>JASDDO010000022.1:281485570-283985570 GCA_030015575.1 Agapanthus africanus
AAGTTCAACCCATACATTTCTTGATTGAATTAAACCCACCCGCACGACCCTTGACGCATGCCAAACAACGCCGTACGAATACCCTAATCCAATCGCATCGTATGCCAGCAGATAAGCACGAGTTAGCTACCGTACACTACGCCGTGACGCATGCCAAACTACCGTAGCACGAATACTAACTAGTACTTATCTGAAATGACGGAGGGCTACGACAGGTTTTTAAGAAAACCATTTGCGTAATGAACTTGATATCGTTGTAGAATCGAGTGATTTTAAATGGAGTGTTTTTAAGGCTTTTCTAGTTTTGCTAAAGGGGTCACTCCCGGTGAAGGGATCGTCGGCCCTTTCCTCATCGAATAAGGTGCTGGATATTTCACAAATACCACTATGCAAAGCAAGAACTATAGAAGCAATCAAAAGACAAACCGAGTTTGTAGCATCTGCCAGTTATTGCTAAAGGAGTCACTCCCGGTGAAGGGATCTCGGTCCTTTCCTTATAGAATAAGGTGCTGGATGTTCTACAAGGAACACCGCTATGCAAAGCAAGAACTGTAGCTACCAGTTTTTATAAACAAGTTTCTACAACATCTTAGGTTTCTTTTTATTTCATTAATCTCATTAATGAGGTCCCATTTTAATATGCTTCATAAGCATCTCTTTTGAAACGAAATCTGCAATATAACATATATCTCATATATATAATATAAACATTCATCTCAGGCAGTAATATGATCTCATCACAGAATATTGCAGCAGAAGAAACATATATGAAATATTGGATATACTAGGACGTCCGTGTTTTCAATACGAGCCTGTATAAAACACGGATTCCACGGTCGCGATGAATAGCCAAACCCACATCCCTAGACCCCTACGAGAGTGGCAAGTAACACTGCCAATTCTAGGGTTAGGAGACCCGGTCTCGACTCCTCGAGATGGTCTCCCGCTGGACCCTAGAACTCGGTTACTTGTGCTCCCCGCCTTGGGTCTACCTAATGCGGAAAAGTAAATAATATACAAGGGTGACATCTTCCGCTACCTGGAAGTGCCCCAATAAAAGAATATTACATACAAATGAATTTTACATGAATGAAAAAGAAAAAACTCTCATCTCACATAAAACCCCCGGCTATTCAAAAGCGACGATCCAATACAACATATCACAGCAACACATAATATCACATATCATCAACGTAAGCAAGTATGCGTATCCCTATTGTCGTTGATTTATAGCAACGAAGCCGGCGATACACCACATACTATGCTTACGGTCACAGTAAAAAGTGTAAAACTACAACAGTTGGAATCCGCAACCTCTTTAGACATCGCATGCCAATCCAAATGAATTCCTTAGACATCACATGCCTAACAATTATAAACCCCGCATTTTAGTCTCATTATCGAAAACTCTTTTCAATATCAAGTCGGGCAATTCAACAAGATTCCCGACGTCCTGATCGAATGCTCGTCGCAAACTTTAGTAGACGGCCGCACCCCCGATACCGTCGACGAAGTGCACCAAGGCGGAACACCGCTACCGGGAGAACCCGAACGGATGCTTTCGGCGACAGGGTTCTCCTACAGTCACTTAGTCGGGGCAATGGAGTGAGGCTGTCTATTAAGTTTACCCGGCGAGTATCTGCGTACCCTACGTGATTGCGACGGACTTTTGATCACATCAAAATTCCGTGGCAACCGATCATTTGAGACTAAACTGCTATGTTTATAATATTCAAATTAGTTATCACATAACTACCTGTGGATTCCAATTATTGTATCACATTCCAGATAAATAGAAAAAGTTAAACTTTTCGATCGAATTATCAAGCACCCAAGATTTCCCCAATATTTCTCAACACTTGAAAACAGTTTAAAAACGTCCATCACATGCCACAGTACCAATGGTCCAGCCGTAGAAGGGTCAAGCCAACGCCTCACATGTGGCACGCCGTACTGCCCCAAACCCTAAGGTTCAAAGGGCAGTTCAAGACGGTCACATAATCGAGTTAAGGTTTGTTGTCTTCTAGAGGGTCCATCGCGTTACTTGCACGACTTAGAACATTCTTAAACAGGAGGAAAAATCCAACTTTTGAAAAATTTTCCGACAGGGGAAAAAGTGAGTTATTGATATCCGTTCGAACTTTTTAACAGTTTCTATAAGATACCCGGAAAACCACATAGACAAAATCTAATACTCCGATCGAAACATCGAATGCCCAAAACAACTCCAGAAAACTCAACTGTAGAATAAATATTAAAAATTCCCAGAAAATACAAAATTAAAAAATAGGAGTTACTGTTGGAAGCACGTGGCAAGAATCCACATTGTTGTCGCGGAACCGCCGCACATGCTGAGGTGGGGCCGCGGTTCCGCGCTACGTTTGTCGAATTGTGGTCACGTGATTCACAGTAATTCTTATAATTACCTGCTGTAATTTTTGGATATTTTTAATTTGGAAAAATCCCAGTTTTTAGAAAATTTCCAGAGAGCAATTTTGAGTTTTGGGTTTCGGGTTTTCCGGGTTCGATCGGACTTTAAACTTCGTCTAGACTTCGCCTAAAGCTCTAGCTTGGCTTTGATACCACTGTAGGGTTGCTAGGCACGCGCACAAGGGTCTACGAGGCATCAACCATGCCCGATTAAAATTTAGCCGTGCCGAACAACCAGAATACGGAACTTTAACACTAAGTGAGAGGGATTACAACCTTTGTAGATCCGGTCCTTCACTTCATTTTCTCCGTGTTGTGGTCCCTTCGCTGCGATCATCGGGATCCGGACTCTCGAGAGGTTCCACGAAGAGAAAGACACAACCTTTGCTCCGATCTTCGATACTAAGATGATCTACCTTGAAGTTTCTTTAACACAAGCTAACACACATGAAATGATGTGAACACCCTCATCTAAATGGCAAGGGAAGATGAGGATGATGAAATAGGATTTTTGCTCTATTTATTTATCTTTTTCTCATATTTATTCATCACGTTTGAAAAATCTAGTAAGGTTTTTCATGGAAGAATGAAGGATGAAGAAGAAGATCAATCATTTGTGATGAATAGAAAGAATGTTATCATAATCATTTATGCAACTATGGTTCACTTAACCATTGTAGAGAGTTTACTAGGGTTAGGGTTTGGGTTGGGTTAAGTGTGAGTCATGGATAAAGATCAACACAAATATCTTTATCATGACAAAGTAAAGCTTCTAGAATCAACTAGAAGGTTTAACCCTAATCCAAACCCTAATCATGTTTAAACTCCTCTAATCATGTTGCATTAATAATTATAATATGTTACAATATTATATATCACATATACAATATTTATTGTAACAAAATAAAATAATACAATTAACATATATCGCATATATATCAATGTATTACCCGAGTGAGAAAAAGAATCCTTTAGTGAGCAAATATTAGTTAATGCAATTTAATATATCAAATATATTATTATACATTAAATTATCGAATCAACACTTGATCCGACAATCCGGCTATATCGCATATAACCGACTAATATTTATCCGTACCGATTCATCGAATCAACTCTTGATCCGATGACCCGGCTGATATCAAATATCGCGAGAATACAATACGATATCACATACCGCATTATCCTCGGTCCCGCACATATCACATATGTGCTCCTACTCCGTTTTGCCTGAGTCAAGAAACCTCTGTGTAGGACTCTAAAGAATCGTCAATACGCCGGCAGTAGGTGATGATCATATCAAACACCCACAAGCTGCAAGCGGTCAGCTAAACGTAACAGCTACCCAGGTATTGAGCGCTCAGAAGATCAACAAGCAAGCCTGTAACTTCTCCTGTGAATCCAAACAGTAACACTCCCGTACAGTCCGGTCTCGTCGTCTGATATGTTGCATATCTCGCCTAGGGGTGGTAAACGTCAGACCCCAGTAGCTCGATAGGTCGTGTCGATATGAGGTCTATAACAGTTCGAGAAACTAATGATAACACTTACCAGTAAATCTCAACAACCCTGGCCAGGGATTTCCGGTTATAGCCAATCGAACACAGCACAACATCAACTCCCTATACCGGGAAAGACGAATCCCCTCCTATCGCTCATTGCCTCCATGTGATTCGGGACTGTACCCAAAAGCCACCTTTTTGCACGCCCTCTTGGACGTGGTATGATGGAAATCAAAGCACAGTGGGAATCACACAAGACTCTATGACGATCTCGGGTCAACAGACTACTCTGTACCAGTGTCACCGGAGAACTGCCATCTGACGTATGGTATAATACCATCTGGGAGTTCTCGGCGAGTCCGTCCAGTGTACCCAGTCTTCACTGAGCACCCGTACACCATCCTTGATGTCAAACACCGATGGATATGGGATCATCCATCGCCCATCATATGGGTCAAGATGCGTATACGCTAGTCTACTCTGGTGCATCGATGCTCTGTCTCGATACACCCTCGACTAGGAACAGTTATAGGATGTACTCGTCGACTACCGTGGCCCCACTAGTATGATCTCATCATAGTCCCAGTAGTCGAGTACATATCCTAAGGGCTTTATCAACATGTAATATAGAGACAATCAGAGTACATGTTAAGATAAAGTACAACCAGATAGCATACTATCATGTCGAGCAAGAAAGTCCTCCCTATATATGTCCTAGCATCCACTACAATATACATCGTATGTACAGTAATGGCCTCTAGGGCATACATATAACTAACACTCACACCAGCAGCTGAAACCATGCACATCAGCCCATGGTATCGACAAAGCAGCAGCCCCATTTATCACTATATCAGCCTCTATATCAGCTCATCTATATGCTGAAACGATACTTCAGCCCATATACACCAACAGCAGTAACTTCATTCAAACAACACTACCACACCACCACAACCATTCCCACAACACCAAAACCACAATAACACAACACCAATACAACAGCCACACCAATTCCAGCATCAGTTCCTGGAACAAAAGAAGCAGCATCAGCCACTAGGAGCAGCTCCAGCAGCAGCACAACACCCCACTTCCTCCTCCTTCCTTCATCTTCCCTTCTCCTTCCTCCTAGGACCCCCTCGAGGTATAATCTCGCAATCCAAACTCTTTTCTTGCCAAGTTATAGTTGTTTAGCGGAAATATCGTGTTACTACGTGAATTAGTGCTAGTTTAGGAAATTTGAGCGAGACTTGACAAAGTATTGGTTTGGAATGTTGGTATAACCTTATTAGGAGCCGTTGATATCAGTTAAGCATAGATCTAACCCAGATTGGACACATTTCAAACATGGAACCCAAAACAGAACTTTTCATGTCGGTTTGTGAGGATATATGGCGTGCAGGTGAATCTGGAGTGACCCGGGGTCATTACGGGGAAAATAAACAATACCATGAGCCTATTTAGACCACCAGGAGACCACCCACTGAAGACGAGAGCCTAAATCCATCTTAGGGCCGGCCTCTCCGGTTTTTAGGGGGATGTCGCCGGCCCCCTGTAGAGTTAGGTGCCCAAATGGCTTCGGTAGGTCATATATACCCTGTACATCACCCCAGAGTTGTTTATATGCCTTGTTTTGACCTGAACAGAAATCTGGGACCACTTTTCTGTGTTGCTGCCATGTTTTTCATGATGTTTATAGATTTAAGTTTTGTTATTAGGTGATTCGTTTCTGTCGGGTGGCGTTTGGACGTCAACGACAGCGGATATTGGCTGTGTTTGCACACAAGGTCACAGGTTTTTACCTATGGGCGTAGTGTGCACCATTTTGGTTTCCGACATGGTTTTCATGTGTTTTAGCATGTGATATTCTTGTAGGTACTCACGTGACATCGAGGCGTTGGAGATGCAAATGACGACATCGGCACCGGAACACATAACTAGGTGAGTAGCTTTATATCTACGGGGAGAAGTCGGGTGGATGGCGTATAGCACCCCCGCAGTCCGAGGTGGTGTATACGGATGCGTATACACACCTATAAATATTATTGTCATTGGGATTAATTATTGGTGTTTAAATGGGAATTGGTGGACTTGGATGATTTTGGTTACGGAACCTTAGGGTAGTGGGTGCACTACACATACATACTCACACATTCATACTTGCAAACATCCTCACTTCATATATGGTTATGGAATTCGTTATGGATATGTGTTCACATGGGTTTGGGTTTATGTGCTTATTACGGATTTGAGGATGATATATGGGATCGATGTGAGTCGATGGTTTGATATGAGATCATGATGTCGGTGATATGATAAAATTCATAATGGAGGTACGTCTTGATGCTTAGAGGATTTTGGGAATGATGATGCCATAGTAATGGCGACATATATATTATGTGATCGACATGTGATATGATATGACAGGATATTTATAATAAGCCGCCTTAGGCGGGGTATACTCCTTGAGATGATATGTGCTGATGATATCGATTTATACGGGATTGTCGACCGGTAGTTAGATCTTG
Organism: Agapanthus africanus; assembly: GCA_030015575.1. Taxonomy (NCBI): domain Eukaryota; kingdom Viridiplantae; phylum Streptophyta; class Magnoliopsida; order Asparagales; family Amaryllidaceae; genus Agapanthus; species Agapanthus africanus. The sequence continues at coordinate 281,492,028 of JASDDO010000022.1, forward strand.
ATTATAGTAATGATGTTAGAATTGTACCAGACATAGGTCAGTACCCCGATGATGATAATTTATAAAGAGAATACTCGATGAATGATATGACAAATATGATATTGACCCGTACCCGGATTGGGGAGGCCGTACGACGGATTTACGTACGAGCTATATTTTGATGTTTGATCCGCCTATTTGACTTGGGAATAACCGATTATAGGGACACAGTATCGGATGTGATATGATCGAGGCGGGATCACCGACTATATATATGTATATATATATATGTATCGACTCAGAGGTTAGGCGGTTTCCCTTACCTACTACTAGCTTTAGCTCAGCCTTGTAGTAGGGTAGCTATATGACCTTTATGACATTAGATGCAGTTTAGCGATCATGGTGTTCAGTATTTCAGCTCCTGCATATTATTATTGTTGCTCTGCATCGCATACTGTTATGATTCATATTCTATTATTGATATCATGCTGTTAGGACACCAGCACCATTTCCGATGATGCGTATGTTCCACATACACTTACTTGCCAGCTCACACACATCTTCATCGGTAATTGCCATGTCACTACACAGTAGTATTATTGCATCAGGATATGACCCTTGTATGTGCATACTATTATTCCATGTTGCAGGACATACTGTTACACTTGCATTCCATTTATATGTCACATACATCATGCTTCCTGATTATACGCATTGAGATATGTTGTTTCTATGTTATTCTGGATTTGGGAACCGTGGGTATTTTAAAGAGATTATGTAAATGTTTTAAAAACCCGGTTACCCTTGATATGATATTTCAGTGCGTTCACCATGTGTTTTCTCGGTGCTGAGAGTGACATGTGAAACCCGAATCGAGGAGGCGGATGAGACCGATTGCGGGTACATGGTGGACCCGGTGCGGTACCCCGGGGCAAGAAGATCGCAGATGATGGCGTTGAGCCTGTGCAGGGGAGCACTACCTACCGGTGATATTACCCGACACGTCGGATATCCTGAGGATACCGTCGTAGTCATGAGATTGATGGTAGGGGCCGATCTGGACTGACGGCGCCCTAGATTTTGTGATTGACACATTGAGATTTCGAGATATTGAGGTACAGAGATTGTGATACAGAGGTATCGAGATACTGAGACTTATGTTTTGTGCCGATGCTAGGCACTGTTTATGCTGATTTCATTTATGATACCTCATTTTAAAAATACAGAAATCTCACAAAGTTACAAAAGCAGTTCTCTTCAGTACATGCATTCTGTTTCATGCATTCATACATCATTCATATGATATATTGCCACCTGATGCATTGGCACAGACATATGGGATTACATTTGGGTTAGATATTTACACTAGCCATGGTTAGAGATTACTGGTTATATATTGGATTATTTATATTATGATCGTATGACCTAGGTTGCGTCATACATGCGATTTTCTGTTCGTAGATCTTTTTCTACTCACGAGTTGGCAACTCACCCCCGTTGTGCCCCAGTTTCTTGCAGGTGTTGCCGTACGGATTCATTACGGCTTTGCGGGCACTGTACCTTTCGGGTGACTTGCTAGTAGGTGGGTTATTTGTATCGTACCCATCATCATACATTGTATATTATATTCAGTTGTATCTAGAATTTCCATCAACCAAACATGTACTTATTTGAGATAGAGACCAGTGATGTTTATTCTTTCGACCTTAGAGTCGCGTGTTATATTTCCATGGGTTCTTGCTGGTTGAGTTTCATTCTGTTGTGATCCTCGTCTTTAGGCGTTGTATATTATGTGCATACAGGTTGATTTGATATGGTTCTTCCTATTCTCTACTACTTCTCTTGGTTTGGATTTCTGGGTTTCGGCTTACTTAGAATACGTGCGCCTTGAGACGTTCGTAGTCTAAGTGCCGGTCATGATTCGTAATTTCGGGTCGTGACAGTTACGATCGTTTCCTGAATTTGGTAGAGGCTAGAAAAGGAATGATATCGACCGAAGAACAAGGGTTATAAGATGAAACCCTAGTTTCATCAAGAAAGCCCTAACTCTCGTCGATCATCATCGATCTAGTATCAATCTTTCGAAGGACAAGAACACGAAATCTTGAGGTTACATCACATCTATAGATCCGATCGATTCCTACGAGCCTCATTTAGATTCTTGACATTTGGTTGGAAATATTATCGAAACCCAATTCTTGATTGTTTATCAGTTTCTTGATTCTTGATTAAATATCGTGACACCTAAATCAATTGATAAATCCTTGAATCATGTTTTCTTTTCTTGTCAATTAACTTTTCGATTCAAACAAATCAAATATAAAAACGAATCGCACAATCCCTGTGGACGATCCGCACTCACTTACAAACTACATCCGACACCGTAGTTGATTGCGGTCAAATATAATTCTTTGATTGTGATTCTATTCATTTTCTAAAATGACACACAAAGAAACACTCAATCAAATGGCGTCGTTGCCGGGGATCGCGCGCTAATTCGTTTCATATTATAGTTTGAATTGAAAGAATTATTTCATTGTTATTTTGAGATCAAAATTCGCGCAAACCCTAAACGATTTGTGGTGTTTCATTGCAAGGAAATCTGGAGCTTGCTGGAAATTGATAAAAATTTTTGGAAAATTCCAGAGAGCTGGAGTTATCAACAGGAAGCTGCTGAAGAATTTTGGCACAGTGTTCCCATTTTATGACCGCGGAAGAGCAGCATTAGAGGGCAATTGCGGCGGAACCGCGGCCCCTTGGTGGGTTCTCTGCAAAATTTTTGCCTCAGGTGACTTCTTTACTTCTCCTCTCTCCTCTTTTTAGCTCCAACTAATACTTTTTTGCAGGATTCTTTGCAAATAATCGCAGCTCGCAAATTGCAAAAGTAAATTTGTGCGTATTTTGTTTCTTGGTTTTTTGCATTATAAATACGGATATTAAGGGGCACGGCCAAATCCAAATTAGGTGGGGATTTCATTACCCTTCCTAGGCCCCGAAAACCACCAAACTTGCATCCGCATTGACCCATATTAATTAAAAGAAATCTAGAGATGACTCTAAGGACTGTCACGCTAAATTAGGACAGGAGAAGGTCGTGGGTAATTCATTGCTTATCCGCGTTTTCTTGTGGTGCCTAAGGAGAGTGTGTCTAAGGCTAGTGGTTTTTAATTAGGCTCACTACTTACGTAGTGGAGTACCTTCCCACTTACCTGGCACTTATCCGGCCACAGGGGAATAAAGAGGCAGTGCAGGATTCTATCCCGCGACTTGTCTTTTGGCAGTTAGGAGCAGTCTAGAGCCGGACCTAGGTGACCACTAGATTCAAGGGTTTGTGTGCTGCATTTGTTGTGTCGCATCATTTTTTCAAAAATCCGTTCTTCTTTTTTTTTTTAAAAAGCAAACACCGCATTCATTCATTTACCCCTAATTATAAGCCAACGCTGCCACTTGTACTAACCCTTTTTAGTACAAGATAGGCTGGACACGGGATTCTAGTGCCCGATTAGTCCGCGTACCTTTTATCGACCCCGAAGTCGATATTTCTCCATTTACCCTTCCTTTACACACTACCACACCCACACCGATGGATCCACCTCCATCAAACTTCTTTAACCCTAATCTGCCGCCGTCCGTTGGTGCGCAGAATCCACCTCGCATCTCCCTCCAGGAGAGGTGCTATCCACTTAGAGGTCCTCTTTCGACCTGCTTATCCACACCACCAGCCAATGGGGATAACTTTGAGATTAAGCCCTAGTATATCAATCTTTTACCCAAATTCCACGGACTCGAGACTGAGGACGCTTACGTTTTCATTACCAAATTTGAAAACGTATGCGCAATGATGGGTACGTCACAACTTTCAGTGGATGCGATGCGTCTACGACTTCTTCCATTTACTTTGTGCGATATAGCCGAGAAGTGGCTATATAACACTACCGCACATTCAATCACGAATTGGGAAGAATTCGTCGCTGCATTCCTTAAGAAATTTTACCCAATCCAAAAGACAGCTCGAATCCGTAGCGAACTGAATCAATTTGCCCAGCTCCCTACCGAACCATTTTCAAAATGCTTTGAACGTTTCAAGGATCTTTTGGTTCAGTGTCCTCATCACGGCATCCCGAGATGGGAGCTTTGCCGAATCATTTATGAGGGCATTAACTCAAACACTAAACAGAGCCTTGAAAACATGTGTCAATGTACTTTTATGACCAAGGATGATGGGGAAGCTTGGAAGTACTTAGAAGAGTTCGCTGAAAAATCACTACAGTGGGAGAGTGGAACCCAACCATTGAATAGGGGTGGCGTACACCAAATAGATGTGTCCATAGGTGTTCGAGCTGAGATGGCAGCAATACAAAAGAAGCTCGACGCTATGGAACACAAATTTTCTGCAGCCTCCCTAAACCCAATGTCGCTCCCCAAAACTGTTTGTGGGTGTTGTTCTGATCCGTCACATTTAACGGAAGAATGTCCATTAAACACTGCGTTTCAAGGTCACGAGCATTCTAATGCCGCATTTCAAAGACCTAAAAACGATCCATATTCTTCCACGTACAATCAGGGTTAGAGGAATCACCCGAATTTCACTTGGAACCAAAACCAATCGCAAAACACGGTCCCAAACACGAATAATTTTCAAAGGGCTCTTCATACACCACAACAGCAACCTCTTCAACTCACTCAGCACCCCTATCAGTCACAAAATTTCCAAAACCAGGGCAACAATCCTGCACAGTCTAATCCTATGCAGTTGTCCTGTTCTGACGAATTCTCTCAATTCACTCAAACCATGAAATCACTTTTATCAAATTTCATAGAGGTTTCGACTGAGGTTAGATCTTCCGTCAGTGAGATAAAGAAAAACTCAGCGTCCCAAGCTGAGAGTATCAGATCGATGGAAGCTGAAATCGCACGCCTAAAAGCCGAAATGAGTGCGAGAGAAAAAGGGAAACTTCCCTCTCAACCCCTACAGAATCCTGGGCATTACAATGTAAATGCCATCACAACGTTGAGATCGGGAAAAGTGCTGAGCAATCATGTCAGGGAAAATATTGATGATACTGAAAATCATATCAACACCCCGACTGAGACCTTTCCATACACACACACTTCTCCTTCTGATCCTTCTTCTTCAACCACACCATCTTCTCACGAGCCTATTCTCCATTTCCCTTTAAGCTCGACACCTTCTCCCAACCCTTATAGTTCTCCACAGACGGTCCCCACACCTCTTTTGGGACCTCGTCTACCCCCTCTTCCTTCTCCTGTGATGGACCCTGCGCTTATTGCGAAAGCTCCTTACCCGAACCGGTTAAGGGGTAATAGAACGAGTCCTCATATGGAGAAAATTATAGAAATGTTCAAACAGGTTAACATCAATATCCCTATCTTAGATGCGATTCAACAAGTCTCCGCTTATGCGAAAATTCTTAAGGACTTGTGCACTAGGAAGAGGAAGACTCAAGTGCCGAAGAAGGTCTTTATGTCTAATAATATCAGCACTGCTTTTATTCCCCAGCTACCAAAGAAACGAAAGGACCCAGGATGTCCTACAATATCGATTTCTATTGGGGGTAAAAACATAAATCGTGCTCTTTTAGACATTGGCGCAAGTGTTAACCTGCTCCCTTATTCTGTCTATGAGGAACTAGGGATTGGAGAGCTGAAACCTGCTCACTACACTCTCCAGATGGCAGACCGATCTATGTAACGCTTTGAAAATCGTTTCGGTGAAATTTCGAAAAATCGATAAAATAAGGGGGTTTTCTGTAAAAAGTAAAAATACAAATATCTTATTATAAAAATTAAATATACATATTCTAGCTATGTAATTGCTATTATTTGGTGTTTATTGAGCCGCTGGTGAAATTTCAAATTTTCTGAAAAAAATATTATTTTATTATTATTTTAAGCCGTCACTAATACATTTAATTAGGGAAAATTACAAATTGGAATGAGTTGAAACAAATTTTGTGCAACATAAAACATTAAATAAAATTTTATCATGTGGTTTTTGGAACGAAATCATTTGCCAAAACGGTTTAGAAATTATTGAAGAAAAAAGGCTTTTTTTTAGCGTAAATGGATGTTTGGGGTATTGTATTTATCATTTTTCATCACCCCACACCCGTACCCACACCCACACACCCCCATTCACTTATCCCCTTGAAGAATTCAGCAGCCCCCTCTTTTGTCCCCACTTGGATTTCAAGGAAAAGAAATGAAAGAAAAGAAAAGGAAATGAATGAAATTAGATAATAAGATATGGGCTTAGTTGACTTTGACCATTCCATTGACCCACACCATACATTCTCTCTCTCCCCCACCCCATATCAGCCGAAACCTACAAACCTCTCAACAGCAGCCCTTCCCCCTTGCTTCTTGCTCCTTCTTGTTCAAAGAAAACCCCAAATTTCCATTAAAATCCAAAGAAAAACACTCAAAATCAAACCGAAATCAAAATCCACCTCTTACCCATTTTCCCTTGGCTACCATAGCATGGATCTAGGGATTTAGATTTCAATTTTGGAGGCTAAGTGTGCTTGGGGGATCTTCAAATTAATTGGGTATAAATTCTAACCTTTTTGCTTAATGTGTTGTTAATTGTTTTAAGTTAGCTTAATTAAGGGTTAATGGAGAGTTGTAAATTCTAGGAAAAAGCGTTTGGATCAAGTTAGGGTTTGAATTCAATATGGTTGTTGTCACTTGTTTATGTTTGTAAGGTGTAGTTTGGCATGAGAAGACATGGAAAACCTAATTTAGCTAATAATTACAAATTGTTACTTGCAAAATGTCCATGCTTAAGCTTTTTAACAAACTAGTTTTTGGAAACTATGAATATAATTGGGATTAAAATCTAATTAGGGTTTCTATCGTTAGAGTATGGTTTTAATGAGTAGGTTAACTTGAAATTTAATGAAAAAGCTAAACCTGTAACTAGTTTGCTAATTTCTAGTTTAAAATTGTTAAAGGTGGTTAATATTGCAAACTAGGTTTTTAGTTTTAATTCAAAATATGAGATTAAAAATATGGTTAGGGTTTTTATCATATTATTAACTTTATTAAGTGTAGTTTAACACTTTAGTTCATAGGAATCCAACCTAAATTGTAGTTTGTGCATTTTGCTATGAAATTGTTATAAAGGGTATTTTGTAAACTAGAATATTAGGGTTTTTGGAATTTAATGAGATTAAATTCCGGAAATTTTTTCTATGACTTATTTAAGATATTTAATAAAAATATTGGCCGCTACATTCATTTAAACATCCTGTTTTGTACAAAAACGGCGAATTGTGCTTGCTAGATTTTCGGAAAAGTGACTTTTTAAGTAAAGTTGGGGTTTTTGTGAGTTTTAACCAGGTTTATATTAAAATTAGTGTTCGTGAATGTGCAAATCAGTGTGATTGGATTTTTCTCGATTGTTTGACGTCTGTACATCGACATCGAGGGTTGGTTTGACTATTCTTGCATGCGTAGGCGATAGGTTTGGACCTATGCGTGATACAAGTGCCGATTTGATTTTCGTATGCCGTTTCGATTTCGAATTTAGTTCTAATGCGATACGGTGCGTTATGATATGTAGGTACCCCATGTGAACTTCAAGACGACAAGCAAGCGCGTGGCGACATCGGCACCGGCGAACGAGGACCAGGTGAGTAGATTTATATCTACGGGGAGAAGTCGGGTGGATGGCGTATAGCACCCCCGCAGTCCGTGGTGATGTATACGGATGCGTATACACACCAACAATTTATGATATTTTGTTAGGATTTATTATTGATGATTTTAGATGGATATTGGTGTTGGATTGGTGCATGGTTACGAAACCTTAGGTAGTGGTTGCACCACACACACACACATACCCATATTTGCATACATTCTTCTTTCATATGTGCGTACATGGGATTATATATTGTTGTGTATATTTACACATGGGTATGGGACTATGTGTTTATATACTGGATTTGAGGATAGTAATTGGGATTTGAGATGAGTCGATGATATTGAGCTTGAGGCCAAAAGATCCATGATGTGTTTTGGTTCGTATTGAGATACGGCATTATGTTTTAGCGGGTCTTTTGACGTAGTGATTCTTACATGCATGCATACATAGATGGTATCAATATTGTACTAGACATAGATCAGTACCCCGATCATGATATTTGATAAAGAGGATATCAGATGAATAGTATGATGAATGTGATATTGACCCGTACCCAGATTTGGGGATGCCGTACGACGGATTTACGTACGAGCTATATTTTGATGATTGATCCGCACTCTTGACTTGGGATGTCTGGTTATGGATATGATATTATTGAGGCGGGATCACCGACTGTATATATACAGGTATGTATATGTATCGACTCAGATGATAGACGGTTTCCTTACCTGTTTGTTATTTCAGCCGTATAGTTTAGTGTAGTTGTTAGATTAGATTAGACTCCTACCTATTTCAAAACTAGCGGATCGTGGGTATTTTACAAGACAGGTTAAGGGATCTACGGATATTTCAAAAGACGTATCCTTTCTTAAAAACCACCGTAGCCCTATTTTCAAAACCCCACGGTTCGTGTTATTTCAAATGGCACCATTTGTAGGACTTATATTAGATTATTACAGATTAGTTATCGTTGTGTCTAGTATTCAGCTCCCGCATATTATTGCTGTTCACTCTGCCTCGCATACTTATTTTGCTGCATATTCCATTATTGATATCATGCTGTTAGGACACCAGCACCATTACCGATGATGCGTATGTACCACGTACACCTACTTGCCGGCTCACACACATCTTCATCGGTAATTGCCATGTCACGTACACTTTAGAGAATATATTTGCTTGACTTAGCTTGTTAGTTAGTAGTTGATATGATATTAGTGTACCTGCCTTACATGCCTAGTTTATTAATCATACATTGCAACTTGGTTATTGATACCATATGCATTCATTATCATTGACATATGCACTTGTGATGATTTCTTGAGATTTATGATATTTCTGGATTTCGGGGAAAGCCGCATTATTTACAAACATCCGATAAAAGTTGGTATCAGAGCGTTAGTTTTTAACCTTCGGAGCGTAGGATGACCTTTGGTTGATGGAATAGGTGACTAAAGTAGAGTGACGTACCGTTGATATGTTCCGCGGCATATTTACGACACGCCACTCCACTTATGAAGCCTTAGGATGTACATTTCCTTGTTCAGTATTATATTCCTTCCTGATCTAGCCTCATCGGTACCAGTTTGGTTTTGCTGCTACGGTTACGGCAGGGAGAGCTATGGCTAGAGTTGCGGTCAGCATGAGCTCGTTACGAACGAGGACTGACCATGGCGTGATTCCGGCGACACACGATTGCAGAGATGTGTCTTTTTACTGTGTTTCCGCGCCACGAGCGTTTGGCGGATCGCCTTTATGAGATTTCTCGGACGTGCCGATCAGTATCAGAGGATTGAGCCAATGATAGAGGCCAGCCAGATCTTGATGACCATTGGTGTGTTGCTTATTCATGACGATCGAGGCACTGTTCAGCATGCAGACGAGTGAGCCAGTTATTGCTGCGAACGACGAGATATTGCCCCAGATGCTGGAATTCGTGCAGGGCGAGTTGTACTAAGAGATGACAGAAGGTCGCTAGTCATCGAGGATGAATGACTAGGACATGTGGATCATTCGCCTACCCCGATGCGTGGTCATCAGATAGATTGATTCCAGCTAGAGACGACTTCGCGCGGAGACGTTGGGAGTCGACAGAGACGATCGAATGTCAGAAACCTATTATTCCAAGTTTAAAGTAGTCGGAAAGACATGCAGGCAATTCTATGGTCCTTCTAGAAGAATGAAACCCTAACTCGACTTAATGACCGTGTGAAAGCCTTTGAACCTTCGGGTTTGTGGCAGTTCTGCGTCGCCATTAGTGAGGCTTGGGTTTACCCTTCTACGGCTGGACCACCGATGCTGTGGTATGTACTCGATAATATTAAACTGTGCACAAGATGTTGAGCTCTTGGGGGATTATGAGGTTTTGACGACTCGATCGGATGGCTCGACTTAATTCAGATGCTAGGTGGTGAGATGCATTTCTTGGAAGACTCTAGATATGAGGATAGCCGTTGGAGCTTAGTCCATGCAGCCGCGACGAGACGAGTCCAAAGCAGACGACATTAGAGAAAAGTGGAGTAAGAGGTTCGCACCAGATCTAGATGAGATGATATTCCACTCCGCCGACATCAGAGAGGCGATGCGCATGCCGAGGCATGGTACTTGGACTTACCTTCCAGAAGGAGTCGCGATGAGTATGCAGTCGTTCCAGAGCAAGATGCAGATATAGGAAAGGACAATGACTTCCGGACAGTTGGCAGAGACGAGACATGGAAGAGACCGTGAGCAGGATTCCTTCCAGGACACTGCTGCAATGATACTTGCACTCAGGATCAGATGTGTCACGTACATTCAGAGAGCCAGAGGCCGACACCAGTGATATGCTGTCTTACGAGTGGTCGCGATGATTGACCAAGAGATGACCAGAGAAGTGCCAGAACGGAATCGTCCCCGTTAGCACACCTGACAGGGCCGATGAGCCGATGGACCGAAAGATTGGTAATTCACAGTGAAGACCTTGACCCAGGAGTGGTCATGGTTACGCACACCAGCAGGCCAGAGTTCATGATCATCGACGAGACGTCCCATTAGTGACCGCGACAGTTGGCCCGAGATTCTTAGAGGATGCACTTGAGCGATACTATTCCGCCATTATTGATTTCGATGTTTTGGGTGATTTATTCGCATGATTGGATTTTGATGATTGAAGATTTACGATCTTTGCACAGTGTTGCACTTGATATCGTTTTCGTGCTTGGGTTTCACATGTTTGTGATTTTACGGTTTTAGACATTTGAGTTGATTTTGTGCATATGCACGGACACGAATTGGTTCCTGCACTCTGTATAGTTATTATATGCTTGCAGTGTGCACTGAACTTCGATTTCGATTGTGATACTCGATATTTGTTTTGTGCACCTTATGCACCTGATTGATTTTGCGCACGTTCGGCGCTTGATATTGGATTTCATGATTTCGTGCACGATGGATGCACCTGATTTGGATTTTCGCGCATATTGAGCGCATGTCTTGAGATGCGATTTTGGTGCACACCAGATGCACTAAATCGAGATTTTTCGTGCATGTCAGATGCACCTGATTTTGCTGTCAAGCACACATGTTGCCTACGACAGATGTTTCGTGCACACCCGATGCACTTAGATGTTGTTTCTGTGCGCATGTATGGCACATTCATGGATTTTGATTTCCGTGCGCACCAGACGCACGTAGCATTCATGTGCACATTTTGGGGATTGATTTCGTATAGAGCAGTACGTTTTTATGATATTGCTATGTGTTTTCGTACTGAGCAGGACTAGTCAGAGAACAGTACCTGAATATATTTTGCATGCATTGATAGTTATTGAAGGGATTTCCAAAAAGCGAGCTATAGCCTCAGTATTTACCTACGTGTCTGATATGACACGAAATGTTTAAAACAAGGAGATCCTTCTAAATTGTTTCCAAAACGGCGGAACGTACATTTCAAACAAAGGTATATATGTATATAGTTATTTTCTTATGATAGACGTCCGCCACTGTGCAGTGTTATACGCGTTGCACAGCGACTTAAAGAGATTTGGCATGCATTTCCTTCAGATACTTACAGATATAGATCGATATTTACATGTATAGTTTCGAGTTATGTCATATTGGTTTTGATTTGGATTTGGCATTGATGTCTTCTCCATGACTCCGATGATTGTGGGATGCTTGACGGAGTTTTGATTTGAGTTATATGCTCATTTTTCAAGCGCATGCGCTGCGTTACGATTTCTTTTATGTATTTACAATTTCGGAGCCCCGACGACTTGATGGGTTTTCTTAGATGTTTTAGTATTTGGGGGAGTTTGAATTTAAATTCGGGGGCCGAATTTCTTTAAGGGGGGAAGATTGTAACACTTTGAAAATCGTTTCGGTGAAATTTCGAAAAATCGATAAAATTAGGGGGTTTTCTGTAAAAAGTCAAAATACAAATATCTTATTATAAAAATTAAATATACATATTCTAGCTATGTAATTGCTATTATTTGGTGTTTATTGAGCCTCTGGTGAAATTTCAAATTTTCTGAAAAAAATATTATTTTATTATTATTTTAAGCCGTCACTAATGCATTTAATTAGGGAAAATTAAAAATTGGAATGAGTTGAAACAAATTTTGTGCATCATAAAACATTAAATAAAATTTTATCATGTGGTTTTTAGAACGAAATCTTTTGCCAAAACGGTTTAGAAATTAATGAAGAAAAAAGGCTTTTTTTAGCGTAAATGGATGTATGGGGTATTGTATTTATCATTTTTCATCACCCCACACCCGTACCCACACCCACACACCCCCATTCACTTATCCCCTTGAAGAATTCAGCAGCCCCCTCTTTTGTCCCCACTTGGATTTCAAGGAAAAGAAATGAAAGAAAAGAAAAGGAAATGAATGAAATTAGATAATAAGATATGGGCTGAGTTGACTTTGACCATTCCATTGACCCACACCATACATTCTCTCTCTCCCCCTCCCCATATCAGCCGAAACCTACAACCCTCTCAACAGCAGCCCTTCCCCCTTGCTTCTTGCTCCTTCTTGTTCAAAGAAAACCCCAAATTTCCATTAAAATCCAAAGAAAAACACTCAAAATCAAACCGAAATCAAAATCCACCTCTTACCCATTTTCCCTTGGCTACCATAGCATGGATCTAGGGATTTAGATTTCAATTTTGGAGGCTAAGTGTGCTTGGGGGATCTTCAAATTAATTGGGTATAAATTCTAACTTTTTTGCTTAATGTGTTGTTAATTGTTTTAAGTTAGCTTAATTAAGGGTTAATGGAGAGTTGTAAATTCTAGGAAAAAGGGTTTGGATCAAGTTAGGGTTTGAATTCAATATGGTTTTTGTCACTTGTTTATGTTTGTAAGGTGTAGTTTGGCATGAGAAGACATGGAAAACCTAATTTAGCTAATAATTACAAATTGTTACTTGCAAAATGTCCATGCTTAAGCTTTTTAACAAACTAGTTTTTGGAAACTATGAATATAATTGGGATTAAAATCTAATTAGGGTTTCTATCGTTAGAGTATGTTTTAATGAGTAGGTTAACTTGAAATTTAATGAAAAAGCTAAACTTGTAACTAGTTTGCTAATTTCTAGTTTAAAATTGTTAAAGGTGGTTAATATTGCAAACTAGGTTTTTAGTTTTAATTCAAAATATGAGATTAAAAATATGGTTAGGGTTTTTTTCATATTATTAACTTTATTAAGTGTAGTTTAACACTTTAGTTCATAGGAATCCAACCTAAATTGTAGTTTGTGCATTTTGCTATGAAATTGTTAAAACGGGTATTTTGTAAACTAGAATATTAGGGTTTTTGGAATTTAATGAGATTAAATTCCGGAAATTTTTTCTATGACTTATTTAAGATATTTAATAAATATATTGGCCGCTACATTCATTTAAACATCCTGTTTTGTACAAAAACGGCGAATTGTGCTTGCTAGATTTTCGGAAAAGTGACTTTTTAAGTAAAGTTGGGGTTTTTGTGAGTTTTAACCTAGTTTATATTAAAATTAGTGTTCGTGAATGTGCAAATCAGTGTGATTGGATTTTTCTCGATTGTTTGACGTCTGTACATCGACATCGAGGGTTGGTTTGACTATTCATGCATGCGTAGGCGATAGGTTTGGACCTATGCGTGATACAAGTGCCGATTTGATTTTCGTATGCCGTTTCGATTTCGAATTTAGTTTTAATGCGATACGGTGCGTTATGATATGTAGGTACCCCATGTGAACTTCAAGACGACAAGCAAGCGCGTGGAGACATCGGCACCGACGAACGAGGACCAGGTGAGTAGATTTATATCTACGGGGAGAAGTCGGGTGGATGGCGTATAGCACCCCCGCAGTCCGTGGTGATGTATACGGATGCGTATACACACCAAAAATTTATGATATGTTGTTATGATTTATTATTGATGATTTTAGATGGATATTGGTGTTGGATTGGTGCATGGTTACGAAACCTTAGGTAGTGGTTGCACTACACACACACACATACCCATATTTGCATACATTCTTCTTTCATATGTGCGTACATGGGATTATATATTGTTGTGTATATTTACACATGGGTATGGGACTATGTGTTTATATACTGGATTTGAGGATAGTAATTGGGATTTGAGATGAGTCGATGATATTGGGCTTGAGGCCAGAAGATCCGTGATGTGTTTTGGTTCGTATTGAGATACGGCATTATGTTTTAGCGGGTCTTTTGACGTAGTGATTCTTACATGCATGCATACATAGATGGTATCAATATTGTACTAGATGTAGATCAGTACCCCGATCATGATATTTGATAAAGAGGATATCAGATGAATAGTATGATGAATGTGATATTGACTCGTACCCAGATTTAGGGATGCCGTACGACGGATTTACGTACGAGCTATATTTTGATGATTGATCCGCACTCTTGACTTGGGATGTCTGGTTATGGATATGATATTATTGAGGCGGGATCACCGACTGTATATATACAGGTATGTATATGTATCGACTCAGATGATAGACGGTTTCCTTACCTGTAGTTCAGCCGTATAGTTTAGTGTAGTTGTTAGATTAGATTAGACTCCTACCTATTTCAAAACTAGCGGATCGTGGGTATTTTACAAGACAGGTTAAGGGATCTATGGATATTTCAAAAGACGTATCCTTTCTTAAAAACCACCGTAGCCCTATTTTCAAAACCCCGCGGTTCGTGTTCTTTCAAATGGTACCATTTGTAGGACTTATATTAGATTATTACAGATTAGTTATCGTTGTGTCTAGTATTCAGCTCCCGCATATTATTGTTGTTCACTCTGCCTCGCATACTTATTTTGCTGCATATTCCATTATTGATATCATGTTGTTAGGACACCAGCACCATTACCGATGATGCGTATGTACCACGTACACCTACTTGCCGGCTCACACACATCTTCATCGGTAATTGCCATTTCACGTACACTTTAGAGAATATATTTGCTTGACTTAGCTTGTTAGTTAGTAGTTGATATGATATTAGTGTACCTGCCTTACATGCCTAGTTTATTAATCATACATTGCAACTTGGTTATTGATACCATAAGCATTCATTATCATTGACATATGCACTTGTGATGATTTCTTGAGATTTATGATATTTCTGGATTTCGGGGAAAGCCGCAAAATTTACAACTTATGATCTTTTAAAATATAAAATGTTGCGGTTTTCTAGTGATGTAAAGTGTCGTCCACCATGAGTTTGCTGTGGTTTTAGAGATCCGTGTCGAGGAGTGGAGGAACCGTCACGGGTACATGGTGGACCCGGTATGGTACCCCGGGGCAAGATGAATGTGGTGTTGACGTTGAGCCTGGCAGGGGACAGATTACCTACCGGTGATATTACTCGACGCGTCGGATATCCGGAGGATACCGTCGTGGTCTTGAGATGGATGGTAGGGGCCGGTCTGGACTGACGGCGCCCTAGATATTGAGATTGAGACATTGATATTTCGAGACAGTGAGATTTATGTTTTGTGTCGATGCTAGACACTGTTTATACTGATTTCATTATGATACCTCAGTTTAAAAATACGAAGGAAATCTCACTAATTTATGAAGACAGTTTCTTCATTTACATGTATTCTGTTTTCATGCATTCATACCTCCTTCATATGATATATTGCTACCTGAGGTACTGACACGGGCACACGAGATTTCACTCGGTTAGATATTACCCTAGCCATTGTTATAGGCTGCTTGTTATGTATATTTTTGAGGATATATTATGATCATTGACCTAGGTTGCGTTATTTATGCGATTTCTGTGCGTAGATGTTTTTCTATTCACGAGTTGGCAACTCACCCCCGTTGTGCCCCAGTTTCTTGCAGGTTTGCCGTACAGATTTCATTACGGCGTTGCGGGCTCAGTTTCATTCGGGTGACTTGCTAGTAGGTGGGTTTTTCTTGTATCGTACCCATCATATTACCTTGTATAATATTATTCAGTTGTATCTAGTAAATTCCATCAACCAAACATATATTTTTGAGATAGAGACCAGTGTTGTTTATTCTTTCGACCTTAGAGTCGCTCGTTATATTTCTGGTGGTTTTGAATTTCCTTTTGAGTTTTGATCCTCGCCGTTGGCGTTGTATATTATATTGCTTGTGTGGTTGTGACCGTCGATTGACGAAGAGCTATCTCCCGCTTGGGGATGCCTTTTTATTGATTTCGTATACTATTCATGTTGTATCCCGTTTGGGAGCCAGTATTTACAAAGGAGACTCTGCCGAAATTTTCAGTAAATTTTGATGTTCTTAAAAACCGCATAATTCGGCTTATGCTATTAAAACTACTTGTTTTAAATTGGTTTTCCTTCACTCTACTATTTTCTTGGTTAGGATTTCTGGGTTTTCGGTTTACTTAGATTACGTACGCCTTGAGACGTTCGTAGTTTAAGTGCCGGTCATGTTCCGTACTTTCGGGTCGTGACAATCTATCACCAAACCAAGGGGTGAATTAGAGGATGTGTTGATAAAGGTCGGGGAATTTGTTTTCCCTATAGACTTCATTGTACTCGACACACATCCTGTAGCAAACCCCCAGGGCCAAATTCCGGTGATTCTAGGTCGTCCTTTCCTTGCCACTTCCAACGCTGTTATAAACTGTAGAAACGGTTCAATGAACTTATCATTTGGAAATATGACCATTGAACTAAGTATCTACAAAGGTGGAAGTCAGCCATCAGAACCCTCTGCTCGTATTTTAGATGTGTGGTCTATCCATGAGATCGCTCCCGATAGTTGTGGAGCTGAGGAACTTTGCTTTACTGATCTCGATGACATTACCACATCTCTGTTTGATTTCACACAAGATCTTAGTGAGGACACTTTACCTACACTTGAGTCCTGCACTTCTGACTTTTCTCCACCCGAGTCTATATCTTTTACAGGCTCTGAGCTTCTTTGTAAATCCAAAAATCACTCAATGATACCTCCTTCTATCATTTCTCCGACCGAATTAGATCTCAAAATTTTACCGTCTCATCTGAAATATGCTTATTTAGGTGAGAAGGAGTCTTTACCGGTTATAATTTCCGCTTCTCTAGCATTAGAGCAAGAGAATGCACTTTTATCGGTATTGAGATCTAACAAAGAGGCGTTTAGTTAGAGTATGGCGGACATCAAAAGGATTAGTCCCTTAAAAGTTGAACATCATATACATGTGATGGATGATGCCAGACCAACACGAGAACCACAGAGACGGTTGAATCCTGTCATGAAGGAAGCGGTCATGAAAGAGATCGTCAAATGCTTAGATAATGGTATTATATACCCCATCTCCGATAGCCAGTGGGTGAGTCCTATACATGTCATTCCTAAGAAATCCGGCATCACAGTTATAACCAATGAGGCGAATGAGTTGATTCAGACACGCACCCAAACTGGGTGGCGTGTATGCATCGATTATAGAAAACTCAACGCTGCCACGAGGAAAGATCATTTTCCTCTACCATTCATTGATCAGATGCTGGAACGCTTAGCGGGACGAGAGTATTATTGTTTTATGGACGGATACTCAGGCTATAATCAGGTCCCCATAGCCAAAAAGGATCAAGATAAAACCACTTTTACTTGTCCTTTTGGTACTTTGGCTTACAGTCGCATGCCCTTTGGGCTATGCAATGCCCCCGCTACCTTTCAGCGGTGTATGATGGGGATATTCTCTGATATGGTAGAGAATTTCCTGGAGATCTTTATGGACGACTTCTCGATTTTTAGAGACTCTTTTTCCGATTGCCTAACGAATCTTGACGCTGTTCTTACTCGTTGAAAAGAGAAGAACTTGACTTTGAACTGGGAAAAATGCCATTTTATGGTCCAAGAAGGAATTGTCCTTGTACATGTCATTTCACAGAAAGGCATTGAGGTTGACAGAGCTAAGATAGATGTCATTCAAAACCTCCCTCATCCCAAAAGCGTCAAAGATATTCGCTCTTTCCTTGGCCATGCGGGCTTTTATAGGAGATTCATTAAGGACTTTAGCAAAATTGCTAGACCTTTAACTCTTCTCCTGGCCAAGGATACGACCTTCCATTTTGACTCGGATTGCGAGACAGCTTTCGACTCACTTAAACACTCACTCACTTCAGCCCCCGTTTTATCATCACCAAACTGGGATTACCTCTTTGAGCTGATGTGTGACGCATCTGATTTTGCAATAGGTGCAGTCTTAGGACAGCACATCGAAAAGATGCCACACGTGATTTACTATGCTAGTAAGACCCTGAATGATGCTCAAATCAATTATACAACCACAGAAAAAGAACTTTTAGCGGTTGTATTTGCATTAGAAAAATTCAGGCCTTACTTAATTGGCTCACCTATAGTTGTGTATACTGATCATTCCGCTTTAAAACATTTTCTGGCGAAGAAAGATGCAAAAGGTCGACTAATATGTTGGATCCTTCTGTTACAAGAATTCGATCTTGTTATCAAAGATAAGAAAGGATGTGAAAACGTAGTAGCTGACCATCTTTCACGCATCATTTCTTCCCCCGTGACCCTGCCGATCAATGACTCGTTTCCAGACGAACAACTCTTGAGCATATCCAGTGAACCATGGTTCAGGGATATTGTGAACTATCATGCCACGGGACTGATACCCAGCGATTGGTCGAAACAGGACAAATACCGTTTTCTATCCCAAGTAAAACACTTTTACTGGGATGAACCCTATTTGTTTAAATATTGTCCTGATCAGATCATTCACCGGTGTGTCCCGAATCAAGAGTTCAAGAGTGTTCTTTCTTTTTGTCATGATCAGGCCTGTGGGGGTCATTTTGGTCCTAGAAAGACAGCGGAGAAGGTTTTGCAATGTGGATTTTATTGGCCGACCTTATTCAAGGACGCATTTGAGCATTGCAAAACCTGTACACAATGTCAGTATACGGGTAGAATATCCCAGAGGAATGAAATGCCTCTGCAACCCATCTTGGTTGTTGAAATATTCGATGTTTGGGGCATAGATTTTATGGGTCCTTTTCCCAATTCTTTTGGGAATTTGTACATACTGCTGGCGGTTGATTATGTCTCAAAATGGGTAGAAGCCATTCCATGTCGCACTAATGACAAGAAAGTTGTCGTTAAGTTCTTGAAAGAGAATATCTTCTCGCGATTTGGACACCCACGCGCTATTATTAGCGATAATGGGACACACTTCTGCAACAGATCTTTCGAGACTCTGATGCGGAAATACTCAATCAACCACCGACTTTCTACACCCTATCACCCCCAAACAAGCGGGCAGGCTGAAATCTCAAACAGACAAATCAAACTTATCCTGGAGAAAACTGTTGCTAAAAATAGAAAAGACTGGTCGACCAAATTGACGGATGCTCTTTGGGCATTCCGAACTGCATATAAGACCGACCTGGGGATGTCTCCATATAGGATAGTGTTTGGAAAAGCATGTCATTTACCCGTCGAGATAGAACATAAAGCATTGTGGGCTATTAAAGAAATAAATTTTGATTTAAACCTTGCTTGAAACTTTCGGAAGCTGCAACTTAACGAGCTAAGCGAACTCCGCGATGAAGCTTATGATAACGCTGTAATCACAAAGAATAGGACTAAGGTTTTTCACGATAAAAACATTTTGAGGAAAACATTTTCACCTGGTCAACAAGTCCTTCTTTATGATTCACGATTACACTTTCACGCGGGTAAGCTCCGATCTCGTTGGAAGGGACCTTTTGTTGTGCGGTCTGTATATCCGCACGGGGCAGTAGAAGTAGAAAATGTTAAAAACGGCACCATTTTCAAAATAAATGGACATAGACTAAATCCGTATTTTTCCACTGACCCCACGGAGGAGCTCTTGTTCTTACAAGAGCCAGTTTATTTGGATTAAAATTCCTCCGTCTCAGCTTCATATCCAGTATATCATTGCATCATCTTTTGAATGAAGGTGAGTGAAAAGAATAAGTTTGGGAGAAGTTCTTCACTTATATATTTTGCCCCCACTAATAATTCCTCCCAGATTTACAGGTCTTGTAGATATAGCTATTGGCAACAGTGAGGACACCGTTGAAAACAAGTTTGGGGGAGGTTTGTGCTTATTTTTGCATCATTTGCATATCATTTGCATAAGCACAAAACATTTCTTTTAAGAAAATCTATAAAAATTTCAAAAATTTCAAAACCCATCAAAATCAAAAAAAATTCAAGTATAAAAATAACTTTAATATTTACACTTTTTTGTATATAAATAAGATAATGAAAGTTTAGATGATGAAAAATTACATCCATGAGATTAGAAAAATTTAAGAAAACTAAGAAAAGTAGAAGTTTTCTTATACGAACTAGTAATAAATAGTTATGAGCCGTTGTCCCAAGGGTTAGTAAGATGAAGGACGTCACTAATCTGAGGATAAAAATAAGTCTGAAAAATAGTTTCTATTCTGGAAGCCAAACATTTTGAACGTTGCTATCCTGCTATTCGCACTTACACACGTCTTAAAGCCTGGGATAGTAGAGGATAACTTGAAATGCTCTTGTCTTAAAGCCAAAAGTATAAAGGAAATAAAAAAAAGCGAATAGAAAAAAAATATAAAGTGGTGAGAAAAATGGACACTGGTTTTGTTATCACCGAGGGCAATAAAAATGTATAGCGAGGGTGCTTCTTCACCTAGTGCCCTAAGGCCAACTGGTCTGGGAGTCACTGCTATGCCTGAGGTGGTGCAAGACGAGGAAAATACACCAAGTAAGCAAGCACAGGAGTAATCGGTCGGTTAGTACCTCAAGAAGTATTAACGGTCGCATGAAAGTGTGTGAGCAATCTCGTTTAAATATTCATTAATCAAAAAGTACTGAGGCTGATGGGCAAGAGTATGATGGCTTGAATTGAATTCTCCGGGTGTAGGGATGTCTTTACACACACGCAGGGTGATATGATCGATGTTTTGGAAGAAAGATACGAATGAAAAATAAGACGATGTTTTATTGAGGGAGGACGTGATTTCTAACATCTTTTCATGACCATTAAGATAGGGCTCATGACAACCGAAAAGCTAGCTTAGTTGGAAACCCTAATTTTCAAAGCTTTTCTTTTACAATTCTTTTCTTTAAATGTAATATTCATGATCTTCCTTTTATTATTGGATTTTGTGGGTGCAATCCGCTGAAAACCCTCAGGAGACAACACTCCTCCTACTAGGGACACCTAGAGGTTTAAAGGCTTGTTGCACGTGCTCAGTGCAATCGTGTTGCCTACGAAAGTGTGCTAGTTAGTTTTTTCTCTTTCTTTATTTTCTCCTTCTTTTTTTAATAAAAAATTCGCTCGAGACGATCGAAATTAAGTTTGGGGGAATTTGATTAGTCGAAAATATTGTATATCTTAACCGGCAATTTCCTCATCATTTGCATTTATATAGAAGTGTTCGGTATTCATATTCTACATATTAGCAAATCAATCACAGATTATCAGATTACATGTATTAGACCTTAAAACCGGCATTTCTAGGGAAATTGACTGCATTGCATGGCATCGCAATATTTCTATATGTCGAAACCCGTGTTTTGAAGTCTGTGCAGGAAACTAGAAGCGTGCTCGAATCAACGCTGCTCAAAAGATACGCCAACTCACTAACTTCAGATCTGGTATCAATTCAAAGGAGCAATCACAAATCAATATATCAGAAGAAGCCCTAAAATACAGAACAAGGCCACACCAGAAGACCCAAAGCCCAAGCTCATCAAAGAGCCGCGGATCCGCGGCAATGGCTTGCTTGTGCCGCGGATCCGCGGTGGAACCAGGGATTTACCTCCTCAATTTTGGTGCACAATGCTTCATTCAGGGCCCACTATTCAGAAATGTATCTCAAATTCCAGAAGACTCCAGGGGTTTCTGCCAGATCAGCAAACTAGGGTTTCCAAGCCTAATTAAACCTAGCTTAAACCCTAAGCTAGCTCCTAACAAACTACCTTCTAGAAGACTCAACAAACTTTTGGAGGGAACTACCATTTCAAACCTAAACCTAGGGTTTGGGAAGTCTATAAATAGAAACCTAGACCTAGCGTGAGAGATCAGGTGGAGATAGATAGAATCAAACCATTACTTGGGTGATTCATTTTTAGTTCATTTTTTAGCCAATCTCCTTCTTCATCATCTTCCTCCACAAGTCTAGTGAGAGGGCTTGTGTGAAACCCTAATTCCAATCAAAATCAAGATCCCGAGTACCCATTTAGCAAGAAGCCCTACAACCTTTATGAGCGGAGCCGATCTTCAACGGAGCAAGCGATCCGAGCCGATCCACGACTCACGAAGCCGAGCGACGCCCGATCAACAATCTAGATTCTTCCTCTTGTAGTTCTTGAAGCGAATGTAATCAAAATTGTTGAGATAAATAAAGATGATATTCTTTTATCTTGTTTTCTTTTAATTCTGCATCATGATATCTTTACAATTCGTAAATATTTTCTGTGTGGTGATGTGTGAATAAAACTCCGCTCGTCGAGGAGTCGAGACGGTCAATAGAATGATGATGTAACATAGCTTTAATCGATTCTTGAGTCCTACGTGTTTTGAAAACCCTAGCAAGTTCAAGAAATGACGACCCATTTTGTTTCGATGCTTTCTTGATTGATATCGTTCGAAATTGGGGAGTTACGATCGTTTCTTGAATTTGGTAGAGGCTAGAAAAGGAATGATATCGACGAAAGAACAAGGGTTATAAGATGAAACCCTAGTTTCATCAAGAAAGCCCTAACTCTCGTTGATCATCATCGACCTAGTATCAATCTTTCGAAGGACAAAAACACGAAATCTTGAGGTTACATCACATCTATAGATCCGATCGATTCCTACGAGCCTTATTTAGATTCGTGACATTTGGTTGGAAATATTATCGAAACCCAATTCTTGATTGTTTATCAGTTTCTTGATTCTTGATTAAACATCGTGACACCTGAATCAATTGATAAATTCTTGAATCATGTTTTCTTTTCTTGTCAATTAACTTTTCGATTCAAACAAATCAAATATAAAAACGAATCGCACAATCCCTGTGGACGATCCGTACTCACTTACAAACTACATCCGACACCGTAGTTGATTGCGGTCAAATATAATTCTTTGATTGTGATTCTATTCATTTTCTAAAACGACACACAAAGAAACACTCAATCAAGGGACGTCAACACGGAGCTAGAGAAGTGGAGGACCGGATCTACAAAGGTTGTAGTCCCTTTCAGTTCGTAGTTAAGTTGTTAACTTGCTTGCTTTTCGCCTATCCTCTAGTTAACGATCGCATTAGGGTTTCTCGGCACATAGAAAAATTTGATTTTGGCATGGTTGATGCCTTGTGGAACCTCTTGAGTGTGCCTAGGAACCCTACAATCTCGTCGATATAAATCTGGGCGTACTGAGCAAATCCGAAAGTCGTCTTCACCGGTAGGAAGTGAGCCGCTTTCGTCAAACGATCCACGATCACCCAAATGGAGTCATACCCCCGCCTAGTCCTGGGTAGACCCACAACGAAATCCATCGGAATCTGTTCCCATTTCCACTCCGGAATGGGTAACAGCTGTAGCTCTCTTGCGGGCCTCTGGTGCTCGGCCTTGACTTGCTGACAAGTCAGGCATCTCGATACGAAATCTACGATGTCCCTCTTCATTCCGTCCCACCAGTAGACCTCTCTCATATCATGGTACATCTTTATGGAACCGGGGTGGACACTTTACACCGATCGATGTGCCTCCTCAAGAATATCGCGCCGCAATCCCTCGGCATCTGGTACGCACAGTCTAGACCCAAATCGTAATATCCCCTGATCATCAATCACGAACTCGGAGAATCTACCGTGTCTGATCTGTGCCATGATCTCAGAGCAACGGTCATCCCTGCGTGTGCCTCATATATACGGTCAAGCAACTGTGGGTGTGCACGAACATGCGCAAGCTGTCCCCCGATCTACGTGAACTCGAACTGCACTCGGCTGTCGCATAATATCTGCCAATCTACCGACGACTACCTCTGTACTGCACTCAAACACGCTAGACTACCCTCGGGCCTCCTACTCAAAGTATCTGCTACTACATTAGCCTTACCCGGGTCATATAAGATCTCGCAGTCGTAGTCCTTTACCAGTTCCATCCAACGGCGTTGTCGGAGATTCAGGTCTTGCTGCTGAAATATATACTTTAGGCTCTTGTGATCAGTGAATATCTGGCACGACTCGCTGTATAGGTAATGTCGCCAGATCTTAAGTGCAAAGACCACTGCAGCCATCTCCAAATCGTGAGTGGGGTAGTTCTTTTCATGTTTCTTCAATTGTCGGGAAGCATAAGCGATCACCCTGCCATGCTGCATCAGTACGCACCCTAGCCCCACTCGTGAAGCGTCACAATAGACTACAAATCCGCCCGATCCTGAAGGCAATGATAACACCGGCGCTGTAGTCAAACAAGTCCGTAGCTGCTGGAAACCGCGCTCGCACTCCTCCGTCCAAACGAAAGGAACTCCCTTCCGGGTCAATCCGTTCAAAGGTGCAACAATACGGGAGAAATCCTGTACAAATCGCCTGTAGTAGCCGGCCAGTCCTAGAAAGCTTCGTATCTCAGTAACGGTTGTAGGTCTGGGCTAACTCTGTACGGCCTCGACCTTCCTCGGGTCTACACATATACCATCCCGTGTAATCACGTGACCCAAGAAGTCCACGCTGTCCAACCAGAATGCGCACTTGGAGAATTTTGCATAAAGCTGGTGCTCCCTCAAAGTCTACAGGGTGATCCGCAGGTGCTGCTCGTGCTCCTCTCTGCTCCGGGAATACACCAATATATCGTCAATGAATATGATGATGAACAAGTTAAGGTACGGCCTTAATATACGGTTCATCAAGTCCATGAAGGCTGCTGGCGCGTTGGTGAGTCCGAACGACATCACCAAAAACTCATAATGGCCATAACGCGTACGGAAAGCTGTCTTCGGAATGTCCTCCTGTCGAGCTCGCAGCTGATGATTGCCCGATCGCAAATCGATCCTCGAAAAATATCCTGCCCCCTGAAGCTGGTCGAACAAATCGTCGATGCGTGGCAACGGATATCTGTTCCGCACGGTCACCCGGTTCAGCTGCCGGTAGTCGATACACAGACGCAAAGTGCCGTCCTTCTTCTTAACAAACAGGACCGGAGCACCCCAAGGAGAAACACTGGGTTGAATAAGTCCCTTGTCTAGCAAATCTTGTAACTGACTCTTCAACTCGCTAAGCTCCGCCGGGGCCATCCGGTAAGGCGGTATAGAAATAGGCCTCGTGCCGGGAATCAAATCAATACAGAACACAACATCACGCTTAGGCGGTAGCCCAGGAAGCTCGTCAGGGAACACGTCAGGGAACTCACATACAATCGGAACATGGTCCAATGGAACATCTGTAGCTCAAGTATCGCAAAAATAGGCTAGAAATCCCTGACATCCCTTCCTCAAAAGCTGTCCAGCGCGAAGAGAAGAAATCAATCTATGAGGGGCGGCACCACGGTCCCCTTGCACAACAAAAGCCGACTCGCAGGGAAAACAAAATCTCACTGTCTTCTCGCGGCAGTCCACAGACGCATAGCACGTAGGCAATCAATCCAGGCCCAAAAGAACGTCGAAGACCAACAACTCAAGAAGGATCAAGTCGACAGG
The DNA here is from genome assembly GCA_030015575.1 of Agapanthus africanus. NCBI lineage: Eukaryota > Viridiplantae > Streptophyta > Magnoliopsida > Asparagales > Amaryllidaceae > Agapanthus > Agapanthus africanus. The sequence goes on from JASDDO010000022.1 coordinate 281,517,819, forward strand.
CAAATCTCTCTCGCCAATACGGACAACACAGGATCGGAACACGTGCCTAGCAACAAACGACTCTCCCACGGGAGTGGTCACTACAAGCGGCTGATCAAGCAACCCAGACTGTCTACCCAAAATCGGCACAAAATGTGTGGAAACGTACGAGTGCGTGGATCCAGGATCGAACAATACGTGTGCATCAACAGAACATACTGATAAGGTACCTGAGACTACCTCATTGGACGCCTGCGCGTCCTGATGCGTCAACGCGAAAACCCGTGCCTGTCCTCCACCTGCAACTGGCGGTCCCCTACTAGCAACTGGCTGTACTCTGTCGGTGGCTGGCTGTCCTCTGCCTCGACCGCCTCGTCCTCTAGAAACAAACCCTCCGCGACCACAGCCTCTCTGTGCCAGAGTCTGACGCGGAGCAACTGTGGGTACAATGGGCAACGCCCTCTGAGGTGGTGAAGGTGGTAGTGTGACATGTGGTATGAATGCCTCCCTACGGGGTATCTCAGGACACTCTCGAACATGATGATAGGAACTCCCGCATCGGAAACATCCGGATGATGCTGGCTGACCCTCCTGGTGATAAGAGCTGAAAAGCTAACCTCGTCTCGAGTCTCTGCCACCTGCAAGGTGTCTGTCGCGGCGCCTGAACGGTCGTCTAATGACGATGTATCAGTACGAACCCTCTTCGGCCCTGGAACTGCCGAAGTCTCTGCAAGGCGCGCCTCGACTAATAGGGTTGCGTCTACGGCTGCTGCATATGTCTCGTAATGCTGTGCGCTGATCGCAAGGAACAGTGGTGTAGGCAAGCCTCGGACAAATCTCTTGACTCGCAACTCCTCAGTAGCCACTAGGTACGGAGCGTAGACTGATAGCTCGGTTAATAGCACATCGTACTCTGCCACGGTCATCTCTGCCGTCTGGCGCAAGGACTCAAATCTGCGTGCTCGGGCATCCCTAACACTCTGGGGAAGGAAGCGGGCAAGGAACATCGTCACGAACTCTGTCCAGGTCATAGGAGGAAGACCTGCTGCTCTGCCCTTCTCAACTGATTCGCACCATTTCTGCGTAAGTCCTTCCAGGCGAAAGCTCGTGAACTCTACCCTTCTCGTATCTGAGCATCTGAGCGATCGGCATATCCGGGCCATTCTGTCAATGAAAGACTGCGGGTCCTCGGCTGGATCGGTGCCTGTGAAGACTGGAGGCTTCAGCCTCCTGAATTCTGCTAACGATACTATAATCACCTCCGTGGCTGCAGGGGCAACTGGCTGTGTTGTAGGTACCATCGCGGTCCCCGTGACTGGTGGAGCTATCTCTAGTCGCTGCGCTCGAAGCGTCTCAACTAGCGAGCCTATCATCTGACGCATCTCCTGCATGCTGGATCCCACCGTCTGGCGCATCTCCTGCATGCCAGCCCCTAGTGTGGCGATCTGATCTGTCATAGGAGGGACAGTCTGCTCGGGTGCAACCGGTGCACTGCCCGGATCAGTCCTCATCTCGGATGAGTCAACTCGCATCTCGGCCCTCACGGCCGCTCTCTGTGCCCTCGTAGTCTTTGGCGGCATAATGGCTGAAAGGAAAGTAGGATTCTATGAGGATACGAAAATCGAATCATAAGAATGTATATCAAGAAGGAATTTCAATCAATAAGTCATAAAGTCGCTTAGGCGGAGTACCGCGTCGTGAGTATGCCGCGGAACATACACACGCTACGCTACGCTGCTACAGCTACCTACTCCATCATACCAAGGTCATCCTACACTCCGAAGGTAAAACCTACGCTCTGATACCAACTTTGTCACGACCTAAAGTTCGGCCTGTGACCGGCACTTAACCATGTAACGTATACAGGCGTAACGCGACTAAGTAAGCCGAAACCCAGAAATCAAAACCATTGAATTTAGAGTGTTAAAACATTTTTGTAAAAACAGTTATAAATGTTTAGAAAACTTTAATTAATTTAGTAGAAACCCTTTTTAAGTTCAAGTGTTGTTTAATAATTTTGGCAACATTTCCTTTATAAAAATTTGTCCCGAGAAGTGGGTAGAAGACGAGATGTAAGTAAAATGACATGTGGAATGAATATAGCATCACAATGATAATGTACGACTGAGAAAAAAAATTGAAATGGAGACAGCAAGAAATATAGCACTGCATAAATAAAGTCGGCTCACAACGAGCTCGACACCAGAGTACAAAATAACATATGTCGTCCTCACAACTGTCTCTAAGTCAATACATGAAGGTAGATGGAGAGTACTAGATACATCAATATACAACTGAAAATAAACAGATACCGTACAAAACCCACCTACTAGCAAAGGGTTAACACGCCTCAGCAAAGGTATCTGTGTCAAAATATGCGGTAAACAGCCAGCCGCTATTACTCCAAAGGGCAACCTGCAAGCACTGTGGCACAACGGGGGTGAGTTCCCAACTCGTGAGTAGTAGATAACATATAAAGGTAATCGTGAGTATGTACGTGTTGCGATACTCTAACCTATGCCAATAGGTAACATCTATATGATGCACTGGATGCTCAATATCATGCAACAAGTGGGATCTAACAACATCTCCATGTAATGAGCAAGATATGTGATAATCAGACATGGCAATGTAATCTAACAACCCTATATATGATGAGCAGGGTACGCAATGATATGCAAGCATGTGTACTCTATCAGGTATGCTAGCTACAGGATGAGATGTCAAGTACTGAATGCTGAGTATGGGAAGAAATAATGTCTACACGGAATATCAACGTGGAAAAATAACCGGTGTCTATCAATACACCCCAATCCCAGTACAACTCAGGCGCCGTCATCCACATCGGCCCTCAAATCCTGTAATCTCATAAAATTGTGAGTGCCCAACATCGGCACCCAAATATCAAGAAAACTCGTGTCCAGCATCGACACGCAAAACCTCATATCTCGGGCATCCGTCAGTCCGGGTCAGCCCACGGGCTCTTTCTGCGGTATCGGCCCTCGGCCCCGGCAGTACGAGTCGTCCCGTATCCATCTCTCGACTCTGGTCAGTATCCTCCGGATAACCGCCAGGTCCAACCAATCACCGGTGGGTAGTAGTCCTTCTGCTAGGCTCACCGTCTACTGTACAGTGATCCGTTCTCGCCCCGGGGTACCATACCGGGTCCACCATGTACCCACAATCGGCCTCGTCCAACTCCTCGACTCGGGTTCACATGTATCGCTCTAGCATCGAGAAAACACATGGTGGACACACTAAAATATCATATCAAGGGAAACCGGGTTTTTAAACAGTGCGTATTTCCTTAAAATAGTACTCCGGTTCCCAAATCCAGAAATCACATAAATCAATCTAATGTGTAAATCCAAGCCATGCGTCGTATGACACTAAGTGTAAAAGAAAGGAAAAACCGTCCTTTTTAAAAGATCCAGTTTGGAAGACATCACATGCGGTCCCTTAGTTTTTAAATCAAGTCAAGATCATCCATGTATGTAACATATGAATATGCGTATAGGTATGGATTTGCGAAAAGATAAGTATGCTAAGTGAATATAGCAATGTGCATGCGCACTAATGTGGACATATGATGTATATGTGTCCAAGTACGAATAGATGATATATGTGGCACAAGCATGAATCTGTGATGTATTTGTGCCAAGCATGAATATATGTGATGTATATGGCACAAGTTTGGATATGTGATGTATGTGTGCCAAGTATGAATATATGTGATGTATAGGGCATAAGTATGGATATGTGATGTATGTGTGCCAAGTATGAATATATGTGACGTATAGGGCATAAGTATGGATATGACATATGCTGATATGTGGCAAATCATGACAACGTCAGTAAAACGGAATCAATATAATATATGTTTTCTAGCAATCCTATATTGTGAGTGTCATGGCAATCACTAACGGTGTGAGTGTAGCATATAAATCGTGCTCGGGCAACTTGTACCGTTAGTGACAGTGCATTGTTCTATACTACCAGTTCTATATATAACAAATGTTATGCTACTCTAGTATGAACACATAAAACTAAATATCCTATTACGCTCTGACGCTTAACGACATACGGGCGATTTCCCCGTAGATGTTAAAACTACTCACCTGGTCGCGTGCTAAGTATAGCCGACCACCGCTTCCCTTTCCTGGCGGCGCCTGACGTACCCGCCTGCGAACCTAGAATTTACACAAGAATCCAAATATAATCAAAAATCTCGCAAAACGCGATATCAAAATGAAGCGAGAAACCCGCGTCGCGAATTAACGCACGTGTGTGCGATACGCTGAAACGTGCGTGTATGTGCCTAACGCTTAACCCGACACGCCGCGATACGGTGAATCACAGAACCCACTCTCGTATCGCGGAAACTAAAAACACAAGAAAACGATATACTGCCCCAGATTTTACCCAGATCAAAATATTACAAAACTATATATACCAGAGACTACAAAATGTAGCAGACACCTGAAGCAAAAACCCTAGGACCTATCTCCTTAGTCTGGCCACAATTTGCGGCCAGAATGGATTTTCCGGCGGCCTGGGTTTGGGTTGCTGGGGTCGGGCTCTTGTGGTGTTGCCAGGACATCTCCAGTAGGCTACAGTCCACTCAATTTCATCCTGAACACACCGGGTCTAAAGCAGATTTTAAAAGGCTAAGTTTTGCTAAAAAAACGTCAAGTTTTGCGCCAATTTGAAAACTCAGGGTATTTAGTGTAATCTGCGGTTTACCTAGGTTAACTTGGCCCTAACAATACCTAATTAGGATAGTCAAACTAACACTAACATCGCTTTAACACAAATTCAAACAAATCACCAAAATCGTATAATTATCGCTTAAAAGATACGCGTGCGTGAAACTAAACGCGCGTGCACACGACACGTCGCGACGCGCACGAACTCACCAGAACCGACTTTGACGCGTTGTGTCGCGCAGCGCACCACAGAACCACGCGGATCACGCGCGTGTCGCACAAGTTCTAAAAACATCGATAACTCGCTTATAGCTCCATATTTTGCCTCTGGGCCAAACCTAAAATGTTACAGATACCAAAACCCTAAGCTACCCATAAGAACCACACAGCCAAAAACCCGACACCCTAGCTCCTGTTCTGGACGCAATTTGAATTGGGGCCAGAAGGATTAAACCGGCGGTCTCAACTTGGAGGTGGGTCCCCATGCTCTGTGTATATGTGTCTGCTGAGGTCACAGTGCTGAGGTCTTCTCAATTTTAATTTTAAAGGTTCGGGTCAACAGCAGATCTCACAGAGGCTATAAAGTCGCTAATTTACGCCAAGACGGAAAAATCGGGTATTTCGGTGAAATCTGGGATAAGTCTTGGGTGATCTGGTCTTAACAGCATCTAATAAGGCTACTCTAACCATCACAACCTTCACTTGTCTATATCTCACTCAAAATTGCTAAAACTAGCATTAAACTACATGTTATGACTACTACAAATAGGGGTTGCCCCTACGGATAAAGGAATCCGTAGGGGCAACTTTTTATTGCCCCTACGGATTAATCCGTAGGTGCCCACTGTTGTCCCTACGGTTTTCTATATTTTAATTTAAAAATATGTAATCATAATTTGTTGTTTGGCCCTACGGAGGCGCAAACAAAGAACCTACGGGTAAGTCCGTAGGGGCATGTATACGGGTTAATAATAAAAAAAAGGCACAGAAAATCCCTCACCGTTCCCAAAATTTTCTTCTCTCTTATTCTTCCGCGCCCCGCGACGACCGTTCCCGCGTCTCGATCCCGATCTCGTCGGCCATCGACGTCCTCATCCTGACCTCGCCACCGCAACCGTGCTTGACTCGTCGACTTCCAAGTCGCAACCGTGCTTGACTCGTCACCGATCGCATCGTCGACTACTGGCCTCTTCCGTCGTCTCCTCCACCGCGGTTAGTAAATTTCCAATTTTTACTTCTAATTTAATACTTTTATTTCCCTCTTTTGATGATGTTAGGGGTAGGGTTCAGGGATCAGGGTTCGGGTAGGGGTAGCATCGGGTCAGTTAGGGTTAGGGTTCGATTGGGGTTGGGGTTGGGGTTAGGGTAAGGGTTTGGTTGGGGCCGGTTGAGGTTGGGGTTGGGATTAGGGTTCGGTTGGGGTTGGGATTAGTGTTGGCCGGGTTGTGGTTAGGGTTAATCAGTTAGGGTTAGGGTTAGGGTTAGTGTTAGGGTTAGGGTCATGTTTAGGGTTAGAGGCTATGGTTAATTTGGGTTAATTGCAGTGTAGGGTTAATTTGGGTTAATTAGTGATAATTTGAAAAGGTTAGGGTGTTGATTAGGCTTAATTTGGTTAATTTGGGTAAATTTGGTTAAGTTTGGGTTGATTAGGGTTGATTAGGTTAATTTGGGTAAATTGGGTTAATTAGTGATAATTTGTGTTAGGGTAACAATTATGGTTAATTGTGGTTAATTAGGTTAATTTGGGTTATTTAGGTTTATGGTGCACTAATTTATTTAGTAGGATACACTAGTTCATTACAATAGGATACTCGATGACAACATAAACGTACAACTTTACCACAAACGCAAGAAAAATTTACCCTAAACATGAAATTTCGAACTCTTAATAACGAAACGTAAACGTAAAACTTATTCACGTTAAATGTTCAAGTTAAAACCAATATATGATACTCGATGATGATATGAAACCTTCATATTCCCATCGATACCCGTATATGAAACTAAAAGCGCCACTTAGTCCCCGTCTATCGGTTAACATACGTGCGATGCTCGTCGTGACCTAGAACTATACGAAGGTTGTTAAATATCGGACAGTATAGCTCGATACTAACAACCGTCGTATAGTCTACGCGACGAGAAAATTCAATCGTATGGTAACCCATAGATTTGTCCCGTGTGGACAAGTTAAGAATGTATAAAGCAAACGCCTTCATTCACTTGTGTTTTCATCCGTTTCGAGATATTTCGTCGGTACCTTTCCGCTGGTTCTCCGTGTACAAAGATAGATTAGATGTTCATTTCAACGTTGTTTCACAGCTTTGAAATGATTATCTATTCTATTACAGTGTACTCGGAGAACAGCGGAGAGGTGCTGCCGAAATTTACTCGAAACGGTTGAAAGCACAAGTGATGGGCGTTCGCTCTATACATTCTTAATGGGATAGAAGCCTACCCCCGACAGCCGGAACACATACATACAAACGCATAATCAGAGAGCGACTCGAGATGTTCGGGTTAAAACCAATATATGATACTCGATGATGATATGAAACCTTCATATTCCCATCGATACCCGTATATGAAATTAAAAGCGCCACTTAGTCCCCGTCTATCGGTTAACATACGTGCGATGCTCGTCGTGACCTAGAACTATACGAAGGTTGTTAAATATCGGACAGTATAGCTCGATACTAACAATCGTCTTATAGTCTACGCGACGAGAAAATTCAATCGTATGGTAACCCATAGATTTGTCCCGTGTGGACAAGTTAAGAATGTATAAAGCAAACACCTTCATTCACTTGTGTTTTCATCCGTTTCGAGATATTTCGTCGGTACCTTTCCGCTGGTTCTCCGTGTACAAAGATAGATTAGATGTTCATTTCAACGTTGTTTCACAGCTTTGAAATGATTATCTATTCTATTACAGTGTACTCGGAGAACAGCGGGGAGGTGCTGCCGAAATTTACTCGAAACGGTTGAAAGCACAAGTGATGGGCGTTCGCTCTATACATTCTTAATGGGATAGAAGCCTACCCCCGACAGCCGGAACACATACATACAAACGCATAATCAGAGAGCGACTCGAGATGTTCGGGTTAAAACCAATATATGATAATATGAAACCTTCATATTCCCATCGATACCCATATATGAAACTAAAAGCGCCACTTAGTCCCCGTCTATCGGTCAACATAACGTGCGATAATTTATTCTTTTCAACGACAAACGCACACACAAAGCATATACATGAATTTTCTTCTTTGTCAGTAACTATCCCGTTCTTATATTTCTCAATATAGTCAGCATAACCTACAATTTATATGTTATTCAGTCTAACATGGCCCATGAGTACGTCAGAGTTAAGGACTGGATGTATGTGGATTGGAAACAACGTATGCAACCTAAGTTTGTCGCAGGAGTTGCTGCTTTCCTTGAATTTGCACGAGCACATAATAAGATCATAATAGAGAAGATTCTCTGTCCGTGTGATAGATGTGGCAATAAGTACTGGCGGAAGGTAGAATTGGCAGAGCTTCATATTGTAAAATATGGGTTTACTAGACTTTATTCAATTTGGAAATATCACGGGGAAGGAGAAGAATGCAGTACTGCGGTAGAAGAAGGAGAACACGATAATGCGGCAGGAGAAGAAGAAGAATTCGTAATACGGCAGGATACGGAAATTTATTTCCATCAGAAGAAATGGAGGATATGGTAGAGGCTGCCCTAGGTGAATCTATTCATACCGAAGATGACATTCCTTCCGGTCAAGGACCGCGTGCGGATAAATATGAAAATTTCATGAATGATGCTAGGAAACCAATTTATGAGAATGCGAAGTATTCCACCCTCTCATGGTTCGTCCAACTTTTCCAAATTAACTGCCTAAATGGATGGAGCAACAAGTCATTCACAATGCTTCTTTCGTTCTTGAAAGATTCTATGCCTCCGGGAAATAATGTGCCCGAAAGCTGGTACGAAGCCCAGAAAATGATGTCTGATTTGGGTCTAAAGTGCGAGAAGATTCAAGCATGTCCTAAAAATTGCGTGTTGTACCGGAAAGAGAATTCAGATTTGAAAGAGTATCCAACATGTGGAGAGGCCAGGTATAAACCGAAAGATTCTGATAAGAAGCCTGATATACTTGTGAAGATAGCACGATATTTTTCCATAACACAGAGGCTACAGAGGCTATTTAGGTGCAAGAAAACAGCCGAGGCAATGATTTGGCATCACCGTGCTCCTCCAAGCGAAAATGGAAAAATGAGCCATCCAAGAGATTCACCGGCATGGAAGGATTTCGATAGGAGGCACGCAATATTCAGTAGCGATCCTCGCAATGTCCGGCTCGGACTGGCTGCCGATGGCTTCTGCCCATTCAACTATATGGCTGGAAGTCACAGTACATGGCCCGTTGTAATGATAATTTATAATCTATCGCCTTGGTTGGCTATGGACCAATCATACTTTATGATGCCTCTTCTTATCGACGGACCAAACTCACCAGGGAACAATATCGACGTCTATCTCCGACCTCTGATTGAGGAGCTGAAAACTTTGTTCATTGATGGTGTAGAGACATATGATTCAAACACAAATACAACCTTCATACTGCGTGCGGCTTTAATGTGGACAATTAATGACTTTCCTGCGTATGGAATGCTTTCAGGTTGGTCCGTACATGGTCACAAAGCATGTCCTCATTGCCATGAACACACAACATCAAAATTTTTGAATTTTAGCAGGAAGGTTTGTTATTGCGGCCATCGACGTTTTCTGCCTCCAGACCACCCCTATAGGTTAGACACGGTTCACTTTGATGGTCATCAGGAGCTTCTTGGGCCTCCATCCCCATTGTCCGGAGAGGACGTGACTGCTAAATGGGATGGTTACAATAACGTGACCTTCGGGATGGATCCGACGAGACAGGTCAAACTACAATATTGGAACAAGTTAAGCATTTTCTTCGAGCTTCCGTACTGGTCTACAAATTCAGTGCGTCATTGTCTGGACGTCATGCATATAGAGAAGGGAGTATCAGAGCACATACTTAACTTGCTTCTGTGTAAAGACGAGAAATCGAAAGACAACATGAATGCCCGGATGGATCTACAAGAGTGGGGAATAAGAAGTGAACTGCACCCTAAACCGGTAGCGGGTAAACCGGGCAAGTTTGTACTTCCCAATGCCGCTTATCATATGTCACAACCGGAGAAGAAAAGATTCCTGCAGGTGTTGCATGATTTGAAAGTCCCCACAGGTTTCTCAGGATCATTCAGCAAGAAAATAAAAATTGTGAAGGGCAAGATCGATGGGCTGAAAAGTCATGACCACTATGTTATCGTGGAGCACCTTTTTCCATTAGCCCTCAGGACTTCTCTCCCCGACTCGGTTGGTCTGGTAATCAACGACCTATGTTATTTTTTCAGGGAGTTGTGTGCTAAAACGGTGGAGGTTGCGACGCTGGATAAACTAGAAAATTCTATTGCGTTGATACTTTGCAAGTTTGAGCGTATTTTCCCACCGTCATTCTTCGATATCCTAATACACTTGACGGTTCATCTTGCAACTGAGGCGAAATTAGCCGGACCGGTACAATATCGATGGATGTATCCCGTCGAGAGGTACGTTAAATTTTTCGTTTCGCGCAATTTATAAATTTATTTTTGTCATGTATGCCCGTGTTTATTTATTCAACATATTCTCATTAGGTACCTTTACACTCTTAAGAAGTATATACGCAATAAAAATCGACCAGAGGGTTCTATCATGCAAGGTTATCTTCTTGATGAAGCAACCACATTTTGTTCCCGCTATCTGGACGAGAACATTGAGACAAGGCTTAACCGACCACAAAGAATTCAAGACGGGCCATATGGTAAAGCCGAGTATAAGTGGGTAGACACTATGTTTATCAACAAGATATACCGGTTTATCTTGCTTAATTGCGTATGTCTTGAACAAATTAGAGAGTAAGTTCTTTTGGATTAATTGTTATATCTGTGTTTGTGTGTATGAAATGACATAATATTAATGTCACAATTATTTGTCGAAAACAGAACTCATTTTAACGAGGTACGTGAGCAGCATTCCCCCTATTTTTTACCCTTGACTATCGCTATACCGGTCCTCATGCCGAGAGGTTCGGCCGGTATTTAGGGGACGAGAGCCGGATCGTGAAGAACTATCCACTTCACGTTGAGTGGGGCGAGCAGCACCAGCGCTCATTCGCCCTCTTCTTTGAACAGGCTCAGGTATGTATTAATATATATTTTCATTTGATCTATCCAATATATTTATTATTAACACTTGCAATCTAATAACAATGTTTTTTTTGTATTTTCAGTTGGATTACGATTTTCAGCCTGTAGTCGACCCTGATCACCCGGGGAGGGTGCTCGACCTTCATGCTCTGTACAATGGCCTGATGAAGAACATGCAGGCCAAGGTCCGATACAACAGGAATGAGCTGAAGGCCGACTGCTACTCCCTGTGGATAGAGACCCCCGAGGCAGAGAGAGCGGCCCTCCTATCTACTCCGGCGTTTGCGAGAGTCGACGTAGAGACATGGCCTATATTGTGCGCTTATTTCGACTCCGAACGCAAACGAGTATGTATTTTAAATTTAATTCATTATTTATGATATAATTTATTTCTTTGTGTTTCTTAATTAGAAAACTAAATGTTAATGCGTTGTGCAGAAACAGGCCGCTCAGAATACGGAGAACAGGAAGTCGGCGAAGAGGGGTCGCCCCACTTACACAGGTGGCTCGAGGAACATTACTCGAGCCATAGAGTTATCGGTAAATTAAGAGTTATTCTCTAATATTCTGCAATATTAAGAGTTATTCTCTAATATTTCTAATATTAAGAGTTACTTTCTAATATTGCAGACATCTCGGACCGTGGCGTCAGGTGGTACACCGAGCGTGCTGTCCGCATATCTTGCCGTCCACGGCACCTCGACAGATCCCGCCACGGGCGAGCTTCGATGTCCCGACGTCGCTACCCAGGAGTACTGCGTAAGTGTTAATATTTTTTCTACCCAAATTTGAAATTTTAGTTTTGGAAGGTTCAAGTTTAAATTTTATACTTATACTTTACTGCTTAATGTGGGTGTAGGAGCGGGTGGTTGAGCAGGCCCAGGCCTCGGGGATCGATTTTACCGGACAGAATGATCCGAGGCTGCTGACCCCAGTTCTGGACGCCGCACACGGAGGGCACCACGGAGGTTGGGAGAGAGGCCGGGGATTGGGCCCTAGCAGGGCCCATATGAGGTTGGACTCCACCCCGGCGGTTACTTCCTCCGTCTCCAGTGGCCGGCATGTCCATCAGGAACTGGATAGCTTGAGGGCCACCGTTCAGGAGTTGAAGGAGATGCTGGTATGTATACTACTTTATAGTAAAATATCATTTCATATTATATACATATCAACATATCCATAATTAGTACGTAGCTTGAGCTTATTTGGTTTTAGAATTAAGTTTGATTAATCAAACATACATATGTAATTAAAATAAACAACGCTTTTCCAAACTAGATATCCAAACAGGGTTTCGAAATAACTTAATAATGAAACGAATTCGAATAATACACAGTTCTTACACGCTTCTTACACACGTTATGTCCAGACGCGACAGGGTAGATCGGCCGAGCCTCCACATGCATCTCCTTCGGCTGCGGCTCCGCAAGCCACTACATCGGCTGCGGTTCCGCAGACAGCTCCTGTAGCTCCACCGCCCACTCAGACTCCCGCAACCGCGGCTCCGCAAGCGACTACCTCGACGGCGGCTGCGCAGACCACAACGCCAGCTCCACATGCCGCTCAGACTCCCTTATTTGTAGCATTGGAGAGTGTATTTACCGAGGAGCAGGCGCGCGTTATTTTAACGTTATTCGGAGGTGGAGCTAGACCGAACTAGGGTAGCTTTTTGGTTCTTATTTTTTGAAACATGTATTTATTTATATCACATTGTACTACATTTTGAAACGATATTGATATTGGTTTGTATTTATATCATATTCAGTTTTGGGTTTCTTTTGTATATTATATATATGCGTGGGATGTGATTATGAATACTGCAATATATGATTTGATTGATGTATATAGTAATGTGCACAGGGCAGGAAAAAATCTAGCAGCCCTTTTTTAAAAAAAATACAGACAATATGTACCTACGGATTAATCCGTAGGTATATATGTTGCCCCTACGACGTTCTCCGTAGGGGCAAACTATCAGGAAACCTGATATTTTCCCACCTGATATCAGTGCAGGGTGTTAGGGGTGCCCCTACGGATATGTCCGTAGGGGCCAATGTTTATCCCCTACATATTTATCCGTAGGGGCAAAATATCAGGTTTCCTGATATTTTCCCCCCGATCTCCGTGCAGTGTGTTGGGAGTGGCCCCTACGGGTTGATCCGTAGGGGCTACTTTATATCCCCTACGGCTGTATCCGTAGGTATATACAATATATTCAAAAAAAAAATTAAATATATGATTTTATTACCCCTACGGGGTACTCCGTAGGGGCTATAGCACCTACCGAGTTATCCGTAGGGGCATAAATTTATCCGTAGGGGCAAGATCAGGACCTCAACTTGCACCTGCGGCCTTTGCACCTACGGGGTCTTTTTTCGCCCCTACGTATATATCCGTAGGGGCAGTAGGTTGCCCCTACCGATAAATCCGTAGGGGCAAACCATATTTGTAGTAGTAGAACACTAACTACACTATCGACAATAACTTAGCAATAAGGAGTTGAGTTGAGGGGCTATACCATTAGAGATCCTAGATGAAGGGGAAGAGAAGAAGGGGGAGGAAGTTGTGCTGCTAGATTGCTGCTGCTAAAGCTCCAAGAGCTCAATGTTTTGGCTGAATTGCTGATCTGCTCACTGTTGATGCCGTACCAAGCTGTTGCTGTTGCTATGTTCTGTTGTATTATTTGGTGTTGCTTGTGTTGCAGTAGCAGCAGCAGTGGTTGTATTTGTTGTTGTTGGGGGTGGTGAAGTGTTGTGTTGGTGTAGTATGGCTGGGGTTGTGTTGGTGTAGCTGCTGTTGCTGATGTTAAACTGCTGTAGTATTTGAAGTTGGGCTGCTGCTATTGTTTGCAATGATGTGGTTGTTGCTTGTTAGCAGAAGTTGGTTGATGATGGTATGTGTGTGAGTGTGAAAGGGGGAGATGTGAGAGATATGAGTGTTTGAGGGAGAAAAAGTTGTGAAGTGTAATATAATGTGATCTTGCCTTAAGCCACCCCTCTCTCTCATTAAATGGTTGCATGACAACCATCAAATCCCTTCTCATCTTAAACAAGTCAACCCTAATCCCTAATCACCCTTAATTAAAACTAGTTAGCTCATAATCAACCTAATTATCTTAACCGAAGGCCTAACCCATCATGGTTGGCTAAACATGGTTAACCCACTATGCACACCTAAACTTGGTAACCCTAGGCTTAACCCTAGTTATCATGCACAAGTGTGTGCGGTGGTGATAAAATTCTACTAAAATAGCCATAAAACCAGATAAATTATTAGAAACCCGTTTTGGTAAACTTTTTATTAAAAAAACACATATTAAGATATAATTAGTCACTAAACACATTCTCAGGTGTTACACTAATCATGTTGCATTAGTAATTATAACATGTTACAATATTATATATCACATGTATAATATATTTTGTAACAAAATAAAATAATACAATTAACATATATCGCATATATATCAATGTATTGCCCGAGTAAGAAAAAGAATCTTTTAGTGAGCTTATTTTGATTAATGAAATTTAATATATCAAATATATAATTATACATTAAATTATCGAATCAACACATGATCCGATAATCCGGCTATTTCATAAATAACCGACTAATATAATCTGTATCAGTTCATCGAATCAACACTTGATCCGATGACCCGGCTATATCACATATACCCGGCCGATATCTCATATCGCGAGAATCTAATACGGTATCACATACACGTATTGTTCTCGGTCCCTCACATATCATTTATGTGCTCCTACTCCGTTTTGCCTGAGCTAGGAAACCTCTGTGTAGGACTCTAAAGAATCGTCAATACGCCGGCAGTAGGTGATGATCATATCAAACACCCACAAGCTGCAAGCGGTCAGCTAAACATAATAGCCACCCACGTATTGAGCGATCAGAAGATCAACAAGCAAGCATGTACATTCTCCTGCGAATCCAATCAGTAACACTCCCGTACAGTCCGGTCTCTTCGTCTGATATGTCGCATATCTCGCCTAGGGGTGGTAAACGTCAGACCCAGTAGTTTGATAAGTTGTGTCGATATGAGGTCTATAACAGTTTGAGAAACTACTGATAACACTTACTAGTAAATCTCAGCAACCTTCGCCAGGGATTTCCAGTTATAACCAATCGAACACAGCGCAACATCAACTCCCTATACCGGGAGAGATGAATCCCCTCCTATTGCTCATTGCTTCCATGTGATTCGGGACTGTACCCAAAAGCCACCGTTTTGTACGCCCTTCTAGACGCAGTATGATGATAATCAAAGCACAGTGAGAATCACACAAGACTCTATGACGATCTCGGGTTTATACTAGTGTCACCAGAGAACTGCCATCTGATGTGAGGTATAATAGCATCTGGGAGTTCTCGGCGAGTCCGTCCAGTGTACCCAGTCTCCATTGAGCACCCGTATACCTTCTCTGATGTCAAACACCAATGGATATGGGATCATCCATCGCCTATCATATGGGCCAATAAGCGCATACGCTAGTCCACTCTGGAGTATCGATGCCCTGTCTCGGTACTCCCACAACTAGGAACATTTGATGGATGTACGTGGCGACTACACTGTCCCCACTAGTATGATCCGCATCATAGTCCTGGTAGTCAAGTACTCATCCTAAGGGCTTTATAAACATGTAACATAGAGGCAATCAGAGTACATGTTAAGATAAAGTGTAACCAGATAGCATACTATCGTGTCGAGCAAGAAAGTCCTCCCTATATATGTCCAAGCATCCACTACAATATAGATCGTATGTACAGTAATGGCCTCTAGGGCATACATATAACTAACAATCTCCCACTTGCACGAGGGCCATCTGTTGTGGTATCGCATACCCAACAATCAGCTGTGGTTGAAGTATCTCAAACTCAACCATTCCATAAAAGTCTCTACTGGGAAAAAGTCCTTTGTGAGTGGATTCGCGCAGTTGTCCTCTGTGTCTACTCTCCTAACCTCGATCTCCTTAGAGATCAAGCATCTCCATGATCAGGTGATACTTCCTAAGAATTATATCTGGATTTCTGATGGGACGGGGGTTCCTTGGCATAAGCCACAACTCCATTGTCACACAATGGTAGGAACGAAGTTCATCTCATGAAATTATATATATCCAGACTACTTCTTTGGTAGCATTCTTGGTAATGATGTATCTTAGCTCTAATAGTCTAGTAAGTCACGGTATCTAGCTTGGAACTCTTCCAACATACCGTCCCACCACTGAGGGTAAAGATAATGCCTGTGACTGACATCCTGTCATCCTTATCACCCTTGAACTTTTCCAGTGATTCTCCCCAGGATCTATTGATACCATCTTACTACAACTAGTGGTTATCCTAACATCTAATTAGATCTTTCTCATAGATCCAAAACCCAGGATTTAGGAGGTATCGCTTTGATCCTATATAGAGAATCCTTATGATAAGAGGAGATTGACCGAGCGTAGCATAGGAAACTCCTTCCCTATCAAGAGTATGTCATCCACGTACTCTACGAGGATCACCACCATACTCCCTACTACCTTTTTATATATGCAAGGTTCATCTACCATTTTGATGAAGTCAAACTCTTTGACTACCACATCAAAACAGACGTTCCAACTTCGCAATGCCTGCTTTATCGCATAAAACAACTTGCACACGTTTGCGCTGCTTCCACTATCTATGAAGCCCTCTGACTGATACTTATAGACGCTCTCTTCCAAAACATCATTTAGAAAAGCAGTCATGACACCCAACCACCAAATATCGTAGTCATGGTATGTAGCAGTGGTAAGTAGGATCTGGATGGACTTAAGGATAGCTTTGAAAATCTCAACTTTTCCATGTACACCAAGTAATCTTCTCAAGATATACTTGCTCCTGATGGGGATTTAACCCTTCAGATAAACCAACCAAAGTCCATACTTTGTTGGTGTATAAGGATTCCATCTCAGATCGCTAAGCATCTAGCCATTCTTACAGAGTCCCACTCCTGATGGCCTGCTCGAAAATAGTTGGGTCATCATCTCATGATGCAATCCTCGCTCCCACTGTCATAGAGAAAACCGAAGTATCTCTCAGGTGGGTGAGGAACCCTACTAGATCGGCGGAGAGGCTGAGGGTCGTTAGAATCTATTGAATCCTTTGGTTCTACCAAATCATCTGCTGTAGTTTGTATAGCTGGAACTCCTTCTAGTTCTACCTCATGACCACTAATTTTTCCATAAGAAATTCTCTTTCACAAAGGTGGCATGCTGAGAAACAAAACATCTTTTGTTCCTCGGTTAGGTAGAAGATATTCCCTTGCGTATGCTTGGGATATCCAACAAACTTCCACAGATCTGCCTTTGCCTTGAGCTTGTCCGGATTTTGCTTTTGAGACATTGGATGGATAACCCCAAATCATAACTTACTTAAGATATGGGCTCTTCCCATTCCATATCACATATGAAGTGGTAGGCAACTGATTTGATTTGAACCCTATTCAATAGGTATGCAGCTTCTCAAGTGCATAACTCCCAAAAGGAAATAGAAAACTCAGTAGTACTCATCATAGAGCGCACCATATCTAATAAGGTGTGATTTGCTCCACCCCGATACACCGACGTGCTGTGGTGTATACGGAGGAGTAATGCTGAGAGAGAATCTCATTCTTTTTTAGAATTGTGTAGGAATCCCGTGCTCAAGTATTCTCCTCCCTGATCACATCAAAGGATATAATAGTAATACCCGTTTTGGTTCTCAACTTCTAACTTATATTCATTGAATTTCTCAAAAGGTTCAGACTTGTGTTTCAACAGGAACACATGTGCGAATCTTGAGAGACGATCAGTGAATATAATAAAGTACAAAGAACCGGTCCTGGCATGTGTAGACAGGGGACCTTACATACATCATCATGTATCAATCCCAAGAGTTCACTAACTCTTTCTCTATCTCCAATAAACAGAGTTGTGGTCATCTTGTCTTTGTGACATGACCGGCAAGTTTCACAAGATGTAAATTCAAACAAATTTAAATATGCATCTATATGTAACTTCAGCTAGTCGGGTCACATTGATATGACCTAGTCTACAATGCCTCAAGAAGAATTCGTTCATTTCTGAACTCTTCCTGTTGTGTATGTTCTGTATACTAAGAACTGTAGTTTGATTTAGAATGTCAATGTTTTTAGATAACGTGCCTGAACCGATCAACTCTAGATATAGGAAATGTTCAAAACATTATCCAACAATACAAAATTATATCCTTCTTTACTAATAAAGAGACTGATATGATGTTGTATATCAGGTTCGGTATCTAATAACATTCATTCAGAATCAATGTATTTGTTAATACAGGGTGATAACTACCAACAGACTTGGCTGCAACACTTGCACCGTTTCTATCTCATGACACTTATCTCCCATTCTCAGTTCACTACCAATCTGTAGCCATGTAACAAATTACATATGTGGGATCCTGATCCGGTATCAAATACCCAGGACATAAGGGATATTGAGAAACAGTTCTTTGTAATGAACACATCCGAAAAAGATGCATCAGCATGCACTTTGTTCGTTTGGGCGGCACGGGAATTCTGGTAATCCCCAATTTCCTGCTCTGTCTTATAACATATATAAGTTAGAGCGGGACCAACGTTCCCCAGCTCAGTATAACAAGCTGGTTCGGTCAATACATCCATATTATTATCTTGATTAAGGCGTGACATGGTCGTTACCTGGAGAGAGAGAGAGAAGAAAACACTCAGCGTATGCTCTTGCAAGATTAGATTGGATATTAATATACCTAATCAGTATGTCTCCCACTGTTTTTGTCAAATCTTCCTTCAAACCCTAAAAGGAAAGACTAGCCGGGATTAATTACACGCTACAAGTTCGCCTATTTTTCAGCCAGGCCAGTGCCGGTACATTGAAGGAGGTTCCCCGTGTTTTCGCACGAACCTAATTAAAGTAAACCTCGTTTTCCCAGAGGCATAACCCCGTTGACACCTTTCTAGACACCTACTTGATCGGCTAATTGTAATGTGTAAAACTCTCCCAGGAGTAACTCTTACTCGCAGCGGGTATCGGGATCCAACTATCTCATAGAAGGTATGCAATCCCATTGCAAATTTCAACACTTGAAATTCCCAATAATATTTTACCCCTAGCATCCTATGACATTAACGAAAGCCAACAAACCATAGGATACTAGTCAAGTCCAACCCGTCATTTCCCGATTGAATTAAACTCACCCACACGGCCCTTGATGAAAGCCGACAAAGTCGCACGACTACCCTAACTCAATCTGCATCATATGCATAAGCAGATAAGCATAAATAGCTACCGCACACTTTGCCTTGACGAAATCCGACAAACGTAGTACGAATACTATGAAGTACTTATCTGAAATGACGGAGGGCTACGACATGTTTTTAAGAAAACCCTTTGCGTAATAAACTTGATATCGCTGTAGAATCGAGTGATTTTAAATGGAATGTTTTTGAGGCCTTTTCTAGTTTTTCTAAAGTGGTCACTCCCGGTGAAGAGATCGTCGGCTCTTTCCTCATCGAATAAGGTGCAGGATATTTCGCAAATACCACTATGCAAAGCAAAAACTATAGAAGCAATAAAAAGACAAACCGAGTATGCAGCTTCTGCTAGTTTCGCAAAAAAGGTCACTCCCGGTGAAGGGATCTCTGCTCTTTCCTTATCGAATAAGGTGCTGGATGTTCTACAAGGAACACCGCTATGCAAAGTAAGAACTAGAGCTACCAGTTTTTAAACAAGTTTCTACAACATCTTTAGGTTTCTTTTATTTCATTAATCTCATTAATGAAATCCCATTTTATTATGCTTCACAAGCATCACATATGAAACGAAATCAACAATATATATTATATATCTTATAGATAATATAAACATCCATCTCAGGCAGTAATATGATCTCATCACAGAACATTGCAGCAGAAAAACATATATGAAATATTGGATATATGAGGACGTCCGTGTTTTAATACGAGCCTGTATAAAACACGGATTCCACGGTCGCGATGAATAGCCAAGCCCATATCCCTAGACCCCTACGAGAGCGGCAAGTAACTCTGCTAATTCTAGAGTTAGGAGACCCAGTCTCGACTCCTCGAGATGGTCTCCCACTGGACCCTAGAACCCGGTTACTTATGCTCCCCGCCTTGGGTCTACCTAATGCGGAAAAGTAAATAATATACAATGGTGACATCATCCTCAGCCCGGAAGTGCCCTAATAAAAGAATATTATATACAATAAATTTTACATGAATGAAAAAGAAAAACTCCCATCCCACATAAAACCCTCGGCTATTCAAAACACGACGATCCAATATAACATATCACAGCAACGCATAATATCACATATCATCAATGTAAGTAAATATGCGTATCCCAATTGTCATTGATGTATAGCAACGAAACCGGCGATACACCACATATTACACTTAACGTCACAGGAAAGAAAGTGTAAAACTACAACAGTTGGAATCCGCAACCTCCTTAGACAACGCATGCCTAACCAAATGAATTCATTAGACATCTCATGCCTAACAATTATAAACCGCGCATTTTAGTCTCATTATCGAAAACACTTTTCAGTATCTAGTCGGGCAATTCAACAAGATTCCCGACAACCTGATCGAATACTCGTCGCAAACTTTAGTAGACGGCCGCACCCCCGGATGCCGTCGACGAAGTGTACTAAGGCGGAACACCACTGCCGCGAGCACCCGAACGGATGCTTTTGGCGACAGGGTTCTCCTACAATCACTTGGTCGGGGCTATGGGGCGTGGTTATCTATTAAGTTTACCCGGCGAGTATCCGTGTACGCTATGTGATTGTGACGGACTTTTGATCACATCAAAATCCCGTGGCAACCGATCAAATGAGACTAAACTGCTAGATTTATAACATTAAAATTAGTTATCTCATAACTACTTGTGGATTCCAAATATTGTATCACAATCCAGATAAATAAACAATGTTAAACTTTCCGATCGAATAAACAACCACCCTGTAAGTGCACGGCGGCTCCCCGGCCTCCATCCCGAGGCCAAATGTGGTAGCGATGGTTAACTTTAAATTTTCTTGAACCGGCACCACCGTGCACTAAAACTCGGATCGTGCCATTAAACTAGTCCTAGCTAACTGCAAGATGGGAAGAGAGATATACCGAGTGATCCGTGTCCTCCGGTCTTCTCGTCGTCGTCCCGATCTCCCGCGGAAGCTCCGGTCTCCACCTCGTCGCCGAAAGGGCACCACGTCGCCTGCTTCTTTTACGGGCTCCCACCTCTATACCGAGGCAACTCGGGCACGAAGCTGGAGAGTCGACGTGCCCAAGATTTGCTGTAGAATATAGTGTAGAACCATGTCTCATTTTGGGGTTATGGAGTTGCCTTTTGAGATGGTGGAGGAATGGAGTTTTTGGAGATGGAGCTAAATGGATTTTGTGCAATACAAATGAACCAAAAACCCCATCCCAAATTTTGGGACAGCCCCCCACATATCAATGGCCGGCCATGGCTTGGAATGGGAGAGGAGAGAATGAATGAGGGAGTGTATGGATCAAATGATACAAGAGAGAGAGAGAGAAAAGTGATCATGAAAAAACATGATCACAAACACATCCACACTCAACCACAACCATCATCAAAACCATGATGATAAAGAAAGTCAAGCAACCATCATCAAGCATGATGACCTCAAAAAGTCATGCCATCATGAAGAAGTCAAGAAGTCAAGGTCATGGTTCGACCATCATGACACCACAATGTGCAAAGACAACCCTCCAAAATGCTTATTTGCACAAATGCAAATAAGCCCTCCTCCACCAATCTTCGGCCATTGAAAGATACAAATGAAAATGGCCGACACGGAAAGCAAACTGGCAACTCCAGAAAACTGGTCCCGTAATAAATCACAGGAAAACCCCGATACTGTGTATACACACCCGCATCTGTATTCTGACCGAAATACAAATGCAAAGAGACAACATCTACACTGTACTATACTTGGATCCGGCTTAAACCAATGCCGGCTAGTAATATCCGTCCGATCCTGATCCGTGCAATACCGCACGTATCTGATCGAACCCTGCCATATATCCATACGGCCTCTAGTACTAACCGTTCGATCCTGATCCGTGCAATACCGCACGTATCTGATCGAACCCTTCCATATCTCCATACGGCCTCTACAGCGTTTCGCCCGAAACTTGAGTAACTGTATGTGTGGTGGACTCTAAAGACTCGTCAATACTATGGCTGTGGATTTAACCACTAGCACGTCAGAGGTATAAGCTAATACGTAACGGGCTACCAGGTATTGACCAAAAGGGACGTCAATGAGCGAACTCATCCTGACACCCTACTGAGCCTGTCAGTGACAATATCCGTACAGTCCGGTCCGTTCGTCTATGAGCATCGCATGGCGGGCCTAGGGGGTTGGTAAAAGTCAGACCCCCAAAAGCGGTACAAGTCGTGTCGGAGTGTAGCCCAGAACACCCTGAGATACTACTGGAATACCTACTAGTAAATCTCCTGCCTCGGCCGAGGGCTTCGTGTAATGGCTCTCCTAGACACAGCGCGACCTCACCCCCAATACCAGGAGAGACGAACCCCTGAAGATTCGCTCACTGCCTCCATGTGGCTCGGGACTGTACCCAACTAAAACCTGTTTGCACGTCTCCTTTGAGCGTGGTAGGGTAGTAATCAAAGTACAGTGCGAACTCACACGAGACAAATGACGATCCCCAGGTCGATGAACTAACCTGTACACATGTCACTAGGGAACTGCTATCTGACGTCAGGTTTAAGACCAACTAGCATGTTCCCGGCGAGTCCTGTCCAGTGTACTCATAACCCAATGAGCACCTGTATACATCTTAGGTGATCCAACTGACACCAATGGCTTGTGAGACAGGCCACCGCCCCTCGTCGGGGTCTCGACTGTATACACTAGTCTACTCTGGAGTATCGATGCCCTGTCTCGAAACTCCCACGACTCGGGACCTTTTAAGGATGTGCTTATAGACCACCAGCTCTCACGTATATGATCGCCCTCATACTGCTGGCAGTCAAGCAAGAATCCTAGGGGCTCTACCAACGTGTAATAGCGACCTGTCAGGTCACCTAAAGCAATACACGATGATAAAGGTAAACCAGATAGCATACTATCATCTCGAGTAAGACTGTCCTCCTGGGATAGGTCCTCCCTCAATCATTGCAATCACGTGCCTGTGATCCAATAATTGACTCTGAGGGCACTATATCCAACAGTCTCCCACTTGCACTCAAGGCTAATTATTGCGATGTCGCATACTCACTGCCCGTGTGATACCGAACACCCAACTCCTCTACTAGTCAGTCTCACAAAACCCGTTTGCGAAACTATTGCGTTCAAGGAATAGCCTCTGTGAGTGGATCCACCTTGATGTTTCTTTCTATGTCTCTCTATATCCCAAATTCGCGGAGAAAGCCATGTAAGTCCATGCTACCTCTCCCGGTACTTTCGGGAATGCGGAATTTGGTAAAAAACGATTTTTACGGAGGTGGTAACATGGACCTATAACCCGGATCTTGGTTAAACATCTATCTAACAACCTAACTATGAGTTTCTAGCTACTCGGTTAGGGGGTTATACCTTGCTTTTCTTGAACTCCTTCGTCTTCAAACTCCGATGGTGGTCCGGACCGGCTTCTTCTCGTCGTCTCCTTACGCCGAAGAAAGATCCACCTGAAAGCTCCAACCTTTAGCTCCTTCTTCGTTCTTTGAAGAAACTAGTTCACTTGGTTTACTAAACCTAGTGAACTAGAATGAGTAGAGAAGAATTAGAATGGGATTTTATCTATGGTTCTTGATTCTCAACTCATGAGAGATTTGAACCATAGAGTCAAGAGAGGGAGCAAGAGGATGAGAGTGAAAGCAAGAGCAAGAGAGCTCAAGAACAAGAGAGAGAATGAGCAAGCAAGAATGAGGCTCTCTTTTGTCTTTCACCCTCTCATAATCCAAAGCAATGATCACACATCATACCAATAAAGTGTTATGTGATGGTTGAAGCAACCATAACCATATCATTTCATGCACTTATTCTGCACAAATGAGCAAGCAAGCAAAAGTCTTTGCCATGAAATGATAGCTATGGTTATCATGATGGTCAACTAGTCAAGCCTAGTCAACCGGTCAACAAAGTCAACAAGTCAACAAAAGTCAACAAGTCAACAAAGTCAACAACCATGTTACCATAATACTTAATTAATATAATTGTTAATCTCATATCATATTCTCATTAGGGTTGATCAAAAGGTCAATAGTCAACGGTCAACTGTCAACAACCCTAATGAGAATCCACTGCCTCTGTCTCCCTGTCAACTGTGCATACACACCCGCATTCGCGTTCCGAGGAACACGAATGCAAACTGGATAAATCCAATCCCATAAGGTACACTAGGATCTGGCTTAAACCAAAACCCGCTAGTGGAAACTGTCCGGACACTGTACGTGCACAAGTGCACGGATGTGACCGAACCCTGTCGCAAAACCATGCGACCTGTCGCAATACCATGCGACCTCTACTCTTTTGCCTAAAGGCGAAAAGCTTTCTGTGTGGGACTCTAAAGACTCGACACTACGCTGGCAGTGGGTTTAACCACAGTCCGCAAGCGGCACTAGCTGTGCGCAACGGTCCCCAGGTAATGCCGACAAGAAGACCGATGAGGCGAAACCCATCTGAACTCCTACTGAGCCTGAGTGTAACATTCTCCGTACAGTCCGGTCTGTTCGTCTGATACATCGCATGGCGGGCCTAGGGGGCGGTAAACGTCAGTCCCCCAATAGCGGTACAAGTCGTGCCGGAGCGAAGCCCAAAACACCCTGAGATAACACTGGAAGCCTACCAGTATATCTCGTTTGCCCTGGCCAGGGACTACTCGTGTAATGGATCTCATAGACACAGCGCGATGTCAACCCCCAATACCGGGAGAGACGAATCATGTCTAACCGTCACTGCCTCCAAGTGCTTCGGGACTGCACCCAACTACTACCTGTTTGCACGGCTCCTTTGAGCCGTGGTAGGGTAGTAATCAAAGTGCAGTGGGAACACACTCGAGGCTGAGTGACAGTGTCAAGTCAGCGGACTAAGCTGTACTCATGTCACCTGGGAACTGATAACTGACGATAGGCATAATACCAACTAGCCAGTTCCCGACGAGTCCTGTCCAGTGTACCCGTAACCTAACGAGCACCCTCATACTATCTCAAGTACGACGTACTGACGGCTGTGGGACAGACCGTCTCCCACATTGGGATGAGAAGCGCATGCGCTGGTCTACTCCGGAGTATCGATGCCCTATCTCGATAGTCCTGCGACCAGGGACCTGCATAAGGATGTGCTTATAGATTACCCAGCCCCACTAGTGTGACGGCCATCACATCGCTGGTAATCAAGCAAAGATCCTAAGGGCTCCACTAATGTGTATAGGCGATATAGAAAAATAAACACATGTACACATTGAAGTAGAAACAAACCAAGTAGCATACTACTATTTTGAGCAAGATTGTATATACAAGGTGAATATCCCAAGCCTCCATTAAGTAATATACAAACTAGTATGATACAGTAATGGCCTCTAGGGTATATACACTAACAATCTCCCACTTGCACTAAGGCCATGTACTGGCGTATCGAAGACCTATCATCTCGATCAGCCGCTCGAACTGAGTCTGGGGCAGGGCCTTGGTGAATGGATCTGCAGTGTTATCTTCTGAATTTACTCTCTTTACCTCGATCTCCTGGCGATCAATGATCTCCCTGATCAGGTGGAACCGCCTTAAAATGTGCCTGGACTTCTGATGGGACCTGGGTTCCTTCGCTAAAGCTATAACGCCGTTGTTGTCACAATACAGCGGTATTGGATCAACACTGGTAGGAAGCACCTGAAGTTCCGTGAGGAACTTCTTCATCCAGACAGCTTCCTTTGCGGCATCGCAAGCAGCTATGTACTCCGCTTCCATGGTTGAGTCAGCAACGGTTTCCTGCTTGGAACTCTTCCAGCAAACCGCCCCTCCATTGAGGGTAAAGACATAACCCGACATGGACTTGGAGTCATCCTTGTCACTCTGGAAGCTGGAGTCAGCAAAGGCCTCAATCTGGAGGTCCTTTCCGCCATACACCAAGAACATCTCCTTAGTCCTCCTCAGGTACTTGAGAATGTTCTTTACTGCTATCCAGTGTTTCTCCCCTGGGTTCGACTGATACCGGCTTACAACGCTCAATGCGTATGCTACATCTGGTCTGGTACATAACATCGCATACATAATAGAGCCTACCGCAGATGCGTAGGGTATTGATGACATGCGAGCCCTTTCCAAATCAGTCTTGGGAGACATCTCTTTGGAGAGGGTGATTCCGTGACAAGCCGGTAGATTACCGCGCTTGGAATCTTCCATACTGAATCGTTTCAGTATGGTGTCGATGTACCTTGACTGTGAAAGTCCCAACATCCTTTTAGATCTATCCCGATAGATCTGGATCCCCAGAATGTAGTTGGCATCGCCCAGGTCCTTCATGGAGAACCTCTGTGACAAGAATCCTTTGACTGACTGTAGCATAGGAATATCATTTCCTATTAGGAGAATGTCATCGACGTACAAGACGAGGAATACCACATTTCTCCCTACAATCTTACTATAAATGCATGGTTCATCTGTGTTTTGACAAAGTCGAATTCTTTGACAGTATCATCAAAGCAGATGTTCCAACTCCGCGATGCCTGCTTAAGTCCATAGATGGACTTGAGCAACTTGCACACTTTACCGCTGCTCCCACTCTGAATGAATCCCTCTGGCTGATCCATATAGACGCACTCTTCCAAATTTCCATTTAGGAAAGCCGTCTTTACGTCCATCTGCCAGATCTCATAATCGTGGAAGGCAGCAATAGCAAGAAGGATCCGAATGGATTTAAGCATGGCTACCGGAGAAAAAGTCTCGTCATAGTCCAAACCAGGTCTTTGACGAAAACCCTTTGCAACGAGCCTGGCTTTATAGGTTTCAACCTGCCCATTTACACCAATCTTCTTTCTGAAGATCCATTTGCAGCCTACGGGTTTTACCCCTTCTGGAGCAAAGTCCAAAGTCCAAACTTTGTTGGTGTACATGGACTCCATCTCGGTCCGCATTGCATCCAGCCATTTTACTGAGTCACCGCTCTGAATGGATTGCTGGAAGCTAGTAGGCTCATCATAATCTATGATGCAATCCTCTCTATCCCCGTCTATGAGAAAACCGTAGTATCTCTCGGACGGATGAGACTTCCTAATACTCCTGCGGAGCGGCGTAGGAATGTCCGGTTTCCCTGAACCTTCTGGTTCTACTAAGGTTTCAGTAATAGCTTGTGGTTCTGGAATTTCTTCCAGGTCTATTGCGCTCCCACTTATCTGATTTTCTAAAAACTCAGTTTCCAAGAAGCGGGCATGACGAGAAACAAGGACTTTTTGCTCCTCTGCGTAATAGAAAAGATACCCTTTGGAGTTCTTTGGGTATCCCACAAACTTGCACTGTACTGAGCGTGCCTCGATCTTTCTCCGCATGCTGCTTTTTTACAAAAGCCGGACATCCCCATGTCTTAAAGGATTTAAGACAGGGTTTCTTCCCACTCCACATCTGATATGGTGTGGTAGGCACTGTTTTAGTAGGAACTTGGTTCAAGAGATGTGCAGCTGTTTCTAGTGCATAACCCCAGAAAGATCGCGGTAACTCAGCCTTACTCATCATGGAACGAACCATATCTAATAGTGTTTGATTCCTCCTTTCCGATACACCGTTGTGTTGTGGTGTGTATGGAGGAGTACGCTGAGAGAGAATTCCATTCTCTTTTAAGTCGTCCAGAAACTCGGCACTCAAGTATTCAGCACCTCGATCCGATCTTAGGATCTTGATACTTTTGCCTATTTGTTTTTCTACTTCATTCTTATATTCCCGAAATTTCTCAAAGGCCTCGGATTTGTGCTTCATTAAGAAGACATGTCCATACCTAGAGAAATCATCTGTGAAAGTAATGAAGTATGAATAACCGCTTCGTGCATGTGTAGACATTGGACCACACACGTCACTGTGTATAAGTCCCAAGAGCTCGCTCGCTCTTACTCCGTGTCCAGTGAACGGAGTCTTTGTCATCTTTCCCATGAGACAAGATTCACAAGTGGCATAAGACTGGTACTCGAACGGATCCAAGTATCCTTCTTTATGTAACTTAGTCAACCGTGTCTCATTGATGTGACCCAGTCTACAATGCCATAAGAAAGCCTGATTTAATTCTGGAGATTTTCTTTTAAGTGTGTTCTGGACACTGAATATCTGAGCTTGATTCAATACGTATATACCGTTATTTAATGTACCTGACCCAATCAATGCTTGATTTAGGTGGATGTTTACTACATCGCTTACAAAAGCAAAATCATATCCTTCCTTAGAAAGTAAGGATACAGATATGATATTGCAAGTCGCACCTGGTACATATAAACAGTCACGCAGAATCAATATCTGCCCAGTTGTCAGTCCTAGGTGATATTCCCCTTCGGATACAGCATCCATGCTCATTCCGTTAGCAACCCTGAGAGTCATATCACCTTTCCTGATAACCCTACGGTTTCTCAGACCCTGTAACGAATTACAGATATGAGATCCTGATCCGGTATCCAATACCCAGGAAGTAGGGTTAACTGACAAACAGTTCTCAATTACAAACAAACTCGAAGCCGAAGCCACAACATGCTTCGAATTCTGGCTACTGGCTTTACAAGCCCTGCAATCTCTCTGCCATAGTTCATTCCCGTTACAATAGGAACATCCCTCTTTAATCATATCCAGTCCCGAAACTTTTGCCCTTCCATTTCCTTCTTCTTCCCTGGTTTCTTTCAGGGTATAAGCGGAGGGCAGGGACTGTAGAATTAGGTCAGTACTTGACCCATTCTCCAACGTGGTCTTCAGGTCCGTGAGCTTAAAATAGCTGGTCTCTGTAAGGACGTTGCCCCCTACAAATGACCCGACAGCCAACCTCGCTTGAAGCAATTCGTTCGAGGTCTCATATCTTGCGATACGAGATTGCTCTCCATATAAAACTTTGTTATGGAGGAAGATAGAAACGGAGTCCATCTTCTCGTGCTGCCTCTGGCTTGCACCATTAACTGAGGCTAACACGAGGCACTTGGCTTTCGCACAATCCTTTTCCGATGTCCTGCGGATGTGAACATCCGTGACAGGGGAAACTGGACCTGAGACAGCAGGGTTTTGATTAGTTAAGAGGTGTCCCAGCTTGTCATGGGCAATGGACATCTGGACAGACCTTTGCCAGTCATAACAGTCAGGTTCAGTCATATTATTATCTAGATGTAACCTAGGTGCGGTCACAGGGTCGCTGCAATTAAGAGAGATAGAAGAAAACACTCAGCATGATGCTCTTGCAAGTTTAGAGTGGTTTTTAATTTGTCTAAACAGGATGGCTCCCACTGTCTCTCGAATCCCTCCTCAAAACCAAAAAGGAAGAATTAGTCAGGATCAATCTCACCGTACAATACTTGCTTAACCGTTCGGCCAGGCTGGTGTCGGTACTTCGAGGGAGGTTTTCCAACGCTTTCGCGAAGTTCCTTAATTAAATAACCTCTTTTCCCTGTGGACGTAGCCCCGCTAACACCTTTCTAGACACCTACTTGGTTTATAGCATTGATCGTTAAGTGAGAAATTTCCCGAGGAGTAGCATATACTCACAGTAGGATCGGGATCCAAATATCATCGCGTGATAAAACTGAAGGAATCCTACCAGAATCATCACACTCCAAATGGTATGCAACGCTAGCAAGTTTCAGTTCTTTTGAAACTCCCGATGTGGATTTTTGCCCCATGCTCTTATGACCTTGACTAAGGCCAACAAATCATAAGTCACATGTCAAGTTCTACCCGTCGTTGTCCAGGTTAATTTGAACCTATCCGTATATACCCTTGACTATGGCCAACAAAGTAATACGACTGTCCCAAACCAACGCATCTATCTATGCAACATATGAGTATCCACCAGCTACCAATCACTGTGCCTTGACTAAGGCCAACAAACACAGCTTGAATACTGTTGAATATTTATATGAAACGACGGAGGGCTACGAATGGTTTTGGCCAAACCGTGAACGTAGTGAACTTGATTTAGTCGATGGAACGAGATAGCTTTTAAATGGAGTGGCTCAAACTCCGCATTTTAAAAGTTTGTTTTGAAAAGAACCGAGTGGTTTTTCGAAAGTGTTCCAACGACTTTTACTTGGTTTATTTTCTTGCATTAGTTCTTTTAATGTGTGATATTCTTGCATTAGATCTTTTAATGCGTCCCATCATTTAATCCTACCATTGCAGAAAACAACCAAAATATGACGTACGCTTATGCCATTCGCATTCGCCACTGGGCCCCGTCATTACCCATTAGGTTACTTAACTAACGACAGAGCGGGGGCTGGGCTAGCGCGTCTGTAAAACATAAGCAACGCCTAAATAATATCATATATAGATATACTGCAATGATAAACATTTTAGATCACAGATGAATACATTGGATATATTAGGAATCTGTAATTCGTACGAGCCTGTAACGAAAGACAGATTACATGGTCGCGGTGAATAGCCAATACCCCACCCAAGACCCCTACGGGTGCGGCAAACTACCCGCCAAGTACCCGAAGCATAGCAACCTCCCTCATCTCTATGAGTAGGCCACTCGACACTTCGGCATACCCGGTAGTTTATGCACCCCCTCCATGGGTCTATCCTAGGAGCAAAAACAGTAAAAAGAAATTATACAATGACGTCTACAACCCCGACCCGGTTGTGCGGCCATACAAATAATTATTACATCAATTTACAAATTTACATGAATTGAAAGAAAAGAAAACTCTCGTCTCACAACCCCCGGCTATTCACCCGCGAGAATCCAACATATTCATATACACATTCCAGCAACATTACAGATCACAAATTTGTATAACCCCCACTAATCGACATATAGCGAGTAGTAGACGTTCAATACAAATATCACATTACAGAAAAACCCGTTAGCTTAAGTCTTTTAGAAGTTCGATCAAAAATACGGATTTTCGGGATCCCAAAATAAAATTTTCGTTCTGGAAAATCTGGGTTGAAAATACATATATCAAAATTCCCAAAATACCCCCAGATGCACACTGTAGCAATGAAACACCAGAGAGGCGCCAAGGAGGCCGCGGAACCGCGGCAATAGCAAGCTATTGCCGCGTTTCCGCGGTCGTTTAGAGGGATCGTTAGTTTGGGACAGTCGTACTGCCATTTTGGCCAAAGTCAAGGGTATGTACGGGTGGATTCAAATTAACCTGGAGAATGACGGGTAGAACTTGACATGTGACTTATGATATGTTGGCCAAAGTCAAGGTCATAAGAGCATGGGGCAGAAATCACATCGGGAGTTTCAAAAGAACTGAAACTTGCCAGATATGCGCATACCTTCTGGAGTGTGATACCGTGAGCGGATCCCGTCACGTTATCATGCGATGATAGTTGGATCCCGATTCCCACTGATGAGTTAGTTTACTCCTCGGGTAACCCCAACTAATTCTTCTTTCAGGTTTGGAGGAGAATTTGAGGTACAGTGGGAGGATTCCAGATTAGATAAATTGGTAACCATTCTGATCTAGGTTAGAGTGCACGCTGAGTGTTTCTTTTCTCTCTCTCTTTGGCAGCGACCATTGACCCGACCCTAAGACTATGACTCAGTGACCAAGTTGACCGAACCTTCTTAAACACTGGCTTTTGGATTGTCAGAGTTGCAAACCTCATTGCCACTCCTACTTTTACCCTTTTCTCCAGGACACCCCGTATTGCTACGAACGTCGACTTCCATTGGACAAAACCATCGTATGGTTAGATACGAACACGAAGGAATTTATTCGAGGATGGTTTCCGGTTCTGGAGAAAACGGATAGGATTATTCAGTTGTCTTTTCCTTTTACCCTCTCTCAGGTTACGAGTACTCCTTGGTTTAGGGGTAGTACACCTATTACGCAAATTGGATTGTCTTCTTCCAAACCTTAGGCTGGTGCCGACCGGTAGGGAATGAAGAAAACCAATTAGCATAACGATGGTGTGCAGAAGGTATTAAGTTAAGACAAAGCAAGGGATTAGTAAGAGGGCAAAGTAAATTGCAACAGATATTCATGACCAAACCAGGTATTTCTTCGCCAATCCTAAAATCACCTTTGAATTTCTCCAAGACACTCCGTATCACTACGAAGATCCACACTTTATTGGATACTCCATCGTATGGTTATATACGAACTCGAAAGGAACTTGTTCCAGTTCGGGGATGGATTCTGGTTCAGGAGAAATAGGAATAAGATTTATTCGGTTGTCTTTTATCTTCACCCTCTCTCATTGCGAGTGTTCCTAGGATTGGGACAGTACACCCATTATGCTTATTGGATAGTCTTCTTCCAAACCATAGGCTGGTGCCGAACGGTAGGGAAGAAAGAAAATCATTTGGCCTAAGGGGTGTGCAGAAGGTAATGACTAAAGACATATGAAGGGATTTTGAGAGGTGGCAAAGAATTACACGGTTACAGTTGTGAATCTGGATAATGGAAGAGGCATTACTAGGAATACCAGGATACCCCATCGAAACATTTCAATGTTTCAGCTTCACTGTGTACTGTTAAAGGAAAACTGATTTCCCAGTTAGACACTTACTCCAGGGTATGTATTTACCAGGTTTGATTCTCACATCTGTATGGTTTTACAGATGATGAGTGGGAGTAGGTTATTGGGAATTGGGTGATCATCCTCATTATATCGGGATTCGTTGTAATCGGTGATATTTGAGGAAATCACCTGGGTTGTTTGCCGGTCGGCAAATATTTGGTTTTGAATATCCGCTGTTATGCACCAATTTCAAATCGATATATCTGTACGTCTATTTCCATAGAGTGAGATATACTTTTTGAAATTATGTCGATGACAATTACCTATACCAGTGGATGGTTAGGTAAGGAGCATTAAACGGCGGTGTAATTCTTCTTAACCATAAGTACAGTTTTCAACCTACGACACACAGTGAATGAGTTATCAAACTCAAGGGACTAATACAGAGTATTGTATGTTGTCCAGGGTCCATTAGGACAGAGGGGTTGGTCCTCGTACTATATTTGGTTTACTTATGACTTGTCTAGTTTTTAGACAGGTGTTTCACGGAAACACAGGGTCCGAATTTTGAGAAGTTATGGGTATTTGAATAGAGTAGAGAACCAGATATAGCAAGTATCGGGATTCTTCAAAGCAATCGAAGATGTAGATACTTGTGTATGGTATTCAGTTGATAGTAATGATAAAGAGAAATTGCTTCTCTTTCAGGTTACTCATAAGTGGAAGCATTCCTAAGTTGAGTAACGCTGATAGGCCTCCTTCCATTTAGTTGACATGCACTAGATATAGCTGCATGATTTGAATCTGATTCAATTAAATCAGTGCCTCTGGTCCTATATGGGATATAGAACAGTTCGTATCTTAACGATGTTAAGGTACGGGGAGTTGTCCGGTTTATGATTAAAACCAGACACTGGACAACTCAAGGCACGTTTCTGTAATGGCTGTTTGTGGGTTGACCCAGGCTATGACGAGGGTTGACTTTCTACCATCTGGATGAACAATAGCAATATTGTTCTAGACTCGCTACAGTTTTATTAAAAATGGATTTTTTTCAGAAAACAGTAGTGGGAGTATGGTAGAACTGGAAGTGATTCCAGAACCACAAACGATTACTGAAGATTTGATAAGGAACCTAAAGATTCAATCTGGATTGACATTCCATTGGCCACTCCGCAGATACGGTGGGTAACTTCAGACACCCGAGAGGTACTACGGTAGCCTCAAGGACGGTGACAGGGAAGTTCTTGTTTACCCACAATTACCATTGCTGTTGTTCCAGGCTGCGAGACCCGGCGGGAGGATGAGTATAGCGTCGTTCTAAACTAGTTTTAGAAGTGTACGTCTATATGACTCTGCCAGAGGGTTGTCGTAGTCAGTGGGAGCAGCGGAAGCATTGGTGGACAGGTGGCTTATGTCTATTTATAGACTAAAGCAGATGTAGCGGAGATAGATCATCTATTTCTGACGTGACAGTCATGGGTTTGACTTCATCAGAATAGGGGATGGATCTGTTGAGAAGGTAGTAGGGTGTGATATCCTGGTATTTGGATGACATACACATAGTAGGAAAGGAAACTCCTATACTACAATCGGTTATACTTTGGTCGTCACACAGTGATTTCTCCACAAAGGACTTGGATTTTATATCAGACATACTGGTTACTAGATCTATGGTTTTAGATCTAGATTTGGGTAGTTTCCCAATCTGGGTACTTAGACAGCATTCTAAGAGTATTTAGAATGGACGACTCCTGGCACGGTAGTATACCTGCAGGTGATGGAGTCACCCTCTCTAAAGGTGTCGTACAGACTAAAGTAGAGAGGGATGTGCATGATTGGCAGATCACTTGCTTAGGCAATTGAGTCAATCATGAGATATCAAGTACCACACCAGATGTTGTTCTTGCACTAGATGCAATAAGTTGACATTGATCCAATCCTGGAGAAACGGTCGGAAGCAGTTTGAGAACATAAGTGGATGTTCTAGGGATATGATAACGACAGTCCCATTCGGGAGACAGTTATCATTCCAGGCTTCCAAGGTGACCTGGACGACAAGGAGGTTGTCAGAGTTATAGTTTTCCCTCTGACGAGGGGCAGTATTTTGGACAGGTGGTCCAAGGCAATACTGAGGGAGGCATGGCGCGGGATACTGATTAAGTTCAGTTGACGATACAGTTTAAGAAGTTTGGATTTGGAGTTCATTTATGAGCTATGTCCCATCAGACATCCAGACACATTCTAAGACAGGTATTGCTCATTTCGGGAGATGGGTTTCTCCGCGAACTTGAGATATAGAGAGACATAGAAAGAGACATCAAGGCGGATCCACTCACTGAGGCTATTCCTCGAATGCAATAGTTTCGCAAACGAGCTTTGTGAGACTGACTAGTAGAGGAGTTGGGTGTTCGGTATCACACGGGCTGTGAGTATGCGACATCGCAATAATTAGCCTTGAGTGCAAGTGGGAGATTGTAGGAGATAGTGCCCTCAGAGTCAATTATTAGGTCACAGGTACGTGATTGTAATGATTGATGGAGGACCTATCCCGGTAGGACAGTCTTACTCGAGATGATAGTATGCTATCTGGTTTACCTTTATCATCGTGTACTGCTTTAGGTGACCTGACAAGTCGCTATTACACGTTGATAGAGCCCCTAGGATTCTTGCTTGACCACCAGCAGTATGAGGGCGATCATATACGTAGGAGCTGGCAGTCTATAAGCATATCCTTAAATGGTCCCTAGTCGTGTGAGTTTCAAGACAGGGCATCGATACTCCATAGTAGACTAGTGTATACAGTCGAGACCCCGACGAGGGGCGGTGGCCGGTCTCACAAGCCACTGGTGTCAGGTGGATCACCTAAGATGTATACAGGTGCTCATTGGGTTATGAGTACACCGGACAGGACTCGCCGGGAACATGCCAGTTGGTCATATACCAGACGTCAGATGGCAGTTCCCTGGTGACATGTGTGCAGGTTAGTTCATCGACCTGGGGATCGTCATTTGTCTTGTGTGAGTAACCACTGTACTTTGATTACTACCCTACCACGGCTCAAAGGAGTCGTGCAAACAGGTTTTAGTTGGGTACAGTCCCGAGCCACATGGAGGCAGTGAGCGTATCTTCAGGGGTTCGTCTCTCCCGGTATTGGGGGTGAGGTCGTGCTGTGTCTAGGAGAGCCATTACACGAAGCCCTCGGCCGAGGCAAGGAGATTTACTGGTAGGTATTCCAGTAGTATCTCAGGGTGTTCTGGGCTACACTCCGACACGACTTGTACCGCTTTTGGGGGTCTGACTTTTACCAACCCCCTAGGCCCGCCATGCGATGCTCATAGACGAACGGACCGGACTGTACGGATATTGTCACTGACAGGCTCAGTAGGGTTGTCTGGCTGAGTTCACTCACAGACGTCCCTTTTAGTCAATACCTGGTAGCCCGTTACGTATTGGCTTATACCTCTGACGTGCTAGTGGTTAAATCCACAACCAAGGTGTTGACGAGTCTTTAGAGTCCCCCACATTCAGTTACTCAGCTTTCGGGCGAAAGGTTGTAGAGGCCGTATGGAGATACGGCAAGGTCCGATCAGATACGTGCGGTATTGCACGGATCAGGATCTGACAGTTTGTACTATAGGCCGTATGGTTATATGGCAGGGTTCGATCAGATACGTGCGGTATTGCACAGTTCAGGATCGAACAGATATTACTAGCCGGTTTTGGTATAAGCCGGATTCTAGTATAGTACAGTGGAGATTTTGTCTCATTGCATTTGTATTTCGGTCGAAATACAGATGCGGGTGTGTATGCACAGTATTGGGGTTTTCCTGTAATTTATTACGGGACCAGTTTTCTGGAGTTGCCAGTTTGCTTTCCGTTTCGGCCGATTTCCATTGTTCCGTTCATTGGCCGAAGATTGGTGGAGGAGGGTTTATTTGCATTGTTGCAAATAAGCATTTGTGGAGGGGGGTCTTTGCTTATTGGTTGTATCATGATAGCTTTTCATTGACCTTGACTTCTTGACTTCTTCTTGTCATGATGGCTTGACTTTGTAAACCATCATGGTTGTTGGTTGAGTATTGGTTTTGAGAGTGATCATTGTTTCTCATCATCACTTGCTTTTCAACCACCTCTTTGTCTTGACTCTCTCTTAGATGATAGATGAGAAGGGCTCCCATTATTTTTGATACACTACACTCTCATTCTCTCCTCTCCATGGTGATGGC
Organism: Agapanthus africanus; assembly: GCA_030015575.1. NCBI lineage: Eukaryota > Viridiplantae > Streptophyta > Magnoliopsida > Asparagales > Amaryllidaceae > Agapanthus > Agapanthus africanus. The sequence goes on from JASDDO010000022.1 coordinate 281,554,721, forward strand.
CGGCCCAAGCATATAGGGGCTGTCCAAAATTTGTGGTGTGGATTTTTGGCTCAATTCATGTTGCAAAAATCCCACAAGATCTATCTCAAAAGCTCCAAGTTCAATCCCTCCACAAAAGGCAATTCCACAAACCCCAAAATGAGACTTCTTCTCTAGATATTCTACAGCAAATCTTGGGAACGTCGAGTAGCCGGCTTCGTGCCCGAGTTGCCTCGGCATTGAGGTGGGAGCCCGTAAAAGAAGTAGGCGATGTGGTGCACTTCCGGCGACGAGGAGGAGATGGAACATTCCGCAAGAGATCGGGACGACGACGAGAAGACCGGAGGACTCGGATCTGTCGGTATACTTCTCTTCCCTATCTTGTTTGTGGCTTAGACTTGTAAATGGTTACGATCCGGTTGTTTAGTGCGCGGTGGTGCCGGTTTGCTAAGTCCGCAAAATTAAAGTTTTTCACCGCTTCCGCATTCCGGCGTCGGATTGACGGCCGGGGCGCCGCCGTGCACTTACAAATGCAAACTGGATAAATCCAATCCCATAAGGTACACTAGGATCTGGCTTAAACAAAAGCCCGCTAGTGGAAACTGTCTGGACACTGTACGTGCACAAGTGCACGGATGTGACCGAACCCTGTCGCAAAACCATGCGACCTGTCGCAATACCATGCGACCTCTACTCTTTTGCCTAAAGGCGAAAAGCTTTCTGTGTGGGACTCTAAAGACTCGACACTACGCCGACAGTGGGTTTAACCACAGACCGCAAGCGGCACTAGCTGTGCGTAACGGTCCCCAGGTAATGCCGACAAGAAGACCGACGAGGCGAAACCCATCTGAACTCCAACTGAGCCTGAGTGTGACATTCTCCATACAGTCCGGTCTGTTCGTCTGATACATCGCATGGCGGGCCTAGGGGGCGGTAAACGTCAGTCCCCCAATAGCGGTACAAGTCGTGCCGGAGCGAAGCCCAAAACACCCTGAGATAACACTGGAAGCCTACCAGTATATCTCGTTTGCCCTGGCCAGGGACTACTCGTGTAATGGCTCTCCTAGACACAGCGCGATGTCAACCCCCAATACCGGGAGAGACGAATCCTGTCTAATCGTCACTGCCTCCAAGTGCTTCGGGACTGCACCCAACTACTACCTGTTTGCACGGCTCCTTTGAGCCGTGGTAGGGTAGTAATCAAAGTGCAGTGGGAACACACTCGAGGCTGAGTGACAGTGTCAAGTCAGCGGACTAAGCTGTACTCATGTCACCTGGAAACTGATAACTGACGATAGGCATAATACCAACTAGTCAGTTCCCGACGAGTCCTGTCCAGTGTACCCGTAACCTAACGAGTACCCGCATACTATCTCAAGTACGACGTACTGACGGCTGTAGGACAGGCCGTCTCCCACACTGGGATGAGAAGCGCATGCGCTGGTCTACTCCGGAGTATCGATGCCCTGTCTCGATAGTCCTGCGACCAAGGACCTGCATAAGGATGTGCTTATAGATTACCCAGCCCCACTAGTGTGACGGCCATCACATCGCTGGTAATCAAGCAAAGATCCTAAGGGCTCCACTAATGTGTATAGGCGATATAGAAAAATAAACACATGTACACATTGAAGTAGAAACAAACCAAGTAGCATACTACTATTTTGAGCAAGATTGTATATACAAGGTGAATATCCCAAGCCTCCATTAAGTAATATACAAACTAGTATGATACAGTAATGGCCTCTAGGGCATATACACTAACAAGCCATCTCCCGAAATGAGCAATACCTGTCTTAGAATGTGTCTGGATGTCTGATGGGACCTAGCTCATAAATGAACTCCAAATCCAAACTTCTTAGACTGTATCGTCAACTGAACTTAATCAGTATCCTGCGCCATACCTCTCTCAGTATTGCCTTGGACCACCTGTCCAAAATACTGCCCCTCGTCAGAAGGAAAAACTATAACTCTGACAACCTCCTTGTCGTCCAGGTCACCTTGGAAGCCTGGAATGATAACTGTCTCCTGAATAAGGCTGTCGTTATCATATCCCTAGAACATCTACTTATGTTCTAAAACTACTTCCGACTGTTTCTCTAGGAAAGGATCAATGTCAACTTATTGCATCTAGTGCAAGAACAACATCTGGTGTGGTACTTGACATCTCATGATTGACTCAATTGCTAAGAAAGTGATCTGTCAATCATGCACATCCCTCTCCCCTTTAGTCTATAAGACACTTTTAGAGAGGGTGACTCCATTACCTGCAGGTACACTACCGTGCCAGGAGTCGTCCATTCTAAATACTCTTAGAATGCTGTCTAAGTACCCAGATTGGGAAACCACCCAAATCTAGATCTAAAACCATAGATATAGTAACCAGTATGTCTGATATAATGTCCAAGTCCCATATGGAGAAAACACTGTGTGACGACCAAAATATAACCGATCTTAGTATAGGAGTTTCTTTTCCTATTCTGTGTATGTCATCCAAATACCATGACATCATACCCTACTACCTTCTCAACATATCCATCCCCTATTCTGATGAAGTCAAACCTATGACTGTCACATCAGAAATTGATGATCTATCTCCGCTATATCTGCTTTAGTCTATAAATAGACATAAGCTACCTGTCCACCATTGCTTCCGCTGCTCCCACTGACTACGACAACCCTCTGGCAGAGTCATATAGACGTACACTTCTAAAGCCAGTTTAGAACGACGCTATACTCATCCTCCCGCCGGGTCTCGCATCCTGGAACAACAGCAATGGCAAGTGTGGGTAAACAAGAACCTCCCTGCCACCGTCCTTGAAGCTACCGGAGTACCTCTCGGGTGCCTGAGGTTACCCACCTTATCTGCGGAGTGGCCAATGGAATGTCAATCCAGATTGAATCTTTAGGTTCCTTATCAAATCTTCAGTAATCGTTTGCGGTTCTGGAATCACTTCCAGTTCTACCATACTCCCACTACCGTTTTCTGAAAAAATCCATTTTTATTAAAACTGTGGAGAGTCTAGAAAAATATCACTATTGATCTTCCAGATGGTAGAAAGTCAACCCTCGTCATAGCCTGGGTCAACCCACAAACAGTCATTACAGAAACGTGCCTTGAGTTGTCTTAATCATAAGCCGGACAACTCCCCATACCTTAACATCGTTAAGATATGAACTGTTCTATATCCAATATAGAACCAGAGGCACTGATTTAATTGAACCAGATTCAAATCATACAGCTGTTTCCAGTGCATGTCAACTAAATGGAAGGAGGCCGATCAGCGTTACTCAACTTAGGAATGCTACCAATTATGAGTAACCTGAAAAGGGGAGCTAGTTCTCTTAATCATTAATATCAACTGAATACCATACACAAGTATCTACATCTTCGATCACCTTGAAGAATCCCGATACTTGCAATACCTGGTTCTCTACTTTATTCAGATACCTATAACTTCTCAAAATTCGGACCCTGTGTTTCCACGAAACACTTGTCTAAAAACAAGAGAAGTCATAAGTAAACCGAATATAGTACGAGGCCCAACCTCTCTGTCCTTATGGACCCTGGACAACATACAATACTCTGTATAAGTCCCTTGAGTCTGATAACTCAATCCCTGTGTGTCGTAGGTTGAAAACTGTACTTATGGTTATGAAGAATTACACCGCTGTTTAATGCTCCTTACCTAACCATCCATTGATATAGGTAAATGTCACTGACATAATTTCAAAAAGATATATCTCACTCTATAAAAATAGACGTACAGATATATCAATTTGAAATTGGTGCATAACAACGGATATTCAAAACCAAATATTTGTCGTCCGGCAAACAACCCAGGTGACTTCCTCAAATATCACTGATTACAACGAATCCCGATATAATGAGGATGATCACCCAATTCCCAATAGCTTACTCCCACTCATCATCTGTAAAACCATACAGATGTGAGAATCATACCTGGTAAATACATACCCTGGAGCAAGTGTCTAATTGGGAAATCAGTTATCCTTTAACAGTACACAGTGAAACTGAAACATTGAAATGTTTCGATGGGGTATCCGGATATTCCTAGTAATGCCTCTTCCATTATCCATATTCTTAACTGTAACCGTGTAATTCTTTGTCACCTCTCCAAATCCCTTTATATGTCTTTAGTCATTACCTTCTGCACACCCCTTTAGGCCAAATGGTTTTCTTTCTTCCCTACCGTTCGGTACCAGCCTATGGTTTGGAAGAAGATTATCCAATAAGGATAATGGGTGTACTGTCCTAATCCTAGGAACACTCGCAAAGAAAGAGAAGGTGAAGATAAAAGACAACCGAATAAACCTTATTCCTATTTCTCATGAACCAGAATCCATCCCCGAACTGGAACAAGTTCCTTTCGAGTTCGTATATAACCATACGATGGAGTATCCAATAAACTGTGGATCTTCGTAGTGATACGGAGTGTTCTGGAAAAATACAAAGGTGATTTAGGATTGGCGAATAAATACTTGGTTTGGTCGTGAATAGCAGTCGCAATTTACTTTGCCCTCATACTAATCCCTTGTTATGTCTTTACTTAATACCTTCTGCACACCATCGTTATGCTAATTGGTTTTCTTCATTCCCCACCGTTCGGCACTAGCCTAAGGTTTGGAAGAAGACTATCCAATTTGCGCAATAGGTGTACTATCTCCTAAACCAAGGAGCACTCGTAATCTGAGAGAAGGAAAAAGGAAAAGACAACTGAATAGTCCTATTCGTTTTCTCCAGAACCGGAAACCATCCTCGAATAAATTCCTTCAAGTTCGTATATAACCATACGATGGTTTTGTCCAATGGAAGTGGACGTTCGTAGTAATACGGGGTGTCCTGGAGAAAAGGGTAAAAGTAGGAGTGGCAATGAGGTTTGCGACTCTGACAATCCAAAAGCCAGTGTTTTAGAAGGTTCGGTTAATTTGGTCACTGAGTCATAGTCTTAGGGTCGGGTCAATGGTCGCTGCCAAAGAGAGAGAGAAAAGAAACACTCAGCGTGAACTCTAACCTTGATCAGAATGGTTACCAATTTATCTAATCTGGAAACCTCCCACTGTACCGTCAAATTCTCCTCCAAACCAGTAAGAAGAATTAGTCGGGATCACCCGAGGAGTATACCAACTCATCAGTGGGAATCGGGATCCAACTATCATCGCATGATAACGTGACGGAATCCGCTCACGGTGTCACACTCCAGAAGGTATGCGCATATCTGGAAAGTTTCAGTTTCTTTAGAAACTCCCGATGTGATTTCTGCCCCCATGCTCTTATGACCTTGACTTTGGCCAACATATCATAAGTCACATGTCAAGTTCTACCCGTCATTCTCCAGGTTAATTTGAACCCACCCGTACCTACCCTTGACTTTGGCCAAAATGGCAGTACGACTGTCCCAAACCAACGCATCTATCTATGCTGCATATGAATACCCCAATAGCTACCAATCACTGTGGCTTGACTTTGGCCAACATACACAGCTTGAATACTATTGACCACCCATATGAAACGACGGAGGGCTACGAATGGTTTCTGGCGAAAACCTTTAACGTAATGAACTTGATATCGTTGAAGGAACGGATAGCTTTTAAAAATATAGTGACGAAAACCTTTGCTAAAGAGGTCACTCCAGGTGAAGGGATCTCGGCTCTTTCCCCGTAGAATGAGGTGCAAGATATTCCAACTGAATACCACGGTGCAAAGCAAAAGTAATCGACTATAGTGAAGTTATTTCCCTGACGCAAACTTTTTGTCCAAGGGGTCACTCCCGGTGAAGGGATCTCGGCCCTTGCCTCGTCGACTGAGGAGCAGGATATTCCAACTGAATACCACGATGCAAAACAAAAGATAACGTCCTTGCAATAACAGCTTTTTGAAAAGTGTTCCAACAACATCAGATTAGGTTTGTTTTAACTTGCATTGATCCGAATCAACGCAGTCCCATCAATTGATCACACCACAAAGAACGAAAATATACTGATGTACGTATATGCCATCCGCATTCGCCACTTGGTCCCGTCATTACCCGTTAGGTTAGCTAACTAACGACAGAGCGGGGACTGGACTAGCACGGATGCAAAACATATACAACATCTACTAATATATATAACAATATATTATATTTCGCTCAAGGCGTTATAAAATGCAACATCACAGAAATGTATAGCATCACAGAACAATACAGATATCTGGGATCCCCGGGTTTCACAGAGCCACTACTGAAACCCGACGTTCCCCTGGTCGTGTGGATAGCCTGTGCAATGAAATCCTAGACCCCAACGGGCGCGGCAACTTACCCGCCAAAACCTGAAGCGAGGCAGCCCCCTTCAGCACCGTGAATGGACCACCCAGCACTTCACGGAATCCGGTAACTTGGGCACCCCTCCTGGGTCAACATGTACCCCCTACGAGTGCGGCGAGAAGCCCCTTCCGTCCCAATGCCATGAGATACGGGCTTATTGCCCTCTAGAACCCGTCTATGCGTGCACCCCTCCGCGGGGTAATCCTAGTACAGAAAGTAAAATATACATACAACGGGTACATCGACCGCAACCTGGTCGTGTCCCAAAATAATGATACAAACAGGCAGTGACGGCAGTCCACATGTCGGACGCTCGCCCCGCAATATCAATTGTACATAATACAACTACAACTGTACTAGCATTGCATCCAGGCTATCCCCCACGACCAATCCGCAACATCACAGCATAACACAGAACATCAACGTGAAAGTCACGTTCGCAAATCCGTCTAACCGGGCTATAGCAGTTAGACTAGATTTACCGACCAAGTGACATTCACAGTCGCAGATATAATGTAAATACTGTGAACTAATGTGTTTAAAATATCTGATCGATCAAATTTTAACAAGTGGGCCCCAAGTACTACTGTAGCACATCAAGAAATTTTGGGCCCAAATTTAATATTCCAAAAACCCTATTTTCAACCCAGAAAGCAACTGCAGAAATTTGATACGGCAAGGACATCAATATGCGGCGGAACCGCGGCCCAAGGGGGGTATGGCCGCGGTTCCGCACTCCCATTGTCGAGTTACTGTATCGAATTTCTACAGAATGCTTAGAACTTCCAGTACATCACTATTCAACAACCTGAAAAATTTTTGGACTTCAAAAAATTTCGACAGAAACTGATGTGAAGAAAAATACGGTTTTTGGAAAATTGTTCGATCGGAAATGTAAAACACATTAGACAAAGCTAGACTATGTTAATGGCGAGGCTCTGATACCACTGTAAGTGCACGGAGGCGCCCCGGCCTCCATCCCGAGGCCAAATGCGGAAGCGATGGTTAACTTTAAATTTTCTTGAACCGGCACCACCGCGCACTAAAACTCGGATCGTGCCATTAAACTAGTCCTAGCTAATTGCAAGATGGGAAGAGAGATATACCGAGAGATCCGTGTCCTCCGGTCTTCTCGTCGTCGTCCCGATCTCCCGCGGAAGCTCCGGTCTCCACCTCGTCGCCGGAAGGGCACCACGTCGCCTGCTTCTTTTACGGGCACCCACCTCTATACCGAGGCAACTCGGACACAAAGCTGGCGAGTCGACGTGCCTAAGATTTGCTGTAGAATATAGTGTAGAACCATGTCTCATTTTGGGGTTATGGAGTTGCCTTTTAAGACGGTGGAGTAATGGAGTTTTTGGAGATGGAGCTAAATGGATTTTGTGCAATACAAATGAACCAAAAACCCCATCCCAAATTTTGGGACAGCCCCCCACATATCAATGGCCGGCCATGGCTTGGAATGGGAGAGGAGAGAATGAATGAGGGAGTGTATGGATCAAATGATACAAGAGAGAGAGAGAAAAGTGATCATGAAAAAACATGATCACAAACACATCCACACTCAACCACAACCATCATCAAAACCATGATGATAAAGAAAGTCAAGCAACCATCATCAAGCATGATGACCTCAAAAAGTCAAGCCATCATGAAGAAGTCAAGAAGTCAAGGTCATGGTTCAACCATCATGACACCACAATGTGCAAAGACAACCCTGCAAAATGCTTATTTGCACAAATGCAAATAAGCCCTCCTCCACCAATCATCGGCCATTGAAAGATACAAATGAAAATGGCCGACACGGAAAGCAAATTGGCAACTCCAGAAAACTGGTCCCGTAATAAATCACAGGAAAACCCCGATACAGTGTATACACACCCGCATCTGTATTCCGACCGAAATACAAATGCATAGAGACAACATCTACACTGTACTATACTAGGATCCGGCTTAAACCAAAGCCGGCTAGTAATATCCGTCCGATCTTGATCCGTGCAATACCGCACGTATCTGATCGAACCCTGCCATATATCCATACGGCCTCTAGTACTAACCGTTCGATCCTGATCCGTGCAGTACCGCACGTATCTGATCGAACCCTGCCATATCTCTATACGGCCTCTACAGCGTTTCGCCCGAAACTTGAGTAACTGTATGTGTGGTGGACTCTAAAGACTCGTCAATACTATGGCTGTGGATTTAACCACTAGCACGTCAGAGGTATAAGCCAATACGTAACGGGCTACCAGGTATTGACCAAAAGGGACGTCGATGAGCGAACTCATCCTGACACCCTACTGAGCCTGTCAGTGACAATATCCGTACAGTCCGGTCCGTTCGTCTATGAGCATCGCATGGCGGGCCTAGGGGGCTGGTAAAAGTCAGACCCCCAAAAGCGGTACAAGTCGTGTCGGAGTGTAGCCCAGAACACACTGAGATACTACTGGAATACCTACCAGTAAATCTCCCGCCTCGGCCGAGAGCTTCGTGTAATGGCTCTCCTAGACACAGCGCGACCTCACCCCCAAAACCGGGAGAGACGAACCCCTGAAGATCCGCTCACTGCCTCCATGTGGCTCGGGACTGTACCCAACTAAAACCTGTTTGCACGTCTCCTTTGAGCGTGGTAGGGTAGTAATCAAAGTACAGTGGGAACTCACACGAGACAAATGACGATCCCCACGTCGATGAACTAACCTGTACACATGTCACCAGGGAACCGCTATCTGACGTCAGGTATAAGACCAACTAGCATGTTCCCGGCGAGTCCTGTCCGGTGTACTCATAACCCAATGAGCAACTGTATACATCTTAGGTGATCCAACTGACACCAATGCCTTGTGAGACCGGCCACCGCCCCTTGTCGGGGTCTCGACTGTATACACTACTCTATTCTGGAGTATCGATGCCCTGTCTCGAAACTCCCACGACTAGGGACCTTTTAAGGATGTGCTTATAGACCACCAGCTCTCACGTATATGATCGCCCTCATACTGCTGGCAGTCAAGCAAGAATCCTAGGGGCTCTACCAACGTGTAATAGCGACCTGTCAGGTCACCTAAAGCAGTACACGATGATAAAGGTAAACCAGATAGCATACTATCATCTCGAGTAAGACTGTCCTACCGGGATAGGTCCTCCCTCAATCATTGCAATCACGTGCCTGTGATCCAATAATTGACTCTGAGGGCACTATCTCCAACACACCCAAGATTTCCCAAATAGTTCTCAACACTTGAAATTAGTTTAAAAGCATCCATCACAAGCCACAATACCAATGGTCCAGCCGTAGAAGGGTCAAACCAACGCCTCACATGTGAAAACGCGGTACTGCCCCAAACCCTAAGGTTTAGAGGCGGTTCAGACGGTCACATAATCGAGTTAAGGTTTGTGTTCTTCTAGTGGGTCCACCGCGTTACTTGCACGACTTAGAACATTTTTTAACTACGGAAAAATCCAACACTTGGAAATTTTCCGGCAGGGGAAAAAGTGAGTTATTGATACCCGGTTGAACTTTTTAACACGTTCTAAATTATCCCGGAAAACTAAACGAAGTTAAACTTCCCGATCGAATCAACGAGTTCCCAATACATCCCAGAAAACTCAACACTTGAGTAGAATTAAAACTTCCCAGAACAATGAAAAAAGACCCAAGAATATATACCTGAAGTAGTGGGCCCCATCTTCACTGTTTGGCCGCGGAACCGACGCCAAACGCGTGGTTTGGCCATGGTTCCACGGTCATATTGGTGAGTTGGTGGTACGTACTTGACATAATTTTTAGATTTCCCTGATTAATTTTCTGAGTATTTTTAATATGAAAAATGTCAACTTTTGAACTTTTTTCCAGAAACTAGGTTTTATCGGGTATTCGGAGTTCGATCGGACTTTAGACTTCGCCTAAAGATCTATCTTGGCTCTGATACAACTGTAGAGTTACTAGGCACTCTCATAAGGTTCTACAAGGCATCAACCATGCCCGATTTAAAATTTAGACATGCCGAACAAGCCTAATCAAGATCTTAAACTAGAGATTAGGCGAAACAAAGCAAGTAAACAACTTTACTTCTAAGAATTTGGGATTACAGCCTTTGTAGTCCAGTCCTTCATTTCATAAGCCCGTGTTGAGGTCCCTTCGCTGCGATCATCGAGTATCCGGACTCTAGAGAGGCTCCACAAAAGAAAGATGCAAGCTTACTTCTGATCTTCGATAACAAAGATGATCTACCATGAAGAAACTCAAACCCAAGCTCTTGCTTTGCTAATCAAGTATTAGCAAAGCAAACACCCTAATCTAAGTAGCTAGAATGGATGAGGATTATGAAGAAGGAATTTAGCTCTTATTTTTTTTTTTAACTCACTCATTTTCATCACTTAATAAAAAGCTAGAAAGCTTTTCATGCAAGGAAGAAGAAGGAAGAAGATGGTCTAATCCTTTTGTGATGAATAATGAAATCTAGTAATAATTACAAATGCAACCCATGGTTAAAGATGAGAAGGCTAACCATTGTAGAGAGTTTACTAGGGTTGAGTGTGTGGTTTGGGTTAGGAAATATCTCACAAAATATCAACACATAATATCTTTGCAAGAAACAAAAGAAAAGCTTCTAGAAGCTTCATGAAAGAACTAACCCAAATAAAACCCTAACCATGTTTAATATCCAATAATCATATTGCATTAGTAATTATAACATGTTATAATATTATATATCACATATATAATATATTTTGTAACAAAATAAAATAATACAATTAACATATATCGCATATATATCAATGTATTACCCGAGTGAGAAAAAGAATCTTTTAGTGAGCTTATATTAGTTAATGTAATTTAATATATCAAATATATAATTATACATTAAATTATCGAATCAACACTTGATCCGATAATCCGGCTATTTCACAAATAACCGACTAATATAATCTGTATCAGTTCATCGAATCAACACTTAATCCGATAACCCGGCTATATCACATATACCCGGCCGATATCTCATATCGCGAGAATCTAATACGGTATCACATACACGTATTATTCTCGGTCCTATACATATCATATATATGCTCCTACTCCGTTTTTCCTGAGCCAGGAAACCTCTGTGTAGGACTCTACAGAATCGTCAATACGCCGGCAGCAGGTGATGATCATATCAAACACCCACAAGCTGCAAGCGGTCAGCTAAACGTAACAGCCACCCAGGTATTGAACGATCAGAAGATCAACAAGCAAGCCTGTACATTCTCCTGTGAATCCAATCAGTAACACTCCCGTACAGTCCGGTCTCTTCGTCTGATATGTCGTATATCTCGCCAAGTGGTGGTAAAGGTCAGACCCCAGTAGTTTGATAAATCATGTCGATATGAGGTCTATAAAAGATTGAAAAACTACTGATAACACTTAACAGAAAATCTCAGCAACCCTGGCCAGGGATTTCCAGTTATAGCCAATCGAACTCAGCGCAACATCAACTCCCTATACTGGGAGAGACGAATCCCTCCTATCGCTCATTGCCTCCATGTTATTCGAGACTGTACCCAAAAGCCACCATTTTACATGCCTTCTTGGACGTGGTATGATGGAAATCAAAGCACAGTGGGAATCACACAAGACTCTATGACGATCTCGGGTCTACAGACTAACCAGTACTAGTGTCACCAGAGAACTTCCATTTGACGTGAGGTATAATACCTTCTGGGAGTTCTCGGCTAGTCCGTCCAGTTTACCCAGTCTCCACTGAGCACCCGTATACCTTCTCTGATGTCAAACACCAATGGATATGGGATCATCCATCGCCCATCATATGGGTCAAGAAGCGCATACGCTAGTCTACTCTGGAGATCGATGCCCTGTCTCGGTACTCCCATGACTAGGAACATTTGAAGGATGTACTTGGCGAGTACACTGTCCCCACTAGTATGATCCGCATCAAAGTCCTGGTAGTCAAGTACTCATCCTAAGGGCTTTATCAACATGTAACATAGAGACAATCAGAGTACATGTTAAGATAAAGTGTAACCAGATAGCATACTACCATGTCGAGCAAGAAAGTCCTCCCTATATATTTCCAAGCATCCACTACAATATACATCGTTTGTACAGTAATGGTCTCTAGGGCATACATATAACTAACCGTATGAGCGTACATGGTGGGGCCCGGAGGTATCCCGGGGCAAGACAATTGATTGACCTTGTCGATTGAGCCTAACAGGGGAACCATACCATCCGGTGACATTACCAATGACTCGGCGGTTATCGTAGGGATACCGACGAGAGTCATGTACGTATAGATACGTCTAGAGGCAACGGTCAGAGCTAGGAACTCGTGCTTTCGGTATAGCGTATGATACGTACCTATTAGGGTGCCAGTCGTGGTGACAGCACCTGATAGATCAGCATTTCTGTGTCGATGCTTAACACATTGTTTTCATGATATTTTACTCCTAAGTATGTATAACAGTGGAATGAGACGTTGTTATATATATATATATATATATATATATATATATATTAGTGGAATGGGACACTAACACACACACACACACATATATACATATCAATTTATATATATCATCATATTTATTCATGCAAATTTACTTAGGGCATTAGAGATTTAATTGATATTAGATTTAGGATATAGAAGATTTATTTGAGATTTGATACAGGACATATATATATATATATATATATATATATATATATATATATATATATGAGATTGCTGATTTTGTACATTCAGGATATATGAGATTTATTCGATATTGTACATTCAGGAGACTTATATGATATGAGAGCCAATTTAGGGACTGATTTGAGAAATTGGGATTTGGATTGTCTTGATGGATTTTGATCCTACCACGATGTCAGGATTCTGTGGAAATGACATGTTTCATTCCATACTCCACATTTATTGTTTATGCACTGCTTCATGTATTAGTTGTACCTGATAGAGTACCTTTCATGATTGTTGCAATTACTTACCTTTAGTTATATGCATTGCTTCATGTGTTAGTTGTACCTGTTAGCGTACCTTTCATGACTGTTGTATATATACCTTTTCATATCATTATTGCATGATTATTGCATACCGATTGTCATATTATTGCTTCATGAATTTGTAGTAATCGTTAGTGTACCTTTCAAGATTACTGCATTCATATGACCTTTTATTGCTATTAATTGCATATGTTAGATTCGCGCTGTACGTGCATACTTACGATTACCTGCATATGTTATTTACTATTCACGAGTTGGCAACTCACCCCCGTTGTGCCACAGTTTGTTTGCAGGTTGTTCCCCAGAGTATTCGAGGCTGGCTATTCATCTATCTTATCATCTTTTGCTGCGGATACCGCATCAGCTCACAGTGTGCAGTTTTGCTTTAGGTGGGTTTTGTCGTTATTCGTTGTTGTATTGTATATTCGTTGTATCTTTGTACTCTCCATCTACTACTTTCATGTTGACTTAGAGACTTGATGTGAGGACGATATTGTATAGTATCTTATGACTTGGTTGTCTTTTATACAGTTTCCCTTTTATCGTCTTTTATTTCTTCGCTATGGCGTCGTATATCTGTTGTGGTGGCGGTTTTCCTCCTTTAGGCATGTATTTTCTCTCGTTTGGGGATGCTTTACTTATATTTATGTTGTACCCATTTTTGTGGCTAGTTTTTACAAAGGAGGTGCTGCCAAAATTTTAAAGGAAATAAAGCTGGACTTTTAAAGAATTTGGGTTGCGATTTCAAAGGTTTTAAAAACATTGTTCTTAATTCTTACTACTTTTGATGGTTTAGTTTGTTGGGTTTTCGGCTTACTTAAATTGCGTTACGCCTGTAGGCGTTGCGTAGTTTAAGGATCGTCACGTACCAATTTTGGATCGTGACAAAAAAGCCTCACTAGAATGAAGATCCAAGCTAGTTTGAAGAAGAAGAATGATGGGATTTGATTATATTTGAGTTTGGATGAATAAATTTGGATTTTTCATGAATTTTTCAAGCTTTAAATTGAAGAAATGAGGTGAAGAAGGAGATGGGGAAGCAAGCATGGGAAGTGGCCGGCCATTTATGAAGGAGCTAGGGTTTTGTGGTTAAGTGTGGAAAATTCTAGAAGATAATTACAATAATTGCAATATAAAACAAAATAGCATTTTGTCACCATTTCCTTTTCTTTAAAATTCAATTAATCTCTACAAATATCTAGATATTTAGGTGAGAAGGTTTAAAAATAATATCTAGTGATTAGATTAGCAATGATTCTCATTAGTAGTAATTAACCCAAACCAAAAAGTAATTAACACTAATAAAGTGCACAAATAAAGTATTAAAATAATATTTTAATTAGGAAAAAAATTTATGTCAACCAAAACTTCCAATTGACCCCCAAACCCCATGCACTAGCTTCATTCTAGCTAAACTAGGTGGCGACAAGTCTTTACAGAAGTTTGATCACAATCGGGATAAAACGGAAAACGCCGACTATTTCACCTAAACGATTTCTAAAACGTTACAATCTTCCGCCTTAAAGAAATTCGGTCCCCGAATTTAAAATTCTCAGTAAGCGTACCTTCAAAGAGACGAGTACAAAAACTCCCAATCTCGCTCGCAGCCTCCTAAGTGTTCACCTCACTATACGGCTACGCCAAAGAACCTTTACATATAGCAAGACCTTTGGCCGAAATTTCTCCACCTGCCAATCCATAAAAACTATCGGCTGCTGGTGAACGAAAGATCGCGCCCAAAAGAATGGTCTAGTGCTGAATCATGCGAGAAAGTTCTTGAAGGTATTTGCGAAGTATCGACACAAGGAAAACGGGTGAATACTCAATAATCTGGGCGGAAGTGCCAAAATATAGGCAATGGAACTAACTCGCTCGAGGATCTCAAAGGACCAACAATATGGGACTAAGCTTCCCAAAACTCAACACGCCATTTCATCAGAATAATCCGTAGGAATACATGATATCCCACTGCGAACTCAAGTCTGCAACCACCACGGTCGGCATAAGACTTCTGTCTGCACTGGGCTGCTCTCATCCTGACCTGAACTAACTGGATCATCTCCGAAGTCTCTAGACTAGCTGGGGTCCAAACAATCCTACTCTCGCAGAGTCAGAAAAACAGACTGGCGATCGACACCACCTAACAAACAAAACCTAAAGGTTGCCAATTGGACTGTCTCCTGATAGCTGCTATCGAAGGAGAATCCTAACAATGGCAAGTGACGATCCCAACTGCCGACAACAAATATTACGCAAGCACAAGCATATCCTCCAGAGTCTGTATACCCCGCTCTCACAAACCGTCGTCCTGCGGATGGAAAAAGCGGAGCTAAAGCTCAACCAGTACCCATGGCTTCCTGAAGCTTCTGCCAAAGACGGCAAGAGAAAATGGTGCCTTTATTGGATATAACGCATGAAGGAACTCCGTGCAAACGCACAAACTTAACAAAGAACAACTGAGCAAACTACGCATAACCGAACAATAAACACCCTAATGGAGTCATGCCCTGTCTAGACCGGGGTAGACACCATAACGAAATTCATGGAGATCTGCTCCCATTCCCACTCCGGAACGGTTAAAGGTTGCAACTCTCCAGTCGGTCTCAGATGCTCAACCTTAGCTCACAACAAGACAGACACCTTGAAACGAAATCCGAAACTTCACTCTTGATACCTGCCCACCCGTAACTATCTCACATGTCACGTCACATATTGGTGGACTTGAATGAATACAGAAAGCTGACTGATGTGCCAGCTCTAGGATTTCGCGTCTCTACCCATCAGTAGTAGGTACACACAAACACGTCCCTAAACGTAGCATACCCTGGTCATAAATCAAGAACTCTGAATCTTTAACCAGCCGACTATGCTCAAGAATCTCTGACGAACGAGTATCGGCGGGCTGTGCCTCGCGAAAACGATTAAGGAAAAGTGACGGGCGTGGACATGAGCAAGCTGTCCACTCAGTAGAGGCGAACTTAAGCTGTACTCCACGATCGTACAAGAACTGTAAATCTACAGAAAACTATCACAGAACTGTGCACAGCTGGAACAAGCTAACCCCGGGCCAACGACTCCTGCATCAGCTACCACAATTGCCTTGCCACGGGTAACGAGGATCTCACAAACACAATCCTTTACAAGCTCCATCCAACGGCGCTGCCTCAACAATCAAAACCCGCTGCAGGAAGATGTACGTTAAGCTCTGGTGGTCCGTGAATATCTGACACGACTCTTCACACAAGTAGTGTCTCCAAATCTTCAACGCACGACCACCGCGGCCATCTCCAGATCATGAGTGGGATATCTTGCTCGTACTTCCTCCAACTTTCGGGAAGCAAAAACGGTCACTCTATAGTATCACATCAGTACATAATCAAGGCTACTCACGAAATATCACAGTTAAACAACAAGGTTGCCCGAAACAAAAAGAAAAGAAAGAACTGGTGCAGTTGTCTACCGAGTCTTCAACTGCTGAAAACTCCACACGCATGCCACAGTCCAAAGAAAAGGAATCTCCTTTCCGGTTAGTTCAGTCAACGGTGCAGCACTACACTAGCAATCCTGCACGAAACGGCGGTAAAAACCTGCTAAGCCCAAAAATCTGCGGACCTCCCGTACACAAGTATGGACCAAAGCTGTACGGCCTCGATCTTCCTCTGGACCATACGAAAACCGTCTCAGGTAACTATAAGACCTAGGAGTCAACATAATCAAGCCTGAAGGAACACTCGGAGAATTTAGCAAACCGCTGGGGCTCTCCCAATGTCTACAAAGCAAATCCTCAAGTGCTGCTCCTGTTCCTCACGACACATTAGAATTGACCAGAATGTCATTAATAACACAACAATAAACTGTTCGAGGAACGGCCTAAAGAAATCTGGTTCATCACATCCACGAATGCTTCTAGGGCATTGGTGAGTCCAATAACACCACCAAAACAAATACCGCTCGTAGCACACACAAAAGCAGTCTTCGGAATGTCATCACTCCGAACCCGCAACCAATGATGACCTGATCCCAAACAAACTTAGAAAATGTCTCGCACTCTGGAGCAAGTCGAACAAATCGTCAATGCGAGATAAAAGGATACCTATCCGCACCGTAACTCGGTTCAATTGATGATAAATCAACACACAACCTCAAACTGTCGTCTTTCTCCCTGATGAACAGAATAGGGGTTCCCCAAAGCGAAACACTTAGATGTACAAGGCCCACCTATCTAGCAAATCTGCATCTGATCCTTAAGCTCCTGAAGCTCCGCCGGCTCATCTAGAACCACGTCGGAAAAGTCTCGCACGATAGGAGCCCGGTGCACAAACCCACTGTGGCTCCGGCATCATGTATGAAAGACAAGGATCCTCGACATCCTCTCCTCAAAAGACGACTAGCGAAAAAGGCTAAATTCGAGTTGTGAGGGGCGACACCACTGTCCTTCCGCACAACAAGAATTGACTCGCCGGGAAACCAAAACCTGACTGTTTTCTCACGGCAGTCCACAGACGCCTAGCACGTTGCTAACCAGTCCGTGCCCAGGAGAACGTCAAATCCAACATCTCAAGAAGGATCAAAATGACGGACGAATCTCTATCTCCTAACCGATTGGCACATGATCGAAATACGTGTCGCGCAACAAAAGGATCGTTGACAGAAATTAACACAACAAACGACTGATCTAGCTAACCGACTCTCCTCGTCCCAAGCCTCTTCTACTCCCGCGACATGCATGAGACCTGTCACGGTGACTGAAGCTCTGTCTCGGGGATGGTACACCTGCACGAGCCCTCCTCTGTCCTCGAACTCCCAAAGTTTCGGAAAGAGGCTCCTCGTTAAATAGGGTTGCATCCACTTGTGCTTTGTAAGTAACACAATGCAGTGCTGATCGCAAAGAACAACTGGGTAACAGGGGTAGTACCCTCCTGTCGCCATGCTCTATTGGCCTCAACCAAAGACCTCATCGTCTGGCGCAAGTCCTGCATCTCTGCCTCAAGCCAAGCAATACGATCTATCGAAGGAGGATCCATCTGCTCATGTACAACGAGCGTGCCATCCTGGTCAGTCCTCGTCCCACACGAGTCAACTCGAACCTTGGCCCTCGCTGCACCTCTCTAAGTCCTTATAGTTGTTGGATATATGTATGCCCTAGAGGCCATTATGTTATAGTGGATGTATTTATACATGTATATATATATATATATAAATATATATATATATTCAGTGTACATTCTTGCTCGACATGATAGTATGATATCTGGTTCTTCTTTATATGACATGTTGATTTGATCATGCTTTTATTCATTCATACATGTTGATAAAGCCCTAAGGATATAGGCTTGACTACTGTGATTATGATGGAGATCATACTAGTGGGACATCTATAGTTTATAAGCATATCCTGGAATGTCCCTAGTCGTAGGTGTATCGAGACGGGGCATCGATATACCAGAGTAGACTAGCGTATATGATACTAGACCCATATGATGGGCGATGGATGTTCCCACATTCATCGATATTTGACATCGAGATCGTAAACGGGTGCTCAGTGGTGACTGGGTACACTGGACGGACTCACCGAGAACTCCTATATGGAATTATATCTATCGTCGGATAGCAGTTCTCAGGTGACACTGGTACTGGTTAGTCTGTAGACCCGAGATCGTCATAGTGTCTTGTGTGTTCTCCCGCTGTACTTTGATTACCACCCTACCACGGCTCTACTTAGTCGTGCAAACAGGTGGCCGTTGGGTACAGTCCCGAGACACACGAAGGCGATGAGCGATAGGAGGGGTTTCGTCTCTCCCTGTATTGGGAGTTGATGCTGTGCTGTGCTCGACTGGTAATATCAGCAAGTCCCTGGCCAGGGATGCTGAGATTTACTGATAAGTGTTATCAGTAGTTTCTTGATCTGTTATAGACCATTCATCGGCATGACTTATTGAGTTATTGGGGTCGACGTTACCATCCCTAGACTCGATATGCAGCATATCTGACGAAGAGACCGGACTGTACGGTAGTGTTGCCGGTTGGCTCGACGGGAGTTGTAGCAGGTTCGCTTGTTTTCTTCTGATCGCTCAATACCCGGGTGGTCGTTACGTTTAGCTGACCGCTTGCGTCTTGGAGGTGCTTGATATGATCATCACCCACTGCCGGCGTATTGACGAGTCTTAGAGTCCCACAAAGGAGTTACCTAGTCCAGGCGAAATGTTGTGGTGCGCATATGTGATTTGCACACGGACCCGGTTAAAATGTGCGTATGAGATACCGTATATTAATAGGGCGGCTTGCTTTTTGTCAGGTCGTATGTGATACGACCGGATTGCTAAATCAAGTGTTGATTTATCACATGACCATTAGTTTCTCACTAGAAATCCTTTCTTATCTTTTTTAATGTATGCATGCATGTGTGCATTCATTCTTGTTCATGCACATATGAATGTGCATGCACACATACATACATACATCATTCTATCATGGTTCTATATATAGAAGATGGTGGCAATATAAGACTCACACCTTATGATTATATATATGGATATATATTGTATTTGTTTTAAAACTAAAGAAAAGAAAAAGATTAATACATGGTTATATTATACACTCTTCTTTGAACTAACCTTGTTCACCTACTTTTTAACCATGAGTTAATCTTCCTTTTGTGTTTTAACTCAAGTACAATAATATCTTTATTTTGTAACCATGGTTTGAGATGAAGAGTAGAAAATATATATACTTATATTTTCTATTTTTCATATGAAGCTTATCATTATCTTGAGCTTAGAAAGACATCATCTTCTTCCTCCTTTCTCTTTTGCACTCTAGATTTCTCATGTGAGCAAAATACTTATCAAGTTAGGATTTTGAAGTGAGAAAACCAACCACAACACCATTCTACACTAGTCTTGCCTACTTGTGAAGAGTGTTAGCTTCCATATCTTCTCTTGATCTTGTGAAGTTTCAAGCTTGGACAAAGAGGACCCCGGGTGGATCATCTTGGACCTAGAGGTTCTCAAGCGGACATTTTCCAACCCTCAAGTAGCCAAGGAGTCTAGCGTAGGGAGCTACAAAGGTTGTACTCTCAAAACCCTAGCTTTATCTTCTTGTGATGATGTGCATGTTTAGAAACCCTAATTTTCTATTGATCATTCTTTGTATGTTCACTTAGCACCTTAAAGATTTAATTTTGAGACATGTGATGCTTCCAAACCCTTCATTAGGTGCTAGGTAAACCTAACATTGGTATCAGAGCCGAGCTAGAACTTTAGGCGATGCTTTAGCGAAGTTAAAACTCCGATCGAACCAAAATACGGACTTTTAGAACTCTCTCTGGACATTTTTTCAAACCTGTGTTTTTCCAGAATTAAAAATATGTAAAAAATTCAGCAGGGAAATCTAAGCACCACTGTGAAAAACGAAGCAATGAACAGTACTTGCCACCGCGGAACCGCGGCCTTAGCTTGCTTGGGCCACGGCTCCGCGGCCGTACAGAGGTATCATTGGCTCGGGTTTATACAGTAGTGTTCCTACCTGCTTGTATACATTTTTGGGTATTTTTAATCTGGTTTCAGTTATATATGTTCTGGAGATTGTTTTAGATTCGGTAATTCGATCGGAATTTTAATTTCGTGCCTTTTTCCGGGTAATTTAGAAAGTATTAATATGTTCGAACGAGTATCATTAACTCACTTTTTCACGGGGTTTAAATCTTTCGGAAATATGTGCAAGTTTTTGTGGTGGACCCTCTAGAAGACAACAAACCTTAACTCGATTATATGACCGTCTTGAACTGCCTTTTGAACCTTAGGGTTTGGGGCAGTACGGCATGCCACATGTGAGGCGTTGGCTTGACCCTTCTACGACTGGACCGCTACTACTGTGACACATTCTGGGTTTTTTGAACTCCGCTCAAGTGTTGAGCTTTAGGAAATTTTGGGTATCTGATTATTAGATCGAAAAGTTTAATACTGTCTATTTATCTAGAATGTGATACAATATGTGGAATTCATATAGTTTGGCATGAAATGCGAATTATGTGATATTTCGGATTTACGATGTCTAAAGAGAATGTGGATTCCAAATATTGTAGTTTTACACTTTCTTTTCTGTGACCGTAAGTGTAGTATGTCGATATCGCCGGTTTCGTTGCTATACATCAACGACAGTCGGGGTACGCATACTTACTTACGTTGATGATATATGATATTATGTGTTGCTGAGATATGATGTGCAGGATTGTCGCGATTGAATAGCCGGGGGGTTTTAAGTGAGATGGGAGTTTTATTTTTCATTCATGTAAAATTCAAATGTAATGTAATATTCTTTTATTTGGGGCACTTCCGGGTTGAGGTTGATGTCACCAGTGTTATATATTTTTTACTTTTCCGCATTAGGTTAGACCCAAGGAGGGGAGCACAAGTGACCGGATTCTGGGGTTCAGTGGGAGGCCATCTCGAGGAGTCGAGACCGGGTTTCCTAAACTCCAGGATTGGTAGGGTCGCTTGCCGCTCTCGTAGGGGTCTAGGGGTGTGGGCTTGGCTATTCATCGCGACTGTGGAATCCTTATTTTCTATTGTTGGCTAAATACTAAATACGGACGTCCTAGTATATCCCACATTATATATATGTTTCTGTTGCCTGTGTTCTGTGATATCTGAGATGAATGATATATTATATATGAGATATATAGTAGACGTTGCTTATGTTTTACACCCGCGCTAGTCCCGCCCCGGTATTGCGTTAGTTATGTAACCTAACGGTGCATAACGGAACATTGCGGCGAATGCGGATGGCATAAGCGTACGTTGTATTTTCGTTTCTTTTCTGTGATTGGCTTAAGGACTTAAATGATGGGACTACATTAATATGATTAATGTAAATAAAATAAACCTAAAAAGATGTTGTAGAATCGGATTTGAAAACCACTCGGCTTTTTATGAAAAAGCTACTTTTCAAAACAGCGGAGCACAAGTCACTCCTTTTGAAAACCATTTGATTCTACGACGATATCAAGTTCAAAGCGTTAAATATTTTCTTAAAAATCATCCGCAACCCTCCGTCATTTTAGGAAGTAGAGTACTTAGTATTCGTGCTACGTTTGTTGACTATAGTTAAGGCGTAGTGTACGGTAGCTAAGTGATGTCTTCCTACACTGCATATGATGCAGATTAATTAGGACATTCATGCGACTTTGTTGACCATAGATAAGGGTCATATGGGTGGGTCTAATTAATCAAGAAATGACGGATAGAACTTGACTGGTGCTTATGATTTGTTGACCATAGTTAAGGTTATAAGTACTAGGGGTAAAAATTGTAAGTGCACGGCGGCGCCCCGGCCTCCATCCCGAGGCCAAATGCGGAAGCGATGGTTAACTTTAAATTTTTCATGAACCGGCACCACCGCGCACTAAAACCCGGATCGGGCCATTAACTAGTCCTAGCTAACTACAAGATGGGGAGGAGAGATATACCGAGTGATCCGAGTCCTCCGGTCTTCTCGCCGTCGTCCCGATCTCCCGCGGAATGTCCGGTCTCCACCTCCTCGCCGGAAAGGGCACCACGTCGCCTGCTTCTTTTACGGGCTCCCGCCTCTATACCGAGGCAACTCGGGCACAAAGTTGGCGAGCCGACGTGCCCAAGATTTGCTGTAGAATGGTGTGTAGAACTTGTGCCTCATTTTGGGGTAGTGGAGGTTGCCATTTTGGTGGAGGAATCATATGTAGTTTGGAGATGGAACATGTGGGAATTTTTCAAAATCCAATTGAAAAAAAACCCACACTCAAACAAAATGGGCAGCCTCCTCTCAAAAATGTGGCCGGCCATGGTTTTTTTGGGAGGAGATAGAGAATGAGAGTGAGTGAGTGAAGCATGCAAGAGAAAGGGAAAAAGAAATCATATGAAGAAATGATCACCAATCAAAAACAACACTCTTCCAACCTCATCATAACCCATCACCATCACAAAAGTCATGCCATCATGAACTCAAGAAAGTCAAGCAATGATGGTGCAAGTATCATGATACAATAATATGCAAAGACACCCTTCCAAATTGCTTATTTGCACAAATGCAAATAAGCCCTCCTCCACCAATCTTCGGCCAATGAACGATACAAAGGAAATTGGCCGAAACGGAAAGCAACTGGCAACTCCAGAAAACTGGTCCCGTAATAAATTACAGGAAAACCCCGCTACTGTGTATACACACCCGCATTTGTATTCCGACTGAAATACAAATGCAATGAGACAAAATCTACACTGTACTATACTAGGATCCGGCTTAAACCAAAGTCGGCCAGTAATATCCGTTCGATCCTGATCCGTGCAATACCGCACGTATCTGATCGAACCCTGCCATATATCCATACGGCCTCTAGTACAAACCGTCCGATCCTGATCAGTGCAATACCGCACGTATCTGATCGGACCTTGCCATATCTCCATACGGCCTCTACAGCTTTTCGCCCGAAAGCTTGAGTAACTGAATGTGGGGGACTTTAATGACTCGTCAATACCTTGGTTATGGATTTAACCACTAGCACGTCAGAGGTATAAGCCAATACGTAACGGGCTATCAGGTATTGACCAAAAGGGACGTCGATGAGCGAACTCATCCTGACACCCTACTGAGCCTGTCAGTGACAATATTCGTACAGTCTGGTCCGTTCGTCTATGAGCATCGCATGGCAGGCCTAAGGGGTTGGTAAAAGTCAGACCCCCAAAAGCGGTACAAGTCGTGTCGGAGTGTAGCCCAGAACACCCTGAGATACTACTGGAATACCTAGCAGTAAATCTCCTGTCCCGGCCGAGGGCTTCGTGTAATGGCTCTCCTAGACACAGCGCGACCTCACCCCCAATATCGGGAGAGACGAACCCCTGAAGATCCGCTCACTGCCTCCATGTGGCTCGGGACTTTACCCAACTAAAACCTGTTTGCACGTCTCCTTTGAGCGTGGTAGGGTAGTAATCAAAGTACAGTGGGAACTCACACGAAACAAATGACGATCCCCAGGTCGATGAACTAACATGTACACTTGTCACCAGGGAACTGCTATCTGACGTCAGGTATAAGACCAACTAGCATGTTCTCGGCGAGTCCTATCCGGTGTATTCATAACCCAATGAGCACCTGTATACATCTTAGGTGAACCAACTGACACCAGTGGCTTGTGAGATCGGCCACCGCCCCTCGTCGGGGTCTCGAATGTACACAGTAGTCTACTCTGGAGTATCGATGCCCTGTCTCGAAACTCCCACGACTAGGGACCTTTTAAGGATGTGCTTATAGACCCCAGCTCCCACTTATAAGATCGCCCTCATACTGCTGGTGGTCAAGCAAGAATCCTAGGGGCTCTATCAACATGTAATAGCGACATGTCAGGTCACCTAAAATAGTACACGATGATAAAGATAAACCAGATAGCATACTATCACTTCGAGTAAGACTGTCCTACAGGGACAGGTCCTCCCTTAATCATTGCAATCACGTGCCTGTGATCCAATAATTGACTCTGAGGGCACTATCTCCAATAATCTCCCACTCGCACTCAAGGCTAATTATTGCGGTGTCGCATACTCACAGCCCGTGTGACACCGAACACCCAACTCCTCTACTAGTCAGTCTCACAAAGCCTGTTTGCGAAACTATTGCGTTGGAGGAATAGCCTCAGTGAGTGGATCCGCTTTGATGTTTCTTTCTATGTCTCTCTATATCTCAAGTTCACGGAGAAACCCATCTCCCGAAATGAGCAACACCTGTCTTAGAATATGTCTGGATGTCTGATGGGACCTAGCTCATAAATGAACTCCAAAACCAAACTTCTTAGACTGTATCGTCAACTGAACTTAATCTGTATCCTGCGCCATGCCTCCCTCAGTATTGCCTTGGACCACCTGTCCAAAATACTGCCCCTCGTCAGAAGGAAAAACTATAACTCTGACAACCTCCTTGTCGTCCAGGTCACCTTGGAAGCCTGGAATGATAACTGTCTCCTGCATGAGGCTGTCGTTATCATATCCCCAGTGTTAGTATATATGACATAGGGGCCATTATTGTATCATACTAGTATGTATATTACTTAATGGAAGCTTGGGATATTCACAGTTGTAAATAACAGTCTTGCTAAACATAGTAGTATGCTACTTGGTTTGAGTCTACTTTAATATGTGCATATGTTTCTTGTAACGTATCACTTATACATATTAGTAGAGCCCATATGATCTTTGCTTGATTACCAGCGTCGTGATGGCAGTCACGCTAGTGGGGGCTGGGTAGTCTGTAAGCAACATCCTATATAGGTCCCTGGTCGTTGGATTATCGAGATAGGGCATCGATATTCCGGAGTAGACTAAGTGTATACGCTTCTCATCCCAGTCGGGGAGATGGTCTGTCCCACAGCCATTAGTACATCGTACTAGAGATAGTATACAGGTGCTCGTTACGTTACGGGTACACCGGACAGGACTCGCCGGGGAACTGATTGGTTGGTATTATACCCATCGTCAGTTAACAGTTCCCAGTTGACATGAGTACAGCATAGTCCGCAGACTTGACACTGCTACTTCGCCTCGAGTGTGTCCCACTGTTCTTAGATTGCTACCCTACCACGGCTTAAAGGAGTCGTGCAAACAGGTAGCAGTTGGGTGCAGTCCCGAGCACTTGGAGGCAGTGGCGGTTAGATAGGATTCGTCTCTCCCGGTATTGGGAGTTGATATCGCACTGTGTCAGAGAGCCATTACGCAAAGTCCCTGGCCAGGGCAAGCGAGATATACTGGTAGGTTCCAGTAGCTTCTCAGGGCGTAATGGGCTTCGCTCCGACACGACTTATACAGCTATTAGGGGACTGACGCTTGCCACCTCCTAGGCTTGATATGCGATAGTCTTAGACGAACAGACCGGACTGTCTGGAGATTGTCACATTAGGCTCAGTGGGAGTTCGGATGATTTACCTCATCGGCCTTCTTATCGACATCTACCTGGGGACCGTTACGTACAGCTAGTGCCGCTTGCGGTCTGTGGTTAAACCCACTGCCAGCGTAGTGTCGAGTCTTTAGAGTCCCACACAGAGAGTTTCCCTGCTCCAGGCGAAACGATATAGAGGTCGTATGGTTTTACGACAATGGTTCGAACGCGTACGCGTGTTTACGCACGTACAAGTTTTTCGGACAGTTTTTACTAGCCGGCTTTAGTTTAAGCCAGATTCTAGTATCGGGTTATTAGATTTATGCAGTCTAAAGTTTTTCCGTATTTTCACGGATAGGAGGGGCATTCTCGTAATTGCGCGAGAAGCTTCTAGAAGATGGTGACTAAGGAGGTTTAGGTGGCATATACATTGAATGAGATTAGTGAGTCATATGGATGATTCATCCATGTCATTAATGCTTCATAAATGCTTAATGACTCATGGAGGTGAATCACCATTAGATATTTATGAAGCATGATTATTCATCATTTTCTTTTCTTTTCTTGATAAATCTTAATGCTTCATATATATTATGATAACTTATTTTCTCATCTCAATCATCATTCTCGCCTTCTCTCTCCTCAAGCTCACTCTTTCTTGAAACCCTAACCCTAACCTCTCATGTGTTGAGATCAAGGGTTAGATAGACTAAAACATCCATAACCTCACTCTATATCCTCTAGGTAGCTTAGATTAGCACTTTAAGCAACCTAGTTATCTCAAGTTTGAGATTAAGCTTGGCGTAGGAGCTTTCGGGTGGATCGTCTTTGATTCGAAGAGGCCGTGAAGTTGCCGATGTTCCCAGGAGCCTACGAGGAGTTGAGGACAGTGATGAAGACCCAAAGGACAAGGTTCTTGAGGTATAATCACTTCACATAGTAGTTTAGAACTTTTATGTTAGTTGTTAGTTATCGTTTAGCTTCGATTCAAGCGGTTAGTCGATGTTTAAGCAAAGAACAAGATTGTTTTTCATATTTCCACCTCCCCGCAAGCCATGGGGTGTTGCACATCGACTTACAGTGGTATCAGAGCCTCACTAAACAATAATTAACACACTTGCAAAATTGTATGAATTTCGAACGGAAAAACAAACCGGAAAAACCTCGATATCATGAGTTTCTGTCGAATTTTAAATGAGGTCCAAAAATTTTTCAGGGACCTTCAGAAAGCCCTAAATAATAGTATTAGAACACCCAAGAAAACTGGGCTCATGAATCGGCTAAAGCGCCGCGGAACCGCGGCAGATCCCACCTATCCGCCGCGATTCCGCCGCCGAGTTGCCGATTCATCAGCCCAATTTTCCTGTGTGGGTTCTCTGTGATATTTGGTATTTTCTGGAATTTTTTAATTTTTGCTCAGGTTTCAGATTTACAGAGAAGTATTGGAGCAAAATTAAATGTGTTTAATCGATCGAAATTATACGGTATATGCTTTTTGGATTATATCTGTATTTGTATAATGTGTTCGTAAACCTCCCCTAACTGCTAGTATGACGGTTGGTAGGGGTTGCACATTTCTGTAATGGATTTTATCTGTTTATGTATATGAACTGTGTTGGACTGTTGTGATGTATAGCCGGGGTTATGTGATGGGTTATTATTTAATTCATCTGATGTAAATGTAATTTGTTGTAATATTATTTTGCGGGGCACATCCAGATTGCGGTTGTAGCCACCGTTGTATTATTTCATTTTACTGTTTTTTCTACTAGGACAGACCCAAGGTGGGGTGCACAAACTGTCGGGCGGGTAGTTTGCCATACCCATAGGGGTCTTGGATGGGGTAATGGCTATTCATCACAACCGTGTAATCCGTCTTTTGTTGCAGGCTTAAAACAAACACGGATTGCTTGCAAATCCAATAAAGTTCATCTATGATCTGGAATGAATATTATTGTGTCTGACGAATGTACAATATCTATATATGATAGCTATTTAGACGTCACTTATGCTTTACACCCGCGCTAGCCCAGCCCCCGCTCTGTCGTTAGTTAAGTAACCTAACGGGTGATGAAGGGACCCCGTGGCGAATGCGGATTGCATAAGAGGACGTGGTATTTTCGTTGTTTTCTGCAATGATAGGTTAAATGATGGGACGCATTATTATAATGCAAAGAAAATAAACCAAAATTTAAATCGTTGGAACAAAATTTAAAAGAAACCACTCGGTTATTTTAAAAGAGCAGAATTTTTTAATTGCGGAGCTTTAGCCACTCCTTTTAAAAAGTATCAGGTTCCTTCGATTATATCAAGTTCACTACGTTCACGGTTTTTCCAAAACCATTCGTAGCCCTCCGTCATTTCATGTGGGTATTCAATAGTATTCAAGCTGTTTTTGTTGGCCAAAGTCAAGGCACAGTGTTTGGTAGCTATTGAATATTCATATGTAGCATAGATAGATGCGTTGGTTTGGGACAGTCGTACTGCTTTGTTGGCCAAAGTCAAGATATGTACGAATGGATTCAAATTAACCTGGACAATGACGGGTAGAACTTGACATGTGACTTATGATTTGTTGGCCAAAGTCAAGGTCATAAGAGCATGGGGCAAAAATCTATATCGGGAATTTCTAAAGAAACTGAAATTTGCAGAGAAAGCATACCATTTTGGAGTTTGATGAATGTTGGTAGGATTCCTTCAACATTATCATACGATGATATTTTGGATCCCGATCCTACTGTGAGTACATGCTACTTATCAAGAGATTCGTTACTTAACGATCAATGCTATAAACCAAGTAGGTGCCAAGAAAGGTGTCAGCGGGGTTACGCCCCCAGAGAAAAGAGGTTATTTAATTAAGGAACTTCGCGAAAGCATTGGAAAACCTCCCTCGAAGTATCGACACTGGCCTGGCTGAACGGTTAAGCAAGAATTGTACGGTGAGAATTGTCCTGGCTAATTCTTCTTTTATGGTTTGAGGAGAGATTCGAGAAACAGTGGGAGCCATCCTGTTTAGATAAATTAAAAACCAATCTAAACTTACAACAGCATCATGCTAAAATGTTTTCTTCTCTCTCTCTTAATTACAGCGACCTTGTGACCACACATAGGTTACATCTAGATAACAAATTAACTGAATCTGACTTATATGACTGGCAAAAGTCTGTCCACATGTCCATTGCCTATAACAAGCTGGACCACCCTATTACTACTCAAGATCCCGCCGTCTCAGGTCCAGTTTCCACTGTCGCGGATATGGATATCCGTCAGATAAGGGAAAAAGATAAAACGAAAGCTAAGTGCCTCATGTTAGCTTCAGTTGATGGTGTATACCAGAAGCAGCACGAGAAAATGGACTTAGTTTCCATCATTCTCCATAATAAAGATTTATATGGAGAGCAATCTCATATCATTAGATATGAAACCTCGAACGAATTAATTCAAGCGAGGTTAGCTGACGGGTCATCAGTAGGGGACAACGTCCTTACAATGACTAGCTGTATTGATGAGCTCCAGGACCTGGAGACCGCGTTGGGGAACGAGTCAAATACTGACTTGATTCTACAGTCTCTGCCTCCTACCCTGAAGGAAACCAGGGTGGGAGAAAGAAAGAGAAAGGCAAAAATTTCGGGACTGGATATAGTAAAACAGGGACGTTCCTATTGTTACAGGAATGAACATTGGCAGAAAGATTGCAGGGCTTTAGAAGCCAGTGGCCAGGATTCGATGCATGTTGTGGCTTCATCTTCGGGTATGTTTATGATAGAAAACTGTATGCCAGTTAACCCTACTTCCTGGGTATTGGATAACGGATCAGGAACTCACATCTGTAATTCATTACAGGCTCTGAGAAATCGTAGGGTTATCGGGATAGGTGATATGACCCTCACAGTTGCTAACGGAATGAGCATGGACGCTGAATCCGTAGGGGAATTTCATCTTGGAATGACAACTGGGCAGATATTGATTCTGCGTAACTGTTTTTATGTACCAGGTACGACTTGTAATATCATATCTGTACCCTTACTTTCTAAAGAAGGATATGATTTTTCTTTTACAAGAGATGTGGTTCACATCCACCTAAATCAAGATTTGATTGGGTCAGGTACATTAGAAAACGGAATATACGTATTAAATCAAGCTCAGATTTTCAGTGTCCAGAATACACTTAAAAGAAAGTCTCCGGAATTAAATCAGGCTTTCTTATGGCATTGTAGACTAGGTCACATCAATGAAAGAAGGTTGACTAAGTTACATAGAGAAGGATATTTGAATCCGTTCGAATATCAGTCTTTCGCCACTTGTGAATCTTGTCTGATGGGAAAGATGACAAAGACTTCGTTCACTAGAGACGGAGAAAGAGCAAGCGAGCTCTTAGGACTCATACACAGTGATGTATGTGGTCCAATGTCTACACATGCGCGAGGTGGTTATTCCTACTTCATTACTTTTACGGATGATTTCTCTAGGTATGGACATATCTTCTTAATGAAGCATAAATCCGAGGCCTTTGAGAAATTCCAGGAATACAAGAATGAAGTGGAAAAACAAACAGGCAAGAATATAAAGACACTGAGATCTGATCGAGGTGGTGAATACTTAAGTGCCGAGTTCCTGGGTTACTTAAAAGAGAATGGAATTCTCTCTCAGCTTACTCCTCATGGCCCTAGTGCAAGTGGGAGATTGTTAGTATATATGCCCTAGGGGCCATTATTGTATCATGCTAGTATGTATATTACTTAATGGAAGCTTGGGATATTCACAGTTATAAATAACAGTCTTGCTAAACATAGTAGTATGGTACTTGGTTTGAGTCTACTTTAATATGTGCATATGTTTCTTGTAACGTATCACTTATACATATTAGTAGAGCCCATAGGATCTTTGCTTGATTACCAGCGTCATGATGGCAGTCACACTAGTGGGGGCTGGATAGTCTGTAAGCAACATCCTATATAGGTCCCTGGTCGTTGGATTATCGAGATAGGGCATCGATATTCCGGAGTAGACTAAGTGTATACGCTTCTCATCCCAGTCGGGGAGATGGTCTGTCCCACAGCCATTAGTACGTCGTACTAGAGATAGTATACAGGTGCTCGTTAGGTTACGGGTACACCGGACATGACTCGCCGGGGAACTGATTGGTTGTAATTATACCCATCGTCAGTTAACAGTTCCTAGGTGACATGAGTACAGCATAGTCCGCAGACTTGACACAGCTACTTCGCCTCGAGTGTGTCCCACTGTTCTTAGATTGCTACCCTACCACGGCTCAAAGGAGTCGTGCAAACAGGTAGCAGTTGGGTGTAGTCCCGAGCACTTGGAGGCAGTGGCGGTTAGATAGGATTCGTCTCTCCCGGTATTGGGAGTTGATATCGCACTGTGTCAGAGAGCCATTACGCAAAGTCCCTGGCAAGGGAAAGCGAGATATACTGGTAGGTTCCAGTAGCTTCTCAGGGCGTAATGGGCTTCGCTCCGACACGACTTATACAGCTATTAGGGGACTGACGCTTGCCGCCTCCTAGGCTTGATATGCGATAGTCTTAGACGAACAGACCGGACTGAACGGAGATTGTCACATCAGGCTCAGTGGGAGTTCGGATGATTTACCTCATCGACCTTCTTATCGACATCTACCTGGGGACCGTTACGTACAGCTAGTGCCGCTTGCGGTCTGTAGTTAAACCCACTGCCAGCGCAGTGTCGAGTCTTTAGAGTCCCACACAGAGAGTTTCCCTGCTCCAGGCGAAACGATATAGAGGTCGTATGGTTTTACGACAAGGGTTCGAACGCGTACGTGTGTTTACGCACGTACGAGTTTTTCGGACAGTTTTTACTAGCCGGCTTTGGTTTAAGCCAGATTCTAGTATCGGGTTATTGGATTTATACAGTCTAAAGTTTTTCCGTGTTTTCACGGATAGGAGGGGCGTTCTCGTAATTGCGCGAGAAGCTTCTAGAAGATGGTGAATAAGGAGGTTTAGGTGGCTTAGGTGACATATACATTGAATGAGATTAGTGAGTCATATGGATGATTCATCCATGTCATTAATGCTTCATAATTGCTTAATGACTCATGGAGGTGAATCACCATTAGATATTTATGAAGCATGATTATTCATCATTTTCTTTTCTTTTCTTGATAAATCTTAATGCTTCATATATATTATGATAACTTATTTTCTCATCTCAATCATCATTCTCACCTTCTCTCTCCTCAAGCTCACTCTCTCTTGAAACCCTAACCCTAACCTCTCATGTGTTGAAATCAAGGGTTAGATAGACTAAAACATCCATAACCTCACTCTATATCCTCTAGGTAGCTTAGATTAGCACTTTAAGCAACCTAGTTATCTCAAGTTTGAGATTAAGCTTGGCGTAGGAGCTTTCGGGTGGATCGTCTTTGATTCGAGGAAGTCGTGAAGTTGCCGATGTTCCAAGGAGCCTAGGAGGAGTGGAGGACAGCGATGAAGACCCGAAGGATACGGTTCTTGAGGTATAATCACTTCACATAGTAGTTTAGAACTTCTATGTTAATTGTTAGTTATCGTTTAACTTCGATTCAAGCGGTTAGTCGATGTTTAAGCAAAGAACAAGATTGTTTTTCATATTTCCGCCTCCCCGCAAGCCGTGGGGTGTTGCACATCGACTTACACCTAGAACATCCACTTATGTTCTAAAACTTCTTCCGACTGTTTCTCCAGGATTGGATCAATGTCAACTTATTGCATCTAGTGCAAGAACAACATCTGGTGTGGTACTTGACATCTCATGATTGACTCAATTGCCCGAGCAAGTGATCTGCAAATCATGCACATCCCTCTCCCCTTTAGTCTGTAAGACACCTTTAGAGAAGGTGACTCCATCACCTGCAGGTACACCACCATGCCAGGAGTCGTCCATTCTAAATACTCTAAGAATGCTGTCTAAGTTCCTGATTGGGAAACCACCAAAATCTAGATCTAAAACCATAGATCCAGTAACCAGTATGTCTGATATAATGTCCAAGTCCCATGTGGAGAAACCACTGTGTGACGACCAAAGTGTAACCGATCGTAGTATAGGTGATTCTTTTCCTATTCTGTGTATGTCATCCAAATACCATGACATCACACCCTACTACCTTCTCAACAGAACCATCCCTTATTCTGATGAAGTCAAACCTATGACTGTCACATCAGAAATAGATGATCTATCCCCGCTATATCTGCTTTAGTCTATAAATAGACATAAGCCACCTATCCACCAATGCTTCCGCTGCTCCCACTGACTACGACAACCCTCTGGCAGAGTCATATACACGTACACTTCTGAAGCCAGTTCAGAACGACGCTATACTCATCCTCATGCCGGGTCTCGCAGCCTGGAACAACAGCAATGGCAAGTGTGGGTAAACAAGAACCTCCCTGTCACCGTCCTTGAGGCTACCGGAGTACCCCTCGGGTGCCTGAGGTTACCCACCTTATCTGCGGAGTGGCCAATGGAATGTCAATCCTGATTGAATCTTTAGGTTCTTTATCAAATCTTCAGTAATCGTTTGCGGTTCTGGAATCACTTCCAGTTCTACCATACTCCCACTACCGTTTTTCTTAAAAAATCCATTTTTAATAAAACTGTGGCGAGTCTATAACAATATCGCTATTGTTCTTCCAGATGGTAGAAAGTCAACCCTCGTCATAGCCTGGGTAAACCCACTAACAGCCATTACAGAAACGTGCCTTGAGTTATCCAGAATCTGGTTTTAAGCATAAACCGGACAACTCCCCGTACCTTAACATCGTTAAGATATGAACTGTTCTATATCCAATATAGAACTAGAGGCACTGATTTAATTGAACCAGATTCAAATCATGCAGCTGTCTCCAGTGCATGTCAACTAAATGGAAGGAGGCCAATCAGTGTTACTCAACTTAGGAATGCTTCCAATTATGAGTAACCTGAAAGAGAAGCAAGTTCTCTTAATTATTACTATCAACTGAACACCATACACAAGTATCTACATCTTCGATCACTTTGAAGAATCCCGATACTTGCAATACTTGGTCTTCTACTTTATTCAAATACCTATAACTTCTCAAAATTCGGACCCTGTGTTTCCACGAAACACCTGTCTAAAAACTAGAGAAGTCATAAGTAAACCGAATATAGTACGAGGACCAACCCCTCTGTCCTGATGGACCCTGGACAACATACAATACCCTGTATAAGTCCCTTAAGTCTGATAACTCATTCACTGTGTGTCGTAGGTTGAAAACTGTACTTATGGTTAAGAAGAATTACACCGCTGTTTAATGCTCCTTACCTAACCATCCATTGATATAGGTAAATGTCACTGACATAATTTCAAAAAGATATATCTCACTCTATAAAAATAGACGTACAGATATATCAATTTGAAATTGGTGCATAACAGCGGATATTCAAAACCAAACATTTGCCGTCCGGCAACCAACCCAGGTGACTTCCTCAAATATCACCGATTACAACGAATCCCGATATAATGAGGATGATCACCCATTTCCCAATAGCTTACTCCCACTCATCATCTGTAAAACCATACAGATGTGAGAATCATACCTGGTTAATACATACCCTGGAGTGAGGACTAATTAGGAAATCAGTTTTCTTTTAACAGTACACAGTGAAACTGAAACATTGAAATGTTTCGATGGGGTATCCCGGTATTCCTAGTAATTCCTCTTCCAGATTCATGACTGTAACCGTATAATTCTTTGCCACCTTTCCTAATCCCTTTCTATATCTTTAGTCATTACCTTCTGCACACCCCTTTAGGCCAAATGGTTTTCTTCCTTCCCTACCGTTCGACACCAGCCTATGGTTTGAAAGAAGACTATCCAATAAGCATAATGGGTGTACTGTCCTAATCCTAGGAACACTCGCAAAGAGAGAGAAGGTGAAGATAAAAGACAACCGAATAAACCTTATTCCTATTTCTCCTGAACCAGAATCCATCCCCGAACTGGAACAAGTTCCTTTCGAGTTCGTATATAACCATACGATGGAGTATCCAATAAACTGTGGATCTTCGTAGTGATACGGAGTATCCTGGAGAAATATAAAGGTGATTTTAGGATTGGCGAAGAAATACTTGGTTTGGTCGTGAATATCAGTCGCAATTTACTTTGCCCTCCTTCTAATCCTTTTCTTTGTCTTTACATAATACCTTCTGTACACCATCGTTATGCTAATTGGTTTTATTCATTCCCCACCGTTCGGCACCAGCCTAAGGTTTGGAAGAAGACTATCCAATTTGCGTAATAGGTGTACTATCTCCTAAACCAAGGAGTACTCGCAACCTGAGAGAAGGTAAAAGGAAAAGACAACTGAATAGTCCTATTCGTTTTCTCCAGAACCGGAAACCATCCTCGAATAAATTCCTTTCGAGTTCATATCTAACCATACGATGGTTTTGTCCAATGGAAGTGGACGTTCGTAGTAATACGGGGTGTCCTGGAGAAAAGAGTAAAAGTAGGAGTGGCAATGAGGTTAGCGACTCTGACAATCTAAAAGCCAGTGTTTAAGAAGGTTCGGTCAATTTTGTTCACTGAGTCATGGTCTTAGGGTCGGGTCAATGGCCGCTGCCAAAGAGAGAGAGAGAGAAAAGAAACACTCAGCGTGCACTCTAACCTAGATCAGAATGGTTACCAATTTATCTAATCTGGAAACCTCCCACTGTACCGTCAAATTCTCCTCCAAACCTGAAAGAAGAATTAGTCGAGATCACCCGAGGAGTAAACCAACTCATCAGTGGGAATCGGGATCCAACTATAATCGCATGATAACGTGATGAAATCCGCTCACGGTATCACACTCCAGATTGTATGCGCATATCTGGAAAGTTTCAGTTCTTTTGAAACTCCCGATGAGGATTTTTTTTGCCCCATGCTCTTATGACCTTGACGAAGGCCAACAAATCATAAGTCACATGTCAAGTTCTACCCGTCATTCTACAGGTTGATTTGAACCCACCCGTACAAGCCCTTGACTAGGGCCAACAAGGCTATACGACTGTCCCAAACTAACGCATCTATTTATGCTGGATATGAACACCCAACAGCTACCAAACACTGTGCCTTGACTATGGCCAACAAACACAGCTTGAATACTATTGACTATCCATATGAAACGACGGAGGGCTACGAATGGTTTCTGGCGAAAACCTTTAACGTAATGAACTTGATATCGTTGAAGGAACGGATAGCTTTATAAAAATACAGTAACGAAAACCTTTGCTAAAGAGGTCACTCCCGGTGAAGGGATCTCGGCTTTTTCCCCGTAGAATGAGGTGCAGGATATTCAAACTGAATACCACGATGCAAAGCAAAAGTAATCGGCTATAGTGAAGTTATTGCCCTGACGCAAACTTTTGTCCAAGGGGTCACTCCCGGTGAATGGATCTCGGCCCTTGCCTCGTCGACTGAGGAGCATGATATTCCAACTGAATACCACGATGCTAAACAAAAGTGAACGTCCTTGCAATAACAGCTTTTTGAAAAGTGTTCCAACAACATCATATTAGGTTTATTTTTAACTTGCATTGATCCGAATCAATGCAGTCCCATCAATTGATCACACCACAAAGAACAAAAATATACTGATGTACCTATATGCCATCCGCATTCGCCACTGGGTCCCGTCATTACCCGTTAGGTTAGCTAACTAACGACAGAGCGGGGACTGGACTAGCGCGGATGCAAAACATATACAACATCTACTAATATATATATACCAATATATAATATTTTGCTCAAGGCATGATAAAAAATGCAACATCACAGAAATGTACAGCATCACGGAACAATATAGATATCTGGGATCCCCGGGTTTCACAGAGCCACTACTGAAACCCGACGTTCCCCTGGTCGTGTGGATAGCCTATGCAATGAAATCCTAGACCCCTACGGGCGTGGCAAGTTACCCGCCAGAACCTGAAGCGAGGCAGCCCCCTTCAGTAACGTGAATGGACCACCCAGCACTTCACGGAATCCGGTAACTTGGGCACCCCTCCTGGGTCAACCTGTACCCCCAACGAGTGCGGCGAAACAGCCCGCCAATTCTAGAGTGAAGCCCCCTCCATCTTAATGCCATGAGATGCGGGCTTGTTGCCCTCTAGAACCCGGCTATCCGTGCACCCCACCTTGGGGTAATCCTAGTACAGAAAGTAAAATATACATACAACGGGTACATCGACCGCAACCTGGTCGTGCCCTAAAATAATAATACAATCAGGCAGTGACGGCAGTCCACATGTCGGACGCTCGCCCCACAATATCTAATGTACATAATACAACAAAAACTGTACTAGCATTGCATCCAGGCTATCCACCACGACCAATCCGCGACATCACAGCATAACACAGAACATCAACGTGAAAGTCACGTTCGCAAATTCGTCTAACCGGGCTATAGCAGTTAGACAGGATTTACCGATCGAGTGACATTCACGGTCGCAGATATAATGTAAATACTGTGAACTAATGTGTTTAAAATATCCGATCGATCAAATTTTAACAAGTGGGCGCCAAGTGCTACTGTAGCACATCAAGAAATTCTGGGCCCAAAATTAATATTCCAAAAACCCTATTTTCAACCCAGAAAGCAACTTCAGAAATTTGATACGGCAAGGACATCAATGTGCGGCGGAACCGCGGCCGAAGGGGGGTTTGGCCGCCGTTCCGCCCTCCCATTGTCGAGTTACTGTATCGAATTTCTACAGAATGCTTAGAACTTCCAGTACATCACTATTCAACAACCTGAAAAAATTTTCGAGCCAGAAATAAATCAACAGAAAACTGATGCATGTGTTATTGGGTTTTCGGAACATTTGTTCGATCGGAAGTGTAAAACACATTAGACAAAGCCAGACTATGTTAATGGCGAGGCTCTGATACCACTGTAAGTGCACGGCGGCGCCCCGGCCTCCACCCCGAGGCCAAATGAGGAAGCGATGGTTAACTTTAAATTTTTCATGAACCGGCACCACCGCGCACTAAAACCTGGATCGGGCCATTAACTAGTCCTAGCTAACTACAAGATAGGGAAGAGAGATATACCGAGTGATCCAAGTCCTCCGGTCTTCTCGCCGTCGTCCCGATCTCCCGCGGAATGTCCGGTCTCCACCTCCTCGCCGGAAAGGGCACCACGTCGCCTGCTTCTTTTACGGGCTCCTGCCTCTATACCGAGGCAACTCGGGCACGAAGTTGGCGAGTTGACGTGCCCAAGATTTGCAGTAGAATGGTGTGTAGAACTTGTGTCTCATTTTGGGGTAGTGGAGGTTGCCATTTTGGTGGAGGAATCATATGTAGTTTGGAGATGGAACTTGTGGGAATTTTTCAAAAGCCAATTGAACAAAAACCCACACTCAAACAAAATGGGCAGCCTCCTCTCAAAAATGTGGCCGGCCATGGGTTTTTTGGGAGGAGATAGAGAATGAGAGTGAGTGAGTGAAACATGCAAGAGAGAGGGAAAAAGAAATCATGTGAAGAAATGATTACCAATCAAAAACAACACTCTTCCAACCTCATCATAACCCATCACTGTCACAAAAGTCATGCCATCATGAACTCAAGAAAGTCAAGCAATGATGGTGCAAGTATCATGATACAATAATATGCAAAGACCCCCTTCCAAATTGCTTATTTGCACAAATGCAAATAAGCCCTCCTCCACCAATCTTCGGCCAATGAACGATACAAAGGAAATTGGCCGAAACGGAAAGAAAACTGGCAACTCCAGAAAACTAGTCCCGTAATAAATTACAGGAAAACCCCGCTACTGTGTATACACACACGCATTTGTATTCCTACCGAAATACAAATGCAATGAGACAAAATCTACACTGTACTATACTAGGATCCGGCTTAAACCAAAGCCGGCCAGTAATATCCGTTCGATCCTGATCCGTGCAATACCGCACGTATCTGATCGAACCCTGCCATATATCCATACGGCCTCTAGTACAAACCGTCCGATCCTGATCCGTGCAATACCGCACGTATCTGATCGGACCTTGCCATATCTCCATACGACCTTACAGCTTTTCGCCCGAAAGCTTGAGTAACTGAATGTGGGGGACTCTAAAGACTCGTCAACACCTTGGTTGTGGATTTAACCACTAGCACGTCAGAGGTATAAGCCAATACGTAACGGGCTACCAGGTATTGACCAAAAGGGACGTCGATGAGCGAACTCATCCTGACACCCTACTGAGCCTGTCAGTGACAATATCCATACAGTCCGGTCCGTTCGTCTATGAGCATCGCATGGCGGGCTTAGGGGGTTAGTAAAAGTCAGACCCCCAAAAGCAGTACAAGTCGTGTCGGAGTGTAGCCCAGAACACCCTGAGATACTACTGGAATACCTACCAGTAAATCTCCTGCCTCGGCCGAGGGCTTCGTGTAATGGCTCTCCTAGACACAGCGCGACCTCACCCCTAATACCGGGAGAGACGAACCCCTGACGATCCGATCACTGCCTCCATGTGGCTCGGGACTGTACCCAACTAAAACCTGTTTGCACGTCTCCTTTGAGCGTGGTAGGGTAGTAATCAAAGTACAGTAGGAACTCACACGAGACAAATGACGATCCCCAGGTCGATGAACTAACCTGTACACATGGCACCAGGGAACTGCTATCTGACGTCAGGTATAAGACCAACTAGCATGTTCCCGGCGAGTCCTGTCTGGTGTACTCATAACCCAATGAGCACATGTATACATCTTAGGTGAACCAACTGACACAAGTGGCTTGTGAGACTGGCCACCGCCCCTCGTCGGGGTCTCGAATGTACACACTAGTCTACTCTGGAGTATCGATGCCCTGTCTCGAAACTCCCACGACTAGGGACCTTTTAAGGATGTGCTTATAGACCCCAGCTCCCACTTATATGATCGCCCTCATACTGCTGGTGGTCAAGCAAGAATCCTAGGGGCTCTATCAACGTGTAATAGCGACATGTCAGGTCACCTAAAGCAGTACACGATGATAAAGATAAACCAGATAGCATACTATCATCTCGAGTAAGACTGTCCTACTGGGACAGGTCCTCCCTCAATCATTGCAATCACGTGCCTGTGATCCAATAATTGACTCTGAGGGCACTATCTCCAACAAAAATCACATCGGGAATTTCATGTGTTGAGATTTGCAATGAGATTGCATACCTTCCATATGATGGTTGGATCCTGATCCCACTATGGGAAATAGTTGCTCCTAGGAGAGTTTTGCAGTTTACAATTAGCTAACTCATTTGGTGTCTAGAAAGGTGTTAACGGGGCTACGCCTCTGGGAAAACGAGGTTTACTTTAAATAGGTCCATGCGAAAGCACGGGGAACCTCCCTCAAGTACTGACACTGGCCTGGCTGAACGGTTAGCGAAGTTGTAGACTGTAATTAATCCTGTCTAGTTTTCTTTTTAAGGTTTGAAAGAAAAACTTGATTAAAGCAGTGGGAAACATCGATTAGACAAGATAATCACCAATCTGATCTTTGCAAGAGCTTTCGCTGAGTGTATTATTTTCTCTCTCTTAATGGCAGATACCAATGACTGGACTCAAGCTTCTACTAGATAAAAACAAACTGAATGGGACCAATTATAAAGACTGGCTGAGGAATCTGAAAATAGCCTTGACTTATGATAAAGTATCATATGTCCTCACGGCTCCAGCTCCGCCCGTCCCAGGTCCAAAATCCTCAGTTACGGACAAAGAAGTCCGCAAGACATGGGACACTGACTGTGCCACCTCGCGCTTGCATTGATGGACAACACACATCAAAAGCAGCACGAGAATATGGACATTCATGACATATTCCTCCATACAAAGGAGTCGTATGGAGAGCAATCCCGTGTATTACGATACGAAGCATCAAAGAAATTGTTTCAGATGCGAATGGCCCCTGGCACATCAGTAGGAGACCTTGTTCTGAAGATGATAGCTCTCATAGATGAGCTTGAGGACCTTGGATGGACGATGGACAACGAACAATATACGGATATTATTCTGCAGTCCCTCCCCTCCACCTTTGCTCAATTCATAGTTAACTTCAACATGCACAACATGGAGAAGGAACTACCTGAACTCCTTATTATGTTAAGGAGTGTAGAGAGCACATTGAAATCAGTGAAAACTCCCGTTATGACTGTTGGACAATCTTCCTCTTCTCGCCGAAAGGCTAAAGCCAAGGGAAAGTAAAAGAAGAAGCCCACCAGTCCTAAGGGTGGAGTTAAAAAGGTTAAGGGGAAGGAAAAGTCCAAAGCTGGAGAATCGGGGAAAGGTGAATGTTTTCATTGCCACAAAACAGGACATTGGAAGCGCAACTGTACGGAGTACTTAAATCTCAAGAAGAAGCATGGGGATGCTTCCGCTTCAGGTGTGTTTGTGACAGAAAATTGTTTTTCAATAAACTCTGCTTCCTGGGTATTAGATACCGGTTCAGGTTCTCACATTTGCAATTCTATGCAGGGGCTGAGAAATAGCAAGGTTTTGAAGACAGGTGACCATACTCTCCGCGTTGGAAATGGTTCCAATGTACATACGGTCACAGTGGGAGAGTATCACTTAGGGTTGCCATCTGGGTGTATATTGGTTTTGAACCCATGTTATTTTGTACCAAGTATGCTTTGTAATATAATATCTGTTTCTTTGTTAGACAATGAAGGATATAATTTTGTATTGCTGAACAATGTTATGAACATTCACCTGAATCAAATGTTGGTTGGGTATGGTACACTTAATAACGGGATATACGTCCTAAATCAACACACAGTTTTCAGTATACAACACACTAATAAAAGAAAACTTTCAGAAATAAATGAAGCTTTTCTTTGGTACTG
Organism: Agapanthus africanus; assembly: GCA_030015575.1. Lineage (NCBI taxonomy): Eukaryota > Viridiplantae > Streptophyta > Magnoliopsida > Asparagales > Amaryllidaceae > Agapanthus > Agapanthus africanus. Next base: position 281,596,770 of record JASDDO010000022.1, read on the forward strand.
TAGACTTGGTCATATTAACGAAACAAGACTAAACAAGTTACTCAAAGATGGATATTTAAACCCTTCTGAATATAAATCATATGCAACTTGCCAGTCTTGTATCAAGGGTAAAATGACCAAAACTCCGTTTACCGGACACGGAGAAAGAGCTACCGAGCTCCTAGGACTCATACATAGTGATGTATGTGGGCCAATGTCTACACAGGCTAGAGGCGGTTTTTCTTACTTCATTAGTTTCACTGACGATTTCTCAAGATTCGGTCATGTATTTTTATTAAAGCACAAAATCGATGCTTTCGAGAAATTCACTAAATATAAACAAGAAGTAGAAAAACAAACCGGCTTGAGTATCAAGATGCTTCGATCAGATCGAGGTGGGGAGTACCTCAGTACAGAATTTGCAAACTTCCTAAAAGAGAATGGGATTCTCTCTCAGCTCACTCCTCCTTACACACCACGGCACAACGGTGTGTCAGAACGACGGAATCGGACCCTATTAGATATGGTCCGTTCCATGATGAGTGATGCTGAGTTACATGTCTCATTTTGGGGGCATACATTGGAGACTGCAGCGTTTTTACTGAACAGGGTTCCAACCAAAACCGTGTTTACCACGCCATATGAGATATTGCATGGGAAGAGACCATCTCTTAAGAGAATTAAGATTTGGGGTTGCCCGGCCTATGTTAAAAAGCAAAATCCGGACAAACTCGAGACACAATCGGTCATGTGTAACTTTGTGGGATATCCAAGGAACTCTTATGGATATCTATTCTACCACAAGGAGGAATAAAAGGTGTTTGTTTCTCAGTATGCCACATTCTTAGAAAAAGAGTTTTTCACATATAAAGATGATGGCAAGGTGGTGGATCTAGAAGAGCTTCTAGAAACAAAAACTACAAATGACGACTTGGTTGAACCGGCTGTTGCAATAGAAACTGAGGAACCTCGGCCACTCTGTAGGTTTGGTAGGACTTCTCGCCCACAGGAGATGTACTACGGTATCCTCATTGATGGTGACAGAGAAGAATGCATCATGGAGGATGATGATCCTACCAGTTTTCAGCAAGCTATCACGAGTGGAGACTCTGTGAAGTGGCTGGATGCCATGAGATCCGAAATGGAGTCTATGTACACCAACAAAGTATGGACTTTGGACGTTGTACCCCCTGGGGTAAAACCTGTGGGGTGCAAATGGATCTTTAAAAGAAAGATTGGTGTGGATGGGCAGGTAGAGACCTATAAGGCAAGACTTGTGGCGAAGGATTTTCGTCAAAGACCAGGTTTGGACTATGACGAGACTTTTTCGCCCGTAGCCATGTTTAAATCCATTCGGATCCTACTTGCTATTGCTGCTCACTATGACTATGAAATCTGGCAGATGGACGTTAAAACGGCATTTCTAAATGGAGATTTAGAAGAATGCGTTTATATGGATCAGCCAGAGGGATTCATTGACAGTGGGAGCAGCGGGAAACAATGTAGATTGCTTAAATCCATATATGGGTTAAAGCAGGCATCACGGAGTTGGAACATATGTTTCGATTATGTTATCAAAGAGTTTGATTTCATCAAAAATCCAGATGAACCTTGTATTTATAAGAAGGCTGTAGGGAGAGCTGTCACATTCCTCGTATTGTACGTGGATGACATTCTTCTGATAGGAAATGACATTCCTATGCTACAGTCGGTCAAACCTTTCTTATCACTAAGGTTCTCCATGAAGGACCTGGGTGATGCCACATACATCCTGGGCATTAGGATCTATAGGGATAGATCCAAGAGGTTATTGGGATTGTCCCACACCAGGTACATCAACACCATCCTAAAAAGGTTTAGTATGGAAGACTCCAAGTTGGGTGCCTTACCCGCTTGCCATGGTGTCACTCTCTCCAAGGACTCTTGCCCAAAGACCGATGAAGAGAGAGCTCGCATGAGCATTATACCCTATGCTTCGGCAGTAGGATCTATAATGTATGTGATGTTATGTACACGCCCAGATGTAGCTTATGCACTTAGTGTTGTAAGCACGTATCAATCCAACCCAGGGAAGAATCACTGGATAGCTGTGAAGAACATTCTTAAGTACTTGCGAAGGACTATAGAATTGTTCTTGGTGTATGGTAATGGAGATCTCCAGATGGAGGCCTTTACCGATTCGAGCTTCCAGAGCGATAAGGACGACAGCAAATCTATCTCTGGGTTTGTATTTAACCTCAATGGAGGGGTGGTAAGTTGGAAGAGTTCCAAACAGGATACCGTTGCAGACTCTACGATGGAGGCTGAGTACATTTGTAGGGTTCCTAGGCATGCCGATGAGGTCTCACAAGGCATCAACCATGCCAAATTCAAAATTTTCCGGTGCCGAGAACCCTAATACGGATTGTTAACTAGAAATTAGGCGAAACTACAAGCTAGTTAACAACTTAACTACTTAGTGAATGGAAATACAACCTTTGTAGATCCGGTCCTCCACTTCCAAAGCTCCGTGAAGACGTCCCTCCGCTGCGATCATCGGAATCCCGGACTCTCGCGGTGGTTTCATCGAAGAAATGATCGAGCTAGGTCGATGACTTCGATGCCGAAGATGATCTACGTCGAGGCGACTCTAACTCGAGCTCCAACTTCACCAAGTCATGAACTTGTGAAGAAAACACCCTATACTACATGGCAAGTGGTAGAGGATGAAGAAATAGGAAATGGGTTCACTTTGGATTTAGGTTTCTCACTTGATTTCATCACTTGACAATTTTCTAGCAAGCTTTCATTTTCTTCATGAAGAAGAAGAAGAAGAAGATGAATGAAAAAGAATTATGGATCAATTCCTAAAAGAAAAAAGAAGTGATGGTTATCATAATGCAACCATGGGTGAGGCTAACTCATGTAGAGAATGAACTAGGGTTTAGGTAAATGGTTATGGTTAAGGCAAAAGACAAAATGGTCAAAGCTTTTCAAAAGCTTCATGAAGCTTCAAGTAGAAAACAAAAGAAGCCACCATCTTATATTTTGCCAAAAATAAATAAAAAGAATAAATAAGTAAACCAAACCCTAACCATTAACCTAATCAAGGTTTAAAGCATACACACACCCAAGTTTGCATGTATCATCAAACATGATACAAACTAGTGCACAAACATATATCATATATACAATGTGCACAATCAAGTGAGATAATAAATCTTAAGTGAACCAATACTAGTTCATGTATAGTAATATATCAAATATATAATTATATATTAAATCATTAAATCAACACTTGATTTAACGATCCGGTCATATCGCATATGACCGACTAATATCCAATGTATCGACTTATCGAATCAATCCTCGATTCGATAACTAGGTTATATCGCATACAACCAATCGATACATTCATCGCGAGAATAGAATACAATATCACATACTGGTATTATTCTCGGTCCCGCACATATCTCATATGCGCTCCTATTTCGTTTCGCTTGAGCCAGGAAACCACTGTGTAGGACTGTAAAGACTCGTCAATACGCCAGCAGCAGGTGATGATCATATCAAACACCCACAAACCGCAAGCGGTCTGCTAAACGTAACGGCCACCCGGGTATTGAGCGATCAGAAGATCGACGAGCAAGCCCGCTCACACTCCTGTGAATCCAACGAGCAACACTTACCGTACAGTCCGGTCTCGTCGTCTAATATGTCGCATATCTCGCCTATGGGTGGTAAACGTCAGACCCCAATAGCTCGATAAGTCGTGTCGATATGAGGTCTATAACAGTTCGAGAAACTACTGGTAACACTTACCAGTAAATCTCAGCAACCCTGGCCAGGGATTTCTGGTTATAGCCAATCGAACACAGCGCAACATCAACTCCCTATACCGGGAGAGACGAATCCCCTCCTATCGCTCATTGCCTCCATGTGATTCGGGACTGTACCCAAAAACCACCGTTTTGCACGCCCTCTTGGATGTGGTAAGGTGGAAATCAAAGCACAGTGGGAATCACACAAGACTCTATGACGATCTCGGGTCAACAGACTACTCTGTACCAGTGTCACCAGAGAACTGCCATCTGACGTAAGGTATAATACCATCTGGGAGTTCTCGGCGAGTCCGTCCAGTGTACCCAGTCACCACTGAGCACCCGTATATCATCTCTAATGCCAAACACCAATGGATATGGTATCATCCATCGCCCATCTGTATGGGTCGAGAAGGTATACGCTAGTCTACTCTGGTATATCGATGCCCTGCCTCGATACACCCACGACTAGGGACCTTGAAGGATGTACTTATGGACTACCATGTCCCCACTAGTATGATCCACATCATAGTCCAGGTAGTCAAGTACACATCCTAAGGGCTTTACCAACATGTAACAGAGAGACAATCAGTGTACACGTTAAGGTAAAGAGCAACCAGATAGCATACTATCATGTCGAGCAAGAAAGTCCTCCCTATATATGTCCAAGCATCCACTACAATATACATCCTATGTATAGTAATGGCCTCTAGGGCATACATATAACTAACAGTCTCCCACTTGCACTAGGGCCATCTGATAGCAGTGGTTGTAGTATCTCATACTCAACCATCCCATAAAAGTCTCTCTCTGGGAAAAGGCCTTTCTGAGTGGATCCGCCGTGTTGTCCTCTAAGTCTTTTCTCCTAACCTCGATCACCCTGGAGATCAACCATCTCCATGATCATGTGATACTGCCTTAGAATATGTTTGGATCACTGATGGGACATGCGTTCCTAGGCATAAGCCACAACTCCATTGTCTCACAATGGGAAGAACCGACTTCATCTTATGAACTAATATACATCCAGACAGCCTCTTTGGTAGCATCTTAAGTAGCGATGTATCCAGCCTTTATCGTCTAGTATGCCACGGTATCTAGCTTGGAACTCTTCCAACATACCGTCCCTTTACTGAGGGTAAAGACAATGCCTGTGACTGACATTCAGTCTTCCTCATCACCCTGGAACCTTTCCAGTGATTCTCCCCTGGATCGATTGATACCATCTCACTACAACTAGTGAGAATCCTAATATCCATTTAGATCTATCTTATTGATCCAAAATCCAGGATTTAGTAGGTATCATTTAGATCTTATGTGGAGAATCATTGTGATAAGCGGAGATTGATCGAGCGTAGCATAGGAAACTCCTTCCCTATCAAGAGTATGTCATCCACGGACTCTACGAGGATCGCCACCATACTCCCTACTACCTTTTTGTATATAAAAGGTTCATCTACCATTTTGATGAAGTCAAACTATTTGATTACTACATCAAAACAGATATTCCAACTCCGAGATGCCTGCTTTATCCTATAAAGCATCTTGTACACGTTTCCGCTGCTCCCACTGTTTACGAAGCCCTCTGACTGTGTACTTATAGACTCTCTCTTTTCAAATATCATTTAGAAGAGCTGTCATGACACTCAACCGCCAGATATCGTAGTCATGGTATGTAGCCGTGGCAAGTAGGATCCGGATGGACTTAAGCATAGCCACTGGAAAAGGTTTCATCATTATCCACGCCTGGTCGATGACGAAAACCTTTAACAAGTCTAGCTTTGAAAGTCTCAACTTTTCCATCTACACCGAGTAATCTTCTGAAGATATACTTACTCCTGATGGGGATTTAACCCTTCAGATATTGCAACCAAAGTCCATACTTTGTTGGTGTACATGGATTCCATCTCAGATCGCTAAGCATCCATCCAATCTTACAGAGTCGCTACTCTCGATGACCTGCTCGAAACTTAGTTGGGTCATCATCTCATGATGCAATCCTCGCTCCCACTGTCATAGAGAAACCAAAGTATCTCTCAGGTGGGTGAGGAACCCTATTAGATCGGCGGAGAGGCTGAGGTTCGTTGGAATCTACTGAATCCTTTGGTTCTACCAAATTATCTGATGTAGTTTGTATAGCTGGAACCTTTCCAGTTCTACATAACAGACCTTGCCTCGATTTTGTCCGGATTTTTGCTTTTAAACATAGGCCGGACAACCCCAAATCTTAACTAACTTAAGATATGGGCTCTTCCCTTTCCATATCACATATGAAGTGGTAGGCAACTGATTTGATTTGCACCCTATTCAATAGGTATGCAGCTTCTCAAGTGCATAACTCCCAAAAGGAAATAAGTAACTCAGTAGTACTCATCATAGAGCACACCTTATCATATAGGGTGTGATTGCTCTGTCCCGATATACTATCGTGCTATGGTGTATACGGAGGAGTAATGCTGAGAGAGAATCTCATTCTCCTTTAGAAAAGTCCAAGAATTCCGTGCTCAAGTATTCTCCTCCTTGATCACATCAAAGGACATAATACTTATACCCATATTTGGTTCTCTACTTCTAACTTATATTCTGTGAATATCTCAAAAGTTTCGGACTTGTGTTTCAACAGGAACATATGTCTGAATCTAAATAGATCATCAGAGAATGTAATGAAGTATAAAGAACCGGTCCTGGTATGTGTAGACAGGGGACCTTTATACATCAACATGTATCATCCCAAGAGTTCACTAACTCTTTCTCTGTTTCCATTAAACAAAGCTATGGTCATCTTATCTCTGTGACATGACCAGCAAGTTTCACAAGATGAAAATTGAAACTGATTTAAATATGCATCTTAAATGTAACTTAAGCTAGTCGGGTCGCATTGATATGACCTAGTCTACAATACCTCAAGAAAGATCCGTTCATTTCTGAACTCTTCCTCTTGTGTGTGTTCTGTATACTAAGAACTGTAGTTTGATTTAGAACATCAATGCTTTTAGATAACGTGCTTGAACCGATCAACTTTTGATATAGGAAATGTTCAAATCATTATCCAACAATACAAAATTTTATCATTTCTTTACTAATAAAGAGACTGATATGATTTTGTATATCAGGTTCGGTATCTAATAACATTCGTTCAAAATCAATGTATTTGGAATACAGGGTGACAGTGACCAACAGACTTGGCTGCAACACTTGCACCGTTTTCTGTCTCATGAAACTTATCACCCGTTCTCAGTTCTCTACCTTTCTGTAGCCCATGTAACAGATTACATATCTGGGATCCTGATCCGGTATCTAATACTCAGGACGTAGAGGATACAGAGAAACAGTTCTTTGTAATGAACACACCCGAAGGAGATGCATCATATGCACTTTCTTCGTTTGGGCGGCACGGGAAATCTGGTATTCCCCAATTTCCTGCTCTGACTTATAACAATTATAAGTTAGAGCGGGACCAACGTTCCCCAGCTCAGTATAACAAGTTCGCCAATCTTTCAGCCAGGCCAGTGTCGGTACTTTGAGGGTGGTCCCCCGTGCTTTCGTACGAACCTAATTACAGTAAACCTCGTTTTCCCAGAGGCATAACCCCGTTGACACCTTTCTTGTCATGACCCGAAAGTACGGAACATGACCGGCACTTAAACTATGAACGTCTCAAGGCGTACGTATTCTAAGTAAGCCGAAAACCCAGAAATCCAAACCAAGAAGAGTAGTAGAGAGTAGGAAAACCAATTTAAATCCAGAAGTTTTAATAGCATAAGTCGAATTATGCGGTTTTTAAAAACATCAAGTATTTTCTGAAAATTTCGGCAGAGTCTCCTTTGTAAAAACTGGCTCCCAAACGGGATACAACATGAATAGTATACAAAATCAATAAAAGGCATCCCCAAACGAGAGCTAGCTCTTCGTCAATCGACGGTCACAACCACACCAGCAATATAATATACAACGCCAACGGCGAGGATCAAAAACTCAAAGGAAACTCAAAACCACAAGAAATCTGCAGAAATAGACGCGCGACTCTAAGGTCGAAAGAATAACATCACTGGTCTCTATCTCAAAAATAAATACATGTTTGGTTGATGGAATTTACTAGATACAACTGAATAATATAATACAAGGTAATATGATGGGTATGATACCAATAAACCCACCTATTAGCAAATCACCCGAAGGAAACTATGCCCGCAAGCCGTAATGAAACCTGTACGGCAAACCTGCAAGAAACTGGGGCACAACGGGGGTGAGTTGCCAACTCGTGAATAGAAAAACATCTACGAACAGAAATCGCATATATGACGCAATCCTAGGTCATACGATCATAATATATCCTCAAAATATATAACCAGCAGCCTATAACAAGGCTAGGGTAAATATCTAACCCGAGTGTAATCTCATGTGCCCGTGTCAGTGCCTCAGGTAGCAATATATCATATGAATGAGGTATGAATGCATGAAAACAGAATACATGTAAATGAAGAACTATTTTCATAATTTAGTGAGATTTCCTTTGTATTTTTAAAATGAGGTATCATAGTGAAATCCGCATAAAACAGTGCCCAGCATCGACACAAAACAAGTGTCCAAATATCTCGATATCTCTGTATCACAATCTTTGTACCTCAATATCTCAAAATCAATATCTAGGATACCGTCAATCCAGATCAGCCCCTACCATTCATCTCAAGACCACGACGGTATCCTCCGGATATCCGACGCGTCGGTAATATCACCGGTCGGTAGTGCTCCCTTGCCGGGCTCAACGTCAACAACACATTCCTCTTGCCCCGGGATACCGCACCGGGCCCACCATGTACCCGAAACGGTTCCTCCACTCCTCGAATCGGGTCTCGAAATCCATCAGCAAACCCATGGTGGACGACTCATACATCATGGGAAAACCGCACTTTTTATTTTAAGAGAGAAAAGGTTTATTTATGTTTTTGCGGTTTTCCTCCAAATCCAGAAAATCTCATGGAAATCCGAATCCAAAACCTCAATAACATGTAAAATAGTGAATATATGCGTGAGAATCCATGAATGCGGCATAACAATGAATAACAGTATGCATGAAGTAGCAGGTAATAACTACAATGTCTAAACTATTAGCTAACAGGTTATGTCAAGCAATAATATTTTCTAAGGTGTACGTGACATGGCAATTACCGATGAAGATGTGTGTGAGCCGGCAAGTAAGTGTACGTGGTACATACGCATCATCGGTAATGGTGCTGGTGTCCTAACAGCATGATATCAATAATGGAGTATGAAACATAATATAAGTATGCGATGCGAAGCGAACCACAATAATGAGCGGGAGCTGAATACTAGACGCAACTATAACTAATCTGCATTAATATAATATAAGTCCTACAAATGGTGCCTTTTGAAATAACACGAATCATGGGGTTTTGAAAATAGAGGCTACGGTGGTTTTATGAAAAGATACGTCTTTTGAAATATCCGTAGGATCCCTTGGGCTGTCTTTTAAAATACCCACGATTCGTTAGTTTTTGAAATAGGTAAGAATCGAATCTAATCTAACAACTAAACTAAACTAAAGGTCTAAGCTAACCAGCTGGACTACAGGTAAGGAAAACTGCCTAACATCTGAGTCGATTCATATACATACCTGTATATATATTAGTCGGTGATCCCGCCTCAATAATATCATATCTGATACCATATCTATAATCAGACATCCCAAGTCAAGAGTGCAGATCAATCATCAAAATATAGCTCGTACGTAAATCCGTCGTACGGCATCCCCAAATCTGGGTACGGGTTAATATCACATTCAATCACACTATTCATCTGGTATCTTCTTTATCAAATATCATGATCCGGGACTGTAACGTTTTGAAAATCGTTTCGGTGAAATTTCAAAAAAATCGGTAAAATAAGGGGGTTTTCTGTAAAAATCCAAAATACAAATATCTTATTATAAAAATTAAATATACATATTCTAGCTATGTAATTTCTATTATTTGGTGTTTATTGAGCCGCTGGTGAAATTTCAAATTTTCTGAAAAAAATATTATTTTATTATTATTTTAAACCATCACTAATACATTTAATTAGGGAAAATTACAAATTGGAATGAGTTGAAACAAATTTTGTGCATCATAAAACATTAAATAAAATTTTATCATGTGGTTTTTGGAACGAAATCATTTGCCAAAACGGTTTAGAAATTATTGAAGAAAAAAGGCTTTTTTTAGCGTAAATGGATGTTTGGGGTATTGTATTTATCATTTTTCATCACCCCACACCCGTACCCACACCCACACACCCCCATTTACTTCTCCCCTTCGATGAATTCAGTAGCCACCATCTTTTTCCCCACTTGAATTTCAAAGGAAAAGAAATGAAAGAAAAGAAAAGAAAATGGAGAAATGAGGTGGACCTTTGACCTTGAATTGACTTTGACTTCTCCCCCCACTTTCTCTACCTCTCTCTCTCTCCTCTCCCACTCCCATTCCAGCAGCCCCCCCTCCTACAGCAGCAGCAGCCCCCCCCCCCATTCCCCTTCTCTTTTCTCTTCAAAACTTCATCAAAAATTGCCCCAAAATCCATCAAAAAAATCCCAAAACCCAAATCCGACTCCTACCCATTTTAGCTTAGCCCGTATAGCATGGATCTTTGTGAAAAGAGAGCATTTTGGGAGGCCATGGATGCTTGTGGATCTTCAAATTTTTTTGGGTATAATTCTAAAACATTTTTGCTTAATTTGTTACAAATTTCTTAAAGCTAAACTACTTAAGTGTTAATTAGGCTTAAGTTGCAAGTTTTGGAAATCAAGTTAGGAATTTAATGCAAGTTAGGGTTTTATAAAATTGGTGTATGGTTTTGTGTTATATTTAGGCTTTTTGTCATGTTAATACAAGATTAGTAGCTTGTGCTAATGGTTAGTTTAAAAATTGTGTTAATTTGCTAATTTGCTTACTAGGTTTTTGAAATTGGTTAAATACTTGTGATTAAAAATGTGTTTAGTTTTTTCATGACTTCATTAACTTTATTAAGTGTGGTTTAATGCTTTAGATCATGCAAATCTAAGCTAGATTGTAGTTTGTGCATTTTTTCTTTGAAATTGTTAAATTTTAGGTATTTTGTAAACTAGAATATTAAGGTTTTTGGAATTCAATGAGATTAAATTCCGGGAATTGTTTATATGACTTATTTAAGATATTTAATAAGTATATTGGCCGCTACATTCATTTAAACGTCATGTTTTGTACAAAACGGCGAATTGTGCTTGCTAGATTTACGGAAAAATGACTTTTTAAGTGAAATTGGGGTTTTTGTGAGTTTTAACCTAGTTTATATTAAAATTAGTGTTCGTGAATGTGCAAATGAGTGTGATTGGATTTTTCTCGATGGTTTGACGTTTGTATATCGACATCGAGGGTTGGTTTGACTATTCTTGCATGCGTAGGCGATAGGTTTGGACCTATGCGTGATACGCGTGCCAATTTGATTTTCGTATGCCGTTTCGATTTCGAATTTAGTTTTAATGCGATATGGTGCGTTATGATATGTAGGTACCCCCATGTGGACTTCGAGACGACAAGCAAGCGCGTGGCGACGTCGGCACCGGCTAGCGACGCCCAGGTGAGTAGATTTATATCTACGGGGAGAAGTCGGGTGGATGGTGTATAGCACCCCCGCAGTCCGTGGTGGTGTATACGGATGCGTATACACACCAACAATTATTATTTGTTTTTGGGATTAATAACGATACTTAGGATGGATATTGGTGTGTTGGATTACTTTAGTGTTGCGAACCCTAGGGTAGTGTTGCACTACACACACACACACCCATATTTGCATACATTCTTCTTTCATATGTGCGTACATGGGATTATATATTGATGTGTATATTTACACATGGGTATGGGACTATGTGTTTATATACTGGATTTGAGGATAGTAATTGGGATTTGAGATGAGTCGATGATATTGGGCTTGAGGCCAGAAGATCCGTGATGTGTTTTGGTTCGTATTGAGATACGACATGATGTTTTAGCGGGTCTTTTGACGTAGTGATTCTTATACATGCATGCATACATAGATGGTATCAATATTGTACTAGACGTAGATCAGTACCCCGATCATGATATTTGATAAAGAGGATATCAGATGAATAGTATGATGAATGTGATATTGACCCGTACCCAGATTTGGGATGCCGTACGACGGATTTACGTACGAGCTATATATTGATAATTGATCCGCACTCTTGACTTGGGATTCCTGATTATAGATATGGTATCGGATATGATATTATTGAGGCGGGATCGCCGACTATACATATACAGGTATGTATATGTATCGACTCAGATGATAGGCGGTTTCCTTACCTGTAGTTCAGCTGTATAGTTTAGAGTAATTGTTAGACTAGATTAGATTTCTTACCTATTTCAAAAACTAACGAATCGTGGGTATTTTAAAAGACAGCCTTAGGGATCCTGCGGATATTTCAAAAGACGTATCTTTTCATAAAAACACCGTAGCCCCTATTTTCAAAACCCCATGATTCGTGTTATTTCAAAAGGCACCATTTGTAGGACTTATATTAGATTAATGCAGATTAGTTATAGTTGCGTCTAGTTTTCAGCTCCCGCTCCTTATTGTGGTTCGCTTCGCATCGCATGCTTTTATTATGTTTCATACTCCATTATTGATATCATGCTGTTAGGACACCAGCACCATTACCGATGATGCGTATGTACCACGTACACTTACTTGCCGGCTCACACACATCTTCATCGGTAATTGCCATGTCACGTACACCTTAGAAAATATTATTGCTTGACATAGCATGTTAACTAATAGTTTAGACATTGTAGTTATTACCTGCTACTTCATGCATACTATTATTCATTGTTATGCCGTATTCATGGATTCTCATGCTTATATTCATGGTCTTACATGCTATTGATGATTTGGATTCCCATGATATTTTATGGATTTGGAGGAAAACCGCAAAACATATATAAACTGCTTTCTTTCTTTTTAAATAAAAAAATGTGGTTTTCCTATGATGTATGAGTCGTCCACCATGAGTTTGCTGATGGATTTCGAGACCCGATTCGAGGAGATGGATGAACTGTTTCGGTTACATGGTGGGCCCGGTGCGGTACCCCGGGGCAAGAGGAATGTGTTGTTGAAGTTGAGCCTGGCAGGGGAGCACTACCGACCGGTGATATTACCGACGCGTCGGATATCCGGAGGATACCGTCGTGGTCTTGAGATGGATGGTAGGGGCCGGTCTGGATTGACGGCACCCTAGATATTGATTTTAAGATATTGAGGTACAGAGATTGTGATACAGAGATATCGAGATATTTGGACACTTGTTTTGTGTCGATGCTGGGCACTGTTTTATGCTGATTTCATTTATGGTAGCTCACTTTAAAAATACAGAAATCTCACTGATTTATGAAAGAAGTTTTCGTCAGTACATGCATTCTGTTCCGTGCATTCATACCTCATTCATATGATATATTGCTACCTGAGGCACTGACACAGGCACATGAGATTACACTCGGATTAGATATTTACCCTAACCTTGTTATAGGCTGCTGGTTATATTTGAGGATATATTATGATCATTGACCCAGGTTGCGTTATTTATGCGATTTCTGTTCGTAGATGTTTTTCTATTCACGAGTTGGCAACTCACCCCCGTGCCCCAGTTTCTTGCAGGTTTTGCCGTACATGTTTCTTTACGGCTTTGCGGGCTCAGTTTCATTCGGGTGACTTGCTAGTAGGTGGTTTTTTTTGTATCGTACCCATCATATTATCTTGTATAATATTATTCCGTTGTATCTAGTAAATTCCATCAACCAAACATGTATTTATTGAGATAGAGACCAGTGTTGTTTATTCTTTCGACCTTAGAGTCGCTCGTTTTATTTCTGGTGGTTTTGAGTTTCCTTTTGAGTTTTGATCCTCGCCGTTGGCGTTGTATATTATATTGCTTGTGTGGTTGTGACCGTCGATTGACGAAGAGCTAGCTCCCGCTTGGGGATGCCTTTTTCTTGATTTCGTATACTATTCATGTTGTATCCCGTTTGGGGGCCAGTATTTACAAAGGAGACTCTGCCGAAATTTTCAGTAAATTTTTGATGTTTTAAAAACCGCATAATTCGGCTTATGCTATTGAAATTACTTGCTTTAAGTTGGTTTTTCCTGCACTCTACTATTTTTTCTTGGTTTGGATTTCTGGGTTTTCGGTTTACTTAGATTACGTAAGCCTCGAGACGTTCGTAGTTTAAGTGCCGGTCATGTTCCGTACTTTCGGGTCGTGACAAAGTTGGTATCAGAGCGTTAGGTTTTAACCTTCGGAGCGTAGGATGACCCTTGGTAGATGGAATAGGTGAATAAAGTAGAGTGACGTACCGTTGGTATGTTCCGCGGCATATTTACGACACGCCACTCCACTTATGAAGCCTTAGGATGTACATTTCCTTGTTCAGTATTATATTCCTTCCTGATCTAGCCTCATCAGTACCAGTTATGGTTTTGCTACCACGATTACGGGCAGGGAGAGCTATGGCTAGAGTTGCGGTCAGCATGAGCTCATCAAGAACGAGGACTGACCAGGGCATGATTCCGGCGACACACGATTGCAGAGATGTGTCTTTTCATTGTGTCTTCGCGCCACGAGCGTTGGGTGGATTGCTGTATGAGATTACTCGGACGTGCCGATTTGCACTAGAGGATTGAGACACTGATAGAGGCCAGCCAGATTTTGATGACCATTGAAGTATTGCTTACTCCTGATGATTGAGGCACCGTTCAGCGTGCAGACGAGCGAGCCAGTTATTGCTGTGAACGACGAGATATTGCCCCAGATGCTGGAGTTAGAACAGAATGAGTTGTACTAAGAGATGATAGAAGGTCGCTAGTCATCGAGGATGAATGACTAGGACATGTGGATCGTTCGCCTACCCCGATGCGAGGTCATCAGATAGATTGATTCCAGCTGGAGACGACTTCACGCGGAGACGTTGGGAGTCGACAGAGACGATCGAATGTCAGAAACCTATTATTCCAAGTTTAAAGTAGTCGGAAAGACATGCAGGCAATTCTACGGTCCCTCTAGAAGAATGAAACCCTAACTCGACTTAATGACCGTGTGAAATCCTTTGAACCTTCGGGTTTGCGGCAGTTCTACGGCGCCATTAGTGAGGCTTGGGTTTGCCCTTCTACGGCTGGACCACCGATGCTGTGGTATGTACTCGATACTATTAAATTGTGCCCAAGATGTTGAGCTCTTGGGAGATTATGAGGTTTTGACGACTCGATCGGATGGCTCGACTTAATTCGGATGCTAGGTGGTGAGATGCATTTCTTGGGAGACTCCCGATACGAGGACAGTCGTTGGAGCTCAGTCCATGAAACCGCGACGAGGCGAGTCCAAAGCAGACGACATTAGAGAAAAGTGAAGTAGGAGGTTCGTACCAGATCTAGATGAGATGACGTTCCACTCCGCCGACATCAGAGATGCGATGTGCATGCCGAAGCATGGTACTTGGATATACCATCCAGAAGAGTCGTGATGAGAATGCAGTCGTTCCAGAGCAAGACGCAGATATAGTAAAGGACGATGACTTCCGGACAGTTGGCAGAGACGAGACATGGAAGAGACCGTGAGCAGGATTCCTTCCAGGACACTGCTGCAATGATATTTGCACCCAGGATCAGATGTGTCACGTACATTCAGAGAGCCAGAGGCCGACGCCAGTGATATGCTGTCTTACGAGTGGTCGCGATGATTGACCGAGAGATGACCAGAGAAGTGCCAGAACGGGATCATCCCCATTAGCACACCTGACAGGGCCGATGAGCCGATGGACCAAAAGATTGGTAATTCACAGTGAAGACCTTGACCCAGGAGTGGTCATGGTTACGCACACCAGCAGGACAGAGTTCTAGATCATTGACGAGACGTCCCACTAGTGACCGTGACAGTTGGCCGAGATTCTTACAGGATGCGCTTGAGCGGTACTGTTCCGCCATTATTGATCACGATGTTTCGGGTGATTTATTCGTATGATTTGATTTTGATGATTGAGGATTTACGATCTTTGCACAGAGTTGCACTTGATATCGTTTTCGTGCTTTGGTTTCACATGTTTGTGATTTTACGGTTTTAGACATTTGAGTTGATTTTGTGCGTATGCACGCACACGAATTGGTTCCTGCACTCTGTATAGTTATTATATGCTTGCAGTGCAGTGATACGCCTTTTGTGCACTTAGATGCACTGGACTTCGATTTCGATTGTCATACTCGATATTTGTTTTGTGCACCTTGTGCACCTGATTGATTTTGCGCACGTTCGGCGCTTGATATTGGATTTCATGATTTCGTGCACGATGGATGCACCTGATTTGGATTTTCGCGCATGTTGGGCGCATGTTTTGAAGGGGGATTTTGGTGCACACCAGAGGCACTAAATTGAGAATTTTTCGTGCATGTCAGATGCACCTGATTTTGCTGTCAGGCACACATGTTGCCTACGACAGATGTTTCGTGCACACCCGATGCACTTAGATGTTGTTTATGTGCGCATGTATGGCACATTCATGGATTTTGATTTCCGTGCGCACCAGACGCACGTAGCATTCATGTGCATATTTTGGGATTGATTTCGTATAGAGCAGTACGTTTTTATGATATTGCTATGTGTTTTCGTACTGAGCAGGACTAGTCAGAGGACAGTACCTGAATATATTTTTGCATGCATTGATAGTTATTGAAGGGATTTCCAAAAAGCGAGCTATAGCCTCAGTATTTACCTACGTGTCTGATATGACACGAAATGTATAAAACAAGGAGACCCTTCTAAATTGTTTCCAAAACGGCGGAACGTACATTTCAAACAAAGGTATATATGTATATAGTTATTTTCTTATGATAGACGTCCGCCACTGTGCAATGTTATACGCGTTGCACAGCGACTTAAAGAGATTTGGAATTGATGTCTTCTCCATGACTCCGATAATTGCGGGATGCTTGACGGAGTTTTGATTTGAGTTATATACTCATTTTTCAAGCGCATGCGCTGCGCTACGATTTGTTTTATGTATTTACAATTTCGGAGCCCCGACGACTTGATGGTTTTCTTAGAAGTTTTAGTATTTGGGGGAGTTTGAATTTAAATTCGGGGACCGAATTTCTTTACGAGGGGAAGATTGTAACGTTTTGAAAATCGTTTCGGTGAAATTTCAAAAAAATCGGTAAAATAAGTGGGTTTTCTGTAAAAAGCCAAAATACAAATATCTTATTATAAAAATTAAATATTCATATTCTAGCTATGTAATTGCTATTATTTGGTGTTTATTGAGCCGCTGGTGAAATTTCAAATTTTCTGAAAAAAATATTATTTTATTATTATTTTAAGCCGTCACTAATACATTTAATTAGGGAAAAATTACAAATTGGAATGAGTTGAAACAAATTTTGTGCATCATAAAACATTAAATAAAATTTTATCATGTAGTTTTTGGAACAAAATCATTTGCCAAAACGGTTTAGAAATTATTGAAGAAAAAACGCTTTTTTTTAGCGTAAATGGATGTTTGGGTATTGTATTTATCATTTTTCATCACCACACACCCGTACCCACAGCCACACATCCCCATTTACTTCTCCCCTTGGCTGAATTCAGTAGCCACCATCTTTTTTCCCACTTGAATTTCAAAGGAAAAGAAATGAAAGAAAAGAAAAGAAAATGGAGAAATGAGGTGGACCTTTGACCTTGAATTGACTTTAACTTCTCCCCCCACTTTCTCTACCTCCCTCTCTCTCCTCTCCCACTCCCATTCCAGGAGCCCCCCCTCCTACAGCAGCAGCAGCCCCCCCCCCCATTCCCCTTTCTCTTTTCTCTTCAAAACTTCATCAAAAATTGCCCCAAAATCCATCAAAAAAATCCCAAAACCCAAATCCGACTCCTACCCATTTTAGCTTAGCCCGTATAGCATGGATCTTTGTGAAAAGAGAGCATTTTGGGAGGCCATGGATGCTTGTGGATCTTCAAATATTTTTGGGTATAATTCTAAAACATTTTTGCTTAATTTGTTACAAATTTCTTAAAGCTAAACTACTTAAGTGTTAATTAGGCTTAAGTTGCAAGTTTTGGAATTCAAGTTAGGAATTTGAATGCAAGTTAGGGTTTTATAAAATTGGTGTATGGTTGTGTGTTATATTTAGGCTTTTTGTCATGTTAATACAAGATTAGTAGCTTGTGCTAATGGTTAGTTTAAAAATTGTGTTAATTTGCTAATTTGCTTACTAGGTTTTTGAAATTGGTTAAATACTTGGGATTAAAAATGTGTTTAGTTTTTTCATGACTTCATTAACTTTATTAAGTGTGGTTTAATGCTTTAGATCAAGCAAATCTAAGCTAGATTGTAGTTTGTGCATTTTTGCTTTGAAATTGTTAAATTTTAGGTATTTTGTAAACTAGAATATTAGGGTTTTTGGAATTTAATGAGATTAAATTCCGGGAATTGTTTATATGACTTATTTAAGATATTTAATAAGTATATTGGCCGCTACATTCATTTAAACGTCATGTTTTGTACAAAACGGCGAATTGTGATTGCTAGATTTACGGAAAAATGACTTTTTAAGTGAAATTGGGGTTTTTGTGAGTTTTAACCTAGTTTATATTAAAATTAGTGTTCGTGAATGTGCAAATGAGTGTGATTGGATTTTTCTCGATGGTTTGACGTTTGTACATCGACATCGAGGGTTGGTTTGACTATTCTTGCATGCGTAGGCGATAGGTTTGGACCTATGCGTGATACGCGTGCCGATTTGATTTTCGTACGCAGTTTCGATTTCGAATTTAGTTTTAATGCGATATGGTGCGTTATGATATGTAGGTACCCCCATGTGGACTTCGAGACGACAAGCAAGCACGTGGCGACGTCGGCACCGACTAGCGAGGACCAGGTGAGTAGATTTATATCTACGGGGAGAAGTCGGGTGGATGGCGTATAGCACCCCCGCTGTCCGTGGTGGTGTATACGGATGCGTATATACACCAACAATTATTATTTGTTTTTGGGATTAATAACGATACTTAGGATGGATATTGGTGTGTTGGATTACTTTAGTGTTGCGAACCCTAGGGTAGTATTGCACTACACACACACACCCATATTTGCATACATTCTTCTTTCATATGTGCGTACATGGGATTATATATTGATGTGTATATTTACACATGGGTATGGGACTATGTGTTTATATACTGGATTTGAGGATAGTAATTGGGATTTGAGATGAGTCGATGATATTGGGCTTGAGGCCAGAAGATCCGTGATGTGTTTTGGTTCGTATTGAGATACGGCATGATGTTTTAGCGGGTCTTTTGACGTAGTGATTCTTATACATGCATGCATACATAGATGGTATCAATATTGTACTAGACGTAGATCAGTACCCCGATCATGATATTTGATAAAGAGGATATCGGATGAATAGTATGATGAATGTGATATTGACCCGTACCCAGATTTGGGATGTCGTACGACGGATTTACGTACGAGCTATATATTGATGATTGATCCGCACTCTTGACTTCGGATTCCTGATTATAGATATGGTATCGGATATGATATTATTGAGGCGGGATCACCGACTATACATATACAGGTATGTATATGTATCGACTCAGATGATAGGCGGTTTCCTTACCTGTAGTTCAGCTGTATAGTTTAGTGTAATTGTTAGAGTAGATTAGATTTCTTACCTATTTCAAAAACTAACGAATCGTGGGTATTTTAAAAGACAGCCTTAGGGATCCTGCGGATATTTCAAAAGACGTATCTTTTCATAAAAACACCGTAGCCCCTATTTTCAAAACCCTATGATTCGTGTTATTTCAAAAGGCACCATTTGTAGGACTTATATTAGATTAATGCAGATTAGTTATAGTTGCGTCTAGTTTTCAGCTCCCGCTCCTTATTGTGGTTCGCTTCGCATCGCATGCTTATATTATGTTTCATACTCCATTATTGATATCATGCTGTTAGGACACCAGCACCATTACCGATGATGCGTATGTACCACGTACACTTACTTGCCGGCTCACACACATCTTCATCGGTAATTGCCATGTCACGTACACCTTAGAAAATATTATTGCTTGACATAGCATGTTAACTAATAGTTTAGACATTGTAGTTATTACCTGCTACTTCATGCATATTATTATTCATTGTTATGCCGTATTCATGGATTCTCATGCTTATATTCATGGTCTTACATGCTATTGATGATTCGGATTCCCATGATATTTTATGGATTTGGAGGAAAACCGCAAAACATATATAAACTGCTTTCTTTCTTTTTAAATAAAAAAATGCGGTTTTCCTATGATGTATGAGTCGTCCACCATGAGTTTGCTGATGGATTTCGAGACCTGATTCGAGGAGATGGATGAACCGTTTCGGGTACATGGTGGGCCCGGTGCGGTACCCCGGGGCAAGAGGAATGTGTTGTTGACGTTGAGCCTGGCAGGGGAGCACTACCGACCGGTGATATTACCGACGCGTCGGATATCCGGAGGATACCGTCGTGGTCTTGAGATGGATGGTAGGGGCCGGTCTGGATTGACGGCATCCTAGATATTGATTTTGAGATATTGAGGTACAGAGATTGTGATACAGAGATATCGAGATATTTGGACACTTGTTTTGTGTCGATGCTGGGCACTGTTTTATGCTGATTTCATTTATGGTACCTCACTTTAAAAATACAGAAATCTCACTGATTTATGAATGAAGTTTTCGTCAGTACATGCATTCTGTTCCGTGCATTCATACCTCATTAATATGATATATTGCTACCTGAGGCACTGACACAGGCACATGAGATTACACTCGGGTTAGATATTTACCCTAGCCTTGTTATAGGCTGCTGGTTATATTTGAGGATATATTATGATCATTGACCCAGGTTGCGTTATTTCTGCGATTTCTGTTCGTAGATGTTTTTCTATTCACGAGTTGGCAACTCACCCCCGTTGTGCCCCAGTTTCTTGCAGTTTTTGCCGTACATGTTTCTTTACGGCTTTGCGGGCTCAGTTTCATTTGGGTGACTTGCTAGTAGGTGGTTTTTTTTTTGTATCGTATCCATCATATTACCTTGTATAATATTATTCCGTTGTATCTAGTAAATTCCATCAACCAAACATGTATTTATTGAGATAGAGACCAGTGTTGTTTATTCTTTCGACCTTAGAGTCGCTCGTTTTATTTCTGGTGGTTTTGAGTTTCCTTTTGAGTTTTGATCCTCGCCGTTGGAGTTGTATATTATATTGCTTGTGTCGTTGTAACCGTCGATTGACGAAGAGCTAGCTCCCGCTTAGGGATTCCTTTTTCTTGATTTCGTATACTATTCATGTTGTATCTCGTTTGGGGGCCAGTATTTACAAAGGAGACTCTGCCGAAATTTTCAGTAAATTTTTGATGTTTTAAAAACCGCATAATTCGGCTTATGCTATTGAAATTTCTTGTTTTAAGTTGGTTTTTCCTGCACTCTACTATTTTTTCTTGGTTTGGATTTCTGGGTTTTCGGTTTACTTAGATTACGTACGCCTCGAGACGTTCGTAGTTTAAGTGCCGGTCATGTTCCGTACTTTCGGGTCGTGACAGGGACAATGTCCTACGTCTAGTACAATACTGATACCGCCTAAGTATGCATACAGGTGTAAGAATTGCTACGTCAAAAGACCCGCTAAAACATCATGTCGTATCTCAATACGAACCAAATCACATCACCGATCTTCTGGCCTCAAGCCTAATATCATCGACTCATCTCAAATTCCAAATACTATCCTCAAATCCAGTATATGAACACAAAGCCCCATACACATGTGAACACATAAATATATACTCCCATATACGCACATATAAAAGAAAGAATGTATGCATGTATGTGTGTGTGTGTGCGTGTGTGAGTGCGACCACTACTCTAGGGTTTCGCAACTACACTAAACCAATCCAAAAATACCAAATATCCATCTTATCATCAATAATCTCAACAACATATAATCAATATCTGTGTGTATACGTATTCGTATACATCACCACGAACTGCGGGGGTGCTATACGCCATCCACCCGACTTCTCCCCGTAGATATAAATCTACTCACCTGGTCCTCGTTCGCCGGTGCCGACGTCGCCACGCGCTTGCTTGTCGTCTCGAAGTCCACATGGGGTACCTACATATCATAACGCACCGTATCGTATTAAAATCTGACTCATGACCAAAACGACGCACGAATCCCACATAGGTCAAAACCTATGGTTGCTTTCACAAATCAACCCAAAAACCCTCGACGTCGGCGTACAAATTCCAAATCATCGAGAAAAACCCAAATACACTCATTTGCACATTCACGAACACTAATTTTAATATAAAATAGGTTAAAATTCACAAAAACATCAATTTCACTTAAAAAGTCATTTTTCTGAAAATCTAGCAAGCACAATTCGCCGTTTTTGTACAAAACATGATGTTTAAACAAATCTAGTGGCCATAATACTTATTAAATATCTTAAATATGTCATAAAAACAATTTCCATAATTTAATCTCATTAAATTCCATTAACCCCAAAATTCTAGTTTACAAAATACCCAATTTTTTAACAATTTATAGCAGAAATGCACAAACAACAATTTAGCTAGGATTTTCATGAACTAAAAGCATTAAACCACTCAATATATTATCTATAATGACATGAAACCATAATTATAATTTAATCTAAAGCATTTAATAATTTTCCAAAACTCTAGTTAGCAAAATAACTTAATTAGGGCATTTTATAAGTAATGGTTTGGAATTAACAACTAAATTAGCTTTCTATAAAACTTAAGATCTTAATCCACAACACAAAACCATGCACAATTTATCATAACTCATTTCCACAACAAAACCCTAACTTGAAATCTTTAATCATGCAATTAAACTCATCAAAACCTAATTAAGAACTTAGTTAACTTAGATTAAAGCAACTAGATAACAAATTTTAACAAAAGCATGAGATTATACCTCCCATGATGAGATCAAGCTCAAGATCTAGCCTCCTAAAATGCCATTTTGATCCCTAGATCCATGCTAGAATGGTTAATGAGAAATGGGTAGGAGTTGGATTTTGATTTTGAAATTTTCTGGATTTTTAAGCATTTTTTTGGATTTTTTTGAAGAGAAAGTGAGATGAAGAAGTGAGGGCTGTTCTAAATGGGGGAGGGGCTCGGCCAAATGCAGGTGGGGAGAGGAGAGAGAGGGTGTGGGGAGTTGGGGAAAGTTTCACAAAGTCAAAAGACCACACAAACAACAACAACACATACTCCAATTACTATATTTTAATCCTTATTATATTGAACTTTTAAAATGAGATGAAAGCAAAAATGAGGGGGGGAGTGGGCAGTTCCAGCAGTGGTGGGGCCGGCCATGATGGAGAGGAATGAGTGAGAGAGATTTTACAAAGAAATTCTATGCAAAAAGACCCCCCACAAGCTCAAAATTGCAAGTTTTAGCTTAAATTAATTATTTTTTGTTCTCCATAATAAAAACCCATTAAAACTTGAAATAAAATACTAAAAATTTATATTACAACTAGATTTTAATTAACATGATTTTAAAGATTAAAATTAGCCTATTTAAATTTGTATTTATCGCTAATTTAATGTATTTTCTTACCGGCTTAAAATAATATTAAAATAATATTTTTTTTTCAGAAAATTTGAAATTTCACCAGTGTCTCAATAAACACCAAATACCAGTAATTACATAACTAGAATATGTATATTTAATTTTATAATAAAGATATTTGCATTTTGAATTTTTACAGAAAACCCCCTTATTTTACCGTTTTTTTCGAAATTTCACCGAAACGATTTTCAAAACGTTACAATCTTCCCCCCTTAAAGAAATTCGGTCCCCGAATTTAAATTAAAACTTCCCCCAAATACTAAAATATTTCAGCCAAAACCATCAAATCGCCGGGGCTCCGAAATCATAAATACATAAAATAAATCGTAGCGCAACGCATGCGCATGAAAAATGAGCATATAACTCAAATCAGAACTCCGTCAAGCATCCCGCAATCATCGGAGTCATGGGCAAGACATCAATACCAAATCCAAAGCAAAACCAATATGATATAACTCGAAACTATACATGTAAAATATATTCAGGTACTGTCCTCTGACTAGTCTTGCTCAGTACGAAAACACATAGCAATATCATAAAAGCGTAATGCTCTATAAGAAAAATCAATCCCAAAATACGCGTATGAATACTACGCGCGTCTTGTGCGCACGGAAATCAAAATCCAAACATGTGCCATACATATGCACAGAAACAACATCTAAGTGCATCGGGTGTGCACGAAACATCTGTCGTAGACAACATGTGTGCCTGACAGCAAAATCAGGTGCATCTTACTTGCACGAAAAATCTCGATTTAGTGCATCTAGTGTGCACCAAAATCACACTTCAAAACATGCGCCCAACATGTGCGAAAATCCAAATCAGGTGCATCCATCGTGCACGAAATCATGAAATCCAATATCATGTGCCGAACATGCGCAAAATCAAATCAGGTGCACAAGGTGCACAAAACAAATATCGAACATCACCATTGAAATCAAAGTCCAATGCATCTAAGTGCACAAAAGGCGTATCACTGCACTGCAAGCATATATAAACTATACAGAGTGCAGGAACCAAATCATTTGCGTGCATACGCACAAAACCAACTCAAATGTCTAAAACCGTAACATCACAAACATGTGAAACCCAAGCACGAAAACGATATCAAGTGCAACTCTCTGCAAGGATCGTAAATCCTCAATCATACAAATCAAATCATGCGAATAAATCACCCAAAACATCGAAATCAATAATGGCGGAATAGTACCGCTCAAGTGCATCCTCTAAGAATCTCGGGCCAACTGTCGCGGTCACTAGTGGGACGTCTCGTCGATGATCATGAACTCTGGCCTGCTGGTGTGCGTAATAATGACCACTCTTGGGTCAAGGTCTTCACTGTGAATAACCAATCTCACGATCCACCGGCTCATCGGCCCTGTCAGGTATGCTAACGGGGACGATTCCGTTTTGGCACTTTTCTGGTCATCTCTCGGTCAATCCGCACGACCACTCGTAAAGCAACATGTCACTGGAGTCGGCCTCTGGCTCTCTAAATGCACGTGACACATATGATCCTGGATGCAAATATCATTGCAGCATTGTCCTGAAAGGAATCCTACTCAAGGTCTCTTCCAGTCTCATCTCTGCCAACTGTCCGGGAGTCATCGTCCTTTACTATATCTGCTTCTTGTTCCGGAACGGCTGCAATCTCATCGCGACTCCTTCTGGAAGGTATATCCAAGTACAATACCTCGGCATGCGTATCACATCTCTGATGTCGGCGGAGTAGAACGTCATCTTATCAAGATCTCGTATGCACCGCTTACTCCACTTATCTCTAAGGTCGACCGCTTCGGACTCGTCTCGTCGTGGCTGCATGGACTGAGCTCCAACGGCTATCCTAGTATCGGGAGTCTCCCAAGAAATGCATCTCACCACCTAGCATCCGAATTAAGTCGAGCCATCCAATCGAGTCGTCAAAACCTCATAATCCCCCAAGAGCTCAATATCTTGGGTACAGTATAATAGTATCGAGTACATACCACAGCATCGGTGGTCCAGCCGTAGAAGGGAAAACCCAAGCCTCACTAATGGCGCCGTGGAACTGCCGCAAACCCGAAGGTTCAAAGGCTTTCACACGGTCATTAAGTCGAGTTAGGGTTTCATTCTTCTAGAGAGACCATAGAATTGCCTGCATGTCTTTCCGACTACTTTAAACTTGGAATAATAGGTTTCTGACATTCGATCGTCTCTGTCGACTCCCAACGTCTCCGCGTGAAGTCGTCTCTAGCTGGAATCAATCTATCTGATGACCTCGCATCGGGGTAGGCGAACGATCCACATGTCCTAGTCATTCATCCTCGATGACTAGCGACCTTCTATCATCTCTTAGTACAACTCGTTCTGCACTAATTCCAGCATCTGGGGCAATATCTCGTCGTTCACAGCATTAACTGGCTTGCTCGTCTGCACGTTGAACAGTACCTCGATCATCATGAATAAGCAACACACCAACGGTCATCAAAATCTGGCCGGCCTCTATCATTGGCTCAATCCTCTAGTGTCGATCAGCACATTCGAGTAACCTCATAAAAGCGATCCGCCAAACGCTCGTGGCGCGAAAACACAGTAAAAAGACACATCTCTGCAATCGTGTGTTGCCGGAATTTCGCCCTGGTCAGTCCTCGTTCGTGACGAGCTCGTGCTGACCGCAACTCTAGCTGTAGCTCTCCCTGCCCGTAATCGTGGCAGCAAAACCATAACTGGTACTGATGACGCTAGATCGGAATGAATATAATACTGAGCAAAGAAATGTACATCCTAAGGCTTCTTAAGTGGAGTAGCGTATCGTAAATATGCCGCGGAACATACCCACGGTACGTCACTCTACTTTAGTCACCTATTCCATCAACCAAGGGTCATCCTACGCTCCGAAGGTAAAACCTAACGCTCTGATACCAACTTTGTCACGACCCGAAAGTACGGAACTTGACCGGCACTTAAACTACGAACGTCTCAAGGCGTACGTAATCTAAGTAAGCCGAAAACCCAGAAATCCAAACCAAGAAGAGTAGTAGAGAGTAGGAAAACCAATTTAAATCCAGAAGTTTTAATAGCATAAGCCGAATTATGCGGTTTTTAAAAGCATCAATTATTTTCTGAAAATTTCGGCAGAGTCTCCTTTGTAAATACTGGCTCCCAAACGGGATACAACATGAATAGTATACGAAATCAATAAAAGGCATCCCCAAGCGGGAGCTAGCCCTTTTTTCAATCGACGGTCATAACCACACCAGCAATATAATATACAACGCCAACAGCGAGGATCAAAAACTCAAAGGAAACTCAAAACCACAAGAAATCTGCAGAAATAGACGCGCGACTCTAAGGTCGAAAGAATAACATCACTGGTCTCTATCTCAAAAATAAATACATGTTTGGTTGATGGAATTTACTAGATACAACTGAATAATATAATACAAGGTAATATGATGGGTACGATACCAATAAACCCACCTATTAGCAAATCACCCGAAGGAAACTATGCCCGCAAGCCGTAATGAAACCTGTACGGCAAACGTGCAAGAAACTGGAGCACAACGGGGGTGAGTTGCCAACTCGTGAATAAAAAAACATCTACGAACAGAAATCGCATATATGACGCAATCCTAGGTCATACGATCATAATATATCATCAAAATATATAACCAGCAGCCTATAATAAGGCTAGGGTAAATATCTAACCCGAGTGTAATCTCATGTGCCCGTGTCAGTGCCTCAGGTAGCAATATATCATATGAATGAGGTATGAATGCATGAAAACAGAATACATGTAAATGAAGTACTGTTTTCATAATTTAGTGAGATTTCCTTTGTATTTTTAAAATGAGGTAACAAAGTGAAATCAGCATAAAACAGTGCCCAGCATCGACACAAAACAAGTGTCCAAATATCTCGATATCTCTGTATCACAATCTCTGTACCTCAATATCTCAAAATCAATATCTAGGATACCGTCAATCCAGATCGGCCCCTACCATCCATCTCAAGACCACGACGGTATCCTCCGGATATCCGACGCGTCGGTAATATCACCGGTCGGTAGTGCTCCCCTGCCGGGCTCAACGTCAACAACACATTCCTCTTGCCCCGGGTACCGCACTGGGCCCACCATGTACCCGAAACGGTTCCTCCACTCCTCGAATCGGGTCTCGAAATCCATCAGCAAACTCAGGGTGGACGACTCATACATCATGGGAAAACCGCACTTTTTATTTTAAGAGAGAAAAGGTTTATTTATGTTTTTGCGGTTTTCCTCCAAATCCAGAAAATCTCATGGAAATCCGAATTCAAAACCTCAATAACACGTAAAATAGTGAATATATGCGTGAGAATCCATGAATGCGGCATAACAATGAATAACAGTATGCATGAAGTAGCAGGTAATAACTACAATGTCTAAACTATTAGCTAACAGGTTATGTCAAGCAATAATATTTTATAAGGTGTATGTGACATGGCAATTACCGATGAAGATTTGTGTGAGCCGGCAAGTAAGTGTACGTGGTACATGCGCATCATCGGTAATGGTGCTGGTGTCCTAACAGCATGATATCAATAATGGAGTATGAAACATAATATAAGCATGCGTTGCGAAGCGAACCACAATAATGAGCGGGAGCTGAATACTAGACGCAACTATAACTAATCTGCATTAATATAATATAAGTCCTACAAATGGTGCCTTTTGAAATAACACGAATCATAGGGTTTTGAAAATAGAGGCTACGGTGTTTTTATGAAAAGATACGTCTTTTGAAATATCCGTA
Organism: Agapanthus africanus; assembly: GCA_030015575.1. Lineage (NCBI taxonomy): Eukaryota > Viridiplantae > Streptophyta > Magnoliopsida > Asparagales > Amaryllidaceae > Agapanthus > Agapanthus africanus. The sequence continues at coordinate 281,625,065 of JASDDO010000022.1, forward strand.
GGATCCCTTGGACTGTCTTTTAAAATCCCCACGATTCGTTAGTTTTTGAAATAGGTAAGAATCGAATCTAATCTAACAACTAAACTAAACTAAAGGTCTAAGCTAACCAGCTGGACTACAGGTAAGGAAACTGCCTAACATCTGAGTCGATTCATATACATACCTGTATATATATTAGTCGGTGATCCCACCTCAATAATATCATATCTGATACCATATCTATAATCAGACATCCCAAGTCAAGAGTGCGGATCAATCATCAAAATATAGCTCGTACGTAAATCCGTCGTACGGCATCCCCAAATCTGGGTACGGGTTAATATCACATTCAATCACACTATTCATCTGGTATCTTCTTTATCAAATATCATGATCCGGGACAATGTCCTACGTCTAGTACAATACTGATACCGCCTAAATATGCATACAGGTGTAAGAATTGCTACGTCAAAAGACCCGCTAAAACATCATGTCGTATCTCAATACGAACCAAATCACATCACCGATCTTCTGGCCTCAAGCCCAATATCATCGACTCATCTCAAATTCCAAATACTATCCTCAAATCCAGTATATGAACACATAGCCCCATACCCATGTGAACACATAAATATATACTCCCATATACGCACATATAAAAGAAAGAATGTATGCAAGTATGTGTGTGTGTGTGTGCGTGTGTGAGTGCGACCACTACTCTAGGGTTTGGCAACTACACTAAACCAATCCAAAAATACCAAATATCCATCTTATCATCAATAATCTCAACAACATATAATCAATATCTGTGTGTATACGTATTCGTATACATCACCACGAACTGCGGGGGTGCTATACGCCATCCACCCGACTTCTCCCCGTAGATATAAATCTACTCACCTGGTCCTCGTTCGCCGGTGCCGACGTCGCCACGCGCTTGCTTGTCGTCTCGAAGTCCACATGGGATACCTACATATCATAACGCACCGTATCGTATTAAAATCCGACTCATGACCAAAACGACGCACGAATCCCACATAGGTCAAAACCTATGGTTGCTTTCACAAATCAACCCAAAAACCCTCGACATCGGCGTACAAATTCCAAATCATCGAGAAAAACCCAAATACACTCATTTGCACACTCACGAACACTAATTTTAATATAAAATAGGTTAAAATTCACAAAAACACCAATTTCACTTAAAAAGTCATTTTTCTGAAAATCTAGCAAGCACAATTCGCCGTTTTTGTACAAAAAATGATGTTTAAACAAATCTAGTGGCCATAATACTTATTAAATATCTTAAATAAGTCATAAAAACAATTTCCATAATTTAATCTCATTAAATTCCATTAACCCCAAAATTCTAGTTTACAAAATACCCAATTTTTTAACAATTTATAGCAGAAATGCACAAACAACAATTTAGCTAGGATTTTCATGAACTAAAAGCATTAAACCACTCAATATATTATCTATAAGGACATGAAACCATAATTATAATTTAATCTAAAGTATTTAATAATTTTCCAAAACTCTAGTTAGCAAAATAACTTAATTAGGGCATTTTATAAGTAATGGTTTGGAATTAACAACTAAATTAGCTTTCTATAAAACTTAAGATGTTAATCCACAACACAAAACCATGCACAATTTATCATAACTCATTTCCACAACAAAACCCTAACTTGAAATCTTTAATCATGCAATTAAACTCATCAAAACCTAATTAAGCACTTAGTTAACTTAGATTAAAGCAACTAGATAACAAATTTTAACAAAAGCATGAGATTATACCTCCCATGATGAGATCAAGCTCAAGATCTAGCCTCCTAAAATTCCATTTTGATCCCTAGATCCATGCTAGAATGGTTAATGAGAAATGGGTAGGAGTTGGATTTTGATTTTGAAATTTTGTGGATTTTTTTGGATTTTTTTGAAGAGAAAGAGAGATGAAAAAGTGAGGGCTGTTCTAAATGGGGGAGGGGCTCGGCCAAATGCAGGTGGGGAGAGGAGAGAGAGGGTATGGGGAGTTGGGGAAAGTTTCACAAAGTCAAAAGACCACACAAACAACAACAACACATACTCCAATTACTATATTTTAATCCTTATCATATTGAACTTTTAAAATGAGATGAAAACAAAAATGAGGGGGGGAGTGGGCTGTTCCAGCAGTGGTGGGGCCGGCCATGATGGAGAGGAATGAGTGAGAGAGATTTTATAAAGAAATTCTATGCAAAAAGACCCCCCACAAGCTCAAAATTGCAAGTTTTAGCTTAAATTAATTATTTTTTTGTTCTCCATAATAAAAACCCATTAAAACTTGAAATAAAATACTAAAAATTTATATTACAACTAGATTTTAATTAACATGATTTTAAAGATTAAAATTAGCCCATTTAAATTTGTATTTATCGCTAATTTAATGTATTTTCTTACCGGCTTAAAATAATATTAAAATAATATTTTTTTTCAGAAAATTTGAAATTTCACCAGTGCCTCAATAAACACCAAATACCAGTAATTACATAGCTAGAATATGTATATTTAATTTTATAATAAAGATATTTGCATTTTGACTTTTTACAGAAAACCCCCTTATTTTACCGTTTTTTTCGAAATTTCACCGAAACGATTTTCAAAACGTTACATTTCTAGACACCTACTTGATCGGCTAATTGTAATGTGTAAAACTCTTCCAGGAGTAACAATTACTCGCAGCGGGTATCGGGATCCAACTATCTCATAAAAGATATGCAATCTCATTGCAAATTTCAACACTTGATATTCCCGATAATATTTTGCCCCAAACGATCTATGACCTTGACAAGGTCAACAAATCATAGACCGTAAGTCAAGTTCAACCCGTCATTTCTTGATTGAATCAAACCCACCCGCACGACCCTTGACAAGGTCAACAAGGCCGTACGACTAACCTAACCCAATCTGCATCATATGCATAAGCAGATAAATACTGGTTAGCTACCGCACACTGCGCCTTGACAAGGTCAACAAACGCAGCACGAATACTAAGCAGGACTTATTTGAAATGACAGAGGGCTACGACAGGTTTTTCTGAAAACCTATTGCGTAATGAACTTGATATCGTTGTAGAATCAAATGATTTTAAAAATGGAGTGTTTTTGAGGCTTTTCTAGTTTTGCTAAAGGGGTCACTCACGGTGAAGGGATCGTCGGCCCTTTCCTCGTCGAATGAGGTGCGGGATATATCATATATATCACTGTGCAAAGCAGAAACTATAGAAGCTATCAAAAGACAAACCGAGTGTGTAGCATCTGCCAGTTATTGCTAAAGGGGTCACTCCCGGTGAAGGGATCGTCGGCCCTTTCCTCATCGAATAAGGTGCAGGATATATCATATATACCGCTGCGCAAAGCAAGAACTGTAGCTACCTGTTTTATTTTTGAAATTCGATTCCACAACATCTTTAGGTTTCTTTTACTTTCATTAATCATATTAATGAAGTCCCATCATTTAAAACACCTAAACATCACAGATAAATACGACGTACACTTATGCCGTCCGCATTCGCCTCGATGTCCCCTCGTGCACCGTTAGGTTAGGTGACTAACGGCAGAGCGGGGCAGGGCTAGCGCGGGTGTAAAACATAAGTAACGTCTATATAATATATCATATATACTATATATAATATCTATCACAGAACATCACATGATCACATCACAGATATCGCAGCAGAAGAAACATATATGAAATATTGGATATATTAGGACGTCCGTATTTTAGTACGAGCCAGTATAAAACACGGATTCCACGGTCGTGATGAATAGCCAAACCCACACCCCTAGACCCCGACGAGAGCGGCAAGCAACCCTACCAATTCTGGAGTTAGGAGACCCGGACTCGACTCCTCGAGTTGGTCTCCCACTGGACTCTAGAACCCGGTTACTTGTGCTCTCCTCCTTGGGTTTATCCTACTGCGGAAAAGTAAATAATATACAAAGGGTGACATCTTCCGCAACCTGGAAGTGCCCCAATAAAAGAATATTACATACAAGTTTTTTTTTACATGAATGAAAACGAAAAACACTCATCTCACATAAAAAACCCCGGCTATTCAAACATGACGATCCAATATAACATATCCAACAACACATAACATCACATGTCATCAACGTAAGTAAATATGCGCATCTCAATTGTCGTTGACATATAGCAACGAAACCGGCGATATCACGTATTAGACTTACGGTCACAAAAAAGAAAGTGTAAAACTACAATAGTTGGAATCCGCAAACACTTTAGACATCGCATGCCTAATCAAATGAATTCCTTAGATATCACATGCCTAACAATTATAAACCCCGCATTTTAGTCCCATTATCGAAAACTCTTTTCAATATCTAGTCGGGCAATTCAACAAGATTCCCGGCATCCTGACCGAATGCTCGTCGCAAACTTTAGTAGACGGCCGCACCCCCGATACCGTCGACGAAGTGCACCAAGGCGGAACACCGCTGCCGCGAGCACCCGAATGGATACTTTCGGCGACGGGGTTCTCCTACAGTCACTTGGTCGGGGCTATGGGGCATGGCTATCTATTAAGTTTACCGGCGAGTATCCGCGTACGCTACGTGATTGCGACGGACTTTTGATCGCATCAAAATTCCATGGAAACCGATCAAGTGAGACTTAAAGTGCTGTGTTTATAACATTCATTCAGTTATCTCATAACTATTTGTGAATTCCAATTATTGTATCACATTTCAGATAAATAGAAAATGTTAAACTTTCCGATCGAACAATCAAACACCCAAGTTTTCCTGAAACAGGTCAACACTTGAAATAAGTTCAAAAACATCCACTTCATGCCTCAGTACCAACGGTCCAGCCGTAGAAGGGTCAAGCCAACGCCTCACATGTGGCACGTCGTACTGCCCCAAACCCTAAGGTTCAAAGGGCAGTTCAAGATGGTCACATAATCGAGTTAAGGTTTGTTGTCTTCTAGAGGGTCCATCGCGTTACTTGCACTACTTAGAACATTCTTAAACTACGGAAAAATCCAACACTTGGAAATTTCCCGGCAGGGGAAAAAGTGGGTATTTATATCCGGTCGAACTTTTTAACAGTTTCTAAAATATCCGGAAAAACATAAACGAAGTTAAATTATCCGATCAAATTAACGAGTCCCCAATAAAACCCTAGAAAACTCAACACTTGAGTGGAATTAAAAAATTCACATAAAAAATTGCCAAGAAAGGACCTAAGAATAAATATATGAAATTTCAGGGACTAAGTCCAAATTTTGGCCGCGGAACCGCCGGAAAACCCGTGGTTTCGCCGCGGTTCCGCGGTCAAATTATTGACTTAGTGGACCGTACTTCACAGTAATTCTTAGTTTTTCCTGTTTGTTTTTCTGAGAATTTTTAATTCACAAAAATCCACTGTTTTGAAAAATGTACAAAGAATGGTTTTGTCGGGGTTTACGGGTTCGATTGGACTTCTAACTTCGTCTACACTTCGCCTAAAGCTCTAGCTAGGCTCTGATACTACTGTAGAGTTCCTAGGCACGCCAATGAGGTCTCACAAGGCATCAACCATGCCAAATTCAAAATTTTCCGGTGTCGAGAAACCCTAATACGGATTGTTAACTAGAAATTAGGCGAAACTACAAGCTAGTTAACAACTTAACTACTTAGTGAATGGAAATACAACCTTTGTAGATCCGGTCCTCCACTTCCAAAGCTCTGTGAAGACGTCCCTCCGTTGCGATCATCGGAATCCCGGACTCTCGCGGTGGTTTCATCGAAGAAATGATCGGGCTAGGTTGATGACTTCGATGCCGAAGATGATCTACGTTGAGGCGACTCTAACTCGAGCTCCAACTTCACCAAGTCATGAAACTTGTGAAGAAAACACCCTATACTACATGGCAAGTGGTAGAGGATGAAGAAATAGGAAATGGGTTCACTTTAGATTTGGATTTCTCACTTGATTTCATCACTTGACAATTTTCTAGCAAGCTTTCATTTTCTTCATGAAGAAGAAGAAGAAGATGAATGAAAAAGAATTATGGATTAATTCCTAAAAGAAAAAAGAAGTGATGGTTATCATAATGCAACCATGGGGGAGGTTAACTCATGTAGAGAATGAACTAGGGTTTAGGTAAATGGTTAGGGTTAAGGCAAAAGACAAAATGGTCAAAGCTTTTCAAAGCTTCATGAAGCTTCAAGTAGAAAACAAAAGAAGCCACCATCTTATATTTTGCCAAAAATAAATAAAAAGAATAAATAAGTAAACCAAACCCTAACCATTAACCTAATCAAGGTTTAAAGCATACACACACCCAAGTTTGCATGTATCATCAAATATGATACAAACTAGTGCACAAACATATATCATATATACAATATGCACAATCAAGTGAGATAATCAATATTAAGTGAACCAATACTAGTTAATGTAAAGTAATATATCAAATATATAATTATACATTAAATCATTAAATCAACACTTGATTTAACGATCCGGTCATATCGCATATGACCGACTAATATCCATGTATCGACATATCGAATCAATCCTCGATTCGATAACTAGGTTATATCGCATACAACCAATCGATACATTCATCGCGAGAATAGAATACAGTATCACATACTGGTAGTATTCTCGGTCCCGCACATATCTCATATGCGCTCCTATTTCGTTTCGCTTGAGCAAGGAAACCTCTGTGTAGGACTCTAAAGACTCGTCAATACGCCGGCAGTAGGTGATGATAATATCAAACACCCACAAGCCGCAAGCGGTCTGCTAAACGTAACGGCCACCCGGGTATTGAGCGATCAGAAGATCGACGAGCAAGCCCGCTCACACTCCTGTGAATCCAACGAGCAACACTTACCGTACAGTCCGGTCTCGTCGTCTGATATGTCGCATATCTCGCCTAGGGGTGGTAAACGTCAGACCCCAATAGCTCGATAAGTCGTGTCGATATGAGTCTATAACAGTTCGAGAAACTACTGGTAACACTTACCAGTAAATCACAGCAACCCTGGCCAGGGATTTTCGGTTATTGCCAATCGAGCACAGCGCAACATCAACTCCCTATACCAGGAGAGACGAATCCCCTCCTATCGCTCATTGCCTACATGTGATTCGAGACTGTACCCAAAAACCACCATTTTGCATGCCCTCTTGGACGTGGTAAGGTGGAAATCAAAGCACAGTGGGAATCACACAAGACTCTATGACGATCTCGGGTCAACAGACTACTCTGTACAAGTGTCACCAGAGAACTGCCATCTGACGTAAGGTATAATACCATCTGGGAGTTCTCGGCAAGTCCGTCCAGTGTACCCAGTCTCCACTGAGCACCCGTATATCATCTCTAATGTCAAACACCGATTGATATGGGATCATCCATCGCCCATCTGTATGGGTGGAGAAGGTATACGCTAGTCTACTCTGGAATATCGATGCCCTGTCTCGATACACCCACGACTAGGGACCTTGAAGGATGTACTTATGGACTACCATGTCCCCATTAGTATGATCCGCATCATAGTCCAGGTAGTCAAGTACACATCCTAAGGGCTTTACCAACATGTAACAGAGAGACAATCAGTGTACACGTTACGGTAAAGAGCAACCAGACAGCATACTATCATGTCGAGCAAGAAAGTCCTCCCTATATATGTCCAAGCATCCACTACAATATACATCCTATGTATAGTAATGGCCTCTAGGGCATACATATAACTAACAACATTGCTGCAAATGATGCCGCCAAGGAATCCGTCTGGATGAGGAAGTTCATCTCGGAGCTAGGAGTAGTTCCAACCATTATTGATCCAATACCATTGTATTTTGATAATAAGGGGGCTATGGCGTTAGCCAAGGAGCCCAGGTCCCATCAGCAATCCAGACACATCCTGAGGCGCTTTCATTTGATCCGGGAGATTGTAGATCGCCGCGAGATCGAGATTAAGAGAGTAGACACAAAGAATAACGCCGCGGATCCACTCACCAAGGCCCTCCCTCAGCCGCAGCATGAGCGACTTTTTGAGATGTTGGGTATGAGATACGCCAATAACTGGCCTTAGTGAAAGTAGGAGATTGTTGGATATATGTATGCCCTAGAATCCATTATGTGATAGTGGATGTATTTATACATGTATATATATATATTCAGTGTACATTCTTGCTCGATATGATAGTATGCTATCTGGTTCTTCTTTATATGACATGTTGATTTGATCATTCTTTTATTCATTCATACATGTTGATAAAGCCCTGAGGATATAGGCTTGACAACTGTGATTATGATGGAGATCATACTAGTGGGACATCTGTAGTTTATAAGCATATCGTGGAATGTCCCTAGTCGTAGGTGTATCGAGACGGGGCATCGATATACCAGAGTAGACTAGCTTATATGATACTAGACCCATATGATGGGCGATGGATGTTCCCACATTCATCGATGTTTAACATCGAGATCGTATACGGGTGCTCAGTGGTGACTGGGTACACTGAACGGACTCACCGAGAACTCCTATATGGAATTATATCTATCGTCGGATAGCAGTTCTCAGGTGACACTGGTGCAGGTTAGTCTATAGACCCGAGATCGTCATAGAGACTTGTATGTTCTCCCACTGTACTTTGATTACCACCCTACCACGGCTCTACTGAATCGTGCAAAAAGGTGTCCGTTGGGTACAGTCCCGAGACACACGAAGGCGATGAGCGATAGGAGGGGTTTCGTCTTTCCCGGTATTGGGAGTTGAAGTTGTGCTGTGCTTGACTGGTTATATCAGTAAGTCCCTGGGCCGCTGAGATTTATTGATAAGTGTTATCAGTAGTTTCTCGATCTGTTATAGACCATTCATCGGCACGACTTATTGAGTTATTGGGGTCTAAGTTACCATCCCTAGACTCGATATGCAGCATATCTGACGGAGAGACCGGACTGTACGATAGTGTTGCCGGTTGGCTCGACGGGAGTTGTAGCAGGTTCGCTTGTTTTCTTCTGATCGCTTAATACCCGGGTGGCAGTTACGTTTAGCTGACCTCTTGCGGCTTGGGGGTGCTTGATATGATCATCACCCACTGCCGGCGTATTGACGAGTCTTAGAGCCCCACAAAGGAGTTACCTAGTCCAGGCAAAACGTTGTGGTGCGCATATGCGATATGCACATGGACTCGGTTAAAATACGCGTATGAGATACCGTATATTAATCGGGCGGCTTGCTTTTGGTCAGGTCGTATGTGATACGACCGGATTGCTAAATCAAGTGTTGATTTATCACATGACCATTAGTTTCTTACTAGAAATCCTTTCTTGTCTTTTTTGATGTATGCATGCATGTGTGCATTCATTCTTGTTCATGCACATATGAATGTGCATGCACACATACATACATACATCATTCTATCATGGTTGTATATATAGAAGATGGTGGCAATATAAGACTCACACCTTATGATTATATATATGGATATATATTGTATTTGTTTTAAAACTAAAGAAAAGAAAAAGATTAATACATGGTTATATTCTACACTCTTCTTTGAACTAACCTTGTTCACCTACTTTTTAACCATGAGTTTTTCCTTTTGTGTTTTAACTCAAGTACAATAATATCTTTATTATGTAACCATGGTTTGAGATGAAGAGTAAAAAAATATATATACTTATATTTTCTATTTTTCATATGAAGCTTATCATTATCTTGAGCTTAAAAATCCATCATCTTCTTCCTCCTTTCTCTTTTTCTCTCTAGATTTCTCAAGTGAGCAAAATACTTATCAAGTTAGGATTTTGAAGTGAGAAAACCAACCACAACACCATTCTACACTAGTCTTGCCCACTTGTGAAGAGTGTTAGATTCTATATCTTCTCTTGATCTTGTGAAGTTTCAAGCTTGGACAAAGAGGACTCCGGGTGGATCATCGTGGACCTAGAGGTTCTCAAGCGGACGTTTTCCAACCCTCAAGTAGCCAAGGAGTCTAGCGTTGGGAGCTACAAAGGTTGTACTCTCAAAACCCTAGCTATATCTTCTTGTGATGATGTGCATGTTTAGAAACCCTAATTTTCTAGTGATGATTCTTTGTATGTTCACTTAGCACCTTAAAGATTTAATTTTGAGACATGTGATGCTTCCAAACCCTTCATTAGGTGCAAGGTAAAGCTAACAATAGTCATCGGCGGCAAAGATTATAAATGGAAAAAGGATTCGATATGAACACGGAAATCGAATCACAAGGATTTGTATCATCAAGGAAGGAATTTCAAACAATTTGTACTTAGGACTTTTTAGGCGGAGTACCATGATAGTGAGTATGCCGCGGACATACACACACTATGTTACTCTACTTAAGCTACCTACTCCATCATACCAAGGTCATCCTACACTCCGAAAGGTAAAATCTAGCGCTCTGATACAAACTTTGTCACGACCCGAAATTGGCACGTGACGGCCTTAAACTACGCAACGTCCATAGGCGTAACGCAATTTAAGTAAGCCGAAAACCCAGCAATCTAAACTATCAAAAATAGTAAGTGATAATAGCATTTTCAAAACTTTTAAAATCTCAAACCAAATTCTTTAAAGTCCAACTTTACATTCTTAAAAATTTCGGCAGCACCTCCTTTGTAAAAACCAATCCCAAAAATGGGTACAACATAAATATAAGTAAAGCATCCCCAACGGGAGCAAATCCACGCCCAACGGTGGAAAACAATCACCACAACAGATATACGACGCCGTAGCGAAAAAATAAAATACAATATAACTAAAACTGCATAAAAGACATCCAAGTCACCAAAATATACATTATCGTCCTCACATCAAGTCTCTAAGTCATACATATGAAAGTGATAGATGGAGAGTACAGGATATAACAAATATACAATGAACATGAACGGATAACCACAAAAGCTACCTAAAGCAAAACTGCACAATGTGAGCCGAAGCGGTATCCGCAGCAAAAGATGATAAGATAGATGAATATCCTGCCGCAACTGCCCTGAAGCACTACCTGCAAAACACTGTGGCACAACGGGGGTGAGTTGCCAACTCGTGAATAGTAAATAACATATGCAGGTAATCTCAAGTATACACATACAGCGTGAATCTAATACATGCAAGCGGATAGCAATAAATGGTCATATGTATGCAACAGTCATGAAAAGTACGCTAGCAGGTACAACTAAAAGATGAAGCAATAATATGACAATATGTATATATAATAGTCATGAAAGGTACTTTATCAGGTAGTACTAATACATGAAGCAATGCATATAACATAAATAAGGAGTATGGAAATAAAACATGTCATTCTCACAGAATCCTGACCTCGTGATAGGACCAAAGTCCATCAAGACAATCTGAATCCCAAATTTCCTCAAATCAGCACCCAAATTGTCTCTCATATCATGTAAGTCTTATATATCCTGAATGTTGAATGTCAAGTAAATCTCATATATCCTGAACGTACAATTTTAAGTAAAACTCATATATCCTGAATGTACAGTGTCAAGTAAATATCATATATCAAATATCCAGTATCGAGTAAGTTTCATATAAAGTGAGTGTCCAACATTGACACCCAAAAACATCATGAAACAAGTGTCTAGTATCGACACATAAATACTCATACCCAAACGTTCCTCAAATCGTAAGTGTCCGGTATCGACACCCGTGATCCACGTATCGGTTTTCTGATATCTATACGTTCCTCGAAACCCAAGTGTCTCACCTCGACACTTATATTCCACGTATCGGTATATACGTCCTCCGAATCTTAAGTGCCCAAACGTCGACACTCTCGATCCTGTATCGGTTTAAAACAAATCTCTGAGTTGATGCATACAAACATCAAGTAAAGAATAAAAACACTTGCATAATTTCATGAAACCACCACAGTCTTCAAATCCAGAAAACATCAAGTAATGAATAAGTATAAATACATGAATCAATACATATACATTAGCGTCCGATTCCACTAATATATATATGTATAGGCATATATAACAGCGTCCCATTCCCCTGTTATATATACTCAGGAGTAAAAATAGCAGAGAACATCATATGAAATCTATGAATGTAATATATGCAACATGAAACAGTAATATGAGCATATAAAGTAGAAACCACTATTTAACTGTAACAAGTTAATATATATCATGTAGTTCCTAATTTCCTCAAATCCATACAACATCAAATATAGGTGAACATGTAGCTATAACCAGGTATGCGTGACCATGTCAATATAGCAAGATATGTGTATCTACCTATCAATAATGACGTAATACCCTCCAGGTATATGTGTAAGTAGGTATGCAAGCTGTATATGTAGCTATGTCTCATGTGTGTATATACCTGTCACTAACGGTACGATACCATAAAGGTACATTGGTAACCAACATATAGGCATGGCAAGGTATACTACTATCATACGCGCCAACGCATAAGAATCAATGTCCCCACGTCAATGACAAAACAGTACCACATAGGTATGTATAGCCCTAACTAGGTAAGTGAGTATACATGTAAGTATGTATGCACGGTGTGCATGTAAGTATGTGTGCATAGCAAGGCATATGTATAAGCATGTAGGTATACAGGTATGCTATATGTCATATGCATAAAAGTAAATAGGGATCATGTCTCAATATCCCTAAACAATACATTATCACATATGTATAGGTATTGTGCGTGTCATGGCAATTATTTGATGGTGTGTGTGTAGCATAAAATTAGTGCTCGTGAAACATGAACCGTTAATAATAGCGTTGTGTCTCATTAATACTAAGTCCATACACAAGGTAATGAGATAAGCAACAAAGGTATACATGCACAATCAATATCCGTATACTTCTAACTAGTAGTCATGTCATTTGATCTAGCCCAAACGCATAACGCCATGCGGGCGATCCCCCTGTAGATGTTAAATTTACTCACCAACTATCCTGGCTAAGTAAAGCCAACCACTCGCTTTCCCCTGTTCGCAGCGCCCAAAGATCCCGCCTGCGATCCTGAAAGCATATAATAATTAAGCAAGTGTATATTAGAAATTGATCAATAACACGTACCAACTACGTTTGACCGACGCGCCAACTCCAAACATACTCTCAAGTGTTCATCAAGTGGCTAACGCGCGTAGCGACCTCAAGAGCAAAAGCTACACAAAGACACGAACGACATCGGCACGACCCTAGCTAGGAATGCAAAGCGACACAACTACCAAGCCTGGACTCTGATCGTACCAATTGCGCATTCGCAACCCAAGTCTAAAGCTAACACAATTCTAGCAATATCAAACATCTTAAAATAGCTTAACTAAATTATCCAAACCACTTCCAAAATTTTAAACTCGCCCAAATATGTTTTAGAAAAACCTAGTAAGCAATATATAACATTTTATCACAAAACTATAACTTCTTACCAAATTAGCATTTACAAACATCACTAATTAGCAAGATTAACTAGAATTTTAATCTCACATGATTAGGATTTAGTAAAATTTTAGTTTGATAATTAGCTTAATTATCCGATTAGGAAAATATTATTTAACAAATTACCAACTTGGTTAAATTTTCATTTGTCTAAGATTATCAACTAACCATTTCACTAATCAAAACCCTAATTTAATTAACAAAACCATTACTAGAAATTCTAATTATGAAAATAAAATATTAAATTAAATATCTAAATAAGCTAATTTAAGTATTAACACCACATAAAGAGATTAGGGTTTGCATTTATACCTTCAAAGAAACACCACTTGAAACTAGAAAATTCAAAGATTAGCCTCCAAAAATCCTCACTAGAATGAAGATCCAAGCTAGTTTGAAGAAGAAGAATGATGGGTTTTGATTATATTTGAGTTTGGATGAATAAATTTGGATTTTTCAAGCTTTCAAATGAAGAAATGAGGTGCAGAAGGAGATGGGGCAGCAAGCATGGGAAGTGGCCGGCCATTTTTGAAGGAGCTAGGGTTTTGTGGTTAAGTGTGGAAAATTCTAGAAGATAATTACAATAATTGCAATTTAAAACAAAATAGCATTTTGTCACCATTTCCTTTTCTTTAAAATTCAATTAATCTCCACAAATATCTAGATATTTAGGTGAGAAGGTTTAAACATAATATCTAGTGAGTAGATTAGCAATGATTCTCATTAGTAGTAATTAACCCAAACCAAAATGTAATTACCACTAATAAAGTGCACAAATAAAACATTAAAATAATATTTTAATTTGGGAAAAATTTATGTGAACCAAAACTTCCAATTGACCCCCAAAGCCGACGCACTAGCTTCATTCTAGCTAAACTAGGTGCCGATAAGTCTATACAGAAGATTGATCACAATCGGGTTAAAACGGAAAGCACCGACTATTTTACTGTAAAATGGAAAATCACCTAAACGATTTAAAAAGTTACAGGCAGCCTCCTACGGGAGACGGTTATCATTCCAGGCTTCCAAGGTGACCTGGATGATAAAGTGGCTGCCAGAGTTATAGTTTTCCCTCTGACGAGGGGCAGTAGTTTGGACAGGTGGTCCAGGAGGACACTGAGGGAGGCATGGCGCAGGATACTGATTAAATTCAGTTGACGATACAGTCTAAGAAGTTTGGATTTGGAGTTGATGTGTGAACTAGGTCCCATCAGATATCCAGACATATTCTATGACATGTATTACTCAATTTAGGAGACGACTTTCTCCGTGAACTTGAGATAAAGAGAGACATAGAAAGAAACATCAGGGCGGATCCACTCACTGAGGCTATTTTTCGAATGCAATAGTTTTACAAACGGGCTTTGTGAGTGTAACAACCCTAATTTTCTTATACACTTTTTCCTATACAAATTTTTTCAAATATTTTTTTTTAAATCCATAAAGGGGTATTTATTGCCTGAGCATAAGACTTAAGTAATTGATTAGCAATTTAATAACAAGAAAGAGCTTGTAGCTCATTGGTAATATCTTTCATTGCTGAACCTGTAAGTGCACGGCGGCGCCCCAGCCTCCATCCTGAGGCCAAATGCGGAAGCGATGGTTAACTTTAATTTTTCATGAACCGGCACCACCGCGCACTAAAACCCGGATCGTGCCATTAACTAGTCCTAGCTAACTACTAGATGGGGAAGAAAGATATACCGAGCGATCCGTGTCCTCCGGTCTTCTCGCCGTCGTCCCGATCTCCCGCGGAATGTCCAGTCTCCACCTCCTCGCCGGAAGGGCACCACGTCGCCTGCATCTTTTACGGGCTCCCACCTCTATACCGAGGCAACTCGGGCACGAAGTTGGCGAGCCGACGTGCCCAAGGTTTGCTGTAGAATACGTGTAGAACCATGTCTCATTTTGGGGTTGTGGATGTTGCCTTTGTGGTGGAGGAAAATGAACTTGGAGAGAGGTAAGAAAAATGTAGCATGCAAAGAATGAGATTAACATTTTTCTCACAATCAAAAAGCAAAGCCCCCACCCTCACTAGTGGCCGGCCATTCCTTTTGTGAATGGAGAGAGAGCAAAGACAAGGAGGTGGGTGGAAAGCAAGTGATGATGAGAAAATTAAATGATCACAACAAAACCCAACACTCAAACAACAACCATCATCATATCCAAAGTCAAGCAATCATGAAAACTATCATGAAGCAAAAAGTCAAGTCAATGGATGGTGCACCATCATGATGCAACAAAATGCAAAGAACACCCTCCACAAATGCTTATTTGCACAAATGAAAATAAGCCCTCCTCCACCAAACTTCGGCCAATGAAAGAAGCAAAGAAAATGGCCGAAACGGAAAGCAAACTGGCAACTCCAGAAAACTGGTCCCGTAATAAATTACAGGAAAACCCCGATACTGTGTATACACACCCGCATCTGTATTCCGACCGAAATACAAATGCAATGAGACAAAATCTACACTGTACAATACTAGGATCCGGCTTAAACCAAAGCCGGCTAGTAATATCCGTTCGATCCTGATCCGTGCAATACCGCATGTATCTGATCGAACCCTGCCATATAACCATACGACCTCTAGTACTAACCGTCCGATCCTGATGCGTGCAATACCACACGTATCTGATCGAACCCTGCCATATCTCCATACGGCCTCTACAGCGTTTCGCCCGAAAGCTTGAGTAACTGAATATGGGGGACTCTAAAGACTCGTCAACACCTTGGTTGTGGATTTAACCTCTAGCACGTCAGAGGTATAAGCCAATACGTAACGGGCTACCAGGTATTGACCAAAAGGGACGTCGATGAGCGAACTCATCCTGACAACCTACTGAGCCTGTCAGTGACAATATCCGTACAGTCCGGTCCGTTCGTCTATGAGCATCGCATGGCGGGCCTAGGGGGTTGGTAAAAGTCAGACCCCCAAAAGCGGTACAAGTCGTGTCGGAGTGTAGCCCAGAACACCCTGAGATACTACTGGAATACCTACCAGTAAATCTCCTGCCTCGGCCGAGGGCTTCGTGTAATGGCTCTCCTAGACACAGCGCGACCTCACCCCCAATACCAAAAGAGACGAACCCCTGAAGATCCGCTCACTGCCTCCATGTGGCTCGGGACTGTACCCAACTAAAACCTGTTTGCACGTCTCCTTTGAGCGTGGTAGGGTAGTAATCAAATTACAGTGGGAACTCACACGAGACAAATGACGATCCCCAGGTCGATGAACTAACCTGTACACATGTTACCAGGGAACTGCTATCTGACGTCAGGTATAAGACCAACTAGCATGTTCCCGGCGAGTCCTGTCCGGTGTACTCATAACCCAATGAGCACCTGCATACATCTTAGGTGAACCAACTGACACCAGTGGCTTGTGAGACCGGCCACCTCCCCTCGTCGGGGTCTCGACTGTATACACTAGTCTACTCTGGAGTATCGATGCCCTGTCTCGAAACTCCCACGACTAGGGACCTTTTAAGGATGTGCTTATAGACCCCAGCTCCCACTTATATGATCGCCCTCATACTGCTGGTGGTCAAGCAAGAATCGTAGGGGCTCTATCAACGTGTAATAGCGACATGTCAGGTCACCTAAAGCAGTACACGATGATAAAGATAAACCAGATAGCATACTATCATCTCGAGTAAGACTGTCCTACTGGGACAGGTCCTCCCTCAATCATTGCAATCACGTGCCTGTGATCCAATAATTGACTCTGAGGGCACTATCTCCAACAATCTCCCACTTTCACTCAAGGCTAATTATTGCGATGTCGCATACTCACAGCCCGTGTGATACCGAACACCCAACCCCTCTACTAGTCAGTCTCACAAAGCTCGTTTGCGAAACTATTGCGTTCGAGGAATAGCCTCAGTAAGTGGATCCGCCTTAATGTTTCTTTCTATGTCTCTCTATATCTCAAGTTCGCGGAGAAACCCATCTCACGAAATGAGCAATACCTGTCTTAGAATGTGTCTGGATGTCTGATGAGACCTAGCTCATAAATGAACTCCAAATCCAAACTTCTTAGACTGTATCGTCAACTGAACTTAATCAGTATCCTGCGCCATGCCTCCCTCAGTATTGCCTTGGATCACCTGTCCAAAATACTGCCCCTCGTCAGAAGGAAAAACTATAACTCTGACAACCTCCTTTTCGTCCAGGTCACATTGGAAGCCTAGAATGATAACTGTGTCCCGAATAAGGCTGTCGTTATCATATCCCTAGAACATCCACTTATGTTCTAAATCCGCTTCCGACTGCTTCTCCAGGATTGGATCAATGTCAACTTATTGCATCTAGTGCAAGAACAACATCTGGTGTGGTACTTGACATCTCATGATTGACTCAATTGCCTGAGCAAGTGATCTGTCAATCATGCACATCCCTCTCCCCTTTAGTCTGTAAGACACCTTTAGAGAGGGTGACTCCATTACCTGCAGGTACACTACCGTGCCAGGAGTCGTCCATTCTAAATACTCTTAGAATGCTGTCTAAGTACCCTGATTGGGAAACCACCCAAATCTAGATCTAAAACCATAGATCTAGTAACCAGTATGTCTGATATAATGTCCAAGTCCTATGTGGAGAAACTACTGCGTGACGACCAAAGTATAACCGATCGTATTATAGGAATATCACTTCCTACTCTGTGTATGTCATCCAAATACCAGGACATCACACCCTACTACCTTCTCAACAGATCCATCCCCTATTCTGATGATGTAAAACCTACGACTGTCACATTAGAAATTGATGATCTATCTCCGCTATATCTGCTTTAGTCTATAAATAGACATAAGCTACCTATCCACCAATGCTTCCGCTGCTCCCACTGACTACGACAACCCTCTGGCAGAGTCATATACACGTACACTTCTAAAGCTAGTTTTGAACGACGCTATACTCATCCTCCCACCGGGTCTCGCAACCTGGAACAACAGCAATGGCAAGTGTGGGTAAACAAGAACCTCCCTGTCACCGTCCTTGAGGCTACCAGAGTACCCCTCGGGTGCCTGAGGTTACCCACCTTATCTGCGGAGTGGCTAATGGAATGTCAAACCAGATTGAATCTTTAGGTTCCTATGAAATCTTCAGTAATCGTTTGTGGTTCTGGAATCACTTCCAGTTTTACCATACTCCCACTACTGTTTTCTGGAAAAAAATCCATTTTTAATAAAACTGTGGCGAGTCTAGAACAATATTTCTATTGATCTGCCAGATGGTAGAAAGTCAACCCTCGTCATAGCCTGGGTCAACCCACAAACAGCCATTACAGAAACGTGCCTTGAGTTATCCAGAGTCTGGTTTTAATCATAAGCCAGAAAACTCCCCGTATCTTAACATCGTTAAGATATGAACTGTTCTATATCCATTATAGAACCAGAGGCACTGATTTAATTGAACCAGAATCAAATCATGCAACTGTCTCTAGTGCATGTCTACTAAATGGAAAGAGGCCGATCAGCGTTACTCAACTTAGGAATGCTTCCAATTTTGAGTAACCTGAAAGAGAAGCAAGTTCTCTTAACCATTACTATCAACTGAATACCATACACAAGTATCTACATCTTCGATCACCTTGAAGAATCCCGATACTTGCAATACCTGGTTCTCTACTTTATTCAAATACCTATAACTTCTCAAAATTCGGACCCTGTGTTTCCACGAAACACCTGTCTAAAAACTAGAGAAGTCATAAGTAAACCGAATATAGTACGAGGACCAACCCCTCTGTCCTGATGGACCCTGGACAATATACAATACTTTGTATAAGTCCCTTGAGTCTGATAACTCATTCACTGTGTGTCGTAGGTTGAAAACTGTACTTATGGTTAAGAAGAATTACACCGCTGTCTAATGCTCCTTACCTAACCATCCACTGATATAGGTAAATGTCGTAGACATAATTTCAAAAAGATAAATCTCACTCTATGAAAATAGACGTACAGATATATCAATTTGAAATTGGTGCATAACTGCGGATATTCAAAACCAAATATTTGCCATCCGGCAAACAACCCAGGTGACTTCCTTAAATATCACCGATTACAACGAATCCCGATATAATGAGGATGATCACCTAATTCCCACTAACCTACTCCCACTCATCATCTGTAAAACCATACAGATGTGAGAATCATACTTGGTAAATACATACCCTGGAGTAAGGACTAATTGGGAAATCAGTTTTCTTTTAACAGTACACAGCGAAACTGAAACATTGAAATGTTTCGATGGGGTATCCCGGTATTCCTAGTAATGCCTCTTCCAGATTCACGACTGTAACCGTATAATTCTTTGCCACCTCTCCAAATCCCTTTACATGTCTTTAGTCATTACCTTCTGTACACCCCTTAGGCCAAATGGTTTTCTTCCTTCCCTACCGTTCGGCACCAGCCTATAGTTTGGAAGAAGACTATCCAATAAGCATAATGGGCCTACTGTCCTAATCCTAGGAGCACTCGCAATGAGAGAAGGTGAAGATAAAAGACAACCGAATAAACCTTATTCCTATTTCTCCTGAACCAGAATCCATCCCCGAACTGGAACAAGTTCCTTTCGAGTTCGTATATAACCATACGATGGAGTATCCAATAAACTGTGGATCTTCGTAGTGATACGGAGTGTCCTGGAGAAATACAAAGGTGATTTAGGATTGGCGAATAAATACTCGGTTTGGTCGTGAATAGCAGTCGCAATTTACTTTGCCCTCTTACTAATCCCTTGCTTTGTCTTAACTTAATACCTTCTGCACACCATCGTTATGCTAATTGGTTTTCTTCATTCCATACCGTTCGGCACGAGCCTAAGGTTTGGAAGAAGACTATCTAATTTGCGTAATAGGTGTACTACTCCTAAACCAAGGAGTACTCGCAACCTGGGAGAAGGTAAAAGGAAAAGACAACTGAATAGTCCTATCCGTTTCCTCCAGAACCTGAAACTATCCTCGAATAAATTCTTTTGAGTTCGTATCTAACCATACGATGGTTTTGTCCAATGGAAGTGGACGTTTGTAGTAATACGGGGTGTCCTGGAGAAAAGGGTAAAAGTAGGATTGGCAATGAGGTTTGCAACTCTGACAATCCAAAAGCCAGTGTTTAAGAAGGTTCGGTTAATTTTGGTCTCTGAGTCATAGTCTTAGGGTCGGGTCAATGGTCGCTGCCAGAGAGAGAGAAAAGAAACACTCAGCGTGCACTCTAACCTAGATCAGAATGGTTACCAATTTATCTAATCTGGAAACCTCCCACTGTACCGTCAAATTCTCCTCCAAACCAGTAAGAAGAATTAGTCGGGATCACCCGAGGAGTAAACCGACTCATCAGTGGGAATCAGGATCCAACTATCATCGCATGAAAATGTGACAGAATCCACTCACGTTATCACACTCCAGAAGGTATGCGCATATCTGGCAAGTTTCAGTTTCTTTAGAAACTCCCGATGTGATTTCTGCCCCATGCTCTTATTACCTTGACTTTGGCCAACATATCATAAGTCACATGTCAAGTTCTACCCGTCATTCTCCAGGTTAATTTGAACCCACCCGTACCTACCCTTGACTTTGGCCAAAATGGCAGTACGACTGTCCCAAACCAACGCATCTATCTATGCTGCATATGAATACCCCAATAGCTACTAATCACTGTGCTTTGACTTTGGCCAACATACACAGCTTGTATACTATTGACCACCCATATGAAACGACGAAGGGCTACGAATGGTTTCTGGCGAAAACCATTAACATAATGAACTTGATATCGTTGAAGGAACGGATAGCTTTTAAAAATATAGTGACGAAAACCTTTGCTAAAGAGGTCACTCCCGGTGAAGGGATCTCGGCTCTTTCCCCGTAGAATGAGGTGCAGGATATTCCAACTGAATACCACGGTGTAAAGCAAAAGTAATCGGCTATAGTGAAGTTAATTCCCTGACGCAAACTTCTGTCCAAGGGGTCACTCCCGGTGAAGGGATCTCGGCCCTTGCCTCGTCGACTGAGGTGCTGGATATTCATAACCGAATATCACTGTGCAAAACAAAAGAGAACGTCCTTGCAATAACAGCTTTTTGAAAAATGTTCCAACAATATCAGATTAGGTTTGTTTTTAACTTGCATTGATTCGAATCAACGCAGTCCCATCAATTGATCACACCACAAAGAACGAAAATATATACTGATGTACATATATGCCATCCGCATTCGCCACTGGGTCCCGTCATTACCCGTTAGGTTAGCTAACTAACGACAGAGCGGGGACTGGACTAGCGCGGATGTAAAACATATACAACATCTACTAATATATATACCAATATATAATTTTTGCTCAAGGCGTGATAAAATGCAACATCACAGAAATGTACAACATCACAGAACAATACAGATATCTGGGATCCCCGGGTTTCACAGAGCCACTACTGAAACCCGACGTTCCCCTGGTCGTGTGGATAGCCTGCGCAATGAAATCCTAGACCCCTACGGGCGCGACAAGTTACCCGCCAAAACCTGAAGCGTGGCAGCCCCCTTCAGCAACGTGAATGGACCACCCAGCACTTCACGGAATCCGATAACTTGGGCACCCCTCCTGGGTCAACCTGTACCCCCTACGAGTGTGGCGAATAGCCCGCCAATCCTAGAGTGAAGCCCCCTCCGTCTCAATGCCATGAGATGCGGGCCCGTCGCCCTCTAGAACCCGGCTATCCGTGCACCCCACCTTGGGGTAATCCTAGTACAGAAAGTAAAATATACATACAACGGGTACATCGACCGCAACCTGGTCGTGCCCCGAAAGAATAATATACAATCAGGTAGTGACGGCAGTCCACATGTCGGACGCTCGCCCCGCAATATCAAATGTACATAATACAAAAATAACTATACTACCATTGCATCCAGGCTATCCCCCATGACCGATCCGCAACATCACAGAATAACACAAAACATCAACGTGAATGTCACGTTCGCAAATCCGTCTAACCGGGCTATAGCAGTTAGACAGGATTTACCGATCAAGTGACATTCACGGTCGCAGATATAATGTAAATACTGTGAAATAATGTGTTTATAATATCCGATCGATCAAAATTATAACAAGTGGGCCCCAAGTACTACTGTAGCACATCAAGAAATTCTGGGCACAAAAATAACATTCCAGAAACCACATTTTCAACTCAGGAACATTCTGCAAAAGTTTGGGGGACTGAACAGTTAAAGTCACGGTGGAACCGCGGCCCAAGCATGGGTTTGGCCGCTGTTCCGCGGTGGTTTGGACTGTTCATGAGCCTAAATTTTCACAGAACTCTTAGAATTTCCAACACATCATTCTGAAACAACCTGAAAAATTTTTGGACTTCAAGAAATTTCGACAGAAACTGATGTGAAGAAAAATACGGTTTTTGGAAAATTGTTCGATCGGAAAAGTAAAACACATTAGACAAAGCTAGACTAAGTTAATGGCGAGGCTCTGATACCACTGTAAGTGCACGGCGGCGCCCCGGCCTCCATCCTGAGGCCAAATGCGGAAGCGATGGTTAACTTTAATTTTTCATGAACCGGCACCACCGTGCACTAAAACCTGGATCGTGCCATTAACTAGTCCTAGCTAACTACTAGATGGGGAAGAGAAATATACCGAGCGATCCGTGTCTTCCGGTCTTCTCGCCATCGTCCCGATCTCCCGCGGAATGTCCAGTCTCCACCTCCTCGCCGGAAGGGCACCACGTCGCCCGCATCTTTTACGGGCTCCCACCTCTATACCGAGGCAACTCGGGCACGAAGTTGGCGAGCCGACGTGCCAATGGTTTGCTGTAGAATACGTGTAGAACCATGTCTCATTTTGGGGTTGTGGATGTTGCCTTTGTGGTGGAGGAAAATGAACTTGGAGAGAGATAAGAAAAATGTAGCATGCAAAGAATGAGATTAACATTTTTCTCACAATCAAAAAGCAAAGCCCCCACCCTCACTAGTGGCCGGCCATTCCTTTTGTGAATGGAGAGAGAGAGCAAAGACAAGGAGGTGGGTGGAAAGAAGTGATGATGAGAAAATCAAATGATCACAACAAAACCCAACACTAAAACAACAACCATCATCATATCCAAAGTCAAGCAATCATGAAAACTATCATGAAGAAAAAAGTCAAGTCAATGGATGGTGCACCATCATGATGCAACAAAATGCAAAGAATACCCTCCACAAATGCTTATTTGCACAAATGCAAATAAGCCCTCCTCCACCAAACTCCGGCAAATGAAAGAAACAAAGAAAATGGCCGAAACGGAAAGCAAACTGGCAACTCCAGAAAACTGGTCCCGTAATAAATTACAGGAAAACCCCGATACTGTGTATACACACCCGCATCTGTATTCCGACCGAAATACAAATGCAATGAGACAAAATCTACACTGTACAATACTAGGATCCGGCTTAAACCAAAGTCGGCTAGTAATATCCGTTCGATCCTGATCCGTGCAATACCGCACGTATCTGATCGAACCCTGCCATATAACCATACGGCCTCTAGTACTAACCGTCCGATCCTGATGCGTGCAATACCACACGTATCTGATCGAACCCTGCCATATCTCCATACGGCCTCTACAGCGTTTCGCCCGAAAGCTTGAGTAACTGAATGTGGGGGACTCTAAAGACTCGTCAACACCTTGGTTGTGGATTTAACCACTAGCACGTCAGAGGTATAAGCCAATACGTAACGGGCTACCAGGTATTGACCAAAAGGGACGTCGATGAGCGAACTCATCCTGACACCCTACTGAGCCTGTCAGTGACAATATCCGTACAGTCCGGTCCGTTCGTATATGAGCATCGCATGGCGGGCCTAGGGGGTAGGTAAAAGTCAGACCCCCAAAAGCGGTACAAGTCGTGTCGGAGTGTATCCCAGAACACCCTGAGATACTACTGGAATACCTACCAGTAAATCTCCTGCCTCGGCTGAGGGCTTCGTGTAATGGCTCTCCTAGACACAGCGCGACCTCACCCCCAATACCGGGAGAGACGAACCCCTGAAGATCCGCTCACTGCCTCCATGTGGCTCGGGACTGTACCCTACTAAAACCTGTTTGCACGTCTCCTTTGAGCGTGGTAGGGTAGTAATCAAAGTATAGTGGGAACTCACACGAGACAAATGACGATCCCCAGTTCGATGAACTAACCTGTACACATGTCACCAGGGAACTGCTATCTGACGTCAGGTATAAGACCAACTAGCATGTTCCCGGCGAGTCATGTTCGGTGTACTCATAACCCAATGAGCACCTGTATACATCTTAGGTGAACCAACTGACACCAGTGGCTTGTGAGACCGGTCACCACCCCTCGTCGGGGTCTCGACTGTATACACTCGTCTCCTCTGGAGTATCGATGCCCTGTTTCGAAACTCCCACGACTAGGGACCTTTTAAGGATGTGCTTATAGACCCTAGCTCCCACTTATATGATCGCCCTCATACTGCTGGTTGTCAAGCAAGAATCCTAGGGGCTCTATCAACGTGTAATAGCGACATGTCAAGTCACCTAAAGCAGTTCACGATGATAAAGATAAACCAGATAGCATACTATCATCTCGAGTAAGACTGTCCTACTTGGACAGGTCCTCCCTCAATCATTGCAATCACGTGCCTGTGATCCAATAATTGACTCTGAGGGCACTATCTCCAACAGAACCAAGCCACCAAAGTTCAAATCCCATGCCCCACATTATTTTTAATATTTATTTTGTTTTAAATTCTTCTTCAATATTGTGTCTCTTCATCTTCTAAACCCCCATGTACACTTCAAATTCCTAGATCGGTTTCAGAGACCTTTGAAATTCCCATTTACTCCATTTTAAAGATTTTTAATAGATTTTTACATTAAAACCTTTCATATACCCTATTTACTCCAATTTTTAATGATTTTATACATTTTTACGTTAAAACCTTTCATATACCCAATTTACTCCAACTTTTAATGATTTTATATATTTACATTTTTTATTTAAAAACCCTTCACCTACCCTACCCTATAAATACACCCCCTCCCCTCTACCCTCTCATCCCAAAAATCCTAAGCTCACAATCTCAAAATTTTCCAAGAGTTGTGTACTTTGAAAACAAGCTCGCGGCGAAGCTCCGACGAAATTTCGGCGGGAAATTCCGGCGACGTTTTTAGAAACAACCGGCGACGAAGCAACGCCTCGACAACTCCTATAGTTCCCCTATACTCTTTGGTATAGATCGAAACCCGTAAGTCTCATTCTTTCCTTCTTTCTACTTCTCAAAAATAAGAAATTACGAAACCCGACGGAAATCGGAACAAACCGATTTCCAATTCGGCTTTGTATCAAATCTCACTTATTACTAATTCCATAATGCTTAAACATATTCATGTTGACTACTAATCACTTAAAAATTAATTTGAATAAGTTTTCACACATGAAATGATAACCTTTTCAACTTACCGTATTTTTTTCACTTTAATACCTTCATGTTTCAATTTCACATTTAACCCTTTAACATTGCTATACCTTAAAATAGATCACGAGGTAATGACCTACCTCCTCATACACACATATGAAACCATAATACGCTATCTTGAAAACTACTAATACGATAAAAGAAGATTTTACATTAAAATACCATTTCCTTAATAAAACCTTTTATAAAAGTTTAGGTTTGATACATTTGTTTAAACAATATCTTCAATAGGAAAAATACGATAAGTTGTGGACATCGATCGTTTATCTAAACATGACTTTGTGGTGTCTAGGCAAATGTGTCTAAGGCAGGTGGTTACTTAATTAGGGCTACTACTTGTAGTGGAGAGCCTCCCACTTACCTGGCACTTACCTGGCCGCAATTGGCGGTGAAGAGGCGATTTGAGACTTCTAACTACTTGTCGTTTAGACCTTTTAGAAATATGCTAGTTGGCTTAGGAAACCCTAGAATCAAAAATACGGAAAATTACACTTTGCAAATAAATACCTTTTACTTTATAAAACCGTTTTCTAAAGGATTAGTATTTACAATCTTTGCAAAGCGCCGCTACAACCCATCTTTGGGGAACCCGTTCGGGATCGTGCGGTTTATCGCGCACCCTCGGGCTAGTAGTGCGAGATTCAGACCTCCGCAAGGAGCATTCGGTCTCGAAAGGTTTAAAATACATCTTAAGAAAATGAGAATTTTGGAATATAAATATTTATAAAAATTATTTTTGTATAAGTATATGTATAATTATCATTTAAATATCTATTTTATTATAATATTCCACATTTTTCTAAAAAATCACAAGAATAAATTTTACACTAAAATACCATGAACTTCAAATAAATCAATATTACAGATAAATACCCTTATTTATAAAACTAGGATATTTTCACTAGAAATGTCACAACATAAAATCCACCCTCATTACAACCCTAAAGACGAATAATAAATACTTGAGACGTATTTTGAAAAGTATATAAAAGTATTTTTACATAAAATCCCTCAAGTTTTATAAGTTACGCTAGGACCCTAGCAATTGTAAGACCTCGATTCACATTTCTGATTGTCTCACTCGGTTTTGAGTCTGATTAATCTGACTTGAATATGATTCAAGTTAATCTATAAACTACAAGATTCCATTTCAATATGAACACATGAATACAATCATCAATTTACACAACTTGACTAAACCGAACCATGGATATATATTCCTTTTACATGATTCACAGTATTCCATTTACATGACTCTACGGTTATAACCGTTTCCTGATATCATGGTTTCGATCAGTCAGTCAATCAATCTTACAATCAATACAATTTACAAGATAATAATACAAACAAGACATCGCGGGGTTTAAGGGGTGGATTGGTACGGAAGGTGTTAAAAGTGGCACGAGACGGTAAGATTAAGACACCTAACTTGAATCCAGTTGCTGTTGTACCGTGGCATAAACGGTTCCTTGAGTTCCTGATACCTTAGTCTCCGGGGCAAGTGACTCCTCTCGTATACACTGGCATCCTTCGGTACCAAGCTACAACAACAGCGTTAACACCATACTACAATAATATAACAATATAATACAACTGTAAAAGCCACCCTCTTCCTCTCTGTCTATTCTATTTCTCCTCTTACCTTTGGGACTTAGCGAGCGACCTGTTCGCTGACGACATTCTATTTCTTTCTTCTTTGAATGTCGTCAGGTGATTCGGACCCGGCAGAGATCGAGCCATCTGCAGAAGACTTGGAGCAGTTTGCCGAAAATCCAGCACTTTAGTTTCATTGTACACTTTTTCTTTCTGTACTTTTCATTCTGTAAGTCCACGTTGCCAACCCCGGTTCTTGCGGGGAGGCGGAAACGGTATAAAAATCAAATTTTTAGCGCATTAGGCAACATGGACTAACAAAAGTCGGGATCTTTTCTAAACAAACTAGCTACCAAGCTAAAGAGAGTTAGCTACTCGGAAAAGATGTTATACCTAACTTGAACTCTTTCTTCTTGAAACCTTTGTAGAGCTTGGATGGTGCTTTCCTCGTCGCCTTCTTCCGTCAAAGATGGATCCACCTGAGGGTTCAACCTTCGGGCTCCTTTCTCGAACTTTGAGAGAACTAGAATCTTTGGCTTGTTAAACCTCTAACCCTAGAGTGAGTAGAGAGTGGTTTTGGGGTGTTCTTATCTCAAGGAGAGAGTTTCTCAACACATGAGAGTGAGTCTCCTTGAACTAGAGGAGGAAGAAGAAGAGAGGAGAGAGAAGTGTTATAATAGAATGAAATGGCTTTTTACAACCATAACATAATATGAAATGAATTATCAAATTAATAATAATAATCTAAATGAAATAGTTGATGGATGGTTTGGAATGACAATTATCATTACACACATTAAATGGTTTTGCTAGAATCAAATAGCATCTTTGATATGTAATGATGATAGTCAAAGTTTCAACCATGGTCAACAAGTCAACCTTGGTCAAGAAGTCAACAAACCCAACCATGACACAATTTCATTTAATTAACATTATTAATTGATATATCATAAATTCATTAGAGTTTGGAAAAAGACGACTGTCAACTGTGCATACACACCCGTTCCGAAACACTAATGAAAATCCTCTTCCTCCGCCTCAAACAACTGTGCATACACACCCGCATTCTTGTTCCGAGGAACAAGAACACAATGAGATAAAACTAACCCCAAAACATATACTAGTATCTGGCTCAAACCAGAGCCGGCTAGTAATATTCGTCCGGACTCCAAACGTGCACAAGTGCGCGGATGAGAACCAACCCTGTCGCAAAACCATGCGACCTCTACTCTGTTTTTCCCAAAAGCTAATAGCCCTCTGTATGGGACTCTAAAGACTCGACACTACGCTGGCAGTGGGTTTAACCACAGACCGCAAGAGGCACTAGCTGTGCGTAACAGTCCCCAGGTAGATGCCGATAAGAAGACTGACGAGGTGAACCCCATCTGAACTCCTACTGAGTCTGAATGTGACAATCTCCGTACAGTCCGGTCTGTTCGTCTGATACATCGCATGGCGGGCCTAGGGGCGGTAAACGTCAGTCCCCTAATAGCGGTACAAGTTGTGTCGGAGTGAAGCCCAAAACACCCTGAGATAACACTGGAAGCCTACCAGTATATCTCGATTGCCCTGGCCAGGGACTACTCGTGTAATGGCTCTCCTAGACACAGCGCGATGTCAACCCCCAATACCGGGAGAGACGAATCCTGTCTAACCGTCACTGCCTCCAAGTGCTTCGGGACTGTACCCAACTACTACCTGTTTGCACGACTCCTTTGAGCCGTGGTAGGGTAGTAATCAAAGTACAGTGGGAACACACTCGAGGCGAAGTGACAGTGTCAAGTCAGCGGACTAAGCTGTACTCATGTCACCTGGGAACTGATAACTGACGATAGGTATAATACCAACCTGTCAGTTCCCGACGAGTCATGTCCAGTGTACTCGTAACCCAACGAGCACCCGTATACTATCTCCAGTACGACGTACTGATGGCTGTGGGACAGACCATCTCCCACACTGGGATGAGAAGCGCATACGCTAGTCTACTACGGAGTATCGATGCCCTGTCTCGATAGTCCTGCGACTAGGGACCTGTATAAGGATGTGCTTATAGATTACCCAGCCCCCACTAGTGTGACTGCCATCACAACGCTTGTAATCAAGCAAAGATCCTGAGGGCTCCACTAATGTGTATAGGTGATATACTAAAATAAACACATGTACACATTGAAGTAGAAACAAACCAAGTAGCATACTACTATATTGAGCAAGATTGTTTATACAAGGTGAATATCCCAAGCTTCCATTAAGTAATATACAAACTAGTATGATACAGTAATGGCCTCTAGGGCATATACACTAACAATCTCCCACTGGCACTAAGGCCATGTACTGGCGTATCGAAGACCTATCATCTCGATCAGCCGCTCGAACTGAGTCTGGGGCAAGGCCTTGGTGAATGGATCTGCAGTGTTATCTTCTGAAGCAACCCTCCGAACCTCGATCTCCTGGCGATCCACGATCTCCCTGATCAGGTGATACCGCCTCAAGATGTGTCTGGATTTCTGATGGGACCTGGGTTCCTTCGCTAAAGCTATAGCCCCGTTGTTGTCGCAATACAGAGGTATTGGATCAACAATGGACGGAACTGCCTGAAGTTCTTTCAAGAACTTCCTTATCCAGACAGCTTCTTTTGCGGCATCAGATGCAGCGATGTATTCCGCTTCCATCGTCGAGTCTGCAACGGTTTCCTGTTTGGAACTCTTCCAACACACTGCCCCTCCATTGAGGGTAAAGACAAAACCCGACATGGACTTGGAATCATCCTTGTCACTCTTGAAGCTGGAGTCAGCAAAGGCCTCGATCTGGAGGTCTTTTCCGCCATACACCAAGAACATCTCCTTAGTCCTTCTCAGGTACTTGAGAATGTTCTTTACCGCTATCCAGTGTTTCTCCCCAGAGTTTGACTGATACTGGCTTACCACACTCAGTGCATAAGCTACATCCGGTCTGGTACACAACATCGCATACATTATAGAGCCTACAACAGAAGCGTAGGGTATAATAGACATGCGATCCCTCTCCAAATCAGTCTTGGGAGACATCTCTTTAGAGAGGGTGATCCCGTGACAAGCCGGTAGGTTACCGCGCTTGGAATCTTCCATACTGAATCTTTTCAGTATGGTGTCGATGTACCTGGACTGAGAAAGTCCTAATATCCTCTTGGATCTATCACGATGGATACGGATCCCCAGGATGTATGAGGCATCACCCAGGTCTTTCATGGAGAACCTGTGTGACAAGAACCCCTTGACAGATTGTAGCATAGGAATGTCATTTCCTATTAAGAGAATGTCATCCACGTATAAAACGAGGAATACTACAGTTCTCGCTACAAATCTGTTAGTGTATATGCCCTAGAGGCCATTACTGTATCATACTAGTTTGTATATTGCTTAATGGAAGCTTGGGATATTCACCTTGTATATACAATCTTGCTCAAAATAGTAGTATGCTACTTGGTTTGTTTCTACTTCAATGTGTACATGTGTTTATTTTAGTATATCGCCTATACACATTAGTGGAGCCCTTAGGATCTTTGCTTGATTACCAGCGTTGTGATGGCAGTCACACTAGTCGGGCTGGGTAATCTATAAGCACATCCTTATGCAGGTCCCTGGTCGCAGGACTATCGAGACAGGTCATCGATACTCCGGAGTAGACTAGCGCATGCGCTTCTCATCCCAGTGTGGGAGACGGTCTGTCCCAAAGCCGTCGGTACGTCGTACTTGAGATAGTATGCGGGTGCTCGTTGGGTTACGAGTACACTGGACAGGACTCGTTGGGAACTAATTAGTTGGTATTATGCCTATCGTCAGTTATCAGTTTCCAGGTGACATGAGTACAGCTTAGTCCGCTGACTTGACACTGTCACTTCGCCTCGAGTGTGTTCCCACTGTACTTTGATTATAACCCTACCACGGCTCAAAAGAGTCGTGCAAACAGGTGGTAGTTGGGTGTAGTCCCGAAGCACTTGGAGGCAGTGACGGTTAGACAGGATTCGTTTCTCCCGGTATTGGGGGTTGACATCGCGCTGTGTCTAGGAGAGCCATTACATGAGTAGTCCCTGGCCAGGGCAAACGAGATATACTGGTAGGCTTCCAGTGTTATCTCAGGGTGTTTTGGGCTTCACTCCGACACGACTTGTACCGCTATTGGGGGACTGACGTTTACCGCCCCCTAGGCCTGCCATGCGATGTATCAGACGAACAGACCGGAATGTATGGAGATTGTCACATTCAGGCTCAGTAGGAGTTCAGATGGGTTTCACCTCGTCAGTCTTCTTGTCGGCTTCTACCTGGGGACCGTTACGCACAGCTAGTGCCGCTTGCGGTCTGTGGTTAAACCCACTGCCGGTGTAGTGTCGAGTCTTTAGAGTCCCACACAGAAAGTTATTCGCCTTTAGGCAAAAGAGTAGAGGTCGCATGGTTTTGCGGCAGGTCGCATGGTTTTGCGACAGGGTTCGGTCACATCCGTGCACTTTTGCACGTACAGTGTCCGGACAGTAAACACTAGCGGGCTTTGGTTTAAGCCAGATCCTAGTGTATGTATTGGGATTGGATTTATCCAGTTTGTATTCGTATTCCTCGAAACGCGGATGCGGCTGTGTATGCACAGTTGACGGAGAGACAGAGGCGGAGGATTCTCATTAGGGTTGTTGACCGTTGACAGTTGACTATTGAATTTTTGCTCAACCCTAATGAGAATATGATATGTGATTAACAATTATATTAATTAGGTGTTATGGTGACATGGTTGTTGACTTGTTGACTTTGTTGACTTGTTGACTTTTGTTGACTTTGTTGACCGGTTGACTAGGCTTGACTAGTTGACCATCATGATAACCATAGCTATCATTTCATGGCAAAGACTTTTTCTTGCTTACTCTTTTGTGCAAAATGAGTGCATGAAATGATATGGCTATGGTTGCTTAAACCATCACATAATACTTGATTGATATGATGTGTTATGATGGTTTTGGATTATGAGAGCCAAATGAGAAAAGTCTTCTCTCATTTCTTTCATGCTCATTCTCTCTCTTGTTCTTGAGCTCTCATCTTCCTCCTCTTGCTCTCCCTCTCTTGACACTATGGTTCACTTGTCTCATGAGTTGAGAACCAAGAACCATAGATAAAATCCCATACAAACTCTTCTCTACTCACTCTAGTTCACAAGGTTTAGCAAACCAAGTGAACTAGTTTCTTCAAAGACCGAAGAAGAAGCCAAAGGTAGAAGCTTTCGAGGTGGATCTATCTTCGGCGCAAGGAGACGACGGAGTGAAGGTGATCCGGACATCCATCGAGGCTTGAAGACGAAGGAGATCAAGAAAGAAAGGTATAACCCCCTAACCGAGTAGTTAACAACTCCTAGTTAGGTTGTTAGTTAGATGTTTAACAAAGATCCGGGTTTTAAGTCCATGTTACCACCTGTAAGAAAATCGTTTTTTATCAAATTCCGCATGCCCGAAAGTACCGGGAGAGGTAGCATGGACTTACAGTGGTATCAGAGCCTAGTTAAACTCTATCTAACATGTTAGCAAAGTAGTTAGAAGATCGATCAAAGAAAAGTCACGAAACGAACCCGAGATTTTCAAGTTTCTGCCGATTTTTATTCTGTTCAAAAGTTGATAAATTTTATCTTAAAAATCGGCTCAGGCTTTTGTGTGATCACCCACCAAATTTGGTCCAACGATCGAGTCAAAGCGCCGCGGAAATACGGCGGGAGCACGCTCCCGCCGCGGATCCGCGGCCGAGTTGACTCGGCCGAGGTCCAAGTTTGGTGCAGTGTTTTTATGGGGTTGTTTTGGGATTTTTGGA
The DNA here is from genome assembly GCA_030015575.1 of Agapanthus africanus. NCBI lineage: Eukaryota > Viridiplantae > Streptophyta > Magnoliopsida > Asparagales > Amaryllidaceae > Agapanthus > Agapanthus africanus. Next base: position 281,658,374 of record JASDDO010000022.1, read on the forward strand.
ATATATATTTTCTGCCCAGATTTTCCAAAACGAAAATTTTATTTTTAGGGTCCTGAAAATCCGTATTTTTGATCGAACTTCTAAAAGACTTTAGCTGACGGGTTTTTCTGTGATGTGATATTTGTATTGAACGTCTACTAATCGCTATATGTCGATTAGTGGGGGTTATACAAATCTGTGATCTGTAATGTTGCTGGAATGTGTATATGAATATGTTGGATTGTCGCGGGTGAATAGCCGGGGGTTGTGAGACGAGAGTTTTCTTTTCTTTCAATTCATGTAAATTTGTAAATTGATGTAATAATTATTTGTATGGCCGCACAACCGGGTCGGGGTTGTAGCCGTCATTGTATAATTTCTTTTTACTGTTTTTGCTCCTAGGAAAGACCCATGGAGGGGGTGCACAAACTACCGGGTATGCCGAAGTGCCGAGTGGCCTACTCATGGGGATGAGGGAGGTTGCTTCGCTTCGGGTACTTGGCGGGTAGTTTGCCTCACCCGTAGGGGTCTTGGGTGGGGTATTGGCTATTCACCGCGACCGTGTAATCTGCTTTTCGTTACAGGCTCGTACGAATTGCAGGTTCCTAGTATATCCAATGTGTTCATCTGTGATCTGAAATGTCTATCATTGCAATATATCTATATATGATATTATTTAGGCGTTGCTTATGTTTTACAGCCGCGCTAGCCCAGCCCCCGCTCTGTCGTTAGTTAAGTAACCTAACGGGTAATGGCGGGGCCCCGTGGCGAATGCGAATGGCATAAGCGTACGTCATATTTTGGTTGTTTTCTGCAACGGTAGGATTAAATGATGGGACGCATTAAAAGAACTAATGCAAGAATATCACGCATTAAAAGAACTAATGCAAGAAAATAAACCATGTAAAAGTCGTTGGAACACTTTTGAAAAACCACTCGGTTCTTTTCAAAACAATCTTTTAAAATGCAGAGTTTGAGCCACTCCATTTAAAAGCTATCTCGTTCCATCGACTAAATCAAGTTCACTACGTTCACGGTTTCGCCAAAACCGTTCGTAGCCCTCCGTCGTTTCATATGAATATTCAACAGTATTCAAGCTGTGTTTGTTGGCCTTAGTCAAGGCACAGTGATTGGTAGCTGGTGGATATTCATATGTTGCATAGATAGATGCGTTGGTTTGGGACAGTCGTATTACTTTGTTGGCCATAGTCAAGGGTATATACGGATGGGTTCAAATTAACCTGGACAATGACGGGTAGAACTTGACATGTGACTTATGATTTGTTGGCCTTAGTCAAGGCCATAAGAGCATGGGGCAAAAATCCACATCGGGAGTTTCAAAAGAACTGAAACTTGCTAGCGTTGCATACCATTTGGAGTGTGATGATTCTGGTAGTATTCCTTCAGTTTTGTCACGCGATGATATTTGGATCCCGATCCTACTGTGAGTATATGCTACTCCTCGGGAATTTCTCACTTAACGATCAATGTTATAAACCAAGTATGTGTCTAGAAAGGTGTTAGCGGGGCTACGCCCACAGGGAAAAGAGGTTATTTAATTAAGGAACTTCACGAAAGCGTTGGAAAACCTCCCTCAAAGTACCGACACCAGCCTGGCCGAACGGTTAAGCAAGTATTGTACGGTGGGATTGATCCTGACTAATTCTTCCTTTTTTGGTTTTGAGGAGGGATTCGAGAGACAGTGGGAGCCATCCTGTTTAGACAAATTAAAAACCACTCTAAACTTGCTAGAGCATCATGCTGAGTGTTTTCTTCTCTCTCTCTTAATTGCAGCGACCCTATGACCACACCTAGGTTACATCTAGATAAAAAGATGACTGAACCTGACTGTTATGACTGGCAAAGGTCTGTCCAGATGTCCATTGCCCATGACAAGCTGGGACACCTCTTAACTAATCAAATCCCTGCTGTCTCAGGTCCAGTTTCCCCTGTCACGGATGTTTACATCCGCAGGACATCGGAAAAGGATTGTGCGAATGCCAAGTGCCTCGTGTTAGCCTTAGTTGATGGTGCAAACCAGAGGCAGCACGAGAAGATGGACTCAGTTTCTATCTTCCTCCATAACAAAGTTTTATATGGAGAGCAATCTCGTATCGCAAGATATGAGACCTCGAACGAATTGCTTCAAGCGAGGTTGGCTGTCGGGTCATCTGTAGGGGGCAACGTCCTTACAGAGACCAGCTATTTTGAGCTCACGGACCTGGAGACCACGTTGGAGAATGGGTCAAGTACTGACCTAATTCTACAGTCCCTGCCCTCTGCTTATACCCTGAAAGAAACCAGGGAAGAAAAAGGAAAAGCAAGGGCAAAAGTTTCAGGACTGAATATAGTAAAAGAGGGACGTTCCTATTGTAACGGGAATGAACTATGGCAGATAGATTGCAGGGCTTGTAAAGCCAGTAGCCAGAATTCGAAGCATGTTGTGGCTTCGAGTGTGTTTGTAATTGAGAACTGTTTGTCAGTTAACCCTACTTTCTGGGTATTGGATACCGGATCAGGATCTCATATCTGTAATTCGTTGCAGGGTCTGAGAAACCGTAGGGTTATCAGGAAAGGTGATATGACTCTCAGGGTTGCTAACGGAATGAGCATGGATGCTGTATCCGTAGGGGAATATCACCTAGGACTGACAACTGGGCAGATATTGATTCTGCGTGACTATTTGTATGTACCAGGTGCGACTTGTAATATCATATCTGTATCCTTACTTTCTAAAGAAGGATATGATTTTGCTTTTGTAAGCGATGTAGTAAACATCCACCTAAATCAAGCATTGATTGGGTCAGGTACATTAAAGAACGGTATATACGTATTGAATCAAGCTCAGATATTCAGTGTCCAGAACACACTTAAAAGAAAGTCTCCAGAATTAAATCAGGCTTTCTTATGGCATTGTAGACTGGGTCACATCAATGAGACACGGTTGACTAAGTTACATAAAGAAGGATACTTGGATCCGTTCGAGTACCAGTCTTATGCCACTTGTGAATCTTATCTCATGGAAAGATGACAAAGACTCCGTTCACTGGACATGGAGTAAGAGCGAGCGAGCTCTTGGGACTTATACACAGTGGCGTGTGTGGTCCAATGTCTACACATGCGCGAAGCGGTTATTCATACTTCATTACTTTCACAGATGATTTCTCTAGGTATGGACATGTCTTCTTAATGAAGCACAAATCCGAGGCCTTTGAGAAATTTCGGGAATATAAGAATGAAGTAGAAAAACAAACAGGCAAAAGTATCAAGATCCTAAGATCGGATCGAGCTGGTGAATACTTGAGTGCCGAATTTCTGGACTACTTAAAAGAGAATGGAATTCTCTCTCAGCGTACTCCTCCATACACACCACAACACAACGGTGTATCGGAAAGGAGGAATCGAACCCTATTAGATATGGTTCGTTCCATGATGAGTAAGGCTGAGTTACCGCGATCTTTCTGGGGTTATGCACTAGAAACAGCTGCACATCTCTTGAACCAAGTTCCTACTAAGACAGTGCCTACCACACCATATCAGATGTGGAGTGGGAAGAAACCCTGTCTTAAATCCTTTAAGACATGGGGATGTCCGGCTTTTGTAAAAAAGCAGCATGCGGACAAGCTCGAGGCACGCTCAGTACAGTGCAAATTTGTGGGATACCCAAAGAACTCCAAGGGGTATCTTTTCTATTACGCAGAGGAGCAAAAAGTCCTTGTTTCTCGTCATGCCCGTTTCTTGGAAACTGAGTTTTCAGAAAATCAGATAAGTGGGAGCGCAATAGAACTGGAAGAAATTCCAGAACCACAAGCTATTACTGAAACCTTAGTAGAACCAGAAGGTTCAGGGGAACCGGACATTCCTACGCCGCTCCGCAGAAGTACTAGGCAGTCTCATCCGCCCGAGAGATACTACGGTTTTCTCATAGACGGGGATAGAGAGGATTGCATCATAGATTATGATGAGCCTACTAGCTTCCAGCAAGCCATTCAGAGCGGTGACTCGGTAAAATGGCTGGATGTAATGCGGACCGAGATGGAGTCCATGTACACCAACAAAGTTTGGAGTTTGGACTTTGCTCCAGAAGGGGTAAAACCCGTAGGCTGCAAATGGATCTTCAGAAAGAAGATTGGTGTAGATGGGCAGGTTGAAACCTATAAAGCTAGGCTCGTTGCCAAGGGTTTTCGTCAAAGACCTGGTTTGGATTATGACGAGACCTTTTCTCCGGTAGCCATGCTTAAATCCATTCGGATCCTTCTTGCCATTGCTGCCTTCCACGATTATGAGATCTGGCAGATGGACGTAAAGACGGCTTTCCTAAATGGAAATTTGGAAGAGTGCGTCTATATGGATCAGCCAGAGGGATTCATTCAGAGTGGGAGCAGCGGTAAAGTGTGCAAGTTGCTCAAGTCCATCTATGGACTTAAGCAGGCATCACAAAGTTGGAACATCTGCTTTGATGATACTGTCAAAGAATTCGACTTTGTCAAAAACCCAGATGAACCATGCATTTACAGTAAGATTGTAGGGAGAAATGTGGTATTCCTCGTCTTGTACGTCAATGACATTCTCCTAATAGGAAATGATATTCCTATGCTACAGTCAGTCAAAGGATTCTTGTCGCAGAGGTACTCCATGAAGGACCTGGGCGATGCCAACTACATTCTGGGGATCCAGATCTATCGTGATAGATCTAAGAGGATATTGGGACTTTCACAGTCAAGGTACATCGACACCATACTGAAACGATTCAGTATGGAAGATTCCAAGCGCGGTAATCTACCGGCTTGTCACGGAATCACCCTCTCCAAAGAGATGTCTCCCAAGACTGATTTGGAAAGGGCTCGCATGTCATCAATATCCTACGCATCTGCGGTAGCTCTATTATGTATGCGATGTTATGTACCAGACCAGATGTAGCATACGCATTGAGCGTTGTAAGCCGGTATCATTTTAAACCCAGGGGAGAAACACTGGATAGCAGTAAAGAACATTCTCAAGTACCTGAGAAGGACTAAGGAGATGTTCTTGGTGTATGGCGGAAAAGACCTCCAGATTGAGGCCTTTGCTGACTCCAGCTTCCAGAGTGACAAGGATGACTCCAAGTCCATGTCGGGTTATGTCTTTACCCTCAATGGAGGGGCGGTTTTGTCACGACCCGAAAGTACGGAACATGACCGGCACTTAGACTACGAACGTCTAAAGGCGTACGTATGCTAAGTAAGCCGAAAACCAGAAACCCAAACCAAGAGAAGTAGTAGAGAATAGGAAGAACCATATCAAATCAACCTGTATGCAACATAATATACAACGCCTAAAGACGAGGATCACAACAGAAATGGAACTCAACCAGCAAGAAACTAAAGAAATATAACATGCTACTCTATGGCCGAAAGAATAACATTACTGGTCTCTATCTCAAAAAAATACAAGTTTGGTTGATGGAACTTCTAGATACAACTGAAATATAATATACAAGGTATAATGATGGGTAAGATACAATAAACCCACCTACTAGCAAGTCACCCGAAAAGAAACCGTGCCCGCAAAGCCGTAATGAAATCCGTACGGCAACACCTGCAAGAAACTGGGGCACAACGGGGGTGAGTTGCCAACTCGTGAGTAGAAAAAGATCTACGAACAGAAAATCGCATGAATAACGCAACCTAGGTCAATGATCATAATATATCCTCAAATATATGAATAACATGCAGCCTATAACAATGGCTAGGGTAATATCTAACCCGAGTGTGATCTCATGTGCCCGTGTCAGTGCCTCAGGTAGCAATATATCATATGAATGAGGTATGAATGCATGAAAACAGAATACATGTAAATGAAGAAACTGTTTTCATAAATTAGTGAGATTTTCTTTGTATTTTTAAAATGAGGTATCATAAATGAAATCAGCATCAACAGTGTCTAGTATCGACACAAAACATAAATCTCAATGTCTCAAAACCTCAGGCTCCGGCCATCCGGAGTGGCCTGTATCATCAAATCTCAGTACCTCAATATCTCGAAATCTCAATGTCTCAATCTCAATATCTAGGGCGCCGTCAGTCCAGACCGGCCCCTACCATCCATCTCAAGACCACGACGGAATCCTCCGGATATCCGACGCATCGGGTAAAATCACCGGTAGGTAGTCTCCCCCTGCCAGGCTCATCGTCATCACCACGAGCTTCTTGCCCCGGGGTACCTTACCGGGTCCACCATGTACCCGAAACGGTTCATCCAACTCCTCGAATCGGGTCTCCAAATCAATCAGCAAACTCATGGTGGACGACTCATACATCATGGGAAAAACCGCGCTTTTTATTTAAAAAGAGAAAGAAAAAGTTTGTATATGTTTTGCGGTTTTCCCCAAATCCAGAAAATCTCATGGAAATCCAAATCCAAAACCTCAATAGCACGTAAAAAGTGAATATATGCATGAGAATCCATGAATGCGGCATAACAATGAATAACAGTATGCATGAGGTAGCAGGTAATAACTATAATGTCTAAACTAACATATAAGGCAAGTACACTAATATCATGTCTAAACTATTAGCTAACAGGCTATGTCAAGCAATAATATTTTTTAAGGTGTACGTGACATGGCAATTACCGATGAAGATGTGTGTGAGCCGGCAAGTAAGTGTACGTGGTACATACGCATCATCGGTAATGGTGCTGGTGTCCTAACCACAAGATATCAACAGTAGAATATGAAGCATAATATAAGCATGTGATGCGGAGCAAACAACAATAATGAGCGGGAGCAGAATACTAGACGCAACGATAATTAATCTGTTTTAACCTAATACAAGTCCTACAATGGTGCCTTTTGAAATAACACGAATCGTGGGGTTTTGAAAATAGGGGCTACGGTGTTTTTAAGAAAAGATACGTTTTTTGAAATATCCGTAGGATCCCTTAGGCTGTCTTTAAAAATACGCACGATTCGTAAGCTTCGAAATAGGTAGGAACCGAATCTAATCTAACAACTAACTAGACTAAAGGGTTACGCTACAAGCTAGACTACAGGTAAGGAAACCGCCTAACATCTGAGTCGATACATATACATACCTGTATATATATAGTCGGTGATCCCGCCTCAATAATATCATATCTGATACCATATCTATAATCAGACATCCCAAGTCAAGAGTGCGGATCAATCATCAAGATATAGCTCGTACGTAAATCCGTCGTACGGCATCCCCAAATCTGGGTACGGGTCAATATCATATTCCTCACACTATTCCTCTGGTATCCTCTTTATCCAAGATCATAGTCTAGGGTACTGACCTATGTCTAGTACAATACTAATATCCTCAATATACTCATGATCTGACTACTGATCGACAATCTCGTACAAACCGATATCGTCAGCACATATCATCATCAAGGGGTATACATCGCCCGATACGGCCTAATATCAATATCCTAGCATATTATGCCTCAGATCACGATCACATGTCGACCATTTATTTATAACACTATTCACCCGTATCGCCGCCGCAAGATCCGCTATAACACCAGGACGTACCTTAAGTACGAATCCTGCCATATCACCGAGATCACAACCACAAACAAATCTCATCGACTCAGCTCAATCCCAAGTATCCTCCTCAAATCCGTATGTGAACACATAGTCCCATACCCATGTGAACATATAAATATATTCCCATACACGCACATATGAAATAAGGAATGTATGCAAGTATGTATATGTGTGTATGTGTAAGTGTAGTGCACCCACTACCTAAGGTTTCGTAACCATGCACCAATCCAACACCAATATCCATCTAAAATCATCAATAATAAATCCTAACAACATATCATAAATTTTTGGTGTGTATACGCATCCGTATACATCACCACGGACTGCGGGGGTGCTATACGCCATCCACCCGACTTCTCCCCGTAGATATAAATCTACTCACCTGGTCCTCGCTAGCCGGTGCCGACGTCGCCACGCGCTTGCTTGTCGCCTTGAAGTCCACATGGGGGTACCTACATATCATAACGCACCATATCGCATTAAAACTAAATTCTAAATCGAAACGGCATACGAAAATCAAATCGGCAAGCGTATCACGCATAGGTCCAAACCTATCGCCTACGCATGCAAGAATAGTAAAACCAACCCTCGATGTCGATGTACAAACGTCAAACCATCGAGAAAAATCCAATCACACTCGTTTGCACATTCACGAACACTAATTTTAATATAAACTAGGTTAAAACTCACAAAAACCTCAATTTTACTTAAAATGTCATTTTTCCGAAAATCTAGCAAGCACAATTCGCCGTTTTTGTACAAAACAGGATGTTTAAATGAATGTAGCGGCCAATATATTTATTAAATATCTTTAAAAAGTCGTATAAACATTTTCCGGAATTTAATCTCATTAAATTCCAAAAACCCTAATATTCTAGTTTACAAAAATACCCTTTTTAACAATTTCAAAGCAAAAATGCACAAACTACAATCTAGCTTAGATTTGCATGATCTAAAGCATTAAACCACACTTAATAAAGTTAATGAAGTCATGAAAAACCTAAACACATTTTAACCTCACATATAATGCATTTTATAAAACCCTAGTTTACACAAAAGCTTAATTGGACATTTTACATGTTACAATTGGCAATAAGTAACAAATTTAAGTTGCATAGCTTAAGATGCAAAAAAAAAAAAAAACATCACACAACCATGAACACATGATCACAACCTAACTTGATCTCAAACTCTTTCCATTACAAACTAAATCCCAATTAGAATCGCATTTAAACTTAATAGACCTTGATGAAAGAAACTATCCAACAATTTAAATTTGGCTTGGGATTTATACCTCACAAAATCAAGAGACCAAGCTTGAAATCTAGCCTCCCAAAATGGCCTCCAAGCTCCTAGATCCATGCTTGCTTGGGCAAGAAATAATGGGTAAGGGTTCGATTTGGAAAAAGCTTTGAAATTGTATGGATTTTGAAGCTTTTTTGTGGATTTTTGAAGCAAAATAGTGTGGATTTTGGGGGGGGGGAGGGCTGCTGCTGTGGGGAGAAGGATTCGGCCATAAATGGGAGTGAGGAGAGAGAGGGAGGTAGAGAAAATGGGGGGGGGGACAAAGTCAAGGTCAAAGCAAGTCAAACGTCTAACTACTTTATCCAATTTCTATTCTTTTCTTTCATTTCCTTTCATTTGAAAATCAAGTGGGGAAAAAATAGGGTGGCTGCTGAATTCAGCCATGGGGAGGAGTAAGTGGGTGTGTGTGGCTGTGGGTACGGGTGTGGGGTGATGAAAAATGATAAATACCATACCCCAAACATCCATTTACGCTAAAAAAAGCCTTTTTTCTTCAATAATTTCTAAACCATTTTGGCAAATGATTTCGTTCCAAAAATCACATGATAAATTTCTATTTAATGTTTTATGATGCACAAAATTTGTTTCAACTCATTCCAATTTGTAATTTTTCCTAATTAAATGTATTAGTGACGGCTTAAAATAATAATAAAATAACATTTTTTTTTCAGAAAATTTGAAATTTCACCAGCGGCTCAATAAACACAAAATAATAGCAATTACATAGCTAGAATATGTATATTTAATTTTTATAATAAGATATTTGTATTTTGACTTTTTACAGAAAACCCTCTCATTTTACCGATTTTCCGAAATTTCACCGAAACGGTTTTCAAAACGCTACAATCTTCCCCCCTTAAAGAAATTCGGTCCCCGAATTTAAATTCAAACTCCCCCAATTACTAAAACATCTAAGAAAAACCATCAAGTCGTCGGGGCTCTGAAATCGTAAATACATAAAACAAATCGTAGCGCAGCGCATGCGCTTGAAAAATGAGTATATAACTCAAATCAAAACTCCGTCAAGCATCCCGCGATCATCGGTGTCGTGGAGAAGACATCAATGCCAAATCCAAATCAAAACCAATATGATATAACTCGAAACTATAAATGTAAATATCGAATCTATATCTGTAAGTATTTGAAGGAAATGCATGCCAAATCTCTTTAAGTCGCTGTGCAACGCGTATAACACTGCACAGTGGCGGACATCTACCATAAGAAAATAACTATATACATATATACCTTTGTTTGAAATGTACGTTCCGCCATTTTAGAAACAATTTAGAAGGGTCTCCTCGTTTTAAACATTTCGTGTCATATCAGACACGTAGGTAAATACTGAGGCTATAGCTCGCTTTTTGGAAATCCCTTCAATAACTATCAATGCATGCAAAATGTATTCAGGTACTGTCCTCTAACTAGTCCTGCTCGGTACGGAAACACATAGCAATATCATAAAAACGTACTGCTCTATAAGAAATCAATCCCAAAATATGCACATGAATACTACGTGCGTCTGGTGCGCACGGAAATCAAAATCCATGAATATGCCATACATGCGCACAGAAACAACATCTAAGTGCATCAGGTGTGCAGGAAACATCTGTCGTAGGCAACATGTGTGCCTGACAGCAAAATCAGGTGCATCTGACATGCACGAAAAATCTCGAATTAGTGCATCTGGTGTGCACCAAATCGCATCTCGTAACAGACGCCCAACAGGCGCTAAAAATCCAATCCGGTGCATAAAATGCACAAAACAAATGTCGAGCATCACCCTCGAAATCCAGTGTATCCAAGTGCACAAAATACATGTCACTGCACTGCCAGCATATATAAACTATACAGAGTGCAGGAATCAAATCGCGTGCGTGCATACGCACAAAATCAACTCAACTGTTTAAAACCGTAAAATCACAAACATATGAAACTAAAGCACGAAAACGATATCAAGTGCAACACTGTGCAAAGATGGTAAATCCTCAATCATCAAAATCAAATCATACGAATAAATCACCCAAAACATCGTAATCAATAATGGCGGAACAGTACCGCTCAAGTGCATTCTCTAAGAATCTCGGCCAACTGTCGCGGTCACTAGTGGGACGTCTCGTCGATGATCATGAACTCTGTCCTGCTGGTGTGCGTAACCATGACCACTCCTGGGTCAAGGTCTTCACTGTGAATTACCAATCTTTCGGTCCATCGGCTCATCGGCCCTGTCGGGTGTGCTAACGGGGACGATTCCGTTCTGGCACTTCTCTGGTCATCTCTTGGTCAATCATCGCGACCACTCATAAGACAGCATATTACTGGCGTCGGCCTCTGGCTCTCTGAATGTACATGACACATCTGATCCTGGATGCAAGTATCATTGCAGCAGTGTCCTGGAAGGAATCCTGCTCACGGTCTCTTCCATGTCTCGTCTCTGCCAACTGTCCGGAAGTCGTTGTCCTTTACTATATCTGCATCTTGCTCTGGAACGACTGCATACTCATCGCGACTCCTTCTGGAAGGTAAGTCCAAGTACCATGCCTCGGCATGCGCATCGCGTCTCTGATGTCGGCGGAGTGGAACGTCATCTCATCTAGATCTGGTGCGAACCTCTTATTCCACTTTTCTCTAATGTCGTCTGCTTTGGACTCGTCTCGTCGCGGCTGCATGGACTGAGCTCCAACGACTATCCTCGTATCTGGAGTCTCCCAAGAATGCATCTCACCACCTAGCATCCGAATTAAGTCGAGCCATCCGATCGAGTCGTCAAAACCTCACAATCCCCCAAGAGCTCAACCTCTTGGGCACAGTTTAATAGTATCGAGTACATACCACAGCATCGGTGGTCCAGCCGTAGAAGGGCAAACCCAAGCCTCACTAATGGCGCCGTAGAACTGCCGCAAACCCGAAGGTTCAAAGGCTTTCACACGGTCATTAAGTCGAGTTAGGGTTTCATTCTTCTAGAGGGACCATAGAATTGCCTGCATGTCTTTCCGACTACTTTAAACTTGGAATAATAGGTTTCTGACATTCGATCGTCTCTGTCGACTCCCAACGTCTCTACGTGAAGTCGTCTCTAGCTGGAATCCATCTATCTGATGACCTCGCATCGGGTTAGGCGAACGATGCACATGTCCTAGTCATTCATCCACGATGACTAGCGACCTTCTATCATCTCTTAGTACAACTCGTTCTGCACTAACTCCAGCATCTGGGGCAATACCTCGTCGTTCGCAGCAATAACTGGCTCGCTCGTCTGCACGCCGAACAGTGCCTCGATCATCATGAATAAGCAACACACCAACGGTCATCAAGATCTGGCTGGCCTCTATCATTAGCTCAATCCTCTAATGTCGATCAGCACATCCGAGTAACCTTATAAAGGCGATCCGCCAAACGCTCGTGGCGCGGAAACACAGTCAAAAGACACCTCTCTATAATCGGGTGTCGCCGGAATCATGCCCTGGTCAGTCCTCGTTCGTGCCGAGCACGTGCTGACCGCAACTCTAGCCGTAGCTCTCCCTGCCCGTAATCGTGGCAGCAAAACCAAACTGGTACCGATGAGGCTAGATCAGGATGGAATATAATACTGAACAAGGAAATGTACATCCTAAGGCTTCTTAAGTGGAGTGGCGTGTCGTAAATATGCCGCGGAACATACCAACGGTACGTCACTCTACTTTAGTCACCTATTCCATCAACCAAGGGTCATCCTACGCTCCGAAGGTAAAACCTAACGCTCTGATACCAACTTTGTCACGACCCGAAAGTACGGAACATGACCGGCACTTAGACTACGAACGTCTCAAGGCGTACGTATGCTAAGTAAGCCGAAACCCAAAAACCCAAACCAAGAGAAGTAGTAGAGAATAGGAAGAACCATATCAAATCAACCTGTATGCAACATAATATACAACGCCTAAAGGCGAGGATCACAACAGAAATGGAACTCAACCAGCAAGAAACTCAAGAAATATAACATGCTACTCTATGGCCGAAAGAATAACATTACTAGTCTCTATCTCAAAAAAATACAAGTTTGGTTGATGGAACTTCTAGATACAACTGAAATATAATTACAAGGTATAATGATGGGTAAGATACAATAAACCCACCTACTAGCAAGTCACCCGAAAAGAAACCGTGCCCGCAAAGCCGTAATGAAATCCGTACGGCAACACCTGCAAGAAACTGGGCCACAACGGGGGTGAGTTGCCAACTCGTGAGTAGAAAAAGATCTACGAACAGAAAATCGCATGAATAACGCAACCTAGGTCAATGATCATAATATATCCTCAAATATATGAATAACATGCAGCCTATAACAATGGCTAGGGTAATATCTAACCCGAGTGTGATCTCATGTGCCCGTGTCAGTGCCTCAGGTAGCAATATATCATATGAATGAGGTATGAATGCATGAAAACAGAATACATGTAAATGAAGAAACTTTTTTCATAAATTAGTGAGATTTCCTTTGTATTTTTAAAATGAGGTATCATAAATGAAATCAGCATCAACAGTGTCTAGTATCGACACAAAACATAAATCTCAATGTCTCAAAACCTCAGGCTCCGGCCATCCGGACTGGCCTGTATCATCAAATCTCAGTACCTCAATATCTCGAAATCTCAATGTCTCAATCTCAATATCTAGGGCGCCGTCAGTCCAGACCGGCCCCTACCATCCATCTCAAGACCACGACGGTATCCTCCGGATATCCGACGCGTCGGGTAAAATCACCGGTAGGTAGTCTCCCCCTGCCAGGCTCATCGTCATCACCACGAGCTTCTTGCCCCGGGGTACCTTACCGGGTCCACCATGTACCCGAAACGGTTCATCCAACTCCTCGAATCGGGTCTCCAAATCTATCAGCAAACTTATGGTGGACGACTCATACATCATGGGAAAAACCGCGCTTTTTATTTAAAAAGAGAAAGAAAAAGTTTATATATGTTTTGCGGTTTTTCCCAAATCCAGAAAATCTCATGGAAATCCAAATCCAAAACCTCAATAGCACGTAAAAAGTGAATATATGCATGAGAATCCATGAATGCGGCATAACAATGAATAACAGTATGCATGAGGTAGCAGGTAATAACTATAATGTCTAAACTAACATATAAGGCAAGTACACTAATATCATGTCTAAACTATTAGCTAACAGGCTATGTCAAACAATAATATTTTCTAAGGTGTACGTGACATGGCAATTACCGATGAAGATGTGTGTGAGCCGGCAAGTAAGTGTACGTGGTACATACGCATCATCGGTAATTGTGCTGGTGTCCTAACCACAAGATATCAACAGTAGAATATGAAGCATAATATAAGCATGTGATGCGGAGCAAACAACAATAATGAGCGGGAGCAGAATACTAGACGCAACGATAATTAATCTGTTTTAACCTAATACAAGTCCTACAATGGTGCCTTTTGAAATAACACGAATCGTGGGGTTTTGAAAATAGGGGCTACGGTGTTTTTAAGAAAAGATACGTATTTTGAAATATCCGTAGGATCCCTTAGGCTGTCTTTAAAAATACGCACGATTCGTAAGCTTCGAAATAGGTAGGAACCGAATCTAATCTAACAACTAACTAGACTAAAGGGCTACGCTACAAGCTAGACTACAGGTAAGGAAACCGCCTAACATCTGAGTCGATACATATACATACCTGTATATATATAGTCGGTGATCACGCCTCAATAATATCATATCCGATACCATATCTATAATCAGACATCCCAAGTCAAGAGTGCGGATCAATCATCAAGATATAGCTCGTACGTAAATCCGTCGTACGGCATCCCCAAATCTGGGTACAGGTCAATATCATATTCCTCACACTATTTCTCTGGTATCCTCTTTATCCAAGATCATAGTCTAGGGTACTGACCTATGTCTAGTACAATACTAATATCCTCAATATACTCATGATCTGACTACTGATCGACAATCTCGTACAAACCGATATCGTCAGCACATATCATCATCAAGGGGTATACATCGCCCGATACGGCCTAATATCAATATCCTAGCATATTATGCCTCAGATCACGATCACATGTCGACCATTTATTTATAACACTATTCACCCGTATCGCCGCCGCAAGATCCGCTATAACACCAGGACGTACCTTAAGTACGAATCCTGCCATATCACCGAGATCACAACCACAAACAAATCTCATCGACTCAGCTCAATCCCAAGTATCCTCCTCAAATCCGTATGTGAACACATAGTCCCATACCCATGTGAACATATAAATATATTCCCATACACGCACATATGAAATAAGGAATGTATGCAAGTATGTATATGTGTGTATGTGTAAGTGTAGTGTACCCACTACCTAAGGTTTCGTAATCATGCACCAATCCAACACCAATATCCATCTAAAATCATCAATAATAAATCCTAACAACATCATAAATTGTTGGTGTGTATACGCATCCGTATACATCACCACGGACTGCGGGGGTGCTATACGCCATCCACCCGACTTCTCCCCGTAGATATAAATCTACTCACCTGGTCCTCGCTAGCCGGTGCCGACGTCGCCACGCGCTTGCTTGTCGTCTCGAAGTCCACATGGGGGTACCTACATATCATAACGCACCATATCGCATTAAAACTAAATTCAAAATCGAAACGGCTTACGAAAATCAAATCGGCACGCGTATCACGCATAGGTCCAAACCAATCGCCTACGCATGCAAGAATAGTAAAACCAACCCTCGATGTCGATGTACAAACGTCAAACCATCGAGAAAAATCTAATCACACTCATTTGCACATTCACGAACACTAATTTTAATATAAACTAGGTTAAAACTCACAAAAACCTCAATTTTGCTTAAAATGTCATTTTTCCGAAAATCTAGCAAGCACAATTCGCCGTTTTTGTACAAAACAGGATGTTTAAATGAATGTAGCGGCCAATATATTTATTAAATATCTTTAAAAAGTCGTATAAACAATTTCCGGAATTTAATCTCATTAAATTCCAAAACCCTAATATTCTAGTTTACAAAAATACCCTTTTTAACAATTTCAAAGCAAAAATGCACAAACTACAATCTAGCTTAGATTTGCATGATCTAAAGCATTAAACCACACTTAATAAAGTTAATGAAGTCATGAAAAACCTAAACACCTTTTTAACCTTACATATAATGCATTTTATAAAACCCTAGTTTACACAAAAGCTTAATTGGACATTTTACATGTTACAATTGGAAATAAGTAACAAATTTAAGTTGCATAGCTTAAGATGCAAAAAAAAAAACATCACACAACCATGAACACATGATCACAACCTAACTTGATCTCAAACTCTTTCCATTACAAACTAAATCCCAATTAGAATCGCATTTAAACTTAATAGACCTTGATGAAAGAAACTATCCAACAATTTAAATTTGGCTTGGGATTTATACCTCACAAAATCAAGAGACCAAGCTTGAAATCTAGCCTCCCAAAATGGCCTCCAAGCTCCTAGATCCATGCTTGCTTGGGCAAGAAATAATGGGTAAGGGTTCGATTTGGAAAAAGCTTTGAAATTGTATGGATTTTGAAGCTTTTTTGTGGATTTTTGAAGCAAAATAGTGTGGATTTGGGAGGGGGGAAGGGCTGCTGCTGTGGGGAGAAGGATTCGGCCAGAAATGGGAGTGAGGAGAGAGAGGGAGGTAGAGAAAATGGGGGGGGGGACAAAGTCAAGGTCAAAGCAAGTCAAAAGTCTAACTACTTTATCCAATTTCTATTCTTTTCTTTCATTTCCTTTCATTTGAAAATCAAGTGGGGAAAAAATAGGGTGGCTGCTGAATTCAGCCATGGGGAGGAGTAAGTGTGTGTGTGTGGGTGTGGGTACGGGTGTGGGGTGATGAAAAATGATAAATACCATACCCCAAACATCCATTTACGCTAAAAAAAGCCTTTTTTCTTCAATAATTTCTAAACCATTTTGGCAAATGATTTCATTCCAAAAACCACATGATAAATTTCTATTTAATGTTTTATGATGCACAAAATTTGTTTCAACTCATTCCAATTTGTAATTTTCCCTAATTAAATGTATTAGTGACGGCTTAAAATAATAATAAAATAACATTTTTTTTCCAGAAAATTTGAAATTTCACCAGCGGCTCAATAAACACCAAATAATAGTAATTACATAGCTAGAATATGTATATTTAATTTTTATAATAAGATATTTGTATTTTGACTTTTTACAGAAAACCCCCTCATTTTACCGATTTTCCGAAATTTCACCGAAACGGTTTTCAAAACGGTACAGGTTTGCTGGAAGAGTTCCAAGCAGGAAACCGTTGCTGACTCGACCATGGAAGCGGAGTACATAGCTGCTTGCGATGCCGCAAAGGAAGCTCTCTGGATGAAGAAGTTCCTCACGGAACTTCAGGTGGTTCCTACCAGTGTTGATCCAATACCGCTGTATTGTGACAACAACGGCGCTATAGCTTTAGCGAAGGAACCCAGGTCCCATCAGAAGTCCAGGCATATTTTGAGGCGGTTCCACCTGATCAGGGAGATCATTGATCGCCGGGAGATTGAGGTAAAGAGAGTAAATTCAGAAGATAACACTGCAGATCCATTCACCAAGTCCTTGCCCCAGACTCAGTTCGAGCGGCTGATCGAGATGATAGGTCTTCGATACGCCAGTACATGGCCTTAGTGCAAGTGGGAGATTGTTAGTGTATATGCCCTAGAGGCCATTACTGTATCATACTAGTTTGTATATTACTTAATGGAAGCTTGGGATATTCACCTTGTATATACAATCTTGCTCAAAATAGTAGTATGCTACTTGGTTTGTTTCTACTTCAATGTGTACATGTGTTTATTTTAGTATATCGCCTATACACATTAGTGGAGCCTTTAGGATCATTGCTTGATTACCAGCATTGTGATGGCAGTCACACTAGTGGGGCTGGGTAATCTATAAGCACATCCTTATGCAGGTCCCTGGTCGCAGGACAATCGAGACAGGGCATCGATACTCCGGAGTAGACTACCGCATGCACTTCTCATCCCAGTGTGGGAGACGGTCTGTCCCACAGCCGTCGGTACGTCATACTTGAGATAGTATGCGGGTGCTCGTTGGGTTACGAGTACACTGGACAGGACTCATTGGGAACTGACTAGTTGGTTTTATGCCTATCGTCAGTTATCAGTTCCCAGGTGATATGAGTACAGCTTAGTCCGCTGACTTGACACTGTCACTTCGCCTCGAGTGTGTTCCCACTGTACTTTGATTACTACCCTACCGCGGCTCAAAGGAGTCGTGCAAACAGGTGGTAGTTGGGTGCAGTCCCGAAGCACTTGGAGGCAGTGACGGTTAGACAGGATTCGTCTCTCCCGGTATTGGGGGTTGACATCGCGCTGTGTTTAGGAGAGCCATTACACGAGTAGTCCCTGGCCAGGGCAAACGAGATATACTGGTAGGCTTCCAGTGTTATCTCAGGGTGTTTTGGGCTTCACTCCGACACAACTTGTACCGCTATTGGGGGACTGACGTTTACCGCCCCCTAGGCCCGCCATGCGATGTATCAGACGAACAGACCGGACTGTACGGAGATTGTCACATTCAGGCTCAGTAGGAGTTCAGATGGGTTTCACCTCGTCAGTCTTCTTGTCGGCTTCTACCTGGGGACCGTTACGCACAGCTAGTGCCGCTTGCGGTCTGTGGTTAAACCCACTGCCAGCGTAGTGTCGAGTCTTTAGAGTCCCACACAGAAAGCTATTCGCTTTTAGGCAAAAGAGTAGAGGTCGCATGGTTTTGCGGCAGGTCGCATGGTTTTGCGACAGGGTTCGGTCACATCCGTGCACTTTTGCACGTACAGTGTCCGGACAGTAAACACTAGCGGGCTTTGGTTTAAGCCAGATCCTAGTGTATGTATTGGGATTGGATTTATCCAGTTTGTATTCGTGTTCCTCGGAACGCGGATGCGGGTGTGTATGCACAGTTGACGGAGAGACAGAGGCGGAGGATTCTCATTAGGGTTGTTGACCGTTGACAGTTGACTATTGACTTTTTGCTCAACCCTAATGAGAATATGATATGTGATTAACAATTATATTAATTAGGTATTATGGTGACATGGTTGTTGAGTTGTTGACTTTGTTGACTTGTTGACTTTTCTTGACTTGTTGACTTTGTTGACCGGTTGACTAGGCTTGACTAGTTGACCATCATGATAACCATAGCTATCATTTCATGGCAATGACTTTTGCTTGCTTTCTCTTTTGTGCAAAATGAGTGCGTGAAATGATATGGCTATGGTTGCTTAAACCATCACATAATACTTGATTGATATGATGTGTTATGATGGTTTTAGATTATGAGAGCCAAATGAGAAAAGTCTTCTCTCATTTCTTTCATGCTCATTCTCTCTCTTGTTCTTGAGCTCTCATCTTCCTCCTCTTGCTCTCCCTCTCTTGACACTATGGTTCACTTGTCTCATGAGTTGAGAACCAAGAACCATAGATAAAATCCCATACAAACTCTTCTCTACTCACTCTAGTTCACAAGGTTTAGCAAACCAAGTGAACTAGTTTCTTCAAAGACCGAAGAAGAAGCCAAAGGTAGAAGCTTTCGAGGTGGATCTATCTTCGACGCAAGGAGACGACGGAGGGAAGGCGATCCGGACATCCATCGAGGCTTGAAGACGAAGGAGATCAAGAAAGAAAGGTATAACCCCCTAACCGAGTAGTTAACAACTCCTAGTTAGGTTGTTAGTTAGATGTTTAACAAAGATCCGGGTTTTAAGTCCATGTTACCACCTCTAAGAAAATCGTTTTTTATCAAATTCCGCATGCCCGAAAGTACCGGGAGAGGTAGCATGGACTTACAGAATCTACTATAGATGCATGGTTCATCTGGATTTTTGATAAAGCCAAATTCCTTGACCGCCTCATCAAAACCGATGTTCCAACTCCATGATGCCTGCTTTAGTCCATAGATGGACTTAAGCAACTTGCACACCTTTCCGCTGCTCCCACTCTGAATGAAACCCTCTGGCTGATCCATATAGAAACACTCCTCTAAATTTCCATTTAGAAAAGAGGTCTTTACGTCCATCTGCCAAATCTCATAATCGTAGAAGGCAGCAATGGCAAGAAGGATCCGAATGGATTTGAGCATAGCCACTGGAGAAAAGGTTTCGTCATAGTCCAAACCAGGTCTTTGACGAAAACCCTTTGCAACAAGTCTAGCTTTATAGGTCTCAACCTGTCCATCTACACCAATCTTCCTTTTGAATATCCACTTGCATCCTACGGGTTTTACCCCGTCTGGAGCAATGTCCAACGTCCATACTTTGTTGGTGTACATGGACTCCATTTCGGTCCGCATCGCATCCAGCCATTTTACCGAGTCAACGCTCTGAACGGCCTGCTGGAAGCTAGTAGGCTCATCATAATCTATGATGCAATCCTCTCTATCCCCGTCTATGAGAAAACCGTAGTATCTCTCGGGCGGATGAGACTGCCTACTACTCCTGCGGAGCGGCGTAGGAATGTCCTATTCTTTTGAACCCTCTGGTTCTACTAAGCTTTCAGTAATAGCTCGTGGTTCTGGAATTTCTTCCAGTTCTACTGTGCTCCCACTTATATGGTTTTCCAAAAACTCAGTTTCCAAGAAGTAGGCATGACGAGAAACAAGAACTTTTTGTTCCTCTTCACAGTAGAAGAAATATCCCTTGGAGTTCTTTGGATATCCCACGAACTTACACTGTACTGAGCGTGCCTCGAGCTTGTCCGCATGCTGCTTTTTAACAAAAGCTGGACATCCCCATGTCTTAATATGCTTAAGATAGGGTCTCTTCCCACACCACATCTCATATGGTGTAGTAGGCACATTCATAGTAGGAACTCGGTTCAAAAGGTATGCAGCTGATTCTAGCGCATACCCCCAGAATGATCGCGGTAACTCAGCGTTACTCATCATGGACCGTACCATATCCAATAGGGTCCGGTTCCGTCTCTCCGATACACCGTTATGTTGCGGAGTGTATGGAGGAGTTAGCTGAGAGAGAATTCCATTCTCTTTTAAGTAATTTAGGAACTCGGCACTTAAGTATTCTCCACCTCGATCCGATCTTAGAATCTTGATACTTTTGCCGGTTTGTTTTTCTACTTCATTCTTATATTCCTGGAACTTTTCAAAGGCTTCGGACTTATGTTTCATTAAGAAGACATAACCGTACCTTGAAAAATCATCCGTAAAAGTAATGAAGTAAGAATAACCGCTTCGCGCATGTGTAGACATTAGACCGCAAACGTCGCTGTGTACGAGTCCCAAGAGCTCGCTCGCTCTTACTCCGTGTCCAGTGAACGGAGTCTTTGTCATCTTTCCTTTGAGACAGGATTGACAAGTGGCATACGATTGATATTCGAACGGATCCAAATATCCTTCTGTATGTAACTTAGTCAACCTTCTCTCATTGATGTGACCCAGTCTACAATGCCATAAGAAAGTCTGATTGATTTCCGGAGACTTTCTTTTGTGTGTATTCTGGACATTGAAAATCTGTGGTTGGTTTAATACGTATATACCATTGCTCAATGTACCTGACCCAATCAGAACTTGATTAAGGTGACTGTTTACAACATTGCTTACAAACGCAAATTCATAACCTTCTTTAGAAACCAAAGATACAGAAATGATATTACAAGTTGCGTTGGGTACAAAAAAGCAATTACGCAAAACCAAAATATGTCCATCTGACATTCCCAGGTGATAGTCCCCCACGGCTTTAGCATCCATGCTAGCTCCGTTTGCAACTCTGAGGGTCATGTCACCTGCCTTCAAAACCCTACGGTTTCTCAACGCCTGCAAAGAATTACAGATATGAGATCCTGATCCGATATCCAATACCCAGGAAGTAGAGTTTATTAAAAGACAGTTTTCAATAACATACACACCTGATGCTGAAGCCGCAACCTGCTTCAGTTCCTGTGTCCTGGCCTTCCAAGCCCTGCAATCTTTCTTCCAGTGTCCACTCTTATGACAATAGAAGCATTCTTCTTTACCCACAAGTTTCCCCGCTATCATTGTTGCCTTTGCCTTTCCCTTCGTATCCACTTTACTAACACCGCCTCTTGGTTTGGCGGGGGCTTTCCTCTTCTTTCCCTTGGCATTCGCCTTGGACCTAGAAGAAGAAGATCCTCCTACAAACAAAGTGGATGTTTCCCTACTTTTCTGTAGGGTGCCCTCTGCGCTCCTCAGCATGTTGAGGAGTTCTGAAAGTTCAACCTCTTTTTCTTGTAAGTTGAAGTTCAGTATAAACTGGGCGTAAGTGGAAGGAAGGGACTGGAGAATCAAGTCCGTATAAAGCTCATTCTCCAACGTGGTTCCAAGTTCCGCGAGCTCCTCAATGAAGCCAATCATCTTAAGCACGTGTTCCGCTACCGATGATCCGATGGCCAACTTTGCCGAAAATAACTTCTTCGACACTTCGTATCTTGCGATACGAGATTGCTCTCCATACAGTTCTTTTGTATGGAGAAATATGGATTCAAGGTCCATATTCTCGTGCCTCCTCTGATGTTCGTTGTCCATCGAGGCAAGTACGAGGCACTTGGCCTTCGCGCTATCAATCTCCCAGGTCTTTCGGATTTCCTTATCCGCGACGCTGGAGGTGGGACTTGGGACAGGGGGAGCTTTGGTGGTAAGAAGATACCCCAGCTTGTCGTAAGTGATTGCCATTTTGACATTCCTGAGCCAATCTTTGTAGTTTGGCCCTGTCAGTATGTTTTTATCTAGAAGTAACTTAAGTCCAGTCATGTCGATTGGTCACTGCAATTAGGAGAGAGAAGTAGAAACACTCAGCACGATGCTCTTGCAAGTTTAGAATGGTTTTTAATTTTTCTAAACAGGATGGCTCCCACTGTCTCTCGAATCCCTCCTCAAACCATAAAGGAAGAATTAGTCGGGCTCAATCCCACCGCACAATACTTGCTTAACCGTTCAGCCAGGCCAGTGTCGGTACTTCGAGGGAGGTTTTCCAACGCTTTCGTGAAGTTCCTTAATTAAATAACCTCTTTTCCCTGGGGGCGTAGCCCCGCTAACACCTTTCTAGGCACCTACTAGGTTTATAGCATTGATCGTTTAGTGAGAAATTTCCCGAGGAGTAGCATATACTCACAGTAGGATCGGGATCCAAATATCATCGCGTGACGAAACTGAAGGAATCCTACCAGAATCACCACACTCCAAATGGTATGCAAATCTAGAAAGTTTCAATACTTATGAAACTCCCGATGTGGATTTTTGCCCCATGCTCTTATGACCTTGACTTTGGCCAACAAATCATAAGTCACATGTCAAGTTCTACCGGTCGTTCTCCGGGTTAATTTGAATCCACCCGTACCAACCCTTGACTTTGGCCAACAAGGCAGTACGACTGTTCCAAATCAACGCATCTATCTATGCTGCACATGAATACCCAATAGCTACCAATCACTATGCCTTGACTTTGGCCAACAAACATAGCTTGAATACTATAGACTATTCATGTGAAACGACGGAGGACTACGAATGGTTTTGGCGAAACCGTGAACGTAGTGAACTTGATATAATCGATGGAACAAGATAGCTTTTAAAAGGAGTGGCTCAAGCTCCGCATTTAAAAGTTATTTTTGAAAAGAACCGAGTGGTTTTTCGAAAGTGTTCCAACGACTTTTGCTTGGTTTATTATCTTGCATTAGTTCTTTTAATGCGTCCCATCAATTAATCCTACCATTGCAGAAAACAACCAAAATATGACATACGCTTATGCCATTCGCATTCGCCACGGAGCCCCGTCATCACCCGTTAGGTTACTTAACTAACCACAGAGCGGGGGGCTGGGCTAGCGCGGCTGTAAAACATAAGCAACGTCTAAATAGTTATAAATATATAGCAATGATAGACATTACAGATCACAGATGAATACATTGGATATACTAGGAATTCGCAATCCGTTCAAGCCTGCAAGGAAAAGCGGATTACACGGTCGCGGTGAATAGCCAAAACCCCACCCAAGACCCCTACGGGTGCGGCAAAGTACCCGCCAAGTACCCAAAGTGGAGCAACCTCCCTCAACGCCGTGAGTAGGCCACTCGGCACTTCGAGATACCCGGTAGTTTGTGCACCCCCTCCATGGGTCTATCCTAGGAGCAAAAACAGTAAAAAGAAATATACAATGACGGCTACAACCCCGACCCGGTTATGCGTCCATACAAATAATATTATATCAATTTACATATTACATGAATGAAAGAAAAAGAAAAGCTCATCTCACATCTACCCCGGCTATTCACCCGCGGCAGTCCAACGCATTCATATACACATACCATCATCAATCACAGATTACAGATATGTATAACCCCGACTAATCGACATATAGCGATTAGCCGACGTTCAATACATACAAACATCACAGATATAACATATTAGTCAAAGTATAGTGAAGTTTGATCCAAAAATACGGATTTATAGGCCCCCAAAAACAAATATCTTTTCTGGAAAACCTGGGAACATATAAACCATCTTAAAAATCCCAAAACCCTACCAGAAGAACACTGCACCAAACCCGGTCGTGAGAGGAGCCTAAACGGCGGCGGTTCCGCGGCAAATGTATGCTCATTGCCGCGGAACCGCGGCGGTTTGAAGGATTCAGGCGACCGTTTTTGGTAGGTGTCTTCACAAAACCCTGAGCCGATTTTAGGAGTAAAACTTTTTATCTTTTGAGCACAAAAAATTTCAACAGAAAGTTAGGGTTTTTGATGTTTAGGTTTTTGTGATTTTTTCGTTCGAACTTCCATACACTCTACTACTTAGCTAGTTTAAGTTTAGTTAGGCTCTGATACCACTGTAAGTCCACGTTGCCAACCCCGGTTCTTGCGGGGAGGCGGAAACGGTATAAAAATCAAATTTTTAGCGCATTAGGCAACATGGACTAACAAAAGTCGGGATCTTTTCTAAACTAAACTAGCTACCAAGCTAAAGAGAGTTAGCTACTCGGAAATGATGTTATACCTAACTTGAACTCCTTCTTCTTGAAACCTTTGTAGAGCTTGGATGGTGCTTTCCTCGTCGCCTTCTTCCGTCAAAGATGGATCCACCTGAGGGTTCAACCTTCGGGCTCCTTTCTCGAACTTTGAGAGAACTAGGATCCGTGGCTTGCTAAACCTCTAACCCTAGAGTGAGTAGAGAGTGGTTTTAGGGTGTTCTTATCTCAAGGAGAGAGTTTCTCAACACATGAGAGTGAGTCTCCTTGAACTAGAGGAGTAGGAAGAAGAAGAGAGGAGAGAGAAGTGTTATGATAGAATGAAATGGCTTTTTACAACCATAACATAATATGAAATGAATTATCAAATTAATAATAATAATCTAAATGAAATAGTTGATGGATGGTTTGGAATGACAATTATCATTACACACATTAAATGGTTTTGCTAGAATCAAAGAGCATCTTTGATATGTAATGATGATAGTCAAAGTTTCAACCATGGTCAACAAGTCAACCTTGGTCAAGAAGTCAACAAACCCAACCATGACACAATTTCATTTAATTAACATTATTAATTGATATATCATAAATTCATTAGGGTTTGGAAAAAGACGACTGTCAACTGTGCATACACACCCGTTCCGAAACCCTAATGAAAATCCTCTTCCTCCGCCTCAAACAACTGTGCATACACACCCGCATTCTTGTTCCGAGGAACAAGAACACGATGAGATAAAACTAACCCCAAAACATATACTAGTATCTGGCTCAAACCAGAGCCGGCTAGTAATATTCGTCCGGACTCCAAACGTGCACAAGTGCGCGGATGAGAACCAACCCTGTCGCAAAACCATGCGACCTCTACTCTGTTTTGCCCAAAAGCTAATAGCCCTCTGTGTGGGACTCTAAAGACTCGACACTACGCTGGCAGTGGGTTTAACCACAGACCGCAAGAGGCACTAGCTGTGCGTAACAGTCCCCAGGTAGATGCCGATAAGAAGACTGACGAGGTGAACCCCATCTGAACTCTTACTG
Organism: Agapanthus africanus; assembly: GCA_030015575.1. Classification (NCBI taxonomy): domain Eukaryota; kingdom Viridiplantae; phylum Streptophyta; class Magnoliopsida; order Asparagales; family Amaryllidaceae; genus Agapanthus; species Agapanthus africanus. The sequence continues at coordinate 281,684,260 of JASDDO010000022.1, forward strand.
AGTCTGAATGTGACAATCTCCGTACAGTCCGGTCTGTTCGTCTGATACATCGCATGGCGGGCCTATGGGGCGGTAAACGTCAGTCCCCTAAGCGGTACAAGTCGTGTCGGAGTGAAGACCAAAACACCCTGAGATAACACTGGAAGCCTACCAGTATATCTCGATTGCCCTGGCCAGGGACTACTCGTGTAATGGCTCTCCTAGACACAGCGCGATGTCAACCCCCAATACCGGGAGAGACGAATCCTGTCTAACCATCACTGCCTCCAAGTGCTTCGGGACTGTACCCAACTACTACCTGTTTGCACGACTCCTTTGAGCCGTGGTAGGGTAGTAATCAAAGTACAGTGGGAACACACTCGAGGCGAAGTGACAGTGTCAAGTCAGCGGACTAAGCTGTACTCATGTCACCTGGGAACTGATAACTGACGATAGGTATAATACCAACCTGTCAGTTCCCGACGAGTCCTGTCCAGTGTACTCGTAACCCAACGAGCACCCGTATACTATCTCCAGTACGACGTACTGATGGCTGTGGGACAGACCATCTCCCACACTGGGATGAGAAGCGCATACGCTAGTCTACTCCAGAGTATCGATGCCCTGTCTCGATAGTCCTGCGACTAGGGACCTGTATAAGGATGTGCTTATAGATTACCCAGCCCCCACTAGTGTGACTGCCATCACAACGCTGGTAATCAAGCAAAGATCCTGAGGGCTCCACTAATGTGTATAGGTGATATACTAAAATTAACACATGTACACATTGAAGTAAAAACAAACCAAGTAGCATACTACTATATTGAGCAAGATTGTTAATACAAGGTGAATATCCCAAGCTTCCATTAAGTAATATACAAACTAGTATGATACAGTAATGGCCTCTAGGGCATATACACTAAAACATTTCCTGTTATGCCACTGTTTATGCATCTTTTTATTTCAGTTGTATTTCTTTTCATTTATTGTACAAAGAATGTTAATAAATAAAAGTTGCTGTTCTTTTTATTTCTTGTCTCTTGTGTATTTATTTTATATTGCTTAGATACGCTTAGCGTATGTACTTCTGAGTATATATGTAGCGGACCTCGTCGCGTCTCCTTCACCGTACACTGGGAAGCGGGGCGTGACAGTGAGACTGGTCATTAGAGGAGTTGGGTGTTCGGTATCACACGGGCTGTGAGTATGCGACATCACAATAATTAGCCTTGAATGCAAGTGGCAGATTGTTGGATATAGTGTCCTTAAAGTCAATTATTGGATCACAGGCACGTGATTGCAATGATTAAGGGAGGACCTATACCGGTTGGATGGTCTTACTCAAGATGATAGTATGCTATCTGGTTTATCTTTTTCATCGTGTACATACATTAGGTGACCTTACAGATCACTATTACACATTAATAGAGCCCTTAGGATTCTTGCTAGACTACCAGCAGTATTATAGCAATCATATACGTGAGAGTTGGGTAGTCTACAAGCACATCCTTATAGTAGTCCTTAGTGTTAGTGTATATGCCCTAGGGGCCATTATTGTATCATACTAATTTGTATAGTACTTAATGGAAGCTTGAGATATTCACAGTTATATCAACAGTCTCTCTCAACATAGTAGTATGCTATTTGGTTTATGTCTATCTAAATATGAGTATATGTTAGCATATCGCGAATACATATTGATAGAGCCCTTAGGATCTTGCTTGACTACCAGTGTTGTGACGGCAGTCACACTAGTGGGGGCTGGGTAGTCTACAAGCACATCCTTTTTTAGGTCCCTAGTCGTAGGTTTATCGAGATAGGGCATCGATACTCCGGAGTAGACTAGTGTGTACGCTTCTCATCCCAGCAGGGGAAATGGTCTGTCCCACAGCCATTAGTACGTTGTACTGGAGATAGTATACAGTTGCTCGTTGGGTTATGGGTACACCGGACAGGACTCGCAGGGAACTGTTGGTTGGTATTATACCAGTCGTCAGTTAACAGTTCCCAGGTGACATTAGTACAGCATAGTCCGCAGACTTGACACTGTTGCTTCGTATCGAGTGTGTTCCCATTGTTCTTAGATTGCTACCCTACCACGGCTCAAAAGAGTCATGAAAACAGGTAGCAGTTGGGTGTCGTCCCGAAGCACTTGGAGGCAGTGGCGGTTAGATAGGATTCGTCTCTCCCGATATTGGGAGTTGATATCGCGCTGTGTTTGGAGAGCCATTACGCAAAGTCCCTGGCCAGGGCAAATGAGATTTACTGGTAGGATTTCCAGTAGCTTCTCAAGGTGTAATGGGCTTCAATCCGACACGACTTATACCGCTTTTAGGGGACTGACGCTTGCCGCCCCCTAGGCCCAATATGCGATAGTCCTAGACGAACAGACCGGACTGTACGAAGATTGTTACATCAGGCTTAGTAGGAGTTTGGATGGGTTACCTCATCGGCCTTCTTATCGACATCTACCTGGGGACCGTTACGTACAGCTAGTACCGCTTGCGTCCTGTGGTTAAACCCACTGCCAGCGTAGTGTCGAGTCTTTAGAGTCCTACATAGAGAGTTTCCCTGCTTCAGGAGAAACGATATAGAGGTCGTATGGTTTTACGACAGGGTTCGGACATATACGTGTATTTATGCACGTACGATATTCGAACAGTTTTTACTAGCGGGCTTTAGTTTAAGCTAGATTTTAGTATTGGATTATTGGATTTATAAAGTCTCGGTATTTCCGTGTTTTTACGGATGGGAGGGGCATTCTCATAATTAGTCGAGAAGCTTCTAGAAGAAAGATGAGGTGGAGAGCTTAGGTGTTATTTGCATTAAATGGATTATTGACTCATGAGATGATTCATCCAAATGAGTTAATGAAGTATTTATTGCTTAATGACTCATGAGATGATCCATTGTTTACATTAAATGAAGCATGGTTGTAAATATCAAATAATGATTTATTTGATATTCTTTATGCTTCATCAAATATAGAAATGAGACATAATTCATTTTCATTCTCACTTACACATTCTCTCTCCTCAAGCTCTCTCTCTCTTCAAAGACCTAACCCTAATCCTCTCATGTGTTGAGATCCAAGGGTTAGCAAGACTAATAGATCCCTAATCCATCTCCATATCCTCTAGGTTACCTTGATTAGCAATCATAGCCACCTAGTTACCTCAAGTGAGAGGTTAAAGCTTGGAGAAGGAGCTCTCGGGTGGATCTTCTATCACATCGAGGAGACCGACGAGGAGGTGAACTACAAGAACAAGAAGGACTAGAATCTTGAGGTATAATCATCTATCATAGTAGTTAATCACTTCTAGATAGTTGTTAGTTAGGGTTTAGCAAAGATCCGTAAAGTTAGTCAATGTTTACTCAAACAAAATGATTGCTTTACCTATTCCTCCTCCACGCATCATGTGGGGTGTCTAACATCGACTTACAGTGGTATCAGAGCATAGCTAAACCATAACTAACATGTTAGCAAAGTCATTAGAAATTCGATCGCAAAACGAACCCGAAAAAACATCATTTTCAAATAGTTTCTGCCGTTTTTGAAATGGGGTCTAAAAATTTTTCAGGGACCCTTAAAAATACAAGCAGGGTTTTTTTAAGAACTGTGAAGAAATTTGGGATCATGAATCGTCTAAACGGCCGCGGAACCGCCGCCGATCCAAGCGATCCGCCGCGGATCCGTGGCCGAGTTGACACCAAGTCAACCCAAATTTGCTCAGTTATTCTTCTGTGTTGATGTTGTGTTTTCTTAGATGATTTGTTTCTGCTCAGGTTTTATGTGCACAGAGAATTGTTTGGAGTAGATTCATTAGTGTTGCTTGATCGAAATTCTAAGATGTTTGGCTAACTTGATTATATCTGTGTTGTGTTTAATGTGTTCGTAAACCTCCCCTAACTGCTAGTATGTCGGTTAGCAAGGGGTTGCACATTTCTGTAATGGTTTTTACTGGTTTTTGATTGTGGACTTGTTGGATTGTCGTGAATGGATAGCCGGGGATGTGAGACGAGTGTTTCTTTCATTCAAATGTAAATTGTAATTTGTTGTAATATTCTTTTGCGGGGTACATCCGGGTTAAGGTTGTAGCCACCGTTGTATTATTTCATTTACTGTTTTCTGCTCCTATGATAGACCCAAGGTGGGGTGCACAAACTACCGGGTACATTGAAGTGTTTAGTGGTCTACTCATGTCGTTGAGGGAGACCGCTTCACTTTGGGTACTTGGCGGGTAGTTTGTCATACCCGTAGGGGTCTAGGGTGGGGTTTTGGCTATTCATCGCGACTGTGTAATCCGTGTTTCTTTGCCAGCTCAAAACGAATGCGGACTCATAGAAAATCCAATATGTTCATCTGTGATCTGGAATGCCTATTATTGCGTGTGACGAATGTACAATATATATATATTATATCTATTAGGCATCACTTATGTTTTATACCCACGCTAGCCCAGCCCCCGCTCTATCGTTAGTTAAGTAACCTAACGGGTGAATGACGAGGCCCAGTGGCGAATGCGGATAGCATAAGTGGAAGTTGTATTTTCATTGTTTTCTGCAATGATAGGTTAATTGATGGGGCTCATTATATTAATGAAAAGAAAATAAACCAAAGTTGTATCATTGGAACAGTTTAAAAGAAACCACTCGGTAATTTTTAAAACAACAGATTTTCAATTGCGGAGCTTAAACCTCTCCTTTTAAAAGCTATCAGGTTCCTTCTATCATATCAAGTTCACTATGTTCACGGTTTCGCCAAAACCATTCGTAGCCCTCCATCATTTCATTTGGATATTCAGTAGTATTCAAGCTATGTATTTTGACCAACGCCAAGGCATAGTGTTTGGTAGATGCTAGGTATTCATTTGTTGCATAGATAGATGAGTTAGTTTGGGACGGTCATACTATCATTTGGCCAACGTCAGGGGTATGTACAGATGGGTTCAAATTAACAAGATAATGATGGGTAGAACTTGACATGTGACTTATGACATATTGACCAACGCCAAGGACATAAGAGCATGGGGCAGAAATTTATATCGGGAATTTCTAAAGAAACTGAAATTTGGTAAGAGTTGCATACCATTTGGAGTGTGATAATTTTGGTAGAATTTCTTCAGCTTTATCACACGATGATATTTGGATCCCGATCCTACTGTGAGTATCCTCTACTCATCAGGAGATTCGTCACTTAAGGATCAATACTATAAACCAAGTAAGTGTCGAGAAAGGTGTTAGCGGGGCTACGCCCCCTGTGAAAAGAGGTTATTTAATTAAGGAACTTCGCGAAAGCATCGTAAAACCTCCCTCGAAGTACCGACACCGGCCTGACTGAACGGTTAAGAAAGTATTGTATGGTGAAAATAGTCCTGACTAGTTCTTTCTTTTTGGTTTGAGGAGGGATTCTAGAAATAGTGGGAGCCATCCTGTTTAGATAAACTAAAAACCACTCTAAACTTGCGAGAGCATCATGCTAAAGTGTTTCCTTCTCTCTCCTAATTGTAGCGACCCAGAACATGACAGGCCTTAAGTTACTATTAGATAAAAATATTTTGACAGGGCCAAACTATAAAGACTGGTTCCGGAATGTCAAGATGGCTAAAACTTATAACAAATTGGGGTATGTCCTTACTACTAAGGTACCTGTTATCCCTGGTCCAGAATCTAGTGTTGCGGATAAGGAAATCCGGAAGACCTGAAAGGTAGACTGTGCGAAGGCCAAATGCATCGTGCTTGCCTCTATGAATATTGAACATCAGAGGAGGCACGAGAATATGGATCTTGAATCCATATTTCTCCACACCAAGGAACTGTATGGAGAGCAATCTCGTATAGTTAGATACGAGACCTCGAAGAACTTGTTTCAGTCGTGGCTGGCCGTCGGATCATCTGTAGGAGAACATGTCCTTAAGATGATTGGCTATATTAAAGAGCTCGCAGACCTCGGGACAACATTAGAGAACGAGCTATATACAGACTTGGTTCTTCAGTCCCTTCCTTCCACCTACGTCTAGTTTATTCTGAATTTCAACATTCAAAGAAAGGAAGTTGAACTTCCAGAACTCCTTAATGTAGGGTTCCTAGGCACTCTAATGAAGTCTCACAAGGCATCGACCATGCCAATTTAAAAAATTATGGGTGCCGAGAAACCCTAACACGGATCTTAGACTAGAATTCTAGGCGAAAAGATAATCTAGTTAACTACTTAACTAAAAGTTAGATGCTACAACCTTTGTAGATCCAGATTTCCACTTGCTTAGCTCCACGTGGGTGTCCTCTCGCTGTCCATCTCGAATCCTAGACTCGATCGTCGGCTTCATCGGGAAAACGAGCGGGCAATGTCGTCGGCTTCGTGCCGAAGATGATCTACGTCGAGGTTGCGCAAGTTCAAGCTCCAACTTCACCAAGTTGTGAAACTTGTGAAGAAAACACCCAAAACAACTTGGCAAGAGGTAGAGGGTGAAGAAATAGGAGGTGGGTTCACTTTAGAATTGGATTTTACTCACTTTTGCTCAAGTTGCCATTGATGGCATCAAGCTTTTCTCTTGAAGATGAAGATGAAGAAGCAAATAGAATATGATAAGTCTTTTTAAAAAGAATAATAAAATCAAATACTTATCATGTTCTAACCTAGATTAAGTGTAGAGAATAAACCATGGTCACTTGGATGGGTTAGGGTTAAGCATGATGACAAGAAGGGTTACAAAAGTCAAAGCTTCATGAAGCTTCAACTTAAAACAAAAAAGGCCACCATTCTCATCTTAATCCATTTCAAATAAATAAATAAATAAATAAATGAAAATGCAAAACCCTAATCAACACTTAACCATGGTTTAATTCTTTATACTTAACAACAAGATCATGTATCATCAAACATGATAAAAATATGTGCACAAAAGTATATCACATATACTTCATGCACATCAAGTGAGAAAATCCATATAAAGTGAACCAATACTAGTTAATGCAATGTAGTATATCAAATATATAATTATACATTAAATCATTAAATCAACACTTGATTTAACGATCCGGTCATATCGCATATAACCGACTAGTATCCAATGTATCGGCTTATCGAATCAATGATTCGATAATTAGGTCATATCGAATATAACCAATCGAAACATTTATCGCAAGAATGAAATGCGGTATCACATACACGCATTATTCTCGGTCCGGCACATATCTCATATGCGCTCCTATTTCGTTTCGCTTGAGCCAGGAAACCTCTGTGTAGGACTCTAAAGACTCGTCAATACGCCGGTAGCAGATGATGATCATATCAAGCACCCACAAGCCGCAAGCGGTCTGCTAAACGTAACGGCCATCCGGGTATTGAGCGATCAGAAGATCGACAAGCTAGCCCGCTCACACTCCTGTGAATCCAACCAGTAACACTTACCGTACAGTCCGGTCTGTTCGTCTGATACGTCGCATATCAAGTCTAGGGGTGGTAAACGTCAGACCCCAATAACCGATAAGTCGTGCCGATGTGAGGCTCATAACGGGTCGAGAAACTACTGGTAACACTTACCAGCAAATCTCTGATCATCCCTGGCCAGGGACTTCCCTGTTACGGCCAATCGAGCACAGCGCAACATCAACCCCCAATACCGGGAGAGACGAAACCCCTCCTATCGCTCATTGCCTCCATGTGACTCGGGACTGTACCCAAAGACCACCATTTTGCACGCCCTCATGGACGTGGTAAGGTAGAGATCAAAGCATAGTGGGAATCACACAAGTCTCTATGACGATCTTGGGTCTACAGACTAACCTGTACAAGTGTCACCTGAGAACTGCCATCTGACGTGAGGTATAATACCATCTGGGAGTTCTCGGCGAGTCCGTCCAGTGTACCCAGTCTCCACTGAGCACCCGTATACCATCTCTGATGTCAAACACCAATGGATATGGGATCATCCATCGCCCATCACATGGGTCGAGAAGCGTATACGCTAGTCTACACTGGTATATCGATGCCCCGTCTTGATACACCCACGACTAGGGACCTTGAAGGATGTACTTATGGACTACCATGTCCCCACTAGTATGATCTGCATCATAGTCCAGGTAGTCAAGTACACATCCTAAGGGCTTTACCAACATGTAACTATAAGATAGTATAAAGAGACAAGTGTACATGTTAAGATAAAGAGCAACCAGATAGCATACTATCATGTCGAGCAAGAAAGTCATCTCTATATATGTCCAAGCATCCAATATAATATACATCATCTGTACAATACTGGCCTCTAGTGCATACATACAACTAACTATCTCCCACTTGCACTAGGGCCAGCTGCTGTAGTATCGCATACCGAGCATCCCGAAGAGTCTCTCAAACTGTATCTGGGGAATGGCCTTAGTGAGTGGATCCGCCGTGTTGTTCTTCGTGTCAACCCTCCTGACCTCGATCTCCCGGTGATCAACTATCTCCCGGATCAGGTGATATCGCCTCAGAATATGCCTGGATCGCTGATGGGACCTGGGTTCCTTGGCCAAAGCCACCGCTCCATTGTTATCGCAATACAAAGGTATTGGACGCTCAATGGATGGAACCACTCCAAGTTCATTAATGAACTTCTTGATCCAGACAGCCTCTTTGGCAGCATCGTTGGCAGCGATGTATTCAGCCTCCATCGTCGAGTCTGCCACGGTTTCCTGCTTGGAACTCTTCCAGCTAACCGCCCCTCCGTAAAGGGTAAAGACAAAGCCCGACTGCGACTTAGAGTCGTCCTTATCACTCTGGAAGATCGAATCGGTAAAGGACTCCACTTGGAGCTCTCCGTTACCATACACCAAGAACATATCTCTAGTCCTTCGCAAGTACTTGAGAATGCTCTTCACAGCTGTCCAGTGACTCTCTCCAGGATCAGCTTGATACCTGCTCACTATACTTAGTGAGTATACTACATCGGGTCTGGTACATAGCATCGCATACATGATAGAGCCCACGACCGAAGCATAGGGTATCCCTTGCATGCGAGCTCTCTCCAAATCAGTCTTGGGGGACATCTCTTTGGAGAGAGTGACTCCAGAGATCATGGGCAAGTTCCCACGCTTGGACTCTTCCATACTAAACCTCTTTATTATGGTGTCAATGTACCTGGATTGGGACAATCCCAAAATCCGTTTGGATCTATCTCTATAGATCCTAATTCCCAATATGCAGGAGACATCACCAAGATCTTTCATTGAGAATCTTTGTGATAAGAAGAGCTTGACCGATTGCAGCATAGGAATATCATTTCCTATCAAGAGTATGTCGTCCACGTACAATACGAGGAAGACAACCTTACTCTTTGCCACCTTCTTGTAGATACAAGGTTCATCTGGATTTTTGACGAAATCAAACTCTTTGATAACGACGTCAAAGCAGATGTTCCAACTCCGCGATGCTTGCTTTAATCCATAAATGGATTTAAGCAGCTTGCACACCTTTCCGCTGCTCCCACTGTCTACGAAGCCCTCTGGCTAAGTCATGTACACGCACTCTTCTAAATCACCATTTAGAAAGGCGGTCTTAACATCCATTTGCCAGATTTCGTAATCATGATAAGCAGCGATGGCAAGCATGATCCGGATGGATTTAAGCATAGCCACTGGAGAAAAGGTCTCGTCATAGTCCACACCTGGTCTTTGACGAAACCCTTTGCTACAAGTCTAGCTTTGAAAGTCTCCACTTTCCCATCTACACCAAGTTTCTTCTTGAAGATCCACTTGCTCCCAATGGGTTTTACCCCTTCAGGAGCAACGTCCAAAGTTCATACTTTGTTGGTGTACATGGATTCCATCTCGGACCGCATAGCATCCAGCCATTTCACTGAGTCCCCACTCGTGATGGCCTGCTCGAAGCTAGTTGGGTCATCATCCTCCATGATGCAATCCTCACTTCCACCATCAATGAGAAAACCGTAGTATATCTCAGGTGGACGAGAAACCCTACCAGATCGGCGGAGAGGCTGGGGTTCGTCGGGTACTACCGAATCCTCCGGTTCCACTAAATCTTCAGTTATAGTTTGTGTTTCTGGAACTTCTTCCAGTTCTACCTCAGAGCCACTAATCTCTTTTGCAAGAAATTCCATTTCTAAAAAGGTGGCATGTTGAGCAATAAACACTTTTCGTTGTTCACTGTGGTAGAAAAAATATCCATTTGAATGTTTAGGATATCCCACAAACTTACATAGAACTGACCGTGCCTCGAGTTTGTCTGGATTTTGCCTTTTGACATAGGCCGGACAACCCCATATCTTAACTCGTTTAAGACATGGTCTCTTCCCACTCCATATCTCATATGGTGTGGTAGGTACAGATTTAGTTGGAACTTGATTCAATAGGTATGCCGTTGACTCAAGCGCATACCCCCAGAAGGAAATAGGTAACTCAGCTGTACTCATCATAGAGCGCACCATATCTAATAGGGTGCGATTCCTCCGCTCCGATACACCGTTGTGCTGTGGTGTATAAGGAGGAGTAAGCTGAGAGAGAATCCCATTCCCTTTTAGGAAGTCCAGGAATTCATTGCTCAAGTATTCACCTCCTCGATCAGATCGAAGGATTTTAATACTTTTTCCGGTTTGTTTCTCGACTTCTTGTTTATATTCTCTAAATTTCTCAAAAGCTTCAGACTTGTGTCTTATCAAGTACACATGTCCGTATCTTGAGAGATCGTCAGTGAATGTAATGAAGTACGAAGAACCATCCCTGGCATGTGTAGACATGGGACCGCATACATCACTATGTATTAGTCCCAAGAGTTCGGTAACTCTTTCTCCGTGTCCCGTAAACGGAGTTTTGGTCATCTTGCCTTTGAGTCATGACTGGCAAGTGTCATAAGATGAAAATTCGAATGGTTTCAAATACCCATCCTTATGCAACTTAGCCAGTCGTGTCGTATTGATGTGACCCAGTCTACAATGCCACAAGAAGGATTCGTTCAGTTCAGAACTCTTCCTCTTGTGTGTGTTTGTTATGCTCAGAACTGTTGATTGATTTAGAACATAAATGCCATTGCATAACGTGCCTGATCCAACCAACTTTTGGTTACGGAAAATGTTCATAACATTGTCCTGTAATACAAAATTATATCCCTCTTTACTCAATAAAGAAACTGATATAATGTTGCATATCAGGTTCGGCATGTAATAGCATTTGTTCAGAACCAATGTATTACCAGTTGGTAATACAAGGTGATATTCCCCGACAGTCTTAGCTGCAACAATTGCACCATTTCCAACTCTTATGTCTTTATCACCTTCTCCAAGTTCTCTACCTTTCTTAAGCCCATGTAACTGATTACATATATGGGACCCTGACCCGGTATCCAATACCCAGGACGTAGAGGAAATGGAGAAACAGTTCTCAGTGACGAACACACCCGAAGAAAATGCATCAACATGTACTTTCTTCATTCGGGTGGCATGGGAATCCTGGTATTCCCCTATATCCTGTTCATTCCTATAACTCTTATAAGAAAGAACGGAACCAACGTTCCCCAGCACAGTATAACATGCGGGTTCGGTCAATACATCCATATTATTATCTTGATTAAGGCATGAAATGGTCACTACCTGGAGAGAGAGAGAAGAAAACACTTTAGCGTATGCTCGTGCAAGATCAGATTGGTTATTATCTTATCTAATCAGGATGGCTCCCACTGCTTTTTATCAAATCTTCCTTCAAACCCTAAAAGGAAAGACTAGCCGGGATTAATTACGCACTACAAGTTCGCCAATCTTTCAGCCAGGCCAGTGTCGGTACTTTGAGGGAGGTCCCCCGTGCTTTCGCACGAACCTAATTAATGTAAACCTCGTTTTCCCAAAGGCGTAACCTCGTTAACACCTTTCTAGACACCTACTTGATCGGCTAATTGTAATGTGTAAAACTCTCCCAGGAGTAACTCTTACTCGTAGCGGGTATCACGATCCAACTATCTCATAGAAGGTATGCAATCTCATTGCAAATTTCAACACTTAAAATTCCCGATAATATTTTGCCCCTAGTGTGCCATGACATTGACAGAGGTCAACAAATCATAGTGCACTAGTCAAGTTTAACCCGTCATTTCTTGATTGAATCAAACCCACTCGCACGACCCTTTACAGAGGTCAACAAGGTCGTATGACTACCCTAATCCAATCACATCACATGCTTTGCAGATAATTACTAGTTAGCTACTGCACACTACGCCTTGACAGAGGTCAACAAACGCAGCACGAATACTAAATAGTCTTTATCTGAAATGACGGAGGGCTACGACAGGTTTTTCTGAAAACCTATTGCGTAATGAACTCTATATCGTTGTAGAATCAAATGAAGTTTTGAAATGGAGTGATTTTGATGCTTTTCCAGTTTTGCTAAAGGGGTCACTCCCGGTGAAGGGATCGTCGGCCCTTTCCTCGTCGAATGAGGTGCGGGATATATCATATATATCACTGTGCGAAGCAAAAAACTCTTAAAAGCAATCAAAGCCATACCGAGTGCGTAGCATCTGCCAGTTATTGCTAAAGGAGTCACTCCCGGTGAAGGGATCTCGGTCCTTTCCTCATCGAATAAGGTGCAGGATATATCACATATACCGCTGTGCAAAGCAAGAACTGTAGCTACCTGTTTTATTTTAAAATTCGATTCCACAACATCTTAGGTTTCTTATCTTTCATTAATCACATTAATGAAATCCCATCATTTAAATACCTAAACATCACAGATAGATATGACGTACACTTATGCCATCCGCATTCGCCTCGATGTCCCCTCGTGCACCGTTAGGTTAGGTAACTAACGACAGAGCAGGGCAGGGCTAGCGCGGGTGTAAAACATAAGTAACGTCTATATAATATATCATATATACTATATACTATATCCATCACAGAACATCACATGATCACATCACAGATATCGAAGCAGAAGAAACATATGAAATATTGGATATACTAGGACGTCCGTGTTTTCAATACGAGCCAGTATAAAACACGGATTCCACTGTCGTGATGAATAGCCAATCCCACACCCCTAGACCCCTACGAGATCGGCAAGCAACCCTGCCAATTCTAGGGTTAGGAGACCCGGACTCGATTCCTCGAGTTGGTCTCCCACTGGACCCCAGAACCCGGTTACTTGTGCTCCCCTCCTTGGGTCTATCCTAATGCGGAAAAGTAAATAATATACAAAGGGTGACAACTTCCGCTACCTGGAAGTGCCCCAAATAAAAGAATATTACATACAAGTTTTTACATGAATGAAAATGAAAAACACTCATCTCACATAAAAACCCCCGGCTATTCGAACACGACGATCCAATATAACATATCCAGCAACACATAACATCACATGTCATCAACGTAAGTAAGTATGCATACCCCAATTGTCGTTGACGTATAGCAACGAAACCGGCGATATAAACATACTACACTTACGGTCACAGAAAAGAAAGTGTAAAACTACAACAGTTGGAATCCGCAACCTCTTTAGACATCACATGCCTAATCAAATGAAATACTTAGACATCTCATGCCTAACAGTTATAAACCCCGCATTTTAGTCTCATTATCGAAAACTCTTTTCAATATCAAATGAAACTAAACCGCTAGATTTATATCATTCATTCAGTTATCTCATAACTGTTTGTGAATTCCAATTATTGTATCCCATTCCGGATAAATAGAATATATTAAACTTTCCGATCGAACATTCGAATACCCAAGTTTTCCCGAAACCGTCCAACACATGAAATAGGTTCAAAGACATTCACTTCATGCCTCAGTACCAACGGTCCAGCCGTAGAAGGGTCAAGCCAACGCCTCACATGTGGCACGCCGTACTGGCCCAAACCCGAACGTTCAAAGGGCAGTTCAAGACGGTCACATAATCGAGTTAAGGTTTGTTGTCTTCTAGAGGGTCCATCGCGTTACTTGCACTACTTAGAACGTCGTTAAACTACGGAAAAATCCAACACTTGGAAATTTCCCGACAGGGGAAAAATTGGGTATTTATATCCGGTCGAACTTTTTAACATATTCTAAAAATTATCCGGAAAAACACACAGACAAAATTTGATAATCCGATCGAATCTTTTATTCCCAATACAACCCCAGAATACTCTTCTGTAGAGTCACAATAAAAATACCCCAGAAACTATAGCATTAAATTATATAAGTTACTGTGCAAAAATCATTAAATAAAGGAACAGTATGGCTGCGGAACCGCCGCACAATGCATAGCTGGTGCCGCAGTTCCGCGGTGTAAAAGTGGTATTAGGTCCTCGGATTTCACAGTAATTCATATAACACCCTGCTTAATTTTCTGCATATTTTTAATTGACAAAAATGCACGATTTCAGAAAAAGTACAGAGAGCATTTTAGGGTTTGGGTTTCGGTTCGATCGGGTTTCAAACGTCGTCTAGATTTCGCCTAAGGCTCTAGCTTGGCTCTGATACCACTGTAGGGTTCCTAGGCACTCTAATGAAGTCTCACAAGGCATCGACCATGCCAATTTAAAAAATTATGGGTGCCGAGAAACCCTAACACGGATCTTAGACTAGAATTCTAGGCTAAAAGATAATCTAGTTAACTACTTAACTAAAAGTTAGATGCTACAACCTTTGTAGATCCGGATTTCCACTTTCTTAGCTCCATGTGGGTGTCCTCTCGCTGTCCATCTCAAATCCTAGACTCGATCGTCGGCTTCATCGGGAAAACGAGCGGGCAATGTCGTCGGCTTCGTGCCGAAGATGATCTACGTCGAGGTTGCGCAAGTTCAAGCTCCAACTTCACCAAGTTGTGAAACTTGTGAAGAAAACACCCAAAACAACTTGGCAAGAGGTAGAGGGTGAAGAAATAGGAGGTGGGTTCACTTTAGAATTGGATTTTACTCACTTTTGCTCAAGTTGCCATTGATGGCATCAAGCTTTTCTCTTGAAGATGAAGATGAAGAAGCAAATAGAATATGATAAGTCTTTTTAAAAAGAATAATAAAATCAAATACTTATCATGTTCTAACCTAGGTTAAGTGTAGAGAATAAACCATGGTCACTTGGATGGGTTAGGGTTAAGCATGATGACAAGAATGGTTACAAAAGTCAAAGCTTCATGAAGCTTCAACTTAAAACAAAAAAGGCCACCATTCTCATCTTAATCCATTTCAAATAAATAAATAAATGAAAATGCAAAACCCTAATCAACACTTAACCATGGTTTAATTCTTTATACTTAACAACAAGATCATGTATCATCAAACATGATAAAAATATGTGCACAAAAGTATATCACATATACTTCTTGCACATCAAGTGAGGAAATCCTTATAAAGTGAACCAATACTAGTTAATGCAATGTAGTATATCAAATATATAATTATACATTAAATCATTAAATCAACACTTGATTTAACGATCCGGTCATATCGCATATAACCGACTAGTATCCAATGTATCGGCTTATCGAATCAATGATTCGATAATTAGGTCATATCGAATATAACCAATCGAAACATTTATCGCGAGAATAAAATGCGGTATCACACACACGCATTATTCTCGGTCCCGCACATATCTCATATGCGCTCCTATTTCGTTTCGCTTGAGCCAGGAAACCTCTGTGTAGGACTCTAAAGACTCGTCAATACGCCGGTAGCAGATGATGATCATATCAAGCACCCACAAGCCGCAAGCGGTCTGCTAAACGTAACGGCCATCCGGGTATTGAGCGATCAGAAGATCGACGAGCTAGCCCGCTCACACTCCTGTGAATCCAACCAGTAACACTTACCGTACAGTCCGGTCTGTTCGTCTGATACGTCGCATATCAAGTCTAGGGGTGGTAAACGTCAGACCCCAATAACCGATAAGTCGTGCCGATGTGAGGCTCATAACGGGTCGAGAAACTACTGGTAACACTTACCAGCAAATCTCTGATCAGCCCTGGCCAGGGACTTCCCTGTTACGGCCAATCGAGCACAGCGCAACATCAACCCCCAATACCGGGAGAGACGAAACCCCTCCTATCGCTCATTGCCACCATGTGACTCGGGACTGTACCCAAAGACCACCGTTTTGCACGCCCTCATCGATGTGGTAAGGTGGAGATCAAAGCACAGGGGGAATCACACAAGACTCTATGACGATCTCGGGTCTACAGACTAACCTGTACAAGTGTCACCTGAGAACTGTCATCTGACGTGAGGTATAATACCATCTGGGAGTTCTCGGCGAGTCCGTCCAGTGTACCCAGTCTCCACTGAGCACCCGTATACCATCTCTGATGTCAAACACCAATGGATATGGGATCATCCATCGCCCATCACATGGGTAGAGAAGCGTATACGCTAGTCTACACTGGTATATCGATGCCCCGTCTCGATACACCCACGACTAGGGACCTTGAAAGATGTACTTATGGACTACCATGTCCCCACTAGTATGATCTGCATCATAGTCCAGGTAGTCAAGTACACATCCTAAGGGCTTTACCAAGATGTAACTATAAGAAAGTATAAAGAGACAAGTGTACATGTTAAGATAAAGAGCAACCAGATAGCATACTATCATGTCGAGCAAGAAAGTCATCTCTATATATGTCCAAGCATCCAATATAATATACATAATCTGTACAATACTGGCCTCTAGGGCATACATACAACTAACACTTAACATGTTGAGGAGTGCAGAGGGCACCTTGCAGAAAGCAAAGGAAACACCCATTATGTTTGTTCGCGGTGCTTCCTCTTCCGGGTCTAAGGCAAGGGCCAAAGGAAGGAAGAAGAAGGCCGCTACCAAACCAAGAGGTGGTGTTGGAAAGGTGGGAGTTAAGGGAAAGACAAAGGTTGCGGTGCTAGTAGTGGCAAAGGATGAGTGCTTCCACTGTCGTAGGAAAGGCCATTGGAAGAATGATTGCAAAGCTTGGATTGCTAAGAACCAGGACCCGAAGCAAGCTGTGGCTTCAGCTTCCGGTGTGTTTGTAATTGAAAATTGTCTGTCAATCAACTCTACTTCCTGGCTATTGGATACCGGATCAGGATCTCATATATGCAATTCATTGCAGGCACTGAGAAACCGTAGAGTGCTGAAGGTTGGTGATATGACCCTCCAGGTTACTAACGGAGCTAGCATGGGTGCTGTGTCCGTAGGGGATTATCACCTTGGATTGAAGAGTGGACATATTTTGGTTTTCCGCAACTGTTTTTGTGTACCCAGTTTAACGTGTAATATCATATCAGTATCGTTGTTATCAAAAGAAGATTATGATTTCACGTTTGTAAGTGATGTTGTTAACATCCACCTTAACCATGGTTTGATTGGGTCCGGTACACTAGATAACGGTATAATGTGTTAAACCAATTACAGATTTTCAATGTCCAGAACACACTAAAAAGAAAGTCTCCAGATATAAATTAGGCTTTCTTATGGCATTGTAGACTAGGTCACATCAATGAGACAAAGTTAACTAAGTTACATAGAGAAAGATATTTGGATCCGTTCGAATATCAATCTTATGCCACTTGTCAATCATGTCTCAAAAGAAATATGACAAAGACTCCATTCACTAGACATGGAGTAAGAGTGGGCGAGCTCTTAAGACTCATACACAGCAATGTATGTAGTCCAATGTCTACACATGCAAGAGACGGTTTTTCATATTTCGTTACTTTTACGGATGATTACTTTAGGTATGGATTCATTTTGTTAATGAAAGATAAATCCGAGGCCTTTGAGAAATTCCAAGAATACAAGAATGAAGTAGAAAACCAAACCGGCAAAAGTATCAAGACACTTAGATCTGACCGAGGTGGTGAATACATAAGTGCCGAGTTCCTGGGTTACCTAAAAGAGAAAGGAATTCTCTTTCAGCTTACTCCTCCATACACTCCACAGCATAACGGTGTATCGGAAAGACAGAACCGAACCCTATTCGATATGGTACGTTCCATGATGAGTAATGCTGAGTTACCGCGATCTTTCTATAATCAGCTGCATATCTTTTGAACAGGGATTCTACCAAGACTGTTCCTACCACACCATATCAGATGTGGAGTGGGAAGAAACCCTATCTTGAGTATCTGAAGATAGGGGATGCCCAGCTTTTGTTAAAAAGCAGCATGCGGACAAACTCGAGGCACGATCAGTGCAGTGTAAGTTTGTGGGACATCTAAAGAACTCCAAGGGGTATTGTTTCTATTACGCAAGGGAACAAAAGCTTTTTGTTTCTCGTAATGCCCATTTTCTAGAACAACAGTTTTTAGAAAAGGAAACAAGTGGGAACGCAATAGAACTGGAAGAAATTCCAGAACCACAAACTACTACAGAAAGTTTGGTAGAACCAGAAGTTCAAGAAGAACAGGACATTCCCGCACCCCTCCGTAGGAGTAGTAGGCCGTCTCATCCGCCTGATAGATACTACGGTTTTCTCATAGACGGGGATAGAGAAGATTGCATCATTGATAATGATGAACCTACTAGCATCCAGCAGGCCATCCAGAGCGGTGACTTAGTAAGATGGCTGGATACAATGCGGACCGAGATGGAATCCATGTACACCAACAAAGTATGGACTTTGGACATTGCTCCAGATGGGATAAAACCCATAGGATGCAAGTGGATCTTCAAGAAAAAGATCGGTGTAGATGGACAGGTGGAAACCTATAAGGCTAGACTTGTTGCAAAGGGTTTTCGTCAAAGACCTGGTTTGGACTATGACGAAAAATTTTCTCCAGTGGCTATGCACTAATCCATTCGGATCCTTCTTGCCATTGCCACCTTCCATGATTATGAGATCTGGCAGATGGACGTAAAGACGGCTTTTCTAAATGGTAATTTAAAAGAGTGCATCTACATGGATCAGCCAGAAGGTTTCAATCAGAGTGGGAGCAGCGGGAAAGTGTGTAGGTTGCTTAAGTCTATTTATGGACTAAAGGAGGCATAGCGGAATTGGAACATCTGTATTGATGAAACGGTCAACGAATACGACTTTATCAAAAATCCAGATGAACCATATATATATAGTAAAATTGTAGCACGAACTGTCGTATTCCTCGTCTTGTACGTGGATGACATTCTCTTGATAGGAAATGGTATTCCTATGCTACAATCTGTCAAAAGATTCTTGTCACACAGGTTCTCCATGAAAGACCTGGGTGATGCCTCTTACATACCGGGGATCTAGATCTATCGTGATAGATTTAAGAGGATGTTGGGACTTTCGCAGTTCAAGTATATCAACACTATACTGAAAAGATTAAGTATAGAAAATTCTAAGCACGGTAGTTTACCGGTTGTCACAGAATCACCCTATCCAAAGAGATGTCTCCCAAGACTGATTTGGAGAGGGAACGCATGTCAATTATACCCTACGCTTCTGCTGCAGGCTCTATAATATTTGCGATGTTGTGCACCAGACCAGATGTAGCTTACGCACTTAGCGTGGTAAGCCGGTATCAGTCAGACCCAGGGAAGAAGCACTGGATAGCAGTAAAGAACATTCTCAAGTACCTTGAGAAGGACTAAGGAGATGTTCTTGGTTTACGACGAAAAAGACCTCAAGATCGAGGCTTTTGCTTACTCCAGCTTCCATAGTGACCAGGATGACTCCAAGTCCATATCAGGTTATGTCTTTACCATCAATAGAGGGGCGGTGTACTGGAAGAGTTCCAAGAAGGACACCGTTGCTGACTCGATGATGGAAGCGGAGTATATAGCTGCTTGCAATGCCGCAAAAGAAGCAGTCTGGATGAAGAAGTTCCTCACAGAATTTCAGGTGGTTCCAACCATTGTTGATCCAAAACTTCTGTATTGTGACAACAAAGGGGCTATAG
This sequence comes from Agapanthus africanus, assembly GCA_030015575.1. Lineage (NCBI taxonomy): Eukaryota > Viridiplantae > Streptophyta > Magnoliopsida > Asparagales > Amaryllidaceae > Agapanthus > Agapanthus africanus. The sequence continues at coordinate 281,704,055 of JASDDO010000022.1, forward strand.
CTTTAGCAAAGGAACCCAGATCCCATCAGAAGTCCAGAGACATCTTATGGTGGTATCACCTGATCAGGGAGATCGTAGATCGCCAGGAGATCGAGGTCCAGAGAGTTGCTACAGAGGAGAACACTGCAGATCCATTCACAAAGGCCTTACCTCAGATTCAGTTCGAGAGGCTACTTGAGATGATAGGTCTTCGATACGCCAGTACATGGCCCTAGTGCAAGTGGGAAATTGTTAGTATATATGCCCTAGGGGCCATTATTGTACCATACTAGTTTGTATATTACTTAATGGAAGCTTGGGATATTCACAATTATGTTAACAGTCTCGCTCAACATAGTAGTATGCTACTTGGTTTATGTCTATCTTAATATGTGTATATGTTAGCATATCGCGAATACATATTGATGGAGCCCTTAAGATCTTGCTTGACTACCAGCGTTGTGATGGCAGTCACACTAGTAGGGGCTGGGTAATTGTTAGTTATATATATGCCCTAGAGGCCATTGTTGTACACATGATGTATATTATAGTGGATGCTTGGATATATATAGAGAGGACTTTCTTGCTAGACATGATAGTATGCTATTTGGTTTCACTTTGTCTAAACATGTTGACTTGTATTAGTTTATTGTCTTGCTCTAACATGTTAATAAAGCCCTTAGGATATGTACTCGGCTACTAGAACTATGATGAGATCATACTAGTGGGTCCACGGTAGTCGACGAGTATATCCTATAACTATTCCTAGTCGAGGGTATATCGAGACAGGGCATCGATACACCAGAGTATACTAGCGTATACGCATCTTGACCCATATGATGGGCGATGGATGATCCCATATCCATCGGTGTTTGACATCAAGGATGGTGTACGGGTGCTCAGTGAAGTCTGGGTACACTGAACGGACTCGCCGAGAACTCCCAGATGGTATTATACCTCACGTCAGATGGCAGTTCTCCGGTGACACTGGTACAGGTTAGTCTGTAGACCCGAGATCGTCATAGAGTCTTGTGTGATTCCTACTGTTCTTTGATTTCCACCTTACCACGTCCAAGAGGGCGTGCAAAACGGTGGCTTTTGGGTACAGTCCCGAATGACATGGAGGCAATGAGCGATAGGAGGGGATTCGTCTCTCCCGGTATAGGGAGTTGATGTTGTGCAGTGTTCGGTTGGCTATAACTGGAAGTCCCTGTCCAGGGCTGATATAGAGTGCTATTGGTAAGTGTATCTGTACTTTCTCGACCCATTATGAGCCTCACATCAACACGACTTATCGGTTTCTGGGGTCTGACGTTTACCACCCCTAGACTTGATATGCGACATATCAGACGAAGAGACTGGACTGTAAGGTAGTGTTACTGATTAGATTCATAGGAGAATGTACATACTTGCTTGTTGATCTTCTGATTGATCAATACCTGGGAGATTGTTATGTATAGCTGACCGCTTGCAGCTTGTGGGTGTTTGATATGATCATCACCTACTGCCGGCATATTTGTAGGGTTACTAGGCACTCTCACAAGGCTCTACAAGGCATCAACCATGCCCGATTAAAAAATTAGACGTGCCGAATAACCCTAACCAAGATCTTAGACTAGAGATTAGGCGAAACAAATAGCAAGTAAACAACTTTACTTCTAAGAGTTTGGGATTACAACCTTTGTAGTCCGGTCATTCACTTCATAAGCTCCGTGTTGTGGTCCCTTCACTGAGATCATCAAGTTCCCGGACACTAGAGAGGCTCTACGAAGAGAAAGATGCAAGCTTGCTTCCGATCTTCGATAATAAAGATGATCTACCTTGAAGAAACTCAAACCCAAGCTTCTGCTTTGCTAATCAAGTATTAGCAAAGCAAACACCCTAATCCAAATGGCTAGAATAGATTAGGATGATGAAGTAAGAATTTAGCTCTCATTTATTTTCATAATCTCACACTAATTCATCACAAAACTCAAAGCTAGAAAGCTTTGCAAGGAGGAAGAAGAAGATGAACTCATTTGTGATGAATAATGAATTGTAATCATAATTACAAATGCAACCATGGTTGATCAAAGAAAGGGCTAACCATTGTAGAGAGTTAACTAGGGTTAAGGCTTTGGGTTGGGTTTAAAAATATCTCACAAAATATCAACATATTATAGCTTAGCTCAAAACAAAATAAAAGCTTCTAGAAGCTACAAGAAAGAGCTAACCCAAATCAAACCCTAACCATATTTAATCTCGACTAATCATGTTGCATTAGTAATCATAACTTGTTACAATATTATATATCAAATATATAATATATTTTTGTAACAAAAGAAAATAATACAATTAACATATATCGCATATATATCAATATATTACCCGGTGAGAAAATGAATCAATAAAGCGAGCCAATATTAGATAATGTAATGTAATATATCATATATATAATTATACATTAAATTATCGAATCAACACTTGATCCGACAATCCGGCTATTTCTCAAATAACCGACTAATATATATATCTATACCAATTCATCGAATTACACTTGATCCGATGACCCGGCTGATATCAAATATCACGAGAACAAAATACGGTATCTCATATCGCATTATGCTCGGTCATGCAAATATCACATATGTGCCCCTACTCCATTTTACCTGAGTCAAGAAACCTCTGTGTAGAACTCTAAAGAATCGTCAATACGCCGGCAATAGGTGATGATCGTATCAAACACCTACAAGCTGCAAGCGGTCAGCTAAACGTAACAGCCACCCAGGTATTAAGCGATCAGAAGATCAACAAGCAAGCCTGTACATTCTTCTGTGAATCCAATCAGTAACACTCCCGTACAGTCCGGTCTCTTCGTCTAATATGTCGCATATCTCACCTAGGGGTGGTAAGCGTGAGACCCCAGTAGGTTGATAAGTCATGTCGATATGAGGTCAATAATAGTTCGAGAAACTACTGATAACACTTAACAGTAAATCTCAGCAACCCTGGCTAGGGATTTTCAGTTATAGCCAATCGAACACAGCGCAACATCAACTCCCTATACTGGGAGAGACGAAACCCCTCTTATCGCTCATAACCTCCATGTGATTCGGGACTGTACCCATAATCCACCGTTTTGCATGCCCCATTGGACGTGGTATGATGGAAATCAAAGCACAGTGAGAATCACACAAGACTCTATGACGATCTCGGGTCTACAGACTAACCTGTACCAGTGTCACCAGAGAACCGCCATCTGACGTGAGGTATAATACCATCTGAGTGTTCTCGGAGAGTCCGTCCAGTGTACCCAGTCTCCACTGAGCACCCGTATACCTTCTCTGATGACAAACACCAATGGATATGGGATCATCCATCGCCCACCATATGGGTCAATAAGCGCATACGCTAGTCTACTCTGGAGTATCGATGCCCTGTCTCGGTACACCCACGACTAGGAACATTTGAAGGATGTATTTGGTGACTACTCTGTCCCCACTAGTATGATCTGCATCATAGTCCTGGTAGTCAAGTACTCATCCTAAGGGCTTTATCAACATGTAACATAGAGACAATCAGGTACATGTTAAGATAAAGTGCAACCTGATAGCATACTATCATATTGAGCAAGAAAGTCCTCCCTATATATGTCTAAGCATCCACTACAATATACATCATATGTACAGTAATGGCCTCTAGGGCATACATATAACTAACAATCTCCCACTTGCACTAGGGCCATCTGTTGTGGTATCACATACCCAACATTTAGCTATGGTTGAAGTATCTCATACTCAACCATCCCATAAAAGTCTCTACTGGGAAAAGGCCTTTGTGAGTGGATCCGCGCTGTTGTCCTCTGTGTCTACTCTCCTAACCTTGATCTCCTTGGGGATCAACCATCTCCATGATCAGGTGATACTGCCTAAGAATTATATCTGGATTTCTGATGGGACGGGGGTTCCTAGGCCAAAGCCATAACTCCATTGTCACACAATGGTTGGAATGATGTTCATCTCATGAACTAAAAAATATCCAGACTGCCTCTTTGGTAGCATCCTTGGTAACGATGTATCTAACCATTAATCTTCTAGTATGTCACGGTATCTAGCTTAGAACTCTTCCAACATACCGTTCCTCCATTGAGGGTAAAGAAAATGCCTGTGACTGACATTCAGTCGTCCTTATCATCCTGGAACCCTTCCAGTGAATCTCCCCAGGATCTATTGATACCATATCGCTACAACTAGTGAGAATCCTAACATCCAAATAGATCTATCTCATAGATCCATAATCCAGGATTTAGGAGGTATCACCTTGATTCTATATGGAGAACCATTGTGATAAGAGGAGATTGACGGAGCGTAGCATAGGAAACTCCTTTCCTATTAAGAGTACTGTAAGTCCATGCTACCTCTCCTGGTACTTTCGGGCATGCGGAATTTGGTGAAAAACAATTTTCTAGAGGCGGTAACATGGACTCAAAACCGGATCTTTATTAAACATCTAACTAACAACCTAACTAGGAGTTGTTAACTACGCGGTTCGGGGGTTATACCTTTCTTTCTTGAACTCCTTCGTCTTCAAACCTCGATGGTTGTCCGGATCGGCTTCACCATGTCGTCTCCTTGCGCCGAAGATCGATCCACCCGAAAGCTTCTACCTTTGGCTTCTTCTTCGAGCTTTGAAGAAACTAGTTCACTCGGTTTGCTAAACCTTATGAACTAGAGTGAGTAGAGGAGAGTGTGTTGGGATTTTTCGATATGGTTCTCGGTTCTCAACACATGATACAAGTGAACCATAGACTAAAGAGATGGAGAGCAAGAGGAAGAAGATGAGAGCTCAAGAACACAAGAGAGAGAAAAGAAATGAAAGAATGAGCAAGACTTTTTCTCTCTTGGCTCTCATAATCCAAAACCATCATAACCAATAATAGCAATCAAGTATTAGTGATGGTTTAAGCTACAATAGCCATATCATTTCATGCACTCATTTTGCATAAGAGAACAAGCAAGCAAAAGACTTTGCTATGAAATGATGGCCATTGTCATCGTGATGGTCAACTAGTCCAACCTAGTCAACCGGTCAACAAGTCAACAAAGTCAACCCCTCAACAACCATGTCACTATAATACTTAATTAATATTATTGTTAATTAAATATCATATTATCATTAGGGTTGAGCAAAAAGTCAATAGTCAACAGTCAACGGTCAACAACCCTAATGAGAATCCTCTGCCTCTGTCTCTCCATCAACTGTGCATACACACCCGCATCCGCGTTCCGAGGAACACGAATACATACTGGATAAAACCAATCCCAAAACGTACACTAGGATCGGGCTTAAACCAAAGGCCGCTAGTGTTAACTGTCCGGACACTGTACGTGCATAAGTGCACGGATGTGACCGAACCCTGTCGCAAAACCATGCGACCTGTCGCAAAACCATGCGACCTCTACTCTTTTGCCTAAAGGAGAATAGCTTTCTGTGTGGGACTCTAAAGACTCGACACTACGCTGGCAGTGGGTTTAACCACAGACCGCAAGCGGCACTAGCTGTGCGTAACGGTCCCCAGGTAGATGCCGACAAGAAGACTGACAAGGTGAAACCCATCTGAACTCCTACTGAGCCTGAATGTGACATTCTCCGTACAGTCCGGTCTGTTCGTCTGATACAACGCATGGCAGGCCTAGGGGGCGGTAAACGTCAGTCCCCTAATAGCGGTACAAGTCGTGTCGGAGTGAAGCCCAATACACCCAGAGATAACACTGGAAGCCTACGAGTATATCTCGCTTGCCCTGGCCAGGGACTACTCATGTAATGGCTCTCCTAGACACAGCGCGATGTCAACCCCCAATACCGGGAGAGACGAATCCTGTCTAACCGTCACTGCCTCCAAGTGCTTCGGGACTGCACCCAAAAACTACCTGTTTGCACAACTTTTTGAGCCGTGGTAGGGTAGTAATCAAAGTACAGTGGGAACACACTCGAGGCGAAGTGACAGTGTCAAGTCAGCGGACTAAGCTGTACTCATGTCACCTGGGAACTGATAACTGACGATAGGCATAGTACCAACCAACAGTTCCCGACGAGTCCTGTCCAGTGTACTCGTAACCCAACGAGCACCCGCATACTATCTCCAGTACGACGTACTGATGGCTGTGGGACAGACCATCTCCCACACTGGGATGAGAAGCGCATACGCTAGTCTACTCCGGAGTATCGATGCCCTGTCTCGATAGTCCTGCGACTAGGGACCTGCATAAGGATGTGCTTATAAATTACCCAGCCCCCACTAGTGTGACTGCCATCACAACGCTGGTAATTAAGCAAAGATCCTAAGGGCTCCACTAATGTGTATAGGTGATATACTAAAATAAACACATGTACACATTGAAGTAGAAACAAACCAAGTAGCATACTACTATTTTGAGCAAGATTGTATATACAAGGTGAATATCCCAAGCTTCCATTAAGTAATATACAAACTAGTATGATACAGTAATGGCCTCTAGGGCATTGTTCATAACAGAATACGGCATTTTATACCGCCAATTCTTATGCTCGTGTGTTTATAGGTAGGTACTTTTAATCCGTGTTTGTTACATATTTACAGAGTACAGGTTTTCAGTCCACATATTGCAAATCAAGAGAAAATCTCCACAGTTACACCAAATACAGAACATCTGTCACAGCAGATAAAAGCCGGGTTCCGGTCATCCATATCCGTCCAGTGCCGAGTACCAGTTCCAGAGACAAGACATATGACAGTGGTCATTCGTGTCTCGGACAAGCACAGAGCACGAGGGGGGCAGCACAAGAATCAATGGGTGCGCGCAGCTCAAGAGAGATAGAAGTCAAAAGTTAAGAAAAGATAGCAATCTTGAACTAAGAATTCTGCTGATATTCTGGAAGACTTTTGTGCAGTATGAAGTTTTCAAACACAAGGACAATTGAAACCAGGCAAACCCACAAAAAACGACCAAACAACTCACCTAGATGGCCGCGGAACCGCGGCCAATAGGGGGTCTAGGCCGCGGTTCCGCGGCCGTACTGGCCCCTCTCTCTGTCGTTTTCTGGGGTCTGTTTGGTCATTTGATTTATGGGCAGATGGTTGCCCTAGATTTCCAGTGCCCTGCCTATAAATACTCCAGAATTGAGCTAAACCAAGGGTCCAATTTTGTGTCTACTCTTTTGTAGTTTTTTGTATAGTTCTTCTTCTTCTTCTTCATTCTTCCTCCATGGAAATGTAGTGAGAGCATTGAGTGGATATTAATGAAGATGAGGGTTTTGTATCATTCTCTTTTGTTTCTTCTTCCCCTTGAGATTCTTGCTTTCTCTTGATCATTCAACCTCTTCATTGAGCTTGAATGGTTAAGGGTTAGTTATTGATCTCAAGGGTCGTATTTTCTTATGGAATTAGCGTTTCAATTCACATGCGTTCTCTACCCTTCTCTTGATCTTGCAACCTCTTGATTGAGATTGCAAGTTTAAGGGTTGGCTATTGATCCCATGCTTGTATTGAGTTCTATTTTCTTGTTCTTTTTATTGCTTTTTATTACTCTCTTATTATTATCTTGCTTTTCTTTCTTGCAATTTATTTCATGCAATTTATATTCATGCACTTAATACTTGTAATCTTTTCTTTTCTTTGTTCTTTTCTTTTGCTCTCTTTTGTTCATTTTATGAAATGTTGTAATTATTGTTGTTAAGATGAAATACGGTATTGTAAGTTAATATCTTCTTTCTCATTTCCTTTTCCCATTATTTTCCATTGAACTCCGCCCAAACCATACGCAAGCGCTCCGTTAGGCACCCTACCCTAACAAGGTAACGGTGATTCCTAACCGCGACCAGTTGCGTTCGGTTTGGCCGGAGGCGAAAGCAAGAGACAAGAACGGAAGGACAAGGGTAAATAAGCCGTATTCCACGAATACCACGCTTAAATCCCCTAATCCACGTTGTTGCCGATTGCTTTAGCTTCAATTGGTCAAGACTCGGCTCAAAGGTTTTGAGTACGGATTTCTTTAGCTTACAATTTCATATCTTTTTCTTAACAACTTTATACTTGCAAATAATACACATAGGTTAGTCTCGAACAAACACATACACATTCTTTATTGACTCGTCTAAGACAAGAGCGGAAATCCAACCATCTCCCTGTGGATCGACCCGTGCTCAACCGGCTAGCTGCATAGCGACACCGTCCTGATCGCGGTAAACTTTAGAACTTTGAACATCCGACACGCCAAAAGCGTGCGATCAAATGGCGCCGTTGCCGGGGAGACGGTAGCGTATTTTCTTTCTTGTTATTCGGGTTAATATTCTTTTTGTATATATTTATAAAAAAAAAAAATCTTTTTGTTATTTTTGATAATTTTTGTGGGCAAGTGTGCAGATTTTTGCGTATTTGCAAACTGCAATTGTGGGGAGCAAAGTGTACGTTCAAGGTTAAGGTGATTACGAAGTACAGTGCCAAAGATCCGGGTAGTTTGACCCGCGCAAGCGAACTTTTCAAGCTTACCGGATTTGATTCAACGGGGGTTTCCTAACCCAAAACTTAACGGTACGTATTCTACTAACACCTTGTTCTCAACTCCGACGCATCCAATATACTATTCTTTGCAGGATTCTTTGCAAGTTCGCTAGCAAACGCTAAAAATTGACTTACCCGTATTTGTTGCAGCGCCGCGCTTAAACTAAAAAAAAACGATTGTTTGATTTTTTATAGAATTTTTTGAATTGCGCATTGCATACATTAATACGGACTTAAGGGCAAGCGAACCCCATAATATACGGTAAAGGATTTCATCACCTTTTCCGTGGCCCACAAATCACGAACTTGAGCATAACGATTACCCGCACAAATTTTAAAAGAAATTAGACTTTAAGCCTTAAGGACTTCGCGCTTACTAGGAGAAGTTAACTGTGTTTAGAACCTCGCTTAACGGTATATTGTTTACGGGGTGTCTAGGAAAGTGTTAACGGCGAAACCGCCAAAAGAGAAAGGGTTATTTAATTAAGGAACTTCGCGAAAGCGTTGGAAAACCTCCCCTTGTCTCTGCACTTACCTGGCCTCGTGATCAGTGTATCTTGAGCCCGTTTCTCGACACAGTTTTACTTCGACAATCAAGTTCTGGAGCAGGTCTAGTTGACCTAGGTGAACCCTAGAACGATTAGGTGTGTGGTATTTTTGTGTCGTGATTGTTTTTGTCCATATTCTTTTTGTGTGTATATTTCATTCTTCTGTTAATATAAAAAAAAAATAAAAAATATCACATTCTTTTCCCCTCCTTTTCTCTGCCTTTTTTTCTTTCTTTCTCTCTTCATATCATGGGTACTCCACCTCGCAAAACTCTTGCCGAACTTTGGTACCCACAACCAGACATTACTTCTTACGGTTCTTACTTTGGCCGAACATCGAACGACCCCTCCATGCCCAAAATTTCACTGAAAGATCGCATAGCAGCGTCTAGGACAAACACTTGCACTCCTCATTCCACTTTGTATCAACCTTTTCAACCTCCCACACCCGCTTATGTTGATACCCCTTCTGCAAGTCGTCCTTTGTCCATCGCTGAACGTATTGAACAATCCCGTAGCCGATCTTTCACTCCTTTCACCACTTCAAATTCTTGGGATTAACAATTCAATTCACCTTCTTATCCCAATGTTGATCCTACTCCTGTCCAGCCATTCAATTCCTACCAGTCCTACCCTACTTTTGCACCTTCCCTAGACATTGCTTCAGAACCGCCATTTGGAAGTTTTCAGTATCCATACAACTGTGAATCTTTCACTGAAACCCCTTCACAACCAATGTCTAGTCTAGAACAATCCTTGGAAGACTTTAGGGTAGCGTCAAGCCAACAGATGATGGATTTGAATACATCCATGGCCGCCCTCATACAACCTAGTGACCCGGTAGCTAGTTTTCAACTAGCTCCAAATTTTCCAATGTATGAAGATGCGGTAGGACATGCTGTGAATTTGAGTGGAGAGAGTGAGATGTACCCCCTTCCAAATCAAACCTACCCGTCCCAAATTGAATCCCACACCTCCTGTTTTGAAAGTCTATCGAGTATCCCACATGATTTATCAATTGAAGATAGAATGATGAATGAGTTGTGCGACTTCGTAGTGTTTGATTTGCCCGCTTGTGAAGGGTCTTTTCCAAGTGAAACCGATCCTAAACCTTTTGACCTCTACACCTCCACTTTAGAACCTGAATCGATTGCTATCCATGCTTTTGTTGAGGTGTCAAAGAATGTTGATTTTCACTTGATTAAGGATATTGACGCCGGGAATATTTTGGATGATGAACCCGTAGATTTGACTGAGTTTTTCTCTCCAATTCATCATCCCGAGTCATTAAATGTTTTTTCCGAACCCCATATGCGTCTGGACCTTGATGAAATATGCATGGATAAGCTTAACTTTGAGGAGAATTTTGAGGATATTTTTGAGGATGAAACAGTTCTAGATGATGAGTCGGATTTTCCAATTCATCCTGTTCCTTTCACTGGCTGTGTACACCCTGCAGAACCCTTATCCGATACCCTTCCTCAACCACTTTCCTCCATCCTTTCCATCGTTCCGACCTTGCAAGAACCCGTATCATTTTCACTTCCTGTGTCTGGTTTACCAAGTTCGGCGTACCCATGGTTTCTCACGAACCTTGAGGGATTTGACCCCATTTCTCGACGGGTAAATATATTAGCACAATCGCTTTTCACACATCGGTCATCAAAAATTATGCTAATCTATTTACTCCATTTGCACCCTCAAGTTCGTATTCCACTTCTTTTTCCCTTCCGCCATTCTTCTTCCTCTCATATACCGAGACTGTATCCCGCTTCTCTCTGCATACGGTCTCACGTATTCTCCATTTCTTACCTCTTCACCTTCTTTCACCAACCACTGCTTTACCATGATAAAATCTTTGAATGGTTGGTGTTAACTTTTGGCCTGTGTAAGGCCTTGTATAGCTTGATACTGTTCTTTCCCCCCTAATCCTGAATTTCAACGCTTAACAGTGGAAACACTGTTTTACTTAAGTTTGGAGGGGAAACCTTTTTTGTATATATTTTTTGTTTTCCTTTTTTGTTTTGTATATAATTTGTTTTTAGGGAGCGCCGGCAATTTTGACCCTCTTAGTATAGCCTGACAGTGAGGGCACTGTCAAGTTTAAGTTTGGGGGTGTGCTCGGTAAGCTTTCTTCCTTCGCATTCATTTGTATATTTTGCATTTGCATACCTTATTAAAAACCCACAAAAATCGAAAATTTTCCAAAAATATAAAAACTTTGTCGTCAAGTTAGCTAATAGGGTAACTTAGATCTTTATTCCGAAAGTTTAGTTGATATGAGAAATAACTAAATTCTAGGCTTAGGAATTGAAAACCCTAAAAATAACCCTCATTCTTTTTAAACTTGGTAAGTATACGTCCTTACAGTTTTTTTGAGAAATAGGTAATCTTGAGTTCAGTTCTTTAGTTAAGTCAAGATGAAGGGAAAGTATTGATGCTCTACTGAAGGATAAGTCTGAAAAATAGTTTCTTTTCTTAAGTTCAAATTTAGAAAGTATATACCCTACAAACTGCACATACACGTACCTTGAAACTTGGGATAGTAGAGGATACCAAGAAATACTCTTGCCTGAAAGCCTAGTATGAAAGAAAAAACGGTATTTAAAGCTAAACACCAAAAGAGCATATTGAAAAATATATCCGGTCTTGAAAAAAGAAAAAAGAAAAAGAAAAAGAAAAAAAAAATAGAATAAATTCAAGACCTGGAAACTGCTATTTACGCTTTAAAGTTCACACATTCAGTAATCGGTCGTTAGTGCCTCAAGAAGCATTAATAGTCGCATGAAAGGTGTGTGAGCAAATCCGTCCATCCTTAATGAAAAGAAGTAGTATTAGGTATTAAGGCAAGGGTATTATAGCTTGAATTGAATTCTTGAGTGTAGGGGTGCAAATATACACACACGTAGGGGTATACAATCGATGTTTGAATAAAAGATAGAAATAAAGAATAAGACTTGTGTTTTCTGTAAAGTTGATAAAAATCCCTGATTTGAGGCCGCACTTTAGAAGGAAAACTCAGGAGAACCAACATCTTTCTAAACTTTTTTGGAACGTATAGGACCTAAGGTTAAATAGATAGGAGGTGTGAAAAATAAGGGTTGGATATTTCTAACTTAGGATGATAGAATTTCTAACGTAAATACTGAACTGTAGGAGTAGAATCATTGTTAACTTATGACACTAATTTGACGGGATTTTGTGGGTGTAATCCGCTAAAAACCCTCAGGAGACAACACTCCTCCTACTAGGGACACCTAGAGATTTAACGACTTGTTGCACATGCTCAGTGCAATCGCGTTCCCTGCGAAAGTGCGGTTAGGATTTTCTTTTTTGTGAATAATTGGTTTTGCTCGGGACGAGCAAAAGTTAAGTTTGGGGGTATTTGTTCATAACAGAATACGGCATTTTATACCGCCCATTCTTATGCTCGTGTGTTTATAGGTAGGTACTTTTAATCCGTGTTTGTTACATATTTACAGAGTACAGGTTTTCAGTCCACATATTGCAAATCAAGACAAAATCTCCACAGTTACACCAAATACAGAACATCTGTCACAGCAGATAAAAGCCGGGTTCCGGTCATCCATATCCGTCCAGTGCCGAGTACCAGTTCCAGAGACAAGACATATGACAGTGGTCATTCGTGTCTCGTACAAGCACAGAGCACGAGGGGTGCAGCACAAGAATCAATGGGTGCGCGGAGCTCAAGAGAGATAGAAGTCAAAAGTTAAGAAAAGATAGCAATCTTGAACTAAGAATTCTGCTGATATTCTGGAAGTCTTTTGTGCAGTATGAAGTTTTCAAACACAAGGACAATTGAAACCAGGCAAACCCACAAAAAACGACCAAACAACTCACCTAGATGGCCGCGGAACCGCGGCCAATAAGGGGTCTAGGCCGCGGTTCCGCGGCCGTACTGGCCCCTCTCTCTGTCGTTTTCTGGGGTCTGTTTGGTCATTTGATTTATGGGCAGATGGTTGCCCTAGATTTCCAGTGCCTTGCCTATAAATACTCCAGAATTGAGCTAAACCAAGGGTCCAATTTTGTGTCCACTCTTTTGTAGTTTTTTGTATAGTTCTTCTTCTTCTTCTTCATTTTCATTCTTCCTCCATGGAAATGTAGTGAGAGCATTGAGTGGATATTAATGAAGATGAGGGTTTTGTATCATTCTCTTTTGTTTCTTCTTCCCCTTGAGATTCTTGCTTTCTCTTGATCATTCAACCTCTTCATTGAGCTTGAATGGTTAAGGGTTAGTTATTGATCTCAAGGGTCGTATTTTCTTATGGAATTAGCGCTTCAATTCACATGCGTTCTCTACCCTTCTCTTGATCTTGCAACCTCTTGATTGAGCTTGCAAGTTTAAGGGTTGGCTATTGATCCCATGCTTGTCTTGAGTTCTACTTTCTTGTTCTTTTTATCGCTTTTTATTACTCGTTTATTATTATCTTGCTTTTCTTTCTTGCAATTTATTTCATGCAATTTATATTCCTGGACTTAATACTTTTAATATTTTCTTTTCTTTGTTCTTTTCTTTTGCTCTCTTTTGTTCATTTTGTGAAATGTTGTAATTATTGTTGTTAAGATGAAATACGGTATTGTTAGTTAATATCTTCTTTCTCATTTCCTTTTCCCGTTATTTTCCATTGAACTCCGCCCAAACCATACGCAAGCGCTCCGTTTGGCACCCTACCCTAACAAGGTAACGGTGATTCCTAACCGCGACCGGTTGCGTTCGGTTTGGCCGGAGGCGAAAGCAAGAGACAAGAACGGAAGGACAAGGGTAAATAAGCCGTATTCCACGAATACCGCGCTTAAATCCCCTAATCCACGTTGTTGCCGATTGCTTTAGCTTCAATTGGTCAAGACTCCGCTCAAAGGTTTTGAGTACAGATTTCTTTAACTTACAATTTCGTATCTTTTTCTTAACAACTTTATACTTGCAAATAATACACATAGGTTAGTCTCGAACAAACACATACACATTCTTTATTGACTCGTCTAAGACAAGAGAGGAAATCCAACCATCTCCCTGTGGATCGACCTGTGCTCAACCGGCTAGCTGCATAGCGACACTGTCCTGATCGCGGTAAACTTTAGAACTTTGAACATCCGACACGCCAAAAGCGTACGATCAGGCAAATACACTAACAATCTCCCACTTGCACTAAGGCCATGTACTGGCGTATCGAAGACCTATCATCTCGATCAGCCGCTCGAACTGAGTCTGGGGCAAGGCCTTGGTGAATGGATCTGCAGTGTTATCTTCTGAAGCAACCCTCCGAACCTCGATCTCCTGGCGATCCACGATCTCCCTGATCAGGTGATACCACCTCAAGATGTGTCTGGATCTCTGATGGGACCTGGGTTCCTTCGCTAAAGATATAGCCCCGTTGTTGTCGCAATACAGAGGTATTGGATCAACAATGGACGGAACCACCTGAAGTTCTTTCAAGAACTTCCTCATCCAGACAGCTTCTTTTGCGGCATCAGATGCAGCGATGTATTCCGCTTCCATCGTCGAGTCTGCAACGATTTCATGTTTGGAACTCTTCAAACACACCGCCCATCCATTGAGGGTAAAGACAAAACCCAACATGGACTTGGAATCATCCTTGTCACTCTGGAAGCTGGAGTCAGCAAAGGCCTCGATCTGGAGGTCTTTTCCGCCATACACCAAGAACATCTCCTTAGTCCTTCTCAGGTACTTGAGAATGTTCTTTACCGCTATCCAGTGTTTCTTCCCAGGGTTTCACTGATACCGGCTTACCACACTCAGTGCATAAGCTACATCCGGTCTGGTACACAACATCGCATACATTATAGAGCCTACCGCAGAAGCGTAGGGTATAATAGACATGCGATCCCTCTCTAAATCAGTCTTGGGAGACATCTCTTTAGAGAGGGTGATCCCGTGACAAGCCGGTAGGTTACCGCGCTTGGAATCTTCCATACTGAATCTTTTCAGTATGGTGTCGATGTACCTGGACTGTGAAAGTCCTAATATCCTCTTGGATCTATCACGATGGATCCGGATCCCCAAGATGTATGAGGCATCACCCAGGTCTTTCATGGAGAACCTGTGTGATAAGAACCCCTTGACAGATTGTAGCATAGGAATGTCATTTCCTATCAAGAGAATGTCATCAACGTATAAAACGAGGAATACTACAGTTCTCGCTACAAATCTACTATAGATGCCTGGTTCATCTGGATTTTTGATAAAGCCAAATTCCTTGACCGTCTCATCAAAACAGATGTTCCAACTCCGCGATGCCTGCTTTAGTCCATAGATGGACTTAAGCAACTTGCACACCTTTCCGCCGCTCCCACTCTGAATGAAACCCTCTGGCTGGTCCATATAGACACACTCCTCTAAATTTCCATTTAGAAAAGCGGTCTTTACGTCCATCTGCCAAATCTCATAATCGTGGAAGGCAGCAATGGCAAGAAGGATCCGAATGGATTTCAGCATAGCTACTGGAGAAAAGGTCTCGTCATAGTCCAAACCAGGTCTTTAATGAAAACCCTTTACAACCAGTCTAGCTTTATAGGTCTCAACCTGTCCATCTACACCAATCTTCCTTTTGAAGATCCACTTGCATCCTACGGGTTTTACCCCATCTGGAGCAATGTCTAACGTCCATACTTTGTTGGTGTACGTGGACTCCATTTCGGTCCGCATTGCATCCGGCCATTTTACCGAGTCAACGCACTGAACGGCCTGCTGGAAGCTAGTAGGCTCATCATAATCCATGATGCAATCCTCTCTATCCCCGTCTATGAGAAAACCATAGTATCTCTCGGGCGGATGAGACTTCCTAGTACTTCTGTGGAGCGGCGCAGGAATGTCCTGATCTTTTGAACCCTCTGGTTCTACTAAGCTTTCAGTAATAGCTCGTGGTTCTGGAATTTCTTCCAGTTCTATTGCGTTCCCACTTATCTGATTTTCCAAAAATTCAGTTTCCAAGAAGTGGGCATGACGAGAAACATAAATCTTTTGTTCCTCTTCGCAATAGAAGAAATATCCCTTGGAGTTCTTTGGATATCCCACAAACTTGCACTGTACTGAGCGTGCCTCGAGCTTGTCTGCATGCTGCTTTTTGACAAAAGCTGGACATCCCCATGTCTTAATGTGATTAAGATATGGTCTCTTCCCACACCACATCTCATATGGTGTAGTAGGCACAGTCTTAGTTAGAACTCGGTTCAAAAGGTATGCAGCTGATTCTAGTGCATATCCCCAGAATGATCGCGGTAACTCAGTGTTACTCATCATGGACCGTACCATATCCAATAGGGTTCGGTTCCGTCTCTCCGATACACCGTTATGTTGCGGAGTGTATGGAGGAGTAAGCTGAGAGAGAATTCCGTTCTCTTTTAAATAGTCCAGGAACTCGGCACTCAAGTATTCACCACATCGATCCGATCTTAGAATCTTGATACTTTTGTCGGTTTGTTTTTCTACTTCATTCTTACATTCCTGGAATTTTCCAAAGGCTTCGGACTTATGTTTCATTAAGAAGACATAACCGTACCTTGAAAAGTCATCCGTAAAAGTAATGAAGTAAGAATAACCGCTTCGCGCATGTATAGACATTGGACCGCACACGTCGCTGTGTACGAGTCCCAAGAGCTCTCTCGCTCTTACTCCGTGTCCAGTGAACGGAGTCTTCGTCATCTTTCCTTTGAGACAGGATTAACAAGTGGCATACGATTGATATTCAAACGGATTCAAATATCCTTCTGTATGTAACTTCGTCAACCTTCTCTCATTGATGTGACCCAGTCTACAATGCCATAAGAAAGTCTGATTTATTTCCGGAGACTTTCTTTTGTGTGTATTCTGGACATTGAAAATCTGTGGTTGGTTTAATACGTATATACCATTGCTCAATGTACCTGACCCAATCAGAACTTGATTAAGGTGAATGTTTACAACATTGCTTACAAACGCAAATTCATAACCTTCTTTAGAAACCAAAGATACAGAAATGATATTACAAGTTGCGTTGGGTACAAAAAAGCAATTACGCAAAACCAAAACATGTCCATCTGACATTCCCAGGTGAAAGTCCCCCACGGACTCAGCATCCATGCTAGCTCCGTTTGCAACTTTGAGGGTCATGTCACCTGCCTTCAAAACGCTACGGTTTCTCAACGCCTGCAAAGAATTACAGATATGAGATCCTGATCCGGTATCCAATACCCAGGAAGTAGAGTTTATTGAAAGACAGTTTTCAATAACATACACACCTGAAGCTGAAGCCGGAACTTGCTTCAGTTCCTGTGTTTTGGCTTTCCAAGCCCTGCAATCATTCTTCCAGTGTCCCTTCTTATGACAATAGAAGCATTCTTTTTTATCCACAAGCTACCCCTCTTTCTTTGTTGCTTTTGCTTTTGCTTTTCCCTTCGTATCCACTTTACTAACACCGCCCCTTGGTTTGGCGGGGTTTTCTTCTTCTTTCCCTTGGCTTTCGCCTTGGACCTAGAAGAGGAAGATCCTCCTACAAACAAAGTGGATGTTTCCTGTAGCGTCTTGAAAAGTCGTTTTGGTGTTTTCCTGAAAATCGGTGAAAATTCGGTATTTTTCCGAAAACCGTCTTTCTCGTTATTTTGTAGTTTAGTGCTAATTATACTTAAAATGGATAGGCAATTGCTTGTTTTTAGTAGCTAATGAGTTAATTATGAAATTCTGGTCGTTTAAAAATTTTCCCTAATTTTTCAATTTTTTAATATTATTTTAAGCCGGTAAGAAAATACATTAATTTAGCGATAAATACAAATTTTTCCGGGCTAATTTTAATCTTTAAAATTATGATAATTAAAATCTAGTTGAAACATAAATTTTTAGTATTTTATTTTGATTTTTAACAAATTTTTATGATAGGAAACGAATTTATTGAATTTTAAGCTAAAACTTGCAATTTTTGACTTGTAGGGGGTCTTTTTGCATAAAATTTCTTTTGTAAAACCCCCCCCCCCCTCTCTTCCCTCAGCCCTAGGACAGCCCCACCTTGATCAAGTCCAGAAATTTCTGGTCTCACATTGCTTTCTCTTTCATGTGTGGAATTGTTTTGTTTAGGAATTTATTTTAAAAATAGTTGTTAAAGTTTGGTGCATTGACTTTTGGGGAGTTGACCAATGACTTTTCCCACACACCCACACCCCTCCCCTTACCTCCCTCTGGCCGAAACCTGCACCCCCTCTTCTTCATCTCTTTTCTTTTCATTTTCTTCAAATTTCTTCAAGAAAACACCAAAATCCACAATTTATTCAAAAATCCAAACAAAATCCTTATGCTATCATTTATCCTTAGCCATTCTTGCTTGAATCTTGGAGCTAGGAAGCCATCCTTAGAGGCAAATCACATGCTTGATCCATAGATCTTGAGGTATAATTTCCATCAAGTTAATCTCTTTTGGCTAAATTCCTTTAATTATATGGTTTTAGTGTTAAAAGTTTAGCTAATTTCTAATCTAGTTTACAAAAGAGTAGTTTGTTTTAAACTAGGGTTTTTTAGCACACCATTATTTGATTAATTAAATTTATTTTGCTTGCTAGTTCCTACACAACCAAATCAAAGAAGTTACCTTGTTTATGTGGTCTTCAAATTATGCTAATTTAGTTAATTTTAAAAGTTTGATTTTGGTTGTAAATTGTTGTTTTAGGAAATTCAAGAGAGGGTTTTTGTATGGAAAATGGGTTGTGAAGCATGATAAATGAGTTGAATTAGGGTTTAGAAACCATTATCTAGTTGATTAAATCTAATTTGTTATCTAATTGTTTTGCTAATCTAATCTAGAAGGTTAACTTGCTAATTGAGTTATAAATTAGTGTTAATTTAAGATTTTCATATATAGTTTGGATTAAGAATTGCTAGGTTATATAGTTCAAGTAATGGTTGTTTATGGAAAATAGGTTTTGAATCTTTGCTAATGTGTTTTAATTATAGTGTTTGTAGATTGCTTGTTGTGTGGTTGGATATTGTGTTGGATTGTGATAACCGTATCGCTAATTTTCGATTTTTGCACCAAAATTGCTAGTTTGTGCCTACTAGGTTTTTATTAAAATTATTTGGTGAATTGTTTGTGATACCTTGGGGATGTTTTTAGCATCTCCTATGACGTTAGGATGCGTGAGCGCGGAGTTTTGAGTAGTCGGGTTTTAGTTTTGCCGGACGACCAAATCGGCGTTTTTTGGCAGTTTTTGCGATTTTCGCGTGTGTTCCGCGCACTTTGTGCACGTTGTACCTAGCTAGCGAACATTAGTAGTTTCGTTGGGTTTTGCGTCGTTCTTGATAAGTAACCTTATGTTTGGTATTGATGTAAATTCCAGGTTCGGTCGCGGAGACGTCAGACGCGGCGCAAAAGGGGAAAGCGGTGATTGGACACAGCTAGCTAGGGATTCCTGTGAGTAGATTTAACATCTACGGGGGACTATCGTTGGATGGCGCAAGCCGCCCGATAGTTTTAGTAACATACAAGATTCTTAGTGATGTTAGTAATTAGGGGTGAAATACGTATATGATTATTTACTGCATCCATGCATTATACTGACATACATATGCGAAACCATTTTATAGGACACCTGCACCATTGCCAGGGTTTTTATATGCAGCACGAGCACTATTCATGCTTACACACACACCTTGGTAATTGCCATGCCACCACACTAGATAACCTTTAAATTTAAACCTTTTACTAATTGATACTTAAACTTGTGCTATTGCCTTTAATTCCTTAAAATGAAACTGTAGGATTGCTATTCATGTGCATGTACTTCATCATATTAATTGTTCATGCTTAATCTATGAATCACACATCGCAACTTGATTATTGATACTATATGCATTCATTATCATTGATATATGCACTTATGAGCATTTCTTGAGATTTTATGATATTTCTGGATTTCGGGGGAAAGCCGCAAAATTTCTAAACTTATTATATTTTTAAAATATGTAAATTGCGGTTTTCTAATGATGTAAGTGTCGTCCACCATGAGTTTGCTGTGGTTTTGGAAATCCGTGTCGAGGAGTGGAGGAACCGGCACGGGTACATGGTGGGCCCGGTAAGGTACCCTGGGGCAAGAGAAATGTGGTGTTGACGTTGAGCCTGGCAGGGGACGGATTACCTACCGGTGACTGTTTGGGACGGCGGATATCCAGAGGATACCGACCGTGGCCGCTAGATGATGAGATATTGATATTTGAGATGGGTCAGCCGGACGGCTGAGGCCAGAGATACATTTATGAGATTTGAGACAGCTTTTGGGTGTCGTTGCTGGACACCGGTTCTCGTCGATTCTTTGAGTATTATGCTGGCATTCTAAAAGAGTTTCAAAATCAAAAAGAGATAAATGTTTCTTATATATACCTATTGAGACCTCAGATATTCATGTTGCATACATATTCGTGCACTGATGTTGTATACACACCTGCTTGTGCACCCATTCATACCTGTATTTTAGATGCTAGAATGCTTGTGTGCATGCTACGATAGCCTTTGTAGGTGTTATTTATTACTCACGAGTTGGCAACTCACCCCCGTTGTGCCATAGCCTTTTGCAGGTCCGCTCCGTCAGTACAGTAGCGGCGGGTGCGCTTGCTTCTTTTGCCTTTTTTGCCTGGACTCGAGATTTTGCTCATAGGTGGGTTATGTTATTATTTTTGTACCACCTTGTATATTCTTTGTATCTAGTGCACTCCATCTACTGTTTCTACCAGTATTATTGTATATTGACCTAGAGATGAGACTGTGAGGTTTGTGGACTTTTATGCTGTATTTTGGGGTCGAGCTCACTTGAGTCGACATGATGTTTTCTTATGCTTCATTATGATTATTTCGCATGTTGTTGCTTTATATTGCGTGGGATTTGTGACCGCCTTGTGGCGAAGAGCTAGCTCCCGCTTGGGGATGCCTTATTTGTTGGATTTATATATATTCTTGTTGTACCCATTTTGGGGGCCAGTATTTACAAAGGAGACTGTGCCGAAATTTTCGGAAAAATTGGTATTGTTTTTAAAAAAGGGTTTTACATGACTTATTTGATAAACTCGCTTTCAATTGATTAGGTTTTCTTCACTCTTTTGCTTAATTGGTTTTGTTTTCTGGGCTTTGGCTTACTTATTTTACGGACGTCTTCAGACGTTTCGTAAACTTAAGTGCCAGTCACGTTCCGTACCCTGCGGGTCGTGACAAAGTTGGTATCAGAGCGATAGGTTTTACCTTTTTGAGTGTAGGATGACCATTGGTAGATGGAAGAAGTGACTTAAGTAGGGTAACGTAGCGTGTGTATGTCCGCGGCATACTTGCGATACGGTACTCCGCCTAAGTGACTTTAGGATACTTGCTTGAAATTCCTTCTTCAATTCCGTGTATCCTATGATCCTATTGCACTGTTTTTACTATCCGTTTTCCTGTAACAGCCACTTTGCCGCCGAAGGCTACGAGTGTACGGTTCCTAGGCACCCTAGTGAGGTCTCACAAGGCATCGATCATGCCAAATTCAAATTTTAACGGTGCCTACAAACCCTAACAAGATCGTTTTCTAGATATTTAGGCGAAAATGCAAACTAGTTAACACTTAACTAAGAGATACGAAAATACAACCTTTGTTGATCCGGTGCTCCACCTCCACGGCTCCGCAACGAAGTCGTCTCCGCTGTCCAAATCAAAATCCGGGCTCTAGTGTCGGCTTCGTCGGAGAAATGGCGAGCTAGGTCGTCGATGTCCATGCCGAAGATGATCTACGTCGAGGCATCGCTAAATCAAGCTCCGACTTCACCAAGTCAAGAAACTTGTGAAGTAAACACACTCTACTACTTGGCAAGAGGTAGAGGATGAAGAAATAGGAAGTGGGTAGACTTTAGATTTGGATTTCTCACTCATTTCCATCAATCACCATTGATGGACCTTGCTTTCTTCACTTGAAGAAAGGAAGAAGAAGAAGAATATTGTTATGATAAGTTAATTCTAAAATGAAAAGAATAATCCATTCTTATCATCCTAGAACCATGGTTTAGTGTAGAGAATTAATCATGGTTGAGTGGTATGGTTAGGGTTAAGGATGAGATAAGAATGGTGGACTAAGTCAAAGCTTCATGAAGTTTTAACTAAACAACAAATGAAGCCACCATTCTTTTCTCTTTCTTTTATTCATTTATCAAAAATAAATGGATAAATAAATAAGATAAATGAATAACAAATAATAAACCCTAACCATTTCATTAACCAAGGTTTAATACTTTACACTTAACCAAAAAGCATGTATCATCAAACATGATACAAGCAAGTGCACAAAATCATATCTCATATATAATGCGCACATCCCGAGTGAGAAAATCCATTTAAAGTGAACCGATACTAGTTAATGCAAAGTAATATATCAAATATATAATTATACATTAAATCATTAAATCAACACTTGATTTAACGATCCGGTTATATCACATATAACCGACTAGTATCCAATGTATTGTTTTATCGAATCAATCCTTGATTCGATAACTAGGGTATATCGCATATAACCTAATCGATACATTCATCGCGAGAATGGAATACGGTATCACATACACGCATTATTCTCGTTCCCGCACATATCTCATATGCGCTCCTATTTCGTTTCGCTTGAGCCAGGAAACCTCTGTGTAGGACTCTAAAGACTCGTCAATACGCCGGCAGCAGATGATGATCATATCAAGCATCCACAAACCGCAAGCGGTCTGCTAAACGTAACGGCCACCCGGGTATTGAGCGATCAGAAGATCGACGAGCAAGCCCGCTCACACTCCTGTGAATCCAACAAGTAACACTACCGTACAGTCCGGTCTGATCGTCTGATATGTCGCATATCTCGCCTAGGGCTGGTAAACGTCAGACCCCAATAGCTCGATAAGTCGTGTAATTCGAGAAACTACTGGTAACACTTACCAGTAAATCTCAGCAACCCTGGCCAGGTATTTCCTGTTATAGTCAATCGAACACAGCGCAACATCAACTCCCTATACCGGGAGAGACGAATCCCCTCCTATCGCTCATTGCCTCCATGTGACTCGGGACTGTACCCAAAAACCACCGTTTTTCACGCCCTCTTGGACGTGGTAAGATGGAAATCAAAGCACAGTGGGAACCACACAAGACTCTATGACGATCTCGGGTCAACAGACTACTCTGTACCAGTGTCACCAGAGAACTGCCATCTGACGTGAGGTATAATACCATCTGGGAGTTCTCGGCGAGTCCGTCCAGTGTACCCAGTCTCTACTGAGCACCCGTATATGATCTCTGATGTCAAACACCAATGGATATGGGATCATCCATCGCCCATCTGTATGGGTCGAGAAGGTATACACTAGTCTACTCTGGTATATCGATGCCCTATCTCGATACACCCACGACTAGGGACTTTGAAGGATGTACTTATGGACTACCATGTCCCCACTAGTATGATCCGCATCATAGTCCAGGTAGTCAAGTACACATCCTAAGGGTTTTACCAACATGTAATAGAGAGACAATCTGTGTACACGTTAAGGTAAAGAGCAACCAGATAGCATACTATCATGTCGAGCAAGAAAGTCCTCCCTATATATGTCCCAGCATCCACTACAATATACATCCAATGTACAGTAATGGCCTCTAGGGCATACATATAACTAACAATCTCCCACTTGCACTAGGGCCATCTGTAGCAGTGGTTGTAGTATCTCATACTCAACCATCCCATAAAAGTCTCTCTCTGGGAATAGGCCTTCGTGAGTGGATACGCTGCGTTATCCTCTAAGTCTGCTATCCTTGCCTCGATCACCCTGGAGATCAACCATCTCCATGATCAGGTGATACTAGTGAGAATCCTAATATCCAATTAAATCTATCTCATAGATCTAAAACTCAGGATTTAGGAGGTATCATTTTGATTCTACACGGAGAATCATTGTGATAAACGGAAATTGATCGAGCGTAGCATAAGAAACTCCTTTCTTATCAAGAGTATGTCATCCACGTACTCTACGAGGATCACCACCATACTCCCTACTACCTTTTTGTTTATACAAGGTTCATCTACCATTTTGATGATGTCAAACTCTTTGACTAATCCATCAAAACAGATGTTCCAACTCCGCGATGCCTGCTTTAATCCTATAAAGTATCTTGCACACGTTTCCGCTGCTCCCACTGTTTACGAAGCCCTCTGGCTGTGTACTTACAGACGTTCTCTTCTAAAAGATGTCATGGCACCCAACCGCCAGATATCGTAGTTATGGTATGTAGCCGTGACAAGTAGGATCTGGATGGACTTAAGCATAGGTACTGGAAAAGGTTTCATCATTATCCACGCCTGGTCAATGACGAAAACCTTTAACAAATCTAGCTTTGAAAGTCTCAACTTTTCCATCTACACCAAGTAATCTTCTCAAGATATACTTGCTCCTGATGGGGATTTAACCCTTCAGATATAGCAACCAAAGTCCATACTTTGTTGGTGTATAAGGATTCCATCTCAGATTGCTAAGCATCCAGCCATTCTTACAGAGTCTCACTCCTAATGGCCAGCTCGAAACTAGTTGGGTCATCATCTCATGATGCAATCCTCGCTCCCACTGTCATAGAGAAACCAGAGTATCTCTCAGGTGGGTGAGGAACCCTACTAGATCGGCGGAGAGGCTGAGGTTCTTTGGAATCTACTGAATCCTTTCGGTTCTACCAAATTATCAACTCCAGTTTGTATAGCTGGAACGTTTCCAGTTCTACATAACAGAAGTTGCCTCGAGCTTGTCCGGATTTTGCTTTTAGACATAGGCCGGACAACCCCAAATCTTAACTAACTTAAGATATGGGCTCTTCCCTTTCCATATCACATATGAAATGGTAGGCTTTGATTTGATTCGAACCCTATTCAATAGGTATGCAACTTCATAAGTGCATAACACCCAAAAGGAAATAGGAAACTCAGTAGTACTCATCATAGAGCACACCATATCAAATAGGGTGTATCTGCTCTGCCCCAATATACCATCGTGCTATGGTATATACGGAGGAGTAATGCTGAGAGAGAATCTCATTCTCCTTTAGAATAATCCAGAATTTCCGTGCACAAGTATTCTCCTCCTTGATCTCATCATAGGACATAATACTTATACCCATATTTTGGTTCTCTACTTCTAACTTATATTATGTGAATATCTCAAAAGATTCGGACTTGTGTTTCAACAGGAACATAGGTCTGAATCTCGAAAGATCATCAGAGGATGTAATGAAGTATAAAGAATCATTCTTGGCATGTGTAGACAGGGGACCTACATACATCAACATGTATCATCCCAAGAGTTCATTAACTCTTTCTCTGTTTCCAATAAACAGAGCTATGGTCATTATATCTTTGTGACATGACTGGCAAGTTTCACAAGATGTAAATTCAAACAGATTTAAATATGCATCTTTGTGCAACTTAGCTAGTCGGGTCGCATTGATATGACCTAGTCTACAATACCTCAAGAAGGATCCGTTCATTTCTGAACTCTTCCTCTTGTGTGTGTTCCATATACTAAGAACTGTAGTTTGATTTAGAACATCAATGCTTTTAGATAACGTGCCTGAACCGATCAACTTTTGATATAGGAAATGTTCAAAACATTATCCAACAATACAAAATTTTATCATTTCTTTACTGATAAAGAGACTGATATGATTTTGTATATCAGGTTCGGTATCTAATAACATTTGTTCAGAATCATTGTATTACAATACAGGGTGACAGTGACCAACAGACTTGGCTGCAACACTTGCCCCGTTTTCTGTCTTATGAAACTTATCACCCGTTCTCAGTTTTTCTACCCTTTTGTAGCCCTATGTAACAGATTACATATCTGGGATCCTTATCCGGTATCATATACCCAGGATGCGGAGGATACTGAGAAACAGTTCTGTATAATGAACACACCCGAAGATGATGCATCAGCATGCACTCTCTTCGTTTGGGCGGCACGGGAAATCTGGTATTCCCCAATTTCCTGCTCTGTCTTATAACAATTATAAGTTGGAGCGGGACCAACGTTCCCCAGCTCAGTATAACAAGCGGGTTCGGTCAATAATCCGTATTATTATCTTGATTAAGACGTGACATGATCGCTACCAGGAGAGAGAGAGAAGAAAACACTCAGCGTGCGCTCTTGCAAGAATAGATTGGTTATTATTTTATCTAATCAGGATGGCTCCCACTGCTTTTTATCAAATCTTCCTTCAAACCCTAAAAGGAAAGACTAGCCGGGATTAATTACACACTACAAGTTCGCCAATCTTTCAGCCAGGCCAGTGTCGGTACTTTGAGGGAGGTCCCCCGTGCTTTCGCACGAACCTAATTAATGTAAACCTCGTTTTCCCAGAGGCGTAACCTCGTTAACACCTTTCTAGACACCTACTTGATCGGCTAATTGTAATGTATAAAACTCTCCCACGAGTAACAATTACTCGCAGCGGGTATCGGGATCCAACTATCTCATAGAAGGTATGCAATCTCATTGCAAATTTCAACACTTGAAATTCCCGATAATATTTTTCCCCTAGCATCTATATGACCTTAACATATTCAACAAATCATAAGTGCTAGTCAAGTTCAACCCGTCATTTCCCGATTGAATTAAACCCACCCGCATGACCCTTAACATAGTCAACAAAGTCGCACGACTACCCTAATCCAATCGCATCATATGCTTATGTAGATAAGCACTAATTAGCTACCGCACACTACGCCTTAACATAGTCAACAAACGTAGCACAATACTAACTAGTACTTATCTGAATTGACGGAGGGCTACGACAGGTTTTTCTGAAAACCTATTGCGTAATGAACTTGATATCGTTGTAGGATCGAATGAATTTTAAAATGGAGTGTTTTTGAGGCTTTTCTAGTTTTGCTAAAGGAGTCACTCCCGGTGAAGGGATCGTCGGTCCTTTCCTCGTCGAATGAGGTGCGGGATATATCATATATATCACTGTGCAAAGCAGAAACACTTAAAAGCTATCAAAAGACAAACCGAGTGTGTAGCATCTGCCAGTTATTGCTAAAGGAGTCACTCCCGGTGAAGGGATCTCGGTCCTTTCCTTATCGAATAAGGTGCAGGATATATCACATATACCGCTGTGCAAAGCAAGAACTGTAGCTACCTGTTTTATTTTGAAATTCGATTCTACCACATCTTAGGTTTCTTTTATTTCATTAATCACATTAATGAAGTCCCATCATTTAAGTACCTAAACATCACAGATAAATACGACGTACACTTATGCCATCCGCATTCGCCTCGATGTCCCCTCGTGCACCGTTAGGTTAGGTAACTAACGACAGAGCGGGGCAGGGCTAGCGCGGGTGTAAAACATAAGTAACGCCTATATAATATATCATATATACTATATACTGTATCTATCACAGAACATCACATGATCACATCACAGATATCGCAGCAGAAGAAACATATGAAATATTGGATATACTAGGACGTCCGTGTTTTCAATACGAGCCAGTATAAAACACGGATTCCACGGTCGTGATGAATAGCCAAACCCACACCCCTAAACCCTTACGAGAGCGGCAAGCAACCCTACCAATTCTGGAGTTAGGAGACCCGGACTCGACTCCTCGAGTTGGTCTCCCACTGGACTCCAGAACCCGGTTACTTGTGCTCCCCTCCTTGGGTCTATCCTAGTGCGGAAAAGTAAATAATATACAAACGGTGACAACTTCCGCTACCTGGAAGTGCCCCAATAAAAGAATATTACATACAAGTTTTTACATGAATGAAAATGAAAAACACTCATCTCACATAAAAACCCCCGGCTATTCAAACACGACGATCCAATATAACATATCCAGCAACACATAACATCACATGTCATCAACGTAAGTAAATATGCGCATCCCAATTGTCGTTGACATATAGCAACGAAACCGGCGATATCACATATTACACTTACGGTCACAAAAAAGAAAGTGTAAAACTACAACAGTTGGAATCCGCAACCACCTCAGACATCGCATGCCTGATCAAATGAATTCCTTAGACATCACATGCCTAACAATTATAAACCCCGCATTTTAGTCTCAAAATCAAAAACTCTTTTCAATATTAAGTCGGGCAATTCAACAGGATTCCCGACATCCTGATCGAATGCTCATCGCAAACTTTAGTAGGCGGCCGCATCCCCGATACCGTCGACGAAGTGCACCAAGGCGGAACACCGCTGCCGTGAGCACCCGAACGGATGCTTTCGGCGACGGGGTTCTCCTACAGTCACTTGGTCGGGGCTAAGGGGTGTAGCTGTCTATTAAGTTTACCCGGCGAGTATCCGCGTACGCTACGTGATTGCGACGGACTTTTGATCACATCAAAATTCCGTGGCAACCGATCAAGTGAGACTAAACTGCAATGTTTATAACATTCATTCAGTTACATCATAACTTATTGTGAATTCCAATTATTGTATCCCATTCCAGATAAACAGAAAATGTTAAACTTTTCGATCAAACAGTCAAACACCCAAGTTTTCCCGATACAGCTCAACACATGAAATAAGTCTAACAACATTCAGTTCGTGCCTCAGTACCAACGGTCCAGCCGTAGAAGGGTCAAGCCAACGCCTCACATGTGGCACGCCGTACTGCCCCAAACCCGAAGGTTCAAAGGGCAGTTCAAGACGGTCACATAATCGAGTTAAGGTTTGTTGTCTTCTAGAGGGTCCATTTCGTTACTTGCACTACTTAGAACTTCGTTAAACTACGGAAAAATCCAACACTTGGAAATTTCCCGACAGGGGAAAAATTGGGTATTTATATCCGGTCGAACTTTTTAACATATTCTAAAATTTATCCGGAAAGCCACACAGACAAAATTTGATAATCCGATCGAACATTCGAATCACCAAAACAACCCAGAAAAATTCAACTCTTGAAAAAATATTAAAAATACCCAGGAAAACCAGCACTGTATTTTCTGAATTACTGTACAAATTTGGAAGCCACAAAAGACAAAACGGCCGCGCTTCCGCCGCACGAGCCATGCTCGTGCCGCGGAAACGCAGTGGTAAAGTTGAATTAGGTCCACGAAATTTACAGTAATTCCTAGAAAACCCTGCTTGATATTCTGCATATTTTTAATAATGAAAAATCCCTGTTTTTGAAAATTGGACAGAGAGCATGGGTGTGTTACGATTTCGGGTTCGTTCGGAGTTCAAAATCCGTCTAGACTTCGCCTAAGGCTTTAGCTAGGCTCTGATACCACTGTAGGGTTCCTAGGCACCCTAGTAAGGTCTCACAAGGCATCGATCATGCCAAATTCAAATTTTAACGGTGCCTACAAACCCTAACAAGATCGTTTGCTAGATATTTAGGCGAAAATGCAAACTAGTTAACACTTAACTAAGAGATACGGAAATACAACCTTTGTAGATCCGGTGCTCCACCTCCACGGCTCCGCAACGAAGTCGTCTCCGCTGTCCAAATCAAAATCCGGGCTCTAGTGTCGGCTTCGTCGGAGAAATGGCGAGCTAGGTCGTCGATGTCCATGCCGAAGATGATCTACGTCGAGGCATCACTAAATCTAGCTCCGACTTCACCAAGTCAAGAAACTTGTGAAGTAAACACACTCTACTACTTGGCAAGAGGTAGAGGATGAAGAAATAGGAAGTGGGTAGACTTTAGATTTTGATTTCTCACTCATTTCCATCAATCACCATTGATGGACCTTGCTTTCTTCACTTGAAGAAAGGAAGAAGAAGAAGAATATTGTTATGATAAGTTAATTCTAAAATGAAAAGAATAATCCATTCTTATCATCCTAGAACCATGGTTTAGTGTAGAGAATTAATCATGGTTGAGTGGTATGGTTAGGGTTAAGGATGAGATAAGAATGGTGGACTAAGTCAAAGCTTCATGAAGCTTTAACTAAACAACAAATGAAGCCACCATTCTTTTCTCTTTCTTTTATTCATTTATCAAAAATAAATGGATAACTAAATAAGATAAATGAATAAAAAATAATAAACCCTAACCATTTCATTAACCAAGGTTTAATACTTTACACTTAACCAAAAAGCATGTATCATCAAACATGATACAAGCAAGTGCACAAAATCATATCTCATATATAATGCGCACATCCCGAGTGAGAAAATCCATTTAAAGTGAACCGATACTAGTTAATGCAAAGTAATATATCAAATATATAATTAAACATTAAATCATTAAATCAACACTTGATTTAACGATCCGGTCATATCACATATAACCGACTAGTATCCAATGTATCGTTTTATCGAATCAATCCTTGATTCGATAACTAGGGTATATCGCATATAACCTAATCGATACATTCATCGCGAGAATGGAATACGGTATCACATACACGTATTATTCTCGGTCCCGCACATATCTCATATGCGCTTCTATTTCGTTTCGCTTGAGCCAGGAAACCTCTGTGTAGGACTCTAAAGACTCGTCAATACGCCGGCAGCAGATGATGATCATATCAAGCATCCACAAGCCGCAAGCGGTCTGCTAAACGTAACGGCCACCCGGGTTTTGAGCGATCAGAAGATCGACGAGCAAGCCCGCTCACACTCTTGTGAATCCAACCAGTAACACTACCGTACAGTCCGGTCTGATCGTCTGATATGTCGCATATCTCGCCTAGGGGTGGTAAACGTCAGACCCCAATAGCTCGATAAGTCGTGTCGATATGAGGTCTATAACAATTCGAGAAACTACTGGTAACACTTACCAGTAAATCTCAGCAACCCTGGCCAGGGATTTCCTGTTATAGCCAATCGAACACAGCGCAACATCAACTCCCTATACCGGGAGAGACGAATCCCCTCCTATCGCTCATTGCCTCCATGTGACTCGGGACTGTACCCAAAAACCACCATTTTTCATGCCCTCTTGGACGTGGTAAGATGGAAATCAAAGCACAGTGGGAACCACACAAGACTCTATGACGATCTCGGGTCAACAGACTACTCTGTACCAGTGTCACCATAGAACTGCCATCTGACGTGAGGTATAATACCATCTGGGAGTTCTCGGCGAGTCTATCCAGTGTACCCAGTCTCTACTGAGCACCCGTATATGATCTCTGATGTCAAACACCAATGGATATGGGATCATACATCGCCCATCTGTATGGGTCGAGAAGGTATACACTAGTCTACTCTGGTATATCGATGCCCTATCTCGATACACCCACGACTAGGGACTTTGAAGGATGTACTTATGGACTACCATGTCCCCACTAGTATGATCCGCATCATAGTCCAGGTAGTCAAGTACACATCCTAAGGGCTTTACCAACATGTAATAGAGAGACAATCTGTGTACACGTTAAGGTAAAGAGCAACCAGATAGCATACTATCATGTCGAGAAAGAAAGTCCTCCCTATATATGTCCCAGCATCCACTACAATATACATCCAATGTACAGTAATGGCCTCTAGGGCATACATATAACTAACAACGAGGGCACAGAGGGCTGCCGCCAGAGACGAGATTCGAGCTGGCTCGTCTGAGACTAGGACTGAGCAGGGTGGTATGCCTATGCCGCTGGGACAGACCGATTCACCTTCCCCAGGCCGTATGGATAGGCTCGAGACTGGTATGGAGGAGTTGCGACAGATGATGGGGGGCATGCAGGAGCTACGTCAGATGGTAGGATCCCTAGTTGCAGCCAGACGTACACCGAGGCCGGATGACGTACCTACCATATCATAGGCGACCATGATACCTGCTCCTACTACTACCACCGTGGCCATTCCGGTTTCACTACAGGATTTCATGAGGCTGAGACCTCCAGTATTCACCGGCACCGAGGCAGCGGAGGACCCACAGACATTCCTTGACCGTTTAGCCAGGATCTGCCGTTCGCTGAGATGTTCGGATGATCGATGGGTAGAGCTTGCGAGTTTCCGACTAGAGGGTCTCGCGCAGACATGGTGGGAGTCAGTCTTGAGAGGTCGAGCTGCAGGTCTGCCGCCTATGACTTGGGTCGAGTTTACAGCGGTCTTTCTAGCCCGTTTCCTTCCAGAGAGCGTTCGTGACGCCAGAGCTCGTAGCTTCGAGGCCTTAGTCAAGACACCTGGGATGACGGTGTCTGAGTATGACATCCAGTTTACACAGTTATCCCGATATGCTCGGTATTTGGTGGATACCGAGGAGAAGATGGTGAAGAGGTTCGTACAGGGACTGGATGCCCAGCTATATCTTGCCATTGGCGCCCAGCACTACGACACTTATTCAGCTGCTATGGATACGGCATTGCGGATGGGGGCACGCATATCACAGACTTCGGCCGTTTCTGGGCCGAAGAGGATTCGCACCGATGTACCGTCTCAGAGGCACCGCGCCAGATTCTTTCCGAGAGATAGGCCTGGCAGAGGATTTGGGCGGGGACAGTTATATGGTTCTTATCCCCAGGGGCAGCAGCCATCGCCCGGGTGTTTTGGGTGCGGGAGTTTGCACCATCTTGTCAGAGACTGTCCGGTGAGACGACAGGGAGTCACGACAGTTCCGCATGTGACCCTACCACCATCACCACCCCCTCCTCAGAGAGCCCTACTTCCTACCACCGGCGATGCTCCACGCCAGTTAGGTGCACCCAGAGGCCGTGGACGCGGTGGTCCTGTTCAGAGAGGACGAGGAGGCAGAGGCCGAGGTCGAGGTCAGCCCGCTATCGGTGGAGGACAGGCCCGAGTTTTTGCTTTGACACCGCAGGATGCGCAGGCATCCAATGCCGTTGTTACAGGTACCTTGCCAGTTTGTTCTTTCGACGCACGGGTATTATTCGACCGAGGTTCCACACATTCGTACGTCTCTACACACTTTGCACCGATGTTGGGCCGTGAGTCGTCGTCGTTAGATCATTCGCTTGTTGTTGTTACTCCGGTAGGCGAGTCGTTTGTCGCTCGTTTTGTTTTTCGTTTGTGTTCCGTTCGTATCGGGGAGAGGGATTCATCGGTTGATTTGATTCTCCTCGATATGTTGGACTTTGATGTGCTTCTGGGCATGGATTGGTTAGCCACTTGTTATGCTTCGGTTGACTGCCGTGTGAAGGCAGTCATATTTAGCTTTCCGGGAGAGCCAGTCCTTGTTATTCAGGGAGACCGCAGTGTCTCCCTTCCCAGCTTAATTTCGTCTCTTCGCGCTGGTCAGCTCTTGCGGAAGGGATGTCAGGGATTCTTAGCGTTTATTTGTGATACTCGAGCTGCAGAGGTTCTGTTGGACCGGGTTCCGGTAGTTTGTGAGTTCCCTGATGTTTTCCCTGATGAGCTACCTGGGCTACCGCCTGAGCGCGATGTTGAGTTCTGCATTGATTTGATTCCCGGCTCGGGGCCTATTTCTATACCGCCATATCGGATGGCCCCGGCAGAGCTTCGAGAGCTGAAGGATCAGTTGCAGGATTTGTTAGATAAGGGGCTTATTCGACCGAGTGTTTCTCCGTGGGGTGCTCCGGTCCTGTTTGTCAAGTAGAAGGATGGAAGTTTGCGCTTATGTATCGACTACCGCCAGCTGAACAAAGTTACCGTTCGGAACAGATATCCGTTGCCGCGCATTGATGATTTGTTCGACCAGCTTCAGGGTGCGGGGTATTTTTCGAGGATCGACTTGCGATCAGGATACCATCAGCTGCGAGTTCGACAGGAGGATATACCGAGAACAGCTTTCCGCACGCGCTACGGCCACTACGAGTTTTTGGTGATGTCGTTCGGACTCACCAACGCCCCAGCAGCATTCATGGATTTGATGAACCGTACATTCAGGCCGTATCTTGACTTGTTCATCATCGTGTTTATCGACGATATCTTGGTGTACTCCCGGAGCAGAGAGGAGCACGAGCAGCACTTGCGGATTACGTTACAGACTCTGAGGGAGCACCAGCTGTTCGTGAAGTTCTCCAAGTGTGCTTTCTGGCTGGACAGCGTCGGATTCTTGGGTCACGTGGTTACGAGAGACGGCATTTGTGTGGACCCGAAGAAGATTGAGGCTGTTCAGCAGTGGCCCCGACCTACATCGGTTACTGAGATCCGTAGTTTTCTAGGCTTGGCGGGCTACTACAGGCGTTTTGTTCAGGACTTCTCCCGTATAGCTGCACCGTTGACCGGTTTGACCCGGAAAGGGGTTCCTTTCATCTGGACAGAGGAGTGCGAGCGCAGTTTTCAGCAGCTACGGACTCGTTTGACTACGGCGCCGGTATTATCTTTGCCTTCGGGATCAGGCGGATTTGTTGTCTACTGTGATGCTTCGCGAGTGGGATTAGGATGCGTATTGATGCAGCATGGCCGGGTGATCGCTTATGCTTCTCGGCAGTTGAAGAAGCATGAACAGAACTACCCCACTCATGATTTGGAGATGGCTGCAGTGGTCTTTGCACTGAAGATTTGGCGACATTACCTGTACGGCGAGTCGTGTCAGATATTCACCGATCATAAGAGCTTAAAGTACATATTTCAGCAGCGAGACCTGAACCTCAGACAGCGTCGTTGGATGGAGTTGGTGAAAGACTACGACTGCGAGATCTTATATCACCCCGGCAAGGCAAATGTGGCGGCAGATGCGTTGAGTAGGAGGCCCGGGGGTAGTCTATCCTTTTTGCGCACAGTGCAGAGGCAGTCGTCAGCAGATTGGCAGATGTTATGTGACAGCCGAGTTGAGTTCGAGTTCACTCAGACAGGGGGACAGCTCGCGCATGTTCGTGCACGCCCACAGTTGCTTGACCGTATATGTGAGGCACAGCGCAGTGACGACCGTTGCTCAAAGATCGTGGCACAGATGGGACAGGGCAGATTTTCCGAGTTCGTGGTTGACGATCAGGGGATTTTACGATATGGATCTAGACTGTGCGTACCGGATGCTGATGGATTGCGGCGCGACATTCTTGAGGAGGCACACCGATCAGTGTATAGTGTCCACCCCGGTTCCACCAAGATGTACCATGATATGAGAGAGACCTACTGGTGAGACGGGATGAAGAGGGACATTGCGGAGTTCGTTTCGAGATGCCTGACTTGTCAGCAAGTCAAGGCCGAGCACCAGAGGCCCGCAGGAGAGCTACAGCCGTTACCCATTCCAGAGTGGAAATGGGAGCAGATTTCGATGGATTTCGTTGTGGGTCTACCCAGGACCAGTCGAGGGTACGACTCCATCTGGGTGATCGTGGATAGATTGACGAAAGCGGCTCACTTCCTGCCAGTGAAGACGACTTTCAGCTTCGCTCAGTATGCTCAGCTCTATATTGACGAGATCGTGCGACTACATGGCGTACCAACTTGTATCGTGTCAGATCGAGGCACTCATTTCACCAGCCGACTTTGGCAGAGACTTCAGGAGGCTTTGGGCACTCGTTTGAGCTTCAGCACAGCGTTTCATCCGCAGACAGACGGACAGTCAGAGCAGACCATTTAGACTCTCGAGGACATGCTGAGAGCGTGCATTTTAGACTTTGGTGGTAGCTGGGATCGTCATTTACCTCTAGTGGAGTTCTCCTACAACAACAGCTTCCACGATACTATTCAGATGGCACCTTTCGAGGCATTGTATGGGAGGAGATGCAGATCGCCCGTCTGTTGGACAGAGCTCAGCGAGAGCAGCATTTTGGGGCCGCAGCTTGTTGAGGAGACGACAGCGAAGATACAGTTGATCCGAGACCGGATGAGAGCGGCTCAGAGCAGGCAGAAATCGTATGCGGACAGGCGCCGTCGCAGATTAGAGTTCGCAGTTGGCGACCATGTTTTTCTGAAAGTCTCTCCGATGAAGGGCGTGATGCGTTTTGGGCGAAAGGGGAAGCTTAGCCCTAGATTCGTAGGTCCCTTCGAGATCCTCGAGCGTGTCGGCGCTGTTTCATATCGTTTGGCTCTTCTACCCAGCTTTCCCGATGTTCACCCCGTCTTCTATGTTTCGATGCTCCGCAAGTACCTTCACGACCCTTCACAAGCGATTCAGCACCGACAATCCAGCTAGAGCGCGACCTTTCTTTTGCAGAGCAGCCGGTGGCCATCTTGGATCGGCAGGTGAAGAAGTTGAGGTCGAAGATTATAACAACCGTTAAGGTCCTTTGGCGTAGCCCGAGCAGCGAGGAGGTTACCTGGGAGACCGAGGGCGAGATGAGGAAGAAATATCCCCATCTCTTTGAAGATACGCGTAGCTATATTCTTAAATTCGGGGACCGAATTTCTTTAAGGGGGGAAGATTGTAGCGTCTTGAAAAGTCGTTTTGGTGTTTTCCTGAAAATCGGTGAAAATTCGGTATTTTTCCGAAAACCGTCTTTCTCGTTATTTTGCAGTTTAGGGCTAATTATACTTAAAATGGATAGGTAATTGCTTGTTTTTAGTAGCTAATGAGTTAATTATGAAATTCTGGTCGTTTAAAAATTTTCCCTAATTTTTCAATTTTTTAATATTATTTTAAGCCGGTAAGAAAATACATTAATTTAGCGATAAATACAAATTTTTCCGGGCTAATTTTAATCTTTAAAATTATGATAATTAAAATCTAGTTGAAACATAAATTTTTAGTATTTTATTTTGATTTTTAACAATTTTTTATGATAGGAAACGAATTTATTGAAATTTAAGCTAAAACTTGCAATTTTTGACTTGTAGGGGGTCTTTTTGCATAAAATTTCTTTTGTAAAACCCCTCTCTCTCTTCCCTCAGCCCTAGGACAGCGCCACCTTGATCAAGTCTAGAAATTTCTGGTCTCACATTGCTTTCTCTTTCATGTGTGGAATTGTTTTGTTTAGGAATTTATTTTAAAAATAGTTGTTAAAGTTTGGTGCATTGACTTTTGGGGAGTTGACCAATGACTTTTCCCACACACCCACACCCCTCCCCTTACCTCCCTCTGGCCGAAACCTGCACCCCCTCTTCTTCATCTCTTTTCTTTTCATTTTCTTCAAATTTCTTCAAGAAAACACATCAAAATCCACAATTTATTCAAAAATCCAAACAAAATCCTTATGCTATCATTTATCCTTAGCCATTCTTGCTTGAATCTTGGAGCTAGGAAGCCATCCTTAGAGGCAAATCACATGCTTGATCCATAGATCTTGAGGTATAATTTCCATCAAGTTAATCTCTTTTGGCTAAATTCCTTTAATTATATGGTTTTAGTGTTAAAAGTTTAGCTAATTTCTAATCTAGTTTACAAAAGAGTAGTTTGTTTTAAACTAGGGTTTTTTAGCACACCATTATTTGATTGATTAAATTTATTTTGCTTGCTAGTTCCTACACAACCAAATCAAAGAAGTTACCTTGTTTATGTGGTCTTCAAATTATGCTAATTTAGTTAATTTTAAAAGTTTGATTTTGGTTGTAAATTGTTGTTTTAGGAAATTCAAGAGAGGGTTTTTGTATGGAAAATGGGTTGTGAAGCATGATAAATGAGTTGAATTAGGGTTTAGAAACCATTATCTAGTTGATTAAATCTAATTTGTTATCTAGTTGTTTTGCTAACCTAATCTAGAAGGTTAACTTGCTAATTGAGTTATAAATTAGTGTTAATTTAAGGTTTTCATATATAGTTTGGATTAAGAATTGCTAGGTTATATAGTTCAAGTAATGGTTGTTTATGGAAAATAGGTTTTGAATCTTTGCTAATGTGTTGTAATTATAGTGTTTGTAGATTGCTTGTTGTGTGGTTGGATATTGTGTTGGATTGTGTTAACCGTATCGCTAATTTTCGATTTTTGCATCAAAATTGCTAGTTTGTGCCTACTAGGTTTTTATTAAAATTATTTGGTGAATTGTTTGTGATACCTTGGGGATGTTTTTAGCATCTCCTATGACGTTAGGATGCGTGAGCGCGGAGTTTTGAGTAGTCGGGTTTTAGTTTTGCCGGACGACCAAATCGGCGTTTTTTGGCAGTTTTTGCGATTTTCGCGTGTGTTCCGCGCACTTTGTGCATGTTGTACCTAGCTAGCGAACGTTAGTAGTTTCGTTGGGTTTTGCGTCGTTCTTGATAAGTAACCTTATGTTTGGTATTGATGAAAATTCCCGGTTCGGTCGCGGAGACGTCAGACGCGGCGCGAAAGGGGAAAGCGGTGATTGGACACAGCTAGCTAGGGATTCCTGTGAGTAGATGTAACATCTACGGGGGACTATCGTTGGATGGCGCAAGCCGCCCGATGGTTTTAGTAACTTACAAGATTCTTAGTGATGTTAGTAATTAGGGGTGAAATACGTATATGATTATTTGCTGCATCCATGCATTATACTGACATACATATGCGAAACCATTTTATAGGACACCTGCACCATTGCCATGGTTTTTATATGCAGCACGAGCACTATTCATCCTTACACACACACCCTGGTAATTGCCATGCCACCACACTAGATAACCTTTAAATTTAAACCTTTTACTAATTGATACTTAAACTTGTGCTATTGCCTTTAATTCCTTAAAATGAAACTGTAGGATTGCTATTCAT
The DNA here is from genome assembly GCA_030015575.1 of Agapanthus africanus. Classification (NCBI taxonomy): domain Eukaryota; kingdom Viridiplantae; phylum Streptophyta; class Magnoliopsida; order Asparagales; family Amaryllidaceae; genus Agapanthus; species Agapanthus africanus. The sequence goes on from JASDDO010000022.1 coordinate 281,742,573, forward strand.
GTGGATGTACTTCATCATATTAATTGTTCATGCTTAATCTATGAATCACACATCGCAACTTGATTATTGATACCATATGCATTCATTATCATTGATATATGCACTTATGAGGATTTCTTAAGATTTTATGATATTTCTGGATTTCGGGGGAAAGCCGCAAAATTTCTAAACTTATTATATTTTTAAAATATTTAAATTGCGGTTTTCTAGTGATGTAAGTGTCGTCCACCATGAGTTTGCTGTGGTTTTGGAAATCCGTGTCGAGGAGTGGAGGAACCGGCACGGGTACATGGTGGGCCCGGTAATGTACCCCGGGGCAAGAGGAATGTGGTGTTGACGTTGAGCCTGGAAGGGGACGGATTACCTACCGGTGACTGTTTGGGACGGCGGATATCCAGAGGATACCGACCGTGGCCGCTAGATGATGAGATATTGATATTTGAGATGGGTCAGCCGGACGGCTGAGGCCAGAGATACATTTATGAGATTTGAGACAGCTTTTGGGTGTCGTTGCTGGACACCGGTTCTCGTCGATTCTTTGAGTATTATGCTGGCATTCTAAAAGAGTTTCAAAAACAAAAAGAGATAAATGTTTCTTATATATACATATTGAGACCTCAGATATTCATGTTGCATACATATTCGTGCACTTATGTTGTATACATACCTGCTAGTGCACCCATTCATACCTGTATTTTAGATGCTAGGATGCTTGTGTGCATGCTACAATAGCCTTTGTAGGTGTTATTTATTACTCACGAGTTGGCAACTCACCCCCGTTGTGCCATAGCCTTTTGCAGGTCCGCTCCGTCAGTACAGTAGCGGCGGGTGCGCTTGCTTCTTTTGCCTCTTTTGCCTGGACTCGAGATTTTGCTCATAGGTGGGTTATGTTATTATTTTTGTACCACCTTGTATATTCTTTGTATCTAGTGCACTCCATCTACTGTTTCTACCAGTATTATTTTATATTGACCTAGAGATGTGACTGTGAGGTTTGTGGACTTTTATGCTGTATTTTGGGGTCGAGCTCACTTGAGTCGACATGATGTTTTCTTATGCTTCATTATGATTATTTCGCATGTTGTTGGTTTATATTGCGTGGGATTTGTGACCGCCTTGTGGCGAAGAGCTAGCTCCCGCTTGGGGATGCCTTATTTGTTGGATTTATATATATTCTTGTTGTACCCATTTTGGGGGCCAGTATTTACAAAGGAGACTCTGCCGAAATTTTCGGAAAAATTGGTATTGTTTTTAAAAAAGGGTATTACATGACTTATTTGATAAACTCGCTTTCAATTGATTGGGTTTTCTTCACTCTTTTGCTTAATTGGTTTTGTTTTCTGGGCTTTGGCTTACTTATTTTACGGACGTCTTTAGACGTTTCGTAAACTTAAGTGCCAGTCACGTTCCGTACCCTGCGGGTCGTGACAATTTCCCTACCTTTCTGTAGGGTGCCCTCTGCGCTCCTCAGCATGTTGAGGAGTTCTGAAAGTTCAACTTCCTTTTCTTGTAAGTTGAAGTTCAGGATAAACTGGGCGTAAGTGGATGGAAGGGACTGGAGAATCAAGTCCGTATAGAGCTCATTCTCCAACGTGGTCCCAAGGTCCGCGAGCTCCTCTATGTAGCCAATCATCTTAAGCACGTGTTCCGCTACCGATGATCCGACGGCCAACCTTGCCAAAAATAACTTCTTCGACATTTCGTATCTTGCGGTACGAGATTGCTCTCCATACAGTTCTTTTGTATGGAGAAATATGGATTCGAGGTCCATATTCATGTGCCTCCTCTGATGTTCGTTGTCCATAGAGGCAAGCACGAGGCACTTGGCCTTCGCGCAATCGATTTCCCAGGTCTTACGGATTTCCTTATCCACGACGCTGGTTTTGGGACCTGGGACAGGGGGAGCTTTGGTGGTAAGAAGATACCCCAGCTTGTCGTAAGTGATTGCCATTTTGACATTCCTGAGCCAATCTTTGTAGTTTGGCCATGTCAGTATGTTTTTATCTAGAAGTAACTTAAGTCCAGTTATGTCGATTGGTCGTTGCAATTAGAAGAGAGAGAAGAAACACTCAGCATGATGCTCTTGCAAGTTTAGAGTGGTTTTTAGTTTGTCTAAACAGGATGGCTCCCACTGTTTCTCGAATACCTCCTCAAACCAAAAAGGAAGAATTAGTCAGGATCATTCTCACCGTACAATACTTGCTTAACCGTTCAGCCAGGCTAGTGTCGGTACTTCGAGGGAGGTTTTCCAACGCTTTCGCGAAGTTCCTTAATTTAAGAACCTCTTTTCCCTGAGGGCGTAGCCCCGCTAACACCTTTCTAGACACCTACTAGGTTTATAGCATTGATCGTTAAGTGAGAAATTTCCCGAGGAGTAGCATATACTCACAGTAGGATCGGGATCCAAATATCATCGCGTGACGAAACAGAAGGAATCCTACCAGAATCATCACACTCCAAATGGTATGCAACACTAGCAAGTTTCAGTTCTTTTGAAACTCCCGATGTGGATTTTTGCCCCATGCTCTTTTGACCTTGACTTTGGCCAACAAATCATAAGTCACATGTCAAGTTCTACCCGTCATTCTCCAGGTTAATTTGAGCCCACCCGCACATACCCTTGACTTTGGCCAACAAGGTAGAACGACTGCCCCAAACCAACACATCTATCTATGCTGCACATGAATACCCAATAGCTACCAATCACTATGCCTTGACTTTGGCCAACAAACATAGCTTGAATACTATTGACCATCCATGTGAAACGACGGAGGGCTACGAATGGTTTTAGCGAAACCGTGAACGTAGTGAACTTGATATAATCGATGGAACGAGATAGCTTTCAAAAAGAGTGGTTCATGCTCCGCATTTAAAACTTTGGTTTTGAAAAGAACCGAGTGGTTTGTCAAAGTGTTCCAACGACTTTTACTTGGTTTATTTTCTTGCATTAGTTCTTTTAATGTGTGTTATTCTTGCATTAGTTCTTTTAATGCGTCCCATCATTTAATCCTACCATTGCAGAAAACAACTAAAATATGACGTACGCTTATGCCATTCGCATTCGCCACGGGGCCCCTTCATTACCCGTTAGGTTACTTAACTAATGACAGAGCAGGGGCTGGGCTAGCGCGGCTGTAAAACATAAGCAACGCTTAAATAATATCATATATAGATATATTGCAATGATAGCCATTTCAGATCACAGATGAACACATTGGATATACTAGGAATCCGCAATTCGTACGAGCCTGTAACGAAAAGCAGATTACACGGTCGCGGTGAATAGCCAATACCCCACCCTAGACCCCTACGGGTGCGGCAAACTACCCGCCAAGTACCCGAAGCGAAGCAACCTCCCTCAACTCCGTGAGTAGGCCACTCAGCACTTCGGGATACCCGGTAGTTTGTGCACCCTCTCCATGGGTCTATCCTAGGAGCAAAAACAGTAAAAAGAAATTATACAATGACGGATACAACCCCGACCCGGTTGTGCGGCCATACAAATAATAATTACATCAATTTACAAATTTACATGAATTGAAAGAAAAGAAAACTCTCATCTCACAACCCCCGGCTATTCACCCGCGACAATCCAATGAATTCATATACGCATTCCAATGACATTACAGATCACAGATTTGTATAACCCCCACTAATCGACATATAGCGATTAGCAGACGTTCAATACAAATATCACATCACAGATAAAAACCCGTCAGCTTAAGTCTTTAGAAACTCGATCAAAATACGGTTTTTAAAGCCACAAAAACAAAATTTTCTTTCTGGAAAATCTGGGCTGAAAAAACATATACCAAAATTCCCAAAATACCCCACTGAACAAACTGAAACCAAAATTTCCCACGGCCGAGTCAACTCGGCCGCGAAACCGCGGCGGGAGCACGCTCCCGCCGCGTTTCCACGGCGGGAGCACACTCCCGCCGCGTTTCCGCGGCGCTTTGATCGGATCAGTGGATGAAATTTTTGCAGTTTTCTATAAAAACCCTGAGCCGAATTTTAAAGTATGATTTATCATTTTTGGAACAGAGTAAAAATTCGACAGCAAGTATGAATTCCGGGTTCATTTCGGGACTTTTTCTCCGATCGAATTTCAATCTACTATGCTAACATGTTAGATAGAGTTTAACTAGGCTCTGATACCACTGTAAGTCCATGCTACCTCTTCCGGTACTTTCGGGCATGCGGAATTTGATGAAAAACAATTTTCTAGAGGCGGTAACATGGACTCAAAACCGGATCTATGTTAAACATCTAACTAACAACCTAACTAGGAGTTGTTAATTACTCGGTTAGGGGGTTATACCTTTCTTTCTTGAACTCCTTCGTCTTCAAACCTCGATGGTTGTCCGGATCGGCTTCACCCCGTCGTCTCCTTGTGCCGAAGATCGATCCACCCGAAAGCTTCTACCTTTGGCTTCTTCTTCGAGCTTTGAAGAAACTAGTTCACTCGGTTTTCTAAACCTTGTGAACTAGAGTGAGTAGAGGAGAGTGTGTTGGGATTTTTCTCTATGGTTCTTGGTTCTCAACACATGAGACAAGTGAACCATAGACTAAAGAGAGGGAGAGCAAGAGGAAGAAGATGAGAGCTCAAGAACACAAGAGAGAGAAAAGAAATGAAAGAATGAGCAAGACTTTTTCTCTCTTGGCTCTCATAATCCAAAACCATCATAACCAATAATAGCAATCAAGTATTAGCGATGGTTTAAGCTATAATAGCCATATCATTTCATGCACTCATTTTGCACAAAAGAACAAGCAAGCAAAAGTCTTTGCCATGAAATGATAGCCATTGTCATCATGATGGTCAACTAGTCCAACCTAGTCAACCGGTCAACAAAGTCAACAAGTAAACAAAGTTAACCCCTCAACAACCATGTCACTATAATACTTAATTAATATTATTGTTAATTACATATCATATTCTCATTAGGGTTGAGCAAAAAGTCAATAGTCAACAGTCAACGGTCAACAACCCTAATGAGAATCCTCTGCCTCTGTCTCTCCGTCAACTGTGCATACACACCCGCATCCGCGTTCCGAGGAACACGAATACATACTGGATAAAACCAATCCCAAAACGTACACTAGGATCTGGCTTAAACCAAAGCCCGCTAGTGTTAACTGTCCGGACACTGTACGTGCATAAGTGCACGGATGTGACCGAACCCTGTCGCAAAACCATGCGACCTGTCGCAAAACCATGCGACCTCTACTCTTTTACCTAAAGGCGAATAACTTTCTGTGTGGGACTCTAAATACTCGACACTACGCTGGCAGTGGGTTTAACCACAGACCGCAAGCGGCACTAGCTGTGCGTAACGGTCCCCAGGTAGATGCCGACAAGAAGACTGACGAGGTGAAACCCATCTGAACTCCTACTGATCCTGAATGTGACAGTCTCCGTACAGTCCGGTCTGTTCGTCTGATACATTGCATGGCGGGCCTAGGGGGCGATAAACGTCAGTCCCCTAGGGTACTAGTCGTGTCGGAGTGAAGCCCAATACACCCTGAGATAACACTGGAAGCCTACCAGTATATCTCGCTTGCCCTGGCCAGGGACTACTCGTGTAATGGCTCTCTTAGACACAGCGCGATGTCCACCCACAATACCGGGAGAAACGAATCCTGTCTAACCGTCACTGCCTCCAAGTGCTTCGGGACTGCACCCAAAAACTACCTGTTGGCACGACTCCTTTTAGCCGTGGTAGGGTAGTAATCAAAGTGCAGTGGGAACACACTCGAGGCGAAGTGACAGTATCAAGTCAGCGGACTAAGCTGTACTCATGTCACCTGGGAACTGATAACTGACGATAGGTATAGTACCAACCAACAGTTCCCGACGAGTCCTGTCCAGTGTACTCGTAACCCAACGAGCACCCACATACTATCTCCAGTACGACGTACTGATGGTTGTGGGACAGACCATCTCCCACACTGGGATAAGAAGCGCATACGCTAGTCTACTCCGGAGTATCGATACCCTGCCTCGATAGTCCTGCGACTAGGGACCTGCATAAGGATGTGCTTATAGATTACCCAGCCCCCACTAGTGTGACTGCCATCACAACGCTGGTAATCAAGCAAAGATCCTAAGGGCTCCACTAATGTGTATAGGTGATATACTAAAATAAACACATGTACACATTGAAGTAGAAACAAACCACGTAGCATACTACTATTTTGAGCAAGATTGTATATACAAGGTGAATATCCCAAGCTTCCATTAAGTAATATACAAACTAGTATGATACAGTAATGGCCTCTAGGGCAAATACACTAACAAGTTTGCCATCCACGTGCATTACGAGGATCACCACCATACTCCCTACTACCTTTTTGTATATACAAGATTCATCTACCATTTTGATGAATTCAAACTCTTTGACGACCACATCAAAACAGACGTTTCAACTTCGCGATGCCTGTTTTATCGCATAAAACAACTTGCACGCGTTTGCGTTGCTCCCACTTTCTACGAAGCCCTCTGGCTGTGTACTTATAGACGCACTCTTCTAAATCATTATTTAGAAAAGCTGTCATGACACCCAACCGCCAGATATCGTAGTTATGGTATGTAGCAGTGGCAAGTAGGATCTGGATGGACTTAAGCATAGCTTTGAAAGTCTCAACTTTTCCATGTACACAAAGTAATCTTCTCAAGATATACTTGCTCCAGATGGGGATTTAACCCTTCAGATAAAACAACCAAAGTCCATACTTTGTTGGTGTATAAGGATTCTATCTCAGATCGCTAAGCATCCAGCCATTCTTACAGAGTCACACTCCTGATAGCCTGCCCCAAACTAGTTGGGTCATCATCTTATGATGCAATCCTCGCTCCCACTGTCATAGAGAAACCGAAGTATCTCTCAGGTGGATGAGGAGCCTTACCAGATCGACGGAGAGGCTGAGGTTCGTTGTAAACTATTGAATACTCCGGTTCTACCAAATCATCAGCTGCAGTTTGTTTAGCTGGAACTACTTCCAGTTCTACCTTATGACCATTAATTTCTTCACAAGAAATCCTTTTCTCTAAAACGTGGCATGCCGAGAAATAAAACACTTTTATTTCTTGGTTTGGTAGAAGATATTCCTTTGCAAATGCTTAGGATATCCTATAAACTTCCATAGAACTGACCTTGCATCGAGCTTGTCCAGATTTTGCTTTTGACATAGGCCGGACAACCCTAAATCTTAACATTTTTAAGAGATGGGCTATTCCCATTCCATAGCACATATGAAGTAGTAGGCTTCTGATTTGGTTGGAACCCTATTCAATACGTATGCAGCTTCACAAGTGCATAACTCCCTAAAGGAAATAAGCAACTCAGTAGTACTCATCATAGAGCACACCATATCACATAGGGTGCAATTGCTCCGCCCCGATATACCATCGTGCTATGGTGTATACGGAGGAGTAATGCTGGGAGAGAATCTTATTCCCTTTTAGAATAGTCCAGAAATTCCGTGCTCAAGTATTCTCCACCTTGATCTCATCAAAGGATATAATACTTATACCCGTTTTTGATTCTCTACTTCTAACTTATATTCTGTGATTATCTCAAAAGTTTCGGACTTGTGTTTCAACAGGAACATATGTCTGAATCTTGAGAGATTATCAGAGAATGTAAGAAGTACAAAAAACCGGTCCTGGCATATGTAGACAGGGGACTTTCATACATCAACATGTATCAATCCCAAGAGTTCAATAACTCTTTCTTTATTTCCAATAAACGGAGCTGTGGTCATCATATCTTTGTGACATGACAGGAAAGTTTCATAAGATGTAAATTCAAAACAATTTTAAATATGCATCTACATGTAACTTAGCTAGTCGGGTCGCATTGATATGACCTAGTCTACAATGCCTCAAGAAAGATTCGTTCATTTCTGAACTCTTCCTCTTGTGTGTGTTCTGTATACTAAGAACTGTTGTTTGATTTAGAACGTCAATACTTTTAGATAACGTGCCTGAACCGATCAACTCTTGATATAGCAAATGCTCAAAATATTATCCAACAATACAAAATTATATCCTTCTTTACTAATAAAGAGACTGATATGATGTTATATATCAGGTTCGGTATCTAATAGCATTCGTTCAGAATCAATGTATTTGTTAATACAGGGTGATAAATACCAACAGACTTGGCTGCAACAATTGCACCATTTCCAACTCTTGACACTTATCACCCGTTCTCAGTTCTCTACCTTTCTGCAGCCCATGTAACATATTACATAACTGGGATCCTGATCCGGTAACACATACCCAGGAAGTAGAGGATACTGCGAAACATTTCTTTGTAATGAACACACCCGAAGATGATGCATCAGCATGTACTATCTTCGTTTGGGCGGCACGGGAATTCTGGTAATCCCCAATTTGCTGCTCTGTCTTATAACAATTATAAGTTTAAGCGGGTCCAACGTTCCCCAACTCAGTATAATAAGCGGGTTCGGTCAATACAGCTGTCTTATTATCTTGATTAAGGCGTGACATGGTCGCTACCTGGAGAGAGAGAGAATAAAACAGTCAGTGTATGCTCTTGCAAGATTAGATTGGTTATTTAATATATCTAATCAGGATGTCTTCCACTGTTTTAGTCAAATCATCCTTCAAACCCTAAAAGGAAAGACTAGCCGGGATTAATTACACCCTACAAGTTCGCCAATCTTTCAGCCAAACCGGTGCCAGTACTTTGAGGAAGGTTCCCCGTGCTTTCGTACGGACCTAATTAAAGTAACCTCATTTTCCCAGGGGCATAACCCCGTTGACACCTTTCTAGACGCCAACTTGATCAGCTAATTGTAATGTGTAAAACTCTCTCAGGAGTAACTCTTACTCGCAGCGGGTATCGGGATCCAACTACCTCATAGAAGGTATGCAATCTCATTGCAAATTTCAACACTTGAAATTCCCAATAATATTTTGCCCCAAGCGATCTATGACCTTGACTAAGTCAACAAACCATAGAACGCAAGTAAAGTTCAACCCGTCATTTCCCGATTGAATTAAACCGACCCGCACGACCCTTGACTAAATCAACAAGGCCGCACGACTACCCTAATCCAATCGCATCATATGCTTTGCAAATAAGCACTAATCAGCTACCGCACACTACGCCTTGACTAAGTCAACAAATGCAGCACGAATACTAACTATTACTTATCTGAAAAGACGGAGGGCTATGACAGGTTTTTAAGAAAACCCTTTGCATAATGAACTTTATATCGTTGTAGAAACAAGTGATTTTAAAAGGAATGTTTTTTAGGCCTCTTCTAGTTTTGCTAAAGAGGTCACTCCCGGTGAAGGGATCTCAGCTCTTTCCTCATCGAATAAGGTGCAAGATATTTCAAAAATATCACTATGCAAAGCAAAAACTATAGAAGCAATCAAAAGACAAACCGAGTATGCAACATCTGCTACTTTCGCTAAAGAGGTCACTCCCGGTGAAGGGATCTCGGCTCTTTCCTTATCGAATAAGGTGCTAGATATTTTACAAGGAACACCGCTATGAAAAGCAAGAACTAGAGCTACCATTTTTTAAACAAGTTTCTACAACATCTTTAAGTTTCTTTTATTTCATTAATCTCATTAAAGAAGTCCCATTTTATTATGCTTCACAAGCATCACATTTGAAACGAAATCAGCAATATAATATATATCTCATATATATAATATAAACATTCATCTCATGCAGTAATATGATCACATCACAGAACATTGCAGCAGAAGAACATATATGAAATATTGGATATACTAGGAGGTCCGTGTTTTTAATACGAGCCTGTATAAAACATGGATTCAACGGTCGTGATGAATAGCCAAACCCACATCCCTAGACCCTACAAGAGTAGCAAGTATCCCTGCCAGTTCTAGAGTTAGGTGACCCGGTCTCGACTCCTCGAGATGGTCTCCCACTGTACCCTAGAACCCGGTTACTTGTGCTCCCCGCCTTGGGTCTATCCAAATGCGGAAAAGTAAATAATATATATTGGTGATATCATCCTCGCCCGGAAGTGCCCAAATAAAAGAATATTACATACAAATGAATTTTATATGAATTAAAATGAAAAACTCTCATCTCACATAAAACCCCCGGCTATTCAGAACACGACAATCCATTATAACATATCACTACAACACATAATATCACATATCATTATGCGTATCCCAATTTTCATTGATGTATAGAAACGAAACCGGCGATACACCACATATTACACTTACGGTCGCAGAAAAGAAAGTGTAAAACTACAACAGTTCAAATCCACAACCTCCTTAGACATCGCATGCCTAACCAAATGAATTTCTTAGACATCGCATGCCTAACAATTATAAGCCCCGCATTTTAGTCTCATTATCGAAAACACTTCTCAATATCTAGTCGGGCAATTTAACAAGATTCCCGATATCCTGATCGAATGCTCGTCGAAAACTTTAGGAGACGGCCGCACCCCCGATGCCGTCAACGAAGTGCACTAAGGCGGAACACCGCTGCCGTGAGCCCCCGAACGGATGCTTTTGGCGACGGGGTTTTCCTACAGTCACTCGGTCGGGGCTATAGGGTGTGGCTATATATTAAGTTTAGCGGCGAGTATCCGTGTACGCTACGTGATTGCAACGGACTTTTGATCGCATCAAAATACCGTGGCAACCGATCATCTGAGACTAAATTGCTAGATTTATAATATTCAAATTAGTTATCTCGTAACTACTTGTGGATTCCAAATATTGTATCACATTCCAGATAAATAGACAATGTTAAACTTTTCAATCGAATAAACAAACACCCAAGATTTCCCAAATAGGTCTCAACACTTGAAATTAGTTTAGAAGCATCCATCACATGCCACAGTACCAATGGTCCAGCCGTAGAAGGGTCAAACCAACACCTCACATGTGGCAACGCCGTATTGCCACAAACTCTAAGGTTTAGATGCGGTTCAAACGGTCGCATAATCGAGTTAAAGTTTGTGTTCTTCTAGAGGGTCCACCGCGTTACTTGCACGACTAAAAACGTTCTTAAACTACGGAAAATCCAACACATGGAAATTTTCCGGCAGGGGAAAAAGTGAGTTATTGATATCCGTTCGAACATTTTAACACGTTCTAAATTATCCGGACAAATTAAACGAAGTTAAACTTTCCGATTGAATCAACGAGTTCCCAATAATTCCCAGAAGGCTCAACACTTGAGTAGAATAAAAAAAATCCCAGAATTATGAAAAAGGAACTAAGAATAAATACCTAAAGTAGTGGGCCCCAACTCCAAATTTTGGCCGCGGAACCGCCGCCAAACGCGTGGTTTGGCCGCGTTTCCACGGTCACGTGAGGGAGTTGGTGGTCCGTACTTCACAGTAATTCTTAGATTTCCCTGCATGATTTTTTAAGTATTTTTAATATGAAAAATATCAACTTTTGAAAAAATTTCCAGAAACTAGGATTTAACGGGTATTCGGAGTTCGATCGGACTTTAAATTTCGTCTACACTTCGCCTAAAGCTCAAGCATGGCTCTGATACCACTGTAGGGTTACTAGGCACTCTCACAAGGTTCTACAAGGTATCAACCATGCCCGATTAAAAAATTAGACGTGCCGAACAACCCTAACCAAGATCTTAGACTAAAGATTAGGCGAAACAAATAGCAAGTAAACAACTTTACTTCTAAGAGTTTGAGATTACAACCTTTGTAGTCTGGTCCTTCACTTCATAAGCTCCATGTTGTGGTCCCTTCGCTGTGATCATCAAGTTCCTGGACTCTAGAGAGGCTCCACGAAGAGAAAGATGCAAGCTTGCTTGCTTCCGATCTTCGATAACAAAGATTATCTACCTTGAAGAAACTCAAACCCAAGCTTTTTCTTTGCTAATCAAGTATTAGCAAAGCAAACACCCTAATCTAAATGGCTAGAATAGATTAGGATGATGAAGTAGGAATTTAGCCCTCATTTATTTTCATAATCTTACACTAATTCATCACAAAACTCAAAGCTAGAAGGCTTTGCATGAAGGAAGAAGAAGATGAACTAATTTGTGATGAATAATGAATTGTAATCATAATTACAAATGCAACCATGGTTGATGAAAGAAAGGGTTAACCATTGTAGAGAGTTAACTAGAGTTAAGGGTTTGGTTTGGGTTTAAAAATATCTCACAAAATATCAACATATAATATCTTAGCTCAAAACAAAATAAAAGCTTTTAGAAGCTACAAGAAAGAGCTAACCCAAATCAAACCCTAACCATGTTTAATCTCCACTTATCATGTTGCATTAATAATCATAACTTGTTACAATATTATATATAACATATATAATATATTTTTGTAACAAAAGAAAATAATGCAATTAACATATATCGCATATATATCAATGTATTACCCGGTGAGAAAATGAATGAATAAAGCGAGCCAATATTAGATAATGTAATGTAATATATCACATATATAATTATATATTAAATTATCGAATCAACACTTGATCCGACAATCCAGCTATTTCTCAAATAACCGACTAATATATATATCTATACTGATTCATCGAATCAACACTTAATCCGATGACCCGGCTGATATCAAATATCGCGAGAACAGAATACGGTATCTCATATCGCATTATCTTCAGTCATGCACATATCACATATGTGCCCCTACTCCGTTTTGCCTGAGTCAAGAAACCTCTTTGTAGGACTCTAAAGAATCGTCAATACGCCGGCAGTAGGTGATGATCTTACCAAACACCCACAAGCTACAAGCGGTCAGCTAAACGTAACAGCCACCCAGGTATTGAGCAAATAGAAGTTCAACAAGCAAGCCTGTACATTCTCCTGTGAATCCAATCAGTAACACTCTCGTACAGTCCGGTCTCTTCGTCTGATATGTCGCATATCTCGCCTAGGGATGCTAAGCGTCAGACACCAGTAGCTTGATAAGTCATGTCGATATGAGGTCTATAACAGTTTGAGAAACTACTGATAACACTTACCAGTAAATCTCTGCAACCCTTGCCAGGGATTTCTAGTTATAGCTAATCGAACACAGCGCAACATCAACTCCCTATACCGGGAGAGACGAAACCCCTCTTATCGCTCATTGCCTCCATGTGATTCGGGACTATGCCTAAAAGATACCGTTTTGCACGCCCCATTGGACGTGGTATGATGGAAATCAAAGCACAGTGGGAATCACACAAGACTCTACGACGATCTCGGGTCTACAGACTAACCTGTACCAGTGTCACCAGAGAACTACTATCTGACGTGAGGTATAATACCATCTGGGACTTCTCGGCGAGTCCGTCCAGTGTACCCAGTCTCCACTGTGCACCCGTATACCTTCTCTGATGTCAAACACTAATGGATAGGGGATCATCCATCTCCCATCATATGGGTTAAGAAGCGCATACGCTAGTCTACTCTGGAGTATCGATGCCCTGTCTCGGTACTCCCACGACTAGGAACATTTGTGTTGGATATAGTGCCCTCAGAGTCAATTATTGGATCACAGGCACGTGATTGTAATAATTGAGGGAGGACCTATGCCGGTAGGACAGTCTTACTCAAGATGATAGTATGCTATCTGGTTTATCTTTATCAACGTGTACTGCTTTAGGTGACATTACAGATCACTATTACACGTTGATAGAGCCCTTAAGATCCTGCTTGACTACCAACAGTATGATTGCGATCATATATGTGAGAGTTGGGTAGTCCATAATCACATCCTTAAAGTGGTCCCTAGTCGTGGGAGTTTCGAGACTGGGTATCGATACTCCATTAGTAGACTAGTGTATACAGTCGAGACCCCGACGAGGGGCGGTTGCCGGTCTCACAAACCACTGGTGTCAGTTGGTTCACCTAAGATATATACAGGTGCTCATTGGGTTATGAGTACACCGGACAGGACTCGCCGGGAACCTGCTAGTTGGTATTATACCTAGCGTCAGATAGCAGTTCCCAGGTGACATGTGTACAGGTTAGTTCATCGACCTGAGATCGTCATTTGTCTCGTGTGAGTTCCCACTGTACTTTGATTACTACCTTACCACGGCTCAAAGGAGTCGTGCAAATAGGTTTTAGTTGGGTACAGTCCTGAGCGACATGGAGACAAGTGAGCGAATCGGTAGGGGATTCGTCTCTCCCGGTATTGGGGGTAAGGTCACGCTGTGTCTAGGAGAGCCATTACACAAAGCCCTCGGCCGAGGCAGGAGATTTACTGGTAGGTATTCCAGTAATATCTCAAGGTGTTCTGGGTTACACTCCGACACGACTTGTACCGCTTTTGGGGGTCTGACTTTACCAACCCCCTAGGCCCGCCATGCGATGCTCATAGACGAACGGACCGAACTGTACATATATTGTCACTTACAGGCTCGGTAGGGTGTCAGGATGAGTTCGCTCATCGACGTCCCTTTTGGTCAATAGCTGGTAGCCCGTTACGTATGGCTAATACCTCTGACGTGCTAGTGGTTAAATCCACAGCCAAAGTATTGAGGAGTCTTTAGAGTCCTCCACAGACAGTTTCTCAAGTTTCGGGCGAAACGCTGTAGAGGCCGTATGGGGATATGGCAGGTTCGTTCTTATACGTGCGGTATTGCACGGATCAAGATCGGACGGATAATACTAGCCGGCTTTGGTTTAAGCCGGATCCTAGTATTGTACAGTGTAGATTTTGTCTCATTGCATTTGTATTCGGTCGGAATACAAATGCGGGTATGTATATACAGTCGCGGGGTTTTCCTGTAATTTATTACGGGATCAGTTTTTTGAAGTTGTCAGTTTGCATTCCGTTTCAGCCGGTTTTCCTTTCTTCCTTTCGTTGGCTTATAATTGATGGAGGGGCTAATTTGCAAATATCCAAATTAGCAATTGTGGACGGTGTCTTTTGTGATTTGAGGCATTATGATGGGTATAGCATTATTAGATACTCTTTGAGTCATTTCCTTTGCATTAATTATGAAAGAATTTTTTGAAAGAAATTGATGTGATATAATTTCCTCGCTATCATCTCATTTCTCTTATGGTTACCCTCCTCTCTCTTGTACTCAACTCCCTTGCTTTTTCCCTTCTCCATATTGTTATGGACGACCACATTTAGAGGGGAGAGAGGATTCATTATGGTGTGGGAATTTTTTCTTCTTCTCATTTGGCTTGCTACAAAAATTCCTCACCTCTTTCCAAAGTTCATTCTTCACCTCCATCATTATGGCAACTTCATACCCGCTAAAGACATACTATTCTACACTAGCCTACAGTATTCTTGGACACGTCGACTCCCCAACTTCGTGCCCGAGTTGCCTCGGTACATAGGTGGGAGCCCGTAAAAGAACCCGGCGATGTGGTGCCCTTTCCGACGAGGAGATGAAGACCGGAGATTCCGTGAGGAGATTGAGATGGAGGCCGAAGATCGAAGGACACGAATCGCTCGGTATAGCATTTTATCCCCTCTCTTGATATCTAGTAGTAGGTTAATGGTTCGATCCGGGTTTTAAGCATACGATAGCGCCGGTTTTAAAGTTAAGAAAAATTTTCGTTTCCGCATTTTGTCCTCGGATAGACGGCCAGGGCGCTACCGTAGTCTTACATGGTATCAGAGCCACGCCGTTAACCTATTCTAGCTTGCTCTAACATGTTTACAAGTTCGATCGAACGGATTTTCCAAAAACCGCGTTTTCATGTATCAGTTTTCTGTCGAATTTTTGCAGTGCTCAAAAATTATTTGGTACATGTCAAAAAATCGTGCAGGGTTTTTTATGCATTCTGTGAAAATTTGGTAGATTGATTCCTCAGGACCGCCGTGGAACCGCGGCCAAACCCTAGTGTTGGCCGTGGTTCCGCGGCCATTATTACTCTTCATTGCACCAAATTTTTGCAGTGGGCTTCTGACATGGAAATAGGGTTTTTGGTATGTTCTGTTTGGGCCCAGATTTATTTTGAGTGCTACAGTTGTGCTTGGTGCCCACTTCGGGAAGTTTAGTCAATCGAAAATTTTAAACATGTTAGTTCACTGTAACACCTTAGGATAAGGGTTAGTGAATAATTATAATTAAATAATGATTTTTAATAAAAAGTTTACCAAATTGTGTTTTAAATATTTTTCCTAATTTAATAAACATTTTTCCAAAATTTTCCTAAGCTTGCACACACATGTGCATGTAAACTAGGGTTTTTAAATTAAGTAAATACAATAATTATTAACCATGGTGGGTTAATTGTAGGATTAATTCTTTTGGGTTATAAGCAAGTTTAATTAATTAGTTAAATTGAAAGATTACTTTAATTTTAATGGTGAGGGTGTTGACTTGTGAGAAGGAGAGAGAGAGAGGGCATCATGGCTTAGCCCATGCTTGCCATTAATGATGAGAGAGAGAGAGGGTTGACAATTGGGAGCTAATTATTCCTCTCATTTCTTTGCTTTATTCTCTCAAACCTCACACACACTCACACACACAACACTTACCTCTTCACACACCCCCTCCAGCTCCAGAAGCAGCAGCAGGCACAGCAACAGCAGAAGCAACTGAAGCAGCAGCAGAAGCAAAAGCAGCAGCAGCAACCTTCAGCAACAGCAACCCCAGTTCCTAGTGCAGCCTCTTCCTTTCATTCCTCCACCTTCCTGCAGCTTCCTAGGGTTAAGTATGAGGTATATTTCCTAATTTAGTCCCTAGTTAGCTTGGTTAGTGTCGATTTGCATCGGTTAATGGATATTGGTGCGTTTTAGTGCGATATGGGATGTTTAGTGGGAACTTTGTGCATTTGGGGTATGATTTGGTTTCAGTAGGATGATTGAGGTCTGTTGAGGCCCTTGTAACCTAGCCCAACCCCTATTACGCTAAAATACCACCAGTTTTCACATTGGATGCAAATGTCGTATTTGTGCAAAATTGAGTTTTCTGGATCTGCTTTTGATCCTGTAAGTTCAGATTGATTTTGAGTGGACTGTGGCATAGTGGAGTGGAGGTGATACACTAGATGAAACCCGACCCCCTAACTCCCCTTCCCGGCCGCCAAAACCACCATTCTGGCCGCAAATTGCGGCCAGACAGGGGGTGTTTTGGTAATTTTTGGTTTCTGTATGTGTGTTTTTGTGTGTAGGGTATTTTAGTATATATATATATTTAAGATCAATTCTGTAGGAAAATCTGGGACCAAATACCTGTTTTGCCGTTTTTCTAAACCTTCGCGACACGCGTGATACGTGAGTAGGTTTGGGTTCTGCGTATCGCAGCGCGTCGGGGTAGTTTCGTGGCGCGTGAGTACACGTTTTAGCGTATCGTGCACACGCGCGATTGGGTTGCGACACAGGTTTCTTGTTGGTTTATAATGTCGCGTTTTGTGACTTAAGCTTATGTGTGATATGTGTATGTGATTCTAGGTTCGCAGGCCAGTGAGACGGACGCTGCGAAGAAGGGCAAGCAAGTGGTTGGATACACCTAGCGCGAGACACGGTGAGTAGATTTCACATCTACG
The DNA here is from genome assembly GCA_030015575.1 of Agapanthus africanus. Taxonomy (NCBI): domain Eukaryota; kingdom Viridiplantae; phylum Streptophyta; class Magnoliopsida; order Asparagales; family Amaryllidaceae; genus Agapanthus; species Agapanthus africanus. Next base: position 281,760,059 of record JASDDO010000022.1, read on the forward strand.
GGGATATCGCCCGCATGGCGTTATGCGTCAGGGCTGATAGGACTTTGTTATTATATAATTCATGCACCCCATAGACTGTCATTGCATATTGCATTCCTTGCTATACATATATACATATTGCTTAGAACTGATAGAACTGCCATGATCATACTATTGTATATTGTTGTAACTCATCTATATTTGATATCTATATCACGGTGGATCATTGCATTGTAGTTCTTTCTCATGTGACATGACTTGATATACACATTGATGCACCTATCACATCGCAGTTACTTGTATTATTGTTGGGATTTCATATGATTTGTGGATTTGGAAACCGTGGCCTTTTCAAATAAGTAACCATTTAAAAACCCGGTTCCCTTGATATGATAATTTGGGGCGTCGCCCCGTGTTTTCTCGGTGCTTGAGGCACGGATTGATATAGGGCTGACCCGGACTGACGGATGCCCGATGGATTGATATAGGGCTGACCCGGACTGACGGATGCCCGATGGGTTGATATAGGGCTGACCCGGACTGACGGATGCCCGATGGATTGATTGAGGGCTGACCCGGACTGACGGATGCCCGATATATATTGAGAGAGGGATGACCCGGACTGACGGATTCCCGGTACATACTTCAGAGAGGGCTGATTCGGATTGACGGAGCCCGATACAGGATGTTTTGCGTGTCGATGCTAGACACGAGTATTTATGATATTTGGGTGCCGATGTTGGGCACTCGGGATTTTCAGGGATATACAGGATATGAGGGCCGATGGAGTACCGGCGTTTGAGATGTTAGGATTTGTGGTGCATACATACTTATGTAGTCCACCTCGATACTTCATGTAGATACTATATCCCCATGCTCAGCATTCATTATCACATCTCACCCTGTAGTATATCACCTGATAGAGGACTGGCATTATTTTATGCATACTGCCACATCGCATTGATATTTTCTGCTGGCATTAGTAGAGCCACGCTACATGTGCATGCTTGCGATTACCTTTATATGTTATCTCTATTCACGAGTTGGCAACTCACCCCCGTTGTGCCACAGTGCTTGCAGGTTGCCCTGGGGAGTAGTCACGGCTGGCTGTTACCGCATCTTTTGGCACAGATACCCCTTTTGAGCTGAGTTAGCCCTTTTGCTGTTTAGGTGGGTTTTGTACGGTATCTGTTATCTTTCTGTTGTACATTGATGTATCTAGTATTCTCCATCTACTTTTCTGTATTGACTTAGAGACAGTTGTGAGGACGATATGTATGATTTTATATTCTGGTGTCGAGCTCGCATGTGAGCCGACTTTGCTTTATGCAGTCTTATCTTTATGATACTGTCCTTGTTTTACTGTGTATTCTTCGCTACGGCGTCGTATATCATTTTGTGATGCTTCATTCTTGTCACTTGTTATTTCTGCTACACCTTATTTTTACCGACTTTCGGGGCTAATGTTTTAAAAAGGGGAATGTTACCAAAATTATAAAACTTATAACTTTTGAACTTAAAAAGGTTTTCTACTAAATAAATGGAAGTTTTTCGGACATGTACGATTGTTTTACAAAATGTTTTAAATTCACTCTATATTTATTGGTTTTGATTTCTGGGTTCGGCTTACTTAGCCGCGTTGCGCCTATAGACGTTGCGTGGTTAAGTGCCGGTCACGAGTCGAATTCTCGGGTCGTGACAAAGTTGGTATCAGAGCGTAGGTTTTACCTTCGGAGTGTAGGATGACCCTGGTATGATGGAGTAGGTAGCTGCAGCAGGGTAGCGTAGCGTGCGTATGTTCCGCGGCATACTCACGACACGGTACTCCGCTTACGCGACCTTAGGGCTTGTTGATTTGATTCCTCCTTATATTCTTGTGATTCGATTTCCGTGTTCTTATCGAATCCAAATTTTCTTTCAGCCAATATGCCGCCTAAGACTACGAGGGCACAGAGAGCGGCCGCGAGGGCCAAGATTCGAGTTGACTCGTCCGAGACGAGGACTGATCCGGGCAGTGCACTCGTTGTACCCGAGCAGGCTGTTCCTGCCGTGACAGAGCAGATCGCCACGTTAGGGGCTGGTATGCAGGAGATGCGCCAGACGGTGGGATCTAGCATGCAGGAGATGCGCCAGATGATAGGATCGCTTGTTGAGACGCTTCGAGCGCAGCGGCCAGAGGTAGCTCTACCAGTTCCAGAGACCGCTATGGTACCTACCGCACAGCCAGTTGCTCCTGCAGCCACGGAGGTGATTACAGTGTCGCTATCAGAGTTCATGAGGCTGAAGCCTCCGGTTTTCACAGGCACCGATACAGCCGAGGACCCACAGTCTTTCATCGACAGGATGGCCAGGATATGCCGTTCCCTCAGATGCGCAGATGCGAGATGGGTCGAGTTCGCGAGCTTTCGCCTGGAAGGTCTTGCGCAGAAGTGGTGTGATTCCGTGGAGAAGGGCAGAGCAGCAGGTCTTCCTCCTATGACCTGGGCAGAGTTCGTGACTATATTTCTAGCCCGTTTCCTTCCCCGGAGTGTTAGAGATGCCCGAGCACGCAGGTTTGAGTCTTTGCGCCAGACGCCAGGGATGACAGTGGCAGAGTATGACGTACTGTTTACAGAGCTAGCAGTCTACGCCCTACATTTAGTGGCCACCGAGGAGTTGCGAGTCCGGAGATTTGTTCGAGCTTTGATTTCACCAGTGTTCCTCGCGATCAGCGCGCAGCACTACGAGACCTACGCAGCAGCGGTAGACGCAGCCCTAGTGGTCGAGGAGCACCTTGTTGAGACTTCGGCACTCCCAGAGCCGAAGAGAGCTCGTGCGGATACTTCAGCACAGAGACAGCCTTTTCGGCGCCGTGATAGACGTATTGCAGGCAGCAGAGATTCAGGGCGGGGCCGGTTATTCAGTTCTTATTCCCAGGATGGTCAGCGGCCGTCGTCGGGATGTTTTCGATGTGGGAGCTCTTACCACCGTGTACGGGATTGTCCTGAGTTACCCCGGACAGAGGCGACAGCACCGCATGTTACATTACCACTTTCACCACCCCAGAGGGCGTTGCCTATCGTACCTACCGTTGAGGCGACAGCACCGCATGTTACATTACCACTTTCACCACCCCAGAGGGCGTTGCCTATCGTACCTACCGTTGCTCCGCGCCAGACTCATACACAGCGAGGTCGTGGGCGTGGAGGAGTTGCTCAGAGAGGGCGAGGTGAGCTCAGAGAGGGCAGCCAGCCGCAGGTGGTGGACAGGCGAGGGTTTTTACTTTGACACATCAGGACGCGCAGGAGTCCAATGCAGTGGTTTCAGGTATCCTCCCTGTATGTTCAGTTGATGCACATGTACTGTTCGACCCCGGATCCACACACTCGTACGTATCCACGCACTTTGTGCCGAGTTTGGGTAGAGAGTCCGGCTTGCTTGATCAGCCGCTTGTGGTGACTACTCCTGTGGGAGAGTCGTTTGTTGCTAGGCACGTGTTCCGATCCTGTATCGTCTGTATTGGCGAGAGAGAGTTGCCTGTCGACTTGATCCTTCTGGAGATGTTGGACTTCGACGTTCTTTTGGGCATGGATTGGTTAGCCACGTGCTATGCTTCTGTGGACTGCCGCGAGAAGACAGTTAGATTCTGTTTCCCCGGCGAGTCGGTTTTTGTTGTGTTGGGGGACCGTAGTGCCGCCCCTCACAGTGTGATTTCTTCTTTTCGCGCTGGACAGCTTTTGAGGAAGGGATGTCAGGGATTTCTCGCTTATGTTCGCGATGCTCGCGCTACAGAGGTTCCATTGGATCAGGTTCCGGTTGTTAGCGAGTTTCCTGATGTGTTCCCTGACGAGCTTCCTGGGTTGCCGCCCGAGCGCGACATTTCATTCTGTATTGATTTGGTTCCTGGTTCGGGGCCTATTTCTATACCGCCCTATCGGATGGCCCCGGCAGAACTTCGTGAGCTGAAGGGTCAGTTACAGGATTTGCTAGACAAGGGACTTATTCGACCCAGTGTTTCTCCTTGGGGTGCTCCAGTCCTGTTCGTCAGGAAGAAGGACGGCAGCTTACGTCTTTGTATCGACTACCGCCAGCTGAACAGGGTGACAGTGCGGAACAGGTATCCTTTGCCGCGTATCGACGATTTGTTCGACCAGCTTCAGGGGGCAGGGTACTTTTCGAGGATCGATTTTCGATCGGGCTATCATCAGCTGCGGGTTCGACAGGAGGACATTCCTCGGACAGCCTTCCGTACGCGCTACGGCCATTACGAGTTTTTGGTGATGTCGTTCGGACTCACCAATGCGCCAGCAGCCTTCATGGATTTGATGAACCGTATTTTCCGGCCTTACTTGGATCTTTTCATTATAGTCTTCATTGACGATATCTTGGTATATTCCCGGAGTAGTGAGGAGCACGAGCAGCACCTGCGGGTTACATTGCAGACATTGAGGGAGCACCAGCTCTATGCGAAATTCTCCAAGTGTGCTTTTTGGTTAGACAGCGTGGACTTCTTGGGTCACGTGATTTCACGAGACGGTATATGTGTTGACCCGAGGAAGATCGAGGCCGTTCAGCGTTGGCCCAGACCCACATCAGTGACGGAGATTCGCAGCTTTTTGGGATTGGCCGGTTACTACAGGCGTTTTGTGCAGGACTTCTCACGTATTGCTACACCGTTGACCGGGTTGACCCGGAAGAGAGTTCCTTTCGTTTGGACGGAGGAGTGCGAGCACAGCTTTCAGCAGTTACGGACTCAGCTGACGACGGCACCGGTGTTATCTTTACCTTCCGGATCGGGCGGATTTGTGGTCTTTTGTGATGCTTCTCGAGTGGGATTGGGATGCGTTCTGATGAAGCATGATAGGGTGATCGCGTATGCCTCGCGACAATTGAAGAAGCACGAGCAGAACTACCCCACTCATGATTTGGAGATGGCAGCAGTGGTCTTCGCACTTAAGATCTGGCGACATTACCTGTACGGCGAGTCGTGCCAGATATTTACGGATCACAAGAGTCTGAAATACATATTCCAGCAGCGGGACCTGAACCTTCGGCAGCGTCGATGGATGGAGTTAGTGAAAGATTATGACTGCGAGATCTTATATCACCCGGGCAAGGCAAATGTGGTAGCGGATGCTTTGAGCAGGAGGCCCGGAAGTAGTTTATCATGTTTGAGCGCAGTGCAGGAGCAGTCATCCGCAGATTGGCAGATATTATGCGACAGTCGAGTACAGTTCGAGTTCACGCCGATTGGAGGACAGATAGCGCATGTCCGTGCACGCCCACAGTTGATTGATCGTATACGTGAGGCACAGCTCAGTGATGACCGATGTTCAGAGATCATGGCACAGATGGGACAGGACAGATTTTCCGAGTTCGTGATCGATGATCAGGGGATACTACGGTTTGGAGTCAGACTGTGCGTACCTGATGCTGAGGGACTGAGGCGTGAGATTCTTGAAGAGGCACATCGATCGGTGTATAGCGTCCATCCCGGTTCCACCAAGATGTATCATGATATGAGAGGTGTTTACTGGTGGGACGGAATGAAGAGGGACATCGCAGATTTTGTATCGAGATGCCTGACTTGTCAGCAAGTCAAGGCTGAGCACCAGAGGCCCGCGGGAGAGCTACAGCCGTTACCCATTCCGGAGTGGAAATGGGAACAGATTTCGATGGACTTCGTGGTGGGTCTACCCAGGACTAGTCGGGGGTATGACTCCATCTGGGTGATCGTGGATCGTTTGACGAAAGCGGCTCACTTCTTACCGGTGAAGACGACTTTCGGATTTACTCAGTACGCTCAGATCTATATTGACGAGATGGTGCGACTACACGGAGTCCCGACATGCATTGTGTCCGACAGAGGCACCGAGTTTACTAGTAGACTATGGCAGAGGCTTCAGGAGGCTTTGGGCACTCGCTTGAGTTTCAGCATGGCATTTCATCCGCAGACCGACGGACAGTCAGAGCGGACCATTCAGACTCTCGAGGACATGCTCAGAGCATGTGTACTAGATTTTGGAGGTAGCTGGGATCATCATTTGCCCTTAGTAGAGTTTTCCTACAATAACAGCTACCAGGAGACCATTCAGATGGCACCGTTTGAGGCTCTTTACGGGAGGAGATGCAGGTCACCTACTTGTTGGACATAGCTCAGTGAGAGCAGTATCTTAGGGCCACAGATCGCTGAGGAGACGACCGCGAAGATCCAGTTGATTCGCGATAGGATGAGAGCAGCGCAGAGTAGGCAGAGGGCTTATGCAGACCGTCGACGACGCAGACTTGAGTTTTCTGTTGGTGATCATGTTTTCTTGAGGGTCTCCCCAATGAAAGGTGTGATGAGGTTTGGGAAGAAGGGGAAGCTTATCCCCCGGTATGTGGGCCCCTTCGAGATCCTCGAGCGTGTTGGTGCAGTAGCTTACCGATTAGCCCTTCCGCCCAGCTTTCCAGACGTGCATCCCGTATTCCATGTCTCGATGCTCCGCAGATATCTTCATGATCCTTCGCATGCGATTCAGCATCCGGCGATCCAGCTTGAGAGCGATCTTTCCTATGCAGAGCACCCGGTGATGATCTTGGATCGACAAGTGAAGAAATTGAGATCGAAGGAGATTCCATCAGTTAAAGTACTTTGGCGTGGTCAGAACAGTGAAGAGGTCACTTGGGAGACCGAAAGTGAGATGATGAAGACGTATCCCCATCTTTTTGAAGGTAACCTTAGTTAGATTTTTGAAATTCGGGGACGAATTTCTTTAAGGGGGAGAGATTGTAACACCTTAGGATAAGGGTTAGTGAATAATTATAATTAAATAATGATTTTTAATAAAAAGTTTACCAAATTGTGTTTTAAATATTTTTCCTAATTTAATAAACATTTTTCCAAAATTTTCCTAAGCTTGCACACACATGTGCATGTAAACTAGGGTTTTTAAATTAAGTAAATACAATAATTATTAACCATGGTGGGTTAATTGTAGGATTAATTCTTTTGGGTTATAAGCAAGTTTAATTAATTAGTTAAATTGAAAGATTACTTTAATTTTAATGGTGAGGGTGTTGACTTGTGAGAAGGAGAGAGAGAGAGGGCAACATGGCTTAGCCCATGCTTGCCATTAATGATGAGAGAGAGAGAGGGTTGACAATTGGGAGCTAATTATTCCTCTCATTTCTTTGCTTTATTCTCTCAAACCTCACACACACTCACACACACAACACTTACCTCTTCACACCCCCCTTCCAGCTCCAGAAGCAGCAGCAGGCACAGCAACAGCAGAAGCAACTGAAGTAGCAGCAGAAGCAAAAGCAGCAGCAGCAACCTTCAGCAACAGCAACCCCAGTTCCTAGTGCAGCCTCTTCCTTTCATTCCTCCACCTTCCTGCAGCTTCCTAGGGTTAAGTATGAGGTATATTTCCTAATTTAGTTCCTAGTTAGCTTGGTTAGTGTCGATTTGCATCGGTTAATGGATATTGGTGCGTTTTAGTGCGATATGGGATGTTTAGTGGGAACTTTGTGCATTTGGGGTATGATTTGGTTTCAGTAGGATGATTGAGGTCTGTTGAGGCCCTTGTAACCTAGCCCAACCCCTATTACGCTAAAATACCACCAGTTTTCACATTGGATGCAAATGTCGTATTTGTGCAAAATTGAGTTTTCTGGATCTGCTTTTGACCCTGTAAGTTCAGATTGATTTTGAGTGGACTGTGGCATAGTGGAGTGGAGGTGATACACTAGATGAAACCCGACCCCCTAACTCCCTTTCCCGGCCGCCAAAACCACCATTCTGGCCGCAAATTGCGGCCAGACAGGGGGTGTTTTGGTAATTTTTGGTTTCTGTATGTGTGTTTTTGTGTGTAGGGTATTTTAGTATATATATATATTTAAGATCAATTCTGTAGGAAAATCTGGGACCAAATACCTGTTTTGCCGTTTTTCTAAACCTTCGCGACACGCGTGATACGTGAGTAGGTTTGGGTTCTGCGTATCGCAGCGCGTCGGGGTAGTTTCGTGGCGCGTGAGTACACGTTTTAGCGTATCGCGCACACGCGCGATTGGGTTGCGACACAGGTTTCTTGTTGGTTTATAATGTCGCGTTTTGTGACTTAAGCTTATGTGTGATATGTGTATGTGATTCTAGGTTCGCAGGCCAGTGAGACGGACGCTGCGAAGAAGGGCAAGCAAGTGGTTGGATACACCTAGCGCGAGACACGGTGAGTAGATTTCACATCTACGGGGATATCGCCCGCATGGCGTTATGCGTCAGGGCTGATAGGACTTTGTTATTATATAATTCATGCACCCCATAGACTGTCATTGCATATTGCATTCCTTGCTATACATATATACATATTGCTTAGAACTGATAGAACTGCCATGATCATACTATTGTATATTGTTGTAACTCATCTATATTTGATATCTATATCACGGTGGATCATTGCATTGTAGTTCTTTCTCATGTGACATGACTTGATATACACATTGATGCACCTATCACATCGCAGTTACTTGTATTATTGTTGGGATTTCATATGATTTGTGGATTTGGGAACCGTGGCCTTTTCAAATAAGTAACCATTTAAAAACCCGGTTCCCTTGATATGATAATTTGGGGCGTCGCCCCGTGTTTTCTCGGTGCTTGAGGCACGGATTGATATAGGGCTGACCCGGACTGACGGATGCCCGATGGATTGATATAGGGCTGACCCGGACTGACGGATGCCCGATGGGTTGATATAGGGCTGACCCGGACTGACGGATGCCCGATGGATTGATTGAGGGCTGACCCGGACTGACGGATGCCCGATATATATTGAGAGAGGGATGACCCGAACTGACGGATTCCCGGTACATACTTCAGAGAGGGCTGATCCGGATTGACGGAGCCCGATACAGGATGTTTTGCGTGTCGATGCTAGACACGAGTATTTATGATATTTGGGTGCCGATGTTGGGCACTCGGGATATTCAGGGATATACAAGATATGAGGGCCGATGGAGTACCGGCGTTTGAGATGTTAGGATTTGTGGTGCATACATACTTATGTAGTCCACCTCGATACTTCATGTAGATACTATATCCCCATGCTCAGCATTCATTATCACATCTCACCCTGTAGTATATCACCTGATAGAGGACTGGCATTATTTTATGCATACTGCCACATCGCATTGATATTATCTGCTGGCATTAGTAGAGCCACGCTACATGTGCATGCTTGCGATTACCTTTATATGTTATCTCTATTCACGAGTTGGCAACTCACCCCCGTTGTGCCACAGTGCTTGCAGGTTGCCCTGGGGAGTAGTCACGGCTGGCTGTTACCGCATCTTTTGGCACAGATACCCCTTTTGAGCTGAGTTAGCCCTTTTGCTGTTTAGGTGGGTTTTGTACGGTATCTGTTATCTTTCTGTTGTACATTGATGTATCTAGTATTCTCCATCTACTTTTCTGTATTGACTTAGAGACAGTTGTGAGGACGATATGTATGATTTTATATTCTGGTGTCGAGCTCGTATGTGAGCCGACTTTGCTTTATGCAGTCTTATCTTTATGATACTGTCCTTGTTTTACTGTGTATTCTTCGCTACGGCGTCGTATATCATTTTGTGATGCTTCATTCTTGTCACTTGTTATTTCTGCTACACCTTATTTTTACCGACTTTCGGGGCTAATGTTTTAAAAAGGGGAATGTTACCAAAATTATAAAACTTATAACTTTTGAACTTAAAAAGGTTTTCTTCTAAATAAATGGAAGTTTTTCGGACATGTACGATTGTTTTACAAAATGTTTTAAATTCACTCTATATTTATTGGTTTTGATTTCTGGGTTCGGCTTACTTAGCCGCGTTGCGCCTATAGACGTTGCGTGGTTAAGTGCCGGTCACGAGTCGAATTCTCGGGTCGTGACATTCACAGTATTTACATTATATCTGCGACCGCGAATGTCACTTGATCGGTAAATCCTGTCTAACTGATATATCCCTTTTAGACGGATTTGAGAACGTGACATTCACGTTGATGTTCTATGTTGTGTTGTGATGTTGCGGATTTGTCGTGGTGGATAGCCTGGTTGCAATGGTAGTCAATTTTTGGTATTATGTACATTTGATATTGCGGGGCGAGCGTCCGACATGTGGACTGCCGTCACTGCCTGTTTGTATATTATTCTTTTGGGGCACGACCGGGCTGAGGTCGATGTACCCGTTGTATGTATATTTTACTTTATGTACTAGGATTGCCCCGCGGTGGGGTGCACGGATAGCCGGGTTCTAGAGAGCAACGGACCCGCATCTTATGGCGTTGAGACAGAGGGGGCTTCACTCTAGAATTGGCGGGCTATTCGCCGCACTCGTAGGGGGTACAGGTTGACCCAGGAGGGGTGCCCAAGTTACCGGATTCCGTGAAGTGTTGGGAGGTCCATTCACGTTGTTGAAGGGGGCTGCCTCGCTTCAGGTTTTGGCGGGTAACTTGCCGCGCCCGTAGGGGTCTAGGATTTCATTGCGTAGGCTTTCTACACGACCAGGGGAACGTCGGGTTTCAGTAGCGGCTCTATGAAACCCGGGGATCCCAGATATCTGTATTGTTCTGTGATGCTTATTACATTTCTGTGAAGTTTCATTTTATCACGCCTTGAGCGAATATTATATATTGATATATACTAGTAGATGTTGTATATGTTTTGTTAGTTATATGTATGCCCTAGAGGCCATTATTATTATACATAGGATGTATATTGTAGTGGATGCTGGGACATATATAGGGAGGACTTTCTTGCTCTACATGATAGTATACTATCTGATAGCTCTTTATCTTAACGTGTACACTGATTGTCTCTCTGTTACATGTTGGTAAAGCCATTAGGATGTGTACTTAACTACCTGGACTATGATGCGGATCATACTAGTAAGGACATGGTAGTCCATAAGTACATCCTTCAAGGTCCCTAGTCGTGGGTGTATCGAGACGGGGCATCGATATACCAGAGTAGACTAGCGTATACCTTCTCGACCCATACAGATGGGCGATGGATGATCCCATATCCATTGGTGTTTGACATCAGAGATGATATACGGGTGCTCAGTGGAGACTGGGTACACTGGACGGACTCGCCGAGAACTACCAGTTGGTATTATACCTTACGTCAGATGGCAGTTCTCTGGTGACACTGGTACAGGTTAGTCTGTAGACCCGAGATCGTCATAGAGTCTTGTGTGATTCCCACTGTGCTTTGATTTCCACCTTACCACGTCCAAGAGGGCGTGCAAAATGGTGGTTTTTGGGTACAGTCCCGAATCACATGGAGGCAATGAGCGATAGGAGGGGATTCGTCTCTCCCGGTATAGGGAGTTGATGTTGCGCTGTGTTCGATTGGCTATAACCGGAAATCCCTAGCCAGGGTTACTGAGATTTACTGGTAAGTGTTACCAGTTGTTTCTCGAACTGTTATAGACCTCATATCGACACGACTTATCGAGCTATTGGGGTCTGACGTTTACCACCCCTAGGCGAGATATGCGACATATCAGACGAACAGACCGGACTGTACGGTAAGTGTTACTGGTTGGATTCACAGGAGTGTGAGCGGGCTTGCTCGTTGATCTTCTGATCGCTCAATACCCGGGTGGCCGTTACGTTTGGCAGACCGCTTGCGGCTTGTGGGTGTTTGATATGATCATCACCTGCTGCCGGCGTATTGACGAGTCTTTAGAGTCCTACAAAGAGGTTTCCTGGCTCAAGCGAAACGAAATAGGAGCGCATATGAGATATGTGCGGGACCGAGAATAATACCGGTATGTGATACTGTATTCGATTTTCGCGATTTGTATCATTGGACGGTTATATATGATATAGCCGGGTTACCGGATCAAGTGTTGATTCGATACATTGATACACTTGATATTAGTCGGTTATATGCGATATGACCGGATCATTAAATCAAGTGTTGATTTAATGATTTAATGTATAATTATATATTTGATATATTACTTTACATTAACTAGTATTTGTTCACTTAAGATTGATTATCTCACTTGGATGTGCACATTGTATATATGATATATGTTTGTGCACTAGTTTGTATCATGTTTGATGATACATGCAAACTTGGGTGTGTGTTTACTTTAAACCATTTTTAGTTAATGGTTAGGGTTTCCATTACCTTATTTATTTATTTACTTATTTATTTTGGCAAGAATAAAATGGTGGCTAACTTTGTTTCATTCTTGAAACTTCATGAAGCTTTGAAAGCTTTGACCATTTTGTTTCTTTTCTTAACCTAACCATTTAACTAAACCCTAGTTTATTCTCTACATGTGTTAGCCTAACCCATGGTTGCATTATGATAAGGCATCACTTGATTTTCTATATTATTAATTCATTCATTTTCATTTCTTTCTTCTTCTTCTTCTTGATGAAGAAAGAAAACCTTTGCTATAAATTTTCAAGTGATGAATCCAAGTGAGAAATCCAAATCAAAAGTGAACCCACTTCCTATTTCTTTATCCTCTACCACTTGCCATGTAGTATAGGGTGTTTTCTTCACAAGTTTCATGACTTAGTGAAGGTGGAGCTTGAGTTTGAGTTGCCTCGACGTAGATCATCTTCGGCATCGAAGTCAACGACCTAGCCCGCCCATTTCTCCGATGAAACCGACGCTAGAGTCCGGGATTCCGATGATCGCAGCGGAAGGACGTCAACACGGAGCTATAGAAGTGGTGGACTGGATCTACAAAGGTTGTATTTCCATTCACTTAGTAGTTAAGTTGTTAACTTGCTTGCTTTTCGCCTATCCTCTAGTTAACGATCGCATTAGGGTTTCTGGGCACATAGAAAAATTTGATTTTGGCATGGTTGATGCCTTGTGGAACCTCTTGAGTGTTCCTAGGAACCCTACAGTGGTATCAGAGACAAGCTAGAGCTTTAGGCGAAGTGTAGACGATGTTAGAAATCCGATCGAGTCACGAAACCCTAAACTTTAACCCTTTCTGTACATTTTCTGTAACTGTGGAATTTTGTGAATTAAAAATATGCAGAAAAATAAGAAAGGTTTTATATGAATTACTGTGCAGCACATGACCCCATCTCTTCCAAAGCACCGCGGAACCACGGCCTTACCCTAGGTCACGCGGCTGTTCCGCGGCCATATAGTGTCCTCTTTATTCACTGTTTGCACAGTAATGTCAATAATTTAATCATGAGTTTTCTGAGAATTTTTAATTTGCACTCAAGAGTTGAGTTTTCTGGGGTGTTTTGGGACTTCGATGATTCGATCGGAAACTTTGACTTTGTCTATGTGTTTTTCCGAATAATTTTAGAAAATCTTGGAAAGTTCGACCGGATATAAATACCCAATTTTTCCCCTGTCGGGAAATTTCCAAGTGTTGGATTTTTCCGTGGTTTAAGAACATTCTAAGTAGTGCAAGTAACGCGATTGACCCTCTAGAAGACAACAAAGCTTAACTCGATTATGTGACCGTCTTGAACTGCCCTTTAAAGCTCAGGGTTTGGGCAGTATGGCGTGCTACATGTGAGGCGTTGGCTTGACCCTTCTACGGCTGGACCGTTGGTACTGAGGCATGAAGTGAATGTTTTTAAACTTATTTCATGTATTTAGCTGTTTCAGGAAAACTTGGGTGTTTGGATGTTCGATCGGAAAGTTTAACATTTTCTATTTATCTGGAATGTGATACAATATTTGGAATCCACATGTAGTTATGAGATAACTGATTTGGATGTTATAAACATAGCAGTTTAGTCTCACTTGATTGGTTGCCACGGATTTTTGATGTGATCAAAAGTCCATCGCAATCATGTAGCGTACGTGGATACTGTAGGGTTCCTAGGAACTCTAGTGAGGTCTCACAAGGCATCAACCATGCCAATTTCAAAAATTCTAGATGGCGAGAAACCCGACTACGGATCGTCGGCTAGAAATCTAGGCGAAAAGATAATCTAGTTAACACTTAACTACAAGAACGGAAATACAACATTTGTAGATCCGGTTCTCCACCTCCATAGCTCCATGATGAAGTGTCCACGCTGTCCAAAACGAAATCCGGGCTCTTGCGTCGGCTTCATCGGAGAATAGGCGAGCTAGGTCGTCGATGTCCATGCCGAAGATGATCTACGTCGAGGCATCGCTAGATCAAGCTCCACCTTCACCAATCCATGAAAACTTGTGAAGGAAACACACTCTACTACTTGGCAAGAGGTAGAGGATGAAGAAATACGAAGTGGGTAGACTTTAGAATTGGATTTCTCACTCTATTCATCAATCCACCATTGATGAAGTGAAGCTTTCTTCTTCATGAAGTGAAGAAGAAGAAGAAGATAAAGTTATGATAAGTTAATTCCAAAAAGAAATATAAAAGAATACTTATCATAACCAAACCATGGTCAAGTGTAGAGAATAAATCATGGTTAGTGGGATGGTTAGGGTTAAGCATGAGACAAAATGGTCACTTGGTCAAAGTCTTCATGAAGCTTCAAGAAAGAACAAAGAAAGACACCATTTTTCTCTTTTGCCTTTCTTTTTCCAAAAGAATAAATGAATGAATAAAATGAATAAGGAAATAGTAAACCCTAACCATTTCATTAACCAAGGTTTAATTCTTTACACTTAACCAAAAGGCATGTATCATCAAACATGATACAAGCAAGTGCACAAAATCATATCGCATATGCAATGCGCACAACCGAGTGAGAAAATCCGTCTTAAGTGAACCGATACTAGTTAATGCAAAGTAACATATCAAATATATAATTATGCATTAAATCATTAAATCAACACTTGATTTAATGATCCGGTCATATCGCATATAACCGACTAATATCAACAGTAACAACTTATCGAATCAACACTTGATCCGATAACCCGGCTATATCGTATATAACCGATCAATGTCACATATCACGAGAATCGAATACAGTATCACATACTGGTATCATTCTCGGTCCCGCACATATCTCATATGCACTCCTATTTCGTTTCGCTTGAGCCAGGAAACCTCTGTGTTGGACTCTAAAGACTCGTCAATACGCCGGCAGCAGATAATGATCATATCAAACACCCACAAGCCGCAAGCGGTCTGCTAAACGTAACGGCCACCCGGGTATTGAGCGATCAGAAGATCGACGAGCAAGCCCGCTCAAACTCCAGTGAATCCAACCAGTAACACTACCGTACAGTCCGGTCTGTTCGTCTGATATGTCGCATATCTTGCCTAGGGGTGGTAAACGTCAGACCCCAATAGCTCGATAAGTCGTGTCGATATGAGGTCTATAACAATTCGAGAAACTACTGGTAACACTTACCAGTAAATCTCAGCAACCCTGGCCAGGGATTTCCTGTTATAGCCAATCGAACACAGCGCAACATCAACCCCCTATACCGGGAGAGACGAATCCCCTCCTATCGCTCATTGCCTCCATGTGATTGGGACTGTACCCAAAAGCCACCGTTTTGCATGCCCTCTTCGACGTGGTAAGGTGGAAATCAAAGCACAGTGGGAATCACACAAGACTCTATGATGATCTCGGGTCTACAGACTACTCTGTACCAGTGTCACCAGAGAACTGCCATCTGACGTGAGGTATAATACCATCTGGGAGTTCTTGGAGAGTCCGTCCAGTGTACCCAGTCTTTACTGAGCACCCGTATATCATCTCCGATGTCAAACACCAATGGATATGGGATCATCCATCGCCTATCTGTATGGGTCGAGAAGGTACACGCTCGTCTACTCTGGTATATCGATGCCCCGTCTCGATACACCCACGACTAGGGACTTTGAAGGATGTACTTATGGACTACCATGTCCCCACTAGTATGATCCGCATCATAGTCCAGGTAGTCAAGCACACATCCTAAGGGCTTTACCAACATGTAACAGAGAGACAATCAGTGTACACGTTAAGGTAAAGATCAACCAGATAGCATACTATCATGTCGAGCAAGAAAGTCCTCCCTATATATGTCCCAGCATCCACTACAATATACATCCAATGTACAGTAATGGCCTCTAGGGCATACATATAACTAACAATCTCCCACTTGCACTAGGGCCATCTGTAGCAGTGGTTGCAGTATCTCATACTCAACCATCCCATAAAAGTCTCTCTCTGGGAATAGGCCTTCGTGAGTGGATCCGCCGTGTTGTCCTCTGAGTCTACTCTCCTAACCTCGATCACCCTGGAGATCAACCATCTCCATGATCAGGTGATACTGCCTTAGAATCTGTCTGGATCACTGATGGGACCGGCGTTCCTTGGCATAAGCCACAACTCCATTGTCTCACAATGGTAGGAACGTAGTTCATCTCATGAACTAATATACACCCAAACATCCTCTTTGGTAGCATCATAAGTAGCGATGTATCCAGCCTTTATCATCTAGTATGTCACGGTATCTATCTTGGAACTCTTCCAACATATCGTCCCTTTACTGAGGGTAAAGACAATGCCTGCGACTGACATTCAGTCGTCTTTATCACCCTGGAACCTTTCCAGTGATTCTCCCCAGGATCGATTGATACCATCTCACTACAGCTAGTGAGTATCCTAACATCCAATTAGATCTATCTCCTAGATCCAAAATCCAGGATTTAGTAGGTATCACTTTGATCCTATACGGAGAATCTTTGTGATAAACGGAGATTGATCGAGCGTAGCATAAGAAACTCCTTTCTTATCAAGAGTATGTCATCCACGTACTCTACGAGGATCACCACCATACTCCCTACTACCTTTTTCTTTATACAAGGTTCATCTACCATTTTGATGAAGTCAAACTCTTTGACTAATCCATCAAAACAGATGTTCCAACTCCGCGATGCCTGCTTTAATCCTATAAAGCATCTTGCACACGTTTCCGCTGCTCCCACTGTCTACGAAGCCCTCTGGCTGTGTACTTATAGACGCACTCTTCTAAATCATTATTTAGAAAAGCAGTCATGGTACCCAACCACCAGATATCATAGTCATGGTATGTAGCCGTGGCAAGTAGGATCTGGATGGACTTAAGCATAGCTACGTGAAAAAGGTTTCATCATAATCCACGCCTGGTAAATGATGCAAACTTTTAACAAGTCTAGCTTTGAAAGTCTCAACTTTTCCATGTACACCAAGTAATCTTCTCAAGATATACTTGCTCCTGATAGGGATTTAACCCTTCAGATATAGCATCCAAAGTCCATACTTCGTTAGTGTATATGGATTCCATCTCAGATAACTAAGCATCCAGCCATTCTTACAGAGTCTCACTCCTGATGGTCTGCTCGAAACTAGTTGGGTCATCATCTCATGATGCAATCCTCGCTCCCACTGTCATAGAGAAATTGAAGTAACTCTCAGGTGGGTGAGGAACCCTACTAGATCGGCGGAGAGGCTGAGGTTCGTTGGTATCTACTGAATCCTTTGGTTCTATCAAATCATCGGCTGCATCTTGTATAGCTGGAACCTTTCCAGTTGTACTTAACAGACCTTGCCGCGAGCTTGTCCGGATTTTGCTTTTAGACATAGGCCGGACAACCCCAAATCTTAACTGACTTAAGAGATGGTCTCTTCCCTTTCCATATCACATATGAAATGGTAGGCACTGATTTGATTCGAACCCTATTCAATAGGTATGCAACTTCTCAAGTGTATAACACCCAATAGGAAAAAGGTAACTCAGTAGTACTCATCATAGAGCACACCATATCAAATAGGGTCTATCTGCTCCGCCCCGATATACCATCGTGCTATGGTGTATACGGAGGAGTAATTCTAAGAGAGAATCTCATTCTCCTTTAGAATAGTCCAGGAATTCCATGCACAAGTATTCTCCTCCTTGATCACATCAAAGGACATAATACTTAAACCCGTATTTTGGTTCTCTACTTCTAACTTATATTTTGTGAACATCTCAAAAGGTTCGGACTTGTGTTTCAACAGGAACATATGACTGAATCTTGAGAGATTATCAGAGAATACAATGAAGTACAAAGAACCGGTCTTGGCATGTGTAGACAGGGGACCTGCATACATCAACATGTATCATCCCAAGAGTTCACTAACTCTTTCTCTGTTTCCAGCAAACGGAGCTATGGTCATCTTATCTTTGTGACATGACTGGCGAGTTTCACAAGATGTAAATTCAAACTCTTTTAAATATGCATCTATATGTAACTCCAGCTAGTCGGGTCGCATTGATATGACCTAGTCTACAATACCTCAAGAAGGATCCGTCCATTTCTGAACTCTTCCTCTTGTGTGTGTTCCGTATACTAAGAACTGTAGTTTAATTTAGAACATTAATGCTTTTAGATAACGTTCCTGAACCGATCAACTTTTGATATAGGAAATGTTCAAAACATTATCCAACAATACAAAATTATATCCTTCTTTACTAATAAAGAGACTGATATGTTTTTGTATATCAGGTTCGGTATCTAATAACATTCGTTCAGAATCAATGTATTACAATACAGGGTGACAGTGACCAACAGACTTGGCTGCAACACTTGCCCCATTTTCTGTCTCATGAAACTTATCATCCATTCTCAGTTTTTCTACCCTTTTGTAGCCCTATGTAACAGATTACATATCTGGGATCCTGATCCGGTATCATATACCAAGGATGCGGAGGATACTGAGAAACAGTTCTTTGTAATGAACACACCCGAAGATGATGCATCAGCATGCACTCTCTTCGTTTGGGCGGCACGGGAAATCTGGTATTCCCCAATTTCCTGCTCTGTCTTATAACAATTATAAGTTGGAGCGGGACCAACGTTCCCCAGCTCAGTATAACAAGCGGGTTCGGTCAATATTCCGTATTATTATCTTGATTAAGGCGTGATATGGTCGCTACCTGGAGAGAGAGAGAAGAAAACACTCAGCGTGCGCTCTTGCAAGAATAGATTGGTTTTATTTTATCTAATCAGGATGGCTCCCACTGCTTTTTATCAAATCTTCCTTCAAACCCTAAAAGGAAAGACTAGCCGGGATTAATTACACACTACAAGTTCGCCAATCTTTCAGCCAGGCCAGTGTCGGTACTTTGAGGGAGGTTCCCCGTGCTTTCGCACAGACCTAATTAATGTAAACCTCATTTTCCCAGAGGCGTAACCCCGTTGACACCTTTCTAGACACCTACTTGATCGGCTAATTGTAATGTGTAAAACTCTCCCAGGAGTAACTCTTACTCGCAGCGGGTATCGGGATCCAACTATCTCATAGAAGGTATGCAATCTCATTGCAAATTTCAACACTTGAAATTCCCGATAATCTTTTGCCCCAGGCGATCTATGACCTTGACTGAGTCAACAAACCATAGACCGCAAGTAAAGTTCAACCCGTCATTTCCTGATTGAATTAAACCCACCCACACGACCCTTGACTGAGTCAACAAGGCCGCACGACTACCCTAATCCAATCTGCATCATATGCATAAGCAGATAAATAGTAATCAGCTACCGCACACTACGCCTTGACTGAGTCAACAAACGTAGCACGAATACTAACTATTACTTATCTGAAATGACGGAGGGCTACGTCAGGTTTTTAAGAAAACCCTTTGCGTAATGAACTTTATATCGTTGTAGAATCAAATGATTTTAAAATGGAGTGCTTTTGAGGCTTTTCTAGTTTTGCTAAAGGAGTCACTCCCGGTGAAGGGATCGTCGGTCCTTTCCTCGTCGAATGAGGTGCGGGATATATCATATATATCACTGTGCAAAGCAAAAACTCTTAAAAGCAATCAAAAGACAAACCGAGGGTGTAGCATCTGCCAGTTATTGCTAAAGGAGTCACTCCCGGTGAAGGGATCTCGGTCCTTTCCTTATCGAATAAGGTGCAGGATATATCATATATACCGCTGTGCAAAGCAAGAACTGTAGCTACCTGTTTTATTTTGAAATTCGATTCTACAACATCTTAGGTTTCTTTTATTTCATTAATCATATTAATGAAGTCCCATCATTTAATGTACCTAAACATCACAGATAAATACGACGTACACTTATGTCTTCCGCATTCGCCTCGATGTCCCCTCGTGCACCGTTAGGTTAGGTAACTAACGACAGAGCGGGGCAGGGCTAGCGCGGGTGTAAAACATAAGTAACATCTATATAATATATCATATATACTATATACTGTATCTATCACAGAACATCACATGATCGTATCACAGATATCGCAGCAGAAGAAACATACGAAATATTGGATATACTAGGACGTCCGTGTTTTCAATACGAGCCAGTATAAAACACGGATTCCACGGTCGTGATCAATAGCCAAACCCACACCCCTAGACCCCTACGAGAGCGGCAAGAAACCCTACCAATTCTAGAGTTAGAAGACCCGGACTCGACTCCTCGAGTTGGTCTCCCACTGGACTCCAGAACCCGGTTACTTGTGCCCTCCTCCTTGGGTCTATCCTAGTGCGGAAAAGTAAATAATATACAAAAGGTGACAACTTCCGCAACCTGGAAGCGCCCCAATAAAAGAATATTACATACAAGTTTTTACATGAATAAAAATGAAAAACACTCATCTCACATAAAAAACCCCGGCTATTCAAACACGACGATCCAATATAACATATCCAGCAACACATAACATCACATGTCATCAACGTAAGTAAATATGCGCATCCCAATTGTCGTTGACATATAGCAACGAAACCGGCGATATCACATATTACACTTACGGTCACAGAAAAGAAAGTGTAAAACTACAACAGTTGGAATCCGCAACCACCTCAGACATCGCATGCCTGACCAAATGAATTCCTTAGACATCACATGCCTAACAATTATAAACCCCGCATTTTAGTCTCTATGTCGAAAACTCTTTTCAATATTAAGTCGGGCAATTCAACAAGATTCCCAAAATACTGATCGAATGCTCGTCGCAAACTTTAGTAGACGGTCGCACCCTCGATACCGTCGACGAAGTGCAGCAAGGCGGAACACCGCTACCGGGAGCACCCGAACAGATGCTTTCGGCGACGGGGTTCTCCTACAGTCACTTGGTCGGGGCTATGGAGTGAGGCTGTCTATTAAGTTTACCCGGCGAGTATTCGCGTACGCTACGTGATTGCGACGGACTTTTGATCACATCAAAATTCCGTGGCAACCGATCAAGTGAGACTAAAGTGCTACGTTTATAACATTCATTCAGTTATCTCATAACTTCTTGTGAATTCCAATTATTGTATCACATTCCGGATAAATAGAAAATGCTAAACTTTTCGATCGAACAATCGAACACCCAAGTTTTCCCGATACAGCTCAACACATGAAATAAGTCTAACAACATTCAGTTCGTGCCTCAGTACCAACGGTCCAGCAGTAGAAGGGTCAAGCCAACGCCTCACATGTGGCACGCCGTACTGCCCCAAACCCGATGGTTCAAAGAGCAGTTCAAGACGGTCACATAATCGAGTTAAGGTTTGTTGTCTTCTAGAGGGTCCATCGCGTTACTTGCACTACTTAGAACGTCGTTAAACTACGGAAAAATCCAACACTTGGAAATTTCCCGACAGGGGAAAAAGTGGGTATTTATATCCGGTCGAACTTTTTAACATATTCTAAAATATCCGAAAAACACATAGACAAAATTAGACAATCCGATCGAATGTACGAACTCCTAATACAACCCAAAAAAAAACTCAACTCTTGATTTCAGATAAAAAAAAATTCCCAGGAAAACCAGCACTGAAAAATAGGAATTACTGTGCAAAATTAAATGCCTAATAAGACAAAACGGCCGCGGAACCGCCGCATTAGCATGCTAATGCCGCGGTTCCGCCGCACTTTTGAGGGATCATTAGTTACTTTTTGCACCGTAATTCATAGAATTTCCTGCTGATTTTTCTGCATATTTTTAATTCTCAAAAATCCACGAAAACAGAAAATGTCCAGAGAGCACTTTCAAGTCGGGGTTTCGGGTCGATCGGACATCTAACTCCGTCTATGCTTCGTCTAAGGCTCTAGCTAGGCTCTGATACCACTGTAGGGTTCCTAGGAACTCTAGTGAGGTCTCACAAGGCATCAACCATGCCAATTTCAAAAATTCTAGATGCCGAGAAACCCGACTACGGATCGTCGGCTAGAAATCTAGGCGAAAAGATAATCTAGTTAACACTTAACTTCAAGAACGGAAATACAACCTTTGTAGATCCGGTTCTCCATCTCCATAGCTCCATGATGAAGTGTCCACGCTGTCCAAAACGAAATCCGGGCTCTTGCGTCGGCTTCATCGGAGAATAGGCGAGCTAGGTCGTCGATGTCCATGCCGAAGATGATCTACGTCGAGGCATCGCTAGATCAAGCTCCACCTTCACCAATCCATGAAAACTTGTGAAGGAAACACACTCTACTACTTGGCAAGAGGTAGAGGATGAAGAAATAGGAAGTGGGTAGACTTTAGAATTGGATTTCTCACTCTATTCATCAATCCACCATTGATGAAGTGAAGCTTTCTTCTTCATGAAGTGAAGAAGAAGAAGAAGATAAAGTTATGATAAGTTAACTCCAAAAAGAAATATAAAAGAATACTTATCATAACCAAAGCATGGTCAAGTGTAGAGAATAAATCATGGTTAGTGGGATGGTTAGGGTTAAGCATGAGACAAAATGGTCACTTGGTCAAAGTCTTCATGAAGCTTCAAGAAAGAACAAAGAAAGCCACCATTTTTCTCTTTTGCTTTTCTTTTTCCAAAAGAAAAAATGAATGAATTAAATGAATAAGGAAATAGTAAACCCTAACCATTTCATTAACCAAGGTTTTACACTTAACCAAAAGGCATGTATCATTAAACATGATACAAGCAAGTGCACAAAATCATATCGCATATGCAATGCGCACAACCGAGTGAGAAAATCCGTCTTAAGTGAACCGATACTAGTTAATGCAAAGTAACATATCAAATATATAATTATGCATTAAATCATTAAATCAACACTTGATTTAATGATCCGGTCATATCGCATATAACCGACTAATATCAACAGTAACAACTTATCGAATCAACACTTGATCCGATAACCCGGCTATATCGTATATAACCGATCAATGTCACATATCGCGAGAATCGAATACAGTATCACATACTGGTATCATTCTCGGTCCCGCACATATCTCATAAGCGCTCCTATTTCGTTTCGCTTGAGCCAGGAAACCTCTGTGTAGGACTCTAAAGACTCGTCAATACGCCGGCAGCAGATGATGATCATATCAAACACCCACAAGCCGCAAGCGGTCTGCTAAACGTAACGGACACCCGCGTATAGAGCGATCAGAAGATCGACGAGCAAGCCCGCTCAAACTCTAGTGAATCCAACCAGTAACACTACCGTACAGTCCGGTCTGTTCGTCTGATATGTCGCATATCTTGCCTAGGGGGGGTAAACGTCAGACCCCAATAGCTCGATAAGTCGTGTCGATATGAGGTCTATAACAATTCGAGAAACTACTGGTAACACTTACCAGTAAATCTCAGCAACCCTGGCCAGGGATTTCCTGTTATAGCCAATCGAACACAGCGCAACATCAACCCCCCTATACCGGGAGAGACGAATCGCCTCCTATCGCTCATTGCCTCCATGTGATTCGGGACTGTACCCAAAAGCCACCGTTTTGCACGCCCTCTTGGACGTGGTAAGGTGGAAATCAAAGCACAGTGGGAATCACACAAGCCTCTATGACGATCTCGGGTCTACAGACTACTCTGTACCAGTGTCACCAGAGAACTGCCATCTGACGTGAGGTATAATACCATCTGGGAGTTCTCGGCGAGTCCGTCCAGTGTACCCAGTCTTTACTGAGCACCCGTATATCATCTCCGATGTCAAACACCAATGGATATGGGATCATCCATCGCCCATCTGTATAGGTCGAGAAGGTACACGCTAGTCTACTCTGGTATATCGATGCCCCGTCTCGATACACCCATGACTAGGGACTTTGAAGGATGTACTTATGGACTACCATATCCCCACTAGTATGATCCGCATCATAGTCCAGGTAGTCAAGCACACATCCTAAGGGCTTCACCAACATGTAACAGAGAGACAATCAGTGTACACGTTAAGGTAAAGATCAACCAGATAGCATACTATCATGTCGAGCAAGAAAGTCCTCCCTATATATGTCCCAGCATCCACTACAATATACATCCTATGTACAGTAATGGCCTATAGGGCATACATATAACTAACAGATACTCGCCGGGTAAACTTAATAGACAGCTACACCCCATAGCCCCGACCAAGTGACTGTAGGAGAACCCCGTCGCCAAAAAGCATCCGTTCGGGTGCTCACGGCAGCGGTGTTCCGCCTTAGTGCACTTCGTCGACGGTATCGGGGGTGCGGCCATCCACTAAAGTTTGCGACGAGCATTCGTTCTGGATGTCGGGAATCTTGTTGAATTACCCGACTTTATATTGAAAAGAGTTTTCGATAATAAGACTAAAATGCAGGGTTTATAACTGTTAGGCATGCGCTGTCTAAGGAATTCATTTGCTTAGGCATGCAATGTCTAAAGCGTTTGCGGATTCCAACTGTTGTAGTTTTACACTTTCTTTTCTGTGACCGTAAGTGTAATATGTGACATCGCCGGTTTCGTTGCTATATGTCAACGACAATTGGGATACGCATGTTTACTTATGTTGATGACATGTGATGTTATGTGTTGCTGGATATGTTATATTAGATCGTCTTGTTTGAATAGCCGGGGCTTTTTATGTGAGACGAGTGTTTTTCATTTTCATTCATGTAAAAACTTGTATGTAATATTCTTTTATTGGGGCACTTCCAGGTTGCGGAAGATGTCACCTTTTGTATATTATTTACTTTTCCGCACTAGGATAGACCCAAGGAGGACGGCATAAGTAACCTGGTTCTGGAGTCCAGTGGGAGACCAACTCGAGGAGTCGAGTCCGGGTCTCCTAACTCTAGAATTGGTAGGGTTGCTTGCCGCTCTCGTAGGGGTCTAGGGGTGTGGGTTTAGCTATTCATCACGACCGTGGAATCCGTGTTTTATACTGGCTCGTACTAAAACACGGACGTCCTAATATATCCAATATTTCATATATGTTTCTTCTGCTGCGATATCTGTGATGTGATCATGTGATGTTCTGTGATAGATACTATATATAGTATATATGAAATATTATATAGACGTAACTTATGTTTTACACCCGCGCTAGACCTGCCCTGCTCTGCCGTTAGTTACCTAACCTAACGGTGCACGAGGGGACATCGAGGCGAATGCGGATGGCATAAGTGTATGTCGTATTTATCTGTGATGTTTTGGTTCTTAAATGATGGGACTTCATTAATGAGATTAATGAAATAAAAGAAACCTAAAGATGTTGTGGAATCGAAGTTTCAAAAACTGGTAGCTACAGTTCTTGCTTTGCATCGCGGTGTTCCTTGTAGAACATCCTGCACCTTATTCGATGAGGAAAGGGCCGACGATCCCTTCACCGGGAGTGACCCCTTTAGCAATAACTGGCAGATGCTACACACTCGGTTTGTCTTTTGATTGCTTCTATAATTTCTGCTTTGCACAGTGATATATATGATATATCCCGCACCTCATTCGACGAGGAAAAGGCCGACGATCCCTTCACCAGGAGTGACCCCTTTAGCAAAACTAGAAAAGCCTAAAAAACACTCTATTTCAAAATCATTTGATTCTACAACGATATCAAGTTCATTACGCAATAGGTTTTCAGAAAAACCTGTCGTAGCCCTCCGTCATTTCAGATAAGTAGTAGTTAGTATTCGTGCTGCGTTTGTTGGCCTTTGACAAGGCGTAGTGTGCGGTAGCTGACTGGTGCTTATCTGCTTATGCATATGATGCAGATTGGGTTAGGGTAGTCGTGCGACCTTATTGGCCTTTGTCAAGGGTCGTGCGGGTGGGTTTAATTCAATCAGGAAATGACGGGTTGAACTTGACTAGCATCCTATGGTTTGTTGTCCTTTGTCAAGGTCATAGGAGGTTAGGGGAAAAATTATCGGGAATTTCAAGTGTTGAAATTTGCAATGAGATTGCATACCTTCTATGAGATAGTTGGATCCCGATACCCGCTGCGAGTAAGAGTTACTCTTGGGAGAGTTTTACACATTACAATTAGCCGATCAAGTAGGTGTCTAGAAAGGTGTCAACGGGGTTACGCCACTTGGAAAACGAGGTTTACATTAATTAGGTTCGTACGAAAGCACGGGGGACCTCCCTCAAAGTACCGACACTGGCCTGGCTGAAAGATTGGCGAACTTGTAGCGTGTAATTAATCCCGGCTAGTCTTTCCTTTTAGGGTTTGAAGGAAGATTTGATAAAAACAGTGGGAGCCATCCTGATTAGATAAAATAATAACCAATCTATTCTTGCAAGAGCATACGTTGAGTGTTTTCTTCTCTCTCTCTCCATGTAGCGACCATATCACGCATTAATCAAGATAATAATATGGATGTATTGACCGAACCCGCTTGTTATACTGAGCTGGGAAACGTTGGTCCCGCTCCAACTTATAATTGTTATAAGACAGAGCAGGAAATTGGGGAATACCAGATTTCCCGTGCCGCCCAAACGAAGAAAGTGCATGCTGATGCATCTTCTTCGGGTATGTTCATTACAGAGAACTGTTTCTCAGTATCCTTTATGTCCTGGGTATGATATACCGGATCAGGATCCCGGATATGTAATCTGTTACATAGGGCTACAGAAAGGTAGAGAACTGAGAACGGGTGATAAGTTTCATGAGAAAGAAAACGGTGCAAGTGTTGCAGCCAAGTCAAATGTCACTGTCACCCTGTATTCCAAGTACATTGATTCTAAACGAATGTTATTAGATACCGAACCTGATATACAAAATCATATCAGTCTCTTTATTAGTAAAGAAATGATAAAATTTTGTATTGTTGGATAATGTTTTGAACATTTCCTATATCAAAAGTTGATCGGTCCAGGCACGTTATCTAAAAGCATTGATGTACTAAATAAAACTACAGTTCTTAGTATACGGAACACATACAAGAGGAAGGGTTCAGAAATGAACGGATCCTTCTTGAGGTAATGTAGACTAGGTCATATCAATGCGACCCGACTAGCTAAGTTACACATAGATGCATATTTAAATCTGTTTGACTTTACATCTTATGAAAACTTGCCGGTCATGTCACAAAGATAAGATGACCGCAGCTCTGTTTATTGGAAACAGAGAAAGAGTTAGTGTACTCTTGGGACTGATACATGATGATGTATGAAGGTCCCCTGTCTACACACGCCAGGACCGGTTCTTTGTACTTCATTACATTCTCTGATGATCTCTCAAGATTCAGACATATGTTCCTGTTGAAACATAAGTCCGAAGCTTTTGAGATATTCATAGAATATAAGTTAGAAGTAGAGAACCAAATACGGGTATAAGTATTATGTCCTTTGATGTGATCAGGGAGGAGAATACTTGAGCACGGGATTCCTGGACCATTCAAAGAATAAGATTCTCTCTCAGCATTACTCCTCCGTATACACCATAGCACGATAGTATATCGGGGCGGAGCAATAGCACCCTATGTGATATGGTGTGCTCTATGATGAGTACTACTGTGTTTCCTATTTCCTTTTAGGGAGTTATGCATTTATGAAGTTGCATACCTATTGAATAGGGATCAAATATAATCAGTTGCCTACCACTTCATATGTGATATGGAAAGGGAAGAGCCCATATCTTAAGATGGTTAAGATTTGGGGTTGTCCGGCCTATGTCTAAAAGCAAAATCCGGACAAGATCGTGGCAATGTCAGTTCTGCAGAACTGGAAAGGTTCCAGCTATACAAACTACAGCAAATGATTTGGTAGAACCAAAGGATTCAGTAAATTCCAACGAACCTCAGCCTCTCCGCCGATCTAGTAAGGTTCCTCATCCGCCTGAGAGATACTTCGGTTTCTCGATGACAGTGGGAGTGAGGATTGCATCATGAGATGATGACCCAACTAGTTTCGAGCAGGCCATCGAGAGTAGGGACTCTGTAAGAATGGCTGGATGCTTAGCGATCTGAGATGGAATCCATGTACACCAACAAAGTATGGACTTTGGTTGCTATATCTGAAGGGTTAAATCGCCATCAGGAGCAAGTATATCTTGAGAAGATTACTTGGTGTAGATGGAAAAGTTGAGACTTTCAAAGCTAGACTTGTTAAAGATTTTCGTCATCGACCAGGCGTGGATAATGATGAAACCTTTTCCAGTGGCTATGCTTAAGTCCATCCGGATCCTACTTGCCACGGCTACATACCATGACTACGATATATGGCGGTTGGGTGACATGACTGCTCTTCTAAATGATATTTTAGAAGAGAGAGTCTATAAGTACACAGTCAGAGGGCTTCATAGACAGTAGGAGCAGCAGAAACGTGTACAAGATGCTTTATAGGATAAAGCAGGCATCGCGGAGTTGGAACGTCTGTTTTGATGTGTTAGTCAAAGAGTTTGACATCATCAAAATGGTAGATGAACCTTGTATAAACAAAAGGGTAGTAGGGAGTATGGTGGTGATCCTCGTAGAGTACGTAGATGACATACTCTTGATAAGAAAGGAGTTTCCTATGCTGCGCTCGCTCAATCTCCGCTTATCACAAGCATTCTCCACCTAGGATCAAAGTGATACCTACTAAATCCTAGTTTTTGGATCTATGAGATAGATCTAAATGGATGTTAGGATAATCACTAGTTGTAGTGAGATGGTATCAATCGATCCAAGGGAGAATCACTGGAAAGGTTCCAGGATGATAAGGACGACTGAATGTCAGTCGCAGGCATTGTCTTTACCCTCAGTGCAGGGACGGTATGTTGGAAGAGTTCCAAGCTAGATACCGTGACTTACTAGACGATTTAAAGAATGATACATCGCTATTAAAGATACTACCAAAGAGGAAGTTTGGGTGTATATTAGTTCATAAGATGAACTAGGTTCCTACCATTGTGTGACAATGGAAGTGTGGCTTTGGCCAAGAAACCCTGGTCCCCTCAGTGACCCAGACATATTCTGAGGTAGCATCACCTGATCATGGAGATAGTTGATCTCCAGGGTGATCGAGGTTAGGAGAGTAGACTCAGAGGACAACACGGCGGATCCACTCATAAAGGCCTTTTCCAAGAGAGAGACTTTTATGGGATGGTTGAGTATGAGATACTACAACCACTGCTTCAGATGGCCCTAGTGCAAGTGGGAGATTGTTAGTTATATGTATGCCCTAGAGGCCATTATTGTACATAGGATGTATATTGTAGTGGATGCTGGGACATATATAGGGAGGACTTTCTTGCTCGACATGATAGTATGTTATCTGGTTGCTCTTTATCTTAACGTGTACACTGATTGTCTCTCTGTTACATGTTGGTAAAGCCCTTAGGATGTGTACTTGACTACCTGGACTATGATGCGGATCATACAAGTGGGGACATGGTAGTCCATAAGTACATCCTTTAAGGTCCCTAGTCGTGGGTGTATCGAGATGGGGCATCGATATACCAGAGTAGACTAGCGTATACCTTCTCGACCTATACAGATGGGCGATAGATGATCCCATATCCATTGGTGTTTGACATCAGAGATGATATACGGGTGCTCAGTGGAGACTGGGTACACTGGACGGACTCGCCGAGAACTCCCAGTTGGTATTATACCTTACGTCAGATGGCAGTTCTCTGGTGACACTGGTACAGGTTAGTCTGTAGACCCGAGATCGTCATAGAGTCTTGTGTGATTCCCACTGTGCTTTGATTTCCACCTTACCACGTCCAAGAAGGCGTGTAAAAAGGTAGTTTTTGGGTACAGTCCCGAATCACATGGAGGCAATGTGCGATAGGAGGGGATTCGTCTCTCCCGGTATAGGGAGTTGATGTTGCGCTGTGTTCGATTGGCTATAACCGGAAATCCCTGGCCAGGGTTGCTGAGATTTACTGGTAAGTGTTACCAGTAGTTTCTCGAACTGTTATAGACCTCATATCGACATGACTTATCGAGCTATTGGGGTCTGACGTTTACCACCCCTAGGCGAGATATGCGACATATCAGACGAACAGACCGGACTGTACGGTAAGTGTTACTGGTTGGATTCACAGGAGTGTGTGCGGGCTTGCTCGTTGATCTTTTGATCGCTCAATACCCGGGTGGCCATTACGTTTGGCAGACCGCTTGCGGCTTGTGGGTGTTTGATATGATCATCACCTGCTGCCGGCGTATTGACGAGTCTTTAGAGTCCTGCACAGAGTTATCCTGGCTCAAGCGAAACGAAATAGGAGCGCATATGAGATATGTGCGGGACCGAGAATAATACCAGTATATGATACTGTATTCGATTCTCGCGATTTGTATCATTGGACGGTTATATATGATATAGCCGTGTTACCGGATCAAGTGTTGATTCGATACATTGATACACTTGATATTAGTCGGTTATATGCGATATGACCAGATCATTAAATCAAGTGTTGATTTAATGATTTAATGTATAATTATATATTTGATATATTACTTTATATTAACTAGTATTTGTTCACTTAAGATTGATTATCTCACTTGGATGTGCACATTGTATATATGATATATGTTTGTGCACTATTTTGTATCATGTTTGATGATACATGCAAACTTGGGTGTGTGTTTACTTTAAAACATGTTTAGTTAATGGTTAGGGTTTCCATTACCTTATTTATTTATTTACTTATTTATTTTGGCAAGAATAAAATGGTGGCTAACTTTGTTTCATTCTTGAAACTTCATGAAGCTTTGAAAGCTTTGACCATTTTGTTTCTTTCCTTAACCTAACCATTTAACTAAACCCTAGTTTATTCTCTACATGTGTTAGCCTCACCCATGGTTGCATTATGATAAGGCATCACTTGATTTTCTATATTATTAATTCATTCATTTTCATTTCTTTCTTCTTCTTCTTCTTGATGAAGAAAGAAAACCTTTGCTAGAAATTTTCAAGTGATGAATCCAAGTGAGAAATCCAAATCAAAAGTGAACCCACTTCCTATTTCATCATCCTATACCACTTTCCATGTAGTATAGGGTGTTTTCTTCACAAGTTTCATGACTTAGTGAAGGTGGAGCTTGAGTTTGAGTTGCCTCGACGTAGATCATCTTCGTCATCGAAGTCAACGACCTAGCCTGCCCATTTCTCCGATGAAACCGACGCTAGAGTCCGGGATTCCGATGATCGCACCGGAGGGACGTCAACACGGAGCTATAGAAGTGGTGGACCGGATCTACAAAGGTTGTATTTCCATTCACTTAGTAGTTAAGTTGTTAACTTGCTTGCTTTTCGCCTATCCTCTAGTTAACGATCGCATTAGGGTTTCTCGGCGCATAGAAAAATTTGATTTTGGCATGGTTGTTGCCTTGTGGAACCTCTTGAGTGTGCCTAGGAACCCTACATGTTTTACATCCGCGCTAGTCCAGTCCCCGCTCTGTCGTTAGTTAAGTAACCTAACTGGTGATGACGGGACCCAGTGGAGAATGCGGATGGCATATACGTACATCATTATTTTTGTTCTTTATTGGTGTGATAAATTGATGGGACTGCATTGATTCGGATCAATGCAAGCTAAACAAATCTATTTTGATGTTGTTGGAACAATTTTCAAAAAGCTGTTATTGCAAGGATGTTCTCTTTTGTTTTGCACAGTGGTATTCAGTTATGAATATCCAGCACCTCAGTCGACGAGGCAAGGGCCGAGATCCCTTCACCGGGAGTGACCCCTTGGACAGAAGTTTGCGTCAGGGTAATAACTTCACTATAGCCGATTACTTTTTGCTTTGCATCATGGTATTCAGTTGGAATATCCTGCACCTCATTCTACGGGGAAAGAACCGAGATCCCTTCACCGGGAGTGACCTCTTTAGCAAAGGTTTTCACCACTATATTTTTATAAAAAGCTATGCTGTTCCTTCAACGATATCAAGTTCATTGCGTTAAAGGTTTTTCGCCAAAAACCAGTCGTATCCCTCCGTCATTTCAGATTAGTATTGCTTAGTATTCGTGCTACGTATGTCTTGCTTAGCCGAGACGTAGTGTTTGGTAGCTATGTAGTGCTTTTCTGTTGCATGGATATGAGATTGGTCAGGACAGTCGTGCGGTCATTTTGGCTCAATCAAGGACTCGTGCGGGTGGGTCTAATGCAATCAAGATAATGACAGGTTGAACTTGGCTAGGATCCTTTGATATGTTGGCTCAGTCAAGGTCATTTGGGTCCTAGGGGTAAAAACACACATCGGGAGTTTCTAAAGAAACTGAAACTTGCCAGGCATGCGCATACCTTCTGGAGTGTGATAACGTGAGTGGATTCCGTCACGTTATTAGGCTATAATAGTTGGATCCCGATTCCCACTGATGAGTTAGTTTACTCCTCGAGTGATCCCGACTAATTCTTCTTTCAGGTTTGGAGGAGAATTTGAGGTTACAGTGGGAGGTTTCCTGATTAGATAAAGTGATAACCATTCTGATCTATGTTAGAGTGCACGCAGAGTGTTTCTTTTCTCTCTCTCTTTGGCAGCGACTATGACCCGACCCTTGACTATGACTCAATGACCAAAATTAACCGAACCTTCTTATTACACTGGCTTTTGGATTGTCAGAGTTGCGTACCTCATTGCCAATCCTACTCTTACACTTTTCTCCAGAACACCCTGTATTACTACGAACGTCCACTTCCATTGGATAAAACCATCGTATGGTTATATACGAACTCGAAGGACCTTGTTCCAGATTCGAGGATGGTTTCCGGTTCTGGAGAAACCGTATAGGACTATTCGGTTGTCTTTTCCTTTTACCTTCTCTCAGGTTGCGAGTGCTCCTTGGATTAGGACGATACACCTATTATGCTAATTGTATAGTCTTCTTCCAAACCATAGGCAGGTGCCGAACGGTAGGGAATGAAGAAAACCATTTAGCCTAACGATGGTGTACAGAAGGTAATAAGATAAGACAAATAAAGGGATTAGTAAGAGGGCAAAGTAAATTACGACTGCTATTCACGACCAAACCAAGTATTTAATTACCACTCCCACTTCACCTTTGTATTTCTCCCGAACACTCCGTATCACTACGAAGATCCACAGTTATTTGGATACTCCATCGTATGGTTATATACGAACTCGAAAGGACTTGTTCCAGTTCGGGGATGGATTCTGGTTCAGGAGAAATAGGAATAAGGTTTATTCAGGTGTCTTTTATCTTTACCTTCTGTCTTGTTACGAGTGCTCCTGCGATTAGGACAGTACACCTATTATGCTTATTGGATAGTCTTCTTCCAAACCATAGGCTGGTGTCGAACGGTAGGGAAGGAAGAAAACCATTTTAGCCTAAGAGGGTGTACAGAAGGTAATGACTAAAGACATATAAAGGGATTTGGAGAGATGGAAAAGAAATATACGGTTATAGTTGTGAATCTGGATAATGGAAGAGGCATTACTAGGAATACCCGGATACCCCTTCGAAACATATCCATGTTTCAGTTTCACTGTGTATTGTTAATAGAAAACAGATTTCCCAATTATTACCAGGTATGATTCTCACATCTGTATGGTTTTACAGATGATAAGTGGGAGTAAGTTATTGGGAATTGGGTGATCATCCTCAATATGTCGGAATTCATTGTAATTGGTGATATTTGAGGAAATCGCCTGGGTTGTTTGCCGGACGGCAAATATTTGGTTTTCAATATCCGCTGTTATGCACCAATTTCAAATTGATATATCTGTACTTCTATTTTTATAGAGTGAGATATACCTTTCTGAAATTATGTCCATGACATTTACCTATATCAGTGGATGGTTAGGTAAGGAGCATTAAACAGTGGTGTAATTCTTCATAACCATAGTACAGTTTTCAACCTACGACACACAAGGATTGAGTTATTAGACTCAAGGGACTTATACTGAGTATTGTATGTTGTCCAGTGTCTATTAGGATAGAGGGGTTGGTCCTCGTACTATATTCGGTTTACTTATAACTTCTCTAGTTCTTAGACAAGTGTTTCGTAGAAACACAAGAACTGAGTTTTGAGAAGTTATAGGTGTAAGAGTAAAGTAGAGAACCAGGTATTGCAAGTATCAGGATTCATCAAGGTGATCGAAGATGTAGATACTTGTGTATGGTATTCAGTTAATAGTAATGATTAAGAGAACTTGCTTCTCTTTCAGGTTACTCATAATTGGAAGCACTCCTAAGTTGAGTAATGATGATCGGCCTCTCTCCATTTAGTTGGCATGCACTGGAGACAACTGCATGATTTGAATCTGGTTCCAATTAAATCAATGCCTCTGTTTCTGTATTGGATATAGAACAGTTCATATCTTGACGATGTTAAGGTACGGGGAGTTGTCCAGTTTATGCTTAAAACCAGACTCTGGATAACTCAAGGCACGTTTCTGTAATGGCTGTTGGTGGGTTGACCCGGGCTATGACGAGGGTTGACTTTCTACCATCTGGAAGATCAATAGTGATATTGTTCTTGACTCGCCACAAGTTTTGATAAAAATGGATTTTTCAGAAAACAGTAGTGGGAGTATGGTAGAACTGGAAGTGATTCCAGAACCACAAACGATTACTGAAAATTTGATAAGAACCTATAGATTCAATCTGGATTGACACTCCATTGGCCACTCCGTAGATATGGTGGGTAACCTCAGGCACTCGAGAGGTACTTTTGTATGCTCAAAGACGGTGACAGGGAGGTTCTTGTTTATCCAGACTTGACACTACTGTTGTTCCAGACTGTGAGACCCGGCTGGAAGATGAGTATAGCGTCGTTCTGAACTGGCTTTAGAAGTGTACGTATATTTTATTTTGCCAGAGGGTTGTCTTAGTCAGTGGGAGCATCGAAAGTATAGTGGACAAGTGGCTTATGTCTATTTATAGGCTAAAGTAGAAATAGCGGAGATAGATCATCTATTTTTGAAGTGACAGTCATAGGTTTGACTTCATCAGAATAGGGGATGGATCTGTTAAGAAGGTAGTAGGGTGTGATGTCCTGGTATTTGGATGACATACACAGAGTAGGAAGTGATGTTCCTATACTACGATCGGTTATACTTTGGTTGTCACACAGTGGTTTCTCTACATAGGATATGGATATTATATCAGATATTCTGGTTACTAGATCTATGGTTTTAGATCTAGATTTGGGAAGTGTCCCAATCTGGGTACTTAGACAGCATCCTAAAGGTGTTTTAGAATGGACGACTCCTAGCACGGTAGTGTACCTGCAGGTGATGGAGTCACCCTCTCTAAAGGTGTCTTACAGACTAAAGGGGAGAGGGATGTGCATGATTGGCAGATCACTTGCTTAGGCTATCGAGTCAATCATGAGATGTCAAGTACCACACCAGATATTGTTTTTGCACGAGATGCAGTAAGTTGTTATTTATCCAATCCTGGACAAACATTCCGAAGCGGTTTTAGAACATAAGTGAATGTTCTAGGGATATGATAATAACAACCTCTTTTAGGAGACAGTTATCATTCCAGGCTTCCAAGGTGACCTGAATGACAGAGTGACTGTCAGAGTTGTAGTTTTCCCTCTGACGAGTGGCAGTATTTTGGACAGGTGGTCCAAGGGGATACTGAGGGAGGCATGGCACATGATACTGATTAAGTTCAGTTGTCGATACAGTCTAAGGAGTTTGGATTTGGAGTTCATTTATGAACTAAGTCCCATAAGATATCCAGACATATTCTGAGATAGGTATTGCTCATTTCGGGGGATGGGTTTCTCCGCGAACTTGATATTAAGAAAGACATAGAAAGAAACATCAGAGCGGATCCACTCACTGAGGCTATTCTTCGAACGCAATAGTTTCGCAAACGGGCTTTATGAGACTGATTAGTAGAGGAGTTGGGTGTTCGGTGTCACGCGGGTTGTGAGTATGCGACATCGCAATAATTAGCCTTAAGTTCAAGTGGGCGATTGTTGGATATAGTGCCCTCAGAGTCAATTGTTGGATCACAGGCACGTGATTGCAATGATTGAGGGAGGACCTATGCCGGTAGGACAGTCTTACTCAAGATGATAGTATGCTATATGGTTTATCTTTATCATCGTGTACTGCTTTAGGTGACATTACAGATCACTATTACACGTTGATAGAGCCCTTAGGATCCTGCTTGACTACCAACAGTATGATGGCGATCATATACGTGAGAGTTGGGTAGTCCATAAGCACATCCTTAAAGTGGTCCCTAGTCGTGGGAGTTTCGAGACTGAGCATCGATACTCCATTAGTAGACTAGTGTACACAGTCGAGACCCCGACGAGGGGCGGTGGCTGGTCTCACAAGCCACTGGTGTCAGTTGGTTCACCTAAGATGTATACAGGTGCTCATTGGGTTATGAGTACACCGGACAGGACTCGCCGGGAACCTGCTAGTTGGTATTATACCTAGCGTCAGATAGCAGTTCCCAGGTGACATGTGTACAGGTTAGTTCATCGACCTGAGATCGTCATTTGTCTCGTGTGAGTTCCCACTGTACTTTGATTACTACCCTACCACGGCTCAAAGGAGTCATGCAAACAGGTTTTAGTTGGGTACAGTCCCGAGCTACATGGAGGCAAGTGAGCGGATCGGCAGGGATTCGTCTCTCCCGGTATTGGGGGTGAGGTCACGCTGTGTTTAGAAGAGCCATTACACAAAGCCCTCGGCCGAGGCAGGAGATTTACTGGTAGGTATTCCAGTAGTATCTCAGGGTGTTCTGGGTTACACTCCGACATGACTTGTACCGCTTTTGGGGGTCTGACTTTACCAACCCCCTAGGCCCGCCATGTGATGCTCATAGACGAACGGACCGGACTGTACAGATATTGTCACTGACAGGCTCGGTAGGGTGTCAGGATGAGTTCGCTCATCGACGTCCTTTTTTGTCAATAGATGGTAGCCCGTTACATATGGCTAATAGCTCTGGCGTGCTAGTGGTTAAATCCACAGCCAAAGTATTGACGAGTCTTTAGAGTCCCCCATAGACAGTCTCTCAAGTTTCGGGCGAAACGCTGTAGAGGCCGTATGGAAATATAGCAGGGTTAGATCTTATATGTGCGGTATTGCACGGATCATGATCGGACGGATAATACCAGCGGGCTTTGGTTTAAGCCGGATCCTAATATTGTACAGTGTAGATTTTGTCTCATTGCATTTGTATTCGGTCGGAATAAAAATTCGGGTATGTATATACAGTCGCGGGGTTTTCCTGTAATTTATTACGGGATCAGTTTTTTGAAGTTGCCAGTTTGCATTCCGTTTCAGCCAGTTTTCCTTTCTTCCTTTCTTTGGCTGATAATTGATGGAGGGGCTAATTTGCAAATATGCAAATTAGCAATTGTGGAGGGTGTCTTTTGTGATTTGAGGTATTATGATCGGTATAGCATTATTAGATTCTCTTTGAGTCATTTCCTTTGCATTAATTATGAAAGGATTTTTTGAAAGAAATTGATGTGATATAATTTCCTTGCTATCATCTCATTTCTCTTATGGTTACCCTCCTCTCTCTTGTGCTCACCTCCTTTGCTTTTTCCCTCCTCCATATTGTTATGGCCGGCCACATTTAGAGGGGAGAGAGGATTCATTTTGGTGTGGGAATTTTTTCTTCATCTCATTTGGCTTGCTACAAAAATTCCCCACCTCTCTCCAAAGTTCATTCTTCACCTCCATCATTATGGCAACTTCATACCCACTAAAGACATACTATTCTACACTAGCCTACAGTATTCTTGGACACGTCGACTCGCAAACTTCGTGCCCGAGTTGCCTCGGTCCAGAGGTGGGAGCCCGTAAAAGAACCCGGCGATATGGTGCCCTTTCCGACGAGGAGATGAAGACCGGAGATTCCGCGAGGAGATCGGGATGGAGGCCGAAGACCGAAGGACACGGATCGCTCGGTATAGCCTTCTATCCCCTCTCTAGATAGCTAGTAGTAGGTTAATGGTTCGATCCGGGTTTTAAGAATACGATAGCGCCGGTTTTAAAGTTAAGAAAAATTTTTGTTTCCGCATTTTGGCCTCGGATAGACGGCCGGGGCGCTACTGTAGTCTTTCAATTTGAGGGATGTACTTGGCGACTACTCTGTCCCCACTATTATGATTTGCATCATAGTCCTGGTAGTCAAGCACTCATCCTAAAGGCTTTATCAACATGTAACATAGAGACAATCAGAGTACATGTTTAGATAAAGTGCAACCAGATAGCATACTATCATGTTGAGCAAGAAAGTCCCCCTATATATGTCCAAGCATCCACTATAATATACATCATATGTACAGTAATGGCCTCTAGGGCATACATATAACTAACAGTATTGACGATTCTTTAGAGTCCTACACAGAGGTTTCCTGACTCTGGCAAAACGGAGTAGCAGCACATATGCGATATGTGCGAGACCGAGAATAATAAGATATAAGATATCGTATTCTATTCTCGCGATATATGATATCGGCCGGGTATATGTGATATAGCCGGGTCATCGGATCAAGTGTTGATTCGATCGGTACATGTTATATTAGTCGGTTATATTCGATATAGCCGGATTGTCGGATCAAGTGTTGATTCAATAATTTAATGTATAATAATATATGCGATATATTACATTACATTAACTAATATAAGCTCGCTTTATTGATCCATTTTCTCACCGGATAATACATTGATATATATGCGATATATGCTAATTGTATTATTTTCTTTTGTTACAAAAACATATTAAATATGTGATATATAATATTATAACAAGTTATGATTACAAATACAACATGATTAGTGGAGATTAAACAAGTTAGGGTTTGATTTGGGTTAGCATTTGGGTTAGCTTTTTCAAGAAGCTTCATGAAGTTTTCTTTGTTTTTAGCTAAGATATTTTGCTAAAGATATTTGTGTTGATATTTATTAACCCAACCCAAACCGTTCACCTTGGTTAATTCTCTACATGAGTTAAGCCCTTCATTCTTAACTCATGGTTGCAATTGTAACCATAGCAATAATTCATTATTCATCACAAAAGGATTATCTTCTTCTTCTTCTTCATTCTCTTGAAAGAAAACCTTGACAAGCTTTTCATTAGTGATGATAAAAGGTGAGAAATTGAAATAAAAAGAGAGCTAAATTCCTACTTCATCATCCTCATCTATTCTAGCCACTTAGATTAGGGTGTTCACTTCTCTAATACTTGATTAGAGAAGTGAGAGCTAGAGTTAAAGATTCTTCAAGGTAGATCATCTTCGAAAAGGAAGACTTCAAGCAAGCATGGATCATTCGGCTTGTGGAGCCTCTCTAGAGTTCGGAAGTTCATGGATCGCGGCGAAGGGACTACTACTCGGAGCTTATGAAGCGAAGGAATGGACTACAAAGGTTGTAATCCCCCCCTCTTAGATGTAAAGTTGTTTGCATGCTATGTTTACCCTAATTGTCTAGCAAAGATCATCGCTTTGGGTTGTTCGGCACTTGTAAAATTTAAATTCGGCATGGTTGATACCTTATAGACCCTTGTGATAGTGCCTAGTAACCCTACAGTGGTATCAGAGCCAAGCTAGAGTATTAGGCACCGTGTAGAAGAAGTTTAAAGTCCGATCGAACCCCGAAACGTCATTTTTGACCCCCTATCTGGAAATTTTTTAAAAATTTGGTTTTTTCCGTATTAAAAATACTCAGAAAATTAAGCAGGGAATTCTAAGGATTACTGTGAAATACGAATCCCTAATACCCTCACGTCGCCGCGGAGCTGCGGAAGTAACAAGCTTTGCGCGACGGTTCCGCGGCCGTACTTGGGTATTAGGGACACGTATTTGTAGGTAATATCCGTAGGTATTACTACATGCTTCTGGGAATTTTTAATCTTACTCAAGTGTTGAGTTTTCTGGAGATCTTTTGTATTCGTTGATTCGATCGGAAAGTTTAACTTCGTTTAGTTTTCTGGATAATTTAGAACGTGTTAAAATGTTCGAACGGATATCAATAACTCATTTTTCCCGACACGAAAAACTTTCAAATGTTGAATTTTTCTCGAGTTTAGAACTTTCGGAAAATCATGCAAGCGTATCTGTGGACCCTATAGAAGAACGTAACCTTAACTCGATTATGTGACCGTCAAAACTGTCACTGAACCCTAGGGTTTGTGGTAGTTTAGCGTTGCCACATGTGAGACGTTGGTTTTACCGTTCTTCGGCTGGTTCATTGGGGCTGTGACATGTTCTGGGATTTTTGAACTCCGCTTAAGTGTTGAGCTATTTGGTAATCTTGGGTGTTTGTTTATTCGATCGGAAAATTTAACATTGTCTATTTACCTGGAATGTGATACAATATATGGAATTCATATAGTTAAGCATGAAATGCGAAGTATGTGATATTTCGGATTTAAGATGACTAAAGTGATTGTGGATTCCAAATGTTGTAGTTTTACACTTTCTTTTCTGTGACCGTAAGCGTAGTATGTGGTGTATCGCCGGTTTCGTTGCTATACATCAACGACAATCGGGATACACATACTTGCTTACGTTGATGATATGAGATATTATGTGTTGCTGTGATATGTTATATTGGATCGTCGTGTTCTGAATAGCAGGGGGTTTTATATGAGATGAGGGTTTTTTTTATTTTCATTCATGTAAAATTCATTGTATATAATATTCTTTTATTGGGGCACTTCCAGGTTGAGGATGATGTCACCATTGTATATTATTTACTTTTCCACATTAGGATAGACCGGAGGAGGGGAGCACAAGTAACCGGGTTCTAGGGTCCAGTGGGAGGCCATGTCGAGGAGTCGAGACCGGGTCTCTTAACCCTAGAATAGGCAGTGTTACTTGCCGCTCTCGTAGGGATCAGGGGATGTGGGTTTGGCTATTCATCGCGACCGTGGAATCCGTGTTTTATACAGGCTCGATATAAAACACGGACATCCTAGTATATCCAATATTTCATATGTTATCTTCTGCTGCAATGTTCTGTGATGAGATCATATTAATGCCTGAGATGAATGCTTATACTATATATATATATGATGATATATAAATATTACTGCTTTCGTTTCTTCTGTGATGCTTAGGAAGCTTAATTGATGGGATTTATTAATGAGATTAATAAAAGAAAAGAAACCTAAAAGATATTGTAGAATCAAAACTTTATAAAAAGGGTAGCTATAGTTTTGCTTTGCATAGCGGTATATATGATATACCCTGCACCTTATTCGATGAGGAAAGAGCCGAGATCCCTTCATCGGGAGTGACCACTTAAGCAAAACTGGCAGATGCTACAAACTTGCGGTTTAGTTTTTGATTGTTTCTATAGTTCTTACTTTGCATAGCGGTATATATGATATACCCTGCACCTTATTCGATAAGGAAAGAGCCGAGATCCCTTCACCCGGAGTGACCTCTTTAGCGAAACTAGAAAAGCCTCAAAAACACACTTTTTCAAAATCACTTATTTCTACAACGATATCGAGTTCATTACGCTCATGGTTTTCTGAAAAACCTGTGTAGCCCTCCGTCATTTCAGATAAAGACTATTTAGTATTTGTGTTGCGTTTGTTGGCCTTTGTCAAGGCGTAGTGTGCGGTAGCTGACTAGTACTTATCTGTTTAACCATGTGATGCGATTGGATTAGGGTAGTCGTACGACCTTGTTGGCCTTTGTCAAGGGTCGTGCGGGTGAGTTTATTTCAATCATGAAATGATGGGTTGAACCTGACTAGCTTCCTATGATTTGTTGGCCTTTGACAAGGTCATAGGGGGTTAGGGGTAAAAGCATTATCAGGAATTTCAAGTGTTGAAATTTGCAATGATATTGCATACCTTCTATGAGATAGATGGATCCTGATACCCACTGCGAGTAAGAGTTACTCCTGGGAGAATTTTACACAGGACAATTAGCCGATCAAGTAGGTGTCTAGAAAGGTGTTAACGGGGTTATGCCATTGGGAAAAGGAGTTTTATTTTAATTAGGTCCGTGCGAAAGCACAGGGAACCTCCCTCAAGTACCAACACTGATCTGGCTGAAAGATTGGCAAACTTGTAAGGTATAATTAATCCCGGCTAGTCTTTCCTTTTAGGTTTTGAAGGATGATTTGATAGAAACAGTGGGAGACATCTTGATTAGATAAGATAATAACCAATCTAATCTTGCAAGAGCATACGCTAAAATGTTTTCTTCTCTCTCTCTCCAGGTAGCGACCATGGAAGGCCTTAATCAAGATAATAATATGGATGTATTGACTGAACCCGCTTATTATACTATGCAGGGGAACTTTGGTCCCGTTCTTTCTTATAAGTGTTATAAGACTGAGCAGGAAATAGGAGAAAATCTGGAATCTCAAGCCACCCAAATGAAGAATAAGCATGTTGATGTATCTTCTTCGGGTGTGTTAGTTATCGAGAACTGTTTCTCAGTTCACTCTACGTCCTGGGTATTAGAAACCGGATCGGGAACCCACATATGTAATATGTTACGTGGGCTACATAAAGGTAGAGAACTGGGAATGGGTGATCATTCCGTAAGAGTAACGAATGGTGCAGATATTGCAGCCAAAGCTGTTAGCGAATATCACCTTGTATTACCAAGTAG
Organism: Agapanthus africanus; assembly: GCA_030015575.1. NCBI lineage: Eukaryota > Viridiplantae > Streptophyta > Magnoliopsida > Asparagales > Amaryllidaceae > Agapanthus > Agapanthus africanus. The sequence goes on from JASDDO010000022.1 coordinate 281,802,623, forward strand.
TAATACATTGATGCTATTATATACCGAACATGATGTGCAACATTATATCAGTTTCTTTATTAAGTAAAGAAGGATATAATTTTGTAATACAGGATAATGTTATGAATATCTTCCTAAATCAAAAGTTGATTGGATCAGGCTCGTTACATAATGGCATATTCATTCTCAATCAAACTACAGTTCTTAATATACAAAATACACACAAGAGGAAGAGTTCAGAAATGAACGAATCCTTCTTATGGCATTGTAGACTAGGTCATTTCAATGCGACACAGCTAGCTAAGTTACATAAGGATGGATATTTGAATCCGTTCGAATTATCATCTTATGAAACTTGCCATTCATGTCTCAAAGGAAAAATGACCAAAACACCGTTTAGTGGACACGGAGAAAGAGTTACGGAACTCTTGGGACTGATACATAGTGATGTATGCGGTCCCATGTCTACACATGCCAGGAACGGTTCATCCTACTTCATTACATTCACTGACGATCTCTCAAGATACGGACATGTGTTCCTGCTGAAACACATGTCTGAAGCTTTTAAGAAATTCAGGGAATATAATCACGAAGTAGAGAACCAAACGGGCAAAAGTATTAAGATCCTTCGATCAGATCGAGGAGGAGAATACCTCAGCAATGAGTTCCTGGACTATCTAAAAGAGAATGGGATTCTCTTTCAGCTTACTCCTGCTTGTACACCACAACACAACGGTGTATCGGAGCGGAGGAATCACACCCTATTAGATATAGTGCGCTCTATGATGAGCACGGCTGAGTTACCTATTTCCTTCTAGGGACATGCACTGGAGACAGCTGCATACCTATTGACAGGGTTCCTAGGCACACTAAGGAAGTCTCACAAGGCATCAAACATGGCTAATTCAAATTTTACAAGTGCCTACAAACCCTAATACGGATCGTTAACTAGATAATGAGGCGATGCAAGCATGTAAACGAATTAAACGATAAAGGAAAGTGGCTACAACCTTTGTAGATCCGGTTCTCCACCTCCATTGCTCCGCGATGAAGTCTCCTCGCTGTACAAATCGGATCTTGGGCTCTAGTGTCGGCTTCATCGGAGAAAAAGCGGGCTAGGTCATCAACGATGATGCCGAAGATGATCTACGTCGAGGCATCGCTAGATCAAGCTCCAACTTCACCAAGTCAAGAAAAGTTGTGAAGGAAACACCCTATACTACTTGGCAAGAGGTAGAGGATGAAGAAATAGGAAGTGGGTAGACTTTAGATTTGGATTTCTCACACTTTTTCATCAATCACCATTGATGGACAAGCTTTTTCTACTTTGAAAGAAGAAGAAGAAGAAGATGAATAATATGATAAGTCTTTTCTAAAATAGAAAAATGATATGATAAGTATCATATTGCAACCATGGTTATGTGTAGAGAGTTAACTCAAGTTAGTTGAATGGTTGGGTTTTGGAGATGAAGACAAAATGGTTGCTTAGTCAAAGTTTCAAGAATCTTCAACTACAAACAAAACAAGCCACCATTTCATATTCTTTTCTTTTGCCAATAATAAATAAATAAATCAATAAATAGATAAAAGAATAAGTAAATAAAAGAAACCCTAACCATTCATATAACCATGGTCAATTCTTTACACAAACCCAAGCTTGCATGTATCATCAAACATGATACAATCTTGTGCACAAAAGTATATCTCATATACAACTTGTGCAAATCAAGTGAGTAAATACATTTAAAGTGAACCAATACTAGTTAATGCAAAGTAATATATCAAATATATAATTATACATTAAATCATTAAATCAACACTTGATTCAATGATCCGGTCATGTCGCATATAACCGGCTAGTATCCAATGTATCGGCTTATCGAATCAATCCTTGATTCGATAACTAGGTTATATCGCATATAACTAATCGATACATTGATCGCAAGAATATAATACGGTATCACATACACGCATTATTCTCGGTCCCGCACATATCTCATATGCGCTCCTATTTCGTTTCGCTTGAGCCAGGAAACCTCTGTGTAGGACTCTAAAGACTCGTCAATACGCCGGCAGCGGATGATGATCATATCAAACATCCACAAGCCGCAAGCGGTCTGCTAAACGTAACGGCCACCCGGGTATTGAGCGATCAGAAGATCGACGAGCAAGCCCGCTCACACTCCTGTGAATCCAACCAGTAACACTTACCGTACAGTCCGGTCTGTTCGTCTGATATGTTGCATATCTCGCCTAGGGGTGGTAAACGTCAGACCCCATTAGCTCGATAAGTCATGCCGACGTAAGGTCCATAACATTCGTGAAACTACTGATAACTCTTACCAGTATATCACTGCAACCCTGGCCAGGGATTTCCTGTTATGGCCAGTCGAGCATAGCACAACATCAACCCCCAATACCGGGAGAGACAAATCCCCTCCTATCGCTCATTGCCTCCATGTGAATCGGGACTGTACACAAAAACCACCAGTTTGCACAACTCAGTAGAGCCGTGGTAGGATGGAAATCAAAGCACAGTGGGAGACACACAAGACTCTATGACGATCTCGGGTCAACAGACTAAGCTGTACCAGTGTCACCAGAGAACTGCCATCTGACGTGAGGTATAATACCATCTGGGAGTTCTCGGCGAGTCCGTTCAGTGTACCCAGTCTCCACTGAGCACCCGCATACCATCTCCGATGTCAAACACCAATGGATATGGGATCATCCATCGCCCATCACATGGGTCGAGAATATATACGCTAGTCTACTCTGGAATATCGATGCCCCGTCTCGATATTCCTTCGACTAGGAACATTGAAGGATGTACTCACGGACTATCCAGGCCCCACTAGTATGATCTGCATCACAGTCCTGGAAGTCGAGTACACGTCCTAAGGGCTTTATCAACATGTAACAGAGAGACAGAAAGTATACATGTTAAGATAAAGAGCAACCAGATAGCGTACTATCATGTCGAGCAAGAAAGTCCTACCTATATATGTCCCAGCATCCACTACAATATACATCATATGTACAGTAATGGCCTCTAGGGCATACATATAACTAACAATCTCCCACTTGCACTAGGGCCTTCTGTAGCAGTGGTTGCAGTATCACATACTCAACCATCCCATATGAGTCTCTCTCTGGGAAAATGCCTTCGTGGGCGGATCCACGCACGAAGGCCTATTCACAGAGAGAGACTTTTATGGGATGGTTGAGTATGAGATACTACAACCACTGCTACAGATGGCCCTAGTGCAAGTGGGAGATTGTTAGTTATATGTATGCCCTAGAGGCCATTACTGTACATTGGATGTATATTGTAGTGGATGCTGGGACATATATAGGGAGGACTTTCTTGCTCGACATGATAGTATGCTATCTGGTTGCTCTTTACCTTAACGTGTACACTGATTGTCTCTCTGTTACATGTTGGTGAAGCCCTTAGGATGTGTACTTGACTACCTGGACTATGATGCGGATCATACTAGTGGGGACATGGTAGTCCATAAGTACATCCTTCAAAGTCCCTAGTCGTGGGTGTATCGAGACGGGGCATCGATATACCAGAGTAGACTAGCGTGTACCTTCTCGACCCATACAGATGGGCAATGGATGATCCCATATCCATTGGTGTTTGACATCGTAGATGATATACGGGTGCTCAGTAGAGACTGGGTACACTGGACGGACTCGCCGAGAACTCCCAGATGGTATTATACCTCACGTCAGATGGCAGTTCTCTGGTGACACTGGTACAGAGTAGTCTGTTGACCCGAGATCGTCATAGAGTCTTGTGTGGTTCCCACTGTGCTTTGATTTCCATCTTACCACGTCCAAGAGGGCGTGCAAAACGGTGGTTTTTGGGTACAGTCCCGAGTCACATGGAGGCAATGAGCGATAGGAGGGGATTCGTCTCTCCCGGTATAGGGAGTTGATGTTGCGCTGTGTTCGATTGGCTATGACAGGAAATCCCTGGCCAGGGTTGCTGAGATTTACTGGTAAGTGTTACCAGTAGTTTCTCGAATTGTTATAGACCTCATATCGACACGACTTATCGAGCTATTGGGGTCTGACGTTTACCACCCCTAGGCGAGATATGCGACATATTAGACGATCAGACCGGACTGTACGGTAGTGTTACTGGTTGGATTCACTGGAGTGTGAGCGGGCTTGATCGTCGATCTTCAGATCGCTCAATACCCGGGTGGCCGTTACGTTTAGCAGACTGCTTGCGGCTTGTGGGTGTTTGATATGATCATCACCTGCTGCCGGCGTATTGACGAGTCTTTAGAGTCCTACACAGAGGTTTCCTGGCTCAAGCGAAACGAAATAGGAGTGCATATGAGATATGTGCGGGACCGAGAATAATGCGTGTATGTGATACCGTATTCTATTCTCGCGATGAATGTATCGATTGGTTGTATGCGATATAACCTAGTTATCGAATCAAGTATTGATTCGATAAGCCGATACATAGGATACTAGTCGGTTATATGCGATATGACCGGATCGTTAAATCAAGTGTTGATTTAATGATTTAATGCATAATTATATATTTGATATATTAGTTTGCATCAACTAGTATCGGTTCACTTTAAATGGATTTTCTCGCTCGAATGTGCACATTGTATATTCGATATAGTTTTGTGCACTTGATTGTATCATGTTTGATGATACATATTAACTTGGTTAAGTATAAAGATTAAACCATGGTTTACTTAATGATTAGGGTTTTGATTATCTTATTCATTTGTTTATTTATTTATTTATTTATTTATTTTGGAAAAGATAAAGAAAGAATGGTGGCTTTGTTTGTTTGTTTGTTGAAGATTCATGAAGTTTTGACTTAGTCACCCTTCTTGTCTTCATTCTTAACCCTAACCATTTAAACAAACCATGGTCTATTCTCTACACTTAACTATGGTTAGGTTATGATAAGTATTGATTTACTTTTTATTTTAATTAAACTTATCATAACTTTTTCTTCTTCTTCTTCTTCTTCTTCAAGATGAAGAAGCTTCACTTCATCAATGGTGAATTGAGCAAATGAGTGAGAAATCCAAATCTAAAGAGAACCCACTTCCTATTTCTTCATCCTCTAACTCTTGCCAAGTAGTAGAGTGTATTTCTTTCACATGTTTTCATGGATTGGTGAAGGTGGAGCTTGATCTAGCGATGCCTCGACGTAGATCATCTTCGGCACATTGTCGACGACCTAGCCCGGTCTTTTCTCCGATGAAACCACCGTGAGAGTCATGGTTCGATTTGGACAGCGGAGAGGACGTCATTGCGGAGCCGTAGAGGTGGAGCACCGGTTCTACAAAGGTTGTATATCCGTAATTCTCATGGTTAAGTGTTAACTAGTTAGCTTAGTCGCCTAGTTTTCTAGCAAACGATCCGTAGTCGGGTTTCTCGGCACCCCTAATTTTTGAAACGGGCATGGTCGATGCCTTGTGAGACCCCTTGAGAGTGCCTAGGAACCCTACAGTGGTATCAGAGCCTAGCTAGAGCCTTAGGCGATGTCCCGACGGAATCAGAAGTCCGATCGACCCAAAACCCGACTTGAAAAATGCTCTCTAGACTTTTCTGTAAAATATGGATTTTTGTAGATTAAAAATATTCAGAAAAATCAGCAGGCAATTTTAAGAAAAACTGTGCAGCACGTGCCCGTAATTCAACTAAAGTGCGGCGGAACCGCGGTATGAGCTTGCTCATGCGGCGGTTCCGCGGCCCGTTTGTCGTTTTGTGCATCCAATTTTGCACAGTAGTTCTTAGTTGTCTGTGCTGGTTTTCCTGGGGATTTTTAATATTTTATTCCAGAGTTGTATTTTCTGAGTTGTATTGAGGACTCGGTGTATTCGATCGGACTGTCTAATTTTGTCGGTGTGGCTTTCCGGATAAATTTTAGAATATGTTAAAAAGTTCGACCGGATATAAATACCCAATTTTTCCCCTGTCGGGAAATTTCCAAGTGTTGGATTTTTCCGTAGTTTAACGACGTTCTAAATAGTGCAAGTAATGCGATGGACCCTCTAGAAGACAACAAACCTTAACTCGATTATGTGACCGTCTTGAACTGCCCTTTGAACCTTAGGGTTTGGGGCAGTACGGCGTGCCACATGTGAGGCGTTGGCTTGACCCTTCTACGGCTGGACCGTCGGTACTAAGGCACGAACGGAATGTTGTTAGACTTGTTTCATGTGTTGATCTGTATCGGGAAAACTTGGGTGTTCGATTGTTCGATGGGAAAGTTTGACATTTTCTATTTATCCGGAATGGGATACAATAATTGGAATCCACAAGTAGTTATGTGATAACTGAATGAATGTTATAAACATAGCAGTTTAGTCTCACTTGATCGGTTGCCACGGAATTTTGATGCGATCAAAAGTCTGTCGCAATCACGTAGCGTACGCGGATACTCGCCGGGTAAACTTAATAGACAGCTACACCCTCTAGCCCCGACCAAGTGACTGCAGGAGAACGCCGTCACCGAAAGCATCCGTTCGGGTGCTCCCGGTAGCGGTGTTCCGCCTTGGTGCACTTCGTCGACGGTATCGGGGGTGCGACCGTCTGCTAAAGTTTGCGACGAGCATTCGATCAGTATTTCGGGAATCTTGTTGAATTGCCCGACTTAATATTGAAAAGAGTTTTCGATATAGAGACTAAAATGCGGGGTTTATAATTGTTAGGCATGTGATGTCTAAGGAATTCATTTGGTCAGGCATGCGATGTCTGAGGAGGTTGCGGATTCCAACTGTTGTAGTTTTACACTTTCTTTTCTGTGACCGTAAGTGTAATATGTGATATCGCCGGTTTCGTTGCTATATGTCAACGACAATTAAGATGCACATATTTACTTACGTTGATGACATGTGATGTTATGTGTTGCTGGATATGTTATATTGGATCGTCGTGTACGAATAGCCGGGGGTTTTTATGTGAGATGAGTGTTTTTCATTTTCATTCATGTAAAAACTTGTATGTAATATTCTTTTATTGGGGCACTTCCAGGTTGCGGAAGTAGTCACCCTTTGTATATTATTTACTTTTCCGCACTAGGATAGACCCAAGGAGGGGAGCACAAGTAACCGGGTTCTGGAGTCCAGTGGGAGACCAACTCGAGGAGTCGAGTCCGGGTCTCCTAACTCCAGAATTGGTAGGGTTGCTTGCCGCTCTCGTAGGGGTCTAGGGGTGTGGGTTTGGCTATTCATCACGACCGTAGAATCCGTGTTTTATACTGGCTCGTATTGAAAACACGGACGTCCTAGTATATCCAATATTTCATATGATTCTTCTGCTGCGATATCTGTGATGTAATCATGTGATGTTCTTTGATAGATACATTATATAGTATATATGATATATTATATAGGCGTTACTTATGTTTTACACCCGCGCTAGCCCTGCCCCGCTCTGCCGTTAGTTACCTAACCTAACGGTGCACGAGGGGACATCGAGGCGAATGCGGATGGCATAAGTGTACGTCGTATTTATCTGTGATGTTTAGGTATTTAAATGATGGGACTTCATTAATGTGATTAATGAAATAAAAGAAACCTAAGATGTTGTAGAATCGAATTTCAAAATAAAACAGGTAGCTACAGTTCTTGCTTTGCACAGCGGTATATGTGATATATCCTGCACCTTATTCGATGAGGAAAGGACCGAGACCCCTTCACCGGGAGTGACTCCTTTAGCAATAAGTGGCAGATGCTACACCCTCGGTTTGTCTTTTGATAGCTTTTAAGTGTTTTTTCTTTGCACAGTGATATATATGATATATCCCGCACCTCATTCGACGAGGAAAGGACCGACGATCCCTTCACCGGGAGTGACTCCTTTAGCAAAACTAGAAAAGCCTAAAAAACACTCCAATTTTAAAATCATTTGATTCTACAACGATATCATGTTCACTACGCAATAGGTTTTCAGAAAAACCTGTTGTAGCCCTCCGTCATTTCAGATAAATCCTGTTTAGTATTCGTGCTGCGTTTGTTGACCTTGTCAAGGCACAGTGTGCGGTAGCTAACCAGTATTTATCTGCTTATGCATATGATGCAGATTGGGTTAGGGTAGTCGTGCGGCCTTTTTGACCTTGTCAAGGGTCGTGCGGGTGGGTTTGATTCAATCAAGAAATGACGGGTTGAACTTGACTTGCGGTCTATGGTTTGTTCACCTTGTCAAGGTCATAGATCGTTCGGGGCAAAATATTATCGGGAATTTCAAGTGTTGAAATTTGCAATGAGATTGCATACCTTCTATGAGATAGTTGGATCCCGATACCCGCTGCGAGTAAGAGTTACTCCTGGGAGAGTTTTATACATTACAATTAGCCGATCAAGTAGGTGTCTAGAAAGGTGTCAACGAGGTTACGCCTCTGGGAAAACGAGGTTTACATTAATTAGGTTCGTGCGAAAGCACGGGGGACCTCCCTCAAAGTACCGACACTAGCCTGGCTGAAAGATTGGCGAACTTGTAGTGTGTAATTAATCCCGGCTAGTCTTTCCTTTTAGGGTTTGAAGGAAGATTTGATAAAAAGCAGTGGGAGCCATCCTGATTAGATAAAATAATAACCAATCTATTCTTGCAAGAGCGCACGCTGAGTGTTTCCTTCTCTCTCTCTCCTGGTAGCGACCATATCACGCCTTAATCAAGATAATAATACGGATTATTGACCGAACCCGCTTGTTATACTGAGCTGGGGAACGTTGGTCCCGCTCCAACTTATAATTGTTATAAGACAGAGCAGGAAATTGGGGATTACCAGAATTCCTGTGCCGCCCAAACGAAGAGAGTGCATGCTGATGCATCATCTTCGGGTGTGTTCATTATACAGAACTGTTTCTCAGTATCCTCCGCATCCTGGGTATATGATACCGGATCAGGATCCCAGATATGTAAACTGTTACATAGGGCTACAAAAGGGTAGAAAAACTGAGAACGGGTGATAAGTTTCATGAGACAGAAAACGGGGCAAGTGTTGCAGCCAAGTCTGTCGGTCACTGTCACCCTGTATTGTAATACATTGATTCTGAACGAATGTTATTAGATACCGAACCTGATATACAAAATCATATCACTCTCTTTATTAGTAAAGAAATGATAAAATTTTGTATTGTTGGATAATGTTTTGAACATTTCCTATATCAAAAGTTGATCGGTTCAGGCACGTTATCTAAAAGCATTAATGTTCTAAATCAAATTACAGTTCTTAGTATATGGAACACACACAAGAGGAAGAGTTCAGAAATGGACGGATCCTTCTTGAGGTATTGTAGACTAGGTCATATCAATGCGACCCGACTAACTTGAGTTACATATAGATGCATATTTAAATTAGTTTGAATTTACATCTTGTGAAACTCGCCAGTCATGTCACAAAGATAAGTTGACCATAGCTCTGTTTATTGGAAACAGAGAAAGTGTTACTAAACAATTGGGATGATACATGTTGATGTATGTAAGTCCCCTGTCTACACATACCAAGACCGGTTCTTTTTACTTCATTACATTCTCTGATAATATTTCGAGATTCAGACCTATGTTCTTGTTGAAACACAAGTCCGAACCTTTTAAGATATTCACAGAATATAGGTTAGAAGTAGAGAACCAAAATACGGGTATAAGTATTATGTCCTATGATGAGATCAAGGAGGAGAATACTTGTGCATGGAATTCCTGAACTATATTCTAAAGGAGAATGCGATTCTCTCTCAGCATTACTCCTCCGTATACACCATAGCACGATGGTATATCGGGGCGGAGCAGATACACCCTATTCGATATGGTGTGCTCTATGATGAGTACTACTGAGTTACCTGTTTCCTTTTGGGGGTTATGCACTTATGAAGCTGCATACCTATTGAATAGGGTTCAAATCAAATCAGTTGCCTACCACTTCATATATGATATGGAAAGGGAAGAGCCCATATCTTAAGTTAGTTAAGATTTGGGGTTGTCCGGCCTATGTCTGAAAAGCAAAATCCGGACACGCTCGAGGCAAGGTCTGTTATGTAGAACTGGAAATGTTCCAGCCATACAAACTGCAGCTGATGATTTGATAAAACCAAAGGATTCAGTAGATTCCAACGAACCTTAGCCTCTCCGCCGATCTAGTAGGGTTCCTCACCCACCTGAGAGATACTTCGGTTTCTCTATGACAGTAGGAGCGAGGATTGCATCATGAGATGATGACCCAACTAGCTTCGAGCTGGCCATCAGGAGTAAGACTCTGTAAGAATGGCTGGATGCTTATCGATCTGAGATGGAATCCTTATACACCAACAAAGTATGGACTTTGGTTGCTATATCTGAAGGGTTAAATCCCCATCAGGAGCAAGTATATCTTGAGAAGATTACTTGGTGTAAATGGAAAAGTTGAGACTTTCAAAGCTAGACTTGTTAAAGGTTTTCGTCATTGACCAGGCGTGGATAATGATGAAACTTTTCCAGTACCTATGCTTTAGTCCATCCAGACCCTACTTGCCACGGCTAGATACCATGACTACGATATCTGGTGGTTGGGTGCCATGACTGCTTTTCTAAATAATGATTTAGAAGAGAACGTCTATAAGTACACAGCCAGAGGGCCTCGTAGACAGTGAGAGCAGCGGAAACGTGTGCAAGATGTTTTATAGGATAAAGCAGGCATCGCGGAGTTGGAACATCTGTTTCGATGGATTAGTCAAAGAAGTTGACATCATCAAAATGGTAGATGAACCTTGTATAAACAAAAAGGTAGTAGGGAGTATGGTGACGATCCTCGTGGAGTACGTGGATGACATACTCTTGATAGGGAAAGAGTTTCCTATGCTACGCTCGATCAATCTCCGCTTATCACAATGATTCTCCACATAGGATCAAAGTGATACCTACTAAATCCTGGATTTTGGATCTATGAGATAGATTTAATTGGATGTTAGGATTCTCACTAGTTGTAGTGAAATGGTATCAATCGACCCTGGGGAGAATCACTGGAAGTGTTCCAGGGTGATATAGACGACTGAATGTCAGTCGCAGGCATTGTCTTTACCCTTAGAAAAGGGACGGTATGTTGGAAGAGTTCTAAGCTAGATACCGTGACATACTAGACGATAAAGGAAAGATACATCGCTACTTAAGATGCTACCAAAGAGGTCGTTTGGGTGTATATTGGTTCATGAGATGAACTAGGTTCCTACCATTGTGTGACAATAGAGTTGTGGCTTTAGCCAAGGAACCCTTGTCCCATCAGTGACCCAGACATATTCTAAGGCAGTATCACCTAATCATGGAGATGGTTGATCTCTAAGGGATCGAGGTTAGGAGAGTAGACTCAGAGCACAGCACGGCGGATCCACTCACGAAGGCCTATTCCCAGAGAGAGACTTTTATGGGATGGTTGAGTATGAGATACTACAACCACTGCTACAGATGGCCCTAGTGCAAGTGGGAGATTGTTAGTTATATGTATACCCTAGAGGCCATTACTGTACATTGGATGTATATTGTAGTGGATGCTGGGACATATATAGGGAGGACTTTCTTGCTCGACATGATAGTATGCTATCTGGTTGCTCTTTACCTTAACGTGTACACTGATTGTCTCTCTGTTACATGTTGGTGAAGCCCTTAGGATGTGTACTTGACTACCTAGACTATGATGCGGATCATACTAGTGGGGACATGGTAGTCTATAAGTACATCCTTCAAAGTCCCTAGTCGTGGGTGTATCGAGACGGGGCATCGATATACCAGAGTAGACTAGCGTGTACCTTCTCGACCCATACAGATGGGCGATGGATGATCCCATATCCATTGGTGTTTGACATCGGAGATGATATACGGGTGCTCAGTAAAGACTGGGTACACTGGACGGACTCGCCGAGAACTCCCAGATGGTATTATACCTCACGTCAGATGGCAGTTCTCTGGTGACACTGGTACAGAGTAGTCTGTTGACCCGAGATCGTCATAGAGTCTTGTGTGGTTCCCACTGTGCTTTGATTTCCATCTTACCACGTCTAAGAGGGCGTGCAAAACGGTGGTTTTTGGGTACAGTCCCGAGTCACATGGAGGCAATGAGCGATAGGAGGGGATTCGTCTCTCCCGGTATAGGGAGTTGATGTTGCGCTGTGTTCGATTGGCTATGACAGGAAATCCCTGGCCAGGGTTGCTGAGATTTACTGGTAAGTGTTACCAGTAGTTTCTCGAATTGTTATAGACCTCATATCGACATGACTTATCGAGCTATTGGGGTCTGAAGTTTACCACCCCTAGGCGAGATATGCGACATATCAGACGATCAGACCGGACTGTACGGTAGTGTTACTGGTTGGATTCACTGGAGTGTGAGCGGGCTTGCTCGTCGATCTTCAGATCGCTCAATACCCGGGTGGCCGTTACGTTTAGCAGACCGCTTGCGGCTTGTGGGTGTTTGATATGATCATCACCTGCTGCCGGCGTATTGACGAGTCTTTAGAGTCCTACACAGAGGTTTCCTGGCTCAAGCGAAACGAAATAGGAGTGCATATGAGATATGTGCGGGACCGAGAATAATGCGTGTATGTGATACCGTATTCTATTCTCGGGATGAATGTATCGATTGGTTGTATGCGATATAACCTAGTTATCGAATCAAGTATTGATTCGATAAGCCGATACATAGGATACTAGTCGGTTATATGCGATATGACCGGATCGTTAAATCAAGTGTTGATTTAATGATTTAATGCATAATTATATATTTGATATATTAGTTTGCATTAACTAGTATCGGTTCACTTTAAATGGATTTTCTCGCTCGAATGTGCACATTGTATATTCGATATAGTTTTGTGCACTTGATTGTATCATGTTTGATGATACATGTTAACTTGGTTAAGTATAAAGATTAAACCATGGTTTACTTAATGATTAGGGTTTTGATTATCTTATTCATTTGTTTATTTATTTATTTATTTATTTGTTTTGGAAAAGATAAAGAAAGAATGGTGGCTTTGTTTGTTTGTATGTTGAAGATTCATGAAGCTTTGACTTAGTCACCCTTCTTGTCTTCATTCTTAACCCTAACCATTTAAACATACCATGGTCTATTCTCTACACTTAACTAGGGTTAGGTTATGATAAGTATTGATTTACTTTTTATTTTAATTAAACTTATCATAACTTTTTCTTCTTCTTCTTCTTCTTCTTTTTCTTCAAGATGAAGAAGCTTCACTTCATCAATGGTGAATTGAGCAAATGAGTGAGAAATCCAAATCTAAAGAGAACCCACTTCCTATTTCTTCATCCTCTACCTCTTGCCAAGTAGTAGAGTGTGTTTCCTTCACAAGTTTTCATGGATTGGTGAAGGTGGAGCTTGATCTAGCGATGCCTCGACGTAGATCATCTTCGGCACGTTGTCGACGACCTAGCCTGGTCTTTTCTCCGATGAAACCACCGTGAGAGTCATGGTTCGATTTGGACAGCGGAGAGGACGTCATTGCGGAGCCGTGGAGGTGGAGCACCGGATCTACAAACGTTGTATATCCGTAATCTTGTAGTTAAGTAGTTAACTAGTTATCTTTTCGCCTAGTTTTCTAGCCAACGATCTGCACTAGGGTTTCTCGGCACCTTAATTTTTGAAACGGGCATGGTCGATGCCTTGTGAGACCCCTTGAGAGTGCCTAGGAACCCTACAGTTTCAACAGGAACATATGTCTGAATCTTGAGAGATTATCAGAGAATGTAATGAAATACAAAGAACCAGTCGTGGCATGTGTAGACAGGAGACCTTAAATACATCATCATGTATCAGTCCCAAGATTTTACTAACTCTTTCTCTGTTTCTAATAAACAGAGCTATGGTCTTCTAATCTTTGTGACATGACTGGCAAGTTTCACAAGATGTAAATTCAAAATGATTTAAATATGCATCTAAAATGTAACTTCAGCCAGTCGGGTCGCATTGATATGACCTAGTCTATAATGCCTCAAGAAGGATTCGTTCATTTCTGAACTCTTCCTCTTGTGTGTGTTCTGTATACTAGGAACTGTAGTTTAATTTAGAACATCAATGCTTTTAGATAACGTGCCTGAACCGATCAACTTTTGATATAGGAAATGTTCAAAACATTATCCATCATTACAAAATTCTATCATTTCTTTAACAAATAAAGAGATTGATATGATTTTGTATATCAGGTTCGGTATCTAATAGCATTTATTCAGAATCAATGTATTGGTAATACAGGGTGACAGTGACCAACAGACTTGGCTGCAACACTTGCCCTTTTTTCTGTCTCATGAAACTTATCACCCGTTCTCAGTTTTCTACCTTTTGTAGCCCTATGTAACAGATTACATATCTGGGATCCTGATCCGGTATCAAATACCCAGGATTCAGAGGATACTGAGAAACAGTTCTTTATAATGAACACACCAGAAGGAGATGCATTATATGCACTTTCTTCGTTTGGGCGGCATAGGAATTTTGGTATTCCCCTATTTCCTGCTCTGTCTTATAACAATTATAAGTTGGAACGGGACCAACGTTCCCCAGCTCAGTATAACAAGCAGGTTCGGTCAATACATCCATTTGATTAAGGCGTGATATGGTCGCTACCAGGAGAGAGAGAAAAGAAAACACTCTGCGTGCGCTCTTGCAAGATCAGATTGGTTATTTATTTTATCTAATCAGGATGGCTCCCACTGTTTTTATCAAATCTTCCTTCAAACCCTAAAAGGAAAGACTAGCCGGGATTAATTACACTCTACAAGTTCGCCAATCTTTCAGCCAGGCCAGTGTCGTTACTTTGAGGGAGGTTCCCCGTGCTTTCGCACGGACCTAATTACAGTAAACCTCGTTTTCCCAGAGGCGTAACCCCGTTGACACCTTTCTAGACACCTACTTGATCGGCTAATTGCAAAGTGCAAAACTCTCCTAGGAGTAACAATTACTCGCAGTGGGTATCGGGATCCAACTATCATATAGAAGGTATGCAATCTTATTGCAAATTTCAACACTTGAAACTCCCGATAATGGTTTTTACCCCTAGTACCTATGACCTTAACTAAGGTCAACAAATCATAAGTACTAGTCAAGTTCTACCCGTCATTTCGTGATTAATTAGACCCACCCACATGACCCTTAACTAAGGTCAACAAAGTCACGCGACTGTCCTAACTAATCGCATCATATGCGGTGTAGGAAGACATCACTTAGCTACCGTACACTGTGCCTTAACTAAAGTCAACAAACACAACACGAATACTAAGTACTCTACTTCCTAAAATGACGGAGGGTTGCGTATGGTTTTTGTAAAAACCTTTAACGCTTTGAACTTGATCTCGTTGCGGAATCAAATGGTTTTTAAATGGAATGTTTTTGATGCTTTTCTAGTTTTGCTAAAGGGGTCACTCCCGGTGAAGGGATCGTCGGCCCTTTCCTCGTCGAATGAGGTGCGAGATATATCACATATATCACTGTGCAAAGCAGAAACTATAGAAGCAATCAAAAAACAAACCGAGTGATGTAGCATCTGCCAGTTATTGCTAAAGGAGTCACTCCCGGTGATGGGATCTCGGTCCTTTCCCTATCGAATAAGGTGCAGGATGTTCTACAAGAAACACCGCGATGCAAAGCAAGAACTGTAGCTACCTGTTTTTATTTTGAAATTCGATTCTACAACATCAATTAGGTTTATTTTCTTTCATTAATCTCATTAATGAATATCCCATCATTTAAGTTACCTAAACATCATAGATAAATATGACGTACACTTATGCCATCCGCATTCGCCTCGATGTCCCCTCGTGCACCGTTAGGTTAGGTAACTAACGGCAGAGCGGGGCAGGGCTAGCGCGGGTGTAAAACATAAGTAACATCTATATAAAATATCATATATACTATAAATTATATCTATCGCAGAACATCACATGATCACATCACAGATAACGCAGCAGAAAATATCATATGAAATATTGGATATACTAGGACGTCCGTGTTTTCAATACGAGCCACTATAAAACACGGATTCTACGGTCGTGATGAATAGCCAATCCCACACCCGTAGACCCCTACGAGAGCGACAAGCAACCCTACCAATTCTAGGGTTAGGAGACCCGGACTCGACTCCTCGAGTTGGTCTCCCACTGGACCCCAGAACCCGGTTACTTGTGCTCCCCTCCTTGGGTCTATCCTAATGCGGAAAAGTAAATAATATACAAACGGTGACATCTTCCGCAACCTGGAAGTGCCCCAATAAAAGAATATTACATACAAGTTTTTACATGAAGGAAAATGAAAAACACTCATCTCACATAAAAAAAACCCGGCTATTCAAACACGACGATCCAATATAACATATTCAGCAACACATGTCATCAACGTAAGTAAACATGCGTATCCCAATTGTCGTTGACATATAGCAACGAAACCGGCGATATCACATATTACACTTACGGTCACAGAAAAGAAAGTGTAAAACTACAACAGTTGGAATCCGCAACCACCTCAGACATCGCATGCCTGACCAAATGAATTCTTTAGACATCGCATGCCTAACAATTATAAACCCCGCATTTTAGTCTCATTATCGAAAACTCTTTTCAATATCAAGTCGGGCAATTCAACAGGATTCCCGATATTTTGATCGAATGCTCGTCGCAAACTTTAGTAGACGGTCGCACCCCGATACCGTCGACGAAGTGTGCCAAGGCGTAACACCGCTACCGCGAGCACCCAAACGGATGCTTTCGGCGACGGGGTTCTCCTACAGTCACTTGGTCGGGGCTATGGGGTGAGGCTGTCTATTAAGTTTACCCGGCGAGTATCCGCGTACGCTACGTGATTACGACGGACTTTTGATCACATCAAAAGTCCGTGGCAACCGATCAAGTGAGACTAAACTGCTACGTTTATAATATTCATTCCGTTATCTCATAACAATTTATGAATTCCAATTATTGTATCACATTCCGGATAAATAGAAAATGCTAAACTTTTCGATCGAACAATCGAACACCCAAGTTTTCCCGATACAGCTCAATACATGAAATAAGTCTAACAGCATTCAATTCGTGCCTCAGTACCAACGGTCCAGCCGTAGAAGGGTCAAGCCAACGCCTCACATGTGGCATGCCGTACTTCCCCAAACCCGAAGGTTCAAAGGGCAGTTCAAGACGGTCACATAATCGAGTTAAGGTTTGTTGTCTTCTAGAGGGACCATCGCGTTACTTGCACTACTTAGAACGTCGTTAAACTACGGAAAAATCCAACAATTGGAAATTTCCCGACAGGGGAAAAGTTGGGTACTTATATCGGGTCGAACTTTTTAACATATTCTAAAAATACCGGGAAAAACACACTGACAAAATTAGACAATCCGATCGATACACCGAGTCCCCAATACAACTCAGAAAATTCAACTCTTGAAAAAATATTAAAAATTCCCAGGAAAACCAGCACTACAAACTAGGAATTACTGTGCAAAATTTATTGCAAGAGGAGACAAAAGGGCCGCGGAACCGCCGCATTAGCATGCTAATGCCGCGGTTCCGCCGCGCTTTAATGGATTCAGGGGCCCCGTTTTATACAGTAATTCTTAGAATCTTGTACTGAGTTTTCTGCATATTTTTAATTCTCAAAAATCCACGATTTTCAAAAATGTACAGAGAGCAATATTAGGGTTTCGGTTTCGGTTCGATCGGATTTCTAACTCCGTCCACGCATCGCCTAAGGCTCTAGCTAGGCTCTGATACCACAGACAGGGTTCCTAGGCACACTAAGGAAGTCTCACAAGGCATCAAACATGGCTAATTCAAATTTTACAAGTGCCTACAAACCCTAATACAGATCGTTAACTAGATAATGAGGCGATGCAAGCATGTAAACGAATTAAACGCTAAAGGAAAGTGGCTACAACCTTTGTAGATCCGGTTCTCCACCTCCATGGCTCCGCGATGAAGTCTTCTCGCTGTACAAATCGGATCTTGCGCTCTAGTGTCGGCTTCATCGGAGAAAAAGCGGGCTAGTTCATCGACGACGATGCCGAAGATGATCTACGTCGAGGCATCGCTAGATCAAGCTCCAACTTCACCAAGTCAAGAAAACTTGTGAAGGAAACATCCTATACTACTTGGCAAGAGGTAGAGGATGAAGAAATAGGAAGTGGGTAGACTTTAGATTTGGATTTCTCACACTTTTTCATCAATCACCATTGATGGACAAGCTTTTTCTACTTTGAAAGAAGAAGAAGAAGAAGATGAATAATATGATAAGTCTTTTCTAAAATAGAAAAATGTTATGATAAGTATCATATTGCAACCATGGTTATGTGTAGAGAGTTAACTCAAGTTAGTTGAATGGTTGGGTTTTGGAGATGAAGACAAAATGGTTGCTTAGTCAAAGTTTCAAGAATCTTCAACTACAAACAAAACAAGCCACCATTTCATATTCTTTTCTTTTGCCAATAATAAATAAATAAATCAATAAATAGATAAAAGAATAAGTAAATAAAAGAAACCCTAACCATTCATATAACTATAGTCAATTCTTTACACAAACCCAAGTTTGCATGTATCATCAAACATGATACAATCTGGTGCACAAAAGTATATCTCATATACAACTTGTGCAAATCAAGTGAGTAAATCCATTTAAAGTGAACCAATACTAGTTAATGCAAATTAATATATCAAATATATAATTATACATTAAATCATTAAATCAACACTTGATTCAATGATCCGATCATGTCGCATATAACCGGCTAGTATCCAATGTATCGGCTTATCGAATCAATCCATGATTCGATAACTAGGTTATATCGCATATAACTAATCGATACATTCATCGTGAGAATATAATACGGTATCACATACACGCATTATTCTCGGTCCCGCACATATCTCATATGCGCTCCTATTTCGTTTCGCTTGAGCCAGGAAACCTCTGTGTAGGACTCTAAAGACTCGTCAATACGCCAGCAGCGGATGATGATCATATCAAACATCTACAAGCCGCAAGCGGTCTGCTAAACGTAACGGCCACCCGGGTATTGAGCGATCAGAAGATCGACGAGCAAGCCCGCTCACACTTCTGTGAATCCAACCAGTAACACTTACCGTACAGTCCGGTCTGTTCGTCTGATATGTTGCATATCTCGCCTAGGGGTGGTAAACGTCAGACCCCATTAGCTCGATAAGTCATGCCGACGTAAGGTCCATAACATTCGTGAAACTACTGATAACTCTTACCAGTATATCACTGCAACCCTGGCCAGGGATTTCCTGTTATGGCCAGTCGAGCATAGCACAACATCAACCCCCAATACCGGGAGAGACGAATCCCCTCCTATCGCTCATTGCCTCCATGTGAATCGGGACTGTACCCAAAAACCACCAGTTTGCACAACTCAGTAGAGCCGTGGTAGGGTGGAAATCAAAGCACAGTGGGAGACACACAAGACTCTATGACGATCTCGGGTCAACAGACTAAGCTGTACCAGTGTCACCAAAGAACTGCCATCTGACGTGAGGTATAATACCATCTGGGAGTTCTCGGTGAGTCCGTTCAGTGTACCCAGTCTCCACTGAGCACCCGCATACCATCTCCGATGTCAAACACCAATGGATATGGGATCATCCATCGCCCATCACATGGGTCGAGAATATATACGCTATTCTACTCTGGAATATCGATGCCCCGTCTCGATATTCCCTCGACTAGGAACATTGAAGGATGTACTCACGGACTATCGAGGCCCTACTAGTATGATCTGCATCACAGTCCTGGAAGTCGAGTAAACGTCCTAAGGGCTTTATCAACATGTAACAGAGAGACAGAAAGTATACACGTTAAGATAAAGAGTAACCAGATAGCGTACTATCATGTCGAGCAAGAAAGTCCTACCTATATATGTCCCAGCATCCACTACAATATACATCCTATGTACAGTAATGGCCTCTAAGGCATACATATAACTAACACCTGTTGAATCAGGTTCCATCAAAATTTTTACCTACCACACCATATGAGATATGGAGTGGGAAGAGACCATGTCTTAAATGAGTTAAGATATGCGGTTGTCGGGCCTATGTCAAAAAGCAAAATCCGGACAAACTCGAGGCACGGTCAGTTCTTTGTAAGTTTGTAGGATATCCTAAACATTCGCATGGATATCTTTTCTACCAAGGCGAGGAACAAAAGGTGTTTGTTTCTCGACATGCCACCTTTTTAGAAAAGGAATTTCTTGCAAAAGAAATTAGTGGCGATACGGTAGAGATGGAAGAAGTTCCAGCAGAACAAATTACAACTGAAGATTTAGTGGAACAAGAGGACTCGATAGTAACCAACGAACCCCAACCTCTCCACCGATCTAGCAGGGTTTCTCATCCACCTGAGAGATACTACGGTTTTCTCATTGATGGTGGCAGCGAGGATTGCATCATAGAAGATGATGACCCGACTATCTTCGAGCAGGCCATCACAAGTGGTGACTCTGTGAAATGGCTGGATGCAATGCGATCTGAGATGGAATCCATGTACATCAACAAAGTATGGACTTTGGAAGTTTCTCCTGAAGGGGTAAAACCTATTGGGAGAAAATTGATCTTTAAAAGGAAACTTGGTGTAGATGGAAAAATTGAGACTTTCAAAGCTAGACTTGTTGCAAAAGGTTTTCTTCAACGACCAGGTGTGGATTATGACGAAACCCTTTCTCCAGTGTCTATGCTTAAGTACATTCGGATCCTACTTGCCATTGTTGCATACCATGACTACGAAATCTGGCAGATGGATGTTAAGACTGTTGGAGATAGTGCCCTCATAGTCAATTATTGGATCGCAGGTACGTGATTGCAATGATTGCGGAGGACCTATCCCGGTAGCACAGTCTTACTCGAGATGATAGTATGCTATCTGGTTTGCCTTTATCAGTCGTGTACATGTTCAGGTGACTGATTGCATGTTACACTTTGATAGAGCCCTTAGGATCTTGCTTTACTACCAACTGTATGAGGGCGATCATATACGTGAGAGTTGGGTAGTTTATATGCATATCCTTAATTATGGTCCCTAGTCGTGGGAGTTTCGAGACAGGGCATCGATACTCCGGAGTAGACTAGTGTGTACAGTCGAGACCCCGACGAGGGGCGGTGGCCGGTCTCACAAGCCACTGGTGTATGTTGGATCACCTAAGATGTATACAGGTGCTCATTGGGTTATGAGTACACCGGACAGGACTCGCCGGGAATCTGCTAGTTAGTATTATATCTATCGTCAGATAGCAGTTCCCTGGTGACATGTGTACAGGTTAGTTCATCGACCTGAGGTCGTCATTTGTCTCGTGTGAGTTCCCACTGTGCTTTGATTTCTACCCTACCACGGCTCAAAGGAGTCGTGCAAACAGGTAGCTTTTGGGTACAGTCCCGAGCCATATGGAGGCACGTGAGCGGATCGGCAGGGGATTCGTCTCTCCCGGTATTGGGGGCGAGGTCGTGCTGTGTCTAGGAGAGCCATTACACAAAGTCCATGGCCATGGCAGGAGATTTACTGGTAGGTACTCCAGTAGTATCTCAGGGTGTTATTGTGCTTCACTCCGACACGACTTATACTGCTTCTGGGGGTCTGACGTTACTAGCCCTCTAGGCGGATATGCGATACTCATTGACGAACGGACCGGACTGTATATACATTGTCACTGTTAGGCTCAGTAGGGTTTTTCGGAGGAGTTCGCTCATCGGTCTCCCTTGAGTTCGCTCCTCGGCCACCCTTGAGGTCAGTCCATGGGCAGCCGTTATGCATAGCTAGTGCCGCTGACGGTTTGTGGTTAAACCCACTGCCAGGGTGCTGACGAGTCATTAGAGTCCCCCACAGGTAGTTTCCCAAGTTCGGGCGAAACGTTGTAGAGGCCGTATGGTTTTATGGCAGGGTTCGGAAAATGCACGTGCGTTTACGCACGTGTCAGTTTTCGGGCAGTTAATACTGGTCGGCTTTGGTTTAAGCCGGATCCGAGTATTATATTGAGTAGGTATAATATCTTTGTCTCAGTTGCATTTATATTCGGTCGTAATATAAATGCGGGTATATTTATACAGTTTCGGGGTTATCCTGAAAGTCGTTTCAGGATCACTTTTGGAAGTTGCCAGTTTCCAGTTTTCTATCAGCCGTCTTTTAACATTCTGTTAAAGACGGATTTATCTTTTCTTCTGATATGAGTGAGTCATCATTCTAGAAGCTTCTAGAAGTGATGAAGTGGCTTCATGACTCATTAGGCATTAATGGTGTCATTAAAGCTTTTGGTGACTATGCTTATGATTCATTGTTTTCTTTAAAGCCTTTTGTTTTGCTTAAGATCTTTTGTGATGATAAGGCTTCTTGATGTGGTCACCTTCCTCCTCCTACGGTCACCCCCCTCTCTTTATAAGGCCGGCCCCCTCCTCTCTCTCAAAAGTGTGGTGGTTTTCATTTGTGAAAAGATTATGATAGATTTGGGGTGTATGGAATTCACAGTTCATTTCATTCCATCACCCAATTCCCTCGGCAACTTCATTAACCGATCGTCCATGGATTTGGACGAAGTGAGACAAAGTCATCTACTCATTCTCTACATCAATCTTGGTCGTCTCTTTTAGCAAACTTGACGATCGAGTTGCCTCGAGTCAGAGGCGGGAGCCCGTTTAAAGAACCGATCATGTGGTGCCACCTCGACGAGGAGATCGGCGATCAGATCGGAGCAGCCGCAACGGAGCGTGGGATGATGGTTGAAGAACGAAGGACTCGGATCGTTCGGTATAACCATTCTACACTCTTTACAGTTTGTTAGTTTAGCAATAATGGCAGATCCGGGTTAAAGTATACGATAGCGCCAAGTTAAAAGTTTTTTGTTCCGCATTTGGCGTCTGTAGACTGCCGGGGCGCTAGCGTAGACTTACAGTGGTATCAGAGCCTAACCATTTTGCTATACTAACTTGTGCTAACGCGTTTAAAACATCGATCCGACCGAAAATCGAAAACTGCCAAAAATATCATTTTCCTTACTTGTCAGTTTCTGTTGTTTTTAAACGGTGTCGAAATTGATTTCTGGATGTCTTAAAAATCAGAGCAGAGAATTATAAGACCCACGACAAAATTTGGAGTCGTGACTCCTCCAAGTTGCCGCGGAAGGGCGGCCAAACCCATGGTTTGGCCGCGCTTCCGCGGCCATGTGAGGAGCACGTGCTCCAATTTTTTTTCAGTGGGTTCTTGGTGGGATTTTGGGGTTTTTGGTATATAAATTTTTGGCCCAGATTTTGTTACTGTTCACCAGTAAGCTTTGGGGCCCACTTTTTGAAATTTGGTCTTTGGTCGATCGAAATTTAAACACGTTAGTTTACAGTGCTTACATTATATCTCCGACCGGGAATGTCATTTGATCGGTAAACGGCGTTTAACTGCTATAGTTCTTTTAGACGGGTTTGCGAACGTGACATTCGCGTTGATGTTCTGTATTGTGCTGTATTGTTGCGGATTTGTCGTGGTGGATAGCAGTGTGCAATGATAGTACAGTTTGTGTTTATTTGTACATTTGATATTGCGGGGCGAGCGTCCAACTTGTGGACAGCCGTCACTGCCTGTTGTATAATATTCTTTTGGGGCACGACCAGGATGCGGTCGATGTACCTATTGTACTATTTTTCATTACTGTACTAGGTTTTACCCCGCGACGGAGTGCACGGATAGCCGGGTTCGGGAAAGCAACGGGTCCGCATCTCATGGCTTTGAGAGGCAGAGGGGCCCCACTTCAGAATTGGCAGACTATTCGCCGCACTCGTAGGGGGTACAGGTTGACCCAAGGTGGGGTGCCCAAGATTACCGGATTCCGTGAAGTGCCGGGTGTTCCATTCACTATGCAGTGGGGACTACCTCGCTTCAGGTCTTGGCGGGTAACTTACCGCACCCGTAGGGGTCTAGGTTTCATTGCACAGGCTATCCACACGACAGGGGAACGTCGAGTTTCAGCAGCGGCTCTGTGAAACTCGGGGATCCCAGATATCTGTATTGTTCTGTGATGCTTATTACTTTTCTGTAATGTTGCATATTATCACGCCTGGAGCGATTATGTATATTGGTTTATATACTATTAGATGTTGTATATGTTTTACACCCGCGCTAGTCCAGTCCCCGCTCTGTCGTTAGTTAAGTAACCTAACGGGTGATGACGGGACCCAGTGACGAATGCGGATGGCATATACGTACATTTTATTTTCGTTCTTTTCTGGTGTGATTGATTGATGGGACTGCGTTGATTCTGATCAACGCAAAGTAAAACAAACCTGTTTACAGTTGTTGGAACAATTTAAAAAGTGTTATTGCAAAGACGTTTCCTTTTGTTATGCATAGCGGTATTCGGTGTGAATATCCAGCACCTCATTCGACGAGGCAAGGGCTGATATCCCTTCACCGGGAAAGACCCCTTGGACAGAAGTTTGCGTCAGGGTAATAACTTTACTATAGTCGATTACAAGTTGCTTTGCATAGCGGTATTCAGTGGAATATCCTGCACCTCATTACCACGAGGAAAGAGCCGAGATCCCTTTGCCGGGAGTAACCTCTTTAGCAAAAGATTTTCGCCACTATATTTTAAAAAGCTATCAGGTTCCTTCAGCGATATCAAGTTCACTACGCTAAAGGTTTTTCGCCAAAAACCAGCCGTAGCCCTCCGTCACTTCTTTTGGGTATTCAGTAGTATTCAAGCTATGTATTTTGACCTAACGCCAAGGCATAGTGTTTGGTAGCTGCTGGGTATTCAATTGTTGCATAGATAGATGAGTTGGTTTGGGACAGCCGTTCTGCCATTTTGACCTAACGCCAAGGGCATGTGCGGGTGGGTTCAAATTAACAAGATAGTGATGGGTAGAACTTGGCATGTGACTTATGACATTTTGACCTAACGCCAAGGTTATAAGAGCATGGGGCAAAAACAATATCAGGAGTTTCTAAAGAAACTGAAACTTGCCGAGTATGCGCATACCTTCTGGAGTATGAGTAACGTGGATGCATTCCATCACGTTATCATACGATGAGAGTTGGATCCTGATTCCCACTGATGAGTTGGTTTACTCTTCGGGTGATCCCGATTGATTCTTCTTTAGGTTTGGAGGAGAATTTGACAGGACAGTGGGAGGTTTCCGGATTAGATAAAGTGATGACCATTCTGATCTAGGTTAGAGTGCACGCAGAGTGTTTCTTTTCTCTCTCTTTGGCAGCGACCTTTGACCGACCCTAGACTATGACTCAGTGACCAGGTTGACCGAACCTTCTTAAAATACTGGCTTTTGGATTGTCTAAGTTGCATAAGTCATTGCCACTCCTTCTTTTACCCTTTGTATTTCTCAGAACACCCGTATAACTACGGATATCCACTTCCATTGGATAGATCCATCGTATGGTTATATACGAACTCGAAGGGACTTCTTCGAGGATGGATCCCGGTTCAGGTTCAGGAGAAATAGAATTGGCTTATTCAGTTGTCTTTTATTATCACCTTCTCTCAGGTTGCGAGGGCTCCTGTGTTTAGGAGAGTACACCTATTACGCCTATTGGATAGTCTTATTCCAAACCATAGGCTGGTGCCGAAAGGTAGGGAATGAAGAAAACCAATTAGCCTAAGTAGGGTGTGCAGAAGGTAATATGTAAAGACAAAATAAAGGGATTAGAAAGAGGGCAAAGTAAATTGCGACTGTTATCATTCACGACCAAAACCGCGTACTTAATCGCCACTCCTATTTCACCTTTAAAAGAATAAGGTATTATTCAGTTGTCTTTTATCATCACCTTCTCTCGAGATGCGAGTACTCCTTGGTTTAGGAGGGTACACCTATTATGCTTACTGGATAGTCTTCTTCCAAACCATAGGCTGGTGCCGAACGGTAGGGAAGGAAGAAAACCATTTAGCCTAACGATGGTGTACAGAAGGTAACGACTAAAGACAGATAAAAGTGATTTGGAGAGATGGCAATAAAATATACGGTTGAAGTCATGAATTGGATTATGGAAGAGGCATTGCTATGAATACCAGGATACCCCTACGAAACATTTTCATGTTTCAGTGCATTGTTAAACGAAAAACTGTTTTCCCGATTAGACACTTACTCCAAGGGTATGTATTTACCAGGTTTCATTCTCATATCTGTATGGTTTTACAGATGATGAGTGGGAGTAAGATATTGGGAATTAGGTGATCATCCTCATTATATCGGAATTCGTTGTAATTGGTGATATTTGAGGAAATCGCCAGGGTACAGTTTTCCACCGACAACGCACAGGTTTTGAGTTGTTTAACTCAGCGGACTTATACAGAGTATTGTATGTTGTCCAAGTGTCCTTCAGGACAAAGGGGTAGGTCCTCGTACTATATTCTGTTTACTTATAACTTCTCTAGTATTTAGACAAGTGTTTCGTAGAAATACAAGGTCTAAGTTTTGAGAAGTTGTGGGTATAAGAATAAAGTAGAGAACCAGGTATCACAAGTATCGGGATTCTTCAAAGAGATCGAAGATGTAGATTCTTGTGATTGGTATTCAGATGATAGTGATGGTTTTGAGAAACGTGTTTCTCTTTCAGGTTACTCATAATTGGATGGATTCCTAAGTTGAGTAATGCTGATTAGCCTCTTTCCATTAAGTTGATATGCACTGGAGACAGATGCATGGATTTGAATATAGTTCCAAATTAAATTAGTGCCAAAGTTTCTATATTGGATATAGAATAGTTCGTACCTTAAAAGAAATTAAGGTACGGGGAGTTGTCCAGCTTATGATTAAAACCAGACACTGGATAACTCAGGGCACGTTTCTGTAATGGCTGTTTGTGGGTTGACCCTGGCTATGACGAGGGTTGATATTCTACCATTTAGAAGATCAATAGTGATGTTGTTCTTGACTCGCCACAGTTTTAGTAAAAATGGATCTTTTTCAGAAAACAGTAGTGGGAGTATGGTAGAACTGGAAGTGATTCCAGAACCGCGAACGATTACGGAAAAATTTAATAGGACCTATACATTCAATCAGGTTTGACATTCCAATAGCCACTCCGCAGGTATGGTAGGTAACCTCAGACACCCGAGAGGTACTTCGGTAGCCTCAAGGACGGTGACAGGGAGGTTCTTATCTACCAAGACTTGACACTACTGTTGTTCCAGGATATAAGACCCGGTAGAAGGGTTGTCGTAGTCAGTGGGAGCAACGGAAGCATAGTGGGCAAGAAGCTTATGTCTATTTATAGACTTGAGCAGTTATAGCGGAGATAGATCATCTAATTTTGATGTGACAGTCATGGGTTTGACTTCAATCAGAATAGGGGATGGATCAGTTAAGAAGGTAGTAGGGTGTGATGTCAAGGTATTTGGATGACATACACAGAGTGGGAAGTAAAATTCCTATACTACGATCGGTTGTACTGTGGTCGTCACACAGTTGTTTCTCCAGACAGGATATGGATATAATATTTGACATTCTGGTTTCTAGATCTATGGTTTTAGATCTGGATTTGGGTAGTTTCCCAATGTGGGTACTTTGACAGATATTCTAATGGTTTTTAGAATAGTTGACTCCTAGCATGGTAGTGTACCTGCAGGTGATGGAGTCACCCCTCTCTAAAGGTGTCGTATAGACTAAAGGGGAGAGGGATGTGCATGATTGGCAGATCACTTGCTTAGGCAATTGAGTCAATCATGAGATGTCAAGTACCACACCAAATGTTGGTTTTGCACTAGATGCAATAAGTTTGTATTAATCCAATCCTGGAGAAACATAAGGAAGCAGTTATAGAACATAAGTGCATGTTCTACGGATTTGATGATGGCAGCCTCCTTCGGGAGACGATTATCATTCCAGGCTTCAAAGGTGACATGGTTGACAGAGAGATTGTCAGAGTTATAGTTTTTCCCTCTGACGAAGAGGGACAGTATTATGGACAGGTGGTCCAAGAGGATACTGTGGGAAGCAAGGTGCCCGATACTGATTAGGTTCAGTGATCGATTCAGTCTAAGAACTTTGGATATGGAGTTCATTTATGAACCAAGGTCCCATCAGATATCCAAACATATTCTAAGACAGGTACTACTCAATTCGGGAGATGGCTTTCTCCGCGAACTTGAGATTTAGAGAGATATTGAAAGATACTTCTAGGCGGATCCACTCACCGAGGCTATTTCTCGAACACAATAGTTTTACAAACAGGCTTTGTGAAACTGATTAGTAGAGGAGTTGGATGTTCGGTTTCACACGGGCTGTGAGTAGTCGACATCGCAATATTAGCCTTGAGTGCAAGTGGGAGATTGTTGGAGATAGTGCCCTCATAGTCAATTATTGGATCGCAGGTACGTGATTGCAATGATTGCGGAGGACCTATCCCGGTAGCACAGTCTTACTCGAGATGATAGTATGCTATCTGGTTTGCCTTTATCAGTCGTGTACATGTTCAGGTGACTGATTGCATGTTACACTTTGATAGAGCCCTTAGGATCTTGCTTTACTACCAACTGTATGAGGGCGATCATATACGTGAGAGTTGGGTAGTTTATATGCATATCCTTAATTATGGTCCCTAGTCGTGGGAGTTTCGAGACAGGGCATCGATACTCCGGAGTAGACTAGTGTGTACAGTCGAGACCCCGACGAGGGGCGGTGGCCGGTCTCACAAGCCACTGGTGTATGTTGGATCACCTAAGATGTATACAGGTGCTCATTGGGTTATGAGTACACCGGACAGGACTCGCCGGGAATCTGCTAGTTAGTATTATATCTATCGTCAGATAGCAGTTCCCTGGTGACATGTGTACAGGTTAGTTCATCGACCTGAGGTCGTCATTTGTCTCGTGTGAGTTCCCACTGTGCTTTGATTTCTACCCTACCACGGCTCAAAGGAGTCGTGCAAACAGGTAGCTTTTGGGTACAGTCCCGAGCCATATGGAGGCACGTGAGCGGATCGGCAGGGGATTCGTCTCTCCCGGTATTGGGGGCGAGGTCGTGCTGTGTCTAGGAGAGCCATTACACAAAGTCCATGGCCATGGCAGGAGATTTACTGGTAGGTACTCCAGTAGTATCTCAGGGTGTTATTGTGCTTCACTCCGACACGACTTATACTGCTTCTGGGGGTCTGACGTTACTAGCCCTCTAGGCGGATATGCGATACTCATTGACGAACGGACCGGACTGTATATACATTGTCACTGTTAGGCTCAGTAGGGTTTTTCGGAGGAGTTCGCTCATCGGTCTCCCTTGAGTTCGCTCCTCGGCCACCCTTGAGGTCAGTCCATGGGCAGCCGTTATGCATAGCTAGTGCCGCTGACGGTTTGTGGTTAAACCCACTGCCAGGGTGCTGACGAGTCATTAGAGTCCCCCACAGGTAGTTTCCCAAGTTCGGGCGAAACGTTGTAGAGGCCGTATGGTTTTATGGCAGGGTTCGGAAAATGCACGTGCGTTTACGCACGTGTCAGTTTTCGGGCAGTTAATACTGGTCGGCTTTGGTTTAAGCCGGATCCGAGTATTATATTGAGTAGGTATAATATCTTTGTCTCAGTTGCATTTATATTCGGTCGTAATATAAATGCGGGTATATTTATACAGTTTCGGGGTTATCCTGAAAGTCGTTTCAGGATCACTTTTGGAAGTTGCCAGTTTCCAGTTTTCTATCAGCCGTCTTTTAACATTCTGTTAAAGACGGATTTATCTTTTCTTCTGATATGAGTGAGTCATCATTCTAGAAGCTTCTAGAAGTGATGAAGTGGCTTCATGACTCATTAGGCATTAATGGTGTCATTAAAGCTTTTGGTGACTATGCTTATGATTCATTGTTTTCTTTAAAGCCTTTTGTTTTGCTTAAGATCTTTTGTGATGATAAGGCTTCTTGATGTGGTCACCTTCCTCCTCCTACGGTCACCCCCCTCTCTTTATAAGGCCGGCCCCCTCCTCTCTCTCAAAAGTGTGGTGGTTTTCATTTGTGAAAAGATTATGATAGATTTGGGGTGTATGGAATTCACAGTTCATTTCATTCCATCACCCAATTCCCTCGGCAACTTCATTAACCGATCGTCCACGGATTTGGACGAAGTGAGACAAAGTCATCTACTCATTCTCTACATCAATCTTGGTCGTCTCTTTTAGCAAACTTGACGATCGAGTTGCCTCGAGTCAGAGGCGGGAGCCCGTTTAAAGAACCGATCATGTGGTGCCACCTCGACGAGGAGATCGGCGATCAGATCGGAGCAGCCGCAACGGAGCGTGGGATGATGGTTGAAGAACGAAGGACTCGGATCGTTCGGTATAACCATTCTACACTCTTTACAGTTTGTTAGTTTAGCAATAATGGCAGATCCGGGTTAAAGTATACGATAGCGCCAAGTTAAAAGTTTTTTGTTCCGCATTTGGCGTCTGTAGACTGCCGGGGCGCTAGCGTAGACTTACAAAGACCGCCTTTCTAAATGGTGATTTAGAAGAGTGCGTGTACATGACTCGGCCAGAGGGCTTCATAGACAATAGGAGCAGTAGAAAGGTGTGCAAGCTACTTAAATCCATCTATGGGTTAATGCAAGCATCGCGGAGTTTGAACATCTGCTTTGATTTTGTAGTCAAAGAGTTTGACTTCATCAAAAACATAGATGAACCTTGTATCTATAAGAAGGTTGCAGAGAGTAAGGTTGTCTTCCTCGTATTGTACGTGGATGACATAAACTTGATAGGAAATGATGTTCCTATGCTGCACTCAGTCAAGCTCTTCTTATCACAAAGATTCCTAATGAAAGATCTAGATGATGCCTCCTGCATTTTGGGAATTAAGATCTATAAAGATAGATCTAAACGGATACTCCAATCCAGGTATATTGATACCATACTAAAGAGGTTTAATATGGAAGAATCCAAGCATGGGAACCTACCTATGATCTCTGGACTCACTCTCTCCAAAGTGATGTCTCCCAAGACTGATTTGGAAAGAGCTTGCATGGAAGGGATACCCTATGCTTCGGCAGTAGGCTCTATCATGTATGCTATGCTATGTACCAGACCCGATGTAGCATACTCACTAAGTGTAGTGAGTCGGTATCAAGTAGATCCTGGAGAGTCACTGGATAGCTGTGAAGAACATTCTCAAGTACTTGAGAAGGACTAAAGAGATGTTCTTGGTGTATGGTAACGGAGAACTTTTGATGGAGTCCTTTACCGATTCGAGCTTCCAAAGTGATAAAGACGAATCTAAGTCGCACTCAGGATTTGTCTTTACCCTCAATGGAAGAGCGGTGTGTTGGAAGAGTTCCAAACAGGAAACCGTTGCAGACTCGACGATGGAGGCTGAATGCATCGCTGCTAACGATGCTGCTAAAGAGGCTGTCTGGATGAAGAAGTTCATCTCTGAACTTGGTGTGGTTCCGTCCATTGAGCATCCAATACCTTTGTATAGTGATAACAATGGAGCTGTGGTTTTGGCCAAGGAACCCAGGTCCCATCAGAAGTCCAGACATATTCTGAGCCGGTATCACCTGATCCGAGAGATAGTTGATCGCCGGGAAATCGAGGTCAAGAGAGTTGATACGAAGGACAACACTGCGGATCCACTCACGAAGGCCATTCCCCTGATACAGTTTGAGAGACCCTTCGGGATGTTGGATATGAGATACTACAACAGCTAGCCTTAGTGCAAGTGGGAGATTGTTAGTTATATATATGCCCTAGAGGCCATTGTTGTACATATGATGTATATTATAGTGGATGCTTGGATATATATAGTGTTGGATATAGTGCCCTCAGAGTCAATTATTGGATCACAGGCACGTGATTGCAATGATTGAGGGAGGACCTATGCCGGTAGGACAGTCTTACTCAAGATGATAGTATGCTATCTGGTTTATCTTTATCATCGTGTACTGCTTTAGGTGACCTTATAGGTCGCTATTACACGTTGATAGAGCCCCTAGGATTCTTGCTTGACTACCAGCAGTATGAGGGCGATCATATACGTGGGAGCTGGGGTCTATAGGCACATCCTTAAAAGATCCCTAGTCGTCGGAGTTTCGAGACAGGGCATCGATTCTCAAGAGTAGACTAGTGTATACAGTCGAGACCCCGACGAGGGGCGGTGGCCGGTCTCACAAGCAACTGGTGTCAGTTGGTTCACCTAAGATGTATACAGGTGCTCATTGGGTTATGAGTACACCGGACAGGACTCGTCGGGAACATGCTAGTTGGTCTTATACCTGACGTCAGATAGCAGTTCCCTGGTGACATGTGTACAGGTTAATTCATCGACCTGAGATCGTCATTTGTCTCGTGTGAGTTCCTACTGTACTTTGATTACTACCCTACCATGCTCAAAGGATACGTGCAAACAGGTTTTAGTTGGGTACAGTACTGAGCCACATGGAGGAAGTGAGCGGATCTGCAGGGGTTCGTCTCTCCCGGTATTGGGGGTGAGGTCGCGCTGTGTCTAAGAGAGCCATTAAACGAAGTCCTTAGCCAAGGCAGGAGATTTACTGGTGTAAGTCGATGTACTACACCCCACGACTTGCGGGGAGGCAGAAAAAAGAAAAACGATCTTGTTCTTTGCTTAAACATCGACTAACCGAAGAATCTTTGCTAAACTATAACTAACACGAATCAAAGAAGTTATAAACTAATATGTGAAGTGATTATACCTAATGAACCGTGTCCTTCATCTTTTCGTTCTCCACCTCCTCCTCGGCTTTCTCCAAGTAATAGACGATCCACCCGAGAGCTTTACTTCAAGCTTCACCACAAACTAGAGGTAACTAGGTTTCTTAAAGTGCTAATCTAAGTAACCTAGGTGATATAGAGTTGGATTATGGAGTGATTAGTCTATTCTAATCCTTGATCTCAACACATGAAAGGGGAGGATTAGGGTTTGAAGAGAGAGAGCTTGAGGAGAGAGAAGGTGAGCATAAGAATCAGAATGAGATAATGATCTATCATAATATATATGAAGCATTATTATTTATCCAAAAAAGAAAATAAAGGATTTAACAACCATGCTTCATAAATACAAATGGGTGATTCATCTCCATGAGTCATTAAGCATTTATGATGCATTAATGACATGGATGAATCACACAAATGTGTCACTAATCTCATTTAATGCATATGCCACCTACACCCCCAAGTCACCAACCTTCTAGAAGCTTCTCGTGAAATTACGAGAACGCCCCTCCTATCCGTGAAAACACGGAAAAATTTTAGACTGCACAAATCCAATATCCCGATACTAGAATCTGGCTTAAACCAAAGCCGACTAGTAAAAACTGTCCGAAAGTCGCACGTGCGTAAACACACTTATGCGTCAGAACCCTTGTCGTAAAACCATACGACCTCTATATCGTTTCGCCTGGAGTAGGGAAACTCTTTGTGTGGGACTCTAATGACTCGACTACTACGCTGGCAGTGGGTTTAACCACAGACCGCAAGCGGCACTAGCTGTACGTAACGGTCCCTAGGTAGATGTCGAAAAGAAGGCCGATGAGGAAACCCATCCGAACTCCTTCTGAGCCTGATGTGAAAATCTCCGTACAGTCTGGTATGTTCGTCTAAGACTATCGCAAATCGGGCCTAGGGGGCGGCAAGCGTAAGTCTCCTAATAGCGGTATAAGTCGTGTCGGAGCGTAGCCCATTACACCCTGAGAAACTACTGGAACCTACCAGTAAATCTCGCTTGCCCTGACCAGGGACTTTGCATAATGGCTCTCTGACACAGCGTGATATCAACTCCCAATACCGGGAGAGACGAATCATGTCTTACCGCCACTGCCTCCAAGTGCTGGGGACTGCACCCAACTACTACCTGTTTGCACGACTCCTTTGAGCCATGGTAGGGTAGCAATCTAAGAACAGTGGGACACACTCGAGGCGAAGTAGCAGTGTTAATTCTGCGGACTATGCTGTACTCATGTCACCTGGGAACTGTTAACTGACGACTGGTATAAAACCCAACCAACAGTTCCCTGCGAGTCCTGTCCGGTGTACCCGTAACCCAACGAGCACCTGTATACTATCTCCAGTATGACGTACTGACGGCTGTGGGACAGACCATCTCCCCAACTGGGATGAGAAGCGTACACACTAGTCTACTTCGGAGTATCGATGCCCTGTCTAGATAATCCTACGACTAGGGACCTGAAAAAGGATGTGCTTGTAGACTACCCAGCCCCCACTAGTGTGACTGCTATCACAACGCTAGTAGTCAAGCAAGATCCTAATAGCTCTATCAATACGTATAATCACATATTAAATTAGAAAAACCAAGTAACATACTACCATGTTTAGCAAGACTGTTATATACATGTGAATATCCCAAGCTTCCATTAAGTAATATACAAACTAGTATGATACAATAATGGCCCCTAGGGCATATACGCTAACAATCTCCCACTTGCACAAGGGCCATGTACTGGCGTATCGAAAACCGATGATCTCGAGTAGCCTCTCGAACTGAATCTGAGGTAGGGCCTTCGTGAATGGATCGGCAATGTTCTCTTCAGTAGCAACTCTCCGAACCTCGATCTCCCAACGATTAATGATCTCCCTGATCAGGTGATACCGCCTTAAGATGTGTCTGGACTTCTGATGGGACCTTGGTTCCTTCGCTAAAGCTATAGCTCCATTGTTGTCGTAATACAGAGGTATTGGATCAACTATGGTAGGAACCACTTGAAGTTCTGTTAGGAAATTCTTCATCCAGACTGCTTCTTTTGCGGCATCGCAAGCAGCAATATACTCCGCTTCCATCGTTGACTCAGCAACGGTGTCCTGCTTGGAACTCTTCCAGCACACCGCCCCTCCATTGAGGGTAAAGACATAACCCGACATGGACTTGGAATCGTCCTTATCACTCTAGAAGCCTGAATCACCAAATGCCTCTAACTTGAGGTCTTTTCCGCCGTATACCAAGAACATCTCCTTAATCCTTCTCAGGTACTTTAGAATGTTCTTTACTGCTATCCAGTGCTTCTCCCCTGGGTCTAACTGATACCGGCTTACCACGCTCAGTGCGTAAGCTACATCCGGTCTGGTGCACAACATCGCATACATTATAGCCTGCCGCAGAAGCGTAGGGTATAATAGACATGCGTTCCCTTTCCAAATCAGTCTTGGGAGACATCTCTTTGGACAGGGTGATTCCGTGACAAGCCGGTAGATTACCGCGCTTAGAATCTTCCATACTGAATCTTTTCAGTATAGTGTTGATATACCTGGACTGCGAAAGTCCCAATATCCTCTTGAATCTATCACGATAGATCCGGATCCCCAGAATGTAAGAGACATCACCCAGGTCTTTCATGGAGAACCTGTGTGACAAGAATCCTTTGACAGATTGTAGCATAGGAATGTCATTTCCTATCAATAGAATGTCATCCACGTACAAAACGAGGAATACGACACTTCTGGCCACAACTTTACTATATATACATGGTTCATCTGGATTTTTGATAAAGTCATATTCTTTGACTGTTTCATCAAAACAGATGTTCCAACTCCGCGATGCTTGCTTTAGTCCATAAATGGAATTAAGAAACTTGCATACTTTACCGCTGCTCCCACTCTGATTGAAACCCTCTGGCTGATCCATATAGACGCACTCTTCTAAATTACCATTCAGAAAAGCCGTTTTTACGTCCATCTGAAAGATTTCATAATCATGGAAGGAAGCAATAGCAGGAAGGACCCGAATGGATTTGAGCATAGCGACTGGAGAAAAAGTTTTTTCATAGTCCAAACCAGGTCTTTGACGAAAACCCTTTGCAACAAGTCTAGCCTTATAGGTTTCCACCTGTCCATCTACACCAATTTTTTCTTGAAGATCCATTTGCATCCTATGGGTTTTACCCCATCTGGAGCAAAGTCCAAAGTCCATACTTTGTTGGTGTACATGGACTCCATTTCGGTCCGCATTGCATCTAGCCATCGTACCAAGTCGCCGCTCTGGATGGCCTGCTGGAAGCTAGTAGGTTCATCATCATCAATGATGCAATCCTCTCTATCCCCATCTATGAGAAAACCGTAGTATCTCTCAGGCGGATGAGACGGCCTACTACTCCTGCGGAGGGGTGCGGGAATGTCCTGTTCTTCTTGAACTTCTGGTTCTACCAAACTTTCAGTAGTAGTTTGTGGTTCTGGAATTTCTTCCAGTTCTATTTCGCACCTACTTATTTCCTTTTATAAAAACTGATGTTCTAGAAAATGGGCATTACGAGAAACAAAAACCTTCTGTTCCTCTGCGTAATAGAAATAATATCCCTTGGAGTTCTTTTGATATCCGACAAACTGACATTTCACTGATCGTGCCTCGAGCTTGTCCACATGCTGCTTTTTAACAAAAGCTGGACATCCCCATATCTTTACATACTGAAGATAGGGTTTCTTCCCACTCCACATCTGATATGGGGTGGTAGGCACAGTCTTGGTAGGAACCATGTTCAAAAGATATGCTGCTGATTCTAGAGCATAACCCCAGAAAGATCGCGGTAACTCAGAATTACTTATCATGGATCGTACCATTCCAATAGGGTTCGATTCCGTCTCTCCGATACACAATTATGCTGTGGAGTGTATGGAGGAGTAAGCTGAGAGAGAATTCCTTTCCCTTTTAAGTAACCTAGGAACTCGGCACTTAAGTATTCACCACCTCGATCAGATCTTAGTGTCTTGATACTTTTGCCGGTTTGGTTTTCTACTTCATTCTTATACTCCAGGAATTTTTCAAAAGCCTCGGATTTATGTTTCATCATATAAATGAATCCGTACCTTGAATAATCATCCGTAAAAGTAATGAAATAGGAAAAACCACCTCTTGCATGTGTAGACATTGGACCGCATACATCGCTGTGTACGAGTCCTAAGAGCTCGCTCGCTCTTACTCCATGTCTAGTGAATGGAGTCTTTTTCATCTTTCATTTGAGACATGATTCACAAGAGGCATAAGTTTGCTATTCGAACGAGTCCAAATATCCTTCTCTATGTAACTTAGTTAACCTTGTCTCATTGATGTGACCTAGTCTACAATGCCATAAGAAAACCTTATTTAAATCTGGAGACTTTCTTTTTAGTGTGTTCTGGACATTGAAAATCTGGAGTTGGTTTAAGTCATATATACCGTTATTCAGTGTACCGGACCCAATCAAACTATGATTAAGGTGGATATTAACAACATCGCTTACAAACGTGAAATCATAACCTTTATTAGATAACAAGGAAACTGATATGATTTTACACGTTAAACTAGGTACAGAAAAACAGTTATGTAAAACCAAAATATGTCCACTCGTCAATCCCAGGTGATAATCCCCGACGGACACAGCTCCCACGCTAGCTCCGTTAGCAACCTTTAGGGTCATATCACCTTCCTTCAGCACTCTACGGTTTCTCAGTGCCTGCAATGAATTGCATATATGAGATCCTGATCCGGTATCCAATACCCAGGAAGTAGTGATGATTGACAAACAATTCTCAATTACAAACACACCTGAAGTCGAAGACACAGCTTGCTTCGGTCCTTGGTTCTTGGCGTTCCACGCCTTGCAATCCTTCTTCCAGTGCCCTTTCCTATGACAATGGAAGCACTCATCCTGGGCCACTACCGGCACCGCAATCTTTTTCTTTCCCTTCCCTCCCACCTTACTAACACCTCCTCTAGGTTTGGTGGCGGCCTTCTTCTTCCTTCCTTTGGCCCTAGCCTTGGACCCAGAAGAAGAAGCACCGCTAACAAACATAGCGGGTGTTTCCCTTTCCATCTGCAAGGTGCCCTCTGCACTCCTCAATATGTTAAGGAGTTCTGGAAGTTCAACTTCTTTTCTTTGAATGTTGAAATTCAGAATAAACTAGGCGTAGGTGGAAGGAAGGGACTGGAGAATAAGGTCTGTATAGAGCTCATTATCCAAAGTCGTCCCAAGGTCTGCGAGCTCTTCTATATAGCCTATCATCTTTAGGACATGTTCTCCTACCGATGATCCGACGGCCAACCTCGCTCGAAACAAGTTCTTTGAGGTCTCGTATCTTGCTATACGAGATTGCTCTCCATAAAGTTCCTTTGTATGGAGAAATATGGAATCTAGTTCCATATCCTCGTGCCTCCTCTGATGTTCTTTATTCATCGAGGCAAGCACGATGCACTTGGCCTTCGCGCAATCGAAATCCCAGGTTTTGCGGATTTCCTTATCCGCATTACTGGATTTGGGACCAGGGACAGCAGGTACCTTAGCGGTGAGGACGTGCCCCAATTTGTCATAGGTCAAAGCCATTTTGACATTCCGCAGCCAATCTTTATAGTTTGGCCCTGTCAGTATATTTTTCTCTAAAAGTAACTTAAGTCCAGTCATTTTCAGGGTCGCTGCAATTAGGAGAGAGAGAAGAAAACACTTTAGCATGATGCTCTTGCAAGTTTAGAGTTGTTTTTAGTTTATCTAAACTGGATGGCTCCCACTGTTTCTCGAATCCTTTCCCAAACCAAAAAAGAAAAATTAGCCAGGACTATCCTCACGGTACAATACTTGCTTAACCGTTCAGCCAGGCCAGTGTCGATACTTCGAGGGAGGTTTTCCAACGCTTTCGCGAAGTTCCTTAATTAAATAACCTCTTTTCTCTGGGGGCGTAGCCCCTCTGACACCTTTCTAGACACCTACTTGGTTTATAGCATTGATCGTTAAGTGACGAATATCCTGATAAGTAGCATATACTCACTGTAGGATCGGGATCCAAATATCATCGTCTGATAATGCTGAAGGAATCCTACCAACATTCATCAAACTCCAAATAGTATGCATCTCTTTGCAAATTTCAGTTTCTTTAGAAATTTCCGATATAAATTTTTGCCCCATGCTCTTATGACCTTGGCGTTGGTCAAAATATCATAAGTCACATGTCAAGTTCTACCCATCATTATCTTGTTAATTTGAACCCATCCGTACATATCCTTGACGTTGGACAAAATGATAATACGACTGTCCCAAACTAACTCATCTATCTATGCAACAAATGAATACCCAGCAGCTACCAAACACTATGCCTTGGCGTTGGTCAAAATACATA
The DNA here is from genome assembly GCA_030015575.1 of Agapanthus africanus. Classification (NCBI taxonomy): domain Eukaryota; kingdom Viridiplantae; phylum Streptophyta; class Magnoliopsida; order Asparagales; family Amaryllidaceae; genus Agapanthus; species Agapanthus africanus. The sequence continues at coordinate 281,841,644 of JASDDO010000022.1, forward strand.
GCTTGAATACTACTGAATACCCAAATGAAATGACGGAGGGCTACGAATGGTTTTGGCAAAACCGTGAACGTAGTGAACTTGATATAACCGAAGGAACCTGATAGCTTTTAAAAGGAGTGGTTAAAGCTCCGCAATTAAAAAATATCTTCTGTTTTAAAAATAACCGAGTGGTTTCTTTTAAATTGTTCCAACGATTAAACTTTGGTTTATTTTATTTGCATTAATAATAATGCGTCCCATCATTAACCTATCATTGCAGAAAACAACAAAAATACAACGTCCTCTTATGCCATCTGCATTCGCCTCTGGGTCCCGTCATCACCCGTTAGGTTACTTAACTAACGACAGAGCGGGGGCTGGGCTAGCGCGGGTGTAAAACATAAGTGACGTCTAAATAGCTATCATATATAGATATTGTACATTCGTCAGACGCAATAATAGGAATTCCAGATCTCAGATGAACATTATTGGATATACAAGCAATCCGTGTTTGCTTTGAGCCTGCAACAAAAGGCGTATTACACAGTTGTGATGAATTGCCATTACCCTATCCTAGACCCCTACGGGTACGGCAAACTACCCGCCAAGTACCCGAAGTGAAGCGGTCTCCCTCAACAAAGTGAGTAGGCCACTAAACACTTCAAAATACCCGGTAGTTTGTGCACCCTACCTTGGGTCTGTCGTAGGTGCAAAAAAGTAAAATGAAATAATACAACGGTGGCTACAACCGCAACCTGGATGTGCCCCGCAAAATAATATTACAACAAATTACATTTACATTGAATGAATTAAAATAATAACCCATTACAAAACCCCGGCTAATCATCACAACAGTCCAATACAGTTCATAATCACAAACAGTAAAATCCATTACAGTAATGTGCAACCCCCTGCCAACCGACATACTAGCAGTTAGGGGCGGTTTACGAACACATTATACAATCACAGATATAATCAAATTAGCAAACATCATATAATTTCGATCGAGCAAACATATCAGATTCTACTTCCAAAACTTCTCTATGCACCTGAGACTTGAGCAGAAAATAAGCATTCCAGAAAATACAAAAATATCACAGAAGAGTTAATGGAGCAAACTGGGTCGAATCGGCCCCAACTCGGCCGTGGATCCGCGGCGGATCGGTGGGAACGGCCACGGTTCCGCGGCTGTATGGCCGATTCACAAACCCATTTTTCTCCAGTGTTCTTATAATTCACTGTAGGTTATTCTGCAGCTCCCTGAAAAATTTTTAGAGCCTGTTTTAAATTCGATAGAAACATGGTGATATCGATGTGTTTTCGGGTTCGTTTTGCGTTCGAAATTCATACGACTTTGCTAATGAGTTAATTATTGTTTAGCGAGGCTCTGATACCACTGTAAGTCGATATACTAGACCCCACGACTTGCGGGGAGGCGGAAAAATGAAAAACGATCTTTTTCTTTGCTTAAACATCGACTAACCGAAGAATCTTTGCTAAACTATAACTAACACGAATCATAGAAGTTCTAAACTACTATGTGAAGTGATTATACCTAATGAACCGTGTCCTTCATCTTTTCGTTCTCCACCTCCTCCTCAGCCTTCTCCAAGTAATAGACGATCCACCCGAGAGCTTTACTTCAAGCTTCACCTCAAACTAGAGGTAACTAGGTTTCTTAAAGTGCTAATCTAAGTAACCTAGGTGATATAGAGTTGGATTATGGAGTGATTAGTCTATTCTAATCCTTGATCTCAACACATGAGAGGGGAGGATTAGGGTTTGAAGAGAGAGAGCTTGAGGAAAGAGAAGGTGAGCATGAGAATGAGAATGAGATAATGATCTATCATAATATATATGAAGCATTATTATTTATCCAAAAAAGAAAATAAAGGATTTAACAACCATGCTTCATAAATACAAATGGGTGATTCATCTCCATGAGTCATTAAGCAATTATGATGCATTAATGACATGGATGAATCACACAAATGAGTCACCAATCTCATTTAATGCATATGCCACCTACACCCCCATGTCACCAACCTTCTAGAAGCTTCTCATGAAATTACGAGAACGCCCCTCCAATCCGTGAAAACATGGAAAAACATTAGACTGTACAAATCCAATATCCCGATACTAGAATCTGGCTTAAACCAAAGCCGACTAGTAAAAACTGTCCGAAAGTCGTACGTGCGTAAACACACGTATGCGTCCGAACCCTTGTCGTAAAACCATACGACCTCTATATCGTTTCTCCTGGAGCAGGGAAACTCTCTGTGTGGGACTCTAATGACTCGACTACTACGCTGGCAGTGGGTTTAACCACAGACCGCAAGCGGCACTAGCTGTACGTAACGGTCCCTAGGTAGATGTCGATAAGAAGGCCGATGAGGAAACCCATCCGAACTCCTACTAAGCCTGATGTGACAATCTTCGTACAGTCCGATCTGTTCGTCTAAGACTATCGCATATCGGGCCTAGGGGGTGGCAAGCGTCAGTCCCCTAATAGCGGTATAAGTCATGTCGGAGCGTAGCCCATTACACCCTGAGAAACTACTGGAGCCTACCAGTAAATCTCGCTTGTCCTGGCCAGGGACTTTGCGTAATGGCTCTCTGACACAGCGCGATATCAACTCCCAATACCGGGAGAGACGAATCCTGTCTAACCGCCACTACCTCCAAGTGCTCGGGACTGCACCCAACTACTGCCTGTTTGCACGACTCTTTTGAGCCGTGGCAGGGTAGCAATCTAAGAATAGTGGGACAAACTCGAGGCGAAGTAGCAGTGTCAAGTCTGCGGACTTTGCTGTACTCATGTCACCTGGGAACTGTTAACTGGCGACTGGTATAAAACCCAACCAACAGTTCCTGCGAGTCCTGTCCGGTGTACCCGTAACCCAATGAGCACCTGTATACTATCTCCAGTACGACGTACTGACGGCTGTGGGACAGACCATCTCCCCAACTGGGATGAGAAGTGTACACACTAGTCTACTCCGGACTATCGATGCCCTGTCTCGATAATCCTACGACTAGGGACCTGAAAAAGGATGTGGTTGTAAACTACCAAGCCCCCACTAGTGTGACTGCCATCACAACGCTGGTAGTCAAGCAAGATCCTAAGAGCTCTATCAATACGTATACTCACATATTAAGATAGAAAAACCAAGTAGCATACTGCCATGTTTAGCAAGACTGTTATATACATGTGAATATCCCAAGCTTCCATTAAGTAATATACAAACCGGTATGATACAATAATGGCCCATAGGGCATATACACTAACAACAAGTAGGTATTCCAGTAGTATCTCAGGGTGTTCTGGGCTACACTCCGACATGACTTGTACCGCTTTTGGGGGTCTGACTTTTACCAACCCCCGAGGCCCGCCATGCGATGCTCATAGATGAACGGACCGGACTGTACGGATATTGTCACTGACAGGCTCAGTAGGGTGTCAGGATGAGTTTGCTCATCGACGTCCCTTTTGGTCAATAGCTGGCAGCCCGTTACGTATGCCTAATACCTCTGATGTGCTAGTGGTTAAATCCACAGCCATAGTATTGACGAGTCTTTAAAGTCCCCCACAGACCAGTTTCTCAAGTTTCGGGCGAAACGCTGTAGAGGCCGTATGGAGATATGGCAGGGTTCGATCAGATACGTGCGGTATTGCACGGATCATGATCGGGCGGATAATACTAGCGGGCTTTGGTTTAAGCCGGATCCTAGTATTGTATAGTGTAGATTTTTTCTTTTTGCATTTGTATTCAGTAGGAATACAAATGCGGGTATGTATATACAGTTGCGGGGTTTTCCTGTAATTTATTACGGGATCAATTTTCTGAAGTTGCCAGTTTGCATTCCGTTCCGGCCAGTTTTCCTTTGTTCCTTCACGACAGGATTTTTCTGATGTAGTGGCTAATTTGCATATTTGCAAATTAGCAATTGTGGAGGGGTTTTTTGTGATTTATGGCTTCATGATGATAATGGCATCTTTGATTTCTTTTGTGCTCTTTTGCATTTATGAGAAAAGAATGGATGAGAAATTGATGTGACCTTTATTCCTCATTTTCTTCACTTGGCTTATGGTTACCTTCCACTTGATTGTGCTCACCCCCCCCCCTTTTTCTTTTCTTCCTCTCAATTTTGGCCGGCCACTTCTTTAGGGGAGAGAGAGAGAGTTCATTTTCATGAGGGAAAAATCTTCATCTCATTCTATGCTTGAAAAATGAGAGCTCCATTCTTTTTCAAAGATCATTTCTCCACCTCCATCCATACAAGGCAACTTCACTACCCCATTGAGACAATGGTTTCTACACTTCATCTACAGTAATCTTGGACACGTCGACTCGCCAACTTCGTGCCCGAGTTGCCTCGGTCCAGAGGTGGGAGCCCGTAAAAGAACCCGGCGATGTGGTGCCAGTTCCGACGAGAAGATGAAGACCGGAGATTCCGCGAGGAGATCGGAGTGGAGGCCGAAGATCGAAGGACACGGATCGCTCGGTATAGCTCTCTACTCATTTTCTAGTTTTCTAGAGTTAGGTTAATGGCCCAATCCGGGATTTTAGTGCGCGGTGGTACCGGTTTACAAGTTTCGCAAAATTTTCGTTTCCGCATTCCGGCGTCGGATTGACGGCCGGGGCGCCGCCGTGCTCTTACATTGGTATCAGAGCCACGCCATTAACCTTGTCTAGCTTGCTCTAATGTGTTTAAAGCTTCGATCAAACAATTATCCCAAAACCGCGATTTCTAGTGCATCAGTTTTCTGTCGAATTTTTTTTGGCTCGAAATTTTTTTCAGTGCATTGCAGAAATACCTGCAGGAAATTCTAAGAGTTCTGCAAAATTTTGGTGGCTTAACTTTACTGTTCCACTGCGGAACCGCGGCCAAACCCAGGCATTGGCCGCGGATCCGCGGCCATAATAACTCTTTGGAGCACCAAATTTTTCCAGAGGCTCTTGGACTTGGAAATGGGGGTTTTGGTATGTTCTGTTTGGGCCCAGAATTTCTTTGAGTACTACAGTAGTGCTTGGGGCCCACTTCGGTAAATTTGATCGATCGAAAATTTTAAACATGTTAGTTCACAGTATTTACATTATATCTGCGACCGTGAATGTTATTTGATCGGTAAATCCTGTCTAACTGCTATAGCCCTTTTAGACGGATTTGCGAACGTGACATTCACGTTGATTTTCTGTGTTGTGCTGTAATGTTGCGGATTGGTCGTGGGGGATAGCCTGGATGCAGTATTAGTACAGTTTGGTTGTATATATGCATTTGAAATTGCAGGGCGAACGTCCGACATGTGGACTGCCGTCGCTGCCTGTTTGTATATTATTCTTTTTGGGGCACGACCGGGCTGAGATCGATGTACCCGTTGTATGTATATTTTACTTTCTGTACTAGGATTACCCCGCAGAGGGGTGCACGGGTAGCCGGGTTCTAGAGGGCAACAAGCCCGCATCTTATGGCGTTGAGACGGAGGAGGCTTTACTCTAGAATTGGCAGGCTATTCGCCGCACTCGTAGGGGGTACAGGTTGACCCAAGGAGGGGTGCCCAAGTTACCGGATTCCGTGAAGTGCTGGGTGGTCCATTCACGTTGCTGAAGGGGGATGCCTCGCTTCAGGTTTTGGCGGGTAACTTGCCGCGCCCATAGGGGTCTAGGATTTCATTGCACAGGCTATCCACACGACCAGGGTAACGTCGGGTTTCAGTAGCGGCTCTATAAAACCCGAGGATCCCAGATATCTGTATTGTTCTGTGATGCTGGTTATATTTCTGTGATGTTGCATTTTATCACGCCTTGAGTGAATATTATATATTGATATATATACTAGTAGATGTTGTATATGTTTTGCATCCGCTCTAGTCCAGTCCCCGCTCTGTCGTTAGTTAAGTAACCTAACGGGTGATGACGGGACCCAGTGGCGAATGCGGATGGCATATACGTACATCATTATTTTCGTTCTTTATTGGTGTGATCAATTGATAGGACTGCATTGATTTGGATCAATGCAAGCTGAACAAACATATTCTGATGTTGTTGGAACATTTTTCAAAACGCTGTTATTGCAAGGGCATTCTCTTTTCTTTTGCACAGTGGTATTCGGTTATGAATATCCAGCACCTTAGTCGACGAGGCAAGGGCCGAGATCCCTTCACCGGTAGTGACCCCTTGGACAGAAGTTTGCGTTAGGGCAATAACTTCACTATAGCCGATTAGTTTTGCTTTGCATCGTGGTATTCAGTTGGAATATCCTGCACCTCATTCTACAGGGAAAGAGCCGAGATCCCTTCACCGGGAGTGACCTCTTTAGCAAAGGTTTTCGCCACTATATTTTTATGAAAGCTATCCGGTTCCTTCAATGATATCAAGTTCATTACGTTAAAGGTTTTTCGCCAAAAACCATTTGTATCCCTCCGTCATTTCAGACGGGTAGCGCGTAGTATTCATGCTATGTTTGTTGGCCTTAGTCAAGGCATAGTGTATGGTAGCTGCTTGTTACCTTTCTGCTGCATAGATAGATGTGTTGGTTTAGGATAGTCGTATAGCCTTGTTGGCCCTAGTCAAGGGCTTGTACGGGTGGGTTAAAATTAACCTGGACAATGACGGGTAGAACTTGACATGTGACTTATGATTTGTTGGCCTTAGTCAAGGTCATAAGAGCATGGGGCAAAAATCACATCGGGAGTTTCTAAAGAAACTAAAACTTGCCAGATATGCGCATACCTTCTAGAGTGTGATAACGTGAGCGGATTCCATCACGTTATCATGCGATGATAGTTGGATCCCGATTCCCACTGATGAGTTGGTTTACTCCTTAGGTGATCCCGACTAATTCTTCTTTCAGGTTTGGAGAAGAATTTGACGTTACAGTGGGAGGTTTCCTGATTAGATAAATTGATAACCATTCTGATCTAGGTTAGAGTGCACACTAAGTGTTTCTTTTCTCTCTCTCTTTGGCAGCGACCATGACCCGACCCTTGACTATGACTCAGTGGCCAAGTTGACCGAACCTTCTTAAGACTGGCTTTTGGATTGTCAGAGTTTCATACCTCATTGCCACTCCTACTTTTACCCTTTTCTCCAGGACACCCCGTATTACTACGAACGTCCACTTCCATTGGATAAAACCATCGTATGGTTATATACGAACTCGAAGAAATTTATTCGAGGATGGTTTCTGGTTCTGGAGAAAACGAATAGAACTATTCAGTTGTCTTTTTCTTTTACCTTCTCTCAGGTTGCGAGTACTCCTTGGTTTAGGAGATAGTACACCTATTATGCAAATTTGATAGTCTTCTTCCAAACCTTAGGCTGGTGCTGAACAGTGGGGAATGAAGAAAACCAATTAGCATAACGATGGTGTGCGGAAGGTATTAAGTTAAGACATATAAAGGGATTAGAAGGAGGGCAAAGTAAATTATGACTGATATTCACGACCAAACCAAGTATTTCATTACCACTCCCACTTCACCTTTGTATTTCTCCAGGACACTCCGTATCACTACGAAGATCCACAGTTATTTGGATATTCCATTGTATGGTTATATACGAACTCGAAAGGAACTTGTTCCAGTTCGGGGATGGATTCTGGTTCAGGAGAAATAGGAATAAGGTTTATTCGGTTGTCTTTTATCTTCACCTTCTCTCACATTGCGAATGCTCCTAGGATTAGGATAGTACACCCATTATGCTTATTGGATAGTCTTCTTCCAAACCATAGGCTGGTGCCGAACGGTAGGGAATGAAGAAAACCATTTGGCCTAAAGGGGTGTACAGAAGGTAATGACTAAAGACTTATGAAGGGATTTGGAGAGATGGAAAAAAAATATACGGTTACAGTTGTTAATCTGGACAATGGAAGAGGCATTACTAGGTATACCCGGATACCCCATCGAAACATTTCAATGTTTCAGTTTCACTGTGTACTGTCAAAAGAAAACTGATTTCCCAATTAGCCCTTGCTCCAGGGTATGTATTTACCAGGTATGATTCTCACATCTGTATGGTTTTACAGATGATGAGTGGAAGTAAGTTATTGGGAATTGGGTGATTATCCTCATTATATCGGGATTCGTTGTAATTAGTGATATTTGAGGAAATCGCCTGGGTTCTTTGCCGGACGGCAAATATTTGGTTTTGAATATCCGCTGTTATGCACCAATTTCAAATTGATATATCTGTACGTCTATTTTCATAGAGTGAGATATAACTTTTTGAAATTATGTCTATGACATTTACCTATATCAGTGGATGGTTAGGTAAGGAGCATTAAACAGCGGTGTAATTCTTCATAACCATAGTACAGTTTTCAACCTACGACGCACAGGGTTTGAGTTATTAGACTCAGAGGACTTATACAGAGGATTGTATATTGTCCAGTGTCCATTAAGACAGAGGGGTTGGTCCTCGTACTATATTCGGTTAACTTATGACTTCTCTAGTTTTTAGACAAGTGTTTCGTAGAGATGCAAGGTCTAAGTTTTGAGAAGTTATAGGTATAAGAATAGAGTAGAGAACCAGGAGTTGCAAGTATCGGGATTCTTCAAGGTAATCGAAGATGTAGATACTTGTGTATGGTATTCAGTTGATAGTAATGATTAAGAGAACTTGCTTCTCTTTCAGGTTACTCATAATTGGAAGCACTCCTAAGTTGAGTAATGTTGATCGGCCTCTTTCCATTTAGTTGACATGCACTGGAGACAGCTGCATGATTTGAATCTGGTTTAATTAAATCAGTGCCTCTGTTTCTGTATTGGATATAGAACAGTTCATATCTTAACGATGTTAAGGTACGGAGAGTTGTCTCTAGACTCTAGATAACTCAAGGCGCAATTCTGTAATGGTTGTTTGTGGGTTGTCCCAGGCTATGACGAGGGTTGATTTTCTACCATCTGGAAGATCAATAGTGATATTGTTCTTGACTCGCCACAGATTTAATAAAAATGGATTTTTTCAGAGAACAGTAGTGGGAGTATGGTAGAACTGGAAGTGATTCCAGAACCGCAAACGGTTACGGAAAATTTGATAAGAACCTATAAATTCAATTTGGTTTGATATTCCATTGGCCACTCCGCAGATATGGTGGGTAACCTCAGGCACTCGAGAGGTACTTCGGTATGCTCAAAAACGGTGACAGGGAGGTTCTTGTTTACCCAGACTTGTCGATGCTGTTGTTCCAGACTGTGAGACCCGGCAGGAGAATGAGTATAGCGTCGTTCTAAACTAGCTTTAGAAGTGTACGTCTATGTGACTCTGCCAGAGGGTTGTCGTAGTCAGTGGGAGCAGCGGAAGCATAGTGGACATGTGGCTTATGTCTATTTATAGACTAAAGCAGATATAGCGGAGATAGATCATCTATTTTTGATGTGACTGTCATAGGTTTGACTTCATCAGAATAAGCGGTGGATCCGTTAAGAAGGTAGTAGGGTGTGATGTCCTGGTATTTGGATGACATACACATAGTAGGAAGTGATATTCCTATACTACGATCGGTTAATCTTTGGTTGTCAAACAGTGGTTTCTCCAAATAGGACTTGGATATTATATCAGACATTCTGGTTACTAGATCTATGGTTTTAGATCTAGATTTGGGTAGTTTCCCAATCTAGGTACTTAGACAGCATTCTAAAGGTGTTTTAGAATGGACGACTCCTGGCACGGTAGTGTACCTGCAGGTAATGGAGTCACCCTCTCTAAAGGTGTCTTACAGACTAAAGTAGAGAGGGATGTGCATGATTGGTAGATCACTTGCTTAGGCAATTGAGTCAATCATGAGATGTCAAGTACCACACCAGATGTTGTTTTAGCAGGAGATGCAATAAGTTGATATTAATCCAATCCTGGAGAAACATTCGGAAGCAGTTTTGGAACATAAGTTGATGTTCTAGGGATATGATAACGGCAGCCCCTTTTAGGAGACGGTTATCATTCCAGGCTTCCAAGGTGACCTGGATGACAGAGTGACTGTCAGAGTTATAGTTTTCCCTCTGACGAGGGGCAGTGTTTTGGACAGGTGATCCAAGAGGACACTGAAGGAAGGCATGGCACAGGATACTGATTAAGTTCAGTTGACAATACAGTCTAAGAAGTTTGGATTTGGAGTTCATTTATGAGCTAGGTCCCATCAGATATCCAGACATATTCTAAGATAGGTATTGCTCATTTCGGGAGATAGGTTTCTCTGCGAACTTGAGATTAAGAGAGACATAGAAAGAAACATTGGAGCGGATCCACTCACTGAGGCTATTCCTCGAACGCAATAGTTTCGCAAACGAGCTTTGTGAGACTGACTAGTAGGGGAGTTGGGTGTTCGGTATCACACGGGCTGTGAGTATGCGACATCGCAATAATTAGCCTTGAGTGCAAGTGGTTGGATATAGTGCCCTCAGAGTCAATTATTGGATCACAGGCACGTGATTGCAATGATTGAGGGAGGACCTATGCCGGTAGGACAGTCTTACTCAAGATGATAGTATGCTATCTGGTTTATCTTTATCATCGTGTACTGCTTTAGGTGACCTTATAGGTCGCTATTACATGTTGATAGAGCCCATAGGATTCTTGCTTGACTGCCAGCAGTATGAGGGCGATCATATGCATGGGAGCTGGGGTCTATAAGCACATCCTTAAAAGGTCCCTAGTCGTGGGAGTTTCGAGATAGGGCATTGATTCTCTAGAGTAGACTAGTGTATACAGTCGAGACCCCAACAAGGGACGGTGGCCGGTCTCACAAGCCACTGGTGTCAGTTGGTTCACCTAAGATGTATACAGGTGCTCATTGGGTTATGAGTACATCGGACAGGACTCGCCGGGAACATGCTAGTTAGTCTTATACCTGACGTCAGATAGCAGTTCCCTGGTGACATGTGTACAGGTTAGTTCATCGACCTAAGATCGTCATTTGTCTCGTGTGAGTTCCCACTGTACTTTGATTACTACCCTACCACGCTCAAAGGAGACGTGCAAACAGGTTTTAGTTGGGTACAGTCCTGAGCCACATGGAGGCAGTGAGAAGATCTGCAGGGGTTCGTCTCTTCCGGTATTGGGGGTGAGGTCGCGCTGTGTCTATGAGAGCCATTACACGAAGTCCTTGGCCTAGGCAGGATATTTACTGGTAGGTATTCCAGTAGTATCTCAGGGTGTTCTGGGCTACACTCCGACATGACTTGTACCGCTTTTGGGGGTCTGACTTTTACCAACTCCCTAGGCCCGCCATGCGATGCTCATAGACGAACGGACCGGACTGTATGGATATTGTCACTGACAGGCTCAGTAGGGTGTCAGGATGAGTTCACTCATCGACGTCCATTTTGGTCTATAGGTGTTAGTTATATGTATGCCCTAGAGGCCATTACTGTACATAGGATGTATATTGTAGTGGATGCTGGGACATATATAGGGAGGACTTTCTTGCTCGACATGATAGTATGCTATCTGGTTACTCTTTTCCTTAACGTGTATACTGATTGTCTCTCTGTTACATGTTGGTAAAGCCCTTAGGATGTGTACTTGACTACCTGGACTATGATGCGGATCATACTAGTGGGGACATGGTAGTCCATAAGTACATCTTTCAAGGTCCCTAGTCGTGGTGTATCGAGACAGGGCATCGATAAACCAGAGTAGACTAGCGTATACCTTCTCGACCCATACAGAAGGGCGATGGATGATCCCATATCCATCGGTGTTTGACATCAGAGATGATATATAGGTGCTCAGTAGAGACTGGGTACACTGGACGGACTCGCCGAGAACTCCCAGATGGTATTATACCTTACGTCAGATGGCAGTTCTCTGGTGGCACTGGTACAGGTTAGTCTGTAGACCCGAGATCGTCATAGAGTCTTGTATGATTCCCACTATGCTTTGATTTCCACCTTACCACGTCCAAGAGGGCGTGCAAAACGGTGGTTTTTGGGTACAGTCCCGAGTCACATGGAGGCAATGAGCGATAGGAGGGGATTCGTCTCTCCCGGTATAGGGAGTTGATATTACGCTGTGTTCGATTGTCTATAACCAGAAATCCCTGGCCAGGGTTGCTGAGATTTACTGGTAAGTGTTACCAGTAGTTTCTCGAACTTTTATAGACCTCATATCGACACGACTTATCGAGCTACTGGGGTCTGACGTTTACCACCCCTAGGCGAGATATGCGACATATCTGACGAATAGACCGGACTGTACGGTAAGTGTTACTGGTTGGATTCACAGGAGTGTGAGCGGGCTTGCTCGTCGATCTTCTGATCGCTCAATACCCGGGTGGCCGTTACGTTTAGCAGACCGCTTGCGGCTTGTGGGTGTTTGATATGATCATCACCTGCTGCCGGCGTATTGACGTGTCTTTAGAGTCCTACACAGAGGTTTCCTGGCTCAAGCGAAACGAAATAGGAGCGCATATGAGATATGTGCGGGACCGAGAATAATGCGTGTATGTGATACCATGTTCTATTCTCGCGATGAATGTATCGATTGGTTGTATGCGATATAACCTAGTTATCGAATCGAGGATTGATTCGATAAGTCGATACATTGGATATTAGTCGGTCATATGTGATATAACCGGATCATTAAATCAAGTGTTGATTTAATGATTTAATGTATAATTATATATTTGATATATTACTTTACATTAACTAATATTGGTTCACTTAAGATGTTTTTCTCACTTGTTTGTGCACATTGTATATATGTTATATTTTTGTGCACAAGTTTGTATCATGTTTGATGATACATGCAAACTTGGGTGTATGTTTGAATTGAACCATGGTTAGTTAATGGTTAGGGTTTCATATGCTTTATTTACTTATTCATTTATTTATTCATTTGAGAAAGAAATAAAATGGTGGCTAACTTTGGATTTCGTTGAAGCTTCATGAAGCTTTGAAAGCTTGACCATTTTGTTTCTTTCCTTAACCCTAACCATTCACCTAACCCTAGTTAATTCTCTACACTTTACCATGGTTGCAATATGATAAGGGTCACTTGATTTTCTTTTGAAAATGATTATTCTTTTTCATTCTTTTCTTCTTCTTCTTCTTCTTGAAAAAGAAAAGAAAAGCTTGCTTCAGAAATGTCAAGTGATCATTCCAAGTGAGAAATCCAAATCCAAAGTGAACCCACTTCCTATTTCTTCATCCTCTACCACTTGCCAAGTAGTATAGGGTGATTTCTTCACAAGTTTCATGACTTGGTGAAGTTGGAGCTTGATCTTGAGTTGCCTCAACGTAGATCATCTTCGGCATCGAAGTCGACGACCTAGCCCGATCATTTCTTCGACGAAACCATCGCTAGAGTCCGGGATCCGATGATCACAGCGGAGGGACATCATCACGGAGCTAAGGAAGTGGAGGACCAGATCTAAAAATGTTGTAGTCTCTTTCACTTAGCAGTAAAATTATTTACTACTTGCATGTTTCGCCTAATCTCTAGTTAACGATCTATATTAGGGTTTCTCGGCACCGGAATATTTTGAAATTGGCATGGTTGATGCCTTGTGAGACCTCTTTACTGTGCCTAGGAACCCTACAGTGGTATCAGTGCCTAGCTAGAGCCTTAAGCGAAGTGTAGACGAAGTTAGAAACCCGATCGAACCTCGAAACCCCATACAACACCCCTCTCTGTATAATTTTTAAAACAGTGGATTTTTCCAAATTAAAAATTCTCAAAAAAATCAGTAGGCAAATACATGAGTTACCGTGAAGCACGTGACTGTAATACGTCTAAACTGCCGCGGAACCGCGGCCATGACATGGTATTAGAGGCGGTTCCGCGGCCGTATGTAATGATCAGGGAATTCTTTTTGCACAGTAACCTAAGTTGTTGTTTGCTGATTCTTCTGGGAAGTTTTATGTTTCACTCAAGAGTTGAGTTTTCTGGGGTGTATTGGGGACTCGATAATTCGATCGGATTATTTAACTTTGTTTTATTTTAGCTTTTCCGGATAATTTTAGAACATGTTAAAAGGTTCGACCGGATATAAATACCTACTTTTTCCCCTGCCGGAAAATTTCCAAGTGTTGGGTTTTTCCATGGTTTAAGAACGTTCGAAGTAGTACAAGTAACGCGATGGACCCTCTAGAAGAAAACAAACCTTAACTCGATTATTTGATCGTCTTGAACTGCCCTTTGAACTTTCGGGTTTGGGGCAGTACGACGTGCCACATGTGAGGCGTTGGCTTGACCCTTCTACGGCTGGACCGTTGGTACTGAGGCATGAAGTGAATGTTTTTAAACTTGTTTCATGTGTTTAGCTGTTTCGGAAAAACTTGGGTGTTCGATTGTTCGATCAGAAAGTTTGACATTTTCTATTTATCCGGAATGTGATAAAATAATTGGAATTCACAAATAGTTATGAGATAACTGAATGAATGTTATAAATCTAGCGGTTTAGTCTCACTTGATCGGTTGCCACGGAATTTTGATGGGATCAAAAGTCCGTCGCAATCACGTAGCATACGCGGATACTCGCCGGGTAAACTTAATAGACAACCTCACTCCATAGCCCCGACCAAGTGACTGTAGGAGAACCCCGTCGCCGAAAGCATCCGTTCGGGTGCTCGCGGCAACGGTGTTCCGCCTTGGTGCACTTCGTCGGCGGCATCGGGGGTGCAGCCGTCTACTGAAGTTTGCGATAAGCATTCGATCAGGATGTCGGGAATCTTGTTGAATTGCCCGACTTGATATTGAAAAGAGTTTTCGATAATGAGACTAAAATGCGGGGTTTATAATTGTTAGGCATGCGATGTCTAAGGAATTCATTTAATTAGGCTTGTGATGTCTAAAGAGTTTGCGGATTCCAACTGTTGTAGTTTTACACTTTCTTTTCTGCGACCGTAAGTGTAATATGTGATATCGCCGGTTTCGTTGCTATATGTCAACGACAATTGGGATGGGCATATTTACTTACGTTGATGACATGTGATGTTATGTGTTGCTGGATATGTTATATTGGATCGTCGTGTTTGAATAGCCGGGGGGTTTTCATGTGAGATAAGTGGTTTTCTTTTTCATTCATGTAAAAACTTGTATGTAATATTCTTTTATTAGGGCACTTCCAGGTTGCGGAAGTTGTCACCGTTGATGTATATTATTTACTTTTCTGCACTAGGATAGACCCAAGGAGGAGGGCACAAGTAACCGGGTTCTGGAGTCCAGTGGGAGACCAACTCGAGGAGTCGAGTCCGGGTCTCCTAACTCTAGAATTGGTAGGGTTGCTTGCCGCTCTCGTAGGGGTCTAGGGGTGTGGGTTTGGCTATTCATCGCGACCATGGAATCCATTTTTTATACTGGCTCGTATTGAAAACACGGACGTCCTAGTATATCCAATGTTTCATATGATTCTTCTGCTGCGATATCTGTGATGTGATCATGTGATGTTCTGTGATAGATACAGAATATAGTATATATGATATATTATATAGACGTTACTTATGTTTTACACCCGCGCTAGCCCTGCCCTGCTCTGCCGTTAGTTACCTAACCTAACGGTGCACGAGAGGACATCGTGGCGAATGCGGATGGCATAAGTGTACGTCGTATTTATCTGTGATGTTTAGGTACTTAAATGATGGGACTTCATTAATGTGATTAATGAAAGAAAAGAAACCTAATGATGTTGTGGAATCGAATTTTCAAAAAATAAAACAGGTAGCTACAGTTCTTGCTTTGCACGGCGGTATATATGATATATCCTGCACCTTATTCGATGAGGAAAGGGCCGACGATCCCTTCACCGGGAGTGACCCCTTTAGCAATAACTGGGAGATGCTACACCCCTCGGTTTGTCTTTTGATTGCTTCTATAGTTTCTTCTTTGCACAGTGATATATATGATATATCGCGCACCTCATTCGACGAGGAAAGGGCCGACGATCCCTTCACCGGGAGTGACCCTTTTAGCAAAACTAGAAAAGCCTCAAAAACACTCCATTTTTAAAATCATTTGATTCTACAACGATATAAAGTTCATTACGCAAAAGGTTTTCTTAAAAACCTGACGTAGCCGTCCTTCATTTCAGATAGATAATAGTTAGTATTCGTGCTGCGTTTGTTGACTCAGTCAAGGCGTAGTGTGCGGTAGCTAATTAGTGCTTATCTGCAAAGCATATGATGCGATTGGATTAGGGTAGTCGTGCGGCCTTGTTGACTCAGTCAAGGGTCGTGCGGGAGGGTTTAATTCGATCGAGAAATGACGGGTTGAACTTTACTTGCGGTCTATGGTTTGTTGAATCAGTCAAGGTCATAGATCGCATGGGGCAAAATATTATCGGGAATTTCAAGTGTTGAAATTTGCAATGAGATTGCATACCTTCTATGAGATAGTTGGATACCGATACCCGCTGCGAGTAAGAGTTACTCCTGGGAGAGTTTTACACATTACAATTAGCCGATCAAGTAGGTGTCTAGAAAGGTGTTAACAAGGTTTACATTAATTAGGTTCGTGCGAAAGCACGGGGGACCTCCCTCAAAGTACCGACACTGGCCTGGCTGAAAGATTGGCGAACTTGTAGCGTGTAATTAATCCCGGCTAGTCTTTCCTTTTAGGGTTTGAAGGAAGATTTGATAAAAAAACAGTGGGAGCCATCCTGATTAGATAAAATATATAACCAATCTAATCTTGCAAGAGCATACACTGAGTGTTTTCTTCTCTCTCTCTTCAGGTAACGACCATTTCACGCCTTAATCAAGATAATAAAACAGATATATTGACCGAACCCGCTTGTTATACTGAGCTGGGGAACGTCGGTCCCGCTCCAACTTATAATTGTTATAAGACAGAGAAGGAAATTGGGGAATACCAGGATTCCCATGCAGCCCAAATGAAGAAAGTGCATAAGATGCATCTCCTTCGGGTGCGTTCATTACATAGAACTATTTCTCAGTATCCTCTACGTCCTGGGTATATGATACCAGATCAGGATCCCAGATATGTAATCTGTTACATAGGGCTACAGAAAGGTAGAGAACTGAGAACGGGTGATTAGTTTCATGAGACAGAAAGCGGTGCAAGTGTTGCAGCCAAGTCTGTTGGTCACTGTCATCCTGTATTACCAATACATTGATTCTGAACGAATGTTATTAGATACCGAACCTGATATACAAAATCATATCAGTCTCTTTATTAGTAAAGAAAGGATATAATTTTGTATTGTTGGATAATGTTTTGAACATTTCCTATATCAAAAGTTGATCGGTTCAGGCACGTTATCTAAAAGCATTGATGTTCTAAATCAAACTACAGTTCTTAGTATACTGAACACACACAAGAGGAAGAGTTCAGAAATGAACGGATCCTTTTTGAGGTATTGTAGACTAGGTCATATCAATGCGACCCGACTAGCTAAGTTGCACAAAGATCATATTTAAATCTGTTTGAATTTTCATCTTGTGAAAACTTGTCGGTCATGTCACAAAGATAAGATGACCACAGCTCTGTTTATTGGAAGCAGAGAAAGAGTTAGTGAACTCGTAGGATGATACATGTTGATGTATGTAGGTCCCATGTCTACACATGCTAAGACCGGTTCTTTGTACTTCATTAAATTCTCTGATGATCTTTCGAGATTCAGACCTATGTTCCTGTTGAAACACAAGTCCGAACCTTTTGAGATATTCACAGAATATAAGTTAGAAGTAGAGAACCAAAATACGGGTATAAGTATTATGTCCTATGATGAGATCAGGGAAGAGAATACTTGTGCATGGAATTCATGGACTATTCTAAAGGAGAATGAGATTCTCTCTCAGCATTACTCCTCCGAATACACCACAGCACAACGTTGTATCGGGGCGGAGCAATCACACCCTATGTGATATGGTGTGCTCTATGATGAGTACTACTGAGTTTCCTATTTCCTTTTGGGAGTTGTGCACTTGAGAAGTTGCATACCTATTAAATAAGGTTCGAATCAAATCAGTTGCCTACCACTTCATATGTGATATGGAAAGGGAAGAGCCCATATCTTAAGTTGGTTAAGATTTGGGGCTGTCCGGGCTATGTCTAAAAGCTAAATCCAGACAAGCTCGAGGCAAGGTCTGTAATGTAAAACTGGAAAGGTTCCAGCTATACAAACTACAGCAGATAATTTGATAGAACCAAAGGATTCAATAGTTACCAACGAACCTCAGCCTCTCCGCCGATCTACTAGGGTTCCTCACCCACCTGAGAGATACTTCGGTTTCTCTATGACAGTGGGAGTGAGGATTGCATCATGAGATGATGACCCAACTAGTTTCGAGCTGGCCATCAGGAGTGGGACTCTGTAAGAATGGCCGGATGCTTAGTGATCTGAGATGGAATCCATATACACCAACAAAGTATGGACTTTGGTTGCTATATCTGAAGGGTTAAATCCCCATCAGGAGCAAGTATATCTTGAGAAGATTACTTGGTGTACATGGAAAAGTTGAGACTTTCAAAACTATACTTGTTAAAGGTTTGCATCATTGACCAGGTATGGATTATGTTGAAACCATTTCTAAGGATCTATGCTTAAGTCCAACCAGATCCTACTTGCCACGGCTACATACCATGACTATGATATCTGGTGGTTGGGTGTCATGACTGCTTTTCTAAATAATGTTTTAGAAGAGGGCGTCTATAAGTACACAGCCAGAGGGCTTCGTAGACAGTGGGAGCAGCGGAAACGTGCACAAGTTGCTTTATAGGATAAAGCAGGCATCACGGAGTTGGAACGTCTGTTTTGATGTAGTAGTCAAAGAGTTTGACATCATCAAAATGGTAGATGAACCTTGTATAAACAAAAGGGTAGTAGGGAGTATGGTGGTGATCCTCGTAGAGTACGTTGATGACATACTCTTGATAGGGAAGGAGTTTCCTATGCTACGCTCAGTCAATCTCCGCTTATCACAAGGATTCTCCACATAGGATCAAAGTGATACCTGCTAAATCCTGGGTTCTGATCTATGAGATAGATCTAATTGGATATTAGGATACTCACTAGTTGTAGTGAGACGATATCAATTGATCCTGGGGAAAATCACTGGAAATGTTCCAGGGTGATCAGGACGACTGAATGTCAGTCACAGGCATTGTCTTTACCCTCAGTAAAGGGACGGTATGTTGGAAGAGTTCCAAGCAAAATACCGTGACATACTAGACGATAAGGCTCGATACATCGCTACTTAAGATGCTACCAAAGAGGCAGTTTGGATGTATATTTGTTCATGAGATGAACTTAGTTCCTCCCATTGTGTGACAATGGAGTTGTGGCTTATGCCAAGGAACGTCCATCCCATCAGTGATCCAGACATATTCTAAGGCAGTATCACCTGATCATGGAGATGGTTGATCTCCAAGGGATAAAGGTTAGGAGAGTAGACTCAGAGGACAACACGGCGGATCCACTCACAAAGGCATTTTCCCAGAGAGAGACTTTTATGGGATGGTTGAGTATGAGATACTACAACCACTGCTACAGATGGCCCTAGTGCAAGTGGGAGATTGTTAGTTATATGTATGCCCTAGAGGCCATTACTATACATAGGATGTATATTGTAGTGGACGCTGGGACATATATAGGGAGGACTTTCTTGCTCGACATGATAGTATGCTATCTGGTTACTCTTTACCTTAATATGTATACTGATTGTCTCTCTGTTACATGTTGGTAAAGCCCTTAGGATGTGTACTTGACTACCTGGACTATGTGTAGGGTTCCTAGGCACTCTTGTGAAGGTTCAAAAGGCATCAAACATGCCCGGATAAAAATTTAGACGTGCCGAACAACCCAAAGCCGGGATCTGTGCTAGATTATTAGGGTTTAACATGCAAGAAGATAACTTTTATCTAAGTGTGAGGGATTACAACCTTTGTAGTCTGCTCCTTCACTTCACAAGCTCCGAGTAGAAGTCCCTTTGCCGCGATCCACGATCTCCCGGACTCATGAGAGGCTCCACGACTCGAACGATCCATGCTAGCTCGAAGTATTCCAAATCTCCGATGATCTACCTTGAAGTTGCTACGACTCAAGCTTTCTCACTCAAAAGAGAAGAACACACTAATCCCATGGGCTAGATGAGATGAGGATGAGAGAGTAGTAATTTTGCTTTCTTTTTATATCATTTTCTCATATTTATTCAACACTTTAGGATTTTCAAGAGAGCTTATCAAGAAGGAAGAAGATGATAATGGAAAATTTAATCCTTAGATTAAAACCTTTTGTGATGAATAGAAAGAACTATATGATTTATTTTTAAACCATGGTCAAGGATGATAGGACAATAATGAGTAGAGAAAACAACTAGGGTTAGGGTTTGGTTAGGTTAAAAGAATGTGTCATCCAAAAGATCTTTGCAATGACAAAAGAAAAATGCTTCTAGAAGGAACTTGAAGCATCTAACCCTAATCAAACCCTAACCTCAATTAATCATCCTTAAACATGTTTAACAATTAATCATATCATGTCACAATAATATATATCACATATATATTATATATTTGCAACAAAAGAAAATAATACAATTAACATATATCGCATATATATCAATGTATCATCCACTGAGAAAATGAAATAATAAAGAGAGCCAATATTAGATAATGTAATACAATATATCATATATATTATTATACATTAAATCATCGAATCAACACTTGAATCGATGATCCGGCTATATCGAATATTACCGACTAATATATCATGTACCGATTCATCGAATCAACACTTGATCCGATGTCCCGGTTCATATCTAAATATCGCGAGAATATAATACGGTATCTCATATCGCAATATCCTCGGTCTTGCACATATCACATATGTGCCTCTACTCCGTTTCGCCTGAGCCAAGAAACCTCTGTGTAGGACTCTAAAGAATCGTCAATACGCCGGTAGCAGGTGATGATCATATCAAACACCCACAAGCTGCAAGCGGTCAGCTAAACGTAACAGCTACCCAGGTATTGAGCGATCAGAAGATCAACAAGCTAGCCTGTGCGTTCTCCTGTGAATCCGATCAGTAACACTCCCGTACAGTCCGGTCTGTTCGTCTGATATGTCGCATATCAAGTCTAGGGGTGGTATACGTCAGACCCCAGTAACCGATAAGTCGTGTCGATGTGTGGCTCATAACGGGTCGAGAAACTACTAGTAACACTTACCAGTAAATCTCTATATCAGCCCTGGCCAGGGACTTCCAGTTATAGCCAATCGAACACAGCACAACATCAACTCCCTATACCGGGAGAGACGAATCTCCTCCTATCGCTCATTGCCTCTATGTGATTCGGGACTGTACCCAAAAGCCACCGTTTTGCACGCCCTCTTGGACGTGGTAAGGTGGAAATCAAAGCACAGTGGGAGTCACACAAGACTCCATGATGATCTCGGGTCTACAGACTACCCTGTACCAGTGTCAGCGGAGAACTGCCATCTGACGTGTGGTATATCACCATCTGGGAGTTCTCGGCGAGTCCGTCCAGTGTACCCAGTCTCCATTGAGCACCCGTACACCATCTCTGATGTCAAACACCGATGGATATGGGATCATCCATCGCCCATCATATGGGTCAAGATGCGTATACGCTAGTCTACTCTGGTGTATCGATGCCCTGTCTCGATATACCCTCGACTAGGAACAGTTATAGGATGTACTCATCGACTACCGTGGCCCCACTAGTATGATCTCATCATAGTCCCAGTAGTCGAGTACAGATCCTAAGGGCTTTATCAACATGTGAGAGTAAAACAGTAAACCAATACAAGTCAACATGTTAAGATAAAGTGAAACCAAATAGCATACTATCATGACGAGCAAGAAATTCATCTCTATATATAACCAAGCATCCATTATAATATACATCATATGTACAACAATGGCCTCTAGGGCATATACATAACTAACAATCTCCCACTTGCACTAAGGCCAGCTGCTGTAGTATCGCATACCTAGCATCCCGAATAATCTCTCAAACTGTATCTGGGGAATAGCCTTCGTGAATGGATCCGCAGTGTTGTCCTTCGTATCTACTCTCCTGACCTCGATCTCCCGGCGATCAACTATCTCCCTGATCAGGTGATACCGCCTCAGAATATGTCTGGACTTCTGATGGGACCTGGGTTCCTTGGCCAAAGCCACAGCTCCATTGTTATCGCAATACAGAGGTATTGGATGCTCAATGGATGGAACCACACCAAGTTCACTAATGAACTTCTTTATCCAGACAGCCTCCTTGGCAGCATCATTGGCAGTGATGTATTCAGCCTCCATCGTCGAGTCTGCAACGGTATCCTGTTTGGAACTCTTCCAACATACCGCCCCTCCATTGAGGGTAAAGACAAAACCCGAATGCGACTTAGAGTCGTCCTTATCACTTTGGAAGCTGGAATCGGTAAAGGACTCCACCTGGAGTTCTCCGTTACCATACACCAAGAACATCTCCTTAGTCCTTCGCAAGTACTTGAGAATGTTCTTCACTGCTGTCCAATGACTCTCTCCAGGATCTGCTTGATACCGACTCACTACACTTAGTGAGTATGCTACATCGGGTCTGGTACATAGCATCGCATACATGATAGAGCCTACTGCCGAAGCATAGGGTATCCCTTGCATGCGAGCTCTCTCCAAATCAGTCTTGGGAGACATCTCTTTGGAGAGAGTGAGTCCAGAGATCGTGGGTTGGTTCCCACGCTTGGATTCTTCCATACTAAACCTCTTTAGTATGGTGTCAATGTACCTGGATTGGGACAATCCCGATATCCGTTTAGATCTATCTCTATAGATCATGATTCCCAATATGCAGGAGGCATCACCTAGATCTTTCATTGAGAATCTCTGTGATAAGAAGAGCTTGACTGATTGCAGCATAGGAATATCATTTCCTATCAAGAGTATGTCATCCACGTACAATACGAGGAATACAACCTTACCCTCTGCTACCTTCTTATAGATACAAGGTTCATCTATATTTTTGATGAAGTCAAACTCTTTGACTACAACATCAAAACAGATGTTCCAACTCCGCGATGCTTGCTTTAACCCATAAATGGATTTAAGCAGCTTGCACACCTTTCCGCTGCTCCCACTATCTACGAAGCCCTCTGGCTGAGTCATGTACACGCTCTCTTCTAAATCACCGTTTAGAAAGGCGGTCTTAACATCCATTTGCCAGATTTCGTAGTCATGGTATGCAGCAATGGCAAGTAAGATCCGGATGGACTTAAGCATAGCCACTGGAGAAAAGGTTTCGTCATAGTCCACACCTGGTCTTTGAAGAAAACCTTTTGCTACAAGTCTAGCTTTGAAAGTCTCAACTTTTCCATCTACACCAAATTTCTTTTTAAAAATCCACTTGCTCCCAATGGGTTTTACCCCTTCAGGAGCATTTTCTAAAATCCATACTTTATTGGTGTACATGGATTCCATCTCAGATCGCATTGCATCCAGCCATTTCACAGAGTCACCACTCGTGATGGCCTGCTCGAAACTAGTCGGTTCATCATCATCCATGATGCAGTCCTCGCTTCCACCATCAATGAGAAAACCATAGTATCTCTCAGGTGGACGAGAAACCCTACTAGATCGGCGGAGAGGTTGGGGTTCGTCGGGTACTACTGAATCCTCTGGTTCCAATAAATCATCAGTTGTAGTCTGTGGTGCTGGAACCTCTTCCAGCTCTACCTCTTTGCCACTAATTTCTTTTGCAAGAAATTCCTTTTCTAAAAAGGTGGCATATTGAGAAACAAACACTTTTTGTTCCTCAGCGTGATAGAAAATATATCCTTGAGAATTCTTTGGATATCCTACAAACTTGCAAAGAACTGATCGTGCCTCGAGTTTGTCCGGATTTTGTCTTTTTACATAGGCCGGACAACCCCATATCTTAAATCGTTTAAAATATGGTCTCATTCCCCTCCATATCTCATATGGGGTTGTAGGCACTGATTTAGACGGAACTTGATTCAATATGTATGCTGCTGTTTCAAGTGCATACCCCAGAAGGAAATAGGTAACTCAGCTGAACTCATCATCGAGCACACCATATCCAATAGGGTGCGATTTCTTCGTTCCGATACACCGTTGTGCTGTGGTGTATAAGGAGGAGTAAGCTGAGAGAGAATCCCATTCTCTTTTAGATAATCTAAAAACTCACCGCTCAAGTATTCACCTCCTCGATCAGATCGAAGAATCTTAATACTTTTGCCCGTTTGGTTCTCTACTTCGTGCTTATATTCTCTGAATTTCTCAAAAGCTTCAGACTTGTGTTTCATCAGAAACACATGTCCTGTTAGTGTTTATGCCCTAGAAGGCCATTACTGTATCATACTAGCTTGTATATTACTTAATGGAAGCTTGGGATATTCGCATGTATATAACAGTCTTGCTAAACATGGTAGTATGCTACTTGGTTTTTCTATCTTAATATGTGAGTGTACGTATTGATAGAGCTCTTAGGATCTTGCTTGTCTACCAGCGTTGTGATGGCAGTCACACTAGTGGGGGCTGGGTAGTCTACAAGCACATCCTTATTCAGGTCCCCGGTCGTTGGATTATCGAGACAGAGCATCGATACTCCGGAGTAGACTGGTGTGTACGCTTCTCATCCCAGTTGGGGAGATGGTCTGTCCCACAGCCGTCAGTACGTCGTACTGGAGATAGTATACAGGTGCTCGTTAGGTTACGGGTACACCGGACAGGACTCACAGGGAACTGTTGGTTGGTTTGATACCAGTCGTCAGTGAACAGTTCCCAGGTGACATGAGTACAGCGTAGTCCGCAGACTTGACACTGCTACTTCGCCTCGAGTGTGTCCCACTGTTCTTAGATTGCTACCCTACCACGGCTCAAAGGAGTCGTGCAAACAGGTAGCAGTTGGGTGCAGTCCCGAGCACTTGGAGGCAGTGGCGGTTAGACAGGATTCGTCCCTCCCGGTATTGGGAGTAGATATCGTGCTGTGTCAGAGAGCCATTACGCAAAGTCCCTGGCCAGGGCAAGCGAGATTTGCTGGTAGGTTCCAGTAGTTTCTCAGGGTGTAATGGGCTTTACTCCGACACGACTTATACCGCTATTAGGGGACTGACGCTTGCCGCCCCCCTAGGCCCGATATGCGATAGTCTTGGACAAACGGACCGGACTGTATGGAGATTGTCACATCAGACTCAGTAGGAGTTCGGATGGGTTTACTCATCGGCCTTCTTATCGACAACTACCTGGGGACCGTTACGTACAGCTAGTGCCGCTTGCGGTCTGTGGTTAAACCCACTGCCAGCGTAGTAGTCGAGTCTCTAGAGTCCCACACAGAGAGTTTCCTACTCCAGGCGAAACGATATAGAGGTTGCATGGTTTTGCGACAAAGGGTTCGGACGCATACGTGCGTTTACGCGCGTACGACTTTCGGACAGTTTTTACCAGTCGGCTTTGGTTTAAGCCAGTTACTGGTATCCGGTTATTGGATTTTTACAGTCTAAAGTTTTTCCGTATTTTTGCGGATTGGAGGGGCGTTCTCGTAATTGTACGAGAAGCTTCTAGAAGATGTGACTAAGGAGGTTTCTTTTGGATAAGAGAGTGAGTCATGGTGGTGATTCATTCATTTCATTAATGCACATTTATTGCTTAATGACTCATGCTAATGAATCACCACTAGATATTTCATGAAGCATGCTTATTCATTTCTTTTTATTCATTATTGAAAAATAGGAATGCTTCATAATATTATGATACACTCTCTCTCTTCTCTCATGATCTCATCTCACATTCTCTCTCCTCAAGCTCTCATCTTCAAACCCTAATCCTTAATCCTCATGTGTTGAGATCAAAGGATTAGTTAGAATAAACAATCCATAACCTACACTCTACATCATCCTTTCATCTTTGATTAGCAATCAAAGTTGATTAGTTACCTCAAGTTAGAGGTTTAGCTTGGAGTTTCGCTCTCGGGTGGATCGTCTACTACCTAGAGAAGGCCGAGGAGAACAAAGGAGGACACAAAGACGAAGGACTAGTTTCGATCGGTATAATCCCTTAACACTATAGTTTAGTATAGCTATGTGTTTGGTTATTATTTGTTTAGCTTCGATTTAAGCGGTTAGTCGATGTTCGTTGTTTAAACTTGATCGTTTTTGAAAATTCCGCCTCCCCATAAGTACTGGGGTGTACTACATCGACTTACAGTGGTATCAGAGCCTCGCTAAACAATAAATAACCTAGTTGCAAATTTGTACGAATTTCGAACGGAAAAACGAAGCCGGAAAACCCTAATAAAAATCAGTTTCTGTCGAATCCAAGATGATGTTCTAAAATTTTTCAGGGATGTTCAGAAAGCTTGACATGGGTCCAGGAGAACACCCAAGAAAATTGGGCCCATGACTCGGCTAAAGCGCCGCGGAAGCGCGGCGGATCCCACCGATCCGCCGCGGTTCCGCCGCCTAGTTGCCGAGTCATGATCCCAAATTTTTTGTGTGGGTCCCCTGTGATATTTAGTGTTTTCTGGAATATTTAATAATTGCTCAGGTTACTGTTTAACAGAGCAGATTTTGGAGCAATATTGATGTTGTTTGTTCGATCGAATTGTACGGTATTTGCGTATTGGATTATATCTGTGATTGTTTAATGTGTTCGTAAACCTCCCCCAACTGCTAGTATGTCGGTTGGCAGGGGGTTGCACATTTCTGAAATAGTTATATCTGTTTGTGCATATAAACTGTATTGGACTGTTGTGGTGTATAGCCGGGGTTAGCAATGGGTTGTTGTTTAATTCATTTGTTGTAAATGTAATTTGTTGTAATATTATTTTTGCGGGGCACTTCCAGGTTGCGGTTGTAGCCACCGTTGTATTATTTCATTTTACTGTTTTTGCTCCTAGGACTGACCCAAGGTGGGGTACACAGACTGCCGGGTGGGTAGTTTGCCGTACCCGTAGGGGTCGAGGGTGGGGTAACGGCTATTCATCACAACTGTGTAATCTGTCTTTTCTTGCAGGCTCAAAAGAAATACAGATTGCTTGCAAATCCAATATTGTTTATCTGTGTTCTGGAATGAATATCATTGCGTCAGACGAATGTAAAATATCTATATTTATGATAGCTATTTAGACGCCACTTATGTTTTACACCCGCGCTAGCCCAGCCCCCGCTCTGTCGTTAGTTAAGTAACCTAACGGGTGATGACGGGACCCCGTGGCGAATGCGGATGGCATAAGAGGACGTTGTATTTTCGTTGTTTTCTGCAATGATAGGTTAATGATGGGACGCATTATCTATAATGCAAAGTAAAATAAACCAAAGTTTAAATCGTTGGAACAATTTAAAAGAAACCACTCGGTTATTTTTAAAACAGATATTTTTAAATGCGGAGATTTAACCACTCCTTTTAAAAGCTATCAGGTTCCTTCGGTTATATCAAGTTCACTACGTTTACGGTTTCGCCAAAACCAGTCGTAGCCCTCCGTCGTTTCATTTGGGTATTCAGTAGTATTCAAGCTATGCATTTTGGCCAAAGTCAAGGCATAGTGTTTGGTAGCTACTGGGTTTTCATTTGTTGCATAAGATAGATGAGTTAGTTTGGGACAGTCGTATTATCATTTGACCAAAGTCAGGGGTATATACGGATGGGTTCAAATTGACAAGATAATGACGGGTAGAACTTGACATGTGACTTATGACATTTTGACCAAAGCCAAGGTCATAAGAGCATGGGGCAAAAACTTATATCGGGAATTTCTAAAGAAACTGAAACTTGCAAAGAGATGCATACCATTTGGAGTTTGATGAATGTTGGTAGGATTCCTTCAACATTATCATACGATGATATTTGGATCCCGATCCTACTGTGAGTATATGCTACTTATCAGGATATTCGTCGCTTAACGATCAATGCTATAAACCTAGTAGGTGTCCAGAAAGGTGTCAGCGGGGTTACGCCCCCAGAGAAAAGAGGTTATTTAATTAAGGAACTTCGCGAAAGCGTTGGAAAACCTCCCTCGAAGTATCGACACTGGCCTGGCTGAACGGTTAAGCAAGTATTGTACGGTGAGAATAGTCTTGGCTAATTCTTCTTTTATGGTTTGAGGAAGGATTCGAGAAACAGTGGGAGCCATCCAGTTTAGATAAACTAAAAACCACTCTAAACTTGCAAGAGCATCATGCTAAAGAGTTTTCTTCTCTCTCTCCTAATTGCAGCGACCCTGAAAATGACTGGACTTAAGTTAATTTTAGAGAAAAATATACTGACGGGGCCAAACTATAAAGATTGGCTGCGGAATGTCAAGATGGCCTTGACCTACGACAAATTGGGGTACATCCTCACCGCTACGGCACCTGCTGTCCCTGGTCCTAAATCCAGTGATGCGGATAAGGAAATCCGCAAAACCTGGGATTTAGATTGCGCGAGAGCCAAGTGCATCGTGCTTGCCTCGATGAACAATGAACATCAGAGGAGGCACGAGGATATGTCCTTGGATGGCATATTTCTCCATACAAAGGAACTTTATGGAGAGCAATCTCGTATAGCAAGATACGAGACCTCAAAGAAATTGTTTCGAGCGAGGTTGGCTGTCGGGTCATCGGTAGGTGAACATGTCCTACAGATGATTGGCTATATAGAAGAGCTCGCAGACCTTGGGACGACTTTGGATAATGAGCTCTATACAGACCTTGTTCTCCAGTCCCTTCCTCCCACCTACGCCCAGTTTATCCTCAACTTCAATCTTCAAGGAAAAGAAGTTGAACTTGCGGAACTCCTGAACATGTTAAGGAGTGCGGAGGGCACCTTGCAGAAGGCAAGGGAAACACCCGCTATGTTTGTTGGCGGTTCATCTTCTTCCGGCTCCAAGGCTAGGGCCAAAGGAAGGAAGAAGAAGGCCGCACCCAGACCTAGAGGAGGTGTTAGTAAGGTGGGAGGGAAGGGAAAGCAAAAGAAAGCAGTACCGATAGTTGGCCAGGATGAGTGCTTCCATTGTCACAGGAAAGGGCACTGGAAGAAGGATTGCAAGGCGTGGAACGCCAAGAACCAGGAACCGAAGCAAGCTGTGGCTTCGACTTCAGGTGTGTTTGTAATTGAGAATTGTTTGTCGATCAACTCTACTTCCTGGGTATTGGATATCGGATCAGGATCTCATATTTGCAATTCATTGCAGGCACTGAGAAACCGTAGAGTGCTGAAGGAAGGTGATATGATCCTCAGGGTTGCTAACGGAGCTAGCGTGGGAGCTGCGTCCGTCGGGGATTATCACCTAGGATTGACGAGTGGACACATTTTGGTTTTACATAACTGTTATTTTGTACCCAGCTTAACGTGTAATATCATATCAGTTTCCTTGTTATCAAATAAAGGTTATGATTTCACGTTTGTAAGAGATGTTGTCAACATCCACCTTAATCATAGTTTGATTGGGTCCGGTACTCTAAATAACGGCATATATGTGTTAAACCAACTCCAAATTTTCAATGTCCAGAACACACTAAAAAGAAAGTCTCCAGATTTGAATAAAGCTTTCTTATGGCATTGTAAACTGGGTCACATCAATGAGAGAAGGTTGACTAAGTTGCATAGAGAAGGATATTTGGACACGTTCGAATATCAAACCTATGACACTTGTCAATCTTGTCTCAAAGGAAAGATGACAAAGACTCCATTTACTGGACAAGGAGTAAGAGCGAGCGAGCTCTTAGGACTCATACACAGTGATGTATGCGGTCCAATGTCTACACATGCGAGAGGTGGTTTTTCCTATTTCATTACTTTCACGGATGATTACTCAAGATACGGATTCATTTATCTGATGAAACATAAATCCGAGGCTTTTGAGAAATTCCAAGAGTATAAGAATGAAGTAGAAAACCAAACCGGCAAAAGTATAAAGACACTTAGATCTGATCGAGGTGGAGAATACTTGAGTGCCGAATTCCTAGGTTACCTAAAAGAGAAAGGAATTCTCTCTCAGCTTACTCCTCCATACACTCCACAGCATAACGATGTTGTGTACCAGACCAGATGTAGCTTACGCACTGAGCGTGGTAAGCCGGTATCAGTCAGACCCAGGGGAGAAACACTGGATAGCAGTAAAGAACATTCTCAAGTACCTAAGGAGGACTAAGGAGATGTTCTTGGTTTACGGCGGAAAAGACCTCAGGTTGGAGGCCTTTGCCGATTCCGGCTTCCAGAGTGATAAGGACGATTCCAAGTCCATGTCGGGTTATGTCTTTACCCTCAATGGAGGGGCGGTGTGCTGGAAGAGCTCCAAGCAGGACACCGTTGCTGACTCGACGATGGAAGCGGAGTATATAGCTGCTTGCGATGCCGCAAAAGAAGCAGTCTGGATGAAGAAGTTCCTAACAGAACTTCAGGTGGTTCCTACCATAGTTGATCCAATACCTCTGTATTGCGACAACAACGGAGCTATAGCTTTAGCGAAGGAACCAAGGTCCCATCAGAAGTCCAGACACATCTTGAGGCGGTATCACCTGATCAGGGAGATCATTGATCGTCAGGAGATCGAGGTTCGGAGAGTGGCTTCAGAAGAGAACATTGCTGATCCATTCACGAAGGCCCTTCCTCAGATTCAGTTCGAGAGGCTACTCGAGATCATTGGTCTGCGATATGCCAGTACATGGCCCTAGTGCAAGTGGGAGATTGTTAGTGTTTATGCCCTAGAAGGCCATTACTGTATCATACTAGCTTGTATATTACTTAATGGAAGCTTGGGATATTCACATGTATATAACAGTCTTGCTAAACATGGTAGTATGCTACTTGGTTTTTCTATCTTAATATGTGAGTATGCGTATTGATAGAGCTCTTAGGATCTTGCTTGTCTACCAGCGTTGTGATGGCAGTCACACTAGTGGGGGCTGGGTAGTCTACAAGCACATCCTTATTCAGGTCCCTGGTCGTTGGATTATCGAGACAGAGCATCGATACTCCGGAGTAGACTAGTGTGTACGCTTCTCGTCCCAGTTGGGGAGATGGTCTGTCCCACAGCCATCAGTACGTTGTACTGGAGATAGTATACAGGTGCTCGTTAGGTTACGGGTACACCGGACAGGACTCACAGGGAACTGTTGGTTGGTTTGATACCAGTCGTCAGTGAACAGTTCCCAGGTGACATGAGTACAGCGTAGTCCGCAGACTTGACACTGCTACTTCGCCTCGAGTGTGTCCCACTGTTCTTAGATTGCTACCCTACCACGGCTCTATGGAGTCGTGCAAACAGGTAGCAGTTGGGTGCAGTCCCGAGCACTTGGAGACAGTGGCGGTTAGACAGGATTCGTCCCTCCCGGTATTGGGAGTAGATATCGTGCTGTGTCAGAGAGCCATTACGCAAAGTCCCTGGCCAGGGCAAGCGAGATTTGCTGGTAGGTTCCAGCAGTTTCTCAGGGTGTAATGGGCTTCACTCCGACACGACTTATACCGCTATTAGGGGACTGACGCTTGCCGCCCCCCTAGGCCCGATATGCGATAGTCATGGACGAACGGACCGGACTGTATGGAGATTGTCACATCAGACTCAGTAGGAGTTCGGATGGGTTTACTCATCGGCCTTCTTATCGACAACTACCTGGGGACCGTTACGTACAGCTAGTGCCGCTTGCGGTCTGTGGTTAAACCCACTGCCAGCGTAGTAGTCGAGTCTCTAGAGTCCCACACAGAGAGTTTCCTACTCCAGGCGAAACGATATAGAGGTTGCATGGTTTTGCGACAAAGGGTTCGGACGAATACGTGCGTTTACGCGCGTACGACTTTCGGACAGATTTTACCAGTCGGCTTTGGTTTAAGCCAGTTACTGGTATCCGGTTATTGGATTTTTACAGTCTAAAGTTTTTCCGTATTTTTACGGATCGGAGGGGCGTTCTCGTAATTACTCGAGAAGCTTCTAGAAGATGTGACTAAGGAGGTTTGTTTTGGAAAGAGAGTGAGTCATAGTGGTGATTCATTCACTTCATTAATGCTCATTTATTGCTTAATGACTCATGTTAATGAATCATCACAAGATATTTTGTGAAGCATGCTTATTCATTTCCTTTATTGATTTATTGAAAATAAGAATGCTTCATAATATTATGATACACTCTCTCTCTTCTCTCATTATCATATTACACATTCTCTCTCCTCAAGCTCTCATCTTCAAACCCTAATCCTTAATCCTCATGTGTTGAGATCAAAGGATTAGTTAGACTAAACAATCCATAACCTTCACTCTTTATCATCCTATCATCTTTGATTGGCAATCAAAGTTGATTAGTTACCTCAAGTTAGAGGTTTAGCTTGGAGTTTCGCTCTCGGGTGGATCGTCTACTACCTAGAGAAGGCCGAGGAGAACCAAGGAGGACATAAAGAAGAAGGACCGGTTCATTAGGTATAATCCCTAATCACTTATGTAAAGAAACTCATAGAATACGGTTTTTTAGGGTTTAGCTTCGATTCATGCGGTTAGTCGATGTTTGTTGTTTAAACTTGATAAGTTTTTGTAAATTCCACCTCCCCATAAGTACTGGGGTGTACTACATCGACTTACAGTGGTATCAGAGCCTCGCTAAACACTAAATAACTTAATCGCAAATTTGTACGAATTTCGAACGAAAAAACGAACCCGGAAAACCCTAATTCTGTATAGTTTCTGTCGAACTTAAAATCAAGTCCTAAAATTTTTTTGGAGTGTTCAGAGAGCTAGAAAGGAGTCCAGGAGAACACCCAAGAAATTCGAGCCCATGACTCGGCAACTCGGCCGCGGAAGCGCGGCGGATCGGTGGGATCTGCCGCGCATCCGCGGCGCTTTGGTCGAGTCATGGACTCGTCTTTCTTGTGTGGGTCCCCTGTGACATTTAGGGTTTTCTGGAATATTTAATTATTGCTCAGGTTACTGTTTAACAGAGCAGATTTTGGAGCAATTTTGAAGTTGTTTATTCGATCGAAAAATACAGTATTTTGTATATTGGATTATATCTGTGATTGTTTGATGTGTTCGTAAACCTCCCCCAACTGCTAGTATGTCGGTTGGCAGGGGGTTGCACATTTCTGAAATGGTTATATCTGTTTGTGCATATAAACTGTATTGGACTGTTGTGGTGTATAGCCGGGGTTAACAATGGTTTATTGAATTATTCATTTGTTGTAAATGTAATTTGTTGTAATATTATTTTCGCGGGGCACTTCCAGGTTGCGGTTGTAGCCACCGTTGTATTATTTCATTTTACTGTTTTTGCTCCTAGGACTGACCCAAGGTGGGGTACACAGACTGCCGGGTGGGTAGTTTGCCGTACCCGTAGGGGTCGAGGGTGGGGTAAACGGCTATTCATCACAACTGTGTAATCTGTCTTTTCTTGCAGGCTCGAAAGAAATACAGATTGCTTGCAAATCCAATATTGTTTATCTGTGTTCTGGAATGAATATCATTGCGTCAGACGAATGTAAAATATCTATATTTATTATAGCTATTTAGACGTCACTTATGTTTTACACCCGCGCTAGCCCAGCCCCCGCTCTGTCGTTAGTTAAGTAACCTAACGGGTGATGACGGGACCCCGTGGCGAATGCGGATGGCATAAGA
The DNA here is from genome assembly GCA_030015575.1 of Agapanthus africanus. Taxonomy (NCBI): domain Eukaryota; kingdom Viridiplantae; phylum Streptophyta; class Magnoliopsida; order Asparagales; family Amaryllidaceae; genus Agapanthus; species Agapanthus africanus. Next base: position 281,875,129 of record JASDDO010000022.1, read on the forward strand.
GGACGTTATATTTTCGTTGTTTTCTGCAATGATAGGTTAATGATGGGACGCATTATCTATAATGCAAAGTAAAACAAACCAAAGTTTCAATCGTTGGAACAATTTAAAAGAAACCACTCGGTTATTTTTAAAACAGATATTTTTTAAATGCGGAGATTTAACCACTCCTTTTAAAAGCTATCAGGTTCCTTCGGTTATATCAAGTTCACTACGTTCACGGTTTCGCCAAAACCATTCGTAGCCCTCCGTCATTTCATCTGGGTATTCAGTAGTATTCAAGCTATGTATTTTGACCTAACGCCAAGGCATAGTGTTTGGTAGCTGCTGGATATTCATTTGTTGCATAGATAGATGAGTTAGTTTGGGACAGTCGTATTATCATTTTGGCCGAACGTCAAGGATATGTACGGATGGGTTCAAACTGACAGGATAATGATGGGTAGAACTTGACATGTGACTTATGACATTTTGACCTAACGCCAAGGTCATAAGAGCATGGGGCAAAAACTTATATCGGGAATTTCTAAAGAAACTGAAATTTGCAAAGAGATGCATACCATTTGGAGTTTGATGAATGTTGGTAGGATTCCTTCAACATTATCATACGATGATATTTGGATCCCGATCCTACTGTGAGTATATGCTACTTATCAGGATATTCGTCGCTTAACGATCAATGCTATAAACCTAGTAGGTGTCCAGAAAAGTGTCAGCGGGGTTACGCCCCCAGAGAAAAGAGGTTCTTTAATTAAGGAACTTCGCGAAAGCGTTGGAAAACCTCCCTCGAAGTATCGACACCAGCCTGGCTGAACGGTTAAGCAAGTATTGTACGGTGAGAATAGTCTTGGCTAATTCTTCTTTTATGGTTTGAGGAAGGATTCGAGAAACAGTGGGAGCCATCCAGTTTAGATAAATTAAAAACCACTCTAAACTTGCAAGAGCATCATGCTAAAGAGTTTTCTTCTCTCTCTCCTAATTGCAGCGACCCTGAAAATGACTGGACTTAAGTTACTTTTAGAGAAAAATATACTGACAGGGCCAAACTATAAAGATTGGCTGCGGAATGTCAAGATGGCTTTGACCTATGACAAACTGGGGTACGTCCTCACCGCTACAGCACCTGCTGTCCTTGGTCCCAAATCCAGCAATGCGGATAAGGAAATCCGTAAAACCTGGGATTTAGATTGCGCGAGCCAAGTGCATCGTGCTTGCCTCGATGAATAATGAACATCAGAGGAGGCACGAGGATATGTCCCTAGATGGCATATTTCTCCATACAAAGGAACTTTATGGAGAGCAATCTCGTATAGCAAGATACGAGACCTCTAAGAAATTATTTCGAGCGAGGTTGGCTGTCGGGTCATCGGTAGGTGAGCATGTCCTACAGATGATCGGCTATATTGAAGAGCTCGCGGACCTTGGGACGACTTTGGATAATGAGCTCTATACAGACCTTGTTCTCCAGTCCCTTCCTCCCACCTACGCCCAGTTTATCCTCAACTTCAATCTTCAAGGAAAAGAAGTTGAACTTGCGGAACTCCTGAACATGTTAAGGAGTGCAGAGGGCACCTTGCAGAAGGCAAGGGAAACACCCGTTATGTTTGTTGGCGGTTCATCTTCTTCCGGGTCCAAGGCTAGGGCCAAAGGAAGGAAGAAGAAGGCCGCACCCAGACCTAGAGGAGGTGTTAGTAAGGTGGGAAAGAAGGGAAAGAAAAAGTTTACAGCACCGGTAGTTGGCCTGGATGAGTGCTTCCATTGTCACAGGAAAGGGCACTGGAAGAAGGATTGCAAGGCGTGGAACGCCAAGAACCAGGAACCGAAGCAAGCTGTGGCTTCGACTTCAGGTGTGTTTGTAATTGAGAATTGTCTGTCGATCAACTCTACCTCCTGGGTATTGGATACCGGGTCAGGATCTCATATTTGCAATTCATTGCAGGCACTGAGAAACCGTAGAGTGCTGAAGGAAGGTGATATGATCCTCAGGGTTGCTAACGGAGCTAGCGTGGGAGCTGCGTCCGTCGGGGATTATCACCTAGGATTGACGAGTGGACACATTTTGGTTTTACATAACTGTTATTTTGTACCCAGCTTAACGTGTAATATCATATCTGTTTCCTTGTTATCAAATAAAGGTTATGATTTCACGTTTGTAAGAGATGTTGTCAACATCCACCTTAATCATGGTTTGATTGGGTCAGGTACTCTAAATAACGGCATATATGTGTTAAACCAACTCCAAATTTTCAATGTCCAGAACACACTAAAAAGAAAGTCTCCAGATTTAAATAAAGCTTTCTTATGGCATTGTAGACTGGGTCACATCAATGAGAGAAGGTTGACTAAGTTGCATAGAGAAGGATATTTGGACACGTTCGAATATCAAACTTATGACACTTGTCAATCTTGTCTCAAAGGAAAGATGACAAAGACTCCATTTACTGGACAAGGAGTAAGAGCGAGCGAGCTCTTAGGACTCATACACAGTGATGTATGCGGTCCAATGTCTACACATGCGAGAGGTGGTTATTCCTATTTCATTACTTTCACGGATGATTACTCAAGATACGGATTCATTTATCTGATGAAACATAAATCCGAGGCTTTTGAGAAATTCCAAGAGTATAAGAATGAAGTAGAAAACCAAACCGGCAAAAGTATAAAGACACTTAGATCTGATCGAGGTGGTGAATACTTGAGTGCCGAGTTCCTAGGTTACCTAAAAGAGAAAGGAATTCTCTCTCAGCTTACTCCTCCATACACTCCACAGCATAACGGTGTATCGGAGAGACGGAATCGAACCCTATTAGATATGGTACGATCCATGATGAGTAATGCTGAGTTACCGCGATCTTTCTGGGGTTATGCGCTAGAATCAGCGGCATATCTTTTGAACATGGTACCTACCAAGACTGTGCCTACCACTCCATATCAGATGTGGAGTGGGAAGAAACCCCATCTACAGTATGTAAAGATTTGGGGATGTCCAGCTTTTGTTAAAAAGCAGCATGTGGACAAGCTCGAGGCACGATCAGTAAAATGTTTGTTTGTGGGATATCCAAAGCACTCCAGGGGATATCTATTCTATTACGCAGAGGAACAGAAGGTATTTGTTTCTCGTAATGCCCATTTTCTAGAACATCAGTTTTTAGAAAAGGAATCAAGTGGGAGCGAAATAGAACTGGAAGAAATTCCAGAACCACAAACTGCTACTGAAAGTTTGGTAGAACCAGAGGTTCAAGAAGAACAGAACATTCCCGCACCCCTCCGCAGGAGTAGTAGGCCGTCTCGTCCGCCTGAGAGATACTACGGTTTTCTCATAGATGGGGATAGAGAGGATTGCATCATAGATGATGATGAACCTACTGACTTCAGGCAGGCCATCCAGAGCGGCGACTCGGTACGATGGCTAGATGCAATGCGGACCGAAATGGAGTCCATGTACACCAACAAAGTATGGACTTTGGACTTTGCTCCAGATGGGGTAAAACCCATAGGATGCAAATGGATCTTCAAGAAAAAGATTGGTGTAGATGGACAGGTGGAAACCTATAAGGCTAGACTTGTTGCAAAGGGTTTTCGTCAAAGACCTGGTTTGGACTATGACGAAACTTTTTCTCCAGTGGCTATGCTCAAATCCATTCGGGTCCTTCTTGCTATTGCTGCCTTCCATGATTATGAAATCTGGCAGATGGACGTAAAGACGGCTTTTCTGAATGGAAATTTAGAAGAGAGCGTCTATATGGATCAGCCAGAGGGTTTCAATCAGAGTGGGAGCAGCGGGAAAGTATGCAAGCTGCTTAAGTCCATTTATGGACTAAAGCAGGCATCGCGGAGTTGGAACATCTGTTTTGATGAGACAGTCAAAGAATATGACTTTATCAAAAATCCAGATGAACCGTGCATATATAGTAAAGTTGTGGCCAGAAGTGTCGTATTCCTCGTCTTGTACGTGGATGACATTCTATTGATAGGAAATGACATTCCTATGCTACAATCTGTCAAAGGATTCTTATCACACAGGTTCTCCATGAAAGACCTGGGTGATGCCTCTTACATTCTGGGGATCCGGATCTATCGTGATAGATCCAAGAGGATGTTGGGACTTTCGCAGTCCAGGTATATCGACACTGTACTGAAAAGATTCAGTATGGAAGATTCAAAGCGCGGTAATCTACCGGCTTGTCACGGAATCACCCTCTCCAAAGAGATGTCTCCCAAGACTGATTTGGAAAGGGAACGCATGTCTATTATACCCTACGCTTCTGCGGTAGGCTCTATAATGTATGCGATGTTGTGTACCAGACCAGATGTAGCTTACGCACTAAGCGTGGTAAGCCGGTATCAGTCAGACCCAGGGGAGAAACACTGGATAGCAGTAAAGAACATTCTCAAGTACCTAAGGAGGACTAAGGAGATGTTCTTGGTTTACGGCGGAAAAGACCTCAGGTTGGAGGCCTTTGCCGATTCCGGCTTCCAGAGTGATAAGGACGATTCCAAGTCCATGTCGGGTTATGTCTTTACCCTCAATGGAGGGGCGGTGTGCTGGAAGAGCTCCAAGCAGGACACCGTTGCTGACTCGACGATGGAAGCGGAGTATATAGCTGCTTGCGATGCCGCAAAAGAAGCAGTCTGGATGAAGAAGTTCCTAACAGAACTTCAGGTGGTTCCTACCATAGTTGATCCAATACCTCTGTATTGCGACAACAACGGAGCTATAGCTTTAGCGAAGGAACCAAGGTCCCATCAGAAGTCCAGACACATCTTGAGGCGGTATCACCTGATCAGGGAGATCATTGATCGTCAGGAGATCGAGGTTCGGAGAGTGGCTTCAGAAGAGAACATTGCTGATCCATTCACGAAGGCCCTTCCTCAGATTCAGTTCGAGAGGCTACTCGAGATCATTGGTCTGCGATATGCCAGTACATGGCCCTAGTGCAAGTGGGAGATTGTTAGTGTTTATGCCCTAGAAGGCCATTACTGTATCATACTAGCTTGTATATTACTTAATGGAAGCTTGGGATATTCACATGTATATAACAGTCTTGCTAAACATGGTAGTATGCTACTTGGTTTTTCTATCTTAATATGTGAGTATGCGTATTGATAGAGCTCTTAGGATCTTGCTTGTCTACCAGCGTTGTGATGGCAGTCACACTAGTGGGGGCTGGGTAGTCTACAAGCACATCCTTATTCAGGTCCCTGGTCGTTGGATTATCGAGACAGAGCATCGATACTCCGGAGTAGACTAGTGTGTACGCTTCTCGTCCCAGTTGGGGAGATGGTCTGTCCCACAGCCATCAGTACGTTGTACTGGAGATAGTATACAGGTGCTCGTTAGGTTACGGGTACACCGGACAGGACTCACAGGGAACTGTTGGTTGGTTTGATACCAGTCGTCAGTGAACAGTTCCCAGGTGACATGAGTACAGCGTAGTCCGCAGACTTGACACTGCTACTTCGCCTCGAGTGTGTCCCACTGTTCTTAGATTGCTACCCTACCACGGCTCTATGGAGTCGTGCAAACAGGTAGCAGTTGGGTGCAGTCCCGAGCACTTGGAGACAGTGGCGGTTAGACAGGATTCGTCCCTCCCGGTATTGGGAGTAGATATCGTGCTGTGTCAGAGAGCCATTACGCAAAGTCCCTGGCCAGGGCAAGCGAGATTTGCTGGTAGGTTCCAGCAGTTTCTCAGGGTGTAATGGGCTTCACTCCGACACGACTTATACCGCTATTAGGGGACTGACGCTTGCCGCCCCCCTAGGCCCGATATGCGATAGTCATGGACGAACGGACCGGACTGTATGGAGATTGTCACATCAGACTCAGTAGGAGTTCGGATGGGTTTACTCATCGGCCTTCTTATCGACAACTACCTGGGGACCGTTACGTACAGCTAGTGCCGCTTGCGGTCTGTGGTTAAACCCACTGCCAGCGTAGTAGTCGAGTCTCTAGAGTCCCACACAGAGAGTTTCCTACTCCAGGCGAAACGATATAGAGGTTGCATGGTTTTGCGACAAAGGGTTCGGACGAATACGTGCGTTTACGCGCGTACGACTTTCGGACAGATTTTACCAGTCGGCTTTGGTTTAAGCCAGTTACTGGTATCCGGTTATTGGATTTTTACAGTCTAAAGTTTTTCCGTATTTTTACGGATCGGAGGGGCGTTCTCGTAATTACTCGAGAAGCTTCTAGAAGATGTGACTAAGGAGGTTTGTTTTGGAAAGAGAGTGAGTCATAGTGGTGATTCATTCACTTCATTAATGCTCATTTATTGCTTAATGACTCATGTTAATGAATCATCACAAGATATTTTGTGAAGCATGCTTATTCATTTCCTTTATTGATTTATTGAAAATAAGAATGCTTCATAATATTATGATACACTCTCTCTCTTCTCTCATTATCATATTACACATTCTCTCTCCTCAAGCTCTCATCTTCAAACCCTAATCCTTAATCCTCATGTGTTGAGATCAAAGGATTAGTTAGACTAAACAATCCATAACCTTCACTCTTTATCATCCTATCATCTTTGATTGGCAATCAAAGTTGATTAGTTACCTCAAGTTAGAGGTTTAGCTTGGAGTTTCGCTCTCGGGTGGATCGTCTACTACCTAGAGAAGGCCGAGGAGAACCAAGGAGGACATAAAGAAGAAGGACCGGTTCATTAGGTATAATCCCTAATCACTTATGTAAAGAAACTCATAGAATACGGTTTTTTAGGGTTTAGCTTCGATTCATGCGGTTAGTCGATGTTTGTTGTTTAAACTTGATAAGTTTTTGTAAATTCCGCCTCCCCATAAGTACTGGGGTGTACTACATCGACTTACAAACGGTGTATCGGAGAGACGGAATCGAACCCTATTGGATATGGTACGATCCATGATGAGTAATGCTGAGTTACCGCGATCTTTCTGGGGTTATGCGCTTGAATCAGCGGCATATCTTCTGAACAGAGCTCCTACCAAGACTGTGCCTACCACTCCATATCAGATGTGGACTGGGAAGAAACCCCATCTTCAGCATATGAAGATTTGGGGATGTCCAGCTTTTGTCAAAAAGCAGCATGTGGACAAGCTCGAGGCACTATCAGTAAAATGTATGTTTGTGGGATATCCAAAGAACTCCAAGGGATATTATTTCTATTACGCAGAGGAACAAAAGGTTTTTGTTTCTCGTAATGCCCATTTTCTGGAAAATCAGTTTTTAGAAAAAGAAATAAGTGGGAGCGAAATAGAACTGGAAGAAATTCCAGAACCACAAACTGCTACTGAAAGTTTGGTAGAACCAGAGGTTCAAGAAGAACAGAACATTCCCGCACCCCTCCGCAGGAGTAGTAGGCCGTCTCATCCGCCTGAGAGATACTACGGTTTTCTCATTGACGGGGATAGAGAGGATTGCATCATAGATGATGATGAACCTACTGACTTCCAGCAGGCCATCCAGAGCGGCGACTCGGTACGATGGCTAGATGCAATGCGGACCGAGATGGAGTCCATGTACACCAACAAAGTATGGACTTTGGACTTTGCTCCAGATGGGGTAAAACCCATAGGATGCAAATGGATCTTCAAGAAAAAGATTGGTGTAGATGGACAGGTGGAAACCTATAAGGCTAGACTTGTTGCAAAGGGTTTTCGTCAAAGACCTGGTTTGGACTATGACGAAACTTTTTCTCCAGTGGCTATGCTCAAATCCATTCGGGTCCTTCTTGCTATTGCTGCCTTCCATGATTATGAAATCTGGCAGATGGACGTAAAGACGGCTTTTCTGAATGGAAATTTAGAAGAGAGCGTCTATATGGATCAGCCAGAGGGTTTCAATCAGAGTGGGAGCAGCGGGAAAGTGTGCAAGCTGCTTAAGTCTATTTATGGACTAAAGAAGGCATCGCGGAGTTGGAACATCTGTTTTGATGAGACAGTCAAAGAATATGACTTTATCAAAAATCCAGATGAACCGTGCATATATAGTAAAGTTGTGGCCAGAAGTGTCGTATTCCTCGTCTTGTACGTGGATGACATTCTATTGATAGGAAATGACATTCCTATGCTACAATCTGTCAAAGGATTCTTGTCACACAGGTTCTCCATGAAAGACCTGGGTGATGCCTCTTACATTCTGGGGATCCGGATCTATCGTGATAGATCCAAGAGGATGTTGGGACTTTCGCAGTCCAGGTATATCGACACTATGCTGAAAAGATTCAGTATGGAAGATTCAAAGCGCGGTAATCTACCGGCTTGTCACGGAATCACCCTCTCCAAAGAGATGTCTCCCAAGACTGATTTGGAAAGGGAACGCATGTCTATTATACCCTACGCTTCTGCGGTAGGCTCTATAATGTATGCGATGTTGTGTACCAGACCAGATGTAGCTTACGCACTAAGCGTGGTAAGCCGGTATCAGTCAGACCCAGGGGAGAAGCACTGGATAGCAGTAAAGAACATTCTCAAGTACCTAAGGAGGACTAAGGAGATGTTCTTGGTTTACGGCGGAAAAGACCTCAGGTTGGAGGCCTTTGCTGATTCCGGCTTCCAGAGTGATAAGGACGATTCCAAGTCCATGTCAGGTTATGTCTTTACCCTCAATGGAGGGGCGGTGTGCTGGAAGAGCTCCAAGCAGGACACCGTTGCTGACTCGACTATGGAAGCGGAGTACATAGCTGCTTGCGATGCCGCAAAAGAAGCAGTCTGGATGAAGAAGTTCCTAACAGAACTTCAGGTGGTTCCTACCATAGTTGATCCAATACCTCTGTATTGCGACAACAACGGAGCTATAGCTTTAGCGAAGGAACCAAGGTCCCATCAGAAGTCCAGACACATCTTGAGGCGGTATCACCTGATCAGGGAGATCATTGATCGTCAGGAGATCGAGGTTCGGAGAGTTGCTTCAGAAGAGAACATTGCTGATCCATTCACGAAGGCCCTTCCTCAGATTCAGTTCGAGAGGCTACTCGAGATCATTGGTCTGCGATATGCCAGTACATGGCCCTAGTGCAAGTGGGAGATTGTTAGTGTTTATGCCCTAGAAGGCCATTACTGTATCATACTAGCTTGTATATTACTTAATGGAAGCTTGGGATATTCGCATGTATATAACAGTCTTGCTAAACATGGTAGTATGCTACTTGGTTTTTCTATCTTAATATGTGAGTGTACGTATTGATAGAGCTCTTAGGATCTTGCTTGTCTACCAGCGTTGTGATGGCAGTCACACTAGTGGGGGCTGGGTAGTCTACAAGCACATCCTTATTCAGGTCCCCGGTCGTTGGATTATCGAGACAGAGCATCGATACTCCGGAGTAGACTGGTGTGTACGCTTCTCATCCCAGTTGGGGAGATGGTCTGTCCCACAGCCGTCAGTACGTCGTACTGGAGATAGTATACAGGTGCTCGTTAGGTTACGGGAACACCGGACAGGACTCACAGGGAACTGTTGGTTGGTTTGATACCAGTCGTCAGTGAACAGTTCCCAGGTGACATGAGTACAGCGTAGTCCGCAGACTTGACACTGCTACTTCGCCTCGAGTGTGTCCCACTGTTCTTAGATTGCTACCCTACCACGGCTCAAAGGAGTCGTGCAAACAGGTAGCAGTTGGGTGCAGTCCCGAGCACTTGGAGGCAGTGGCGGTTAGACAGGATTCGTCCCTCCCGGTATTGGGAGTAGATATCGTGCTGTGTCAGAGAGCCATTACGCAAAGTCCCTGGCCAGGGCAAGCGAGATTTGCTGGTAGGTTCCAGTAGTTTCTCAGGGTGTAATGGGCTTTACTCCGACACGACTTATACCGCTATTAGGGGACTGACGCTTGCCGCCCCCCTAGGCCCGATATGCGATAGTCTTGGACGAACGGACCGGACTGTATGGAGATTGTCACATCAGACTCAGTAGGAGTTCGGATGGGTTTACTCATCGGCCTTCTTATCGACAACTACCTGGGGACCGTTACGTACAGCTAGTGCCGCTTGCGGTCTGTGGTTAAACCCACTGCCAGCGTAGTAGTCGAGTCTCTAGAGTCCCACACAGAGAGTTTCCTACTCCAGGCGAAACGATATAGAGGTTGCATGGTTTTGCGACAAAGGGTTCGGACGCATACGTGCGTTTACGCGCGTACGACTTTCGGACAGTTTTTACCAGTCGGCTTTGGTTTAAGCCAGTTACTGGTATCCGGTTATTGGATTTTTACAGTCTAAAGTTTTTCCGTATTTTTGCGGATTGGAGGGGCGTTCTCGTAATTGTACGAGAAGCTTCTAGAAGATGTGACTAAGGAGGTTTCTTTTGGATAAGAGAGTGAGTCATGGTGGTGATTCATTCATTTCATTAATGCACATTTATTGCTTAATGACTCATGCTAATGAATCACCACTAGATATTTCATGAAGCATGCTTATTCATTTCTTTTTATTCATTATTGAAAAATAAGAATGCTTCATAATATTATGATACACTCTCTCTCTTCTCTCATGATCTCATCTCACATTCTCTCTCCTCAAGCTCTCATCTTCAAACCCTAATCCTTAATCCTCATGTGTTGAGATCAAAGGATTAGTTAGACTAAACAATCCATAACCTACACTCTACATCATCCTTTCATCTTTGATTAGCAATCAAAGTTGATTAGTTACCTCAAGTTAGAGGTTTAGCTTGGAGTTTCGCTCTCGGGTGGATCGTCTACTACCTAGAGAAGGCCGAGGAGAACAAAGGAGGACACAAAGACGAAGGACTAGTTTCGATCGGTATAATCCCTTAACACTATAGTTTAGTATAGCTATGTGTTTGGTTATTATTTGTTTAGCTTCGATTTAAGCGGTTAGTCGATGTTCGTTGTTTAAACTTGATCGTTTTTGAAAATTCCGCCTCCCCATAAGTACTGGGGTGTACTACATCGACTTACATGTCCGTATCTAGAGAGATCGTCAGTGAATGTAATGAAGTAGGAAGAACCGTTCCTGGCATGCGTAGACACGGGACCGCATACATCACTATGTACCAGCCCTAAGAGTTCAGTAACTCTTTCTCCGTGTCCACTAAATGGAGCTTTGGTCATTTTTCCTTTGAGACATGAATGGCAAGTATCATAAGATGATAATTCGAATGGATTCAAATAACCATCCTTCTATAACTTAGCCAGTCGTGTCGCATTGATATGACCAAGTCTACAATGCCACAAGAAGGATTCGTTCATATCTGAACTTTTCCTCTTGTGTGTGTTTTGTATATTTAGAACTGTATTCTGATTTAGAATGAATATGCCATTATGTAACGAGCCTGATGCAATCAACTTTTGATCTAGGAATATGTTCATAACATTATCCTGTACTACAAAATTATATCCCTCTTTACTCAATAAAGAAACTGATATAATGTTGCACATCATGTTCGGTATATAATAGCACTCATTTAGAATCAGTGTATTACGACTTGGCAATACAAGGTGATATTCGCCAACTGCTTTGGCTACAATACTTGCACCGTTCCCTACTTGAACGGAATGATCACCTTTTCCCAGTTCTCTACCTTTACGTATCCCATGTAACTGTTTACATATGTGGGATCCTGATCCGGTATCTAATACCCAGGACGTAGGGTGAACTGAGAAACAGTTCTCAATAACTAACACACCCGAAGAAGATGCATCAACATGCATGTTCTTTTGGGCGGCGTGAGAATCCAGATATTCTCCTGTTTCCTGTTCAGTCTTATAACTCTTATAAGAAAGAACGGGTCCAACAATCCCTAGCTCAGTACAATAATCGTGTTCAGTCAATACATCAATATTATTATCTTGATTATGGCCTGACATGGTCGCTACCTGGAGAGAGAGAGAGAAGAAAACACTTTAGCGTATGCTCTTGCAAGATTAGATTGGTTATTATTTATCTAATCAGGATGTCTCCCACTGTTTTTATCAAATCTACCTTAAAACCCTAAAAGGTAAGATTAGCCGGGATTAATTACACCCTACAATTTCGTTAATCTTTCAGCCAGATCAGTGTCGGTACTTTGAGGGAGGTTCCCCGTGCTTTCGCACGGACCTAATTAAAGTAAACCTCGTTTTCCCAGAGGCGTAACCTCGTTAACACTTTTCTAGACACCTACTTGAATGACTAATTGTCCTGTGTAAAACTCTCCCAGGAGTAACACTTACTCGCAGTGGGTATCGGGATCCAACTATCTCATAGGAGGTATGCAATCTCATTGCAAATTTCAACACTTGAAATTCCCGATAATATTTTTACCCCTAGCAACTCATGACCTTAACATGGTCAACAAATCATAAGCGCTAGCCAAGTTCAACCCGTCATTTCCCGATTGAATTAAACCCACTCGTACGACCCTTAACATGGTCAACAAAGTCGTACGACTACCCTAATCCAATCACATCATATGTTTTAACAGATAAGTATTAATTAGCTACCGCACACTACGCCTTAACATGGTCAACAAACGCAGCACGAATACTAAGAAGTACTTATCTGAAATGACGGAGGGCTACGCAGGTTTTTCAGAAAACCCTGAGCGTAATGGCCTTGATATCGTTGTAGAATCGAGTGGTTTTTGAAAAGGAGTGTTTTGAGGCTTTTCTTAGTTTCGCTAAAGGGGTCACTCCCGGTGAAGGGATCGTCGGCCCTTTCCTCATCGAATAAGGTGCAGGATATATCATATATACCGCTGTGCAAAGCAAAACACTAAAAGCAATCAAAAGACAAACCGCGTTTTGTAGCATCTGCCAGTTTCGCTAAAGGAGTCACTCCCGGTGAAGGGATCTCGGTCCTTTCCTTATCGAATAAGGTGCAGGATATATCATATACATCACTGTGCAAAGCAAAACTGTAGCTACCCTTTTTATAAAGTTTTTGATTCTACAACATCTTTAGTTTTCTTTTCTTTTATTAGTCTCATTAATAAATATCCCATCAGCTTATGCTTCCTAAGCATCACAGAAGAAACGAAAGCAGTAATATTTATATATCAGCATATATATATAGTATAAGCATTCGTCTCAGGCAGTAATATGATCTCATCACAGAACATTGCAGCATAAGAACATATATGAAATATTGGATATACTAGGATGTCCGTGTTTTCAATACGAGCCTGTATAAAACACGGATTCCACGGTCGCGACGAATAGCCAAACCCACATCCCAAGACCCCTACGAGAGCGGCAAGTAACACTGCCAATTCTAGGGTTAGGAGACCCGGTCTCGACTCCTCGAGATGGCCTCCCACTGGACCCTAGAACCCGGTTACTTGTGCTCCCCTCCTTGGGTCTACCTAATGCGGAAAAGTAAATAATATACACTGGTGACAGCAACCGCAACCTGGAAGTGCCCCAAATAAAAGAATATTACATTACAAATGAATTTTACATGAATGAAAATAAAAACACTCATCTCACATAAAACCCCCGGCTATTCTAATCGCGACGATCCAATATAACATATCACAGCAACACATAATATCTCATATCATCAACGTAAGTAAACATGCGCATCCCAATTGTCGTTGACATATAGCAACGAAACCGGCGATTCACATATTACACTTACGGTCACAGAAAAGAAAGTGTAAAACTACAATATTTGGAATCCATAATCACTTTAGACATCGTAAATCCGAAATATCACATACTCCGCATTTCATGCCTAACTTTATGAATTCCACATATTGTATCACATTCCAGATAAATAGACAATATTAAACTTTCCGAACAGATAATCAAATACCTAAAATTTCCCAAAGTGCTCAACTCTTGAGCGGAGTTCAAATAATCCCAGAATATGTCACAGTACCGGTGATCCAGCCATAGAAGGGTCAAGCCAACGCCTCACATGTAGCACGCCGTACTGCCCAAAACCCGAAGGTTTAAAAGGCAGTTCAAGACGGTCACATAATCGAGTTAAGGTTTGTTGTCTTCTAGAGGGTCCACCGCTTAACTTGTACAATTTTTCCGAAAGATTTAAACCCAGTAAAAATTCAACGCTTGAAAGTTTGCCGTACCGGGAAATAGTATGTTAATGATATCCGTTCAAATAATTTAACAGTTTCTAAATATCCGGAAAGAAATACGAACTTAAAAATTCCGATCGAATCTACTATTACAAAATAAACCCCAGATTTAAACAATACTGGAATCACTGTTAAAAATATCCAGAAGCCTCAACAAGTACCTACGGTTATTACCAGGAAGCCACGTGTCGCCAATCGATCAATCCGCCGCGGAACCGCCGCGTAAGCAAGCTTGCGCCGCGCTTCCGCGGCCGTTTGATCGAATTGGCGGCTCGGACTTCTTGGTAATCCTTAGAATTCCCTGCTGATTTTTTTACTTATTTTTAATTCAGAAAAATCCCAAAATTTAAAAAATTTCCAGAGAGGGGTCTTTTTGCGTCGTTTCGGGTTCGATCGGAGTTTTAACTTCGTAAACACATCGCCTAATGCTCTAGCTAGGCTCTGATACCACTGTAGGGTTCCTAGGCACTCTTGTGAAGGTTCAAAAGGCATCAAACATGACCGGATAAAAATTTAGACGTGCCGAACAACCCAAAACCGGGATCTTTGCTAGATTATTAGGGTTTAACATGCAAGAAGATAACTTTTATCTATGTGTGAGGGATTACAACCTTTGTAGTCCGCTCCTTCACTTCACAAGCTCCGAGTAGAAGTCCCTTTGCCGCGATCCACGATCCACGATCTCCCGGACTCATGAGAGGCTCCACGACTCGAACGATCCATGCTAGCTCGAATTATTCCAAATCTCCGATGATCTACCTTGAAGTTGCTACGACTCAAGCTTTCTCACTCAAAAGAGAAGAACACACTAATCCCATGGGCTAGATGAGATGAGGATGAGAGAGTAGTAATTTTGCTTTCTTTTTATATCATTTTCTCATATTTATTCATCACTTTAGGATTTTCAAGAGAGCTTATCAAGAAGGAAGAAGATGATAATGGAAAATTTAATCCTTAGATTAAAACCTTTTGTGATGAATAGAAAGAACTATATGATTGATTTTTAAACCATGGTCAAGGATGATAGGACAAGAATGAGAAGAGAAAACAACTAGGGTTAGGGTTTGGTTAGGTTAAAAGAATGTGTCATCCAAAAGATCTTTGCAATGACAAAAGAAAAATGCTTCTAGAAGGAACTTGAAGCACCTAACCCTAATCAAACCCTAACCTCAATTAATCATCCTTAAACATGTTTAACAATTAATCATATCATGTCACAATAATATATATCACATATATATTATATATTTGCAACAAAAGAAAATAATACAATTAACATATATCGCATATATATCAATGTATCATCCACTGAGAAAATAAAATAATAAAGAGAGCCAATATTAGATAATGTAATACAATATATCATATATATTATTATACATTAAATCATCGAATCAACACTTGAATCGATGATCCGGCTATATCGAATATTACCGACTAATATATCATGTACCGATTCATCGAATCAACACTTGATCCGATGTCCCGGTTCATATCTAAATATCGCGAGAATATAATACGGTATCTCATATCGCAATATCCTCGGTCTTGCACATATCACATATGTGCCTCTACTCCGTTTCGCCTGAGCCAAGAAACCTCTGTGTAGGACTCTAAAGAATCGTCAATACGCCGGTAGCAGGTGATGATCATATCAAACACCCACAAGCTGCAAGCGGTCAGCTAAACGTAACAGCCACCCAAGTATTGAGCGATCAGAAGATCAACAAGCTAGCATGTGCGTTCTCCTGTGAATCCGATCAGTAACACTCCCGTACAGTCCGGTCTGTTCGTCTGATATGTCGCATATCAAGTCTAGGGGTGGTATACGTCAGACCCCAGTAACCGATAAGTCGTGTCGATGTGTGGCTCATAACGGGTCGAGAACCTACTAGTAACACTTACCAGTAAATCTCTATATCAGCCCTGGCCAGGGACTTCCAGTTATAGCCAATCGAACACAGCACAACATCAACTCCCTATACCGGGAGAGATGAATCCCCTCCTATCGCTCATTGCCTCCATGTGATTCGGGACAGTACCCAAAAGCCACCGTTTTGCACGCCCTCTTGGACGTGGTAAGGTGGAAATCAAAGCACAGTGGGAATCACATAAGACTCCGTGACGATCTCGGGTCTACAGACTACCCTGTACCAGTGTCACCGGAGAACTGCCATCTGACGTGTGGTATATCACCATCTGGGAGTTCTCGGCGAGTCCGTCCAGTGTACCCAGTCTCCATTGAGCACTCGTACACCATCTCTGATGTCAAACACCGATGGATATGGGATCATCCATCGCCCATCATATGAGTCAAGATGCGTATACGCTAGTCTACTCTGGTGTATCGATGCCCTGTCTCGATATACCCTCGACTAGGAACAATTATAAGATGTACTCATCGACTACCGTGGCCCCACTAGTATGATCTCATCATAGTCCCAGTAGTCGAGTACAGATCCTAAGGGCTTTATCAATATGTGAGAGTAAAACAGTAAACCAATACAAGTCAACATGTTAAGATAAAGTGAAACCAAATAGCATACTATCATGACGAGCAAGAAAGTCATCTCTATATATAACCAAGCATCCATTATAATATACATCATATGTACAACAATGGCCTCTAGGGCATATACATAACTAACACTATGATGCGGATCATACTAGTGGGGACATGGTAGTCTATAAGTACATCCTTCAAGGTCCCTAGTCGTGGGTGTATCGAGACAGGGAATCGATATACCAGAGTAGACTAGCGTATACCTTCTCGACCCATACAGATGGGCGATGGATGATCCCATATCCATTAGTGTTTGACATCAGAGATGATATACGGGTGCTCAGTAGAGACTGGGTACACTGGACGGACTCGCCGAGAACTCCCAGATGGTATTATACCTTACGTCAGATGGCAGTTCTCTGGTGACACTGGTACAGGTTAGTCTGTAGACCCGAGATCGTCATAGAGTCTTGTGTGATTCCCACTGTGCTTTGATTTCCACCTTACCACGTCCAAGAGGGCGTGCAAAACGGTGGTTTTTGGCTACAGTCCCGAGTCACATGGAGGCAATGAGCGATAGGAGGGGATTCGTCTCTCCCGATATAGGGAGTTAATGTTGCGCTGTGTTCGATTGGCTATAACCAGAAATCCTTGGCCAGGGTTGCTGAGATTTACTGGTAAGTGTTACCAGTAGTTTCTCGAACTTTTATAGACCTCATATCGACACGACTTATCGAGCTACTGGGGTCTGACGTTTACCACCCCTAGGCGAGATATGCGACATATCAGACGAACAGACCAGACTGTTCGGTAAGTGTTACTGGTTGTATTCACAGTAGTGTGAGGGGGCTTGCTCGTCGATCTTCTGATCGCTCAATACCCGGGTGGCCGTTATGTTTAGCAGACCGCTTGCGGCTTGTGGGTGTTTGATATGATCATCACCTGCTGCCGGCGTATTGACGAGTCTTTAGAGTCCTACACAGAGGTTTCCTAGCTCAAGCGAAACGAAATAGAAGCGCATATGAGATATGTGCGGGACCGAGAATAATGCGTGTATGTGATACCATGTTCTATTCTCGCGATGAATGTATCGATTGGTTGTATGCGATATAACCTAGTTATCGAATCGAGGATTGATTCGATAAGTCGATACATTGGATATTAGTCGGTCATATGTGATATAACCGGATCATTAAATCAAGTGTTGATTTAATGATTTAATGTATAATTATATATTTGATATATTACTTTACATTAACTAATATTGGTTCACTTAAGATATTTTTCTCACTTGTTTGTGCACATTGTATATACGTTATATTTTTGTGCA
Source organism: Agapanthus africanus (assembly GCA_030015575.1). Classification (NCBI taxonomy): domain Eukaryota; kingdom Viridiplantae; phylum Streptophyta; class Magnoliopsida; order Asparagales; family Amaryllidaceae; genus Agapanthus; species Agapanthus africanus. Next base: position 281,892,970 of record JASDDO010000022.1, read on the forward strand.
CAAGTTTGTATCATGTTTGATGATACATGCAAACTTGGGTGTATGTTTGAATTAAACCATGGTTAGTTAATGTTTAGGGTTTCATATGCTTTATTTACTTATTCATTTATTTATTCATTTGAGAAAGAAATAAAATGGTGGCTAACTTTGGATTTTGTTGAAGCTTGATGAAGCTTTGAAAGCTTGACCATTTTGTTTCTTTCCTAAACCCTAACCATTCACCTAACCCTAGTTAATTCTCTACACTTTACCATGGTTGCAATATGATAAGGGTCACTTGATTTTCTTTTGAAAATGATTATTCTTTTTCATTCTTTTCTTCTTCTTCTACTTCTTGAAAAAGAAAAGAAAAGCTTGCTTCAAAAATGTCAAGTGATCATTCCAAGTGAGAAATCCAAATCCAAAGTGAACCCACTTCCTATTTCTTCATCCTCTACCACTTGCCAAGTAGTATAGGGTGTTTTCTTCACAAGTTTCATGACTTGGCGAAGTTGGAGCTTGATCTTGAGTTGCCTCGACGTAGATCATCTTCGGCATCGAAGTCGACGACCTAGCCCGATCATTTCTTCGACGAAACCATCGCTAGAGTCCGGGATCCGATGATCGCAGCGGAGGGACATCATCACGGAGCTAAGGAAGTGGAGGACCGGATCTACAAAGGTTGTAGTCTCTTTCACTTAGCAGTAAAATTGTTTACTACTTGCATGTTTCGCCTAATCTCTACTTAACTATCTATATTAGGGTTTCTCGGCACCGGAAAATTTTGAAATTGGCATGGTTGATGCCTTGTGAGACCTCTTTAGTATGCCTAGGAACCCTACAATAGCTGGTAGCCCGTTACGTATGGCTAATACCTCTGACGTGCTAGTGGTTAAATCCACAGCCATAGTATTGACTGGTCTTTAGAGTCCCCCACAAACCAGTTTCTCAAGTTTCGGGCGAAACGCTGTAGAGGCCATATGGAGATATGGCAGGGTTCGATCAGATACGTGCGGTATGTATATACAGTCGCGGGATTTTCCTGTAATTTATTACGGGATCAGTTTTCTGAAGTTTCCAGTTTGCATTCCGTTCCGGCCAGTTTTCCTTTGTTCCTTCACGGCAGGATTTTTCTGATAGAGGGGCTAATTTGCATATTTGCAAATTAGCAATTGTGGAGGGGTTTTTTGTGATTTATGGCTTCATGATGATAATGGCATCTTTGATTTCTTTTGTGCTCTTTTGCATTTATGAGAAAAGAATGGATGAGAAATTGATGTGACCTTTATTCCTCATTTTCTTCACTTGGCTTATGGTTACCTTCCACTTGATTGTGCTCACCCCCCCCCCTTTTCTTTTCGTCCTCTCAATTTTGGCCGGCCACTTCTTTAGGGGAGAGAGAGAGAGTTCATTTTCATGAGGGATAAATCTTCATCTCATTCTATGCTTGAAAAATGAGAGCTCCATTCTTTTTCAAAGATCATTTCTCCACCTCCATCCATACAAGGCAACTTCACTACCCCATTGAGACAATGGTTTCTACACTTCATCTACAGTAATCTTGGACACGTCGACTCGCCAACTTCGTGCCCGAGTTGCCTCGGTCCAGAGGTGGGAGCCCATAAAAGAACCCGGCGATGTGGTGCCCGTTCCGACGAGGAGATGAAAACCGGATATTCCGCGAGGAGATCGGAGTGGAGGCCGAATATCGAAGGACACGGATCGCTCGGTATAGCTCTCTACTCATTTTGTAGTTTGCTAGAGTTAGGTTAATGGCCCGATCCGGGATTTTAGTGCGCGGTGGTGTCGGTTTACAAGTTTCGTAAAATTTTCGTTTCCGCATTCCGGCGTAGGATTGACGGCCGGGGCACCGCCGTGCACTTACATATAGAGAAGACTTTCTTTCTTGACATGATAGTATACTATTTAGTTTCATTTTGTCGTAACATGTTGACTTGTATTAGTTTATTGTCCTGTTCTAACATGTTGATAAAGCCCTTAGGATATGTACTCGACTACTGGGACTATGATAAGATCATACTGGTGGGGCCACGGTAGTCGACGAGTACATCCAATAACTGTTCCCAGTCGAGGGTGTATCCATACAGGGCATCGATACACCAGAGTAGACTAGTGTATGCGCATCTTGACCCATATGATGGGCGATGGATGATCCAATATCCATCGGTGTTTGACATCAAGGATGGTGTACGGGTGCTCAGTGGAGACTGGGTACACTGAGCGGACTCACCGAGAGCTCCCAGATGGTATTATACCTCACGTCAGATGGCAGTTCTCCGGTGACACTGGTACAGGTTAGTCTGTAGACCCGAGATCGTCATAGAGTCTTGTGTGATTCCTACTGTGCTTTGATTTCCACCTTACCACATCCAAGAGGGCATGCAAAACGCTGGCTTTTGGATACTGTCCCGAATCACATGGAGGCAATGAGCTATAGGAGGGGATTCTTCTCTCCCGGTATAGGGAGTTGATGTTGTGCTGTATTCGATTGGCTATAACTGGAAGTCCCTGGCCAGGGCTGATATGGAGTGCTACTGGTAAGTGTTATCAGTAGTTTCTCGACCCGTTATGAGCCTCACATCGACACGACTTACCGGTTACTGGGGTCTAACGTTTACCACCCTTAGACTAGATATGCGGCATATCAGACGAAGAGACTAGACTGTACGGTAGTGTTACTGATTGGATTCATAGGAGAAATTATAGGCTTGCTTGTTGATCTTCTGATCGATCAATACCTGGGTGGCTGTTACGTTTAGCTGACCGCTTGCAGCTTGTGGGTGTTTGATATGAGCATCACCTACTGCCGGCGTATTGATGATTCTTTAGAATCCTACACAGAGTTTTCCTGACTCAGGCAAAACGGAGTAGCAGCACATATGCGATATGTGCGAGACCGAGAATAATACGATATGAGATACCATATTCTATTCTCGCGATATATGATATCGGCCGGGTATATGTGATATAGCCGGGTCATCGGATCAAGTATTGATTCGATCGGTACATGTTATATTAGTCGGTTATATTCGATATAGCCGGATTGTCGGATCAAGTATTGATTCGATAATTTAATGTATTATAATATATGTGATATATTACATTGCATTAACTAATATAAGCTCGCTTTATTGATTCATTTTCTCACCAGATAATACATTGATATATATGCGATATATGTTAATTGTATTATTTTCTTTTGTTACAAAAATATATTATATATGTGATATATAATATTATAACAAGTTATGATTACAAATACAACATGATTAGTGGAGATTAAACAAGTTAGGGTTTGATTTGGGTTAGCATTTGGGTTAGATTTTTCAAGAAGCTTCATGAAGCTTTCTTTGTTTTTAGCTAAGATATTTGTATTGATATTTATTAACCCTACCCAAACCCTTCACCTTGGTTAATTCGCTACATGAGTTAAGCCCTTCATTCTTAACTCATGGTTGCAATTGTAACCATAGCAATAATTCATTATTCATCACAAAAGGATTATCTTCTTCTTCATCATCATTATCTTGAATGAAAACCTTGACTAGCTTTTCATTAGTGATGATAAATGGTGAGAAATTGAAATAAAAAGAGAGCTAAATTCCTACTTCATCATCCTCATCTATTCTAGCCACTTAGATTAAGGTGTTCACTTCTCTAATACTTGATTAGAGAAGTGAGAGCTTGAGTTAAAGATTCTTCAAGGTAGATCATTTTTGAAAAGGAAAACTTCAAGCAAGCATGGATCATTCGGCTTATGGAGCCTCTCTAGAGTTCGGAAGTTCATGGATCGCGGTAAAGGGACTACTACTCAGAGCTTATGAAGCGAAGGAACGGACTACAAAGGTTGTAATCCCTCTCTCTTAGATGTAAGTTGTTTACATGCTATGTTTACCCTAATTATCTAGCAAAGATCCTCTCTTTGGGTTGTTCAGCACTTGTAAAATTTAAATTCGGCATGGTTGATGCCATATAGACCCTTGTGATAGTGTCTAGTAACCCTACAGTAGTCTACAAGCACATCCTTTTGCAGGTCCCTAGTCGTAGGATTATCGAGACAGGGCATCGATACTCCGGAGTAGACTAGTGTGTACGCTTCTCATCCCAGCAGGGGAAATGGTTTGTCCCACAGCCATTAGTACGTTGTACTGGAGATAGTATACAGGTGCTCGTTGGGTTACGGGTACACCGGACAGGACTCGCAGGGAACTGTTGGATGGTATTATACGCATCGTTAGTTAACAGTTCCCAGGTGACATGAGTACAGCGTAGTCCGCAGACATGACACTGCTGCTTCGTCTCGAGTGTGTTCCCACTGTTCTTAGATTGCTACCCTACCACGGCTCAAAAGAGCCATGCAAACAGGTAGCAGTTGGGTGCTGTCCCGAAGCACTTGGAGGAAGTGGCGGTTAGATAGGATTCGTCTCTCCCGGTATTGGGAGTTGATATCGCGCTGTGTTTAGAGAGCCATTACGCAAAGTCCCTAGCCAGGGCAAACGAGATTTACTGGTAGGATTTCCAGTAGCATCTCAAGGTGTAATGGGCTTCACTCTGACATTACTTATACCGCTTTTAGGAGATTGTCACATCAGGCTCAGTAGGAGTTCAGATGGGTTTCCTCATCGGCCTTCTTATCGACATCTACTTGGGGACTGTTACGTACAGCTAGTACCGCTTGCGGCCTATGGTTAAACCCACTGCCAGCGTAGTGTCAAGTCTTTAGAGTCCCACAGAGAGAGTTTCTCTGCTTCAGGCAAAACGATATAGAGGTCGTATGGTTTTACGACAGGGTTCGGACAGATACGTGTATTTATGCACGTACGATGTTCGGACAGTTTTTACTAGCGGGCTTTAGTTTAAGCCAGATTCTAGTATTGGATTATTGGATTTATACAGTCTCAGTATTTCTATGTTTTCACGGATGGGAGGGGCATTCTCGTAATTAGTCGAGAAGCCTCTAGAAGAAAGATGAGGTGGAGAGCTTAGGTGTTATTTGCATTAAATGTATTAGTGACTCATGAGATGATTCATCCAAATGAGTTAATGAAGCATTTATTGCTTAATAACTCATGAGATGATTCATTGTTTATATTAAATGAAGCATGGTTGTAAATATCAAATAATGATTTGTTTGATATTCTTTATGCTTCATCAAATATAGAAATGAGACATACTTCATTTTCATTCTCACTTACACATTCTCTCTCCTCAAGCTCTCTCTCTCTTCAAAGACCTAACCCTAATCCTCTCATGTGTTGAGTTCAAAGGGTTAGCAAGGCTAATAGATCCCTTATCCGTCTCTATATCCTCTAGGTTACGTTGATTAGAAATCATAGCCACCTAGTTATCTCAAGTGAGAGATTAAAGCTTGGAGAAGGAGCTCTCGGGTGAATCTTCTACACATCGAGGAGGCCGACGAGGAGGTGAACTACAAGAACAAAAAGGACTAGAATCTTGAGGTATAATCATCTATCATGGTAGTTAATCACTTCTAGATACTTGTTATTTAGGGTTTAGCAAAGATCTGTAAAGTTAGTCAATGTTTACTCAAATAAAATGATTGTTTTACCTATTCCGCCTCCCCGCAACATGTGGGGTGTCTAACATAGACTTACACCTAGTCGTGGGAGTTTTGAGACTGGGCATTGATACTCCATTAGTAGACTAGTGTATACAGGCGAGACCCTGACGAGGCGTGGTGACCGGTCTCACAATCCATTAGTGTCAGTTGGTTCACCTAAGATGTATACAGAGGCTCATTGTGTTATGAGTACACCGGACAGGACTCGCCGGGAACCTGCTAGTTGGTATTATACCTAGCGTCAGATAGCAGTTCCCTGGTGACATGTGTACAGGTTAGTTCATGGACCTGAGATCGTCATTTGTCTCGTGTGAGTTCCCACTGTGCTTTGATTACTACCCTACAACGGCTCAGAGGAGTCATGCAAACAGGTTTTAGTTGGGTACAGTCCCGAGCTACATAGAGGCAGTGAGGGGATCGGCAGGGGTTTTGTCTCTCCCGGTATTGGCGGTGAGATCGCACTGTGTCTTGGAAAGCCATTACACGAAGTCCTTAACCAAGGCAAGTGAGATTTACGGGTAGGTATTCCAGTAGTATCTCAGGGTGTTCTGGGCTACACTCCGACACGACTTGTACCGCTTTTGGGGGTCTGACATTTACCAGCCCCCTAGGCCCGACATGCGATACTTATAGATAAACGGACCGAATTGTACGGATATTGTCACTGACAGGCTCAGTAGGGTTCCAGGATGAGTTCGCTCATCGGCTTCCCTTTTGGTCAATACCTGGACGGCCGTTACGTACATCTAGTACCACTGACGTTCTTGTGGTTAAACCCACTGCCAGCGTATGAACGAGTCTTTAGAGTCCCCCATAGATAGTTTCCCAAGTTCGGGCGAAACGATGTAGAGGCCGTATGGTATTATGGTAGGGTTCGATCATATATGTGCACTCGTGCAGGGATCATGATCGGACGGATCATACTAGTGGGCTTTGGTTTAAGACGGATCCTAGTATTAGATTTGTTGGATTAATTTAGTCTCATTGCATTCGCATTCAGTCGGAATGCGGATGCAGGTAAGTATATACAGGTGAGGGGTACTTGATGAACGATTCTCGGCGTGCCGGTAGAAAATGTATAGAAATCACAACCAAAGAAATTTTTTGACCGCAATCAATAACGGTGTCGATTGTAGTGCGTTAGCGAGTGCGGATCGTCCACAGGGAAAGTGTGATCCGTTCGTAATTCGAATTAGATGAATTGAAAATTAAAGAAGAGAAAAGAAACGACAATTCAATTCAAGATTTAAAAATGAATTTCAAGAATTATCAAAATCTAAATCTAATTAACAAGAAAACATTAAAATCAAGATGTAAGAATTGATGATATCCAATCCAATAATCAAGAATCGAAGTGAGGCTCGTAGGAATCGATCGAACCTATAGATGTGATGAAATCTATTGATTACGTATTCTTATCCATCGATGAAATTGATACTAGATCGATGATGATCAACGAGAATTAGGGATTTCTTGCGGAAACTAAAGTTTCATCATCTATCCCTTATCCTTTTGTTGATTTCATTCATATTCTAGCCTCTAGTAAATTCAAGAATCGATCGTGGATCCCTAATTAAGAGCGAACACAATCAAGAAAGCATCACTCGAAACTAGGTTGTCGATTCTTCAATTTACGAAGGTTTACAAAACTCGTAGGACTTAAGAATCGTTTCAAGATTTGTAACATCATCATCTATTGATTCTCTCGACTCCTTCACGAGCGGAGTTTTACTCAAACATCATAACAAGAAACACAATCAAGAATTGAGATCGAACCATGATGCAAGAATGTAAAGAAAGCAAGATAAAGAATTTCACCTTTTATTTATCAACAATTTCGTTACAATTTTCTCAAGATCTACAATAAGGAAAGAACTCGATCGTCGATTTGGCTTCGCTCGTCTTCGTGAGTCGCGGATCGTCTTGGATCACTTGATCGGATGAAGATCGGCTTCGCTCCTAAAAAGGTTGAAGGCTTCTTGCTTGAATTGTACTCGGTGATCTTGAATTTGGCCTTGGATTTTGAATTGGGGATTAGGGTTTACAAGTTGTGTCATTCAACTTGTATTAGAAATGGATATAATGAACAACCCTGAACCCTAGATCTAGGTTTCCTTTTATAACCATAATAACCTTAGATCTAGAATTCAAATTTCAAATTTCCCTCCAAAATGAACAACTTTTCCCTCCAAAATGAACCACCTCATTTGAATTTTCCCTCCAAAAATGAACCACCTCATTTGAATTTTCCTTCCAAAATGAACTACCTCATTTAAATTTTCCCTCCAAAATGAACTACCTCATTTGAATTTTCCCTCCAAAATAAGGTTGTTAGAAAGAATCTTCTAGAAGAAGTTTGTTGGAGAGAATAATCTAGAATGAGGTTGTTACAAGGAGGGTTCTAGAAGAAGGTTGTTATAAAGAGGCTTCTAGAAGAAGGTTGTTGGAGAGAGCCTTCTAGAAGAAGGTTGTTGCAAGGAATATTCTATAGTGAGTTTGTTATACAGAACCTTCTGGATGAAGCCACGTGTTATTCTGGAGTCTTCTGGAAGCATTGTTAGTTACAGGAAAGCCACATGTGGAAATTGAAGAAGTGACGTCACCAGATTGCCACGGATCCGCGGCGGGAACGGGTATTGGGCTGCGGATCCGCGACCTAATAATAGCCTTGCTGCTTCAAATTTCTTTTCTTGTTTTGGGCTGACATTCTGGCCTTTTTCTGATGTGTTGAATCTCATAATTCTTCCTTGATCACTGCCAGATCTCAAGTCCTGAACTTGGCGCATTTTTATCAGCACTTTTAACTGTTTTGGCTTTTCTCCTGGAATTTCCTGCACAGATTCTCGACACAAGTGTTGCGCTATACAAAGATAATGCGATGCAATGATAAATACTCGTTTTTCCTCAAAATATCGGTTTTAAAGTATAACACAAGTAATTTGGTATTTTACGGCTGTTTTGCTAATATGTGCTATACTTATACCGAATACTTCTAGATGAGTGCAAATGGAAGGGAATTGTCGTGTTAAAAATGCAATATTTTCGACTGATCAAATTCCCCCAAACTTATTTTCGGTCGTCTCGAGCGAACTGTTTTATTAAAAAGAGAAGGAGAAAATAAAGAAAGAGAAAAACTAACTAGCACACTTTCGTAGGCAACACGATTGCACTGAGCACTTGCAACAAGCCTTTAAACCTTTAGGTGTCCCTAGTAGGAGGAGTGTTATCTTCTGAGGGTTTTCAGCGGATTGCACCCACAAAATCCAATAATAAAAGGAAGACCGTGAATATTACATATAAAGATAAGAATTGTAAAAGAAAAGCTTTGAAAATTAGAGTTTCCAACTATACTAGCTTTTCGGTTGTCATGAGCCCTATCTTAATAGTCATGAAAAAATGTTAGAAATCACATAACCCCTCAATAAAACATCGTCTTTATTCTTCATTCCTATCTTTCTTCCAAATATCGATCATATAACCCTACGTGTGTGTAAAGACATCCCTACACCCGGAGAATTCAATTCAAGCTATCATACTCTTGTCCATCCACATCAGTACTTTTTAATTAATGAATATTTAGATGAATTTGCTCACACACTTTCATGCGACCGTTAATACTTCTTGAGGTACTAACCGACTGATTACTAATGTGCTTGCTTATACGATGTTTTTCCTCGTCTTGCACCACCTAAGGCTTAACAGTGACTCCCAGACCAGTTGGTCTAAGGCACTAGGTGAAGAGGCACCCTCGCTATATTTTTTTTATTGCTGCCTTGGCGATAACAAAACCAGTGTTCATTTTTCTCACCATTTTATATTTTATTCATTTTTTTTTATTTCTTTCATACTTTGGCTTTTAGACAAGAGCATTTCAAAGTATCCTCTACTATCCCAACTTTCAAGACGTGTGTAAGTGCGAATAGCAGGGTATCAACGTTCAAAATGTTTGCCTTCCAGAATAGGTACAATTTTTCAGACTTATTTTTATCCTCAGATTAGTGACATCCTTCATCTTACTAACCCTTGAGACAACGGCTCATAACTACTTATTACTAGTTCGTTTAAGAAAACTTCTAATTTTCTTGGTTTTCTTAAATTTTTCTAATCTTTTGGATGTAATTTTTCACTATCTAATCTTTTATTATCTTATTTATGTACAAAAAAAATTTATTATTATTTTCTTAAAAAAAAATAAAAATTTTATAGGTTTTCAAAAATGTTTTGTGCTCATGCAAAGTATGATGCGAATGATGCGAAAATAAGCACAAAGCTCTCCCAAACTTGTTTTCAACAGTGTCCTCACTGTTGCCATCTGCTAAATCTCAAAAACCTGTAAGCTTGGGAGGAAATTTATTAATGGGGGCAAAATATATAAGTGAAAATCCTCCCCCAAACTTATTTTTGGCTCATCATTTTGTAAATTTTTTTTTCAAGAGCCAGATTATACCCCCCCCCCAAACTTGAGTTAAACAGTGTTAATCTTCGAAATTCACATGAGGGGGTCAAAAATCATTGGTCGATGCCAAGCTTTGCAAAGACCGAACGTTAACACAAACCATTCGAAAATTTTATCAATGCAGTGCTCAGGTTGGTGGAAGAAGAAGTGGGGAAAGGGTAAGTGGTGGAATAGAATGTGTATGCGTCTCGTATTGGAGAGACGATGCAGTGAATGTGATGGATTACTCGCATTCTTTTTACAGTTCAGAAGAAGGGGTAGAGGTTCAATTTCATTGTTTGGGGGATGATTTATCTCTGTTGGAGATAGTGCCCTCAGAGTCAATTATTGGATCACAGGTACGTGATTGCAATGATTGAGGGAGGACCTGTCCCAGTAGGACAGTCTTACTCGAGATGATAGTATGCTATCTGGTTTATCTTTATCATCGTGTACTGCTTTAGAAGACCTGACAGGTCACTATTGCACGTTGATAGAGCCCCTAGGATTCTTGCTTGACCACCAGCAGTATGAGGGCGATCATATACGTGGGAGCTGGTAGTCTATAAGCACATCCTTAAATGGTCCCTAGTCGTGGGAGTTTCGAGATAGGGCATCGATACTCCAGAGTAGACTAGTGTATACAGTCGAGACCCCGACGAGGGGCGGTGGCCGGTCTCACAAGCCACTGGTGTCAGTTGGTTCACCTAAGATGTATACAGGTGCTCATTGGGTTATGAGTACACCGGACAGGACTCGCCGGGAACATGCTAGTTGGTCATATACCAGACGTCAGATGGCAGTTCCCTGGTGACATGTGTACAGGTTAGTTCATCGACCTGGGGATCGTCATTTGTCTCGTGTGAGTTCCCACTGTACTTTGATTACTACCCTACCACGGCTCAAAGGAGGCATGCAAACAGGTTTTAGTTGGGTACAGTCCCGAGCCACATGGAGGCAGTGAGCGCATCTTCAGGGGTTCGTCTCTCCCGGTATTGGGGGTGAGGTCGCGCTGTGTCTAAGAGAGCCATTACACGAAGCCCTCGGCCGAGGCAAGGAGATTTACTGGTAGGTATTCCAGTAGTATCTCAGGGTGTTCTGGGCTACACTCCGACACGACTTGTACCGCTTTTGGGGGTCTGACTTTTACCAACCCCCTAGGCCCGCCATGCGATGCTCATAGACGAACGGACCGGACTGTACGGATATTGTCACTGACAGGCTCAGTAGGGTTGTCAGGCTGAGTTCGCTCACAGACGTACCTTTTAGTCAATACCTTGTAGCCCGTTACGTATTGGCTTATACCTCTGACGTGCTAGTGGTTGAATCCACAACCAAGGTATTGACGAGTCTTTAGAGTCCCCCACATTCAGTTACTCAGCTTTCGGGCGAAAAGCTGTAGAGGCCGTATGGAGATATGGCAGGGTCCGATCAGATACGTGCGGTATTGCACGGATCAGGATCGGACAGTTTGTACTACTGGCCGTATGGTTATATGGCAGGGTTCGATCAGATACGTGCGGTATTGCACGGATCAGGATCGAACGGATATTACTAGCCGTCTTTGGTATAAGTCGGATCCTAGTATAGTACAGTCTAGATTTTGTCTCATTGCATTTGTATTTCGGTCTGAATACAGATGCGGGTGTGTATACACAGTATCGGGGTTTTCTTGTAATTTATTACAGGACCAGTTTTCTGGAGTTGCCAGTTTGCTTTTCGTTTCGGCCATTTCCATTGTATCTTTCATTGGCCGAAGATTGGTGGAGGAGGGCTTATTTGCATTTGTGCAAATAAGTATTAGTGGAGGGGGTCTTTGCATATTTCCTTGTATCATGATGGTGCTCCATCCATTTACCTTGCTTGACTTTCTTTAGTCATCATGCCTTGACTTGTGATGAGATGGTAGGTGATTGAGTGTTGGACTTGGTATGGTGATCATGATTCATTATGATAACCATTTTTTTTCTTTTGGATTGCATGATGGCTTCTCCCCCCTTTTTGACTTTTTGCTACACTCACTCTCATTCCTCTCTCATTCTATCACTATGTATTGGCCGGCCAAGTTAGGGGCTGCCAATGGGCCTGGGGTAGGGAATTCTTGTTCTCTTGTTGCAGCGAATTTGACGAGTGGGCCGGCCAAGAATTTCTTGATGTGCTACAGTATTGCTTGGGGGGGCCCACTTGTTAAAATTTGATCGATTGGAATATTTTAAACACATTATTTCACAGTATTTACATTATATCTGCGACCGTGAATGTCACTTGATCGGTAAATCCAGTCTAACTGCTATAGCCCGGTTAGACGGATTTGCGAACGTGACTTTCACATTGATGTTCTGTGTTATGCTGTGATGTTGCGGATTGGTCATGGGGGATAGCCTGGATGAAATGCTAGTACAGTTGTGGTTGTATTATGTACATTTGATATTGCGGGACGAGCGTCCGACATGTGGACTGCCGTCACTGCCTGATTGTATTATTATTTTGGAGCACGACCAGGTTGCGGTCGATGTACCCGTTGTATGTATATTTTACTTTCTGTACTAGGATTACCCCAGGAGGGGTGCACGGATAGCCGGGTTCTAGAGGGCAACAATCCCGCATCTCATGGCATTGAGACGGAGGGGGCTTCACTCTTGGATTGGCGGGCTATTCTCCGCACTCGTAGGGGGTACAGGTTGACCCAGGAGGGGTGCCCAAGTTGCCGGATTCCGTGAAGTGCTGGGTGGTCCATTCACGGTACTGAAGGGGGCTGCCTCGCTTCAGGTTTTGGCGGGTGACTTGCCGCGCCCGTAGGGGTCTAGGGTTTCATTGCACAGGCTATCCACACGACCAGGGGAACGTCGGGTTTCAGTAGTGGCTCTGTGAAACCCGGGGATCCCATATATCTGTATTGTTCTGTGATGCTGTACATTTCTGTGATGTTGCATTTCTTATCACGCCTTGAGCGAAATATAATATATTGGTATATATATTAGTAGATGTTGTATATGTTTTACATCCGCGCTAGTCCAGTCACCGCTCTGTCGTTAGTTAGCTAACCTAACGGGTAATGACGGGACCCAGTGGCGAATGCGGATGGCATATACGTACATCAGTATATTTTCGTTCTTTGTGGTGTGATCAATTGATGGGACTGCGTTGATTCGGATCAATGCAAGTTAAAAACAAACCAATTCTGATGTTGTTGGAACACTTTTCAAAAAGCTGTTATTGCAAGGACGTTCACTTTTGTTTTGCATCGTGGTATTCAGTTGGAATATCCTGCTCCTCAGTCGACGAGGCAAGGGCCGAGATCCCTTCACCGGGAGTGACCCCTTGGACAAAAAGTTTGCGTCAGGGCAATGACTTCACTATAGCCGATTACTTTTGCTTTGCACCGTGGTATTCAGTTGGAATATCCTGCACCTCATTCTACGGGGAAAGAGCCGAGATCCCTTCACCGGGAGTGACCTCTTTAGTAAAGGTTTTTCGTCACTATATTTTTAAAAGCTATCCGTTCCTTCAACGATATCAAGTTCACTGCGTTAAAGGTTTTCGCCAGAAACCATTCGTAGCCCTCCGTCGTTTCAGACGGGTAGCACGTAGTATTCATGCTATGTTTGTTGGCCTTCGTCAAGGCATAGTGTATGGTAGCTGCTTGTTACCTTTCTGCTGCATAGATAGATGCGTTGGTTTGGGACAGTCGTATAGCCTTGTTGGCCTTCGTCAAGGGCTTGTACGGGTGGGTTCAAATTAACCTGGACAATGACGGGTAGAACTTGACATGTGACTTATGATTTGTTGGCCTTCGTCAAGGTCATAAGAGCATGGGGCAAAAAAAAATCACATCGGGAGTTTCAAAAGAACTGAGATTTGCTAGATATGCGCATACCTTCTGGAGTGTGACACCGTGAGCGGATTCCGTCACGTTATCATGCGATGATAGTTGGATCCCGATTCCTACTGATGAGTTAGTTTACTCCTCGGGTGACCCCGACTAGTTCTTCTTTCAGGTTTGGAGGAGAATTTGACGGTACAGTGGGAGGTTTCCAGATTAGATAAATTGGTAACCTTTCTGATCTAGGTTAGAGTGCGCGCTGAGTGTTTCTTTTCTCTCTCTCTCTTTGGCAGCGACCATTGACCCGACCCTAAGACAATGACTCAGTGACCAAGTTGACCGAACCTTCTTAACACTGGCTTTTGGATTGTCAGAGTTGCGAACCTCATTGCCACTCCTACTTTTACCCTTTTCTCCAGGACACCCCGTACTACTACGAACGTCCACTTCCATTGGACAAAACCATCGTATGGTTAGATACGAACTCGAAGGGATTTATTCGAGGATGGTTTCCGGTTCTGGAGAAAACGGATAGGACTATTCAGTTGTCTTTTCCTTTTACCTTCTCTCAGGTTGCGAGTACTCCTTGGTTTAGGAGTAGTACACCTATTACGCAAATTGGATAGTCTTCTTCCAAACCTTAGGCTGGTGCTGAACGGTAGGGAATGAAGAAAACCAATTAGCCTAACGATGGTGTACAGAAGGTATTGAGTTAAGACAAAGCAAGGGATTAGTAAGAGGGCAAAGTAAATTGCGACTGCTATTCACGACCAAACCAAGTATTCCTTCGCCAATCCTAAATCACCTTTGTATTTCTCCAGGACACTCCGTATCACTACGAAGATCCACAGTTTATTGGATACTCCATCATATGGTTATATACGAACTCGAAAGGAACTTGTTCCAGTTCGGGGATGGATTCTGGTTCAGGAGGAATAGGAATAAGATTCATTCAGGTGTCTTTTATCTTCACCTTCTCTCGCATTGCGAGTGTTCCTAGGATTAGGACAGTACACCCATTATGCTTATTGGATAGTCTTCTTCCAAACCATAGGCTGGTACCGAACGGTAGGGAAGGAAGAAAACCATTTGGCATAAAGGGGTGTGCAGAAGGTAATGACTAAAGACATATGAAGGGATTTGGAAAGGTGGCAAAGAATTACAAGGTTACAGACGTGAATCTGGAAGAGGCATTACTAGGAATACCGGGATACCCCATCGAATCATTTCAATGTTTCAGTTTCACTGTGTACTGTTAAATGAAAACTGATTTCCCAGTTAGACACTTGCTCCAGGGTATGTGTTTACCAAGTGTGATTCTCACATCTGTATAGTTTTACAGATGATGAGTGGGAGTAAGTTATTGGGAATTAGGTGATCATCCTCATTATATCGGGATTCGTTGTAATCGGTGATATTTGAGGAAATCACCCGGGCTGTTTGCCGGTCGGCAAATATTTGGTTTTGAATATCCGTTGTTATGCACCAATTTCAAATCGATATATCTGTACGTCTATTTTCATAGAGTGAGATATACCCTTTTGAAATTATGTCTACGACATTTACCTATATCAGTGGATGGTTAGGTAAGGAGCATTGAACAGCGGTGTAATTCTTCATAACCAAAGGTACAGTTTTCAACCTACGACACACAGTGAATGAGTTATCAGACACAAGGGACTTATACAGACTATTGTATGTTGTCCAGGGTCCATCAGGACAGAGGGGTTGGTCCTCGTACTATATTCGGTTTACTTATGACTTCTCTAGTTTTTAGACAAGTGTTTCTTGGAAACACAGGGTCCGAATTTTGAGACGTTATAGGTATTTGAATAGAGTAGAGAACCAGGTGTAGCAAGTATCGGGATTCTTCAAAGTGATCGAAGATGTAGATACTTGTGTATGGTATTCAGTTGATAGTAATGGTTAAGAGAACTTGCTTCTCTTTCAGGTTACTCATAATTGGAAGCATTCCTAAGTTGAGAAACGCTGATCGGCCTCCTTCCATTTAGTTGACATGCACTGGAGACAGCTGCATGATTTGAATCTGGTTCAATTAAATCAGTGCCTCTGGTTCTATATTGGATATAGAACAGTTCATATCTTAACGTTGTTAAGGTACGGGGAGTTGTCCGGCTTATGATTAAAACCAGACTCTGGATAACTCAAGGCACGTTTCTGTAATGGCTGTTTGTGGGTTGACCCAGGCTATGACGAGGGTTGATTTTCTACCATCTGGAAGAACAATAGCGATATTGTTCTATACTCGCCACAGTTTTATTAAAAATGGATTTTTCCAGAAAACAGTAGTGGGAGTATGGTAGAACTGGAAGTGATTCCAGAACCACAAACGATTACTGAAGATTTCATAGGAACCTAAAGATTCAATCTGGATTGACATTCCATTGACCACTCCGCAGATAAGGTGGGTAACCTCAGGCACCCGAGAGGTACTCCGGTAACCTCAAGGACGGTGACAGGGAGGTTCTTGTTTACCCACACTTGCCATTGCTGCTGTTCCAAGCTGCGAGACCCGGCAGGAGGATGAGTATAGCATCGTTCTAAACTTGCTTTAGAAGTGTGCGTGTATATGACTCTGCCATAGGGTTGTCGTAGTCAGTGGGAGCAGCGGAAGAATTGGTGGACAGGTAGCTTATGTCTATTTATAGACTAAAGCAGATATAGCGAAGATAGATCATCAATTTCTGATGTGACAGTCATCGGTTTGACTTCATCAGAATAGGGGATGGATCTGTTGAGAAGGTAGTAGGGTGTGATGTCATGGTATTTGGATGACATACACAGAGTAGGAAGTGATATTCCTATACTACAATCGGTTATACTTTGGTCGTCACACAGTGGTTTCTCCACATGGGACTTGGATATTATATCCGACATACTGGTTACTAGATCTATGGTTTTAGATCTAGATTTGGGTGGTTTCCCAATTAAGGGTACTTAGACAGCATTCTAAGAGTATTTAGAATGGACGACTCCTGGCACGGTAGTGTACCTGCAGGTGATGGAGTCACCCTCTCTAAAGGTGTCTTACAGACTAAAGGGGAGAGGGACGTGCATGATTGGCAGATCACTTGCTCAGGCAATTGAGTCAATCATGAAATGTCAAGTACCACACCTGATGTTGTTCTTGCACTAGATGCAATAAGCTGACATTGATCCAATCCTGGAGAAACAGTCGGAAGCAGTTTTAGAACATAAGTGGATGTTCTAGGGATATGATAACGACAGCCTCATTCGGGAGACAGTTATCATTCCAGGCTTCCAAGGTGACATGGACGACAAGGAGGTTGTCGGGGTTATAGTTTTTCCTTCTGACGAGGGGCAGTATTTTGGACAGGTGGTCCAAGGCAATACTGAGGGAGGCATGGCGCAGGATACTGATTAAGTTCAGTTGACGATACAGTCTAAGAAGTTTGGATTTGGAGTTCATTTATGAGCTAAGTCCCATCAGACATCCAGATACATTCTAAGACGGGTATTGCTCATTTCGGGAGATGGGTTTCTCCGCGAACTTGAGATATAGAGAGACACAAAAAGAGACATCAAGGCGGATCCACTCACTAAGGTTATTCCTCGAACGTAATAGTTTCGTAAGCGAGCTTTGTGAGACTGACTAGTAGAGGAGTTGGGTGTTCGGTATCACACGGACTGTGAGTATACGACATCGCAATAATTAGCCTTGAGTGCAAGTGGGAGATTGTTGGAGATAGTGCCCTCAGAGTCAATTATTGGATCACAGGTACGTGATTGCAATGATTGAGGGAGGACCTGTCCCAGTAGGACAGTCTTACTCGAGATGATAGTATGCTATCTGGTTTATCTTTATCATCGTGTACTGCTTTAGGTGACCTGACAGGTCACTATTGCACGTTGATAGAGCCCCTAGGATTCTTGCTTGACCACCAGCAGTATGAGGGCGATCATATACGTGGGAGCTGGTAGTCTATAAGCACATCCTTAAATGGTCCCTAGTCGTGGGAGTTTCGAGATAGGGCATCGATACTCCAGAGTAGACTAGTGTATACAGTCGAGACCCCGACGAGGGGCGGTGGCCGGTCTCACAAGCCACTGGTGTCAGTTGGTTCACCTAAGATGTATACAGGTGCTCATTGGGTTATGAGTACACCGGACAGGACTCGTCGGGAACATGCTAGTTGGTCATATACCAGACGTCAGATGGAAGTTCCCTGGTGACATGTGTACAGGTTAGTTCATCGACCTGGGGATCGTCATTTGTATCGTGTGAGTTTCCACTGTACTTTGATTACTACCCTACCACGGCTTAAAGGAGGCGTGCAAACAGGTTTTAGTTAGGTACAGTCCCGAGCCACATGGAGGCAGTGAGCACATCATCAGGGGTTCGTCTCTCCCGGTATTGGGGGTGTGGTCGCGCTGTGTCTAGGAGAGCCATTACATGAAGCCCTCGGCCGAGGCAAGGAGATTTACTGGTAGGTATTCCAGTAGTATCTCAGGGTGTTCTGGGCTACACTCCGACACGACTTGTACAGCTTTTGGGGGTCTGACTTTTACCAACCCCCTAGGCCCGCCATGCGATGCTCATAGACGAACGGACCGGACTGTACGGATATTGTCACTGACAGGCTCAGTAGGGTTGTCAGGCTGAGTTCGCTCACAGACGTCCCTTTTAGTCAATACCTGGTAGCCCGTTACGTATTGGCTTATACCTCTGACGTGCTAGTGGTTGAATCCACAACCAAGGTATTGACGAGTCTTTAGAGTCCCCCACATTCAGTTACTCAGCTTTCGGGCGAAAAGCTGTAGAGGCCGTATGGAGATATGGCAGGGTCCGATCAGATACGTGCGGTATTGCACGAATCAGGATCGGACAGTTTGTACTACTGGCCGTATGGTTATATGGCAGGGTTCGATCAGATACGTGTGGTATTGCACGGATCAGGATCGAATGGATATTACTAGCCGGCTTTGGTATAAGCCGGATCCTAGTATAGTACAGTGTAGATTTTGTCTCATTGCATTTGTATTTCGGTCTGAATACAGATGCGGGTGTGTATACACAGTATCGGGGTTTTCCTGTAATTTATTACAGGACCAGTTTTCTGGAGTTGCCAGTTTGCTTTTCGTTTCGGCCATTTCCATTGTATCTTTCATTGGACGAAGATTGGTGGAGGAGGGCTTATTTGCATTTGTGCAAATAAGTATTAGTGGAGGGGGACTTTGCATATTTCCTTGTATCATGATGGTGCTCCATCCATTGACCTTGCTTGACTTTCTTTAGTCATCATGCCTTGACTTGTGATGAGATGGTAGGTGATTGAGTGTTGGACTTGGTATGGTGATCATGATTCATTATGATAACCATTTTTTTCTTTTGGATTGCATGATGGCTTCTCCCCCCTTTTTGACTTTTTGCTACACTCACTCTCATTCCTCTCTCATTCTATCACCATGTATTGGCCGGCCAAGTTAGGGGCTGCCAATGGGCTTGGGGTGGGGAATTCTTGTTCTCTTGTTGCTCCAAAAATCCCCACATCTCCATCTCAAGAGTTAACTTCAATACCTCCACCAAAATGGCAACCTCCACTACCCCAAAATGAGACACAAGTTCTACACTACATTCTACAGCAAATCTTGGGCACGTCGACTAGCCAGCTTCGTGCCCGAGTTGCCTCGGTATTGAGGTGGGAGCCCGTAAAAGATGCAGACGATGTGGTGCCCTTCCGGCAAGGAGTCGACGACCGGAGTTTCCGCAGGAGATCGGGACGATGACGAGAAGACCGGAGGACTCGGATCAGTCGGTATATCTCTATTCCCTATCTTGTAGTTAGCTAGGACTAGTTAATGGTTCGATCCGGGTTTTAGTGCGCGATGGTGCCGGTTTGCTAAGTCCGCAAAATTAAAGTTTATCACCGCTTCCGCATTCCGGCGTCGGATTGACGGCCTGGGCGCCGCCGTGCACTTACAATCTCAACACCCGTGTCTTTCAAAAATGCGAGTTCATCAGCGAAGATCTCCTCAAAAGTTCCATCAATACCCCGAAGAATAATGTCATCACAATGTGCGAGGTGATCTTCAGACTCTAAAAGCAGTTCATAATCGGTGTTAGTTGTTGACCCAAACATCTCGGTGGAAGAGTTCGTATGTGTATGATACATAGTTGGGTCAAACAATAACATATGATAAGAGTCAAGATCGGTATCATGAGGATCATCAAATTCGCTGCTGTCGACATCCATTAATTCGACAGAACAGACCTGAGCAGTAGGTTCGGAGGGTACACTTCCCAACTTGTAAATGTTCAGCTCAATTGACCTATTCCCGAAGGATAGGGTCATAGAGCCATTACGACAGTTGATGATAGCATTGGAAGTGGCCAAAAAGGGGCGACCTAAAATCACTGGAATCTGATTCCGTGGGTTCGCTACAGGCTGTGTATCAAGTACAATAAAGTCCACATGGAATACAAATTCCTCGATTTTTCTTAACACATCCTCCAGTTCACCCCTAGGTTTGGTGATTGGTCGGTCAGCCATCTGGAGAGTTATGCTCGAGGGCTTTAACACTCCGATACCTAACTGCTCGTAAACCGAGTATGGAAGCAAGTTAACACTAGCGCAAAGGTCAAGTAGAGCACGGTTGATGTGTTTTTTCCCGATAGAAATAGAAATAGTAGGACATCCAGGGTCCTTAAGTTTTCTTGGTAATTGTTGGGGGAAAGCCGTGTCTACAGTCTTTGCCATGAATATCTTCTTGGGCACCTGAGTCTTCCTCTTCCTAGTGCACAAGTTCTTAAGAGTTTTCGCATAGGACGGAACTTGTTGGATAGCATCTAGGAGAGGGATGTTGATGTTAACTTGCTTAAACATGTCCACAAGCTTCTCCATTTGGGCATTGGGTTTGTTGGACCTCAACCTATTTGGAAATGGAGCTCTATCAATAAGTGTTGGGTCCTACATTTGTGGAGAAGGTTGTGGGGGTGGGAAGGATGAAGTGGGTGGAGGGTTCGAGACTTTGGGAAAACGGAGAATAGGCTCGGAAGAAGACGGTAAATTAGACGAAATAGGATAAGAAGTAGAAGTGTGAGTGGAAGTGGAAGTGGAAGCCAGGGTGTTAATGATCAATTCATCATTATCAATTTGTTCACCCACATGATTGTCTAGCACACTTCTAAATCTCAACGTGGTAAGTGCATCCACATTTATGTAATGTGAAGATCCAGGATCAGGTAGGGGTTGAGCTGGAAGATTCCCTTTTTCTCTTGCACTCATTTCGGCTTTTAGTTGTGCAATTTGAGCTTCCATCGATTTAATACTCTCACTTTGGGAGTCAGAGTTTTTCTGGATTTTATTGACGGAAGACTGAATTGTCAAAAGCAAGTTCATGAATGGAGAGGATTCATCAGTACCGGTCAACTGCAAAGGATTATTCGGTGCGGGTGTATTGACCGGATTTTGAAAGTTTTGTGTTTGGAAGGGGTGCTGACTCAATTGGAGTGGTTGCTGTTGTGGTGGAAGAGCCCTTTGGAAATTGTTTTGGGTTGGAACTGTGTTTTGAGTTTGTGATTGGTTCTAAGCAAAAGGACATTGTTCCGTCAAATGTGAAGGGTTTGAACAGCAGCCACACACGGTTTTGGGAAGTGTGTATTGGTTTAGGCAGGCTGAAGAGATTTCGTTTTCTATAGCGTCGAGTTTCCTTTGTATTGTGGCCATTTCGGCTCTCATTATGACGGAAATATCGAGCTGATTGACATCTTCCCTAGGCGATGGTGGTCTAACACTTTCCCATTGTTAAGTGTTTTGAGCTAAATCTTCTAAATATTTCCAAGCTTCACCATTATCTTTGGTCATGAAAGTGCCTTGACATATGGTTTCAAGCATCTGTCTAGTAGCGAGATCAATACCCTCATAGATAATTCGACACAAATCCCATCTAGAGATTCCGTGATGAGGGCATTGGATAAGAAGATCCTTAAACCGTTCAAAGTATTTCCAGAATGGTTCATTAGGAAGTTGGGTAAATTTGAAGATTTCGCTCCGAACACGGCTGGTCTTGTGATTGGGATAAAATTTCATAAGGAATGCTGCAACGAATTCTTCCCAATTCGAAATGGAATGTGTGGTAGTGTTATACAGCCGTTTCTCGGCTATATCGTACAAGGTAAATGGAAGAAGACGTAGACGCATAGCATCCACAGAAAGTTGTGACGTACCCATCATTGCGCATGCATTTTCAAATTTGGTGATAAAGACATATGCGTCTTCAGACTTGAGACAGTGGAATTTGGGTAGAAGATTGATGTATTAGGGTTTAATCTCAAAATTATCCCCGTTGGCTGGTGGAATGGATAAGCAGGTCGAATGAGGACCTCGTATAGGATAGCACCTCTCTTGGAGAGAGATGCGGGGTGGATTCTGCGCACCTACGGACGGCGGCAGATTAGTGGTAAAGAAGTTCGATGGAGAAGGATCCATCGATGTGGGTGTGGTGGTGGGTAAAGAAGAGGTAAATGTAGAAATACCGACTTCGGAGTCGATCGAGGAACGCGGACTAAACGGGCACTAGAATCCAGTGTCCAGCCTATCTTGCAATAAAGGGGTTTAGTACAAGTGGCAGCGTTGGGGAAATGAATGAATGTGGTGTTTGTTTTTAAAAATATACGGATTTTTGAAAAAAATGATGCAAATCACAACAAATGCAACAATCAACCCTAAGTCTAGTAGTCACCTAGGTCAAGGCTTTAGGCCGCTCCTAACTGCCAAAAGACAAGTCGCAGGATCAATACTCCACTGCCTCTTTGTCTCTCCTGTGGCCAGGTAAGTGCCAGGTAAGTGGGAAGGTGCTCCACTACGTAAGTAGTGGGCCTAATTAATAACCACTAGCCTTAGACACACTTGCCTTAGACACCACAAAAGAAACACGGATGAACAATGGATTACCCACGGCCATCTCTTGTCCTAAGTGAGCGCGACGGTCCTTAGAGTCATCTCTAGATTTCTTTCAGTTAATGAGGGTAATGTGTTGGAGATAGTGCCCTCAGAGTCAATTATTGAATCACAGGCACGTGATTGCAATGATTGAGGGAGGACCTATCCCGGTAGGACAGTCTTACTCAAGATGATAGTATGCTATCTGGTTTATCTTTATCATCGTGTACTGCTTTAGGTGACCAAACAAGTCGCTATTACACGTTGATAGAGCCCCTAGGATTCATGCTTGACTGCCAGCAGTATGAGGGCGATCATATACGTGGGAGCTGGTAGTCTATAAGCACATCCTTAAAAGGTCCCTAATCGTGGGAGTTTCGAGACAGGGCATCGATACTCTAGAGTAGACTAGTGTATATAGTCGAGACCCCGACGAGGGGCGGTGGCCGGTCTCATAAGCCACTGGTGTCAGTTGGATCACCTAAGATGTATACAGGTGCTCATTGGGTTATGAGTACAACGGACAGGACTCGCCGGGAACATGCTAGTTGGTCTTATACCTGACGTCAGATGGCAGTTCCCTGGTGACATGTGTACAGGTTAGTTCATCGACCTGGGGATCGTCATTTGTCTCGTGTGAGTTCCCATTGTACTTTGATTACTACCCTACCATGCTCAAAGGAGACGTGCAAACAGGTTTTAGTTGGGTACAGTCCCGAGCCACATGGAGGCAGTGAGCGGATCTTCAGGGGTTCGTCTCTCCCGGTATTTGGGGTGAGGTCGCGCTGTGTCTAGGAGAGCCATTAAACAAAGCCATCGGCCGAGGCAGGAGATTTACTGGTAGGTATTCCAGTAGTATCTCAGGGTGTTCTGGGCTACACTCCGATACGACTTGTACCGCTTTTGGGGGTCTGACTTTTACAAACCCCCTAGGCCCGCCATGCGATGCTCATAGACGAACGGACCGGACTGTACGGATATTGTCACTGACAGGCTCAGTAGGGTGTCAGGATGAGTTCGCTCATTGACGTCCCTTTTGGTCAATACCTGGTAGCCCGTTATGTATTGGCTAATACCTCTGACGTGCTAGTGGTTAAATCCACAACTAAAGTATTGACGAGTCTTTAGAGTCCCCCACATACCAGTTTCTTAAGTTTCGGGCGAAACGCTGTATAGGCCGTATAGAGATATGGCAGGGTTCGATCAGATACGTGCGGTATTGCAAGGATCATGATCGGACGGGTAATACTAGCGGGCTTTGGTTTAAGCCGGATCCTAGTATTGTACAGTGTAGATTTTGTCTCATTGCATTTGTATTCGGTCAGAATACAAATGCAGGTATGTATATACAGTAGCGGGATTTTCCTGTAATTTATTACGGGATCAGTTTTTTGGAGTTGCCAGTTTGCTTTCCGTTTCGGCCATATTTCTTTGTTTCTATCATTGGCCGAAGATTGGTGGAGGAGGGCTTATTTGCATTTGTGCAAATAAGCATTTGTGGAGGGTGGTATTTGCATATTATTGTATCATGATAGTTCCACCATCACATTGACTTCTTAGTTCATGATGGTTCATGATGGCTTGACCTTTTGGAGTTATGATTGGTTCGTTGAGTGTTGAACTTTCCTTGTGGTGATTTCTTCTCATAATCTCATTGGACTCTCCCTTGCATTATTGTTCCCTCTCTCAATTTTTTCATTCTCCCTACACCATATGCATGGCCGGCCAAGGGAGTAAAGGGGCTGTCCAAATTGTTGGTGGTAGGATTTTAGTTCTCCTCATGTTTGTAAAATCCCACAAGTTCCATGTCCATAAGCTCAGTTCATTTCCTCCACCATATGGAAACTCCATACAACCCCAAGAGACATATAAGTTCTACCAATTTTCTACAGCATATCTTGGGCACGTCTGCTCGCCAACTTCGTGCCCGAGTTGCCTCGGTCCAGAGGTGGGAGCCCGTAAAAGAAGCCGGCGATGTGGTGCCCTTCCGGCGAGGAGGCGAAGACCGGAGATTCCACGGGGAGATCGGGACGACGACGAGAAGACCGAAGGACACGGATCACTCGGTATATCTCTCTTCCGTTCTTTAGTTAGCTAGTAGTTAGGTTAATGGCCCGATCCGGGTTAAAAGTGTGCGGTGGTGCCGGTTTACTAGTTTGTAAAGTTTTTCGTTTCCGGCGTCGGATTGACGGCCGGGGCGCCGCCGTGCACTTACAGTGGTATCAGAGCCTCGCCATTAACCTAGTCTAACTTGGTCTAATGAGTTTACATCTTCGATCGAACAAAATTACAAAACCCGTGTTTTCTGAAGTATCAGTTTCTGTCGAAATATTTTTAGCTCCAAAAATTTTTCAGTACATTGCAGAATTATATGCAGGGAATTTTGAGCATTCTGGGAAAATTTGGTCATGTAATGTCACCTTATCACCGCGGAACCGCAGCCAAACCCACGCATCGGCCGCGGTTCAGCCGCAGTCTAGACTGTTCACTGTACCAAAATTTTCCAGAGAGCTTCTGAGTTCAAAATGGGGTTTTTAGAATGTTAATTTTTGGGCCCAGATTTCTTTGAGTGCTACAGTAGTGCTTGGGGCCCACTTGGTAATTTTTTATCGATCGGATATTTTAAACATGTTAGTTCACAGTATTTACATTATATCTGCGACCATGAATGTCACTTGATCAGTAAATCCTGTCTAACTGCTATAGCCCGGTTAGACGGATTTGCGAACGTGACATTCACGTTGTTGTTCTGTGATTGTGCTGTGATGTTGCGGATTGGTCATGGGGGATAGCCTGGATGCAATGCTAGTATAGTTTTGGTTGTATTATGTACATTTGATATTGCGGGGCGAGCGTCCGACAGGTGGACTGCTGTCACTGCCTATTTGTATTATTCTTTTGGGGCACGACCAGGTTGCGGTCGATGTACCCGTTGTATGTATATTTTACTTTCTGTACTAGGATTACCCCAAGGAGGGGTGCACGGATAGCCGGGTTCTAGAGGGCAACGAGCCCGCATCTCATGGCATTGAGACGGAGGGGGCTTCACTCTAGAATTAGCGAGCTATTTGCCGCACTCGTAGGGGGTACAGGTTGACCCAGGAGGGGTGCCCAAGTCACCGGATTCCGTGAAGTGCTGGGTGGTCCATTCACGTTGCTAAAGGGGGCTGCCTCGCTTCAGGTTTTGGCGGGTAACTTGCCGCGCCCGTAGGGGTCTAGGTTTTCATTGCACAGGCTATCAACACGACCAGGGGAACGTCGGGTTTCAGTAGCGGCTCTGTGAAACCCAAGGATCCCAGATATCTGTATTGTTCTGTGATGCTGTACATATCTGTGATGTTGCATTTTATCACGCCTTGAGCGAAATATTATATATTGATATATATACTAGTAGATGTTGTATATGTTTTGCATCCGTGCTAGTCCAGTCCCCGCTCTGTCGTTAGTTAGCTAACCTAACGGGTAATGACGGGACCCAGTGGCGAATGCGGATGGCATATACGTACGTCATTATTTTCGTTCTTTATTGGTGTGATCAATTGATGGGACTGCGTTGATTCGGATCAATGCAAGTTAAACAAACCTAATCTGATGTTGTTGGAACATTTTTCAAAAAGCTGTTATTTGCAAGGACGTTCACTTTTATTTTATACAGTGGTATTCAGTTGGAATATCCTCCTCCTCGGTCGACGAGGCAAGGGCCGAGATCCCTTCACCGGGAGTGACCCCTTAGACAAAAGTTTGCGTCAGGGCAATAACTTCACTATAGCCGATTACTTTTGCTTTGCATCGTGGTATTCAGTTGGAATATCCTGCACCTCATTCTACGGGGAAAGAGCCGAGATCCCTTCACCGGGAGTGACCACTTTAGCAAAGGTTTTCGTTACTATATTTTTTCTAAAAAGCTATCCGTTCCTTCAACGATATCAAGTTCATTACGTTAATGGTTTTCGCCAGAAACCATTCGTAGCCCTCCGTCGTTTAATATGAATAGTCAATAAGTATTCAAGCTGTGTATGTTGGCCAAAGTCAAGGCACAGTGATTGGTAGCTATTGGGTATTCATATGTAGCATAGATAGATGCGTTGGTTTGGGACAGTCGTATAGCCTTGTTGGCCTTCGTCAAGGGCTTGTACGGGTGGGTTCAAATCAACCTGAAGAATGATGGGTAGAACTTGACATGTGACTTATGATTTGTTGTCCTTCATCAAGGTCATAAGAGCATGGGGTAAAAATCCACATCAGGAGTTTCTAAAGAAACTGAAACTTGCCAGATATGCTCATACCTTCTGGAGTGTGATAACGTGAGCGGATTCCGTCACGTTGTCATGCGATGATAGTTGGATCCCGATTCCCACTGATGAGTTGGTTTACTCCTCGGGTGATCCCGACTAATTCTTCTTTTAGGTTTGGAGGAGAATTTGACGGTACAGTAGGAGGTTTCCTGATTAGATAAATTGGTAACCATTCTGATCTAGGTTAGAGCGCACGCTGGGTGTTTCTTTTCTCTCTCTCTTTGGCAGCAACCATTGACCCGACCCTAGACTATGACTCAGAGACCAAGTTAACCGAACCATCTTATAAGACCGGCTTTTGGATTGTCAGAGTTGCAAACCTCATTGCCACTCCTACTTTTACCCTTTTCTCCAGGACACCCCGTATTACTACGAACGTCCACTTCCATTGGAAAAAACCATCGTATGGTTATATACGAAATAGAAGGAATTTATTCGAGGATGGTTTCCGGTTCTGGAGAAAACGGATAGGACTATTCAGTTGTCTTTTCCTTTTTACCTTCTCTCAAGTTGCGAGTACTCCTTGGTTTAGGAGATAGTACACCTATTACGCAAATTGGATAGTCTTCTTCCAAACCATAGGCAGGTGCCGAATGGTAGGGAATGAAGAAAACCAATTAGCCTAAACGGTGTATAGAAGGTATTATGTAAAGACAAAGAAAGGGATCAGAAGGAGGGCAAAGTAAATTGCGACTACTATTCATGAACAAACCAAGTATTTCATTACCACTCCCACTTCACCTTTATATTTCTCCAGGACACTCCGTATCACTGCAAAGATCCACAGTTTATTGGATATTCCATCGTATGGTTATATACGAACTCGAAAGGAACTTGTTCCAGTTCGGGGATGGATTCTGGTTCAGGAGAAATAGGAATAAGGTTTATTCGGTTGTCTTTTATCTTCACCTTCTCTCGCATTGCGAGTGCTCCTAGGATCAGGACAGTACACCCATTATGCTTATTGGATAGTCTTCTTCCAAACCATAGGCTGGTACCGAACGGTAGGGAAGGAAGAAAACCATTTGGCCTAAAGGGGTGTACAGAAGGTAACGACTAAAGACATATAAAGGGATTTGGAGAGATGGCAAAGAAATATACGGTTACAGTTGTGAATCTGGATAATGGAAGAGGTATTACTAGGAATATCAGGATACCCCTACGAAACATTTCAATGTTTCAGTTTCACTGTGTACTGTTAAAGGAAAACTGATTTCCCAATTAGACACTTGCTCCATGGTATGTATTTACCAAGTTTGATTCTCACATCTGTATGGTTTTACAGATGATGAGTGGGAGTAAGTTATTGGGAATTGGGTGATCATCCTCATTATATCGGGATTCGTTGTAATCAGTGATATTTGAGGAAGTCACCTGGATTGTTTGCCGGACGGCAAATATTTGGTTTTGAATATCCGCTGTTATGCACTAATTTCAAATTGATATATCTGTACGTCTATTTTCATAGAGTGAGATATACCTTTTTGAAATTATGTCTATGACATTTACCTATATCAGTGGATGGTTAGGTAAGGAGCATTAAACAGCGGTGTAATTCTTCATAACCATAAGTACAGTTTTCAACCTACGACACACAGGGAACGAGTTATTAGACTCAAGGGACTTATACAGAGTATTGTATGTTGTCCAGTGTCCATTAGGACAGAGGAGTTGGTTCTCGTACTATATTCGGTTTACTTATGACTTCTCTAGTTTTTAGACAGGTGTTTCGTAGAAACGCAAGGTCCGAATTTTGAGAAGTTATAGGTACTTGAATAAAGTAGAGAACCTGGTGTTGCAAGTATCGGGATTCTTCAAAGTTATCGAATATGTAGATACTTGTGTATGGTATTCAGTTGATAGTAATGATTAAGAGAACTTGCTTCTCTTTCAGGTTACTCATAATTGGAAGAATTCCTAAGTTGAGTAACGCTGATCGGCCTCCTTCCATTTAGTTGACATGCACTGGAGACAGCTGCATGATTTGAATCTGGTTCAATTAAATCAGTGCCTCTGTTTCTATATTGGATATAGAACAGTTCATATCTTAACGATGTTAAGGTACGGGGAGTTGTCCGGCCTATGCTTAAAACCAGACTCTGGATAACTCAAGGCACGTTTTTGTAATGGTTTTTTGTGGGTTGACCCAGGCTATGACGAGGGTTGACTTTCTACCATCTAGAAGATCAATAGTGATATTGTTCTAGATTCGCCACAGTTTTAATAAAAAAAATGGAATTTTTTTCAGAAAACAAAAGTGGGAGTATGGTAGAACTCGAAGTGATTCCAGAACCACAAACGATTACTGATGATTTTGATAGGAACCTAAAGATTCAATATGGTTTGACATTCCATTGGCCACTCCCCAGATATGGTGGGTAACCTCAGGCACCCGAGGGGTACTCCGATAGCCTCAAGGACGGTGGCAGGGAGGTTCTTGTTTACCCAGACATGCCATTGCTGTTGTTCCAGACTGTAAGACCCAGCGGGAGGATGAATATAGCGTCATTCTAAACTAGTTTTAGAAGTGTACGTTTATATGACTCTGCCAGAGGGTTGTCGTAGTCAGTGGGAGCAGCGGAAGTATTGGTGGACAAGTGGCTTATGTCTATTTATAGACTAAAGCAGATATAGCGGAGATAGATCACCTATTTCTGATGTGATAGTCATAGGTTTGACTTCATCAGAATAGGGGATGAATCTGTTAAGAAGGTAGTAGGGTGTGATGTCCTGGTATTTGGATGACATACACAGAGTAGGAAGTGATATTCCTATACTACGATCGGTTATACTTTGGTTGTCACACAGTGGTTTCTCCACATGGGACTTGGATATAATATCAAGACATTCTGGTTACTGGATCTATGGTTTTAGATCTGCATTTGGGTAGTTTCCCAATCAGGGTACTTAGACAGCATTCTGAAGGTGTTTTAGAATGGACGGCTCCTGGCACGGTAGTATACCTGCAGGTGATGGAGTCACCCTCTCTAAAGGTGTCTTACAGACTAAAGGGGAGAGGGATGTGCATGATTGGCAGATCACTTGCTTAGGCAATTGAGTCAATCATGAGATGTCAAGTTCCACACCAGATGTTGTTTTTGCACTAGATGCAATAAGTTGACATTGATCCAATCCTGGAGAAACAGTCGGAAGCAGTTTTAGAACATAAGTGGATGTTCTAGGGATATGATAATGACGGCCTCATTCGAGAGACAGTTATCATTCCATGCTTCCAAGGTGACTTGGACGACAGGGAGGTTGTCAGAGTTATAGTTTTCCTTCTGACGAGGGGCAGTATTTTGGACAGGTGGTCCAAGGAAATACTGAGGGAGGCATGGCGCAGGATACTGATTAAGTTCAGTTGACGATAAAGTCTAAGAAGTTTGGATTTGGAGTTCATTTATGAGCTAGGTCCCATCAGACATCCAGACACATTCTAAGACAAGTATTGCTCATTTCGGGAGATGGCATTCTCCGCGAACTTGAGATATTGAGAGACATAGAAAGAAACATCAATACGGATTCACTCACTGATGCTATTCCTCGAACGCAATAGTTTCGCAAACAGGATTTGTGAGACTGACTAGTAGAGGAGTTGGGTGTTCGGTATCACACGGGCTGTGAGTATGCGACATCGCAATAATTAGCCTTGAATGCAAGTGGGAGATTGTTGGAGATAGTGCCCTAAGAGTCAATTATTGGATCACAGGCACGTGATTGCAATGATTGAGGGAGGACCTATCCCGGTAGGACAGTCTTACTCAAGATGATAGTATGCTATCTGGTTTATCTTTATCATCGTGTACTGCTTTAGGTGACCAGACAGGTCGCTATTACACGTTGATAGAGCCCCTAGGATTCATGCTTGACTGCCAGCAGTATGAGGGCGATCATATACGTGGGAGCTGGTAGTCTATAAGCACATCCTTAAAAGGTCCCTAGTCGTAGGAGTTTCGAGACAGGACATCGATACTCCAGAGTAGACTAGTGTATATAGTCGAGACCCCGACGAGGGGCGGTGGCCGGTCTCACAAGCCACTAGTGTCAATTGGTTCACCTAAGATGTATACAGGTGCTCATTGGGTTATGAGTACACCGGACAGGACTCGCCGGGAACATGCTAGTTGGTCTTATACCTGACGTCAGATGGCAGTTCCCTATTGACATGTGTACAGGTTAGTTCATCGACCTAAGGATCGTCATTTGTCTCGTGTGAGTTCCCACTGTACTTTGATTACTACCCTACCACGCCCAAAGGAGACGCGCAAACAGGTTTTAGTTGGGTACAGTCCCGCGCCACATAGAGGCAGTGAGCGGATCTTCAAGGGTTCGTCTCTCCCGGTATTGGGGCGTGAGGTCGCGCTTTGTCTAGGAGAGCCATTACACAAAGCCCTCGGCCGAGGCAGGAGATTTACTGGTAGGTATTCCAGTAGTATCTCAGGGTGTTCTGGGCTACACTCCGACACGACTTGTACCGCTTTTGGGGGTCTGACTTTTACCAACCCCCTAGGCCCGCCATGCGATGCTCATAGACGAACGGACCGGACTGTACGGATATTGTCACTGACAGGCTCAGTAGGGTGTCAGGATGAGTTCGCTCATCGATGTCCCTTTTGGTCAATACCTGGTAGCCCGTTACGTATTGGCTAATAGCTCTGACGTGCTAGTGGTTAAATCCACAACCAAAGTATTGACGAGTCTTTAGAGTCCCCCACAGACCAGTTTCTCAAGTTTCGGGCGAAACGCTGTAGAGGCCGTATGGAGATATGGCAGGGTTCGATCAGATTCGTGCGGTATTGCACGGATCATGATCGGACGGGTAATACTAGCGGGCTTTGGTTTAAGCCGGATCCTAGTATTGTACAGTGTAGATTTTGTCTCATTGCATTTGTATTCGGTCGGAATACAAATGCAGGTATGTATATACAGTAGCGGGGTTTTCCTGTAATTTATTACGGGATCAGTTTTTTGGAGTTGCCAGTTTGCTTTCCGTTTCGGCCATATTTCTTTGTATCTATCATTGGCCGAAGATTGGTGGAGGAGGGCTTATTTGCATTTGTGCAAATAAGCATTTGTGGAGGGTGGTATTTGCATATTATTGTATCATGATAGTTCCACCATCACATTGACTTCTTAGTTCATGATGGTTCATGATGGCTTGACCTTTTGGAGTTATGATTGGTTGGTTGAGTGTTGGACTTTCCTTGTGATGATTTCTTCTCATAATCTCATTGGACTCTCCCTTGCATTATTGTTCCCTCTCTCAATTTTTTCATTCTCCCTACACCATATGCATGGCCGGCCAAGGGAGTAAAGGAGCTGTCCAAATTGTTAGTGGTGGGATTTTGGTTCTCCTCATGTTTGTAAAATCCCACAAGTTCCATCTCCATAAGCTCAGTTCATTTCCTCCACCATATGGCAACTCCATACAACCCCAAGAGACATATAAGTTCTACAGATTTTCTACAGCATATCTTGGGCACGTTGGCTCGCCAACATCGTGCCCGAGTTGCCTCGGTCCAGAGGAGGGAGCCCGTAAAAGAAGCCGGTGATGTGGTGCCCTTCCGGCGAGGAGGCGAAGACCGGAGATTCCGCGGGGAGATCGGGACGACGACGAGAAGACCGAAGGACACGGATCGCTCGGTATATCTCTCTTCCGTTCTTTAGTTAGCTAGTAGTTAGGTTAATGGCCCGATCCGGGTTAAAAGTGTGCGGTAGTGCCGGTTTACTAGTTTGTAAAGTTTTTCGTTTCCGCGTTTCCGGCGTCGGATTGACGGCCGGGGCGCCGCCGTGCACTTACATAATACGGATGCAAGTTTGTGATTTTTGGGGCTTAGGAAGGGTAATGAACTCCCCACCTAATCTGGATTTCGCCGTTCCCCTTAAATTCTGTATTAATATGCAAACAACCAAAAATCAAAAACACGCACAATTTTTTATTGCTTTTTGCGGCGCTGCGAATTTTGCAAAGAAACCTGCAGTAAATTTGTTATTGGAGCAGACAGAGCGAGAGATAAGAAAGATAGAGAGGACCTTAAAGAAATTGGTACGGTGATCTGCTTGATGTGCCGCGGAAACGCGGTGGGAGCTTACTATTGCCGCGGAAGCGCGGTCATTTAAGGAGATCATTGCACAAAAATTTAGGCAACTGCTTCTGTTGCCTCACTGAGCTCCCTGGATTATTCTGAAAAAAAATTCACTTGCTCCACAGATTGCAGATTTCCTCGCAACAAATCACAACAAATCGTTTAGTGTTTGTACGAATTTAGATCTAAAAATATAGATGGAATAAATTTTTCAACTAAAATTTCAAAAAGGAACAAATTAGCGCACTATCCCCGGCAACGGCGCCATTTGATTGAATGATTCTCGGCGTGTCGGTAGAAAATGTATAGAAATCACAACCAAAGAAATTTTTTGACCGCAATCAATAACGGTGTCGATTGTAGAGCGTTAGCGAGTGCGGATCGTCCACAGGGGAAGTGTGATCCGTTCGTAATTCGAATTAGATGAATTGAAAATTAAAGAAGAGAAAAAAAAAGAAAATTCAATTCAAGATTTAAAAATAAATTTCAAGAATTATCAAAATCTAAATCTAATTAACAAGAAAACATTAAAATCATGATGTAAGAATTGATGATATCCAATCCAATAATCAAGAATCAAAGTGAGGCTCGTAGGAATCGATCGAACCTATAGACGTGATGAAATATATTGATTATGCATTCTTATCCATCGATGAAATTGATACTAGATCGATGATGATCAACGAGAATTAGGGATTTCTTGCGGAAACTAAAGTTTCATCATCTATCCCTTGTCCTTTCATTGATTTCATTCATATTCTAGCCTCTAGTAAATTCAAGAATCGATCGTGGATCCCTAATTAAGAGCGAACACAATCAAGAAAGCATCGCTCGAAACTAGGTCGTCGATTCTTCAATTTACTAAGGTTTACAAAACTCGTAGGACTTAAGAATCGTTTCAAGATTTGTAACACCATCATCTATTGATTCTCTCGACTCCTTCACGAGCGGAGTTTTACTCAAACATCATAACAAGAAACATAATCAAGAATTGAGATCGAATCATGATGAAAGAATGTAAAGAAAGCAAGATAAAGAATTTCACTTTTTATTTATCAACAATTTCGTTACAATTCTCTCAAGATCTACAATGAGGAAAGAACTCGATCGTCGATTTGGCTTCGCTCGTCTTCGTGAGTCTCGGATCGTCTTGGATCACTTGCTCGGATGAAGATTGGCTTCGCTCCTAAAAAGGTTGAAGGCTTCTTGCTTGAATTATACTCGGTGATCTTGAATTTGGCCTTGGATTTTGAATTGGGGATTAGGGTTTACAAGTTGTGTCACTCAACTTGTATTAGAAATGGATGTAATGAACAACCCTGAACCGTAGATCTAGGTTTCCTTTTATAGCCATAATAACCTTAGATCTAGAATTCAAATTTCAAATTTCCCTCCAAAATGAACAACTTTTCCCTCCAAAATGAACCACCTCATTTGAATTTTCCCTCCAAAATGAACCACCTCATTTGAATTTTCCCTCCAAAATGAACTACCTCATTTGAATTTTCCCTTCAAAATAAGGTTGTTGAAAGAATCATCTAGATGAAGTTTGTTGGAGGGAATATTCTAGAATGAGGTTGTTACAAGGAGCCTTCTAGAAGAAGGTTGTTATAAGGAGGCTTCTAGAAGAAGGTTGTTGGAGAGAGCCTCCTAGAAGAAGGTTGTTGCAAGGAATATTCTAGAGTGGGTTTGTTATGCTGAGCCTTCTGGATGAAGTGACGTGTTGTTCTGGAGTCTTCTGGAAGCATTGTTAGTTACAGGAAAGCCACATGTGGAAATTGAAGCAGTGACGTCACCAGATTGCCATGGATCCGCGGCGGGAACGGGTATTGGGCCGTGGATCCGCGGCCTAATAATAGCCTTGCTGCTTCAAATTTCTTTTCTTGTTTTGGGCTGACATTCTGGCCTTTTTCTGATGTGTTGAATCTCATAATTCTTCCTTGATCACTGCCAGATCTCAAGTCCTGAACTTGGCGCATTTTTATCAGCACTTTTAACTGTTTTGGCTTTTCTCCTGGAATTTCCTGCACAGATTCTCGAGACAAGTGTTGCGCTATACAAAGATAATGCGATGCATTGATAAACACTCAATTTTCCTCAAAATGTCGGTTTTAAAGTATAACACAAGTAATTTGGTATTTTACGGCTGTTTTTCTAATATGTGCTATACTTATACCGGATACTTCTAGATGAGTGCAAATGGAAGGGAAATTGTCGTGTTAAAAATGCAATATTTTCGACTGATCAGTACTCTTGTGATCCGCCACGAGTTTATTTTAGTAGATGTCATTCTATTTATTGTTGTAAACATTTGGATTAATGTTTGCAAGTGGAAATTGTGAGCTCAAGTCATCATTATGAGCATTAATTGTGACATATGAATGGGTGATGACTCATGGCCTTTTTATTTGTGCAAATGTCACATTGGTGATTGATGATTGTTTCGAAATAATGGTTAGAGAGAGAAGGCAGCCATAGGCTTGGGGTTTGCTCTTGGATTATTATTCTAGTGCTCTCACTTTTATCTCAACGCAATAGAAAAGAAAAGCCTCTTTTTCTTCCTACTTCCTCTAGCTCACAAGTTTCACCATGGCTTCATCTTCAACCTCCATCCATACACTCTCATGCATTGAGAATCAATGGATGCTTAAGACAAAATTATCACACACATTCTCTACATCACCTTGGACATGTCGGATAGAAAACTTCATGTCCGAGTTGCTTCGGTTTGAAGCGGGAGCCCGTAAAAAGACTTCTTCACGTGGTGCCCTTCCGACGAGGAGACGGGAGATTGGAGATGCCATGAGGAGCTAGGGTTGGTGGCTAAAGACCGAAGGATATAGATCGATAGTTATAGCCTTTCTATTATCTTCTTAGTTATCTAGTTTAGTGTTAATGGTTCGATCCGCATGAAAGACTACGATAGCGCCGGTTTTGTAAAAAGTTTTTGTTTCGCATTTGGCCTCGGATTGAAGGCCGGGGCGCTACCGTAGACTTACATCATCTGCCACGTGGTATGATCTAGGAGATCGCCGATATCGAGCATCATCATTAGCCCCCCACTCTCGTCCCGGCCAGCTGACGGGTCGAGTTGAGAGTGGTCTGCATGGTCACCCGGGGTGAGCTCTCTTCCGAAGATATCGTCGGGCTTGTCCCCGGGCAATTCGTTGTCTTTTTATGGATGACGCAGGCGAATCAGGACGAGACCTTCTGCATTAAAGAGGGTGCGCCGGTTCGTGCACTCCGTCACTGAAGCGACAGTCGACGTGTCGAGCGTCAGTTAGGCGACGCGACGTGTTGCAGACCGGCGGCGTCTGATGGGATGTTGTCCAATGTGCGCGCGCCAGGTGGAGCGATCTGGGTCGTCCTATGTGAGGGGTTGTTTTTGGCGGGAGTTGGCGGTGGCCGTTGGATTGGGACACCGAAGGCTATAGGTAGAGGTGGGGCCCACTTCAGGGCCTATCTCTCTTAATATTTTCCTCATCTTTCATCTCGTAAGCTCGACGCTCTTATCCTAGGTCGGATCTTCTGCTTTCCCGAGGGCTTCTCAATCAGGTTAGATGTCTTGTTTTTTTCTTTCTTCTGCTTCTTCTCCTTCTGAGTCGAGCCTCTTCTCCTTTTTGGCAGGGCGAATGGTTCAATCCCAGACTCTTGGTGCCTTCGGCGCTCAGTCCCGAAGGAGGGACCATGGTGCGGCCTTGCCTCTGGCTGACTCGAGCCCCACGCTGGATGTGCCCCCGACGGCGGGGCCACCTTCCCTGCCACGGGCTCTTAGTGATTGTTCCAGTGGCGACCAAAAGCATACACGGGTTCCCGACTCTAAGACAAGGGACACAGAAGAGAGCGAAGACGGGGTTCCTTTCAAGTGGAAGAGGACAGTCTCTCGTGCACCGCCGGCGGACATTCTAGAGGGGACCCCCATGCAGGAGGGGGACACCCAGTTCGTGGTTCCGTCGGGACTCTCCGTTGCGGCCAGTCTTCTTGTTGGCATGGAGGAGTCGGCCGGGGGACAAATGCCACGGGGGACCTTGAGGGCCCGAATGGCTGCTATCGCAGAAGAGGCGGTTCAGGTATGCACTCCCTCGGGTGTTGCTTCAGGCGACCTTTTCTTAGTTCGGGTGTCCTTAGGTTTTCCTGCCATTTTACGCCAGGTCCTTCAGCACTGCGCCCTTATCACTTGTATGGAAGCCGAGGGGGATATTCGGGCCGTAGGGTCAGCAGAAGAGTCTTCATCGGAGGTCAAAGATCTGCGACTCGAGCTACGTCTGGAGAGGGAGAGGTCACTCGCCTTCAAAGCTCGGTCGGAAGTTGTGGACCTCACCGTTTTGAAGTGTCGGGAGTCCTACCGCCGCCTGAGCGATTCCCACCGAGTCGTTGAGGCAAAGTTGGTGGAACTGTCCGATCGTTTTGCGACCATGAAGAGGGCGAGGGATGCCAGTAGGCGGGATGCCGATGCGGTACGTCAAGCGGCGGAGGTCGCCGAAGCCTGGACTAGGAGGGCGGTGACGAATTACAATGAGTCGGACCAGTTTTATATCGACCTCGGCGAGGCTTCTACCATTGCATGGAACAAAGCTCTTGATGCCATCAAGAAGCAGCTTCCGTAGTTCGCCGACGGTGAGCTCCGTGCTCGGGTCCCACTCTCGGTGGTCCCACCTCCGGTCGATAGTGATGAGGAGAGTGAGGTCTAGGCGGGGCTTATTGCCCAGTCTTTTTGGTTTTTCGTCCTCTCTCTCTTGTAAGCCACCGGGTAATTTGATAAGGCCGGGGAGCCCATAGTACCCTTGTAAAAGCTTTGACTTTTTGAATAAAATCTTTTTGTTTTTGCAGTAGTGTTTGTGCTTGCATTTCCTTTTGTTGGTTGACACTTGTATCTGCACAGTACTGCTTTATGGTCGGCATGTTCCTCGTCTAGCGATTACTCGTCAACTTGACTCTGATCATTTTCCGAGTGTGCGAGGACCGGCAGGAAGTCGGTGTCCCCATGGCTCCGAAGTCGAAGTGTAGATCGCTAAGACGTTGATAGATCGGATGCCACTTGTTGAGTTCATTTTCCTTAGTTGTTGGAGGGGCCATAATTGGTCAACTGAGGATATTACCGAGAAGGGTAGCTGCTCGGTGCCTCCTGGCGAGGGTTTGATCCTCAGAGTGAGAGGGGCCGTGAGAGGCCTACTGAGGATGGTTGCTGAGCAGGGTAGTTGCTCACTGCCTCTTGGCGAGGGCTTTGAGCCTCAGCGTGAGAGGGGCCGTGAGAGGCCTGCTGAGGATGGCCGAGCATGGTAGCTTCTCAGTGCCTCTTGGCAAGGGCTTTCATCCTTAGCGCTGGAGGGGGACCGTGAGAGGCCTGCTGAGGATGGCCGAGCAGGGTAGCTGCGCGGTGCCTCTTGGAGAGGGATTTGATCCTTAAGGATGCCCGAGAGGGGTTGCCGCCCGGTGCCTCTTGGCAAGGGCTTTGATCCCTGGTGGTGTGCCAGGAATAACACAGCACGTGTTGTGCTAAGCGGTTGCCTCTTTCGAGGGCTTTTGGGTCCTTAAGGATGGCCGAGCAGGGTTGCTGCCGGTGCCTCTTGGCGAGAGCTTTGATCCCTGACGTCGTGGGGTAGGGAAGCTGCCGGCCAAAGATAGACGAGTAGGGTAGCATCAGTGCTTACTCTTAGTAAGGGCTTTGATCTCTGGCATCGTGAGGTAGGGAAGCTACCAGCCAGGGATAGCCGAGCAGGGTAGCTGCAGGGCTGCCTCTTAGTGAGGGATTTGATCTCTGGCGTCGTCAGGTAGGGAAGCTACCAGCCAGGGATAGCCGAGCAGGGTAGCTGCAGGGCTGCCTCTTAGTGAGGGCTTAGCTGCTGGCAGGGCCGTAATTAGCCAACAAAGGATGGCTGAGTAGGGTAGCCGCTCGGCTGCCTCTAGGTGAGGGCTTAGACCACAAAGGTAGAACTCTACCTTTTTGCAATACTCTAACGTTCCCTTCTTGTTATTCGGATGAAAAGGACTTTTTAGAAAAAATTTACATCATCTTGGTGACAGGAGGGGTGTACACTCATAGGTAGTGAGTTCACCGGTACAGCTTGAGCTTCTCGGCGTTGTA
Organism: Agapanthus africanus; assembly: GCA_030015575.1. Taxonomy (NCBI): domain Eukaryota; kingdom Viridiplantae; phylum Streptophyta; class Magnoliopsida; order Asparagales; family Amaryllidaceae; genus Agapanthus; species Agapanthus africanus. The sequence continues at coordinate 281,932,199 of JASDDO010000022.1, forward strand.
AGGCCGCGGAAACTTGCGCCCGTCCGCGTCCTGTAAGCGGTTGGCTCAGCCGGGAAGTACCTCGGCGACGAGGAAAGGACCGTCCCATTTTGGGAAAAACTTATGTAGCCTGCCTTGATCGCTAAACTCGTTCCGCCGTAGGACCAGGTCTCCGGTCTTGAAGGAACGAGGATTGACCCGCGCGTTGTAGTATCGGGCAGTTTGCTGCTGATAGGCGGCAGCCATGATCTGAGCCCGGTCTCGTTTCTCCAGCAATATGTCCAGGTTGGTCCGTAGTGCCGCGGAGTTCGCTTCGTCGTCAAAGTGTTCGACCCGGTGACTGGGTAGCCCGATCTCCATCGGGACCATCGCCTCGGTCCCGTAGCAGAGGCTGAAAGAGGTTTCCCCGGTGGGGGTCTTCTTCGACTTGCGCAGGGCCCATAATACCCGGGGAAACTCCTCAACCCAACTGCCTTGGCGTCCCTCCAAGCGGGTCCGGAGACCCCGGAGGACATCCCGGTTAGCGACTTTGGCCTGCCTGTTGCATTGGGCGTGTGCGACCGCGGCGAATTTCATGAGGATATGATATTCGCTGCAGAAATATTTCACCTTCTTGTTCTCGAAGTTCGTCCCTTGGTCGGTAATGATACACCTCGGGATGCCGAACCGGAATATCAGGTTGTTCTGTAGGAACTTGATGGTCGTGGCAGCGTCCGGTTTTCTGATGGGGACGGCCTCGATCCACTTCGTGAATTAATCCACCGCGATTAGAACATATTTGTGCCCGCCCATGCCGGTAGTGAACTGGCCTATCATGTACAATCCCCACTGGGTGAACGGCCATGATAAGGTCAGCACGGTTAGCTCGATGGCTGGGAGGCGAGGTATGCTTCCATGGAGTTGCCAGGTTTTACATCTCCGGACGAGCTTCTGGGCGTCCTCGTGAATGGTGTACCAGTAATACCCCTGGAGCAATGCCTTCTAGATTAAGGTTCGGGCCCTTTGGTGTGCGCCGCCAACCCCTTCATGGATTTCACGGAGGACGTAGTCGGCTTTGTAGGGGTCGACGCATCGGAGCAGGGGCTGAGTGAAGGATTTCTTATAAAGGTTCCCATTGCTCCATACGAAGTGACGGGCTTTGGCTCAGAGACGACGGGCTGCTTCCCGATCTTCTGGGAGTGTGCTATCCCGTAGGAATTCCACGAGGGGCTTCCTCCAGTCTTGGTCGCCCTCCTGCGCTGCATATACATGAAGCATCATCGTCCTGTCTTCTACGCTGGGCCGGGACAAGGTCTCTAAAAGGATAGATCGCTTGTTGTTGGCCGAATAGGATGAAGCCAGTTTGCTCAAGGCGTCGGCTTGGGCGTTTATCAGCCTGGGTATTTTCTCTACTTGGACCTCGTCGAAGTTCTTCCGAAGTTCTCTTACCTCGGCCAGGTACTTTACCATTAGAGGTTCCCGGGCCTCTAAGTGACCGGTCACTTGGCCAACAATAGGGCTGAGTCGCTGCGGATTCGAATTGTTTTCAGCCCCAGCCCGGAAGCCATGCGCAGCCCAGCCAGCAGGGCCTTGTATTCCGCCGCGTTGTTTGAGGCTTTGAACCCGAGCTTTAGGGTGTACTCTATTTCTGCCTCATTCGGGCCCCGAATGATGAGGCCTGCGCCACAACCTTCCTCGGTTGAGGACCCGTCGACGTAAATGACCCACTTTGGGACCGAGTTGGGTTTCCCCACGATTGGGTGCTAAGCAGTGAAGGTCGGCGTGGACTCCGGCCCCTTTCTGGGGAAGGTGCACTCGATGATAAAATCGACCAAGGCTTGTGCTTTGATGGCCTGCCTTGGACGGTATTTTATGTCGAACTGGGACAGCTCGCACATCCACTTCTGTAATAGGCCCTAGGATTCGGGTGACGTGAGGATAGCCCCAGCGGGGGCTCAGTGAGAACGAGGAGAGTATGTGCCTGGAAGTAGTGTCGGTAACATTTCAGAAAAATAAAATATTATTTTTAGGGAATTTTTATAATTTAATATTAATTTTAAATGAATATTTTAATATTTCGGTATAATTAAATAACAATAAATTGGGGGGAAATTTTGAAAATTATAGAAATTACTAAAAGAGCGTGTATTATGTGAAATATGAAAATTTTAAGTTTTTATGATTAATTTGACACTAATTTAGTGCTAATCGCGATTAAAAATCGCTAAGCGGACTTTACGCGTATTTTGTGCAAAACATGCACCGTATCATTTTTACACTTGTTGCATATTTTTCCATGGCTTTTCTTCATGTTTTAAAGCATGGTTGTTGATTTGTTGGTAAATAGAAAAGAAAAGGGGAAAAAGAATAAAGAAATAGATATGGGTGAGAGAGAGAAAGGTGAGGATTTAGGTTGACTTTTTCTTGAGCCATCCCCTCTTCTTTTGTTCACTCATTTTCCTCTCTCTCTTCTCTCTCCTTGCTGCTGCTGCTGCCTCATTCTCTCCCCCTCTCTACCTCCTCAAAACACCTCAATAAACATCTCAAAACTCATACCCCCATTTCACAAAAAGTGTGCACAAGCTCATGGAAAACACTTTGGACCAAGAAAGTATTCATTTTGGCGCTGTTGAGGATTCATGAGTTTATAATGAGGTAATTTCTTCACAACTAGTGTAGTATTTCTTGTGCTTAAGCCTCATTTCAAGTTTGAAATCGATGTCGGGTAGTTTAGTGCACTTTGGACTTTACTAAAGAGGGTTAGGGTTTAAATGGAGTAGTGTGGTGAACTTGAGTGTGTTTGGTGACCTTAAACCCCCCCTACAATGTTTTATACCCAGACCGAACACATACATAACCTGAAACCCAAAAATAAGGAATTAAGAAACTTTCATGTCGGTTTGTGATGACTTTGAGGGTGCAGGGAAATCTGGAATGAACTGGGATTTTTACTGAAAAAATAAACATGTCCAGAGACCAATTTGAGACCCTAGGAACCCCCTGTAGCAAGACGAACCCCATTGAAGCAGGCATGGCCTGCCTGGCCGGAATTTAGGTGGAGGGGATCGGCCACTTGGTGAGAGGGTGGGTCCAGGTTGCTTCAGTAGGTCATACGTACCCTGTATATCACCCTAGTGTTATTTTGGAACCTTGGTTTCACCTGAGACAAAATCTGGGAACACTTTTATAAGTTGTTGCCTTATGTTTTGCATGTGTTTGAATTCAAGTTTTGGATATTTGGTATTGTATTCAATTACTTGATGTTTGTACGTCTATATCGATTGATATTTGGTTGAATTGCAAGATATAGCCCATAGGTTTTGACCTATGGATGATTCGTGCGACATTTTGGTTTTCGTGTGCCGTTTTGGCTTTGATTTGGTTTTGATACGATGCGATACGTGTGACATGTAGGTACCCCCACGACGATTCGAGATGATGAAAAGGATGATGGTGACATCAATATCGGCAAGCAAGATCCAGGTGAGTAGATTATATCTACGGGGGAAGTCGGGGGTATGGCGTATAGCACCCCCGCAGTTCGATGTTTAGTATAGTATATATATATACTATATATATGATAGCTTATTGTGTGTCGTGGATATTTGAGATGAGATTAGGTGTACTATGGTTAGATTAGGGCGTAGAAGTAAACTAGTGTAGTTCCTAGTTGCGAACCCTAGAATAGGTTTACACCCACATGCATACACATGCTTATTTATTATACATATACCTAGATGATGAGGATAGTGGATGATATTTGGAGATGAGTCGATGAGATTGGGCATAGTGCCATGAGATCGGTGATATGATGTGATTCGTATTTGGGATACGACATGTGATTTTAGCGGGCCTTTGGACGTGTGTTCCACACACACAATTATATTTATATAGATGGTATCGATTTGTACTAGACTTAGATCAGTACCCCAGATCATGAGATATGATGATAAGGATACCAGATAATTGATGAGATGGATGTGATATTGACCCGTACCCAGCTTTTAGGATGCCGTACGATGAATTACCGTATGAGCTTTATATTGATGATGGATCTGCACTCATGACTCGAGAATGTCATATGATATTGTATCGTACGCGGTACCTTTGAGGCGGGATCACCGACTATTATACTTATATATATATATATATATATGTATATATATATATATATGTATATATATATATATATGTATATATATATATATATATATCGACTCAGATTTAGGTGGTTTCCATACCCCTCCTGATTGACTTGTTAGTTAGAGCTGTAGTTTTGATAGCGGATGGTTGGCTAGGTTGATGTCATACCTATTTTAAAAACTAACGAATCGGGAGTATTTTATAGACCGGCAAAAGGATTCTACGGATATTTTCAAAAGACGCATCCTTTCTTAAAAACACTATAGCCGTTATTTTACTAAAAACCCCGATTCGTTATATTTCAAATGGCAAACTGTATGACTTTTTATATTGATGCAGATGCGTCACTGTTGCATTTATTAGTCGATTCCTGTATATTCTTGTTATTCGCATCGCATTGCATGTGCAAATGGTTATTGTTATATTAAACTCAAGCTGTTAGGACACCAGCAAAATTATCGATGATGCATATGTTCCACGTACACCTGCTTGCCGGCTCACACACTTCATCATCGATAATTGCCATGTCACTACACTGTAGTACTGTTGCATTCAGGATATGATCTCTTGTATGGCATACTTGTGTACACCCCATATTTACATACATAAGTATTTGCACATACATAGATTATTCTTGCTTGATTAGAGATTTGGGAACCCCAAGATACTTTTTAAAACTGATTCATTTTAAAAGAGCGGTTTCCCTCAATATGAACATATTACTATTCCATATTACATGATATACTGATATGCTTACATTTCTTTTACATGTCACATACATCATGCTTTTGATTATACGCATTGAGATATGTTGTTTCCATGATATTTCTGGATTTGGGAACCGTGGATATTTAAAAAGAGAGTATGTAATTGTTTTAAAAACCCGGTTACCATTGATATGATATTTCAGTGCGTCCACCATGTGTTTTCTCGGTGCTGAGAGCGACATGTGAAACCCGATTCGAAGAGGCGGATGAGGCCGATTACGGGTACATGGTGGACCCGGTATGGTACCCGGGGCGAGAACGGATCTGCTGTGTAGCTAGACGGTGAGCCTGACAGAGGGACCACTATCTACCGGTGATTGTATTTGAGCTCGGCGGATATCCGGAAGATACCGACCGGGGTGGAGAGATGATGTGGGCCGATCCGCACTGACGGAGCCTAATATATGAGGATTTACGTACCGATGCTAGGCACAGGTTTCATGATGTTTTCGAGTGTCGATGCTTGACACTCAGGTTCCATGATTTTGATATGTCGCGAGCGACACATGTTGATTTACATCCTCATACTTCCATGCATAGGTTTATGATATTTACTTGCATGATGCTTATTGTCATTGGGTGACACGTAGATGACATCCACATATTCATAGAATTCATAATATAGTCGACATTGTTCATATATCATATTTATGATATGTTATTACCTGAGGCACTGGCACGAGCACTTGGCACTGCACTCATGTATAGATGTTACATTGTGACTTTATCATGCTTCAGACTTATTCATTTGAGCTTTATATATATATGATCATATTGACCTAGGATTGTGTCATACATACGATTTCTGCTCTGTGATGTTCTCTATTCACGAGTTGGCAAGTCACCTCCGTTGTGCCACAGTTTTTTGCAGGTTTTGCCGTACAGGTTCCATTGCGGCTTTCCGGCACACTGCTTCCTTTACGAGTGACTTGCTTTGGTAGGTGGATTCTTTTACATCAGAACCACCATTGTATATGTATTATTCGGTTGTATATAGAAATTCCATCAACCAAACTTGTATATTGTTTCAGACTTAGAAAACCAGTTGTGTATTATTTCGACCTTAGAGTCGCGCGTTGTAGTATTACGGTTTTCATGCTGTTTTGAGTTTCTTTTTGAGTTTTGATCCTTGCCCTTTGGCGTTGTATATCATATTGCTTGTGTGGTTGTAACCGTCGATTGACGAAGAGCTGGCTCCCGCTTGGGGATGCCTTTTATCATTGTGTATATATTATTCTTGTTGTACCCCGTTCGGGGCCAATTTTTACGAAGGAAACTCTGCCGAAATTTTCAGAAAAGAATATAGATTTTAAAAATGCATATTCGGCTTACTTATTTGAAAATCTTGTTTTTTAAAAACATGTTTTCCTTACTTCTTAAAAACTAGTTTTCTTATTTACTCCTTAAAATGGTTTAAGATTTCTGGGAATTTTTTTGGCTTACTTGAATTAGATGGGGTCCTATAGACTTCATATGATTCAAGGGCCAATCACGAGTTATTTCGGGTAGTGATAGTGTCGCAGCTTCCTTGAGGCCATAATGAGTGCCAAGATAATCTTCTCTATGGCTGGGTATCTCGTCTCTGCGTCTTTGAAGACGTGGCTCACGTAGTACACTGGTTTTTGTGCTCCATCGACCTCTTGTATGAGCACTGAGCCTGCTGCTTGGTCGGATACTGCCAAGTACAGAGATAGCTCATCTCCCTCAACTGGTCGGGTGAGCAGCGGTGGCGTCGCAAGATGCCTTTTTAACTGGTCGAAGGCGGACTGTCACTCTTCTGACCACTCGAACCTTGAAATTTTCCTTAGAGCTTTGAAGAATGGGAGGCATTTTTCCCAAGGCCTCGACATGAAGCGGCTCAGAGCGGACACCCGCCCTGTCAGTCGCATGATCTCGACATTGGTCTGAAGTGGGGTCATGTTGAGGATAGCGTCGATTTTTTCCGGGTTAACCTTGATCCCGCGGTGGGAGACCATGATACCGAGGAACTTTCCTCTGGTGACCCCAAATGGGCACTTGGCTGGGTTCAGCTTCATCTTGAACTTGCGGAGTATCTCGAAGGCCTCACCCAGGTCCTTGGCATGGTCGGTCGACAAGACCGATTTGACTGGCATATCGTCAACGTAGACCTCCATATTCCTGCCGATCTGCAGCTTGAACATGCGGTTGATCAGCCGTTGGTACATAGCCCCGACATTTTTGAGTCCGAAGGGCATCACCTTATAGCAGTATACCCCCCAGTCCATCATGAATGCGGTGAGATCTTCGTCTGCCAGAATCATGCGGATCTGATTGTAGCCGGAGAAGGCATCCATGAAGATCAATAGTTCGTGGCCTGCCGTGCCGTCGACAAGCTGATCTATCTGAGGTAGGGGGTAGTTGTCTTTGGGGCAGGCCTTATTGAGGTCAGTGAAGTCGACGCACATGCGCCACTTCCCGCTTGACTTTTTGACCAGGACGATGTTCGCTAGCCACCCTAACTAAGGCACATTCCGAATGAAGTTGGCAGCGAGGAGTCGATCTATCTCGTCCTCGATAGCCTTTTGTTTGCCCGGGGGCGAAGCTTCGCTTCTTCTGTCTGACAGGTAGGGCCGTAGGATCTACCTCGAGCTTGTGGGATATAATTTTGGGGTCGATCCCTGGCATGTCAGCAGGTGCCCAGGAAAACACGTCGGAGTTGTTTCTGAGGAAATGAACCAGGTCGTCTCGCTGAGTACCTGTCAGAAGCGACCCGATCTGAATGAGTCTTTCGTCATCCTCTTCTACAAGGGGGACCTCTGTCAGAGGCTCCACTAGGGTTCTTCGGATCTCTTTATGATCGTCTCAAGTATCCAGGGAACCCCTAATGTCACCCCCGCCCTCAACATCGTCGGCTGGCTCCTCCGATGAAGATGTTGCGGTGAAGCAAACCTTTGCAACTCGCTGGTCTCCGTAGGCTCGACCTATCCCTCCCTGCTTGAGAGGGAACTCATCGCCAGGTGGTAGGTCGATATCTGGGCCCGAAGGAAGTTCAGTATCGGGCGGCCGAGGAGGATGTTGTAGGCCGATGGGATCCTTGCTACGATGAATTCCACCGGAGCTGTCCGCATATGACCGGCCTCCCCGATATTGAACTGTAGAGTGATTACTCCTTCCGCCAGGATGGAGTGGTTTGTGAATCCTAAAAGGTATGGGAGGACGGCCTTAGGTCTGCCGTGGTGAGCCCCATGCGCAGAAAACAGTCGTAGAAGAGAATGTCTGCCGAGCTTCCCGAGTCGACCAGGATCCTGTGCACCTCGTATTGATGGAACCGAGCCTTAATCACTAGGGGTCATTGTGGGGCAGGGATATGCCGTGAAAGACCCCATCGTCAAAAGTGATCGGCTCGGTTTCCCTGGCCTTCTTCCTTGGCCGGCCGTCGGCCCCCGCGGCTGGCATGGCATGCCGAGTCTCGTAGGCACTCGATGTACCCCCCGCCGTCGCGATAATGATTTTGGACGAGCCTCGGCTCATTTCGGTGGGGTCCCTTACGTTCCCTGGTGGGGCTGTTTTCGAGCTGCCGTGGGAAGTCTCGCATGCGCGACCCCATCGAGGGAGGGGGTGCCGGTCGTGCCTGCGAACAGGCGAGCTGACCGCCACCGCCTCGGAGGGGACAGGGGTGCGATGAGACTCGGGGCGAAACTCTCTGGTGTAAGACCTCGAAGACAAACTTAGTGGTGCCCACCAGGATTTCGAGTACGTCGGCTCGAGAAAGTCATGGTTTTCAGAAATGATGAGGCAGTGGTCGGCAGGGCCATGTGGACGGCGCCCTCTCTTCCACCGTAGGGGTCCTGGCCCCGAGGCGGGGGAGCGGCGACCTAGGGATTATGCCTCGCCATTTGGACACGAACGAGCGCCTCCATGAAGGATGCGAGTCGGTCTATCCGGCCGGCGAGGGCGTTGATGACATTCGGTGGAGGAGGCTCATCTGTGCCAACGTTGAGTGGGAGGCGGCGGTTGGCGCTTGGATCATCTTGAGGATCGCTCACCATTAGAGTGAGATCGGCAGGCAAACTTTTGTTTTTTTGGAATCTTCGTTCCCACAGACGGCGCCAGCTGATGGAGGGTGGAATCTCCTTCAGATGTTGCTTCCCGTTTGATCTGCGGTTGGCTGCGACATGTAGCTGAGATTGGATCTGGAGGCTGTCGCTCATGAAGCGTGTAGAACTCAATGGGTTGAGGTTGTGGATGCCGAGCTACATGTAAGGAAGTCCCGGGGTGGTTGTACCACCGAGGAGCCGCCGACGATCAAGTTAGTCTAGAGATCCGAGCAGAGTAACGGCTTAGTGGAGTCAAAACGGCTTACCTTGACCGTCTGAAAGAGGGGTTTAAGTAGTGGTGGCAGCAGGTGCAGCAGGCGCGAGAATCACGCCGGCCGTTACGCTCACGATGTCACGCCCTCTTGAAGAGCGGGACCTCCCATTAATGGAGAGACGGGCTCGTTAATGGGGAATCGTGGTGGCGTGGAATGTGGGATGTGGCCGGCGGAGATCTCGCGCATGGGCAAATTCGCAGGATGGTGGTTGCGCCTGCAAGCGGTGATATTGATCGGTCGATCAGACAGAGGAAGATGACATCGACGGGAGAGCTCGCGGACGAGCGGGAGAGCCGAGGTATCTAGTTTCTATGGTAGCTTGGGAACGAGCTGTGTGGCCGAGGAGGCCCCTCGTGCTTGGGCGAGCCAGCGTCTGCTCGGTAGGACGAGCATAGAGGTGGTTTGGTCGGCTGCTGTAGGCCCTTTATTGCATGCTCTGGGATACGCCATCTGCCACGTGGCATGATCTGGGAGATCGCCGATATCGAGCATCATCAACTTTTATCCTTAGCCTCTCATTATATTCATTTGCCTATCTCATAATCCCTTTCATATCTGGCCGAAGCAACAAATTATATTTTGTGGGTTTTTTGTTAATTATTTGGTTTTCAATTTCTCTTTATTTTTAGTATTTGGCAAAAAAATTCTATTTCCTTAATCTATCTTCAGATCCTATGCCTAATAATGGTTGGTGGTAATTTAGAAAGAAAATTTTAGTGTTTTTATTTTTTTGAAGAAAACCAATAATATTTTTTTCTTATTACTAAATTTTAAAAAAATTCGGGCATAATAAAATTAGAAATATTTGTTGGATAATCCATACTTTATATTTTTGCATATACAGCCTATACTTATTTTAAAGTTGATGCTCAAATTTAATGATTTAAATAATTATCGTTGTGTAAAAACTTATCGCATGGCGCATTAAGAAAAAATTTCAGCTAAAATAATGACACGATTTATTATTTGTATTGATTCATAACCACAACGCATGATGTAAATTAATTGTTTATATGCGTAAATTTTTAATAGAAAAAATTCTGAAACATCTATCATATTAGTTTTCATTAAATTCTTAGTATCAATTTACAAGTTACAAAATATATGATGGTATTATTCTAGGATAGCACTAAACTATTTTGATATTTTACTAAAATTTAGCCTATTTAAAATAGTGAAATGTTAAAATAAGATTTTATTCCTGCATATAATTATTACAAAGAAACAAATAAAATATCAAATCGATATTCAAATAAAAAGATAGAGTATCTAAAAAATTAAAATTAACGCATAAGATAATCATGTTGAACCAAAGTTGGATTACAAAAATATCAATGAGATTTTGAAAAAAAAATGTTCTTTCAATGTCTTCTGTGTGACTTACTTTATATGTAGCTTTTCATACATGTATGTTTTGTCATTTTCTTTTCTTTTCTTTTTACTTCACATTGTAATTAAAGATTATATTTCAGATAAATTGTTAAAGATCAAAGTCTGGAACGACAAGACAATATTAGCTCTGGTTTTAGGGCTAATAAATTTCTGCAAACCTGCGGGTTACATGTAGGATTAAAATCTAGTATATCTAAAATGATGAGTTGAAAAAGGAATTTTTTGTATGTCAAAGTACCTTTTTGTTAAAATACTATTTTTTTCTTTTTCCTCTTTTCCCCTTGCCTTTTTTCATATTCCCTTGATCTATTCTTATTCTTGGGTTTTGTAGTAAATGATAATATACAAAAATAAAAAATAATAAATAGCAATATTTGTATCTAAATAAAAATAACTAATAGTATCATATATCTTTTTTGAACCTAATGAAAAAATAATGTTTTGAATAACAATATTTCTTTACATTTGTTTATGAAAACTATATTTTCTTTAAGGTTGGTGCTAAAATTTCATGCCTCAAATAACTATCACTATTAAAAAATTTAAATTTACTAGGTAAAGAATTAATGGAAAATGATTTCTTTTTTGGCTAAAATTTCAACAAAATTTTCTATATGCGTTGGTTCATAACGACATTTGCATAACATAATTAAACATGACGTTTGTGTTAGTAATTTATAAATCGAAGCACACAAAATATGGTATTTATTTAGGTATCATGACTATTCTTTCTATCTATTTATAATTCACAAATATAAAAAAAATAGCAAAAGCTTTTGGTATTTAAGTGAATTTAGCCTTTATGCAATCATGAAATTTTAAACTATGATCTAATTTGCCACATGATGCTTCTTATAACGAAGAAATCAAATATTATTTTGATATTCAAATAAAAAGACAGACTATTTAGAGAATTAAAAATTATATTCCATAATTAGATTACTTATCATGCATAATATAAAGTGTTGGGTTGTGCCAGCGTCCTGGCCATCAAACTGTGGCCGATTGCGCTAGAACAACCCCATAAAACGGATCGAACCATAAACCCTAAAAGCTAGCAAATATAAAAGGAGTTTAGAAAGGTTATACCGAATGATCCGTGTCCTTCGTTCTTTAACTATCATGCTAAGCTCCTAAAGGCCTCAATGATCAAGCATGATCTCCGGTTTCCCTCCATAGAAGATTATCCACCTGAGACTCTATGAAACGAGCTTCAACCTTATAGTCGAGATAACTAAAGTACCTAGTTCGCTAAACTAGATAGCCTAGAAGATGTAGAGTCTAATAATGGATTAATTTGTCTCTAAACACCCTACCTTTCTCAACACATGAGAATTTTAGGGCGGAGCTAGAGGAAGAAGAAGCATGAGAATAAGAGTGTGAAGAAACTCAGGAAAAAAGGCTAAGTGTTGTGAGCATATGAAAATGAGTCATCAAGTAAAGAATTATCTTACAACACAAACTAAATATCAAACATGCTAGAATAGTGACCATGAGTCACCCCGTGAGTCACCAAGTGAGCCATGCTATCAATTAAAACCAAGGACACCTCATCCTCCACCTCAAATAAGCATTTAACCAAATGGTTATTAAACATAATGTGGTGTCTTCTGTTGGATATAGTGCCCTCAGAGTCAATTATTGGATCACAGGTACATGATTGCAATGATTGAGGGAGGACCTATACCGGTTGGACAGTCTTACTCAAGATGACAGTATGCTATCTGGTTTATCTTTATCATCGTGTACTGCTTTAGGTGACATTACTGATCACTATTGCACGTTGATAGAGCCCCTGAGATTCTTGCTTGACTGCCAGCAGTATGATGGCGATCATATACGTGGGAGCTGGGGTCTATAAGCACATCCTTAAAAGGTCCCTATTCGTGGGAGTTTCGAGACAGGGCATCGATACTCCAGAGTAGACTAGTGTATACAGTCGAGACCCCGACGAGAGGAGGTGGCCGGTATCACAAGCCACTGGTGTCAGTTGGTTCACCTAAGATGTATATAGGTGCTCATTGGGTTATGAGTACTCCGGACAGGACTCGCCGGGAACATGCTAGTTGGGATTATACCAGACGTCAGATAGTAGTTCCCTGGTGACATGTGGACATGTTAGTTCATCGACCTGCGATCGTCATTTGTCTCGTGTGAGTTCCCACTGTGCTTTGATTACTACCCAACCACGGCTCAAAGGAGTCGTGCAAACAGGTTTTAGTTGGGTACAATCGCGAGCCACATGGAGGCTGTGAGCGGATCGGCAAGGGTTCGTCTCTCCCGGTATTGGGGGTGAGGTTGCACTGTGTCTAGGAGAGACATTACACGAAGTCCTTAGCCAAGGCAGGAGATTTACTGGTAGGTATTTCAGTAGTATCTCAGGGTGTTCTGGGCTACACTCCGACACGACTTGTACCGCTTTTGGGGTCTGATTTTTACCAATCCCCTGGGCCCGCCATGCGATGCTCATAGACGAACGGACCGGACTATACGGATATTGTCCCTGACAGGCTCAGTAGGGTGTCAGCATGAGTTCGCTCATCGACGTCCCTTTTGGGCAATACCTGGTAGCCCGTTACGTATGGCTAATACCTCTGACGTGCTAGTGGTTAAATCCACAGCCAAAGTATTGACGAGTCTTTAGAGTCCCTCACAGACAGTTTCTCAAGTTTCGGGCGAAACACTGTAGAGGCCGTATGGATATATGGCAGGGTTCGATCATATACGTGCGGTATTGCACGGATCATGATCGGACGGATAATACTAGCGGGCTTTAGTTTAAGCCGGATCCTAATATTGTACAGTGTAGATTTTGTCTTATTGCATTTGTATTCGGTCGGAATATAAATGCGGGTATGTATATACAGTGGAGGGTTTTTCCTGTAATTTATTACAGGATAGTTTTTCTGAAGTTGCCAGTTTGCATTCCGTTTCGGCCATTTTTCCTTCGTTCCTTCTTTGGCTGAAAATTGGTGTGGAGGGCTTAATTTGCTAATATGCAAATTAGCAATTTGGAGGGTGTTTCTTGTTAATGGTTGGTTCATGATGGTTCTTACTTCCTTTGACTTCTTTAGTTCATCATTGCTTGACTTTTGGAGATGAGATGGTTGATGGAATGGGTTGACATAATTATTGAGGTGACTCATTTTTTATGATGATTACATTTTTCTCTTTCCTTGGATCATTGCTTTTTCCCTCCTCCATGAAGCAAGGTCGGCCACTATTTTTTTTATGGGGGCTGTCAAAATTTGAGTAGAGGATTTTTGGTTCTCATTTACTTGAAAAAGTTCTCTAGTTCATCTCCAAAAGCCCATTACTCAATCTTCACTCCTAATGGCAACTTCACTAACCCCGTGAGACAAAAGTTTTCTACACTTAGCCTACAGCATTTTTGGACACGTCGGTTCGCCAACTTCGTGCTCGAGTTACCTCGGTCCAGAGGTGGGAGCCCGTAAAAGAACCCAGCGATGTGGTGCCCTTTCCGACGAGGAGATGAAGACCGGAGATTCCGCGAGGAGATCGGGATGGAGGCCGAAGACCGAAGGACACGGATCGCTCGGTATAGCTTTCTGCCCATTCTCTAGTTTGCTAGTATTAGGTTAATGGCCCAATCCGGGTTTTTAGTCCGCGATAACGCCATTTTCTAGTTTTTAGAAAAGTTTTGTTTCCGCATTTTGGCATCGTTTAGGCGGCCTGGGCGCTGCCGTGCACTTACATTGGTATCAGAGCAAAGCCATTAACCAAGTCTAGCTTGCTCTAGCGTGTTTAAAACATCGATCGAACAAATATCCCAAAATCGCGATTTCAAGTGCATCAGTTTCTGTCGATTTTATTTGTGATCGAAATTTTTTTTGAGTATTGCAGAAATTTGTGCAGGTGTTTTTAAGAGTTCTGTAAAAATATGGCACTATGTTGCTACAGGACGACCGCGGAACCGCGGCCAAACCCATGTTCCGGCCGCGGTTCCGCCGCAGTCAAGGGTCAACACATGACCATTTTTCTATAGTGACCTTTATACTTGAAATTAGGGTTTTTGGTATATTCTGTTTGGGCCCAGATTTATTTTGAGTGCTACAGTTGTTCTTGGGGCCCACTTCGGGAAATTTAGTCGATCGAAAATTTTAAACATGTTAGTTCACAGTATTTACATTATATCTGCGACCGTGAATGTCACTTGATCGGTAAATCCTGTCTGACTATTATAGCCCTTTTAGACGGATTTGCGAACGTGACATTCACATTGATGTTCTGTGTTGTGCTGTGATGTTGCGGATTTGTCGTGGTGGATAGCCTGGATGCAATGGTAGTACAATTTGGTTGTATATGTACATTTGATATTGCGGGGCGAGCGTCCGACATGTGGACTGCCATCACTGCCTGTTTGTATATTATTCTTTTGGGGCACGACCGGGCTGAGGTCGATGTACCCGTTGTATATTTTACTTTCTATACTAGGATTACCCCGCGGTGGGGTGTACGGATAGCCGGGTTCTCGAGGGCGACGGGCCCGCATCTCATGGTGTTGAGACGGAAGGGGCTTCACTCTAGAATTGGCGGGCTATTCGCCGCACTCGTAGGGGGTATAGGTTGACCCAAGGAGGGGTGCCCAAATTACCGGATTTCGTGAAGTGCTGGGTGGTCCATTCACGTTGTTGAAGGGGGCTGCCTCGCTTCAGGTTTTGGCGGGTAACTTTCCGCGCCCATAGGGGTCTAGGATTTCATTCCACAGGCTATCCACACGACCAGAGGAACGTCGGGTTTCAGTAGCGGCTCTATGAAACCCGGGGATCCCAAATATCTGTATTGTTCTGTGATACTTATTATATTTCTGCGATGTTGCATTTTATCACGCCTTGAGCGAATATTATATATTGATATATATACTAGTAGATGCACAGTGGTATTCGGTTATGAATATCCAGCACCTCAGTCGACGAGGCAAGGGCCGAGATCCCCTCACCGGGAGTGACCCCTTGGACAGAATTTTGCGTCAGTGCAATAACTTCACTATAGTCGATTACTTTTGGTTTGCATCGTGGTATTCAGTTGGAATATCCTGCACCTCATTCTACGGGGAAAGAGCCGAGATCCCTTCACCGGGAGTGACCTCTTTAGCAAAGGTTTTCGCCACTATATTTTTATAAAAAGCTATCTGGTTCCTTCAACGATATCAAGTTCATTACGTTAAAGGTTTTTCGCCAATAACCATTCGTAGCCCTCCGTCATTTCAGACGGGTAGCACGTAGTATTAATGCTATGTTTGTTGACCTTCGTCAAGGCATAGTGAATGGTAGCTGCTTGTTACCTTTCTGCTGCATAGATAGATGCGTTGGTTTGGGACAGTCGTATAGCCTTGTTGACCTTCGTTAAGGGCTTGTACGGGTGGGTTCAAATTAACCTAGACAATGACGGGTAGAACTTGACATGTGACTTATGATTTATTGACCTTCGTCAAGGTCATAAGAGCATAGGGTAAAAATCATATCGGGAGTTTCTAAAGAAACTGAAACTTGCCAGATATGAGCATATCTTTTGGAGTGTGATAACGTGAGTGGATTCTATCATATTATCGTGCGATGATTGCTGGATCCCGATTCCCACTGATGAGTTGGTTTACTCCTCGGGTGATCCCGACTAATTCTTCTTTCAGGTTTGGAGGAGAATTTGACGGTACAGTGGGAGGTTTCCCGATTAGATAAATTGATAACCATTCTGGTCTAGGTTAGAGTGCACGCAGAGTGTTTCTTTTCTCTCTCTCTTTGGCAGCGACCATGACTCGACCCTTGACTATGACTCATTGACCAAAATTAACCGAACCTTCTTAAACACTAGCTTTTGGATTGTCAAAGTTGCAAAGCTCATTGCCACTCCTACTTTTACCCTTTTCTCCAGGACACCACGTATTACAATGAACATCCACTTCCATTGGATAAAAACATCGTATGGTTATTTACGAACTCGAAGGAACTTGTTCCAGATTCGAGGATGGTTTCCGGTTCTGGAGAAAACGAATAGGATTATTCAGTTGTCTTTTCATTTTACCTTCTCTCAGGTTACGAGTGCTTCTTGGATTATGACAGTACACCCATTACGCAAATTGGATAGTCTTCTTCCAAACCATAGGCAGGTGCCGAACGGTAGGGAATGAAGAAAACCAATTAGCCTAACGATGGCGTACAGAAGGTATTATGTAAAGACAAATGAAGGGATTAGAAGGAGGGCAAAGTAAATTGCGACTGCTATTCATGACCAAACCAAGTATTTCATTACCACTCCCACTTCACCTTTGTATTTCTCCAGGACACTCTGTATCACTACGAAGATCCACAGTTATTTGGATACTTTATCGTATGGTTATATACGAACTCGAAAGGAACTTGTTCCAGTTCGGGGATGGATTTTGGTTCAGGAGAAATAAGAATAAGGTTTATTCGATTGTCTTTTATCTTTACCTTCTCTCGGGTTGCGAGTGCTCCTAGGATTAGGACAGTACACCCATTATACTTATTGGATAGTCTTCTTCCAAACCATAGGCTGGTGCCGAAAGGTAGGGAAGGAAGAAAACCATTTAGCCTAAAAGGGCGTATAGAAGGTAATGACTAAAAACATATGAAGGGATTTGGAGAGATGGCAGAGAAATATACGGTTACAGTTGTGAATCTGGATAATGGAAGAGGCATTACTAGGAATACCCGGATACCCCTACGAAACATTTCAATGTTTCAGTTTCACTGTGTACTGTTAAAAGAAAACTGATTTCCCAATTAGACACTTGCTCCAGGGTATGTATTTACCAGGTTTGATTCTCACATCTGTATAGTTTTACAGATGATGAGTGGGAGTAAGTTATTGGGAATTAGGTGATTGTCCTCATTATATCGGAATTCATTGTAATTGGTGATATTTAAGGAAATCGCCTGGGTTGTTTGCCGGACGGCAAATATTTGGTTTTGAATATCCGCTGTTATGCACCAATCTCAAATTGATATATCTGTACGTCAAGTCAGTAGGGTGAGTATAGCATCGTTCTAAACTAGCTTTAGAAGTGTACATGTATATTATTCTGCCAGAGGGTTGTCGTAGTCAGTAGGAGTAGCGGAAATATAGTGGACAAGTGGCTTATGTCTATTTATGGACTAAATCAGAATAGCGGAGATAGATCATCTATTTCTGATGTGACAGTCATAGGTTTGACTTCATCAGAATAGGGGATGGATATGTTAAGAATGTAGTAGGGTGTGATGTCCTTGTTCCCCTCCGAACGGCGGGCGCACAGGACTGCTATGTCCTGGCGCTGAGGTTCGGGGCAGATGCTATTTGGTTTTATCCGTCTATCTTTCCGAAGATGCCAAGTTGATTTATGGCACCGTGTATCGGAGGTTTAGACGGATGCGGCCGATGTAGCAGACTTCGTCAGATTCCCCCTCAGGGTGAGGGGTTTTTGATTGTGGGGACGCTCTTCCCTGCAGGCGCAAGCCCCTGCAGTTAATTACGCTACCGCATCGCTGTAACAACTTTCTCCTACTCCAGAATTTCACTTCGTGTCGTGTGTGTTTGTTTTGTTTGTGATTGCCCGTGGATTGTATACGGAGACTGTGTGATGTCGTCACCCGTAGGACGTGGATTTGTCCAAATCCGTATTTACTTAGATTTGGGTTTGGTGTTTTTAGTTTAAGGATACATTAGTCGCGTTGCGACTAAGATCGAATTAAACGTTCGTTAAGGATACGTTAGTCTTGTTTTAGACTAAGATCAACTTAACATCATGATTGATTTAATTATCCGGCCGTCGGGACTCGTCACCTCTCTGACGTCGTTGAGGGATTACAACGACAGGCGTCTGAGGAGTTCAGAGATGTACCCTTGAAACAAAGTTAATTTGGAGTTTTATCGTTTATTTAAATGTCTAAGGACACGTTAACCGTATTTGGGGTTAAGATCAACTTAGGCGGGACCGTTTAGATCCAACAAAGGAGCATTTGGGCCCTATTGTACCAGTTTAGGGACATGGCGGTCCATCGCCAGTTTTAGGGACGTGGGGGTCCATTATTATTTTAGGGACGTTTCGGTCCGTCGCCAGTTTAAAGACGTAGTGGTCCATATTCCAGTTTAGGGACGTGGTGGTCCGTCGCCAGTTTAGGGACGTAGTGGTCCATTATTAGTTTAGGGACGTTTCGGTCCGATATTAGTTTAGGGACGTTTCGGTCCGTTATTAGTTTAGGGACGTTTCGGTCCGATATTAGTTTAGGGACGTTTCGGTCCATTATTCTCATTTTGGAGTGAATATTAGTTTAAGGACGTTTCGGTCCAATATTAGATGAGTGGTCGTTGGGACTCGTCACCTCTTTGACGTCGTTGAGGAATTACAACGACGGATGTCAAAGGAGTTCAGAGATGTACCCTTGAACCGGATGTAAGTTGATTTAGGAGAGCCATTTTGCTCAGTCAATTTAATTTAAGGACTTATGGCCACGATTGGGCTAAGTCCAGTTCAACATCTTTATTAAGTAATACATTGCATTTAGGCTCTGCAAAGCATCAATTTATTCTAAGCTCTGCTCATTTATGAATGATGCAATGCATCTGTTTTGATTTGGGCTCTGCCCCTTGTAAAACGCATAGCATTCTGGAGATTCTGTTTGGGCTCTGCCCATTTATAAATGATGCAAAGCATCTGTTTTGATTTAGGCTCTGCCCCTTAAAATAATGCATTTGCGCTTTATTGAGCCTGTTAGGCCTTCTCTTAATTGGGCTTGGCCCTTTTTAATGCATCTGCGCTAAGTAATGAGCGCAAGTCCATATGGTGATGACACGTGTCGTGCTCTGATGAGTGCAAGCGCACTAGCGCAGTGCGTTGCGCTGCGCTATTGCGCTGCTGACACGTGGCGCGCTCTCAGCGAGTTGCGCTAATTTCAGAGAGCAAAGCTCTATCTTAAGGGCGCTTAGCGCAAGTGGTTTTATAGCCGACACGTGGCGCTCTCTTAAGAGCGCAACGGCGCAACTTGGAAGTGCAAAGCACTAAGAATCTTTTAGATTCAAGTGCAAAGCACTGTTTAATTTCTTCGTCTAAATTAGATCAAAGAAAAAAGAAAAGTAAATTTTTCTTTATTCGAAGAACCAGAGGTTCTTAAAAGTGCAAAGCACTATTCTTTTATTATTTTATTATTTTTATTGTTTTTATTGTTTTTACAGAACCGAAGGTTCACAAGAAGTGCAAAGCACTGTTTTTTTTATATAAAGATCATTGATCTTATTTTTAGATCAATGATCTATTAGAAGGCCTTTTTTCTACCTCATGAAGGTTCTTTACCTTTTTTTTTTTTTAAAAAATCTTCTCGGAGTTTTCTCTGTTTAGAGTTCTTGATTTTTCGAGAAAATTCTTGATCCTTTTGAATTGAGGCTTAGGGTCCTATTTATAGTGACCACAAATCTGTTGAATTTGTTAACAGGATCTTTCCTGAATGATTTTTGGGAGTTTTCCCACCGCTGGATCTTTGATCCAAAGGCTGAAGAAAGTCTTCTAGTTCTGGAAAGAACAGAAAAGATTTCATAAAAATCTTAATTTAGTTTGGCGCAGATGCCCCAGCGCATGACACGTGTCGCGCAGCGCAGCGTGCAGCGCAAGTGCGCTAGCGCATCTGCGCTGACACGTGTCGCGCAGCGCAGAGCGCAGCGCAACTGCGTAAGCGCATCTGCGCTGACACGTGTCGCGCAGCGCAGAGCGCAGCGCAACTGAAGCGTTGCTTCCTTTAAACAGAGCTTTGCTCTGATTGGGCGCGCCTTCTGGGCGCTGCGCTCGGCGCGTTGCGCCAGACACATGGCAAGTTGCGCCCAGCGCAGAGGATCTGAAGCGTTACTTCACATGAGATTTCTTTTCATCTCCCCTTTTCCAAGTCAAACTTGTATTTCCAAGATTTTGATTTCCCGGGTCTTGGAAATAATTCCATTGTGCACAGAATCTTTTGTGCTTGGGTCTATATATAGTTCAAGGCCGAGCCTTTCATTCTCTTATCTTCAGAGAACTTTTTCGATCATGGCTTGCAACCGCCCTCATGCCCGTCGGCAACCATGGGAGGTTCCGATTCGGGACATCGTTCCCCGTTTTGCTGCGCGCCTGGTGGACCCTTCTTTCTCGGACGAGCAATGCGACGCTGCAATGCATGAGCTTTTGACTCGTGTGGGGTCTCCTCTTCCTCCGAATTCCATTTGGCTTCGGATGGCCCTTGCCTCGGTGCTCTCCGCCATTCCCCCTCCTCCGGCAGAGATGTCCCCGGCAATGCTGGATGCAGCCGAGGACAAGATCGAGGGCCTTCTCGAAGCGCACTTGATCACCAAAACCCTGAGGGACTGCTCCTTCCATTTGCTGAACCAGATACGGTCTCGTCGGGTTGTCATCGCCACTTTTTCCCAGGAGTGTGGCGTTGACCGTTGGATGGCCACCCCTCGGGAGGATCGCCGCTTCGATGTGGTGGAGAAGACAGAGAGGGAGCTGGGGAATCTTCTTCTTCTTTTTGCGAATCCTTGTCTTTCTGATCCCGTATTCGGTGATCTTTTTTAAATGTAATATTAATAATAATGAATAAGCATTTTTCTTTTTAATCAAGTATTTCATTGCCTGTTAAGGGTTCTTTTATTTTAGTTCTTTGTTGTGTTCGTGCATCATATGATTTTAACTTGTTATTATCAAGCGTATGTAATTTTACTTGAATAAATTGCTTTCGGTTTTAAACCCCTTCTTCTGCGCTAGCGCATCTGCGCTGACACGTGTCGCGCAGCACAGAGCGCAGCGCAAGTGCGCTAGCGCATCTGCGCTGACACGTGTCGCGCAGCGCAGAGCGCAGCGCGGCTGCGCCAACGCATCTGCGCTGACACATGTCGCGCAGCGCAGTGCCTGAGCAACTGAAGCGTTGCTTCCTTTATTGAAGTTTAAATTTCCAAAGCCAAGCTTTGTTTCTGATTGGGGAGTCGTTTCATCTTCCACCTCGGAATCTGATCGGAGCTTTGCTCCGATTGGGGTAAACAAATGCCCCCCGCACCATTGCGCTTACGTGACCCCAAACGTGAGCGCAATGGTGGCGAAATTCCAACCGCCGTGACGACTTTTGGAAGTCGAAGAGGCACTTGGTGCCTATAAATAGGACCTCTGGTCCCCCACAGATTCTTATCATCTTTCCGTTTTTTATTTTCAAAAGCTTCAGAGCTTTGCTCTTGCCTTCAAGAACTCTAGAGCTTTGCTCTTCTTTCCAAAGTTTTTTGGAGAAAACTTTAGGTAAAATTGAATCTTAGATTAAATTAACTTTAATTAATCTTAAACAGTAGAGCTTTGCTCAATTTCAAAGTTAGAAACTTTAAGTAAAATTAATATAAATCAAATTAACCTAAATTAGTCTTAATCAGAGAGCCCTGCTCTCACTGATCTTTTGATCTAAAGAGATCCCCATTGGGGTTTCACTAGCAGAGCTTTGCTCAACTCCAAAATTGGAAACTTTAGGTAAATTTTAATGTAAATCGAATTAATCCAAATTAATCTCAGTCAAAGAGCTTTGCTCTCATAGATCTTTTGATCTAAAGAGATCCCCATTGGGGTTTCATTAAGCTTTTGTTCGCGGGTTTTAATCCTTGAACAGAGCTTTGCCCTCTAAAAGATTTGTAATTTCTTGATTCATTAATGGAGCTTTGCTCCTTTTAGATTATATAACATAGCTTTCAAGGGTCGTTGATTGTTGTCAATCTTCTTCTATAGGAACAATGGACGTCCATATGTATACTCTTAACGAGATCATCTGCTACGGGGACATCCGCCGACTTGGCCGCTCTCAAAATCGAGAGTTCACAAACGCGGAGTGTGCTGAAATCAAGAGCCGCTTTGACGCATACAATGGTCCACTGCTTCCCCGGCGTTCCTCTCTCCTCAAGCTTATAGTGGGAGCCATCTGGGAGGCGCTTCCCCTCTTCTGTTCCGGCGTACCGCTTAGGGCGTTGGATGCTGCTGAGGACAAGGTGCACTCGGTGTACCTGTTGAATTTTATCTCAAAGAGACGACGAGACAGCCTTATCGATCTCCTGCATGAGGTCTTTCAACAGTCTGCCATACTCGCAGCTTATCGAAGGGTGGAAGACATCAGGGGGGACCCTGACGCTTGTGCTCGTGAAAGGAAGCATACCAGGATGGTCCGCGCGGCCTGGAAAGTCATAGATAGGGTAGCTTTCGAGTTCCTCAATCCATGCCCTGGGTTCGAGATTATTCCGTTGTAATAACATTTTTAATTTATCGCTTTTATGATTGTAAGAACTTTGGGCGATGTTAATGAAAATTTTGTCTTTCTTATCCTGTCTTATCTTCTGCTCTGAATCTTTCACCTGACTGAATGCGTCTCATATGCTCGATCAAGTGTAAATCATATGCTTTTTTTTGTTGCTTTTCCTCTTTTTCAGCATGTCGTCACAATTAGCAGGTAATAGAGTAAGCTTCTTGATTTTTTCATGAGATTGCGAGGGCTTAGGCCGCAGGTTCAGATCTGCTGCCTAAGACTTTTCAACTCTATGAGCCGTGAAGGTCTCATAGAGATTTTTCTCCCTACGGATCGAGAGGATCTCGCAGGTGGGTTTTCTCCTTAGGAATCGTGAGGATTTCTAAGTGTGGTTTGCTCTTATAAGTCGGAAGGATCTTATAAGAGAATTTTCCCTCTTACGAGTCGAGGGGATTCGTAAGTGGTTGTTTCCCTCTTTGTCGAAAATCGATTTCAGAGAGTGAGACCCGTGAATAGTATGCAAGAGACCATTTAGGATTGACTTGCAGGGTCCCATTGCCCTCTTATGAGTCGAGAAGGCCCGTAAGCGGTTGTTTCCCTCTTTGTCGAGAATCGACTTCAGAGAGTGAGACCCGTGAATAGTATGCAAGAAACCATTTAGGATTGACTTGCAGGGTCCCATTGTTCAGGAAGCAAGTTTTTGAATCCTTACTGCCCGAGATGTGAGTCAAAGAAACTCTCGTCACGGAGTGTTTGTATCCGTGAGTTGAGAAGTTTTACGAGGGATTATTTGTTTCCCGAGCGCCAAGAATTATTTGTGTCCTTGGGGTTTGAAACGAGTCGAGGGTTCCTACGGAGGCATTGGTGGCTCTGCGGGTCGACGCGGATCAGGAGGCTCTCATCAAGGAGTGTTTGTATCCGTGAGTTGAGAAATTTGCCGGGATTATTTGTTTCCCGAGCGCCAAGGATTATTTGTGTCCTTGGGGTTTGAAACGAGTCGAGGGTTCCTACGGAGGCACTGGTGGCTCTGCGGGTCGACGCGGATCAGGAGGCTCTCGTCAAGGAGTGTTTGTATCCGTGAGTTGAGAAATTTGCCGGGATTATTTGTTTCCCGAGTGCCAAGGATTATTTGTGTCCTTGGGGTTTGAAACGAGTCGAGGGTTCCTACGGAGGCACTGGTGGCTCTGCGGGTCGACGCGGATCAGGTGGCTCTCGTCAAGGAGTGTTTGTATCCGTGAGTTGAGAAATTTGCCGGGATTATTTGTTTCCCGAGTGCCAAGGATTATTTGTGTCCTTGGGGTTTGAAACGAGTCGAGGGTTCCTATGGAGGCACTGGTGGCTCTGCGGGTCGACGCGGATCAGGAGGCTCTCGTCAAGGAGTGTTTGTATCCGTGAGTTGAGAAATTTGCCGGGATTATTTGTTTCCCGAGCGCCAAGGATTATTTGTGTCCTTGGGGTTTGAAACGAGTCGAGGGTTCCTACGGAGGCACTGGTGGCTCTGCGGGTCGACGCGGATCAGGAGGCTCTCGTCAAGGAGTGTTTGTATCCGTGAGTTGAGAAATTTGCCGGGATTATTTGTTTCCCGAGTGCCAAGGATTATTTGTGTCCTTGGGGTTTGAAACGAGTCGAGGGTTCCTACGGAGGCACTGGTGGCTCTGCGGGTCGACGCGGATCAGGAGGCTCTCGTCAAGGAGTGTTTGTATCCGTGAGTTGAGAAATTTTCCGGGATTATTTGTTTCCCGAGTGCTAAGGATTATTTGTGTCCTTGGGGTTTGAAACGAGTCGAGGGTTCCTACGGAGGCACTGGTGGCTCTGCGGGTCAACGCGGATCAGGAGGCTCTCGTCTAGGAGTGTTTGTATCCGTGAGTTGAGAAATTTGCCGGGATTATTTGTTTCCCGAGCGCCAAGGATTATTTGTGTCCTTGGGGTTTGAAACGAGTCGAGGGTTCCTACGGAGGCACTGGTGGCTCTGCGGGTCGACGCGGATCAGGAGGCTCTCGTCAAGGAGTGTTTTTATCCGTGAGTTGAGAAATTTGCCGGGGTTATTTGTTTCTTCGGTTGAAATGAGCCGTTGAGGCTTGGTTTCGTCGTTTGACGGAATCCGCTGGGGAGGCATGGTTCCTTCTTTGTTTACGCCCTTGGATTGTATACAGGGATCGATGTGATCTTAACTGTAGGTCCGAAGTTTTATCATTTCTTATATATATTTTTTTTTATTTTATTTCCGCGATGCTCTATCATTTCAGCTTTTATATCGCGAAGGTCGCGATTGCCCAAACATTTCGGCTATTTTTCGCGGTGCCCAATCATTTCGGCTTTTCATTATTTTGTTTTTTACTCGTTGCTCTTTATTACGAGTTGCCCGATCATTTAGGCTATTTTGCATGCATACATTTTACTTGCTGCTTTTTATTGCAAGTTGCCCTATCATTTCGGCTATTTCGTATGCATGAGCGGTCTACCGGCTTTCGCCGTCAACCTGAAATTAGACACCGATTTCGGCATCAGCACCGCTGCGACTGGGATATTACCAGGAGCGAATCATCATTTGCCTCTATCGTTGTTGAACAAAGGAGGCTTAGCGACCGGGGTTAGGATCCCGTCGGCTAAGGCTTTTGACTTCATGAGCCGTAAGGGTCTCGTGAAGGTATTTCTCCCTACAAGTCGTGGGGATCTTGTAAGTGTATTTTCTCCTTAGGAACCGTGAGGGTTTCTAAGTGTTTTGTTCTCCTGTAAGTCGTAAGGATCCTACAGGAAGATTTTCTCCTTATAAATCGAGAGGATTTATAAGGGTTGTTTACCATACGAACGTATTCCCAGTCATGGATGGACCTTGGTTAGGGAAATGTTTATTCACGCCCGTGGATTGTATACAAGGGTCAATATTGAGCCACTTGTAGGGCAATATTGGAAGTTTGTGGGGGTTTGCTTAAGCACAGGTTTAGGTCTCTGTGACTTAAGACTTTCAAATCCTACGAGCCGTGAGGGTCCCATAAGAGAGTTCTCCTTACGAGTCGTGAGGATCTCGCAAGCGTATTTTCTCCTTAGGAATCGTGGGGATTCCTAAGTGCGTTGTTCCCTTGTAAGTCGTAAGGATCTCACGCGGGTGGTTTCTCCTTACAGGGTCGAGAGGACTCCATAAGGGTTCTTTAACGAAGTTGCGCCCTTTCGGGTTTTCACAACATCCGCCGGTAGTCCTGCTGTTTTTACTCACGGAGCCCTTTCGGGTTTTCATCCGTGCCCATTTTGCTTATGGACTTACCCCCCCCCCCTTTTTTTTTTATTATTATTTTCTTTTTATTTATTTTTATTCATCTCGTCAGCCCAAGGATGCCGCAGTATTAGTTTAAAGACGTTTTCGGTCTGCTATTAGTTTAAGGACATTTCGGTCCAACGTTGAGAGGGTTGGCTACTACTTATAAAGCTTGAGCTTAGGAAGATAGCGAGCGGACATAGTCGTCGTCATCTACCATTGACCTAGGCTGTGGCTCATTAAGTGTAGTATTTCTTTAGGAAGCGTCCGTTTATTGGCCTGAAAGGCCTTTCACCGTGCATGTCCATGAGCAGATAGGCCCCACCTTGGTAGACCTTATCAATGATATACGGTCCTTCATAGTTTGGCTCAAATTTTCCCCGCTTGGCGCGATTGGGGATCATGGGCCTTTTGACCACTAGCACGAGTTCGCCTTGGTGGAATGTCCTCGGGCGGCTCAATCTTTCATATGAGCGCGTCATCTTTGCTTTATAGGCTTCCAGATTTTGTTGTGCTAGAAGCCGGATTTCATCAAGGGCGTCAAGCTCTTCAAACCGAAGGTGAGCATTTTCTTCATCCGTCAGCTCGTAGTGGACTGCCACTCGTAGGGAGGGTAATTCTATCTCGAGAGGGAGTACCGCTTCCGTCCCAAATACCAACGCGTATGGCGTTGTGTTTGTGGCCGTTTTAAACGTAGTCCGATACGCCCAAAGAGCCTCTTGCAATCTTTCGTGCCAATCTCTCTTATTTCGTGACACTGTTTTCTTTATGATCTTCGTCAAAGTCTTGTTGAAGGCTTCAGCTAGACCGTTAGCTCGCGGGTTATAAACTGAGGAATATCTCCAGTCTATATTGTACTGCTGTGCGAAACGGCTAATTTTATGACTTCGATAGGATGGCCCATTATCAGAGATGACTCTTCTCGGGGTTCCAAACCGGTAGATGACATGCGTTTTGAAGAAATGGAGGATGTTCTCCGTCTTCACTTCCCTCAACGGTACTGCCTCTGCCCATTTGGAGAAGTAATCAGTCGTCGCCAAGATGAAACGATGTCCCTTTGACGATGCTGGTTCGATGGGACCGACTATGTCAGTTCCCCATATTTCGAATGGCCAACTAGCCATTGTTGGATGCAGTGGATTGGGATGCTGATGGATGAAGTCCCCATGAATTTGGCATGGGTGACATTGCCTCGCATATTCCAGGAAATCCTGCATCATCGTAGGCCAGTAGTAGCCCATCCGCTTTATTTTCAATTTCATCTTAGGGCCTGCTTGGTGGGAACCGCAGAGTCCGTCGTGAACTTCTTGGACGACCCTTCTCGCTTCGTCAGGTCCTAAGCATCTCAACCACAGAGAGTCGAACGACCTCTTGTATAGAGTATCATTGACGAAGGCGAAAGACAGAGCTCGTTTCGCGAGCTGATGTCTTATGGATACCTCTTCAGGTATTCGGTGAAACTTGAAGTAATCTATGAAGACTTCTCTCCAGTCCTCGGTATTTTCCCTGTCTTTTATTTGCAGGGTTGTCTCCTCAGTTGCTCCATTTTCTTTATATGATCCTGGAGATATTTCTGTTGGGGCAAGCACTCGACGGCTTTGTACCACGATCCTAACGTCGTCGAGGTTCTCGTCCGCCAGTTCTTTAGCAAGTTTGGCTAGTGCGTCCGCTTTGCTGTTTTCCGCGCGCGGAATGCTCTCCAAAGTATATAAGGGAATTTGGGTTAGCAGTTGTTGCACTTTTTCACCGTATTTTACCAACTCTGGCTTGCATGTTTGGTAGTCGCCGTTTACTTGACTAACGACCAGTTGGGAATCACCGTATATGAGTGTAAGTCGATGTAGTACACCGCAGTACTTATGGGGAGGCGGAATTTTAAAAACAATCAAGTTTGAAGAACGAACATCGACTAACCGCTTAAATCGAAGCTAAACTATAAATAACCGTATTCAATGAGTTTCTTTTCACTTGTGATTAGGGATTATACCTAATGAAACCGGTCCTTCGTCTTTGTGTCCTCCTTTGTTCTCCTCAACCTTCTCTAGGTAGTAGACGATCCACCCGAGAGCAAGACACCAAGCTACACCTCTCACTTGAGGTAACTAATCAACTTTGATTGCTAATCAAAGATGAAAGGATGATATAGAGTGAAGGTAATAGATGCTTAAGTCTAACTAAACCTTTGATCTCAACACATGAGGATTAAGGATTAGTATCTTGAAGATGAGAGCTTGAGGAGAGAGAATATGAGATAAGATAATGAGAGAAGAGAGAGAGTGTATCATAATATATTATGAAGCATTCTTATTTAAGAATAATGAATAAAAGAAATGAATAAGCATGCTTCATAAAATATCTAGTGGTGATTCATTAGCATGAGTCATTAAGCAATAAATGTGCATTAATGAAATGAATGAATCACCACCATGACTCACAACCTCATCCAAAGTAACCTCCTTAGTCACATCTTCTAGAAGCTTCTCGTACAATTACGAGAACGCCCCTCCGATCCGCAAAAATACGGAAAAACTTTAGACTGTAAAAATCCAATAACCGGATACCAGTAACTGGCTTAAACCAAAGCCGACTGGTAAAAACTGTCCGAAAGTCGTACGTGCGTAAACGCACGTATGCGTCCGAACCCTTTGTCGCAAAACCATGCAACCTCTATATCGTTTCTCCTGGAGTAGGAAACTCTCTGTGTGGGACTCTAGAGACTCGACTACTACGCTGGCAGTGGGTTTAACCACAGACCGCAAGCGGCACTAGCTGTACGTAACGGTCCCCAGGTAGTTGTCGATAAGAAGGCCGATGAGAAAACCCATCCGAACTCCTACTGAGTCTGATGTGACAATCTCCATACATTCCGGTCCGTTCGTCCAAGACTATCGCATATCGGGCCTAGGGGGGCGGCAAGCGTCAGTCCCCTAATAGCGGTATAAGTCGTGTCGGAGGGAAGCCCATTACACCCTGAGAAACTACTGGAACCTACCAGCAAATCTCGCTTGCCCTGGCCAGGGACTTTGCGTAATGGCTCTCTGACACAGCACGATATCTACTTCCAATACCGGGAGGGACGAATCCTGTCTAACCGCCACTGCCTCCAAGTGCTCGGGACTGCACCCAACTGCTACCTGTTTGCACGACTCCTTTGAGCCGTGGTAGGGTAGCAATCTAAGAACAGTGGGACACACTCGAGGCGAAGTAGCAGTGTCAAGTCTGCGGACTACGCTGTACTCATGTCACCTGGGAACTGTTCACTGACGACTGGTATCAAACCAACCAACAGTCCCCTGTGAGTCCTGTCCGGTGTACCCGTAACCTAACGAGCACCTGCATACTATCTCCAGTACGACGTACTGACGGCTGTGGGACAGACCATCTCCCCAACTGGGATGAGAAGCGTACACACCAGTCTACTCCGGAGTATCGATGCTCTGTCTCGATAATCCAACGACCGGGGACCTGAATAAGGATGTGCTTGTAGACTACCCAGCCCCCACTAGTGTGACTGCCATCACAACGCTGGTAGACAAGCAAGATCCTAAGAGCTCTATCAATACGTACACTCACATATTAAGATAGAAAAACCAAGTAGCATACTACCATGTTTAGCAAGACTGTTATATACATGTGAATATCCCAAGCTTCCATTAAGTAATATACAAGCTAGTATGATACAGTAATGGCCTTCTAGGGCATAAACACTAACAATCTCCCACTTGAACTAGGGCCATGTACTGGCATATCGCAGACCAATGATCTCGAGCAGCCTCTCGAACTGAATCTGAGGAAGGGCCTTCGTGAATGGATCAGCAATGTTCTCTTCTGAAGCAACTCTCCGAACCTCGATCTCCTGACGATCAATGATCTCCCTGATCAGGTGATACTGCCTCAAGATGTGTCTGGACTTCTGATGGGACCTTGGTTCCTTCGCTAAAGCTATAGCTCCGTTGTTGTCGCAATACAGAGGTATTGGATCAACTATGGTAGGAACAACCTGAAGTTCTGTTAGGAACTTCTTCATCCAGACTGCTTCTTTTGCGGCATCGCAAGCAGCTATATACTCCGCTTCCATTGTTGAGTCAGCAACGGTGTCCTGCTTGGAGCTCTTCCAGCACACCGCCCCTCCATTGAGGGTAAAGACATAACCCGACATGGACTTGGAATCGTCCTTATCACTCTGGAAGCCGGAATCAGCAAAGGCCTCCAACCTGAGGTCTTTTCCGCCGTAAACCAAGAACATCTCCTTAGTCCTCCTCAGGTACTTGAGAATGTTCTTTACTGCTATCCAGTGTTTCTCCCCTGGGTCTGACTGATACCGGCTTACCACGCTCAGTGCGTAAGCTACATCTGGTCTGGTACACAACATCGCATACATTATAGAGCCTACCGCAGAAGCGTAGGGTATAATAGACATGCGTTCCCTTTCCAAATCAGTCTTGGGAGACATCTCTTTGGAGAGGGTGATTCCGTGACAAGCCGGTAGATTACCGCGCTTAGAATCTTCCATACTGAATCTTTTCAGTATAGTGTCGATATACCTGGACTGCGAAAGTCCCAACATCCTCTTGGATCTATCACGATAGATCCGGATCCCCAGAATGTAAGAGGCATCACCCAGGTCTTTCATGGAGAACCTGTGTGACAAGAATCCTTTGACAGATTGTAGCATAGGAATGTCATTTCCTATTAATAGAATGTCATCCACGTACAAGACGAGGAATACGACACTTCTGGCCACAACTTTACTATATATGCACGGTTCATCTGGATTTTTGATAAAGTCATATTCTTTGACTGTCTCATCAAAACAGATGTTCCAACTCCGCGATGCCTGCTTTAGTCCATAAATAGACTTAAGCAGCTTGCATACTTTCCCGCTGCTCCCACTCTGATTGAAACCCTCTGGCTGATCCATATAGAAGCTCTCTTCTAAATTTCAATTCAGAAAAGCCGTCTTTACGTCCATCTGCCAGATTTCATAATCATGGAAGGCAGTAATAGCAAGAAGGACCCGAATGGATTTGAGCATAGCCACTGGAGAAAAGGTTTCGTCATAGTCCAAACCAGGTCTTTAACGAAAACCCTTTGCAACAAGTCTAGCCTTATAGGTTTCCACCTGTCCATCTACACCAATCTTTTTCTTGAAGATCCATTTGCATCCTATGGGTTTTACCCCATCTGGAGCAAAGTCCAAAGTCCATACTTTGTTGGTGTACATGGACTCCATCTCGGTCTGCATTGCATCTAGCCATCGTACCGAGTCGCCGCTCTGGATGGCCTGCTGGAAGTCAGTAGGTTCATCATCTTCTATGATGCAATCCTCTCTATCCCCATCTATGAGAAAACCGTAGTATCTCTCAGGCGGATGAGACGGCCTACTACTCCTGCGGAGGGGTGCGGGAATGTTCTGTTCTTCTTGAACCTCTGGTTCTACCAAACTTTCAGTAGCAGTTTGTGGTTCTGGAATTTCTTCCAGTTCTATTTCGCTCCCACTTGATTCCTTTTCTAAAAACAGATGTTCCAGAAAATGGGCATTACGAGAAACAAAAACCTTTTGTTCCTCTGCGTAATAGAAATAATATCCCTTGGAGTTCTTTGGATATCCCACAAACAAACATTTTACTGATCGTGCCTCGAGCTTGTCCACATGCTGCTTCTTAACAAAAGCTGGACATCCCCAAATCTTCATATGCTGAAGATGGGGTTTCTTCCCAGTCCACATCTGATATGGATTGGTAGGCACAGTCTTGGTAGGAGCCCTGTTCAGAAGATATGCCGCTGATTCTAGCGCATAACCCCAGAAAGATCGCGGTAACTCAGCATTACTCATCATGGATCGTACCATATCCAATAGGGTTCGATTCCGTCTCTCCGATACACCATTATGCTGTGGAGTGTACGGAGGAGTAAGCTGAGAGAGAATTCCTTTCCCTTTTAGGTAACCAAGGAACTCGGCACTCAAGTATTCTCCACCTCGATCAGATCTAAGTGTCTTTATACTTTTGCCGGTTTTGTTTTCTACTTCATTCTTATACTCTTGGAATTTCTCAAAAGCCTCGGATTTATGTTTCATCAGATAAATGAATCCGTATCTTGAGTAATCATCCGTGAAAGTAATGAAATAGGAAAAACCACCTCTCGCATGTGTAGACATTGGACCGCATACATCACTGTGTATGAGTCCTAAGAGCTCGCTCGCTCTTACTCCTTGTCCAGTGAATGGAGTCTTTGTCATCTTTCCTTTGAGACAAGATTGACAAGTGTCATAAGTTTGATATTCGAACGTGTCCAAATATCCTTCTCTATGCAACTTAGTCAACCTTCTCTCATTGATGTGACCCAGTCTACAATGCCATAAGAAAGCTTTATTTAAATCTGGAGACTTTCTTTTTAGTGTGTTCTGGACATTGAAAATTTGGAGTTGGTTTAACACATATATGCCGTTATTTAGAGTACCTGACCCAATCAAACCATGATTAAGGTGGATGTTGACAACATCTCTTACAAACGTGAAATCATAACCTTTATTTGATAACAAGGAAACTGATATGATATTACACGTTAAGCTGGGTACAAAATAACAGTTATGTAAAACCAAAATGTGTCCACTCGTCAATCCTAGGTGATAATCCCCGACGGACGCAGCTCCCACGCTAGCTCCGTTAGCAACCCTGAGGATCATATCACCTTCCTTCAGCACTCTACGGTTTCTCAGTGCCTGCAATGAATTGCAAATATGAGATCCTGACCCGGTATCCAATACCTAGGAAGTAGAGTTGATCGACAGACAATTCTCAATTACAAACACACCTGAAGTCGAAGCCACAGCTTGCTTCGGTTCCTGGTTCTTGGCGTTCCACGCCTTGCAATCCTTCTTCCAGTGCCCTTTCCTGTGACAATGGAAGCACTCATCCTGACCAACTATCGGTACTGCTTTCTTTTTCTTTCCCTTCCCTCCCACCTTACTAACACCTCCTCTAGGTCTGGGTGCGGCCTTCTTCTTCCTTCCTTTGGCCCTAGCCTTGGACCCGGAAGAAGATGAACCGCCAACAAACATAGCGGGTGTTTCCCTTGCCTTCTGCAAGGTGCCCTCCGCACTCCTTAACATGTTCAGGAGTTCCGCAAGTTCAACTTCTTTTCCGTGAAGATTGAAGTTGAGGATAAACTGGGCGTAGGTGGGAGGAAGGGACTAGAGAACAAGGTCTGTATAGAGCTCATTATCCAAAGTCGTCCCAAGGTCTGCGAGCTCTTCTATATAGCCAATCATCTGTAGGACATGTTCACCTACAGATGATCCGACAGCCAACCTCGCTCGAAACAATTTCTTAGAGGTCTCGTATCTTGCTATACGAGATTGCTCTCCATAAAGTTCCTTTGTATGGAGAAATATGCCATCTAGGGACATATCCTCGTGCCTCCTCTGATGTTCATTGTTCATCGAGGCAAGCACGATGCACTTGGCTCTCGCGCAATCTAAATCCCAGGTTTTGCGGATTTCCTTATCCGCATTGCTGGATTTGGGACCAGGGACAGCAGGTGCCGTAGCGGTGAGGACGTACCCCAGTTTGTCATAGGTCAAAGCCATCTTGACATTCCGCAGCCAATCTTTATAGTTTGGCCCCGTCAGTATATTTTTCTCTAAAAGTAACTTAAGTCCAGTCATTTTCAGGGTCGCTGCAATTAGGAGAGAGAGAAGAAAACTCTTTAGCATGATGCTCTTGCAAGTTTAGAGTGGTTTTTAGTTTATCTAAACTGGATGGCTCCTACTGTTTCTCGAATCCTTCCTCAAACCATAAAAGAAGAATTAGCCAAGACTATTCTCACCGTACAATACTTGCTTAACCGTTCAGCCAGGCCGGTGTCGATACTTCGAGGGAGGTTTTCCAACGCTTTCGTGAAGTTCCTTAATTAAATAACCTCTTTTCTCTGGGGGCGTAACCCCGCTGACACTTTTCTGGACACCTACTAGGTTTATAGCATTGATCGTTAAGTGACGAATATCCTGATAAGTAGCATATACTCACAGTAGGATCGGGATCCAAATATCATCGTCTGATAATGTTGTAGGAATGCTACCAACATTCATCAAACTCAAAATGGTATGCATCTCTTTGCAAATTTCAGTTTCTTTAGAAATTCCCGATATAAGTTTTTGCCCCATGCTCTTATAACCTTGGCTTTGGTCAAAGTGTCATAAGTCACATGTCAAGTTCTACCCGTCATTATCTTGTCAATTTGAACCCATCCGTATATACCCCTGACTTTGGTCAAATGGTAATACGACTGTCCCAAACCAACTCATCTATCTTATGCAACAAATGAAAACCCAGCAGCTACCAAACACTATGCCTTGACTTTGGCCAAAATGCATAGCTTGAATACTACTGAATACCCAAATGAAATGACGGAGGGCTACGACTGGTTTTGGCGAAACCGTGAACGTAGTGAACTTGATATAACCGAAGGAACCTGATAGCTTTTAAAAGGAGTGGTTAAATCTCCGCATTTAAAAAATATCTGTTTTAAAAATAACCGAGTGGTTTCTTTTAAATTGTTCCAACGATTTAAACTTTGGTTTGTTTTACTTTGCATTATAGATAATGCGTCCCATCATTAACCTATCATTGCAGAAAACAACGAAAATACAACGTCCTCTTATGCCATCCGCATTCGCCACTGGGTCCCGTCATCACCCGTTAGGTTACTTAACTAACGACAGAGCGGGGGCTGGGCTAGCGCGGGTGTAAAACATAAGTGGCATCTAAATAGCTATCATAAATATAGATATTTTACATTCGTCTGACGCAATGATATTCATTCCAGAACACAGATAAACAATATTGGATTTGCAAGCAATCTGTATTTCTTTTGAGCCTGCAAGAAAAGACAGATTACACAGTTGTGATGAATAGCCGTTACCCCACCCTCGACCCCTACGGGTATGGCAAACTACCCACCCGGCAGTCTGTGTACCCCACCTTGGGTCAGTCCTAGGAGCAAAAACAGTAAAATGAAATAATACAACGGTGGCTACAACCGCAACCTGGAAGTGCCCCGCGAAAATAATATTACAACAAATTACATTTACAACAAATGAATTAAACAATAACCCATTGCTAACCCCGGCTATACACCACAACAGTCCAATACAGTTTATATGCACAAACAGATATAACCATTTCAGAAATGTGCAACCCCCTGCCAACCGACATACTAGCAGTTAGGGGAGGTTTACGAACACATTAAACAATCACAGATATAATCAAATATGCAAATACTGTACAATTTCGATCGATTAAACAACATCAATATTGCTCCAAAATCTGCTCTGTTAAACAGTAACCTGAGCAATAATTAAACATTCCAGAAAACCCAAAACACCACAGGGGACCCACTCAAAAAAAACGAGTTCCTGACTCGTCAACTCGGCCGCGGTTGCGCGGCTGATCTGTGGGATCCGCCGCCCTTCCGCGGCACTGTAGACGAATCAGAAGCCCAAATTTTTTGGGTGTTCTTCTGTGTTCATTTCATGCTCTCTGAATACACCTGAACAATTTTAGGACTTCATTTTAAGTTCGACAGAAACATGCAATTCTTAGGGTTTTCCGGCTTCGTTTTTCCGTTCGAAATTCGTACAAATTTGCAATCAAGTTATTTAGTGTTTAGCGAGGCTCTGATACCACTGTAAGTCGATGTAGTACACCCCAGTACTTATGGGGAGGCGGAATTTTAAAAACAATCAAGTTTGAAGAACGAACATCGACTAACCGCTTAAATCGAAGCTAAACTATAAATAACCGTATTCAATGAGTTTCTTTTCACTTGTGATTAGGGATTATACCTAATGAAACCGGTCCTTCGTCTTTGTGTCCTCCTTTGTTCTCCTCGACCTTCTCTAGGTAGTAGACGATCCACCCGAGAGCAAGACACCAAGCTACACCTCTCACTTGAGGTAACTAATCAACTTTGATTGCTAATCAAAGATGAAAGGATGATATAGAGTGAAGGTAATGGATGCTTAAGTCTAACTAAACCTTTGATCTCAACACATGATGATTAAGGATTAGTATCTTGAAGATGAGAGCTTGAGGAGAGAGAATATGAGATAAGATAATGAGAGAAGAGAGAGAGTGTATCATAATATATTATGAAGCATTCTTATTTAAGAATAATGAATAAAAGAAATGAATAAGCATGCTTCATAAAATATCTAGTGGTGATTCATTAGCATGAGTCATTAAGCAATAAATGTGCATTAATGAAATGAATGAATCACCACCATGACTCACAACCTCATCCAAAGTAACCTCCTTAGTCACATCTTCTAGAAGCTTCTCGTACAATTACGAGAACGCCCCTCCGATCCGCAAAAATACGGAAAAACTTTAGACTGTAAAAATCCAATAACCGGATACCAGTAACTGGCTTAAACCAAAGCCGACTGGTAAAAACTGTCCGAAAGTCGTACGTGCGTAAACGCACGTATGCGTCCGAACCCTTTGTCGCAAAACCATGCAACCTCTATATCGTTTCGCCTGGAGTAGGAAACTCTCTGTGTGGGACTCTAGAGACTCGACTACTACGCTGGCAGTGGGTTTAACCACAGACCGCAAGCGGCACTAGCTGTACGTAACGGTCCCCAGGTAGTTGTCGATAAGAAGGCCGATGAGAAAACCCATCCGAACTCCTACTGAGTCTGATGTGACAATCTCCATACAGTCCGGTCCGTTCGTCCAAGACTATCACATATCGGGCCTAGGGGGGCGGCAAGCGTCAGTCCCCTAATAGCGGTATAAGTCGTGTCGGAGGGAAGCCCATTACACCCTGAGAAACTACTGGAACCTACCAGCAAATCTCGCTTGCCCTGGCCAAGGACTTTGCGTAATGGCTCTCTGACACAGCACGATATCTACTCCCAATACCGGGAGGGACGAATCCTGTCTAACCGCCACTGCCTCCAAGTGCTCGGGACTGCACCCAACTGCTACCTGTTAGCACGACTCCTTTGAGCCGTGGTAGGGTAGCAATCTAAGAACAGTGGGACACGCTCGAGGCGTAGTAGCAGTGTCAAGTCTGTGGACTACGCTGTACCCATGTCACCTGGGAACTGTTCACTGACGACTGGTATCAAACCAACCAACAGTCCCCTGTGAGTCCTGTCCGGTGTACCCGTAACCTAACGAGCACCTGCATACTATCTCCAGTACGACGTACTGACGGCTGTGGGACAGACCATCTCCCCAACTGGGATGAGAAGCGTACACACCAGTCTACTCCGGTGTATCGATGCTCTGTCTCGATAATCCAACGACCGGGGACCTGAATAAGGATGTGCTTGTAGACTACCCAGCCCCCACTAGTGTGACTGCCATCACAACGCTGGTAGACAAGCAAGATCCTAAGAGCTCTATCAATACGTACACTCACATATTAAGATAGAAAAACCAAGTAGCATACTACCATGTTTAGCAAGACTGTTATATACATGTGAATATCCCAAGCTTCCATTAAGTAATATACAAGCTAGTATGATACAGTAATGGCCTTCTAGGGCATAAACACTAACAATGAGGAGATCTTCAATTCCCATGTCAATGGCGATCTCGAGGCCTGCAATCAGAGCTTCGTATTCGGCTTCATTGTTTGTTCTCGGCTCCGTTAGGGAGAAGGCGTAGCGCATTATTCCTCCTTGTGGAGTTACAAAGATGAGTCCTACCCCTGATTTAATTATAGGGGTACTTTGTTTGCGTTTCTTCATGGAAGATGCTCCATCGAAATAAAGCTCCCATCGAATATTATCGCCGTCGATCGCATCGAACGCATGTTCGTCTGGAAGATCGCAATTCAGAGGAGAATCGGCGGGTATCGGATGCTCAGCGAGGAAGTCGGCGATGGCCTGGCCTTTCACTGCCTTGAGAGGTTGATACGTTATCGAGAATTCCATCAAGAGCAGGGCCCATTTAGCGAGTCGTCCTGTCAATATGGCTTTTGACATTAAATATTTAAGAGGGTCCACTTTTGAAATCAGACGGACCTCGTGCGCCAATGCGTAGTGCCTAAGCTTTGTTATTGCGAAGATCAACGCCAGGCAGTGTTTTTCAATGGGAGAGTAGTTGCTTTCTGCCCCCAGCAGGACTCGACTTAAGTAGTAGAGTGCTCTTTCTTTTCCTTGATCGTTCTCTTGTGCCCATAATGCGCCTAAAGAACCTTTGAGGGCGGTTGTATAAAGAATAAGAGGCTTCCCCTTAACTGGAGCAGCCAACACCGGAGGGTTCTGCAGGTATTGCTTGATCTCATCCAGTGCGCCTTGGCATTTTTGGTCCCAAACGAATGGGGTTCCCTTCTTCATCAGGTGGCTGTAAGGACGGCACTTTCCTGAAAGGTTGGCTATGAATCGCCGTATATACGCGAGTTTCCCTTGGAGAGACCGCAGCTGTTTGAGAGTCCTCGGCGGAGGCATTTCCATGATCGCTTTGATCTTTGACGGATCTATTTCAATACCTCGGTGCCGAACGACGAATCCCAGGAACTTGCCCGAGGAAACCCCGAACGCACATTTAAGAGGATTCATCTTCAAGTTGTATTGCCGAAGGCGTTGAAATACAGTCTTCAGATGCTCGAGATGTTCCTCGTATGATTTGCTTTTAACCACGAGATCGTCGATATAGCATTCGACGATTTCGTGTATAAGGTCGTCGAAGATCTTCGTCATGGCCCTCTGATAAGTAGCACCGGCGTTCTTCAAACCGAAGGGCATCACTTTATAACAAAATATACCAAGAGGAGTCCTGAAGGCTGTATGCTTCTGGTCTTCTGGATGCATTTTTATTTGATTATACCCTGATGAGCCGTCCATGAAGGAGAAAACCTCATGAGTGGATGTGTTGTCTATCATCAATTCGGTGACTGGCACTGGGAAATCATCTTTTGGGCAGGCTTTATTAAGATCCCGAAAGTCTACGCATATGCGCACTGTCCCATTTTTCTTCATCACCGGGATGATGTTGGCGATCCATTCAGGGTATTGAACTTCCTGGATGAAGCCAGAGTCTATCAGCTTCTTGACCTCAGCATTGATGCTCATCTCAAGCTCGAGTCGCATTCTTCTCGGCGCTTGTTTGACTGGCTTGATGTCCGGGGATATCGCCAACTTGTGTATAGCAATTTCTGGATCTAATCCCGGCATCTCGGAATAGTTCCACGCGAAGCAATCTTTGTGCTGTAGAAGCACATCCTTTAATGCAGCCACTCTTTCTTCAGATAGCAGCTCGCTGATGAATGTCGGTCGCGGGTCATTTCCCGTCCCCAACTCAATTTTCTTGAGATTATCTGCAGTGGTATGTATTTCGTCCTCCAGTTCTTTCGGAGCTGGGGGAAATTCTGAGATTACCTCATTGCTGCCGCTTTCAAAACACCAAGGGAGGTTGTTCATGTCCTCGGACCCTTCTTTTAATATTGTTATCACATGGCAGGTGCGAATTTTCTGCCAATCCCAATGCGGAGTTGGTTTTATTCTTGTGTTTTCGGGTTCGTGCCTTTGCGGCGGCGCTACCCTCCAACTGTCAGACAACGCGAATTTGCCAAGCTGATATTGGTCTTCAACCCAATTCTTAAAGGTGAAGCAATCTTCAAGCGGATGTCCTACTACTCGATGGTAAAAGCAATACTTTGGGTTGGAGACTTCGCCTGCTTGTTCAGGGTATTTAGACTCTGGCAACGTAAGCATTTGATGTTTTAGAGCGAGATCGAATATTTTCCTTGTTTTGTTCCGAGGAAATGAGTATGCTCGACCCATTTTCTTCCTGAGGGCTAAGTCAATAACGCTCGATTCTCGGATGCGTGGCTTCTTAGCTCTGCTTCATGGTTGCCGAGCGCCTCTCTTACCTTTCGACTTGTTTTCGTTTTCGCGTCGAACCTTTTTTGTAGCAGGTTGACAAGGAGCGGCATCTTCGTTCTTTACTGCCTGTTGAAGGAGACGCTGTGTCTTAGCTTTCTCATAGATTGTCATTTCACGATCGTGATCATCTCGGGCTTTTTGACTCGCATCCCTTATAAGTTTTCTCATCTGGTCTTCGGACGATGGACTGGGCGGTTTTGTATCAGGAACTTTTGCTGGTTCAGGATTAGCGTCCTCCCATTGAGCATCCGCCTCTTCATCGAAGTCATACATGGCATAACAGCTGTTTACTAGCTCCCGCTTCTTTGGCCGGATGTACCCAAGCCCTTTGGTTTCTACTTTCCCGTTAGGCAGTTTGCATTGGGTCCCGGGAATGTTCCAGACCTTGTCATAGAATTTGGCTTTTCTAACGGTCTGTGTGAAGGACATCCCCTGGCGTTTTAGCAGTTTCTTCAAACCTTCGGTATAATATCGGGGAAGACGGATAGGCTGAAGCCTGTCGAGCGTGGGATCCGCGCCATGCCAAACTTCTTTTTCTACTTTGTTCTCTTCAGAACGGTAGAATAAGATTGCCTTCTCGCCCCTTCGTCCGGGAGGGATATAGAATGTCTGCAATTCTTCTACGCTGTTGGTGTCGAGTACATCCAGTTCTTTGTAATGTTCAAGTGGCACCATGGTTATCTGCAGACTTCGCTCTTCATCAGCGGAAATCCGTATCGAAGGCCGAGCAGGGAATATAGCATGAACTTCATCCTCTGAATCACTACCGAAGATCAACGAAGGAACGGATGGTCCTGGCCTGGTAGATTGGGATGGACCTGAATAAATTATATCCTCCTCCTCGGTGTCACTGCCGAAGACAGGGATGGTGGCATTAGTTTTGTTCTCCGGTTTGTGACACCTTTCCGTGTCTTCGAAGCTCGGCAAGAAGTATTTGGCATCTTCATACTTGCGAACTTCGTTCACAGAAAACGGATTCAACTCTCCGGCCACAGTATATTCGAGGCCATCCCTGGAATACTTCATGCACTGATGCTGTGTAGAAGGGATGATATTGTACTCGTGTAGCCATGGTCGGCCGAGCAGAGCATTGTAGCACGTCTTGGCGTCTATAACATGGAATTTGATGTCTGTGACGAGCAACCCGAAGCGTAACGTCAATATCACAGATCCGAGAGTCTTTGAAGATTGAGAGTCGAAACCGGAGATAGTGATCTTGTCTCGGGCGAGGTGTTGGACACTCATGCAAATTTCTTTTAACACCCGTACATTGAGTAAATTGACGGACGATCCGTTATCGACCAAGATTTTACCTATCTTTATGTCATGGCAATATCCTGAGACATAAAGGGGGCGATTATGTTCACACGTCCCGAGGAGAAGGTCTTCATCACCAAAAGCAACGTCGGCTGTGTGCACTTCTTCCAATTCGTCTTTCATCTTTTCTTCGGCCAAGAAGGCTTGGAACTGGTCCGGATCTTGTAGCGCCTTAATCAAAGAGTCTCTCGCCTCCTTTGATAGTAACAAGGCATCGAGGATGCTGAGTTGTGAGGGTAGCTTCCTCAGATGCGCTAAGACATTGTAATCCACCTTACTCCTCTTTGACGGATTTTTGGCGGTTAACTCTTCCGCGACTTGGTCATCCAAAGTGATGTCTTCAGAGACCTTCTCTTTCCCTTTATCTTTTCTATTCGAGGGTTCGAGGTTCTTTTCAGGCAGTGTCCGATTCCGCAGCTGTATATTTTCGCAAGACTCCGGTTCTTCTTCTTTTCCCGAAGTTGACTCTTTAAAGAGGGGGGCAATCTCTAGTTCCTCATCAGAGTCGCTCCCAAATGTGGGCACTTGTGACCTGGTAGTGTTAACCATGTGACAGTTGCCGGCAGTTCTTTCAAGCACTTTGGTCGTGTTTCTTTGCTCCCGACGAACCTTGCGCTTTTCCCGTTTAAAGCGTTGTTGATTAGCGACGTATCCTTGCCACCATTTATCGAACGCCTTGCACTCTTGGGTAGAATGGGAGACCTTCTGATGATATAAGCAATAAGAGGGGTGCATTTCTACCACGCTAGTAACTTTTCCTTCTGAGGGTGGTAGCTTCATGCCCATCGATATGGCCTTAGCGAACTTCTTTTTTATCTTGAATTGGCTTTTGTCAGCGGTGGAGGCATTTTGCTCCAGTGGGATCATCTCAGCTCCTCCCTCAAGTCACTGGCGCTTGGCCGTTTCGAATATCGCCGTCTCGCGTTCTTGATCAGCTTTACTTTTCAATCGAGCTTCACTAAGAAACGCGTCAATCATTTCTATTGATAATTCCGGAACCCTTGACTCAGTATTTGCCCCCGGCGTTTTGGTGCCAGAAGTCCCTTCATCGTTCGAGGTCGAGTGAGAGATCATATGACAGCTTGCCACATATCCGTCGGATTCATCCGATGAAGTTTCTTCCTCATCTTCTTTTTGAAAGACGTGATCAAGGAAATCTTGAAGCGTAATGGGAGTCCGCGCCTTTTGGTTGTACTCATCCAGCGCGTCGATTTGCTTTTGTAAGTCGGTGCGCTTGTCGCCAGGCTTCACGGGCTTCTTAGATTTCTTCTTCTTCTTTTTCGAAGATTTTGACGGCTGGTTACGAACACTTGAACTACCACCATCGGTCTTCGGAGTCGGACGTGGCTTCAACATCCCCTCAATAACCTGCGGCTCCAAGGGGTTCTTCCACTTGACTGCTGGACAGGTCTGAAGATCATTTAGCATTCTCCTTGTTTTGGCCGATAATACAACCTCCCAGGGAGCTTCTTCAACGACGGAGCATGTTGCCCCCGGTGTATTCGTTCCCTTATAAGTGTGGGGCTGCGGAGGATTCACCTTCCATTTGTCAGATAGCGCAAACTTGCCCTGACGGTACTGGTTTTCGAGCCAATTTTTGAACACGTAACAGTCTTCGATTGGATGTCCTAGCACTCGATGGTAAGGGCAATAATTAGGCTCGTTAACGTCACTTGGTTGTGACGGACGTTTTGGATCTGGCAGATTTAAGAGCCTATTGCGCAATGCCAGCTCAAATAACCTCCTTGTTTTATCACGGGGGAAGGAGTAAGCACGTCCCATCCTGTCCTCAAGGGGTACGTATGGGCGCGTGTTATTTGGACGAGCAACCGGTTTTGAGTCGTTCGGTTGTTGTTGGGCATTAGCGACGATGATCGCTTTTCCCTTTCCTTTATCGTTTCGAGAGTCTGGCTTCGGAAGAGGGGGTTTATGGCCCATTTGGTCCATCTGCGCCAATTTGTCGATCAAAGCCTGGAAAGAAGTCGGCTTGAAGAACATCATAAACTGCGAAATGGTTTCTTGTGGATCAAGGGTTCCAACAAACATTCCCACCGCAGGGGCTTCTTCTATACGCTGTTCACATTTAGACCATAAATTACGCCACCGTATAGCGTACTGGACCCACGTCTCGCCGGGCTTTACCCTGGCGTTAATCAGCGCCGTCATTGGAGTACGTTCGCTGGCACTTGCAAAGCGTTGGGTGAAGAGCAGCTCCATCTCTGCGAAGGTTTTAATGGAGTCGTTGGGGAGCTCGGAATACCACTCGAAAGCCGTATCTGATAAGCTTCCAACAAACTGGCGCAGCAAGAGCTTGTCGTCGCCTCCAGTGTTACCACAAAGCGCCCTGAATTGGGCAACATGTTGATGGGGATTGCCGGTCCCCTTGTAGACATGAAACTTTGGAATTGTGTAACCTGGCGGGTACTTGATTTGGTCATACCAGCCCGGATATGGCCGCCCCATTTTTACAACGTGGCCGGCTGCTTCGGCCGCGTGATGAACTTTTATCTGCTGGGCTATATATTCGTCCAGATCTGTTTTAGAGATTGTGTCTTCTTTAGCCGTTGATAGAACGGGCTGAGGGTTTGATGTTTCCCCCCTATCATCCCCAAGGACGATCGGGGGTTCTTCAGTCGGGGATTCTGGTTGTATCATCATCCCTATCATATCCTGGAAGAGAAGGCCCATGCGCTGTATATTGGCTGCTTGTTCAGCAGCCTCTTGGTCTCTCTTTTCGAGCACTCGGCGAAGGAACTCGGCATCAGTCTCTTCTTCTTGACGTTCATCTAAGGACGTCTCAGGATTCTCTTTTGGCCCCGTGAGTGCAGCCATTGTAGTCATCATCTCCTGGAGCTTTTGTTGCTGCTCCTGAGACTTGGTCACTGACCGGGTAAGCGGTCGGTGACCCATAGAAGTACGACTTTCTTCTTTCCCCGAAGCCATATAGACCGTGTGAACTGTGATGCCCCCTGACTTGGGGCGTTTAGGTTCACTGCTCTTAGACTTTGTCAGCGTCATGGGAGCTTTTTCTGGCCTCTTCCTTTTATGGGCCTTTGAGGCTGAAGGAGCCGTTGAAGCGGGCATCCTAGCATTCGTTGCCCCCTGTCGTTTAGCGGGCGATTTTTGTCTTTTTCCACCCTTGCCCTGTTCTGGCGACGGAAGTGGTCTGAGTCAATCACGGAGTCTTGAACCCTCCGCCAAACTTTATAAATTTTCGACGACAGCCGTTGAGGGGGCTGTTCGTGTTTCATCTCCGGAGCTTTTTCCATGGGTGGAGGAGACTTTTTCAACGTAGCCACCGGGGAGTTCTTTCTCACCTTCCTCAGCATTTCAAAGCTGTTCCCAGTTGGAACAGCAGCATCGACCTCCACCACCGGAGCAGGCGGGGTTAGCCCTGAGGGGGAGTTGCCCCCTGCTTTCCTTACTCGCTGCCAATGGCGACGTCGCGCACGACGAGCCGTTGGGACTGGCTCGGAAATCGAGATAATCTCTTGTTGCCCCCTGTTTGAGCGTGGGGTAACTGCTGATGTCAGCCTATCGAAGACTGATGCCTTCTGACCAGCTGGGGGAGGAGTAGGAACCGTCAATCTTGTGAAGACTGACTCTCTGATAG
Organism: Agapanthus africanus; assembly: GCA_030015575.1. Taxonomy (NCBI): domain Eukaryota; kingdom Viridiplantae; phylum Streptophyta; class Magnoliopsida; order Asparagales; family Amaryllidaceae; genus Agapanthus; species Agapanthus africanus. Next base: position 281,977,129 of record JASDDO010000022.1, read on the forward strand.
GAGAAGCCGCTTTAACGACTTCCAAAGCAGCGGCCGTTTCCCTCTTTGGGATAGCCACCTTATAGTTCTGACCCAGCCTGGTGAAAACGGAGGCTGTTGGTTCAGCAGCAGGCGACCCGTTGACAGGGGTCGTGGTAACAGCGAGCCGGTCGAATACCGACTTCTTTTTCGCTTCTGGTGCGGATGTCGGCGCAGAGAAGCTTGTAGGTGGGACCATGGTCCCGAAGAACAAGCCGGTGGTGGCCTGAGTCACTTGGCCTACCGGAAGAGTCAGGAAGGAAGCCGCCTGGGGCCCATATGCTACACCTCTCGGTGAGGTGGAACGTCCGTTGCATTGGCATTTCGAGCAGTTGGTGCAGTTGGTGGCCATTGAATGCTTGAGTTCTGTACCAAACAAAAGACCAAATCTTAGCAACTTGAAATCCGAAGGCAATCATTTAACAAACCGCGATTGGTTCGCGAAGACGACACACGAAGTGTGGAGTGGAAAGAGGAAGAGGTCCCACCGGGCGTGCCAGAATCTGTTCCCCTCCGAACGGCGGCCGCACAGGACTGCTATGTCCTGGCGCTGAGGTTCGGGGCAGATGCTATTTGGTTTTATCCGTCTATCTTTCCGAAGATGCCAAGTTGATTTATGGCACCGTGTATCGGAGGTTTAGACGGGTGCGGCCGATGTAGCAGACTTCGTCAGATTCCCCCTCAGGGTGAGGGGTTTTTGATTGTGGGGACGCTCTTCCCTGCAGGCGCAAGCCCCTGCAGTTAATTACGCTACCGCATCGCGGTAACAACTTTCTCCTACTCCAGAATTTCACTTCGTGTCGTGTGTGTTTGTTTTGTTTGTGATTGCCCGTGGATTGTATACGGAGACTGAGTGATGTCGTCACCCGTAGGACGTGGATTGGTCCAAATCCGTATTTACTTAGATTTGGGTTTGGTGTTTTTAGTTTAAGGATACATTAGTCGCGTTGCGACTAAGATCGACTTAAACGTTCGTTAAGGATACGTTAGTCTTGTTTTAGACTAAGATCAACTTAACATCATGATTGATTTAATTATCCGGCCGTCGGGACTCGTCACCTCTCTGACGTCGTTGAGGGATTACAACGACAGGCGTCTGAGGAGTTCAGAGATGTACCCTTGAACCAAAGTTAATTTGGAGTTTTATCATTTATTTAAATGTCTAAGGACACGTTAACCGTATTTGGGGTTAAGATCAACTTAGGCGGGACCGTTTAGATCCAACAAAGGAGCATTTGGGCCCTATTGTACCAGTTTAGGGACATGGCGGTCCATCGCCAGTTTTAGGGACGTGGGGGTCCATTATTAGTTTAGGGACGTTTCGGTCCGTCGCCAGTTTAAAGATGTAGTGGTCCATATTCCAGTTTAGGGACGTGGTGGTCCGTCGCTAGTTTAGGGATGTAGTGGTCCATTATTAGTTTAGGGACGTTTCGGTCCGTTATTAGTTTAGGGACGTTTCGGTCCATTATTCTCATTTTGGAGTGAATATTAGTTTAAGGACGTTTCGGTCCAATATTAGATGAGTGGTCGTTGGGACTCGTCACCTCTTTGACGTCGTTGAGGAATTACAACGACGGATGTCAAAGGAGTTCGGAGATGTACCCTTGAACCGGATGTAAGTTGATTTAGGAGAGCCATTTTGCTCAGTCAATTTAATTTAAGGACTTATGGCCACGATTGGGCTAAGTCCAGTTCAACATCTTTATTAAGTAATACATTGCATTTAGGCTCTGCAGAGCATCAATTTATTCTGAGCTCTGCTCATTTATGAATGATGCAATGCATCTGTTTTGATTTGGGCTCTGCCCCTTGTAAAACGCATAGCATTCTGGAGATTCTGTTTGGGCTCTGCCCATTTATAAATGATGCAAAGCATCTGTTTTGATTTAGGCTCTGCCCCTTAAAATAATGCATTTGCGCTTTATTGAGCCTGTTAGGCCTTCTCTTAATTGGGCTTGGCCCTTTTTAATGCATCTGCGCTTTGCGCTAAGTAATGAGCGCAAGTCCATATGGTGATGACACGTGTCGTGCTCTGATGAGTGCAAGCGCACTAACGCAGCGCGTTGCGCTGCGCTATTGCGCTGCTGACACGTGGCGCGCTCTCAGCGAGTTGCGCTAATTCCAGAGAGCAAAGCTCTATCTTAAGGGCGCTTAGCGCAAGTGGTTTTATAGCCGACACGTGGCGCTCTCTTAAGAGCGCAACGGCGCAACTTGAAAGTGCAAAGCACTAAGAATCTTTTAGATTCAAGTGCAAAGCACTGTTTAATTTCTTCGTCTAAATTAGATCAAAGAAAAAAGAAAAATAAATTTTTCTTTATTCGAAGAACCAGAGGTTCTTAAAAGTGCAAAGCACTATTCTTTTATTATTTTATTATTTTTATTGTTTTTACAGAACCGAAGGTTCACAAGAAGTGCAAAGCACTGTTTTTTTTAAATAAAGATCATTGATCTTATTTTTAGATCAATGATCTATTAGAAGGCCTTTTTTCTACCTCATGAAGGTTCTTTACCTTTTTTTTTTTAAAAAAATCTTCTCGGAGTTTTCTCTGTTTAGAGTTCTTGATTTTTCGAGAAAATTCTTGATCCTTTTGAATTGAGGCTTAGGGTCCTATTTATAGTGACCACAAATCTGTTGAATTTATTAACAGGATCTTTCCTGAATGATTTTTGGGAGTTTTCCCACCGCTGGATCTTTGATCCAAAGGCCGAAGAAAGTCTTCTAGTTCTGGAAAGAACAGAAAAGATTTCATAAAAATCTTAATTTAGTTTGGCGCAGATGCCCCAGCGCATGACACGTGTCGCGCAGCGCAGCGTGCAGCGCAAGTGCGCTAGCGCATCTGCGCTGACACGTGTCGCGCAGCGCAGAGCGCAGCGCAACTGCGCTAGCGCATCTGCGCTGACACGTGTCGCGCAGCGCAACTGAAGCGTTGCTTCCTTTAAACAGAGCTTTGCTCTGATTGGGCGCGCCTTCTGGGCGCTGCGCTCGGCGCGTTGCGCCAGACACATGGCAAGTTGCGCCCAGCGCAGAGGATCTGAAGCGTTGCTTCACCTGAGATTTCTTTTCATCTCCCTTTTTCCAAGTCAAACTTGTATTTCCAAGATTTTGATTTCCCGGGTCTTGGAAATAATTCCATTGTGCACAGAATCTTTTGTGCTTGGGTCTATATATAGTTCAAGGCCGAGCCTTTCATTCTCTTATCTTCAGAGAACTTTTTCGATCATGGCTTGCAACCGCCCTCATGCCCGTCGGCAACCATGGGAGGTTCCGATTCGGGACATCGTTCCCCGTTTTGCTGCGCGCCTGGTGGACCCTTCTTTCTCGGACGAGCAATGCGACGCTGCAATGCATGAGCTTTTGACTCGTGTGGGGTCTCCTCTTCCTCCGAATTCCATTTGGCTTCGGATGGCCCTTGCCTCGGTGCTCTCCGCCATTCCCCCTCCTCCGGCAGAGATGTCCCCGGCAATGCTGGATGCAGCCGAGGACAAGATCGAGGGCCTTCTCGAAGCGCACTTGATCGCCAAAGCCCTGAGGGACTGCTCCTTCCATTTGCTGAACCAGATACGGGCTCGTCGGGTTGTCATCGCCACTTTTTCCCAGGAGTGTGGCGTTGACCGTTGGATGGCCACCCCTCGGGAGGATCGCCGCTTCGATGTGGTGGAGAAGACAGAGAGGGAGCTGGGGAATCTTCTTCTTCTTTTTGCGAATCCTTGTCTTTCTGATCCCGTATTCGGTGATCTTTTTTAAATGTAATATTAATAATAATGAATAAGCATTTTTCTTTTTAATCAAGATTTCATTGCCTGTTAAGGGTTCTTTTATTTTAGTTCTTTGTTGTGTTCGTGCATCATATGATTTTAACTTGTTATTATCAAGCGTACGTAATTTTACTTGAATAAATTGCTTTCGGTTTTAAACCCCTTCTTCTGCGCAAGCGCATCTGCGCTGACACGTGTCGCACAGCGCACAGCGCAGCACGGCTGCGCTAGCGCATCTGCGCTGACACGTGTCGCGCTGCACAGAGCGCAGCACAAGTGCGCTAGCGCATCTGCGCCGACACGTGTCGCGCAGCGCAGAGCGCAGCGCGGCTGCGCCGACACGTGTCGCGCAGCGCAGAGCGCAGCGCGGCTGCGCCGACACGTGTCGCGCAGCGCAGAGCGCAGCGCGGCTGCGCCAACGCATCTGCGCTGACACATGTCGCGCAGCGCAGTGCCTGAGCAACTGAAGCGTTGCTTCCTTTATTGAAGTTTAAATTTCCAAAGCCAAGCTTTGTTTCTGATTGGGGAGTCGTTTCATCTTCCACCTCGGAATCTGATCGGAGCTTTGCTCCGATTGGGGTAAACAGTCCTAGTATTTGGATGACATACACAGTGTAGGAAGTGAAATTCCTATACTACGGTCGGTTATACTTTGGTTGTCACATAGTTGTTTCTCCACATAGGTCTTGGATATTATATCAGACCTTCTGGTTACTGGATCTATGGTTTTTTGATCTAGATTTGGGTAGTTTCTCAATTTGGGTACTTAGACAGCATTCTAAATGTGTTTTAGAATGGACGACTCCTGGCACGGTAGTGTACCTGCAGGTGATAGAATCACCCTCTCTAAAGGTGTCTTACAGACTAAAGGGGAGAGGGATGTGCATAATTGGAAGATCACTTGCTTAGGCAATTGAGTCAATCATGAGATGTCAAGTACCACACCGGATGTTGTTTTTGCACGAGCTGCAATAAGTTGATATTGATCCAATCATAGAGAAACGATCGGAAGCAGTTTTAGAACATAAGTGGATGTTCTAGGGATATGATAACAACAGCCTCTTTTAGGAGACGGTTATCATTTCAGGCTTCCAAGGTAACCTGGATGACAGAGTGACTGTCAGAGTTATAGTTTTCTCTCTGACGAGGGGCAGTGTTTTGGACAGATGATCCAAGCGGACACTGAGGGAGGCTTGACGCAGGATACTAATTAAGTTCAGTTCACGATACAGTCTAAGAAGTTTTGATTTGGAGTTCATTTGTGAACTAGGTCCCATCAGATATCCAGACATATTCTAAGACAGGTATTGCTCATTTCGGGAGATGCATTTCTCCGCGAACTTATGATAAAGAGAGACATAGAAAGAAACATCAGGGCGGATCCACTAGCTGAGGCTATTCCTCGAATGCAATAGTTTCGCAAACGGGTTTTGTGAGACTGATTAGTAGAGGAGTTGGGTGTTCGGTATCATACGGGCTGTGAGTATGCGACATCGCAATAATTAGCCTTGAGTGCAAGTGGGAGATTGTTGGATATAGTGCCCTCAGAGTCAATTATTGGATCACAGGCACGTGATTGCAATGATTGAGGGAGGACCTATACCGGTATGACAGTCTTACTCAAGATGATAGTATGCTATCTGGTTTATCTTTATCATCGTGTACTGCTTTAGGTGACATTATTGATCACTAATGCACGTTGATAGAGCCCATAGGATTCTTGCTTGACTACCAGCAGTATGATGGCGATCATATACGTGGGAGCTGGGGTCTATAAGCACATCCTTAAAAGGTCCCTAGTCGTGGGAGTTTCGAGACAGGGCATCGATACTGCAGAGTAGACTAGTGTATACAGTCGAGACCCCGACGAGGGGTGGTGGCCAGTCTCACAAGCCACTGGTGTCAGTTGGTTCACCTAAGATGTATACAGGTGCTCATTGGGTTATGAGCACACCGGACAGGACTCGTCGGGAACATGCTAGTTGGGATTATACTAGACGTCAGATAACAGTTCTATGATGACATGTGTACAGATTAGTCCATCGACCTGAGATCGTCATTTGTCTCGTGTGAGTTCCCACTGTGCTTTGATTACTACCCTACCACGGCTCAAAGGAGTCGTGCAAACAGGTTTTAGTTGGGTACAGTCCCAGCCACATGGAGGCAGTGAGCGGATCGGCAGGGGTTTGTCTCTCCTGGTATCGGGGGTGAGTTCGCGCTGTGTCTAGGAGAGCCATTACATGAAGTCCTTGGCCAAGGCAGGAGATTTACTGGAAGGTATTCCAGTAGTATCTCATGGTGTTCTGGGCTACACTCCGACACGACTTGTACCTCTTTTGGGGGTCTGACTTTTACCACCCCCTAGGCCCGCCATGCGATACTCATAAACGAATGGACCGGACTGTACGGATATTGTCACTGACAGGCTCAGTAGGGTGTCGGCATGAGTTCGCTCATCGACGTCCCTTTTGGTCAATACCTGGTAGCCCGTTACGTATGGCTAATACCTCTGACGTGCTAGTGGTTAAATCCACAACCAAAGTATTGACGAGTCTTTAGAGTCCCCCACAGACAGTTTCTCAAGTTTCGGGCGAAACGCTGTAGAGGCCGTATGGATATATGGCAGGGTTCGATCATATATGTGCGGTATTACACGGATCATGATCGGACGGATAATAGTGGCGGGCATTGGTTTAAGTCGGATCCTAGTATTGTACAGTGTAGATTTTGTCTCATTGCATTTGTATTCGGTCGGAATACAAATGCGGGTATGTATATACAGTCGAGGGGTTTTCCTGTAATTTATTACGGGATCGTTTTTCTGAAGTTGCCAGTTTGCATTCCGTTTCGGCCATTTTTCCTTTGTTCCTTCTTTGGCTGAAAATTGGTGTGGAGAGGCTAACTTGAAAATGTGCAAATTAGAAATTTGGAGGGCGTTTCTTGTTAATGGTTGGTTCATGATGGTTCTTACTTCCTTTGACTTCTTTAGTTCATCATTGCTTGACTTTTGGAGATGAGATGGTTGATGGAATGGGCTGACATAATTATTGAGGTGACTTATTTTTTATGATGATTACATTTTTCTTTTGCCTTGGATCATTGTTTTTTCCCTCCTCCATGAAGCAAGGCCAGCCACTATTTTTTTATGGGGGCTGTCAAAATTTGAGTAGAGTATTTTTGGTTCTCATTTGCTTGAAAAAGTTCTCTAGCTCATCTCCAAAAGCCCAATACTCAATCTCAACTCCTAATGGCAACTTCACTAACCCCGTGAGACAAAAATTTTCTACACTTAGCCTATAACATTCTTGGAGACGTCGGCTCGCCAATTTCGTGCCCGAGTTGCCTCGGTCCAGAGGTGGGAGCCTGTAAAAGAACCCGGCGATGTGGTGCCCTTTCCGACGAGGAGATGAAGACCGGAGATTCCGCGAGGAGATCGGGATGGAGGCCGAAGACCGAAAGACACGGATCGCTCAGTATTGCTTTCTACCCATTCCCTAGTTTGCTAGTATTAGGTTAATGGTCCGATCCGGGTTTTTAGTCCGCGGTAACGCCGGTTTCTAGTTTTTAGAAAAGTTTTGTTTCCGCATTTTTGCCTCATTTAGACGGCCGGGGCGCTGCCGTCCACTTACATCTTCTTCTAGAAGCACCTTGTAATTAATTACAAGAATACCCCTCATCTGTATATATATATACCCGAATCTGTATTCTGATAAAATATGAATACAATGAGAAGAAAATAATCCAACAATATAATACTAGAACCCGGCTTAAACCAAAGCCGCTGATATCAACCGTCCGAATCATGATACGTGCACAAGTGCACGTATATGGTCGAACTCTACCGTAAAACCATACGGCCTTTACATCGTTTCGCCTGAATCAGGAAAACCCTATGTATGGGACTCTAAAGACTCGTCAATACGCCAGCAGTGGGTTTAACCACAAGCACGTCAGCAGCACTGGTGGTACGTAACGGCTACCTGGTATTGTGCAAAAGGAAGACCGACAAACAAACTCATCATGACCCCTACTGAGCCTGTCCGTGATAATCTCCATACAGTCCGGTGTCTTTGTCTTAAGAGTATCGCATATCGAGTTTAGGGGAGCGGATAAAGTCAGACCCCTAATAACGCGACATTTCATGTCGGTATGAAGCTCATCACCAACTGAGAAACTACTGATCCAAATCAGTAATTCTCGACTACCTTGACCAAGGATTTCTGGTGATGGCCACCCATGCACAACATGACATCAACCCCCAATACCGGGAGAGACGAATCCCTAACGATCCGCTTATTGTTTTCATGTGGTTCGGGACTGTACCCAACTAAAACCTGTTTTCTTGACTCCTTTGAGCCGTGGTAGGGTAATAATCAAAGCACAGTAGGAACTCACACGAGAAAAATGACAATCTTAGATCAACAGACTAACCTATACACATGTCATCTGAGAACTGCTATCTGACAATAGCTATAATACCAACTAGCATGTTCCCGGCGAGTCCGTCCAGTGTACTCATAATCCAATGGGCATCTGTATACTATCTTAGGTGACAAACAGACACCAATGGCTTGTGAGACCGGCCACCGCCCCTCGTCAGGATCTCGATAAGTACACACTAGTTTACTCTGGAGTATCGATGCCCAGTCTCGATACTCTCTCGACTACGGACATTTAAGGATGTGCTTATAGACCACCCAGCTATTACATAAATGATCGCCATCATAATATTGGTAGTCAAGCAAGAATCTTATGGGCTCTATCAACATGTAATAGTGATCTGTAATACCACATAAAGCATGTACATGATAATAAAGGCAAAGCAGATAGCATATCATTTTGAGTAATATATCCGTATAGGTCCTCCCACGATCATTATAATCACCTGACCGTGATTACAATAATTACTTTGAGGGCACTATAACCAACATAAAGAATACAACAACAATCAAGCCTTTAAAATTACATTCAATTATTATTTTTCCATCAAAACTTTTAATGTATTATGTACTTTTAATCATAACTTATAATTCATATACATAAATGCAAAAACTTTTTTAAGAACAATGGTGTTTATAAGAAAGACCATACATAATTTATGAAGATTACCTTGAGATAGAAGTAGATGATTATATAGATCATTTTATTCTGTATTATCTACATGTTAAATTGTAGCAATCCTACGAATTCATCTATAAATATAATAAGTGTTTTTTATTTGTAGCCCTCCCAAAATATAACAAATTTCTTTCTAACCTCCAAAACTTAGTATTTACTTTTTACCCCTCCAAAACTAATAAGTTACATTATTTTACACCATTTACGATTTCTGTCAGATAAAAACCCCGTTAAGTTTAACTTCAATTTTTCTCAAAAGATTTTACATTTACCATTTATCCGAATATAACAATTAAGAGCACAGAAGTATTCAATAAAAGAAAAATGTCGGAGATACTCCTGATTTTATGATCAATTTTGAGAAAAGTGCAGCAGAAACCTAAACCCTAATTTCAATTTGAGAAAGAAAGTGAGTGTATCAAAAGAATAAGAGTGGTTGGAATATTTTAAAGAAAAACCTGATATTATGCCGTTAAAAATTGATGTAAATCGTAAAGAGGGGTAAAATAATGCATAATATTAATTTTAGGGAGGTGAAAAGTAAATACCAAATTTTTCGATAGAAAAGAATTTGGTATGTTTTTAATGGTTACGACTAAAAATCCATATAATATGGATTATCTTTTATCCCAGTCTTTAGTCGTGGGATGGGTCCAAGTTAGCTCGAGTACATTTTCATATGCACACCCTCTTTCCTCGGTTTGTTTGCGCAACAAAGAAATCACCATTTCTTCAAGTCACATCATTATCGACGTCATCCAAAACATGGAAACCTAATTCACAACTTTCTATCCAATAAAATTATGGCATATGTCTTGTTGCCTTAATATTATTTGATTATAACCACCTTGCTACATTGGATCCAAACAATTTCAAACTATTTTCGAGTAATTTTGCCATATCGGTGAAGATTATATTTGCTGCTGCTGCTTCTTCTTCTTTTCTCCTTTTCATGTTTTCTTTTTGGAAGATATAAATAAAATTATGGTTGGAAAGGGGTCCATGGGCTACAACTAGCACTTAAGTTGCACAAATCCATCAAGAATTAGATAGTGTGAAAGAATCCAATTTCTAACTCAACCAGGTTGCTACTTAATTTATTGCATGCTGCTATGCTTTGTGTGCTAACTAAATACTGTTGTGGTTGGCTTTCTGTGCTAACTAAATACTGTTGAGCTCCAGAAATTAAATCATTAAAAGTGAGGCCCCATTTTGGTTGGAATTCTTATAGGGCATGCTTATCCTTTAAGTAGAAAACACATATAGAAACAAATTAATGGTGGAACAGAGGCTTATTTCTGCTTCCTCTGGTGCTGGAAATCTTGGAACATTCAAAAAAAAAAATTCAGCATGATTACCGGACGGCACATACGATCCATCCGTATGAATCATTTCGGCAAGAGTTCCATGCATCAGTTATAACCGGTTCACCGATGACAAGAAAAACAATAGATTTACCCGTGCTCTTGAACTGTTAAATACATGCATATCACAAAGCACTAGCCATTCCACACATAAATAAATGGAAGGATATATATACCTAGTATTTTATTGGTTTGAAATAGCTCATATGCAGAAATGCATCATAATTATGTGACAGTTATTATATTACTAGTTCAAATTTAAACAGCAAACCGACCTTAGCTCAGTTGGTAGAGCGGAGAACTGTAGTTGTTATAAACATACATTCTTAGGTGGCTGGTTTGAATCCCACAGGTCGGAAAACTTATTTCTAAAATATTTTTTTTATTCAACTAACCCAAATATAGATAACGTATATAGTAGTTAACTAGTAATTAAGGTGCTCCGCGCAAATGCATGGGTCCAGAGAAAAATCTTATGAAGATTTTTTTGATATTTTATTTGACCCAGGATGAATGTAAATAAATCATATTAAAGAATATATACCACATGGTTTGTAAAATATGTATTAAATACGGAATAATTTATGATAGTTAAGAGTAGATTTTATGCTAAATTCTATAATGATATTTTGCACCAAGATAATTAATACAAAAAATAATCTGAAGTAATAAGAAGCCATTTATATATTTATCAGTTCTAATTTATCTGTTTGAGAGACCATTTTTTAGTAAAACAAAATCATAAGGTAAACCGATTCTATAACGTTTGTTTTAATTCAAAAACCACACAAAATATAAGCAATAATGTCTATGAGATTACCTACATGCTTATGACTGCGATCACATGACCTAATCCCTAATGATAGGTCCACCTTTATAAACCATAAAAACATATTGTTCAACTGTCTACAATTGTTGAGATATGGCGGACTGTAGCGAATTTACTATTGTTCACTGCAACTTCAAATAACTCGAATATATATATATATATATATATATATATATATATATATATATATATATATATATATATATATATATATATTAATTTTACAAATGCCTGTAAACTTCATCAATTTCAAGCGAGAAGAAAAAACATGAGAAATTTGTAGTAGCCGTAAAATCCGTATACTTTCTTTATAACTTTTCTTCTTTAATAAATCCCTTTTTATTGAATTAAGTGTGTATAAATTAATTTTCTTTCTATTTAGGTACATGGTTCATTTTAGTATCTATTGGTTATCATCTTGCATTGCTATTGTAAAGATCTTGAGTTTAAACCCCAGTCTCTTTAAATTATTTTGTTATTTTGCATTATAAAATCTTGTTTTTAAAAGAGAGAAAAAATAATTTTTTTATTTTTATCTTAATATATTTTTGAAAAGAAAATTTTTATTAGACAAAAAGAAAATTTTCAAAAGAATAAAACTACTAAGTAGTATTTTAAGAGGGAAGGAATATATGTTGAGATATAATTTGGGATTTGGATAAACCAAAAGCTTTAAAATTTAAATATACTACAATATTTTAATATATTTGTACTGTTGGGATTTAACATAAGATATATGTGGTTATATAAAAAAAAATTACTAGGTGCAACAATTTATTTTTACTAGTGTGTGTGTCTGTGTGTGTGTCTGTGTATAAACCCTTAAGCCTTAGATATAGTTCAATTTAATTCTAGCCTTTGGGTTTATAAAATCCTAATCTCTAATTCTACATATAAACCCTAAGCTCCTCCTGCCCTAATCTTTTTTCTCCTCCATTGTCTCCAATATTTACCTCCCATCCTCTGTAGAGAACCTAGACCTAAAGCTACGAAAGAGAAGAAGCCCCCGATATAATGTCAGAGACCTCGAAATTAAATCGAGGCTATCTCCACATAGAAATCGATTATTTGGTACAAAGATCAAGTTGCCTCTTTGTAAGTTCCTTCTTTTTTATCACCCCTGTTTTCATGCAAAGGTTCTTACCGAATCATAATGTCGTTTTCGATCTAATGTTTTTTTAAATCTAGAAAAGATGTATATTTTTTCTATTGGTATCAATATGATTGGTTCAGTTTACTTGCATGAAAATATAATTTTAACAAAAAGGGAGATTTTTATGGAAAATCCTAATTTTGCTTAAGGAAATTGTTAAGAAAAGCCCTAATAATTTTGCTGTAGGAGATTTCTTGGGAAAAACCCTATAAAATTTTAAATATGATTCTATGTGATGCTTTAATTTTTAACTTAGTCTTGTGAAAAGCTAATGTTTTTTATTTGATTATTCATTGATATACAACTTTACAACTCATGTTACCGATATTTTTCGATTCATGCTTATATTATATTTTCGATGCACCTCATGTAACAGATGTATCTTGTTCATGCTTATATAATGTATTCGATGCACCTCATGTCAAGGGAGCATCATATTCATGTTGATTATTTCTCGGTGCACTTCATGTCACGGGTGCATCTTATTATTTGATTTGTATAGAATGAATGAGAATATTTATGTGTGTGTTTTCTTTTTATATACTCTGTCACACGCATACCCTATAAGAAACCCTATACGAAAGTATAAGGGTTTTAACCGTAACTATAATTTCGTAATGGTCTAGCGACCGCTCTACCGTTGTTAACTAACCAATGGTGCATGATGTCTCCCCATGGTCAGTACTGTAAGTCGACGTTAGACACCCCACGAGTTGCGGGGAGGCGGAATAGCTAAAACAATAATTTTTGTTTAAACTAACATCGACTAACTTACGGATCATTGCCAAACCCTAACTAACAACATCATATGAGGGATTAGCTACTATGAAAGAAGATTATACCTAATGAATCAAGTCCTTCTTGTTCTCGTTGACCACCTCCTCGTCGGCCTCCTCTTTGTGATAGAAGATCCACCCGAGAGCTATTTCTCCAAGCTTAACCTCTAACTTGAGTGCTAATCAAAGCAACCTAGAGAATATAGAATAGGATTAGGGATCAATTAGTCTTGCTAACTCTAGGATCTCAACACATGAGAGGATTAGGGTTAGCGTTTGAAGAGAGAGAGCTTGAGGAGAGAGAATGTGAAAGTAATTATGAAATGGAAATTAACTCATTTGTGCATATATATGAAGCATAAAATATTTTGCACAAAAATATCTTTGCACAAATATCTTCATGCTTCATTTAATACATAATGAATCATCTAGTGAGTTATTAAATGCATTAATGCTGCATTAACTCTCTTGATGAATCATCTCCATGAGTCACAAAACCATTTAATACATATAATAGCTAAGCTCTCCACCTCATCAACCTTCTAGAAACTTCTCGACAATTTACGAGAACGCCCCTCCTATCCGTGAAAACACGGAAATACTGAGACTGTATAAATCAATAATCCAATCCTTGAATCTGGCTTAAACTAAAGCCCGCTAGTAAAAACTGTCCGAACATCGTACGTGTGTGAAAACATGAATGTGTCCGAACCCTGTCGTAAAACCATACAACCTCTATATCGTTTCGCCCGAAGCAGGGAAACTCTCTGTGTGGGACTCTAAAGACTCGACTACTACGCTGGCTGTGGGTTTAACCACAGGCCGCAAGCGGTACTAGCTGTACGTAACGGTCCCCAGGTAGATGTCGATAAGAAGGCCGATGAGGAAACCCATCCGAACTCCTGCAGAGCTTGATGTGACAATCTTCGTACAGTACGGTCTGTTAGTCTAGGACTATCGCATATCGGGCCTAGGGGGGCGGCAGGCGTCAGTCTCCTAAAAGCGGTATAAGTCGTGTCGGAGCAAAGCCCATTACACCTTGAGAAGCTACTGGAAAACCTACCAGTAAATCTCGTTTGCCCTGGCCAGGGACTTTGCGTAATGGCTCTCCAGACACAGCGTGATATAAACTCCCAATACCGGGAGAGACGAATCCTGTCTAACCGCCACTGTCTCCAAGTGCTTCGGGACTGCACTCAACTGCTACCTGTTTGCACGACTCCTTTGAGCCGTGGTAGGGTAGCAATCTAAGAACAGTGGGAACACACTTGAGGCGAAGCAGCAGTGTCAAGTCTGCGGACTATGCTGTACTCATGTTACCTGGGAACTGTTAACTGACGACGGGTATAATACCAACCAACAGTTCCCTGCGAGTCCTGTCCGGTGTACCCGTAACCCAACGAGTACCTGTATACTATCTCCAGGACGACGTACTGATGGCTGTGGGGCAGACCATCTCCCCAACTAGGATGAGAAGCGTACGCACTAGTCTACTCCGGAGTATCGATGCCCTGTCTCGATAATCCTACGACTAGGGACCTGAAAAAGAATGTGCCTGTAGACTACTGATCAGTCGAAAATATTGTATATTTTAGCCGGCAATTTCCGTAACATTTGCATACATTTAGAAGTGTTCGGCATTCATATTCTACATATTAGCAAATCTGTCACAAAATACCAGATTGCATGTATTAGACTTTAAACCGACACTTTAAGGGAAATTAACCACATTTCATGGCATCGCATCATTTCTGTATTTGCGCAACACTTGTGTCGAGATTTGTGCAGGAAATTGCAGGAGCAAAATCAAAAGAAGCTGATCAAAAATACACCAACTCCATATTTTCAGATCTGGTAGCAATGCAGAAGTAATTACAAAATTCAGAACATGAAAACAAGGCCCAAATAGTATATGAAGAATTAACAGAGAAGATAGAAGCCAATGGCCCATAAAGAGCCGCGGATCCGCGGCCAAAGTCTTCTTGGGCCGCGGATCCGCGGCAGTTACAAGGCTTCAGCTCCCCATTTCTCTTCAGTCCTTTTATATCAAAGCCCACAGTCATTTCACATGTGTAAAATCCCATAATTCTCTAGAATCTTCTGCCAGATCAGCAAAGAAAATTAAGGAAGGCTAATCCTAATTAAGCTCCTAATTAATCCTCTTCTAGAAGCTCCTCCTAACTAATTACATCTAGAAGCTTCTCCCCTAACTAACTTTTGGAGGGAAATTTGAATTTCTTCAACAAACTTTAGGAGGGAAACTTAGAATTTGAAATCCTAGATCTAGGGTTAGTTATCTATAAATAGGAACCTAGACCTAGGGTTAAAAGCAAATCAATCTTTAATCAAAAATCAATAAACATTGGTTCATTCTACACCATTTTCTTCCACAAGTCTCGTGACAAGGCTTGTGCGAAACCCTAACCCTAATTCCACTCCAAATCCAAGATCTTGAGTACCAAATCAAGTGAGAAGCCTTCAACCTTTTAGGAGCCGAGCCGATCTTCAATCGGGCAAGTGATCCAAGCCGATCCGCGATCCACGGAGACGAGCGAAGCCAAGTCAACGATCAAGTTCTTCCTCTTGTAGTTCTTGAGCGAATGTAACTAAATTGTTGATATAATAAAAAGTGAAATTCGTTAATCTTGCTTTCTTTTAATTCTTGCATCATGATTAGATCTCAATTTGTAATTGTTGCTCTTGTTGTGATGTTTGAGTAAAACTCCGCTCGTTAAGGAGTCGAGACGATTGTAGAATGATGATGTAACAATTTCTAATACTATTTTTAAGTCCTACGAGTTTTGTAAACCCTAGCAAGTTCAAGAATCGATGACCTAGTTTCGTAGCGATGCTTTCTTGATTGTGATCGCTCTAAATTAGGGATCTACGATCGCTTCTTGAATTTACTAGAGGCTAGAATGTGAATGATATCGACGAAAGAACAAGGGATAAGATGAAACCCTAGTTTCACAAGAAATTCCTAATTCTCGATCGATCATCATCGATCTAGTATCAATTCATCGAAGGATAAGAATACGTAATTGTAAGATTACATCACATCTATAGATCCGATCGATTCCTACGAGCCTCATTTCGATTCTTGAGATTTGGTTTGGAAAAATCAACAAACGATCAATTCTTGATTCTATCTTTTAATGCTTTCTTAGATCTAGTTTTTTCTCATTCTTGAACTTCAACTATAAATCTTGAATTGTTTTGTTTTCTTTCTTTAAAGTTTCAATTCATCTAATTCGAAAGACGAACGATTACACTTTCCCTGTGGACGATCCGCACTCACATACTAACTACAATCCGACACCGTAGTTGATTGCGGTCAAATAATTTTTGGTTGTGATTTCTTTACAATTCCATACTACACATCAAGAATTCTTTTCAATCAAATGGCGCCGTTGCCGGGGACAATTTGATTTGATTTACACAACAAGAATTTCTTTACAATCAACTACCCAGTCCCCACTAGTGTGACTGTCATCACAACGCTGGTAGTCAAACAAGATCCTAGGGGCTCTATTAATACATACATACATATTAAGATAGATATAAACTAAGTAGCATACTACCATGTTTAGCAAGACTGTTAATATAACTGTGAATATCCCAAGCTTCCATTAAGTAATATACAAGCTAGTATGATACAATAATGGCCCCTAGGGCATATACTCTAACAATCTCCCACTTGCACTAAGGCCATGTACTGGCGTATCGAAGACCGATCATCTTGAGTAGCTTCTCGAACTGAATTAGAGGTAGGGCCTTTGAGAATGGATCAACAGTGTTCTCCTTTGTAGCAACTCTCCGGACCTTGATCTCCTGGCGATCTATGATCTCCCTGATCAGGTGATACCGCCTTAAGATGTGTCTGGACTTCTGATGGGACCTGGGTTCCTTTGCTAAAGCTATAGCCCCGTTGTTCTCACAATACAGAGGTATTGGATCAACAATGGATGGAACCACCTGAAGTTCTGTGAGGAACTTCTTCATCCAGACCGCTTCTTTTGCGGCATCACAAGCAGCGATATACTCCGCTTCCATCGTCGAGTCAGCAACGGTGTCTTGCTTGGAACTCTTCCAGCACACCGCCCCTCTATTGAGGGTAAAGACATAACCTGACATGGATATGGAGTCATCCTTGTCACTCTGGAAGCTGGAATCAGCAAAGGCCTCGATCTTGAGATCTTTTCCGCCATAAACCAAGAACATCTCCTTAGTCCTTCTCAGGTACTTGAGAATGTTCTTTACTGCTATCCAGTGCTTCTTCCCTGGGTCTGACTGATACCTGCTTACCACGCTCAGTGCATAAGCTACATCTGGTCTGGTGCACAACATCGCATACATTATAGATCCTATCGCAGAAGCGTAGGGTATAATAGACATGCGATACCTTTCCAAATCAGTCTTGGGAGACATCTCTTTGGAGAAGGTGATTCCGTGACAAGCCGGTAAACTACCACGCTTAGAATCTTCCATACTGAATCTTTTCAGTATAGTGTTGATATACCTGGACTGCGAAAGTCCCAACATCCTCTTGGATCTATCACGATAGATCCGGATCCCCAGAATGTAAGAGGCATCACCCAGGTCTTTTATGGAGAACCTGTGTGACAAGAATCCTTTGACAGATTGTAGCATAGGAATGTCATTTCCTATCAAGAGAATGCCATCCACGTACAAGACGAAGAATACGGCAGTTCGTGCTACAATTTTACTATATAGACATGGCTCATCTGGATTTTTGATAAAGTCATATCTTTGACCGTTTCATCAAAACAGATGTTCCAACTCCACGATGCCTGCTTCAGTCCATAAATTGACTTAAGCAACTTGCACACTTTCCCGCTGCTCCCACTCTGATTGAAACCTTCTGGCTGATCCATATAAACGCACTCTTCTAAATTACCATTTAGAAAAGCCGTCTTTACGTCCATCTGCCAGATTTCATAATCATGGAAGGCAGCAATGGAAAGAAGGATACGAATGGATTTGAGCATAGCTACTGGAGAAAAAGTTTCGTCATAGTCCAAATCAGGTCTTTGACGAAAACCCTTTGCAACAAGTCTAGCCATATAGGTTTCCACTTGTCCATCTACGCCAATCTTTTTCTTGAAGAACCACTTGCATCCTATGGGTTTTACCCCATCTGGAGAAAAGTCCAAAGTCCATACATTGTTGGTGTACATGGACTCCATTTCGTTCCGCATTGCATCCAGCCATCTTACCGAGTCGCCGCTCTGGATGGCCTGCTGGAAGCTAGTAGGTTCATCATCATCAATGATACAATCCTCTCTATCCCTATCTATAAGAAAACCGTAGTATCTCTCAGACGGATGAGACGGCCTACTACTCCTGCGGAGGGGTGCGGGAATGTCCTGTTCTTCTTGAACTACTGGATCTACCAAACTTTCAGTAGTAGTTTGTGGTTCTGGAATTTCTTCCAGCTCTATTGCGCTCCCACTTGTTTCCCTTTCTAAAAACTGCTGTTCTAGAAAATGGGCAAGACGAGAAACAAAAACCTTTTGTTCCTTTGCGGAATAGAAGAAATACCCCTTAGAGTTCTTTGGATATCCCACAAATTTACACTATACTGATCGTGCCTCGAGTTTGTCCGTGTGCTGCTTTTTAACAAAAGCTGGACATCCCCATATCTTCAGATACTGAAGATAGGGTTTCTTCCCACTCCACATCTGATATGGTGTGGAAGGCACAGTCTTGGTAGGAACCCTGTTCAAAAGATATGAAGCTGATTCTAGCGCATAACTCCAGAAAGATCGCAGTAACTCAGCATTATTCATCATGGAACGTACCATATCCAATAGGGTTCGATTCCGTCTCTCCGATACACCGTTATGCTTTGGAGTGTATGGTGGAGTAAGCTGAGAGAGAATTCCTTTCTCTTTTGGGTAACCTAGGAACTCGGCACTTAAGTATTCATCTCCTCGATCAGATCTTAGTGTCTTGATACTTTTGCCGGTTTGGTTTTCTGCTTCATTCTTATATTCTTGGAATTTCTCAAAAGCTTAGGATTTATGTTTCATCAAGAAAATGAATCCGTACCTAGAGTAATCATCCATAAAAGTAATGAAATATGAAAAACCACCTCTTGCATGTGTAGACATTGGACCACATACATCGCTGTGTATGAGTCCTAAGAGCTCGCTCGCTCTTACTCCATGTCCAGTGAATGGAGTCTTTATCATCTTTCCTTTGAGACATGATTGACAAGTGGCATAAGATTGATATTCGAACGGATCCAAATATTCTTCTCTATGTAACTTAGTTAACCTTATCTCATTGATGTGACCTAGTCTACAATGCCATAAGAAAGCCTGATTTATATCTGGAGACTTTCTTTTTAGTGTGTTCTGGACATTGAAATCTGTAATTGGTTTAACACATATATACCGTTATCTAGTGTACCGGACCCAATCAAACCATGATTAAGGTGGATGTTAACAACATCGCTTACAAACGTGAAATCATAACCTTCTTTTGATAACAACGATACTGATATGATATTACACGTTAAACTGGGTACACAAACACAGTTATGCCAAACCAAAATATGTCCACTCGTCAATCCAAGGTGATAATCCCCTACGGACACAACACTCACGCTAGCTCCGTTAGCAACTTGGAGGGTCATATCACCAACCTTCAGCGCTCTACGGTTTCTCAGTGCCTGCAATGAATTGCATATGAGATCCTGATCCGGTATCCAATACCCAGGAAGTAGAGTTGATTGACAGACAATTTTCAATTACAAACACACCTGAAGTTGAAGCCACAGCTTGCTTCGGTTCCTGGTTTTTGGCATTCCAAGCTTTGTAATCTTTCTTCCAGAGCCCTTTCCTACGACAGTGGAAGCACTCATCCTTTTCCACTACTAGCACCGCAACCTTCGCCTTTCCCTTAGCTCCCACCTTACCAACACCACCTCTCGGTTTGGTAGCGGCCTTCTTCTTCCTTCCTATGGCCTTAGCCTTAGACCCGGAAGAGGAAGCACCGCGAACAAACATAGCGTGTGTTTCCGTTGCCTTCTGCAAGGTGCCCTATGCACTCCTCAACATATTAAGGAGTTCTGAAAGTTCAACTTCTTTTCTTTGAATGTTGAAATTCAGAATAAACTGGGCGTAG
Organism: Agapanthus africanus; assembly: GCA_030015575.1. Taxonomy (NCBI): domain Eukaryota; kingdom Viridiplantae; phylum Streptophyta; class Magnoliopsida; order Asparagales; family Amaryllidaceae; genus Agapanthus; species Agapanthus africanus. Next base: position 281,997,295 of record JASDDO010000022.1, read on the forward strand.
GTGGAAGGAAGGGACTGAAGAATCAAGTCTGTATAGAGCTCGTTCTCCAAAGCCGTCGCGAGGTCCGTGAGCTCTTCTATATAGCCAATCATTTTTAGGACATGTTCTCCTACAGATGATCCGACGGCCAGCCTCGACTGAAACAAGTTCATCGAGGTCTTGTATCTTGCTATACGAGATTGCTCTCCATACAGATCCTTTGTATGGAGAAATATGGATTCAAGATCCATATCCTCGTGCCTCGTCTGATGTTCATTATTCATAGAGGCAACCACGATGCATTTGGCCTTCGCGCAATCTAACTCCCAGGTCTTGCGGATTTCCTTATCCGCATTACTGGATTTAGGACCAGGGACAGCAGGGCCTTAGTAGTAAGGACATACCCCAATTTGTCATAAGTCAAAGCCATCTTGACATTCCGCAGCCAATCTTTATAGTTTGGCACTGTCAGTATATTTTTTTCTAATAGTAACTTAAGGCCTGTCATGTTCTGGGTCGCTACAATTAGGAGAGAGAGGGAACACTTTAGCATGACGCTCTTGCCAGTTTATAGTGGTTTTTAGTTTATCTAAACTGGATGGCTCCCACTGTTTCTCGAATCCCTCCTCAAACCAAAAAGGAAGAACTAGTCCGGACTATTCTCACTGTACAATACTTGCTTAACCATTCAGTCAGGCCGGTGTCGGTACTTCGAGAGAGGTTTTCCGACGCTTTCGCGAAGTTCCTTAATTAAATAAGCTCTTTTCTCTGGGGGCGTAACCTCACTGATACCTTTCTCGACACCTACTTGGTTTATAGCATTGATCGTTAAGTGACGAATCTCCTGATGAGTAGCGGATACTCACAGTAGGATCGAGATCCAAATATCATCGTGTAATAAAGCTGAAGGAATCCTACCAAAATTATCACAGTCCAAATGGTATGCATCTTTTTGCAAATTTCAGTTTCTTTAGAAATTCCCGATATAAGTTTCTTCCCCATGCTCTTATGACCTTGGCGTTGGTCAAAATTTCATAAGTCACATGTCAAGTTCTACCCATCATTATCTTGTTAATTTGAACCCATCCGTACATACCCCTGACGTTGGCCAAATGATAATACGACTGTCCCAAACTAACTCATCTATCTATGCAACAAATGAATACCCAGCAGCTACCAAACACTATGCCTTGGCGTTGGTCAAAATACATAGCTTGAATACTACTGAATACCCAAATGAAAGACGGAGAGCTACGAATGGTTTTGGCGAAATCGTGAACGTAGTGAACTTGATATGATCGAAGAAACCTGATAGCTTTTAAAAGGAGTGGTTAAAGCTCCGCAATTAAAAATATCTTCTGTTTTAAAAATAACCGAGTGGTTTCTTTTAAACTGTTCCAACAATTCAACTTTGGTTTATTTTCTTTGCATTAATATAATGTGCCCCATCATTAATCTATCATTGCAGAAAACAACGAAAATATAACGTCGTCTTATGCTATCTGCATTCGCCACTGGGCCCCGTCATTCACCCGTTAGGTTACTTAACTAACGACAGAGCGGGAGCAGGGCTAGCGCGGGTGTAAAACATAAGTGGCGTCTAATAATTATCATATATAGATATTGAACATTCGTCAGACGCAATAATAGGCATTCCAGATCACAGATGAACATATTGGATTTTCTACGAATCCACATTCATTTTGAGCCTGCAAAGAAAGACGGATTACACAGTCGCGATGAATAGCCAAAACTCCACCCTAGACCCTTACGGGTATAACAAACTACCCGCCAAGTACCCGAAGTGAAGCGGTCTCTCTCAACAACGTGAGTAGGCCACTGAACACTTCAAAGTACCTGGTAGTTGTGCACCCCACCTTGGGTCTATTCTAGGAGTAAAAATCAGTAAATGAAATAATACAACGGTGGCTACAAACTCAATACGGAAGTGCCCCGCAAAAGAATATTACAACAATTTACAAATTACATTTGAATGAAAGAAATGCTCGTCTCACATCCCCGGCTATCCATTCACGACAATCCAACAAGTCCACAAACACAAACAGTAAAAACCATTACAGAAATGTGCAACCCCCTGCTAACCGACATACTAGCAGTTAGGGGAGGTTTACGAACATATTAAACAAATCACAGATATAATCAAGTTAGCCAAACATCTTAGAATTTCGATCAAGCAAACACAAATGATTCTACTCCAAATACTTCACTGTGCACGTGAAACTTGAGCAGAAACAAAACATCTCAGAAAATACAAAATTAACACAGAAGAGTTAATGGGCAAATTTGGGCCGACTCGGCTTCAACTCGGCCGCGGATCTGCGGCGGATCGCTTGGATCGGCCACGGTTCCGCGGTGGTTTGGCCGAATTAGGAACCCAAATTTCTCCAGTAATCTTATAATTCCCTGCTTCTAATTTTAAGGGTCCCTGAAAAATTTTTAGACCCTATTTTAAAAACGGCAGAAATTAGGTTAAAACGTCGTATTTTCGGGTTTGTTTTGCGATCGAATTTCTAACGACTTTTCTAACAAGTTAGTTATGATTTAGCGAGGCTCTGGTACCACTGTAAGTCGACGTTAGACACCCCATGAGTTGCGGGGAGGCGGAATAGGTAAAGCAATCATTTTTGTTTAAACTAATATCGACTAACTTACGAATCTTTGCAAAACCCTAACTAACAACAACATAGGAGGGATTAGCTACTATGAAAGAAGATTATACTTAATGAACGAAGTCCTTCTTGTTCTCGTTGACCACCTCCTCGTCGGCCTCCTCTTTTTGATAGAAGATCCACCCGAGAGCTACTTCTCCAAGCTTAACCTCTAACATGAGGTAACTAGGTAACTAAGAGTGCTAATCAAAGCAACCTAGAGGATATAGAATAGGATTAGGGATCAATTAGTCTTGCTAACCCTAGGATCTCAACACATGAGAGGATTAGGGTTAGGGTTTGAAGAGAGAGAGAGCTTGAGGAGAGAGAATGTGAAAGTAATTATGAAATGGAAATTAACTCATTTGTGTATATATATGAAGCATAAAATATCTTGCACAAAAATATCTTTGCACAAATATCTTCATGCCTCATTTAATACATAATGAATCATCTAGTGAGTTATTAAAAGCATTAATGCTTCATTAACTCTCTTGATGAATCATCTCCATGAGTCACAAAACCGTTTAATGCATATAACACCTAAGCTCTCCACCTCATCAACCTTCTAGAAGCTTCTCGACAATTTACGAGAACGCCCCTCCTATGCGTGAAAACACGGAAATACTGAGACTGTATAAATCCAATAATCCAATACTATAATCTGGCTTAAACTAAATCCCGCTAGTAAAAACTGTCCGAACATCGTACGTGTGTGAAAACATGAATGTGTCCGAACCCAGTCGTAAAACAATACGACCTCTATATCGTTTCGCCCGAAGCAGGGAAACTCTCTGTGTGGGACTCTAAAGACTCGACTACTATGCTGGCAGTGGGTTTAACCACAGGCCGCAAGCGGTACTAGCTGTAAGTAACGGTCCCCTAGTAGATGTCGATAAGAAGGCCGATGAGGAAACCCATCCGAACTCCTACTGAGCCTGATATGACAATCTCCGTACAGTCCGGTCTGTTCGTCTAGGACTATCGCATATCGGGCCTAGCGGGGCGGCAAGCGTCAGCCCCCTAAAAGCGGTATAAGTCGTGTCGGAGCGAAGCCCATTACACCTTGAGAAGCTACTGGAAAACCTACCAGTAAATCTCGCTTGCCCTGGCCAGGGACTTTGCGTAATGGCTCTCCAGACACAGCGTGATATCAACTCCCAATACCGGGAGAGACGAATCCTGTCTAACCGCCACTGCCTCCAAGTGCTTCGGGATTGCACCCAACCGCTACCTGTTTGCACGACTCCTTTGAGTCATGGTAGGGTAGCAATCTAAGAACAGTGGGAACACACTCGAGGCGAAGCTGTAGTGTCAAGTCTGCGGACTATGCAGTACTCATGTCACCTGGGAACTGTTAACTGACGACGGGTATAATACCAACCAACAGTTCCCTGCGAGTCCTATCCGGTATACCCGTAACCCAACGAGCACCTGTATACTATCTCCAGTACGACGTACTGATGGCTGTGGGATAGACCATCTCCCCAACTGGGATGAGAAGCGTACACACTAGTCTACTCCGGAGTATCGATGCTCTGTCTCGATAATCCTACGACTAGGGACCTGAAAAAGGATGTGCTTGTAGACTACCCAGCCCCCACTAGTGTGACAGCCATCACAACGCTGGTAGTCAAGCAAGATCCTAAGGGCTCTATCAATACGTACACACATATTATGATAGATATAAACCAAGTAGCATACTACCATGTTTAGCAAGACTGTTAATATAACTGTGAATATCCCAAGCTTCCATTAAGTAATATACAAGCTAGTATGATACAATAATAGCCCCTAGGGCATATACACTAACAAATACGAATTCATAGTTTAATTTAAGTTGGATTTTACGTTGTTTTCCCATCAAGTTTGAAACTTGTTTTTCCTCATTTGCAGAATATGTTTTAGACCTCAACTAAAATGACCATAACTCCTAACATAGGAACCCAAACGGAGTAACGTTTGATTTCTGGAATAATTTTAGGATGTTAGCTACAAATTTATCCTAGCTTAATTTTATTTGAAACTGATAGAAACCATCTTAAAACACGTTTTAAAAATATGTGTCGAATCTGGACAGCAGCAGGAATTATCTGCACAGCTGTCATTAAACAGCTATAACTCCATATTTGGTTATCGTAACCCGAAATTTTTTATAAGGAATCGTTCACAATTCACAGACGTTCATTTATTGTTTAATATTTAAACCATGAAATGAAAAGAACCTACTCGAAAATGCAAAATACCACTAGTGCATGCATTCTAAAATCTACACTGGCCTGTTCTGCGCAGCGGTACAAACGGCCATAGTTCCCTCACCTGAAACCCGATTGACACAAACTTCGTTTCGTAATTTACACGACTTCCTGATCCAGAATTTACTCCTTGAGCAATAACTTCTAATTCCAAAAAAAACTGTTCGTTTCTGCATGTGAACTTATGACTAATTTCAAGCTTGAAATTCAATTGTTATGATTGCAACTTCATGCCGTGCGTATAAAATATTTGGCATTGCATCTTGAACTTGACCTGATGTCACGACCCGAAATGGTACGTGACTGGCACTTGAATCATATGAAGTCTATTGGACCCCATCTAATTAAAGTAAGCCAAAAACCCAGAAATCTAAACCATTTAAAAGAAGAAAATGAAGGAAAACTTGTTTTAAAGTTTGCATATAATCACTTTGAAAAGTCGTAGTAAACATTTTTAAAACATCATTTCTTTTCCGAAAATTTCGGCAGAGTTTCCTTTGTAAATACTGGCCCCAAACGGGTACAAAACATACATAATATGAATAAAAACATCCCAAGCGGGAGCTAGCTCTTCGCCAATTGGCGGTCACAACCACGCAAGCAATATAATATACAAAGCTGAAGGGCGAGAATCAAAACTCAAAAGGAAACCGATAATATCAAGAAAACCATAATAATACAAGCGCGACTCTAAGGTCGAAAGAATATACAACTGGTCTTCTAAGTCTAATAAATATACAAGTCTGATTGATGGAGTTTACCAGATACAACCGAATATAAGTAAATAAAATGGTGGTCACGGTGCAAGTAAGTCCACCTACTAAAGCAATCATCCGGAAGAAGCAGTGTGCCGGCAAAGCTGCCAAGGAACTTATACGGCCAACCTGCAAGAAACTGTGGCACAACGGGGTGAGTAGAAAATATCACCGAGCAGAAATCGCATGTATGACTCACTCCTAGTGTTGGAGATAGTGCCCTCAGAGTCAATTATTGGATCACAGGCACGTGATTGCAATGATTGAGGGAGGACCTATCCCGGTAGGACAGTCTTACTCGAGATGATAGTATGCTATCTGGTTTACCTTTATCATCGTGTACTGCTTTAGGTGACCTGACATGTCGCTATTACACGTTGATAGAGCCCCTAGGATTCTTGCTTGACTACCAACAGTATGATGGCGATCATATACGTGGGAGCTGGCAGTCTATAAGCACATCCTTAAAAGGTCCCTAGTCGTAGGAGTTTCGAGATAGGGCATCGATTCTCCAGAGTAGACTAGTGTATACAGTCGAGACCTCGACGAGGGGCGGTGGCCGGTCTCACAAGCCACTGGTGTCAGTTGGTTCACCTAAGATGTATACAGGTGCTCATTGGATTATGAGTACACCGGACAGGACTCGCCGGGAACATGCTAGTTGGTCTTATACCTGACGTCAGATAGCAGTTCCCTGGTGACATGTGTACAGGTTAGTTCATCGACCTGAGGATCGTCATTTGTCTCGTGTGAGTTCCCACTGTACTTTGATTACTACCCTACCACGGCTCAAAGGAGTCGTGCAAACAGGTTTTAGTTGGGTACAGTCCCGAGCCACATGGAGGCAGTGAGCGGATCTTTAGGGGTTCGTCTCTCCCGGTATTGGGGGTGAGGTCGCGCTGTGTCTAGGAGAGCCATTACGCAAAGCCCTCGGCCGAGGCAGGAGATTTACTGGTAGGTATTCCAGTAGTATCTCAGAGCGTTCTGTGCTACACTCCGACACGACTTGTACCACTTTTGGGGGTCTGACTTTTACCAACCCCCTAGGCCCGACATGCGATGCTCATAGACGAACGGACCAGACTGTACGGATATTGTCACTGACAGGCTCAGTGGGGTGTCAGGATGAGTTCGCTCATCGACGTCCCTTTTGGTCAATAGCTGGTGGCCCGTCACGTATTGGCTAATACCTCTGACGTGCTAGTGGTTAAATCCACAGCCATTGTATTGACGAGTCTTTAGAGTCCACCACACTTACAGTTACTCAAGCTTTCGGGCGAAACGCTGTAGGGCCGTATGGAGATATGGCAGGGTCCGATCAGATACGTGCGGTATTGCACGGATCAGGATCGGACAGTTTTGTACTAGTGGCCGTATGGTTATATGGCAGGGTTCGATCAGATACGTGCGGTATTGCACGGATCAGGATCGAACGGATATTACTAGCCGGCTTTGGTTTAAGCCGGTCCTAGTATAGTACAGTGTAGATTTTGTCTCATTGCATTTGTATCCGGACGGAATACAGATGCGGGTGTGTATGCACAGTGTCGGGGTTTTCCTGTAATTTATTACGGGACCAGTTTTCTGGAGTTGCCAGTTTGCATTCCGTTCCGGCCGGTTTTTCCTTTGTTCTTTCCCGGCCGGACTTTTCCGATGGAGGGGGTTATTTGCAATTGTGCAAATAACATTTGTGGGAGGGGGTTTCTTGTAAATATATTCATTATGATAAATTTAGCATCTTTCTTCCATGATGGTGCATTTATGAGATTTGATGTGATTAAGGTGTAAGCATGGTTGATGTTTTCTTGTCTTTGGATATGGTCACCATTTCTTTATCCTACACTCACCTCCCTTCTTATGGTCGGTATTCTCATTCCTCCACCATGATTATCATTCTCACTAGAGAAAAGAAAGAACACTTGAGAGAAAGAAAAGAATGAGAGAGTTAATCTTGATTATGTGAGGAATTCTTCATCTCCTTCTTCTTCTTGTTTTGGAAAAATGAAAGCACCATTTTTCCTAATCCCATTCCTCCATCAAGGCAACTACAAACCCCAAATGAGACTAGCATGATCTACTACACATTCTACAGCATATCTTGAGCATGTCGAGTTGCCGGCTTCATGCCCGAGTTGCCTCGGTATTGAGGCGGGAGCCCGTAAAAGTCGAAGGCGATGTGGTGCCCTTCCGGCGAGGAGGCGACGATGTGGAGGCAACACTTTCCGCGGGAGATCGGGACGATGAAGAGAAGACCGGAGGACTCGGATCACTCGGTATACTTCTCTTCCCATCTCTTAATAGCTAGCATTAGGTTAATGGTAAACGACCCGGGTTTTCATTGTCCGCGGTAGCGCCGGTTTCCGAGTAAGGAAAATTTTTGATTCCGCATTTTGGCCTCGGGTACGAGGCCGGGGCGCTGCCGTGACGCAACATGGTATCAGAGCCATGCCATTAACCTTACGTAGCTTGTTCTAATGTGTTTTGCATTTCCGATCGACCGAAATCCCAAAAACCACATTTCCTTTGCATCAGTTTTCTGTTGGAATTTTTTGGTGTCTAAAAATTTTTTAGGTTGTAGAAAACTGCTGTACAAGACATTCTAAGACTTCTGTTAAAATTCGACAATGTCAGTCGCTGAGTAGAGCGCGGAACCGCGGCCAAACCCCCCCTTGAGCCGCGGTTCCGCCGCAGTCTACTGTGTTCACTTTGTCCAATTTGTACAGTAGTCTTTTGGGATAATTTTGTGGGTTTTGGGATATTAAATTTGGGCCCAGGTTTTCTGTGACTGCTACAGTATTGGTTGGGGGCCCACTTGTTAATTGTTTGATCGATCGGATATTTTAAACACATTATTTCACAGTATTTACATTATATCTGCGACCGTGAATGTCACTCGATCGGTAAATCCGGTCTAACTGCTATAGCCCGGTTAGACGGATTTGCGAACGTGACTTTCACGTTGATGTTCTATGTTTATGCTGTGTTGTTGTGGATCGGTCGTGGGGGATAGCCTCGATGCAATCCTAGTACAGTTTTGTTGTATTATATACATTTGATATTGCGGGGCGAGCGTCCGACATGTGGACTGCCGTCACTGCCTGTTTGTATTATTCTTTTGGGGCACGACCTGGTTGCGGTCGATGTACCCGGTGTATGTATATTATACTTTCTGTACTAGGATTACCCCGCGGAGGGGTGCACGGATAGCCGGGTTCTAGAGGGCAACGGGCCCGCATCTCATGGCATTGAGACGGGGGGGGGGCTTCACTCTAGGATTGGCGGGCTATTCGTCGCACTCGTAGGGGGTACAGGTTGACCCAGGAGGGGTGCCCAAGTTACCGGATTCCGTGAAGTGCTGGGTGGTCCATTCACGGTGCTGGAGGGGGCTGCCTCGCTTCAGGTTTTGGTGGGTGACTTGCCGCGCCCGTAGGGGTCTAGGATTTCATTGCACAGGCTATCCACACGACCAGGGGAACGTCGGGTTTCAGCAGCGGCTCTGTGAAACCCGAGGCTTCCAGATATCTGTATTGTTCTGTGATGCTGTACATTTCTGTGATGTTGCTTTTTATCACGCCTTGAGCGAAATATAATATATTGGTATATATATTAGTAGATGTTGTATATGTTTTGCATCCGCGCTAGTCCAGTCCCCGCTCTGTCGTTAGTTAAGTAACCTAACGAGTGATGACGGGACCCAGTGGCGAATGCGGATGGCATATACGTACATCAGTATATTTTCGTTCTTTATTGGTGTGATCATATGATGGGACTGCATTGATTCGGATCAATGCAAGCTAAACAAACCTATTCTGATGTTGTTGGAACACTTTTCAAAAAGCTGTTATTGCAAGGACGTCCATTTTTGTTTTGCATCGTGGTATTCATTTGGAATATCCTGCTCCTCAGTCGACGAGGCAAGGGCCGAGATCCCTTCATCGGGAGTGACCCCTTGGACAGAAGTTTGCGTCAGGGCAATAACTTCACTATAGCCGATTACTTTTGCTTTGCATCGTAGTATTCATTTGGAATATCCTGCACCTCATTCTACGGGGAAAGAGCCGAGATCCCTTCACCGGGAGTGACCTCTTTAGTAAAGGTTTTCGTCACTATATTTTATAAAAAGTTGTGCAGTTCCTTCAACGATATCAAGTTCATTACGTTAAAGGTTTTTCGCCAAAAACCAGTCATAGCCCTCCGTCATTTCAGATTAGTATTACTTAGTATTCGTGCTGCGTATGTCGTGCTTAGCCGAGGCGTAGTGTTCGGTAGCTATGTAGTGCTTTTCTGTTGCATGGATATGTGATTGGTTAGGACAGTCGTACGGTCATTTTGGCTCAGTCAAGGACTCGTGCGGGTGGGTCTAATGCAATCAAGATAATGACGGGTTGAACTTGACTAGGATCCTTTGATATGTTGGCTCAGTCAAGGTCACTTGGGTCCTAGGGGTAAAAATCACATCGGGAGTTTCAAAAGAACTGAAACTTGCCAGGCATGCGCATACCTTCTGGAGTGTGGTGACGTGAGTGGATCCCGTCACGTTATCATGCGATGAGAGTTGGATCCCGATTCCCACTGATGAGTTGGTTTACTCCTCGGGTGATCCCGACTAATTCTTCTTTCAGGTTTGGAGGAGAATTTGAGGTACAGTGGGAGGTTTCCAGATTAGATAAAGTGATAACCATTCTGATCTAGGTTAGAGTGCACGCTGAGTGTTTCTTTTCTCTCTCTCTGGTAGCGACCATTGACCCGACCCTAGACTATGACTCAGTGACCAAGTTGACCGAACCTTCTTAACACTGGCTTTTGGATTGTCAGAGTTGCAGACCTCATTGCCACTCCTACTTTTACCCTTTTCTCCAGGACACCCCGTATTACTACGAACGTCCACTTCCATTGGACAAAACCATCGTATGGTTATATACGAACTCGAAGGACTTCGAGGATGGTTTCTGGTTCTGGAGAAAACGGATAGGATTATTCAGTTGTCTTTTCTTTTCACCTTCTCTCAGGTTGCGAGTACTCCTTGGTTTAGGAGTAGTACACCTATTACGCAAATTGGATAGTCTTCTTCCAAACCTTAGGCTGGTGCCGACCGGTAGGGAATGAAGAAAACCAATTAGCATAACGATGGTGTGCAGAAGGTATTAGGTTAAGACAAAGGAAGGGATTAGTAGGAGGGCAAAGTAAATTGCGACTGATATTCACGACCAAACCAAGTATTTCTTCGCCAATCCTAATTCACCTTTGTATTTCTCCAGGACACTCCGTATCACTACGAAGATCCACAGTGTATTTGGATACTCCATCGTATGGTTATATACGAACTCGAAAGGAACTTGTTCCAGTTCGGGGATGGATTCTGGTTCAGGAGAAATAGGAATAAAGTACATTCAGGTGTCTTTTATCTTCACTTTCTCTCGCATTGCGAGTGCTCCTAGGATTAGGACAGTACACCCTCTATGCTTATTGGATAGTCTTCTTCCAAACCATAGGCTGGTACCGAACGGTAGGGAAGGAAGAAAACCATTTGGCCTAATGGGGTGTACAGAAGGTAATGACTAAAGACATATAAAGGGATTTGGAGAAGTGACAAAGAATTATACGGTTACAGTTGTGAATCTGGATAGTGGAAGAGGCATTACTAGTGTAACGTTTTGGAAATCGTTATGTGATTTCGTCCGTTTTAGGGTAAGTTTGTCGGTATTTTCCGTTTTTACCCGAATGTGAACAAACGACCATATAGACTTGCCAGCACCTAGATTAGCTAAAATAAAGCTAGTGCGCGAACTTTGGAAGTATATGGGACGTTTTGGTTCAATTTGGTTTTTCCCAATTTTTTTAATATTATTTTAATGCGGTATTTAAATTTTGGGAAAATAACCGTTTGCGATCTTTTCTTTAAAACCTCTAAGTTAGAAATCCTTCTCATTCACCCTAGGGATTTTTGTGTGGCCTAGGATTTAAGTTAGGATTTAAAAGAAAAAGAAAAGAAAAGATAAAGTAGATGCATGCATGAGAGAGAGAGTGTGTGTGTATGCATTTATGAGCTTTAAGTGAGGGAAATTGCTAGGAAATTCACCACCAACCCTCCACCTCACCCCTTGGCCGAAAATCCTTCATCCTCTACTGCCCTTGCTCAATTATTCATCACAATTTATCATTCTAAACTCACAAAATCCTCAAATTTCTGAAACCTTTCACTAAAATACCAAAAAGCTTGGGTTTTTCTTGATCTTGATCACTTGGAGAGGGGAAAGCTTGGAACTTGAGAGCAATATTGTTAGGTATAACCCCTTTACTGCTAATTTATAGTTTTTGTGTGGTTTTGATCGTTAGTTTCTGCGTAGAACGTAGTTTATATCGTTTGAGGCGATATCGGGTTTTTAGTGTCTTTTTAGAGATATTAGAATCTGCTATGATCTGGAGAGTTTAGTGATTGAGGAAACAACTTCAGAGTGATGTGCAGGTTGACCTGAGACACCACCCAGGAGACGGGGACCACCCCGCCGGTCTGGGCCGGCGAGCTTCGAAGAGGGGGCCGGCGACGCCGGCCGACTTGGGGAGATTTTAGGGTGGGTCTTCTGTGGTAGTTGTCTGCTGTTGTTTTAGGTCTTTTGGTACTGTTGATTTTATTAGTTGATGCAGTATGCAAAATCTGGGATCGATTACCTATAATCGTGTGTTTTGAGTTCGCGTAATACGTGTTGCGACACGAGTCGTGTGTCGTGCTGCGACGTACTCAGTTTGGGTTTAGGTATCGTTACGTGTGTTTGCGCTAGACGTGTATTCGTGATATGGTTTAGTGCGTTGTTGCGTTTTATATTACGTAGTTTTGCGTTATTGTGATTGCTTCTAAGATATTCGCATTATTTCTTATGTTTGTGATATTATAGCGTCGCAAGCGGGGACTTCAGACGCTGCGAACAAAGGGAAGCAGGTGGTCGGATCTTCATAGCTGGAGACCACAGTGTGAGTAGATTTAACATCTACGGGGAATCGCCCGTATGGCGCTACGCGTCGGGGCTAGATATAATATGATATTAGCCGTATGCTTATTTACTTATATAGAGATATTGCATGATTCACATTGCATATAGTTATTTGTAGTGCATGATATTATATCTGATGTACACTGCACTATTATCGACAGTCCATGTTGCACGAGCACCAATGATATGCTACACACACACTGTTTATAATTGACATGATAGGCACAACACAATTGCTCATTCATATATCTTGCTATCGGTTAGCGACATTAAACAGTTATACTTGTGCGACATTGCATATTACATAGAACATACCTGTATACCTACATGCTCATATGTATACCATGCTACATTATTTGTTAGCACATATACCCTGCTATTTTATTTGTTAGCACATATACCTTGTTATTGTTATATGATCAGTTGTATTGCATATATATCAGTGGTATGGGACGCTGTGTATATATGTATTCTGGATGTAGATATTACAGTTATTATAGCATATATATCGGTGGTATGGGACGCCGTATATATATGTATTTGGATTGGATTTATATGATTTGTATTGCATATATATCGGTGGTATGGGACGCCGTATATATATGTATTCTGGATTTGGATTCTTGGGATCCGAGAGATACATTATATGGACTTATGCATTTGAGATGCGATATGGGAAATTAAGGTGTCGATGTGGGCACTTAATTTCCGAGAGATATATGGGATTTGACAGACCGATACGTGGAAATGCAAGTATCGAGGTGGGATACTTGGTTTCGAGGAACGTATGAATATCAGAAAGACCGGTACGTGAAAACGCAAGTATCGAGGTAGGGTACTTGGTTTTCGAGGAACGTATGGATATTATGTTTTTGGGTGTCGATGTTTGACACTCGGGTTTCACGAGATGTACAGGATTTGAGGGGCCGATTTGAGGGCCGATCTGAGTATTTTGGGATTTGGGTGTTGTTGAGATACACCGTATTTTTCATGCTGATGATATGCGCATGAGATTATTTACTTTCCGCACTCAGTATTATATTGATATGGATATCATGATAGTTGCATATTCATATTGTCATACTCATGCTATCAGTTCACATGTTATTGATTAGTGATGTTAGTGCATACTTGCGATTACTGTATGATGTTAATTACTATTCACGAGTTGGCAACTCACCCCCGTTGTGCCACATTTTTGCAGGACTTACCCTCTGAGTAGTCGCGGTGGGGCAGCTTATCATCATTTCTTTTGGGGATACCGCTACCTTGGGCAGTGAGGCCGTTGCTTTATAGGTGGGTTTGCGGTTATCCGTTGTATTTGTATATCATTTTGGGTTGGATCTAGTATTCTCCATCTACTTGTTGTATATGACTTAGAGACGACTTGTGAGATATCAGTGATGTATTATATTGGTTTTGGGAACCGTGCTCGTAGAAGCAGGTTGTTGTGGATATGTTTACTTCTTTTATAGTCGTTCTCTTGATATTTCTTCGCTTTGGCGTCGTATACTTGTTGTGGTGATTGTCTCCGCCGGTGGGCGTGATTTTTCTCCCACTTGGGATGTTTTATATATTATCTGTGTTGTACCCGTTTACGGGGCTAGTTTTACAAAGGAGGTGCTGCCGAAATTTTTATGAAAGAAAACTAGAGTTAGAAATTTTAAATGGCGACTCCTAAAACTTTTAAATTAGGTTTTCTCCGTTGATCCAGTTTTGGGTGGTTTAGATTTCTGGGTTTTCGGCTTACTTAAGTTACGTACGCCTGTAGACGTTACGTAGTTTAAGTGCCGGTTGCGGGCCGAATTTCGGGTCGTGACAAAGTTGGTATCAGAGCGTTAGGTTTTACCTTTCGGAGTCTAGGATGACCTTGGTATGATGGAGTAGGTGGCTTAAGCAGAGTGACGTAGCGTGTGTATGTTCCGCGGCATACTTACGACACGGTACTCCGCCTAAGTGACCTTAGGACTTGTTTATTGATATTCCTTCCGTGATTGATATACATCTGGTGATTCGATTTCCGTTTCCTTATCGAATCTTGTTTCCATTATAGCCCATATGCCGCCGAAGACTACGAGGGCTCAGAGAGCGGCCGCGAGGGCCGAGGTCAGAGTTGACTCGCCTGAGGCGAGGACTGACCGGGATGGTACGCCTGTTGTACCGGAGTATATTGCTATGATTGGAGCTGGTATGCAGGATCTGCGCCAGATTGTGGGGACTTTGGTAGAGACCATCCGAGCGCAGGGGCAGGCAGTTGTACCACCCGCTGCGGTGGCCACGGTGGTACCTACAGTTCCGATAGTCGCAGTTGCAGCTCCGGGGGTTATTGCTGTGTCATTGTCGGATTTCATGAGGCTGAGACCTCCGGTGTTTACGGGTACAGATGTTACCGAGGATCCGCAGTCGTTTATCGACCGGATGGCCAGGATTTGTCGCTCACTCCGATGTTCCGACGAGAGATGGGTAGAGTTTGCCAGTTTTCGTCTGGAGGGCATGGCCCAGAAGTGGTGTGAGTCGTTGGAGAGAGGCAGAGCCGCTGGTCTTGCTCCTATGACCTGGGCTGAGTTTGTGACGTCTTTTCTCGTTCGTTTTCTTCCACCGAGCGTCAGGGATGCGAGAGCGCGCCGATTTGAGTCTTTACGTCAGACGCCGGGGATGACGGTGTCGGATTATGATGTATTGTTTACTGAGCTGTCGATATATGCTCCGTACCTGGTGGCGACTGAGGAGATGAGGGTGAAGAGGTTTGTTCGAGGCCTACTTACCCAGATATTCTTAGCCATCAGTGTTCAGCATTGTGACACGTATGCGGCAGCAGTGGATGCAGCTCTTTCGGTAGAGGAGCGTCTAGCTGAGTTATCAGTTGTTCCGGGACCGAAGAGAGTTCGGATAGGTGATGTGGCAGCGAGGCAGACGTTTAGACGTCGAGATAGTTTTCGTTCTGATAGTGGCGGTTCGGGACGAGGTAGGCTTTATGGTTCTTACCCTCAGGATGATCGGCAGTTTGTTTCTGGATGTTACCGGTGCGGAAGTTTGGGTCATCGGGTTCGAGATTGTATAGAGCCGCGTGTGAACGAGCCAGCTGTACCGCAGATTACCTTACCACCTTCTCCACCTCAGAGAGCGTTGCCTCTTGTTCCAGTAGTTGCGCCACGTCAGACTCCTGTTCAGCGAGGTCGTGGTCGCGGAGGTTTTGTACCGAGAGGTCGAGGTGGCAGAGGCAGAGGACAGCCAGTAGCAGGTAGGGGTCAGGCTAGGGTTTTTGCCTTGACTCACCAGGATGCTCAGGCGTCCAATGCCGTGGTTTCAGGTACTCTTTCTGTATGTTCTTATGATGCGCATGTTCTTTTTGATCCGGGATCCACGCATTCGTATGTTTCTACGCACTTCGTGCCGAGGTTAGGCCGAGAGTCGTGTTTGCTGGATCAGCCGCTGATCGTGACTACTCCTGTGGGAGAGTCGTTTGTTGCGCGTTATGTGTTTCGATCTTGTGTCGTCCATATTGGTAACAGAGATCTGCCCGTCGACTTGATCCTTCTGGAGATGTTGGACTTCGACGTTTTGTTGGGCATGGATTGGCTAGCTACTTGCTATGCGTCCGTGGACTGCCGCGAGAAGACAGTTAGATTTTGTTTTCCCGGCGAGTCGGTGTTGGTTGTGCAGGGGGACCGTAGTGCCGCCCCTCACAGCTTGATTTCTGTTTTGTGCGCTAGTCGGCTTTTGAGGAGGGGATGTCGGGGATTCTTGGCGTTCATACATGATACTGGAGCCACAGAGGAGTTGTTGGACCAGGTTTCTACCGTGCGAGAGTTTCCCGATGTTTTTCCCGATGAGCTACCTGGGATGCCGCCAGAGCGCGATATTGAGTTTTGCATTGATCTGATTCCTGGCACGGAGCCTATTTCTATACCGCCTTATCGGATGGCTCCGGCAGAGCTTAGAGAGCTTAAAGATCAATTGCAAGAGTTGCTTGATTTGGGACTTGTGCGTCCGAGTGTTTCGCCGTGGGGAGCTCCTGTTCTGTTCGTCAAGAAGAAGGACGGCAGTTTGAGGTTATGTGTGGATTATCGTCAGTTGAACCGTGTTACGGTGCGGAACAGGTATCCTTTACCCCGCATTGACGATTTATTCGATCAGCTCCAGGGTGCGAAACATTTTTCGAAGATTGATTTGCGTTCGGTTATCATCAGTTGCGGGTTCGGAGTGATGACATTCCGAAGACTGCTTTTCGTACACGCTATGGGCATTATGAGTTTTTGGTGATGTCGTTCGGACTCACCAATGTGCCAGCAGCGTTCATGGATCTGATGAACCGGATTTTCAGGCCGTTCCTCGACCAGTTCATTATCGTGTTTATTGATGACATACTGGTTTACTCTAGGAGTCGAGAGGAGCATGAGCAGCACTTGGGGATTACTTTGCAGATATTGAGAGAGCACCAGTTATATGCTAAATTTTCAAAGTGCGCGTTTTGGCTTGATCGAGTGGACTTCCTGGGTCATGTGGTGACTAGTGATGGGATTCTTGTGGACCCGAGGAAGATCGAGGCTGTACAGCTTTGGCCCAGACCTGGATCGGTGACTGAGGTCCGCAGCTTTTTGGGCTTAGCTGGTTATTATCGCCGTTTTGTGCAGGATTTTTCGAGTATCGCTGCACCGCTGACTGGATTGACCCGGAAGGGGGTTCCTTTTCTCTGGACTGATGCGTGCGAGCAGAGTTTTCAGGAGTTGAAGACTCGGTTGACGACAGCACCAGTTCTTTCTTTACCTTCTGGATCGGGAGGCTACGTTGTGTATTGTGATGCTTCTCGAGTGGGGCTCGGCTGTGTTTTGATGCAGCATGATAGGGTGATTGCATATGCTTCTAGGCAGTTGAAGAAGCATGAGCAGAATTACCCCACTCACGATCTAGAGATGGCAGCGGTAGTCTTTGCGTTGAAGATCTGGAGGCACTACTTGTATGGAGAGTCGTGTCAGATCTTCACGGATCACAAGAGTCTGAAGTACATCTTCCAGCAGAGAGATCTGAACCTGAGACAGCGCCGATGGATGGAGCTAGTAAAGGATTATGATTGTGAGATCCTTTATCACCCGGGCAGGGCGAATGTGGTAGCCGATGCTTTGAGTCGTAGGCCCGTGGGTAGCTTGTCCCAGCTGAGCGCCGTTCGGTGTCAGTCTTCTGCAGATTGGCAGCTCTTGTGTGATAGTAGAGTACAGTTCGAGTTTACCTCCACTGGGGGACAGTTTGCTCATGTCCGTGCCCGTCCTCTACTTGTTGATCGTATTCGTGAGGCGCAATCCAGTGATGCTCGTTTGTCTGAGATTCTTGAGCTTGTTCGACGAGGTACAGTTTCGGAGTTCATGATTGATGACCAGGGTGTGCTACGATGTGGGACTCGCTTGTGTATACCGGATGTTGATGGGTTGAG
The DNA here is from genome assembly GCA_030015575.1 of Agapanthus africanus. Classification (NCBI taxonomy): domain Eukaryota; kingdom Viridiplantae; phylum Streptophyta; class Magnoliopsida; order Asparagales; family Amaryllidaceae; genus Agapanthus; species Agapanthus africanus. The sequence continues at coordinate 282,015,370 of JASDDO010000022.1, forward strand.
ACGCGAGATCCTAGAGCAGGCACATCAGTCGACTTTTAGCGTTCATCCAGGTTCCACCAAGATGTACCGAGACTTGAGAGACTACTACTGGTGGGAAGGGATGAAGCGCGATATTTCGGACTTCGTTTCGAGGTGCCTGACTTGTCAACAAGTCAAGGCTGAGCATCAGCGACCGGCTGGAGAGTTGCAGCCTTTACCCATTCCGGAGTGGAAATGGGAGCAGATTTCCATGGACTTTATTGTGGGTCTACCCAGGACCAGTAGAGGGTATGACTCCATTTGGGTTGTTGTAGACCGGTTGACGAAAGCGGCTCACTTCCTTCCAGTGAAGACCACTTTCGGCTATGCTCAGTACGCTCAGCTTTATATAGATGAGATTGTGCGTTTACACGGTGTTCCCACATGCATAGTATCCGACAGAGGTACCCAGTTTACTAGCCGTCTATGGCAGAAGCTTCAGGAAGCTTTGGGTACCAGATTGAGTTTTAGCACCGCTTTTCAACCGCAGACAGATGGTCAGACGGAGCGGACTATTCAGACTCTGGAGGATATGCTCCGTACATGTGTGCTTGATTTTGGGGGCAGTTGGGATCGTCACTTGCCGTTGATTGAGTTCTCCTACAATAACAGCTTTCAGGAGACTATTCAGATGGCACCTTTTGAGGCTTTATATGGTAGGAAGTGTCGATCGCCAGTCTGTTGGACCGAGCTTAGTGATAGTTTGGTGTTGGGACCCCAGCTTGTTCAGGAGACTACGGAGAAGATCCAGCTGATTCAGGACAGGATGAGAGCAGCCCAGTGCAGGCAGAAGTCTTATGCCGACCGTCGTCGTCGCAGACTTGAGTTCGCAGTGGGAGATCATGTATTCCTGAAGATTTCTCCGATGAAGGGCGTTATGCGATTTGGGAAGAGAGGGAAGCTCAGTCCCAGATTTGTAGGTCCTTTCGAGATCCTTGAGCGAGTAGGTTCGGTTGCTTATCGTTTAGCGCTCCCGCCTAGTTTTCCGGATGTTCACCCCGTTTTTCATGTGTCGATGCTTCGTAGATACCTTCATGATCCTTCCCATATGATTCAGCACGAGACCGTTCAGCTTGAGCGTGATCTTTCGTTCACCGAGCAGCCGATAGTTATTTTGGATCGGCAGGTGAAGAAGCTTCGGTCTAGGGACTTGCCTTCAGTAAAGGTTCTGTGGCGTAGTCCGACTGGTGAGGAGATCACTTGGGAGATCGAGAGCGAGATGCGGGAGAGATTCCCTTATCTTTTTGAAGGTACGTTTTAGTATGAAATTGTAATTCGGGGACCGAATTTCTATAAGGGGGGAGATTGTAACGTTTTGGAAATCGTTATGTGATTTCGTCCGTTTTAGGGTAAGTTTGTCGGTATTTTCCGTTTTTACCCGAATGTGAACAAACGACCATATAGACTTGCCAGCACCTAGATTAGCTAAAATAAAGCTAGTGCGCGAACTTTGGAAGTATATGGGACGTTTTGGTTCAATTTGGTTTTTCCCAATTTTTTTAATATTATTTTAATGCGGTATTTAAATTTTGGGAAAATAACCGTTTGCGATCTTTTCTTTAAAACCTCTAAGTTAGAAATCCTTCTCATTCACCCTAGGGATTTTTGTGTGGCCTAGGATTTAAGTTAGGATTTAAAAGAAAAAGAAAAGAAAAGATAAAGTAGATGCATGCATGAGAGAGAGAGTGTGTGTGTATGCATTTATGAGCTTTAAGTGAGGGAAATTGCTAGGAAATTCACCACCAACCCTCCACCTCACCCCTTGGCCGAAAATCCTTCATCCTCTACTGCCCTCTTGCTCAATTATTCATCACAATTTATCATTCTAAACTCACAAAATCCTCAAATTTCTGAAACCTTTCACTAAAATACCAAAAAGCTTGGGTTTTTCTTGATCTTGATCACTTGGAGAGGGGAAAGCTTGGAACTTGAGAGCAATATTGTTAGGTATAACCCCTTTACTGCTAATTTATAGTTTTTGTGTGGTTTTGATCGTTAGTTTCTGCGTAGAACGTAGTTTATATCGTTTGAGGCGATATCGGGTTTTTAGTGTCTTTTTAGAGATATTAGAATCTGCTATGATCTGGAGAGTTTAGTGATTGAGGAAACAACTTCAGAGTGATGTGCAGGTTGACCTGAGACACCACCCAGGAGACGGGGACCACCCCGCCGGTCTGGGCCGGCGAGCTTCGAAGAGGGGGCCGGCGACGCCGGCCGACTTGGGGAGATTTTGGGGTGGGTCTTCTGTGGTAGTTGTCTGCTGTTGTTTTAGGTCTTTTGGTACTGTTGATTTTATTAGTTGATGCAGTATGCAAAATCTGGGATCGATTACCTATAATCGTGTGTTTTGAGTTCGCGTAATACGTGTTGCGACACGAGTCGTGTGTCGTGCTGCGACGTACTCAGTTTGGGTTTAGGTATCGTTTCGTGTGTTTGCGCTAGACGTGTATTCGTGATATGGTTTAGTGCGTTGTTGCGTTTTATATTACGTAGTTTTGCGTTATTGTGATTGCTTCTAAGATATTCGCATTATTTCTTATGTTTGTGATATTATAGCGTCGCAAGCGGGGACTTCAGACGCTGCGAACAAAGGGAAGCAGGTGGTCGGATCTTCATAGCTGGAGACCACAGTGTGAGTAGATTTAACATCTACGGGGAATCACCCGTATGGCGCTACGCGTCGGGGCTAGATATAATATGATATTAGCCGTATGCTTATTTACTTATATAGAGATATTGCATGATTCACATTGCATATAGTTATTTGTAGTGCATGATATTATATCTGATGTACACTGCACTATTATCGACAGTCCATGTTGCACGAGCACCAATGATATGCTACACACACACTGTCGATAATTGACATGATAGGCACAACACAATTGCTCATTCATATATCTTGCTATCGGTTAGCGACATTAAACAGTTATACTTGTGCGACATTGCATATTACATAGAACATACCTGTATACCTACATGCTCATATGTATACCATGCTACATTATTTGTTAGCACATATACCCTACTATTTTATTTGTTAGCACATATACCTTGTTATTGTTATATGATCAGTTGTATTGCATATATATCAGTGGTATGGGACGCTGTGTATATATGTATTCTGGATGTAGATATTACAGTTATTATAGCATATATATCGGTGGTATGGGACGCCGTATATATATGTATTTGGATTGGATTTATATGATTTGTATTGCATATATATCGGTGGTATGGGACGCCGTATATATATGTATACTGGATTTGGATTCTTGGGATCCGAGAGATACATTATATGGACTTATGCATTTGAGATGCGATATGGGAAATTAAGGTGTCGATGTGGGCACTTAATTTCCGAGAGATATATGGGATTTGACAGACCGATACGTGGAAACGCAAGTATCGAGGTGGGATACTTGGTTTCGAGGAACGTATGAATATCAGAAAGACCGGTACGTGAAAACGCAAGTATCGAGGTAGGGTACTTGGTTTTCGAGGAACGTATGGATATTATGTTTTTGGGTGTCGATGTTTGACACTCGGGTTTCACGAGATGTACAGGATTTGAGGGGCCGATTTGAGGGCCGATCTGAGTATTTTGGGATTTGGGTGTTGTTGAGATACACCGTATTTTTCATGCTGATGATATGCGCATGAGATTATTTACTTTCCGCACTCAGTATTATATTGATATGGATATCATGATAGTTGCATATTCATATTGTCATACTCATGCTATCAGTTCACATGTTATTGATTAGTGATGTTAGTGCATACTTGCGATTACTGTATGATGTTAATTACTATTCACGAGTTGGCAACTCACCCCCGTTGTGCCACAGTTTTGCAGGACTTACCCTCTGAGTAGTCGCGGTGGGGCAGCTTATCATCATTTCTTTTGGGGATACCGCTACCTTGGGCAGTGAGGCCGTTGCTTTATAGGTGGGTTTGCGGTTATCCGTTGTATTTGTATATCATTTTGGGTTGGATCTAGTATTCTCCATCTACTTGTTGTATATGACTTAGAGACGACTTGTGAGATATCAGTGATGTATTATATTGGTTTTGGGAACCGTGCTCGTAGAAGCAGGTTGTTGTGGATATGTTTACTTCTTTTATAGTCGTTCTCTTGATATTTCTTCGCTTTGGCGTCGTATACTTGTTGTGGTGATTGTCTCCGCCGGTGGGCGTGATTTTTCTCCCACTTGGGATGTTTTATATATTATCTGTGTTGTACCCGTTTACGGGGCTAGTTTTACAAAGGAGGTGCTGCCGAAATTTTTATGAAAGAAAACTAGAGTTAGAAATTTTAAATGGCGACTCCTAAAACTTTTAAATTAGGTTTTCTCCGTTGATCCAGTTTTGGGTGGTTTAGATTTCTGGGTTTTCGGCTTACTTAAGTTACGTACGCCTGTAGACGTTACGTAGTTTAAGTGCCGGTTGCGGGCCGAATTTCGGGTCGTGACAACTAGGAATACCAGGATACCCCAACGAAACATTTCGATGTTTCAGTTTCACTGTGTACTGTTAATGGAAAACTGATTTCCCGATTAGACACTCACTCCAGGGTATGTATTTACCAGGTATGATTCTCACATCTGTATGGTTTTTACAGATGCTGAGTGGGGGTAAGTTATTGGGAATAGGGTGATCATCCTCATTATATCGGGATTCGTTGTAATCGGTGATATTTGAGGAGATCATCTGGGCAGTTTGCCGGTCGGCAAATATTTGGTTTTGAATATCCGCTGTTGTGCACCAATTTCAAATTGATGTATCTATACGTCTATTTTCATAGAGTGAGATATACCTTTTGATATTATGTCGATGACATTTACCTATATCAGTGGATGGTTAGGTAAGGAGCATTAAACAGCGGTGTAATTCTTCTTAACCATAAGTACAGTTTTCAACCTACGACGCACAGTGAAAGAGTTGTTAGACTCAGCGGACTTATACAGAGTATTGTATGTTGTCCAGTGTCCATTAGGACAGAGGGGTTGGTCCTCATACTATATTCTGTTTACTTTTAACTTCTCTAGTTCTTAGACATGTGTTTCGTAGAAACACATGGTCTAAGTTTTGAGGAGTTATAGGTATTTGAATAGAGTAGAGAACCATGTGTAGCAAGTATCGGGATTCTTCAAAGTGATCGAAGATGTAGATACTTGTGTATGGTATTCAGTTGATAGTAATGATTAAGAGAACTAGCTTCTCTTTCAGGTTACTCATAATTGGAAGCATTCCTAAGTTGAGTAACGCTGATCGGCCTCCTTCCATTTAGTTGACATGCACTGGAGATAGCTGCATGATTTGAATCTGGTTAAATTAAATCAGTGCCTCTGTTTCTATATTGGATATAAAACAGTTCATATCTTAACGATGTTAGGTACGGGGAGTTGTCCGGCTTATGCTTAAAACCAGACACTGGACAACTCAAGGCACGTTTCTGTAATGGCTGTTTGTGGGTTGACCCAGGCTATGACGAGGGTTGATTTTCTACCATCTGGCAGATCAATAGAAATATTGTTCTAGACTCGCCACAGTTTTATTAAAAATGGATTTTTTTCAAAAACAGTAGTGGGAGTATGGTAGAACTGGAAGTGATTCCAGAACCGCAAACGATTACTGAAGATTTGATAAGGAACCTAAAGATTCAATCTATTTTGACATTCCATTGGCCACTCCGCAGATATGGTGGGTAACTTCAGGCACCCGAGAGGTACTCCGGTAGCCTCAAGGACGGTGACAGGGAAGTTCTTGTTTACCCACACTTACCATTGCTGTTGTTCTAGGCTGCGAGACCCGGTGGGAGGATGAGTATAGCGTCGTTCTAAACTAGCTTTAGAAGTGCACGTCTATATGACTCTGCCAGAGGGTTGTTGTAGTCAGTGGGAGCAGCGGAAGCATTGGTGGACATCAGGCTTATGTCTATTTATAGACTAAAGCAGATGTAGCGGAGATAGATCATCTATTTCTGATGTGACAGTCATAGGTTTGACGTCATCAGAATAGGGGATGGATCTGTTGAGAAGGAAGTAGGAAGTGATATTCCTATACTACGATCGGTTATACTTTGGTCGTCACACAGTGGTTTCTTCACAAAGGACTTGGACATTATATCAAACATTCTGGTTACTAGATCTATGGTTTTAGATCTAGATTTGGGTGGTTTCCCAATCTGGGTACTTAGACAGCATTCTAAGAGTATTTAGAATGGACGACTCCTGGCATGGTAGTGTACCTGCAGGTAATGGAGTCACCTTCTCTAAAGGTGTCTTACAGACTAAAGGGGAGAGGGATGTGCATGATTGGCAGATCACTTGCTTAGGCAATTGAGTCAATCATGAGATGTCAAGTACCACACCAGATGTTGTTCTTGCACTAGATGCAATAAGTTGATATTGATCCAATCCTGGAGAAACAGTCGGAAGCAGTTTTAGAACATAAGTGGATGTTCTAGGGATATGATAACGACAGCCTCATTTGGGAGACAGTTATCATTCCAGGCTTCCAAGGTGACATGGACGACAAGGAGGTTGTCAGAGTTATAGTTTTCCTTCTGACGAGGGGCAGTATTTTGGACAGGTGGTCCAGGTGGATACTGAGGGAAGGCATGGCGCAGGATACTGATTGAGTTCAGTTGACGATACAATCTAAGAAGTTTGGATTTGGAGTTCATTTATGAGCTAGGTCCCATCAGACATCCAGACATTCTAAGACAGGTATTGCTCATTTCGGGAGATGGCTTTCTCTGCGAAATTGAGATATAGAGAGACATAGAAAGAAACATCACAGCGGATCCACTCACTGAGGCTATTCCTCGAACGCAATAGTTTCGCAAACGAGATTTGTGAGACTGACTAGTAGAGGAGTTGGGTGTTCGGTATCACACGGGCTGTGAGTATGCGGCATCGCAATAATTAGCCTTGAGTGCAAGTGGGAGATTGTTGGAGATAGTGCCCTCAGAGTCAATTATTGGATCACAGGCACGTGATTGCAATGATTGAGGGAGGACCTATCCCGGTAGGACAGTCTTACTCGAGATGATAGTATGCTATCTGGTTTACCTTTATCATCGTGTACTGCTTTAGGTGACCTGACATGTCCCTATTACACGTTGATAGAGCCCCTAGGATTCTTGCTTGACTACCAACAGTATGATGGCGATCATATACGTGGGAGCTGGCAGTCTATAAGCACATCCTTAAAAGGTCCCTAGTCGTAGGAGTTTCGAGACAGGGCATCGATTCTCCAGAGTAGACTAGTGTATACAGTCGAGACCCCGACGAGGGGCGGTGGCCGGTCTCACAAGCCACTGGTGTCAGTTGGTTCACCTAAGATGTATACAGGTGCTCATTGGGTTATGAGTACACCGGACAGGACTCGCCGGGAACATGCTAGTTGGTCTTATACCTGACGTCAGATAGCAGTTCCCTGGTGACATGTGTACAGGTTAGTTTATTGACCTGAGGATCGTTATTTGTCTCGTGTGAGTTCCCACTGTACTTTGATTACTACCCTACCACGGCTCAAAGGAGTCGTACAAACAGGTTTTAGTTGGGTACAGTCCCGAGCCACATGGAGGCAGTGAGCGGATCTTCAGGGGTTCGTCTCTCCCGGTATTGGGGGTGAGGTCGCGCTGTGTCTAGGAGAGCCATTACGCAAAGCCCTCGGCCGAGGCAGGAGATTTACTGGTAGGTATTCCAGTAGTATCTCAGGGCGTTCTGTGCTACACTCCGACACGACTTGTACCGCTTTTGGGGGTCTGACTTTTACCAACCCCCTAGGCCCGACATGCGATGCTCATAGACGAACGGACCGGACTGTACGGATATTGTCACTGACAGGCTCAGTAGGGTGTCAGGATGAGTTCGCTCATCGACGTCCCTTTTGGTCAATAGCTGGTGGCCCGTCACGTATTGGCTAATACCTCTGACGTGCTAGTGGTTAAATCCACAGCCATTGTATTGACGAGTATTTAGAGTCCACCACACTTACAGTTACTCAAGCTTTCGGGCGAAACGCTGTAGGGGCCGTATGGAGATATGGCAGGGTCCGATCAGATACGTGCGGTATTGCACGGATCAGGATCGGATAGTTTTGTACTAGTGGCCGTATGGTTATATGGCAGGGTTCGATCAGATACGTGCGGTATTGCACGGATCAGGATCGAACGGATATTACTAGCCGGCTTTGGTTTAAGCCGGTCCTAGTATAGTACAGTGTAGATTTTGTCTCATTGCATTTGTATCCGGACGGAATACAGATGCGGGTGTGTATGCACAGTGTCGGGGTTTTCCTGTAATTTATTACGGGACCAGTTTTCTGGAGTTGCCAGTTTGCATTCCGTTCCGGCCGGTTTTTCCTTTGTTCTTTCCCGGCCGGACTTTTCCGATGGAGGGGGTTATTTGCAATTGTGCAAATAACATTTGTGGGAGGGGGTTTCTTGCAAATATATTCATTATGATAAATTTAGCATCTTTCTTCCATGATGGTGCATTTATGAGATTTGATGTGATTAAGGTGTAAGCATGGTTGATGTTTTCTTGTCTTTGGATATGGTCACCATTTCTTTATCCTACACTCACCTCCCTTCTTATGGTGGGTATTCTCATTCCTCCACCATGATTATCATTCTCACTAGAGAAAAGAAAGAACACTTGAGAGAAAGAAAAGAATGAGAGAGTTCATCTTGATTATGTGAGGAATTCTTCATCTCCTTCTTCTTCTTGTTTTGGAAAAATGAAAGCACCATTTTTCCTAATCCCATTCCTCCATCAAGGCAACTACAAACCCCAAATGAGACTAGCATGATCTACTACACATTCTACAGCATATCTTGAGCATGTCGAGTTGCCGGCTTCATGCCCGAGTTGCCTCGGTATTGAGGCGGGAGCCCGTAAAAGACGAAGGCGATGTGGTGCCCTTCCGGCGAGGAGGCGACGATGTGGAGGCAACACTTTCCGCGGGAGATCGGGACGATGAAGAGAAGACCGGAGGACTCGGATCACTCGGTATACTTCTCTTCCCATCTCTTGATAGCTAGCATTAGGTTAATGGTAAACGATCCGGGTTTTCATTGTCCGCGGTAGCGCCGGTTTCCGTGTAAGGAAAATTTTTGATTCCGCATTTTGGCCTCGTGTACGAGGCCGGGGCGCTGCCGTGGCGCAACACCTAGGTCATACGATAATAATATATCCTTAATATAATATTCTGAACCATCTACACATAAGTGTAATACCACGTGTTCGTGTCAGTGCCTCAGATAGCAACATATCATATAATATGATGTATGAATGCATTACGAAAGAAAACATAATACATCATGAATGAGAAAACTGTTTTCTTAATTTAGTGAGATTTCTGTATATATATAAATCGAGGTATCATCAATGAAATCAACATAAAATCCGTGTCAAGCATCGACACAAATCATAAATCCAAATATCCAATATCTCGGGCTCCGGCTATCCGGACCGACCCATATCATATAGTCTCAATACCTCAAAGTCTCAATATCTCAGGCTTCGGCTATCCGGACTGGCCCCTGGGCTCTGGCAAATCCAGTCTGGCCCAAATCATCAAATCTCGACTACGTCGGTATCCTCCGGATATCCTCTGTGTCGCAAATAACTGGTCGGTAGTGCTCCCCTGCCAGGCTCAACTCTATCATCTGCGACCATCTTGCTCCGGGATACCGCACCGGGTCCACCATGCACCCACAGAAGGTTCCTCCTCCTCCTCAAATCGGGTGTATGATATCGCTCAAGAGCCGAGAAAACTCATGGTGGACGTATCTTACATCATATCACGAGAAAACCACACTTTTTATCTTTTGAAAATGATAAATGAGTTTATAAAATCTGTGGTTTCTCCAAATCCAGAAATCTCATGGAAAATCCGAAATCTCAAAATGACAGGTCAATAACAGCGAATACCGGGCTTCGGCAATCCTGTCTGGCCCATAATATCGCATGGCAAATGTATATATATATATATATATGCATGGAATATCACAGTAATAAATGCAAAATCTAATCTAGCACAGTAATGATATATCAGAACAATCAGCTGGTAAGCGATATCAATGAATTAATATTTTCTAAATTGTACGTGACATGTCAATTACCGATGATGATGTGTGTGAGCCGGCAAGCAAGTGTTCATAGACGTACGCATCATCGGTAATGGTGCTTGTGTCCTGATACATGGGTTCAGTATAACAATAAAAACACATTTAAGCATGCAATGCGATGTGAATAGCAGGAATATATAGCAAATGAATAGTAAATGCAAGAATAATGAATGTACATAATATATACGAGTCATACAGTTTTGGCATTTGAAATAACACGAATCGTGGTGTTTAGAAAATAGGGGCTACGATGTTTTTAAGAAGAGGTACGTCCTTTGAAATATCCGTAGTTTCCCTTGGCCTGTCTTTGAAATACTCACGATTCGTTAGTTTTAGAAATAGGTATGACTCGAGCCCAGTCTAACATCTACTAAGTGAACTACAGGACTAAACTAACAGACTAATCGAAAGGGTAAGGAAAACCCCTTAAGTCTATGTCGATATATATATAGTAGTCGGTGATCCCGCCTCAATAGTATCACGTACGATACAATATATAATATGACATCCTCGAGTCAAGAGTGCGGATCTATCATCATCATTATCTCTCGTACGGTAAATCCATCTTACAGCATCCTAAATCTGGGTACGGGTCGAATATCTCATTTATCACATTATTCATCTGGTATCTTTATCATTATATCCTGAATTAGGGGTACTGATCTAAGTCTAGTACATTCTGATACCATCCACATATATATATATATATATATATATATATATATATATATATATATATATGCGTGTGTATGAAAACACATCACCTAAAAACCCTCTATAATACCATGCCGTATCTCAAAATACGAACCAAATCACATCACCGATCTCGTGGCATCATGCCCAATCACATCGACTCATCTCCAAGTACCACATACTATCCTCATCATTCATGTATATGTATACATATATATATATACATATATGTATGTATGTATGTATGTATGTATGTACACACGTACAAGTAAAACAAATGTATGCGTGTATGTGTGCGTGTGTGCAAATCTTTACTCTAGGGTTTCGCAACTAAGAAGCTAAACTAAGTTGCTTCTAATTACACTAAAACTAACCCACGAACACCTAAAACCAATCTTGATAAACATTAGTCTCACAATACACACATTTATATATATAGTATAACGTATTCATATTTTACACTATGAAACTGTGGAGGTGCTATACGCCATTCACCTGATCAGTCGAAAATATTGCATTTTTAACACATCAATTTCCCTACTCTTTGCAATCATCTAAAGGTGTTTGGTATAATTATAGCACATATTAGAAATTCGTCTGCAAAATATCAAATTACATGTGTTATACATTATAACCAGCATTATGAGGGAAATTGTGTGTTTATTACTACATGCATGATCTTTGTATATCAAACACTTGTCTCGACGTTTTGTGTAGGAAATTCTCCAGGTAAAAGAGCCGGAACTGCTAAAAGTGGTGATAAAAATACGTCAAGTGCAAGACATGTGATCTGGCAGTAAACAAGAAAGTATAAAAATATTCCAGACATCAGGAAAGTGCCATAAAGCCAACAACAGAATACACTGAAATTTTCATGCACCAAGCCTATCAAACGGCCGTGGATCCGCGGCCGAGTCAGGCCGATCCGCCGTGGATAAGCGGCCATTCTGGCTCATCGGCGGTTGGTAATTTTTCCCGAGGCTTCTTTTCAACAGTAAAACTTCTTCAAGACACTTCAGTCCCTAGAGATCTCCAAAAGCTTCCCTTCTAACAGCCAAGCTTCTTGTGCAAGCTTAATACCTACCAAGCTTCTCATGCAAGCCTCATAACCACTAAGCTTCTTATGCAAGCCTCATAACCACCAAGCTTCTCATGCAAGCTAGCTAACTACCTTAACTAAAAACTTCTTCAGAACCACCTAGCTTCGTATGCAAGCATCATAACAACCAAGCTTCTAAAGGAATCTAAACCTAGCTTCTAGGGGAAGCTAAAGGGAAAGCTATAAAAAGGGACCCAGGGCTTTATTAAAAAGGTTGTTCAACAATTCCAAACACAAATTGAGTGACACAACTTGTGATCCAAAACCCTAGCCTCAAATACAATTCAAAAGCCAAATCAAGATTCATCGATTACCAAATCAAGCAAGTATTCAACGAGCCTTTTGAAGCAATGCCGATATTCATCCGAGCAAGAGATCCATGACGATCCGTAACTCAAGAAGACTGATGCGAAGCTAAATTCCACGATCTAGTTCTCTCCTCAATTCTTGTAACCTCGACTCGAGTGAATTGTAACTAATCATCGATTGATAAAGGTGAAGATTATAAATCTTTCCTTTCTTTACATTTGAGCATCATGAAGAGTTATCGATTCTTGATTGTTTTCTTTTTCATGATGTTTGAGTGAAAACTCTGCTTGTGGAGGAATCGAGAAAATAGATAGATGATAATGTTTAAATTCTTGAACGATTCTTAAGTCTTATAAATTTGTAAACTTTAGGAAATTGAATCAACGATGACCTAGTTTTGAGCGAGATAATTTCTTGAATGTTTTCGCTCCAAATTAGAGGTCAACGATCGATGATTGAATTTCCTAGAGGCTAGAATTTGAATGCTAATCCACGAAAGGACAAGGGATGAGGATGGAGAAACCCTAGTTTGTTCAATAGATCCCTAATCCTCGTTGATCATCATAGATATAGCAACAAATCTTCAATAGATAAGAATTTGTAATCATAAGTATTCATCATCACTATCAATTGGATCGATTCCTACAAGCTTCTTTACAAATCTTGATAAATTCGATTTGGACATCTTATTGATCATTAGTATTTCTTGATTTTAGATTTATTTCTTGATGATTTTTGAAATTATATTTTACAATTATTGAATCATTTTATTTTATTCTTTAATTTTCAACTCAACTAAAACAATAACGAACGAATCACACTTTCCATGTGGATGATCCGCATTCGCTAACGAACCTACAAAAGACATCGATTATTGATTGCGGTTTCTTTTATAAATTTCTTTGGTTATGATATATTTTACATTTTCCTAAACACGACACGAAATTTAATGATCAATCAAATGGCACTGTTGCCGGGGATACTGTGCTAATTTGTTCGTTTTTGTAATTTGAGTTAAAAAATTTATTATTCCATCAGAATTTTTAGATCAAAATTCGCATAAGCGCGTAACGATTTATTGTGATTTGTTGCAAGGAGATCTGGAATCTGTGGAGCGAGAGGAAAAATTCTCAGAGCATCTCAAGGAGTTCAGTGAGTGAACAGGAGCATCTGTACCAATTTTTGTGCAGGGATCTCATCAGAAGACCGTGCTTCCGCGGCCAAAGAAGGCACCTCGCAGCGGTTCCACGGCTATATGAGGGTTTCAGTGCACCAAACTTCTCAGGTCCTTTTCTGCCTTTCTTATCTCCTCCTTGCTCTGCTCCATTAACCAATTTCTACAGGTTTCTTTGCAAAAATTCGCAGCGCCGTAAAAAGAAAAATTGTGTGTGTTTGATCTTGGTTGTTTGCATTTTTAATACAGAAATTAAGCGGCAAAGACCAAATTCAGACTAGGTGGGGATTTCATTACGCTTCCTAAGCCCCAAAAATCACAAACTTGCATCCGCATCACCCTCATTAACTAAAAAAAATCTTGACAAGACTCTAAGGACTGTCGCGCTTAATTAGGACAGAAGGAGATCGTGGGTAATCTATTGCTTATCCGCGTTTCTTTTGTGGTGTCTAAGGCAAGTGTATCTAAGGCAAGTGGTTACTTAATTAGGCCCACTACTTACGTTGTGGAGAACCTTCCACTTACCTGGCACTTAGCTGGCCACAGAAAGGGCAAAGAGGCAGTAAATGATCTATCTTGCGACTTGTCTTCTGGAAGTCTAGGAGCGGTCTAGAGACTTGACCTAGGTGACCATTAGACTTAGGATTGCTTGTGCATTGTTTGTTTGAATTTTTCAAAAATCCGTCTTTTTCAAAACATACACCAATCCAATTTCCCTTAATTATAACAACGCTGTCACTTGTGCTAAACCATTTAGTGCATGCTCGGCTGGACACGATATTCTAGTGCCCGTCTTGTCCGCGTTCCTCCTATCGACTCCGAAGTCGGTAATTCTACGTCTACTTGTTCTTTACCCTTCACCATACCCACTTCGATGGACAATTCTCCATCAAACTTCTTTAACACTACTCTGCCACCGTCCGCAGGTGCACATAATCCGCCCCATATCTCTCTCCAAGAGAGATGTTACCCTATGCAAGGTCCTCTTTCGACCTGTCTTACCATTCCACCAGCCAATGGGGACAATTTTGAAATCAAATCACAATACATCAATCTTCTACCAAAATATCACGGTCTCGAGTCTGAAGACGCATACGTCTTTATTACCAAATTTGAAAATATATGTGCTATGATGGGTACTTCACAGCTTTTTATGGATGCTATGAGATTACGTCTTCTCTCATTCACTTTGTGTGATATAGCCGAGAAGTAGCTTTATAACACAGCCGCACATTCTATTTCAAACTGGGGAGAATTCGTAACAACTTTCCTAAAGAAATTCTACCCGAATCATAAGACATCTCGAGTCCGTAGCGAAATAAATCAATTTACCCTGGTTCCAAATGAACCATTCTTGAAGTGTTTTGAATGCTTCAAGGATCTGTTAGTTCAATGTCCTCATCACGGAATTCCTAGATGGGATCTGTACAGAATCATATATGAGGGCATTAATCCTACAACAAAACAAACCCTTGAATCCATGTGTCAAGGCACCTTCATGAATAAAGATGATGGTGAAGCCTGGAGATTTTTAGAAGATTTCGCTGAAAAATCATTATAGTGGGAGAGTATAAACCAATCATCGTCTAGGGGTGGTAATCACTAATCTGATGTTTCCATAGGAGTTAGAGCTGAAATGACAGCAATGCAAAAGAAACTCGAATCTATGGAACATAAATTTTTTGCAGCCTCCCTAAATCAGATGTCACTCTCCAAAACTATATGTGGATGCTGTTCTGATCCATCACATCTTACGGAAGAATGTCCATTGAATTCTCCATTTCAAGGTCAAGAGCACACCAATGCTGCTTTCCAACAAAGACCTAGAAACGATCCGTATTTTTCCACTTATAATCAGGGTTGAAGGAATCACCCTAACTTTGCTTGGAACCAACAACAAAATCAAAACACGGTTCCAAATCAAAATAATTTCCAAAGGGATCCTCCACCATAACAGCAACCACATCAAAAAAGTCAGCACCCCTACCAATCACAAAACTTTCAAAATCCGGTCAACACACCTGCACCATACAACAATTCCTTGCAATTGACCGGTACTGATAATTCCACTTCACTCGAACAAACCATGAATTTGCTTCTGAAAAATATCATGCAAGTTTCGGCTGAAATAAACTCTTCCGTCGATAAAATACAGAAAAATTCTAACTCCTAAAGTGAGAGTATTAAATCGATGGAAGCACAAATTGCCCGTATAAATTCCGAATTGAGTGCTAGAGAGAAAGGGAGACTTCGAGCTCAACCTTTACCAAATCCTGGCTATTCACATCATGTGAATGCTATCACCACGTTGAGATCTGGAAGAGTGCTTGACAACCATGTCGGTGAAGAGGTTGATAATAATGAAGAATCAATCGATGATACCCTTGCTAAGACTTTTCCTTCCACTTTTACTTCTACATCTGACCCCAGTTCGTCTACCCCACCATTTTCTTTCGAGCTTATTCTCCGTTTTCGCCAAGGCTCGATCCCTCAGCACACTTCTTTTAGTCCAACAAAGACGATCCCCACTCCTATTCTGGGATCTTTTCAACCCACACGATCTTCTCCATTGTTGGACCCCGCTCTTATTGCTAAAGCTCCTTATCCGAATCGGTTAAGGGGAAACATAACAAGTCCGCAAATAGAGAAGATCACTAAAATCTTTAAACATGTTAACATCAATATCCCTCTCCTAGATGCTATACAACAAGTCCCGGCTTATGCAAAAATTCATAAGGACTTGTGCATTAGGAAGAGGAAAACTTAAGTGCCTAAAAGGTGTTCATGTCGAGTACTGTAGATACAGCTTTTCCCCAACAATTACCTAGAAAACATAAGGACCCTGGCAGTCCTACAATTTCTATTTCTATTGGGGGTAAACACATTAACCGTGCTCTACTTGACCTTGGCGCAAGTGTTAACCTGCTTCCTTACTCGGTTTATGAGCAGTTAGGGATCGGAGAGTTGAAACTAGCTCACTGCACTCTCTAGATGGCCGACCGATCAATCACCAAACCTACGGTAGAGCTGGAGGATGTGTTAATAAAAATCGGGGAATTTGTATTCCCTGTAGACTTTATTGTTCTCGATACACAGCCTGTAGTGAACCCACGGAACCAAATTCCGTTGATTTTGGGTCTACCATTCCTTACCACTTCCAATGCTGTCATTAACTGTCGAAATGGTTCAATGAACCTATCTTTCGAAAAAATGACAATTGAACTGAACATCTATAAAATTGGAAGTTAGCCGTCTGAACCTTCTGCTCACATACTTGATGTCTGTTATGTCCACGAGATTGCTCCCGAAAGTTGCGAAGTTGATGAACTTTGCTTTGATGATCTCGACAACACTAGCACATCAATGTTTGATCTTTCACATCTTAGTGAGGACACTCTTTCCACTCCTGAGTCTGACACTCTTGACTCATCACCTTCCGAGTCTGTATCCTATGCAGGCTACGAGCTTCTTTGTGACTCTTAATATCATTCGCTTACCCCGCCTTCTATAATTTCTCCGCCAGCATTTGATCTCAAACTTTTACCTTCTCATCTTATATATGCATATTTAGGTGATAATGAGTCTTTACCTGTGATCATATCTGCTTCTCTAGCCTCAGAGCAAGAGAACGCGCTTTTGACGGTATTGAGATTTAATAGGCAGGCATTTGGTTGGACTGTGGCTGACATCAAAGGGATTAGTCCCTTGATTGTTGAACACCATATACATCTGATGGATGAAGCCAAGCCAACCCTAGAACCACAGAGACGGTTAAACCCCTTCATGAAGGATGCAGTAAAGAAAGAAATCGTCAAATGCCTTGACAATGGTATCAATTACCCAATCTCCGATAGCCAATGGGTGAGCCCAATTCATGTCGTCCCTAAGAAATATGGCATCACGGTCATTACAAATAAGGATAATGAGTTAATCCAGAAACCCACTCAAACTGGGTGGCGTGTATGTATTGATTATAGAAAACTCAATGCCGCAACGAGGAAAGACCACTTTCCTCTACCTTTCATTGACTAGATGTTGGAACGCTTAGCTGGACGGGAATATTACTGCTTCATGGACGGATACTCTGGCTATAACCAGGTCCCTATTGCCAAAAATGATCAAGACAAAACCACATTTACTTATCCTTTTCGTACCTTTGCTTATAGACACATGCCCTTTGGGTTATGCAATGCTCCTGCTACATTTCAGCGGTGTATGATGGGGATATTCTCGTACACGGTCGAGAATTTTCTGGAGATTTTCATGGACGATTTCTCGATATTCGGAGATTCTTTTGCTGACTGTCTATTTCATCTTGACGCAGTCCTTACTCGTTGTAAGGAGAAGAACTTAAACTTGAATTGGGAAAAATGCCATTTCATGGTCCAAGTGGGAATTGTGCTTGGACATGTGATTTCAAGGAAAGGCATTGAGGTTGACAAAGCTAAAATAGATGTCATTCAAAACCTTCCTCATCCCAAATGCATCAAGGATATACAATCTTTTCTTGGCCATGCAGGCTTTTACAGGAGATTCATTAAGGATTTTAGCAAAATTGCTAGACCCTTAACTCTTCTCTTGGCCAAGGACACAACCTTTTACTTTGACTCGGATTGTGAGGCAGCATTCGACTCACTTAAACACTCTCTCACTACAGCTCCTGTTCTATCATCTCCAGATTGGAACCACCCTTTTGAGCTTATGTGTGATGCATCGGATTTTGCAGTTGGTGCGGTCTTAGGACAGCACATTGAAAAGATGCCACATGTGATCTATTATGCAAGCAAGACTCTGAATGATGATCAAATTAACTATACAACTACCGAAAAGGAACTTTTGGCAGTTTTATTTGCATTAGAAAAATTCAGGCCTTACTTGATTGGCTCACCAATTGTTGTGTACACTGACCACTCCGCCTTGAAACATCTTTTGGCGAAGAAGGATGCTAAAGGCTAATACGTTGGATCCTTCTATTAAAAGAATTTGATCTTGTTATTAAAGATAAGAAAGGATGTGAAAACGTTGTAGCCGACCATCTGTCGCGCATCTCATCTTCACCTGTGACCCTGCCGATCAATGATTCTTTTCCGGACGAACAACTCTTGAATGTATTCAATGAACCTTGGTTGAGGGATATTGTGAATTATCTTGTTACGGGACTTATCCCCCACGAATGGTCGAAACATGACAAACATCGATTTCTATCCAAGTAAAACATTTTTACTGGGATGAACCATATCTGTTTAAGAATTGACTTGACCAGATTATTCGCAGATGTGTCCCCAATGATGAGTTCAAGAGTGTTCTATCTTTTTGTCATGATCAGGCATGTGGGGGTCATTTCGTGTCACGACCCAAAGTTTGGTCCGTGACCGGCACTTAACCACGTAAAGTCTACAGGGGTAACGCGACTAAGTGAACCGAAAACCCAGAAATCAAACCAGTAAAAGTATAGAGTGTTATAAGTTTTAAAATGAAAGCACTTACTAACATGCTAAGAAAACTAAGTAAACAATCACCAAGATAGCAATATACGACGCCGTGGCGAAGATCAATATCCACAAGTTGGAACATCATAGATAGAATAAACTGCATAAGAAAAGTCGGCTCACAACGAGCTCGACACCAGGATACCAATAATATAAATCATCATCCTCACACTGTCTCTAAGTCAAATACATACATGGTAGATGGAGAATACTAGATACAACAATGTACATAACTGAAAGATAAACAGATACCGCACAAAACCCACTTATCAGCAAAAGAGCTAGTATACCAACTATGGGGGAATCTGTGTCAAAAGATGCACAACGCAGCCTGCCGCGACTACTCCGAAGGGCAACCTGCAAACACTGTGGCACAACGGGGGTGAGTTGCCAACTCGTGAATAGAGATAACATATAAAGGTAATCGTGAGCATACACGTACTGCGCTACTCTATCATATGCCAACAGATGATATCAATATATGATAAGCAGTATGTGCAATAATCATGCAAGTGCTCTATCAGGTAATATAACTACAGGATGAGGTACAATAATAAACTGCTGAGCATGAGCAATATAACATCTACACGGAATGTCAACGTGGAATATATAATCGGTGTCCATCAATGCACCCAGGTCCCCCAAATAGCTCAGGCGCCGGCACTCTCATCGGCCCTCAAATCCTGTAAATCTCTAAGAATCCCGAGTGCCCAACATCGGCACCCAAATATCATAAATACTCGTGTCCAGCATCGACACGCAAATCCTCATCCATCGGGCCCCGTCAGTCCGGGTCAGCCTACGGGCTCCGTCTGCGGTATCGGCCCTCGGCCCCGGCAGTACGGATCACCCCGCATCCATCTATCGACTCTGATCAGTATCCTTCGGATAACTGTCAGGTCCAACCAATCACCGGTAGGTAGTAGTCCCTCTGCCAGGCTCACCGTCTACTACACAGCGAAACCGTTCTCGCCTCGGGGTACCATACCGGGTCCACCATGTACCCGTAATCGGCCTCAACCAGCTCCTTGATTCGGGTTCACATATATCACTCTAGCACCGAGCAAACACATGGTGGATGCACCGAAATATCATATCAAGGGAACCGGGTTTTTAAATGATTACATATTTGAAATAGCCACGGTTCCCAAATCCAGAAATCACATATAATCCAAACCAATATGCAAGTCAATGATCCGATATGATATGTGCATCAAGTATGAATATCATGTCAAGTCACATAAAGATACGCTACAACATAATGATCCGATGTGATATATGCATCAAGTATGAATATCATGTCAAGTCACATAAAGATAAACTACAACATAACGATCCGATGGAAATTCTACAGTGTGAGTGTCATGGCAATTACTAACGGTGTGTGTGTAACATGCAGGATAGTGCTCGTGCAACATGGACCGTTAGTAAAGGTGCGGTGTTCTATCAATTCTAGTTTATATCCATATAGTAGGGAATGCAGTATGCTGTAAAAAGCAACCATGCACAGTCAATGTATGTAAATGTAGCTATATGGTCCTATCAGCCCTGACGTAGAACGCCATGCGGGCGATATCCCCGTAGATGTTAAATCTACTCACCGTAGTCTCTCGCTAGGTATAGCCAACAACTTGTTTCCCCTTCTGCGCGGCATCCGTCGTACTCGCCTGCGAACCTAGAATTGCAAAATACATCATACATAAGCTTGAAATCACACAAACACGACATTAAAGCCGAACTAGTAACTCGTGTCATGAACCAAGCGCGCGTGTGCGCGATACGCTAAAACGTGTGATTACGCGCCTGAAGCCACTCCGACGCGTCACGATACGCAAAAACCCCAAACCCACACACACGTATCACGCGTGTCGCGAAAGATTGAAAATACGGGAAAATAGGTATTCTACTCCAGATTTTGATACAGAAAAGATATTGTAAAAATATATATACCAAAATAACTCACATAGCAGCAGACACCATCACCCCAAACCCCAACCTAAAACACCCCCATCTGGCCGCAAATTGCGGCCAGAATGCTTATTTCGGCGGCCTGGGTAGGGAATTGGGCTCCCAGGTTTGGTGTGTGCACTCTATACCCCCCATACATGCTACAGTAACCTCTAGTTTCACTCTGAAATATCTCGGGTAGCAGCAGATCCTACAGAGCCTTATTTCTAGCTAAAATCCACACTTTTGCACTAAAATCAAACTTTAGGGTATTTCTGTGCAAACTGAAACAAACCTGGCCTAAAATGGTTCTAATAACACCTAATAGAGCTAACCATACTAACAAAACCCTAATCTAGCTTGTGAATCACAAATATCCTTTAATATCACCAAAAGTGCACAAAAATGAGATTTCTACTAAAGAATACTACAAGTTTAAGGAAAAGGAGTGCTAACATGAGTTAATACCTTCTAAGAACCTTGCAAAACACCAAAAGTCTCAGCTTTCCCCCCAAATATGCAGATTTGCCTCTAAACACCTCAAAAAGCTCACTTTCCCAAGTTTTTGTGAAGGAAATGTGTTGTTTTGTGTAGGGTTTTGAATAGAGATCAAAGGAACATGAAGAGGAGAAGAAAAGATGGAGAAGAGATGGATTTTCTGCTGGAATTCCTGCAGGAATTTCTGAAATGGGGAAAGAGAGAGAGAAGAGAAGAAAATGGGGGTCCTGCGAACCTAGAATTACACAATACATCATACATAAGCTTGACATCACACAAATACGACATTAAAGCCGAACTAGTAACTCGTGTCGTGAACCAAGCGCGCGTGTGCGTGATACGCTAAAACGTGTGATTACGCGCCTGAAGCCACTCCGACGCGTCACGATACGCAGAAACCCCAAACCCACACATATGTATCACGCGTGTCGCGAAAGATTGAAAATACGGGAAAATAGGTATTCTACTCCAGATTTTGATACAGAAAAGATATTGTAAAAATATATATACCAAAATAACTCACATAGCAGCAGACACTATCACCCCAAACCCCAACCCAAAACACCCCCATCTGGCCGCAAATTGCGGCCAGAATGCTTATTTCGGCGGCCTGGGTAGGGAATTGGACTCCCAGGTTTGGTGTGTGCACTCTATACCCCCATACATGCTACAGTAACCTCTAGTTTCACTCTGAAATATCTCGGGTAGCAGCAGATCCTACAGAGCCTTATTTCTAGCTAAAATCCACATTTTTGCACTAAAATCAAACTTTAGGGTATTTCTGTGCAAACTGAAACAAACCTGGCCTAAAATGGTTCTAATAACACCTAATAGAGCTAACCATACTAACAAAACCCTAATCTAACATGTGAATCACAAATATCCTTTAATATCACCAAAAGTGCACAAAATGGGATTTTTACTAAAGAATACTACAAGTTTAAGGAAAATGAGTGCTAACATGAGTTAATACCTTCTAAGAACCTTGCAAAACACCAAAAGTCTCAGCTTTTCCCCCAAATATGCAGATTTGCCTCTAAACACCTCAAAAAGCTCACTTTCCCAAGTTTTTGTGAAGGAAATGTGTTGTTTTGTGTAGGGTTTTGAATAGAGATCAAAGGAACATGAAGAGGAGAAGAAATGATGGAGAAGAGATGGGTTTTCTGCTGGAATTCCTGCAGGAATTTCTGAAATGGGGAAAGAGAGAGAGAAGAGAAGAAAATGGGGGTCAAAATCAACCTCTCACCTAACACCATGCTTCACTTCTTTTTATTAGGATATTGAATTATGAAAAAGGGTTATGATATGATTAAAATGGTGGGGGGAAAGTTAGCAACCCTGCAGCACAAGAATGGTTAACATGCTATACCAAAAACCCTAAGTCACAAAAATGGCTAAGTGTGCAAGTGTACACTACAAAGGAAAATTTCCCAATTTGCTAACACGACTAAAAATATAACTAATAATCCTATGAACACATATATAATAACACGTACAATCATTAATTATCATGAAAAACACTCAACGGAAATTCAAAGTGTTACAATCCACCCCCCTTAAAGAAATTCGGTCCCCGAATTTAAAAATCTAACTAAACGCACCTTCAAAAAGATGGGGATACCTCTTCCTCATCTCGCTCTCGGTCTCCCAAGTGACTTCCTCGCCGCTCTGGCCACGCCAAAGTACCTTGACGGACGGTATCTCTTTCGACCTCAATTTCTTCACTTGTCGATCCAAGATCATCACCGGCTGCTCTGCATAGGAAAGGAGCTGGATCGTCGGGTACTGAATCGCATGCGAAGGATCATGAAGATATCTGCGGAGCATCGAAACATGAAATACGGGGTGCACGTCTGGAAAACTGGGCGGAAGGGCTAATCGATACGCAACCGCACCAATACGCTCAAGGATCTCGAAGGGGCCCACATATCTGGGACTAAGCTTCCCCTTCTTCCCAAATCTCATCATGCCTTTCATTGGGGAGACCCTCAAGAAAACATGATCACCAACAGAAAACTCAAGTCTACGCCGACGACGGTCCGCATAAGACCTCTGCCTACTCTGGGCTGCTCTCATCCTATCGCGAATCAACTGGATCTTCGCGGTCGTCTCCTCCACAATCTGCGGCCCTAAGATACTGCTCTCACTGAGCTCCGTCCAACAGGTGGGCGATCTGCATCTCCTCCTATAAAGAGCCTCAAACGGTGCCATCTGAATGGTCTCCTGGTAGCTGTTGTTGTAGGAGAACTTTACTAAGGGCAAATAATGATCCCAGCTACCTCCGAAGTCTAAAACGCATGCTCTGAGCATGTCCTCGAGAGTCTGAATAGTCCGCCCTGACTGTCCGTCGGTCTGCGGATGGAATGCTGTGCTGAAACTCAAGCGAGTGCCCAAAGCCTCCTGAAGCCTCTGCCATAACCGGCTGGTAAACTCGGTGCCTCTATCGGACACGATACAAGTCGGAACTCCGTGCAGTCGTACAATCTCATCAATGTAAATATGGGCATGCTGAGCAAATCTGAACGTCGTCTTCACCGGCAGGAAGTGAGCCGCTTTCGTCAAACGATCCACGATCACCCAGATGGAGTCATAACCTCGACTAGTCCTGGGTAGACCCATAATGAAGTCCATAGATATTTGTTCCCATTTCCACTCCGGAATGGATAACGGCTGTAGCTCTCCCGCGGGCCTCTGGTGCTCAGCCTTGACTTACTGACAAGTCAGGCATCTCGACACAAAATCTGCAATGTCTCTCTTCATTCCGTCCCACCAGTAAACACCTCTTAAGTCATGGTACATCTTGGTGGAACTGGGATGAACACTATATACCGACCGATGCGCCTCCTCAAGAATCTCGCGCCGCAATCCCTCAGCATCTAGTACGCACAGTCTAGCTCCAAATCGTAGTATCCCCTGATCATCGATCAAGAACTCGGAAAATCTGCCCTGTCCCATCTGTGTCCTGATCTCTGAACAGTGGTCATCACTGTGCTGTGCCTCATGTATACGGTCAAGCAACTGTGGGCGTGCTCGAACATGCGCAATCTGTCCTCCGATCAACGTAAACTCGAACTGTACCCGGCTGTCATATAAGATCTGCCAATCTGCCGACGACTGCCTCTGCACTGCGCTCAAACAAGATAGACTACCCCCGAGCCCCCTGCTCAAAGCATCCGCCACTACATTCGCCCTGCCCGGGTGATACAAGATCTCACAATCGTAGTCCTTCACTAACTCCATCCATCGGCGCTGTCTAAGGTTCAGGTCTCGCTGCTGAAATATATACTTTATGCTCTGGTGGTCAGTGAATATCTGGCAGGACTTTCTATACAGATAATGTCGCCAGATCTTAAGTGCAAAGACCACTGCAGCCATCTCCAGATCATGAGTGGGGTAATTCTGTTCATGTTTCTTTAATTGCCGCGAAGCATACGCGATCACCCTGTCATGCTGCATCAAAATGCACCCTAGCCCCACTCGTGAAGCATCACAGTAGACCATAAATCCGCCTGATCCTGAAGGCAATGATAGCACTGGTGTCGTAGTCAGTAGAGCCCGTAGCCGCTGGAAACCGTGCTCACACTCCTCCGTCCAATCGAAGCGAACTCCCTTCCGGGTCAACCCGGTCAAAGGTGTAGCAATGCGAGAGAAGTCCTGCACAAATCGCCTGCCAGCCCTAGAAAGCTGCGAACCTCCGTCACTGACGTGGGTCTAGGCCAACTCCGAACTGCCTCGATCTTCCTCGGGTCGACACATATACCATCTCGTGTAATCACGTGCCCCAAGAATTCTACGCTGTCTAGCCAGAAAGCACACTTGGAGAATTTGGCGAAAAGCTGATGCTCCCTCAAGGTCTGTAGTGTAATCCGCAGGTGCTGCTCGTGCTCCTCTCTACTCCGAGAATACACCAAGATATCGTCAATGAACACTATGATGAACAGATCAAGATACGGCCGGAAAATACGGTTCATCATGTCCATAAATGCTGCTGGCGCGTTGGTGAGTCCGAACGACATCACCAAAAACTCATAATGGCCGTAACGTGTGCGGAAGGCTGTCCTAGGAATGTCCTCCTGTCGAACCCGCAGCTGATGGTAGCCCGATCGCAAATCGATCCTCGAAAAGTATCCTGCCCCATGAAGCTGATCGAACAAATCGTCGATGCGTGGCAAAGGATACCTGTTCCGCACTGTCACCCTGTTCATCTGGCGGTAGTCGATACACAAATGCATACTGCCGTCCTTCTTCTTGACAAACAGGACTGGAGCACCCCAAGGAGAAACACTGGGTCGAATAAGTCCCTTATCCAGCAAGTCCTGCAACCGACCCTTCAATTCTCTAAGTTCCGCCGGGGCTATCCGATAAGGCGGTACAGAAATAGGCCCCGTGCCAAGAACCAAATCAATACAGAAAGAAATATCATGCTCGGGCGGTAGCCCAGGAAGCTCGTCAGGGAACACATCAGGGAACTCGCTAACAATCGGAACCTGATCTACCGGAACCTCTGTAGCTCTAGTATCGCAAACATAGGCAAGAAATCCCTGACATCCCTTCCTCAAAAGCTGTCCAGCGTGAAAAGAAGAAATCACACTGTGAGGGGTGGCACCGCGGTCACCCAACACAACAGCAACTGACTCGCCGGGAAAACAAAATCGAACTGTCTTCTCACGGCAGTCAACAGAAGCATAGCACGTGGCTAACCAATCCATGCCCAAAAGAATGTCGAAGTCCAACATCTCAAGAAGGATCAAATCGACCGGCAACTCTCTCTCGCCAATACGGACGGTACAGGATCGGAACACGTGCCTAGCAACAAACGACTCTCCCATAGGAGTAGTCACAACAAGCTGCTGGTCAAGTAAACCGGACTCTGTACCCAAACTCGGCACAAAGTGTGTGGATACGTACGAGTGCGTGGATCCGGGATCGAATAACACGTGTGCATCAACCGAACATACAGGAAGGATACCTAAGACCACCGCATTGGACGCCTGCGCGTCCTGATGCGTCAAAGCAAAAACCCGCGCCTGTCCTCCACCTGCAACTAACTGTCCCCTACCGGCCGCTGGTTGCCCTCTACCTCGGTCACCTCGTCCTCTATGAACAAATCCTCCGCGACCATGACCTCTCTGTGCATGCGTCTAACGCGGAGTAACAGTAGGTACTATCGGCAAAGACGTCTGGGGTGGTGAAGGTGGTAATGTGACATGTGGTGCTGCCGCCTCACTCCGGGGTACCTCCGGACAATCTCGCACACGATGATAAGAACTCCCGCAACGGTAACCTCACGATGATGGTCCCTGACCCTCCTGGGATAGGAGCTAAACAATCGGCCTCGTCTCGAATCTCTGCCACCTGCAAGGTGCCTGTCACGACGCCGGAAAAGCCGTCTCTGCACTGACGTATCTGCACGAACTCTCTTCGGCTCTGGGACTGCCGAAGTCTCAGCAAGGCGCTCCTCAACTAATAATGCTGCATCTACTGCTGTTGCGTATGTCTCGTAATGCTGCGCGCTGATAGCAAGGAATAGTGGTGTAAGAAAGCCTCGGACAAATCTCTTGACTCGCAACTCCTCAGTAACCACTAGATACGGAGCATAAACTGATAGCTCGGTGAACAGCACATCGTACTCTGCCACTGACATCTCTGGCGTCTGGCGTAAGGACTCGAACCTGCGTGCTCTAGCATCTCTGACACTCAGGGGAAGAAAGCGGGCAAGGAATAGCGCCACGAACTCTGTCCAGGTCATAGGAGGAAGACCTGCTGCTCTACCCTTCTCGACTGATTCGCACCATTTCTGCGCAAGACCTTCCAGGCGAAAGCTCGCGAACTCCACCCATCTCGCATCTGCGCATCTAAGTGAACGACATATCTGCGCCATCC
This sequence comes from Agapanthus africanus, assembly GCA_030015575.1. Lineage (NCBI taxonomy): Eukaryota > Viridiplantae > Streptophyta > Magnoliopsida > Asparagales > Amaryllidaceae > Agapanthus > Agapanthus africanus. The sequence goes on from JASDDO010000022.1 coordinate 282,042,624, forward strand.
TATCAATGAAAGACTGTGGGTCCTCGGCCACATCGGTGCCTGTGAAGACCGGAGGTTTCAGCCTCATAAACTCTGACAGCGATACTGTAATAATCTCTGTAGTCGCAGGTTCAACTGCCTGAACTGTGGGTACCACCGCGGTCTCTGCAACGGGTGGAACTACCTCTGGTCGCTGCGCTCGAAGTGTCTCAACTAGAGATCCCATCATCTGGAGCATCTCCTGCATTCTAGATCCCATCATCTGGCGTATCTCCTGCACGCCAGCCCCTAATATAGCAATCTGATCTGTCACGGAAGGAACAGCCTGCTCGGGCACAACCGGGTACTACCCGGATCGGTCCTCATCTCGGACGAGTCAACTCGAATCTCAGCCCTCGCGGCCGCTCTCTGCGCCCTCGTAGTCTTTGGCGGCATATTGGCTGAAAGGAACAATAGGATTCGATAAGGATACGGAAATCGAATCGCAAGAATGCATAGACTCAAGAAGGAATTTAAATCAATAAGTCCTAAGGTCGCGTAGGCGGAGTACCGTGTCGTGAGTATGCCGCGGAACATACACACGCTACGCTACCCTGCTGCAGCTACCTATTCTATCATACCAGGGTCATCTTACACTCCGAAAGGTAAAACCTACGCTCTGATACCAACTTTGTCACGACCCAAAGTTTGGCCCGTGACCGACACTTAACCACGTAACGTCTACAGGCGTAACGCGATTAAGTGAACCGAAAACCCAGAAATCAAACCAGTAAAAACCGTGAACGTAGTGAACTTGATATAGTCGATGGAACGAGATAGCTTTTAGAAGGAGTGGCTCAATCTCCGCATTTAAAAGTTAGTTTTGAAAAGAACCGAGTGGTTTTTTCGAAAGTGTTCCAACGACTTTAGCTTGGTTTATTATCTTGCATTAGTTCTTTTAATGCGTGATATTCTTGAATTAGTTCTTTTAATGCGTCCCATCATTTAATCCTACCATTGCAGAAAACAACCAAAATATGACGTACGCTTATGCCATATGCATTCGCCACGGGGCCCCGTCATCACCCGTTAGGTTACTTAACTAACGACAGAGCGGGGGCTGGGCTAGCGCGGCTGTAAAACATAAGCAACGCCTAAATAGAAAGCAATGATAGACATTACAGATCACAGATTAATACATTGGATATACTAGCAATCCGCAATCCTTTCGAGCCTGGAACGAAAAGCGGATTACACGGTCGCGGTGAATAGCCAATACCCCACCCAAGACCCCTACGGGTGCGGCAAACTACCCGCCAAGTACTCGGCAGTTTGTGCACCCCTCCATGGGTCTATCCTAGGAGCAAAAACAGTAAAAAGAATTATATAATGACGGCTACAACCCCGACCCGGTTGTGCGGCCAAACAAATAATAATATTACATCAATTTACATTTACAATGAATGAAAGAAAAACAAAAGCTCATCTCACATCCACCCCGGCTATTCACCCGCGACAGTCCAACACATTCATATACACATTCCAATATCAAACACAGATCACAGAGATATATAACCCCGACTAATCGACTTATAGCGATTAGCCGACGTTCAATACATTCAAACATCACAGATATAACCAATATAGACAAAGTGTAGCGAAGTTCGAAAAAAATACGGATTTATAGGACCCCAAAAGCAAATTTCTGTACTGGAAAATCTGGGCACATATAACATATTTGAAAAATCCCAAAACCCTACCAGAAAAACACTGCACAAAACACGATCGCATGAAGAGGCCAAATGGCGGCGGATCCGCGGCGACATGAATAGCTGAGGCCGCGGAAGCGCGGCGCTTTGAAGGATTCATGGGATCGTTTTTGGTGGGTGTTCTCACAAAACCCTGAGCCGATTTTAGGAGTATAAAGTTTTTCATTTAGAGCATAAAAAATTTCAACAGAAACTTAGGGTTTTAGTTTTTCCGGTTTTGTGATTTTTCGGTTTCGAACTTCCATACACTTTTCTACAAAGCTAGTTTATGTTTAGTTAGGCTCTGATACCACTGTAAGTCCACGTTGCGACCCCCGGTGCTTACGGGGAGGCGGAAACGGTATAAAAAACAAATTTTTATCGCAAGGGGCAACATGGACTAAACAAGGTCGGGATCGTGTCTAAACTAAACTAGCAAGCATACAAAGGAGCGTTAGCTACTCGGATGAAGAGTTATACCTAACTTGAACTCCTTCTTCTTCAAACCTTGTAGAGGTTGATGGTTCTTGCCTCGTAGCCTTCTTCCGTCGAAGATGGATCCACCTGAGGGTTCAACCTTTGGGCTCTTCCTCGAACTTTGAGTGAACTAGGATCTCCGGCTTGATAAACCTTGAACCCTAGAGAGAGTAGAGAGTATCTATGGGGTGCTTTCTTTTTCAAGGTGAGGGATTCTTAACACATGAGAAGGAATCACCTTGAGCTTGAGGAAGAAGAAGATGAAATGAGGAGAGAGAAGCTAAATGATAGAATGAGCTATCTTTTTCTTTCTTGCAACCATAATGCCAAAAGAAAAAGAATTATCTAATTAATAATAATAATGAAAATGAAATAGTTGATGGAAGGTTTAGGAATGACCATTATCATTTCAAACATTAAATGGTTTTGCAAGAATCAAAAAGCATCTTGCTTTTGTAATGATGATGGTCAAATCTTCAACCATGGTCAACAAGTCAACCATGGTCAACTAGTCAACAAAAACCAACCATGACACAATTTCATTTTATTAATATTATTAATTGATATAACATATATCCATTAGGGTTTGGAAAAAGACGACTGTCAACTGTGCATACGCACCCGTTCCGAAACCCTAATGAAAGTCCTCTTCCTCCTCCTCAAACAACTATGCATACACACCTGCATTCTTGTTCCGAGGAACATGAATACTGAGAGATAAAAGCAACCCCAAAACATTTACCGGTATCTGACTCAAACCAGAGCCAGCCAGTAATATCCGTCCGGACTCCAAACGTGCACAAGTGCGCGGATGAGAACGAACCCTGTCGCAAAACCATGCGACCTCTACTCTGTTTTGCCCAGAGGCGAATACCCTCTTTGTGGGACTCTAAAGACTCGACACTACGCTGGCAGTAGGTTTAACCATAGACCGCAAGCGGCACTAGCTGTGCGTAATGGTCCCCAGGTAGATGCCGACAAGAAGGCTGACGAGGTGAAAACCCCATCTGCACTCCTACTGAGTCTGAATGTGACAGTCTCCGTACAGTCCGGTCTGTTCGTCTAATAAATCGCATGGCGGGCCTAGGGGGCGGTAAAACGTCAGTCCCCTAATAGCGGTACAAGTCGTGTCGGAGTGAAGCCCAAAACACCCTGAGATAACACTGGAAGCCTACCAGTATATCTCGCTTGCCCTGGCCAGGGACTACTCGTGTAATGGCTCTCCTAGACACAGCGCGATGTCAACCCTCAATACCGGGAGAGAAGAATCCTGTCTAACCGTCACTGCCTCCAAGTGTTTCGGGACTTCACCCAACCACCACCTGTTTGCACGACTCCTTTGAGCCGTGGTAGGGTAGTGATCAAAGAGTAGTGGGAACACACTCGAGGCGATGTGCCAGTGTCAAGTCAGCGGACTAAGCTGTACTCATGTCACCTGGGAACTGATAACTGACGATAGGTCTAATACCAACCTGTCAGTTCCCGACGAGTCCTGTCCAGTGTACTCGTAACCCAACGAGCACTCGTATACTATCTCCAGTACGACGTACTGATGGCTGTGGGACAGACCATCTCCCACACTGGGATGAGAAGCGCATACGCTAGTCTACTCTGCAGTATCGATGCCCTGCCTCGATAGTCCTGCGACTAGGGACCTGTATAAGGATGTGCTTATAGATTACCCAGCCCCCACTAGTGTGACTGCCATCACAACGCTGGTAATCAAGCAAAGATCCTAAGGGCTCCACTAATGCGTATAAGTGATATACTGAAATAAACACAAGTACACATTGAAGTAGAAACAAACCAAGTAGCATACTACTATATTGAGCAAGATTGTTTATACAAGGTGAATATCCCAAGCTTCCATCAAGTAATACACAAACTAGTATGATACAGTAATGGCCTCTAGGGCATATACACTAACAGGTTGACCCAGGCTATGACGAGGGTTGACATTCTACCATCTGGCAGATCAATAGAAATATTGTTCTAGACTCGCCACAGTTTTATTAAAAATGGATTTTTTCAAAAACAGTAGTGGGAGTATGGTAGAACTGGAAGTGATTCTAGAACCGCAAACGATTACTGAAGATTTGATAAGGAACCTAAAGATTCAATCTGATTTGACATTCCATTGGCCACTCCGCAGATAGGGTGGGTAACTTCAGGCACCCGAGAGGTACTCCGGTAGCCTCAAGGACGGTGACAGGGAAGTTCTTGTTTACACACACTTGCTATTGTTGTTTTTCCAGGCTGCGAGACCCGGCAGGAGGATGAGTATAGCGTCATTCTAAACTAGCTTTAGAAGTACACGTCTATATGACTCTGCCAGAGGGTTGTCATAGTCAGTGGGAGCAGCGGAAGCATTGGTGGACATCAGGCTTATGTCTATTTATAGACTAAAGCAGATATAGCGGAGATAGATCATCTATTTCTGATGTGACAGTCATAGGTTTGACGTCATCAGAATAGGGGATGGATCTGTTGAGAAGGTAGTAGGGTATGATATCCTGGTATTTGGATGACATACACAGAGTAGGAAAAGAAACTCCTATACTACGATCGGTTATGCTTTGGTCGTCACACAGTGGTTTCTCCACATGGGACTTGGACATTATATCAGACATACTGGTTACTAGATCTATGGTTTTAAATCTAGATTTGGGTGGTTTCCCAATCAGGGTACTTAGACAGCATTCTAAGAGTATTTAGAATGGACGACTCCTGGCACGGTAGTGTACCTGCAGGTGATGGAGTCACCCTCTCTAAAGGTGTCTTATAGACTAAAGTAGAGAGGGATGTGCATGATTGGCAGATCACTTGCTCAGGCAATTGAGTCAATCATGAGATGTCAAGTACCACACCAGATGTTGTTCTTGCACTAGATGCAATAAGTTGACATTGATCCAATCCTGGATAAACAGTCGGAAGCAGTTTTAGAACATAAGTGGATGTTCTAGGGATATGATAACGACAGCCTCATTTGGGAGATAATTATCATTCCAGGCTTCCAAGGTGACATGGACGACAAGGAGGTTGTCAGAGTTATAGTTTTTCCTTCTGACGAGGGGAAGTATTTTGGACAGGTGGTCCAAGACAATACTGAGGGTGGCATGGCGCAGGATACTGATTAAGTTCAGTTGACGACACAGTCTAAGAAGTTTGGATTTGGAGTTCATTTATGAGCTAGGTCCAATCAGACATCCAGACATTCTAAGACAGGTATTGCTCATTTCGGGAGATGTCTTTCTCCGCGAACTTGAGATATAGAGAGACATAGAAAGAAACATCCAGGCGGATCCACTCACTGAGGCTATTCCTCGACCGCAATAGTTTCACAAACGGGATTTGTGAGACTGACTAGTAGAGGAGTTGGGTGTTCGGTATCACGCGGGCTGTAAGTATGCGACATCGCAATAATTAGCCTTGAGTGCAAGTGGGAGATTGTTGGAGATAGTGCGCTCAGAGTCAATTATTGGATCACAGGCACGTGATTGCAATGATTGAGGGAGGACCTATCCCGGTAGGACAGTCTTACTCGAGATGATAGTATGCTATCTAGTTTACCTTTATCATCGTGTACTGCTTCAGGTGACCTGACAGGTCGCTATTGCACGTTGATAGAGCCCCTAGGATTCTTGCTTGACCACCAGCAGTATGAGGGCGATCATATACGTGGGAGCTGGTAGTCTATAAGCACATCCTTAAAAGGTCCCTAGTCGTGGGAGTTTCGAGACAGGGCATCGATTCTCCAGAGTAGACTAGTGTATACAGTCGAGACCCCGACGAGGGGCGGTGGCCGGTCTCACAAGCCACTGGTGTCAGTTGGTTCACCTAAGATGTATACAGGTGCTCATTGAGTTATGAGTACACCGGACAGGACTCGCCAGGAATATGCTAGTTGGTCTTATACCTGACGTCAGATAGCAGTTCCCAGGTGACATGTGTACAGATTAGTTCATCGACCTGGGGATCGTCATTTGTCTCGTATGAGTTCCCACTGTGCTTTGATTACTACCCTACCACGGCTCAAAGGAGTCGTGCAAACAGGTTTTAGTTGGGTACAGTCCCGAGCTACATGGAGGCAGTGAGCAGATCTTCAGGGGTTCGTCTCTCCCGGTATTGGGGGTGAGGTCACGCTGTGTATAGGAGAGCCATTACACAAAGTCCTTGGCCAAGGCAGGAGATTTACTGGTAGGTTTTCCAGTAGTATCTCAGGGTGTTCTGGGCTTCACTCCGACACGACTTGTACCGCTTTTGGGGGTCTGATTTTTACCAACCCCCTAGGCCCGACATGCGATGCTCATAGACGAACGGACCGGACTGTACGGATATTGTCACTGACAGGCTCAGTAGGGTGTCAGGATGAGTTCGCTCATCGACGTCCCTTTTGGTCAATAGCTGGTGGCCCGTCACGTATTGGCTTATACCTCTGACGTGCTAGTGGTTAAATCCACAGCCATAGTATTGACGAGTCTTTAGAGTCCACCACACTTACAGTTACTTAAGCTTTCGGGCGAAACGCTGTAGAGGCCGTATAGAGATATGGCAGGGTCCGATCAGATACGTGCGGTATTGCACGGATAAGGATCGGACGGTTCGTACTAGCGTCCGTATGGATATATGGCAGGGTCGATCAAATACGTGCGGTATTGCACGGATCAGGATCGGACGGAATTACTAGCCGGCTTTGGTTTAAGCCGGATCCTAGTTTAGTACAGTGTAGATTTTGTCTCTTTGCATTTGTATCCGGACGGAATACAGATGCGGGTGTGTATGCACAGCATCGGGGTTTTCCTGTAATTTATTACGGGACCAGTTTTCTGGAGTTGCCAGTTTGCATTCCGTTCCGGCCGGTTTTCCTTTGTTCTTTCCCGGCCGGACTTTTTCGATGGAGGGGGTTATTTGCAAGTTTGCAAATAACAATTGTGGAGGGAGTTTCTTGCAAATGAATTGATTATGATGGCATCTTTTCTTTTCCACCATCATTTGATTCTCTTTTCATCACTTGATTTGTATTAATGAGATTAGAAAGGATTTGAGGTTGATTTGAGTTTGTTATGATGATGTTTGGTTATGGTCACCATTCTTCTTCTCCTACACTCACCTCCCTTCTTGTTATGTTTCATATTCATTCCTCCACCATATTATTCTCACTTGATGGAAGAGGTTGGCCATGGTTGAGAGAAAGAAAATGAGAGAGTTTCATTCTTGAGAGTGTGGCATTCTTGATCTCATTTTCATGCTAGAAAAATGCAAGCACCATTTTTCTTATCTTGATTCCTCCATCATCTTCAAAGGCAACAAACGCCAAATGAGACATAGGCTCTACACTACACATTCTACAGCAAATCTTGGACGCGTCGGCTAGCCTACTTCGCGCCCGAGTTGCCTCGGTATTGAGGTGGGAGCCCGTAAAAGATACAGGCGATGTGGTGCCCTTCCGGCGAGGAGGCGACGACCGGAGTTTCCGCAAGAGATCGGGACGACGACGAGAAGACCGGAGGACTCGGATCATTCAGTATATCTCTTCCCCTTCTTGTAGTTAGCTTAGACTAGTTAATGGTTCGATCCGGGTGTTTAGTGCACGGTGGTGCCGGTTTGCTAAGTTCGCAAAATTAAAGTTTATCACCGCTTCCGCATTTGGCCGTCGGATTGACGGTCGGGGCGCCGCCGTGCACTTACACATACATCATCATGTATCAGTCCCAAGAGTTCATTAACTCTTTATCTGTTTCCAATAAACAGGGCTATGGTCATCTAATCTTTGTGACATAACTGGCAAGTTTCACAAGATGTAAATTCAAACTGATTTAAATATGTATCTAAAATGTAACTTCAGCCAGTCGGGTCGCATTGATATGACCTAGTCTATAATGCCTCAAGAAGGATTCGTTCATTTCTGAACTCTTCCTCTTGTGTGTGTTCTGTATACTAGGAACTGTAGTTTGATTTAGAACGTCAATGCTTTTAGATAACGTGCTTGAACCGATCAACTTTTGATATAGGAAATGTTCAAAACATTATCCATCAATACAAAATTTTATCATTTCTTTACTAATAAAGAGACTGATATGATTTTGTATATCAGGTTCGGTATCTAATAGCATTTGTTCAGAATCAATGTCTTGGTAATACAGGGTGACAGTGACCAACAGACTTGGCTGCAATACTTGCCCCGTTTTCTGTCTCATGAAACTTATCACCCGTTCTCAGTTTTTCTACCTTTTTGTAGCCCTATGTAACAGATTACTTATCTGGGATCTTGATCCGGTATCAAATACCTAGGATGCAGAGGATACTGAGAAACAGTTCTTTGTAATGAACACACCCGAAGGAGATGCATCATATGCACTTTCTTCGTTTGGGTGGCATCGGAATTCTGGTATTCCCCTATTTCCTGCTCGGTCTTATAACAATTATAAGCTGGAGCGGGACCAACGTTCCCCAGCTCAGTATAATAAGCGGGTTCGGTCAATACATCCATATATTATCTTGATTAAGGCGTGATATGGTCGCTACCTGGAGAGAGAGAGAAGAAAACACTCTGCGTGCGCTCTTGCAAGATTAGATTGGTTATATATTTTATCTAATCAGGATGGCTCCCACTGTTTTTATCAAATCTTCCTTCAAACCTTAAAAGGAAAGAGTAGCCGGGATTAATTACACTCTACAAGTTCGCCAATCTTTCAGCAAGGCCAGTGTCGGTACTTTGAGGGAGGTTCCCCGTGCTTTCGCACGGACCTAATTACTGTAAACCTCGTTTTCCCAGAGGCGTAACCCCGTTGACACCTTTCTAGACACCTACTTGATCGGCTAATTGCAAAGTACAAAACTCTCCCAGGAGTAACTGTCAAGCCCCGCTTCCCAAAATACGGAATACGAGGGGTAGACAAGGCCATCCATGCTCCTACGGTCAAGGAAATGTCCTGCCGTAGTCACACTTCGGCTTCGATTTTTTCATGGTAAACAGTAAATGATGCGCAGGTAATGAGAAAAGCTGTAACTGAAAGAAACAATGTAAAGACTGACCTGAAGTGGAATAAACAAATGTAACTCGGAATGGCAAGTCAAGAAGTTTGTGATGCACGTCTAGTTCTGATCCAGGCTAAATCTTCTCCTCACACTGAGCATGCATACTCAGGTTGTCAAAGCGACACAATAGCAATATAATATATATAAAATCAAGTGACAGTTCTAACAGTGGTAATAGATATGAATGACAGTAAATCAATGACAGCATGAATATGAATGTGCAGTAATCAATGCAGCGGAGCAGTAAGGCAGTAGAACGATATGTCACGTATGTCAATACAGTATAATAGGTATATAAGTGCCAGTATCACTATCAGTCTCTAAGTCTCACTGCACAGGTCACTAAGCCTATCGTCGGTCCAAGTGTGAGAGTCAACCACTCGCGAGTGTCCTCCACCCAAGGGTAGAACCCAAGGGCAAGGGACCACGGGCCCAACATGTAACATGTATATCACGGTGTATATCACATACCCTGTAAATCTCCTTATATCTCCCTAAATATATAAGCCGGCATGGGACTCCCGAGATTCTGTTGAACTCACACTTAAACTACCCCACACCCCGTGGTCTGCATCAAACGCTAACCATAACCCTAAATACTAATCGATCCGTGACAAGTATGAGCGAGAACTGGAGGCGGGACCTCCATCAAGCATGTCGCGACTAATACCTAAGATAAATGGCAGTGTCGGATGCCTTATCTGTAACACCCGTGCAAGCGCTTCCATAAGTGTCCCATACCACTTATAGTCACACGTACACGCATCCCACAGACGTCGACAATGCAATAGAATAATAGGGTCACTGATTTTGTACAAGTACGTATCACTTTAACTTAATCACGGATACACGAACACTGACGTACTTGCCACAATCATCGCTAGAATCTAACACTGGGTAAATGTACGATATCACTAGGTTATCACTACAATGATATGGGTATGATATGATGCGTGAACAGTATATAAGCATGATTAAGGTGTCACAAAAATAGTATTCTATCACTTGTACGATTTATCATGAAACGTACGTATAAAATTTAGCGAAATGATAAACAGGTAGTAATTAGTATGTTCAGTTATCTATCCATCAAATTTAGTTTCAAGCCAATCGGGTTCCAGGATCAATAGTTATAACCATTTCATTTTAAGCGCTTGCGGCTGGAAATCCGGTTTCAGAATCAGAAATCCGTTTCGCAATGCATTTTAATCCCAGTTGGAATCAGATTTTAGCGATGTTACAGTTGGATGAAATCTATGGTTTTCATTAAGGTTTTCAATGTAACAGACGGATCTTCAATCGCATCTGTACGTCAAGAGATATACACTGTTTAACACTAATATGTCAGTTCTGATTCTGCTGGGACTGTTCTGCGTCCCGATCTATTAAATTACAGATTAAATATCAAACGGTAACGAAACAGAAATAAATCAATTGTGTTGTCTAACTAACAGATTTACCTATAATAAACAGAGGAGTTCCGCAACATACGAGTTTAGGAAAATCTGCGATACCCATTACGGAACAGAAAGCAACAACTGGAGTCGCTCTGGACTGCAGTCCAGAGTCGCACTCCGATCCAATTATCATCACAATTTAAGTACAGTAATACCCATAAACAAGTATAGAGTTAAATTTCGCTGAGTCGGCTTCGATTTGAGCCCTCGAACGCACCATTCTAGTCTGTATATGATTTATGGTGAATTTAACGGTTTTCAGGTGCAAGAAAATTCCAGTTTTACGGTTAAACTTGAGGGTAGTTGTTTTAGTCGTTAACGGTCATTTTATCCAGCGAAACTTGCACACGGTATTCATCACAGCGAGGGCCAATGCAAGTAATCCAGTTCCGCCAATTTAGAAAAATATTTCCTTTGGGAACACGCGCCGAGCAGGTTATGGCACATAATTAGTTTAAACTGTAACTTATAACCTATATACTTAGCGATTGTAACTTAGGTAAAATATCATGTAAGCAAGTAAAGAACTTGCCTGGGAACGCCTCGGGGTCGCACGGTAGCAGCGGCGTCACGGACGCGTGATGTACGCCGTGAAACGGATTTGCGCGAGCTTGGATCGAGATGCGGATTTTGCGTCGGGGTTGTCCGAAGTCATTGCACGGTTACTGGAGGTTGAGGCGTGCTTGATGATCCTCTGCGAGTGTACTGTGGTCGACGACGGTCGCTCCGGCAATGGCCGCAGTGAGTGTTGGTAAAGAAAATGTGTTTTGTGTGGTTTTTGAGAGAGAGTTAGAGAGAGAGGGTGAACAGAGGGGATTGAGAGAGTGTTAGAGAGAGAGAGTAGGCAGAGAGAGAGAGAGAGAGTGTAAACAGAGAGAGAGTGTGTGTGTAGACAAAGAGAGGGAGCTGAGTGTAGACAGAGAGAGAGAGAGAGAGCTGGGGTAGAGACAGAGGGGGTGAGAGACAGAGAGATGACGAGGACGGCGACGATGATGATGACGATGATGATGATGCGGGAGTCGACTGAGGTGGTGTTGCTGACGACGAGGGGTGCGGTTATGGTGGTCGCGGTGATGGGTGCAGGGAGAGCGGCCGGGGTCAGCTCAGGGTGTCGACGAGATGCGATGGGTTCTTGGGTTTCTGGAGTGGCGAGGGAGGAGCGAAGAGAGGGAGGAAGGTGAGGTCGGAGGGATGAGGGATCGGTAGTCGTCGTCGATGGAAGTGGTGGGCGATGGAAGCGGTGGCAGTGGGAGTGGGTTGAGAGCGAAAGAGGAAGAAGGAGAACGAGGGAGAGAGAGGATGAGATCAGGAAAAGGGTGCGTGAGTGTGTACGAGAGGAGAGGTCGAGGCGCGCGTCGTGGGGGTAACGCACGCGAGCGTGGGCGACGGCGGAGGCGAGGCGCGCGGATCGCGAGCGGGAAAAAGGGAAAGGAGCCGTTGGGGAGATGCACTGTAGGTGCGGGTAGGGTCGAGGGAGCGGTGCGGCGCTGGGGTGAGTGAGTGGGCCGGGCCGAGTTATTTAAAAGGAAATATAACAAAATAAACAAGATGAGGGGGCCGGGCTGTGATGGGCTAGGCCAGGGTTTGAGCTAATGAAGAATTAAAGCAAATTGAAGAAGAGGGCCGGGCCAGCACATTAATTCGAATGATTAAGTTTTGGGGAAAAGTGTGGGCTCGGGTTGGGCTGAAGGGAATGAAAATAAGAGAAAATAATGGGGCCGACTGCTTGGAAATAATTTGGGACAAAGGTAATTAGGATTAGGGTTTGGGTTCAAATGGGGTTTGAAAAATAAAATATAATAATAAATTTATAAATAAAATAAATAATTCATAATTAAGAATAATGAGAATTCTAAAGTAACAAAATATGGACATTGGTATAAAAGGGGCCGGGTGTTACATCATACCACCCTTACAAAAATTTCGTCAACGAAATTTAAAATAAACGATAAATAATACAACATTGGCGAAAGCTATTATATTATAACTAACACATCAGGTTTTATTTGAAATAGGCGGATGAAGAATTTTGAAGGTTTATATATGTGAGAACATCATACAAAATACCGTTTTAAATAAGTATAAAACAAGAACAACTACAAAGATAACCTATGAGAATAACAATAACAACAATGATGAACAAAGATATTCAAGACACACTCGAAAAATCGAAACTCAATTATATGCATATGTAAGTATATCAAAAGTAGTACGTCAGAAATAAATAGTATAAGGCACAAACATTGATAATAGTAACCATAAACACAATACTCGAAAATAAAGTAATGACAAATAAATAGCGAAAATTAGTCGGTAGGGTAAAACATCTTAGGAAATTGTATCGGTCAATTAACGTAGGAAACTTATATAGTGAAAATAAGAAATATGGAACAAGGATATACGCGGTGTAAGGTCGCGCTACTGAAAATGGGAATAATAATAATGCACTTAAAATACATAAAACGGAGAAATCAATAACACGTACTCTTTGATAAATTTAAAATAATGAAAACTAAATTTTGAACAATAATGTATCTAAATATATTTGGGGTAATAGAGAAATCACCAATATGAATAGGGCTAGCTAGGGTAGCGATTACAAGAAGGTGTGGCTCAATCAGAAGGTCGGAGTGTGGTACTTCCTAATCGAAACGGGGTGAAAACTATACAATGAGTAGGGTGGACAGTCAGGGAACTCAGCAGAAAATAAATGGATAAGGGCAATAAACAAGTACCAAGCGAACCAATGATCAAAAGGTTTACGAATTCAGAAGATTTATTTCATTCAAGAAAATTTTAAACAAGGCATTCCCAAAGGCGAAAAGTGGCCCTAAACTATACACATTTTATTTGGCCAAAAAGACAACATCAAAAGAAATTCCGTCAGTCGCGGTTGTGGAGATTCAGTAGGTTGCGGTAGGCTCGCGCACTCAGGTAGGGGCGTCCATTTCCATATCGCCTCGCGGGCATCGCCATTGGAAGTTCTTCCACAGCAGGGTCTTGATCTTCTGGTCCTTCTTCCTCGGATGGAGCTTCTTCATCGAGGTCCGATTCCATGTGATTCTTTTCTTCTGGAATTTCTTCCACGGGATTTTCCTCAACTGGATTTTCTTTTATCGGTTCTTCCTCGGGGTCTTCCTCTATCGGATTCCCTTCAGGATCTCCTTCTTCTTCGTCGGAATCAGCTATCACGCTAAACTCTGGGGCGGCTACTCCTTCGTCCTCTGAATCGTTGTTTCCGAAGTTGACCTGGGGACCGTTGACCTCATCATCAGAACTTGTCGGTGTGCGATCTAAGGAAACGCATGACTGTGTATCCTCAACTAGGTGCGGCGCAGCTCCAGGGTGGGCCATGGTCTGAAAAGAAAAGTCATGATTAGACAGTGGATTACATCAAGGAAAAAGCTCAGGGTACGAAGTACAGGATAAATATGCGGTTGCAGGAGCTGAAAGATCAGGATTAAAATAATGTGACAATGAATAGAATTAGATAAATAGAAAGCAAGAGAATGATACATATATTACGACTCAAAATTTTATTGCATTCAATCAAAAGTTCAGCGGATACAAAATTTCAAACGGAAAGAAATATTCATAAAAAGATGACAACATTATTACTAAGAGTAGAAAACATAAAATTCTTCTTCGACTACTATAACGTTGCATTCTCGTCGCGTGAGTTGAATCCTGTGTTAGATCCGCCTTATCGTCGAAGTTCGAACTACGCGATAATCCTCATGTGGCAGAAGTGGGGAGTGTGGACAAGTTTCCTCCTTGTAGTTCTTTCCTTTCTGGGCAACTGTTGATGAGATGTTTGTTGGACCCGCATATCAGACATTTTCCCTGGGCGCGGTGACAATCCTTCTGAAAATGTCCTGGCCTCCTACAGTATCCACAGCATGGGGTCTTCTGCTGCTTCTGTCGCTGGGAAACAAATTGGTGTTTCATCATCTTCTCTTTTCCTCGTCTAACGGGGATCCCTTTATGATTGGAGACTCCCGCTGGTGCCTGATTCACATGCCTTCTCAGTCCTTCAGCTAACAAGTCGTTCGTTCACTCCTGGGCCTCCTTTAGACCTTGCAGTACACTCAGAATCTCAATGGTCTGATTCTGGGGAGCGGATATAGACGAAGAGTCGTTGGAAGACATGATCCTGAAACAACAATTTTGAGAATGATATAAGTCACAAGCCAATCTAATCAAAGTATAATATGGATAGGACAAAGATTCAAGAATATCAGAGATGATGAATTTATTACAAGTGAAGAATAAACCGTATGACTTTAAGTCACTTGAATATAGTACGGTAGTGCAATTGCAACCACGTACCCTTGTAGAGTCACCCGAAACCATAGCGAATGGATAGCTGAACACACGATGTGAATATGGATCAAGAATGGCAAGTTTACAATCTAGACCGAGGGATGTCTTAGATTGCCAAACTATACACGGAAAACTGCAATCCCAATCGATGCAAAACCTGGCTCTAATACCAACTAAACCATGTCATGCCCCGCTTTCCAAAATACGGAATACGAGGGGTAGACAAGGCCAGCCATGCTCCTACGGTCAAGGAAATGTCCTGCCGTAGTCACAATTTGGCTTCTAGTTTTTCATGGTAAACAGTAAATGATGCGCAGCTAATTAGAAAAGCAGTAACTGAAAGAAACAATGTAAAGACTGACCTGAAGTGGAACAAACAAATGTAACTCGGAATGGCAAGTCAAGAAGTCTGTGATGCACGTCTAGTTCTGATCCAAGCTAAATCTTCTCCTCACACTGAGCATGCATACTCAGGTCGTCAGAGCGACACAATAGCAATATAATATATATAAAATCAAGTGACAGTTCTAACAGTGGTAATAGATATGAATGACAGTAAATCAATGACAGCATGAATATGAATGTGCAGTAATCAATGCAGCGGAGCAGTAAGGCAGTAGAACGATATGTCACGTATGTCAACACAGTATAATAGGTATATAAGTGCCAGAATCACTATCAGTCTCTAAGTCTCACTGCACAGGTCACTAAGCCTATTGTCAGTCCAAGTGTGAGAGTCAACCACTCGCGAGTGTCCTCCACCCAAGGGTAGAACCCAAGGGCAAGGGACCACGGGCCCAACATGTAACATGTATATCACGGTGTATATCACATACCCTGTAAATCTCCATATATCTCCCTAAATATATAAGCCGACATGGGACTCCCGAGATTCTGTTGAACTCACACTTAAACTACCCCACACCCCGTGGTCTACATCAAACGCTAACCATAACCCTAAATACTAATCGATCCGTGACAAGTCTGTGCGAGAACTGGAGGCGGGACCTCCATCAAGCACGTCCCGACTAATACCTAAGATAAATGGCAGTGTCGGATGCCTTATCTGTGACACCCGTGCAAGCGCTTCCATAAGTGTCACATACCACTTATAGTCATACGTACACGCATCCCACAGATGTCGACAATGCAATAGAATAATAGGGTCACTGATTGTGTACAAGTACGTATAACTTTCACTTAATCACGGATACACGAACACTGACGTACTTGCCACAATCATCGCTAGAATCTAACACTGGGTAAATGCACGATATCACTAGGTTATCACTACAATGATATGGGTATGATATGATGCGTGAACAGTATATAAGCATGATTAAGGTGTCACAAAAATAGTATTCTATTACGATTTATCATGAAACGTACGTATATAATTTAGCGAAATGATAAACAGGTAGTAATTAGTATGTTCAGTTGTCCATCCATCAAATTTAGTTTCAAGCCAATCGGGTTCCAGGATCAATAGTTATAACCATTTCATTTTAAGCGCTCGCGGCTGGAAATCCGGTTTCAGAATCAGAAATCTGTTTCGTAACGCATTTTATCCCAGTTGGATTCAGATTTTAGCGACGTTACAGTTGGATGAAAAATAGGGTTTTCAGTAAGGTTTTCAACGTAATAGACGGATCTTCAATCGCATCTGCACGTCAGGAGATATACACTGTTTAACACTAATATGTCAGTTCTGATTCTGCTGGGACTGTTATGCGTCCCGATCTATTAAATTACAGATTAAATATCAAACGGTAACGAAACAGAAATAAATCAATTGTGTTGTCTAACTAACAGATTTACCTATAATAAACAGCGGAGTTCCGCAAACTACGAGTTTAGGAAAATCTGCGATTCCCATTACGGAACAGCAAGCAACAACTGGAGTCGCTCTGGACTGCAGTCCAGAGTCGTACTCCGATCCAATTATCATCACAATTTAAGTACAGGAATATCCGGAAACTAGAATAGAGTTAAAGTTCGCCGAGTCGGCTTCTATTTGAGACCTCGAACGCACCATTCTAGTATGTATATGATTTATGGTGAATTTAACGGTTTTCAGGTTCAAGAAAATTCCAGTTTTACGGTTAAACTTGAGGGTAGTTGTTTTTGTCGTTAACGGTCATTTTATCCAGCGAAACTTGCACACGGTATTCATCACAGCGAGGGCCAATGCAAGTAATCCAGTTTTGCCAATTTAGAAAAATATTTCCTTTGGGAACACGCGTCGAGCAGGTTATGGCACATAATTTGTTTAAACTGTAACTTATAATCTATATACTTAGCGATTGTAACTTTGGTAAAATAGCATGTAAGCAAGTAAAGAACTTGCCTGGGAATGCCTCGGGGTCGTACGGTAGCAGCGGCGTCACGAACGCGTGATGTACGACGTGAAACAGATTTGCGCGAGCTTGGATCGAGATGCGGATTTTGCGTCGGGGTTGTCCGGAGTCGTTGCACGGTTACTGGAGGTTGAGGGGTGCTTGATGATCCTCTGCGAGTGTACTGTGGTCGACGACGGTCGCTCCGGCAATGGCCGCAGTGAGTGTTTGTAAAGAAAATGTGTTTTGTGTGGTTTTTGAGAGAGAGTTAGAGAGAGAGGGTGAACAGAGGGGATTGAGAGAGTGTTAGAGAGAGAGAGTAGGCAGAGAGAGAGAGAGAGTGTAGACAGAGAGAGAGAGTGTGTAGACAGAGAGAGGGAGCTGAGTGTAGACAGAGAGAGAGAGAGAGAGGGCTGGGGTAGAGACAGAGGGGGTGAGAGACAGAGAGATGACGAGGACGGCGACGATGATGATGACGATGATGATGATGCGAGAGTCGACTGAGGTGGTGTTGCTGACGACGAGGGGTGCGGCTATGGTGGTCGTGGTGATGGGTGCAGGGAGATCGGCCGGGGTCAGCTCAGGGTGTCGACGAGATGCGATGGGTTCTTGGGTTTCTGGAGTGGCGAGGGAGGAGCGAAGAGAGGGAGGAAGGCGAGGCCGGAGGGATGAGGGATCGGTAGTCGTCGTCGATGGAAGTGGTGGGCGATGGAAGCCGTGGCAGTGGGAGTGGGTTGAGAGCGAAAGAGGAAGAAGGAGAACGAGGGAGAGAGAGGATGAGATCAGGAAAATGGTGCGTGAGTGTGTACGAGAGGAGAGGTCGAGGCGCGCGTCGTGTGGGTAACGCGCGCGAGCATAGGCGACGGCGGAGGCGAGGCGCGCGGATCGCGAGCGGGAAAAAGGGAAAGGAGCCATTGGGGAGATGCACTGTAGGTGCGGGTCGGGTCGAGGGAGCGGTGCGGCGCTGGGGTGAGTTAGTGGGCCGGGCCGAGTTATTTAAAAGGAAATATAACAAAATAAACAAGATGAGGGTGCCGGGCTGAGTTGGGCTGGGCCAGGGTTTGAGCTAATGAAGAATTAAAGCAAATAGAAGAAGAGGGCCGGGCCAACACAATAATTCGAACGATTAAGTTTTGGGGAAAAGTGTGGGCTCGGGTTGGGCTGAAGGGAATGAAAATAAGAGAAAATAATGGGGCCGACTGCTTGGAAATAATTTGGGACAAAGGTAATTAGGATTAGGGTTTGGGTTCAAATGGGGTTCGAAAAATAAAACATAATAATAAATTTATAAATAAAATAAATAATTCATAATTAAGAATAAAGAGAATTCTAAAGTAACAAAATACGGACTTTGGTATAAAAGGGGCCGGGTGTTACATCATACCACCCTTACGAAAATTTCGTCCTCGAAATTTAAAATAAACGATAAATAATACAACATAGGAGAAAGCTATTATATTGTAACTAACACATCAGGTTTTATTTGAAATAGGCGGATGAAGAAATTTGACGGTTTATATATGTGAGAACATCATACAAAATACCGTTTTAAATAAGTATAAAACAAGAACAACTACAAAGATAACCTATGAGAATAACAATAACAACAATGATGAACAAAGATATTCAAGACACACTCGAAAAATCGAAACTCAATTATATGCATATGTAAGTATATCAAAAGTAGTACGTCAGAAATAAATAGTATAAGGCACAAACATTGATAATAGTAACCATAAACACAATACTCGAAAATAAAGTAACGACAAATAAATAGCGAAAATTAGTCGGTAGGGTAAAACAACTTAGGAAATTGTATCGGTCAATTAACGTAGGAAACTCATATAGTGAAAATAAGAAATATGGAACAAGGATATGCGCGGTGTAAGGTCGCGCTACTGAAAATGGGAATAATAATAATGCACTTAAAATACATAAAACGGAGAAATCAATAACACGTACTCTTTGATAAATTTAAAATAATGAAAACTAAATTTTGAATAATAATGTCTCTAAATATATTTGGGGTAATAGAGAAATCACCAATATGAATAGGGCTAGCTAGGGTAGCGATTACAAGAAGGTGTGGCTCAATCAGAAGGTCGGAGTGCGGTACTTCCTAATCGAAACGGGGTGAAAACTATACAATGAGTAGGGTGGACAGTCAGGGAACTCAGCAGAAAATAAATGGATAAGGGAAATAAACAAGTACCAAGCGAACAAATGATCAAAAGGTTTACGAATTCAGAAGATTTATTTCATTCAAGAAAATTTTAAACAAGGCATTCCCAAAGTCGAAAAGTGGCCCTAAACTATACACATTTTATTTGGTCAGAAAGACAACATCAAAAGAAATTCCGTCAGTCGCGGTTGTGGAGATTCAGTAGGTTGTGGTAGGCTCGCGCACTCAGGTAGGGGCGTCCATTTCCATATCGCCTCGCGGGCATCGCCATTGGAAGTTCTTCTACAGCAGGGTCTTGATCTTCTGGTCCTTCTTCCTCGGATGGAGCTTCTTCATCGAGGTCCGATTCCATGTGATTCTCTTCTTCTGGATTTTCTTCCACGGGATTTTCCTCAACTGGATTTTCTTCTATCGGTTCTTCCTCGGGGTCTTCCTCTATCGGATTCTCTTCAGGATCTCCTTCTTCTTCGTCGGAATCTGCTATCACGTTAAACTCTGGGGCGGCTACTCCTTCGTCCTCTGAATCGTTGTTTCCGAAGTTGACCTGGGGACCGTTGACCTCATCATCAGAACTCGTCAGTGTGCGATCTAAGGAAACGCATGACTGTGTATCCTCAACTAGGTGCGGCGCAGCTCCAGGGTGGGCCATGGTGTGAAAAGAAAAGTCATGATTAGACAGTGGATTACATCAAGGAAAAAGCTCAGGGTACGAAGTATAGGATAAATATGCGGTTGCAGGAGCTGAAAGATCAGGATTAAAATACTGTGACAATGAATAGAATTAGATAAATAGAAAGCAAGAGAATGATACATATATTACGACTCAAAATTTTATTGCATTCAATCAAAAGTTCAGCGGATACAAAATTTCAAACGGAAAGAAATATTCATAAAAAGATGACAACATTATTACTAAGAGTAGAAAACATAAAATTCTTCTTCGACTACTATAACGTTGCATTCTCGTCGCGTGAATTGAATCCTGCGTTAGATCTGCCTTATCGTCGAAGTTCGAACTACGCGATAATCCTCATGTGGCAGAAGTGGGGAGTGTGGACAAGTTTCCTCCTTGTAGTTCTTTCCTTTCTGGGCAACCGTTGATGAGATGTTTGTTGGACCCGCATATCAGACATTTCCCCTGGGCGCGGAGACAATCCTTCTGAAGATGTCCTGGCCTCCTACAGTATCCACAGCATAGGGTCTTCTGCTGCTTCTGTCGCTGGGAAACAAATTGGCGTTTCATCATCTTCTCTTTTCCTCGTCTAACGGGGATCCCTTTATAATTGGAGACTCCCGCTGGTGCCTGATTCACCTGCCTTCTCAGTCCTTCAACTAACAAGTCGTTCGTTCGCTCCTGGGCCTCCTTTAGACCTTGCAGTACACTCAGAATCTCAATGGTCTGATTCTGGGGAGCGGATATAGACGAAGAGTCGTTGGAAGACATGATCCTGAAACAACAATTTTGAGAATGATATAAGTCACAAGCCAATCTAATCAAAGTATAATATGGATAGGACAAAGATTCAAGAATATCAGAGATGATGAATTTATTACAAGTGAATAATAAACCGTATGACTTTAAGTCACTTGAATAGAGTACGGTAGTGCAATTGCAACCACGTACCCTTGTAGAGTCACCCGAAACCATAGCGAATGGATAGCTGAACACACGATGTGAATATGGATCAAGAATGGCAAGTTTACAATCTAGACCGAGGGATGTCTTAGATTGCCAAACTATACACGGAAAACTGCAATCCCAATCGATGCAAAACCTGGCTCTGATACCAACTAAACCATGTCATGCCCCGCTTCCCAAAATACGGAATACGAGGGGTAGACAAGGCTAGCCATGCTCCTACGGTCAAGGAAATGTCTTGCCGTAGTCACAATTCGGCTTCTAGTTTTTCATGGTAAACAGTAAATGATGCGCTGGTAATGATAAAAGCAGTAACTGAAAGAAACAATGTAAAGACTGACCTGAAGTGGAACAAACAAATGTAACTCGGAATGGAAAGTCAAGAAGTCTGTGATGCACGTCTAGTTCTGATCCAGGCTAAATCTTCTCCTTACACTGAGCATGCATACTCAGGTCGTCAGAGCGACACAATAGCAATATAATATATATAAAATCAAGTGACAGTTCTAACAGTGGTAATAGATATGAATGACAGTAAATCAATGACAGCATGAATATGAATGTGCAGTAATCAATGCAGCGGAGCAGTAAGGCAGTAGAACGATATGTCACGTATGTCAACACAGTATAATAGGTATATAAGTGCCAGAATCACTATCAGTCTCTAAGTCTCACTGCACAGGTCACTAAGGCTATCGTCAGTCCAAGTGTGAGAGTCAACCACTCGCGAGTGTCCTCCACCCAAGGGTAGAACCCAAGGGCAAGGGACCACGGGCCCAACATGTAACATGTATATCACGGTGTATATCACATACCCTGTAAATCTCCATATATCTCCTTAAATATATAAGCCAGCATGGGACTCCCGAGATTCTGTTGAACTCACACTTAAACTACCCCACACTCCGTGGTCTACATCAAACGCTAACCATAACCCTAAATACTAATCGATCCGTGACAAGTCTGCGCGAGAACTGGAGGCGGGACCTCCATCAAGCACGTCCCGACTAATACCTAAGATAAATGGCAGTGTTAGATGCCTTATCTGTGACACCCGTGCAAGCGCTTCCATAAGTGTCCCATACCACTTATACTCATATGTACACGCATCCCACAGACGTCGACAATGCACTTTAACTTAATCACGGATACACGAACACTGACGTACTTGCCACAATCATCGCTAGAATCTAACACTGGGTAAATGCACGATATCACTAGGTTATCACTACAATGATATGGGTATGATATGATGCGTGAATAGTATATAAGCATGATTAAGGTGTCACAAAAATAGTATTCTATCACTTGCACGATTTATCATGAAACGTACGTATATAATTTAGCGAAACGATAAACAGGTAGTAATTAGTATGTTCAGTTTTCCATCCATCAAATTTAGTTTCAAGCCAATCGGGTTCCAGGATCAATAGTTATAACCATTTCATTTTAAGCGCTCGCGGCTGGAAATCCGGTTTCAGAATCAGAAATCCGTTTCGTAACGCATTTTAATCCCAGTTGGAATCAGATTTTATCTATGTTACAGTTGGATGAAATCTAGGGTTTTCAGTAAGGTTTTCAACGTAATAGACGGATCTTCAATCGCATCTGTACGTCAGGAGATATACACTGTTTAACACTAATATGTCAGTTCTGATTCTGCTAGGACTGTTATGCGTCCCGATCTATTAAATTACAGATTAAATATCAAACGGTAACGAAACAGAAATAAATCAATTTTGTTGTCTAACTAACAGATTTACCTATAATAAACAGCGGAGTTCCGCAAACTACGAGTTTAGGAAAATCTGCGATACCCATTACGGAACAGCAAGCAACAACTGGAGTCGCTCTGGACTGCAGTCCAGAGTCGTACTCCGATCCAATTATCATCACAATTTAAGTACAGGAATATCCAGAAACTAGAATAGAGTTAAATTTTGCCGAGTCGGCTTCGATTTGAGCCCTCGAACGCACCATTCTAGTATGTATATGATTTATGGTGAATTTAACGGTTTTCAGGTGCAAGAAAATTCCAGTTTTACGGTTAAACTTGAGGGTAGTTGTTTTAGTCGTTAACGGTCATTTTATCCAGCGAAACTTGCACACGGTATTCATCACAGCGAGGGACAATGAAAGTAATCAAGTTCCGCCAATTTAGAAAAATATTTCCTTTGGGAACACGCGTCGAGCAGGTTATGGCACATAATTAGTTTAAACTGTAACTTATAATCTATATACTTAGCGATTGTAACTTAGGTAAAATAGCATGTAAGCAAGTAAAGAACTTGCCTGGGAACGCCTCGGGGTCGCACGGTAGCAGCGGCGTCACGAACGCGTGATGTACGCCGTGAAACGGATTTGCGCGAGCTTGGATCGAGAGGCGGATTTTGCGTCGGGGTTGTCCGGAGTCGTTGCACGGTTACTGGAGGTTGAGGGGTGCTTGATGATCCTCTGCGAGTGTACTGTGGTCGACGACGGTCGCTCCAGCAATGGCCGCAGTGAGTGTTTGTAAAGAAAATGTGTTTTGTGTGGTTTTTGAGAGAGAGTTAGAGAGAGAGGGTGAACAGAGGGGATTGAGAGAGTGTTAGAGAGAGAGAGCTGAGTGTAGACACAGAGAGAGAGAGAGAGAGAGAGCTGGGGTAGAGACAGAGGGGTGATAGACAGAGAGATGATGAGGACGGCGACGCTGATGATGACGATGATGATGATGCGGGAGTCGACTGAGGTGGTGTTGCTGACGACGAGGGGTGCGGCTATGGTGGTCGCGGTGATGGGTGCAGGGAGATCGGCCGGGGTCAGCTCAGGGTGTCGACGAGATGCGATGGGTTCTTGGGTTTCTGGAGTGGCGAGGGAGGAGCGAGGAGAGGGAGGAAGGCGAGGTCGGAGGGATGAGGGATCGGTAGTCGTCGTCGATGGAAGTGGTGGGCGATGGAAGCGGTGGCAGTGGGAGTGGGTTGAGAGCGAAAGAGGAAGAAGGAGAACGAGGGAGAGAGAGGATGAGATCAGGAAAAGGGTGCGTGAGTGTGTACGAGAGGAGAGGTCGAGGCGCGCGTCGTGGGGGTAACGCGCGCGAGCGTGGGCAACGGCGGAGGCGAGGCGCGCGGATCGCGAGCGGGAAAAAGGGAAAGGAGCCGTTGGGGAGATGCACTGTAGGTGCGGGTCGGGTCGAGGGAGCAGTGCGGCGCTGGGGTGAGTGAGTGGGCCGGGCCGAGTTATTTAAAAGGAAATATAACAAAATAAACAAGATGAGGGGGCCGGGCTGAGTTGGGCTGGGCCAGGGTTTGAGCTAATGAAGAATTAAAGCAAATAGAAGAAGTGGGCCGGGCCAGCACAATAATTCGAATGATTAAGTTTTGGGGAAAAGTGTGGGCTTGGGTTGGGCTAAAGGGAATGAAAATAAGAGAAAATAATGGAGCCGACTGCTTGGAAATAATTTGGGACAAAGGTAATTAGGATTATGGTTTGGGTTCAAATGGGGTTTGAAAAATAAAATATAATAATAAATTTATAAATAAAATAAATAATTCATAATTAAGAATAAAGAGAATTCTAAAGTAACAAAATACGGACTTTGGTATAAAAGGGGCCGGGTGTTACAGTAACAATTACTCGCAGTGGGTATCGGGATCCAACTATCACATAGAAGGTATGCAATCTCATTGCAAATTTCAACACTTGAAACTCCCGATTAAGGTTTTTACCCCTAGCACTTATGACGTTAACTATGGTCAACAAATCATAAGTACTAGTCAAGTTCTACCCGTCATTTCGTGATTAATTAGACCCACCCACATGACCCTTAACTAAGGTCAACAAAGTCACGCGATTGTCTTAACTAATCGCATCATATGCGGTGTAGGAAGACATCACTTAGCTACCGTACACTGTGCCTTGACTATGGTCAACAAACACAGTACGAATACTAAGTACTCTACTTACTAAAATGACGGAAGGTTGCGAATGGTTTTTATGAAAACCTTTAACGGTTTGAACTTGATCTCGTTGCGGAATAAAATGGTTTTAAATGGAATGTTTTTGAAGCTTTTCTAGTTTTGCTAAAGGGGTCACTCCCGGTGAAGGGATCGTCGGCCCTTTCCTCGTCGGATGAGGTGCGGGATATATCATATATATCACTGTGCAAAGCAGAAACTATAGAAGCAATCAAAAGACAAACCGAGTGTGTAGCATCTGCCTGTTATTGCTAAAGGAGTCACTCCCGGTGAAGGGATCTCGGTCCTTTCCTCATCGAATAAGGTGCAGGATGTTCTATAATGAACACCGCGATGCAAAGCAAGAACTGTAGCTACCTGTTTTATTTAGAAATTTGATTCCACAACATCAATTAGGTTTATTTTCTTTCATTAATCTCATTAATGAATATCCCATCATTTAAGTCCACCTAAACATCACAGATAAATATAATGTACGCTTATGCCATCCACATTCGCCTCGATGTCCCGTCTGCACCGTTAGGTTAGGTAACTAATGGCAGAGCGGGGCAGGGCTAGCGCGGGTGTAAAACATAAGCAACGTCTATATAATATATCATATATACTATATACAATATCTATCTGAACAAATCACATGATCACATCACAGATAACGCAGCAGAAAATATCATATGAAATATTGGATATACTAGGACGTCCGTGTTTTTTAATACGAGCAAGTATAAAAACACGGATTCCACGGTCGTGATGAATAGCCAATCCCACACCCCTAGACCCCTACGAGAGCGGCAAGCAACCTTACCAATTCTAGGGTTAGGAGACCCGGACCCGACTCCTCGAGATGGCCTCCCACTGGACCCCAGAACCCGGTTACTTGTGCTCCCCTCCTTGGGTCTATCCTAATGCGGAAAAGTAAATAATATACAAAAGGTGACAACTTCCACAACCTGGAAGTGCCCCAATAAAAGAATATTACATACAAGTTTTTACATGAATGAAAATGAAAAACACTCATCTCACATAAAAACCCCCGGCTATTCAAACATGACGATCCAATATAACATATCCAGCAACACATAACATCACATGTCATCAACGTAAGTAAATATGCGCATCCCAATTGTCGTTGACATATAGCAACGAAACCGGCGATATCACATATTACACTTACGGTCACAGAAAAGAAAGTGTAAAACTACAACAGTTGGAATCCGCAGCCTCTTTAGACATCGCATGCCTAATCAAATGAATTCCTTAGACATCGCATGCCTAGCAGTTATAAACCCCGCATTTTAGTCTCATCATCAAAAACTCTTTTCAATATCAAGTCGGGCAATTCAACAAGATTCCCGACATCCTGATCGAATGCTCGTCGCAAACTTTAGTAGGCAGCTGCACCCCCGACGCCGTCGACGAAGTGCACCAAGGCGGAACACCGCTGCCGTGAGCACCCGAACGGATGCTTTCGGTGACGGGGTTCTCCTATAGTCACTTGGTCGGGGCTATGGGGTGAGGCTGTCTATTAAGTTTACCCGGCGAGTATCCGCGTACGCTACGTGATTGCGACGGACTTTTGATCAAATCAAAATTCCGTGGCAACCGATCAAATGAGACTAAACCGCTAGATTTATAACATTCATTCAGTTATCTCATAACTACTTGTGAATTCCAATTATTGTATCACATTCCGGATAAGATAGAAAATGTTAAATTTTCCGATCGAACAATCGAACACCCAAGTTTTCCCGAAACAGCTCAACACATGAAATAAGTTGAAAAACATTCACTTCGTGCCTCAGTACCAACGGTCCAGCCGTAGAAGGGTCAAGCCAACGCTTCACATGTGGCACACCGTACTGCCCCAAACCCTAAGGTTCAAAGGGCAGTTCAAGACGGTCACATAATCGAGTTAAGGTTTGTTGTCTTCTAGAGGGACCATCGCGTTACTTGCACTACTTGGAACGTCATTAAACTATGGAAAAATCCAACAATTGGAAATTTCCCGGCAAAGGAAAAAGTGGGTATTTATATCCGGTCGAACTTTTTAACATATTCTAAAATTACCCGGAAAAGCACATAGACAAAGTTTGAAATTTCCGATCGAATCATCGAAGCCCCAAAACACCCCAGAAAACTCAACTCTTGAGTGAAAATTAAAAAATCCCAGAAAACTCAGCACCTCAAGAAACAAATTACTGTGCAAAAATTGAAGGCTGATGTCATCAGATGGCCGCGGAACCGCCGCAGAAGCCAGGCTTATGGAGCGGTTCCGCCGCGCTTTGGACGTATCACTTTGTCATTTTGCACTGTAATTCTTAGAACTTCCTGCTGAATTTTTTAAGCATTTTTAATCTGGAAAAATCCCCGATTACAAAAAATGTACAGAGAGCATTTTTGAGTTAGGGTTTCGGTTCGATCGGACTTCTAACTCCGTCTGTGCATCGCCTAAGGCTCTAGCTAGGCTCTGATACCACTGTAGGGTTCCTAGGCACACTAATGAGGTCTCACAAGTGATCAAACATGGCCAATTCAAATTTTTCATGTGCCTACAAACCCTAATACGGATCGTTAACTAGATAATAAGGCGATGCAAGCAAGTAAACTACTTTATTGCTAAAGGAAAGTGACTACAACCTTTGTAGATCTGGTCCGCCACCTCTCTAGCTCCGTGTTGACGACCCTCCGCTGTACCCTTCGGATCCCGGACTCTCGCGGTGGTTTCATCGAAGAATTGATCGGGCTAGGTCGTCGACTTCGATGCCGAAGATAATCTACGTCGAGGCAACTCAAGATCAAACTCCAACCTCACCAAGTCATGAAACTTGTGAAGAAAACACCCTATACTACTTGGTAAGTGGTAGAGGATGAAGAAATAGGAAGTGGGTTCACTTTAAAATTGGATTTCTCACTCTTTTTCTCAAGTTGCCATTAATGGTTGCAAGCTTTTTTCTTTGTTGAAGAAGAAGAAGAAGAAGAGAATATGATAAGTATTTAAAATAGAAAATAAAATGATACTTATCATAATCTCAACCATAGTTAGGTGTAGAGAATTAACTAAGGTTAGGTTTAATAGTTAGGGTTAAGCATGAAAGAAAAATGGTGGACTTATTCAAAGCTTCATGAAGCTTCAACTAGCAAACAAAGAAAGCCACCATGATTTATTTATCTTTCCAAAATGAAAAAAAATAAATAAATGAATAAGTAAACAAAAACCCTAACCATTAACATAACCATGGTTTAATCCTTTACACAAACCCAAGTTTGCATGTATCATCAAACATGATACAAACAAGTGCACAAAAGCATATCACATATACAACTTGTGTACATCTAGTGAGAAAATCCATTTAAAGTGAACCAATACTAGTTAATACAAAGTAATATATCAAATATATAATTATGCATTAAATCATTAAATCAATACTTGATTTAACGATCCGGTCATATCGCATATAACCGACTAATATCCAATGTATCGGCTTATCGAATCGATACATGATTCGATAACTAGGTTATATCGCATACAACCAATCGATACATTCATCGCGAGAATAGAATACGGTATCACATACATGCATTATTCTCGGTCCCGTACATATCTCATATGCACTCCTATTTCGTTTCGCTTGAGCTAGAAAACCTCTGTGTAGGACTCTAAAGACTCGTCAATACGCCGGCAGCAGGTGATGATCATATCAAATTCCCACAAGCCGTAAGCGGTCCTCTAAACGTAACGGCCACCCGGGTATTGAGCGATCAGAAGATCGATGAGCAAGCCCACTCACACTCCTGTGAATCCAACCAGTAACACTTACCGTACTGTCCGGTCTGTTCGTCTGATATGTCGCATATCTCGCCTAGGGGTGGTAAACGTCAGACCCCAGTAGCTTGATAAGTCATGCCGACGTACGGTCCATAACATTCGTGAAACTACTGATAACTCTTACCAGTATATCACTGCAACCCTGGCCAGGGATTTCCTGTTATGGCCAGTCGAGCATAGCGCAACATCCACCCCCAATACCGGGAGAGATGAATCCCCTCCTATCGCTCATTGCCACCATGTGAATCGGGACTGTACGCAAAAACCACCTGTTTGCACGACTCAGTAGAGCCGTGGTAGGGTGGAAATCAAAGCACAGTGGGAGACACACAAGACTCTATGACGATCTTGGGTCAGCAGACTCAGCTGTACCAGTGTCACCAGAGAACTGCCATCTGACGTGAGGTATAATACCATCTGGGAGTTCTCGGCGAGTCCGTTCAGTGTACCCAGTCTCCACTGAGCACCCGTATACCATCTATGATGTCAAACACCAATGGATATGGGATCATCCATCGCCCATCACATGGGTCGAGAAGATATACGCTAGTCTACTCTGAAATATCGATGCCCCGTCTCGATATTCCCACGACTAGGAACAATGAAGGATGTACTCATTGACTACCCAGGCCCCACTAGTATGATCTACATCATATTCCTGGAAGTCGAGTACACATCCTAAGGGCTTTATCAACATGTAACAGAGAGACTGAAAGTATACATGTTAAGATAAAGAGCAACCAGATAGCGTACTATCATGTCGAGCAAGAAAGTCCTACC
Organism: Agapanthus africanus; assembly: GCA_030015575.1. Taxonomy (NCBI): domain Eukaryota; kingdom Viridiplantae; phylum Streptophyta; class Magnoliopsida; order Asparagales; family Amaryllidaceae; genus Agapanthus; species Agapanthus africanus. The sequence continues at coordinate 282,072,338 of JASDDO010000022.1, forward strand.
TATATATCTCCCAGCATCCACTACAATATACATCCAATGTACAGTAATGGCCTCTAGGGCATACATATAACTAACATCTCTTGCCTTGGCCAAGGACTTCCTGTAATGGCTCTCGTAGACACAGCATGACCTCACCCCCAATACCGGGAGAGACGAACCCTTGCCGATCCGCTCACTGCTTCCATGTGGCTCGGGACTGTACCCAACTAAAACCTGTTTGCATGACTCCTTTGAGCCGTGGTAGGGTAGTAATCAAAGTACAGTGGGTACTCACACGAGACAAATGACGATCTCAGGTCGATGAACTAACCTGTACACATGTCATCAGAGAACTGCCATCTGACTCTAGGTATAATACCAACTAGCAAGTTCCCGGCGAGTCCTGTCCGGTGTACTCATAACCCATTGAGCACCTGTATACATCTTAGGTGAACCAACTGACACCAGTGGCTTGTTAGACCGGCCACAGCCCCTCATCGGGGTCTCGACTATATACACTAGTCTACTCTGGAGTATTGATGCCCTGTCTCGAAACTCCCATGACTAGGGACCATTTAAGGATGTGCTTATAGACCCTAGCTCCCACGTATATGATCGCCATCATATTGCTGGCAGTCAAGCAAGAATCCTAGGGGCTCTATCAACGTGCAATAGTGATCAGTAATGTCACCTAAAGCAGTATCCGATGATAAAGATAAACCAGATAGCATATTATCATCTTGAGTAAGACTGTCCTACCGGCATAGGTCCTCCCTCAATCATTGCAATCACGTGCCTGTGATCCAATAATTGACTCTAAGGGCACTATATCCAACAGCGATAATGGGACACATTTCTGCAATCGGTCTTTCGAGACTTTGATGCGGAAATATGCAATCAACCACAAACTTTCCACACCCTATCATCCCCAAACGAGCGGGAAAGCTGAGGTTTCAAACCGACAAATCAAACAAATTTTGGAGAAAACTGTTTCTAAAAATCTAAAAGATTGGTCAACCAAATTGACGGATGCTCTTTGGGCATTCCGAACTGCATATAAAACCGATCTAGGTATGTCTCCTTATAAACTAGTGTTTTGTAAGGCTTGTCACCTTCCGGTCGAGATTGAGCACAAAGCAATATGGGCCATTAGAGAACTTAACTTTGACTTAAATCAAGCCTGCAACTTTCAGAAGCTGCAATTAAATGAGCTAAGCGAACTCCGCGATGAAACTTATGATAATGCTGTAATTGTAAAGAACCGGACAAAGGTATTTCACGATAAAAACATTTTGAGAAAAAACTTTTACACCTGTTCAACAAGTCCTTCTTTATGATTCACGTCTCCATCTTCATGCGGGTAAGATAAAATCTCGGTGGAAAAGACCTTTTGTTGAGCGGTATGTATACCCACACGGGGCAGTTAAGCTTGAAAATAATGAAAACGGTACAATTTTCAAAGTAAATGGACATAGATTAAAACCGTATTTTTCCACTGACCCTATCGAGGAGCTTCTGTTTTTACAGGAGCTACATTATCTTGATTAAAATTCCTCGGTCTCACCTCCATGTCCTGTAAGATATTGTATAATCTCTAGAATGGAGGTGAGTGAAAAGAATAAGTTTGGGGGAGAGTTTCACGATCATATTTATTGCCCCGTTAATAAATTTCCTCTCAAGCTTACAGGCTTTTGTGATCCAACGGATGGTGACAAAGTTTGGGGGAGGTTTGTGCTTATTTACGCATCATTTTTCATCATACTTTGCATAAGCACAAAACTTTTAAAACATATAAAAATTTAAAAAGTTTCAAAAGATAAAGAAAATATTTATTATTTAATTTTATAATAAAAGATTAGATAGTGAAAAATTACATCCAAAAGATTGGAAAAATTTAAGAAAACCAAGAAAATTAAAAGTTTTCTTAAACGAACTAGTAATAAGTAGTTATGAGCCTTTATCTCAAGGGTTAGTAAGATGAAAGAAGTCACTAATCTGCGGATAAAAAATAAGTCTGAAAAATAGTTCCTATTCTGGAAGCCAAACATTTGAATGTTTATACCCTTCTATACGCACTTACACACGTCTTGAAGCTCGGGATAGTAGAGAATACCTTGAAATGCTCTTGTTTAAAAGCCAAAGTATGAAGAAAATTACAAATGAATAAAAAGATAAAATGGTATAGAAAAAATGAACAATGATTTTGTTATCACCAAGGCAGCAATAAAAAAATATAGCGAGGGTGCTTCATCATCTAGTGCCTTAGACCAACTTGTTTGGGAGTCACTACTAAGCCTTAGGTGGTGCAAGACAAGAAAAATACTAATACACATAATCAGCAAGCGCATGAGTAATCGGTCGGTTAGTATCTTAAGAAGTATTAACGGTCGCATGAAAAATGTGTGAGCAAATCCATCTAAATATTCATCGATTAAAAAGTATTGAGGTAGATGGACAAGAGTATGATAGCTTGAATTGAATTCTCCGAGTGTAGGGATGTCTTTTACACACACATAGGGGTATATGATCAATGTTTGGAAGAATGGTAGGAATGAAGAATAAAGACGATATTTTATTGAGAGATGATGTGATTTCTAACATCTTTTCATGACTATTAAGATAAGGCTCATGACAACCGAAAAGCTAGTATAGTTGGAAACTCTAATTTTCAAAGTCTTTCTTTTACAATTCCCATTTTTATATGTAACATTCACGGTCTTCCTTTTATTTTTGGCTTTTGGTGGTGCAATCCGCTGAAAACCCTCAGGAGACAACACTCCTCCTACTAGGGACACCTAGAGGTTTAAAGGCTTGTTGCACGTGCTCAGTGCAATCGTGTTGCCTACGAAAGTGTGCTAGTTAGTTTTTCTTTTTCTTTATTTTCTCCTTCTCCTTCTAATAATACAAGTTTGCTCGAGAGGACCAAAATTAATTTTGGGGGAATTTGATCAGTCGAAAATATTGCATTTTTAACACATCAATTTCCCTACTCTTTGCAATCAACTACATGTGTTTGGTGAAGTTATAACACATATTAGCAATTCATCTGCAAAATATCAAATTACATGTGTTATACATTATAACCAGCATTATGTGGGAAATTGTGTGTTTATTACTACATGCATGATCTTTGTATATCAAACACTTGTCTGAGATTTTGTGCAAGAAATTCTCAGGTAAAAGAGCCAGAACTGCTAAAAGTGCTGATAAATATACATCAAGTCCAAGACTTGTGATCTGGCAGTAAACAAGAAAGTATAAAAATATTCCAGACATCAGGAAAGGGTCATAAAGCCAATAACAGAATACACTGGAATTTTCATGCACCAAGCCCACCAAACGGCCGCAGATCAACGGCCGAGTCAGGCCGATACGCCGCGGATCTGCGGCCTTTATGACTCATCGGCGGTTGGTAATTTTTCCCGAGGCTTCTTTTCAACAGCAAAACTTCTTCAAGACACTTCAGTCCCTAGAGATCTCCAGATGCTTCTTTTCTAACAGCTAAGCTTCTTGTGCGAGCTTAATACCTACCAAGCTTCTCATGCAAGCCTCATAACCACCAAGCTTCTCATGCAAGCTAGCTAACTACCTTAATCTAGAAACTTCTTCATAACCATCTAGCTTCTTATGCAAGCTTCATAACAACCAAGCTTCCAAGGGAAGCTAAAACTAGCTTCTAGGGGAAGCTAAAGGGAAAACTATAAAAAGGGACCCAGGGCTTCATTAAAAAGGTTGTTCAACAATTCCAAACACAAGTTGAGCGACACAACTTATGATCCAAAACCCTAGCCTCAAATACAATTCAAAAGCCAAATGAAGATTCATCGAGTATCAAATCAAGCAAGCATTCAACGAGCCTTTTGAAGTAACGCCGATCTTCATCCGAGTAAAAGATCCATGACGATCCGCGATGCAAGAAGACCGATGCGAAGCTAAATTCGACGATCTAGTTCTCTCCTCAATTCTTGTAATCTCGACTCGAGTGAATTGTAACTAATCGTCTATTAATAAAGGTGAAGATTATAAATCATGCTTTTTTTTTACATTTGAGCATCATGAAGAGTTATCGATTCTTGACTGTTTTCTTTTTCATGATGTTTGAGTGAAAACTCTGCTTGTGGAGGAATCGAGAAAATAGATAGATGATGATGTTTAAATTCTTGAACGATTCTTAAGTCTTTTGAGTTTTGTAAATTTTAGGAAATTGAATCAACGATGACGTAGTTTTAAGCGAGATGCTTTCTTGAATGTTTTCGCTCCAAATTAGAGATCAACGACTGATGATTGAATTTCGTAGAGGCTAGAATTTGAATGCTAATCCATGAAAGGACAAGGGATGAGGATGGAGAAACCCTAGTTTCTTCAATAGATCCCTAATCCTCATTGATCATCATCGATATAGCAACAAATCTTCAATAGATAAGAATTTGTAATCATAAGTATTCATCATCACTATCAATTGGATCGATTCTTACAAGCTTCTTTACAAATTTTCGAAATTCATTCAATTTGGAAATCTTCTTAATCTTTAGTATTTCTTGATTTTGTAAGTTGACGTTAGACACCCCACATCAAGCGGGGAGGCGGAATAGGTAAAACAATCATTTTGTTTAAGTTAACATCGACTAACTTTACGGATCTTTGCTAAACCCTAACTAACAACTATCTAGAAGTGATTAAATACTATAATAGATGATTATACCTAAAGATTCAAGTCCTTCTTGTTCTTGTTGTTCGCCTCCTCGTCGGCCTCCTCGATGTGATAGAAGATCCACTCGAGAGCTCCTTCTCCAAGCTTTAACCTCTCACTTGAGATAACTAGGTGGCTATGAGTGCTAATCAAAGTAACCTAGAGGATATAGAAGAGGATTAAGGTTCTATTAGTCTTGCTAACCCTTAGATCTCAACACATGAGAGGATTAGGGTTAGGTGTTAGAAGAGAGAGAGCTTGAGGAGAGAGAATGTGTAAGTGAGAATGAATTGAAAATATAACTCATTATGTATATAATGAAGCATAATAATTATCAAATAAATAAAATAGATAATTACAACCATGCTCCATTTAATACAATTGAATGAATCATCTCATGAGTCATTAAGAAATAAATGCTTCATTAACTCATTTGGATGAATCACTTCATGAGTCACAAATTCAATTAATGCAAATTCCACCTAAGCACTCTACCTCATCTTTCTCCTAGAAGCTTCTCGACTAATTACGTGAATGCCCCTCTTATCCGTGAAAACACGGAAATACTGAGACTGTATAAATCCAATAATCCAATACTAGAATCTGGCATAAACTAAAGCCCGCTTGTAAAATATGTCCGAACATCGTACGTGCATAAATACACGTATGTGTCCGAACCCTGTCATAAAACCATACGACCTCTATATCGTTTCGCCTGAAGCAGCGAAATTCTCTGTGTGGGACTCTAAAGACTCGACACTACGCTGGCAGTGGGTTTAACCACAGGCCGCAAGCGGTACTAGCTGTATGTAACGATCCCCAGGTAGATGTCAATAAGAAGGCCGATGAGGAAACCCATCCGAACTCCTACTGAGTCTGATGTGACAATCTCTGTACAGTCTGTTCTGTTCGTCTAGGACTATCGCATATCAAGCCTAGGGTGTGGCAAACGTCAGTCCCCTAAAAGCGGTATAAGTCGTGTCGGAGTAAAGCCCATTACACCTTGAGAAGCCATTGCAAATCCTACCAGTAAATCTCGTTTGCCTAGGCCAGGGACTTTGCGTAATGGCTCTCCAAACACAGCACGATATCAACTCCCAATACCGGGAGAGACGAATCCTATCTAACTGCCACTGCCTCTAAGTGCTTCGGGACTGCACCCAACTGCTACCTGTTTGCACGACTCCTTTGAGCCGTGGTTGGGTAGCAATCTAAGAACAGTGGGAAAAAACTCGAGACAAAGCAGCAGTGTCAAGTCTGCGGACTATGCTGTACTCATGTCACCTGGGAATTGTTAACCGACGACGGGTATAATACCAACCAACAGTTCCCTGCGAGTCTTATCCGGTGTACCCGTAACCCAACGAGCACCTGTATACTATCTCCAGTACGACGTATTGATAGCTGTAGGACAAACTATCTCCCCAACTTGGATGAGAAGCGTACACACTAGTCTACTCCGGAGTATCGATACCCTGTCTCGATAATCCTACGACTAGGGACCTAATAAAGGATGTGCTTGTGGACTACCCAGCCCCCACTAGTGTGACTGCCATCATAACGCTGGTAGTCAAGCAAGATCCAAAGGGTTCTATCAATATTTATTCGCGATATGCTAACATATACACATATTAAGATAGATATAAACCAAGTAGCATACTACTATGTTGAGCAAGACTGTTATTATAACTGTGAAAATCCCAAGCTTCCATTAAGTAATATACAAGCTGGTATGATACAATAATGGCCCCTAGGGCATATACACTAACAATCTCCCACTTGCACTAGAGCCATGTACTGGCGTATCGAAGACCTATCATCTCGAATAGCCTCTCGAACTGTGTCTGAGGTAAGGCCTTTGTGAATGGATCTGCAGTGTTCTCCTCTGTAGCAACTCTCCGGACCTCGATCTTCCGACGATCTATGATTTCCCTGATCAGGTGATACCGCCTTAAGATGTGTCTGGACTTCTGATGGGACCTGGGTTCCTTTGCTAAAGCTATAGCCCTATTGTTGTCACAATACAGAGGTATTGGATCAACAATGGATGGAACCACCTGAAGTTCTGTGAGGAACTTCTTCATCCAGACTGATTCTTTTGCGGCATCGCAAGCAGCGATTGTTAGTGTATATGCCCTAGAGGCCATTACTGTATCATACTAGTATGTATATTGCTTGATGGAAGCTTGGGATATTCACAATTGTACAGACAATCTTGCTCAATATAGTAGTATGCTACTTGGTTTGTCTCTGCTTTAATGTGTACATGTGTTTATTATATCACCTATACGCATTAGTAGAGCCCTTAGGATCTTTGCTTGATTACCGGCGTTGTGATGGCGATCACACTCGTGGGGGCTGGGTAATCTACAAGCACATCCTTATACACGTCCCTAGTCGTGGGAGTATCGAGATAGGGCATCGATGCTCCGGAGTAGACTAGCGTATGCGCTTCTCATCCCAGCACGGGAGACGGTCTGTCCCACAGCCGTCGGTACGTCGTACTTGAGATAGTATGCGGGTGCTCGTTAGATTACGAGTACACTGGACAGGACTCGTCGGGAACTGATGGTTGGTATTATACCTATCGTCAGTTATCAGTTCCCAGGTGACATGAGTACAGCTTAGTCCGCTGACTTGACACTGTCACTTCGCCTCGAGTGTGTTCCCACTGTTCTTTGATTACTACCCTACCACGGCTCTACTGAGTCATGCAAACAGGTAGTAGTTGGGAGCAGTCCCGAAGCACTTGGAGGCAGTGACGGTTAGACAGGATTCGTCTCTCCCGGTATTGGGGGTTGACATCGCGCTGTGTCTAGGAGAGCCATTACACAAGTAGTCCCTGGCCAGGGCAAGCGAGATATACTGGTAGGTTCCAGTGTTATCTCAGGGTGTTCTAGGCTTCACTCCGACACGACTTGTACCGCTATTAGGGGTCTGACGCTTGCCGCCCCCCTAGGCTCGACATGCGATGTATCAGACGAACAGACCGGACTGTACGGAGATTGTTACATACAGACTCAGTAGGAGTTCGGATGGGTTTACCTCATCGGCCTTCTTATCGACATCTACTTGGGTACCGTTACGTACAGCTAGTACCGCTTGCGGTCTGTGGTTAAACCCACTGCCAGCGTAGTGTCGAGTCTTTAGAGTCCCACACAGAGAGTTTCCCTGCACTGAACGAAACGTGTAGAGGCCGTATGGTTTTACGGCAGGGCTGCGATCACTTACGTACACTTGTGTGCGTGTGGTGTTCGGGCAGGCAATACTAGTGGGCTTTGGTTTAAGCCGGATCCTAGTATTGCATGGATGGATTTGTTTTGTCTTCTGCGCATCCGCATTCTACGGAATACGGATGCAGGTGTGTATGCACAGTTTTCTGGAGTGATGAAGGCGGAGGTGCCTCATTAGGGTTTTGGCAGTTGGTTCGGCCAAAACCGCTATGTGGTAGGCTCATTAGGGTTTTGACAGTTGATTCGGTCAAAACCATTTTGAGGCGGACTCATTAGGGTTTCGACAGTTCGTTTGGTCAAAACCATTATGAGCCGGGGACATTATTTACTAATCCTTTCATTGATAATTTTGTTATGGCTAATTACATTGACCATTTGACCATCTTGACTTTGTTGACCATTTGACCAAAGTTGACTTGGATCTTCTTAGAAGATCTAAAGTATTCTTTGATTTTCTTTTTCTTTAGTTATGATAATGGTCATGTCATTTGTAGCCATCACCTTTATCTTGATGGGATTAGTAATGATAATGTTTGTTCATTATTTGCAACCATGGTAGTTTTTCTTTTGTTCATAATATTATTCTCATTCTCTCTCTTGAAATGAGAAGCTCCATGGTTGCTAGAAAACTCCTTCTTCCTCCTCTTTATTTCTCCTTTGATCTCATGTGTTGAGAGAAAAAGGATTCCATTTGACAAACACATCCATACATCTTCTCTACACATCCTAGGGCTTCTAGATTAGCAATCTCCTTGCCCTAGTTACCACGGATTGAGGTGGAGCTCGGTGTACATCTCTCGGGTGGATCGTCTTCGACTCAAGGAGGCCGCGGAGGTGACCGACGTCCGGATCAACCATTGAGCAAGCAAAGTGAAGAAGAACAAGAAGAGAAGAACATCAAAGAAGAACAACAACAAGAAGAGAAGGAGTTCAAGTTGAGGTATAACCCCTAACCGAGTAGATACATCTCATGTTAGGATGCTAGTGCATTGTTTAGCAAAGATCCGGCTTTTACGGTCCATGTTACAATGTCCAGAAAATTTTTTGTTTTACCGTTTCCGCAACCCCGAAAGTACCGGGAGAGGTAACGTGGACCTAACAGTGGTATCAGAGCCTAACTAAACATAAACTAGCTTGGTAGTAAAGTGTATCGAAGATCGAAACGGAAAAATCAAAAAAACCAAGTTATAAAAACCTGAGTTTCTGTTAAAAAATTTTCTGGTCAAAACAAAATTTGTTATACTCCAAAAATCATCTCAGGGTTTTTAGAAGAAAGCCACCAAAAACGAGACAGCGACTCGACCAAAGAGCCGCGTTTCCGCGGCAATAGCAAGCTATTTCCGCGGAAACGCGGCCAACTTGGTGAGTTGCTGCGTCGTTTTTGGTGCAGAGAGTTTCTGACTTGGTTTTAGGATTTTTAAGATATATTATATGTGCCCAGATTTTCCAGAATAGAAATTTGTTTTTGGGGGCCTATAATTCCGTATTTTTTCCGAACTTCACTACACTTTGACTATGTTGGTTATATCTGTGATGTTCTTATGTATTGAACGTCGGCTAATCGCTATATGTCGATTAGTCGGGGTTATACATATCTGTGATCTGTGATTGTTGTTGATGGTTTGTGTATATGAACTCGTTGGATTGTCGCGGATGAATAGCCGGGGTGGATGTGAGATGAGAGTTCCTTTTTCTTCCATTCATGTAATAAAATTGTAAATTGATGTAATATTATTTGTTTGGCCCACAACCGGGTCGGGGTTGTAGCCGTCATTGTATAATTCTTTTTACTGTTTTTGCTCCTAGGATAGACCCATGGAGGGGGTGCATAAACTACCGGATATCTCGAAGTGCCGAGTGGCCTACTCATGGCGTTGAGGGAGGTTGCTTCGCTTCGGGTACTTGGCGGGTAGTTTGCCGCACCCGTAGGGGTCTTGGGTAGGGTTTTGGCTATTCATCGCGACCGTGTAATCCGTTTTTCGTTGCAGGCTCGAACGAATCGCGGGTTCCTAGTATATCCAAAGTGTTCATCTGTGATCTGGATTGGTTATCATTGCAGTATATCTATATATAATAACTATTTAGGCGTTGCTTATGTTTTACAGCCGCGCTAGCCCAGCCCCCGCTCTGTCATTAGTTAAGTAACCTAACGGGTGATGACGGGGCCCCGTGGCGAATGCGAATGGCATAAGCGTACGTCATATTTTGGTTGTTTTCTGCAATGGTAGGATTTAAATGATGGGATGCATTAAAAGAACTAATGCAAGAAAATAAACCTAAAAGACGTTGTTGGAACAATTTTTCAAAAAGCTGTTATTGCAAGGACGTTCATTTTTGTTTTGCATAGCGGTATTCGGTTGTGAATGCCCAGCACCTCAGTCGACGAGACAAGGGCCGAGATCCCTTCATCGGGAGTGACCCCTTGGACAAAAGTTTGCGTCAGGGTAATAACTTCACTATAGTCGATTATTCTTGCTTTGCATTGAGGTATTCATTTTGCAATATCCTGCACCTCATTCGACGAGGAAAGAGCCGAGATCCCTTCGCAGGGAGTGACCTCTTTAGCAAAAGTTTTCGCCACTATATTTTCAAATAGACTACCAGGTTCCTTCAACGATATCAAGTTCATTACGTTAACGGGTTTTTCGCCAAAAACCCAGCCGTAGCCCTCCGTCATTTCTTACAAGTAACACTTAGTATTCGTGCTGCGTTTGTTGACTCCGTCAAGGCGTAGTGTACGGTAGCTAAGCGCTGCTTGTTTGTATCGGTATATGGGATTGATTAGGACAGTCGTATAACCTTGTTGACTCCGTCAAGGGTTATGCGGGTGGGTTTAATGCAATCCAGATAATGACAGGTTGAACTTGACTAGGACTCTTTGATTTGTTGACTCCGTCAAGATCACTTGGGTCCTAGGGGCAAAAACAACATCGGGAGTTTCAAAAGAACTGAAACTTGCAGATTTAGCATACCTTCTGGAGTGTGGTTACTAAAGTGGATTCCATCTAGGTTATCACACAATGACAGCTGGATCCTGATCCCACTGATGAGTTGGTTTACTCTCGGGAGATTATTTCACTTAACGATCAATGCTATAAACCTAGTAGGTGTCTAGAAAGGTGTTAGCGGGGCTACGCCCCCAGGAAAAAGAGGTTCTTTAATTAAGGAACTTCGCGAAAGCGTTGGAAAACCTCCCTCGAAGTACCGACACTAGCCTGGCTGAAAGGTTAAGCAAGTATTCTGACGTGAATTAAAACCCGACTAGTTCTTCTTTTAAAAAGGTTTTAAGAAGAATTTGAGGAAACAGTGGGAGACATCCTGGTTAGATAAATTAATAAACCAATCTAATCTTGCAAGAGCATACGCTGAGTGTTTCTTTTCTCTCTCTCCAGGCAGCAACCTTTTCATGCCCTAATCAAGATAATAAAATGTATCGCTTGACCGATCCGAATTCTTATTCGGGACTGGGGAAAGTTGGTTCAGCTCTAACTTGTGACAACAGTCATGAGTGTGAGAATGGGAAAGGGGATTGTATGGATTTCCAGGATACCCAGTTGAAGAAGAAGCATGGTTTTGCATCTACTTCAGGTGTTCTTGTTATTGAGAACTGTTTTACGGTCAGCCCTACCTCCTGGGTACTAGATACCGGATCAGGATCTCATATCTGTAATTTATTACAGGGACTGAGAAAAAGTAGGAAAGTTGCATCGGGTGATATGTCGCTCAGAGTAGCGAACGGAGCACAAGTTAATGCGGCAGCCGTCGGTGAATATCACCTAGTATTGCCAAATGGCAAGACTATGATTTTGAACGATTGCTACTATGTACCCTCCATGGTTTGCAACATCATATCAGTTTCTTTACTCGATAAAGATGGATATAACTTTGTTCTTGAAAAGAATATCATGAACATTTACCTTCATAAGGTACAGGTTGCAGAGGGTACACTGCGTAATGGTATCTACGTTCTAAATCAGAATACAGTTCTCAATATACAAAACACACGCAAGAGGAAGAATTCAGATACGAATGAATCCTACTTGTGGCATTGTAGGCTTGGTCATATCGGAAAGAAAAGACTGAGTAAGTTGCATAAAGATGGACTCTTGAATACGTTCGAGTTTTCATCTTATGAAACTTGTCAGTCTTGTCTCAAAGGAAAGATGACCAAATCTCCGTTCACCGGACATGGAGAAAGAGCAAGAGAGCTCTTGGGACTCATACACAGTGATGTGTGTGGTCCGATGTCTATACATGCGAGGGGTGGGTTCTCGTACTTCATCACATTCACTGACGATCTCTCTAGGTTCGGATATGTGTATCTGATGAAACACAAATCTGAAGCTTTTGAGAAATTCAAGGAATTTAGAAACGAAGTAGAGAACTAGACAGGCAAAAGTATCAAGATCCTCCGGTCTGACAGGGGAGGGGAGTACTTAAGCACGGAATTCCTAGATTACTTAGAAGAGAATGGTATTCTCTCTCAGCTTACTCCTCCTTATACACCACAGCACAACGGTGTATCGGAGCGGAGGAATCGTACCCTATTGGATATGGTTCGCTCCATGATGAGTAGTGCTGAGTTGCCTCTTTCATTTTGGGGACATGCGCTTCAGACAGCGGCGTACCTATTGAACTATGTTCCCTCCAAATCAGTGCCTAAGACTCCATATGAAATATGGAATGGAAGAAATCCGTATCTTAAGCGATTTAAGATATGGGGTTGTCCGGCCTATGTGAAAACACAGAAACCGGACAAGTTAGAGGCACGGTCAGTTCTCTGTAAATTTGTGGGATATCCTAAAGACTCACTAGGATATCTGTTCTGCCACACTGAGGAACAGAAAGTGTTTGTATCTCGCCACGCTACCTTCTTAGAAAGGCAGTTTCTTGCAAAAGAAGCTAGTGGGAGTTCGGTAGAACTGGAAGAAATTAAGCGACCACAAAATGTAACTGAAAATTTGGAGGAACCGCTAGATTCAATGACCCCAAACGAACCTCTGCCACTCCGCAGATCTGGTAGGATTTCTCATCCGTCCGAGAGATACTACGGTTTTCTCATAGACGGGGATCGAGAAGATTGCATCTTGGAAGAAGATGACTCTACCAGTTTCAGGCAGGCCATTATCAGTAGGGACTCTGATAAGTGGCAGGAAGCAATGCAATCCGAAATGGAGTCCATGTACGCCAATAAAGTGTGGACCTTGGATATTGCTCCACCTGGGTTAAAACCCGTTGGATGAAAATGGATCTACAAAAGGAAACTTGGTGCAGATGGGCAGGTGGAAACTTATAAAGCTAGACACGTTGCAAAAGGTTTTCACCAAAGACCTGGTTTGGACTATGACGAGACTTTTTCTCCGGTGGCTATGCTCAAATCCATTCGGATCCTACTTGCCATTGCTGCCTTCCATGACTATGAAATCTGGCAGATGGATGTTAAGACGGCTTTCCTAAACGATTGTTTGGAAGAGTGCGTTTACATGGATCAACCAGAAGGTTTCGTAGACAGTGGGAGCAGCGGAAAGGTGTGCAAGTTGCTTAAATCCATTTATGGATTAAAGCAGGCATCGCGGAGCTGGAACATCTGTTTTGATGAGGCAATCAAGGAATTTGATTTCATCAAGAACGAAGATGAACCCTGTGTTTATAAGAAGATTGTAGGACGAACTGTCGTATTCCTAGTCTTGTACGTGGACGACATTCTTTTGATAGGAAATGATGTTCCTATGCTACAATCGGTCAAGCTATTTTTGTCACAAAGGTTCTCCATGAAAGACCTGGGTGATGCCTCGTACATTCTGGGGATCAAGATCTATAGAGATAGATCCAAGAAACTATTGGGACTTTCGCAGTCCAGGTATATAGAGACCGTACTAAAGAGATTTAGTATGGAGGGTTCCAAGCGCGGTAACATACCCGCATTGCACGGAATTACCCTCTCTAAGAAGATGTCTCCTAAGACTGACGAGGAGAGGGTTCGCAAGAGCACTATACCCTACGCTTCGGCGGTAGGATCTATAATGTATGCGATGCTATGTACAAGACCAGATGTAGCTTACGCACTGAACGCGGTAAGCCGGTATCAGTCAGACCCAGGGGAGGACCACTGGACAGCAGTGAAGAACATTCTCAAGTACCTGAGAAGGACTAAGGAGATGTTCCTGGTTTACGGTAATGGAGACCTCCGGGTCGAGTCCTTTGTCGATTCAAGCTTCCAGAGTGACAAAGATGACAGCAAGTCTGTCTCGGGTTTTGTGTTTACCCTCAACGGAGGGGCGGTATGTTGGAGGAGTTCCAAGCAGGATACCGTCGCAGACTCGACGATGGAGGCTGAATACATTGCTGCAAGCGATGCCGCAAAAGAGGCGGTCTGGATAAAGAAGTTCATTAGTGAACTTCAGGTGGTTCCGTCCATTGTTGACCCAATACCTTTGTATTGCGATAACAATGGGGCTATAGCTTTAGCGAAGGAACCAAGGTCCCATCAGAAATCCAGACACATCTTAAGGCGGTATCACCTGATCAGGGAGATCATTGATCGACAGGAGATCGAGGTGCGGAGAGTGCACACAAAGGACAGCACTGCGGACCCATTCACGAAGGCTTTACCCCAGACTCAGTTCGAGCGACTGATCGAGATGATAGGTCTTCGATACGCCAGTACATGGCCTTAGTGCAAGTGGGAGATTGTTAGTGTATATGCCCTAGAGGCTATTACTGTATCATACTAGTATGTATATTGCTTGATGGAAGCTTGGGATATTCACAGTTGTACAGACAATCTTGCTCAATATAGTAGTATGCTACTTGGTTTGTCTCTGCTTTAATGTGTACATGTGTTTATTATATCACCTATACGCATTAGTAGAGCCCGTAGGATCTTTGCTTGATTACCGGCGTTGTGATGGCGATCACACTCGTGGGGGCTGGGTAATCTACAAGCACATCCTTATACACGTCCCTAGTCGTGGGAGTATCGAGATAGGGCATCGATGCTCCGGAGTAGACTAGCGTATGCGCTTCTCATCCCAGCACGGGAGACGGTCTGTCCCACAGCCGTCGGTATGTCGTACTTGACATAGTATGCGGGTGCTCGTTAGGTTACGAGTATACTGGACAGGACTCGTCGGGAACTGATGGTTGGTATTATACCTATCGTCAGTTATCAGTTCCCAGGTGACATGAGTACAGCTTAGTCCCCTGACTTGTAACTGTCACTTCGCCTCGAGTGCGTTCCCACTGTTCTTTGATTACTACCCTACCACGGCTCTACTGAGTCGTGCAAACAGGTAGTAGTTGGGAGCAGTCCCGAAGCACTTGGAGGCAGTGACGGTTAGACAGGATTCGTCTCTCCCGGTATTGGGGGTTGACATCGCGCTGTGTCTAGGAGAGCCATTACACAAGTAGTCCCTGGCCAGGGCAAGCGAGATATACTGGTAGGTTCCAGTGTTATCTCAGGGTGTTCTGGGCTTCACTCTGACACGACTTGTACGGCTATTAGGGGTCTGACGCTTGCCGCCCCCCTAGGCCCGACATGCGATGTATCAGACGAACAGACCGGACTGTACGGAGATTGTCACATACAGACTCAGTAGGAGTTCGGATGGGTTTACCTCATCGGCCTTCTTATCGACATCTACCTGGGGGACCGTTACGTACAACTAGTGCCGCTTGCGGTCTGTGGTTAAACCCACTGCCAGCGTAGTGTCGAGTCTTTAGAGTCCCATACAGAGAGTTTCCCTGCACTGAGCGAAACGTGTAGAGGCCGTATGGTTTTACGGCAGGGCTGCGATCACTTACGTACACTTGTGTGCGTGTGGTGTTCGGGCAGGAAATACTAGTGGGCTTTGGTTTAAGCCGGATCCTAGTATTGCATGGATGGATTTGTTTTGTCTTCTGCGCATCCGCATTCTACGGAATACGGATGCAGGTGTGTATGCACAGTTTTCTGGAGCGATGAAGCAGGAGGAGCCTCATTAGGGTTTTGGCAGTTGGTTCGGCCAAAACCGCTATGTGGTAGGCTCATTAGGGTTTTGACAGTTGATTCGGTCAAAACCATTTTGAGACGGACTCATTAGGGTTTCGACAGTTCGTTTGGTCAAAACCATTATGAGCCGGGGACATTATTTACTAATCCTTTCATTGATAATTTTGTTATGGCTAATTACATTGACCATTTGACCATCTTGACTTTGTTGACCATTTGACCAAAGTTGACTTGGATCTTCTTAGAAGATCTA
Organism: Agapanthus africanus; assembly: GCA_030015575.1. NCBI lineage: Eukaryota > Viridiplantae > Streptophyta > Magnoliopsida > Asparagales > Amaryllidaceae > Agapanthus > Agapanthus africanus. Next base: position 282,088,483 of record JASDDO010000022.1, read on the forward strand.
AAGTATTCTTTGGTTTTCTTTTTCTTTAGTTATGATAATGGTCATGTCATTTGTAGCCATCACCTTTATCTTGATGGGATTAGTAATGATAATGTTTGTGCATTATTTGCAACCATGGTAGTTTTTCTTTTGTTCATAATATTATTCTCATTCTCTCTCTTGAAATGAGAAGCTCCATGGTTGCTAGAAAACTCCTTCTTCTTCCTCCTCTTTATTTCTCCTTTGATCTCATGTGTTGAGAGAAAAAAGATTCCATTTGACAAACACATCCATACATCTTCTCTACACATCCTAGGGCTTCTAGATTAGCAATCTCCTTGCCCTAGTTACCTCGGCTTGAGGTGGAGCTCGGTGTACATCTCTCGGGTGGATCGTCTTCGACTCAAGGAGGCCGCGGAGGTGACCGACGTCCGGATCAACCATTGAGCAAGCAAAGTGAAGAACAACAAGAAGAGAAGAACATCAAAGAAGAACAACAACAAGAAGAGAAGGAGTTCAAGTTGAGGTATAACCCCTAACCGAGTAGATACATCTCATGTTAGGATGCTAGTGTATTGTTTAGCAAAGATCCGGCTTTTACGGTCCATGTTACAAAGTCCAGAAAAATTTTTGTTTTACCGTTTCCGCAACCTCGAAAGTACCGGGAGAGGTAACGTGGACCTAACAACGATATACTCCGCTTCCATCGTCGAGTCAGCAACGGTCTCCTGCTTGGACCTCTTCCAGCACACCGCCCCTCTATTGAGGGTAAAGACATACCCTGACATGAACTTGGAGTCATCCTTGTCACTCTGGAATCTGGAGTCAGCAAAAGCCTCAATCTTGTGGTCTTTTCCGCCGTAAACCATGAACATATCATTAGTCCTTCTCTGGTACTTGAGAATGTTCTTTACTGCTATCCAGTGCTTCTCCCCTGGGTTTGACTGATACCGGCTTACCACGGTCAGTGCGTAAGCTACATCTGGTCTGGTGCACAACATCGCATACATTATAAAGCCTACCGCAGAAGCGTAGGGTATTATCGACATGCGATCCCTTTCCAAATCAGTCTTGGGAGACATCTCTTTGGAGAAGGTGATTCCGTGACAAGCCGGTAAATTACCGTGCTTAGAATCTTCCATACTGAATCTTTTCAGTATAGTGTTGATATACCTGGACTGCGAAAGTCCTAATATCGTCTTAGATTTATCACGACAGATCTGGATCCCCAGAATGTAAGAGGCATCCCAGGTCTTTCATGGAGAACTTGTGTGACAAGATTCCTCTGACAGATTGTAGCATAGGAATGTCATTTCCTATCAAGAGAATGTCATCCACGTACAAGAAGAGGAATACGACAGTTCATGCTACAATTTTATTATATATACATGGTTCATTTGGATTTTTGATAAAGTCATATTCTTTGACCGTTTCATCAAAAAAGATGTTCCAACTCTGCGATGCCTGCTTTAGTCCATAAATGGACTTAAGCAACTTGCACATTTTCCCACTGCTCCCACTCTGATTGAAACCTTCTGGCTGATCCATATAGACACATTTTTCTACATTACCATTTAGAAAAGCCGTCTTTACGTCCATCTGCCAGATCTCATAATCATGGAAGGCGGCAATGGCAAGAAGGATCCGAATGGATTTGAGCATAGCCACTGGAGAAAAGTTTCGTCATAGTCCAAACTAGGTCTTTGATGAAAATCCTTTGCAATAAGTCTAGTCTTATAGGTTTCCACCTGTCCATTTACACCAATCTTTTTCTTGAAGATCCACTTGCATCCTATGGGTTTTACCCCATCTGGAGCAAAGTCCAAATTCCATACTTTGTTGGTGTACATGGACTCCATTTCGTTCCGCATTGCATCCGGCCATCTTACTGAGTCGCCGCTCTGGATGGCCTGCTGGAAGCTAGTAGGTTCATCATTATCAATGACACAATCTTATCTATCCCCGTCTATGAGAAAACCGTAGTATCTCTTAGGAGTATGAGACGGCCTACTACTCCTGCGGAGGGGTGCGGGAATGTCCTATTCTTCTTGAACTTCTGGTTCTACCAAACTTTCATGAGTAGTTTGTGGTTCTGGAATTTCTTCCAGTTCTATTGCGCTCCCACTTGTTTCCTTTTCTAAAATCTGCTGTTCTAGAAAATGGGCATTACGAGAAACAAAAACCTTTTGTTCATCTGCATAATTGAAAAAATACCCCTTGGAGTTCTTTGGATATCCCATAAACTTACACTGTACTGATCGTGCCTCAAGTTTTTCCGCATGCTTCTTTTTAACAAAAGCTGGACATCCCCATATCTTCGGATACTGAAGATAGGCTTTCTTCCCACTCCACATCTGATATGGTGTGGTAGGCACAGTCTTGGTAGGAGCCCTGTTCAAAAGATATGCAGCCGATTCTAGCGCATAACCCCAGAAAGATCACGGTAACTCAGCATTACTCATCATGGAATGTACTATATCCAATGGGGTTCGGTTCTGTCTTTCTGATACACCATTATGCTGTGGAGTGTATGGAGGAGTAAGCTGAGAAAGAATTCCATTCTCTTTTAGGTAACCGAGGAACTCGGCACTTAAGTATTCACGATCTCGATCAGATCTCAGTGTCTTGATACTTTTGCCGGTTTGGTTTTCTACTTCATTCTTATATTCTTGAAATTTCTCAAAGGCCTCGGATTTATGCTTCCTCAAGAAAATGAATCCATACCTAGAGCATTCATCCGTAAAAGTAATGAAATATGAAAAACCGGCTCTTGCATGTGTAGACATTGGACCACATACATCGCTGTGTATGAGTCTTAAGAGCTCGCTCGCTCTTACTCCATGTCCAGTGAATGGAGTCTTTGTCATCTTTCCTTTGAGACATGATTGACAAGTGGCATAAGATTGATATTCGAACGGATCCAAATATCCTTCTTTATGTAACTTAGTTAACATTGTCTCATTGATGTGACCTAGTCTACAATGCCATAAGAAAGCCAAATTTATATCTGGAGACTTTCTTTTTAGTGTGTTCTGGACATTGAAAATCTGCAATTGGTTTAACACATATATACCGTTATCTAGTGTACCGGACCCAATCAAACCATGATTAAGGTGGATGTTAACAACATCGCTTACAAACGTGAAATCATAACCTTCTTTTGATAACAACGATACTGATATGATATTACACGTTAAACCGGGTACACAAAAACAGTTGCGCAAAACCAAAATATGTCCACTCGTCAATCCAAGGAGATAATCCCCTACAGACATAGCATTCACGCTAGCTCCGTTAGCAACCTGGAGGGTTATATCTGTTGGAGATAGTGCCCTCATAGTCAATTATTGGATCGCAGGTACGTGATTGCAATGATTGCGGAGGACCTATACCGGTAGGACAGTCTTATTCGAGATGATAGTATGCTATCTGGTTTGCCTTTATCAGTCGTGTACATGTTCAGGTGACTGATTACATGTTACACTTTGATAGAGCCCTTAGGATCTTGCTTTACCACCAACAGTATGATGGCGATCATATACGTGAGAGTTGGGTGGTTTATATGCATATGCTTAATTGTGGTCCCTAGTCGTGGGAGTTTCGAGACAGGGCATCGATACTCTGGAGTAGACTAGTGTGTACAGTCGAGACCCCGACGAGGGGCGGTGGCCGGTCTCACAAGACACTGGTGTCAGTTGGATCACCTAAGATGTATACAGGTGTTCATCGGGTTATGAGTACACCGGACAGGACTCGCCGGGAATCTGCTAGTTAGTACTATATCTATCGTCAGATAGCAGTTCCCTGGTGACATGTGTGCAGGTTAGTTCATCGACCTGAGGTCGTCATTTGTCTCGTGTGAGTTCCCACTGTGCTTTGATTTCTACCCTACCACGGCTCAAAGGAGTCGTGCAAACAGGTAGTTTTTAGGTACAGTCCCGAGCCATATGGAGGCACGTGAGCGGATCTGCAGGGGATTCGTCTCTCCCGGTATTGGTGGCGAGATCGTGCTGTGTCTAGGAGAGCCATTACACATAGCCCACGGCCGTGGCAGGATATTTACTGGTAGGTACTCCAGTAGTATCTCAGGGTGTTATTGGGCTTTACTCCAACACGACTTATACTGCTATTGGGGGTCTGACGTTGCTAGCCCACTAGGCAGATATGCGATACTCATAGACGAACGGACCGGACTGTATATACATTGTCACTGTTAGGCTCAACAGGGTTTCTGGATGAGTTCTCTCTTCAGCCTCCCTTGAGGTCAGTCCATGGGCAGCCGTTACGCATTGCTAGTGCCGCTGACGGTTTGTGGTTAAACCCACTGCCAGGGTACTGACGAGTCATTAGAGTTCCCCACAGACAGTTTCCCAAGTTCGGGCGAAACGTTGTAGAGACCGTATGGTTTTATGGCAGGGTTCGGAAAATGCACGTGCGTTTACGCACGTGTTATTTTTTGGGCTGATGATACTGGTCGGCTTTGGTTTAAGCCGGATCCGAGTATTATATTGAGTAGGTATAATATCTTTGTCTCAGTTGCATTTGTATTTGGTCGTAATACAAATGCGGGTATATTTATACAGTTACGGGGTTATCCTGAAAGTCGTTTCAGGATCACTCTTGGAAGTTGCCAGTTTCCAGTTTTCTATCAGCCGTCTTTTAACATTCGGTTAAAGACGGATTTATCTTTTCTTGGATGAGTGTGAGTCATGCTTCTAGAAAGTTCTAGAAAGGGTGACTTGACATGATGAGTCATTAGTGCTTTAATGGAGCCATTAATGCAATGGTGACTAGGTTAATGAATCACCATTTGCATTAATGAGGTTTTGTTTACTTAAGGATATTTGTTCTTGATATTTTGAGTGAGAAGCTTTTTATGGTCACCCTCTTCTCTCCTACACTCACCTCCTTCCATCAATATATGGCCGGCCCCTCCTCTCACTCTCTCACTTGAGGTTTCACTTGAAAAGATTATGATAGATTTTGGGGTGTATGGAATTTCACAGCTCATTTCATTCCATCACCCGATTCCCTCGGCAACTTCATTAACCGATCGTCCACGGATTTGGACGAAGTGAGACAAAGTCATCTACTCATTCTCTACATCATTCTTGGTCGTCTCTTTTAGCAAACTTGACGACCGAGTTGCCTCGAGTCAGAGGCGGGAGCCCGTTTAAAGGATCAGAGACGTCGTGCCACCTGGACGAGCAGCTCGGAGATCGAAGAGATCGGAGCAGCCGCAACGGAGCGTGGGATGATGGTTAAAGAACGAAGGACTCGGATCATTCGGTATTACCTTTCTACACTCTTTACAGTTTGTTAGTTTCGCAATAATGGCAGATACGGGTTAAAGTATACGATAGCGCCAGTTAAAAGTTTTTTGTTCCACATTTGGCGTCTGTAGACGGCCGGGGCGCTACCGTAGACTTACAGTGGTATCAGAGCCTTACCATTTTGCTATACTAACTTGTGCTAACACGTTTAAAATATCGATCGAACCGGAAATCAAAAACTGCAAAATCCAAGCTTGACAGTTTCTGTCGATTTTAAAAGGGTTCCCAAATTAATTTTACACATCACAGAAAATCCAGCAGGCTTTTCTAAGAACACCGACAAAATTTGGGCTCGTGATTCCACCAAGACGCCGCGGAAACGCGGCCAAACCCATGGTTTGGCCGCTCATCCGCGGCCATTTGGTGAGATCATGCTCCCAAATTTTGACAGTGTGTTCTTCTCTGGAAATTGGGGTTTTTGGTATATATCTTTTGGGCCCAGGTTTTGTTACTGTTCAACAGATGTTCGTGGGGCCCACTTTGTGATATTTGGTCGATCGAAATTTAAACATGTTAGTTTACAGTGCTTACATTATATCTCCGACCGGGAATGTCATTTGATCGGTAAACCGCGTCTGACTGCTATAGCTCTTTTAGACGGGTTTGCGAACGTGACATTCACGTTGATGTTCTGTGTTGTGCTGTGATGTTGCGGATTTGTCGTGGTGGATAGCAGTGTGCAATGGTAGTACAGGTTGAGTTTATTTGTACATTTGATATTGCGGGGCGAGCGTCCAACTTGTGGACTGCCGTCACTGCCTGTTGTATAATATTCTTTTGGGGCACGACCAGGTTGCGGTCGATGTACCTGTTGTACTATTTTTCATTTCTGTACTAGGTTCTGCCCCGCGACGGAGTGCACGGATAGCCGGGTTCGGGAGGGCAACGGGTCCGCATCTCATGGCTTTGAGAGGCAGAGGGGCCCCACTCTAGAATTGGCAGACTATTCGCCGCACTCGTAGGGGGTACAGGTTGATCCAAGGAGGGGTGCCCAAGATTACCGGATTCCGTGAAGTGCTGGGTGGTCCATTCACTATGCTGTAGGGGGCTGCCTCGCTTCAGGTTTTGGCGGGTAACTTGCCGCACCTGAAGGGGTCTAGGTTTCATTGCACAGGCTATCCACACGACAGGGGAACGTCGGGTTTCAGCAACGGCTCTGTGAAACTCGGGGATCCCAGATTATCTGTATTGTTCTGTGATGCTTATTACTTTTCTGTAATGTTGCATATTATCACGCCTGGAGCGATTATTGTATATTGGTTTATATACTATTAGATGTTGTATATGTTTTACACCCGCGCTAGTCCAGTCCCCGCTCTGTCGTTAGTTAAGTAACCTAACGGGTGATGACGGGACCCAGTGACGAATGCGGATGGCATATACGTACATTTTATTTTCGTTCTTTTCTGGTGTGATTGATTGATGGGACTGCGTTGATTTTGAATAATGCAAAGTAAAGCAAACCTGTTTACAGTTGTTGGAACAAATTTAAAATGTGTTATTGCAAAGACGTTTCCTTTTGTTATGCATAGCGGTATTCAGTGGAATATCCTGCACCTCATTCAACGGGGCAAGGGCCGATATCCCTTCACCGGGACTGACCCCTTGGGCAGAAGTTTGCGTCAGGGTAATAACTTCACTATAGTCGATTACAAGTTGCTTTGCATAGCGGTATTCAGTGGAATATCCTGCACCTCATTCCACGAGGAAAGAGCCGAGATCCCTTCATCGGGAGTGACCTCTTTAGCAAAAGGTTTTCGCCACTATATTTTAAAAAGCTATCAGGTTCCTTCAGCGATATCAAGTTCACTACGTTAAAGGTTTTTCGCCAAAAACCAGCCGTAGCCCTCCGTCACTTCTTTTGGGTATTCAGTAGTATTCAAGCTATGCATTTTAGCCAAAGTTAAGGCATAGTGTTTGGTAGCTGCTGGGTATTCATTTGTTGCATAGATAGATGAGTTAGTTTGGGACAGTCGTTCTGCCGATTGGCCAAAGTCAGGGGTATGTACGGGTGGGTTCAAATTGACAAGATAGTGACGGGTAGAACTTGGCATGTGACTTATGCCACTTTGACCAAAGCCAAGGTTATAAGAGCATGGGGTAAAAATCATATCGGGAGTTTCTAAAGAAACTGAAACTTGCCAAGAATGCGCATACCTTCTGGAGTGTGAGTAACGTGGATGCATTCCATCACGTTATCATGCGATGAGAGTTGGATCCCGATTCCCACTGATGAGTTGGTTTACTCTTCGGGTGATCCCGATTGATTCTTTTTTCTGGTTTGGAGGAGAATTTGACAGGACAGTGGGAGGTTTCTGGATTAGATAAAGTGATAACCATTCTGATCTAGGTTAGAGTGCACGCAGAGTGTTTCTTTTCTCTCTCTCTTTGGCAGCGACCTTTGACTGACCCTAGACTATGACTCAGTGACCAGGTTGACCGAACCTTCTTAAAAATACTGGCTTTTGGATTGTCTGAGTTGCATAAGTCATTGCCACTCCTTCTTTTACCCTTTGAATTTCTCAGAACACCCGTATTACTACGGATATCCACTTTCATTGGATAGATCCATCGTATGGTTATATACGAACTCGAAGGGACTTCTTCGAGGATGGATCCAGGTTCAGGAGAAATAGAATTGGTTTATTCAGTTGTCTTTTATTATCACCTTCTCTCAGGTTGCGAGGGCTCCTTGGTTTAGGAGAGTACACCTACTACGCTTATTGGATAGTCTTATTCCAAACCATAGGCTGGTGCCGAAAGGTAGGGAATGAAGAAAACCAATTAGCCTAAGTAGGGTGTGCAGAAGGTAATATGTAAAGACAAAATAAAGGGATTAGAAAGAGGGCAAAGTAAATTGCGACTGATATCATTCACGACCAAACTGCGTACTTCATCGCCACTCCCATTTCACCTTTAAAAGAATAAGGTTTTATTCAGTTGTCTTTTATCACCACCTTCTCTCGAGATGCGAGTACTCCTTGGTTTAGGAGGGTACACCTATTATGCTTACTGGAAAGTCTTCTTCCAAACCATAGGCTGGTGCTGAACGGTAGGGAAGGAAGAAAACCATTTAGCCTAACGATGGTGTACAGAAGGTAATGACTTAAGACAAAATAAAGGGATTTAGAGAGATGGCAATAAAATATACGGTTGAAGTCATGAATTGGATTATGGAAGAGGCATTGCTATGAATACCAGGATACCCCTACGAAACATTTTCATGTTTCAGTGCATTGTTAAAGAAAAACTGTTTTCCCGATTAGACACTTACTCCAGGGTGTGTATTCACCCGGTTTCATTCTCATATCTGTATGGTTTTACAGATGATGAGTGGGAGTAAGTTATTGGAAATTAAGTGATTATCCTCATTATATCGGAATTCGTTGTAATTGGTGATATTTGAGGAAATCGCCAGGGTACAGTTTTCAACCTACGACGCATAGGTTTTGAGTTGTTTAACTCAGCGGACTTATACAGAGTATTGTATGTTGTCCAGTGTCCATCAGGACAAAGGGGTTGGTGCTCGTAGTATGTTCTGTTTACTTATAACTTCTCTAGTATTTAGACATGTGTTTCGTAGAAATACAAGGTCTAAGTTTTGAGAAGTTGTGGGTATAAGAATAAAGTAGAGAACCAGGTATCACAAGTATCGGGATTCTTCAAAGAGATCGAAGATGTAGATTCTTGTGATTGGTATTCAGATGATAGTGATGGTTTTGAGAAACGTGTTTCTCTTTCAGGTTACTCATAATTGGATGGATTCCTAAGTTGAGTAATGCTGATTAGCCTTTTTCCATTAAGTTGATATGCACTGGAGACAGCTGCATGTTTTGAATATGGTTCCAATTAAATAAGTGCCAAAGTTTCTATATTGGATATAGAATAGTTCGTACCTTAAAAGATATTAAGGTACGGGGAGTTATCCAGCTTATGCTTAAAACCAGACTCTGGATAACTCAGGGCACGTTTCTGTAATGGTTGTTTATGGGTTGACCCTGGCTATGACGAGGGTTGATATTCTACCATTTGGAAGATCAATAGTGATATTGTTCTTGACTCGCCACAGTTTTAGTAAAATGGATCTTTTTCAGAAAACAGTAGTGGGAGTATGGTAGAACTGGAAGTGATTCCAGAACCACGAACGATTACAGAAAATTTAATAGAACCTATATATTCAATCAGGTTTGACATTCCAATAGCCACTCCGCAGATATGGTGGGTAACCTCAGACACCCGAGAGGTACTCCGGTAGCCTCAAGGACGGTGACAGGGAGGTTCTTATCTACCTAGACTTGACACTACTGTTGTTCCAGGATATGAGACCCGGTAGGAGGGTTGTCGTAGTCAGTGGGAGCAGCGGAATCATAGTGGGCAAGATGCTTATATCTATTTATAGACTTGAGCAGTTATAGCGGAGATAGATCATCTAATTTTGACGTGACAGTCATGGGTTTGACTTCAATCAGGATAGGGGATGGATCCGTTAAGAAGGTAGTAGGGTGTGATGTCATGGTATCTGGATGACATACACAGAGTAGGAAGTAAAACTCCTATACTACGATCGGTTGTACTGTGGTTGTCACACAGTTGTTTCTCCAGACAGGATATGGATATAATATCAGACATTATGGTTTCTAGATCTATGGTTTTAGATATGGATTTGGGTAGTTTCCCAATGTGGGTACTTTGACAGTATTCTAATGGTTTTTAGAATAGTTGACTCCTAGCATGGTGGTGTACCTGCAGGTGATGGAGTCACCCTCTCTAAAGGTATCGTATAGACTAAAGGGGAGAGGGATGTGCATGATTGACAGATCACTTGCTTAGGCAATTGAGTCAATCGTGAGATGTCAAGTACCACACCAGATGTTGTTTTTGCACTAGATGCAATAAGTTTGTATTAATCCAATCCTGGAGAAACATAAGGAAGCAGTTTTAGAACATAAGTACATGTTCTACGGATTTGATGACGGCAGCCTCTTTCGGGAGACGGTTATCATTCGAGACTTCAAAGGTGACATGGTTGACAGAGTGATTGTCAGAGTTATAGTTTATCCCTCTGACGAAGAGGGACAGTATTATGGACAGGTGGTCCAAGAGGATACTGAGGGTGGCATGGTGCCGGATACTGATTAGGTTCAGTGATCGATACAGTCTAAGAAGTTTGGATTTGGAGTTCATTTATGAAACAGGTCCCATCAGATATGCAGACATATTCTAAGACAGGTATTACTCGATTCGGGAGATGGCTTTCTCCGCGAACTTGAGATTAAGAGAGATATAGAAAGAAACACCTAGGCGGATTCACTCACTGAGGCTATTTCTCGAACACAATAGTTTTACAAACGGGCTTTGTGAAACTGATTAGTAGAGGAGTTGGATGTTCGGTTTCATACGGGCTGTGAGTAGTCGACATCGCAATAATTAGCCTTGAGTGCAAGTGGGAGATTGTTGGAGATAGTGCCCTCATAGTCAATTATTGGATCGCAGTTACGTGATTGCAATGATTGCGGAGGACCTATACCGGTAGGACAGTCTTACTCGAGATGATAGTATGCTATCTGGTTTGCCTTTATCAGTCGTGTACATGTTCAGGTGACTGATTACATGTTACACTTTGATAGAGCCCTTAGGATCTTGCTTTACCACCAACAGTATGATGGCGATCATATACGTGAGAGTTGGGTGGTTTATATGCATATGCTTAATTGTGGTCCCTAGTCGTGGGAGTTTCGAGACAGGGCATCGATACTCTGGAGTAGACTAGTGTGTACAGTCGAGACCCCGACGAGGGGCGGTGGCCGGTCTCACAAGACACTGGTGTCAGTTGGATCACCTAAGATGTATACAGGTGTTCATCGGGTTATGAGTACACCGGACAGGACTCGCCGGGAATCTGCTAGTTAGTACTATATCTATCGTCAGATAGCAGTTCCCTGGTGACATGTGTGCAGGTTAGTTCATCGACCTGAGGTCGTCATTTGTCTCGTGTGAGTTCCCACTGTGCTTTGATTTCTACCCTACCACGGCTCAAAGGAGTCGTGCAAACAGGTAGTTTTTGGGTACAGTCCCGAGCCATATGGAGGCACGTGAGCGGATCGGCAGGGGATTCGTCTCTCCCGGTATTGGGGGCGAGATCGTGCTGTGTCTAGGAGAGCAATTACACATAGCCCACGGCCGTGGCAGGAGATTTACTGTTAGGTACTCCAGTAGTATCTCAGGGTGTTATTGGGCTTCACTCCGACACGACTTATACTGCTATTGGGGGTCTGACGTTGCTAGCCCCCTAGGCAGATATGCGATACTCATAGACGAACGGACCGGACTGTATATACATTGTCACTGTTAGGCTCAGTAGGGTTTCTGGATGAGTTCGCTCATCAGCCTCCCTTGAGGTCAGTCCATGGGCAGCCGTTACGCATTGCTAGTGCCGCTGACGGTTTGTGGTTAAACCCACTGCCAGGGTACTGACGAGTCATTAGAGTTCCCCACAGACAGTTTCCCAAGTTCGGGCGAAACGTTGTAGAGACCGTATGGTTTTATGGCAGGGTTCGGAAAATGCACGTGCGTTTACGCACGTATTATTTTTCGGGCTGATGATACTGGTCGGCTTTGGTTTAAGCCGGATCCGAGTATTATATTGAGTAGGTATAATATCTTTGTCTCAGTTGCATTTGTATTCGGTCGTAATACAAATGCGGGTATATTTATACAGTTACGGGGTTATCCTGAAAGTCGTTTCAGGATCACTTTTGGAAGTTGCCAGTTTCCAGTTTTCTATCAGCCGTCTTTTAACATTCGGTTAAAGACGGATTTATCTTTTCTTGGATGAGGGTGAGTCATGCTTCTAGAAAGTTCTAGAAAGGGTGACTTGACATGATGAGTCATTAGTGCTTTAATGGAGCCATTAATGCAATGGTGACTAGGTTAATGAATCACCATTTGCATTAATGAGGTTTTGTTTACTTAAGGATATTTGTTCTTGATATTTTGAGTGAGAAGCTTTTTATGGTCACCCTCTTCTCTCCTACACTCACCTCCCTCCATCCATATATGGCCGGCCCCTCCTCTAACTCTCTCACTTGAGGTTTCACTTGAAAAGATTATGATAGATTTTTGGGTGTATGGAATTTCACAGCTCATTTCATTCCATCACCCGATTCCCTCGGCAACTTCATTAACCGATCGTCCACGGATTTGGACGAAGTGAGATAAAGTCATCTACTCATTCTCTACATCATTCTTGGTCGTCTCTTTTAGCAAACTTGACGACCGAGTTGCCTCGAGTCAGAGGCGGGAGCCCGTTTAAAGAATCAGAGACGTGGTGCCACCTGGACGAGCAGATCGGAGATCGAAGAGATCGGAGCAGCCGCAACGGAGAGTGGGATGATGGTTAAAGAACGAAAGACTCGGATCGTTCGGTATAACCTTTCTACACTCTTTACAGTTTGTTAGTTTAGCAATAATGGCAGATCCGGGTTAAAGTATACGATAGTGCCAGTTAAAAGTTTTTTGTTCCGCATTTGGCGTATGTAGACGGCCGAGGCGCTACCGTAGACTTACAATATCACCAACCTTCAGCACTCTACGGTTTCTCAGTGCTTGCAATGAATTGCATATATGAGATCCTGATCCGGTATCCAATACCCAGGAAGTAGAGTTGATTCACAGACAATTTTCAATTACAAACACACCTAAAGTCGAAGCCACAGCTTGCTTCGGGTCCTGGTTCTTGGCAATCCAAGCTTTGCAATCTTTCTTCCAATGGCCTTTCCTATGACAGTGGAAGCACTCCTCCTTTGCCGCTACTGGCACCACAACCTTTGCCTTTCTCTTAACTCCCACCTTACCAACACCACCTCCATGTTTGGTAGGGGCCTTCTTCTTCCTTCCTTTGGCCCTTGCCTTGAACCTGGAAGAGGAAGCACCACGAACAAACATAGCGGGTGTTTCCTTTGCCTTCTACAAGGTGCCCTCTGCACTCCTCAACATGTTAAGGAGTTCTGGAAGCTCAACTTCCTTACCTTGAATGTTGAAATTCAAGATAAATTGGGCGTAGGTGGAAGGAAGGGACTGAAGAACCAAGTCTGTATATAGCTCGTTCTCTAAAGTTGTTCCTAGGTCCGCGAGCTCTTCTATATAGCCAATCATCTTAAGGACATGTTCTTGTACAGATGATCCGACGGCCAGCCTTGACTGAAATAAGTTCTTCGAGGTCTCGTATCTAACTATACGAGATTGCTCTCCACACAGTTCCTTGGTGTGGAGAAATATGGATTCAAGATCCATATTCTCGTGCCTCCTATGATGTTCATTATTCATAAAGGCAAGCACGATGCATTTGGCCTTCATGCAATCTATCTCCCAGATCTTGCGGATTTCCTTATCTGCGATACTGGATTGTGGACCAGGGACAGCAGGTGTCTCAGTAGTAAGGAAATACCCCAACTTGTCATAAGTTATTGCCATCTTGACATTCCGGAACCAGTCTTTATAGTTTGGCCCTGTCAAAATATTTTTATCTAATGGTAACTTAAGGCCTGTCATGTTCTGGGTCGCTGCAATTAGGGGAGAGAGAGGAAACACTTTAGCATGATGCTCTTGCAAGTTTAGAGTGGTTTTTAGTTTATTTAAACTGGATGGCTCCCACTGTTTCTCGAATCCTCCTCAAACCAAAAAGGAAGAACTAGTCAGGACTATTCACACCGTACAATACTTGCTTAACCGTTAAGCCAGGACGGTGTCGGTACTTTGAGGGAGGTTTTACAATGCTTTCGCGAAGTTTCTTAATTAAATAATCTCTTTTCTCTGAGGGTGTATCCCTGCTGACACCTTTCTTAACACCTACTTGGTTTATAGCATTGATCGTTAAGTGACGAATCTCCTGATAAGTAGCGGATGTAAGTACACGGTAGCGCCCCAGCCGTCTAACAGACGCCAAATGCGAAACAAAAACATTTACAACTGGCGCTATCGTATACTATAACCCGGATCTGCCATTAAAGCTAAACTAACAAACTACAAAGTGGGTAGAAATGTTATACCGAATGATCCGAGTCCTTCGGTCTTTAACCATCATCCCACGCTTTGTTGCCGCTGCTCCAATCTCCTGAATCTCCAGTTTTCTCGTCCAGGTGGCACCACGTCGACGGATCTTTAAACGGGCTCCCGCCTCTGAACCGAGGCAACTCGGTCGTCAAGTTTGCTAAAAGAGATGACCAAGATGATGTAGAGAATGAGTAAAACACTTTGTCTCACTTCGTCCAAAGCCATGGACGAACGGTTAATGAAGTTGCCTTTTGAAACTGTGATGGAATGAAATGAGCTATGAAATTTCCATATACCAAAACTATATCTTATTTTCCAAAAGAACAACCACCACTCTCACAAGAAATGGGCTGGCCACATTTTAGGAGGAAGGAGGTGAGTGTAGGAGTGGAAGAGGTGACCATTAGCATTAAAGAGAAGAATGAGTCATATAATACCTTGCACTAATCATTTAATGAAACAATGATTCACCTCAACCTAGTCATCATCCATTTAATGAACAATTAATGCACTAAGCCACCTCACCATCCTAATCACCATCTAGAACCTTCTAGAAACACGACTCTCCCAAGAAAAGATAAATCCGCATTTAACCGAATGTCAAATACGGGCGATAGAAAACTGGAAACTGGCAACTTCCAAAAGCGATCCCGAAACGAATTTCAGGATAACCCCGTAATAGTATAAACATACCCGCATTTGTATTACGACCGAATACAAATGCAATGGAGACAAAGATATTATATCTACAGAGTATAATACTTGGATGCGGCTTAAACCAATGCCTACCAGTATTATCTGCCCGAAATATGACACGTGTGTAAACGCACGTGTATTTTCCGAACCTTGCCATAAAACCATACGGCTTCCACAATGTTTCGCTCGAACTTGGGAAACAGTCTGTTGGAAACTCTAATGACTCATCAACACACTGGCACTGGGTATAACCACTAGCACGTCAGAAGTACGAGTTGTATGTAACAGTTGCCTATGTATTGATTGGAAGGGAAGCTGAGGAGCGAACTCATCCATAAACCCTACTGAGCCTAACAGTGACAATATACATACAGTCCGGTCCGTTCGTCTATGAGTATCGCATATCGGCCTAGGGGGCTGGTAACGTCAGACCCCCAATAGCGGTATAAGTCGTGTCAGAGAGTAGCCCAGAACACCCTGAGATACTACTGGAGTGCCTACCAGTAAATCTCCTGCCTCGGCCGAGGGCTTTGTGTAATGGATCTCCTAGACACAGCGTCATCTCACCACCAATACCGGGAGAGACGAATCCCCTGCCGATCCACTCACTTGCCTCCATGTGGCTCGGGACTGTACCCAAAAAAGACCTGTTTACATTACTCCTTTGAGCCGTGGTAGGGTAGAAATCAAAGCACAGTGGGAACTCACACGAGACAAATGACGACCTCAGGTCAATGAACTAACCTGTACACATTTCACCAGGGAACTGCTATCTGACGCTAGGTATAATACCAACTAGCATGTTCCCGGCGAGTCCTGTCCGGTGTACTTATAACCCAATGACCACCTGTATACATCTTAGGTGAACCAACTGACAACAATGCTTGTAAGACCGGCCACCGCCCCTCGTCGGGGTCTCGACTGTATACACTAGTCTACTCTGGAGTATCGATGCCCTGTCTCGAAACTCCCACGACTAGGGACACTTTAAGGATGTGCTTATAGACCCCAGCTCCCACGTATATGATGGCCATCATACTGCTGGTAGTCAAGCTAGAATCCTATGGGCTCTATCATCATGCAATAGTGAACTAAACCATGTATACTATGATAAAGACAAACCAGACAGCATACTATCATTTCACTTGGATATAGTGCCCTCAGAGTCAATTATTGGATCGTAGGTACGTGATTGCAATGATTGCGGAGGACCTATACCGGTAGGACAGTCTTACTCGAGATGATAGTATGCTATCTGGTTTGCCTTTATCAGTCATGTACAGGTTCAGGTGACTGATCACTGTTACACTTTGATAGAGCCCTTAGGATCTTGCTTTACTACCAACAGTATGATGGTGATCATATACGTGAGAGTTGGGTGGTTTGTAAGCTTATCCTTAATTGTGGTCCCTAGTCGTGGAAGTTTCGAGACAGGGCATCGATACTCCGGAGTAGACTAGTGTATACAGTCGAGACCCCGACAAGGGGCGGTGGCCGATCTCACAAGCCACTGGTGTCAGTTGGATCACCTAAGATGTACACAGGTGCTCATTGGGTTATGAGTACACCGGACAGGACTCGTCGGGAATCTGCTAGTTGGTACTATACCTATCGTCCGATAGCAGTTCCATGGTGACATGTGTACAGGTTAGTTCATCGACCTGAGATCGTCATTTGTCTCGTGTGAGTTCCCACTGTGCTTTGATTTCTACCCTACCACGGCTCAAAGGATTCGTGCAAACAGGTGGTTTTTGGGTATAGTCCCGAGCCACATGGAGGCAAGTGAGCAGATCGGCAGGGGATTCATCTCTCCCGGTATTGGGGGTGAGATCGTGCTATGTCTAAGAGAGCCATTACACAAAGCCCACGGCCGTGGCAGGAGATTTACTGGTAGGTACTCCAGTAGTATCTCAGGGTGTTTTTAGGTTACACTCCGACACTACTTATACTGCTATTGGGGGTCTGACGTTACCAGCCCCCTAGGCAGATATGAGATACTCATAGACGAACGGACCGGACTGTATATACATTGTCACTGTTAGGCTCAGTACGGTTTCCGGATGAGTTCGCTCATCGGCTTCCCTTGAGGTCAATCCTGGGCAGCCGTTACAGACAGCTAGTGCCACTGACGGCTTGTGGTTAAACCCACTGCCAGGTTACTGATGAGTCATTAGAGTCCCCCACAGACAGTTTCCCAAGTTTGGGCGAAACGTTGTAGAGGCCGTATGGGTTTATGGCAGGGTTCGGAAAATGCACGTGCGTTTACGCACGTGTCATATTTCGGGCAGATAATACTGGTGGGATTTGGTTTAAGCCGGATCCGAGTATTATATTGAGTAGATATAATATCTTTGTCTCAGTTGCATTTATATTCGGTCGTAATACAAATACGGGTATATTTATACAGTTTTCAGTTTCCATTTTCCAGTTTCCATCACCCGTCTTTATCATTCGGTTAAAGACGGATTTACCTTTTTTTGAGATGAGTGTGGATGCTTCTAGAAAGTTCTAGAAGTGGTAAGGTGTTAAGTGACTCATTAGTGCAATTAATGATTCATTTAATGCAAGGGTGAGTTGGTTTATGTTCATTGGTTTGCATTAATTGTTCTTTGTGACTCAAGCTTTTTCATTTATGGTTATGATAAGCTTCAAGTTTATTGTCACCCTCCTTCCTTGCTCCTACCCTCACCTCCCTCTTCATATATATTGGCCAGCCCCTCCCCTTGAGGATTTGATTGATTCATTTTGGAAAAAAGATGATAGTTTCATTGTATGGAAATTTCATAGCTCATTTATTCCATCACCCGATTCGAGTGGAAACTTTATTAACCGTTCGTCCACGGCTTTGGACGTAGTGAGACAAAGTATTCTACTCATTCTCTACATCACTCTTGGTCGTCTCTTTTAGCAAACTTGACGACCGAGTTACCTCGGGTCTGAGGCGGGAGCCCGTTTAAAGATCCGTTGACGTGGTGCCACCTGGACGAGCAGATCGGAGATCGACGAGATCGGAGCAGCCGCAACAAAGCGTGGGAAGATGGTTAAAGAACGAAGGAATCGGATCGTTCGGTATAACCTTTCTACCCTCTTTACAGTTTGTTAGTTTAGCAATAATGGCAGATCCTGGTTATAGTATACGATAGCGCAAGTTAAAAGTTTTTTTCCGCATTTGGCGTCTGTTAGACGGCCGGGGCGCTACCGTAGACTTACAGTGGTATCAGACCCTCACCATTATGATTTACTAACTTGTGCTAACGCGTTTAAAACATCGATCGGACCGAATATCAAAAACTAAAAATTTTCTGTTCAATATTTCTGTTGATTTTAAATATGGTTTAAAAATTTTTTTGATGATCCCAGAAAATTGTGCAGGGTTTTTTAAGCATACTGCAAAAATACGGTCACGTGATCTCACTATACCGCCGCGGATCCGCGGCCAAACCTAGGGTTTGACCGCGCATCCGCGGCCATTATATAGGATTAGTGCTCCATATTTCTTCAGTGTGCTTTACTTGGTAAATTGTGGTTTTTGGTATATATCTTTTGGGCCCAGATTTTGTTACTGTACAGAAGATGTACGTGGCGCCCACTTCGTGATATTTAGTCGATCGAAATTTAAACATGTTAGTTTACAGTACTTACATTATATCTCCGACCGTGAATGTCATTTGAACGGTAAACCGCGTCTGATTGCTATAGTTCTTTTAGACGGGTTTGCGAACGTGACATTCGCGTTGATGTTCGGTGTTGTGCTGTGATGTTGCGGATTTGTCGTGGTGGATAGCAGTGTGCAATGGTAGTGCAGTTTGGATTTATTTGTACATTTGATATTGCGGGGCGAGCGTCCAACATGTGGACTGCCGTCACTGCCTGTTTGTATAATATTCTTTTGGGGCACGACCAGGCTGAGGTCGATGTACCCCTTGTACATATTTTTTATTTCTGTACTAGGTTTACCCCGCGGTGGGGTGCACGGATAGCCGGGTTTTGGAGGGCAACATGTCCGCATCTCATGTCTTTGAGAAGAAGAGGGGCCTTACTCTGGAATTGGCAGACTATTCGCCGCACTCGTTGGGGGTACAGGTTGACCCAAGGAGGGGTGCTCAAGTTACCGGATTCCGTGAAGTGCTGGGTGGTCCATTCACTTTGCTGTAGGGGGCTGCCTCGCTTCAGGTTTTGGCGGGTAACTTGCCGCACCTGTAGGGGTCTAGGTTTCATTGCACAGGCTATCCACACGACCAAGGGAACGTCGGGTTTCAGCAGCGGCTCTGTGAAACCCGGGGATCCCAGATTATCTGTATTGTTCTGTGATGCTTATTACTTTTCTGTAATGTTGCATATTATCACGCCTGGAGCGATTATTGTATATTGGTATATATACTATTAGATGTTGTATATGTTTTGCACCCGCGCTAGTCCAGTCCCAGCTTTGTCGTTAGTTAAGTAACCTAACGGGTAACGACGGGACCCAGTGACGGATGCAGATGGCATATACATACATTTTATTTTCGTTCTTTTCTGGTGTGATTAATTGATGGGACTGTGTTGATTTTGATCAATGCAAAGAAAAAAAAACAAACCTGTTTGGATGTTGTTGGAACAGTTTTAAAAAGTGTTATTACAAAGACGTTTCATTTTGTTTTGCATAGCGGTATTCGGTGTGAATATCCTGCACCTCATTCGACGAGGCAAGGGCCGATATCCCTTCACTGGGAATAACCACTTGGGCAGAAGTTTGGGTCAGGGTAATAACTTCACTATAGTCGATTACAAGTTGCTTTGCATCGCGGTATTCAGTTGAAATATCCTGCACCTCATTCCACGAGGAAAGAGCCGAGATCCCTTCACCGGGAGTGACCTCTTTAGCAAAAGGTTTTCGCCACTATATTTTTTTTATAAAAAGCTATCAGGTTCCTTCAGCGATATCAAGTTCACTACGTTAAAGGTTTTTCGCCAAAAACCAGCCGTAGCCCTCCGTCATTTATTTTGGGTATTCAGTAGTATTCAAGCTATGTATTTTGACCTAACGCTAAGGCATAGTGTTTGGTAGCTGCTGGGTATTCATTTGTTGCATAGATAGATGAGTTGGTTTGGGACATCCGTTCTGCCATTTTGACCAAACGCCAAGGGCATGTGCGGGTGGGTTCAAATTAACAAGATACTGACGGGTAGAACTTGGCATGTGACTTATGACATTTTGACCTAACGCCAAGGTCATAAGAGCATGGGGCAAAATTCATATCGGGAGTTTCTAAAGAAACTGAAACTTGCCAAGTATGCGCATACCTTCTGGAGTGTGATAACGTGAGTGGATTCCGTCACGTTATAATGTGATGAGAGTTGGATCCCGATTCCCACTAATGAGTTGGTATACTCTTCGGGTGATCCCGATTGATTCTTCTTTCGGGTTTGGAGGAGAATTTGATAGGACAGTAGGAGGTTTCATGATTAGATAAAGTGATAACCATTCTGATCTAGGTTAGAGTGCACGCAGAGTGTTTCTTTTCTCTCTCTCTTTGGCAGCGACCGTTGACTGACCCTAGACTATGACTCAGTGACCAAGTTGACCGAATCTTCTTAAAATACTGGCTTTTGGATTGTCTAAGTTGCATAAGTCATTGCCGCTCCTTCTTTTACCCTTTGCATTTCTCAGAACACCCAGTATTACTACGGACATCCACTTCCATTGGATAGATCCATCATATGGTTATATACGAACTTGGAGGGATTTCTTCGAGGATGGATCAAGGTTCAGGAGAAATAGAATTGGTTTATTCAGTTGTCTTTTATTATCACCTTCTCTCAGGTTGCGAGGGCTCCTTAGTTTAGGAGAGTACACCTATTACGCTTATTGGATAGTCTTATTCCAAACCATAGGCAGGTGCCAAAAGGTAGGGAATGAAGAAAACCAATTAGACTAAGTAGGGTGTACAGAAGGAAATAACTAAAGACAAAATAAAGGGATTAGAAAGAGGGCAAAGTAAATTGCGACTGTTATCATTCATGACCAAACCGCATACTTCATCGCCACTCCTATTTCACCTTTGCTTTTCCCCCCAGTTCGGGAGAAATAGATTAAGGTATTATTCAGTTGTCCTTTATCATCACCTTCTCTCAAGTTGCGAGTACTCCTAGGTATTAGGAGGATACACCTATTAAGCTTACTGGATAGTCTTCTTCCAAACCAAAGCCAGGTGCCGAACGGTAGGGAAGGAAGAAAACCATTTAGCCTAACGATGGTGTACAGAAGGTAACGAATAAAGACAAATAAAGGGATTTGGATAGATGGCAAAGAGATATACGGTTAAAGTCATGAAATGGATTATGGAAGAGGCATTACTAGGAATACCAGGATACCCCTACGAAACATTTTCATGTTTCAGTGCATTGTTAAAGGAAAACTGTTTTCCCGATTAGATACTTACTCTAAGGGTATGTATTTACCAGGTTTCATTCTCATATCTGTATAGTTTTACAGATGATGAGTGGGAGTGAGTTATTGGGAATTAGGTGATCATCCTCATTATATCGGAATTCGTTGTAATTGGTGATATTTGAGGAAATCGCCAGGGTACAGTTTTCAACCTACGATGCACAGGTTTTGAGTTATTCAACTCAACGGACTTATACAGAGTATTGTATGTTGTCCAGTGTCCATAAGGACAGAGGGGTAGGTACTCGTACTATGTTCTATTAACTTGTGACTTCTCTAGTTTTTAGACAAGTGTTTCGAAGAAATACAATGTCTAATTTTTGAGAAGTTATGGGTATAAGAATAAAGTAGAGAATCAGGTGTCACAAGTATCAGGATTCTTCAAAGAGATCGAAGATGTAGATTCTTGTGATTGGTATTCAGATGAAAGTAATAGTTTGGAGAAACTTGTTTCTCTTTCAGGTTACTCATAATTGGATGGATTCCTAAGTTGAGTAATGTTGATTAGCCTCTCTCCATTAAGTTGATATGCACTGGAGACAGCTGCATGATTGAATATGGCTCCAATTAAATAAGTGCCAAAGTTTCTATATTGGATATAGAATGGTTCATATCTTAACGATGTTAAGGTACGGGGAGTTGTCCAGCTTATGCTTAAAACCAGACTCTGGATAACTCTGGGCACGTTTCTGTAATGGCAGTTTGTGGGTTGACCCTGGCTATGACGAGGGTTGATTTTCTACCATCTGGAAGATTAATAGTGATATTGTTCTTAACTCGTCACAGTTTTAGTAAAATGGATTTTTTTCAGAAAACAGTAGTGGGGTATGGTAGAACTGGAAGTGATTCCAGAACCGCAAACGATTACGGAAAATTTAATAGGACCTATATATTCAATCAGGTTTGACATTCCAATAGCCACCCGCAGATATGGTAGGTAACCTCAGACACCCGAGAGGTACTACGGTAGCCTCAAGGACGGTGACAGGGAGGTTCATGTTTACCCAGACTTGACACTACTGTTGTTCCAGACTATGAGACCCAGCAGGAGGATAAGTATAGCGTCGTTCTAAACTAGCTTTAGAAGTGTACGTATATATTATTCTGCCAGAGGGTTGTCGTAGTCAGTGGGAGCAGCGGAAGCATAGTGGACAAGTAGCTTACGTCTATTTATAGACTAGAGCAGATATAGCGGAGATAGATCATCTAGTTTTGATGTGATAGTTATAGGTTTGACTTCATCAGAACAGGGGATGGATCTCTTAAGAAGGTAGTAGGGTGTGATGTCATGGTATTTGGATGACATACACAGAGCAGGAAGTAAAATTCCTACACTACGATCGGTTGTACTGTGGTCGTCACACAGTTGTTTCTCCAGACAGGATATGGATATAATATACGACATTCTGGTTTCTTGATCTATGGTTTTAGATCTAGATTTGGGTAGTTTCCCAATATGGGTACTTTGACAGTAATCTGATAGTTTTTACAATAGTTGACTCTTGGCATGGTGGTGTACCTGCAGATGATGGAGTCACCTTCTCTAAAGGTGCCTTACAGACTAAAGGGGAGACGGATGGGTATGATTGGCAGATCACTTGCTTAGGCAATTGAGTCAATCATGAGATGTCAAGTACCACACCACATATTATTTTTGCACTAGATGCAATAAGTTTATATTAATCCAATCTTGAAGAAACATAAGGAGGCAGTTTTAGAACCTAAGTGGATGTTCTACGGATTTGATGACGGCAGCCTCCTTCGGGAGACGGTTACCATTCCAGGCTTCAAAGGTGACATGGTTGACAGAGTGATTGTCAGAGTTATAGTTTTCCCTCTAACGAGGGACCGTATTATGGACAGTTGGTCCAAGAGGATACTGTGGGAGGCATGGTGCAGGATACTGATTAGGTTCAGTGATTGATACAGTCTAAGAAGTTTGGATTTGGAGTTCATTTTTGAACAAGGTCCCATCAGATATCCAGACATAGTCTGAGATAGGTATTACACAATTCGGGAGATGGTTTTCTCCGCGAACTTGAGATTAAGAGAGATATAGAAAGAAACATCAGGGCGGATCCACTCACTGAGGCTATTTCTCGAACACAATAGTTTTACAAACGGACTTTGTGAAACTGATTAGTAGAGGAGTTGGATGTTCTGTTTCACACGGGCTGTGAGTAGTCGACATCGCAATAATTAGCCTTAAGTGCAAGTGGGAGATTGTTGGATATAGTGCCCCCAGTGTCAATTATTAGATCGCAGGTACGTGATTGCAATGATTGCGGAGGACCTATACCGGTAGGACAGTCTTAATCGAGATGATAATATGCTATCTGGTTTGCCTTTATCAGACGTGTACAGGTTCAGGTGACTGATCACTGTTACACTTTGATAGAGCCCTTAGGATCTTGCTTTACTACCAACAGTATGATGACGATCATATACGAGAGAGTTGGGTGGTTTATAAGCTTATCCTTAATTGTGGTCCCTAGTCATGGGAGTTTCGAGACAGGGCATCGATACTCAGGAGTAGACTAGTGTATACAGTCGAGACCCCGACGAGGGGCGGTGGCCGGTCTCACAAACCACTGGTGTCAGTTGGATCACCTAAGATGTATACAGGTGCTCATTGGGTTATGAGTACACCGGACAGGACTCGCCGGGAATCTACTAGTTGGTACTATACCTATCGTCAGATAGCAGTTCCCTGGTGACATGTGTACAGGTTAGTTCATCGACCTGAGGTCGTCATTTGTCTCGTGTGAGTTCCCACTGTGCTTTGATTTCTACCCTACCACGGCTCAAAGGAGTCCTGCAAACAGGTAGTTTTTGGGTACAGTCCCGAGCCACAAGGAGGCAAGTGAGCGGATCGGCAGGGGATTCGTCTCTCCCCGTATTGGGGGTGAGATCGTGTTGTGTCTAGGAGAGCCATTACACAAAGCCCACGTCCGTGGCAGGAGATTTACTGGTAGGTACTCCAGTACTATCTCAGGGTGGTTTTAGGTTACACTCCGACACGACTTATACTGCTATTGGGGGTCCGACGTTACCAGCCCCTAGGCAGATATGAGATACTCATAGACGAACGGACCAGACTGTATATACATTGTCACTGTTAGGCTCAGTACGGTTTCCGGATGAGTTCGCTCATCGGCTTCCCTTTAGGTCAGTCCTGGGCAGCCGTTACAGACAGCTAGTGCCACTGACGGCTTGTGGTTAAACCCACTGCCAGGTTACTGACGAGTCATTAGAGTCCCCCACAGAAAGTTTCCCAAGTTTGGGCGAAACGTTGTAGAGGCCGTATGGTTTTATGGCAGGGTTCGGAAAATGCACGTGCGTTTACGCACGTGTCATATTTCGGGCAGATAATACTGGTGGGCTTTGGTTTAAGCCGGATCCGATTATTATATTGAGTAGATATTGTTAGTGTTTATGCCCTAGAAGGCCATTACTGTATCATACTAGCTTGTATATTACTTAATGGAAGCTTGGGATATTCACATGTATATAACAGTCTTGCTAAACATGGTAGTATGCTACTTGGTTTTTCTATCTTAATATGTGAGTATACGTATTGATAGAGCTCTTAGGATCTTGCTTGTCTACCAGCGTTGTGATGGCAGTCACACTAGTAGGGGCTGGGTAGTCTACAAGCACATCCTTATTCAGGTCCCTGGTCGTTGGATTATCGAGACAGAGCATCGATACTCCGGAGTAGACTAGTGTGTACGCTTCTCGTCCCAGTTGGGGAGATGGTCTGTCCCACAGCCATCAGTACGTCGTACTGGAGATAGTATACAGGTGCTCGTTAGGTTACGGGTACACCGGACAGGACTCACAGGGAACTGTTGGTTGGTTTGATACCAGTCGTCAGTGAACAGTTCCCAGGTGACATGAGTACAGCGTAGTCCGCAGACTTGACACTGCTACTTCGCCTCGAGTGTGTCCCACTGTTCTTAGATTGCTACCCTACCACGGCTCTATGGAGTCGTGCAAACAGGTAGCAGTTGGGTGCAGTCCCGAGCACTTGGAGGCAGTGGCGGTTAGACAGGATTCGTCCCTCCCGGTATTGGGAGTAGATATCGTGCTGTGTCAGAGAGCCATTACGCAAAGTCCCTGGCCAGGGCAAGCGAGATTTGCTGGTAGGTTCCAGCAGTTTCTCAGGGTGTAATGGGCTTCACTCCGACACGACTTATACCGCTATTAGGGGACTGACGCTTGCCGCCCCCCTAGGCCCGATATGCGATAGTCATGGACGAACGGACCGGACTGTATGGAGATTGTCACATCAGACTCAGTAGGAGTTCGGATGGGTTTACTCATCGGCCTTCTTATCGACAACTACCTGGGGACCGTTACGTACAGCTAGTGCCGCTTGCGGTCTGTGGTTAAACCCACTGCCAGCGTAGTAGTCGAGTCTCTAGAGTCCCACACAGAGAGTTTCCTACTCCAGGCGAAACGATATAGAGGTTGCATGGTTTTGCGACAAAGGGTTCGGACGCATACGTGCGTTTACGCGCGTACGACTTTCGGACAGATTTTACCAGTCGGCTTTGGTTTAAGCCAGTTACTGGTATCCGGTTATTGGATTTTTACAGTCTAAAGTTTTTCCGTATTTTTACGGATCGGAGGGGCGTTCTCGTAATTTTGCGAGAAGCTTCTAGAAGTGGTGACTAAGGAGGTTTAGGTGTCATTTGCATTTAATGAGTTTAGTGAGTCATGAGGGTGATTCATGCATATCATTAATGCATGATAAATGCTTAATGAGTCATGGTTATGAATCACCACTTGATATTTATGAAACTTCATTATTCATCATTTTAGTTTTACTTTAATGGATGAATTTTAAAGGTTCATATATATTATGATAGATTTACTATTCTCATAATTCTCATTCTCACCTTCTCTCTCCTCAAGCTCTCTCTCTTCAAAAGACTAATCCTCACCCTCATGTGTTGAGATCTAGGATTAGTAAGACTAATCAATCCATAACCATCTCTATATTACACCTAGCTTCTTTGATTAGCAATCCAAGAAGGTTAGTTGCCTCAAGCTTAGAGGTTTAGCTTGGAGTTTTGCTCTCGGGTGGATCGTCTATTACCTAGAGAAGGCCGAGGAGAACAAGGAGATCGTAAAGACGAAGGACTAGTATCGTTAGGTATAATCCCTAATCACTTATGAAAAGAAACTCATAAGATACGGTTATTTATAGTTTAGCTTCGATTCAAGCGGTTAGTCGATGTTCGTTGTTTAAACTTGATAAGTTTTTGTAAATTCCGCCTCCCCATAAGTACTGGGGTGTACTACATCGACTTACAGTGGTATCAGAGCCTCGCTAAACACTAAATAACTTAATCGCAAATTTGTACGAATTTCGAACGAAAAAACGAACCCGGAAAACCCTAATTCTGTTTAGTTTCTGTCGAACTTAAAATCAAGTCCTAAAATTTTTCTGGTGTGTTCAGAGAGCTAGAAAGGAGTCCAGGAGAACACCCAAGAAATTCGAGCCCATGAATCGGCAACTCGGCCGCGGATGCGCGGCGGATCGGTGGGATCCGCCGCGCTTCCGCGGCGCTTTGACCGAGTCATGGACTCGTCTTTCTTGTGTGGGTCCCCTGTGACATTTGGGGTTTTCTGGAATATTTAATTATTGCTCAGGTTACTGTTTAACAGAGCAGATTTTGGAGCAATATTGAAGTTGTTTATTCGATCGAAAAATACAGTATTTGCGTATTGGATTATATCTGTGATTGTTTAATGTGTTCGTAAACCTCCCCTAACTGCTAGTATGTCGGTTGGCAGGGGGTTGCACATTTCTGAAATGGTTATATCTGTTTGTGCATATAAACTGTATTGGACTGTTGTGGTGTATAGCCGGGGTTAGCAATGGTTTATTGATTTATTCATTTGTTGTAAATGTAATTTGTTGTAATATTATTTTCGCGGGGCACTTCCAGGTTGCGGTTGTAGCCACCGTTGTATTATTTCATTTTACTGTTTTTGCTCCTAGGACTGACCCAAGGTGGGGTACACAGACTGCCGGGTGGGTAGTTTGCCGTACCCGTAGGGGTCGAGGGTGGGGTAAACGGCTATTCATCACAACTGTGTAATTTGTCTTTTCTTGCAGGCTCAAAAGAAATACAGATTGCTTGCAAATCCAATATTGTTTATCTGTGTTCTGGAATGAATATCATTGCGTCAGACGAATGTAAAATATCTATATTTATTATAGCTATTTAGACGTCACTTATGTTTTACACCCGCGCTAGCCCAGCCCCCGCTCTGTCGTTAGTTAAGTAACCTAACGGGTGATGACGGGACCCCGTGGCGAATGCGGATGGCATAAGAGGACGTTATATTTTCGTTGTTTTCTGCAATGATAGGTTAATGATGGGACGCATTATCTATAATGCAAAGTAAAACAAACCAAAGTTTAAATCGTTGGAACAATTTAAAAAGAAACCACTCGGTTATTTTTAAAACAGATATTTTTAAATGCGGAGATTTAACCACTCCTTTTAAAAGCTATCAGGTTCCTTCGGTTATATCAAGTTCACTACGTTCACGGTTTCGCCAAAACCAGTCGTAGCCCTCCGTCGTTTCATTTGGGTATTCAGTAGTATTCAAGCTATGCATTTTGGCCAAAGTCAAGGCATAGTGTTTGGTAGCTACTGGGTTTTCATTTGTTGCATAAGATAGATGAGTTAGTTTGGGACAGTCGTATTATCATTTGACCAAAGTCAGGGGTATATACGGATGGGTTCAAATTGACAAGATAATGACGGGTAGAACTTGACATGTGACTTATGACATTTTGACCAAAGCCAAGGTCATAAGAGCATGGGGCAAAAACTTATATCGGGAATTTCTAAAGAAACTGAAATTTGCAAAGAGATGCATACCATTTGGAGTTTGATGAATGTTGGTAGGATTCCTTCAACATTATCATACGATGATATTTGGATCCCGATCCTACTGTGAGTATATGCTACTTATCAGGATATTCGTCGCTTAACGATCAATGCTATAAACCTAGTAGGTGTCCAGAAAAGTGTCAGCGGGGTTACGCCCCCAGAGAAAAGAGGTTATTTAATTAAGGAACTTCGCGAAAGCGTTGGAAAACCTCCCTCGAAGTATCGACACCGGCCTGGCTGAACGGTTAAGCAAGTATTGTACGGTGAGAATAGTCTTGGCTAATTCTTCTTTTATGGTTTGAGGAAGGATTCGAGAAACAGTGGGAGCCATCCAGTTTAGATAAACTAAAAACCACTCTAAACTTGCAAGAGCATCATGCTAAAGAGTTTTCTTCTCTCTCTCCTAATTGCAGCGACCCTGAAAATGACTGGACTTAAGTTACTTTTAGAGAAAAATATACTGACGGGGCCAAACTATAAAGATTGGCTGCGGAATGTCAAGATGGCTTTGACCTATGACAAACTGGGGTACGTCCTCACCGCTACAGCACCTGCTGTCCTTGGTCCCAAATCCAGCAATGCGGATAAGGAAATCCGTAAAACCTGGGATTTAGATTGCGCGAGAGCCAAGTGCATCGTGCTTGCCTCGATGAACAATGAACATCAGAGGAGGCACGAGGATATGTCCCTAGATGGCATATTTCTCCATACAAAGGAACTTTATGGAGAGCAATCTCGTATAGCAAGATACGAGACCTCTAAGAAACTGTTTCGAGCGAGGTTGGCTGTCGGGTCATCTGTAGGTGAACATGTCCTACAGATGATCGGCTATATTGAAGAGCTCGCGGACCTTGGGACGACTTTGGATAATGAGCTCTATACAGACCTTGTTCTCCAGTCCCTTCCTCCCACCTACGCCCAGTTTATCCTCAACTTCAATCTTCAAGGAAAAGAAGTTGAACTTGCGGAACTCCTGAACATGTTAAGGAGTGCAGAGGGCACCTTGCAGAAGGCAAGGGAAACACCCGCTATGTTTGTTGGCGGTTCATCTTCTTCCGGGTCCAAGGCTAGGGCCAAAGGAAGGAAGAAGAAGGCCGCACCCAGACCTAGAGGAGGTGTTAGTAAGGTGGGAAAGAAGGGAAAGAAAAAGTTTACAGCACCGGTAGTTGGCCTGGATGAGTGCTTCCATTGTCACAGGAAAGGACACTGGAAGAAGGATTGCAAGGCGTGGAACGCCAAGAACCAGGAACCGAAGCAAGCTGTGGCTTCGACTTCAGGTGTGTTTGTAATTGAGAATTGTCTGTCGATCAACTCTACTTCCTGGGTATTGGATACCGGGTCAGGATCTCATATTTGCAATTCATTGCAGGCACTGAGAAACCGTAGAGCGCTGAAGGAAGGTGATATGATCCTCAGGGTTGCTAACGGAGCTAGCGTGGGAGCTGCGTTCGTCGGGGATTATCACCTAGGATTGACGAGTGGACACATTTTGGTTTTACATAACTGTTATTTTGTACCCAGCTTAACGTGTAATATCATATCAGTTTCCTTGTTATCAAATAAAGGTTATGATTTCACGTTTGTAAGAGATGTTGTCAACATCCACCTTAATCATGGTTTGATTGGGTCCGGTACTCTAAATAACGGCATATATGTGTTAAACCAACTCCAAATTTTCAATGTCCAGAACACACTAAAAAGAAAGTCTCCAGATTTAAATAAAGCTTTCTTATGGCATTGTAGACTGGGTCACATCAATGAGAGAAGGTTGACTAAGTTGCATAGAGAAGGATATTTGGACACGTTCGAATATCAAACTTATGACACTTGTCAATCTTGTCTCAAAAGAAAGATGACAAAGACTCCATTTACTGGACAAGGAGTAAGAGCGAGCGAGCTCTTAGGACTCATACACAGTGATGTATGCGGTCCAATGTCTACACATGCAAGAGGTGGTTATTCCTACTTCATTACTTTTACAGATGATTTCTCTAGGTATGGATATGTTTTCTTAATGAAACATAAATCCGAGGCTTTTGAGAAATTCCAAGAGTATAAGAATGAAGTAGAAAACCAAACCGGCAAAAGTATTAAGACACTAAGATCTGATCGAGGTGGAGAATACTTAAGTGTCGAGTTCCTAGGTTACCTAAAAGAGAAAGGAATTCTCTCTCAGCTTACTCCTCCATACACTCCACAGCATAACGGTGTATCGGAGAGACGGAATCGAACCCTATTGGATATGGTACGATCCATGATGAGTAATACTGAGTTACCGCGATCTTTCTGGGGTTATGCGCTTGAATCAGCGGCATATCTTCTGAACAGAGCTCCTACCAAGACTGTGCCTACCACTCCATATCAGATGTGGACTGGGAAGAAACCCCATCTTCAGCATATGAAGATTTGGGGATGTCCAGCTTTTGTTAAAAAGCAGCATGTGGACAAGCTCGAGGCACGCTCAGTACTGTGTAAGCTTGTGGGATATCCAAAGAACTCCAAGGGATATTATTTCTATTACGCAGAGGAACAAAAGGTTTTTGTTTCTCGTCATGCCCACTTCTTAGAAACTGAATTTTTAGAAAATCAGAAGAGTGGGAGCGAAGTAGAACTGGAAGAAATTCCAGAACCACAAGCTGTTACTGAAAGTTTGGTAGAACCAGAGGTTCAAGAAGAACAGAACATTCCCGCACCCCTCCGCAGGAGTAGTAGGCCGTCTCGTCCGCCTGAGAGATACTACGGTTTTCTCATAGATGGGGATAGAGAGGATTGCATCATAGATGATGATGAACCTACTGACTTCAGGCAGGCCATCCAGAGCGGCGACTCGGTACGATGGCTAGATGCAATGCGGACCGAAATGGAGTCCATGTACACCAACAAAGTATGGACTTTGGACTTTGCTCCAGATGGGGTAAAACCCATAGGATGCAAATGGATCTTCAAGAAAAAGATTGGTGTAGATGGACAGGTGGAAACCTATAAGGCTAGACTTGTTGCAAAGGGTTTTCGTCAAAGACCTGGTTTGGACTATGATGAAACCTTTTCTCCAGTGGCTATGCTCAAATCCATTCGGGTCCTTCTTGCTATTGCTGCCTTCCATGATTATGAAATCTGGCAGATGGACGTAAAGACGGCTTTTCTGAATGGAAATTTAGAAGAGAGCGTCTATATGGATCAGCCAGAGGGTTTCAATCAGAGTGGGAGCAGCGGGAAAGTATGCAAGCTGCTTAAGTCTATTTATGGACTAAAGCAGGCATCGCGGAGTTGGAACATCTGTTTTGATGAGACAGTCAAAGAATATGACTTTATCAAAAATCCAGATGAACCGTGCATATATAGTAAAGTTGTGGCCAGAAGTGTCGTATTCCTCGTCTTGTACGTGGATGACATTCTATTGATAGGAAATGACATTCCTATGCTACAATCTGTCAAAGGATTCTTGTCACACAGGTTCTCCATGAAAGACCTGGGTGATGCCTCTTACATTCTGGGGATCCGGATCTATCGTGATAGATCCAAGAGGATGTTGGGACTTTCGCAGTCCAGGTATATCGACACTGTACTGAAAAGATTCAGTATGGAAGATTCAAAGCGCGGTAATCTACCGGCTTGTCACGGAATCACCCTCTCTAAAGAGATGTCTCCCAAGACTGATTTGGAAAGGGAACGCATGTCTATTATACCCTACGCTTCTGCGGTAGGCTCTATAATGTATGCGATGTTGTGTACCAGACCAGATGTAGCTTACGCACTAAGCGTGGTAAGCCGGTATCAGTCAGACCCAGGGGAGAAGCACTGGATAGCAGTAAAGAACATTCTCAAGTACCTGAGGAGGACTAAGGAGATGTTCTTGGTTTACGGCGGAAAAGACCTCAGGTTGGAGGCCTTTGCTGATTCCGGCTTCCAGAGTGATAAGGACGATTCCAAGTCCATGTCGGGTTATGTCTTTACCCTCAATGGAGGGGCGGTGTGCTGGAAGAGCTCCAAGCAGGACACCGTTGCTGACTCGACGATGGAAGCGGAGTATATAGCTGCTTGCGATGCCGCAAAAGAAGCAGTCTGGATGAAGAAGTTCCTAACAGAACTTCAGGTGGTTCCTACCATAGTTGATCCAATACCTCTGTATTGCGACAACAACGGAGCTATAGCTTTAGCGAAGGAACCAAGGTCCCATCAGAAGTCCAGACACATCTTGAGGCGGTATCACCTGATCAGGGAGATCATTGATCGTCAGGAGATCGAGGTTCGGAGAGTTGCTTCAGAAGAGAACATAGCTGATCCATTCACGAAGGCCCTTCCTCAGATTCAGTTCGAGAGGCTACTCGAGATCATTGGTCTGCGATATGCCAGTACATGGCCCTAGTGCAAGTGGGAGATTGTTAGTGTTTATGCCCTAGAAGGCCATTACTGTATCATACTAGCTTGTATATTACTTAATGGAAGCTTGGGATATTCACATGTATATAACAGTCTTGCTAAACATGGTAGTATGCTACTTGGTTTTTCTATCTTAATATGTGAGTATACGTATTGATAGAGCTCTTAGGATCTTGCTTGTCTACCAGCGTTGTGATGGCAGTCACACTAGTGGGGGCTGGGTAGTCTACAAGCACATCCTTATTCAGGTCCCTGGTCGTTGGATTATCGAGACAGAGCATCGATACTCCGGAGTAGACTAGTGTGTACGCTTCTCGTCCCAGTTGGGGAGATGGTCTGTCCCACAGCCATCAGTACGTCGTACTGGAGATAGTATACAGGTGCTCGTTAGGTTACGGGTACACCGGACAGGACTCACAGGGAACTGTTGGTTAGTTTGATACCAGTCGTCAGTGAACAGTTCCCAGGTGACATGAGTACAGCGTAGTCCGCAGACTTGACACTGCTACTTCGCCTCGAGTGTGTCCCACTGTTCTTAGATTGCTACCCTACCACGGCTCTATGGAGTCGTGCAAACAGGTAGCAGTTGGGTGCAGTCCCGAGCACTTGGAGGCAGTGGCGGTTAGACAGGATTCGTCCCTCCCGGTATTGGGAGTAGATATCGTGCTGTGTCAGAGAGCCATTACGCAAAGTCCCTGGCCAGGGCAAGCGAGATTTGCTGGTAGGTTCCAGCAGTTTCTCAGGGTGTAATGGGCTTCACTCCGACACGACTTATACCGCTATTAGGGGACTGACGCTTGCCGCCCCCCTAGGCCCGATATGCGATAGTCATGGACGAACGGACCGGACTGTATGGAGATTGTCACATCAGACTCAGTAGGAGTTCGGATGGGTTTACTCATCGGCCTTCTTATCGACAACTACCTGGGGACCGTTACGTACAGCTAGTGCCGCTTGCGGTCTGTGGTTAAACCCACTGCCAGCGTAGTAGTCGAGTCTCTAGAGTCCCACACAGAGAGTTTCCTACTCCAGGCGAAACGATATAGAGGTTGCATGGTTTTGCGACAAAGGGTTCGGACGCATACGTGCGTTTACGCGCGTACGACTTTCGGACAGATTTTACCAGTCGGCTTTGGTTTAAGCCAGTTACTGGTATCCGGTTATTGGATTTTTACAGTCTAAAGTTTTTCCGTATTTTTACGGATCGGAGGGGCGTTCTCGTAATTTTGCGAGAAGCTTCTAGAAGTGGTGACTAAGGAGGTTTAGGTGTCATTTGCATTTAATGAGTTTAGTGAGTCATGAGGGTGATTCATGCATATCATTAATGCATGATAAATGCTTAATGAGTCATGGTTATGAATCACCACTTGATATTTATGAAACTTCATTATTCATCATTTTAGTTTTACTTTAATGGATGAATTTTAAAGGTTCATATATATTATGATAGATTTACTATTCTCATAATTCTCATTCTCACCTTCTCTCTCCTCAAGCTCTCTCTCTTCAAAAGACTAATCCTCACCCTCATGTGTTGAGATCTAGGATTAGTAAGACTAATCAATCCATAACCATCTCTATATTACACCTAGCTTCTTTGATTAGCAATCCAAGAAGGTTAGTTGCCTCAAGCTTAGAGGTTTAGCTTGGAGTTTTGCTCTCGGGTGGATCGTCTATTACCTAGAGAAGGCCGAGGAGAACAAGGAGATCGTAAAGACGAAGGACTAGTATCGTTAGGTATAATCCCTAATCACTTATGAAAAGAAACTCATAAGATACGGTTATTTATAGTTTAGCTTCGATTCAAGCGGTTAGTCGATGTTCGTTGTTTAAACTTGATAAGTTTCTGTAAATTCCGCCTCCCCATAAGTACTGGGGTGTACTACATCGACTTACAGATATAATATCTTTGTCTCAGTTGCATTTGTATTCGGTCATAATACAAATGCGAGTATATTTATACAGTTTTCAGTTTTCATCACCCGTCTTTATCATTCGGTTAAAGACGGATTTATCTTTTCTTGAGATGAGTGTGGATGCTTCTAGAAGGTTCTAGAAGTGGTGAGGTGTTAAGTGACTCATTAGTGCAATTAATGATTCATTTAATGCAAGGGTGAGTTGGTTTATGTTCATTGGTTTGCATTAATTGCTCTTTGTGACTCATGCTTTTTCATTTATGGTTATGATAAGCTTCAAGTTTATTGTCACCCTCCTTCCTTGCTCCTACCCTCACCACCCTCTTGATATATATTGGCCGGCCCCTCCCCTTGAGGATTTGATTGATTCATTTTGGAAAAAAGATGATAGTTTCATTGTATGGAAATTTCATAGCTCATTTATTCCATCACCCGCTTCGAGTGGCAACTTCATTAACCGTTCGTCCACGGCTTTGGACGAAGTGAGACAAAGTATTCTACTCATTCTCTACATCACTCTTGGTCGTCTCTTTTAGCAAACTTGACGACCGAGTTGCCTCGGGTCAGAGGCGGGAGCCCGTTTAAAGATCCGTTGACGTGGTGCCACCTGGACGAGCAGATCGGAGATCGACGAGATCGGAGAAGCCGCAACACAGCGTGGGATGATGGTTACAGAATGAAGGACTCGGATCATTCGGTATAACCTTTCTACCCTCTTTACAGTTTGTTAATTTAGCAATAATGGCAGATCCTGGTTATAGTATACGATAGCGCAAAGCGCAAGTTAAAAGTTTTTGTTCCGCATTTGGCGTCTGTTAGACGGCCGGGGCGCTACCGTAGACTTACAATTTCGAGCAAGACTGTTATATCGGTATAGGTCCTGTCTCAATCATTGCAATCACATACCTGCAATCCAATAATTGACTTTGAGGGTACTATATCCAACAATCTCCCACTTTCACTTAAGGCTAATTATTGCGATGTCGCATACTCACAGCTCGTGTGATACCGAACATCCAACTCCTCTACTAATCAGTTTCACAAAGCTAGTTTGTAAAACTTTTGTGTTCGAGAAATAGCCTCAGT
This sequence comes from Agapanthus africanus, assembly GCA_030015575.1. Lineage (NCBI taxonomy): Eukaryota > Viridiplantae > Streptophyta > Magnoliopsida > Asparagales > Amaryllidaceae > Agapanthus > Agapanthus africanus. The sequence goes on from JASDDO010000022.1 coordinate 282,124,274, forward strand.
GAGTGGATCCGCCCTGATGTTTCTTTCTATGTTTCTCTTAATATCAAGTTCACGGAGAAAGCCATCTCCCGAATCGAGTAATACCTGTCTTAGAATATGTCTGGATATCTGATGGGACCTAGTTCATAAATGAACTCCAAATCCAAACTTCTTAGACTGTATCGACAACTGAAACTAATCAGTGTCCAGCACCATGCCTCCCACAGTATCCTCTTGGACCACCTGTCCATAATATTGTCCCTCATTAGAGGGAAAACTATAACTCTGACAATCACTCTGTCATCCATGTCACTTTTGAAGCCGGGAATGATAACCGTCTCCCGAAGGAGGCTGTCGTCATCAAATCCATAGAACATACACTTATGTTCTAAAAAACTGCTTCCTTATGTTTCTTCTGGATTGGATTAATATAAACTTATCGCATCTAGTGAAAAAAACAGCATCTGGTGTGGTACTTGACATCTCATGATTGACTCAATTGCCTAAGCAAGTGATCTGCCAATCATGCACATCCCTCTCCCCTTTAGTCTATAAGACACTTTTAGAGAGGGTGACTCCATCACATGCAGGTACACCACCATGCCAGGAGTCATATATTCTAAATACCTTTAGAATACTATCAATGTACCCATATTGGGAAACTGCCTAAATCAAGATCTAAAACCATAGATCCAGAAACCAGAATGTCTGATATTATATCCATATCCTTTGTGGAGAAACAACTGTGTAACGACCACAGTACAACCGATCGTAGTATAGGAATTTTACTTCCTACTCTGTGTATGTCATCCAAATATCAGGACATCACACCCTACTACCTTCTTAACAGATCCATCCCCTATTCTGATGAAGTCAAAGCCATGACTATCACATCAAAATTAGATGATCTGTCTCCGCTATATCTGCTCAAGTCTATAAATAGACATAAGCTACTTGCCCACTATGCTTCAGCTGCTCCCACTGACCACAACAACCCTCTGGCAGAATAATATATACGTGCACTTCTAAAGCTAGTTTAGAATGATGCTATACATAACCTCCTGCCGGGTCTCATAGCCTGGAACAACCATAGTGTCAAGTCTGGGTAAACAAGAACCTCCCTGTCACCATCCTTGAGGCTACCTGAGTACCTCTCGGGTGTCTGAGGTTACCCACCATATCTGCGGAGTGGCTAATGGAATGTCAAACATGATTGAATATATAGGTCCTATTAAATTTTCCGTAATCGTTTGCGGTTCTGGAATCACTTCCAGTTCTACCATACTCCCACTACTGTTTTCTGAAAAAATCCATTTTACTAAAACTGTGGCGAGTCAAGAACAATATCACTATTGATCTTCCAGATGGTAGAAAGTCAACCCTCGTCAAAGCCAGGGTCAACCCACAAACTGCCATTACAGAAACGTGCTTTGAGTTATCCAGTGTCTGGTTTTAAGCATAAGCTGGACAACTCACCGTACCTTTACATCGTTAAGATATGAATCATTCTATATCCAATATAGAAACTTTGGCACTTATTTAATTGGAACCATATTCTAATCATGCAACTGTCTCCAGTGCATATCAACTCAATGGAGAAAGGCTAATCAGCATTACTCAACTTAGGAATCCATCCAATTATGAGTAACCCGAAAGAGAAACAAGTTTCTCAAAACCATTACTATCAACTGAATATCAGTCACAAGAATCTACATCTTCGATCTCCTTGAAGAATCCCGATACTTGCGACACCTGGTTCTCTACTTTATTCTTATACCCACAATTTCTCAAAACTTAGACCTTGTATTTCTACAAAACACTTGTCTAAAAACTAGAGAAGTCACAAGTAAACAGAACATAGTACGAGGACCTAACCCTCTGTCCTGACGGACACTGGACAACATACAATACTCTCTATAAGTCCGCTGAGTTGAATAACTCAAAAGCTGTGCGTCATAGGTTGAAAAACTGTACCCAGGCGATTTCCTAAAATATCACCAATTACAACGAATTCCGATATAATGAGGATGATCACCTAATTCCCAATAATTTACTCCCACTCATCATCTGTAAAACCATACAGATATGAGACTGTAAGTCGATGTACTTCACCCCAGTACTTGTGGGGAGGCGGAATTTTCAAAAACTTATCAAGTTTAAACAACGAACATCGACTAACCGCTTGAATCGAAGCTAAACTATAAATAACCGTATTCAAATGAGTTTCTTCTCACAAGTGATTAGGGATTATACCTAATGAAACCGGTCCTTCTTCTTTACGTCCTCCTTTGTTCTCCTCGGCCTTCTCTAGGTAGTAGACGATCCACCCGAGAGCGAAACTCCAAGCTAAACCTCTAACTTGAGGTAACTAATCAACTTTGATTGCTAATCAAAGATGAGAGGATGATATAGAGTGAAGGTTATGGATTGTTTAGTCTAACTAATCCTTTGATCTCAACACATGAGGATTAAGGATTAGGGTTTGAAGATGAGAGCTTGAGGAGAGAGAATGTGTGATAAGATAATGAGAGAAGAGAGAGAGTGTATCATAATATTATGAAGCATTCTTTTTAAAGAATAATCAATAAAGGAAATGAATAAGCATGCTTCATAAAATATCTTGTGATGATTCATTAGCATGAGTCATTAAGCAATAAATGTGCATTAATGAAGTGAATGAATCACCACCATGACTCACTCTCTTATCCAAAAGAAACCTCCTTAGTCACATCTTCTAGAAGCTTCTCGAGTAATTACGAGAACGCCCCTCCGATCCGTAAAAATACGGAAAAACTTTAGACTGTAAAAATCCAATAACCGGATACCAGTAACTGGCTTAAACCAAAGCCGACTGGTAAAATCTGTCCGAAAGTCGTACGCGCGTAAACGCACGTATGCGTCCGAACCCTTTGTCGCAAAACCATGCAACCTCTATATCGTTTCGCCTGGAGTAGGAAACTCTCTGTGTGGGACTCTAGAGACTCGACTACTACGCTGGCAGTTGGTTTAACCACAGACCGCAAGCGGCACTAGCTGTACGTAACGGTCCCCAGGTAGTTGTCGATAAGAAGGCCGATGAGAAAACCCATCCGAACTCCTACTGAGTCTTATGTGACAATCTCCATACAGTCCGGTCCGTTCGTCCAAGACTATCGCATATCGGGCCTAGGGGGGCTGCAAGCGTCAGTCCCCTAATAGCGGTATAAGTCGTGTCGGAGTGAAGCCCATTACACCCTGAGAAACTGCTGGAACCTACCAGCAAATCTCGCTTGCCCTGGCCAGGGACTTTGCGTAATGGCTCTCTGACACAGCACGATATCTACTCCCAATACCGGGAGGGAAGAATCCTGTCTAACCGCCACTGCCTCCAAGTGCTCGGGACTGCACCCAACTGCTACCTGTTTGCACGACTCCTTTGAGCCGTGGTAGGGTAGCAATCTAAGAACAGTGGGACACACTCGAGGCGAAGTAGCAGTGTCAAGTCTGCGGACTACGCTGTACTCATGTCACCTGGGAACTGTTCACTGACGACTGGTATCAAACCAACCAACAGTTCCCTGTGAGTCCTGTCCGGTGTACCCGTAACCTAACGAGCACCTGTATACTATCTCCAGTACGACGTACTGATGGCTGTGGGACAGACCATCTCCCCAACTGGGATGAGAAGCGTACACACTAGTCTACTCCGGAGTATCGATGCTCTGTCTCGATAATCCAACGACCAGGGACCTGAATAAGGATGTGCTTGTAGACTACCCAGCCCCCACTAGTGTGACTGCCATCACAACGCTGGTAGACAAGCAAGATCCTAAGAGCTCTATCAATACGTACACTCACATATTAAGATAGAAAAAACCAAGTAGCATACTACCATGTTTAGCAAGACTGTTATATACATGTGAATATCCCAAGCTTCCATTAAGTAATATACAAGCTAGTATGATACAGTAATGGCCTTCTAGGGCATAAACACTAACAATCTCCCACTTGCACTAGGGCCATGTACTGGCATATCGTAGACCAATGATCTCGAGTAGCCTCTGTAAGTGCACGGCGGCGCCCCGGCCGTCAACCCGACGGCCAAACGCGGAAGCGGTGAAAAACTTAAATTTTTGCGGACTTTGCAAACCGGCACCACCGCGCACTAAACCCCGGATCGTGCCATTAAACTAGATCTAGCTAACTAGAAGATTGGTTAGAGATGTACCGACAGATCCGAGTCCTCCGGTCTTCTCGTCGTCGTCCCGATCTCCCGCGGAATGTCCGGTCTCCACCTCGTCGCCGGAAGGGCACCACGTAGCCGGATTCTTTTCCGGGCTCCCACCTCAATACCGAGGCAACTCGGGCGCGAAGTTGGCTAGCCGACGCGTCCAAGATTAGCTGTAGAATAATATAGGAAACTTGTCTCTTGGGGTTTATGATATAGTTGCCATGATGGAGGAATTTGCACAAAGATATTCATGGATCAAAACTTGATGAAGAATGGAGCCTCCTAGCAAATGAGCTCGGCCAAGCCATTTTATGCTCACTGGAAAAAATGAAGTGAAGAAGTATTTTTGGTGCTCTGTTGAATTCTATATGGGTGAACTCTTTAATTAAAAAACCATGCAAATGAAAACCATTCTTCACAGCACACACACACACATAGAAGAGGGGCCCACGAAATTAAGCATCAAAGAAATAAATCCTTATTCAAATCATCCTCCAGCACACTCCAAATTAAATCATTCCTTTATCTTAATTCAATCCATTAAACAAAGGAAATGAAACCACTCAAAAATCCTCACTCCTATTCCCAACAGTGGCCGGCCCATCACTAACCCAAACAGTGGCCGGCCCCACCACTAAAGCAATAACCCATACCTTCTCAACCTTACTTTATTTAATGCAAGGGATGGAGCATGGAAAAATGCAAAGAACCCCTCCATAAGATATTATTTGCAAACTGCAAATAATACCCCCTTCCATCGGAAAGGTCCGGCCGGCAAAGAACAAAGAAAAACCGGCCGGAACGGAATGCAAACTGGCAACTCCAGAAAACTGGTCCCGTAATAAATTACAGGAAAACCCCGATACTGTGCATACACACCCGCATTTGTATTCCGTCCGGATACAAATGCAAAAAGACAAAACTACACTATCAAATACTAAGATCCGGCTTAAGCCAAAGCCGGCTAGTAAAAACCGTCCGATCACCATCCGTGCAATACCGCACGTATCTGATCGAACCCTGCCATATCTCCATACGGCCTCTACAGCGTTTCGCCCGAAAGCTGAGTAACTGAAAGTGTGGTAGACTCTAAAGACTCGTCAATACTATGGCTGTGGATTTAACCACTAGCACGTCAGAGGTATAAGCCAATACGTGACGGGCCACCAGCTATTGACTAAAAGGGACGTCGATGAGGAAGCTCACCCCGACACCCAACTGAGCCTGTCAGTGACAATATCCGTACAGTCCGGTCCGTTCGTCTATGAGCATCGCATGGCGGGCCTAGGGGGTTGGTAAAAGTCAGACCCCCAAAAGCGGTACAAGTCGTGTCGGAGTGTAGCCCAGAACACCCTGAGATACTACTGGAATACCTACCAGTAAATCTCCTGCCTTGGCCAAGGTCTTTGTGTAATGGCTCTCCTAGACACAGCGCGACCTCACCCCCAATACCGGGAGAGACGAAACCCCCGAAGATCCGCTCACTGCCTCCATGTGGCTCGGGACTGTACCCAACTAAAACCTGTTTGCACGACTCCTTTGAGCCGTGGTAGGGTAGTAATCAAAGTACAGTGGGAACTCACACGAGACAAATGACGATCCCCAGGTCGATGAACTAACCTGTACACATGTCACCTGGGAACTGCTATCTGACGTCAGGTATAAGACCAACTAGCATGTTCCCGGCGAGTCCTGTCCGGTGTACTCATAACCCAATGAGCACCTGTATACATCTTAGGTGAACCAACTGACACCAATGGCTTGTGAGACCGGCCACCGCCCCTCGTCGGGGTCTCGACTGTATACACTAGTCTACTCTGGAGTATCGATGCCCTGTCTCGAAACTCCTACGACTAGGGACCTTTTAAGGATGTGCTTATAGACTACCAGCTCCCACGTATATGATCGCCCTCATACTGCCGGTAGTCAAGCAAGAATCCTAGGGGCTCTATCAACGTGCAATAGTGATCTGTCAGGTCACCTAAAGCAGTACACGATGATAGAGGTAAACCAGATAGCATACTATCATCTCGAGTAAGACTGTCCTACCGGGATAGGTCCTCCCTCAATCATTGCAATCACGTGCCTGTGATCCAATAATTGACTCTGAGGGCACTATCTCCAACAATCTCCCACTTGCACTCAAGGCTAATTATTGCGATGTCGCATACTCACAGCCCGTGTGATACCGAACACCCAACTCCTCTACTAGTCAGTCTCACAAATCCCGTTTGTGAAACTATTGCGGTCGAGGAATAGCCTCAGTGAGTAGATCCGCCTAGAAGTTTCTTTCTATGTCTCTCTATATCTCAAGTTCGCGGAGAAAGCCATCTCCTGAAATGAGCAATACCTGCCTTAGAATGTCTGGATGTCTGATGGGACGTAGCTCATAAATGAACTCCAAATCCAAACTTCTTAGACTGTATCTTCAACTGAACTTAATCAGTATCCTGCGCCATGCCACCCTCAGTATTGCCTTGGATCAGCTGTCCAAAATACTGCCCCTCGTCAGAAGGAAAAACTATAACTCTGACAACCTCCTTGTCGTCCAGGTCACCTTGGAAGCCTGGAATGATAACTGTTTCCCGAATAGGGCTTTCGTTATCATATCCCTAGAACATCCACTTATGTTCTAAAACCGCTTCCGACTGTTTCTCCAGGATTGGATCAATATCAACTTATTGCATGTAATGCAAGAACAACATCTGGTGTGGTACTTGACATCTCATGATTGACTCAATTGCCTAAGCAAGTGATCTGCCAATCATGAGTATCCCTCTCCCCTTTAGTCTATAAGAAACCTTTAGAGAGGGTGACTCCATTACCTGCAGGTACACCACCATGCCAGGAGTCGTCCATTCTAAATACTCATAGAATGCTGTCAAGGTACCCAGATTAGGAAACCACCCAAATCTAGATCTAAAACCATAGATCTAGTAACCAGAATGTCTGATATAATGTCCAAGTCCTTTGTGGAGAAACCACTGTGTGACGACCAAAATATAACCGATCATAGTATAGGAGTTTCCTTTCCTACTACCTTCTCAACAGATCCATCCCCTATTCTGATGACGTCAAACCTATGACTGTCACATCAGAAACAGATGATCTATCTCCGCTACATCTGCTTTAGTCTATAAATAGACACAAGCCTGATGTCCACCAATGCTTCCGCTGCTCCCACTGACTACGACAACCCTCTGGTAGAGTCATATAGACGTGCACTTCCAAAGCAAGTTTAGAACGACTCTATACTCATCCTCCTGCCGGGTCTCGCAGCCTGGAACAACAACAATGGCAAGTGTGGGTAAACAAGAACTTCCCTGTCACCGTCCTTGAGGCTACCTGAGTACCTCTCGGGTGCCTGAAGTTACCCACCTTATCTGCGGAGTGGCCAATGAAATGTCAAATCAGATTGAATCTTTAGGTTCCTTATCAAATCCTCAGTAATCGTTTGCGGTTCTGGAATCACTTCCAGTTCTACCATACTCCCACTACTGTTTTTGGAAAAAAAAACCCATTTTTGATAAAACTGTGGCGAGTCTTGAACAATATTTCTATTGATCATCCAGATGGTAGAAAGTCAACCCGCGTCATAGCCTGGGTCAACCCACAAACAGCCATTACAGAAACGTGCCTTGAGTTGTCCAGTGTCTGGTTTTAAGCATAAGCCGGACAACTCCCCGTACCTTAACAACGTTAAGATATGAACTGTTCTACATCCAATATAGAACCAGAGGCACTGATTTAATTGAACCAGATTCAAATCATGCAGCTATCTCCAGTGCATGTCAACTAAATGGAAGGAGGCCGATCAGCGTTACTCAACTTAGGAATGCTTCCAATTATGAGTAACCTGAAAGAGAAGCAAGTTCTCTTAATCATTACTATCAACTGAATACCATACACAAGTATCTACATCTTCGATCACTTTGAAGAATCCCGATACTTGCAACACCTGGTTCTCTACTTTATTCTTATACCTATAACTTCTCAAAACTTCGACCCTGTGTTTGTACGAAACACCTGTCTAAGAACTAGAGAAATCATAAGTAAGCAGAATACAGTATGAGGACCAACCCCTCTGTCCTGATGGACCCTGGACAACATACAATACTCTGTATAAGTCCCTTGAGTCAGATAACTCATTCACTGTGTGTCGTAGGTTGAAAACTGTACTTATGGTTAAGAAGAATTACACCGCTGTTTAATGCTCCTTGCCTAACCATCCACTGATATAGGTAAATGTCATCGACATAATATCAAAAGGTATATCTCACTCTATGAAAATAGACGTACAGATATATCAATTTGAAATTGGTGCACAACAGCGGATATTCAAAACCAAATATTTGCCGACCGGCAAACAACCCAGGTGGCATCCTCAAATATCACCAATTACAACGAATCCCGATATAATGAGGATGATCACCCAATTCCCAATAGCTTACTCCCACTCATCATCTGTAAAACCATACAGATGTGAGAATCATACATGGTAAATACATACCCTGGAGTAAGTGTCTAATCGGGAAATCAGTTTTCCATTAACAGTACACAGTGAAACTGAAACATTAAAATGTTTCGTTGGGGTATCCTGGTATTCCTAGTAATGCCTTATCCATTATCCAGATTCACAATTGTAACCGTATAATTCTTTGCCACCTCTCCAAATCCCTTCATATGTCTTTAGTCATTACCTTCTGTACACCCCTTTAGGCCAAATGGTTTTCTTCCTTCCCTACCGTTCGGCACCAGCCTATGGTTTGGAAGAAGACTATCCAAAAAGCATAAAGGGTGTACTGTCCTAATCCTAGGAGCACTCGCATCGCGAGAGAAGGTGAAGATAAAAGACACCTGAATGTACTTTATTCCTATTTCTCCTGAACCAGGATCCATCCCCGAACTGGAACAAGTTCCTTTCGAGTTCGTATATAACCATACGATGGATTATCCAATAAAATGGGATCTTCGTAATGATACGGAGTGTCCTGGAGAAATACAAAGGTGATTTAGGATTGGCGAAGGAATACATGGTTTGGTCGTGAATATCTGTTGCAATTTACTTTGCCCTCTTACTAATCCCTTACTTTGTCTTAACTTAATACCTTCTGTACACCGTTTAGGCTAATTGGCTTTCTTCCTTTCCTACCGGTCGGCACCAGCCTATGGTTTGGAAGAAGACTATCCAATTTGCGTAATAGGTGTACTACTCCTAAACCAAGGAGTACTCGCAACCTGAGAGAGGGTGAAAAGAAAAGACAACTGAATAGTCCTATCCGTTTTCTCCAGAACCGGAAACCATCCTCGAATAAATTCTTTCGAGTTCGTATCTAACCATACGATGGTTTTGTCCAATGGAAGTGGACGTTCGTAGTAATACGGGGTGTCCTGGAGAAAAGGGTAAAAGTAGGAGTGGCAATGAGGTCTGCAACTCTAACAATCCAAAAGCCAGTGTTAAGAAGGTTCGGTCAACTTGGTCTCTGAGTCAAAGTCTAGGGTCGGGTCAATGGTCGCTGCCAGAGAGAGAGAGAAAAGAAACACTCAGCGTGCACTCTATCCTAGATCAGAATGGTTATCACTTTTTCTAATCAGGAAACCTCCCACTGTACCTCAAATTCTCCTCCAAACCTGAAAGAAGAATTAGTCGGGGTCACCCGAGGAGTAAACCAACTCATCAGTGGGAATCGGGATCCAACTCTCATCGCATGATAACGTGACGGAATCCGCTCACGGTATCACACTCCAGAAGGTATGCGCATATCTGGCAAGTTTCAGTTCTTTTGAAACTCCCGATGTGATTTCTGCCCCATGCTCTTATGACCTTGGCGTGAGGTCAAAATATCATAAGTCACATGTCAAGTTCTACCCGTCATTATCCAGGTTAATTTGAATCCACCCGTACATACCCTTGACGTAGGCCAAAATAGTAGTACGACTGTCCCAAACCAACGCATCTATCTATGCAACAGATAAATACCCGGCAGCTACCAATCACTATGCCTTGGCGTGAGGTCAAAATACATAGCTTGAATACTACCGAATATTTAACTGAAATGACGGAGGGCTACGAATGGTTTCTGGCGAAAACCTTTAACGTAATGAACTTGATATCGTTGAAGGAACGGATAGCTTTTTATAAAATATAGTGACGAAAACCTTTACTAAAGAGGTTACTCCCGGTGAAGGGATCTCGGCTCTTTCCCCGTAGAATGGGGTGCAGGATATTCCAAATGAATACCACGATGCAAAGCAAAAGTAATCGGCTACAGTGAAGTCATTGCCCTGACGCAAACTTTTGTCCAAGGGGTCACTCCCGGTGAAGGGATCTCGGCCCTTGCCTCGTCGACTAAGGAGCAGGATATTCCAACTGAATACCACGGTGCAAAACAAAAGTGAACGTCCTTGCAATAACAGCTTTTAGAAAAGTGTTCCAACAACATCAGAATAGGTTTGTTCAACTTGCATTGATCCGAATCAACGCAGTCCCATCAATGATCACACCACAAAGAACGAAAATATACTGACGTACGTATATGCCATCCGCATTCGCCACTGGGTCCCGTCATCACCCGTTAGGTTAGCTTACTAACGGCAGAGCGGGGACTGGACTAGCGCGGATGAAAAACATATACAACATCTACTAATATATATACCAATATATAGTATTTCGCTCAAGGCGTGAATAAAATGCAACATCACAGAAATGTACAACATCACAGAACAATACAGATATCTGGGATCCCCGGGTTTCACAGAGCCACTACTGAAACCCGACGTTCCCCTGGTCGTGTGGATAGCCTGTGCAATGAAATCCTAGACCCCTACGGGCGCGGCAAGTTACCCGCCAAAACCTGAAGCGAGGCAGCCCCCTTCAGCTCCGTGAATGGACCACCCAGCACTTTACGGAATCCGGCAACTTGGGCACCCCTCCTGGGTCAACCTGTACCCCCTACGAGTGCGGCGAATAGCCCGCCAATCCTAGAGTGAAGCCCCCTCCGTCCCAATGCCATGAGATGCGGGCTTGTTGCCTTCCAGAACCCGGCTATCCGTGCACCCCTCCGCGGGGTAATCCTAGTACAGAAAGTAAAATATACATACAACGGGTACATCGACCGCAACCAGGTCGTGCCCCAAAAGAATAATACAATCAGGCAGTGACGGCAGTCCACATGTCGGACGCTCGCCCCGCAATATCAAATGTACATAATACAACAACAACTGTACTAGCATTGCATCCAGGCTATCCCCCACGACCGATCCGCAACATCACAGCATAAACATAGAACATCAACGTGAAACTCATGTTCGCAAATCCGTCTAACCGGGCTATAGCAGTTAGACCGGATTTACCGATCGAGTGACATTCACGGTCGCAGATATAATGTAAATACTGTGAAAAATGTGTTTAAAATTTTCCGATTGATTAAACATTAACAAGTGGGCCCCCAAACAAAACTGTAGTAACCACAGAAAACCTGGACCCAATTTTAATATTCCAAAAACCACATTTATCATTCAGGAACACACTGCAAAAATTTGGAGGGGTGAACAGTTACATCCGCGGCGGAAGCGCGGCCAAAGCAGGGGTTTGGCCGCCCTTCCGCGGCGGTATGAGGAGATCGTTGAACCAAATTTTTACAGTGACCTTAAAATTCCCTGCACATCACTCTGAGACAACCTGAAAAATTTTTGGACTCAAAAAAAATTCGACAGAAACTGATGTGCAAAAATACGGGTTTTCGGACTTTTTGATCGATCGGAAATGCAAACACATTACACAAAGCTAGACGAAGTTAATGGCGAGGCTTTGATACCACTGTAAGTGCACGGCGGCGCCCCGGCCGTCAACCCGACGGCCAAACGCGGAAGCGGTGAAAAACTTAAATTTTTGCGGACTTTGCAAACCGGCACCACCGCGCACTAAACCCCGGATCGTGCCATTAAACTAGATCTAGCTAACTAGAAGATTGGTTAGAGATGTACCGACAGATCCGAGTCCTCCGGTCTTCTCGTCGTCGTCCCGATCTCCCGCGGAATGTCCGGTCTCCACCTCGTCGCCGGAAGGGCACCACGTAGCCGGATTCTTTTACGGGCTCCCACCTCAATACCGAGGCAACTCGGGCGCGAAGTTGGCTAGCCGACGCGCCCAAGATTAGCTGTAGAATAATATAGGAAACTTGTCTCTTGGGGTTTATGATATAGTTGCCATGATGGAGGAATTTGCACAAAGATATTCATGGATCAAAACTTGATGAAGAATGGAGCCTCCTAGCAAATGAGCTCGGCCAAGCCATTTTATGCTCACTGGAAAAAATGAAGTGAAGAAGTATTTTTGGTGCTCTGTTGAATTCTATATGGGTGAACTCTTTAATTAAAAAACCATGCAAATGAAAACCATTCTTCACAGCACACACACACACATAGAAGAGGGGCCCACGAAATTAAGCATCAAAGAAATAAATCCTTATTCAAATCATCCTCCAGCACACTCCAAATTAAATCATTCCTTTATCTTAATTCAATCCATTAAACAAAGGAAATGAAACCACTCAAAAATCCTCACTCCTATTCCCAACAGTGGCCGGCCCATCACTAACCCAAACAGTGGCCGGCCCCACCACTAAAGCAATAACCCATACCTTCTCAACCTTACTTTATTTAATGCAAGGGATGGAGCATGGAAAAATGCAAAGAACCCCTCCATAAGATATTATTTGCAAACTGCAAATAATACCCCCTTCCATCGGAAAGGTCCGGCCGGCAAAGAACAAAGAAAAACCGGCCGGAACGGAATGCAAACTGGCAACTCCAGAAAACTGGTCCCGTAATAAATTACAGGAAAACCCCGATACTGTGCATACACACCCGCATTTGTATTCCGTCCGGATACAAATGCAAAAAGACAAAACTACACTATCAAATACTAAGATCCGGCTTAAGCCAAAGCCGGCTAGTAAAAACCGTCCGATCACCATCCGTGCAATACCGCACGTATCTGATCGAACCCTGCCATATCTCCATACGGCCTCTACAGCGTTTCGCCCGAAAGCTGAGTAACTGAAAGTGTGGTAGACTCTAAAGACTCGTCAATACTATGGCTGTGGATTTAACCACTAGCACGTCAGAGGTATAAGCCAATACGTGACGGGCCACCAGCTATTGACTAAAAGGGACGTCGATGAGGAAGCTCACCCCGACACCCAACTGAGCCTGTCAGTGACAATATCCGTACAGTCCGGTCCGTTCGTCTATGAGCATCGCATGGCGGGCCTAGGGGGTTGGTAAAAGTCAGACCCCCAAAAGCGGTACAAGTCGTGTCGGAGTGTAGCCCAGAACACCCTGAGATACTACTGGAATACCTACCAGTAAATCTCCTGCCTTGGCCAAGGTCTTTGTGTAATGGCTCTCCTAGACACAGCGCGACCTCACCCCCAATACCGGGAGAGACGAAACCCCCGAAGATCCGCTCACTGCCTCCATGTGGCTCGGGACTGTACCCAACTAAAACCTGTTTGCACGACTCCTTTGAGCCGTGGTAGGGTAGTAATCAAAGTACAGTGGGAACTCACACGAGACAAATGACGATCCCCAGGTCGATGAACTAACCTGTACACATGTCACCTGGGAACTGCTATCTGACGTCAGGTATAAGACCAACTAGCATGTTCCCGGCGAGTCCTGTCCGGTGTACTCATAACCCAATGAGCACCTGTATACATCTTAGGTGAACCAACTGACACCAATGGCTTGTGAGACCGGCCACCGCCCCTCGTCGGGGTCTCGACTGTATACACTAGTCTACTCTGGAGTATCGATGCCCTGTCTCGAAACTCCTACGACTAGGGACCTTTTAAGGATGTGCTTATAGACTACCAGCTCCCACGTATATGATCGCCCTCATACTGCCGGTAGTCAAGCAAGAATCCTAGGGGCTCTATCAACGTGCAATAGTGATCTGTCAGGTCACCTAAAGCAGTACACGATGATAGAGGTAAACCAGATAGCATACTATCATCTCGAGTAAGACTGTCCTACCGGGATAGGTCCTCCCTCAATCATTGCAATCACGTGCCTGTGATCCAATAATTGACTCTGAGGGCACTATCTCCAACAGCCTCTCGAACTGAATCTGAGGAAGGGCCTTCGTGAATGGATCAGCAATGTTTTCTTCTGAAGCAACTCTCCGAACCTCGATCTCCTGACGATCAATGATCTCCCTGATCAGGTGATACCGCCTCAAGATGTGTCTGGACTTCTGATGGGACCTTGGTTCCTTCGCTAAAGCTATAGCTCCGTTGTTGTCGCAATACAGAGGTATTGGATCAACTATGGTAGGAACCACCTGAAGTTCTGTTAGGAACTTCTTCATCCAGACTGCTTCTTTTGCGGCATCGCAAGCAGCTATATACTCCGCTTCCATCGTCGAGTCAGCAACGGTGTCCTGCTTGGAGCTCTTCCAGCACACCGCCCCTCCATTGAGGGTAAAGACATATCCCGACATGGACTTGGAATCGTCCTTATCACTCTGGAAGCCGGAATCAGCAAAGGCCTCCAACCTGAGGTCTTTTTCCGCCGTAAACCAAGAACATCTCCTTAGTCCTCCTCAGGTACTTGAGAATGTTCTTTACTGCTATCCAGTGTTTCTCCCCTGGGTCTGACTGATACCGGCTTACCACGCTCAGTGCATAAGCTACATCTGGTCTGGTACACAACATCGCATACATTATAGAGCCTACCGCAGAAGCGTAGGGTATAATAGACATGCGTTCCCTTTCCAAATCAGTCTTGGGAGACATCTCTTTGGAGAGGGTGATTCCGTGACAAGCCGGTAGATTACCGCGCTTAGAATCTTCCATACTGAATCTTTTCAGTACAGTGTCGATATACCTGGACTGCGAAAGTCCCAACATCCTCTTGGATCTATCACGATAGATCCGGATCCCCAGAATGTAAGAGGCATCACCCAGGTCTTTCATGGAGAACCTGTGTGACAAGAATCCTTTGACAGATTGTACCATAGGAATGTCATTTCCTATCAATAGAATGTCATCCACGTACAAGACGAGGAATACGACACTTCTGGCCACAACTTTACTATATATGCACGGTTCATCTGGATTTTTGATAAAGTCATATTCTTTGACTGTCTCATCAAAACAGATGTTCCAACTCCGCGATGCCTGCTTTAGTCCATAAATAGACTTAAGCAGCTTGCATACTTTCCCGCTGCTCCCACTCTGATTGAAACCCTCTGGCTGATCCATATAGACGCTCTCTTCTAAATTTCCATTCAGAAAAGCCGTCTTTACGTCCATCTGCCAGATTTCATAATCATGGAAGGCAGCAATAGCAAGAAGGACCCGAATGGATTTGAGCATAGCCACTGGAGAAAAAGTTTCGTCATAGTCCAAACCAGGTCTTTGACGAAAACCCTTTGCAACAAGTCTAGCCTTATAGGTTTCCACCTGTCCATCTACACCAATCTTTTTCTTGAAGATCCATTTGCATCCTATGGGTTTTACCCCATCTGGAGCAAAGTCCAAAGTCCATACTTTGTTGGTGTACATGGACTCCATCTCGGTCCGCATTGCATCTAGCCATCGTACCGAGTCGCCGCTCTGGATGGCCTGCTGGAAGTCAGTAGGTTCATCATCATCTATGATGCAATCCTCTCTATCCCCGTCAATGAGAAAACCGTAGTATCTCTCAGGCGGATGAGACGGCCTACTACTCCTGCGGAGGGGTGCGGGAATGTTCTGTTCTTCTTGAACCTCTGGTTCTACCAAAATTTCAGTAGCAGCTTGTGGTTCTGGAATTTCTTCCAGTTCTATTTCGCTCCCATTTGTATCCTTTTCTAAAACTTGTTGTTCTAAAAAATGGGCATTACGAGAAACAAAAACCTTTTGTTCCTCTGCGTAATAGAAGCAATATCCCTTGGAGTTCTTTGGATATCCTACAAGCTTACACAGTACTGATCGTGCCTCGAGCTTGTCCACATGCTGCTTTTTTACAAAAGCTGGACATCCCCAAATCCTTACATACTGAAGATAGGGTTTCTTCCCACTCCACATCTGATATGGTGTGGTAGGCACAGTTTTGGTTGGAACTCTGTTCAAAATATATGCCGCTGATTCTAGCGCATATCCCCAGAAAGATCGCGGTAACTCAGTATTACTCATCATGGATCGTACCATATCCAATAGGGTTCGATTCCTTCTCTCCGATACACCGTTGTGCTGTGGAGTGTATGGAGGAGTAAGCTGAGAGAGAATTCCTTTCTCTTTTAGGTAACCTAGGAATTCGGCACTTAAGTATTCTCCACCTCGATCAGATCTTAGTGTCTTAATACTTTTGCCTGTTTGGTTTTCCGCTTCACTCTTGAATTCCAGGAATTTCTCAAAGGCCTCTGATTTATGCTTCATTAAGAAAACATATCCATACCTAGAGAAATCATCTGTAAAAGTAATGAAGTAGGAATAACCACCTCTCGCATGTGTAGACATTGGACCGCATACATCGCTGTGTATGAGTCCTAAGAGCTCGCTCGCTCTTACTCCTTGTCCAGTGAATGGAGTCTTTGTCATCTTTCCTTTGAGACAGGATTGACAAGTGTCATAAGATTGATATTCGAACGAGTCCAAATATCCTTCTCTATGCAACTTAGTCAACCTTCTCTCATTGATGTGACCCAGTCTACAATGCCATAAGAAAGCTTTATTTAAATCTGGAGACTTTCTTTTTAGTGTGTTCTGGACATTGAAAATTTGGAGTTGGTTTAAAACATATATGCCGTTATTTAGAGTACCGGACCCAATCAAACCATGATTAAGGTGGATGTTGACAACATCTCTTACAAACGTGAAATCATAACCTTTATTTGATAACAAGGAAACTGATATGATATTACACGTTAAGCTGGGTACAAAATAACAGTTATGTAAAACCAAAATGTGTCCACTCGTCAATCCAAGGTGATAATCCCCGACGGACGCAGCTCCCACGCTAGCTCCGTTAGCAACCCTGAGGATCATATCACCTTCCTTCAGCACTCTACGGTTTCTCAGTGCCTGCAAAGAATTGCAAATATGAGATCCTGATCCGGTATCCAATACCCAGGAAGTAGAGTTGATCGACAGACAATTCTCAATTACAAACACACCTGAAGTCGAAGCCACAGCTTGCTTCGGTTCCTGGTTCTTGGCGTTCCACGCCTTGCAATCCTTCTTCCAGTGCCCTTTCCTGTGACAATGGAAGCATTCATCCAGGCCAACTACCGGTGCTGTAAACTTTTTCTTTCCCTTCTTTCCCACCTTACTAACACCTCTTCTAGGTCTGGGTGCGGCCTTCTTCTTCCTTCCTTTGGCCCTAGCCTTGGACCCGGAAGAAGATGAACCGCCAACAAACATAGCGGGTGTTTCCCTTGCCTTCTGCAAGGTGCCCTCTGCACTCCTTAACATGTTCAGGAGTTCCGCAAGTTCAACTTCTTTTCCTTGAAGATTGAAGTTGAGGATAAACTGGGCGTAGGTGGGAGGAAGGGACTGGAGAACAAGGTCTGTATAGAGCTCATTATCCAAAGTCGTCCCAAGGTCCGCGAGCTCTTCAATATAGCCGATCATCTGTAGGACATGTTCACCTACTGATGACCCGACAGCCAACCTCGCTCGAAACAATTTCTTAGAGGTCTCGTATCTTGCTATACGAGATTGCTCTCCATAAAGTTCCTTTGTATGGAGAAATATGCCATCTAGGGACATATCCTCGTGCCTCCTCTGATGTTCATTGTTCATCGAGGCAAGCACGATGCACTTGGCTCTCGCGCAATCTAAATCCCAGGTTTTGCGGATTTCCTTATCCGCATTGCTGGATTTGGGACCAAGGACAGCAGGTGCTGTAGCGGTGAGGACGTACTCCAGTTTGTCATAGGTCAAAGCCATCTTGACATTCCGCAGCCAATCTTTATAGTTTGGCCCCGTCAGTATATTTTTCTCTAAAAGTAACTTAAGTCCAGTCATTTTCAGGGTCGCTGCAATTAGGAGAGAGAGAAGAAAACTCTTTTAGCATGATGCTCTTGCAAGTTTAGAGTGGTTTTTAGTTTATCTAAACTGGATGGCTCCCACTGTTTCTCGAATCCTTCCTCAAACCATAAAAGAAGAATTAGCCAAGACTATTCTCACCGTACAATACTTGCTTAACCGTTCAGCCAGGCTGGTGTCGATACTTCGAGGGAGGTTTTCCAACGCTTTCGCGAAGTTCCTTAATTAAATAACCTCTTTTCTCTGGGGGCGTAACCCCGCTGACACTTTTCTGGACACCTACTAGGTTTATAGCATTGATCGTTAAGCGACGAATATCCTGATAAGTAGCATATACTCACAGTAGGATCGGGATCCAAATATCATCGTCTGATAATGCGGTAGGAATGCTACCAACATTCATCAAACTCAAAATGGTATGCATCTCTTTGCAAATTTCAGTTTCTTTAGAAATTCCCGATATAAGTTTTTACCCCATGCTCTTATGACCTTGGCGTTGGTCAAAATGTCATAAGTCACATGTCAAGTTCTACCCATCATTATCTTGTTAATTTGAACCCATCCGTATATATCCCTGACGTTGGCCAAATGATAATACGACTGTCCCAAACCAACTCATCTATCTATGCAACAAATGAATATCCAGCAGCTACCAAACACTATGCCATGACGTTGGCCAAAACTGCATAGCTTGAATACTACTGAATACCCAAATGAAATGACGGAGGGCTACGACTGGTTTTGGCGAAACCGTGAACGTAGTGAACTTGATATAACCGAAGGAACCTGATAGCTTTTTAAAGGAGTGGTTAAAGCTCCGCATTTAAAAATATCTGTTTTAAAATTAACCGAGTGGTTTCTTTTAAATTGTTCCAACGATTTAAACTTTGGTTTGTTTTACTTTGCATTATAGATAATGCGTCCCATCATTAACCTATCATTGCAGAAAACAACGAAAATATAACGTCCTCTTATGCCATCCGCATTCGCGACGGGGTCCCGTCATCACCCGTTAGGTTACTTAACTAACGACAGAGCGGGGGCTGGGCTAGCGCGGGTGTAAAACATAAGTGACGTCTAAATAGCTATAATAAATATAGATATTTTACATTCGTCTGACGCAATGATATTCATTCCAGAACACAGATAAACAATATTGGATTTGCAAGCAATCTGTATTTCTTTTGAGCCTGCAAGAAAAGACAGATTACACAGTTGTGATGAATAGCCGTTACCCCACCCTCGACCCCTACGGGTACGGCAAACTACCCACCCGGCAGTCTGTGTACCCCACCTTGGGTCAGTCCTAGGAGCAAAAACAGTAAAATGGAATAATACAACGGTGACTACGACCGCAACCTGGAAGTGCCCCGCAAAAAATAATATTACAACAAATTACATTTACAACAAATGAATTATTCAATAACCCATTGCTAACCCCGGCTATACACCACAACAGTCCAATACAGTTTATATGCACAAACAGATATAATCATTTCAGAAATGTGCAACCCCCTGCCAACCGACATACTAGCAGTTGGGGGAGGTTTACGAACACATTATACAATCACAGATATAATCCAATACGCAAATACTGTACAATTCGATCGAATAAACAACATCAATATTGCTCCAAAATCTGCTCTGTTAAACAGTAACCTGAGCAATAATTAAATATTCCAGAAAACCTCAAATGTCACAGGGGACCCACACAAGAAAGACGAGTCCATGACTCGGCCAAAGCGCCGCGGAAGCGCGGCGGATCCCACCGATAAAGGAAATGAGTTAAACTATAAATAACTTATCAAGTTTAAACAACGAACATCGACTAACCGCTTGAATCGAAGCTAAACTATAAATAACTGTATTCAAATGAGTTTCTTCTCACAAGTGATTAGGGATTATACCTAATGAAACCGGTCCTTCTTCTTTACGTCCTCCTTTGTTCTCCTCGGCCTTCTCTAGGTAGTAGACGATCCACCCGAGAGCGAAACTCTAAGCTAAACCTCTAACTTGAGGTAACTAATCAACTTTGATTGCTAATCAAAGATGAGAGGATGATATAGAGTGAAGGTTATGGATTGTTTAGTCTAACTAATCCTTTGATCTCAACACATGAGGATTAAGGATTAGGGTTTGAAGATGAGAGCTTGAGGAGAGAGAATGTGTGATAAGATAATGAGAGAAGAGAGAGAGTGTATCATAATATTATGAAGCATTCTTTTTAAAGAATAATCAATAAAGGAAATGAATAAGCATGCTTCATAAAATATCTTGTGATGATTCATTAGCATGAGTCATTAAGCAATAAATGTGCATTAATGAAGTGAATGAATCACCACCATGACTCACTCTCTTATCCAAAAGAAACCTCCTTAGTCACATCTTCTAGAAGCTTCTCGAGTAATTACGAGAACGCCCCTCCGATCCGTAAAAATACGGAAAAACTTTAGACTGTAAAAATCCAATAACCGGATACCAGTAACTGGCTTAAACCAAAGCCGACTGGTAAAATCTGTCCGAAAGTCGTACGCGCGTAAACGCACGTATGCGTCCGAACCCTTTGTCGCAAAACCATGCAACCTCTATATCGTTTCGCCTGGAGTAGGAAACTCTCTGTGTGGGACTCTAGAGACTCGACTACTACGCTGGCAGTGGGTTTAACCACAGACCGCAAGCGGCACTAGCTGTACGTAACGGTCCCCAGGTAGTTGTCGATAAGAAGGCCGATGAGAAAACCCATCCGAACTCCTACTGAGTCTTATGTGACAATCTCCATACAGTCCGGTCCGTTCGTCCAAGACTATCGCATATCGGGCCTAGGGGGGCGGCAAGCGTCAGTCCCCTAATAGCGGTATAAGTCGTGTCGGAGTGAAGCCCATTACACCCTGAGAAACTGCTGGAACCTACCAGCAAATCTCGCTTGCCCTGGCCAGGGACTTTGCGTAATGGCTCTCTGACACAGCACGATATCTACTCCCAATACCGGGAGGGACGAATCCTGTCTAACCGCCACTGCCTCCAAGTGCTCGGGACTGCACCCAACTGCTACCTGTTTGCACGACTCCTTTGAGCCGTGGTAGGGTAGCAATCTAAGAACAGTGGGACACACTCGAGGCGAAGTAGCAGTGTCAAGTCTGCGGACTACGCTGTACTCATGTCACCTGGGAACTGTTCACTGACGACTGGTATCAAACCAACCAACAGTTCCCTGTGAGTCCTGTCCGGTGTACCCGTAACCTAACGAGCACCTGTATACTATCTCCAGTACGACGTACTGATGGCTGTGGGACAGACCATCTCCCCAACTGGGATGAGAAGCGTACACACTAGTCTACTCCGGAGTATCGATGCTCTGTCTCGATAATCCAACGACCAGGGACCTGAATAAGGATGTGCTTGTAGACTACCCAGCCCCCACTAGTGTGACTGCCATCACAACGCTGGTAGACAAGCAAGATCCTAAGAGCTCTATCAATACGTACACTCACATATTAAGATAGAAAAAACCAAGTAGCATACTACCATGTTTAGCAAGACTGTTATATACATGTGAATATCCCAAGCTTCCATTAAGTAATATACAAGCTAGTATGATACAGTAATGGCCTTCTAGGGCATAAACACTAACAATCTCCCACTTGCACTAGGGCCATGTACTGGCATATCGTAGACCAATGATCTCGAGTAGCCTCTCGAACTGAATCTGAGGAAGGGCCTTCGTGAATGGATCAGCAATGTTTTCTTCTGAAGCAACTCTCCGAACCTCGATCTCCTGACGATCAATGATCTCCCTGATCAGGTGATACCGCCTCAAGATGTGTCTGGACTTCTGATGGGACCTTGGTTCCTTCGCTAAAGCTATAGCTCCGTTGTTGTCGCAATACAGAGGTATTGGATCAACTATGGTAGGAACCACCTGAAGTTCTGTTAGGAACTTCTTCATCCAGACTGCTTCTTTTGCGGCATCGCAAGCAGCTATATACTCCGCTTCCATCGTCGAGTCAGCAACGGTGTCCTGCTTGGAGCTCTTCCAGCACACCGCCCCTCCATTGAGGGTAAAGACATATCCCGACATGGACTTGGAATCGTCCTTATCACTCTGGAAGCCGGAATCAGCAAAGGCCTCCAACCTGAGGTCTTTTTCCGCCGTAAACCAAGAACATCTCCTTAGTCCTCCTCAGGTACTTGAGAATGTTCTTTACTGCTATCCAGTGTTTCTCCCCTGGGTCTGACTGATACCGGCTTACCACGCTCAGTGCATAAGCTACATCTGGTCTGGTACACAACATCGCATACATTATAGAGCCTACCGCAGAAGCGTAGGGTATAATAGACATGCGTTCCCTTTCCAAATCAGTCTTGGGAGACATCTCTTTGGAGAGGGTGATTCCGTGACAAGCCGGTAGATTACCGCGCTTAGAATCTTCTATACTGAATCTTTTCACTGAGCCATAGTCTAGGGTCGGTCAATGGTCGCTGCCAGAGAGAGAGAGAAAAGAAACACTCTGCGTGCACTATAACCTAGATCAGAATGGTTATCATTTTATCTAATCAGGAAACCTCCCACTGTACCATCAAATGCTCCTCCAAACCTGAAATAAGAATCAATCGGGATGACCCGAAGAGTAAACCAACTCATCAGTGGGAATTGGGATCTAACTATCATCGCATGATAACTTAATGGAAGCTACTTAAGTTATCACACTCCAGAAGGTATGCGCATGCCTGGCAAGTTTCAGTTTCTTTAGAAACTCCCGATGTGATTTTTGCCCCATGCTCTTATGACCTTGACTTAGGGCCAAAATGTCATAAGTCACATGCCAAGTTCTACCCGTCACTATCCAGGTCAATTTGAACCCACCCGCACATGCCCTTGACTAAGGGCCAAAATAGCAGAACGACTGTCCCAAACCAAATCATCTATCTATGCAACAAATGAATACCCAGCAGCTACCAAACACTATGCCTTGACTAAGAGCCAAAATACATAGCTTGAATACTACTGAATACCTAAAAGAAATGACGGAGGGCTACGGCTGGTTTTTGGCGAAAAACCTTTAACGTAATGAACTTGATCTCGTTGAAGGAACCTGATAGCTTTTTATAAAAATATAGTGGCGAAAACTTTTTGCTAAAGAGGTGACTCCCGGTGAAGGGATCTCGGCTCTTTCCTCGTGGAATGAGGTGCAGAATATTCCAACTGAATACCGCGATGCAAAGCAACTTGTAATCGACTATAGTAAAGTTATTACCCTGACGCAAACTTCTGCCCAAGGGGTCACTCCCGGTGAAGGGATCTCGGCCCTTGCCTCGTCGAATGAGGTGCAGGATATTCCAACTGAATACCTCTATGTAAAACAAAAGGAAACGTCTTTGTAATAACAGCTTTTTAAAACTGTTCCAACAACATCAAATATAGGTTTGTTTTATCCTTGTATTGATAAGAATCAATGCAGTCCCAACAATCAATCACACCAGAAAAGAACGAAAATAAAATGTACGTATATGCCATCCGCATTCGCCACTGGGTTCCGTCATCACCCGTTAGGTTACTTAACTAACG
The DNA here is from genome assembly GCA_030015575.1 of Agapanthus africanus. Classification (NCBI taxonomy): domain Eukaryota; kingdom Viridiplantae; phylum Streptophyta; class Magnoliopsida; order Asparagales; family Amaryllidaceae; genus Agapanthus; species Agapanthus africanus. The sequence continues at coordinate 282,148,065 of JASDDO010000022.1, forward strand.
ACAGAGCGGGGACTGGACTAGCGCGGGTGAAAAACATATACAACATCTAATAGTATATATACCAATATACAATAATCGCTCCAGGCGTGATAATATGCAACATTACAGAAAAAGTAATAAGCATCACAGAACAATACAGATAATCTGGGATCCCCGGGGTTCACAGAGCCGCTACTGAAACCCGACGTTCCCCTGGTCGTGTGGATAGCCTGTGCAATGAAACCTAGACCCCTACGGGTGTGGCAAGTTACCCGCCAAAACCTAAAGCGAGGTATCCCCTACAGCATAGTGAATGGACCACCCGGCACCTCACGGAATCCAGTAACTTGAGCACCCCTCCTTGGGTCAACCTGTACCCCCTACGAGTGCGGCGAATAGTCTGCCAATTCTAGAGCGGGGCCCCTCTGCCTCTCAAAGCCATGAGATACGGACCCGTTACCCTCCAGAACCCGGCTATCCGTGCACTCCATCACGGGATAAACCTAGTAAAGAAATTAAAAAATATATAACGGGTACATCGACCTCAGCCCGGTCGTGCCCCAAAAGATTATTACTCAAACAGGCAGTGACGGCAGTCCACATGTTGGACGCTCGCCCCGCAATATGAAATGTACAAATAAATTGAAACTGCACTACCATTGCACACTTCTATCCACCACGACAAATCCGCAACATCACAGCACAACACAAAACAGCAACGCGAATGTCACGTTCGCAAATCCGTCTATAAGAGCTATAGCAATTAGACGCAATTTACCGCTCAAATGACATTCCCGGTCAGAGATATAAAATAAGTACTGTATACTAACAAGTTTAAAATTTTGATCAACAAAACTTCCCGAAGTGGGCCCCACAATCATCTGCTGCACAATAACAAAAACTGGGCCCAAATGAACAGTTCCAGAAACCACAATTTCCCAATTTGAACCTACTGGAAAATTTTGGCGCACTGTTCCCACATACTGGCCGCGGTTCCGCGGTCAAACCCTAGCTTTGACCTTGGATCCGCGGTGGTACTGTTGGATCACGTCCCCAAATTTTCCCAGAATTCTTGAAAAACCCTGCACAATTTTCTGTGATATGCAAAATAATTTTTAAACCAGATTTAAAATCGACAGAAACATTGAACAGAAAAATTGCAGTTTTTGAAATTCTGTTCGATCGATGTTTTAAATGCGTTAGCACAAGTTAGTAAAGCATAATGGTGAGGCTCTGATACCACTGTAAGTACACGGTAGCGCCCCGGCCGTCTAACAGACACCAAATGCGGAACAAAAACATTTACAACTGGCGCTATCTATACTATAACCCGGATCTGCCATTAAAGCTAAAGTAACAAACTACAAAGTGGGTAGAAATGTTATACCGAACGATCCGAGTCCTTCGGTCTTTAACCATCATCCCACGCTTTGTTGCGGCTGCTCCGATCTCCTGAATCTCCAGTCTTCTCGTCCAGGTGGCACCACGTCGACGGATCTTTAAACGGGCTCCAGCCTCTGAACCGAGGCAACTCGGTCGTCAAGTTTGCTAAAAGAGATGACCAAGATGATGTAGAGAATGAGTAGAACACTTTGTCTCACTTCGTCCAAAGCCATGGACGAACGGTTAATGAAGTTTCCTTTTGAAACTGTGATGGAATGAAATGAGCTATGAAATTTCCATATACCAAAACTATATCTTATTTTCCAAAAGAACAACCACCACTCTCACAAGAAATGGGCCGACCATATTTTAGGAGGAGGGAGGTGAGTGTAGGAGTGGAATAGGTGACCATTAGCATTAAAGAGAAGAATGAGTCATATAACACCTTGCACTAATCATTTAATGAAACAATGATTCACCTTAACCTAGTCATCATCCATTTAATGAACAATTAATGCACTAAGCCACCTCACCATCCTAGTCACCATCTAGAACCTTCTAGAAACACGACGCACCCAAGAAAAGATAAATCCGCATTTAACCGAATGTCAAATACGGGCGATAGGAAACTGGAAACTGGCAACTTCCAAAAGCGATCCCGAAACGAATTTCAGGATAACCCCGTAACAGTATAAACATACCCGCATTTGTATTACGACCGAATACAAATGCAACGGAGAGAAAGATATTATATCTACACAGTATAATACTTGGATCAGGCTTAAACCAAAGCCTACCAGTATTATCTGCCCGAAATATGACACGTGCGTAAACGCACGTGCATTTTCTGAACCCTGCCATAAAACCATACGGCCTCTATAACGTTTCACCCGAACTTGGGAAACAGTCTGTGGGGAACTCTAATGACTCATCAACACATTGGCACTGGGTATAACCACTAGCATGTCAGAGGTACGAGCTGTACGTAACGGTTGCCTATGTATTGATTGGAAGGGAAGCTGACGAGCGAACTCATCTATAAACCCTACTGAGCCTAACAGTGACAATATACATACAGTCCAGTCCGTTCGTCTATGAGTATAGCATATCGGCCTAGGGGATGGTAACGTCAGACCCCCAATAGCGGTATTAGTCGTGTCAGAGAGTAGCCCAGAACACCCTGAGATACTACTGGAGTGCCTACCAGTAAATCTCCTACCTCGGCCGAGGGCTTTGTGTAATGGCTCTCCTAGACGCAGTGCGATATCACCGCCAATAGGTTAGATTCCTATCTATTTCAAAACTAACGGATCGTGGGTATTTTAAAAGACAGGTCAAGGGATTCTGCGGATATTTCAAAAGACGTATCTTTTCTTAAAAACACCGTAGCCCTTATATTCAAAACCCCACGATTCGTGTTATTTTAAATGGCACCACTGTGGAACTCATATTTTATTAAATGCAGATTAGTTATCATTGTGTTTAGTATTCAGCTCCCGCACATTAATGCTGTCCGCTCCGCATCGCATACTTATTTTGTGATTCATATACCGTTATTGATATTATGCTGCTAGGACACCAGCACCATTACCGATGACGCATATGTACCATGTACACTTACTTTTCGGCTCACAAACATCTTCATCGGTAATTGCCATGTCACAAACACTTTAGAAAATACTATTTCATTGATGTTCGAAACCCACAGTGACGTGCTTTTTGGAAAATAAGGTCAATATCGGATATGTCGGTTTTTGTCGGAAAATAGTGCACGACGTAAGTATCGAGTTTTAAAAATACCGCAAGTGCACGGTGCGTTGAAGCAAGCCGGCAAGCACGGGTCGAACCACAAGGAGTGGATATCATGACATCAAATTGAGCTATGGATCAAAGATTGGAAGATGGTGTTTTGTCACGTTTAGTGTACTGCCTAAAAAGGAACAAGGTGTAATGAGACGAAAACTTGGGCTGAGGTTCAGTAGGAATGATATATGACATTTACCCCCAACTCTTCATTTTGATTCAAGATTCATTCTTTTGGTTTCCATTTGAGTATCGAAAGTATGCCGTATTTATCCGAAACGTGTCTTGGGATGAAATACGATATCAAGGGTAGAAAAACAGAAACTAACAAGAATGCGGTTTATAATGGAATGTATATGGAATTACTTAAGTGAAGTAGCAAGTATAGACTATATGCAAGAGTGCTATATACCCTATCTAGCTAATTTCAACAAGTAACTTAATTCCGTATTCACGCCGTCTTCAAGTCATAATATAGCAACAATAAAATGTGACGAAAGGATAGGATATATGTTAAAGATTGATTTGCAATCATTCAAAACAATATACCCTATCAATCAAAACATAATAAATTTGCGATGTTAAGAAGAGAAGTGAAAAGATGCAAGAATCAAAAAGGAAAGAATTGGAGGTTTAGTCATTCTACATCCTACCTCCCCGTAGCCCAAGAGCAACTACTCACACATCATTATATGAATATCACACTGCATAATCATAAGAATTGACAAAATAGCAAAAGTTACAAGAATCAAACTTGAATATTTATTGCAACGGGTCAAAAATACATGAAATGAGTTCAACTACCAAAATCTAATCTTGCAAGCTCAAAAATAGAAGTTGCAAGACCAGAGAAAGGCAAAGAACTCAACTGAATTCCAAGAACAAGAATTTTAACAAAGGGGCACAAATATATCACAAATGTTAGAATTTCTTCTCTCTCTCTATTTGTTCTGGTTCGAACTGGGGTATTTATAGGAGGAGTTCTGAAGCCCTGGGGCAAGATTTTCAACCCAAATACACTGTGCCAACAACCACCAAAATTTCACAAATCAAGGAGAATTATTGGCCGCGGATGCGCGGCCAATACCCCATGTTGGCCGCGCTTCCGCGGCCACGTGGTGGGCTTGGAGGGTCAGGTTTTTATGGGCTTCTGGTGTTTGCTTTTCCTTCTTATAAACATATGCAGATTTTAAAGATTCTTCTACGATTGCTTCAGGTTTCAATGGTCAACAATGTTGGCTACTTCTTTCAACACCTTTGAAATTCAATTCCCTCGGGTCCCGCACATCTTTGAATATCTTCATTGGGCCCCACGCTTGACCAGAAATGACGACTGTTTTCGTCCTGCACTTTTGAACTGGTAAGCGGTACTAGACGGATGCGGATGACAGAAACCCGGCTTTTATCTGCTGTGACAGATGTTCTGTATTTTGACGTAACTGTGGAGATTTAGTGTTGATTTGCAGTATTTGTACCGGAAACCTGTAATCTGTAAATATGTAGCAAACACGGATTAAAAGCACCTACCTATAAACAAACGAGCATAAGAATGGGCGGTACAAAATGCAATATTCTGGTATGAACAATTGACATAGTTTGTTAGCTAATATTTTAGACATGATATTAGTGTACTTGCCTTATATGCCAGTGTAGACATTGTAGTTATTACTTGCTACTTCATGCATGTTATTATTCACCGTTTACATGCTATTGAGGATTTGGATTCGGATTTTCATGAGATTTCCTGGATTTGGGGGAAAACCGCAAAAACATTTATAAACTTCTTTTCTCTCTCTTTCTTTAAATGAAAAGTGCGGTTTTCCTATGATGTATGAGTCGTCCACCATGAGTTTGCTGATGGATTTCGAGACCCAATTCGAGGAGTTGGATGAACCGTTTCGGGTACATGGTGGACCCGGTAAGGTACCCCGGGGCAAGAAGTTCGAGTAGTAGACGATGAGCCTGGTAGGGGAAGACTACCTACCGGTGATTTTACCCGACGCGTCGAATATCCGGAGGATACCGTCGTGGTCTTGAGATTGATGGTAGGGGCCGGTCCGGACTGACGGCGCCCTAGATAGTGAGATTGAGACATTGAGATTTTGAGACATCGAGGTACTGAGATTGATGATCCAGGCCAGTCCGGATAGCCGGAGCTGAAATATTGAGATATTGGGATTTATGTTTTGTGTCGATGCTAGACACTGTTTATGCTGATTTCATTTATGATACCTCATTTTGAAACTACGGAAATCTCACTAAATTATGAAAGTAGTTTCTTCATTTACATGTATTCTGTTTTCATGCATTCACACCTCATCCATTTGATATATTGCTACCTGAGGCACTGACACAAGCACTTGGTATTACCATTGTTTAGAGGTATACCCTAGCCATTGTTAAAGGCTGCAGATTATATATTTGAGGATATATTATGATCGTATCACTTAGGATTGCATTTTTCATGCGATTTCTGTTAGTAGATGTTTTCTACTCATGAGTTGGCAACTCACCCCCGTTGTGCCACAGTTTCTTTTAGGTTTTGCCGTAGAGGTTTCATTACGGCTTTGCTGGCACTGCTTCTTTTGAGGGTGACTTGCTAGTAGGTGGGTTTACTTGTATCGTACTCATCATTATACCTTGTATATTATTATTCTGTTCTATCTAAAAGTTCCATCAACCAAACATGTATTTATTTCAGAGATAGAGACCAGTGATGTTTATTCTTTCGACCTTAGAGTCGCGCGTTGTACTTCAATGGATTTCTTGCTGTTTTGAGTTTCCTTTTGAGTTTTGATCCTCGCCCTTGGCGTTTTAAAATATATTGCTTGCGTGATTGTGACCGTCGATTGACGAAGAGCTAGCTCCCGCTTGGAGATGCTTTTTTATTCATTTCGTATACTATTCATGTTGTATCCCGTTTAGGGGGCAGTATTTACAAAGGAGACTCTGCCGAAATTTTCAGGAAATATTTAATGTTTAAAAAAAACTCATAATTCGGCTTGTGCTATTAAAACTACTTGTTTTAAGTTGGTTTTTCTTTCACTCGACTGCTTCTTTGGTTTTGATTTCTAGGTTTTGGCTTACTTAGATTACGTACGCCTCGAGACGTCCGTAATTTAATTGCCGGTCATGTTCCGTACTTTTCGGGTCATGACAAAGTTGGTATCAGAGCGTTAGGTTTTACCTTCGGAGTGTAGGATGACCCTTGGTTGATGGAGTAGGTAGCTTGAGTAGACTGACGTACCGTACGTATGTTCAGCGGCATATTTACAATGCGATACTCCGCTTAAGAAGCTTTAGGATGTACATTTCTTTGCACGGTATTATATTCCTTCCTATGATCTAGCCTCATCGGTACCAGTTATGGTTTTGTTACCACGGTTACACGGGCGTGGAGAGGTACGACTAGAGTTACGGTCAGCACGTGCTCGTCACGAACGAGGACTGGCCAGGGCATCATTCCGGCGACACACGATTGCAGAGATGTGTCTTTTTATTGTGTTTTGCGCCACGAGCGTTGGATGGATCGCTGTATGAGGTTACTCGGATGTGCTGATCGGCACCAGATGATTGAGCCACTGATAGAGGCCAGCCGGATTTTGATGACCGTTGGTGTATAGCTTATTCATGATGATCGAGGCACTGTTCAGCGTGCAGACGAGTGAGCCAGTTATTGCTGCGAGCGACGAGATATCGCTCCAGATGTTGGAGCTACTGCAGTACGAGTTGTACTAAGAGATGAGAGAAGGTCCCTAGTCACCGAGGATGAATGACTAGGACATGTGGTTCGTTCGCTACCCCGATGTGAGGTAATCAGATAGATGGATTCCAGCTAGAGAAGACTTCAAGCGGAGACGTTGAGAGTCAACAGAGGCGATCGAATGTCAGAAACCTATTATTCTAAGTTTAAAGTATTCGGAAAGACATGCAGGCAATTCTATGGACCCTCTAGAAGAATGAAACCCTAACTCGACATAATGACCGTGTGAGAGCCTTTGAACCTTAGGGTTTGCGGCAGTTCCGTGGTGCCATTAGTGAGGCCTGGGTTTGCCCTTCTACGGTTGGTCCATCGATGCTGTGGTATGTACTCGATACTAATAAACTGTACCCAAGATGTTGAGCTCTTGGGGGATTATGAGGTTTTGACGAATCGGTCGAATGGTTCGACTTCATTCGGATGCTATGTGATGAGATGCATTTCTTGGGAGCCTCCAGATACGAGGATAGCCGTTGGAGCTCAGTCCATGCAGCCATGACGAGACGAGTCCGAAGCAGTCGACATTGGAGAAAAGTGGAGTAAGAGGTTCGTACGGGATCTTGATGAGACGATGTTCCACTCCGCCGACATTAGAGATGCGATACGCATGCCGAGACATTGTACTGGGATGTACCTTCCAGAAGGAGTCGCGATGAGTATGCAGCCGTTCTGGAACAAGAAATAGATATAGTAAAAGGATGATAACTTCCGAACAGTTCGGCAGAGACGAGATTTGGGAGAGATCTCAATAGGACCTTTCTGGAATAAATTACGAGAAGACTTAGACCCAGGAGTGGTCATGTTGCGCACACCGGCAGGCCAGAGTTCATGATCGTCGACGAGACATGCTATGAGTGGCCACGACAGTTGGCCAGAGATTCTTGGGGGATGTGCTTGAACGGGACTATTCCACCATACTTGATTTCGGTATTTTGGGGCGATCTATTCGCATGATTGATTTTGATGATTGAGTTTCATGATATTTGTTTTCATGCACCATGGTTGCACCTACTGAGTATTTACGACTTTTGCACAGTTGTCGTACTTGTTATCGTTTTCGTGCCTTGGTCTCACATGTTTATGATTTTATGGGTTTCATACAGTTGAGTAGATTTTGTGCATATGTACGCACACGATTTGGTTTTTGCACTCGGTATAGTTCATATATGCTTGCAGTGCAGTGGTACGCATTTTGTGCACTTAGATGCACTGAGCTTCGATTTCGATTGTGATGCTTGATATTTGTTTTGTGCACCTCGTGCACCTGATTTGGGTTTTCGCGCATGTTGGGCGCATGTTATGAGATGCGATTTTGGTGCACACCAGATGCACTAAATCGAGATTCTTCATACATGTCAGATGCACCTGTTTTTGCCGTCAGGCACACATGTTGCCCTAGACAGTTGTTTCGTGCACACCCGATGCACTTAGATATTGTTTCTGTGTGCATGTATGGCATATTCATGGATTTTGATTTCCGTGCGCACCAGACGCACGTTGTATTCATGTGCATATTTTGGGATTGATTTCTTATGGAGCAGTACGCTTTTATGATGTTATTATTGTTTTCGTACAGAGCAGGACTATTCAGAGGACAGTACCTGAATATATTTTGCATGCATTGATAGTTATCGAAGGAATTTCCAAAAAGCGAGCTATAGTCTCAGTATTTACCTACGTGTCTGATATGACACGAAACGTTTTAAAACAAGGAAACCCTTCTAAATTGTTTTCAAAACGGCGGGACGTGTATGTTAAAGAATGTATATATATATATATATATATATATATATATATATATATATATATATAGTTATTTTCTCACAATGGACGTCCGCCACTATGCAGTGATACCCACATCGCACCGCGAATTGAAAAAAAGGGTTGGCATGCATTGCTTCCAGATGTTTTAATGATGTATATCATGTTGGTTTTCATATTGGATCTTGACATTGATGTCTTCTCCATGACTCCGATGATTGCGGGATGCTGGATGGAGTTTGATTTTGAGTTATATGCTCATTTTTCATTCGCATGCGCTGCGTTACGATTTGTTTTATGTATTTATGATTTCGGAGCCCCGACGACTTGATGGTTTTGCTTAGATGTTTTAGTATTTGGGAGGAGTTTTAATTTAAATTCGGGAACCGAATTTCTTTAAGGGGGGAAGATTGTAACGTTTTGAAAATCGTTTCGGTGAAATTTCGGAAAAATCGGTAAAATAAGGGGGTTTCTGTAAAAATTCAAAATACAAATATTTTTATTATAAAATTAAATATACATATTCTAGCTATGTAATTATTAGTATTTGGTGTTTATTGAGCCACTAGTAAAATTTCTAATTTTCTGAATTTTTCCCCGAAATTTATTATTTTAATATTATTTTAAGCCTTCACTAATACATTTAATTAGGGAAAATTACAAATTGGAATGGGTAGAAACAAATTTTATGCATTATAACAAATTAAACAAAATTTTAACATGTTGTTTTTGAAATGAATTGAAACTGTCAAACGGTGTTAGAAAATATCGACAAAAAAAGGCTTAAATAGTGAAATTAGTGTAAATAGATGTTGGGGTATATCATTTATCATTTTCCCTCACCCACACTCACCCACACCCCTATCTCCTCTCCCCAAATCAGCAGCCCAAGTGGCCCCCTTCATTTTCCCCACTTGTTTTGCCAAAAGAAAAGAAAAGAAAACAAAGAAAGAGAGGAAAGAAAATAGATAAGTGAGTGTGCTTTGACTTTTGTGTGGACTTGACCCTATTTTCCCAACCTCACTCTCTCTCCTCTCCGCCCCATTTTCTGGCCGAGCCCTCCCTCTACAGCAGCCCCCAATTTCCCCTCTCAATTCCTAATCAAAAACCCTCACAAAATGCATCAAAAATCCACCAAAAAATCCCACAAAATCAAAATCTAACTCCTACCCATTTTAACTTAGCCTCTCAAGCATGGATTTTGGTGAAAAGTTTTCATTTTGGAGGCTACGATTTTGGTGCTAGATTCATGTTAGATCTCTTGAAATTGTGAGGTTAAATTGTTGCTTTAATACTTCAATTCGACTAAATTAGATGCTTAATTAGGTTTTAAATTTAAAACTTGTGAATTCAAGAGAAGGGTTTCAAAAGTCAAGTTAGGTTTTTAGTAATGAGATTGTGGTTGCGTGATATAGTTAACATGTAGTGGGCATGGTAAATCAAATCTAGTTGCTAGTTTGCATTTTTGTTAATTTAAATTATGATAATTATATAAATTGCAAACCAGGTTTTAAAAATATATATATTTTGGTGAGATAAAATTCTAATTAGGGTTTCATGGCATTATTAACATTATAAATTATGGTTTAATATTTTAGTATATACAAAACCAAGCTTAATTGTAAAATTGCGAATTTTACTTTAAAAAGAGTTAAAATCGGTATTTTTGCAAACTAGGAATTTGGAATTTATACAAATTGATGAGTTTAATTTATGAAAGTGATTTGTATGACCTAATTATGTTATTTAATGAGCATTTTGGCTATTTGAATCGTTAAAATTTGTAGATTGGTTAAAACATCAAGTTTTGAACCGAAATGAGAATTTGTGATAACGAGGTTTTTGGAAAATAAAACGAGTGGTTTAATATTATGGATTTGATGAATTAATCCCTATTTCTTATACAGTTAGTGAGTTTTAAAACCATGATTGGTACGTTTGGTGTTTTTCTCGATCAATCGGCATTTTTACGCCGACGTCGAGGGTTTTTGGGTTGATTTGAGAAAGCAAACCATAGGTTTTGACTTATGTGGGATTCGTGTGTCGTTTTGGACATGAATCGGATTTTAATGTGATACGGTGCGTTATGATATGTAGGTACCCCATGTGGACTTCAAGACGACAAGCAAGCGCGTGGCGACGTCGGCACCGGCAAGCGAGGACCAGGTGAGTAGATTATATCTACGGGGAGAAGACGGGTGGATGGCGTATAGCACCCCCGTAGTTCGTGGTGATGTATACGAATACGTATACACACATATATTTATTATATATCTTTTTAGATTATTGATGATAAAGATGGATTCTAAGTGTGATTGGATTGGTTTAGTGTTGCGAAACTTTAGAGTAGTGGTTGCACCACACATACACACACCCATACTTGCATACATTCTTCTATCATATGTGCGTATATGGGAATATATATTTATGTGTTCACATGGGTGTGGGACTATGTGTTCACATACTGGATTTGAGGATAGTATTTGGGATTTGAGGTGAGTCGATGAGATGCGATTTGAGACCGTGAGATCGGTGATATGGCAGAATACGTATTTGAGATACGTCATGATGTTATAGCGGATTTTTGGACGACAATACCATGTGAATAGTGATATAAATAAAATGGTCGACATGTGATCGCGATATGAAATATGATATGCTAGGATGTTTATAATAGGCCGCATTGGGCGATTTATACTTCTTTATGATGATATGTGCTGATGACATCGGTTTGTACGAGACTGTCGATCAGTAGTCAGATCATGATTATATTGATGATATTAGTATTGTACTAGACATAGATCAGTATCCGGATTATGATCTTGGATAAAGAGGATACCAGATGAATAATTTGATGAATGTGATATTGAACCGTACCCAGATTTGGGATGCCGTACGACGGATTTACGTACGAGCTATATATTGATGTTTGATCCGCACTCTTGACTTGGGAATATCTGATTATAGATATGGTATCTGATGTGATATTATTGAGGCGTGATCACCGACTCTTATATATATATATATACATATATATAGGTATCGACTCAGATGTTAAGCGGTTTCCTTACCTTCAGTTAGCTTGTTAGTTCAGCCGTATAGTTTAGTGCAGTTGTTAGACTAGGTTAGATTCCTACCTATTTCAAAAATAACGGATCGTGGGTATTTTAAATGACAGGTCAAGGTATTCTACGGAAATTTCAAAAGACGTATCTTTTCTTAAAAACACCGTAGACCTTATTTTCAAAACCCCACGATTCGTGTTATTTTAAATGGCACCACTGTAGAACTCATATTTTATTAAATGCAGATTAGTTATCATTGTGTTTAGTATTCATCTCCCGCACATTATTGCTGTTCGCTCCGCATCGCATACTTATTTTGTGATTCATATACCGTTATTGATATCATGCTGCTAGGACACCAGCACCATTACCGATGATGCATATGTACCACGTACACTTACGTGCCGGCTCACACACATCTTCATCGGTAATTGCCATGTCACGAACACTTTAGAAAATACTATTTCATTGACATAGTTTGTTAGCTAATAGTTTAGACATGATATTAGTGTACTTTCCTTATATGAAGTTTAGACATTGTAGTTATTACTTGCTACTTCATGCATATTATTATTCACTGTTTACATGCTATTGAGGATTTGGATTCTGATTTTCATGAGATTTCTTGGATTTGGGGGAAAACCGCAAAAACAATTATAAACTTCTTTTCTCTCTCTTTTTAAAGAAAAGTGCGGTTTTCCCATGATGTATGAGTCGTCCACCATGAGTTTTCTGATGGATTTTGAGACACAATTCAAGGAGTTGGATGAACCGTTTCGGGTACATGGTGGACCCGGTAAGCTACCCCGGGGCAAGAAGTTCGAGTAGTAGACGATAAGCCTGGCAGGGGAAGACTACCTACCGGTGATTTTACCCGACGCGTCGGATATCCGGAGGATACCGTCGTGGTCTTGAGATTGATGGTAGGGGACGGTCCGGACTAACGGCGCACTAGATAGTGAGATTGAGACATTGATATTTTGAGACATCGAGGTACTGAGATTGATGATCCAGGCCAGTCCGGATATCCGGAGCCTGAGATATTGAGATATATATTTTGTGTCGATGCTAGACACTGTTTATGCTTATTTCATTTATGATACATCGTTTTGAAACTACAGAAATCTCACTAAATTATGAAAGCAGTTTCTTCATTTACATGTATTCTGTTATCATGCATTCATACATCCTCCATATGATATATTGCTACCTGAGGCACTGACACGAGAACTTGGTATTACCGTTGTTTAGAGGTATACCCTAGCCATTGTTATAGGCTGCAGATTATATATTTGAGAATATATTATGATCGTATCACTTAGGATTGCGTTTTTCATGCGATTTCTGTTCGTAGATGTTTTCTACTCACGAGTTGGAAACTCACCCCCGTTGTGCTACAGTTTCTTGCAGGTTTTGCCGTACAGGTTTCATTACGGCTTTGCTGGCACTGCTTCTTTTGAGGGTGACTTGCTAGTAGGTGGGTTTACTTGTATCGTACCCATCATTATACCTTGTATATTATTATTCTGTTGTATCTAGAAGTTCCATCAACCAAACATGTATTTATTTCAGAGATAGAGACCAGTGATGTTTATTCTTTCGACCTTAGAGTCACGCGTTGTACTTCTATGGATTTCTTACTGTTTTCAGTTTCCTTTTGAGTTTTGATCCTTGCCCTTGGCGTTGTATATTATATTGCTTGTATGGTTGTGACCGTCGATTGACGAAGATCTAGCTCCCGCTTGGGGATGCCTTTTTATTCATTTCGTATACTATTCATGTTGTATCCCATTTGGGGGCCAGTATTTACAAAGGCGACTCTGCCGAAATTTTCAGGAAATATTTGATGTTTTAAAAAAAACGCATAATTCGGCTTATGTTATTAAAACTACTTGCTTTAAGTTGGTTTTTCTTTCACTCTACTGCTTCTTTGGTTTTGATTTCTGGGTTTTGGCTTACTTAGATTACGTACGCCTCGAGACGTCCGTAATTTAAGTGCCGGTCATGTTCCATACTTTTCAGGTCGTGACAGTCTTCTTGAAGCTTCTGCCAACGACGGCTAGCGAACGGGGTACCTCTATTGGATACAACGCATGAAGGAAATCCGTGCAAACGCACAAACTTAACAAAGAACAACTGAGCAAACTGAGCTTAACCGGACAACAAACACCCAAATAGAGTCACACCCTGTCTAAACCTGGGTAGACACCATAACGAAATTCATGGAGATCTGCTCCCATTCCCACTCTGGAATTGCAACTCTCCAGCCGGTCTCAGATGCTCAACATTAGCTCGCAACATGTCATATACCTCAAAATGAAATCCGAAACTTCACTCTTCATCCCCGCCCACCCGTAACTATCTCACAAGTCACGTTACATCTTGGCGGCACTTAGGGTGAACCCAGAAAGCTGACTGATGTTCCTGCCCTGGGACCTCATGTTTCTACTGTTAGTTATATGTATGCCCTAGAGGCCATTACTATACATAGGATGTATATTGTAGTGGATGCTTGGATATATATAGGGAGGACTTTCTTGCTCGACATGATAGTATGCTATCCGGTTTCTCTTTACCTTAACGTGTACACTGATTGTCTCTTTGTTACATGTTGGTAAAGCCCTTAGGATGTGTACTTGACTACCTGGACTATGATGCGGATCATACTAGTGGGGATATTGTGGTCCATAAGTACAACTTTCAAGGTCCCTAGTCGTGGGTGTATCGAGACGGGGCATCGATATGCGAGAGTAGACTAGCGTATACCTTCTCGACCCATACAGATGGGCGATGGATGATCCCATATCCATTGGTGTTTGACATCAGAGATGATATACGGGTGCTCAGTAGAGACTGGGTACACTGGACGGACTCGCCAAGAACTCCCAGATGGTATTATACCTCACATCAGATGGCAGTTCTCTGGTGACACTGGTACAGAGTAGTCTGTTGACCCGAGATCGTCATAGAGTCTTGTTTGATTCCCACTGTGCTTTGATTTCCCCCTTACCACGTCCAAGAGGGCGTGCAAAACGGTGGTTTTTGGGTATAGTCCCGAATCACATGGAGGCAATGAGCGATAGGAGGGGATTCGTCTCTCCCGGTATAAGGAGTTGATGTTGCGCTGTGTTCGATTGGCTATAACAGGAAATCCCTGGACAGGGTTGCTGAGATTTACTGGTAAGTGTTACCAGTAGTTTCTCAAACTGTTATAGACCTCATATCGACACGACTTATCGAGCTATTGGGGTCTGACGTTTACCATCCCTAGGCGAGATATGCGACATATCAGACGACGAGACCGGACTGTACGGTAAGTGTTACTGGTTGGATTCATAGGAGTATGAGCGGGCTTGCTCGTCGATCTTCTGATCGCTCAATACCCGGGTGGCCGTTACATTTAGCAGACCGCTTGCGGCTTGTGGGTGTTTGATATGATCATCACCTGCTGCCGCCGTATTGACGAATCTTTAGAGTCCTACACAGAGGTTTCCTGGCTCAAGCGAAACGAAATAGGAGCGCATATGAGATATGTGCGGGACCGAGAATAATGCGTGTATGTGATACCATATTCTATTATCGTGATGAATGTATCGATTGGTTGTATGCGATATAACCTAGTTATCGAATCAAGAATTGATTCGATAAGTCGATACATTGGATATTAGTCGGTCATATGCGATATGACCGGATCGTTAAATCAAGTGTTGATTTAATGATTTAATGTATAATTATATATTTGATATATTACTTTGCATTAACTAGTATTTGTTCACTTAAGATGGATTTTCTCACTTGATGTGCACATTGTATATATGATATAGTTTTGTGCACTAGTTTGTATCATGTTTGATGATACATGTAAACTTGGGTGTGTATGATTAAACCATGGTTATGTTAACGGTTCGGGTTTTGATTTACTTATTTATTTATTCTCTTTATTCATTTTGGCAAAGGAAAATGAAATGGTGGCTTGCTTTGTCTTTTGTTGAAGCTTCATGAAGCTTTGAACAAGTAACCATTTTTTTCTTTCCTTTAACCTAACCATTCAACTTAACCCTAGTTTATTCTCTACACTCACCCATGGTTACAAAATGATAACCATCACTTGATTTTGTTTTAATTCATTATTCTTTTTCATTCTTTTTCTTCTTCTTCTTTAAGAGAAAAAGAAAAGCTTTGCTTGAAAAATATCAAGTGTTGAAATCAAGTGAGAAATCCAAAACCAAAGTGAAACCACTTCCTATTTCTTCATCCTCTACCACTTGCCATGTAGTATAGGGTGTTTTCTTCACAAGTTTCATGACTTGGTGAAGGTGGAGCTTGATCTTGAGTTGCCTCGACGTAGATCATCTTTGGCATCGAAGTCGACGACCTAGCCCGATCATTTCTTCGACTAAACCATCGCTAGAGTCCGGGATCCGATGATCGTAGCGGAGGGACATCATCATGGAGCTAAGGAAGTGGAGGACCGGATCTACAAAGGTTTTAGCCCCTTTCACTCTTAGTTATGTTGTTGACTTGCAATCTTTATCGCCTATCCTCTAGTTAACGATCCGTATTAGGGTTTGTAGGCACATGAAAAAAATTTGAATTTGGCATGGTTGATGCCTTGTGGAACCTCCTTAGAGTGCCTAGGAACCCTACAGTGGTATCAGAGCCAGGTTAGAGCCTTAGGCGATGAGTAGACGAAGTTAGAAACCCGATCGAACCCCGAAACCCTAATTCTAACCCTTCTCTGTACATTTTTCAAAACAGTGCATTTTTCCAAATTAAAAATATGCATAAAAATCAGCAGGGTTTTCTAGGAGTTACTGTGCAAAATGAGTGCCTAAATCGATCAAAGCGCCGTGGAACCGCGGCAATAGCATGGCTATTGCGGCGGTTCCGCGGCCGTACGGTCGCCTCTTTCATAGATTTTTGCACAGTAATTCCTATATTGAAGTGCTGTTTTTTCTGGAAATTTTTAATCTGTACTCAAGAATTGAGTTTTCTGGGTTGTATTAGGGACTCGGTGTTTCGATCGGGAAGTTTAACTTCGTCCGTGTTTTTCCGGATAATTTTAGAAAATGTTGAAAAGTTCGACCGGATATAAATACCCACTTTTTTCCCTGCCTTGAAATTTCCAATTGTTAAATTTTTTCCGTAGTTTAATGACGTTCTAAGTAGTGCAAGTAACGCGATGGTCCCTCTAGAAGACAACAAACCTTAACTCGATTATGTGACCGTTTTGAACTGCCCTTTGAACCTTAGGGTTTGGGGCAGTACGGCGTGCCACATGTGAGGCGTTGGCTTGACCCTTCTACAGCTGGACCGTTGGTACTGAGGCATAAAGTGAATGTTTTTAAACTTATTTCATGTGTTGAGCTGTTCCGGGAAAACTTGGGAGTTTGATTGTTCGATCGGAAAGTTTAACATTTTCTATTTATCTGGAATGTGATACAATATTTGGAATCCACAAGGAGTTATGTGATAACTGATTTGTATGTTATAAACATAGCACTTTAGTCTCACTTGATCGGTTGCCACAAAATTTTGATGTGATCAAAAGTCCGTCGCAATCACGTAGCGCACGCGGATACTCGCCGGGTAAACTTAATAGACGCCACGCCCCATAGCCCCGACCAAGTGATTGTAGGAGAACCCCGTCGCCGAAAGCATCCGTTCGGGTGCTCGCGGCAGCGGTGTTCCGCCTTGGTGCACTTCGTCGACGGCATCGGGGGTGCGGCCGCCTACTAAAGTTTGCGACGAGCATTCGATCAAAATGTCGGGAATCTTGTTGAATTGCCCGAATTGATATTGAAAAGTGTTTTCGATAATTAGACTAAAATACGGGGTTTATAATTGTTAGGCATGCGATGTCTAAGGAATTCATTTGATTAGGCATGCGATATCTAAAGAGATTGCGGATTCCAACTGTTGTAGTTTTACATTTTCTTTTCTGTGACCGTAAGTGTAATATGTGATATCGCCGGTTTCGTTGCTATATGTCAACGACAATTGGGATACGCATGTTTACTTACGTTGATGACATGTGATGTTATGTGTTGCTGGATATATTATATTGGATCGTCGTGTTTGAATAGCCGGGGGGTTTTATGTGAGATGAGTGTTTTTTATTTTCATTCATGTAAAAACTTGTATGTAATATTCTTTTATTGGGGCACTTCCAGGTTGCGGAAGATGTCACCCTTTGTATATTATTTACTTTTCCGCACTAGGATAGACCCAAGGAGGAGGGCACAAGTAACCGGGTTCTGGAGTTCAGTGGGAGACCAACTCGAGGAGTCGAGTCCTGGTGAAACACCTTAGAATGTGTTTTGTAGCTAACTATATTTTAATATATGGTTTTAATAAAAAGTTTACCAAATTAAGTTTTAAAAATTTTATCCTATTTAATGTGTATTTTATTAGAATTTTGGTAGGCACACACACACTTGTGCATGTTAACTAGAGTGTTAATTTGAGGTTTAACCATTTTCCCTAATCTAGTTTTAATTTTGGCTTAAGAGTTATGGGTTGTTAAGTGTGCATGGTTGTTAAAATGAAAAAGGATTTTAATTTGACTTCTTGTTGACTTTGGGAGAGAGATGGGCATGGGGCTACATGGCCCAAGCCATGCCCATTTAATGATGAAGAGAAGGGGGGTTGTGTTGTTGCTCTCACTCTCATTTCTCTCTCATTTCTCTCTAACACACACACACACACCCACAAGCTTCAGCAGCAGCAACAGCTCCAACACCAGCATCCACCAGCAGCAGCAGCAGACATCATCATCATCAGCAGCAGCAGCAGCAGACATCACCACCACCATCATCAGCAGCAGCAGCAGGCAGCAACAGCAGCAACAGGAGATCCAGCAACTTGCAGCAGCTCCTTCCACTTCTTCACCTGCCTTCTAGGGTTCATTAGGGTATATTTCTTGAACCCCATTTCGTGGTTTGCTTAAGTTGTGTGTAGTTTAGCATCGGTTTGTGTTAAATAGTTAGTTTTGTGCCAAAATGTTGATTTATGTGGAACTTTGATTAAGTGATGATTAAGTGGGTAAACCTAGCCTATTTTAGTGTTAATAGGGTCACTTCAACTGAGAAATAGCCCAGATTACACTAAAATACCATAAGGTTTGCTTTTGTGCTAAATTGTCGTTTTTATACGATATATTGGGTATCTGTGATCTGCTTTTGACCCGGATGCTTCAGAACAAAATTGGGAAAACTGGAGCATGCTCGCTAGGTTTAGACAACACCACAAGAACACGAGACCCCCATTCCCAATTGAGGCCGCAGATTTATTAGGTTTGGCCGCAATTTGAGGCCAAGTGGGGGGCAGGGGTGTTGAGGTCTTGGCTAGGGTTGTCTGTAGGGTTGTAAAGGGCTTTAGCATGTCTAGTTTTGTGAGTTTTGACCTGTAGGAAAATCTGTGATCAAATACCGTTTTTAATGTCCGTTGTGTTTGCGTGATACACGCGATACGTGAGTAGGTTCTGTGATCCATCGTATCGCGGCGTGTCGCGATGGTTTTAGACGCGTACACACATAATTCAGCGTATCGTGCACACGCGCGTTTTGTTCGCGACGCGAGTTTCTCGTTTTGGTTCGATATCGCGTTTTGCGAGATATTTGGCTTATATATGATTTCCATGTCTTATTTGCAGGTTTGCAAGCAGGGACTACGGGCACTGCTACAGGGGGGAGTAGATGGTAGGATTCACCTAGCGTGGAGCGTAGGTGAGTAGATTTAACATCTACAGGGGAATCGCCCGCATGGCGTTATGCGTCTGGGCTAGGATTCAAATACCTGTCGCATATTCTACGTCATTGTTAGAATTGCGCCTTTACTGTATTTTCTTAGATATAGTTGTACTGTGACTAGTAGCCATAGGGCACTGCACACATTATTGACAGTTCATGTTGCACGAGCACGGATTGTACGCTACACACACACCGTCAATAATTGCCATGTCACACACTACCCCTTATAGATTTTATTGCTTAGCACACATGACATCTAGCTTATCGGTATACCTTGCACATATTTTACTTATACCAGTGGATATCCTACATATTTTTCTTATAACTAAGGGGGTGTACGACATCAGTTCTTATAGGTAGATACCTATACATTGCTACACCTGTATGTTACATACATATTCAGTTGCAGTCACATATTTACCTTTACTGATGTTACTTAGCTGTACCTTATTGGTTTTGCATACATCTGGTTTCAGCTACATATTCTTATTTATATGCTCGCATTTCAGATATATAGCATATGTTTATTCCTGGATTGCTCATTGTTTAGTTGGATTTTACATGTTGTTTTCTGGATTTGGGAACCGCGGGAGTTCATGAAATTATGCATACATTGAAAAACCCGGTTTCCTTGATATGATATTTGCGCATCCACCATGGGTTTTATTGGTGCTGATTATTTATACCCCATCCAAGGAGGCGTAGAGGCCGCGTGAGGGTACATGGTGGGGCCCGGAGGTACCCCGGGGCGAGAACGGATCGCTATATTTGTTAGATGGTGAGCCTGTCAGGGAAACCATACCGTCCGGTGATATTACCTTTTACTCGGCGGTTATCTTGGGGATACCGACCGGAGACTTGTACGTATGCATACGTCGAAAGGCGAGGGGCAGAGCTAGGCACTCGTTCTTTCGGGACAGCGTATGATACGTACCTATCAGGATTTCTGTGTCGATGCTTGGCACATTGTTTTCATGATATTTCTTTTAATACCTTTGTATATATAACAGGGGATTCGCCGTTGTTATATATACCCTTCACCAATATTAGTGGAATGGAACGCTAATATATGTGTATTGTCCCCATCATATTTATTTCTGCAAATATATATACTTTTAGGATGTTAGAAACTTACTTGAGATTCGACTTGGGATATATGTGATTCATTGAGATTGGATATTGGATATGAAAGAGATTGTTGATTTGTACATTCGAGATATAAGAGATTACTCGATATTGTACATTGAGGTGATGTGAGACTTATATGATGTGAGAGCCCAGTTTGGGGGCTGGTTTGAGGATTTGGGATTTGAGTGTCTTGATGGATTGTGATCCTACCACGATGTCAGGTTTCCGTGGAAATGACATATTCCACCCTATATCTCACACTTATCTATTTTATGCACAGTTTCATATATTGATTGTACCTGCTAGTGTACTTTCCTTTATTCAGCATTTGCTTGACATGTTATTACTGTAATCGCATATCTTAGATTCATGTTGTACGTACATTCCTGCGATTACCTGCATATGTTATCTACTATTCACGAGTTGGCAACTCACCCCCGTTGTGCCACAGGTGTTTCAGGTTGTTCTCCAGAGTAGTCGAGGCAGGCTTTTCAGCTATCATCTTTTTCTACAGATACCGCATCAGCTCACAGTACTATTTTTCTTAGGTGGGTTTTGGTGGTCATCTGTATTTTGTATTGTATATTCGTTGTATCTTGTACTCTCCATCTACTATTATGTTGTTGACTTAGAGACTTGGTGAGGACGGTATTGTATATTATTGTTGGGTTGTTGTCTTTTATATACAGCTTTCTCTCTATCGTCTTTATTTCTACGCTACATCGTTATATTTTTGTGTTGCATTCATCTTGGTTAGTTTTTACAAAAAGGGGCTGTTGCTAAAATTTTAAAGAAATAAAGTAGGTCTTTTAAAGAATTTGGGTTGCGAATTCAAATGTTTCAAAACTTATATTATCTTTTCCGTATTTTTATGGTTTAGATTTCTGGGTTTTGGCTTTCTCTTACTGCGTTACGTCTTAGGGCGTTGCGCAGTACTAGGGCCGTCACGGGCCAATTTCGGGTCGTGACAAAGTTGGTATCAGAGCGCTAGGTTTTACCTTTCGGAGTGTAGGATGACCTTAGTATGATGGAGTAGGTAGCTTAAGCAGAGTAACATAGTGTGTGTATGTCTGCAGTATACCCACGATACGGTACTTCGCCTTAAGAAACCTAAGTACAATTGCTTGAAATTCCTTCCTTGATGATTCATATCCTTAAGATTCGATTCCTTATTCTCATCGAATCTTATATCTATTTATAGCCTTGCCGCAGATGACTATGGGGACTCAGAGTGATGCAGCGAGGGCCGAGGTCAGAGTTGGCTCGGGTGAGACGAGTACTGACCAGGATGGCACTCTAGTTGCACAGGTGCAGACGGATCAGCCTACGACATATACTATTGATAGACTTTCGGCATAGATGCAGGACTTCCGCCAGACTATGAGTTCTTTGGTTGATGTCGTTCGGGAGCTACGATAGGAGGTTGTCACCCCTGTTACTCAGTTGTCACTTGCGATCAGCATGCAGCAGTCCGTCACCTATATAGCACCAGTGGTTGCAGCTCCAATTGACGAGGCACATATTCCAGGACAGTGGAGGACTCGTACCAGTGTACCATCCCAGAAACAGAGGTTTGGTCATCGAGACAGATTTCGTGGCCGTCGCGGGAGTAGCAGAGGCTTAGGACGAGGACAGTCATTCAGCTCTCATCCCCAGGATGGTCAGCAGTCAGCGCGTGGATGTTTTCGATGCGGAAGCCTTCAGCATTTCGTTAGGGAGTGTTCCTCAGCACGGCGTCAGGATCGTACTCAGAGAGGCCGTGGACGTGGAAGATTTGCTCAGAGGGCTCAGTCTACCAGAGGAGTTCAGCCAGCTGCGGGTAGAGGGCAGACACAGGAGTTTTCTTCTACTCATCGGGACGCGCAGACGTCCAATGCAGAGTTTTCAGGTATCCTTAATTCGCTTGTTCTTTTGGTGTATCCGTTTGTTTTTCATGCTTGTACCGTGGTTGGGTAGATTAGTCGTAGTTGTTGTTTTAACTTCTGTCAGCGATTCTTTTGTTGTGCGACACGTATTTCAGTTGTGTGCCAATCGGATAGGAGATAGAGATTCGTCCGTCGTTTGATCCTTCTAGAGATGTTGGATTTGACGTTCTCCTGGGCACGGATTGGTTAATTACGTGCTAGGCGTCTATGGACTACCGTGAGGAAATAAGTTAGGTTTTGTTTTCCCCGGCAAGTCAGTTCTTGTTGTGCAGGTGGATAGTTGTGCCGCCTCTCATAGCTTGAATTCAGCCTTTTTCGCTAGTCGGCTACTGAGGAGATGTCGTGGATTCTTGGCATTCATTCGTGATACCGGAGCCACAGTGGGATTGTTGGACCGGGTTCCTTTCGTGTGAGAGTTTTTCCGACGTTGTTCCGGATGAGCCGGCGAAGCTTGGGAGCTAAAGGATCAGCTGCAGAGTTGTGGTTTGGGGAGTTTTGTGCGTCTGAGTGTTTCGCTTTTGGAAGCTCCTATTTCTGTTCGTCAAGGAGAAAGACGGCAGTTTAGGGTTGCGTATCGACGGATCGTTAATTGAACCGGCTTACGGTGCGGATAGGTATCCCTTACCTCGCATTGATGATTTCTTCGATCAGCTCCAGAGTGCGAGACATTTTCTAAGTTTGTTTGGGATCAGGTCATCATTATTGCGGTTCGGAGTGATGGCATTCCGAAGACTGCCTTATGCGTGCGACGGGCTTTGTGTGTTTTTGTGAGTCGTTGGATTCACTGATGCCCTAGCAGCATTCGTAGATGTGATGAACCGGATTTCTTCAGGCCGTTCCTCGACCAGTTATTGTTGTGTTATTTACGACATTCTGGTCTATTTAAGGTGTCATGAGGAACAGGAGCAGCACTCGAGGATTTGTTATGCAGATACTGGGAGAGCACCAGCAGTTTGCTAAATTCTCGGAGTGTTTCTTCAGGCTTGTTTTGTGTTGACTCCCAGGTCTTATAGTCACGGGAGATGGTTTTGTATAGTTCCGAGAACGATCGTGACCGTACAGCTTAGGCCCAGACTTGTGTGCAGGACGGAGGTCCACAGATTTTTGGGCTTAGCAGGTTCTTACCGCCGTTTCGTGCAGGATTGCTAGAGTAGTGCTGCATCGTCGACTGAATTGACCGGAAGGGAGGTTTCTTTTCTTTGGACTGAGGCATGTGTACGGAGTTTTCAGCAGTTGGAGATTCGGTTAACAACTGCATCAGTTCTTTCTTTGCCTTTGGTTCGGGCGACTTTGTTGTTTAACTGTAATGTTTCTTGAGTGGGCTCGATTGTGTACTGAGGTGACACTATAGAGTTATCACTTTTGCTTTCCTACATCTGGAGGAAGTACAAGAAGGATATTCCTCTCATGATCTGGAGATGGCCGCGGTGGTTTTGCGTTGGTGATTTGGAGACACTACCTGTTCGAGAGTCATGTCAGATTTTCACGGACTACCAGAGCTTAATGTACATCTTCCTGCAACGGATTTGATTGTTGTGATAGTCTTCTGCAGATTTACAGTTCTTGTGTGATCGTTGAGTACAGCTTAAGTTCGTCTCTATGGAGGGGACAGCTTGCTCATGTCCGCGCCCGACCACTTTTCTTAAATCATTTTCGCGAGACACTGCCCGCCGATGCTCGTTCGTCAGAAATACTTGAGCATACTCGGTTGGGTAATGATTCAGAGACCTTGATTTGTGACAATGGTGTTCTAAGTTAGGGACACGTTTGTGTACCTGACATTATCAGGTAGAGACGTGCAATCCTAGAGTAAGCACATCAGTCAACTCTCTGTATTCATTCAAGTTCCACCAGCTTTGGCGTGACTTGTGAGATAGTTACGAGTGGACAGGGATGTAAAGAGAAGTTTCAGGTTTCGTTTCAAGGTGCCAGTCTTGTTGTGTGCCTGAGTCGAGCATCTGAGGCCGGCTGGAGAGTTGGAACCTTTTACCGTTCCGAAGTAGGAATGGGAGCAGGTCTCCACGAATTTCGTTATGGTTTCTACCCAAGTTTAGTCAGGGTGTGACTCTATTCGGATTCTTGTCGTCCGGTTTTACTCAATGTGCTCAATTGTTTCTTGTTAAGTTGTGTGTTTGTATTGTTTGTTGTCAGCAGTTGGGGATCGTCACTCGCCATCGTTAGGGTTCTCCTTCGATCGCTGTTATCAGGAGACACTCCAATTGGCCACCTTTAGGCTTAGGGGTTAGGTCGTGTCGATCACCAGTCTGTTGTTTTTCTGACTCGGCGTAAGTAGGATTAGGACCCCAGCTATGTATAGAGACTTCGGAGATGGTCCAGTTGTGTTAGGTCAGGATGGAAATTTGTCCATTGCGAACTGAGGTCTTATGCCGACTGTGTTGGTCATAGACTCGAGTTCGCAGGGACAGATCATGTATTCCTACGGACTTTTCCGATGAAAAGACGTGTTGGATTTTGGAAAGCATGTCCCAGGATTTAGGTCCTTCTGAGATCCTATAAGCGAGTTAGTTTCGTTGCCTTTAAATTGGCACTTCCGCCCAGATTATTGGATTTTCACCCCGTATTCCTTGTGATGATACTTTACAATTACCTTCATTGCCTTTATCACATGATTTGGCACCAGACCAATTAGCTTGGGCATGATCTTTCGTTCACCAGCAGCCATGTGTGTTAATGGCTCGGCAGGTGGAGAAACGTCGGTCAAGGGTCTTGCCATCTGTGAAGGGTTTTCTTGGATGTAGCCGTATAGTGAGGTAATCACTTGGGAGGCTACGAGCGAGATTTGAGAGTTGTAATCTTCTCTTTGAAGGTACGCGTAGAAGTATACTTTTAAATTCGGGGATGAATTTCTTTTAAGGGGGGGGAGGAGATTGTAACACCTTAGAATGTGTTTTGTAGCTAATTATATTTTAATATATGGTTTTTAATAAAACGTTTACCAAATTAAGTTTTAAATATTTTATCCTATTTAATGTGTATTTTATTAGAATTTTGTTAGGCACACACACACTTGTGCATGTTAACTAGAGTGTTAATTTGAGGTTTAACCATTTTCCCTAATCTAGTTTTAATTTTTGTTTAAGAGTTATGGGTTGTTAAGTGTGCATGGTTGTTAAAATGAAAAAGGATTTTTAAAAGGGTTTTAATTTGACTTCTTGTTGACGTTGGGAGAGAGATGGGCATGGGGCTACATGGCCCAAGCCATGCCCATTTAATGATGAAGAGAAGGGGGGTTGTGTTGTTGCTCTCACTCTCATTTCTCTCTAACATACACACACCCACAAGCTTCAGCAGCAGCAACAGCTCCAATACCAGCATCCACCAGCAGCAGCAACAGACATCATCATCATCATCAGCAGCAGCAGCAGCAGCAGACATCACCATCATCATTAGCAGCAGCAACAGCAGGCAGCAACAGCAGCAACAGGAGCTCCAGCAACTTGCAGCAGCTCCTTCCACTTCTTCACCTGCCTTCTAGGGTTCTTTAGGGTATATTTCTAGAACCCCATTTCGTGGTTTGCTTAAGTTGTGTGTAGTTTAGCATCGGTTTGTGTTAAATAGTTAGTTTTGTGCCAAAATGGTGATTTATGTGGAACTTTGATTAAGTGATGATTGAGTGGGTAAACCTAGCCTATTTCAGTGTTAATAGGGCCACATCAACTGAGAAATAGCCCAGATTACACTAAAATACCATAGGGTTTGCTTTTGTGCTAAATTGTCATTTTTATACGATATATTGGGTATCTGTGATCTGCTTTTGACCCGGATCCTTCAGAACAAAATTGGTAAAACTGGAGCATGCTTACTAGGTTTAGACAACACCACAAGAACACGAGACCCCCATTCCCAACCGAGGCCGCAGATTTATTAGGTTTGGCCGCAATTTGCGGCCAAGTGGGGGGCAGGGGTGTTGAGGTCTTGGATAGGGTTGTCTGTAGGGTTGTAAAGGGCTTTGGCATGTCTAGTTTTGTGAGTTTTGACCTGTAGGAAAATCTGGGATCAAATACCGTTTTTCATATCCGTTGTGTTTGCGCGATACGTGCGATACGTGAGTTGGTTCTGTGATCCAGCGTATCGCGGCGTGTCGCGATGGTTTTAGACGCGTACACACACGATTCAGCGTATCGTGCACACGCGCGTTTAGTTCGCGACGCGAGTTTCTCGTTTTGGTTCGATATCGCGTTTTGCGAGATATTTGGCTTATATATGATTTCCATGACTTATTTGCAGATTTGCAAGAAGGGACTACGGGCACTGCTACAGGGGGGAGCAGATGGTAGGATTCACCTAGCGTGGAGCATAGGTGAGTAGATTTAACATCTACAGGGTAATCGCCCGCATGGCGTTATGCGTCTGGGCTAGGATTCAAATACCTGTCGCATATTCTACGTCATTGTTAGAATTGCGCATTTACTGTATTTCCTTAGATATATTTATACTGTGACTAGTAGCCGTAGGGCACTGCACACATTATTGACGGTTCATGTTGCACGAGCACGGATTGTACGCTACACACACACCGTCAATAATTGCCATGTCACACACAACCCCTTATAGATTCTATTGCTTAGCACACATGACATTTAGCTTATCGGTATACCTTGCACATATTTTACTTATACCAGGGGGATATCCTACATATTTTTCTTATACCCAAGGGGGTGTACGACATCAGTTCTTATAGGTAGATACCTATACATTGCTACACCTGTATGTTACATACATATTCAGTTGCAGTAACAAATTTACCTTTACTGATGTTACTTAGCTGTACCTTATTGGTTTCGCATACATCTGGTTTCAGCTACATATTCTCATTTATATGCTCGCATTTCAGATATATAGCATATGTTTATTCCTGGATTGCGCAATGTTTAGTTGGATTTTACATGATGTTTTCTGTATTTAGGAACCGCGGGAGTTCATGAAATTATGCATACATTGAAAAACCCGGTTTCCTTGATATGATATTTGCGCATCCACAATGGGTTTTATCGGTGCTGATTATTTATACCCCATGCGAGGAGGCGTAGAGGCCGCGTGAGGGTACATGGTGGGGCCCGGAGGTACCCCGGGATGAGAACGGATCGCTGGATTTGTTAGACGGTGAGCCTGTAAGGGGAACCATACCGTCCGGTGATATTACCTTTTACTCGGCGGTTATCTTGGGGATACCGACCGGAGTCTTGTATGTATGCATACGTCGAAAGGCGAGGGGCAGAGCTAGGCACTCGTGCTTTCGGGACAACGTATGGTACGTACCTATCAGGATTTCTGTGTCGATGCTTGGCACATTGTTTTCTTGATATTTCTTTTAATACCTTTGTATATATAACAGGGGATTAGCCGTTGTTATATATACCCTTACACCAATATTAGTGGAATGGGGCGCTAATATATGTGTATTGCCCCCATCATATTTATTTCTGCAAATATATATACCTTTAGGATGTTAGAAACTTACTTGAGATTCGACTTGGGATATATGTGATTCATTGAGATTGGATATTGGATATGAAAGAGATTGTTGATTTGTACATTCGAGATATAGGAGATTACTCGTTATTGTACATTGAGGTGATGTGAGACTTATATGATGTGAGAGCCCAGTTTGGGGGCTGGTTTGAGGATTTGGGATTTGAGTGTCTTGATGGATTGTGATCCTACCACGATGTCAGGTTTCCGTGGAAATGACATATTCCACCCTATATCTCACACTTATCTATTTTATGCACAGTTTCATATATTGATTGTACCTGCTAGTGTACTTTCCTTTATTCAGCATTTGCATGACATGTTATTACTGTAATCACATATCTTAGATTCATGCTGTACGTACATTCCTGCGATTACCTGCATATGTTATCTACTATTCACGAGTTGGCAACTCACCCCCGTTGTGCTACAGGTGCTTCAGGTTGTTCTCCAGAGTAGTCGAGGCAGGCTATTTAGCTTTTCAGCTATCATCTTTTTCTACAGATACCGCATCAGCTCACAGTACTATTTTTCTTAGGTGGGTTTTGGTGGTCATCTGTATTTTGTATTGTATATTCGTTGTATCTTGTACTCTCCATCTACTATTATGTTGTTGACTTAGAGACTTGGTGAGGACGGTATTGTATATTATTGTTGGGTTGTTGTCTTTTATATACAGCTTTCTCTCTATCGTCTTTATTTCTACGCTACATCGTTATATTTTTGTGTTGCATTCATCTTGGTTAGTTTTTACAAAAAGGGGCTGTTGCTAAAATTTTAAAGAAATAAAGTAGGTCTTTTAAAGAATTTGGGTTGCGAATTCAAATGTTTCAAAACTTATATTATCTTTTCCGTATTTTTATGGTTTAGATTTCTGGGTTTTGGCTTTCTCTTACTGCGTTACGTCTTAGGGCGTTGCGCAGTACTAGGGCCGTCAGGGGCCAATTTCGGGTCGTGACACCGGGTCTCCTAACTCTAGAATTGGTAGGGTTGCTTGCCGCTCTCGTAGGGGTCTAAGGGTGTGGGATTGGCTATTCATCGCGACCATGGAATCCGTGTTTTATACAGTCTCGTATTGAAAACACGGACGTTCTAGTATATCCAATATTTCATATATGTTTTTTCTGCTGCGTTATCTATGATGTGATCATGTGATATGTTCAGATAGATATTATATATAGTATATATGATATATTATATAGATGTTGCTTATGTTTTACACCTGCGCTAGCCCTGCCTCGCTCTGGCGTTAGTTACCCAACCTAACGGTGCAGACGGGACATCGAGGCGAATGCGGCTGGCATAAGCGTACGTTATATTTATCTGTGATGTTTAGGTGCTTAAATGATGGGACTTCATTAATGTGATTAATGGAAGAAAAGAAACCTAAGGATGTTGTGGAATCGAATTTCAAAAATAAAACAGGTAGCTACAGTTCTTTCTTTGCACAGCGGTATATATGATATATCCTACACCTTATTCGATGAGGAAAGGGCCAACGATCCCTTCACCGGGAGTGACCCCTTTAGCAATAACTGGCAGATACTACAACTCTCGGTTTGTCTTTTGATTGCTTCTATAGTTTCTGCTTTGCACAGTGATATATATGATATATCCCGCACCTCATTCGACGAGGAAAGGGCCGACGATCCCTTCACCAGGAGTGACCTCTTTAGCAAAACTAGAAAAGCCTAAAAAACACTCCATTTCAAAATCATTTGATTCTACAACGATATCAAGTTCATTATGCAATAGGTTTTCAGAAAAACCTGTCGTAGCCCTCCGTCATTTCAGATAAGTACTAGTTAGTATTCGTGCTGCGGTAGTTTCGCCTCCGTCAAGGCGTAGTGTACGGTAGCTAACTAGTGCTTATCTGCTAGCATATGATGCGATTGGATTAGGGTATTCGTACGGCATTGTTTGGCCTCCGTCAAGGGTCGTGCGGGTGGGTTTAATTCAATCAGGAAATGACGGGTTGAACTTGACTAGCGGACTATGGGTAGTTTGGCCTCCGTCAAGGTCATAGGACGCTAGGGGCAAAATATTATCGGGAATTTCAAGTGTTGAAATTCCCAATGAGATTGCATACCTTCTATGAGATAGTTGGATCCCAATACCCGCTGCGAGTAAGAGTTACTCTTGGGAGAGTTTTACACTTTACAATTAGCCGATCAAGTAGGTGTCTAGAAAGGTGTCAACGGGATTACGCCTCTGGGAAAACGAGATTTACTGTAATTAGGTCCGTGCGAAAGCACGGGAAACCTCCCTCAAAGTACCGACACTAGCCTGGCTGAAAGATTGGCAAACTTGTAGCGTGTAATTAATCCCGGCTAGTCTTTCCTTTTTGAGTTTGAAGGAAGATTTGATAAAAACAGTGGGAGCCATCCTGATTAGATAAAATAATAACCAATCTGTTCTTGCAAGAGCGCACGCAGAGTGTTTTCTTCTCTCTCTCTCCAGGTAGCGACCATATCACGTTGTCACTACCCAAAATTGGCCCGTGACGGCCCTAATACTACGCTACGCCTAAAGACGTAGCGCAGTAAAAGAAAGCCAAACCCCAGAAATCTAAACCACAAAAAAATACGGAAAAGAAAATAATTGAGAGAAAGCTGTATATAAAAGACAACAAACCCACAAATAATATACAGTAACGTCCTCACCAAGTTTCTAAGTCAACAACATAATAATAGATGGAGAGTATAAGATACAACGAATGTACAATACAAAATACAGATAACCACCAAAACCCACCTAAGCAAAATAGTACTGTGAGCTGATGCGGTATCTGTAGCAAAAAATGATAGCTGAAAAGCGGAATAGCCTGCCTCGACTACTCTGGGGAACAACCTGAAACACCTGTGGCACAACGGGGGTGAGTTGCCAACTCGTGAATAGTAGATAACATATGCAGGTAATCGCAGGAATGTACGTACATCATGAATCTAAGATATGCGATTACAGTAATAACATGTCATGCGAATGCGGAAAAATGGAAAGTACACTAGCAGGTACAATCAATATGTGAAGCAATAGTAACATGACAATAGTATGCAATAACCGTGCAATAGGGATATGAGAATGTAGATATGCAACTATCATAAGGGTACACTAACAGGTACTACCAATATATGAAACTGTGCATAAGGTAGATAAGTGTGAGGTATGGGGTGGAATATGTCATTTCCACGGAAACCTGACATCATGGCAGGATCACAATCCATCAAGACACTCAAATCCACAATTTCACTCAAATCAGCCCCCAAACTGGGCTCTCACATCGTATAAGTCTCACATCACCTCAGTGTACAATATCGAATAGCTCTCCTATATCTCGAATGTACAAATCAACAATCTCCTTCATATCTAATATCCAATCTCAATGAATCACCTATATCCCAAGTCGAATCTCAAGTAAGTTTCTAACATCCTAAAGGTATATATATATTTGCAGAAATAAATATGATGGGGGCAATACACATATATTAGCGTCCCATTCCACTAATATTGGTGTAAGGGTATATATAACAACGGGTAATCCCCTGTTATATATACAAAGGTATTAAAAGAAATATCATGAAAACAATGTGCCAAGCATCGACACAGAAATCCTGATAGGTACGTATCATACGCTGTCCCGAAAGCACGAGTGCCTAGCTCTGACCATCGCCTTCCGACGTATGCATACGTGCATGACTCACAACGGTATTTCCATGATCCCCGCCGAGTCATTGGTACTGTCACCGGATGGTATGGTTCCCCTGCCGGGCTCATCGGCTCAATAGCACATCGACATCACTTTCTTGCCCCGGGGTACCTCTGGGCCCCACCATGTACCCTCTACGGCCTCGACGCCTCCTCGTAGGGGTATAGATAATCAGCACCGATAAAACCCATGGTGGATGCTCAAATATCATATCAAGGAAACCGGGTTTTTCAATGTATGCATAATTTCATGAACTCCCGCGGTTCCCAAATCCAGAAAACATCATGTAAAATCCAAATAATAATGCGCACTCCAGGAATAAATATATACGGTATATCTGAAATGCGAGCATATAACAGAGATTATGTAGCTGAAACCAGATGTATGCGAAACCAATAAGGTACAGCTAAGTAACATCAGTAAAAGTAAATATGTAACTGCAACTGAATATTTATGTAACATACAGGTGTAGCAATGTATAGGTATCTACCTATAAGTGTAAGTGCACGGCGGCGCCCCGGCCTCCATCCCGAGGCCAAATGCGGAAGCGATGGTTAACTTTAATTTTCTTGAACCGGCACCACCGCGCACTAAATACCCGGATCGGGCCATTAACTAGTCCTAGCTATCTATAAGATTAGGAAAAGAGATGTACCGAGCGATCCGGGTCCTCCGGTCTTCTCACCGTCGTCCCGATCTCCCGCGGAATGTCCGGTCTCCACCTCGTCGCCGGAAGGGCACCACGTCGCCTGCTTCTTATACGGGCTCCCACCTCTATCCCGAGGCAACTCGGGCATGAAGTTGGCGAGCTGACGTGCCCAAGGTTTGCTGTAGAATGGTGTAGAACCATGTCTCATTTGGGGTTATGGAGTTTGCCATTTGGTGGAGGAATGAACTATATCTTTTGGAGGAGGAGCCAAATGGATTTTGTGAAGCCAAAAGAACAAAATTTCCCAACCCAAAATTTTGGGATAGCCCACTACTTGGCCGGCCTTGCCATGGTGAGGGGAGAGTGAGAATGAAGAGAGTGGTGTATGGATGATGGAACCACTCTCATAATGCAAGAGAGAAATGGTCATCATAAGAAACAATCATCACAAACAAATCCATACTCCATCAACTAATCAACAACCATGATTGCTACAAAAAGTCAAGCAATCATGAAAGAAGAAGTCAAATGGTCAAGGGATGGTGCAACCATCATAATCCAACAAAATGCAAAGAACACCCTCCACAAATACTTATTTGCACAAATGCAAATAAGCCCTCCTCCACCAAACTTCGGCCAATGAAAGATACAAAGAAATATGGCCGAAACGGAAAGCAAACTGGCAACTCCATAAAACTGGTCCCGTAATAAATTACAGGAAAACCCCGATACTGTGTATACACACCCGCATCTGTATTCCGACCGAAATACAAATGCAATGAGACAAAATCTACACTATACTATACTAGGATCCGGCTTAAACCAAAGCCGGCTAGTAATATCCGTTCGATCCTGATCCGTGCAATACCGTACGTATCTGATCGAACTCTGCCATATATCCATACGGCCTCTAGTACTAACCGTCCGATCCTGATCCTTGCAATACCGCACGTATCTGATCGGACCCTGCCATATCTCCATACGGACTCTAGTACTAACCGTCCGATCCTGATCCTTGCAATACCGCACGTATCTAATCGGACCCTGCCATATCTCCATACGGCCTCTACAGCATTTCGCCCGAAAGCTTGAGTAACTGAATGTGTGGTGGACTCTAAAGACTCGTCAATACTATGGCTGTGGATTTGACCACTAGCACGTCAGAGGTATTAGACATACGTGACGGGCCACCAGCTATTGACCAAAAGGGACGTCTGTGAGCGAACTCAGCCTGACACCTTATTGAGCCTGTCAGTGAAAATATCCGTACAGTCCGGTCCGTTCGTCTATGAGCATCGCATGGCGGGCCTAGGGGGTTGGTAAAAGTCAGACCCCCAAAAGCGGTACAAGTCGTGTCGGAGTGTAGCCCAGAACACCCTGAGATACTACTGGAATACCCACCAGTAAATCTCCTGCCTCGGCCGAGGGCTTCGTGTAATGGCTCTCCTAGACACAGCGCGACCTCACCCCCAATACCGGGAGAGACGAACCCCAGAAGATCCTCTCACTGCCTCCATGTGGCTCTGGACTGTACCCAAGTAAAACCTGTTTGCACGTCTCCTTTGAGCGTGGTAGGGTAGTAATCAAAGTACAGTGGGAACTCACACGAGACAAATGACGATCTCCAGGTCGATGAACTAACCTGTACACATGTCACCAGGGAACTGCTATCTGACGTCAGGTATAAGACCAACTAGCATGTTCCCGGCGTGTCCTGTCCGGTGTACTCATAACCCAATGAGCACCTGTATACATCTTAGGTGATCCAACTGACACCAATGGCTTGTGTGGCCGGCCACCGCCCCTCGTCGGGGTCTCGACTGTATACACTAGTCTACTCTGGAGTATCGATGCCCTGTCTCGAAACTCCCACGACTAGGGACCTTTTAAGGATGTGCTTATAGACCACCAGCTCTCACGTATATGATCGCCCACATACTGCTGGCAGTCAAGCAAGAATCCTAGAGGCTCTACCAACGTGTAATAGCGACCTGTCAGGTCACCTAAAGCAGTACACGATGATAAAGATAAACCAGATAGCATACTATCATCTCGAGTAAGACTGTCCTACCGGGATAGGTCCTCCCTCAATCATTGCAATCACGTGCCTATGATCCAATTATTGACTCTGAGGGCACTATCTCCAACAATCTCCCACTTGCACTCAAGGCTAATTATTGCGATGTCGCATACTCACAGCCCGTGTGATACCGAACACCCAACTCCTCTACTAGTCAGTCTCACAAAACCCGTTTGCGAAACTATTGCGTTCGAGGAATAGCCTCAGTGAGTAGACCCACCTTGATGTTTCTTTCTATGTCTCTCTATATCTCAAGTTCGCGGAGAAACCCATCACCCGAAATGAGCAACACCTGTCTTAGAATATGTCTGGATGTCTGATGGGACCTAGCTCATAAATGAACTCCAAATCCAAACTTCTTAGACTGTATTGTCAACTGAACTTAATCAGTATGCTGCGCCATCCCTCCCTCAGTATTGCCTTGGACCACCTGTCCAAAATACTGCCCCTCGTCAGAAGGAAAAACTATAACTCTGACAACCTCCTTGTCGTCCAGGTCACCTTGGAAGCCTGGAATGATAACTGTCTCCCGAATAAGGCTGTCGTTATCATATCCCTAGAACATCCACTTATGTTCTAAAACTGCTTCCGACTGCTTCTCTAGGATTGGATCAATGTCAACTTATTGCATCTAGTGCAAGAATAACATCTGGTGTGGTACTTGACATCTCATGATTGATTCAATTGCCCGAGCAAGTGATCTGCTAATCATGCACATCCCTCTCCCCTTTAGTCTGTAAGACACCTTTAGAGAGGGTGACTCCATTACCTGCAGGTACATTACCGTGCCAGGAGTCGTCCATTCTAAATACTCTTAGAATGCTATCTAAGTACCCTTAATTGGGAAACCACCCAAATCTAGATCTAAAACCATAGATCTAGTAACCAGTATGTTTGGTATATTGTCCAAGTCCCATGCGGAGAAACCACTGTGTGACGACCAAAGTATAACCGATCGTAGTATAGGAGTTTCTTTTCCTATTTTGTGTATGTCATCCAAATACCATGACATCACACCCTACTACCTTCTCAACAGATCCATCCCCTATTCTGATGAAGTCAAACCTATGACTGTCACATCAGAAATTGATGATCTATCTCCGCTATACCAGCTTTAGTCTATAGATAGACATAAGCCAACTGTCCACCAATGCTTCCGCTGCTCCCACTGACTACGACAACCCTCTGCCAGAGTCATATACATGTACACTTCTAAAACTAGTTTAGAACGACGCTATAATCATCCTCCCGTCGGGTCTCGCAACCTGGAACAACAGCAATGGCAAGTGTGGGTAAACAAAAACTTCCCTGTCACCGTCCTTGAGGCTACCGGAGTACCTCTCGGGTGCCTGAAGTTACCCACCAAATCTGCGGAGTAGCCAATGGAATGTCAATCCAGATTGAATCTTTAGGTTCCTTATCAAATCTTCAGTAATCGTTTGCGGTTCTGGAATCACTTCCAGTTCTACCATACTCCCACTACTGTTTTCTGAAAAAATCCATTTTTAATAAAACTGTGGTGAGTCTAGAACAATATCACTATTGATCTTCCAGATGGTAGAAAGTCAACCCTCGTCATAGCCTAGGTCAACCCACAAACAGCCATTACAGAAACGTGCCTTGAATTGTCCAGTGTCTGGTTTTAATCATAAGCCGGACAACTCCCCGTACCTTAACAATGTTAAGATATGAACTGTACTATATCCAATATAGAACCAGAGGCACTGATTTAATTGAACCAGATTCAAATCATGCAGCTGTCTCTAGTGCATGTCAACTAAATGGAAAGAGGCCGATCAGCGTTACTCAGCTTAGGAATGCTTCCAATTACGAGTAACCTGAAAGAGAAGCAAGTTCTCCTAATCATTACTATCAACTGAATACCATACACAAGTATCTACATCTTCGATCACTTTGAAGAATCCCGATACTTGCAATATCTGGTTCACTACTTTATTCAAATACCTATAACTTCTCAAAATTCGGACCCTGTGTTTCCACGAAACACCTGTCTAAAAACTAGAGAAGTCATAAGTAAACCGAATATAGTACGAGGACCAACCCCTCTGTCCTGATGGACCCTGAACAACATACAATACTCTGTATAAGTTCCTTGAGTCTGATAACTCATTCCCTGTGTGTCGTATGTTAAAAACTGTATTTATGGTTAAGAAGAATTACACCGCTGTTTAATGCTCCTTACCTAACCATCCACTGATATAGGTAAATGTTGTAGACATAATTTCAAAAAGGTATATCTCACTCTTTGTAAATAGACGTACAGATATATCGATTTGAAATTGGTGCATAACAGCGGATATTCAAAACCAAATATTTGCCGACCGGCAAACAGCCCAGGTGATTTCCTCAAATATCACCGATTACAACGAATCCCGATATAATGAGGATGATCACCCAATTCCCAATAACTTACTCCCACTCATCATCTGTAAAACCATACAGATGTGAGAATCATACTTGGTAAATACATACCCTAGAGCAAGTGTCTAATTGGGAAATCAGTTTTCTTTTAGCAGTACATGTAAGTCCATGCTACCTCTCCCGGTACTTTCGGGCATGCGGAATTTGGTGAAAAACAATTTTCTTAGAGGTGGTACCATGGACTTAAAACCCGGATTTTTGTTAAACATCTAACTAACAACCTAACTACGAGTTGCTAACTACTCGGTTAGGGGGTTATACCTTTCTATTTCTCGAACTCCTTCGTCTTCAAGCTTTGATGGTCGTCCGAATCGGCTTCTCCCCGTCGTCTCCTTGCGCCGAAGATAGATCCACCTGAAAGCCTCAACCTTTGGCTCCTTCTTCGAACTTTGAAAAAAACGAGTTCACTCGGTTTGCCAATCCTTGTGAACTAGAATGAGTAGAGAAGAGTTTGTATGAGATTTTATCTATGGTTCTTGGTTCTCAACTCATGAGACAAGTGAACCATAGAGTCAAGAGAGGGAGAGCATGAGGAAGGAGATGAGAGCTCAAGAACAAGAGAGAGAATGAGCATGAAAGAATGAGAGAAGACTTTTCTCATTTGGCTCTCATAATCCAAAACAATCATAACACATCATATCAATCAAGTATTATGTGATGGTTTAAGCAACCATAGCCATATCATTTCATGCACTCATTTTGCACAAAAGAGCAAGCAAGCAAAAGTCTTTGCCATGAAATGATAGCTATAGTTATCATGATGGTCAACTAGTCAAGCCTAGTCAACCGGTCAACAAAGTGAACAAGTCAACAAAAGTCAACAAGTCAACAAAGTCAACAACTCAACAACCATGTCACCATAATACCTAATTAATATAATTGTTAATCACATATCATATTCTCATTAGGGTTGAGCAAAAAGTCAATAGTCAACTGTCAACGGTCAACAACCCTAATGAGAATCCTCCGCCTCTGTCTCTCCGTCAACTGTGCATACACACCCGCATCCGCGTCCCGAGGAACACGAATACAAACTGGATAAATCCAATCCCAATACATACACTAGGACCTGGCTTAAACCAAAGCCTGCTAGTGTCAACTGTCCGGACACTGTACGTGCACAAGTGCACAGATGTGACCGAACCTTGTCGCAAAACCATGCGACCTGCCGCAAAACCATGCGACCTCTACTCTTTTGCCTAAAGGAGAATAGCTTTCTGTGTGGGACTCTAAAGACTAGACACTACGCTGGCAGTGGGTTTAACCACAGACCGCAAGCGGCACTAGCTGTGCGTAACGGTCCCCAGGTAGATGCCGACAAGAAGACTGACGAGGTGAAACCCATCTGAACTCCTACTGAGCCTGAATGTGACAATCTCCGTACAGTCCGGTCTGTTCGTCTGATACATCGCATGGCGGGCCTAGGGGCGGTAAACGTCAGTCCCCCAATAGCGGTACAAGTCATGTCGGAGTGAAGCCCAAAACCCCCTGAGATAACACTGGAAGCCTACCAGTATATCTCGTTTGCCCTGGCCTGGGACTACTCGTGTAATGGCTCTCCTAGACACAGCGCGATGTCAACCCCCAATACCGGGAGAGACGAATCCTGTCTAACCGTCACTGCCTCCAAGTGCCTCGGGACTGCACCCAACTACTACCTGTTTGCACGACTCCTTTGAGCCGTGGTAGGGTAGTAATCAAAGTGCAGTGGGAACACACTCGAGGCGAAGTGACAGTGTCAAGTCAGCGGACTAAGCTGTACTCATGTCACCTGGGAACTGATAACTGACGATAGGCATAATACCAACTAGTCAGTTCCCGACGAGTCCTGTCCAGTGTACTCGTAACCCAACGAGCACCCGCATACTCTCTCAAGCACGACGTACTGATCGCTGTGGGACAGACCATCTCCCACACTGGGATGAGAAGCGCACACGCTAGTCTACTCCGGAGTATCGATGCCCTGTCTCGATAGTCCTGCGACTAGGGACCTGCATAAGGATGTGCTTATAGATTACCCAGCCCCACTAGTGTGACTGCCATCACATCGCTGGTAATCAAGCAAAGATCCTAAGGGCTCCACTAATGTGTATAAACACATGTACACATTGAAGTAGAGACAAACCAAGTAGCATACTACTATTTTGAGCAAGATTGTATATACAAGGTGAATATCCCAAGCTTCCATTAAGTAATATACAAACTAGTATGATACAGTAATGGCCTCTAGGGCATATACACTAACAGTACACAGCGAAACTGAAACATTGAAATGTTTCGATGGGGTATCCCAGTATTCCTAGTAATGTCTCTTCCATTATCCAGATTCATAACTGTAACCGTATAATTCTTTGCCACCTCTCCAAATCCCTTTATATGTCTTTAGTCATTACCTTCTGCACACCCCTTTAGGCCAAATGGTTTTCTTCCATCCCTACCGTTCGGCACAAGCCTATGGTTTGGAAGAAGACTATCCAATGAACATAATGGGTGTACTGTCCTAATCCTAGGAGCACTCGCAATGCGAGAGAAGGTGAAGATAAAAGACAACCGAATAAACCTTATTCCTATTTCTCCTGAACCAGAATCCATCCCCGAATTGGAACAAGTTCCTTTCGAGTTCGTATATAACCATACGATGGAGTATCCAATAAACTGTGGATCTTCGTAGTGATACGGAGTGTCCTGGAGAAATACAAAGGTGATTTAGGATTGGCGAAGAAATACTTGCTTTGGTCGTGAGTAGCAGTCGCAATTTACTTTGCCCTCCTTCTAATCCATTTCTATGTCTTTACTTAATACCTTCTGCACACCATCGTTATGCTAATTGGTTTTCTTCATTCCCCACCGTTCGGCACCAGCCTATGGTTTGGAAGAAGACTATCCAATTTGCGTAATATGTGTACTATCTCCTAAACCAAGGAGCACTCATTATCTGAGAGAAGGTAAAAGGAAAAGAGAACTGAATAGTCTTATTCGTTTTCTCCAGAACCGGAAACCATCCTCGAATAAATTCCTTCGAGTTCGTATATAACCATACGATGGTTTTGTCCAATGGAAGTGGACGTTCGTAGTATACGGGGTGTCCTGGAGAAAAGGGTAAAAGTAGGAGTGGCAATGAGGTTTGCGACTCTGACAATCCAAAAGCCAGTGTTTTAGAAGGTTCGGTTAATTTGGTCACTGAGTCATAGTATTAGGGTCGAGTCAATGGTCGCTGCCAAAGAGAGAGAGAAAAGAAACACTCAGCATGCCCTCTAACCTAGATCAGAATGGTTACCAATTTATCTAATCTGGAAACCTCCCACTGTACCGTCAA
Source organism: Agapanthus africanus (assembly GCA_030015575.1). Taxonomy (NCBI): domain Eukaryota; kingdom Viridiplantae; phylum Streptophyta; class Magnoliopsida; order Asparagales; family Amaryllidaceae; genus Agapanthus; species Agapanthus africanus. The sequence goes on from JASDDO010000022.1 coordinate 282,188,306, forward strand.
ATTCTCATCCAAACCTGAAAGAAGAATTAGTCGGGATCACCCGAGGAGTAAACCAACTCATCAGTGGGAATCGGGATCCAACTATCATCACATGATAACGTGACGGAATCCGCTCACGCTATCACACTCCAGAAGGTATGCGCATATCTGGTAAGTTTCAGTTTCTTTAGAAACTCCCGATGTGATTTTTGCCCCATGCTCTTATGACCTTGATGAAGGTCAACAAACCATAAGTCACATGTCAAGTTCTACCCGTCATTGTCCAGGTTAATTTGAACCCACCCGTACAAGCCCTTGACAAAGGTCAACAAGGCTATACGACTGTCCCAAACCAACGCATCTATCTATGCAACAGAAAGGTAACAAGCAGCTACCATTCACTATGCCTTGACGAAGTTCAACAAACATAGCATGAATACTACGTGCTACCCGTCTGAAACGACGGAGGGATACGAATGGTTTCTGGCGAAAACCTTTAACGTAATGAACTTGATATCGTTGAAGGAACGGATAGCTTTTATAAATATAGTGACGAAAACCGTTGCTAAAGAGGTCACTCCCGGTGAAGGGATCTCGACTCTTTCCCCGTAGAATGAGGTGCAGGATATTCCAACTGAATACCATGGTGCAAAGCAAAAGTAATCGGCTATAGTGAAATTATTGCCCTGACGCAAACTTCTGTCCAAGGGGTCACTCCCGATGAAGGGATCTCGGCCCTTGCCTCGTCGACTGAGGAGCAGGATATTCCAACTGAATACCACGATGCAAAACAAAAGAGAACGTCCTTGCAATAACAGCTTTTTGAAAAGTGTTCCAACAACATCAGATTAGGTTTGTTTTTAACTTGCATTGATCCGAATCAACGCAGTCCCATCAATTGATCACACCACAAAGAACGAAAATAATATGACGTACGTATATGCCATCCGCATTCGCCACTGGGTCCCGTCATTACACGTTAGGTTAGCTAACTAACGACAGAGCGGGGACTGGACTAGCGCGGATGCAAAACATATACAATATCTACTAATATATATACCAATATATTATATTTCGCTCAAGGCGTGATAAAAATGCAACATCACAGAAATGTACAGCATCACAGAACAATACAAATATCTGGGATCCCCGGGTTTCACAGAGCCACTACTGAAACCCGACGTTCCCCTGGTCGTATGGATAGCCTGTGCAATGAAATCCTAGACCCCTACGGGCGTGGCAAGTTACCCGCCAAAATCTGAAGCGAGGCAGCCCCCTTCGGCACCGTGAATGGACCACCCAGCACTTCACGGAATCCGGTAACTTAGGCACCCCTCCTGGGTCAACCTGTACCCCCTACAAGTGCGGCGAATAGCCCGCTCTAGAGTGAATCCCCTTCCGTCTCAATGCCATGAGATGCGGGCTTGTTGCCCTCTAGAACCCGGCTATCCGTGCACCCCTCCACGGGGTAATCCTAGTACAGAAAGTAAAATATACATACAACGGGTACATCGACCGCAACCTGGCCGTGCCCCAAAAGAATAATACAATCAGGCAGTGACGACAGTCCACATGTCGGACGCTCGCCCCGCAATATCGAATGTACATAATACAACAAAAACTGTACTAGCATTGCATCCAGGCTATCCCCCATGACTAATCCGCAACATCACAGCATAACACAGAACATCAACGTGAAAGTCACGTTCGCAAATCCGTCTAACCGGGCTATAGCAGTTAGACTGGATTTACCGATCAAGTGACATTCACGGTCGCAGATATAATGTAAATACTGTGAACTAATGTGTTTAAAATATATCTGATCGATCAAATTTTACTAAGTGGGCCCCCAAGTACTACTGTAGCACATCAAGAAATTCTGGGCCCAAAAATAATATTCCAAAACCCCTATTTCCAAGTCAGGAGCTTTCTGGAAAATTTTGGTACACTGAACAGTTCAAGTCGCGGCGGAAGCGCGGCCCAAGCATGGGTTTGGCCGCGGTTCCGCGGTCGTTTAGACTGATCACGAGACCAAATTTTCCCAGAACTCTTAGATTGTCCTACACATCATTCTGAAATAACCTAAAAAATTTTTGGACTTCAAAAAATTTCGACAGAAACTGATGTGAAGAAAAATACGGTTTTTGGAAAATTGTTCAATCGGAAATGTAAAACACATTAGAAAAAGCTAAACTATGTTAATGGCGAGGCTCTGATACCACTGTAAGTGCACGGTGGCGCCCCGGCCTCCATCCCGAGGCCAAATGCGGAAGCGATGGTTAACTTTAATTTTCTTGAACCAGAACCACCGCGCACTAAATACCCGGATCGGGCCATTAACTAGTCCTAGCTACCTACAAGAATGGGAAAAGAGATGTACCGAGCGATCCGTGTCCTCCGGTCTTCTCGCCGTCGTCCCGATCTCCCGCGGAATGTCCGGTCTCCACCTCGTCGCCGGAAGGGCACCACGTCACCTGCTTCTTATACGGGCTCCCACCTCTATACCGAGGCAACTCGGGCATGAAGTTGGCGAGCCGACGTGCCCAAGGTTTGCTGTAGAGTGGTGTAGAACCATGTCTCATTTGGGATTATGGAGTTTGCTATTTGGTGGAGGAATGAACTATATCTTTTGGAGGAGGAGCTAAATGGATTTTGTGAAGCCAAAAGAACAAAATTTCCCTACCCAAAATTTTGGGACAGCCCACTACTTGGCTGGCCTTGCCATGGTGAGGGGAGAGTGAGAATGAAGAGAGTGGTGTATGGATGATGGAACCACTCTCATAATGCAAGAGAGAAAAGGTCATCATAAGAAACAATCATCACAAACAAATCCATACTCCATCAACTAATCAACAACCATGATTGCTACAAAAAGTCAAGCAATCATGAAAGAAGAAGTCAAATGGTCAAGGGATGGTGCAACCATCATGATCCAACAAAATGCAAAGAACACCCTCCACAAATACTTATTTGCACAAATGCAAATAAGCCCTCCTCCACCAAACTTCGGCCAATGAAAGATACAAAGAAATATGGCCGAAACGGAATGAAAACTGGCAACTCCATAAAACTGGTCCCGTAATAAATTACAGGAAAACCCCGATACTGTGTATACACACCCGCATCTGTATTCCAACCGAAATACAAATGCAATGAGACAAAATCTACACTGTACTATACTAGGATCCGGCTTAAACCAAAGCCGTCTAGTAATATCCATTCGATCCTGATCCGTGCAATACCGCACGTATCTGATCGAACTCTGCCATATATCCATACGGCCTCTAGTACTAACCGTCCGATCCTGATCCTTGCAATACCGCACGTATATGATCGGACCCTGCCATATCTCCATACGGCCTCTAGTACCAACCGTCCGATCCTGATCCTTGCAATACCGCACGTATTTGATCGGACCCTGCCATATCTCCATACGGCCTCTACAGCGTTTCGCCCGAAAGCTTGAGTAACTGAATATGTGGTGGACTCTAAAGACTCGTCAATACTATGGCTGTGGATTTAACCACTAGCACGTCAGAGATTTTAGCCATACGTGACGGGCCACCAGCTATTGACCAAAAGGGACGTCTGTGAGCGAACTCAGCCTGACACCCTACTGAGCCTGTCAGTGACAATATCCGTACAGTCCGGTCCTCTCGTCTATGAGCATCGTATGGCGGGCCTAGGGGGTTGGTAAAAGTCAGACCCCCAAAAGCGGTACAAGTCGTGTCGGAGTGTAGCCCAGAACACCCTGAGATACTACTGGAATACCTACCAGTAAATCTCCTGCCTCGGCCGAGGGCTTCATGTAATGGCTCTCCTAGACACAGCGCGACCTCATCCCCAATACCGGGAGAGACGAACCCCTGAAGATCCGCTCACTGCCTCCATGTGGCTCGGGACTGTACCCAAGTAAAATCTGTTTGCACGTCTCCTTTGAGCGTGGTAGGGTAGTAATCAAAGTACAGTGAGAACTCACACGAGACAAATGACGATCCCCAGGTCGATGAACTAACCTGTACACATGTCACCCGGGAACTGCTATCTGACGTCATGTATAAGACCAACTAGCATGTTCCCGGCGAGTCCTGTCGAGTGTACTCATAACCTAATGAGCACCTGTATACATCTTAGGTGATCCAACTGACAAAAATGGCTTGTGAGACCGGCCACCGCCCCTCGTCGGGGTCTCGACTGTATACACTAGTCTACTCTGGAGTATCGATGCCCTGTCTCGAAACTCCCACGACTAGGGACCTTTTAAGGATGTGCTTATAGACCACCAGCTCTCACGTATATGATCGCCCTCATACTGCTGGCAGTCAAGCAAGAATCCTAGGGGCTCTACCAACGTGTAATAGCGACCTGTCAGGTCACCTAAAGCAGTACACGATGATAAAGATAAACCAGATAGCATACTATCAACTCGAGTAAGACTGTCCTACCGGGATAGGTCCTCCCTCAATCATTGCAATCACGTGCCTGTGATCCAATAATTGACTCTGAGGGCACTATCTCAAACAATAAGAACTGATGTCGTATACCCCCTGGGTATAAGTAAGATATGTAGGATATCCCCCCCGGTATGAGCAACATATGTTCAAGGTATACCTATAGCTGTATCGCAAGGTGTATATGTACCTATCACTAAAGGTATGATACACTATAGGTATACCGATAAGCTAGATGTCATGTGTGACAAGCAATATTATCTATAATGGTTAGTGTGTGACATGGCAATTATTGACGGTGTGTGTATAGCATACAATCCGTGCTCGTGCAATATGAACCGTCAATAATGTGTGCAGTGCCCTACGGCTTCTAGTAACAGTACAACTATATCTAAGTAAATAGGGTAAAGGCGCAATTCTAACAATGACATAGAATATGCGACAAGTATTAGAATCCTAGCCCAGACGCATAACGCCATGCAGGCGATTCCCCTGTAGATGTTAAATCTACTCACATATGCTCGACGCTAGGTGAATCCTACCATCTGCTCCTCCCTGTAGCAGTGCCCGTAGTCCCCGCCTGCAAACCTGCAAATAAGACATGGAAATCACATATAAGCCAAATATCTCGCAAAACGCGATATCGAACCAAAACGAGAAACTCGCGTCGCGAACTAAACGCGCGTGTGCACGATACGCTGAATCGTGTGTATACGCGTCTAAAACCATCGCGACATGCCGCGATACGCTGGACCACAGAACCCTCTCACGTATCGCGCGTATCGCGCAAACACAACGAACACCAAATACGATATATTGCCCCAGATTTTCCTACAAGCCAAATCTTACAAAACTAGACATGCCAAAGCACTACAATACACTGCATACAACCCTACCCAAAACCTCAAGACCCAACACCCTACCCTGGCCGCAATTTGCGGCCAATAAGATTAAATCGGCGGCCAGAATTTGGGGGTAAGGGCTCGTGTTCTGGTGGTGTTGTCTATACCTAGTGAGCATGTTCCAGTCTTCTTAATTTTTACCTGAAGGCCTCGGGTCAATAGCAGATTACAAAATGCTAATATATCGCATAAAAATGACAATTTCACTAAAAAGGAAACCCTATGGTATTTTAGTGTAATTTAGGGTTAAGCTCAGTTAAGGTGACCCTAACAACACTTAAATGGATAGGGTTAACTAACACAATCATCATATAACCAAACTTCCACACAAAACACCATAATCTAGCATTAAACTAGCTATTTAACACAAACCGACGCTAATAAGCATACAAGCTTGGAAAAAGGGGACTTGGGTTCAGAAATATACCCTAGAGAACCCAAGGAAGCAAGGGAAGAAGTGTATGGAGGAGATGAGGGCTGCTGCAGTTGCTGGAGCTCCTACTGTTGCTGTTGCAGAAGCTGCTGCTGCTTCTGTTGCTGTTGTTTTTGTTGTTGTTGTAGCTGCCTCTGGTGCTGCTGCTGCCACTGCTGTAGGTGTGTGTGTGTGAGAGTGAGAGAATGAGTGATATGGAAATGAGAGTGAGAGAATGAGTGATAAGGAAATGAGAGTGAGAGAATGAGTGATAAGGAAATGAGAGGAGAATGAGAGCAAACAACCAAGACCCCCCTCCTCTTTCTCTTTCCTCATTAAATGTGGCATGGTTCACACCATGATGCCCTATGCTCACTCTCTCTCTCCCTCTCCCAAAGTCAACAACTCAAACCAATATTAAAACCTTTTTTTTTTCAAATTCATTTTCATTTTAAAAAAAACCATGAACAATAAAACCATAACACTTAAACAATAAATAACATAAAGAGAATGGGTTAATCCATCATGCTTGCTAATCATGGTCTAACCCCATCTCTAAACCCTAGTTATCATGCACAAGTGTGTGTGTGCCTAGAAAAATTCTAATAAAATACTCATTAATTAGGATAAAATAATTAAAAACCAAATTGGTAAACTTTTTATTAAAACTGTATAAATAAAATATAATTAACCACAAAACACATTCTAAGGTGTTACAATCTCCCTCCCCCCTTAAAAGAAATTCGTCCCCGAATTTAAAAATATACTGTTACGCGTACCTTCAAAGAGAAGATTAAAATCCTCAAATCTCGCTCGCAGCCTCCCAAGTGACTATCTCACTATAAGGCTACGTCTAAGGAAACCCTCCACAGATAGCAAGACCCTTGACCGATGTTCCTCCACCTGCTGAGCCATTAACACAATTGGCTGCTTGTGAACGAAAGATCGCGTCTAAGCTAAATGGTATGGTGCTAAATCATGTGAGAAAGGTCAAGAAGGTAATTGTAGAGTATCATCACAAGGAATACGGGGTGAAAATCCAATAATCTGGGCGGAAGTGCCAATTTAAAGGAAACGAAACTAACTCGCTTATAGGATCTCAGAAGGACCTAGATCCTGGGACAAGCTTCCCAAAATCCAACACGTCATTCATCGGAAAGTCCGTAGGAATACATGATATGTGCCTGCGAACTCGAGTCTATGACCAACACAGTCGTCATAAGACCTCAGTTCGCAATGGACAATTCCCATCCTGACCTAACACAACTGGACCATCTCCGAAGTCTCTAGACTAGCTGGGGTCCAAAATCCTACTTACGCAGAGTCAGAAAGACAACAGGCTGGCGATCGACATGACCTAACCCCTAAGCCTAAAGGTTGCCAATTGGAGTGTCTCCTGATAACAACTATCGAAGGAGAACCCTAACAATGGCGAGTGACGATCCCAAACTGCCGACAACAATCAAAACAAACACACAACAAAACAGACACCTTGAAACGAAACCTGGAACTTCCCTTTACATCCCTGTCCACCCGTAACTATCTCACAAGTCACGCTAAATGTTGGTGGAACTTGAATGCATATAGAGAGTTGACAGATGTGCATGTTCTAGGATTACACGTCTCTACTCGATAATACCAGGTACACAAACGCGTCCCTAACTTAGCACACCATCGTCACAAATCAAGGTCTCCGAATCATTACCCAGCCGAGTATGCTCAAGTATCCCTGATGAACGAGCATCGGCGAGCAGTGTCTCGCGAAAACGATTTAAGGAAAGTGGTCGGGCGCGGACATGAGCAAGCTGTCCCCTCCGTAGAGACGAACTTAAGCTGTACTCAACGATCACACAAGAGCTGTAAATCTGCAGAAGACTATTACAACCATCAAAATCCGCTGCAGGAGGATGTTCATTAAGCTCTAGGGGTCCGTGGAAAATCTGACACGACTCTCGAACAAATAGTGTCCCCAAATCTCCAACGCAAAACCACCGCGGCCATCTCCAGATCATGAGTGGAATATCCTTCTTGTACTTCCTCCAAATGTAGGGAAGCAAAAGCGATGACTCTGTAGTGTCACCTCAGTACACACTTGAGCCCACTCAAGAAACATTACAGTTAAACAACAAGGTCGCCCGAACCAGAAAGCAAAGAAAGAACTGGTGCAGTTGTTAACAGAATCTTCAACTGTCGAAAACTCAGCACACATGCCTCAGTCCACAGAAAAGAAACCTCCCTTCCGGTCCATTCAGTTGACGGTGCAACACTACTCTAGCAATCCTGCATGAAACGGCGGTAAAAACCTACTAAGCCCAACTATCTGCGGATCTCCGTCCTGCACACAAGTCTGGGCCTAAGCTGTACGGCCACGATCTCCCTCGGAACTATACGAAACCGTCTCCCGTGACAACAAGACCTAGGAGTCAACACAAACAAGCCTGAAGAAACACTCCGAGAATTTAGCAAACTGCTGGTGCTCTCCCAGTATCTGTATAACAAATCCTCAAGTGCTACTGATGTCCCTCAAGACACATTAAATAGACCAGAATGTCGTAAAAGACACAACAAAAACTGGTTGAGGGACAGCCTGAAGAAATCTGGTTCATCACATTTACAAATGCTGCCAGGGCATCAGTGAATCCAATGACTCACCAAAACACACACAAGCCCGTAGCACGCACAAGGCAGTCTTCGGAATGCCGTCACTCCGAACCGCAATAATGATGACCTGATCCCAAGCAAACTTAGAAAATGTCTCGCTCTCTGGAGCTGATCGAAGAAATCGTCTATGCGAGGTAAGGGATACCTATCCGTACCGTAAGCCGGTTCCATTAACGATCCGTCGATACGCAACCCTAAACTGCCGTCTTTCTCCTTGACGAACAGAAATAGGAGCTTCCAAAAGAGAAACACACAGACGCACAAAACTCCCCAAACCACAACTCTGCAGCTGATCATTTAGCTCCCAAGCTTCACCGGCTCATCCGGAACAACGTCGGAAAAACTCTCGCACGAAAGGAACCCGATCCAACAATCCCACTGTGGCTCCGGTATCACGAGTGAACGCCAAGAATCCACGACATCTCCTCAGTAGCCGACTAGCGAAAAAGGCTGAATTCAAGCTGTGAGAGGCGGCACAACTATCCACCTGCACAACAAGAACTGACTTTCCGGGGAAAATAAAACCTAACTTGTTTCCTCACGGTAGTCCACAGACGCCTAGCACGTAGTTAACGAGTCCGTGCCCAGTAGAACGTCAAATCCAACATCTCTAGAAGGACCAAAACGACGGACGAATCTCTATCTCCTATCCGATTGGCACACAACTGAATACGTGTCGCGCAACAAAAGAATCGCTGACAGAAGTTAAAACAACAAACTACGACTAATCTACCCAACCACGGTACAAGCATGAAAAACAAATGAATACATCAAAAGAACATGCGAATTAAGGATACCTGAGAACTCCACATTGGACGTCTGCGCGTCCCGATGAGTAGAAGCAAACTCCTGTGTCTGCCCTCTACCCTCAACTGGATGAACTCCTCTGGTAGACTGAGCCCTCTGAGCGAACCTCCCACGTCCACGGCCTCTCTGAGTACGATCCTGACGCCGTGCTGAGGAACAATCCCTGAAGAAATGCTGAAGGCTTCCGCATCGAAAGCATCCACGCGCTGACTGCTGACCATCCTGGGGATGAGAGCTGAACGACTGTCCTTGTCCAAAGCCTCTGCTACTCACGCGACGGCCACGAAATCTATCTCGATGACCAAACCTCTACCTCTGGGCTAGTACACTGGTACGAGTCCTCCATTGTCCTGGAATATGTGCCTCGTCAGCTGGAGCTGCAACAACTGGTGCTATGTAGGTGACGGACTGCTGCATGCTGATCGCAAGTGACAACTGAGTAACATCGGTGACAACCTCCTGTCGTAGCTCCCGAACGACATCAACCAAAGAACTCATAGTCTGGCGGAAGTCCTGCATCTCTTCCAAAAGTCTATCAATAGTATATGTCGTAGGCTGATCCGTCTGCACCTGTGCAACTAGAGTGCCATCCTGGTCAGTACTCGTCTCACCCGAGCCAACTCTGACCTCGGCCCTCGCTGCATCACTCTGAGTCCCCATAGTCATCGGTGGCAAGGCTATACATAGATATAAGATTCGATGAGAATAAGGAAATCGAATCTCAAGGATATGAATCATCAAGGAAGGAATTTCAAACCAATTGTACTTAGGTAACTTAATGCAAAGTACCGCATCGTGGGTATGCTGCAGACATACACACACTACGTTATTCTGCTTAAGCTACCTACTCCATCATATTAAGGTCATCCTACACTCCGAAAGGTAAAACCTAGCGCTCTGATACCAACTTTGTCACGACCCAAAATTGGCCCGTGACGGCCCTAATACTACGCAACGCCTAAAGACGTAGCGCAGTAAAAGAAAACCAAAACCCATAAATCTAAACCACAAAAAAATACGGAAAAGAAAATAATAGAGAGAAAGCTGTATATAAAAGACAACAAACCCACAAATAATGTACAGTAACGTCCTCACCAAGTTTCTAAGTCAACAATATAATAATAGATGGAGAGTACAAGATACAACGAATGTATAATACAAAATACAGATAACCACCAAAACCCACCTAAGCAAAATAGTACTGTGAGCTGATGCGGTATCTGTAGCAAAAAATGATAGCTGAAAAGCGGAATAGCCTGCCACGACTACTCTGGGGAACAACCTGAAACACCTGTGGCACAACGGGGGTGAGTTGCCAACTCGTGAATAGTAGATAACATATGCAGGTAATCGCAGGAATGTACGTACAGCATGAATATAAGATATGCGATTACAGTAATAACATGTCATGCGAATGCGGAAAAATGGAAAGTACACTAGCAGGTACAATCAATATGTGAAGCAATAGTAACATGACAATAGTATGCAATAATTGTGCAATAGGGATATGAGAATGTAGATATGCAACTATCATAAGGGTACACTAACAGGTACTACCAATATATGAAACTGTGCATAAGGTAGATAAGTGTGAGGTATGGGGTGGAATATGTCATTTCCACGGAAACCTGACATCGTGGCAGGATCACAATCCATCAAGACACTCAAATCCACAATTTCCCTCAAATCAGCCCCCAAACTGGGCTCTCACATCGTTTAAGTCTCACATCACCTAAATGTACAATATCGAATAACTCTCCTATATCTCGAATGTACAAATCAACAATCTCCTTCATATCCAATATCCAATCTCAATGAATCACCTATATCCCAAGTCGAATCTCAAGTAAGTTTCTAACATCCTAAAGGCATATATATATTTGCAGAAATAAATATGATGGGGCAATACACATATATTAGCGTCCCATTCCACTAATATTGGTGTAAGAGTATATATAACAACGGCTAATCCCCTGTTATATATACAAAGGTATTAAAAGAAATATCATGAAAACAATGTGCCAAGCATCCACACAGAAATCCTGATAGGTACATATCATACGCTGTCCCGAAAGCACGAGTGCCTAGCTCTGACCCTCGCCTTCCGACGTATGCATACGTGTATGACTCACAACGGTATCTCCATGATCCCCGCCGAGTCATTGGTACTGTCACCGGATGGTATGGTTCCCCTGCCGGGCTCATCAGCTCAATAGCACATCGACATCCCTTTCTTGCCCCGGGATACCTCTGGGCCCCACCATGTACCCTCTACGGCCTCGACGCCTCCTCGTAGGGGTATATATAATCAGCACCGATAAAACCCATGGTGGATGCGCAAATATCATATCAAGGAAACCGGGTTTTTCAATGTATGCATAATTTCATGAACTCCCGCAGTTCCCAAATCCAGAAAACATCATGTAAAATCCAAATAATAATGCGCAGTCCAGGAATAAATATATACGATATATCTGAAATGCGAGCATATAACAGAGATTATGTAGCTGAAACCAGATGTATGCAAAACCAATAAGTTAGAGCTAAGTAACATCAGTAAAAGTAAATATGTAACTGCAACTGAATATGTGTGTAACATACAGGTGTAGCAATGTATAGGTATCTATCTATAAGAACTGATGTCGTATACCCCCTGGGTATAAGTAAGATATCCCCCTCGGTATGAGCAACATATGTGCAAGGTATACCTGTAGCTGTATCGCAAGGTGTATATGTACCTATCACTAAAGGTATGATACACTATAGGTATACCGATAAGCTAGATGTCATGTGTGATAAGCAATAGTATCTATAATGGTTAGTGTGTGACATGGCAATTATTGACGATGTGTGTATAGCATACAATCCATGCTCTTGCAACATGAACTGTCAATAATGTGTGCAGTGCCCTACAGCTACTAGTAACAGTACAACTATATCTAAGTAAATAAGGTAAACGCGCAATTCTAACAATGACGTAGAATATGCGAAAAGTATTAGAATCCTAGCCCAGACGCATAACGCCATGCGGGCGATTCCCCTGTAGATGTTAAATCTACTCACCTACGCTCGACGCTAGGTGAATCCTACCATCTGCTCCTCCCTGTAGCAGTGCCCGTAGTCCCCGCCTGCAAACCTGCAAATAAGACATGGAAATCACATATAAGCCAAATATCTCGCAAAACGCGATATCGAACCAAAACGAGAAACTCGCGTCGCGAACTAAACGCGCGTGTGCACGATACGCGGAATCGTGTGTATACGCGTCTAAAACCATCGCGACACGCCGCGATACGCTGGACCACAGAACCCTCTCACGTATCGCGCGTATCGCGCAAACACAACGAACACCAAATACGATATATTGCCCCAGATTTTCCTACAAGCCAAATCTTACAAAACTAGACATGCCAAAGCACTACAATACACTGCATACAACCCTACCCAAAACCTCAAGACCCAACACCCTACCCTGGCCGCAATTTGCGGCCAATAAGATTAAATCGGCGGCCAGAATTTGGGGGTAAGGGCTCGTGTTCTGGTGGTGTTGTCTATACCTAGTGAGCAAGTTCCAGTCTTCTTAATTTTTACCTGAAGGCCTCGGGTCAATATCAGATTACAAAATGCTAATATATCGCATAAAAACGACAATTTCACTAAAAAGGAAACCCTATGGTATTTTAGTGTAATCCTGGGTTAAGCTCAGTTAAGGTGACCCTAACAACACTTAAATGGATAGGGTTTAACTAACACAATCATCATATAACCATACTTCCACACAAAACACCATAATCTAGCACTAAACTAGCTATTTAACACAAACCGACGCTAATAAGCATACAAGCTAAGAAAAAGGGGACTTGGGTTCAGAAATATACCCTAGAGAACCCAAGGAAGCAAGGGAAGAAGTGTATGGAGGAGATGAGGGCTGCTGCAGTTGCTGGAGCTCCTACTGTTGCTTTTGCAGAAGCTGCTGCTGCTGATGCTGCTCTGCTGCTACTTCTGTTGCTGTTGTTTTTGTTGTTGTTGTAGCTGCCTCTGGTGCTGCTGCTGCCACTACTGTAGGTGTGTGTGTTTGAGAGTGAGAGAATGAGTGATAAGGAAATGAGAGGAGAATGAGAGCAAACAACCAAGACCCCCCTTCTCTTTCTCTTTCCTCATTAAATGTGGCATGGTTCACACCATGATGCCCCATGCTCACTCTCTCTCCCCCTCTCCCAAAGTCAACAATTCAAACCAATATTAAAACCTTTTTTTTTTCAAATTCATTTTTATTTTAAAACAACCATGAACAATAAAACCATAACACTTAAACAATAAATAACTTAAAGAGAATGGGTTAATCCATCATGCTTGCTAATCATGGTCTAACCTCATCTCTAAACCCTAGTTATCACGCACAAGTGTGTGTGTGTGTCTAGAAAAATTCTAATAAAATACTCATTAATTAGGATAAAATAATTAAAAACCAAATTGGTAAACTTTTTATTAAAAACTGTATAAATAAAATATAATTAACCACAAAACACATTCTAAGGTGTTACACACGTCTTAATCAAGATAATAATACAGATGTATTGACCGAACCCGCTTGTTATACTGAGCTGTGGAATGTTGTTCCCGCTCCCACTTATAATTGTTATAAGACAGAGCAGGAAATTGGGGATTACCAGAATTCCCATGCCGCCCAAACGAAGAAAGTGCATACTGATGTATCATCTTTGGGTGTGTTCATTATACAAAATTGTTTCTCAGTACTCTTTACGTCCTGGATATGAGATACCGGATCGGGATCCCGCATATGTAATTTGTTACATGGGCTACAGATAGGGATAGAACTGAGAACAGGTGATAAGTTTCATGAGACAGAAAACGGGGCAAGTGTTGCAGCCAAGTCTGTTGGTCACTGTCACCCTGTATTACCAATACATTAATTCTGAACAAATGCTATTAGATACCGAACCTGATATACAAAACCATATCAATCTCTTTATTTAATAATGAAAGGATATAATTTTGTATTCTTGGATTATGTTTTGAACATTTCCTATATCAAAAGTTGATCGGTTCAGGCACGTTATCTAAAAGTATTGATGTTCTAAATCAAACTACAGTTCTTAATATACAGAACACACACAAGAGGAAGAGTTCAGAAATGAACAAATCCTTCTTGAGGTATTGTAGACTAGGTCATAACAATGCGACTCGACTAGCTAAGTGGCATATAGATGCATATTTAAATATGTTTGAATTTACATCTTGTGAAAACTTGTCGGTCATGTCACAAAGATAAGATGACCACAGCTCTGTTTATTGGAAACAGAGAAAGAGTTAGTGAACTCTTGGGATGATACATGTTGATGTATGTAGGTCCCCTGTCTACACATTGTAGGGTGTTTTTCGTCACCCCATTGAGATGGGAATACGCGCACGCTACTCAGGCGTACTACAGATTCCCCCTGCCTAGGGTAGGCCGGGGTTTAATGATTGTGGGGATCCGAATCTCCGACAGGCGCGGACTAAGCTGCCGTTAATTACCCCTCGCCTTTGGGGCGAGGGAACCTCAGATTAACGGGTTAAACTGGACATGCGAACTCAATGTGCAGTGTACGTGTGTTTTGTTTTGAAAGGGGGGTTTTGGGGTATCGGGAGCCACGCAGAGTTTTTACGGGGGTCCCGCTGCCCGGATAGCGGGCTGGGGGTCAAGGGGGCTAGCAGCCCCCTTGCGGGGTGCGGGGCAGCGCACCGTTAGAAATTTTTTTCTAACAGGGACAGTGTCGTGGAGTATGTGTATGTGTACATTTGTATACAAATGTATATATATACATATATATATAAATAAAGGGGAAAAGGCATCCAAAGGATGTGTTGGGCAGCACCTTGGACGCTGTGCGCTTAGGTGCTGTGCGCTCAGGCGCAAGCGCGCCACGTGGGCGCTTTGCGCATGAGCGCTGCGCGCAGAAGCGCAAGCGCGCGCACCACGTGTCGGCACGTGGGTGCTTTGCGCATGAGTGCTGTGCGCTGGAGCGTAAGCGCGCGCGCCACGTGTCGGCATGTGGGCGCTTTGCGCATGAGCACTGCGCGCTGGTGCGCAAGCGCGCGCGCCACGTGTCGGCACATGGACGCTTTGCGCATGAACGCTGCGCGCTGGAGCGCAAGCGCACTGGAGCGCAAGCGCGCGCGCCACGTGTCGGCACGTGGGCGCTTTGCGCATGAGTGCTGCGCGCTGGAGCGCAAGCGCGTGCGCCACGTGTCGGCACGTAGGCGCTTTGCGCTCGGGCGCAGTGCGCTGGAGAGGAAAAGAAGGCTTTCAGCCCCAAAAACTCTCTCTCGAGAAATTAGTGGAGTTAAACTCCTGAAAAAAAAGAATGTTTTGGTTGGGGAAATGGGTTCTTCTTCTTCCTCCTCTGTTGGCTGGCTCAAGAGATGTGAGATCTAAAAATCTCTTCTTTTTGAGATCTAATGATAGATCCAAGTTCCCCTTTGTGGGTTTTGTGGTGAAAAACTAATTTGTTTTATATAAAGAAGAGTAAAACTCTTGATTTAATTCAAGAGAAAGAAGAAGGTTTTGGAACCTTGAAGAAGAATGAAAGATCTCAGATCTGGAAAAATTTTAGAGAGAAAAAAAGGTTTTTTTTGGGATATTTCATTATCCTTGCCTTTATAGGCCATACATTTTACACATAGCCCCTTGGGCTTCACAAAATGGCATTTTGCCTATCCCATAGCTCATGTGCCATTTCTTTTTGCACATAAGCCATGGGCTTTACAAAAATTTGGCTTTATGCCCATTTTCTTACATTTATCCATAAAAATAAAATAAAAGAAAATGCAACAAAATTATTTATTACAAAAATTTTATCTTGGCGTGGGGGAGGCCGGCCGCTTCATGTTCGGGCTCGACCCGGGCATTGGCCCACTGGGACTGGGCTTGGGCCCACTTGGCTTGGGGTTGACTTGTACTTTGACTTGGTCAACCGGGGTGTAAATTTTTACCCCAACAAATTGCCCCCCGTCAATAAATGCACACCACATATGTGGGTCGTATGCATGAAATTGATGGATCTTCTTTCACGTGGAGGCGACTTGATTTGGTTCCCGCTTTTTGGGAAGCTGGCACTGCCCTTTTTACGACATGGACGGTCGTTGCTTGACATGTCTCCGAGACGGAGTGTCCGTGATAGACGTTTTCCCTGGCCCGGAGTTATCGGGTTCCCGCTTTGTAGGAATCCTGCGCTGCCCTTTTTGCGACTTGGACGGTCGGTGCTACCCTTTTAGCGACGTGGACGGTCGATGCTGCCCTTTTACCGATGTGGACGGTCGATGCTGCCCTTTTACCGACATGGACGGTCGGTGCTGCCCTTTGTGCGACTTGGACGGTCGGTGCTGCCCTTTTAGCGACGTGGACGGTCGATGCTGCCCTTTTTGCGACTTGGACGGTCGATGCCGCCCTTTTAGCGACGTGGACGGTCGATTCTGCCCTTTTTGCGACATGGACGGTCGGTGCTGCCCTTTTAGCGACGTGGACGGTTGATGCTGCCCTTTTTGTGACTTGGACGGTCGGTGCTGCCCTTTTAGCGACGTGGACGGTCGATGCTGCCCTTTTTGCGACTTGGACGGTCGGTGCTTGATTTGACTTGCTCTGCTTCTTGCAGTGTCAGGGGTAGACTTGACTTGCTCCGCTTCTTGCGGTGTCGGAGTGGAAGTTGACTTGTTGATTTTGATTTGGGTTGACATCAGCATCGCTATACTGGAATATGGTACCAGGAGCGAATCATCATCTGTCATAGAGAGGATTTAGGATTTGGGTTTTTGTTTGGCATCTGCATTGCTGCACTAGAATAATTCCAGGAGCAACTCATCATTTGCCCCGAGAGAATTTGAGAATTGATGGCTTAGGAGGTAGGTTTAGATCCCTATCACCTAAGACTTTTCAATTTTATGGGCCGTGAGGGTCCCATAAAAGCATTTTCTCCCTACGAGTCGAAAAGATCTCGTAGGTGTATTTTCTCCATAGGAGTCGTGGGGACTCCTAAGTGTGTTGCTCCTTTGTGAGTCGTAAGGATCTCACGCGGGAATTTTCTCCTCTCAAAGTCGAGAGGACTTTGAGAGTGCATTTCATCTCCTTTTCATGAGTTTGCACCCTTTCAGGCTTTCACAAACTCGTCGGCAGTCCTGCTGTTTTTACTCACGGAGCCCTTTCGGGTTTTCCTCCGTGCCCATTTTGCTTGTGGACATACCCCTTTTTTTTATTATATTTTTTTAGTGGGACTTTGAATATGGTCTCACCGGTAGGACTTAGGAGAGATTGGGGTTGTTTTACGCCCGTGGATTGTATACGGTTTTGCAGGATGTATGATCCAGACCGTAGGGCCGGAAAAATTTCAGGGCTTTGTTGGCGTCTGCATCGCTGCACCGGAATGTGGTACCAGGAGCGACTCATCATTCGCCGTTGGGGTATGGGATTTGGAATTTGGTTGCCGTCTGCATCGCTACACTGGAATATGATACCAGGAGCGACTCATCATTCGCCGTTTGGGGACTTGGAATTTGGATCTTGTTTGGCATCAGCATTGCTGCACTGGAATAATGCCAGGAGCAACTCATCATTTGCCTTGGGAGGACTTGGGATTTGGGTTTTTGGTCGGCATCAGCACCGCTAACACTGAAGCGAAATGCCAGGAGCGACTCATCATTTGCCGTTGCCCGATGGGGAACGATGGCTTAGGAGATAGGTTTGGGTCCCTACCACCTAAGGCTTTTCAATTTTATGGGCCGTGAGGGTCCCATAAAAGCATTTTCTCCCTACGAGTCGTAAGGATCCCGCAGGTGTATTTTCTCCTTAGGAATCGTGAGGATTCCTAAGTGTGTTGCTCCTTTGTGAGCCGTAAGGATCTCACGCAGGGGTTTTCTCCTCATAAGGTCGAGAGGACTTTGCGAGTGTATTTCATCTCTTTTCATGAGTTTGCGTCCCTTTCGGGTTTTCACAGACTCGCCGGTAGTCCTGCTGTTTTTACTCACGGAGCCCTTTCGGGTTTTCATCCGTGCCCGTTTTGCTTGTGGACATACCATTTATTTTTTTATTTCTTCTTCCTTTTTTTTTCTTTCTTTCTTCTTTTTTTTTCTTGCCGCTGGTGGGACTTTAAAGTAGTCTCACCGGCAGGATTTGGGAGAAATAGGGGTCATTTACGCCCGTGGATTGTATACGGTTTTGCAGGATGTCTGATCCAGACCGTAGGGGTGATGTGCTCAATTCGCCTGCGACTTGGAGCATTCACGTGTAGTATTTCTTGAGATATCGGCCATTGATGGGTGGCATGGGCCTTTCTCCCTCGGCACTTATTAGTTGGTAGGATCCTCCGTCGAACACTTTCTCATTGACGTATGGTCCTTTCCAGTTTGGCTCGAATTTTCCCTTGGCATGTCGATTGAGGATGATCGGTCTTTTAAGGACCAACACCAATTCACCTTTCTTGAAAGCGCGGAGACGAGTTATCTTGTCATAGGCCCGTGACATTTGGGCTCGGTATAGCTCCAGATTTTGCTACACCGCGAGCCTCTTTTCTTCGAGGGCATCGAGTTCTTCAAGTCGAAGGAGCACGTTTTCCTCTTCTGTCAACTCATGCTGAACGGCCATTCTTAAGCTTGGAACTTCGACTTCGAGGGGGAGGACCGCCTCCACTCCGAAGAGTAATGAGTATGGAGTGGACTGAGTTGGAGTACTGTGCGTGGTACGAGTGCCCACAATGCCTCGTGAAGGTTGAGATTCCAGTCTCTCTTATTGGCTGAAGCATTTTTCCTCAGGAGCTTGCATAGAGTCTTATTGAAGGCTTCGGCTAGCCCATTGTCTCTTGGATTATAGATGGAGGAATATCTCCAGTCTATCTTGTGCTGAGTAGCGAACCTTGAGACATTGAAGCTCTTAAAAGAAGGCCCGTTGTCAGAAATGATTCTTCTTGGTGTACCGAAGCGGTATAGAATATTATGCTGGAAGAATGTCAGAATATCCTTTGTCTTGACTTCTTTTAGCGGGACAGCTTCAGCCCACCTGGAGAAGTAGTCTGTCGCGGCCAGTATGAACCGGTGGCCTTTAAATGACGGAGGATCAATTGGGCCAACAATGTCGGTGCCCCAAACTTCGAAGGGCCACGACGCCACCGTAGGATGCAATGGATTGGGATGCTTATGAATAAAATCACCGTGAATTTGGCAGATATAACATTTCTTTGCATGCTCTCCGCAATCTCGTATCATGGTCGGCCAATAATACCCAAGCCGTTTGATTTGAAGTCGCATCTTGGGGCCAGATTGGTGAGCACCGCAAACGCCCGAGTGGACATCTTTCATGACCTTTTGGGCTTCGGCCAATGACAAACACCTGAACCAGAGTTGGTCATATGACCTGCGGTATAACGTGTCATTTACAAACACGTATCGGAGAGCTCTTTTCTTCAGCTGAATCCTCGCAGATTTTTCTTCGGGCAGCTTGTCGTATCGGAGGTACTCTATGAAGGGTTCTCTCCAATCGGGCTCGTCTTGGATGATCGAAGCTTCTTCCGCAGGACCGCTCTTCTGTTCCGCGCTTTCCTCTTCTCGTAGAGAGACTGGGGGTAGAATTTGCCGGTTCCTGACTGTGATCAGAATTTTGTCCATGTCAGGATCAGCCAGCTCCTTGGCCAAGCGAGTGAGTACATCAGCCTTTCCGTTCAACGCTCTAGGGACTCTCGTTAGTTCAATATGAGTGAACCGTTTCATGAGTTCCACCACTCGACCTCTGTACCGAGCTAACTCGGGTATGTATATCTTATAGTCGCCGCTTACTTGGTTGACGACAAGCTGGGAGTCACCGTAGACTCGTAGCCGATGGATTTCCATTTCTACGGCAAGCTCCAAACCAGCTATCAGGGCTTCATACTCAGCTTCATTGTTTGTCCGAGGCTCGGTGAGATCAAAAGAACGCCGTAGGGTTCCCATTGATGGTGTGATGAAAACCAATCCTATCCCTGCTTTTATCTCCGGGACGCTTGATTTACTGGAGGTCCTTATTGACGAGGCTCCATCGAAGTAGAGCTCCCAACATGGCTCATCTTCCTCGAGGTGCAGCACTTGTTCATCGGGTAACTCACAATTTAGCGGCGACCCTTCTGGTATAGGATGAGCGGCGTGAAAGTCTGCAATAGCTTGCCCTTTTACCGCTTTCTAAGGGGTATAAACTATGTAAAACTCAAGTAGCATGACAGCCCATCTTGCCATTCTGCCGGCTAGGCTTGCTTTGGTCATCAAATGTTTGAGCGGGTCGACCTTGGAGATCAGCATAACCCGATGAGCGAGCAAATAGTGCCTCAGCTTCTTCACAGCAAATATTAGAGCCAGGCATTGCTTTTCGATTGGGGAGTAGTTGTGTTCCGCCCCGACTAAAGTTCGACTGAGGTAGTAGAGGGCATTTTCTTTTCCCTCCTCGTTATTCTGGGCAAGGAGCGCACCGAGTGACTCGTCCAGCGCGGCAGTGTAGAGAATCAGCGGTTTATTTGGAATGGGAGCGGCCAGCACTGGAGGGTGCAACAAGTATTGTTTGATGCTTTCGAACGCTGCTTGACATTCGGCATCCCAGATAAAAGGAGCTCCTTTCTTCATGAGCTTTGAGAAGGGCCTACATCTCCCCGATAACTTTGAGATAAACCTCCGTATATAAGCAAGCTTGCCTTGAAAAGATCTTAGCTGCGTTAGACTCCTCGGAGGGGGCATCTCCATGATGGCCTTTATCTTTGATGGGTCAGCTTCGATCCCTCGATGTCGGACTATGAAGCCCAGGAATTTTCCCGATGACACGCCAAAAGCGCACTTCAGAGGATTCATCTTCAGATCGTATTCCCTCAGTCTGGTGAGGACGGTCCTGAGATCTTCGATATGATCGGCCTTGGCTTTAGTCTTGACGACCAGATCATCAACATAGCATTCGAAGACTTTATGGATTAGGTCATCAAAGATATTAGTCATCGCCCTTTGATATGTAGCACCTGCGTTCTTCAGTCCGAATGGCATTACCTTGTAACAATATATTCCGATCGGGGTTCGAAATGCTGTGTGCTTCTCATCCTCAGGCGACATCTTGATCTGATTATATCCAGACGAGCCGTCCATAAAGGTGAACAGTTCGTAATTTGAGGTGTCATCGACCATCATTTCCATGACCGGTAGAGGGAAGTCGTCTTTAGGACATTCCTTGTTGAGGTCCCTGAAATCGACACAAACTCGGATCTGCCCATTTTTCTTCTTCACTGGTACTATGCATGCGATCCAGTCTGCATATTTCTCTTCCCTGATGAAGCCGGCATCGATGAGTTTCTTGGTTTCCTCGATGACCTTTTCTTACAACTCCCTTCTCATTCTTCGAGGAGCTTGTTTGACTGGCTTAGCATCAGGAGATATAGCCAGCTTATGCATGGCTACCTCAGGGGAAAGGCCAGGCATTTCTTTGTACGTCCACGCGAAGCAGTCGACGAACTCACGCAGCAGGGCAATTATCTGCTCTTTCATTTCCTCCGACAAGAGTGAGCTGATGTAGGTCGGCCTTGGATTATTGGGCGTTCCTAAGTCAATCTCGGTTAGCTCATCAAAGGTTGCTTGTCCGCCATCTTCGAGCTCTTGAGGAGCTTATTCTGGCTCGGCTATCTCGTCATCATTATTCGATCTTTCGCTGGCCTCACCAACATGGATCATGTAGCACGCTTTGGAACCAGGTTGAATGTAGCCTATGCCCCGTCTATCTGGAATTCGTCCATTGATGAGTGGTCGGACCTGGGGGGGATACCATAGCCCTTCGTAAAACTTTGCTTCGGACTCCGTTTGATATAACCGGCATCCGCACTTCTTAAAGTATTCCCGCATCTCGGGCGCATAGTATCTGGGATTGAGGACGGCTCTTATGCCTCTCTCATAGGGAAGGCACGCGACAGAAAGGTCGTCCGGGTGCACAACGGGGTTTGACCTGTAAAACAGGATGCCCTTCTGTCCATTTTTCCTCCCGAGCACATAGAAAGTTTTCAGCTGGTCCACGGTAGAGACTGACAATGCGTCGAGCTCTTTGCACATCCGTTCCGGCACCCTTGTGATGGCCAGGGACCCTTCTGCGACTTCGAAGGTCTCTCGTAGTTTCGCTTGCTGCATGGGGGGCCGATCTGCACAACTGTTGCACGGCAGGTCCTCTTCTTCTGACTCTTCAGTGTCACTGCCAAGATGAGGGCGGACTTTGCTGCTAGATGGGCCTTCAGTAACAGATTCGTCCGTATCGCTGCCGAAATGAGGGCGAGTTTTGCGGAAGGACGGGCTTCCAGCGTCGGACTCATCAGTGTCGCTTCCGAAATGCGGGCGCACTTGGGTATTTTTGCTTTTGAAAGTGATAGCTGGCGCAGATTTTCTTTTGAGTCTTGGGGCTGTTCTATCCTCAGTCAGTTGTGGCTTAGCATTTTGGTGGTTCGTAAAGTACCGAGAATCTTCATATCGGACTTCATGCACACCGAACGGCTGGATGTCTCCGTCAATGCGTCTTTCTTCGCCATTTTTAGTATACTTCATGCATTGATGGAGAGTTAACGGAATGATGCCATAATCGTGGAGCCACGGCCGCCCCAAGAGAATCTTATAAGATGTTTCAGCGTCGATCACGTATATCTTAGCTTCAGTTTGCAGATCCCCAAATTTGATTGGCAAAGCTATAGACCCCAGAACTTGCTGGCAATTTTGGTTGAAGCCATGAATGACAATCCTTTCCCTTGACAGGTGTCGGACGTCCATTGACAAACTCTTCAGAGTTCGCAAGTTCATGATGTTCACTGAGGACCCCGGATCAATCAATATGCGATTAATTCGATCTCCGTCGCTGTACCCGGTCACGTAAAGCTGTCGATTATGCTCAGCCTTTCCCAGTAGCAAGTCTTCCTCCTTAAATGTGACTGCAGCTGCATGCAAAGCGTGCTGGGCTTCTTTCATATTAATTTCCGCAAAGTGAGCCTGATACCGCTCGGGGTTTTGTAGAGCGTGAATGAGAACATTTCTAAGCTCCTTAGATAGGACCAAGGCGTCGTAGATGCTCAGGAGAGACGGAAGCTACCGGAGATGCGCCAAGACATTATAGTCCACCGAGGAAGGACTTATGTTTTCATCAGCCGGTTCTCTGCCATCTTCTTCATTAGCGACTTGTTTTTCCTTCCCTTTTAGGGCGTTGTCCTGATTTTGCGGTAGAGTCCTGCCGCTTCTGAGTTGGATTTGATTGGCCTTTGTGGTGAGCTCCTCGTCCTCTTCCGGAAAACAGAGATCATCCTCGGAGTCGCTGCCAAGATGGATGGCGTAGCAGGTCACTACTGGGATCTCTTCATTGGAGTCTTCTTCTAACTCCTCCAGAATTCCAGCCGCTTGTACAGGGAAGAACTCCTTCAATTGAATCAATGTTCTTTCCTTTTGTTCATATTCTTCGAGGGAATTGATATATTTTTGAATGGTCGATCTCCCGGCAGACTCTTTTTCGCGCCGAGCTGCACTTTTCTTCTTCTTGAGCTTCTTGGATTTTGAGCCTGATGGAACCGCATTGGCAGCTGGACTGGCAGGCTTCTTCTGTCCTTCCCATTCCATCCTGGGCTCTTTCTGAAGTAGCTTTAGCATCTTCTTTGTCTTATTAGATATGTGCGTACTCCACGGAGGCCGCGATGAGTCAATTTCGTTTTTTAAGGCAGCAGATTCAGCTGTCTGCTCCTAGAAGGCTTCAACTTCTGTCTGTATAAAGTTGGCGGTTGCAACTTGATTGTTCACCAACACGCTTTGGGACAGCTCGATCTCTCCAGCCTTGTACTGCTTCTCGACCCAGTCTTTGAAGATATAGCAATCCTCGATCGCATGGCTCACTACTCGGTGGTACGGGCAATACAGAGGATTGTCGGTCATTTTTGCTTCTTGGGGTCTTTTCGACTCCGGCAATTGTAGGCCATTGTTCAAGGCATCTTTAAATATTTTGCGGACCTTGTCCCTTCTGAAAGAGTAAACCTTGTTCCTTTTCTCCTCTAGGGAAGGCCCATCTCCTCCCAGCAATGGCTTTCGAGACCGGTTGGTTTTGGATTCGCCCGCCCTTCGCTTTTCTTCATTGTCGGAGGCATTGAAGACATTGGTACTGCTGGAACTCCCGCTTCTACGGTTGTCGTGCCTCTTGCTTTTCCAAGTTTTGTCTCTCTGAGAATCCGGCGGGGACTCTTGCTTCGAGCGTTCCGGCATTTGTACTTTCTTGGTTAGCTCCTGAAATGTCTTGAGGCCCGCTGTACACAAGAATGGGACCATCCAATTGCTGAGGTTCCCAATGAGAAGGCTGACGGACTGGTCCTGCTCCAGCGGCGGTTCGCACTTGACTGTGAGATTGCGCCATCGGGCGATAAAGTCGGTGTTGCTTTCATTCTTCCCCGGCTTGGTCCTCACAAGGTCGGCAATGGAGATTTTATCACTGACACTCATGAACCTTTGCCGAAACAGGGACTCCATTTGGGCAAAGGTAATGACGGACCCGTCCGGTATACTCGCATACCTGCCGAAGGCGACGCCGGTCAGGCTGTTGACAAACTGACGAAGAAGGAGCGCGTCATTGCCCCCTGTATTTCCGCACGATGCTTTGAAGTGGGCGACGTGCTGGTTTGCATTCCCCGTTCCATCAAATCTTCTGAACTTAGGGATGACGTAGCCGCTTGGGAACTCAATCAAATCGTACTGCGAGGGATATGGCCGGCCACTACTACCGATTTCTTTCTGAGCTTCAGCTTCGGCCACCAATGTTTTAACCTTGCTGGTGACCAAATCCATTATCCGATCCTGTGTTAGCGGGATGGTGCTATCTGGGGCCAAGGCGTCCCCAGAAGCGGAATGCGGCCGGCTTTCATGCGGCTCGACCAGTCTTGGTCCCAAAGGAACAGGCATTGGCTGCCTCGGATTGTCATCACCCGGCTGATTAGTAGCGGTTTCTGTCTGATTGGGAGGCGCTCGAGCAATTTGAGCCGTAAGCTGCATCACCACGTTCGTTAAGTCGTCAATCTTTGAATAGAGCTTGGCCATCTCTTTATCTTTGCTCCTGAGCTGTTTTCGAAGCTCTTGAAGCAGCTCTTGCTCCGCAGTCCTGGGGCGGAAAGTCGGCTCTTCCTCGCTGTCCGAGCTTGACTCTGCATGGATCGAGGGGTCTTTCTGCCTATCATCCTCATCGAGAGGGTTTTCTTCATCCAGCGGGGGCGGCTGTTCTTGGGCAGCGACAACCATATTCAGGCTAGATTGGGCTTGGGATGTGGTGGCCCCGTCCTTGCTTTTGCTGCGAAGGTTGTCGCTAGGGCGCCCGCCCGCCATATAGACCGTATGGGTGATATATCCGGCCGTCTTTCTATCATTGGCGGCTGATTTCACGGATCGCTGTCTTGACCCCCTTGCTTCGGTAGCTGGTAGTCGATTGAAGGCGGCTGGCCTAACCAGGTTCTTGAATGGTGCTGGCGCTTCTTTTCTGGGTTTGCCCCGCTGCTTTCGTGCGGCACAGAGTGCTTGATAGACTCTTGAAGAGATAGTGTCGTACTTTTTCTGTTGGGGCCGGGACACGTCTCTTTGTGGCACTGTTCGGACCGCTGTCTTCTTGATTCTGGCGGTCATGGAATTTTTCTGAACCCACTTTAGAGGCTCGAAGGAATTGCTGATTCTTACGTCCGACTCAGCCGTCGTCGCGGGGCAACCCTGCACTTGGAACTTCACACGATTCCATTTGGATGAAGCCTTGGCCCTTTTGTTGGCTCGATACCTGAGCCGCTTCTGCCTTAACTTTTCTGTTCTAAGCACCTGGCGGACTTCGACTCTTTGGGAAGACGCCGCAGACCGGTTGATGGAGGGCCATAGAAATACGCCTGATTGTGCATTTGTTGGAGTCATCGCATGAGCTCGTACGCAACATTTAATGTTGCCCTTCGCATCGGAAGTCTTGCCCCACGCTGGAGCGCCAGGGACTCGTTCAGACACCATCTTTAAGTTTCGGTTGTGGTGCCTTGGCGATCACGACATTCGGCCTCTTACCCCTTGAGACCGGCTTGGCCACCTGTTCCGCCGGGATCTCTGCCAGATAAGCGCTTCCGGCAGGGTAGATGATGACAGAGCCAAACTGGCGGGGCGGTTCCTCCTACTGTCGACTGAGGCTTGCGGGGAGAACCACACGAGCGTTGATCTTGACCACGTACGGAATCGGGGTCACGTTGGAAGCTGAATTCGTCTGGGGAGACATTGTCGTCGAAGGTTGATTGCTTGAAAATCTGCATGAAGAAGCATTATGTTTAGTATAAATACAGGTATGTATATTGATTGAGTTCGCATTAACGTTTAACCCGAAATATGGGAGGAGAGATTGGTCCCACCGGGCATGCCAGAATCTGTAGGGTGTTTTTCGTCACCCTATTGAGATGGGAATACACGCACGCTACTCAGGCGTACTACAGATTCCCCCTGCCTAGGGTAGGCGGGGGTTTAATGATTGTGGGGATCCGAATCTCCGACAGGCGCGGACTAAGCTGCCGTTAATTACCCCTCGCCTTTGGGGCGAGGGAACCTCCGATTAACGGGTTAAACTGGTCATGCGAACTCAATGTGCAGTGTACGTGTGTTTTGTTTTGAAAGGGGGGTTTTGGGTATATCGGGAGCCACGCAGAGTTTTTACGGGGGTCCCGCTACCCGGATAGCGGGCTGGGGGTCAAGGGGGCTAGCAGCCCCCTTGCGGTGTGCGGGGCAGCGCCCCGTTAGACATTTTTTTCTAACAGGGACAGTGTCGTGGAGTATGTGTATGTGTACATTTGTATGCAAATGTATATATATACATATATATATAAATAAAGGGGAAAAGGCATCCAAAGGATGCGTGGGGCAGCACCTTGGACGCTGTGCGCTTAGGTGCTGTGCGCTCAGGCGCAAGCGCGCCACGTGTCGGCACGTGGGCGCTTTGCGCATGAGCGCTGCGCGCAGGAGCGCAAGCGCGCGCCACGTGTCGGCACGTGGGCGCTTTGCGCATGAGTGCTGTGCGCTGGAGCGTAAGCGCGCGTGCCACGTGTCGGCACGTGGGCGCTTTGCTCATGAGCACTACGCGCTGGGGCGCAAGCGCGCGCGCCACGTGTCGGCACGTGGACGCTTTGCGCATGAACGCTGCGCGCTGGAGCGCAAGCGCACTGGAGCGCAAGCGCGCGCGCCACGTGTCGGCACGTGGGCACTTTGCGCATGAGTGCTGCGCGCTGGAGTGCAAGTGCGCGCGCCACGTGTCGGCACGTGGGCACTTTGCGCATGAGTGCTGCGCGCTGGAGTGCAAGTGCGCGCGCCACGTGTCGGCACATGGGCGCTTTGCGCTCAGGCGCAGTGCGCTGGAGAGGAAAAGAGGGCTTTTAGCCCCAAAAACTCTCTCGAGAGAAATTAGTGGAGTTAAACTCCCGAAAAAAAGAAAGTTTTGGTTGGGGAAATGGGTTCTTCTTCTTCCTCCTCTGTTGGCTGGCTCAAGAGATGTGAGATCTAAAAGTCTCTTCTTTTTTAGATCTAATGATAGATCCAAGTTCCCCTTTGTGGGTTTTGTGGTGAAAAACTAATTTGTTTTATATAAAGAAGAGTAAAACTCTTGATTTAATTCAAGAGAAAGAAGAAGGTTTTGGAACCTTGAAGAAAAAGGAAAGATCTCAGATCTGGAAAACTTTTAGAGAGAGAAAAAAAGGTTTTTTTGGGGATATTTCATTATCCTTGCCTTTATAGGCCATACATTTTACACATAGCCCCTTGGGCTTCACAAAATGGCATTTTGTCTATCCCATGGCTCATGTGCCATTTCTTTTTGCACATAAGCCATGGGCTTTACAAAAATTTGGCTTTATGCCCATTTTCTTACATTTATCCATAAAAATAAAATAAAAGAAAATGCAACAAAATTATTTATTACAAAAATTTTATCTTGGCGTGGGGGAGGCCGGCCGTTTCATGTTCGGGCTCGACCCGGGCATGGGCCCACTGGGTCTGGGCTTGGGCCCACATGGCTTGGGGTTGACTTGGATTTTGACTTGGTCAACCGGGATGTAAATTTTTACCCCAACACACATGCCAAGACCGGTTCTTTGTATTACATTACATTCTCTGATAATCTCTCAAGATTCTGACATATGTTCCTGTTGAAACACAAGTCCGAAACTTTTGAGATATTCCTAGAATATAAGTTAGAAGTAGAGAACCAAAATACGGGTATATGTATTATGTTCTTTGATGCGATCAAGGAGGAGAATACTTGAGCACGGAAATCCTGGACTATTCTAAAAGGAGAATGAGATTCTCTCTCAGCATTACTCCTCTGTATACACCATAGCACGATGGTATATCGGGGTGGAGCAATCACACCCTATATGATAAGGTGTGCTCTATGATGAGTACTACTGAGTTACCTATTTCCTTTTGGGAGTTATGCACTTGAGAAACTGCATACCTATTGAATAGGGTTCAAATTAAATCAGTTGCCTACCACTTCATATTTGATATGATATGGGAAGAGCCCATGTCTTAAGCTAGTTAAGATTTGGGGTTGACCGGCCTATGTCTAAAAGCAAAATCCGGACAAGCTCGACGCAAGGTTTGTAATGTAGAACTGGAAGGGTTCCAGCTATACAAACTACAGCAGATGATTTGATAGAACCAAAGAATTCAATAGTAACCAACGAACCTCGTCCTCTCCGCCGATCTAGTAGGGTTCCTCACCCACCTGAGAGATACTTCGGTTTCTCTATGACAGTGGGAGCGAGGATTTCATCATAAGATGATGACCCAACTAGTTTCGAGCTGGCCATCAGGAGTAAGACTCTATAATAATGGCTGGATGCTTAGCGATCTGAGATGGAATTCTTATACACCGACAAAGTATGGACTTTGGTTGCTATATCTGAAGGGTTAAATCCCCATCAGGAGCAAGTATATCTTGAGAAGATTATTTGGTGTAGATGGAAAAGTTGAGACTTTCAAAGCTAGACTTGTTAAAGGTTTTCGTCATCGACCAGGCGTGGATAATGATGAAACCTTTTCCAGTGGCTATGCTTAAGTCCATCCAGATCCTACTTGCCACGGCTACATACCATGACTACGATATCTGGCGGTTGGGTGTCATGACTGCTCTTCTAAATGATATTTTAGAAGAGTGAGTCTATAAGTACACAGCCAGAGGGCTTCGTAGACAGTGGGAGCAGCGGAAACGTGCACAAGTTGCTTTATTGGATAAAGCAGGCATCGCGGAGTTGGAACGTCTGTTTTGATGTAGTAGTAAAATAGTTTGACATCATCAAAATGGTAGATGAACCTTGTATATAGAAAAAGGTAGTAGGGAGTATGGTGGTGATCCTCATAGAGTACGTGGATGACATACTCTTGATAGGGAAGGAGTTTCCCATGCTACGCTCGATCAATCTCCACTTATCACAATGATTCTCCACATAGGATCAAAGTGATACCTACTAAATCCTGGGTTTTGGATCTATGAGATAGATCTAAATGGATGTTAGGATTCTCACTAGATGTAGTGAGATGGTATCAATCGATCCTGGGGAGAATCACTCGAAGTGATCCAGGGTGATAAGGACGACTGAATGTCAGTCACAGGCATTGTCTTTACCCTCAGTAAAGGGACGGTCTGTTGGAAGAGTTCCAAGCTAGATACCGTGGCAAAATAGACGATAAAGGCTGGTAACATCGCTATTAAAGATACTACCAAAGAGGCAGTTTGGGTGGATAATGGTTCATGAGATGAACTAGGTTCCTACCATTGTGTGACAATGGAAGTATGGCTTTGGCCAAGAAACCCTGGTCCCATCAGTGACCCAGACATATTCTAAGGCAGTGTCACCTGATCATGGAGATGGTTGATCTCTAGGGCATCGAGGTCAGGAGAGCAGACTCAGAGGACAACACGGCGGATCCACTCACAAAGGCCTTTTCCCAGAGAGAGACTTTTATGGGATGGTTGAGTATGAGATACTACAACCACTGCTATCAGATGACCCTAGTGCAAGTGGGAGATTGTTAGTTATATATATGCCCTAGAGGCCATTACTATACATAGGATGTATATTGTAGTGGATGCTTGGACATATATAGGGAGGACTTTCTTGCTCGATATGATAGTATGCTATCTGGTTGCTCTTTACCTTAACGTGTACACTGATTGTCTCTTTGTTACATGTTGGTAAAGCCCTTAGGATGTGTACATGACTACCTGGACTATGATGCGGATCATACTAGTGGGGACATGGTGGTCCATAAGTACATCCTTCAAGGTCCCTAGTCGTGGGTGTATCGAGACGGGGCATCGATATACAAGAGTAGACTAGCGTATACCTTCTCGACCCATACAGATGGGCGATGGATGATCCCATATACATTAGTGTTTGAAATCAGAGATGATATACGGGTGCTCAGTGGAGACTGGGTACACTGGATGGACTCGCCGAGAACTCCCAGATGGTATTATACCTCACGTCAGATGGCAGTTCTCTGGTGACACTGGTATAGAGTAGTCTGTTGACCCGAGATCGTCATAGAGTCTTGTGTGATTCCCAGTGTGCTTTGATTTCCACCTTACCACGTCCAAGAGGGCGTGCAAAATGGTGGTTTTTGGGTACAGTCCTGAATCACATGGAGGCAATGAGCGATAGGAGTGGATTCGTCTCTCCCGGTATAGAGAGTTGATGTTGCGCTGTGTTCGATTGGATATAACCGGAAATACCTGGTCAGGGTTGCTGAGATTTACTGGTAAGTGTTACCAGTAGTTTCTCGAACTGTTATAGACCTCATATCGACACGACTTATCAAACTATTGGGGTCTGACGTTTACCACCCCTAGGCGAGATATGCGACATATCAGACGACGAGACCGGACTGTACGGTAAGTGTTACTGGTTGGATTCACAGGAGTGTGAGCAGGCTTGCTTGTCGATCTTCTGATCGCTCAATACCCGGGTGGCCGTTACGTTTAGCAGACCGCTTGTGGCTTGTGGGTGTTTGATATGATCATCACCTGTTGCCGGCGTATTGACGAGTCTTTAGAGTCCTACACAGAGGTTTCCTGGCTCAAGCGAAACGAAATAGGAGCGCATATGAGATATGTGCGGGACCGAGAATAATGCGTGTATGTGATACCGTATTCTATTCTCGCGATGAATGTATCGATTGGTTGTATGCGATATAACCTAGTTATCGAATCAAGGATTGATTCGATAAGTCGATACATTGGATATTAGTCGGTCATATGCGATATGACCGGATTGTTAAATCAAGTGTTGATTTAATGATTTAATGTATAATTATATATTTGATATATTACTTTGCATTAACTAGTATTTGTTCACTTAAGATGGATTTTCTCACTTGATGTGCACATTGTATATATGATATAGTTTTGTGCACTAGTTTGTATCATGTTTGATGATACATGTAAACTTGGGTGTGTATGATTAAACCATGGTTATGTTAATGGTTAGGGTTTTGATTTACTTATTTATTTATTCTCTTTATTCATTTTGGCAAAGGAAAATGAAATGGTGGCTTGCTTTGTCTTTTGTTGAAGCTTCATGAAGCTTTGAACAAGTAACCATTTTGTTTCTTTCCTTTAACCTAACCATTCAACTTAACCCTAGTTTATTCTCTACACTCACCCATGGTTACAAAATGATAACCATCACTTGATTTTGTTTTAATTCATTATTCTTTTTCATTCTTTTTCTTCTTCAAGAGAGAGAAAAAGAAAAGCTTTGCTTGAAAAATATCAAGTGTTGAAATCAAGTGAGAAATCCAAAACCAAAGTGAACCCACTTCATATTTCTTCATCCTCTACCACTTGCCATGTAGTATAGGGTGTTTTCTTCACAAGTTTCATGACTTGGTGAAGGTGGAGCTTGATCTTGAGTTGCCTCGACGTAGATCATCTTCGGCATCGAAGTCAACGACCGAGCCCGATCATTTCTTCGATGAAACTATCGCTAGAGTCCGGGATCCGATGATCGCAGCGGAGGGACATCATCATGGAGCTAAGAAAGTGGAGGACCGGATCTACAAAGGTTGTAGCCCCTTTCACTCTTAGTTAAGTTGTTGACTTGCAATCATCATCGCCTATCCTCTAGTTAACGATCCGTATTAGGGTTTGTAGGCACATAAAAAAAATTTGAATTTGGCATGGTTGATGCCTTGTGGAACCTCCTTAGAGTGCCTAGGAACCCTACATCTACCTATCAGTATCAGGTACATACCAACGAGTCCAGAACGTAGCACACCCTGGTCACAAATCAAGGACTCCGGATCTTTACCCTGCCAAACATGCTCAAGTATCACAGACAACGAGCATAGGTTGGCTGTGCCTCACGAAAACGATTAAGTAAAAGTGGACGGGCATGGACATGAGCAAGTTGTCCCCTCAGTAGAGGCAAACTTAAGCTATACTCCATGATCGAACTAGAACTGTAACTGCAGAAGACCGTCTCATAACTGCGCACAACTGGGACAAGCTAACCCCGGGCTTAAGACTCCAGCATCAGCTACCACAATCGCCTTACCTTGGATAACGAGGATCTCACGAACGCAATCCTTTACAAGCTCCATCCAACGGAGCTGTCTCAACAATCAAAACCCGCTGTAGAAAGATGTACATTATGCTCTGGTGGTCCGTGAAAATCTGACACGACTCTCCGCACAAGTAGTGTCTCCAAATCTCCAACGCACAACCACCTCGGCCACCTCCAGATCATGAGTGGGATATCCTTCTCGTACTTCCTCTAACTGTCGGGAAGCATAAGCGATAACTCTATAGTGCCACATCAGTACACAATCGAGCCCTACTCGTGAAACATCACAGTTAAACAACAAAGTCGCCCGATCCAGAAGGCAAAGAAAGATCTGGTGCAGTTGTCAACCGAGTCTTCAACTGCTAAAAACTCAGCATGCATGCTTCAGTCCAAGAAAAGGAAGCTCCTTCCCGGTCAATCCAATCAACGGTGCAGTGATACACAAGCAATCCTGCACGAAACGGCGGTAAAAATCGGCTAAGCCCCAAAACTGCGGAAAACTATCCCCTTTGCAAGTCTGGGCCAAGCTGTACGGCCTCGATCTTCCTCGGGTCCATACGAATACCATCTCCCATAACTATAAGTCCTAAGAGTCAACACAATCAAGCCTGAAGGAACACTCCGAGAATTTAGCAAATCGTTGGGGGCTCTCCCAATGTCTGCCCGTAGCGCACACATTGGAATAGACCAGAATGTCATCAATAGCACAACAATCAACTGGTCGAGGAACGGCCTGAAAAAATCTGGTTCATCACATCCTTAAATGCTGCTAGGGTATTGGTGAGTCCAACGACACCACCAAGAACTCATGCTGCCCGTAGCTCACACAAAGCAGTCCTCGAAATTTCATCATTCCGATCCCGCAACCAATGATGACCCGATCTCAAAGCAAACATAGAAAAATGTCTTGCACCCTGAAGCTGATCGAACAAATTGTTACTGCGAGATAAAGGATACCTATCCTCACCGTAACTCGGTTCAACTGACGATCAATCAATACACAACCTCAAACATCCATCTTCCTCCCTGATGAACAGAATAGGAGATCCCCAAAGCGAAACGCTTGGACGTACAAGTCCTACCTATCTAGCAACTCTGCAGCAGATCCTTAAGCTCCCTAAGCTTGGCCGGCTCATATGGAACAACGTCGGAAACTCTCGCACGATAGGGACCCGGTCCAACACACCCACTGTGGCTCCGGCATCACAAATGAAAGCCAAGAATCCTCGACATCTGTAAGTCCACGTTACCTCTCCCGGTTCTTTCGGGCTTGCGGAAATGGTGAAAAACGATTTTTAGGGTTTGGATAACATGGACTACAAAAACGGATCTTGGCTAAACTACACACTAGCAACCTAACAAGAGATTTTTCTACTCGGTTAGGGGTTATACCTCACTTGAACTCCTTCTTCTTGAACTCTTTGTAGTGGTTGGATGGTGCTTTCCTCGTCGCCTTCTTTCGTCAAAGATGGATCCACCTGAGGGTTCAACATTGGGCTCCTTTCTCGAACTTTGAGAGAACTAAGGTCTTTGTCTTGCTAGACCATCAACCCTAGAGTGAGTAGAGAGTAGTTTAGAGTATTTTATCTCAAGGAGAGGTTTCTGAACACATGAGAATGGATCTCCTTGAACTAGAGGAGGAGAAGAAGAAGAGAAGAGAGAGAATGGTTATGATAGAATGAAATGGTTTTTTACAACCATAACAATATCTAGTGAATTATCAAATTAATAAAATTAATCTAAATGAAAAGTTGATGGAAGGTTTGATAAGAGTATTATCATTTCACATTAAATGGTTTTGCTAGAATCAAAGAGAATCTTTGATGTGTAATGATGATAGTCAATGTTTCAACCATGGTCAACAAGTCAACCTTGGTCAACAAGTCAACAAACCCAACCATGACACAATTTCATTTAATTAATATTATTAATTGATATATCACAAATTCATTAGGGTTTGGAAAAAGACGACTGTCAACTGTGCATACACACCCGTTCCGAAACCCTAATGAAAATCCTCTTCCTCCGCCTCAATCAACTGTGCATACACACCCGCATTCGTGTTCCGAGGAACATGAATACTATGAGATAAAACCAACCCCAAAACATATACTAGGATCTGGCTCAAACCAGAGCCCGCTAGTAATATCCGTCCGGACGCCAAACGTGCACAAGTGCGCGGATGAGAACGAACCCTGTCGCAAAACCATGCGACCTCTACTCTGTTTTGCCCAAAGGCGAATAGCCCTCTGTGTGGGATTCTAAAGACTCGACACTACGCTGGCAGTGGGTTTAACCACAGACCGCAAGCGCCACTAGCTGTGCGTAACGGTCCCCAGGTAGATGCCGATAAGAAGACGGGCGAGGTGAAACCCATCTGAACTCCTAATGAGTCTGAATGTGACAATCTCCATACAGTCCAGTCTGTTCGTCTGATACATCGCATGGCAGGCCTAGGGGGCGGTAAACGCCAGTCCCCTAATAGCGGTACAAGTCGTGTCGGAGTGAAGCCCAGAACACCCTGAGATAACACTGGAACCCTACCAGTATATCTCGCTTGCCCTGGCCAGGGACTACTCGTGTAATGGCTCTCCTAGACACAGCGCGATGTCAACCCCCAATACCGGGAGAGACGAATCCTGTCTAACCGTCACTGCCTCCAAGTGCTTCGGGACTGCACCCAACTAGTACCTATTTGCATGACTCCTTTGAGCCGTGGTAAGGTAGTAATCTAAGTACAGTGGGAACACACTCGAGGCAAAGTGACAGTGTCAAGTCAGCGAACTAAACTGTAATCATGTCACCTGGGAACTGATAACTGATGATAGATATAGTACCAACCAACAGTCCCCGACGAGTCCTGTCCAGTGTACTCGTAACCCAACGAGAACCAGCATACTATCTCCAGTACGACGTACTGATGGCTGTGGGACAGACCTTTTCCCACACTGGGATGAGAAGCGCATACGCTAGTCTACTCCGGAGTATCGATGCCCTCTCTCGATAGTCCTGCGACTAGGGACCTGCATAAGGATGTGCTTATAGATTACCCAGCCCCCACTAGTGTGACTGCCATCAAAATGCTCGTAATCAAGCAAAGATCCTAAGGGCTCCACTAATGTGTTTAAGTGATATACTAAAATAAACACATGTACACATTGAAGTAGAAACAAACCAAGTAGCATAGTACTATATTGAGCAAGATTGTCTATACAACTGTGAATATCCCAAGCTTCCATTAAGTAATATACAAACTAGTATGATACAGTAATGGCCTCTAGGGCATATACACTAACAATCTCCCACTTGCACTAAGGCCATGTACTGGCGTATCGAAGACCTATCATCTCGATCAGCCGCTCGAACTGAGTCTGGGGTAAGGCCTTTGTGAATGGATCTGCAGTTTTATCTTCTGAAGAAACCCTTCGAACCTCGATCTCCTTGCGATCCACGATCTCCCTGATCAGGTGATACCGCCTCAAGATGTGTCTGGATTTCTGATGGGACCTGGGTTCCTTTGGTGAAGCTATAGCCCCGTTGTTGTCGCAATACAGAGGTATTGGGTCAACAACGGACGGAACCACCTGAAGTTCTTTCAAGAACTTCCTTATCCAGACGGCTTCTTTTGCGGCATCAGATGCAGTGATATATTCCGCTTCCATAGTCGAGTCAGCAACGGTTTCCTGTTTTGGAACTCTTCCAACACACCGCCCCTCCGTTGAGGGTAAAGACAAAACCCGACATGGACTTGGGATCATCCTTGTCATTCTGGAAGCTGGAGTCAGCAAAGGCCTCAATCTGGAGGTCTTTTCCGCCATACACCAAGAACACCTCCTTAGTCCTTCTCAGGTACTTGAGAATATTCTTTACTGCTATCCAATGTTTCTCCCCTGGGTTTGACTGATACCGGCTTACCACACTCAGTGCATAAGCTACATCTGGTCTGGTACACAACATCGCATACATTATAGAGTCTACCGCAGAAGCGTAGGGTATAATAGACATGTGATCCCTTTCCAAATCAGTCTTGGGAGACATCTCTTTGGAGAGGGTGATCCCGTGACAAGCCGGTAGATTACCGCGCTTGGAATCTTCCATACTGAATCTTTTCAGTATGGTGTCGATGTACCTGGACTCTGAAAGTCCCAGTATCCTCTTAGATCTGTCACGATAGATCCGGATCCCCAGAATGTATGAGGCATCACCCAGGTCTTTCATGGAGAACCTGTGTGACAAGAACCCCTTGACAGATTGTAGCATAGGAATGTCATTTCCTATTAAGAGAATGTCGTCCACGTATAAAACGAGGAATACTACAGTTCTCGCTACAAATCTACTATAGATGCATGGTTCATCTGGATTTTTGATAAAGCCAAATTTCTTGACCGTCTCATCAAAACAGATGTTCCAACTCCGCGATGCCTGCTTTAGTCCATAGATGGACTTAAGCAACTTGCACACCTGTCCGCTGCTCCCATTCTGAATGAAACCCTCTGGCTGGTCCATATAAACACATTCCTCTAAATTTCCATTTAGAAAAGCGGTCTTTACGTCCATCTGCCAAATCTCATAATCGTGGAAGGCAGCAATGGCAAGAAGGATCCGAATGGATTTCAGCATAGCTACTGGAGAAAAGGTCTCGTCATAGTCCAAACTAGGTCTTTGACGAAAACCCTTTGCAACCAGTCTAGCTTTATAGGTCTCAACCTGTCCATCTACACCAATCTTCCTTTTGAAGATCCACTTGCATCCTATGGGTTTTACCCCATCTGGAGCAACGTCCAACGTCCATACATTGTTGGTGTACATGGACTCCATTTCGGTCCGCATTGCATCCGGCCATTTTACTGAGTCAATGCTCTGAATGGCTTGCTGGAAGCTAGTCGGCTCATCATAATCAATGATGCAATCCTCTCTATCCCCGTCTATGAGAAAACCGTAGTATCTCTCGGGTGGATGAGACTGCCTACTACTCCTGCGGAGCGGCGTAGGAATGTCATTTTCTTTTGAACCCTCTGGTTCCACTAAGCTTTCAGTAATAGTCTGTGGTTCTGGAATTTCTTCCAGTTCTATTGCGCTCCCACTTATCTGATTTTCCAAAAATTCAGTTTCCAAGAAGTGGGCATGACGAGAAACATAGATCTTTTGTTCCTCTTCGCAATAGAAAAAATATCCCTTGGAGTTCTTTGGATATCCTACAAACTTGCACTGTACTGAGCGTGCCTCGAGCTTGTCCGCATGCTGCTTTTTGACAAAAGCTGGACATCCCCATGTCTTAATGTGATTAAGATAGGGTCTCTTCCTGCACCACATCTGATATGGTGTAGTTGGCACAGTCATAGTTGGAACTCGGTTCAAAAGGTATGCAGCTGATTCTAGTGCATATCCCCAGAATGATCGCGGTAACTTGGCGTTACTCATCATGGAACGTACCATATCCAATAGGGTCCGGTTCCGTCTCTCCGATACACCGTTAAGTTGCGGAGTGTATGAAGGAGTAAGCTGAGAGAGAATTCCATTCTCTTTTAAATAGTCCAGGAACTCGGCACTCAAGTATTCACTGCCTCGATCCGATCTTAGAATCTTGATACTTTTGCCGGTTTGTTTTTCTACTTCATTCTTATATTCCTGGAATTTTCCAAAGGCTTCGGACTTATGTTTCATTAAGAAGACATAACCGTACCTTGAAAAGTCATCCGTAAAAGTAATGAAGTAAGAATAACCGCTTCGCGCATGTGTAGACATTGGACCGCACACGTCGCTGTGTACGAGTCCCAAGAGCTCGCTCGCTCTTACCGTATCCAGTGAACGGAGTCTTTGTCATCTTTCCTTTGAGACAGGATTGACAAGTGGCATATGATTGATATTCGAACGGATTCAAATATCCTTCTGTATGTAACTTCGTCAACCTTCTCTCATTGATGTGACCTAGTCTACAATGCCATAAGAAAGTCTGATTTATTTCCGGAGACTTTCTTTTGTGTGTATTCTGGACATTGAAAATCTGTGGTTGGTTTAATACGTATATTCCATTGCTTAATGTACCTAACCCAATCAGAACTTGATTAAGGTGAATGTTTACAACATTACTTACAAACGCAAATTCATAACCTTCTTTAGAAGTCAAAGATACAGAAATGATATTACAAGTTGCGTTGGGTACAAAATAGCAATTACGCAAAACCAAAACGTGTCCATCTGACAACCCCATGTGATAGTCCCCCACGGCCTTAGCATCCGTGCTAGCTCCGTTTGCAACTTTGAGGGTCATGTCACCTGCCTTCAAAACCCTACGGTTTCTCAACGCCTGCAAAGAATTACAGATATGAGATCCTGATCCGGTATCCCCAGGAAGTAGAGTTTATAGATAGACAGTTTTCAATAACATACACACTTGAAGCTGAAGCCGCAACATGCTTCAGTTCCTGTGTTCTGGCTTTCCAAGCCCTGCAATCTTTCTTCCAGTATCCACTCTTGTGACAGTAAAAGCATTCTTCTTTATCCACAAGTTTCCCCGCTACCTTTGTTGCTTTCGCCTTTCCCTTCGTATCCACTTTACTAACACCGCCCCTTGGTTTGGCGGGGGCTTTCTTCTTCTTTCCCTTGGCTTTCGCCCTGGACTTAGAAGAGGAAGATCCTCCTACAAACAAAGTGGATGTTTCCCTACCTTTCTGTAGGGTGCCCTCTGCACTCCTCAGCATGTTAAGGAGTTCTGAAAGTTCAACTTCCTTTTCTTGTAAGTTGAAATTCAGGATGTACTAGGCGTAAGTGGAAGGAAGGGACTGAAGAATCAAGTCCGTATAGAGCTCATTCTCCAACGTGGTGCCAAGGTCCGCGAGCTCCTCAATAAAGCCAATCATCTTAAGCACGTGTTCCGCTACCGATGATTCGACGACCAATCTTGCCGAAAACAACTTCTTCGACACTTGGTATCTTGCGATACGAGATTGCTCTCCATAAAGTTCTTTTGTATGGAGAAATATGGATTCGAGGTCCATATTCTCATGCCTCCTCTGATGTTCGTTGTCCATAGAGGCAAGCACAAGGCATTTGGCCTTCGCTCTATCTATCTCCACACTGGAGGTGGGACCTGGGACAGGGGGAGATTTGGTGGTAAGGAGATACCCCAACTTGTCGTAAGTGATTGCCATCTTGACATTCCTGAGCCAATCTTTGTAGTTTGGCCCTGTCAATATGTTTTTATCTAGTAGTAACTTAAGTCCAGTCATGATGAATGGTCGCTGCAATTAGGAGAGAGAGAAGAAACACTTTAGCACGATGCTCTTGCAAGTTTAGAGTGGTTTTTAATTTGTCTAAACGGGATGGCTCCCACTGTCTCTCGAATCCCTCCTCAAACCAAAAAGGAAGAATTAGTCAGGATCAATTTCACCGCACAATACTTGCTTAACCGTTCGGCCAGGCTGGTGTCGGTTCTTCGAGGGAGGTTTTCCAACGCTTTCGCGAAGTTCCTTAATTAAATAACCTCTTTTCCCTGGGGGCGTAGCCCCGCTAACACCTTTCTAGACACCTACTTGGTTTATAGTATTAATCGTTTAGTGAGAAATTTCCCGAAGAGTAGCATATACTCACAGTAGGATCGGGATCCAAATATCATCGTGTGACAAAACTGAAGGAATCCTACCAGAATCATCACACTCCAAATGGTATGCAGCGCTAGCAAGTTTCAGTTCTTTTGAAACTCCCGATGTGGATTTTTGCCCCATGCTCTTATGACCTTGACTTTGGCCAACAAATCAAAAGTCACATGTCAAGTTCTACCCGTCATTCTCCAGGTTAATTTGAACCCACCCGCACCTATCCTTGACTTTGGCCAACAAGGCAGTACGACTGTCCCAAACCAACGCATCTATCTATGCCAAACATGAATACCCAATAGCTACCAATCACTATGCCTTGACTTTGGCCAACATACATAGCTTGAATACTATTGACCATTTATGCGAAACGACGGAGGGCTACGAATGGTTTTGGCGAAACCGTGAACGTAGTGAACTTGATTTAGTCGATGGAACGAGATAACTTTTAAATGGAGTGGCTCAAACTCCGCATTTTAAAAGTTTGTTTTGAAAAGAACCGAGTGGTTTTTTGAAAGTGTTCCAACGACTTTTACATGGTTTATTTTCTTGCATTAGTTCTTTTAATGCGTGATATTCTTGCATTAGTTCTTTTAATGCGTGATATTCTTGCATTAGTTCTTTTAATGCGTCCCATCATTTAAACCTACCATTGCAGAAAACAACCAAAATATGACGTACGCTTATGCCATTCGCATTCGCCACGGGGCCCCGTCATTACCCGTTAGGTTACTTAACTAACGACAGAGCAGGGGCTGGGCTAGCGCAGCTGTAAAACATAAGCAACGCCTAAATAATATCATATATAGATATATTGCAATGATAGACATTTCAGATCACAGATGAACACATTGGATATACTAGGAACCTGCAATTCGTACGAGCCTGTAACGAAAAGCAGATTACATGGTCGCGGTGAGTAGCCAATACCCCACCCAAGACCCCTACGGGTGCGACAAACTACCCGCCAAGTACCCGAAGCGAAGCAACCTCCCTCATCCCCGTGAGTAGGCCACTCGGCACTTCGGCATACCCGGTAGTTTGTGCACCCCCTCCATGGGTCTATCCTAGGAGCAAAAACAGTAAAAAGAAATTATACAATGACGGCTACAATCTCGACCCGGTTGTGCGGCCATACAAATAATTATTACATCAATTTACAAATTTACATGAATTGAAAGAAAAGAAAACTCTCTTCTCACAACCCCCGGCTATTCACCCGCGACAATCCAATGAATTCATATACACATTCCAGCAACATTACAGATCACAGATTTGTATAACCCCCACTAATCGACATATAGCGATTAGCAGACGTTCAATACAAATATCACATTACAAAAAAACCCATCAGCTAAAGTCTTTTAGAAATTCGATCAAAAATACGGATTTTCAGGCCCCAAACACAAAATTTTCGTTCTGGAAAATCTGGGCGGAAAACACATATTCCAAAAATCCCAAAATACCCCTATGAGCAAACTGCAAAAGTGAAACCCCGCGACCGAGTCAACTCGGACGCGGTTCCGCGGCGGGAGAAAGCTCCCACCGTGGAAGCGCGACACTTTGATCGAGTTAGGGTGTCAAATTTTTTGCAGTTTCTTCAGAAAACCCTGAGTCGATTTTTGGTGTATTTCAAAAAAGTTTTCCAGCACTTTTAAAATCGACAGAAAGTTTAAAAAACGGGGTTCGTTTTGCGACTTTTTCTTTGATCTATCTTCTAGCTACTTTGCTAACATGTTAGATAGAGTTTAACTAGGCTCTGATACCACTGTAAGTCCATGCTACCTCTCTCGGTACTTTCGGGCATGCGAAATTTGATAAAAAACGATTTTATTAGAGGTGGTAACATGGACTTAAAACCCGGATCTTTGTTAAACATCTAACTAACAACCTAACTACGAGTTGCTAACTACTCGGTTAGAGGGTTATACCTTTCTTTTCTCGAACTCCTTCGTCTTCAAGCCTCGATGGATGTCCGGATCGCCTTCACTCCATCGTCTCCTTGCGCCGAAGATAGATCCACCTCGAAAGCTTCTACCTTTGGCTTCTTCTTCGGTCTTTGAAGAAACTAGTTCACTTGGTTTGCTAAACCTTGTGAACTAGAGTGAGTAGAGAAGAGTTTGTATGGGATTTTATCTATGGTTCTTGGTTCTCAACTCATGAGACAAGTGAACCATAGAATCAAGAGAGGGAGAGCAAGAGGAGGAAGATGAGAGCTCAAGAACAAGAGAGAGAATGAGCATGAAAGAATGAGAGAAGACTTTTCTCATTTGGCTCTCATAATCCAAAACAATCATAACACATTATATCAATCAAGTATTATGTGATGGCTTAAGCAACCATAGCCATATCATTTCATGCACTCATTTTGCACAAAAGAGCAAGCAAGCAAAAGTCTTTGCCATGAAATGATAGCTATAGTTATCATGATGGTCAACTAGTCAAGCCTAGTCAACCGGTCAACAAAGTCAACACGTCAATAAAAGTCAACAAAGTCAACAACCCAACAACCATGTCACTATAATACCTAATTAATATAATTGTTAATCACATATCATATTCTCAATAGGGCTGAGCAAAAAGTCAATAGTCAACTGTCAACGGTCAACAACCCTAATGAGAATCCTCCGCCTCTGTCTCTCCGTCAACTGTGCATACACACCCGCATCCGCGTTCCGAGGAACACGAATACAAACTGGATAAATCCAATCCCAATACATACACTAGGATCT
Organism: Agapanthus africanus; assembly: GCA_030015575.1. NCBI lineage: Eukaryota > Viridiplantae > Streptophyta > Magnoliopsida > Asparagales > Amaryllidaceae > Agapanthus > Agapanthus africanus. Next base: position 282,231,457 of record JASDDO010000022.1, read on the forward strand.
GGCTTAAACCAAAGCCCGCTAGTGTTTACTATACGGACACTGTACGTGCACAAGTGCACGGATGTGACCGAACCCTGTCGCAAAACCATGCGACCTGCCGCAAAACCATGCGACCTCTACTCTTTTGCCTAAAGGCGAATAGCTTTCTGTGTGGGACTCTAAAGACTCGACACTACGCTGGCAGTGGGTTTAACCACATACCGCAAGCGGCACTAGCTGTGCGTAACGGTCCCTAGGTAGAAGCCGACAAGAAGACTGACGAGGTGAAACCCATCTGAACTCCTAATGAGCCTGAATGTGACAATCTCCGTACAGTCCGGTCTGTTCGTCTGATACATCGCATGGCGGGCCTAGGGGGCGGTAAACGTCAGTCCCCTAATAGCGGTACAAGTCGTGTCGGAGTGAAGCCCAAAACACCCTGAGATAACACTGGAAGCCTACCAGTATATCTCGATTGCCCTGGCCAGGGACTACTCGTGTAATGGCTCTCCTAGACACAGCGCGATGTCAACCCCCAATACCGGGAGAGACGAATCCTTTCTAACCGTCACTGCCTCCAAGTACTTCGGGACTGCACCCAACTACCACCTGTTTGCACGACTCCTTTGAGCCGTGGTAGGGTAGTAATCAAAGTACAGTGGGAACACACTCGAGACGAAGTGACAGTGTTAAGTCAGCGGACTAAGCTGTACTCATGTCACCTGGGAACTGATAACTGACGATAGGTATAGTACCAACCGGTCAGTTCCCGACGAGTCCTGTCCAGTGTACTCGTAACCTAACGAGCACCCGTATACTATCTCCAGTACGACGTACTGATGGCTGTGGGACAGACCATCTCCCACACTGGGATGAGAAGCGCATACGCTAGTCTACTCCGGAGTATCGATGCCCTGTCTCGATAGTCCTGCGACTAGGGACCTGTATAAGGATATGCTTATAGATTACCCAGCCCCCACTAGTGTGACTGCCATCACAACGCTGGTAATCAAGCAAAGATCCTAAGGGCTCCACTAATGTGTATAGGTGATATACTAAAATAAACATATGTACACATTGAAGTAGAAACAAACCAAGTAGCATACTACTATATTGAGCAAGATTGTTTATACAAGGTGAATATCCTAAGCTTCCATTAAGTAATATACAAACTAGTATGATACAGTAATGGCCTCTAGGGCATATACACTAACATTTTCAAGTTCTGAGTTTCTGTCGATTTTAAAAGGGTTCTAAAAATAATTTTACACATCACAGAAAATTCAGCAGGCTTTTATTAGCACATGGTTCAAATTTGGTCACGTGACCCTACCAGACCTCCACGGAATCGCGGTCAAACTTAGGGTTTGACCGCGCATCCGTGGCCAATCTGTAGGATCATTGAACCAAATTTGTACAGTTGATTATTCTCTGGAAATTGGGATTTTTGGTATATATCTTTTGGGCCCAGATTTTGTTACTGTGCAGCAGATGTTCGTGGGGCCCACTTCGTGATATTTAGTCGATCGAAATTTAAACATGTTAGTTTTCAGTACTTATATTATATCTCCGACCGGGAATGTCATTTGATCGGTAAACCGCGTCTGATTGCTATAGTTCTTTTAGACGGGTTTGCGAACGTGACATTCGCGTTGATGTTCTGTGTTGTGTTGTGATTTTGCGGATTGGTCATGGTGGATAGAGGTATGCAATGGTAGTGCAGTTTGAATTTATTTGTACATTTGATATTGCGGGGCGAGCGTCCAACATGTGGACTGCCGTCACTGCCTGTTGTATAATATTCTTTTGGGGCACGACCAGGTTGCGGTCGATTTACCTGTTGTACTATTTTTCATATCTGTACTAGGTTTTACCCCGCGATGGAGTGCACGGATAGCCGGGTTCTGGAGGGCAACGGGTCCGCATCTCATGTCTTTGAGAGGCAGAGGGCCCTCACTCTAGAATTGGCAGACTATTCGCCTCACTCGTAGGGGGTACAGGTTGACCCAAGGAAGGTTGCTCAATTTACCGGATTCCGTGAAGTGCCGGGTGTTCCATTCACTATGCTGTGGGGGACTTCTTCGCTTCAGGTTTTGGCGGGTAACTTGCCGCACCCGTAGGGGTCTAGGTTTCATTGCACAGGCTATCCACACGACCAGGGGAACGTCGGGTTTCAGCAGCGGCTCTGTGAAACCCGGGGATCCCAGATTATCTGTATTGTTCTGTGATGCTTATTACTTTTCTGTAATGTTGCATATTATCACGCCTGGAGCGATTATTGTATATTGGTATATATACTATTAGATGTTGTATATGTTTTGCACCCGCGCTAGTCCAGTCCCTGCTCTGTCGTTAGTTAAGTAACCTAACGGATGATGACGGGACCCACTAACGAATGCGGATGGCATATACGTACATTTTATTTTCGTTCTTTTCTGGTGTGATTGATTGATGGGACTCCGTTGATTCTGATCAATGCAAAGGAATACGAACCTATTTGGAGTTGTTGGAACAATTTTAAAATGTGTTATTACAAAGACGTTTCCTTTTGTTTTGCATAGCGGTATTCGGTGTGAATATCCTGCACCTCATTCGACGAGGCAAGGGCCGATATCCCTTCACCAGGAATGACCCCTTGGGCAGAAGTTTGCGTCAGGGTAATAACTTCACTATAGTTGATTACAAGTTGCTTTGCATCGCGGTATTCAGTGGAATATCCTGCACCTCATTCCACGAGGAATGAGCCGAGATCCATTCACCGGGAGTAACCTCTTTAGCAAAAGGTTTTCGCCACTATATTTTTATAAAAAGCTATCAGGTTCCTTCAGCGATATCAAGTTCACTACGTTAAGGGTTTTTCGCCAAAAACCAGTCGTAGCCCTCTGTCATTTCTTTTGGGTATTCAGTAGTATTCAAGCTATGCATTTTAGCCAAAGTTAAGGCATAGTGTTTAGTAGCTGCTGGGTATTCATTTGTTGCATAGATAGATGAGTTGGTTTGGGACAGTCGTTCTGCCGATTGGCCAAAGTCAGGGGCATGTGCGGGTGGGTTCAAATTGACAAGATAGTGACGGGTAGAACTTGGCATGCGACTTATGGCATTTTGCCCAAAGTCAAGGTCATAAGAGCATGGGGAAAAAATCATATCGGGAGTTTCTAAAGAAACTGAAACTTGCCAAGTATGCGCATACCTTCTTGAGTGTGAGTAACGTGAGTGGATTCCGTCACGTTATCATGCGATGAGAGTTGGATCCCGATTCCCACTGATGAGTTGGTTTACTCTTCGGGTGATCCCGATTGATTCTTCTTTCAGGTTTGGAGGAGAATTTGATAGGACAGTGGGAGGTTTCATGATTTGATAAAGTGATAACCATTCTGATCTAGGTTAGAGTGCACGCAGAGTGTTTCTTTTCTCTCTCTCTTTGGCAGCGACCTTTGACCGACCCTAGACTATGACTCAGTGACCAGGTTGACCGAACCTTCTTAAAATACTGGCTTTTGGATTGTCCGAGTTGCATAAGTCATTGCCACTCCTTCTTTTACCCTTTGGATTTCTCAGAACACCCCGTATTACTACGGACATCCACTTCCATTGGATAGATCCATCGTATGGTTATATACGAACTCGAAGGGACTTCTTGGAGGATGGATCAAGGTTCAGGAGAAAAAGAATTGGTTTATTCAGTTGTCTTTTATTATCACCTTCTCTCAGGTTGCGAGGGCTCCTTGGTTTAGGAGAGTACACCTATTACGCTTATTGGATAGTCTTATTCCAAACCATAGTCAGGTGCCGAAAGGTAAGGATTGAAGAAAACCATTTAGCCTAAGTAGGTTGTGCAGAAGGTAATATGTAAAGACAAAATTAAAGGGATTAGAAAGAGGGCAAAGTAAATTGCGACTGATATCATTCACGACCAAACCGCGTACTTCATCGCCACTCCTATTTCACCTTTGCTTTTTTCCCCAGTTCGGGAGAAATAGAATAAGGTATTATTCAGTTGTCTTTTATCATCACCTTCTCTCAAGTTGCGAGTACTCCTAGGTTTAGGAGGGTACACCTATTATGCTTACTGGATAGTCTTCTTCCAAACCATAGGCTGGTGCCGAACGGTAGGGAAGGAAGAAAACCATTTAGCCTAATAATGGTGTACAGAAGGTAACGACTAAAGACAAATAAACGGATTTGGAGAGATGGCAATAAAATATACGGTTAAAGTCATGAATTGGATTATGGAGGAGGCATTACTAGGAATATCAAGATACCCATACGAAACATTTTCATGTTTCAGTACATTGTTAAAGGAAAACTGTTTTCCCGATTAGATACTTACTCCAAGGTTATGTATTTACCAGGTTTCATTCTCATATCTGTATGGTTTTACAGATGATGAGTGGGAGTAAGTTATTGGGAATTAGGTAATTATCCTCATTATATCGGAATTCGTTGTAATTGGTGATATTTGAGGAAATCGCCAGGGTACAGTTTTCAAACTACGACGCACAGGTTATGAGTTATTGAACTTAGCGGACTTATATAGAGTATTGTATGTTGTCCAGTGTCCATCAGGACAAAGGGGTAGGTCCTCGTACTATATTCTGTTTACTTATGACTTCTCTAGTTTTTAGACAAGTGTTTTGTAGAAATACAAGGTCTAAGTTTTGAGAAGTTGTGGGTATAAGAATAAAGTAGAGAACCAGGTGTCACAAGTATCGGGATTCTTCAAAAAGATCGAAGATGTAGATTCTTGTGATTGGTATTCAGATGATAGTAATAGTTTTGAGAAACTTGTTTCACTTTCGGGTTACTCATAATTGGATGGATTCCTAAGTTGAGTAATGCTGATTAGCCTCTTTCTATTAAGTATATTTACACTGGAGACAGCTGCATGATTGAATATGGTTCCAATTAAATAAGTGCCAAAGTTTCTATATTGGATATAGAATGGTTCATATCTTAACGATGTTAAGGTACGGGGAGTTGTCCGGCTTATGCTTAAAACCAGACTCTGGATAACTCAGGGCACGTTTCTGTAATGGCAGTTTGTGGGTTGGCCCAGGCTATGTCGAGGGTTGACTTTCTACCATCTGGAAGATCAATAGTGATATTGTTCTTGACTCGCCACAGTTTTAGTAAAATGGATTTTTTCAGAAAACAGTAGTGGGAGTATGGTAGAACTGGAAGTGATTCCAGTACCGCGAACGATTACGGAAAATTTAATAGGACCTATATATTCAATCAGGTTTGACATTCCAATAGCCACTCCGCAGATATGGTGGGTAACCTCAGACACCCGAGAGGTACTTTGGTAGCCTCAAGGACGGTGGAAGGGAGGTTCTTGTTTACCTAGACTTGACACTACTGTTGTTCCAGACTATGAGAACAGGCATGAGGTTAAGTATAGCGTCAATCTAAACTAGCTTTAGAAGTGCACATGTATATTATTCTGCCAGAGGGTTGTCGTAGTCAGTGGGAGCAGCGGAAGTATAGTGGGCAAGTAGCTTATGTCTATTTATAGACTACAGCAGTTATAGCGGAGATAGATCATCTAATTTTGATGTGACAGTCATGGTTTTGACTTCATCAGAATAGGGGATGGATCTGTTAAGAAGGTAGTAGGGTGTGATGTCATGGTATCTGGATGACATACACAGAGTAGGAAGTAAAATTCCTATACTATGATCGGTTGTACTGTGGTCGTCACACAGTTGTTTCTCCAGAAAGGATATGGATATAATATCAGACATTCTGGTTTCTGGATCTATGGTTTTAGATCTGGATTAGGGTAGTTTCCTAATGTGGGTACTTTGACAGTATTCTAATGGTTTTTAGAATAGATGACTCCTGGTATGGTGGTTTACCTGCAGGTGATGGAGTCACCCTCTCTAAAGGTGTCTTACAGACTAAAGGGGAGAGGGATGTGCATGATTGGCAGATCACTTGCTTAGGCAATTGAGTCAATCATGAGATGTCAAGTACCACACCAAATGTTGTTTTTGCACTAGATGCGATTAGTTTGTATTAATACAATCCTGGAGAAACATAAAGAAGCAGTTTTAGAACATAAGTTGATGTTCTACGAATTTGATGACGGCAGCCTTCTTCGGGAGACGGTTATCATTCTAGGCTTCAAAGGTGACATGGTTGACAGAGTGATTGTCAGAGATATAGTTTTCCCTCTGATGAAGAATAGTATTATGGACAGTTGGTCCAAGAGGATACTGTGGGAGGCATGGTGCAGGATACTGATTAGGTTCAGTGATCGATATAGTCTAAGAAGTTTTGGATTTGGAGTTCATTTATGAACTAGGTCTCATTAGATATCCAGACATATTCTAAGACAGGTATTACTCAATTCGGGAGATGGCTTTCTCCGCGAACTTGGGATTAAGAGAGATATAGAAAGAAACTTCTGGGCGAATCCACTCACTGAGGCTATTTCTCGAACACAATAGTTTTACAAACGAGCTTTGTGAAACTGATTAGTAGAGGAGTTGGATGTTTGGTTTCACACGGGCTGTGAGTAGTCGACATCGCAATAATTAGCTTTAAGTGCAAGTGGGAGATTGTTGGATATAGTGCCCTCAGAGTCAATTATTGGATCGCAGGTACGTGATTGCAATGATTGCGGAGGACCGATACCGGTAGGGCAATCTTACTCGAGATGATAGTATGCTATCTGGTTTGCCTTTATCAGTCGTGTACAGGTTTAGGTGACTGATCACTGTTACACTTTGATAGAGCCCTTAGGATCTTGCTTTACTACCATCAGTATGATGGCGATCATATACATGAGAGTTGGGTGGTTTATTAGCATATCCTTAATTGTGGTCCCTAGTCGTGGGAGTTTCGAGACAGGGCATCGATACTCCGGAGTAGACTAGTGTATACAGTCGAAACCCTGACGAGGGGCGGTGGCCGGTCTCACAAGCCACTGTTGTCAGTTGGATCACCTAAGATGTATACAGGTGCTCATTGGGTTATGAGTACACCGGACAGGACTCGCCGGGAATCTGCTAGTTGGTATTATACATATCGTCAGATAGCAGTTCCCTGGTGACATGTGTACAGGTTAGTTCATCGACCTGAGGTCTTCATTTGTCTTGTGTGAGCTCCCACTGTGCTTTGATTTCTACCCTACCACGGCTAAAAGGAGTCGTGCAAACAGGTAGTTTTTGGGTACAGTCCCGAGCCACATGGAGGCACGTGAGTGGATCGGCAGGGGATTCGTCTCTCTCGGTATTGGGGGTTAGATCGTGCTGTGTCTAAGACAGCCATTACACAAAGCCCACGGCCGTGGCAGGAGATTTACTGGTTGGTACTCTAGTAGTATCTCAGGGTGTTTTTAGGCTACACTCCGACACGACTTATACTGCTATTGTGGGTCTGACGTTACTAGCCCCCTAGGCAGATATGCGATACTCATAGACGAACGGACCGGACTGTATATACATTGTCACTGTTAGGCTCAGTAGGGTTTCCGGATGAGTTCGCTCATCGGCATCCCTTGAGGTCAGTCCATGGGCAGCCGTTTCGCATAGCTAGTGCCGCTGACGGCTTGTGGTTAAACCCACTGCCAGGGTACTGACGAGTCATTAGAGTCCCCCACAGACAGTTTCCCAAGTTTGGGCGAAACGTTGTAGAGGCCGTATGGTTTTATGGCAGGGTTCGGAAAATGAACGTGCGTTTACGCACGTGTCATATTTCGGGCAGATGATACTTGTCGGCTTTGGTTTAAGCCGGATCCGAGTATTATATTGTGTAGATATAATATCTTTGTCTCAGTTGCATTTGTATTCGGTCGTAATACAAATGCGGGTATATTTATACAGTTACGGGGTTGTCCTGAAATTCGTTTCAAGATCACTTTTGGAAGTTCCCAGTTTCCAGTTTTTTATCAGCCGTATTTAACATTTGGTTAAATACGGATTTATCTTTTCTTGATGTTGGAGATAGTGCCCTCATAGTCAATTATTGGATTGCAGGTACGTGATTGCAATGATTGCGGAGGACCTATCCCGGTAGGACAGTCTTACTCGAGATGATAGTATGCTATCTGGTTTGCCTTTATCAGTCGTGTACATGTTCAGGTGACTGATTGCATGTTGCACTTTGATAGAGCCCTTAGGATCTTGCTTTACTACCAACAGTATGATGGCGATCATATACGTGAGAGTTGGGTAGTTTATATGCATATCCTTAATTGTGGTCCCTAGTCGTGGGAGTTTCGAGACAGGGCATCGATACTCCGGAGTAGACTAGTGTGTACAGTCGAGACCCCGACGAGGGGCGGTGGCCGGTCTCACAAGCCACTGGTGTCAGTTGGATCACCTAAGATGTATACAGGTGCTCATTGGGTTATGAGTACACCGGACAGGACTCGCCGGGAATCTGCTAGTTAGTACTATACCTATCGTCAGATAGCAGTTCCCTGGTGACATGTGTACAGGTTAGTTCATCGACCTGAGGTCGTCATTTGTCTCGTGTGAGTTCCCACTGTGCTTTGATTTCTACCCTACCACGGCTCAAAGGAGTCGTGCAAACAGGTAGTTTTTGGGTACAGTCCCGAGCCATATGGAGGCACGTGAGCGGATCGGCAGGGGATTCGTCTCTCCCGGTATTAGGGGCGAGGTCGTGCAGTGTCTAGGAGAGCCATCACATAAAGTCCATGGCCATGGCAGGAGATTTACTGGTAGGTACTCCAGTAGTATCTCAGGGTGTAATTGGACTTCACTCCGACACGACTTATACTGCTATTGGGGGTCTGACATTGCTAGTCCTCTAGACAGATATGCGATACTCATTGACGAACGGACCGGACTGTATATACATTGTCACTGTTAGGCTCAGTAGGGTTTTTCCGGATGAGTGCGCTCATTGGCATCCCTTGAGGTCAGTCCATGGGCAGCTGTTACGCATAGCTAGTGCCGCTGACGGTTTGTGGTTAAACCCACTGCCAGGGTACTGACGAGTCATTAGAGTCCCTCACAGACAGTTTCCCAAGTTCGGGTGAAACGTTGTAGAGGCCGTATGGTTTTATGGCAGGGTTCGGAAAATGCACGTGCGTTTACGCACGTGTCGATTTTCGGACAGGTGTTATTGGTCGGCTTTGGTTTAAGCCGGATCCGAGTATTATATTGAGTAGGTATAATATCTTTGTCTCAGTTGCATTTGTATTCGGTCGTAATACAAATGCGGGTATATTTATACAGTTTCGGGGTTATCCTGAAAGTCGTTTCAGGATCACTTTTGGAAGTTGCCAGTTTCCAGTTTTCTATCAGCCGTCTTTTAACATTCGGTTAAAGACGGATTTGACTTTTCTTGAAATGAGTGTGGATTCTTCTAGAAGGTTCTAGATGAGGTGACTAGGATTAATTGGTGTTAAGTTTTCATTGGTTGCATTCACTACTACAAATATGGTTTGCCCCTACGGATTTATCGGTAGGGGCAACCCACTGCCCCTACGGATTTATACGTAGGGGCGAAAAAAGACCCCGTAGGTGCAAAGGCCGCAGGTGCAAGTTGAGGTCCTGAACGTGCCCCTACGGACAAATTTATGCCCCTACGGATAACTCGGTAGGTGCTATAGCCCCTACGGAGTACCCCGTAGGGGTAATAAAATCATATATTTAAAATTTTTTTTTGAATATATTGTATATACCTACGGATATACCCGTAGGGCCAATTAAGTCCCCTACGGATACAGCCGTAGGGGATATAAAGTAGCCCCTACAAATATATCCGTAGGGGCCACTCCCAACACACTGCACTGAGATCGGGGGGAAAATATCAGGGAACCTGATATTTTGCCCCTACGGTAATATACGTAGGGGATAAACAGTGGCCCCTACGTACATATCCGTAGGGGCACCCCCAACACCCTGCACTGATATCAGGTGGGAAAATATCAGGTTTCCTGATAGTTTGCCCCTACGGCGTTAGCCGTAGGGGCAACATATATACCTACGGATTAATCCGTAGGTACATTTTGTCTATATTTTTTTTTAAAAAAGGGCTGCTAGATTTTTCCCCGCCCTGTGCACAATACTATATACATCAGTCAAATCATATATTGCAGTATTCATAATCACATCCCACGCATATATATAATATACAAAAGAAACCCAAAAACTGAATATGATATAAATTCAAACCAATATCAATATCGTTTCAAAATGCAGTACAATGTGATATAAATAAATACATGTTTCAAAAAATAAGAACCAAAAAGCTACCCTAGTTCGGTCCAGCTCCACCTCCGAATAACGTTAAAATAACGCGCGCCTGCTCCTCGGTAAATACACTCTCCAATGCTACAGATAAGGGAGTCTGAGCGGCATGTGGAGCTGGCGTTGTGGTCTGCGCAGCCGCCGTCGAGGTAGTCGCTTGCGGAGCCGCGGCTGCGGGAGTCTGAGTGGGCGGTGGAGCTACAGGAGCTGTCTGCGGAACCGCAGCCGATGTAGTGGCTTGCGGAGCCGCAGCCGAAGGAGATGCATGTGGAGGCTCGGCCGATCTACCCTGTCGCGTCTGGAAATAACGTGTGTAAGAAGCGTGTAAGAACTGTGTATTATTCGAATTCGTTTCATTATTAAGTTATTTCGAAACCCTGTTTGGATATCTAGTTTGGAAAAGCGTTGTTTATTTTAATTACATATGTATGTATGATTAATCAAACTTAATTCTAAAACCAAATAAGCTCAAGCTACGTACTAATTATGGATATGTTGATATGTATATAATATGAAATGATATTTTACTATAAAGTAGTATACATACCAGCATCTCCTTCAACTCCTGAACGGTGGCCCTCAAGCTATCCAGTTCCTGATGGACATGCCGGCCACTGGAGACGGAGGAAGTAACCGCCGGGGTGGAGTCCAACCTCATATGGGCCCTGCTGGGGCCCAATCCCCGGCCTCTCTCCCAACCTCCGTGGTGCCCTCCGTGTGCGGCGTCCAGAACTGGGGTCAGCAGCCTCGGATCGTTCTGTCCGGTAAAATCGATCCCCGAGGCCTGGGCCTGCTCAACCACCCGCTCCTACACCCACATTAAGCAGTAAAGTATAAGTATAAAATTTAAACTTGAACCTTCCAAAACTAAAATTTCAAATTTGGGTAGAAAAAATATTAACACTTACGCAGTACTCCTGGGTAGCGACGTCGGGACATCGAAGCTCGCCCGTGGCGGGATCTGTCGAGGTGCCGTGGACGGCAAGATATGCGGACAGCACGCTCGGTGTACCACCTGACGCCACGGTCCGAGCTGTATGCAATATTAGAAAGTAACTCTTAATATTAGAAATATTAGAGAATAACTCTTAATATTGCAGAATATTAGAGAATAACTCTTAATTTACCGATAACTCCATGGCTCGAGTAATGTTCCTCGAGCCACCTGTGTAAGTGGGGCGACCCCTCTTCGCCGACTTCCTGTTCTCCGTATTCTGAGCGGCCTGTTTCTGCACAACGCATTAACATTTAGTTTTCTAATTAAGAAACACAAAGAAATAAATTATATCATAAATAATGAATTAAATTTAAAATACATACTCGTTTGCGTTCGGAGTCGAAATAAGCGCACAATATAGGCCATGTCTCTACGTCGACTCTCGCAAACGCCGGAGTAGATAGGAGGGCCGCTCTCTCTGCCTCAGGGGTCGCTATCCACAGGGAGTAGCAGTCGGCCTTCAGCTCATTCCTGTTGTATCGGACCTTGGCCTGCATGTTCTTCATCAGGCCATTGTACAGAGCATGAAGGTCGAGCACCCTCCCCGGGTGATCAGGGTCGGCTACAGGCTGAAAATCGTAATCCAACTGAAAATACAAAAAAACATTGTTATTAGATTGCAAGTGTTAATAATAAATATATTGGATAGATCAAATGAAAATATATATTAATACATACCTGAGCCTGTTCAAAGAAGAGGGCGAATGAGCGCTGGTGCTGCTCGCCCCACTCAACGTGAAGTGGATAGTTCTTCACGATCCGGCTCTCGTCCCCCAAATACCGGCCGAACCTCTCGGCATGAGGACCGGTATAGCGATAGTCAAGGGTAAAAAATAGGGGGAATGCTGCCTCCCCCCTAGCTCTATCAGGCCTCAGCCTATGGGACTGATTCGGGCCTCGAGTCCCCCTCTGGGGGTGGAGAGGCCCTGCGTCTGCACGAAATATCATAACAATCAATAATAAGACAAAGTTGTATTAAGAATTAAAGTGTGATATATACCTCCGGTGAATAGCGCACGAGCCTGGGCCCGAGCAGCAGCACGAGCGGGACGATAGTTCCTCCGGTGAGGAACAACTGGGGTCCCGGACGCATCCCCTCCAACTGTAAAATAAACATCGACGCTAAATCTCCATGAAGTTCATATTTGTTCTATAGAGCATATGTAAAATAAATAAATATTTTAAATTTATTCATACTAACCTGCAGACGATGCGGAGGGTATGGAAGCGGCAGGAGTGGCCCCTGTGGAAGGTGTGGACGCACCACCTATAATTAGACAATTAAAAATAGATTTTATAAGTAATTGCAAAAAGAATGTGTAGATCAATAATATAACGTTCTAAATCAATATGCATGCACTATAGGACATATAAACATACCCGCAGGTGCGGTGGTGTCACCACCTACAGCTAGACAATAATAAAAATTGCTAAGTAAGAGCAAAAGAAATGTGTATATTTATGATATAGCATTCTAAATCAATATACATACACTATATGATATATAAACATACCTGGAGGAGCGGGGGTGGCCTCTGTCCCAGATGTGGACGCATCACCAACAACTAGACAATCAAACATTGACAATATAAGTAATTTTTACATAAACATGCATGAATATCTGTAATATTACATTCAAAATGGATATGCGTGCAGTATACCTGGAGGTGTGGCCAAATCAACACGGAAGGAGGCATCCGAAGGGGTCTCCGATCTGGGTGCAAGACCGGCCCTCTGAATCTCCCTACGGAGCTCTCCGGGCGGCAGAACCGCTCTGCCTCTGCCTCTGCCGCGGCTGGAGCTCCTGCCGCCCCTCGCTGCTCCCGACATCGTCATCAAATCTAGATAAACGGTTCGTGGACGCATTAGACAATCATTAAAAGTATTGACTATATATGATCTAGAGCGTAAAATGTGAAGTAATAATATAACATTACTGATAACCTTTTTCGTTTCGTGGGCGCATCATACATATCTACTTGGATTTCATCGTCGATGTCATTTCTAACCCACGTAACTTCATGATCGGTCGAAGACAACCCGTCCTTCGAAACAGACGGTCGGAGCACTTTAAGCCTTCTCTCTTCTTCGTCCTCATCGCTGTCCTCGTATTCTGGGACATCGTAGACATCTCTAGGTTTCCATCGGCATACAACACTCCACCCCGGATGCTTCAAACACTGTGAGTAGTATACTTGGAACGCTTGGTTCGGAAAGATAAACGGATCGTCCTGACCGTAAAATCGAAGTGTGTTCACACTGGTCAATCCATATTCATCTTTCCAGGTCCCAAGACTGCTTCTCCACTTGTCTGTATCGGTTCGCGGATCGTACCAAGTACAGTGGAATATATAAAAGGGTTCTGATCGTCCGGGATAGTGGATGCCGAGTATACAATTTAAGTACCCATAGTAAATCACACCGTCCGATCCTACCGTCGCAATCCCACTATTCTGAGTGATTCTAGATGTTTCTATGTCCTTAACTTCGAATTTGTATCCAAGGACACCAAATCCTTTGTAATGTGCAACCTCCATACTAGGAAATTGAGCTAAACATCTTGAATCACTCTCAAATGATGCAGACAAGTTCGGATCGTGGATCTAACAAAACAAATTTTACGATAAATACATAACGATACAAGTTTAGATTAAAACCAATAGCAATAAAATGTAATTCGAATAACTTACATGCTCTGTGACCCAATCACAAAAATTATCCTGATGGTATTTTTCCAAACGCTCTTCGTTCCAATCAGGATGCCCCTCACGTACCTCGTTAAAATGAGTTCTGTTTTCGACAAATAATTGTGACATTAATATTATGTCATTTCATACACACAAACACAGATATAACAATTAATCCAAAAGAACTTACTTTCTAATTTGTTCAAGACATACGCAATTAAGCAAGAAAAACCGGTATATCTTGTTGATAAACATAGTGTCTACCCTCTTATACTCGGCTTTACCATATGGCCCGTCTTGAATTCTTCGTGGTCGGTTAAGCCTTGTCTCAATGTTCTCGTCCAGATAGCGGGAACAAAATATGGTTGCTTCATCAAGAAGATAACCTTGCATGATAGAACCCTCTGGTCGATTTTTATTGCGTATATACTTCTTAAGAGTGTAAAGGTACCTAATGAGAATATGTTGAATAAATAAACACGGGCATACATGACAAAAATAAATTTATAAATTGCGCGAAACGAAAAATTTAACGTACCTCTCGACGGGATACATCCATCGATATTGTACCGGTCCGGCTAATTTTGCCTCAGTTGCAAGATGAACCGTCAAGTGTATTATGATATCGAAGAATGACGGTGGGAAAATACGCTCAAACTTGCAAAGTATCAACGCAATAGAATTTTCTAGTTTATCCAGCGTCGCAACCTCCAGCGTTTTAGCACACAACTCCCTGAAAAAACAACATAGGTCGTTGATTACCAGACCAACCGAGTCGGGGAGAGAAGTCCTGAGGGCTAATGGAAGAAGGTGCTCCACGATAACATAGTGGTCATGACTTTTCAGCCCATCGATCTTGCCCTTCACAATTTTTATTTTCTTGCTGAATGATCCTGAGAAGCCTGTGGGGACTTTCAAATCATGCAACACCTGCAGGAATCTTTTCTTCTCCGGTTGTGACATATGATAAGCGGCATTGGGAAGTACAAACTTGCCCGGTTTACCCGCTACCGGTTTAGGGTGCAGTTCACTTCTTATTCCCCACTCTTGTAGATCCATCCGGGCATTCATGTTGTCTTTCAATTTCCCGTCTTTACACAGAAGCAAGTTAAGTATGTGCTCTGATACTCCCTTCTCTATATGCATGACATCCAGACAATGACGCACTGAATTTGTAGACCAGTACGGAAGCTCGAAGAAAATGCTTAACTTGTTCCAATATTGTGGTTTGACCTGTCTCGTCGGATCCATCCCGAAGGTCACGTTATTGTAACCATCCCATTTAGCAGTCACGTCCTCTCCGGACAATGGGGATGGAGGCCCAAGAAGCTCCTGATGACCATCAAAGTGAACCGTGTCTAACCTATAGGGGTGGTCTGGAGGCAGAAAACGTCGATGGCCGCAATAACAAACCTTCCTGCTAAAATTCAAAAATTTTGATGTTGTGTGTTCATGGCAATGAGGACATGCTTTGTGACCATGTACGGACCAACCTGAAAGCATTCCATATGCAGGAAAGTCATTAATTGTCCACATTAAAGCCGCACGCAGTATGAAGGTTGTATTTATGTTTGAATCATATGTCTCTACACCATCAATGAACAAAGTTTTCAGCTCCTCAATCAAAGGTCGGAGATAGACGTCGATATTGTTCCCCGGTGAGTTTGGTTCGTCGATAAGAAGAGGCATCATAAAGTATGATTGGTCCATAGCCAACCAAGGCGACAGATTATAAATTATCATTACAACGGGCCATGTACTGTGACTTCCAGCCATATAGTTGAATGGGCAGAAGCCATCGGCAGCCAGTCCGAGCCGGACATTGCGAGGATCGCTACTGAATATTGCGTGCCTCCTATCGAAATCCTTCCATGCCGGTGAATCTCTTGGATGGCTCATTTTTCCATTTTCGCTTGGAGGAGCACGGTGATGCCAAATCATTGCCTCGGCTGTTTTCTTGCACCTAAATAGCCTCTGTAGCCTCTGTGTTATGGGAAAATATCGTGCTATCTTCACAGGTATATCAGGCTTCTTATCAGAATCTTTCGGCTTATACCTGGCCTCTCCGCATGTTGGACACTCTTTCAAATCTGAATTCTCTTTCCGGTACAACACGCAATTTTTAGGACATGCTTGAATCTTCTCGCACTTTAGACCCAAATCAGACATCATTTTCTGGGCTTCGTACCAGCTTTCGGGCACATTATTTCCCGGAGGCATAGAATCTTTCAAGAACGAAAGAAGCATTGTGAATGACTTGTTGCTCCATCCATTTAGGCACTTAATTTGGAAAAGTTGGACGAACCATGAGAGGGTGGAATACTTCGCATTCTCATATATTGGTTTCCTAGCATCATTCATGAAATTTTCATATTTATCCGCACGCGGTCCTTGACCGGAAGGAATGTCATCTTCGGTACGAATAGATTCACCTAGGGCAGCCTCTACCATATCCTCCATTTCTTCTGATGGAAATAAATTTCCGTATCCTGCCGTATTACCGAATTCTTCTTCTCCTCCTGCCGCATTATCGTGTTCTCCTTCTTCTACCGCAGTACTGCATTCTTCTCCTTCCCCGTGATATTTCCAAATTGAATAAAGTCTAGTAAACCCATATTTTACAATATGAAGCTCTGCCAATTCTACCTTCCGCCAGTACTTATTGCCACATCTATCACACGGACAGAGAATCTTCTCTATTATGATCTTATTATGTGCTCGTGCAAATTCAAGGAAAGCAGCAACTCCTGCGACAAACTTAGGTTGCATACGTTCTTTCCAATCCACATACATCCAGTCCTTAACTCTGACGTACTCATGGGCCATGTTAGACTGAATAACATATAAATTGTAGGTTATGCTGACTATATTGAGAAATATAAGAATGGGATAGTTACTGACAAAGAAGAAAATTCATGTATATGCTTTGTGTGTGCGTTTGTCGTTGAAAAGAATAAATTATCGCACGTTATGTTGACCGATAGACGGGGACTAAGTGGCGCTTTTAGTTTCATACATGGGTATCGATGGGAATATGAAGGTTTCATATTATCATATATTGGTTTTAACCCGAACATCTCGAGTCGCTCTCTGATTATGCGTTTGTATGTATGTGTTCCGGCTGTCGGGGGTAGGCTTCTATCCCATTAAGAATGTATAGAGCGAACGCCCATCACTTGTGCTTTCAACCGTTTCGAGTAAATTTCGGCAGCACCTCCCCGCTGTTCTCCGAGTACACTGTAATAGAATAGATAATCATTTCAAAGCTGTGAAACACGTTGAAATGAACATCTAATATATCTTTGTACACGGAGAACCAGCGGAAAGGTACCGACGAAATATCTCGAAACGGATGAAAACACAAGTGAATGAAGGCGTTTGCTTTATACATTCTTAACTTGTCCACACGGGACAAATCTATGGGTTACCATACGATTGAATTTTCTCGTCGCGTAGACTATACGACGGTTGTTAGTATCGAGCTATACTGTCCGATATTTAACAACCTTCGTATAGTTCTAGGTCACGACGAGCATCGCACGTATGTTAACCGATAGACGGGGACTAAGTGGCGCTTTTAGTTTCGTATACGGGTATCGATGGGAATATGAAGGTTTCATATCATCATCGAGTATCATATATTGGTTTTAACCCGAACATCTCGAGTCGCTCTCTGATTATGCGTTTGTATGTATGTGTTCCGGCTGTCGGGGGTAGGCTTCTATCCCATTAAGAATGTATAGAGCGAACGCCCATCACTTGTGCTTTCAACCGTTTCGAGTAAATTTCGGCAGCACCTCCCCGCTGTTCTCCGAGTACACTGTAATAGAATAGATAATCATTTCAAAGCTGTGAAACAACGTTGAAATGAACATCTAATCTATCTTTGTACACGGAGAACCAGCGGAAAGGTACCGACGAAATATCTCGAAACGGATGAAAACACAAGTGAATGAAGGCGTTTGCTTTATACATTCTTAACTTGTCCACACGGGACAAATCTATGGGTTACCATACGATTGAATTTTCTCGTCGCGCAGACTATACGACGGTTGTTAGTATCGAGCTATACTGTCTGATATTTAACAACCTTCGTATAGTTCTAGGTCACGACGAGCATCGCACGTATGTTAACCGATAGACGGGGACTAAGTGGCGCTTTAGTTTCATATACGGGTATCGATGGGAATATGAAGGTTTCATATCATCATCGAGTATCATATATTGGTTTTAACCCGAACATCTCGAGTCGCTCTCTAATTATGCGTTTGTATGTATGTGTTCCGGCTGTCGGGGGTAGGATTCTATCCCATTAAGAAAAAATGGAGTGTATTTCGCTGTGAGAGACTCTTCAAAGAAATGGAGGAAGAAGCACTAAAGAAAAAAGAGAGAAAAATATGAATATAAAGTTGAAACTAAACTTGAGCTATCCGCTGAAATCATAAAGCATAGGAATATATTTTTCTTCCCATGCAACTTGTGATTAGAGTTCACATATTAAGAATATTCCTTTGATTATATGACTTCAAATGTTTTAAATTTATTCCATTTATTCTTGACTTTTTCATAAACACTAGTTATATATTTGATTATCATCTTCATATCGGTCTAATCTATCCTTTAACTTTCATATGAATATATTTCTAAAAATAAATAGAATGAAGATATAGAGATATAAATGGTTGCAATTATCTATGGAGGAATAAACTAAGTAATTTCCCTTATTCGTTTACTAAAGTATATCTTATATATCCTTATAGAGAAATCAAATTTCATTTTATTTCTATAAACTAATTTATCTATTTTTAGTTTTGAATCTCCTTAGTTACATTCTCATTTAGGTTTTGACGCTTGCAACTAAACGTGATGATATTTAAAAAGAACACCCAAATATTCAATTCTCTTGGCCGTTATTCCATAACATCTGTTTTACCTATATCATTTCTTGCATTAAGTACGATATATATATATATATATATATATATATATATATATATATATATCATTTCCTTATATCGATCTCATCTTTCAAATGATTAATTAAACGATTTATTCTTATTATGTTTACTTGATTACTTGCGATGTTCACATTGAAATTTTATCCATCCACCTACATATTCACATTGCGATCTGCTCTCCCTTATCTTTCCTTTATTTTTAATTTACTGTAATTCATTCCTTAATTTCCCATATGGTTATTTTCTATCTTGGGTTGCTAAAATCTTTGTTTCACTGTCTTAGCAAAAAATTTAGAAGGTTAATTATTGCCTTTTCTTTAATATTTCCGACTTTATTTATGGTTCAAAATGTTTTGATCATTATATTCCGGTTGGCTCTATTCCTGAAATTGTTTTAATATTTTTGAAACCAAAAAACCATATGATGTTTTCCAAAGTAACCCTACCCCAGCCCCAACCCTAACCCCAGCCCACCGTAACCCTACCCCAGCCCCACCGTAACCCTAACCCCAGCCCCACCGTAACCCTAACCCCAGCCCCACCCCAGCAGCAGCCGAACCCCAACCCTAACCCTACCCCGACCCTGACCCCGACACCGACCGCCATCGCGCCCCTGCCCAAACCCAACTCTCGCGCGCGCAACCCAGACCCAGCCAGGAATAATCCAAAAATGCTTTAATTTACCTCGAGATTTATACCTGAACGGGTGCGCTGGTGGGCTGGAGCGACGACGGTGGCGAATTGGCGAAGAAACCGGCGGTGGCGACGACGGTGGCGACGAAACCGGCGGTGGCGACGACGGTGGCGACGAAATCGGCGGTGGCGACGACGGTGGCGACTCTGCCCAACGACGGTGGCGACGCGAGGGTGGCGATTTAGGGTTTTTCGCGCGCGTTTGAGGGAGAGAGAGAAAATGAGCGTAGGCTTTTCGATCTGGCTTTGTTTTAAAACGATATTTACTTGCCCCTACGGATATATCCGTAGGTCCTTTGTTTGCGCCACCGTAGGGGCAAACACCAAATTAAGAATTAATTTTTTTATTCTTGAACGTCAGAGCCCGTAGGGGCAACCCTTTAGCCCTACGGATTAATCCGTAGGGCCAAGTAAAATCTGCCCCAACAGATAATTCCATCCGTAGGGACAACCCCCTATTTTACTAGTGATTTAATGGTTCATTAATGCTTGATGAGGTGTTTAAGTGATTCATCCTTTATGATTAAAGCTTCTTGTTTTCTTAAAGATATTTTTAAAGTGAGAAGGTTTCTCTTGTGGTCACCCCCCTCTCTCCTACGGTCACCTCCCTCTTGCTATATATGGCTTGCCCTCTCTCTCTCCTCATTCTCACTCTCACTTGAGGTTTCATTTCGGTTAGAAAAGATTATGATAGTATTCGGGGTGTATGGAATTTTACAGTTCATTTCATTCCATCACCCGATTTCCACGGCAACTTCATTAACCGATCGTCCACGGATTTGGACGAAGTGAGACAAAGTCATCTACTCATTCTCTACATCATTCTTGGTCGTCTCTTTTAGCAAACTTGACGATCGAGTTGCCTCGAGTCAGAGGCGGGAGCCCGTTTAAAGAACCGATCATGTGGTGCCACCTCGACGAGGATTTCGGAGATCGACGAGATCGGAGCAGCCGCAACGGAGCGTGGGATGATGGTTGAAGAACGAAGGACTCGGATCGTTCGGTATAACCTTTCTACACTCTTTACAGTTTGTTAGTTTAGCAATAATGGCAGATCCGGGTTAAAGTATACGATAGCGCCAGTTAAAAAGTTTTTGTTCCGCATTTGGCGTCTGTAGACGGCCGGGGCGCTAACGTAGACTTACAGTGGTATCAGAGCCTCACCATTTTGCTATACTAACTTGTGCTAACGCGTTTAAAATATCGATCCGACCGGAAATCGAAAATTGCAAAAGTCACAAAATTCAAGCCCGACAGTTTCTGTTAATTTTAAACGGTCTCAAAATTTATTTCTGGATGTCTTAAAAATCCGTGCAGGGAATTCTAAGAACCACGACCAAATTTGGGGTCGTGATCCCTCCAGGCTGCCGCGGAAGGGCGGCCAAACCCATGGTTTCGCCGCGCAACCGCGGCCACGTGGGGAGCACGTGCTCCCAAATTTGGACAGTGGGTTCTTTGATTGATTTTGGTGTTTTTGGAATATAAAGTTTTGGCCCAGATTTTGTTACTGTTCACCAGTAAGCAGTGGGGCCCACTTTTTGAAATTTGGTCTTTGGTCGATCGAAATTTAAACACGTTAGTTTACAGTGCTTACATTATATCTCCGACCGGGAATGTCATTTGATCGGTAAACCGCGTCTGATTGCTATAGTTCTTTTAGACGGGTTTGCGAACATGACATTCGCGTTGATGTTCTGTGTTGTGCTGTGATGTTGCGGATTTGTCGTGGTGGATAGCAGTGTGCAATGGTAGTACAGTTTGAGTTTATTTGTACATTTGATATTGCGGGGCAAGCGTCCAACATGTGGACAGCCGTCACTGCCTGTTGTATAATATTCTTTTTGGGACACGACCAGGTTGCGGTCGATGTACCTATTGTACTATTTTTCATTACTGTACTAGGTTTTGCCCCTCGACGGAATGCACGGATAGCCGGGTTCGGGAAAGCAACGGGTCCGCATCTCATGGATTTGAGAGGCAGAGGGGCCCCACTTCAGAATTGGCAGACTATTCGCCGCACTCGTAGGGGGTACAGGTTGACCCAAGGAGGGGTGCTCAATTTACCGGATTCCGTGAAGTGCCGGGTGTTCCATTCACTATGCTGTGGGGACTACCTCGCTTCAGGTTTTGGCGGGTAACTTGCCGCACCCGTAGGGGTCTAGGTTTCATTGCACAGGCTATCCACACGACAGGGGAACGTCGGGTTTCAGCAGCGGCTCTGTGAAACTCGGGGATCCCAGATTATCTGTATTGTTCTGTGATGCTTATTACTTTTCTGTAATGTTGCATACTATCACGCCTGGAGCGATTATGTATATTGGTTTATATACTATTAGATGTTGTATATGTTTTACACCCGCGCTAGTCCAGTCCCCGCTCTGTCGTTAGTTAAGTAACCTAACGAGTAATGACGGGACCCAGTGACGAATGCGGATGGCATATACGTACATTTTATTTTCGTTCTTTTCTGGTGTGATTGAATGATGGGACTGCGTTGATTCTGATCAATGCAAAGTTAAAAACAAACCTGTATACAGTTGTTGGAACAGTTTAAAAAGTGTTATTGCAAAGACGTTTCCTTTTGTTATGCATAGCGGTATTCAGTGGAATATCCTGCACCTCATTCGACGGGGCAAGGGCCGATATCCCTTCACCGGGACTAACCCCTTGGACAGAAGTTTGCGTCAGAGTAATAACTTCACTATAGTCGATTACATGTTGCTTTGCATAGCGTTATTCAGTGGAATATCCTGCACCTCATTCCACGAGGAAAGAGCCGAGATCCCTTTACCGGGAATGACCTCTTTAGCAAAAGGTTTTCGCCACTATATTTTAAAAAGCTATCAGGTTCCTTCAGCGATATCAAGTTCACTACGCTAAAGGTTTTTCGCCAAAAACCAGCCGTAGCCCTCCGTCACTTCTTTTGGGTATTCAGTAGTATTCAAGCTACGCATTTTGACCAACGCCAAGGCATAGTGTTTGGTAGCTGCTGGGTATTCAATTGTTGCATAGATAGATGAGTTAGTTTGGGACAGTCGTTCTGCCAATTGGCCAACGTCAGGGGCATGTGCGAGTGGTTCAAATTGGCAAGATAGTGACGGGTAGAACTTGGCATGTGACTTATGACATTTTGACCAACGCCAAGGTTATAAGAGCTTGGGGTAAAAATAATATCAGGAGTTTCTAAAGAAACTGAAACTTGCCGAGTATGCGCATACCTTCTGGAGTATGAGTAACGTGGATGCATTCCATCACGTTATCATGCGATGAGAGTTAGATCCTGATTCCCACTGATGAGTTGGTTTACTCTTCGGGTGATCCCGATTGATTCTTCTTTAGGTTTGGAGGAGAATTTGACAGGACAGTGGGAGGTTTCCGGATTAGATAAAGTGATGACCATTCTGATCTAGGTTAGAGTGCACGCAGAGTGTTTCTTTTCTCTCTCTCTCTTTGGCAGCGACCTTTGACCGACCCTAGACTATGACTCAGTGACCAGGTTGACCGAACCTTCTTAAAATACTGGCTTTTGGATTGTCTGAGTTGCATAAGTCATTGCCACTCCTTCTTTTACCCTTTGAATTTCTCAGAACACCCGTATTTCTACGGATATCCACTTCCATTGGATAGAGCCATCGTATGGTTATATACGAACTCGAAGGGACTTCTTCGAGGATGGATCCAGGTTCAGGAGAAATAGAATTGGTTTATTCAGTTGTTTTTTATTATCACCTTCTCTCAGGTTGCGAGAGCTCCTTGGTTTAGGAGAGTACACCTATTACGCTTATTGGATAGTCTTATTCCAAACCATAGGCTGGTGCCGAAAGGTAGGGAATGAAGAAAACCAATTAGCCTAAGAAAGGTGTGCAGAAGGTAATATGTAAAGACAAAATAAAGGGATTAGAAAGAGGGCAAAGTAAATTGCGACTGATATCATTCACGACCAAAACCGCGTACTTCATCGCCGCTCCTATTTCACCTTTAAAAAGAATAAGGTATTATTCAGTTGTCTTTTATCGTCACCTTCTCTCGAGATGCGAGTACTCCTTGGTTTAGGAGGGTACACCTATTATGCTTACTGGATAGTCTTCTTCCAAACCATAGGCTGGTGCCGAATGGTAGGGAAGGAAGAAAACCATTTAGCCTAACGATGGTGTACAGAAGGTAACGACTAAAGACAAATAAAGGGATTTGGAGAGATGGCAATAAAATATACGGTTGAAGTCATGAATTGGATTATGGAAGAGGCATTGCTATGAATACCAGGATACCCCTACGAAACATTTTCATGTTTCAGTGCATTGTTAAAGGAAAAACTGTTTTCCCGATTAGACACTTACTCCAAGGGTATGTATTTACCAGGTTTCATTCTCATATCTGTATGGTTTTACAGATGATGAGTGGGAGTAAGATATTGGGAATTAGGTGATCATCCTCATTATATCGGAATTCGTTGTAATTGGTGATATTTGAGGAAATCGCCAGGGTACAGTTTTCCACCTACAACGCACAGGTTTTGAGTTGTTTAACTCAGCGGACTTATACAGAGTATTCTATGTTGTCCAGTGTCCATCAGGACAAAGGGGTAGGTCCTCGTACTATGTTCTGTTTACTTATAACTTCTCTAGTATTTAGACGAGTGTTTAGTAGAAATACAAGGTCTAAATTTTGAGAAGTTGTGGATATAAGAATAAAGTGGAGAACCAAGTATCACAAGTATCGGGATTCTTCAAAGAGATCGAAGATGTAGATTCTTGTGATTGGTATTCAGATGATAGTGATGGTTTTGAGAAACGTGTTTCTCTTTCAGGTTGCTCATAATTGGATGGATTCCTAAGTTGAGTAATGCTGATTAGCCTCTTTCCATTAAAGTTGATATGCACTGGAGACAGTTGCATGATTTGAATATGGTTCCAATTAAATAAGTGCCAAAGTTTCTGTATTGGATATAGAATGGATCGTACCTTAAAAGAAATAAAGGTATGCGGAGTTGTCCAGCTTATGATTAAAACCAGATACTGGATAACTCAGGGCACGTTTCTGTAATGGCTGTTTGTGGGTTGACCCTGGCTATGACGAGGGTTGATATTCTACCATTTAGAAGATCAATAGTGATATTGTTCTTGACTCGCCACAGTTTTAGTAAAATGGATCTTTTTCAGAAAACAGTAGTGGGAGTATGGTAGAACTGGAAGTGATTCCAGAACCGCGAACGATTACGGAAAATTTAATAGGACCTATATATTCAATCGGGTTTGACATTCCAATAGCCACTCCGCAGGTATGGTAGGTAACCTCAGACACCCGAGAGGTACTTCGTTAGGCTCAAGGACGGTGACAGGGAGGTTCTTATCTACCAAGACTTGACACTACTGTTGTTCCAGGATATGAGACCCGGTAGGAGGGTTGTCGTAGTCAGTGGGAGCAGCGGAAGATTAGTGGGCAAGATGCTTATATCTATTTATAGACTTGAGCAGTTATAGCGGAGATAGATCATCTAATTTTGATGTGACAGTCATGGGTTTGACTTCAATCAGAATAGGGGATGGATCAGTTAAGAAGGTAGTAGGGTGTGATGTCATAGTATATGGATGACATACACAGAGTGGGAAGTAAAATTCCTATACTACGATCGGTTGGACTGTAGTCGTCACACAGTTGTTTCTCCAGACAGGATATGGATATAATATTTGACATTCTGGTTTCTAGATCTATGGTTTTAGATCTGGATTTGGGTAGTTTCCCAATGTGGGTACTTTGACAGATATTCTAATGGTTTTTGGAATAGTTGACTCCTAGCATGGTGGTGTACCTGCAGTTGATGGAGTCACCCTCTCTAAAGGTGTCTTACAGACTAAAGGGGAGAGGGATGTGCATGATTGGCAGATCACTTGCTTAGGCAATTGAGTCAATCATGAGATGTCAAGTACCACACCAAATGTTGGTTTTGCACTAGATGCAATAAGTTTGTATTAATCCAATCCTGGAGAAACATAAGGAAGCAGTTTTAGAACAATAGTACATGTTCTACGGATTTGATAACGGCAGCCTCTTTCGGGAGACGGTTATCATTCCAGGCTTCAAAGGTGACATGGATGACGGAGTGATTGTCAGAGTTTTTAGTTTTCCCTCTGACGAGGGACAGTATTATAGACAGGTGGTTCTAGAGGATACTGTGGGTGGCATGGTGCCGGATACTGATAAGGTTCAGTGATCCATACAGTCTAAGAAGTTTGGATATGGAGTTCAATTATGAACTAAGGTCCCATCAGATATCCAGACATATTCTAAGACAGGTACTACTCAATTCGGGAGATGGCTTTCTCCGCGAACTTGAGATTTAGAGAGATATAGAAAGATACTTCTAGGCGGATCCACTCACTGAGGCTATTTCTCGAACACAATAGTTTTACAAACGGGCTTTGTGAAACTGATTAGTAGAGGAGTTGGATGTTCGGTTTCACACGGGCTGTGAGTAGTCGACATCGCAATATTAGCCTTGAGTGCAAGTGGGAGATTGTTAGAGATAGTGCCCTCATAGTAAATTATTGGATTGCAGGTACGTGATTGCAATGATTGCGGAGGACCTATCCCGGTAGGACAGTCTTACTCGAGATGATAGTATGCTATCTGGTTTGCCTTTATCAGTCGTGTACATGTTCAGGTGACTGATTGCATGTTGCACTTTGATAGAGCCCTTAGGATCTTGCTTTACTACCAACAGTATGATGGCGATCATATACGTGAGAGTTGGGTATTTTATATGCATATCCTTAATTGTGGTCCCTAGTCGTGGGAGTTTCGAGACAGGGCATCGATACTCCGGAGTAGACTAGTGTGTACAGTCGAGACCCCGACGAGGGGCGGTGGCCGGTCTCACAAGCCACTGGTGTCAGTTGGATCACCTAAGATGTATACAGGTGCTCATTGGGTTATGAGTACACCGGACAGGACTCGCCGGGAATCTGCTAGTTAGTACTATACCTATCGTCAGATAGCAGTTCCCTGGTGACATGTGTACAGGTTAGTTCATCGACCTGAGGTCGTCATTTTTCTCGTGTGAGTTCCCACTGTGCTTTGATTTCTACCCTACCACGGCTCAAAGGAGTCGTGCAAACAGGTAGTTTTTGGGTACAGTCCCGAGCCATATGGAGGCACGTGAGCGGATCGGCAGGGGATTCGTCTCTCCCGGTATTGGGGGCGAGGTCGTGCAGTGTCTAGGAGAGCCATCACACAAAGTCCATGGCCATGGCAGGAGATTTACTGGTAGGTACTCCAGTAGTATCTCAGGGTGTAATTGGGCTTCACTCCGACACGACTTATACTGCTATTGGGGGTCTGACGTTGCTAGCCCTCTAGACAGATATGCGATACTCATTGACGAACGGACCGGACTGTATATACATTGTCACTGTTAGGCTCAGTAGGGTTTTTCCGGATGAGTGCGCTCATCGGCATCCCTTGAGGTCAGTCCATGGGC
Organism: Agapanthus africanus; assembly: GCA_030015575.1. Taxonomy (NCBI): domain Eukaryota; kingdom Viridiplantae; phylum Streptophyta; class Magnoliopsida; order Asparagales; family Amaryllidaceae; genus Agapanthus; species Agapanthus africanus. The sequence continues at coordinate 282,258,474 of JASDDO010000022.1, forward strand.
AGCCGTTACGCATAGCTAGTGCCGCTGACGGTTTGTGGTTAAACCCACTGCCAGGGTACTGACGAGTCATTAGATTCCCCCACAGACAGTTTCCCAAGTTCGGGCGAAACGTTGTAGAGGCCGTATGGTTTTATGGCAGGGTTCGGAAAATGCACGTGCGTTTATGCACGTGTCGATTTTCGGACAGGTGTTACTGGTCGGCTTTGGTTTAAGCCGGATCCGAGTATTATATTGAGTAGGTATAATATCTTTGTCTCAGTTGCATTTGTATTCGGTCGTAATACAAATGCGGGTATATTTATACAGTTTCGGGGTTATCCTGAAAGTCGTTTCAGGATCACTTTTGGAAGTTGCCAGTTTCCAGTTTTCTATCAGCCGTCTTTTAACATTCGGTTAAAGACGGATTTGTCTTTTCTTGAGATGAGTGTGGATTCTTCTAGAAGGTTCTAGATGAGGTGACTAGGATTAATTGGTGTTAAGTTTTCATTGGTTGCATTTAATGGTTCATTAATGCTTGATGAGGTGTTTAAGTGATTCATCCTTTATCATTAAAGCTTCTTGTTTTCTTAAAGATATTTTTAAAGTGAGAAGGTTTCTCTTGTGGTCACCCCCCTCTCTCCTACGGTCACCTCCCTCTTGCTATATATGGCTTGCCCTCTCTCTCTCCTCATTCTCACTCTCACTTGAGGTTTCATTTCGGTTAGAAAAGATTATGATAGTATTCGGGGTGTATGGAATTTTACAGTTCATTTCATTCCATCACCAGATTTCCACGGCAACTTCATTAACCGATCGTCCACGGATTTGGACGAAGTGAGACAAAGTCATCTACTCATTCTCTACATCATTCTTGGTCATCTCTTTTAGCAAACTTGACGATCGAGTTGCCTCGAGTCAGAGGCGGGAGCCCGTTTAAAGAACCGATCATGTGGTGCCACCTCGACGAGGATTTCGGAGATCGACGAGATCGGAGCAGCCGCAACGGAGCGTGGGATGATGGTTGAAGAACGAAGGACTCGGATCGTTCGGTATAACCTTTCTACACTCTTTACAGTTTGTTAGTTTATCAATAATGGCAGATCCGGGTTAAAGTATACGATAGCGCCAGTTAAAAAGTTTTTGTTCCGCATTTGGCGTCTGTAGACGGCCGGGGCGCTAACGTAGACTTACACTTGAGATGAGTGTGGAAGCTTCTAGAGGCTTTTAGAAGGTGGTTACTAGGTTAGAGTGGTGTTATTGTTTCATTGGTTGCATTTAATGGTTCAATTAATACAAGGTGACTAGGTTAGTGATTCATCTTTTTCATTAATTGTGTTCATACTAGATATTTCTCTTATTGTCACCTCCCCCTCTCCTACACTCACCCCCCACTCCTATATAGTGGCCGGCCCCTCCCCTCTCTCTCATTCACTTGATGAATATAGTTGTTATAAAAAAGATAGAGTTTTGGATTTATGGAAATTAACATATTCATATCTCATTTTCATATCGATCCAAAAGGAAACTTCATTAACTATTCGTCCATAGCTTTGGACGAAACGAGAAAAAGTATTCTACTCATTCTCTACATCATTCTTGGTCGTCTCTTTTAGCAAACTTGACGACCGAGTTGCCTCGGGTCAGAGGCGGGAGCCCATTTAAAGAATCGTTGACGTGGTGCCACCTGGACGAGCAGATCGAAGATCGACGAGATCGAAGCAGCCGCAACGGAGCGTGGGATGATGGTTAAAGAACGAAGGACTCGGATCGTTCGGTATAACCCTTCTACCCTCTTTATAGTTTGTTAGTTTAGCAATAATGGCAGATCCGAATTATAGTATACGATAGCGCCAGTTAAAAGTTTTTGTTCCGTATTTGGCGTCTGTTAGACGGCCGGGGTGCTACCGTAGACTTACACATCACTCTGAGTCCTCATGGTCATCGGCGGCAAAGGCTATAAATGGAAAAAGGATTCGATATGAACACGGAATCGAATCACAAGGATATGTATCATCAAGGAAGGAATTTCAAGCAATTAGTACTTAGGTCACATTAGGTAGAGTACCGTGATCGTGAGTGTGCCTCGGACATACACACACTACTTTACTCTGCTTAAGCTACCTACTCCATCATACCAAGATCATCCTACACTCCGAAAGGTAAAACCTAGCGCTCTGATACCAACTTTGTCACGACCTGAAATTGGTGGCCCTTAAACTACGCAACATCTCCAGGCGTAACGCAATTTAAGTAAGCCGAAAACCCAGTAATCTAAACCATCAAAAGTAGTAAGTGATAATAGCATTTTCAAACCTTTTGAAATTTCAAACCAAATTCTTTAAAGTCCAACTTTACTTTCTTAAAAATTTTAGCAGCACCTCCTTTGTAAAAATTAAACCTAAAAATGGGTACAACATAAATATAAGTAAAGTATCCCAAACGGGAGCAAAATCCACGCCCAAAGGTGGAAAACAACCACCACAACAAATATATGACGCCGTACCGAAGAAGTAAAAGACGATATAAATAAAACTGCATAAAAGACATCCAAGTCACCAAAATATACAATATCGTCCTCACATCAAGTCTCTAAGTCATACATGAAAGTGGTAGATGGAGAGTACATGATACAACGAATATACAATAAGCAACATTAGATAACCGCAAAACCCACCTATAGCAAAACTGCACGCAGTCAGCCGAAGCGGTGTCCACTGCAAATGATAATATGAAAGATGAAAAGCCTGTCGTGACTGCCCTGAGGGACTACCTGCAAAATACTGTGGCACAATGGGGGTGAGTTGCCAACTCGTGAATAGTAAATAACATATCCAGGTAATTGCAAGTATGCACGTACAGCGCAAATCTAATGCATGCAAGCTGATAGCAATAAATGGTCATATGTATGCAGCAATCATGAAAGGTACTTTATCAAGTACAACTAATACATGAAGCAATAAATGGAAATATGTATGCAACAGTCATGTAAGGTACTCTATCAGATACTACTAATACATGAACAATAAATGGCAATATGTATGCAACAGTCGTGTAATGTACTCTATCAGGTACCACTAATGCATGAACAATAAATGCAGAGTATGGGATAAAACATATCATCCTCAAGGAATCCTGACCTCGTGGTAGGACCAAAGTCCATCAAGGCAATCTAAATCCCAAATTTCCTTAATAAGCCCCCAAATTGGCCCCATATCCTTTAAATCTCATATATCCTGAGTGTCCAATATCAAGTAAATCTCATATATCTAGTATCCAATATCAAGTAAATCTCATATAACCAGTATCCAATATCGAGTATATATCATGAAACCCGAGTGTCCAATATCTACACCCCAAAACATCATGAAAACAAGTGTCTAATATCGGCAAAAAATACTCAAATCTAAGGCGCCATCACCTTGGACTGGCCCTCCTGTGTCATATACGTACATCCGATGAACCTGGGTAAGCACCACCCGAAATCTGTAAGGCATGTGCGTATATAATCTCGATCGATATCCCCCAGATATCCGTCGACTACAAATACTATCACTGGATGGCAAACGCCCCCAGCCAGGCTCATCAGCATGTACCATCGATCATCTTGCCCCGAAGAACCAACCGGGTTCCACTATGTACCTGCACACGACCCACGACACCTCCTCACGTGGGGTATATACAAGCTCAGAACCGAGAAATCTCATCGTGGAAGCTGAAATATCATAACAAGAGAAACCGGGTTTTTTAAATAATGCATAATTTCATGAAACAACCACGGTCCTAAAATCCAGAAAACATTAAGTAATGAATAAGTATAAATGCATGAATCAATACATATATATTAGCGTCTCATTCCACTAATATATATATATATATATATATATATATATGCATATATAATAGCGTCCCATTCCACTATTATATATACTTAGGAGTAAAAATATCAGAGAACATCATATGAAATACATGAACGTAATATATGCAACATGAAACAGTAATATAAGCATATAAAGGAAAAACTGCTATTTAACTGCAACAATTTAATATATATATATATCATGCGGTTCTTAATTTCTCCAAGTCCATACAACATCAAATAAATGTGAATATGTAGCTATAGCCAGATATATGTGTAATCATGTAGGTAGAGCAAGGTATATATATCTACCTATCAGTAATGATGTAACACCCACCAGGTATATGTGTAAGCATGTATGAAAGATGAACATGCATCTATATCTCATATGTGTATATACCTATCACTAATGGTACAATACCATATAGGTAATATAGGTAACTAGCATATAAGCATGTCAAGGCATATGTGTAAGCATGTAGGTATACAGGTATGCTATATGTCATATGCACAATGAAAATAAGGATCATGTCGCAATGTCCCTAAATAATACAATATCACATATGTATAGGTGTTGTGCGTGTCATGGCAAATATCGACGGTGCCTGTGTAGCATACAATTAGTGCTCGTGAAACATGAACCGTCAAAAATGGTATCGTGTCTCATTAATACTAAGTCCATGCACAATAGGAAATGAGCTATGCAACAAAGGTACACATGCACAATCAATATCCGTATACATCTAACTAATAGTCATATCATTTAATCAAGCCCAGACGCATAACGCCATGCGGGCGATTCTCCTGTAGATGTTAAATCTGCTCACTACAATCCTGGCTAGGTAAACCCAACCACTCGCTTTTCCTTCTTCGCAGCGCCCGAAGTCCCCACCTGCGATCCTGAAAGCATATAGCAATATGACAAGTATATATTAGCAATCGACCAATAACACGTACAAACTACGTTTGACCGACGCACAAACTTCAAACATACTCTCAAGTGTTCGTTAAGTGGCTAACGCGCGTAGCGATACTACGAAACCAACTCAAGAGAAAAAGCTACACAAAGACACGAACGACATCGGCACGAACCTAACTAGGAACGCTAAGTGACACAACTACCAAGCCTAGACCCTGATCGTACCTATCACGCATTCACAACACAATAATAAACGTGGGATCTAAAATAAATAACGTTGCAACGTCAAAAGAAACCCATGCCAAAACTTACCGAAATCTAGTAAGCAACATATATCATTTTTAGCTCAAAACTACAAGTTTTACCAAAACTAGAATTTACAAACATCATAAAATTGCAAGATTAAACCATTCATACATTTACTATAATTTTAATCTCACTTAACTAGGATTTAGTAAAAGTCTAGTTTGAAATTAAGCTAATTAGATAATTAGGAAAATATCATTTAACAAATCTTACAATTAGGTTAAGTTTTATTTTGCCCTAAATTAGCAATTAACCTTTTCACTAATCAAAACCTAACTTGAATATCCAAAAAAATCATTTCTTGGATTTCAAAACATGCACATTAAAGCTTAAATTAACATCTAATTAAGCTAGCATAAAATATTAAGCAACAATTAGAGTTTAGGGTTTGGATTTATACCTCCACAAAAGATCAAAATCAAGCAACTAGAAATCCAATTTTGCCTCCAAAATGCTAACTTTAAAGAAGATCCAAGCATGTTTGTGAAGAAAAATGAAGGGAAATGATTTGTATTTGAGTTTGTATGAATTATTTAGAATTTTTGATGAATTTGTGAAGCTTTGGAATGAAGAAATAGAGCAAAAGAGATGAGAGGGCAGCAAGCATGAAGGTTTCGGTCAAGGCTAAGGAAGCTAGGGTTTGTGGAATTTTGTAGAAAAATCTAGAAGAAAAATAGCAATAATTGCATAATAAAACAAAAACCCTTTATGTCATCTTTATTCTTTTCTTTAAAAAAACATTCTAATTACCCAAATATCTAGATATTTTGGTAAAAAAAATATTAGAACATAATCTAGTGATTAACTTAGCATAGATCCACATTAGTAGTAATTAACCCAAACCAAAAAGTAATTACCACTAATAAAGTGCACAAATAAAGCATTAAAATAATATTTAAATTAGGAAAAAATTCTATGTGAACAAAAACTTCCAATTGACTCCCATAGACCGCACACTAGTATCATTCTAGCTAAACTAGGTGCCGTTAAGTCTATACTGAAGTTTGGTCACAATCGGATTAAAACGGAAAATACCGACTATTTTACCCTAAAAACGGAAAATTCGCAAAACGATTTCTAAAATGTTACAAATGCATGCTAAAACAACAAAATACTCTCTAACGTCAACGTGCGAATGTCGAACGACCAAGTCACATCAAGAAATCCAAAAATCCAAGATTCAAATATCGGAAAATATTGTCAAAACCAACTCAAAATGCTCCAAGATTTTTGCACAGGTAGTTTGGGACAAAACAAACAATACAGTGGCTAATTTATAAGGAGTGTGAGCTACAAACAAAACTCTAACATCAAACTCCAAAATTTGGCCGGCGGGAAGTGCTACAGTAACCGGTGTCGACGGGTGGATTTTGGAGTTTGGGTCTCGTTCTTCTGTGGTGGTCTTTTAGTGGTCTAACTAGGTCAATTTAGTTGTTTGTTTTTCTTCTAAATACCCCAAGTTGCTCCAAAATTCTTTTGATCCTCAAAAACTCCATAAAACCCACATCAGAAAATTCTAAACTCAAGTTATCCAAGGATTCTAACACTAGAAGGGTTTGTGGCCACTACTAAACCTCAAATACACCTTCACAACTCCATTCTTCCACTAAACATCAACCTAGAAAATTCTAAGATCACTAAACATGCTTAAACAAACACTAAACTTAACTAGAAGGTAAAGAAACTAAGTGTCAAGAAGTGAAGTGAAGTTATACCTCTTGGAAGCAACTCAAGAAAAACCCTAGATGCTCCAAGTGTTCATAATCCAAACTTGATTCAACCATAGGGTGTAAGGTGAGGTTGTTGGATATAGTGCCCTCAGCGTCAATTATTGGATCGCATGCACGTGAATGCAATGATTGAGGGAGAACCTATACCGGTAGGACAGTCTTACTCGAGAGGTTTGTATACTATCTGGTTAGTCTTTATCATCATGTACATGCTTTAGGTGACATTGTAGTTCACTATTACATGTTGATAGAGAATAGTATGCTACCATGGTTTGTCTTTGTCATCGTGTACTGCTTTAGGTGACCTTACAGGTCACTATTACACGTTGATAGAGCCCTTAGGATTCTTGCTTGACTACCAGCAGTATGATGGCGATCATATACGTGAGAGTTGGGTAGTCTATAAGCACAACCTTAAAAGGTCCCTAGTCGTAGGAGTTTTCGAGACAGGGCATCGATACTCCAGAGTAGACTAGTGTATACAGTCGACACCCTGACGAGGGGTGGTGGCCACTCTCGCAAGCCACTGGTGTCAGTTGGTTCACCTAAGATGTATACAGGTGCTCATTGGGTTATGAGTACACCGGACAGGACTCGCCGGGAACATGCTAGTTGGTATTATACCTGACGTCAGATAGCAGTTCCATGGTGACATGTGTACAGGTTAGTTCATCGACCTGAGATCGTCATTTGTCTCGTGTGAGTTCCCACTGTGCTTTGATTACTACCCTACCACGGCTCAAAGGAGTCGTGCAAACAGGTTTTAGTTGGGTACAGTCCCGAGCCACATGGAGGCAGTGAGCGGATCGGCAGGGGTTACGTCTCTCCCGGTATTGGGGGTGAGATTGCGCTGTGTCTAGGAGAGACTTTACACAAAGTCCTTGGCCAAGGCAGGAGATTTACTGGTAGGTATTCCAGTAGTATCTCAGGGTGTTCTGGGCTACACTCCGACACGACTTGTACCGCTTTTGGGGGTCTGACTTTTACCAACCCGGTAGGCCCGCCATGCGATGCTCATAGACGAACGGACCGGACTGTACGGATATTGTCAGTGACAGGCTCAGTAGGGTGTCAGGATGAGTTCGCTCAGCGACCTCCCTTTTGGTCAATACCTGGTACCTCATTACGTACGGCTAGTACCTCTGACGTGCTAGTGGTTAAATCCACAGCCAAAGAATTGACGAGTCTTTAGAGTCTCCCACATACAGTTTCTCAAGTTTCGGGTGAAACATTGTAGAGGCCGTATGATATATGACAGGGTTCAATCATATACGTCCAGTAGTGCACGGATCATGATCGGGCGGATCATACTTGTGGGTTTTGGTTTAAGCCGGATCCTAGTATTAGATTTGTTGGATTACTTTAGTCTCATCGCATTCGCATTCGGTTGGAATACGAATGCAGGTATGTATATGAAGGTGAGGGGTATCCTTATGATCCGTCACGAGTTTACTTTAGATGTTGCCGTATCTTTTTATTGTTGCAAACATTTGGATTAATGTTTGCATATGGAAATTATGAGCTAGAAATCATGATGAGGTGCAATTAATATGACATGTTCATTTTGGTGACTCATGGTCTCTTTTTGTGTGAACATGTCGTGTTAATTAAGTGATTTGAGTGTTGAAATGAGAGGTAGAAAGAGAAGGGGCTTCCATATGAGAGAGGTGAGCTCTTTTATCATTATGCTAGCTCTCATTTCTTCATATCAACACAACAAAAGAAAAAGAGCTTCTTCTTCTTCTTCTTCTTCCTCTAGCTCACCATTTCCATGGATGGCATCACCTTCAACCTCCATCCATACAATGGATGCAAGAGACAAAGTTGTCACACACATTCTCTACTTCGTCTTGGACACGTCGGCTAGCGAACTTCGTGCCCGAGTTGCTTCGGATGAAGCGGGAGCCCATAAAAAGACTTGAAGATGTGGTGCACTTTCCGACGAGGAGATCGAGACCGGAGATGCCGCGAGGAGCTTGGAATGGTGGCCAAAGACCGAAGGACACGGATCGATCGGTATAGCCTTTCTATCCCTTCTCCAGATAGCTAGTTGTAAGTTAATGGTTCGATCCGGGATTTAAGCATACGATAGCTTCGGTTTCTAGTTTAGAAAAAGTTTTCGTTTTCGCGTTTTGGCCTCGTACAGACGGCCGTGGCGCTACCGTAGACTTACATGGTATCAGAGACACGCCATTAACCTTTACTAGCTTGCTCTAACGTGTTTAGAACTTCGATCGAACAAAATTTTCGAAACTGCATTTTCAATACTGAACTTTCTGTCGAATTTTTACTGTCGTCGAAAAATTATTTTGAGTATTGCAGAAAAACAGGCAGGGGTTTTTAAGAGTTCTGAGAAAATTTGGTACATTGATTGCACTGTAGCGCCGTGGAACCGCGGCCGTACCCACGTTTTGGCCGTGGTTCCACCGCCGTACTGTAGCATTAGGGTACCAAAATTTCTACAGTTCTCTCTATGTTGGAATTGGGGTTTCTGATTTTTTTTGTTTTGTGCCTAGATTTGTTTGAGTACTGGGAATTATGCTTGGGGCCCACTTTGGGAAATTTTGTCGATCGAAAATTTTAAAACATGTTAGTTTACAGTATTTACATTATATCTGCGACCGTGAATGTCATTTGATCGGTAAATCTTGTCTAATTTCTATATCCCTTTTAGACGGATTTGCGAACGTGAAATTCACGTTGATGTTCTATGTTGTACTATGACATTGCGGATTTGTCATGGTGGATAGCCTGGATGCAATGGTAGTACAGTTTGGTTATATTTGTACATTTGATATTTCGGGGTGAGCGTCCGACATGTGGACTGCCGTCACTGTAAGTCTACGCTAGCACCCCGGCAGTCTACAGACGCCAAATGCGGAACAAAAACTTTTTAACTGGTGCTATCGTATACTTTAACCCGGATCTGCCATTATTGCTAAACTAACAAACTGTAAAGAGTGTAGAATGGTTATACCGAACGATCCGAGTCCTTCGTTCTTCAACCATCATCCCACGCTCCGTTGCGGCTGCTCCGATCTCGTCGATCTCCGATGTCCTTCGTCGAGGTGGCACCACATGATCGGTTCTTTAAACGGGCTCCCGCCTCTGACTCGAGGCAACTCGATCGTCAAGTTTGCCAAAAGAGACGACCAAGATTGATGTAGAGAATGAGTAGATGACTTTGTCTCACTTCGTCCAAATCCGTGGACGATCGGTTAATGAAGTTGCCGTGGAAATCGGGTGATGGAATGAAATGGACTGTGAATTCCATACACCCCAAAACTATCATATCTTTTCTGACCGAAATGAAACCTCAAGTGAGAGTTTTTTTTGAGGAGAGAGAGAGGGGCCGGCCATCTTATAAGGAAGAGGGAGGTGACCGTAGGAGGAGGGAGGGTAACCATATCACAATCATAGTTATCTAAACAATTATGAAAGAATGAATCACAAATTTGAACCAATTAGAACAAACCTAGTCATGCTTTAACATTAAAGAACCATTAATGCAAAGATGAGTCACTAAGCCACTTCATCACTTCTAGAACCTTCTAGAATGATGACTCACTCCATCTGAAGAAAAGATAAATCCGTCTTTAACAGAATGTTAAAAGACGGCTGATAGAAAACTGGAAACTGGCAACTTCCAAAAGTGATCCTGAAACGACTTTCAGGATAACCCCGAAACTGTATAAATATACCTGCATTTATATTACGACCGAATACAAATGCAACTGAGACAAAGATATTATACCTACTCAATATAATACTCGGATCCGGCTTAAACCAAAGCCGACCAGTATCATCTGCCCGAAAACTGACACGTGCGTAAACACACGTGCATTTTCCGAACCCTGCCATAAAACCATACGGCCTCTACAACGTTTCGCCCGAACTTGGGAAACTGTCTGTGGGGGACTCTAATGACTCGTCAGTACCCTGGCAGTGGGTTTAACCACAAACCGTCAGCGGCACTAGCAATGCGTAACGGCTGCCCACGGACTGACCTCAAGGGTGGCCGAGGAGCGAACTCAAGGGAGACCGATGAGCGAACTCCTCCGAAAAACCTACTGAGCCTAACAGTGACAATGTATATACAGTCCGGTCCGTTCGTCAATGAGTATCGCATATCTGCCTAGGGGGCTAGCAACGTCAGACCCCCAATAGCAGTATAAGTCGTGTCGGAGTGAAGCCCAATAACACCCTGAGATACTACTGGAGTACCTACCAGTAAATCTCCTGCCATGGCCATGGACTTTGTGTAATGGCTCTCCTAGACACAGCACGACCTTGCCCCCAATACCGGGAGAGACGAATCCCCTGCCGATCCGCTCACGTGCCTCCATATGGCTCGGGACTGTACCCAAAAGCTACCTGTTTGCACGACTCCTTTGAGCCGTGGTAGGGTAGAAATCAAAGCACAGTGGGAACTCACACGAGACAAATGACGACCTCAGGTCGATGAACTAACCTGTACACATGTCACCAGGGAACTGCTATCCGACGATAGGTATAGTACTAACTAGCAGATTCCCGGCGAGTCCTGTCCGGTGTACTCATAACCCAATGAGCACCTGTATACATCTTAGGTGATCCAATTGACACCAGTGGCTTGTGAGACCAGCCACCGCCCCTCGTCGGGGTCTCGACTGTATACACTAGTCTACTCCGGAGTATCGATGCCCTGTCTTGAAACTCCCACGACTAGGGACCACAATTAAGGATATGCATATAAACTACCCAACTCTCACGTATATGATCGCCATCATACTGTTGGTAGTAAAGCAAGATCCTAAGGGCTCTATCAAAGTGTAACATGCAATCAGTCACCTGAACATATACACGACTGATAAAGGCAAACCAGATAGCATACTATCATCTCGAGTAAGACTGTCCTACCGGGATAGGTCCTCCGCAATCATTGCAATCACGTACCTGCGATCCAATAATTGACTATAAGGGCATTATCTCCAACAGTCACTGCCTGTTTGTATATTATTCTTTTGGGGCATGACCGGGCTGAGGTCGATGTACCCGTTGTATATATTTTACTTTCTGTACTAGGATTACCCCGCGGTGGGGTGAACGGATAGCCGGGTTCTAGAGGGTAACGGGCCCGCATATCATGGCTTTGATACAGAGTGGGCTTTACTATAGAATTGGCAGGCTATTCGCCGCACTCGTAGAGGGTATAGGTTGACCCAAAGAGGGGTGCCCAAGTTACCGGATTCCGTGAAGTGCTGGGTGGTCCATTCACTTTGTTGAAGGGGGCTGCCTCGCTTCAGGTTTTGGCGGGTAACTTGCCGCACCCGTAGGGGTCTAGGATTTCATTGCACAGGCTATCCACACGACCAGGGGAACGTCGGGTTTCAGTAGCGGCTCTATGAAACCCGGGGATCCCAGACTATCTGTATTGTTCTGTGATGCTTATTACATTTCTGTGATGTTGCATTTTATCACGCCTTGAGCGAATATTATATATTGATATATATACTAGCAGATGTTGTATATGTTTTACACCCGCGCTAGTCCAGTTCCCGCTCTGTCGTTAGTTAAGTAACCTAACGGGTGATGACGGGACCCAATGGCGAATGCGGATGGCATATACGTACATCGTATTTTCGTTCTTTTGTGGTGTGATCAATTGATGGGACTGCATTGATTCGGATCAATGCAAGCTAAAAAAACCTATTCTGATGTTGTTGGAACATTTTTCAAAAAGCTGTTATTGCAAGGACGTTCTCTTTTGTTTTGCACCGTGGTATTCGGTTATGAATATCCAGCACCTCAGTCGATGAGGCAAGGGCCGAGATCCCTTCACCGGGAGTGACCCCTTGGACAGAAGTTTGCATCAGGGTAATAACTTCACTATAGTCGATTAATTTTTGCTTTGCATCGTAGTATTCAGTTGGAATATCCTACATCTCATTCTGCGAGGAAAGAGCCGAGATTCCTTCACCGGGAGTGACCTCTTTAGCAATAGTTTTCATCACTATATTTTTATAAAAAACTATCTGGTTCCTTCAATGATATTAAGTTCATTACGTCAAAGGTTTTTCGCTAAAAACAAACCGTAGCCCTCCGTCATTTCAGATTAGTATTGCTTAGTATTCGTGCTAGGTATGTCGTGCTCAGCCAAGATGTAGTGTGCGTGTCACGACCCGAAATAGCCCGTGACTGGCACTTGAATCATATGAAGTCTACAGGACCCCATCTAATCCAAGTAAGTCAAAAAGCCCAGAAATCTAAAACCATTTTAAGGAGTAAAAATAACGAAAACTGGTTTTTAAGAAGTAGGAAAACAGCTTTTAAAAGTGGATAAATCATGTTTTAAAATCAAAGTTTTTAAATAACTAAGCCAAATATGCATTTTAAAAATCACATATCTTTTCTGAAAATTTCGGCAGAGTTTCCTTTGTAAATATTGGCCCCGAACGGGGTACAACATAAATAATATATATGCAAGGATAAAAGGCATCCCAAGCGGGAGCTAGCTCTTCGTCAATCGACGGTCACAACCACGCAAGCAATAATATACAACGCCGAAAGGAGAGGATCAAAACTCAAGGGAAAACTCAAATAGCATGAAAAGAGAATACTACCAAGCGCGACTCTAAGGTCGAAATAATACAACTGATTCTAAGTCTGAAACAATATACATGTTTTGGTTGATGGAATTACTAGATACAACTAAAATATACATGTACAATGGTGGTTCTGATACAAAAGAACTCACTTACGAAAGCAAGCCACCTATTTGGAAGCAGTGTGCCAGAAAAGCCACAATGAAACCTGTACGGCAAAACCTGCAAGAACTGTGGCACAAAGGGGGTGAGTTGCCAACTCGTGAATAGAAAATATCTACAAGTAGAAATCGCATGTATGACCTAATCCTAGGTCAATACAATCAGATATATATAAAGCTCAAATAATATAAGTCTGAAGCATGATAAGGTGGCAGTATGTCATCTAAACATGTATGTAGTGCCAAGTACTCGTGCTAGTGACTCAGGTAATAACAAGTCATAAATATAAGGTATGATCAATGTCGACTATGTCATGAAGTCTATAAGTATGTGGATATCATCCAACTATATGATCAATGTCATCAATGTCAAGTATATAAGTGGATCCCGTCCACATGCCACCCAATGACAATAAGCATCATGTATGTAAATATCATAAGCATATGCATGGAAGTACGAGGATATAATCAAAATCATGGAACCGGAGTGCCCAGCATTGACACTCGAAAACATCATGAAAACTGTGCCCACCATCGGCACGTAAATCCTCATATATCGGGCATCCGTCAGTCTGGGTCATCCCCTCATATATCGGGCATCCGTCAGTCCGGGTCAGCAGACGGGCTCTATCTGCGGTATCGGCCCTCGGCCCCGGCAGTACGAGTCGTCCCTATCCATCTATCGACTCTGGTCAGTATCCTCCGGATAACCGCCAGGTCCAACCAATCACCGGTAGGTAGTAGTCCCTCTGCCAGTCTCACCGTCTACTACACAGCGATCCGTTCTCGCCCCGGGGTACCATACCGGGTCCACCATGTACCCGCAATCGTCCTCATCCGCCTCCTCAAATCGGGTTTCACATGTCGCTCTCAGCACCGAGAAAACACATGGTGGATGCACTGAAATATCATATCAAGGGTAACCGGATTTTTAAAACAATTACATAATCTCTTTAGAAATACCCATGGTTCCCAAATCCAAAAATATCATGGAAAACAACATATCTCAATGCGTATAATCAAAGCATGATGTATGCGACATGTAAAAGAAATGTAAGCATATCAGTAAGTCTTGCAACATGGAATAGTAATGTGCACATGTCGAGGGAAACTGCTCTTTTAAAATGAATCAGTTTTAAAGAGTATCTTGCGATTCCCAAATCTCTAATAAAGCCAGAATCATCTATATATATGTACAGGTATAAGTGTACAACATGCCATGCAAATTTTATATCATGAATGCAACGGTACTACAGTGTAGTGTCATGGCAATTATCGATGATGAAGTGTGTGAGCCGGCAAACAGTGTACGTGGAACATATGCATCATCGATAATGGTGCTGGTGTCCTAACAGCATGATGGTAATATAGCAATTACACATGAAATGCGATGCGAATAGCAATGAAAATGCGGAATCGAATAAATCAACGCAACCGTGAAGAGTCTATATCAATATGTATATGTCATGCAATTGTGCCATTTGAAATAAGAAAAATCGGGGTTTTTAGTAAAATAAGGGCTACGGTGTTTTTAAGAAAGATACATCCTTTAAAAATACCCGTAGAATCCCTTTACTTTTTTTTAAGATATTCCCGATTCGTTAGTTTTTGAAATAGCTATGACTCGAGTCTAGTCTAACACCTCCTATGCAGACTACAGATCTAAGTATCAAGTCAATCGGGAGTGGTACGGAAACTACCTAAATCGGAGTCGATATATATATATATATATATATAATAGTCAGTGATCCTGCCTCAATAGTATCACGTACGATACAGTATATCATATGACGTTATCGAGTCATGAGTGCGGATCTATCATCAATATAAAGCTCGTACGGTAAATCGTCGTACGACATCCCAATAGCTGGGTACGGATCAATATCACCATTGTCTCATCAATTATCTGGTATGCTTATCATCATATCACATGACCTGGGGTACTGATCTAAGTCTAGTACAAATCGATACATCTATATAAATATAAGTGCGTGTGTGAAACACACGTCTATAGGCCCGCTAAAGATCGCATGTCGTATCCCAAATACGAATCACATCATATCACCGATCCTGTGGCACTATGCCCAATGTCATCGACTCATCTCTAAACATCATCCACTATCCTCATCATCAATGTATAAGTATACCAATAAGTACGTGTGGGTGTGTGGGTGTAAACCTATTCTAGGGTTCGCGACTAGGAACTACACTAGTTTACCTCTAAACCTAATCTATCTATAGTACACCTAACACATCACAAATATCTACGACTCTATAAGCTATCATGAGTATATATGTATGCTATACTAATATCGGATGGCGGGGGTGCTATACGCCATCCACCCGACTTCTCCCCGTAGATATAAATCTACTCACCTGTATCCTGCGTATCGGTGTCGATGTCGCCTTCATCTTCTGCATCGCCTCGGATCGTCGCGGGGGTACCTACACATATCACACGTATCGCATCGCATTAAAACTAAATCGAAACTTAAAACAACACGAGAAAACTAACACAATACGCTAAAAGGCCTATAGGTTAGAACCAATGGTTAGCCTTCGCAAAACAACCCGAAATCACTCGATATAGACGTACAAACGTCACACGATCGAGATAACGCACAAATACCAAAATCTGGAAATCAAAATACGCAAAACCAAAACTAAATTCAAAGCAGCAACCCAAGAAAATGATCCCAAATTTCGTCTCAGGTCAAAACAAAGCGAGCAAACAAGTCTAGGGCAATGTATATGGTATAGGTGAGCTACTGAACTAACCTAGACTCCTACCTTCACCTAGTGGCCGAGCCCCTCTTCATCAAAAACCGGTCTCGCCGGTCCAGAGAGTTCCAATGGGGTTCGTCTTGCTACAGGTGGTTCCTAGGGTCAAAAATGGGCCTTTGGTATTGTTTAGTTGATTTATTTCTTCTCCAGGTCATCCCAGATTCTCAGTAGGTACCCTAAAAGTCACACTAAACTGGTATGGTCAATTCCTGAGACAGTGCATCTGGTTCGTGTCCATGGTCCAGGTCAGGGATCATGTCACCAAGTCAACCAAAACTCACAACAGCCCTCAGATTCTACCCAAAGTCATTACTAAAAAATCCAGTAGGACCAAACTCCCCTAATTATCATCAGATATCCAACCTACCCAACCTAAACCCTAATTATCCTAATAGGGTCGGCGTCGCCGGCCCTCTCTTCACTGGTTGCCGGCCCAGGGCCGGTGGGAAGGGATATGGTTTCAGGTGGTCTCTCCAGGTCATTAGTATAATAGTATGGTACTGTTTGTTTTCCCCAGAAAGTCTCGGGGTCACAGCAGGTCATCCATGTCACAAAACAACACAAAAACACGACATCGAACCAAAATTAAGCTAAAAGGAAGAGTTATACCTCATTTGTTCCTCTCTAGGAAGCACTAACTCCCTAAAGTCGTCCAAATCCTACTTTGCTCGGTTCATCTTGTAGAGGATGAAATAGGGACCAATATTTGTGAAGGAAGTGTAGGGTTTTGGGGCATGGTTGGGGATAGATCTAGGTTTCTTTAAGGAGGGTTGTGGAGTTGAGGAAGAAGGGGGAAATGAAATGGCGGGGGTTCAGAAATGAGGCAGCAGTAGCAGCCCCCCCCCCCCCCCCGCTCTTCTTCTCACATGACCACTCTCTCTCTCTCTCTCTCTCAAAGTACACTACACAATCATTATGTCTCCATTGACTTTTCTTTTCCCCTTTTTCTTTTCTTTTATTTTTTCTTCCCTCACCGTGGTAGCCCCTAACACCCATAACATGTAGGAAAATGAAACAAGTTTGGAAAAAAAGATATGTGCACATTTTTGCTCAAAAGTGCTAAAAATCCGATTAGCGATTTTTAATCGCGATTAGCACTAAATTAGCATATAAATGCTCATAAAAACTTAAAAATGACTTAATTCCATAACATACATTATTTTTGAATTTTCCATAATTTTTCCAAATTTTCCCCCATTTATCGGTATTAAATTATAAATTTAATATTAAAATAATCAATAAAATAATATTAAATTATAAAATTCCCAAAAAATAATATTTTATTATTTTGAAATGTTACAATCTTCCTCTCTTAAAGAAATTCGGTCCCCGAATTTAAATTTAAACCCCCAAATCCTAAAACATTTCAATAAGAAGTCTAAGTCGTCGGGTCTCCGAAATCATTAGTACATAAAACGCATCATAGCGCAAGGCATGCGCATGAGTAATGAGCAGATAACTCAAAAACAAAACTCCGTCAAGCATCCCGCAATCATCGGAGTTATGGTAAAGACACAAATGTAAAATCCAATACCAAACCAATATGATATATATCAAAGCTATACATGTAATCAGCTGAAGTAAATGCATGCCAAATCTTTTTAAGTCGCTGTGCGATGCGCATAACACTACACAGTGGCGGACGTCCATTATAATAAAATACCCATATACATATATATCCTTTGTTTAATCTGCACGTCCCGCCGTTTTGAAAACAATTTAGAAGGGTTTCCATGTTTTTAAACGTTTCATGTCATATCAGACCCGTAGGTATATACCGAGACTATAGCTCGCTTTTTGGAAATCCCATTGAAATCTAGCAATGCATGCAAAATATATTCAGGTATTGTCCCCTGACTAGTCCTGCTCAGTATGAAAATATATAGCAAATATCAGTAAAAAATGTACTGCTCCATAAGGAACCAATCACAAGAATGTATGTAAGAATACTCTGTGCGTCTGGTGTGCACAGAAATCAAAATCCATATATGTGTCATACAGGCACACAAAACAACATCTAAGTGCAATGGGTGTGCACGAAACATCTGTCATAGGCAACGTGTGTGCCTGACAGCAAATCAGGTGCATCTGACATGCACGAAGAATCCCGATTTAGTGCATCTGGTGTGCACCAAAATCGCATCTCATAACCTGCGGCCAACATGCGCAAAAATCCAAATCAGGTGCATCCATCATGCACGAAATCATGAAATCCAATATCAAGCGTCGAACATGCGCAAGTTCAAATCAAATGCACGGAGTACAAGAAATCAACATCAATATCAGAATCAAAATCGATAGTATACAATACAGCTCAATAAAATCAGGTATACCGCGGTGGAAAATCTCACAATCGTGTGCATCGGCGTGCAAAATTCAAATCAAAACACTAAAAGTGCATGTAACGATGCCGAAGGCACAAGTCGAATCGCATGCATAACACGGCATGAAATCAAAATCGACATATCGAATGACGTCAAATCGAAGTCATGTGCAACTGTGGTACACGAAATATAAATCCGGTGCACTAAAGGCACGAAATACAAATCTGGTGCGTTATACGCACGAAACATGAAACTGGTGCGACAAACGCACGAAATGCAAAACTGGTGCGACAACCGCACGAAATAGAAAACTGGTGCGACAAACGCACGAAATATAAAACTGGTGCATCCTGTGCATAAAACCCAAACAATAACTAAAATGCGTAAATAGCAATACCGAGTGTAACAAGGTGTAAAAATCATAAACGTGTGTTACTGCGTGCACAAACACATATCAATGCACTATAAGCACATATAAGCTATACCGAGTGCAAAAATCAAATTGTGTGCATATCATATGCACAAAATCAACTCAACTGTATGAAATCCATGAAGTCATAAGCAGGTGCAGCTAAGGCACAAAACGAAATCGGGTGAAATAACGGTGCATAAATCATAAATCAACACAACGGTGTATAAAGCACATCTCAAGTGTAAAGACTATGTGCAAGATATAAATGCCCAACCTACTGAAATCCAAGATGACGGATACGTGATAATCGAATAACAAAATCACAAATCATGAATACCGTCATCGGTATATCCTCCTTCAAAGTCGGGAAGGTGTCGGTGCATCCAATGCTAGTAGCGCAAGATATCTACCTGCCTCTTACTCACGGTCTGGCGTCCTCTGTTTCTTGGTCCATATCTTCTCTGTGGATTACCAATATCGCAATCCATCGGCTCATCGGCCCTGTCAGGTGTGCTAACGGGGACGATTCCGTTCTGGCGCTTCTCTGGTCATCTCTCAGTCAATCATCGTGACCACTCGTAAAGCAGCACGTCACTGGCGTCAGCCTCTGGCTCTCTGAATACACATGAAACATCTGATCCTAGGTGCAAATCACATTGCAGCAGTGTCCTGGAATGAATCCTGCTCAGGGTCTCTTCCGATCTTGCCTATGCCGAACTATACGGAGGCTGGTACTCTTGCATAATCTCTTCTTACTCTATGGACATCTTCATCCTCAGTACGCAATTTCCTCGGCAACTGGTCGCATTCCAACGCCTCTGTAGACATATTTGACCATAATCTCAACGGGGAGTGACAACAGCTCATCAGCATCTCATACGAACCTCGTGTCCCGCTTGTTTGTATCATCGACCATTTCGACGTTACATCTTTATCTGCGCATTGCAATTGTTCTTAGCTACGGTCAATCCGAAATCTCTCACACGGACTCGAAATCACGAACTCGGTATCTTCATCACTTTGTGGATGATATCTAACCGAACACGTCCTCAGGGACTCGTCCTATCCTGCGGAGATATACTCCATACCCGTCCGTTCTTGACCAATTCACAACGCATCTGGGTGAGGTCCTCTATCAGAACTTGGTCAACTATCTCGTCGACGATGCCGAACTCTGGCCTGCAGGATGCACGCAATATGACCACTCCTGGGTCCAAGTCTTCTCGTATAGTATTCCAGAAAGGCCCCGTCGAGGTCCTCCGCGAATCTCGATTTTGCTGAATTGTCCGGAAGTTACTACCTTCACTATATCTGGATCTTGTTCCGGAACGGCTGCATACTCATCGCAACTTCTTCTGGAAGGTATATCCATATAGAACGCCTCTGCGTGCGTATCGCATCTCTGATATCTGCGGAGTGGAACGTCCTTTCATCAAGAGCTCATACGAATCTCATACTTCACTTTTCTCTGCTGTCGACTGCTTCGGACTCGTCTCATCGTGGCTGCATGGATGATGCTCCATTGGCTATACTCATATCTGGAGTCTCCCAAGCAATGTGTCCCATTACATGAAATCCGAATGATGTCGAACTATCCGATCGACTCGTCAGAACCTCATAATCCCCTAAGAGCTCAACATCTTGGGTACAATTTAATAGTATCGAGTATATACCACAGCATCGGTGCCGTAGAAGGGCAAACCCAAGCCTCACTAATGGCGCCGCGGAACTGCCGCAAACCCTAAGTTTCAAAGGCTTTCACACAGTCTGTCACGGCCCGAAAGTACGGAACATGACCGGCACCTAAACTACGAACGTCTCGAGACGTACGTAATCTAAGTAAACCGAAAACCCAGAAATCCAAACCAAGAAAAATAGTAGAGTGCAGGAAAAACCAACTTAAAGCAAGTAATTTCAATAGCATAAGCCGAATTATGCGGTTTTTAAAACATAAAAAATTTACTGAAAATTTCGGCAGAGTCTCCTTTGTAAATACTGGCCCCCAAACGGGATACAACATGAATAGTATACGAAATCAAGAAAAAGGCATCCCCAAGCGGGAGCTAGCTCTTCGTCAATCGACGGTCACAACCACACAAGCAATATAATATACAACGCCAACGGCGAGGATCAAAACTCAAAAGGAAACTCAAAACCACCAGAAATATAACGAGCGACTCTAAGGTCGAAAGAATAAACAACACTGGTCTCTATCTCAATAAATACAGGTTTGGTTGATGGAATTTACTAGATACAACTGAATAATATTATACAAAGTAATATGATGGGTACGATACCAATAAACACACCTACTAGCAAGTCACCCGAAAGAAGCAGTGCCAGCAAAGCCGTAATGAAACCTGTACGGCAAAACCTGCAAGAAACTGGGGCACAACGGGGGTGAGTTGCCAACTCGTGAATAGAAAAACATCTACGAATAAAAATCGCATGTATGACGCAATACTAGGTCATACGATCATAATATATAATCCTCCAATAACATGCAGCCTATAACAAGGCTAGGGTAAATATCTAACCCGAGTGTAATCTCATGTGCCTGTGTCAGTGCCTCAGGTAGCAATATATCATATGAATGAGGTATGAATGCACGGAACAGAATGCATGTACTGACGAAAACTTCTTTCATAAATCAGTGAGATTTCTGTATTTTGAAAGTGAGGTACCATAAATGAAATCAGCATAAAACAGTGCCCAGCATCGACACAAAACAAGTGTCCAAATATCTCGATATCTCTGTATCACAATCTCTGTACCTCAATATCTTAAAATCAATATCTAGGGTGCCGTCAATCCAGACCGGCCCCTACCATCCATCTCAAGACCACGACGGTATCCTCCGGATATCCGACGCGTCGGTAATATCACCGGTTGGTAGTGCTCCCCTACCAGGCTCAACGTCAACAACACATTCCTCTTGCCCCGGGGTACCGCACCGGGCCCACCATGTACCCGAAACAGTTCATCCATCTCCTCGAATCGGGTCTCGAAATCCATCAGCAAACTCATGGTGGACGACTCATACATCATAGGAAAACCGCATTTTTTTATTTAAAAAGAAAGAAAGCAGTTTATATATGTTTTGCGGTTTTCCTCCAAATCCATAAAATATCATGGGAATCCGAATCATCAATAGCATGTAAAACCATGAATATAAGCATGGGAATCCATGAATACGGCATAACAATGAATAACGGTATGCATGAAGTAGCAGGTAATAACTACAATGTCTAAACTATTAGTTAACATGCTATGTCAAGCAATAATATTTTCTAAGGTGTACGTGACATAGCAATTACCGATGAAGATGTGTGTGAGCCGGCAAGTAAGTGTACGTGGTACATACGCATCATCGGTAATGGTGCTGGTGTCCTAACAGCATGATATCAATAATGGAGTATGAAACATAATATAAGCATGCGATGCGAAGCGAACCACAATAAGGAGCGGGAGCTGAAAACTAGACGCAACTATAACTAATCTGCATTAATCTAATATAAGTCCTACAAATGGTGCCTTTTGAAATAACACGAATCATGGGGTTTTGAAAATAGGGGCTACGGTGTTTTTATGAAAAGATACGTCCTTTAAAATATCCGTAGGATCCCTTGACCTGTCTTTTAAAATACCCACGACCCGCTAGTTTGAAATAGGTGGGAGTCTAATCTAATCTAACAACTACACTAAACTATACGGCTGAACTAACAAGCTAAGCTACAGGTAAGGAAACCGCCTAACATCAGAGTCGATACATATACATACATGTATATATATTAGTCGGTGATCCCGCCTCAATAATATCATATTCGATATCATATCTATAATCAGACATCCCAAGTCAAGAGTGCGGATCAATTATCAAAATATAGCTCGTACGTAAATCCGTCGTACGGCATCCCAAATCTGGATACGGGTCAATATCACATTCATCATACGATTCATCTGATATCCTCTTTATCAAATATCATCATCGGGGTACTGATCTACGTCTAGTACAATATTGATACCATCTATGTATGCATGCATGTATAAGAATCACTACGTCAAAAAGACCCGCTAAAACATCATGTCGTATCTCAATACGAACCAAAACACATCACGGATCTTCTGGCCTCATGCCCAATATCATCGACTCATCTCAAATCCCAATTACTATCCTCAAATCCAGTATATAAACACATAGTCCCATACCCATGTGTAAATATACACATCAATATATAATCCCATGTACGCACATATGAAAGAAGAATGTATGCAAATATGGGTGTGTGTGTATGTGTGGTGCAACCACTACTCTAGGGTTTCGCAACACTAAACCAATCCAATCACACCAAGGATCCATCTCTATCATCAATAATCTCAAACAATATATAAACAATATATATATGTGTGCATACGTATTCGTATACATCACCACGAACTGCGGGGGTACTATACGCCATCCACCCGACTTCTCCCCGTAGATATAAATCTACTCACCTGGTCCTCGCTTGCCGGTGCCGACGCCGCCACGCGCTTGCTTGTCGTCTCGAAGTGCACATGGGGTACCTACATATCATAACGCACCGTATCACATTAAAATCCGACTCATGACTAAAACGACGCACGAATCCCACATAGGTCAAAACTTATGGTTGCTTCACAAATCGACACAAAAACCCTCGATGTCGGCGTACAAATGCCAAACCATCGAGAAAAATCCAATCACACTCATTTGCACATTCACGAACACTAATTTTAATATAAACTAGGTTAAAACTCACAAAAACCCCAATTTCACTTAAAAAGTCATTTTTCCGTAAATCTAGCAAGCACAATTCGTCGTTTTTGTACAAAACATGATGTTTAAATGAATGTAGCGGCCAATATACTTATTATATATCTTAAATAAGTCATAGAAATAAATTCCGGAATTTAATCTCATTAAATTTCAAAAACCCTAATATTCTAGTTTACAAAATACCCTTTTTAACAATTTTAAAGCAACAATACATAATTCAACAACTAGACTAGGTTTCGCACAACCTAAGGTGTTAAAATACTCATTAACATGCCAAAGACATGATGAAAGCCTTATCATATTTTAAATTCTCAATTTAACACAATATTTACAAAAAAACTAGTTTGCAATATATATAATTATCACAAATTTAAATTAACAAAAATGCAACTAGCAACTAGATTTGATTTTAGCAAGCAATTATATGTTAATCTACCCATCACAATCCTAATCAAATGCTCAAATCCTAATCTTCATTTAATGGAATACACTTGAAATTTCAAACTTCAATTCAAAACCCTTTTTCTTTTATAAACACCTAATTAAACACTTAATTAACTTAACTTTAAGAAATTAGTAACAAATTAAGCAAAAATGTTTAGAATTATACCCAAAAACATTTGAAGATCCACAAGCATCCATGTCCCTCCAAAATGCTCCCTTTTCACAAAGATCCATGCTATACGGGCTAAGCTAAAATGGGTAGGAGTCGGATTTGGGTTTTGGGATTTTTTTGATGGATTTTGGGGCAATTTTTTATGAAGTTTTGAAGAGAAAAAAGAAGGGGAATGGGGGGGGCTGCTGCTGCTGTAGGAGAGGGGGTCGGCTGGAATGGGAGGGGAAGAGGAGAGAGAGGGAGGTAGAGAAAGTGGGGGGAGAAAGTCAAGGTCAAACCAAAGTCAAAAGTCCACCTCATTTAACCATTTTCTTTTTCTTTTCTTTCATTTCTTTCCTTTGAAATTCAAGTGGGGAAAAAGATGGGGGCTGCTGAATTCAGCCAAGGGGAGAAGTGAATGGGGGTGTGTGGGTGTGGGTACGGGTGTGGGGTGATGAAAAATGATAAATATAATACCCCAAACATCCATTTACGCTAAAAAAAGCCTTTTTCCTTAAATAATTTCTAAACCATTTTGGCAAATAATTTCGTTCCAAAAACCACATGATAAAATTTTATTTAATGTTTTATGATGCACAAAATTTGTTTCAACTCATTCCAATTTGTAATTTTCCTTAATTAAATGTATTAGTGACGGCTTAAAATAATAATAAAATAATATTTTTTTCAGAAAATTTGAAATTTCACCAGCGGCACAATAAACACCAAATAATAGCAATTACATAGCTAGAATATTTATATTTAATTTTTATAATAAGATATTTGTATTTTGACTTTTTACAGAAAACCCCCTTATTTTACCGATTTTTTTTCGAAATTTCACCGAAACGATTTTCAAAACGTTACAATCTCCCCCCCTTAAAGAAATTCGGTCCCCGAATTTAAATTCAAACTCCCCCAAATACTAAAACATCTAAGAAAACCATCAAGTTGTCGGGGCTCCGAAATTGTAAATACATAAAACAAATCGTAGCGCAGCGCATGCGCTTGAAAAATGAGCATATAACTCAAATCAAAACTCCGTCAAGCATCCCGCAATCATCGGAGTCATGGAGAAGACATCAATGCCAAATCCAAATCAAAACCAATATGACATAACTCGAAACTATACATGTAAATATCGAATCTATATCTGTAAGTATATGAAGGAAATGCATGCCAAATCTCTTTAAGTCGCTGTGCAACGCGTATAACACTGCACAGTGGCGGACGTCTATCATAAGAAAATAACTATATACATATATACCTTTGTTTGAAATGTACGTTCTGCCGTTTTGGAAACAATTTAGAAGGGTCTCCTTGTTTTAAACATTTCATGTCATATCAGACACGTAGGTAAATACTGAGGCTATAGCTTGCTTTTTGGAAATCCCTTCAATAACTACCAATGGATGCAAAAATATATTCAGGTACTGTCCTCTGACTAGTCCTGCTCAGTACGAAAACACATAGCAATATCATAAAAACGTACTGCTCTACGAAATCAATCCCAGAATATGCACATGAATGCTACGTGCGTCTGGTGCGCACGGAAATCAAAATCCATATACGTGCCATACAAGTGCACAGAAACAAGATCTAAGTGCATCGGGCGTGCACAAAGCATCTGTCGTAGGCAACGTGTGTTCCTGACAGCAAAATCAGGTGCATCTGACATGCACGAAAAATCTCGATTTAGTGTATCTGGTGTGCACCAAAATCATATCTCAAAACATGCGCTCGACATGCGCGAAAATCCAAGGCCGGTGCATCTATCATGTATGAAATCATGAAATCCAATATCAAGCGCCGAACATGTGCAAAATCAAATCAGGTGCACAAGGTGCACGAAACAAATATCGAGTATCACAATCGAAATCGTAGTCCAGTGCCTCTAAGTGCACAAAAGGCGTATCACTGCACTGCAAGCATATATAAACTATACAGAGTGCAGGAACCAAATCGTGTGCGTGCATACGCACAAAATCAACTCAAATGTCTAAAACCGTAAAATCACAAACATGTGAAACCAAAGCACGAAAACGATATCAAGTGCAACACTGTGCAAAGATCGTAAATCCTCAATCATCAAAATCAAATCATATGAATAAATCACCCAAAACATCATGATCAATAATGGCGGAACAGTACCGCTCAAGCGCATCCTCTAAGAATCTCGGCCAACTGTCACGGTCACTAGTGGGACACTTCGTCGATGATCATGAACTATGTCCTGCTGGTGTGCGTAACCATGACCACTCCTGGGTCAAGGTCTTCACTGTGAATTACCAATCTTTCGGTCCATCGGCTCATCGGCCCTGTCAGGTGTGCTAACGGGGATGATCCCGTTCTGGCACTTCTCTACTCATCTCTCGGTCAATCATCGCGACCACTCGTAAGACAACATATCACTGGCGTCGGCCTCTGGCTCTCTGAATGTACGTGACCCATCTGATCCTGGGTGCAAGTATCATTGCAGCAGTGTCCTGGAAGGAATCCTGCTCACGGTCTCTTCCATGTCTCGTCTCTGCCAACTGTCCGGAAGTCATCGTCCTTTACTATATCTGCGTCTTGCTCTGGAAAGACTGCATTCTCATCACGACTCTTCTGGAAGGTATATCCAAGTACCATGCCTCGGCATGCGCATCGCATCTCTGATGTCGGCGGAGTGGAACGTCATCTCATCTAGATCTGGTACGAACCTCCTACTTCACTTTTCTCTAATGTCGTCTGCTTTGGACTCGTCTCGTCGTGGCTGCATGGATTGAGCTCCAACGACTATCCTCGTATCTGGAGTCTCCCAAGAATGCATCTCACCACCTAGCATCCGAATTAAGTCGAGCCATCCGATCGAGTCGTCAAAACCTCATAATTCCCCAAGAGCTCAACCTCTTGGGCACAGTTTAATAGTATCGAGTACATACCACATCATCAGTGGTCCATCCGTAGAAGGGCAAACCCAAGCCTCACTAATGGCGCCGTAGAAATGCCGCAAACCCGAAGGTTCAAAGGCTTTCACACGGTCATTAAGTCGAGTTAGGGTTTCATTCTTCTAGAGGGACCATAGAATTGCTTGCATGTCTTTCCGACTACTTTAAACTTGGAATTATAGGTTTTTGACATTCGATCGTCTCTGTCGACTCTCAACGTCTCCGCGTGAAGTCGTTTCCAGCTGGAATCAATCTATCTGATGACCTCGCATCGGGGTAGGCGAACGATCCACATGTCCTAGTCATTCATCCTCGATGACTAGCGACCTTCTATCATCTCTTAGTACAACTCATTCTGCACTAACTCCAGCATCTGCGGCAATATCTCGTCGTTCGCAGCAATAACTGGCTCGCTCGTCTGCACGCTGAACGGTGCCTCAATCATCAGGAGTAAGCAATACTTCAATGGTCATCAAAATCTGGCTGGCCTCTATCAGTATCTCAATCCTCTAGTGCAAATCGGCATGTCCGAGTAATCTCATACAGCAATCCACCCAACGCTCATGGCACGAAGACACAATGAAAAGACACATCTCTGCAATCGTGTGTCGCCGGAATCATGCCCTGGTCAGTCCTCGTTCTTGACGAGCTCATGCTGACCGCAACTCTAGCCGTAGCTCTCCCTGCCCGTAATCGTGGCAGCAAAACCATAACTGGTACTGATGAGGCTAGATCAGGAAGGAATATAATACTGAACAAGGAAATGTACATCCTAAGGCTTCATAAATGGAGTGGCGTGTCGTAAATATGCCGCGGAACATACCAACGGTACGTCACTCTACTTTAGTCACCTATTCCATCAACCAAGGGTCATCCTACGCCCCGAAGCTTAAAACCTAACGCTCTGATACCAACTTTGTCACGGCCCGAAAGTACGAAACATGACCGGCACCTAAACTACGTACGTCTCGAGACGTACGTAATCTAAGTAAACCGAAAACCCAGAAATCCAAACCAAGAAAAGTAGTAGAGTGCAGGAAAAACCAACTTAAAGCAAGTAATTTCAATAGCATAAGCCGAATTATGCGGTTTTTAAAACATCAAAAATTTACTGAAAATTTCGGCAGAGTCTCCTTTGTAAATACTGGCCACCAAACGGGATACAACATGAATAGTATATGAAATCAAGAAAAAGGCATCCCCAAGCGGGAGCTAGCTCTTCGTCAATCGACGGTCACAACCACACAAGCAATATAATATACAACGCCAACGGCGAGGATCAAAACTCAAAAGGAAACTCAAAACCACCAGAAATATAACGAGCGACTCTAAGGTCAAAAGAATAAACAACACTGGTCTCTATCTCAATAAATACAGGTTTGGTTGATGGAATTTACTAGATACAACTGAATAATATTATACAAAGTAATATGATGGGTACGATACCAATAAACCCACCTACTAGCAAGTCACCCGAAAGAAGCAGTGCCAGCAAAGCCGTAATGAAACCTGTACGGCAAAACCTGCAAGAAACTGGGGCACAACGGGGGTGAGTTGCCAACTCGTGAATAGAAAAACATCTACGAATAAAAATCGCATGTATGACGCAATCCAAGGTCATACGATCATAATATATAATCCTCCAATAACATGCAGCCTATAACAAGGCTAGGGTAAATATCTAACCCGAGTGTAATCTCATATGCCTGTGTCAGTGCCTCAGGTAGCAATATATCATATGAATGAGGTATGAATACACGGAACAGAATGCATGTACTTACGAAAACTTCTTTCATAAATCAGTGAGATTTCTGTATTTTTAAAGTGAGGTACCATAAATGAAATCAGCATAAAACAGTGCCCAGCATCGACACAAAACAAGTGTCCAAATATCTCGATATCTCTGTATCACAATCTCTGTACCTCAATATCTCAAAATCAATATCTAGGGTGCCGTCAATCCAGACCGGCCCCTACCATCCATCTCAAGACCACGACGGTATCCTCCGGATATCCGACGCGTCGGTGATATCACCGGTCGGTAGTGCTCCCCTGCCAGGCTCAACGTCAACAACACATTCCTCTTGCCCCGGGGTACCGCACCGGGCCCACCATGTACCCGAAACGGTTCATCCATCTCCTCGAATCGTTTCTCGAAATCCATCAGCAAACTCATGGTGGACGACTCATACATCATAGGAAAACCGCATTTTTTTATTTAAAAAGAAAGAAAGCAGTTTATATAAGTTTTGCGGTTTTCCTCCAAATCCATAAAATATCATGGGAATCCGAATCATCAATAGCATGTAAAACCCTGAATATAAGCATGAGAATCCATGAATACGGCATAACAATGAATAACAGTATGCATGAAGTAGCAGGTAATAACTACAATGTCTAAACTATTAGTTAACATGCTATGTCAAGCAATAATATTTTCTAAGGTGTACGTGACATGGCAATTACCGATGAAGATGTGTGTGAGCCGGCAAGTAAGTGTACGTGGTACATACGCATCATCGGTAATGGTGCTGGTGTCCTAACAGCATGATATCAATAATGGAGTATGAAACATAATATAAGCATGCGATGCGAAGCGAACCACAATAAGGAGCGGGAGCTGAAAACTAGACACAACTATAACTAATCTGCATTAATCTAATATAAGTCTTACAAATGGTGCCTTTTGAAATAACACGAATCATGGGGTTTTGAAAATAGGGGCTACAGTGTTTTTATGAAAAGATACGTCCTTTGAAATATCCGTAGGATCCCTTGACCCGTCTTTTAAAATACCCACGATCCGCTAGTTTGAAATAGGTGGGAGTCTAATCTAATCTATCAACTACACTAAACTATACGGCTGAACTAATAAGCTAAGCTATAGGTAAGGAAACCGCCTAACATCTGAGTCGATACATATACATACCTGCATATATATTAGTCGGTGATCCCTCCTCAACAATATCATATCCGATATCATATCTATAATCAGACATCCCAAGTCAAGAGTGCGGATCAATCATCAAAATATAGCTCGTACGTAAATCCGTCGTACGGCATCCCAAATCTGGGTACGGGTCAATATCACATTCATCATACTCTTCATCTGATATATCCTCTTTATCAAATATCATGATCGGGGTACTGATCTACGTCTAGTACAATATTGATACCATCTATGTATGCATGCATGTATAAGAATCACTACGTCAAAAAGACCCGCTAAAACATCATGTCGTATCTCAATACGAACCAAAACACATCACGGATCTTCTGGCCTCAAGCCCAATATCATCGACTCATCTCAAATCCCAATTACTATCCTCAAATCCAGTATATAAACACATAGTCCCATACCCATGTGTAAATATACACATCAATATATAATCCCATGTACGCACATATGAAAGAAGAATGTATGCAAATATGGGTGTGTGTGTATGTGTGGTGCAACCACTACTCTAGGGTTTCGCAACACTAAACCAATCCAATCACACCAAGGATCCATCTCTATCATCAATAATCTCAAACAATATATAAACAATATATATATGTGTGCATACGTATTCGTATACATCACCACGAACAGCGGGGGTGCTATACGCCATCCACCCGACTTCTCCCCGTAGATATAAATCTACTCACCTAGTCTTCGCTTGCCGGTGCCGACGCCGCCACGCGCTTGCTTGTCTTCTCGAAGTCCACATGGGGTACCTACATATCATAATGCACCGTATCGCATTAAAATCCGACTCATGACCAAAACGACGCACGAATCCCACATAGGTCAAAACCTATGGTTGCTTCACAAATCGACCCAAAAACCCTCGATGTCGGCGTACAAACGTCAAACCATCGAGAAAAATCCAATCACACTCATTTGCACATTCACGAACACTAATTTTAATATAAACTAGGTTAAAACTCACAAAAACCCCAATTTCACTTAAAAAGTCATTTTTCCGTAAATCTAGCAAGCACAATTCGCCGTTTTTGTACAAAACTTGATGTTTAAATGAATGTAGCGTCCAATATACTTATTATATATCTTAAATAAGTCATAGAAACAAATTCCGGAATTTAATCTCATTAAATTCCAAAAACCCTAATATTCTAGTTTACAAAATACCCTTTTTAACAATTTTAAAGCAACAATACATAATTCAACAACTATACTAGGTTTCGCACAACCTAAGCTGTTAAAATACTCATTAACATGCCAAAGACATGATGAAAGCCTTATCATATTTTAATTCTCAATTTAACACAATATTTACAAAAAAACTAGTTTGCAATATATATACTTATCACAAATTTAAATTAACAAAAATGCGACTAGCAACTAGATTTGATTTTAGCAAGCAATTATATGTTAATCTACCCATCACAATCCTAATCTAATGCTCAAACCCTAATCTTCATTCAAAACCATACACTTGAAATTTCAAACTTCAATTCAAAACCCTTTTTCTTTCATAAACACCTAATTAAACACTTAATTAACTTAGCTTTAAGAAATTAGTAACAAATTAAGCAAAAATGTTTAGAATTATACCCAAAACATTTGAAGATCCACAAGCATCCATGTCCCTCCAAAATTCTCTCTTTACACAAAGATCCATGCTATACGGGCTATGCTAAAATGGGTAGGAGTCGGATTTGGGTTTTGGGATTTTTTTGATGGATTTTGGGGCAATTTTTGATGAAGTTTTGTAGAGAAAAGAGAAGGGGAATGGGGGGGGGGCTGCTGCTGCTGTAAGAGAGGGGGGTCGGCTGGAATGGGAGGGGAAGAGGAGAGAGAGGGAGGTAGAGAAAGTGGGGGGAGAAAGTCAAGGTCAAACCAAAGTCAAAAGTCCACCTCATTTAACCATTTTCTTTTTCTTTTCTTTCATTTCTTTCCTTTGAAATTCAAGTGGGAAAAAAGATGGGGGCTGCTGAATTCAGCCATGGGGAGAAGTGAATGGGGGTGTGTGGGTGTGGGTATGGGTGTGGGGTGATGAAAAATGATAAATACAATACCCCAAACATCCATTTACGCTAAAAAAAAGCCTTTTTTCTTAAATAATTTCTAAACCGTTTTGGCAAATAATTTCGTTCCAAAAACCACATGATAAAATTTTATTTAATGTTTTATGATGCACAAAATTTGTTTCAACTCATTCCAATTTGTAATTTTCCTTAATTAAATGTATTAGTGACGGCTTACAATAATAATAAAATAATATTTTTTTCAGAAAATTTGAAATTTCACCAGCGGCTCAATAAACACCAAATAATAGCAATTACATAGCTAGAATATGTATATTTAATTTTTATAATAAGATATTTGTATTTTGACTTTTTACAGAAAACCCCCTTATTTTACCGATTTTTTTTCGAAATTTCACCGAAACGATTTTCAAAACGTTACACAGTCATTATGTCGAGTTAGGGTTTCATTCTTCTAGGGGGTCCATAGACTCGCCTGCATGTCTTTCCGAATACTTTAAACTTGGAAAAGGGCTCCTGACATTCGATCGTCTCTATCGACTCTCAACGAATCAGTGTGACGTCGTCTCTAGCTGGAATCAATCTATCTGATGATTTCGCATCGGGGTAAGCGAACGAACCACATGTCCTAGTCATTCATTCTCGGGTGACTAGCGACTCATCATCATATCTCTAGGTATGCTCATGCTGCAGCGGTTCCAATCATCTGGGCGATGTCTCGTCATTTGCAGCAACAACTGGCTCATTCGTCTTTATGCTGAACAACGCCTCAATCGTCCTGAATAAGCGATATATCAATGGTCATCACATCCTGGCTGGCCTCTAGCATTAGCCAGATCCTCTGGTACCGATCAGCACGTCCGAGGAATCTCGTAAGAGCGATCTGTCAAACGCTCATGGCGCGACAACACAAGAAGACGATGCCTCTCTATGTAATCGTACGTCTCTGGAATCACGCCCTGGTCAGTCCTCGTCTGCGATGAGCTCATGCTGACCCAACTCGAGCCGTAGCTCACTCTCTGCCCGTGTAATCGTGGCAGCAAAATCATAACCAGTATCGATGAGGATAGACCATAGGAAAGAATATAATACTGTGCAAAGAAAAGTACATCCTAAGGTTTCTTAAGCGGAGTGGCATGTCGTAAGTATGCCGCGGAACATACGTACGGTTCGTCCCTCTACTCAAGCTACCTACTCCATCAACCAAGGGTCTGTTGGAGATAGTGCCCTCATAGTCAATTATTGGATCGCAGGTACGTGATTGCAATGATTGCGGAGGACCTATACCGGTAGGACAGTCTTACTCGAGATGATAGTATGCTATTTGGTTTGCCATTATCAGTCGTGTACATGTTCAGGTGACTGATTGCATGTTACACTTTGATAGAGCCCTTAGGATCCTGCTTTACTACCAACAGTATGATGGCGATCATATACGTGAGAGTTGGGTAGTTTATACGCATATCCTTAATTGTGGTCCCTAGTCGTGGGAGTTTCGAGACAGGGCATCGATACTCCGGAGTAGACTAGTGTGTACAGTCTAGACCCCGACGAGGGGCGGTGGCCGGTCCCACAAGCCACTGGTGTCAGTTGGATCACCTAAGATGTATACAGGTGCTCATT
Source organism: Agapanthus africanus (assembly GCA_030015575.1). Lineage (NCBI taxonomy): Eukaryota > Viridiplantae > Streptophyta > Magnoliopsida > Asparagales > Amaryllidaceae > Agapanthus > Agapanthus africanus. The sequence goes on from JASDDO010000022.1 coordinate 282,292,467, forward strand.
GGGTTATGAGTACACCGGACAGGACTCGCCGGGAATCTGCTAGTTAGTATTATATCTACCGTCAGATAGCAGTTCCCTGGTGACATGTGTACAGGTTAGTTCATCGACCTGAGGTCTTCATTTGTCTCGTGTGAGTTCCCACTGTGCTTTGATTTCTACCCTACCACGGCTCAAAGGAGTCGTGCAAACAGGTAGCTTTTGGGTACAGTCCCGAGCCATATGGAGGCACGTGAGCGGATCGGCAGGGGATTCGTCTCTCCCGGTATTGGGGGCGAGGTCGTGCTGTGTCTAGGAGAGCCATTACACAAATCCATGGCCATGGTAGGAGATTTACTGGTAGGTACACCAGTAGTATCTCAGGGTGTATTGAGGCTTCACTCCGACACGACTTATACTGCTATTGGGGGTCTGACGTTGCTAGCCCCCTAGGCAGATATGCGATACTCATTGACGAACGGACCGGACTGTATATACATTGTCACTGTTAGGCTCAATAGGGTTTCTGGATGAGTTCACTCATCGGCCTCCCTTGAGTTCGCTCATCGGCCACCCTTGAGGTCAGTCCATGGGCAGCCGTTACGCATTGCTAGTGCCGCTGACGGTTTGTGGTTAAACCCACTGCCAGGGTACTGAAGAGTCATTAGAGTCCCCCACAGACAGTTTCCCAAGTTCGGGCGAAACGTTGTAGAGGCCGTATGGTTTTATGGCAGGGTTCGGAAAATGCACGTGCGTTTACGCACGTGTCAGTTTTCGGGCAGATGATACTGGTCGGCTTTGGTTTAAGCCGGATCCGAGTATTATATTGAGTAGGTATAATATCTTTGTCTCAGTTGCATTTGTATTCGGTCGTAATACAAATGCGGGTATATTTATACAGTTTCGGGGTTATCCTGAAAGTCGTTTCAGGATCACTTTTGGAAGTTGCCAGTTTCCAGTTTTCTATCAGCCGTCTTTTAACATTCTGTTAAAGACGGATTTATCTTTTCTTCAGATATGATGAGTCAGTATTCTAGAAGTTTCTAGATATGATGACTAGGATGGTGACTAGGCTAGTGACTCATCTTGACATTAATGGTTTCATTAAAAGCTTGATGAGGTGTATTTGTGAGTCATGCTTTAGGTTTAATGATTCTTGTTTTGGTTAAGATATTTCTTCATGATATGCTTCATCTTGTGGTCACCTCCCTTCTCCTACGGTCACCCCCCCACTCCTATAAGTGGCCGGCCCCCTTCCTCACTCTCTCACTTGATGGTTTTTCATTGGAAAAAAGATTATGATAGATTTGGGGTGTATGGAATTCACAGCTCATTTCATTCCATCACCCGATTTCCACGGCAACTTCATTAACCGATCGTCCACGGATTTGGACGAAGTGAGACAAAGTCATCTACTCATTCTCTACATCAATCTTGGTCTTCTCTTTTAGCAAACTTGACGACCGAGTTGCCTCGAGTCAGAGGTGGGAGCCCGTTTAAAGAATCAGTGATGTGGTGCCACCTCGACGAGGATATCGGAGATCGACGAGATCGGAGCAGCCGCAACGGAGCGTGGGATGATGGTTAAAGAACGAAGGACTCGGATCGTTCGGTATAACCTTTCTGCACTCTTTACAGTTTGTTAGTTTAGCAATAATGGCAGATCCGGGTTAAAGTATACGATAGAGCCAGTTTAAAAGTTTTTATTCCGCATTTGGCGTCTGTATACTGCCGGGGCGCTAGCGTAGACTTACATTGGTATCAGAGCCTCACCATTTTGCTATACTAACTTATGCTAACGCGTTTAAAACATCGATCGAACCGAAAAACAAAAATCGCAATTTCTTCACTTGACAGTTTCTGTTAATTTTTAAACTGGTCAAAATGACATTTGGACCATACCAGAAAATCAAGCAGGCTTTTTTAGGAATACTGCAGAAAAACGATGAAGTAATTCGACTGTTCAGCCGCGGATCCGCGGCCCAAGCATGGGTTTGGCCGCGGATCCGCCGCAGAAAAGTCAAATCAGTTTGCCAATTTTCTACAGTGCATTCTATATTGGATTTGGTTTTTGGTAAATATCGTTTTGGCCCAGATTTTGTTATTGTTCACCAGTAAGCAGTGGGGCCCACTTTTTGATATTTGGTCTTTGGTCGATCGAAATTTAAACACGTTAGTTTACAGTGCTTACATTATATCTCCGACCGGGAATGTCATTTGATCGGTAAACCGCGTCTGATTGCTATAGTTCTTTTAGACGGGTTTGCGAACGTGACTTTCGCGTTGATGTTCTGTGTTGTGCTGTGATGTTGCGGATTTGTCGTGGTGGATAGCAGTGTGCAATGGTAGTACAGTTTGAGTTTATTTGTACATTTGATATTGCGGAGCGAGCGTCCAACTTGTGGACTGCCGTCACTGCCTGTTGTATAATATTCTTTTGGGGCACGACCAGGTTGCGGTCGATGTACCTATTGTACTATTTTTCATTACTGTACTAGGTTTTACCCCAAGACGGAGTGCACGGATAGCCGGGTTCTGAGAAGCAACGGGTCCGCATCTCATGACTTTGAGCGGCAGAGGGGCCCCACTCTAGAATTGGCAGACTATTCGCCGCACTCGTAGGGGGTACAGGTTGACCCAAGGAGGGGTGCCCAAGATTATCGGATTCCGTGAAGTGCTGGGTGGTCCATTCACTATGCTGTAGGGGGCTGCCTCGCTTCAGGTTTTGGCGGGTAACTTGCCGCGCCCGTAGGGGTCTAAGTTTCATTGCACAGGCTATCCACACGACAGGGGAACATCGAGTTTCAGCAGCGGCTCTGTGAAACCCGGGGATCCCAGATATCTGTATTGTTCTGTGATGCTTATTACTTTTCTGTAATGTTGCATATTATCACGCCTGGAGCGATTATTATATATTGGTTTATATACTATTAGATGTTGTATATGTTTTACACCCGCGCTAGTCCAGTCCCCGCTCTGTCGTTAGTTAAGTAACCTAACGGGTGATGACGGGACCCAGTGACGAATGCGGATGGCATATACGTACATTTTATTTTCGTTCTTTTCTGGTGTGATTAAATGATGGGACTGCGTTGATTCTGATCAACGCAAAGTAAAAACAAACCTGTATACAGTTGTTGGAACAATTTAAAAAGTGTTATTGCAAAGACGTTTCCTTTTGTTATGCATAGCGGTATTCAGTGGAATATCCCGCACCTCATTCGACGGGGCAAGGGCCGATATCCCTTCACCGGGACTGACCCCTTGGACAGAAGTTTGCGTCAGGGTAATAACTTCACTATTGTCGATTACAAGTTGCTTTGCACAGCGGTATTCAGTGGAATATCCTGCACCTCATTCCACGAGGAAAGAGCCGAGATCCCTTTACCGGGAGTGACCTCTTTAGCAAAAGGTTTTCGCCACTATATTTTAAAAAAAGCTATCAGGTTCCTTCAATGATATCAAGTTCACTACGCTAAAGGTTTTTCGCCAAAAACCAGCCGTAGCCCTCCGTCACTTCTTTTGGGTATTCAGTAGTATTCAAGCTATGTATTTTGACCTAACGCCAAGGCATAGTGTTTGGTAGCTGCTGGGTATTCAATTGTTGCATAGATAGATGAGTTGGTTTGGGACAGCCGTTATGCCATTTTGACCTAACGCCAAGGGCATGTGCGGGTGGGTTCAAATTAACAAGATAGTGATGGGTAGAACTTGGCATGTGACTTATGACATTTTGACCTAACGCCAAGGTTATAAGAGCATGGGGCAAAAATCATATCAGGAGTTTCTAAAGAAATTGAAACTTGCCAAGTATGCGCATACCTTCTGGAGTATGAGTAACGTGGATGCATTCCATCACGTTACCAAGCGATGAGAGTTGGATCCCGATTACCACTGATGAGTTGGTTTACTCTTCGGGTGATCCCGATTGATTCTTCTTTAGGTTTGGAGAAGAATTTGACAGGACAGTGGGAGGTTTCCGGATTAGATAAAGTGATGACCATTCCGATCTAGGTTAGAGTGCACGCAGAGTGTTTCTTTTCTCTCTCTCTCTTTGGCAGCGACCTTTGACCGACCCTAGACTATGACTCAGTGACCAGGTTGACCGAACCTTCTTAAAATACTGGCTTTTGGATTGTCTGAGTTGCATAAGTCATTGCCACTCCTTCTTTTACCCTTTGCATTTCTCAGAACACCCGTATTATTACGGATATCCACTTCCATTGGATAGATCCATCGTATGGTTATATACAAACTCGAAGGAACTTCTTCGAGGATGGATCCAGGTTCAGGAGAAATAGAATTGGTTTATTCAGTTGTCTTTTATTATCACCTTCTCTCAGGTTGCGAGAGCTCCTTGGTTTAAGAGAGTACACCTATTACGCTTATTGGATAGTCTTATTCCAAACCATAGGCTGGTGCCGAAAGGTAGGGAATGAAGAAAACCAATTAGCCTAAGCAGGGTGTGCAGAAGGTAATATGTAAAGACAAAATAAAGGGATTAGAAAGAGGGCAAAGTAAATTGCGACTGATATCATTCACGACCAAAACCGCGTACTTCATCGCCACTCCTATTTCACCTTTAAAAGAATAAGGTATTATTCAGTTGTCTTTTATCATCACCTTCTCTCAGTTGCGAGTACTCCTTGGTTTAGGAGGGTACACCTATTATGCTTACTGGATAGTCTTCTTCCAAACCATAGGCTGGTGCCGAACGGTAGGGAAGGAAGAAAACCATTTAGCCTAACGATGGTGTACAGAAGGTAACGACTAAAGACAAATAAAGGGATTTGGAGAGACGGCAATAAAATATACGGTTGAAGTCATGAATTGGATTATGGAAGAGGCATTGCTATGAATACCAGGATACCCCTACGAAACATTTTCATGTTTCAGTGCATTGTTAAAGAAAAACTGTTTTCCTGATTAGACACTTACTCCAAGGGTATGTATTTACCAGGTTTCATTCTCATATCTGTATGGTTTTACAGATGATGAGTGGGAGTAAGATATTGGGAATTAGGTGATCATCCTCATTATATCGGAATTCTTTGTAATTGGTGATATTTGAGGAAATCGCCAGGGTACAGTTTTCAACCTACGACGCACAGGTTATGAGTTGTTATAACTCAGCGGACTTATACAGAGTATTGTATGTTGTCCAGTGTCCATCAGGACAAAGGGGTAGGTCCTCGTACTATGTTCTGTTTACTTATAACTTCTCTATTATTTAGACAAGTGTTTCGTAGAAATACAACGTCTATGTTTTGAGAAGTTGTGGATATAAGAATAAAGTAGAGAACCAGGTATCACAAGTATCGGGATTCTTCAAAGAGATCGAAGATGTAGATTCTTGTGATTGATATTCAGATGATAGTGATGGTTTTGAGAAACGTGTTTCTCTTTCAGGTTACTCATAATTGGATGGATTCCTAAGTTGAGTAATGCTGATTAGTCTCTTTCCATTAAGTTGATATGCACTGGAGACAGCAGCATGGATTGAATCTTGGTTCCAATTAAATAAGTGCCAAAGTTTCTATATTGGATATAGAATAGTTCGTACCTTAAAAGATATTAAGGTACGGGGAGTTGTCCAGCTTATGCTTAAAACCAGACTCTGGATAACTCAGGGCACGTTTCTGTAATGGCTGTTTGTGGGTTGACCCTGGCTATGACGAGGGTTGATATTCTACCATTTGGAAGATCAATAGTGATATTGTTCTTGACTTGCCACAGTTTTAGTAAAAATGGATCTTTTTCAGAAAACAGTAGTAGGAGTATGGTAGAACTGGAAGTGATTCCAGAACCGCGAACGATTACGAAAAATTTAATAGGACCTATATATTCAATCAGGTATGACATTCCAATAGCCACTCCGCAGGTATGGTAGGTAACCTCAGACGCCCGAGAGGTACTTCAGTAGCCTCAGAGACGGTGACAGGGAGGTTCTTATCTACCCAGACTTGACTCTATTGTTGTTCCAGGATATGAGACCCGGTAGGAGGGTTGTCGTAGTCAGTGGGAGCAACGGAAGCATAGTGGGCAAGATACTTATATCTATTTATAGACTTGAGCAGTTATAGCGGAGATAGATCATCTAATTTTGATGTGACAGTCATGGGTTTGACTTCAATCAGAATAGGGGATGGATCAGTTAAGAAGGTAGTAGGGTGTGATGTCATGGTATCTGGATGACATACACAGAGTAGGAAGTAAAATTCCTATACTACGATCGGTTGTACTGTGGTCGTCACACAGTTGTTTCTCCAGACAGGATATGGATATAATGTTTGACATTCTGGTTTCTAAATCTATGGTTTTAGATCTAGATTTGGGTAGTTTCCCAATGTGGGTACTTTGACAGATATTCTAATGGTTTTTGGAATAGTTGACTCCTAGCATGGTGGTGTACCTGCAGGTGATGGAGTCACCCTCTCTAAAGGTGTCGTATAGACTAAAGGGGAGAGGGATGTGCATGATTGGAAGATCACTTTCTTAGGCAATTGAGTCAATCATGTGATGTCAAGTACCACTCCAAATATTGGTTTTGCACTAGATGCAATAAGTTTGTATTAATCCAATCCTGGAGAAACATAAGGAAGCAGTTTTAGAACATAGGTACATGTTCTACGGATTTGATGACGACAGCCTCTGTCGGGAGACGGTTATCATTCCAGGCTTCAAAGGTGACATGGTTGACAGAGTGATTGTCAGAGTTATAGTTTTTTCTCTCTGACGAAGAGGGACAGTATTATGGACAGGTGGTCCAAGAGGATACTGTGGGTGGCATGGTGCCGGATACTGATTAGGTTCAGTGATCGATACAGTCTAAGAAGTTTGGATTTGGAGTTCATTTATGAACCAGGTCCCATCAGATATCCAGACATATTCTAAGACAGGTATTACTCAATTCGGGAGATGGATTTCTCCGCGAACTTGAGATTAAGAGAGATATAGAAAGATACTTCTAGGCGGATCCACTCACTGAGGCTATTTCTCGAACACAATAGTTTTACAAACGGGCTTTGTGAAACTGATTAGTAGAGGAGTTGGATGTTCGGTTTCACACGGGCTGTGAGTAGTCGACATCGCAATATTAGCCTTGAGTGCAAGTGGGAGATTGTTGGAGATAGTGCCCTCATAGTCAATTATTGGATCGCAGGTACGTGATTGCAATGATTGCGGAGGACCTATACCGGTAGGACAGTCTTACTCGAGATGATAGTATGCTATCTGGTTTGCCTTTATCAGTCGTGTACATGTTCAGGTGACTGATTGCATGTTACACTTTGATAGAGCCCTTAGGATCTTGCTTTACTACCAACAGTATGATGGCGATCATATACGTGAGAGTTGGGTAGTTTATACGCATATCCTTAATTGTGGTCCCTAGTCGTGGGAGTTTCGAGACAGGGCATCGATACTCCGGAGTAGATAAGTGTGTATAGTCGAGACCCCGACGAGGGGCGGTGGCCGGTCTCACAAGCCACTGGTGTCAGTTGGATCACCTAAGATGTATACAGGTGCTCATTGGGTTATGAGTACACCGGACAGGACTCGCCGGGAATCTGCTAGTTAGTATTTTATCTACCGTCAGATAGCAGTTCCCTGGTGACATGTGTACAGGTTAGTTCATCGACCTGAGGTCGTCATTTGTCTCGTGTGAGTTCCCACTGTGCTTTGATTTCTACCCTACCACGGCTCAAAGGAGTCGTGCAAACAGGTAGCTTTTGGGTACAGTCCCGAGCCATATGGAGGCACGTGAGCGGATCGGCAGGGGATTCGTCTCTCCCGGTATTGGGGGCGAGGTCGTGCTGTGTCTAGGAGAGCCATTACACAAATCCATGGCCATGGTAGGAGATTTACTGGTAGGTACTCCAGTAGTATCTCAGGGTGTATTGAGGCTTCACTCCGACACGACTTATACTGCTATTGGGGGTCTGACGTTGCTAGCCCCCTAGGCAGATATGCGATACTCATTGACGAACAGACCGGACTGTATATACATTGTCACTGTTAGGCTCAGTAGGGTTTCTGGATGAGTTCACTCATCGGCCTCCCTTGAGTTCGCTCATTGGCCACCCTTGAGGTCAGTCCATGGGCAGCCGTTACGCATTGCTAGTGCCGCTGACGGTTTGTGGTTAAACCCACTGCCAGGGTACTGAAGAGTCATTAGAGTCCCCCACAGACAGTTTCCCAAGTTCGGGCGAAACGTTGTAAAGGCCGTATGGTTTTATGGCAGGGTTCGGAAAATGTACGTGCGTTTACGCACGTGTCAGTTTTCGGGCAGATGATACTGGTCGGCTTTGGTTTAAGCCGGATCCGAGTATTATATTGAGTAGGTATAATATCTTTGTCTCAGTTGCATTTGTATTCGGTCGTAATACAAATGCGGGTATATTTATACAGTTTCGGGGTTATCCTGAAAGTCGTTTCAGGATCACTTTTGGAGTTGCCAGTTTCCAGTTTTCTATCAGCCGTCTTTTAACATTCTGTTAAAGACGGATTTATCTTTTCTTCAGATATGATGAGTCAGTATTCTAGAAGTTTCTAGATATGATGACTAGGATGGTGACTAGGCTAGTGACTCATCTTGACATTAATGGTTTCATTAAAAGCTTGATGAGGTGTATTTGTGAGTCATGCTTTAGGTTTAATGATTCTTGTTTTGGTTAAGATATTTCTTCATGATATGCTTCATCTTGTGGTCACCTCCCTTCTCCTACGGTCACCCCCCCACTCCTATAAGTGGCCGGCCCCCTTCCTCACTCTCTCACTTGATGGTTTTTCATTGGAAAAAAGATTATGATAGATTTGGGGTGTATGGAATTCACAGCTCATTTCATTCCATCACCCGATTTCCACGGCAACTTCATTAACCGATCGTCCACGGATTTGGACGAAGTGAGACAAAGTCATCTACTCATTCTCTACATCAATCTTGGTCGTCTATTTTAGCAAACTTGACGACCGAGTTGCCTCGAGTCAGAGGCGGGAGCCCGTTTAAAGAATTAGTGATGTGGTGCCACCTCGACGAGGATATCGGAGATCGACGAGATCGGAGCAGCCGCAACGGAGCGTGGGATGATGGTTAAAGAACGAAGGACTCGGATCGTTCGGTATAACCTTTCTGCACTCTTTACAGTTTGTTAGTTTAGCAATAATGGCAGATCCGGGTTAAAGTATACGATAGCGCCAGTTTAAAAGTTTTTGTTCCGCATTTGGCGTCTGTAGACTGCCGGGGCGCTAGCGTAGACTTACAGGGTCATCCTACGCGACGAAAGTTCGGGTACAATACCCCCTCGACTAAGTCTAAGTTCCGTAAGGTCATGCCTAAGTTCCGTATATATATAGACGCTCTAGGCTTCACATAGTCAAACTTAGACTCGAACCAACGTTAACCTAGCGCTCTGATACCAACTTTGTCATGACCCGAAATAGCCCGTGACTGGCACTTAAATCATATGAAGTCTACAGGACCCCATCTAATCCAACTAAGCCAAAAAGCCCAGAAATCTAAAACCATTTTAAGGAGTAAAAATAAAGAAAACTGGTTTTTAAGAAGTAGGAAAACATCATTTTAAAGTGGAGAAATCTTGTTTTAAAATAAAAGTTTTTAAATAACTAAGCCGAATATGCATTTTAAAAATCATATATCTTTTCTGAAAATTTCGGCAGAGTTTCCATTGTAAATACTGGCCCCGAACTGGGTACAACATAAATAATATATATGCAAGGATAAAAGGCATCCCTAAGAGGGAGCTAGCTCTTCGTCAATCGACGGTCACAACCACGCAAGCAATAATATACAACGCAGAAGGGCGAGGATCAAAACTCAAGGGAAAACTCAAATAGCATGAAAAGCGAATACTACCAAGCGCGACTCTAAGGTAGAAATAATACAACTGATTGTAATTCTTAAACAATATACATGTTTTGGTTGATGGAATTACTACATACAACTGAAATATACATGTACAATGGTGGTTCTTATACAAAGGAACCCACCTACCAAAGCAAGTCACCCATATGGAAGCAGTGTGCCAGAAAAGCCGCAATGAAACCTGTACGGCAAAACCTGCAAGAACTGTGGCATAACGAGGGTGAGTTGCCAACTCATGAATAGAAGATATCTACAAGTAGAAATCGTATGATGACCTAATCCTAGGTCAATACGATCAGATATATATAAACCTCAAATAATATACGTCTGAAGCATGATAAGGTGGCAGTATGTCATCTAAACATGTATGTAGTGCCAAGTAATCGTGCCAGTGCCTCAGGTAATAACAAGTCATAAATATAAGGTATGATCAATGTCGACTATGTCATTAAGTCTATAAGTATGTGGATATCATCCAACTATATGATCAATGTCATCAATGTCAAGTATATAAGTGGATCCCGCCCACATGTCACCCAATGACAATAAGCATCATGCATGTAAATATCATAAGCATATGCATGGAAGTACGAGGATATAATCCAAATCATGGAACCGGAGTGCCCAGCATCGACACTCGAAAACATCATGAAAACTGTGCCCAGCATCGGCACTTAAATCCTCATATATCGGGCATCCGTCAGTCCGGGTCATCCCCTCATATATCGGGCATTCGTCAGTCCGGGTCAGCAGACGGGCTCTGTCTGCGGTATCGGCCCTCGGCCCCGGCAGTACGAGTCGTCCCGTATCCATCTATCGACTCTGGTCAGTATCCTCCGGATAACCGTCAGGTCCAACCAATCACCGGTAGGTAGTAGTCCCTCTACCAGGCTCACCGTCTACTACACAGCGATCCGTTCTCGCCCCGGGGTACCATACCGGGTCCACCATGTACCCGCAATCGGTCTCATCCGCCTCCTCGAATCGGGTTTCACATGTCGCTCTCAGCACCGAGAAAACACATGGTGGACGCACTGAAATATCATATCAAGGGTAACCGGGTTTTTAAAACAATTACATAATCTCTTTTGAAATACCCATGGTTCCCAAATCCAGAAATATCACGGAAAACAACATATCTCAATGCGTATAATCAAAGCATGATGTATGCGACATGTAAAAGAAATGTAGGCATATCAGAAAGTCATGCAACATGGAATAGTAATGTGCACATGTCGAGGGAAACCGCTCTTTTAAAATGAATCAATTTTAAAGAGTATCTTGCGGTTCCCAAATCTCTAATCAAGACAGAATCATCTATGTATGTGTATAGGTATATGTGTACAATATGCCATGCAAGAATCATATCATGAATGCAACAGTACTACAATGTAGTGGCATGGCAATTATCGATGATGAAGTGTGTGAGCCGGCAAATAGTGTACGTGGAACATATGCATCATCGATAATGGTGCTGGTGTCCTAACAGCATGATGGTAATATAGCAATAACACATGAAATGCGATGCGAATAGCAATGAAAATGCGGAATCGAATAAATCAACGCAACCGTGAAGAGTTTATATCAATATGTATATGTCATGCAATTGTGCCATTTGAAATAAGACAAATCGGGGTTTTTAGTAAAATAAGGGCTACGGTGTTTTTGAGAAAGATACATCCTTTGAAAATACCCGTAGAATCCCTTTACTTGTTTTTAAGATATTTCTGATTCGTTAGTTTTTGAAATAGGTATGACTCGGGTCTAGTCTAACACATCCTTTGCAGACTACAGATCTAAGTATCAAGTCAATCGGGTGGGGTATGGAAACCACCTAAATCTTAGTCGATATATATATATATATAATAGTCAGTGATCCCGCCTCAATAGTATCACGTACGATACAGTATATCTTATGACGTCCTCGAGTCATGAGTGCGGAACTATCATCAATATAAAGCTCGTACGGTAAATCGTCGTACGACATCCCAATAGCTGGGTACGGGTCAATATCACCATTGTCTTATCAATTATCTGGTATCCTTATCATCATATCACATGACCTGGGGTACAGATCTAAATCTAGTACAAATCGATACCATCTATATAAATATAAGTGCGTGTGTGAAACACACGTCTATAGGCCCGCTAAAGATCACTTGTCGTATCCCAAATACGAATCACATCATATCACCGATCCTGTGGCACTATGCCCAATGTCATTGACTCATCTCTAAACATCATCCACTATCCTCATCATCAGTGCATAAGTATAGCAATAAGTACGTGCGTGCGTGTGGGTGTAAACCTGTTCTAGGGTTCGCGACTAGAAACTACACTAGTTTACCTCTAAACCTAATCTATCTATAGTACACATAACACATCACAAATATCCATGACACTATAAGCTATCATGAGTATATATGTATGCTATACTAATATCGGACTGCGGGGGTGCTATACGCCATCCACCCGACTTCTCCCCGTAGATATAAATCTACTCACCTGTATCCTGCGTATCGGTGTCGATGTCGCCTTCATCTTCTGCATCGCCTCGGATCGTCGCTGGGGTACCTACACATATCACACGTATCACATCGCATTAAAACTAAATCGAAACTTAAAATGACACGCGAAAACCAACACAATACGCTAAAAGGCCTATAGGTTAGAACCTATGGTTAGCCTTCACAAAACATTCCGAAATCACTCGATATAGACGTACAAACGTCACACGATCGAGATAACGCACAAATAACAAAATTTGGAAATCAAAATACGCAAAACCAAAACTAAATTCAAAGCAGCAACCCAAGAAAATGATCCCAGATTTCGTCTCAGGTGAAAACAAAGCGAGCAAACAAGTCTAGGGCAATGTATATGGTATAGGTGAGCTACTGAACTAACCTAGACTCCTACCTTCACCTAGTGGCCGAGCTGTTAGTTGTATGTATGCCCTAGAGGCCAGTATTGTACAGATGATGTATATTATATTAGATACTTGGACATATATAAAGAGGACTTTCTTGCTCGATATGATAGTATGCTATCTGGTTGCTCTTTATCTTAACACGTATACTTGTCTCTTTATACTGTCTGATGGCTACATGTTGATAAAGCCCTTAGGATGTGTACTTGACTACCTGGACTATGATGCGGATAGTACTAGTGGGGACATGGTAGTCCATAAGTACATCCTTCAAGGTCCCTAGTCGAGGGTGTATTGAGACAGGGCATCGATATACCAGAGTAGACTAGCGTATACGCTTCTCGACACATGAGATGGGCAATGGATGTGTTGGAGATAGTGCCCTCAAAGTCAATTATTGGATCGCAGGTACGTGATTGCAATGATTGAGGCAGGACCTATACCGATATAACAGTCTTGCTCGAGATGATAGTATGCTATCTGGTTTGTCTTTATCATCGTATACATGCTTTAGTTCACTATTGCATGATGATAGAGCCCATAGGATTCTTGCTTGACTACCAGCAGTATGATGGCGATCATATACGTGGGAGCTGGGGTCTGTAAGCACATCCTTAAAAGTGACCCTAGCCGTGGGAGTTTCGAGACAGGGCATCGATACTCCAGAGTAGACTAGTGTATACAGTCGAGACCCTGACGAGGGGCGGTGGCCGGTCTCACAAGCCACTGGTGTTAGTTGGATCACCTAAGATGTATACAGGTGCTCATTAGGTTATGAGTACACTGGACATAACTCGCCGGGAACCATTATACATATCGTCAGATAGCAGTTCCCTGGTGACATGTGTACAGGTTAGTTCATCGACCTGAGATCGTCATTTTTCGCGTGTGAGTTCCCATTGTGCTTAGATTACTACCCTACCATGCTCAAAGGAGTTGTGCAAACAGGTTTTAGTTGGGTACGGTCCCGAGCCACATTGGAGGCAAGTTAACGGATCGTCGGGGATTCGCCTCTCCCGGTATTGGGGGTTGATGTCACGTAGTGCACGGGTGGGCATCACTAGGAATCCTCAACCGAGGTAGTGGAGAATTACTGATTTGGATCAGTAGTTTCTCAGGTGGTGATGGGCTTCATGCCGACACGATTTATCGTGTTATTAGGGGTCTGACTTTATCTACCCCCTAGACTCGATATGCGATACTCTTTAGACGAATGGACCGGACTGTATATACATTGTCACTGTCAGGCTCAGTAGGGTTTATAGATGAGTTCGCTCATCAGCTTCCCTTCCAATCAATACATAGGCAAACCGTTACGTACAGCTTGTACCTCTGACGTGCTAGAGATTATACCCAGTGCCAGTGTGTTGATGAGTCATTAGAGTCCCCCACAGACACTTTCCCAAGTTCAGGCGAAACATTGTAGAGGCTGTATGGTGATATGGCAAGGTTCGGAAAAAGCACATGCGTTTTCGCACGTGTCGTTTTTCGGGCAGATAATACTAGCTGGCTTTGGTTTAAGCCAGAACCCAGTATTATACCATATAGATATAATATCTTTGTCTCAGTTGCATTTGTATTCGGTCGTAATGAAAAAGTGGGTATGTTTATACTGATACGGGGTTATCCTGAAATTCGTTTCAGGATCACTTTTTGAAGTTGCCAGTTTCCAGTTTTATATCAGCCGTATTTTGACATTCGGTTAAAATGCGGATTTATCTTTTCTTGATGAGGCGAGTCAGTGTTCTAGAAGGTTCTAGAGAGGGTGACAAGGCTAGTGAGTCATTAGTGCATTAATGGAGCAATTAATGCTTGATGACTAATGGTTAAGGTTCAATGTATGCATTGATTGCATTCATACTAGGTGTATTTGTGACTCATTATTTCTTTCATAATCTTTTTCTTGTGGTCACCACTCCCTCCTCCTACACTCACCCCCACCTCCTATAAGTGGCCGGCCAACCCCGTTGAGGTTTAATAATGGTTACTAGAAAAAGATTGGTATTAATTTGGACTCATGGAAATTAGATAAGCCTCATTTCTCATTTCACCCGATTCCAAAAGGCAACTTCATTAACCGTTCGTCCATAGCCTTGGACGTAACGAGACAAAGTGTTCTACTCATTTTCTACTTCATCTTGGTCGTCTCTTTTAGCAAATTTGACGATCGAGTTGCCTTGGTTCAGAGGCGGGAGCCCGTTTAAAGATCCGTCGACGTGGTGCCACCTGGACGACGAGACTGGAGATTCAGGAGATCGGAGCAGTCGGAACAAAGCATGGGATAATGGTTGAAGACTGAAGGACTCGGATCATTCGGTATAACATTTCTACCCATTTGTAATTTGTTAGTTTAGCTTTAATGGCAGATCCGGGTTACGGTACACGATAGCGCCAGTTTGTAAAAAGTTTTTGTTCCGCATTTGGCGTCTGTTAGACGGCCGGGGCGCTACCGTGGACTTACAGTAGTATCAGAGACTCACCATTAAGTTATACTAACTTATGCTAACGCGTTTAAAATATCGATCGAACCTAATTTAGAAAAACACAATTTTCAAGTGCTAGACTTTCTGTCGATTTTAAACAGCGTCTAAAAATTATTTTACATATTGCAGAAGACTAAGCATGATAATATAAGAAATCTGAAAAATTATGGGCACGTGATCCCATAACACCACCGCGGAACCGCGACGCTTCTATGGGAACAGTGCACCATCTTTTTCCAGCGAGCTTATTTATGGAAATTGTGGGTTTTTGTATAGTTCTTTTGGGCCCAGATTTTGTTACTGTACAGCAGATGTATGTGGGGCCCACTTCGGGAAATTTGGTCGATCGAAATTTTAAATTTGTTAGTATGCAGTATTTACATTATATCTCCGACCGGGAATGTCATTTGATCGGTAAACCGCGTATGATTGCTATAGTTCTTTTAGACGGGTTTGCGAACGTGACATTCGCGTTGATGTTCTGTGTTGTGCTGTATTGTTGCGGATATGTCGTGGTGGATAGCAGGGTGCAACGATAGTGCAGTTTGGATTTATTTGTACATTTGATATTGCGGGACGAGCGTCCAACATGTGGACTGCTGTCACTGCCTGTTTGTATAATATTCTTTTTGGGCACGACCGGGTCGAGGTCGATGTACCTGTTGTACATATTTTATTTTCTGTACTAGGTTTATCCCGCGAAGGAGTGCATGGATAGCCGGGTTCTGGTGGGCAACGGGTCCGTATCTCATGGCTTTGAGAGGCAAATGGACCTTACTCTAGAATTGCCAGACTATTCGCCGCACTCGTAGGGGGTACATGTTGACCCAAGGAGGGGTGCTCAATTTACCGGATTCCGTGAAGTGCCGGGTGTTCCATTCACTATGCTGTGGGGACTACCTCGCTTCAGGTTTTGGCGGGTAACTTGCCGTACCCGTAGGGGTCTAGGTTTCATTGCACAGGCTATCCACACGACCAGGGGAACGTCGGGTTTCAGTAGCGGCTCTATGAAACCCGGGGATCCCAGATTATCTGTATTGTTCTGTGATGCTTATTACTTTTCTGTAATGTTGCATATTATCACGCCTGGAGCGATTATTGTATATTGGTATATATACTATTAGATGTTGTATATGTTTTACACCCGCGCTAGTCCAGCGCCCGCTCTGTCGTTAGTTAAGTAACCTAACGGGTGATGACGGGACCCGGTGGCGAATGTGGATGGCATATACAGACATTTTATTTTCGTTCTTTTCTGGTGTGATTGATTGATGGGACTGCATTGATTCTTATCAATGCAAGGATAAAACAAACCTATTTTTGATGTTGTTGGAACAAATTTTAAAAAGGTGTTATTACAAAGACGTTTCCTTTTGCTTTGCACAGCGATATTCAGTTAGAATATCCTGCACCTCATTCGACGAGGCAAGGGTCGAGATCCCTTCACCGGGAGTGAACCCTTGGGCAGAAGTTTACGTCAGGGTAATAATTTCAATATAGTCGATTACAAGTTGCTTTGCATCGTGGTATTCAGTTGGAATATCCTGCACCTCATTCCACGAGGAAAGAGCCGAGATCCCTTCACCGGGAGAGACCTCTTTAGCAAAACTTTTTCGTCACTATATTTTTATAAAAGCTATGAGTTTCCTTCAACGAGATCAAGTTCATTACGTTAAAGGTTTTTCGCCAAAAACCAGTCGTAGCCCTCCGTCGTATCTTAT
The DNA here is from genome assembly GCA_030015575.1 of Agapanthus africanus. NCBI lineage: Eukaryota > Viridiplantae > Streptophyta > Magnoliopsida > Asparagales > Amaryllidaceae > Agapanthus > Agapanthus africanus. The sequence goes on from JASDDO010000022.1 coordinate 282,309,459, forward strand.
GGATGGTCAGTAGTATTCAATCTATGTTTGTTGACTTTCGCCAAGGCATAGTGCTTGGTAGCTGCCGGGGTATTCATTTGTAGCATAGATAGATGTTTTGGTTTGGGACAGTCGTATTACCTTGTTGGCTTTCGTCAAGGGTATGTACAGGTGGGTTCAAATTAACCTGGACAATGGCGGGCAGAACTTGACATGTGACTTAAGATTTGTTGGCTTTCGTCAAGGTCATAAGAGCATGGGGGAAAATCACATCGGGAGTTTCAAACATACATGAAACTTGCCAGATATGCGCATACCTTCTGGAGTGTGATAACTTGAGTGGCTTCTATCAAGTTATCATGCGATGAGAGTTGGATCCCGATTTCCACTGATGAGTTCATTTACTCTTCGGGTGATCCCGACTAATTCTTCTTTCAGGTTTGGAGGAGAATTTGAGATAACAGTGGGAGGTTTCCTGATTAGATAAAGTGATAACCATTCTGATCTAGGATAGAGTGCACGCAGAGTGTTTCTTTTCTCTCTTTCTTTGGCAGTGACCTTTGACCGACCCTAGACTATGACTCAGTGACCAAGTTGACCGAACCTTCTTAAAATACTGGCTTTTGGATTGTCCAAGTTGCATAACTCATTGCCGCTCCTTCTTTTACCCTTTGCATTTCTTAGAACACCCTGTATTACTACGGATATCCACTTCCATTGGATAGATCCATCATATGGTTATATACGAACTCGAAGGGATTTCTTCGAGGATGGATCCAGGTTCAGGAGAAAAAGAATTAGTTTATTCAGTTGTCTTTTGTTATCACCTTCTCTCAGATTGTGAGGGCTCCTTAGTTTAGGAGTGTACACCTATTACGCTTATTGGATAGTCTTATTCCAAACCATAGGCAGGTGCCGAAAGGTAGGGAATGAAGAAAACCAATTAGCCTAAGTAGGGTGTCCAGAAGGTAATAAGTAAAGACAAAATAAAGGGATTAGAAAGAGGGCAAAGTAAATTGCGACTGTTATCATTCACGACCAAACCGCGTACTTCATCGCCACTACTATTTCACCTTTGATTTTTTCCCAGTTCGGGAGAAATAGAATAAGGTATTATTCAGATTGTCATTTATCATCACCTTCTCTCAAGATACGAGTACTCCTAGGTTGAGGAGGGTACACCTATTATGCTTACTGGATAGTCTTCTTCCAAACCATAGGCTGGTGCCAAACGGTAGGGAAGAAAGAAAACCATTTAGCCTAACGATGGTGTACAGAAGGTAATGAATAAAGACAAATAAAGGGATTTGGAGAGATGGCAAAGAAATATACGGTTATAGTCATGAATTGGTTTATGGAAGAGGCATTACTAGAATACCAGGATACCCCTACAAAACATTTTCATGTTTTAGTTACACTGTGTATTGTTAAAGGAAAACTGATTTCCCGATTAGATACTTACTCCAAAGTATGTATTTACCAGGTTACTTTCTCATATCTGTATGGATTTTTACAGAAGATGAGTGGGAGTAAGCTATTGGGAATTAGGAGATCATCCTCATTATATCGGAATTCGTTGTAATTGGTGATATTTGAGGAAATCACCTGGGTACAGTTTTCAACCTACGATGCACAGGTTTTGAGTTATTCAGCTCAGCGGACTTATACAGAGTATTGTATGTTGTCTAGTGTCCGTCAGGATAGAGGGGTAGGTCCTCGTACTATGTTCTGTTTACTTGTGACTTCTCTAGTTTTTAGACAAGTGTTTCGTAGAAATACAATGTCTGAGTTATGAGAAGTTTTGAGTATAAGAATAAAGTAGAGAACCGGATATCGCAAGTATCGGGATTCTTCAGAGAGATCGAAGATGTAGATTCTTGTGATTGGTATTCTGTTGATAGTAATGGTTTTGAGAAACTTGTTTCTCTTTCAGGTTACTCATAATTGGATGGATTCCTAAGTTGAGTAATGTTGATTAGCCTCTCTCCATTCAGTTGATATGCACTGGAAACAGCTGCATGATTTGAATCTGGTTCTAAATTAAATTAGTGCCTCTGTTTCTATATTGGATATAGAATGGTTCATATCTTAACGATATTAAGGCAAGGGGAGTTGTCTAGCTTATGCTTAAAACCAGACACTGGATAACTCAAGGCACGTTTCTGTAATGGCAGTTTATGGGTTGACCCTGGCTTTGACGAGGGTTGACATTTCTACCATCTGGAAGATCAATAGTGATATTGTTCTTGACTCGCCACAGTTTTAGTAAAAAGGATTTTTTCAGAAAACAGTAGTGGAGTAAGGTAGAACTGGAAGTGATTCCAGAACCGCAAACGATTACGAAAAATTTAATAGGACCTTTATATTCAATCAGGTTTGACATTCCAATAGCCACTCCACAGATATGGTGGGTAACCTCAGACACCCGAGAGGTACTCCGGTAGCCTCAAGGACGGTAACAGGGAGGTTCTTGTTTACACAGACTTGACACTACTATTGTTCCAGGCTATGAGACCCGGCAAGAGGATAAGTATAACGTCGTTCTAAACTAGCTTTAGAAGTGTACGTAGATATTATTCTGCCAGAGGGTTGTCGTAGTCAGCGGGAGCAGCGGAAGCATAGTGGACAAGAAGCTTATATCTATTTATAGGCTTGAGCAGATATAGTGGAGATAAGATCATCTAATTTTGATGTGACAGTCATGGGTTGACTTCATCAGAATAGGGGATGGATCTGTCGAGAAGGTAGTAGGGTGTGATGTCCTGGTATTTGGATGACATACACAGAGTATGAAGTAAAATTCCTATACTACGATCGGTTGTACTTTGGTCGTCACACAGTTGTTTGACATTTTGGTTACTAGATCTATGGTTTTAGATCTAGATTTGGGTAGTTTCCCAATATGGGTATTTTGACAGTATTCTAATAGTATTTTAGAATAGATGACTCCTGGCATGGTGGTGTACCTACAGGTGATAGAGTCACCATCTCTAAAGGTGTCTTACGGACTAAAGGGGAGATGGATGTGCATGATTGGCAGATCACTTGCTTAGGCAATTGGGTCAATCGTGAGATGTCAAGTATCACACTAGATGTTGTTTTTGCACTAGATGCAATAAGTTTGTATTAATCCAATCCTGAAGAAACATAAGGAAGCTGTTTTAGAACATAAGTGCATGTTCTACGGATTTGATGACGGCAGCCTCCTTCGGGAGACAGTTATCATTCCAGGCTTCAGAGGTGACATGGATGACAGAGTTATAGTCTTCCCTCTGACGAGGGACAGTATTATGGACAGACGGTCCAAGAGGATATTGTGGGAGGCATGATGCTGGATACTGATTAGGTTCAGTTATCGATACAGTCTAAGAAGTGTGGATTTGGAGTTCATTTATGAACTAGGTCCCATCAGATATCCAGACATATTCTAAGACAGGTATTACCCGATTCGGGAGATGGCTTTCTCCGCGAACTTGAGATTAAGAGAGACATAGAAAGAAACATCAGGGCGGATCCACTCACTGAGGTTATTCCTCGAACACAAGAGTTTTACAAACTAGCTTTGTGAAACTGATTAGTAGAGGAGTTGGATGTTCGGTATCACACGGGCTGTGAGTATGCGACATCGCAATAATTAGCCTTGAGTGCAAGTGGGAGATTGTTGGAGATAGTGCCCTCAAAGTCAATTATTGGATCGCAGGTACGTGATTGCAATGATTGAGGCAGGACCTATACCGATATAACAGTCTTGCTCGAGATGATAGTATGCTATATGGTTTGTCTTTATCATCGTATACATGCTTTAGTTCATTATTGCATGATGATAGAGCCCATAGGATTCTTGCTTGACTACCAGCAGTATGATGGCGATCATATACGTGGGAGCTGGGGTCTGTAAGCACATCATTAAAAGTGTCCCTAGTCGTGGGAGTTTCGAGACAGGGCATCGATACTCCAGAATAGACTAGTGTATACAGTCGACACCCCGACGAGGGGCGGTGGCCGGTCTCACAACCCACTGGTGTCAGTTGGATCACCTAAGATGTATACAGGTGCTCATTAGGTTATGAGTACACCGGACAGGACTCGCCGGGAACCTGCTAGTTGGTATTATACATATCTTCAGATAGCAGTTCCCTGGTGACATGTGTACAGGTTAGTTCATCGACCTGAGATCGTCATTTGTCTCGTGTGAGTTCCCACTGTGCTTAGATTACTACCCTACCATGCTCAAAGGAGTTGTGCAAACAGGTTTTAGTTGGGTACAGTCCTGAGCCACATTGGAGGCAAGTGAGCGGATTGTCGGGGATTCGTCTCTCTCGGTATTGGGGGTTGATGTCGCGCAGTGCACGGGTGGCCATCACTAGGAATCCTCGGCCGAGGTAGTAGAGAATTACTGATTTGGATCAGTAGTTTCTCAGGTGGTGATGGGCTTCATGCCGACACGATTTATCGTGTTATTAGGGGTCTGACTTTATCCACCCCCCTAGACTCGATATGCGATACTCTTTAGACGAATGGACCGGACTGTATATACATTGTCACTGTCAGGCTCAGTAGGGTTTATAGATGAGTTCGCTCGTCAGCTTCCCTTCCAATCAATACATAGGCAAACCATTACGTACAGCTTGTATCTCTGACGTGCTAGAGGTTATACCCAGTGCCAATGTGTTGATGAGTCATTAGAGTCCCCCATAGACACTTTCCCAAGTTCGTGCGAAATGTTGTTGAGGCCGTATGGTAATATGGCAAGGTTCGGAAAAAGCACGTGCGTTTTCGCACGTGTCGTTTTTCGGGCAGATAATACTGGCAGGCTTTGGTTTAAGCCGGAACCCAGTATTATACTGTGTAGATATAATATCTTTGTCTCAGTTGCATTTGTATTCGGTCGTAATGCAAAAGTGGGCATGTTTATACTGATACGTGGTTATCCTGAAATTTGTTTCAGGATCACTTTTGGAAGTTGTCAGTTTCCAGTTTTCTATCAGTCGTATTTTGACATTCGGTTAAAATGCGGATTTATCTTTTCTTGATGAGGTGAGTGAGTGTTCTAGAAGGTTCTAGAGAGGCTGACAAGGCTAGTGAGTCATTAGTGCATTAATGGAGCAATTAATGCTTGATGACTAAGGGTTAAGGTTCAATGTATGCATTGATTGCATTCATACTAGGTGTATTTGTGACTCATTGTTTCTTTCATGATCTTTTGCTTGTGGTCACCACTGCCTCCTCCTACACTCACCCCCACCTCCTATAAGTGGCCGGCCACCCCCGTTGAGGTTTAATAATGGTCGCTAGAAAAAGATTGGTATTAATTTGGACTCATGGAAATTAGATAAGCCTCATTTCTCATTTCATCCGATTCCAAAAGGCAACTTCATTAACCGTTCGTCCATAGCCTTGGACGTAACGAGACAAAGTGTTCTACTCATTCTCTACTTCATCTTGGTCGTCTCCTTTAGCAAATTTGACGATCAAGTTGCCTCGGTTCAGAGGCGGGAGCCCGTTTAAAGATCCGTCGACGTGGTGCCACCTGGACGACGAGACTGGAGATTCAGGAGATCGGAGCAGCCGCAACAAAACATGGGATGATGGTTGAAGACTGAAGGACTCGGATCATTCGGTATAACATTTCTATCCATTTGTAATTTGTTAGTTTAGCTTTAATGGCAGATCCGGGTTACGGTACACGATAGCGCCAGTTTGTGAAAAGTTTTTGTTCCGCATTTGGCGTCTGTTAGACGGCCGGGGCGCTACCATGAACTTACAGGATGATCCCATATCCATTGGTGTTTGACATCAGAGATGGTATGCGGGTGCTCAGTGGAGACTGGGTACACTGGACGAACTCGCCGAGAACTCCCAGATGGTATTATACCTTACGTCAGATGGCAGTTCTCTAGTGACACTTGTGCAGGTTAGTCTGTAGACCCGAGATCGTCATAGAGTCTTGTGTGATTTCCACTGTGCTTTGATTTCCACCTTACCACGTCCATGAGGGCGTGCAAAGCGGTGGTTTTTGGGTACAGTCCCGAGTCACATGGAGGCAATAAGCCATAGGAGGGGTTTCGTCTCTCCCGGTATTGGGGGTTGACGTTGCGCTGCGCTCGATTGGCCGTAACTGGGAAGTCCCTGGCCAGGGCTGATTAGAGATTTGCTGGTAAGTGTTACCAGTAGTTTCTCGACCCGTTATGAGTCTCACATCGGCACGACTTATCGGTTATTGGGGTCCGACGTTTACCACCCCTAGACTTGATATGCGACATATCAGACGAGGAGACCGGACTGTACGGGAAGTGTTACCGGCAAGCTTTTACAGGAGTTGGAGCGGGCTTGCTTGATGATCTTCTGATCGCTCAATACCCGGGTGGCCGTTACGTTCAGCTAGTACCGCTGACGGCTTGTGGGTGCTTGATGTGATCATCACCTACTGCCAGCGTATTGACGAGTCTTTAGAGTCCTACACAGTGGTTTTACTTGCTCAGGCAAAACGAAATAGGAGCGCATATGTGATATGTGCGAGACCGAGAATAAATGCGTGTATGTGATACCGTATTCTATTCTCGCGACTTTTTGTATCGGTCGGTTATATATGATATAGCCGGGTTATCGAATCGAGTGTTGATTCGATAAGTCGATACAATGGATGTTAGCCGGTTATATGAGATATCACCAGATTATTAAGTCAAGTGTTGATTTAATAATTAAGTGTATAATTGTATATTAGATATACTAATTTACACTTGCTAACACTTGTTCACTTTACGGTTTTTCTCACATGTGAACACTTGTATGTATATATATATGTGTGATATATATATAAAAGTGTTTTCTTTTGTATCATGGTTGATGATACACTAGACTTAGGTGTATGAGACTTACACCATGCTATATATTATGTTGGGTTTTTATATTTGAAGTAATTACAAAATTAAGTGGAGGATTAGATCAATGCATGAAGCTTGTGGAAGCTTATGGATGCATTGACTAAGTCCACTTGAGTTTGTTTTTACCATAGATATTTCTTAACCCAACCATAAGTGTTAGCTATGGTTATGGCTCTACAAGAGTTAGTATATGATACTCACTCACCATGGTTAGATTTCACACTTGATCATTATCCTCATCTCTTTCTTTTCTTCTTCTTCTTCATTGTGAAAAGGAAAAAAGAAAACTAGGGTTTGATCCAAAGTGAGAAAGAGTGTGAGAAATAAAATTCTAAAGAGAACCCACTTTCTATTTCTCCATCCACTACTAGACTAGCACTTTAGTTTAGGGTGTTTGCTTCACTAATTCTCAAGTTAGTGAAGTAGAAGCTTGAGTTGGCATCCCCTCGACGTAGATCATCTTCGGCCTCGGAGACCTCAAGCAAGGTCGCATCCTTCGCGTCGTGAAGCCATGCAAGAGCCCGGGAGAACTTTGATCGCAGCGAAGGGACTTCAACAAGGAGCTAAAGGAGTGAAGGACCGATCTACAAAGGTTGTATTTCGTGTTCCCTTAGAAGTTAAAGTTGTTTACTTGCTTTTGATTCGCCTAAACTCTAGTATAAGATCTTGCTTAGGGTTTTTAGGCACATAATTTTTTAAACGGACATGGTCGATGCCTTGTAGAGCCTTGTTAGTGTGCCTAGTAACCCTACAGTAGTATCAGAGCTTAGCTAGAGTATTAGACGATGCGTTAACGAAGTTAAAACTCCGAACGAACCCGAATACGACAAAACGACCCCCTCTCTGGACAATTTTTAAAATCTGGGATTTTTGTGAATTAAAAATATCTAAAAAAATCAGCAGGGTTTTATAAGAATTATTGTGCAAAACGTGGACATGAATCGTACAGTTGACCATGGTTCCGCGGCAAATACCTGCTTGTGCCGCGGAACCGCGGCAGTATGGTGACCTTTGGATCCTCTGTTTTCACAGTAATTCTATATTCTGTGATTGGTATTTTCTGGGTATTTTTAATTTGACTCAAGTGTTGAGTATTCAGGGGTTCATTTTGTAATCGTCGATTCGATCGGAGAATTTTATTTTGTTTTGTTATTCCGGATAATTTAGAAAGTATTAAAATGTTCGAACGGATATCCTTAACTCAATTTTTCCCGGCACGAAAAACATTCAAGTGTTGAATTTTTCTCGTGTTTAAATCTTTCGAAAATACGTGCATGTGACGCGATGGACCCTCTAGAAGACAACAAACCTTAACTCGATTATGTGACCGTCTTGAACTGCCCTTTGAACCTTAGGGTTTGGGGCAGTACGGCGTGCCACATGTGAGGCGTTGGCTTGACCCTTCTACGGCTGGACCGTTGCTACTGTGACGCATTCTGGAATTTTTGAACTCCGCTCAAGTGTTGAGCTATTTAGGAAATCTTGGGTATTTGATTATTCGATTCGAAAGTTTAATACTGTCTATTTATCTGGAATGTGATACAATATGTGCAATTCATACAGTTAGGCATGAAATGCGAAATATGTGATATTTCGGATTTACGATTTCTAAAGAGATTGTGGATTCCAAATGTTGTAGTTTTACACTTTCTTTTCTGCGACCGTAAGTGTAATATGTGATATCGCCGGTTTCGTTGCTATATGTCAACGACAATTAGGATGCGCATATTTACTTACGTTGATGACATGTGATGTTCTGTGTTGCTGGATATGTTATATTGGATCGTCGCGTTCTGAATAGCCGGGGTTTTTTATGTGAGATGAGAGTTTTTATTTTCATTCATGTAAAATTTAAATGTATGTAATATTCTTTTATTGGGGCACTTCCGGGTCGAGGTTGATGTCACCATTTGTATATTATTTACTTTTCCGCACTAGGATAGACCCAAGGAGGGGAGCACAAGTAACCGGGTTCTAGGGTCTAGTGGGAGACCAACTCGAGGAGTCGAGTCCCGGTCTCTTAACCCTAGAATTGGAAGGGTTGCTTGCCGCTCTCGTAGGGGCCTAGGGGTGTGGGTTTGGCTATTCATCGCGACCGTGGAATCCGTGTTTTATAGAGACTCAAAATAAAACACGGACGTCCTAGTATATGCAATGTTTCATATGTTTCTTCTGCTGCGATATCTGTGATGTGATCATATGATGTTCTGTGATAAATACTGTATATAGTATATATGATATATTATATAGGCGTTACTTATGTTTTACACCCGCGCTAGCCCTGCCCTGCTCTGCCGTTAGTTACTTGACCTAACGGTGCACGAGGGGACATCGAGGCGAATGCGGATGGCATAAGTGTACGTCGTATTTATCTGTGATGTTTAGGTGAGTTAAATGATGTGACTTCATTAATGTGATTAATGAAAGAAAAGAAACCTAAAAGATGTTGTAAAATCAAATTTTTATAATAAAAAGGTAGCTACAGTTTTGCTTTGCATAGCGGTATATATGATAGACCCTGCACCTTATTCGATGGCGAAAGAGCCGAGATCCCTTCACCGGGAGTTACCTCTTTAGCAAAACTGGCAGATGCTACAACACTCGGTTTGACTTTTGACTGCTTTTAGAGTTTTTCTTTGCATAGCGATATATATGATATGTCATGCACCTTATTCGATGAGGAAAGAGCCGAGATCCCTTCACCGGGAGTGACCTCTTTAGCAAAACTAATAAAAGCCTCAAAATCACTCCATTTCAAAACTTCACTCGATTCTACAACGATATCAAGTTCATTAAGCAATAGGTTTTCAGAAAAACCTACGTAGCCCTCCGTCAATTCAGATAAGTAATATTTAGTATTCGTGCTGCGGTAGTTTGGCATGCGTCAAGGCGTAGTGTACGGTAGATGATTATTACTTATCTGTAGCATGAGATGCGATTGGATTAGGGTATTCGTACGGCGTTGTTTGCCATGCGTCAAGGGTCGTACGGGTGGGTTTAATTCAATCACGAATTGTACGGGTTGAACTTGACTAGCGGACTATGGGTTGTTTGGCATGCGTCTAGGTCATAGCACTCTAGGGGCAAAATATTATCGGGAATTTCAAGTGTTGAAATTTGCAATGAGATTGCATACCTTCTATGAGATAGTTGGATCCCGATACCCACTGCGAGTAATTGTTACTCCTGGGAGAGTTTTACACAGGACAATTAGCCGATCAAGTAGGTGTCTAGAAAGGTGTCAACGGGGTTATGCCTCTGGGAAAACGAGGTTTACTTTAATTAGATCCGTGCGAAAGCATGGGGGACCTCCCTCAAAGTACCGACACTGGCCTGGCTGAAAGATTGGTGAAGTTGTTGGGTGTAATTAATCCCGGCTAGTCTTTCCTTTTAGGGTTTGAAGGAAGATTTGATAAAAAAAACAGTGGGAGCCATCCTGATTAGATAAAATAATAACCAATCTGATCTTGCAAGAGCTTACGCTAAAGTGTTTTCTTCTTTCTCTCTCCAGGTAGCGATCATATCATGCCTTAATAAAGATAATAATATGGATGTATTGACCAAACCCGCATATTATACTATGCAGGGGAACGTTGGACCCGTTTTATCTTATAAGTGTTATAAGACTGAACAGGAAACAGGAGAATATCTGGATTCTCACGCCGCCCAAACGGAGAATATGCATGTTGATGCACCTTCTTCGGGTGTGTTAGTCATTGATAACCGTTTCTCAGTTCACCCTACGTCCTGGGTATTAGATACCGGATCAGGATCCCACATATGTAAATTGTTACATGGGCTACGGAAAGGTAGAGAACTAAGAAAAGGTGATCATTCCGTTCAAGTAGGGAATGGTGCAAGTATTGCAGCCAAAGCAGTTGGCGAATATCACCTTATATTACCAATTCGTAATACACTGATTCTGAATGAGTGCTATTATATACCAAACATGATGTGCAACATTATATCAGTTTCTTTACTGAGTAAAGAAGGATATAATTTTATAGTACAGGATAATGTTATGAACATCTTCCTAGAACAAAAGTTGATTGCATCAGGCTCGTTACATAATGGCATATTCATTCTCAATCAAAATACAGTCCTCAATTTACAAAACACACACAAGAGGAAGAGTTCAGAAATGAACGAATCCTTCTTGTGGCATTGTAGACTTAGTCATATCAATGCGACACGACTAGCTAAGTTACATAATGATGGATATTTGAATCCGTTCGAATTATCATCTTATGATACTTGTCATTCAGGTCTCAAAGGAAAAATGAACAAAGCTCCATTTACGGGACACGGAGAAAGAGTTACGGAACCTTTGGGGCTGATACATAGTGATGTATGCGGTCCCATGTCTACACACGCCAGGAACGGTTCTTCCAACTTCATTACATTCACTGACGATCTCTCATGATTCGGACATGTGTTCTTGATGAAACACAAGTCTGAAGCTTTTGAGAAATTCAGAGAATATAAGCACGGAGTAGAGAACCAAACGGGCAAAAGTATTAAAATCCTTCGATCTGATCGAGGAGGTGAATACTTGAGCAATGAATTCCTGGACTTCTTAAAAGAGAATGGGATTCTCTCTCAGCTGACTCCTCCATATACACCACAGCACAACGGTGTATCGGAACGGAGGAACCGCACCCTATTAGATATGGTGCGCTCAATGATGAGTACAGCTGAGTTACCTATTTCCTTCTGGAGATATGCGCTTCAGACAGCCATGGACCTATTGAATAGAGTTCCTACCAAATCTGTGCCTACCACTCCATATGAGATATGGAAATGGAAGAGACCACATCTTAATTACATTAAGATATGGGGTTGTCCAGCCTATGTCAAAAGACAAAATTCGGACAAACTCGAGGCAAGATCAGTCTTATGTAAGTTTATAGGATATCCCAAGAATTCACAAGGGTATATCTTCTACCATCCCGAGGAACAAAAGGTGTTTGTTTCTTGACATGCCACTTTCTTAGAAAAAGGTTTTCTTATGAAACAGATCAGTGGCATTGAGGTAGAACTGGAAGAGGTTCCAGCGACACAAACTTTAACAGAAGATTTGGTAGAACCAGAGGATTCAGTAGTACCCGACGAACCCCAGCCTCTCCGCCGATCTGGTAGGATTTCTCATCCACCTGAGAGATACTACGGTTTTCTCATTGATGGTGGAAGCGAGGATTGCATCATGGAGGATGATGACCCAACTAGCTTCGAGCAGGCCATCACGAGTGGGGACTCAGTGAAATGGCTGGATGCAATGCGGTCCGAGATGGAATCCATGTACACCAACAAAGTATGGACTTTAGAAGATACTCCTGAAGGGGTAAAACCCATTAGGTGCAAGTGGATCTTCAAGAAAAAACTTGGTGTAGATGGAAAAGTGGAGACTTTCAAAGCTAGACTTGTTTCAAAGGGTTTTGGTCAAAGACCAGGTGTGGACTTTGACGAAACTTTTTCTCCAGTGGCTATGCTTAAATCCATCCGGATCATGCTTGCCATCGCTGCATATCATGACTACGAAATCTGGCAAATGGATGTTAAGACCGCCTTTCTAAACGGTGATTTAGAAGAGTGCGTGTACATGACTCAGCCAGAGAGTTTCGTAGATAGTGGGAGCAGCGGGAAGGTGTGCAAGCTGCTTAAATCCATTTATGGATTAAAGCAAGCATCGCGGAGTTGGAACATCTGCTTTGACGTCGTTATCAAAGAGTTTGATTTCGTCAAAAACGTAGATGAACCTTGTATCTACAAGAAGGTAGCAGGGACTAAGGTTGTCTTCCTCGTATTGTACGTGGACGACATACTCCTGATAGGAAATGACATTCCTATGCTGCAATCGGTAAAGCTCTTCTTATCACAAAGATTCTCAATGAAAGATCTTGGTGATGCCTCCTGCATATTGGGGATTATGATCTATAGAGATAGATCTAAAAGGATATTGGGATTGTCCCAATCCAGGTACATTGACACCATACTAAAGAGATTTAGTATGGAAGAGTCCAAACGTGGGTTTTTACCCACGATCTCAGGGCTCACTCTCTCCAAAGAGATGTCTCCAAAGACTGATTTGGAGAGAGCTCGCATGCAAGGGATACCGTATGCTTCGGCAGTAGGCTCTATCATGTACGCGATGCTATGTACCAGACCCGATGTAGCATACTCACTAAGCGTAGTGAGTAGGTATCAAGCTGATCGTAGAGAGAGTCACTGGACAGCTGTGAAGAACATTCTCAAGTACTTGCGAAGGACTAAAGAGATGCTCTTGGTGTATGGTAACGGAGAACTCCAAGTGGAGTCCTTTACCGATTCAAGCTTCCAGAGTGATAAGGACGACTCTAAGTCGCAGTCGGGATTTGTCTTTACCCTTTACGGAGGGGCGGTTAGCTGGAAGAGTTCCAAGCAGGAAACCGTGGCAGACTCGACAATGGAGGCTGAATACATCGCTGCCGACGATGCTGCCAAAGTGGCTGTCTGGATCAAGAAGTTCATTACTGAACTTGGAGTGGTTCCATCCATTGAGCATCCAATACCTTTGTATTGCGATAACAATGGAGCGGTGGCTTTAGCCAAGGAACCCAGGTCCCATCAGCGATCCAGGCATATTCTGAGGCGGTATCACCTGATCTGGGAGATAGTTGATCACCAGGAGATCGAGGTCAGGAGGGTTGACACGAAGAACAACACAGCGGATCTACTCACGAAGACCATTCCCCAGATACAGTTTGAGAGACTCTTCGGGATACTCGGAATGCGATACTACAGCAGCTGGCCCTAGTGCAAGTGGGAGATTGTTAGTTGTATGTATGCCCTAGAGCCCAGTATTGTATAGATGATGTATATTATATTGGATACTTGGACATATATAGAGAGGACTTTCTTCCTCGATATGATAGTATGCTATCTGGTTGCTCTTTATCTTAACATGTATACTCGTCTCTTTATACTGTCTGATGGCTACATGTTGATAAAGCCCTTAGGATGTGTACTTGACTACCTGGACTATGATGTGGATCATACTAGTGGGGACATGTTAGTCCATAAGTACATCCTTCTAGGTCCCTAGTCGAGGGTGTATCGTGACAGGGCATCGATATACTAGAGTAGACTAGCGTATACGCTTCTCGACCCATGAGATGGAGGATGGATGATCCCATATCCATTGGTGTTTGACATCAGAGATGGTATGCGGGTGCTCAGTGGGGACTGGGTACACTGGAAGGACTCGCCGAGAACTCCCAGATGGTATTATACCTTACGTCATATGGCAGTTCTCTGGTGGCACTTGTGCAGGTTAGTCTGTAGACCCGAGATCGTCATGGAGTCTTGTGTGATTCCCACTGTGCTTTGATTTCCACCTTACCACGTCCATGAGAGCGTGCAAAATGGTGGTTTTTAGGTACAGTCCTGAGTCACATGGAGGCAATGAGCGATAGGAGGGGTTTCGTCTCTCCCGGTGTTGGGGGTTGATGTTGCGCTGTGCTCGATTGGCCGTAACAGGGAAGTCCCTGGCCAGGGCTGATTAGAGATTTGCTGGTAAGTGTTACCAGTAGTTTCTCGACCCGTTATGTGCCTCATATCAGCATGACTTATCGGTTATTGGGGTCTGACGTTTGCCACCCCTAGACTTGATATGCGACATATCAGACGAGGAGACCGGACTGTACGGGAAGTGTTACCGGCAGGCTTTTACAGGAGTTGGAGCGGGCTTGCTTGCTGATCTTCTGATCGTTCAATACCCGGATGGCCGTTACGTCCAGCTAGTACCGCTGACGGCTTGTGAGTGCTTGATGTGATCATCACCTACTGCCGGCGTATTGACGAGTCTTTAGAGTCCTACACAGAGGTTTTACTGGCTCAGGAAAAACGAAATAGGAGCGCATATGTGATATGTGCGAGACCGAGAATAAATGCGTTTATGTGATATCGTATTCTATTCTCACGACTTTTTGTATCGGTCGGTTATATATGATATAGCCGGGTTATCGAATCGAGTGTTGATTCGATAAGTCGATACAATGGATGTTAGCCAGTTATATATGATATGACCGGATTATTAAGTCAACTGTTGATTTAATAATTAAGTGTATAATTGTATATTAGATATACTAATTTACACTTGCTAACACTTGTTCACTTTACGGTTTTTCTCACATGTGAACACTTGTATATATATATGTGTGTGATATATATATAAAAGTGTTTTCTTTTGTATCATGGTTGATGATACACTAGACTTGGGTGTATGAGACTTAAACCATGCTATATATTATGTTAGGTTTTTATATTTAAGTAATTACAAAATTACGTGGAGGATTAGATCAATGCTTGAAGCTTGTGGAAGCTTGTGGATGCATTGACTAAGTCCACTTGAGTTAGTTTTTACCATAGATATTTCTTAACCCAACCATAAGTGTTAGCTATGGTTATGGCTCTACAAGAGTTAGTATATGATACTCACTCACCATGGTTAGATTTCACACTTGATCATTATCCTCATCTCTTTCTTTTCTTCTTCTTCTTCATTATGAAAAGGAAAAAGAAAACTAGGGTTTGATCCAAAGTGAGAAAGAGTGTGAGAAATAAAATTCTAAAGAGAACCCACTTCCTATTTCTCCATCCTCTACTAGACTAGCACTTTAGTTTAGGGTGTTTTCTTCACTAATTCTCAAGTTAGTGATGTAGAAGCTTGAGTTGACATCCCCTCGACGTAGATCATCTTCGGCCCCGGAGACTTCAAGCAGGGTCGCATCCTTCGCGTCGTGAAGCCATGCAAGAGCCCAGGAGAACTTTGATCGCAGCGAAGGGAATTCAACAAGGAGCTAAAGGAGTGAAGGACCGATCTACAAAGGTTGTATTTCGTGTTCCCTTAGAAGTTAAATTTGTTTACTTGCTTTTGATTCGCGTAAACTCTAGTATAAGATCTTGCTTAGGGTTTTTAGGCACATAATTTTTTAAACGGACATGGTCGATGCCTTGTAGAGCCTTGTTAGTATGCCTAGTAACCTTACACGAGCCACTCTTCATCAAAAACCGGTCTCGCCGGCCCAGAGAGTTCCAATGGGGTTCCTCTTGCTACAGGTGGTTCCTAGGGTCAAAAATGGGCCTCTGGTATTGTTTGGTTGACTTATTTGTTCTCCAGGTCATCCCAGATTCTCAGTAGGCACCCTAAAAGTCACACTAAACTGGTATGGTCAATTCCTGAGACAGTGCATCTGGTTCGTGTCCATGGTCCAGGTCAGGGATCATGTCACCAAGTCAAGCAAAACTCACAACAGCCCTCAGATTCTACCCAAAGTCATTACTAAAAATCCAGTAGGACCAAGCTCCCCTAATTATCATCAGATATCCAACCTACCCAACCCAAACCCTAATTATCCTAATAGAGTCGGCGTCGTCGGCCCTCTCTTCACAGGTCGCCGGCCCAGGGCCGGTGGGAAGGGGTATGGTGTTAGGTGGTCTCTCCAGGTCACTAGTATAACACTACGGTACTGTTTGTTTTCCCCAGAAAGTCTCGGGGTCACAGCAGGTCATCTATGTCACAAAATAACACAAAAACACGACATCGAACCAAAATTAAGCTAAAAGGAAGAGTTATACCTCATTTGTTCCTCTTTAGGCAGCACTAACTCCCCAAAGTCGTCTAAATCTTACTTTGCTCGGTTCATCTTGTAGAGTATGAGATAGGGACTAATATTTGTAAAGGAAGTGTACGGTTTTTGGGCATGGTTGGGGATAGATCTAGGTTTATTTGAGGAGGGTTGTGGAGTTGACGAAGAAAGGGGAAATGAAATGGTGGGGATTCAGAAATGAGGCAGCAGCAACAGCCCCCCCTCTTCTCACATGACCACTCTCTCTCTCTCTCTCCAAGTACACTACACAATCATTATGTCTCCATTGACTTTTCTTTTCCCCTTTTTCTTTTCTTTTCTTTTTTCTTCCCTCACCATGGTAAACCCTAACACCCAAAACATGTAGGAAAATGAAACAAGTGTGGAAAAAAATATATGTGCACATTTTTGCACAAAAGTGCTAAAAATCCGATTAGCGATTTTTAATCGCGATTAGCACTAAATTAGCATATAAATGCTCATAAAAACTTAAAAATGACTTAATTCCATAAAATCATTATTTTTGAATTTTCCATAATTTTCCAAATTTATTGGTATTTAATTATAAATTTAATATTAAAATAATCAATAAAATAATATTAAATTATAAAAATCCCCAAAAATTATATTTTATTATTTTGAAATGTTACAGTGCGGTAGCTCTGTAATTCTTTTCTGTTTTATGGATATGTGATTGATTAGGACAGTCACACGGTCATTTTGGCTCAGTCAAGGACTCGTACGGGTGGGTATAATGCAATCAAGATAATGACGGGTTGAACATGGCTAGAATCCTTTGATATGTTGGCTCAGTCAAGGTCACTTGGGTCCTAGGGATAAAAATCACATCGGGAGTTTCTAAAGAAACAGAAACTTGCCAGGCATGCACATACCTTCTGGAGTGTGATAACGTGAGTGGATTCCATCACGTTATCATGCGATGATAGTTGTATAAATTTATGGTTTATTGCATAAATGGGATTGGTTATGTCAGTCATGCGACCTTGTTGACCTTGTCAAGGGTACGTACGGGTGGGTTTAGTGCAATCCAGAATAATGACGGGTTGAACTTGACTAGCGGTTTATGGTTTGTTGACCTAGTCAAGGTCATAAGCCGTTTGGGGTAAAAATCACATCGGGAGTTTCTAAAGAAACTGAAACATGCCAGGCATGCGCATACCTTCTGCAGTGTGATAACGTGAGTGGACTCCATCACATTATCATACAATGATAGTTGGATCCCGATTCCTACTGATGAGTTGGTTTACTCCTCGGGTGATCCCGACTAATTCTTCTTTCAGGTTTGGAGAAGAATTTGAGGTTACAGTGGGAGGTTTCCTGATTAGATAAAGTGATAACCATTCTGATCTAGGTTAGAGTGCACGCTGAGTGTTTCTTTTCTCTCTGTCTTTGGCAGCGACCATGGCCCGACCCTAGACTATGACTCAGTGACCAAGTTGACCGAACCTTCTTATAACACTGGCTTTTGGATTGTCAGAGTTGCATACCTCATTGCCACTCCTTCTTTTACCCCTTTTTCCAGAACACCTCGTATTACTACGAACATCCACTTCCATTGGATAAAACCATCGTATAGTTATATACGAACTCGAAGGAACTTGTTCCAGATTCGAGGATGGTTTTCGGTTCTGGAGAAAATGAATAGGACTATTCAATTGTCTTTTCCTTTTACCTTCTCTCAGGTTGCGAGTGCTCATTGGATTAGGACGGTACACCTATTATGCTAATTGGATAGTCTTCTTCCAAACCATAGGCAGGTGCCAAACGGTGGGGAATGAAGAAAACCAATTAGCCTAAAGATGGTGTACAGATGGTAATAAGTTAAGACAAATAAAGGGATTAGAAAGAGGGCAATGTAAACTGCGACTGCTATTCACGACCAAACCAAGTATTTCATCGCCACTCCAACATCATCTTTTTATTTCTCCGGGATACTCCGTATCACTACGAAGATCCACAGTTATTTGGATACTCCATCGTATGGTTATATACGAACTCGAAGGAACTTGTTCCAGTTCGGGGATTGATTCTGGTTCAGGAGAAATAGGAATAAGGTTTTATTCAGTTGTCTTTTATCTTTACCTTCTCTCGCGTTGCGAGTGCTCCTATGATTAGGACAGTACACCTATTACACTTATTAGATAGTCTTCTTCCAAACCATAGGCTGGTGCCGAACGGTAAGGAAGGAAGAAAACCATTTAGCCTAACGAAGGTGTACAGAAGGTAACGACTAAAGACAAATAAAGGAATTTGGAGAGATGGCAAAGAACTATACGGTTATAGTCATGAATCTGGATAATGGAAGAGACATTAATTGGAATACCCGGATACCCCTTCGAAACATTTACACATTTCAGTTTCACTTTGTACTGTTAAAAGAAAACTGATTTCCCAATTAGTCCTTGCTCCAGGGTATGTATTTACCAGTTTTGATTCTCACATCTGTATGGTTTTACAGATGATGAGTGGTAGTAAGTTATTGGGAATTGGGTGATCATCCTCATTATATCGGGATTCGTTGTAATTGGTGATATTTGAGGAAATCACCTGGATTGTTTGTCGGACGGCAAATATTTAGTTTTGAATATCCGTTGTAATGCACCAATTTCAAATTGATATATCTGTACGTTTATTTTTATAAAGTGAGATATAACTTTTTGAAATTATGTCTATGACATTTACCTATATCAGTGGATGGTTAGGTAAGGAGCATTAAACAACGGTGTAATTCTTCTTAACCATAAGTACAGTTTTCAACCTACGACAAACAGGGAATGAGTTATTAGACTCAAGGGACTTATACAGAGTATTTTATGTTGTCCAGTGTACATTAGGACAGAGGGGTTGGTCCTCGTATTATATTCGCTTTACTTATGACTTCTCTAGTTTTCGGACAAGTGTTTCGTAGAAACACAAGGTCCGAGTTTTGAGAAGTTATTGGTATATGAATAATGTAGAGAACCAGGTATTGCAAGTATCAGGATTCTTCAAGGTGATCGAAGATGTGGATACTTGTGTATGGTATTCAGTTGATAGTAATGATTATGAGAACATGCTTCTCTTACAGGTTACTAATATCTGGATATATTCCTAAGTTGAGTAACGCTGATCGGCCTCCTTCCATTTAGTTGACATGCACTGGAGACAGCTGCATGATTTGAATCTGGTTCCAATTAAATCAGTGCCTCTGTTTCTATATTAGATATAAAACGGTTCATATCTTAACGATGTTAAGGTACGGGGAGTTGTCCGGCTAATGCTTAAAAGCAGACTCTGGATAACTCAAGGCACGTTTCTGTAATGGCTGTTTGTGGGTTGACCCGGACTATGACGAGGGTTGATTTTCTACCAATTGGAAGATCAATAGTGATATTGTTCTTGACTCGCCGCAGTTTTAATAAAATGGATATTTTTTTCAGAAAACAGTAGTGGGAGTATGGTAGAACTGGAAGTGATTCCAGAACCGCAAACGATTACTGAAAATTTGATAAGAACCTAAAAATTCAATCTGGTTTGACATTCCATTGGCCACTCCGAAGATATGGTGGGTAACCTCAGGCACTCGAGAGGTACTTCGGTATGCTCAAGGACGGTGATAGGGAGGTTCTTGTTTACCCAGACTTGCCATTCCTGTTGTTCCAGACTGTGAGACCCGGCAAGAGGATGAGTATAGCGTCGTTCTAAACGAGCTTTAGAAGTGTACGCATATATTATTCTGCCAGAGGGTTGTCGTAGTCAGTGGGAACAGCGGAAGTATAGTGGACAAGTAGCTTATGTCTATTTATGGACTAAAGCAGATATAGAGGAGATAGATCATCTATTTCTGATGTGACAGTCATAGGTTTGACTTCATCAGAATAGGGGATGGATCTGTTAAGTAGGTAGTGGGGTGTGATGTCCTGGTATTTGGATGACATACACAGAGTAGGAAGTTAAATTCCTATACTATGATCGGTTATGCTTTGGTTGTCACACAGTGGTTTCTCCACATAAAGCTTGGATATTATATCAGACATTCTGGTCACTAGATCTATGGTTTTAGATCTAGATTTAGGGATTTTCCTAATTTGGGTACTTAGATAACATTCTAAAGGTGTTTTAGAATGGACGACTACTGGCACGGTAGTGTACCTGCAGGAGATGGGGTCACCCTCTCAAAAGGTGTCTTACAGACTAAAGGGGAGAGGGATGTGCATGATCGGCAGATCACTTGCTTAGGCAATTAAGTTGATCATGAGATGTCAAGTACCACACCAGATTTTATTTTTGCACGAGATACAATAAGTTGATATTAGTCTAATCCTGGAGAAACGATCGGAAGAAGTTTTAGAACATAAGTGGATGTTCTAGGAATTTGATAACGGAAGCCTTCTTTGGGAGAAGGTTATCATTCCAGGCTTCCAAGGTGACCCGGATGACAGAGTGACTGCCAGAGTTATAGTTTTCCCTCTGACGAGGGGCAGTATTTTGGACAGGTGGCCCAAGCAGAAACTGAGGGAGGTGTGGCGCAGGATACTGATTAAAATCAGTTGATGATACAGTCTAAGAAGTTCGGATTTTGAGTTCATTTATGAACTAGGTCCCATCAGATATCCAGACATATTCTAAGATAGGTATTGCTCATTTCGAGAGATGGCTTTCTCCGCAAACTAGAGATTAAGGAAGACATAGAAAGAAGCATCAGGGCAGATCCACTCGCTAAGGTTATTCCTCGAACGCAATAGTTCCACAAACGGGTTTTGTGAGACTGATCAGTAGAGGAGTTGGGTGTTCGGTATCACATGGGCTGTGAGTATGCGACATCGCAATAATTAGCCTTGAGTGCAAGTGGGAGATTGTTGGGTATAGTGCCCTCAGCGTAAATTATTGGATCGCAGGCACATGATTGCAATGATTAAGGGACGACCTATACCGGTAGGGCGGTCATACTTGAGAGGTTTGTATACTATCTGGTTAGTCTTTATCATCGTGTACATGCTTTAGGTGACATTGTAGTTCACTATTACACGTTGATAGAGAATAGTATGCTACCATGGTTTGTCTTTATCATCGTGTACCGCTGTAGGTGACCTTACAGTTCGCTATTACACGTTGATAGAGCTCTTAGGATTCTTGCTTGACTACCAGCAGTATGATGGTGATCATATACGTGAGAGTTGGGTAGTCTATAAGCACATCCTTAAAAGGTTCCTAGTCGTTGGAGTTTTCGAGACAGGGCATCGATACTCCAGAGTAGACTAGTGTATACAGTCGAGACCCCGACGAGGGGCGGTGGCCGGTCTCACAAGCCATTGGTGTCAGTTGGTTCACCTAAGATGTATACAGGTGCTCATTGGGTTATGAGTACACCGGACATGACTCGCCGGGAACATGCTAGTTTGTATTATACCTGACGTCAGATAGCAGTTCCCTGGTGACATGTGTACAGGTTAGTTCATCGACCCGGGATCGTTATTTGTCTCATGTGAGTTCCCACTGTGCTTTGATTACTACCCTACCACGGCTCAAAGGAGTCGTGCAAATAGGTTTTAGTTGGGTACAGTCCCGAGCCACATAGAGGCAGTGAGCGGATCGACAGGGGTTTCGTCTCTCCCGGTATTGGGGGTGAGATTGCGCTGTGTCTAGGATTTCCATTACACAAAGTCCTTTGCCAAGGCAGGAGATTTACAGGTAGGTATTCCAGTAGTAACTCAGGGTGTTCTGGGCTACACTCCGACACGACTTGTACCGCTTTTGGGGGTCTAACTTTTACCAACCCCCTAGGCCTGCCATGTGATGCTCATAGACGAACGGACCGGACTGTATGGATATTGTCGCTGACAGGCTCAGTAGGGTGTCAGGATGAGTTCGCTCATCGACCTCCCTTTTGGTCAATACCTGGTAGCCCGTTATGTACGGCTAGTACCTCTGACGTGCTAATGGTTAAATTTACAGCCAAAGTACTGACGAGTCTTTAGAGTCCCCCACAAACAGTTTCTCAAGTTTCGGGCGAAACGCTGTAGAGGCCGTATGATATATAGCAGGGTTCGATCATATACGTGCAGTAGTGCACGGATCATGATCGGGCGGATCATACTAGTGGGTTTTGGTTTAAGCTGGATCCTAGTATTAGATTTGTTAGATTACTTTAGTTTAATTGCATTCGCATTCGGTCGGAATGCGGATGCAGGTATGTATATACAGGTGAGGGGTATCCTTGTGATCCATCACGAGTTTACTTTAGATGTTGACGTATCTTTTTATTGTTGCAAACATTTGGATTAATGTTTGCATATGGAAATTATGTGCTAGAAATCATGATGAGGTGCAATTAATGTGACATGTTCATTTTGGTGACTTATGGTCTCTTTTTGTGTGAACATGTCATCTCAATTGAGTGATTTGAGTGTTGAAATGAGAGGTAGAAAGAGAAGGGGCTGCCATATGAGAGAGGTGAGCTCTTGTATCATTATGCTAGCTCTCATTTCTTCATATCAACACAACAAAAGAAAAAGAGCTTCTTCTTCTTCTTCCTCTAGCTCACCATTTCCATGGATGGCATCACCTTCAACCTCCATCCATACAATGGATGCAAGAGACAAAGTTATCACACACATTCTCTACTTCACCTTGGACACGTCGGCTAGCGATCTTCGTGCCCGAGTTGCTTCGGATGAAGCGGCAGCCCGTAAAATGACTCGAAGATGTGGTGCCCTTTCTGACGAGGAGATCGAGACCGGAGATGCCGCGAGGAGCTTGGGATGGTGGCCAAAGACCGAAGGACATGGATCGATCGGTATAGCCTTTCAATCCCTTCTCAAGATAGCTAGTTGTAGGTTAATGGTTCGATCCGGGATTTAAGCATACGATAGCGCCGGTTTCTAGTTTTGAAAAAGTTTTCTTTTCCGTATTTTGGTCTCGGACAGACGGCCGTGGCGCTACCGTAGACTTACAGAGGTTGTGTGCATTTTTAATGAAGGCGAGGTGATGTTTTGGCAAGGTTTTGGAGATGATTCATGGAGGTAGAAGAGGGTGAAGGAGGAGATGAAGAAAGATGTAGATGGAGGAGTTGAGGAAATGGTGAAGTGAAGAAAGTGTCAAGGGTCTCTCTCTTTCTCACTCTCACTCTCTCTCATAGCCCATGCTCTCATGCCATGCCTCTGTAAGGCATGTCTAGCACCCTATGAAGAGTTTTGAAGCATCACATGTCCAAAAGTTTAAATTTTTATGGTGCTAAACGAACATGCAAAGGAATCGATCCTAGAAAATTAGGGTTTCGAAACTATTAAGCTAAAAAAGATTAGGGTTTGAAGGCTACAACCTTTGTAGCTCCCCTTTTGCTTGACTCCTTGATCTCTAGGGTGTTGGAAGAAGGTCCACTTGTAGTCCTCTTTCGTCCACGACGATCCACCCGAAGTTTCCCGTCCAAGCTTGCAACTTTGGAAAAGCAAAGAGAACACTCTAATTAAGTTGGCTAGACTTGAGTAGAATGATGTTGTGGCTATGGATCTCACTTCAAAAACCTTTCTTTAATTGTGTTTAACTCACTAGAAAAAACTAGAGAGGAAAAGGTGAAGGAGGATGAAGATGGTGGCTAATTTTTAACTAGAGGTGTAAAATAACCCTTAAGTGAAAAGAAATGAAATATAACCTTTTATATTTTATTCCTTCTCACTTTCAACCATGATTAAATGATGGATAGTTAATTTAACTTGGGTTTTAAATGATAAAGAGAAGGATAGCCCTAGGTTAGTGGTAGTTGAGCATGGTTAGGTCAAAGGAAGAATGTAGAAGCTATAATGATTATCCTTTCCTTTTCATTTTCTTTTAAATCCAAAATAAAATAATAATCCATTATTTAATCCATGGTGTGAGTCTTATATTGCCACCATTTCCATATGTTAACAACCATGATAGATGGGTGTATGTATGTGTGTATGTATGCACATCCATATGTGCATGAAACTAGCATGAAAGAAAGAAAGAAAAGCACACATGCATGCACACATCCATCATCCAACAAAAGGTTTTTAAGTGAGAAAACTAATGGTTAAATGATAAATCAACACTTGATTTATCTATCCGGTCATATCTCATATGACACCACCAAAAACAGTTCACCCGATCAATGTTTGGTATCATATACGCACATTTTAATCGGGTGCTTGCGCATATCGCATACGCGCGCAACAACGTTTCGCCTGGACTGGGTAACTCATTTGTGGGACTATAAGACTCGTCAATACGCCGGCAGAGGGTGATGATCATATCATGTACCCCCAAGCCGCAAGCGGTCAGCTAAACGTAACGGCCACCCGGGTATTGAGCGATCAGAAGGAAACAAGCGAACCTGCTACAACTCCTGTCGAGCCATCCGGCAACACTACCGTACAGTCCGGTCTCTTCGTCAGATATGCTGCATATCGAGCCTAGGGATGGTCACGTCGACCCTAATAACTCAATAAGTCATGCCGGTGAATGGTCTATAACAGATCGAGAAACTACTGATAACACTTATCAGCAAATCTCAGCAGCCCTGGCCAGGGACTTGCTGTTATAACAAGTCGGGCACAGCACAACATCAACTCCCAATACCGGGAGAGACAAAACCCCTCCTGTCGCTCATCATCTTCGTGTGTCTCGGGACTATACCCAACGGCCACCTGTTTGCACGACTCAGTAGAGCCGTGGTAGGGTGGCAATCAAAGTATAGTGGGAGAACACACAAGACTCCATGACGATCTCGGGTCTACAGACTAACCTGTACCAGTGTCACCTGAGAACTGCTATCCGACGATATATATAATTCCATATAGGAGTTCTCGGTGAGTCCGTCCAGTATACCTAGTCAGCACTGAGCACCCGTATATGATCTTGATGTCAAACATCGACGAATGTGGGAACATCCATCGCCCATCACATGGGTCTAGTATCATATACGCTAGTCTACTCTGGTATATCGATGCCCCGTCTCGATACACCTCCGACTAGGAACATTTCAGGATATGCTTATAAACTACAGATGTCCTACTAGTATGATCTCTATCATAATCACTGTAGTCAAGCCGATATCCTCAGGGCTTTATCAGCATGTATGAATGAATAAAAGCATGATCAAAACAACATGTCAGATAAAGAATAACCAGATAGCATACTATCATGTCGAGCAAGAATGCACACTGAATATATATATATACATGTATAGATACATCCACTATCATATAATGGCCTCTAGGGCATACATATATCCAACAATCTCCCACTTGCACTAAAGCCAGTTATTGGCGTATCTCATACCCAACATCTCAAAAAGTCGCTCATGCTGTGGCTGAGGGGGGGCCTTGGTGAGTGGATCCGCGGCGTTGTTCTTTGTGTCTACTCTCTTAATCTCGATCTCGCGGCGATCTACAATCTCCCGGATCAAATGAAAACGCCTCAGGATATTTCTGGACCGCTGATGGGATCTGGGCTCCTTGGCTAACGCCATAGCCCCATTATTATCACAATACAAGGGTATTGGATCAATAATGGTTGGAACTACTCCTAGCTCCGAGACGAACTTCTTCATCCAGACGGCTTCCTTGGCGGCATCATTTGCAGCAATGTACTCAGCTTCCATCGTAGAGTTTGCAACGGTATCTTGTTTGGAACTCTTCCAACTTACCGCCCCTCCATTGAGGGTAAATACAAACCCTGAGATAGATTTGCTGTCATCCTTATCGCTCTAGAAGCTCGAATCGGTAAAGGCCTCCATTTGGAGATCTATATTACCATACACCAAGAACAATTCTTTAGTCATTCGCAAGTACTTAAGAATGTTCTTCACAGCTGTCCAGTGGTTCTCCCCTGGGTTGGATTGATATATGCTTATAACACTAAGTGCATAAGCTACATCTGGGCGTGTACATAACATCGCATACATTATAGATCCTACTGCCGAAGCATAAGGTATAATGCTCATGCGAGCTCTCTCTTCATCGGTCTTTGGACAAGAATCCTTGGAGAGAGTGACTCCATGGCAAGCGGGTAAGGCACCCCCCTTGGAGTCTTCCATACTAAACCTTTTTAGGATGGTGTTGATATACCTGGTTTGGGACAATCCCAATAACTTTTTGGATCTGTCCCTATAGATCCTTATGCCCAGGATGTATGTGGCATCACCCAGGTCCTTCATGGAGAACCTCAGTGATAAGAATGATTTGACCGACTGTAGCATAGGAATATCATTTCCTATCAAAAGAATGTCATCCACGTACAATACGAGGAATGTGACAGCTCTTCCTACAGCCTTCCTATAAATACAAGGTTCATCTGGATTTTTGATGAAATCAAACTCTTTGATAACATCATCGAAACAGATGTTCTAACTCCGAGATGCCTGCTTTAACCCATATATGGATTTAAGCAGCCTACATGCTTTTTCGCTGCTCCCACTGTCAATGAAGCCCTCTGGCTGATCCATATAAACGCATTCTTCTAAATCTCCATTTAGAAATGTTGTTTTAACGTCCGTTTGCCAGATTTCATAGTCGTAGTGAGCAGCAATAGCAAGTAGGATCCGAATAGATTTAAGCATGGCTACGGGCGAAAAATTTTCGTCATAGTCCAAACCTGGTCTTTGACGAAAACCTTTCGCCACAAGTCTTGCCTTATAGGTCTCTACCAGCCCATCCACACCAATCTTTCTTTTAAAGATCCATTTGCACCCTACAGGTTTCACCCCAGGAGGTACAATGTCCAAAGTCCATACTTTGTTGGTGTACATAAACTCCATTTCGGATCTCATGGCATCCAGCCACTTCACAGAGTCACCACTCGTGATAGCTTGCTGATAACTGGTAGGATCATCATCATCCATGATGCAATCTTCCTTGTCACCATCAATGAGGAAACCGTAGTACCTCTCCGGTGGGCGAGATGTCCTACCAGTCCTTCGGAGTGGCCGAGGTTCCTCAGTTTCTGTTGCAACAGCCGGTTCAACCAAATCGTCATTTGTAGTTTGTGTCTCTAGAACCTCTTCTAGATCCACAACCTTGCCATCATCTTTATCTGTAAAAAACTCTTTTTCTAAGAATGTGGCATACTGAGAAACAAACACTTTTTGTTCCTCTTTGTGGTAGAATAGATATCCATAAGAATTCTTTGGATATCCCACAAAGTTACACATGACAGACCGTGTCTCGAGTTTGTCCGGATTCTGCTTTTTAACATAGGCCGGGCAACCCCAAATCTTAATTCTCTTAAGAGATGGTCTCTTCCCATTCCATATCTCATATGGTGTGGTGGACACGGCTTTGGTTGGAACCCTGTTCAGCAGAAAAGCTGCAGTCTCCAATGCATGCCCCCAAAACGAGACTGGTAACTCAGCGTCACTCATCATGGACCGGACCATATCTAATAGGGTCCTATTCCGTCGTTCTGACATACCGTTGTGCTGTGGTGTGTAAGGAGGAGTGAGCTGAGAGAGAATCCCATTCTCTTTTAGGAAGTTTGCAAATTCTGTACTGAGATACTCACCACCTCGATCTGATCGAAGCATCTTAAAACTCAAGCCGGTTTGTTTTTCTACTTCTTGTTTATATTCAATGAATTTCTCGAAAGCGTCGGACTTGTGCTTTAATAAAAATACATGACTGAATCTTGAGAAATCGTCGGTGAATGTAATGAAGTATGAAAAACCGCCTCTAGCCTGTGTAGACATTGGCCCACATACATCACTATGTATTAGGCCCAGGAGCTGAGTTGCTTTTTCTCCGTGTCCAGTAAACGGAGTTTTGGTCATTTTACCCTTGATACAAGACTGGCAAGTCGCATAAGATTTATATTCAAAAGAGTTTAAATATCCATCTTTGTGTAACTAGTTTAATCTTGTTTCGTTAATATGACCAAGTCTACAATGCCAAAGAAAAGCTTCATTTAATTCTGAAAATTTTCTTTTATTAGTGTGTTGTATACTGAAAACCGTGTGTTGATTTAGGACATATATTCCGTTATTAAGCGTACCATACCCAACCAACATTTGATTTAGGTGAATGTTCATAACATTGTTCTGCAGTACAAAATTATATCCTTCATTGTCCAACAAAGAAACAGATATTATATTACATAGCATACTTGGTACAAAATAACAGGGATTCAAAATCAAAATACATCCAGATGGCAACCCCAAGTGATACTCTCCCACTGCGACTGTATGTACTTTGGAACCATTTCCAACGCGGAGAGTATGGTCACCTGTCTTCAAAACCTTGCTATTTCTCAGCCCCTGCATAGAATTGCAAATGTGAGAACCTGAACCGGTATCCAATACCAAGGAACCAGAGTTTATAGAAAAACAGTTTTCAGTCACAAACGCACCTGAAGCAGAAGCATCACCATGCTTCTTCTTGAGACTTAAGTACTCCATGCAGTTGCGCTTCCAATGTCCTGTCTTGTGGCAATGAAAACATTCGCCCTTCCCCGAGTCTCCAGCCTTGGACTTTCCCTTTCCCTTCACCTTTTTAACTCCGCCCTTAGGATTAGTGGGTTTCTTCTTTTTCTTTCCCTTGGCCTTAGCTTTCGGGCTAGAAGAGGAAGACTGTCCAATAGTCATAATGGGAGTTTTTGCTGACTTCATAGTGCTCTCTGCACTCCTTAACATGTTAAGGAGTTCAGGGAGTTCCTTCTCCATGCCGTGCATGTTGAAGTTCACTATGAATTGAGCAAAGGTGGAGGGGAGGGACTGCAGAATAATATCTATATACTGTTCATTGTCCATTGTCCATCCTAGGTCCTCAAGCTCTTCTATAAGAGCTATCATCTTCAGAACATGGTCTCCTACTGGTGTGACAGGGGCCATTCGCATCTGAAACAGTTTCTTTGATGCTTCGTATCGTAATACGCGGGATTGCTCTCCATACAACTCCTTTGTATGGAGAAATATGGTTTGAATGTCCATATTCTCGTGCTGCTTTTGATGTGTATTGTCCATCGATGCAAGCGCGAGGCATTTGGCCGTGGCATAGTCAGTGTCCCATGTCTTGCGGACTTCAACGTCCGCAACTGAGGATTTTGGACCTGGGACGGGCGGGGCTGAAGCCGTGAGGACATATGATACTTTAACATAAGTCAAGACGATTTTCAGATTCCTCAGCTAGTCTTTATAGTTGGTCCCATTCAGTTTGTTCTTATCTACTAGAAGCTTAAGTTCAGTCATTGGTATCTGCCATTAAGAGAGAGAAAAGAATACACTCAGTGAAAGCTCTTGCATAGATTAGATTGGTTATTATCTTGTCTAATCGATGTTTCCCACTGCTTTTATCGAGTTTTTCTTTCAAACCTTAAAAAGAAAAACTATCCATGATTAATTACAGTCTGCAACTTCGCTAACCGTTCAGCCAGGCCAGTGTCGGTACTTTGAGGGAGGTTCCCCGTGCTTTCGCACGGACCTAATTAGAGTAAACCTCGTTTTCCCAGAGGCGGAGCCCCGTTAACACCTTTCTAGACACCTAATGAGTTAGCTAATTGTAAACTGTAAAACTCTCCTAGGAGCAACTATTGCCCACAGTGGGATCAGGATCCAACCATCACATGGAAGGTATGCAATCTCATTGCAAATTTCAACACTTGAAATTCCCGATGTAATTTTTACCCCTAGTACTTATGACCTTAACTATGGTCAACAAATCATAAGTACCAGTCAAGTTCTACCCGTCATTTCTTGATCAATTAGACCCACCCATATGACCCTTAACTATGGTCAACAAAGTCGCATGAATGTCCTAATTAATCTGCATCATATGCAGTGTAGGAAGACATCACTTAGCTACCGTACACTACGCCTTAACTAAAGTCAACAAACGTAGCACGAATACTATGTACTCTACTTCCTAAAATGACGGAGGGTTGCGAATGATTTTTAAGAAAATCTTTAACGCTTTGAACTTGATATCGTTGTAGAATCAAACAGTTTTCAAAAGGAGTGGCTTAAGCTCCGCAATTTTGAAATGTAGCTTTTTCATAAATAGCCGAGTGGTTTTCAAATCCGATTCTTCAACATCTTTTTAGGTTTATTTTCTTTACATTAATCATATTAATGTAATCCTATCATTTAAGTCCTTAAGCCAGTCATAGAAAAGAAACGAAAATAACACGTACGCTTATGCCATCCGCATTCGCCGCAATGTTTCGTTATGCACCGTTAGGTTACTTAACTAACGGCATACCGGGACGGGACTAGCGCGGGTGTAAAACATAAGCAACGTCTACTATATATCATATATATAATATTCCATTCGTCTTAGATATCACAGAACACAAGCAGCAGAAATATAGATATAACGTGGGATATACTAGGACGTCCATATTTAGTATTTAGCCAGAATAGAAAATACGGATTCCACAGTCGCAATGAATAGCCAAGCCCACACCCTGGACCCCTACGAGAGCGGCAAGTGAACTACCAATCCTGGAGTTTAGGAGACCCGGTCTCGACTCCTCGAGATGGCCTCCCACTAAACCCCAGAACCCGGTCACCTGTGCTCCCCTCCTTGGGTCCATCCTAATGCGGAAAAGTAAATAATATACAACACTGGTGACACAACCTCAACCCGGAAGTGCCCCAAATAAAAGAATATTACATTACATTTGAATTTACATGAATGAAAATATAAAACTCTCATCTTACATAAAACCCCCCGGCTATTCAATCGCGACAATCCTGCACATCATATCTCAGCAACACATAATATCACATATCATCAACGTAAGTAAGTATGTGTACCCCGATTGTCGTTGATGTATAGCAACGAAACCTGCGATATCGAACATACTACACTTACGATCACAGAAAAGAAAATGCAAAACTACAATATTTGGAATCCACATTCTCTTTAGACATCATAAATGCGAAATAACACATATTTCGTATTTCATGCCTAAACTATATGAATTCCACATATTGTATCACATTCCAGACAAACAGACAGTATTAAAGTTTTCGAACGAACGATCAAGCACCCAAGATTCACTAAAGCTCAACACTTGAGCAGGGTTCAAAAATCCGGAGTGTGACACAGTAGTAGCGGTCCAGCCGTAGAAGGGTCAAGCCAACTCCTCACATATGGCACGCCGTACTGCCCTAAACCCTAGGGTTCAAAGGGCAGTTCGAGACGGTCACATAATCGAGTTAAGGTTTGTTGTCTTCTAGAGGGACCACCGCAAAAAGACTTGCACGTATCTCCAAAGTATTTAAACCCCGTGAATAGTGAGTAAATGATACTCGTTCAAACACTTCAATACTTTCTAATTTACCCGGAAAAGCTACGAAATGAAAATCCCGATCGAATCGACGTGTCCAAAACCATCTCCAGAATTTTTCAAAACTAAATACAGATTAAAAATATCCAAAAAATTATACAAGCAGATTCATGAATTACTGTAAAAATATTATCCATCAATTAATATATACGGCCGCGGAACCGCGTCCTAAGCAAGCTTAGGCCGCGTTTCCGCGGCAATTATCACTGTTCATGGAATAAATTTTGTACCGTAATCCTTACTTTTTCCTGCTGTATTTTTTACATATTTTTAATTCTGAAAAATGTCAAATTTTAAAAAATTTCCAGAGAGCACCCTAAAAGGCCGTATTTCGGTTCGATCGGAGTTTTAACTTCGTAAAAAGGTCGCCTAATATTCTAGGTCGGCTCTAATACCAATGTAAGGCATGTCTAACACCCTATGAAGAGTTTTGAAGCATCACATGTCAAAAAGTTTAAATTTTTATGGTGCTAAACGAACATGCAAAGGAATCGATCATAGAAAATTAGGGTTTCGAAACTATTAAGCTAAAAAAGATTAGGGTTTGAAGGCTACAACCTTTGTAGCTCCCCTTTTGCTTGACTCCTTGATCTCTAGGGTGTTGGAAGAAGGTCCAGTTGTAGTCCTCTTTCGTCCACGACGATCCACCCGAAGTTTCCCGTCCAAGCTTGCAACTTTGGAAAAGCAAAGAGAACACTCTAATCAAGTTGGCTAGACTTGAGTAGAATGATGTTGTGGCTATGGATCTCACTTCAAAAACCTTTCTTTAATTGTGTTTAACTCACTAGAAAAAACTAGAGAGGAAAAGGTGAAGGAGGATGAAGATGGTGGCTAATTTTTAACTAGAGGTGAAAAATAACCCTTAAGTGAAAAGAAATGAAATATAACCTTTTATATTTTATTCCTTCTCACTTTCAACCATGATTAAATGATGGATAGTTAATTTAACTTGGGTTTTAAATGATAAAGAGAAGGATAACCCTAGGTTAGTGGTAGTTGAGCATGGTTAGGTCAAAGGAAGAATGTAGAAGCTATAATGATTATCCTTTCCTTTTCATTTTCTTTTAAATCCAAAATAAAATAATAATCCATTATTTAATCCATGGTGTGAGTCTTATATTGCCACCATTTCCATATGTTAACAACCATGATAGATGGGTGTATGTATGTGTGTATGTATGCACATCCATATGTGCATGAAACTAGCATGAAAGAAAGAAAGAAAAGCACACATGCATGCACACATCCATCATCCAACAAAAGGTTTTTAAGAGAGAAAACTAAAGGTTAAATTATAAATTAACACTTGATTTATCTATCCGGTCATATCTCATATGACCCCACCAAAAACAGTTCACCCGATCAATGTTTGGTATCATATACGCACATTTTAATCGGGTGCTTGCGCATATCGCATACACGCGCAACAACGTTTCGCCTGGACTGGGTGACTCATTTGTGGGACTCTAAGACTCGTCAATACGCCGGCAGAGGGTGATGATCATATCAGGTACCCCCAAGCCGCAAGCGGTCAGCTAAACGTAACGGCCACCCGGGTATTTAGCGATCAGAAGAAAACAAGCGAACCTGCTACAACTCCCGTCGAGCCATCCAACAACACTACCGTACAGTCCGGTCTCTTCGTCAGATATGCTGCATATCGAGCCTAGGGATGGTCACGTCGACCCTAATAACTCAATAAGTCGTGTCGGTGAATGGTCTATAACAGATCGAGAAACTACTGATAACACTTATCAGCAAATCTCAGCAGTCCTGGCCAGGGACATGCTGTTATAACCAGTCGGGCACAGCACAGCATCAACTCCCAATACTGGGAGAGACGAAACCCCTCCTATCGCTCATCGTCTTCGTGTGTCTCGGGACTGTACCCAACGGCCACCTGTTTGCACGACTCAGTAGAGCCGTGGTATGGTGGCAATCAAAGTACAGTGGGAGAACACACAAGACTCCATGACGATCTCGGGTCTACAGACTAACCTGTACCAGTGTCACCTGAGAACTGCTATCCGACGATATATATAATTCCATATAGGAGTTCTCGGTGAGTCCGTCCAGTGTACCCAGTCAGCACTGAGCACCCGTATATGATCTTGATGTCAAACATCGACGAATCTGGGAACATCCATCGCCCATCACATGGGTCTAGTATCATATACGCTAGTCTACTCTGGTATAGACATTTCAGGATATGCTTATAAACTACATATGTCCCACTAGTATGATCTCTATCATAATCACTGTAGTCAAGCCGATATCCTCAGGGCTTTATCAGCATATATGAATGAATAAAAGCATGATCAAAACAACATGTCAGATAAAGAATAACCAGATAGAATACTATCATGTCGAGCAAGAATGCACACTGAATATATATATATATATACACATATAGATACATCCACTATCATATAATAGCCTCTAGGGCGTACATATATCCAACAGCCTCCATACCATAACTTGTCCCCCCCCCCCCCACACTCTCCCTCTTTTTCCTTTTTCTTTTCTTTTCTCAATAAACCACAAATGCAAATGAAACAAACATGAAACAAAATGCAACATGTCATGGTGCACTAGCCATGGATATTTAAAAAATACGGATTTGGCTTAATCGTGATTCATAGTGCACTAGTCAAGTTTAATTTAAACTTGCATATAATTAATTATAAAATTCCAAAATCCAACAAATACCTTTTTAATAATTAACACATATTAATCTCTAAATATTTTCCAAATATTGGTATATAATTAAACCATTTTACGAAAACCCCATTCCGCAAATCGAATAGTTTTCATGAAATATATTATTTTATTATTTAAATTCCAAAAAAACAATATTTTATATTTCTGAAATGTTACAATGATTTTTCTTCATCTCATGCCTCATGCTTCATGGTTGCTTCCTCACCTTCTTCTCCTTCTTCTTCATCTTGCTCTCATGAGCATGGATTCTAGAGAGAAAAGTTTAGTGAAATATTCCTACATCACCGACCATTCACACCTAGCAAGTTTAGATCATCGGTTTGAGCTTCCTCCGGTTTCCCTCGTGTGGATCATCTTCGGCAAGAGTGGTCATTTTTTAAGTGCAATCCCGACGGCTACGAGCTTGGAGGGGTATTCAACAATTGGGTGGATACGCGACAAAGATTGTAGTTTCTTAACCCTCCTTGTTTTAGTTTTATAGTTTAGGGTGTTTGGATCGAATTCTTGGGTTTGTGCGTCCGGTGCCTGCAAAAAGTTTTGTTTTCGCTTCTGCCTCGCCCGCGGCCTCCATAGCGCGGGCGTCGGACTCTAACATGGTATCAGAGCCACCCAAACACCCCCAAACTTGTGTTAGACGATGCTTTAGTTTCAAAACATAGTTTCTGTCCAGAAAACTTTTTGGTCTTTGAAATTTTTTTAAACAAGTGCAGAAGCTTACTCTAGACTAGATAGAGACACAGAATGAAAAAGAGCACATTTCATCATGTTTGAACCACCAGAAATTGTGTTTTGTCCGGCCTCACCTTTTAACTATTCACATTTGGAGCTCGTTTTCTTGTTGTGTCTTGGGTTTTGTAAATCGGTATTTTTGGTGTTGTTTGATTTGTCGCAGATTTCACTTTGTGTCATCATAGCTTTGGGACATCTCGGGAGTTTTAAAAACTCAAAACTTTTGCATCCTCGGTATCTATGATATATGTGTTGCCGAATGTCTCTAATTTCTATATATTCATTTAGACGGGGTTGCACACATTCTAGTGTTGCTTGCTTCTACATTTATATATATCTATATATATATATATATATATATATATATGGTTATGGTTTGTGTGGCTTGTCGTGTGGGATAGCCCTTAGTACGATATTGATTGTACAGTTTTGATTCAGTTTGTATATTCACTATTGCGGGGCAAGCGTCCGACTTGTGCACAGCCGTTTCTACCGTTATGTCTTTTATTGGGACTCGGCAAGGTTGCGGTCGTTGTCACCCTTGTACTATATTTCATTTATGTACTGGGATTACCCTACTGAGGAGTGCTCAAATAGTCGGATTCTAGATGGCAACGAGCCTGCATCTCATGGCATTGAGACCGGGGGGCCTTACTCTAGAATTGACGGGCTATTCTCCGAACTCGTAGGGGGTATAGGATTGACCCGTGGAGGGGTGTTAGGAATATGTATGCCCTAGGGTCAATTATTGTATATTATAGTGGATGCTTGGACATCTATATAGAGGAGTTTCTTGCTCGACATGATAGTATGCTATTTGGTTGCTCTTTATCTTAACATGTATACTTGTTTTAGTTTACTGTATCTTTTATACATGTTGATAAAGCCTTTAGGATGTTGGCTTGACTAGCAGGACTATGATGCAGATCATACTAGTGGGGCTTGTGTAGTCCATAAGCACATCTTTTAACAGTTCCTAGTCGAGGGAATATCGAGACAGGGCATCGATATTCCGGAGTAGACTAGTGTGTATGTTTCTTGACCCTGTATGGGGCGATGGTTGATCCCATAACCATTGGTGCTTGACATCAAAGATTATATACTGGTGCTCATTGGAGAATGGGTACACATTCTCAGTGATATATGCCCTAGAAGCCATTATTGTATCATACTGGATTGTATATTACATATTGAAAGCTTGGGATATTCATAGTTATAATAACAGTCTTGTCACGACCCGAATGTACGGAACATGACTGGCGCTTAAATTACGGAACGTCTAGAGGCGTAACGTAATCTAAGTCAAAACCCAGAAATCTAAACCATTTAAATAAAATAGAGTGAAGGAAAACTTGTTTAAAAGTTAACATAGAAAATCACTTCAATGTCTTTATAATAAGCCCAAGTTTTTATAAAAATTTCGGCAGAGTTTCCTTTATAAATACTGGCCCCAAACGGGTACAAAACAAGAATATACATAAGTAATGAATAAAGGCATCCTCAAGCGAGAGCTGGCTCTTCGCCAATAGGCGGAAACAACCACGCAAGTAGTATAATATACAACGCCGAAGGGCGAGGATCAAAATTTAGAAAGAAAACCAACATCCTCAAGAAAACCAGAGAAGAATCATAATAATACAAGCGCACGAATCTATGGTCGAAAGAATAAACAACTGGTTTTCTATATCTACCAAATATACAAGGTCTGGTTGACGGAGCTTACTAGATACAACTGAAATAAATAAAAGTACAATGGTGGTCACGATGCAAGTGAACCTACCTACCCAAGCAATCATCCGGAAGGAAATGGTGTGCGAGCAAAACCACCATGGAACCTGTACGGCTAAACCCGCAAGAAACTGTGACACAACGGGGGTGAGTTCCCAACTCGTCAGTAGAAGACATCACCAGGTAGAAATCATATGAAAGACGATCTCCTAGGTCGTACAATAATATGCTCATAATATAACACTGAAGCATCTAATAGTGGCAATGGTACCAATCTAAGCATAAGTGTAATACCAATACTCGTGTCAGTGCCTCAAGTAGTAATATGTCATATGTATATGTATGACTGCATCATGAATGAAACAATCAACCACGAAATCTGGATATATCAAGTATAAAAATATCTGTGTTTTGATCATAGTAAAACTTGTATAATAAAAATGGAACATCATCAGTGAAATCGACAGAAAATCCGTTTCAAGCATCGACACTATATATGTGTATCTCAATATCTCAATATCTGAATATCTTAATATCTCGGGCTCCGTCAGTCCAGATCGGCCCATATCATCAAATCTCACGACTATGGTCGGTATCATCCGGATATCCGCCGCGTCAAATATCACTGGTCGGTAGTGCTACCCTGCCGGGCTCAACGCCTTCTATGTGAACTTCTTGCCACGGGGTACCGCACCGGGTCCACCATGTACCCGCAGACGGTGCATCCCCGTCCTTGAATCGGGTATGTGATATAGCTCAAGAACCGAGAAAACTCATGGTGGACACCACACACATCATATCACGAGAAAAACCGTAAATTCTACTTTAAAATGATAATGAGTTTATAAAATCCCTGCGGTTTTTCCCAAATCCAGAAATCTCATAGAAAATCTGAAATCTCGAAGTCAAGAGTCAATAAGCAATGAATACCGGCATAAAGCCACAATATTGCATAACAGAATTAATATATGAATGCATGAGGTATCTTTCTAAGTAATGGAATATCTAAACTAGCATATGCGAGTAAGCATACTAGTACTATGTTGAAACTACCAACTAGCAGGTTATATCAATGAAGTAGAGTTTTCTAAAGTGTACGTGACATGGAAATTACTGATGATGATGTGTGTGAGCCGGCA
Source organism: Agapanthus africanus (assembly GCA_030015575.1). Lineage (NCBI taxonomy): Eukaryota > Viridiplantae > Streptophyta > Magnoliopsida > Asparagales > Amaryllidaceae > Agapanthus > Agapanthus africanus. The sequence continues at coordinate 282,347,562 of JASDDO010000022.1, forward strand.
AGCAAGTGTACGTGGAACATACGCATCATCGGTAATGGTGCTGGGGTCCTAACAGACGGGATTCATAATAGTGAAGGAAATACATGTATGAATCATGCAATGCGATGAGAACACATGAATATAATAGTGAATGTGTAGTAAACGCAACATTGTAGAATATAAATATCTATATACGAGTCATACAGTTTGGTGTTTGAAATAGCACGAATCGTGGTTTTTAGAAAAGTAGGGGCTACGGGGTTTTTGAGAAAAGATACGTCTTTTGAAAAATCCGTAGTATCCCTCGGGCTGACTTTAAAAATACTCACGATTCGTTATTTGAAAATAAGTATAACTCGAGCCTAGTATAGCATCTACCTAAACAACTAAGGGACTAACTAAGAAACTAGTCGGAAGGGTAAGAAAATCCACCTAAATTTCTAGTCTATATACCTAGTAGTCGGCGATCCAGCCTCATAGCGTCACGTATTGTATAATACATAGTACGGCCTCCTCGAGTCAAGAGTGCGGATCAATCATCATATCTATATCTCGTACGGTAAAATCCATCGTACGACATCCTAAAAATCGGTGTACGGGTCAACTATTATAAATGCATCATCATTCATATGGTATCATCATCGAACAACATCATGATCAAGGGTACCGTTCTAAAGTCTCGTACATTCCAATGTCATCGACATATATTATCGTTTATATAAATACACAACGCCCAACGATCTATTATAATATCATGTCGTATAACATATTCCGACTCAATCATATATCATAATCTCACCGCATCATGCTCGATCATATCGACTCATCTCCAAGTATCATATACTATCTTTATATCCATGTGTGTATATATATATATATAAACCTACACTCACACACACACACACACACACACACACACATACACACCAAATCAAGTGTGCGTGCGTGTGTGACTACATGTAACCCGTGATTCGCCTCTAAGGTAAACATCCTATGGTTAGTCTTCTTAGTGTTAGTGTATATGCCCTACAGGCCATTACTGTATCATACTAGTTTGTATATTACTTAATGGAAGCTTGGGATATTCACCTTGTATAAACAATCTTGCTCAATATAGTAGTATGCTACTTGGTTTGTTTCTACTTCAATGTGTACATGTGTTTATTTTAGTATATCACCTATACACATTAGTGGAGCCCTTAGGATCTTTGCTTGATTACCGGCGTTGTGATGGCAGTCACACTAGTGGGGGCTGGGTAATCTATAAGCACATCCTTATACAGGTCCCTAGTCGCAGGACTATCGAGACAGTGCATCGATACTCCAGAGTAGACTAGCGTATGCGTTTTTCATCCTAGAGTGGGAGATGGTCTGTCCCACAGCCATCAGTACGTCGTACTGGAGATAGTATACATGTGCTCGTTGGGTTACGAGTACACTGGACATGACTCGTCGGGAACTGACAGGTTGGTATTATACCTATCGTCAGTTATCAGTTCCCAGATGACATGAGTACAGCTTAGTCCGCTGACTTGACACTGTCACTTCGCCTCGAGTGTGTTCCTACTGTACTTTGATTACTACCCTACCACGGCTCAAAGGAGTCGTGCAAACAGGTAGTAGTTGGGTACAGTCCCGAAGCACTTGGAGGCAGTGACGGTTAGACAGGATTCGTCTCTCTCGGTATTGGGGGTTGACATCGCGCTGTGTCTCGGAGAGCCATTACACGAGTAGTCCCTGGCCAGGGCAATCGAGATATACTGGTAGGCTTCCAGTGTTATCTCAGAGTGTTTTGGGCTTCACTCCGACACGACTTGTACCGCTATTAGGGGACTGACGTTTACCGCCCCCTAGGCCCGCCATGCGATTTATCAGACGAACAGACCGGACTGTACGGAGACTGTCACATTCAGACTCAGTAGGAGTTCAGATGGGGTTCACCTCGTCAGTCTTCTTATCGGCATCTACCTGGGGACCGTTACGCACAGCTAGTGCCGCTTGCGGTCTGTGGTTAAACCCACTGCCAGCGTAGAGTCGAGTCTTTAGAGTCCCACACAGAGGGCTATTCTCCTTTGGGCAAAACAGAGTAGAGGTCGCATGGTTTTGCGACAGGGTTCGTTCTCATCCGCGCACTTGTGCACGTTTGGAGTACGGACGGATATTACTAGCGGGCTCTAGTTTGAGCCAGATACTAGTATATGTTTTGGGGTTAGTTTTATCTCATTGTGTTCATGTTCCTCGGAACAAGAATGCAGGTGTGTATGCACAGCTGATTGAGGCGGAGGAAGAGGATTTTCATTAGGGTTTCGGAACGGGTGTGTATGCACAGTTGACAGTCGTCTTTTTCCAAACCCTAATGAATTTATGATATATCAATTAATAATATTAATTAAGTGAAATTGTGTTATGGTTGAGTTTGTTGACTTGTTGACCATGGTTGACTTGTTGACCATGGTTGAAACTTTGACTATCATCATTACATATCAAAGATGCTCTTTGATTCTAGCAAAACCATTTAATGTGTGTAATGATAATTGTCATTCTAAACCATTCATCAACTATTTCATTTAGATTATTATTATTAATTTGATAATTCATTTCATATTATGTTATGGTTGTAAAAAGTTATTCATTTTTTATCATAACACTTCTCTCTCCTCTCTTCTTCCTCCTCCTCCTCTAGTTCAAGGAGACTCACTCTCATGTGTTGAGAAACTCTCTCCTTGAGATAAGAACACCCCAAAACCATTCTCTACTCACTCTAGGGTTAGAGGTCTGGCAAGCCAAAGACCCTAGTTCTCTCAGAGTTCGAGAAAGGAGCCCGAAGGTTGAACCCTTAGGTGGATCCATCTTTGACGGAAGAAGGCGACGAGGAAAGCACTATCCAAGCTCTATAAAGGTTTCAAGAAGAAGGAGTTCAAGTTAGGTATAACATCTTTTCCGAGTAGCTAACTCTCTTTAGCTTGGTAGCTAGTTTAGTTTAGAAAAGATCCCGACTTTTGTTAGTCCATGTTGCCTAATGCGCTAAAATTTTTTTTGTTATACCGTTTCCGCCTCCCCGCAAGAACCGGGGTTGGCAACGTGGACTTACAGTGGTATCAGAGCCTAACTAAACTTAAACTAGCTAAGTAGTAAAGTGTATTGAAGTTCGATCGGAAAAATCACAAAAACCTAAACATCAAAAACCCTACCTTTCTGTTGAAATTTTTTGTGCTCAAAAGATAAAAAGTTTTACTCCTAAAATCGGCTCAGGGTTTTGTGAAGACATGATTGGTTGTAAATTCTTGATGCGTAAATCGAATCAAATAGTCTCCGGCAACGGAGCCATTTGATTGAACGGTAACTTCGAATGTGTCGTATTGAATCAAAAATTTAAATTGACCGCAATCAAACTACGGTGTCAGCTGTAGTTAATGAATGAGTGCGGATCGTCCACAGGGATCTCGAGATTCGTTTGTATTTTAATGTGTTTGAAATTAAATGTTTAAGCAACAATAAAAGAAAACATGATTCAAGAATGATTTGTATTCGTGTGTCACTATTCTTTACTAAAGAATCAAGAAACTATAAACAATCAAGAATCGGGTTTCAATGGTATTTTCCAAACAACAATCAAGAATGATAGAGAGGCTCGTAGAAATCGATAGGATCTTTAGATGTGTTGTAGTCTACAATATTTCGTATTCTTGTCCTTCGAAGAATTGATACTAGATCAATGGTTATCGACGAGAGTTAGGGTTTTCTTGATGAAATTATGGTTTCATCTCTTAACCCTTGCTCTTTCGAGGATACAATTTATATTCTAGCCTCTAGCAATTTCAAGAAACGATCGGATCACCCCAATCTCGAGCGATGTTGATCAAGAAAGCATCGCATCGAATTGGGTTGTCGATTCTTGAACTTGCTAGGGTTTACAAACTCGTGGGATTCAAGAATTGATTACAAATTTGCTACATCATCATACTAAAGATCGTTTCGACTCCTTAACGAGCGGAGTTTTATTCACACATCACCACATAGACAATATTCAAGAATAGTAAAGATAACATGATGCGGAATTTAAAGAAAACAAGATAGAAGAAAATATCACCTTTTATTTAATCAACAACTTCAATACATTCTTTCAAGATCTACAAGAAGAAAGAAAATCGATCGTTGACTCGGCTTCGCTCGTCTCCGTGGATCGTGGATCTACTTTTGATCTCTTGCCCGATGGAAGATCGGCTCGGCTCATAAAAGGGTTGAAGGAATCTTGCTTGGCTTGCACTCAAGATCTTGAATTGTGGTTGGATTTAGGGTTAGGGTTTCCTATAAGATTTCTCACTAATCTTGAGGAAGAAGAAGATGAAGAAAGAGAGAATGGCTAAAATCTAAGATGTTGAATCTTTTCCTAGATGCCAAGATGTTAATTTGATCCAAGATGAGAAATGAGTGAGCCTAGGGTCTTATTTATAGAACTAGGTTTAGGTTTGAATTGGACTTTCCCTCCCAAAGTTTGTTGGCCAAGTTTGTTGGGGTTTAGCTTAGGGTTTAAGCAAGGGTTTAGGAAAGTTCTAGAAGTTTTAGGCTAGTTTAGGAGTTTGCTGATCTGGTGGAAGTGTCTGGAATATTCTGGACTTTTGTGTGTATTTTTTAGCAGTGGCCATTGAATCAGGAGTTTTGGTGAAATTCGAGGAGCTAAGTCCCTGGGGTCGCCGCTCTTCCGCCGCAGATACTAGGTATTAGCCGCTCTTCCGCGACTCATTGGTGGCCTTGGGATCTGCGCTTTCTTCAGTGGTCTTGTACTTCTGTATGGGCTTTTCTCTGATGTTTTGATTTGTATAATCCCTTCTGTGTTGATACCAGATTTGCTTTCAATGAGTTTACGAGCAATTGTAATGGTCGAGCAATGTAATGATCGAGCAAGCATCTCTTTTCCTGCATAGACTTCGAAACAGGGGTTGCAAGATATGGAAAATATGCTATGTAATGTAATGCAGTTAATTTCCCTAGGAATGCCGGTTTTAAGGTCGAATACATGTAATTTGATATTTTGCGACCGATTAGCTAATATGTGAATTATGAATACCGTACACTTCTAAGTGTATGCAAATGTTAAGGAAATTGCCTGCTAAAATATACAGTATTTTCGACTGATCAAATACCCCCAAACTTAATTTCGATCGTCTCGAGCGAATGATTTATTAAAAAGAGAAGGAGAAAACAAAGAAAGAAGAAAAAAAAAACTAACTAGCACACTTTCGTAGGCAACACGATTGCACTGAGCATGTGCAACAAGCCTTTAAACCTCTAGGTGTCCCTAGTAGGATGAGTGTTGTCTCCTGAGGGTTTTCAGCGGATTGCACCCACAAAATCCAAAAATAAAAGTAAGATCATGAATATTACATTTAAAGACAAGAATTGTAAAAAAAAGCCTTGAAAATTAGGGTTTCCAACTAAGCTAGCTTTTCGGTTGTCATGAGCCCTATCTTAATGGTCTTGAAAAGATGTCAGAAATCACGTCCTCCCTCAATAAAACATCGTCTTATTCTTCATTCCTATCTTTATTCCAAACATCGATCATATCACCCTGCGTGTGTGTAAAGACATCCCTACACCCGGAGAATTCAATTCAAGCTATCATACCCTTGCCCATCGGCCTCAGTACTTCTTAGCAAACGAGATTGCTTACACACTTTCATGCGACCGTTAATACTTCTTGAGGTACTAACCGACCGATTACTAATGTGCATGCTAACTTGGTGTATTTTCCTAGTCTTGCACCACCTCAGGCATAGCAGTGACTCCCAGACCAGTTGACCTTGGGGCACTAGGTGAAGAAGCACCCTTTTGCTATATATTTTTCTTACCCTTGGTGATAACAAAACCAGTATCCATTTTTTTCACCACTTTAAAACACATTTTTCTTTTCATACTTTTGGCTTTAAGACAAGAGCATTTCAAGGTATCCTCTACTATCCCAGGCTTTAAGATGTGTGTAAGTGCGAATAGCAGGGTAGCAACGTTCAAAATGTTTGGCTTCCAGAATAGAAACTATTTTTCAGACTTATTTTTATCCTCAGATTAGTGACGTCCTTCATCTTACTAACCCTTGGGACAACGGCTCATAACTACTTATTACTAGTTCGTATAAGAAAACTTCTAATTTTCTTAGTTTTCTAAAAATTTTCCAATCTCATGGATGTAATTGTTCACTGTCTAAAATTTCATTATCTTATTTATATACAAAAAGGTGTAAATATTAAAATTATTTTTATATTTGAAAATTTTTAAATTTTTATGGGTTTTGAAAATTTTTCAATTTTTATAGATTTTTAAAAGAAATGTTTTGTGCTTATGCAGATGATATGCAAATGATGAAAATAAGCACAAACCTCCCCCAAACTTGTTCTCAACAGTGTCCTCACTGTTGCCGACAGTTATACCTACAAAAATCTGTAAATCTAGGAGGAATTATTAGTGGGGGCAAACATATAAGTGAAGAACTTCCCCCAAACTTATTTTATTTACTCACCTTCATTCAAAATATGATGCAATTATATACTGGACATGAAAGTGAGACGGAGGAATTTTAATCAAAATAAACTGGCTCTTGTAAGAACAAGAGCTCCTCCGTGGGGTCAGTGGAAAAATACGGCTTTAATCTATGTCCATTTACTTTGAAAACAGTGCCGTTTTTAACATTTTCAACTTCTACTGCCCCGTGCGGGTATACAGACCGCACAACAAAAGGTCCCTTCCAACGAGATCGGAGCTTACGCGCATGAAGGTGTAATCGTGAATCATAAAGAAGGACTTGTTGACCAGGTAAAAATGTTTTCCTTACAATGTTTTTATCGTGAAAAACCTTAGTCCTATTCTTTGTGATTACAGCATTATCATAAGCTTCATCGCGGAGTTCGCTTAGCTCGTTTAGTTGCAGCTTCCGAAAGTTGCAAGCAAGGTTTAAATCAAAATTAATTTCCTTTATAGCCCACAATGCTTTATGTTCTATCTCAACAGGTAGATGACATGCTTTACCAAACACTATCCTATATGGAGACATTCCTAGGTCGGTCTTATATGCAGTCCTGAATGCCCAAAGAGCATCCGTCAATTTGGTCGACCAGTCTTTTCTATTTTTAGTAACAGTTTTCTCCAGGATAAGTTTGATTTGTCTGTTTGAGATCTCAGCCTGCCCGCTTGTTTGGGGGTGATAGGGTGTAGAAAGACGGTGGTTGATTGAATATTTCCGTATCAGAGTCTCGAAAGATCTGTTGCAGAAGTGTGTCCCATTATCGCTAATAATAGCGCGTGGGTGTCCAAATCGCGAGAAGATATTCTCTTTCAAGAACTTAATGACAGCTTTCCTGTCATTAGTGTGACTTGGAATGGCTTCTACCCACTTGGAGATATAATCAACCGCCAGCAATATGTACAGATTCCCAAAGGAGTTGGGAAAAGGACCCATAAAATCTATGCCCCAAACATCAAACATTTCAACAACCAGAATGGGTTGCTGAGGCATTTCATTCCTTTGTGATATTCTACCCGTATACTGACATTGTGTACAGGTTTTGCAATGTTCAAATGCGTCCTTGAATAAGGTCGGCCAATAAAATCCACATTGCAAAACCTTTTCCGCTGTTTTTCTGGGACCAAAGTGACCCCCACAGGCCTGATCATGACAAAATGAAAGAATACTCTTGAACACTTCATTCGGGACGCACCGGCGAATGATCTGATCAGGACAGTATTTAAACAAATAAGGCTCGTCCCAGTAATAGTGTTTTACTTGGGAAAGAAAGCGGTATTTGTCCTGTTTAGACCAATCGCTCGGTATCAATCCCGTGGCATGATAGTTCACAATATCCCTGAACCATGGTTCAGAGGATACGCTCAAGAGTTGTTCGTCAGGGAATGAGTCATTGATCGGCAGGGTCACAGGGGAAGAAACGATGCGTGAAAGGTGGTCAGCTACTACGTTTTCACATCCTTTCTTATCTTTGATAACAAGATCGAATTCTTGTAAAAGAAGGATCCAACGTATTAGTCGACCTTTGGCATCTTTCTTCGCCAACAGATGTTTTAAAGCGGAATGGTCAGTATATACAACAATAGGTGAGCCGATTAAGTAAGGCCTGAATTTCTCTAATGCGAATACAACCGCTAATAGTTCTTTCTCTGTGGTTGTATAATTGATTTGCGCATCATTCAGGGTCTTACTAGCATAGTAAATCACGTGTGGCATCTTTTCAATGTGCTGTCCTAGGACAGCACCTACTGCAAAATCAGATGCGTCACACATCAGCTCAAAAGGGTAGTCCCAGTTTGGTGATGATAAAACGGGGGCTGAAGTGAGTGAGTGTTTAAGTGAGTCGAAAGCTGTCTCGCAATCCGAGTCAAAGTGGAAGGTCGTATCCTTGGCCAGGAGTAGTGTTAAAGGTCTAGCAATTTTGCTAAAGTCCTTTATGAATCTCCTATAAAAGCCAGCATGGCCAAGAAAAGAGCGAATATCTTTGACGCTTTTAGGATGAGGGAGGTTTTGAATGACATTTACTTTAGCTCTGTCAACCTCAATGCCTTTCTGTGAAATGACATGTCCAAGGACTATTCCTTCTTGGACCATAAAGTGGCATTTTTCCCAGTTCAAAGTCAAGTTCTTCTCTTTGCATCGAGTAAGAACAGCGTCCAGATTCGCTAGGCATTCAGAAAAAGAATCTCCAAAAATCGAAAAGTCGTCCATAAAGATCTCCAGGAAATTCTCTACCATATCAGAGAATATCACCATCATACACCGGTGAAAGGTAGCGGGAGCATTGCATAGCCCGAAGGGCATGCGACTGTAAGCAAAGGTACCAAAAAGGACAAGTAAAAGTGGTTTTATCTTGATCCTTTTTGGCGATGGGGACCTGATTGTAGCCTGAGTAACCGTCCATGAAACAATAGTATTGTCGTCCCGCTAAGCGTTCCAGCATTTGATCAATAAATGGTAGAGGAAAATGATCTTTCCTCATAGCAGCGTTGAGTTTCCTATAATCGATGCATACACGCCACCCAGTTTGGGTGCGTGTCTGAATCAACTCATTCACTTCATTTGTGATAACTGTGATGCCGGATTTCTTAGGAACGACGTGTATAGGACTTACCCACTGGCTATCGGAGATCGGGTATATAATACCACTATCTAAGCATTTGACGATCTCTTTCATGACAGCTTCCTTCATGACAGGATTTAACCGTCTCTGTGGTTCTCGGGTCGGTCTGGCATCATCCATTACATGTATATGATGTTCAACTATCAAGGGACTAATCCCTTTGATGTCCGCCATACTCTAATCAAACGCCTCTTTATTAGATCTTAATACCGATAAAAGTGCATTCTCTTGCTCAGATGCAAGAGAAGTGGATATTATAACCGGTAAAGTCTCCTTCTCACCAAGATATGCATATTTAAGGTGAGACGGTAAGACCTTGAGATCTAATTCAGGCGGAGAGATGATCGAAGGAAGGATCATAGAATGATTTTTGGATTTACAAAGAAGCTCAGAGCCTGTGAAAGATACAGACTCGGGTGGAGAAAAGTCAGAAGTGCAGGACTCAAGTGTAAGTGAAGTGTCCTCACTAGGATCAAGTGTAAGATCAAGCAGAGATGTGGTAATGTCATCGAGATCAGTAAAGCAAAGTTCCTCGGCTCCATAACTATCGGGAGCGATCTCATGGACAGAACACACATCTAAAATATGAGCACAAGGTTCTGATGGCTGACTCCCAACTCTGTAGATATTTAGTTCAATGGTCATATTTCCGAATGATAAGTTCATTGAACCATTTCTACAGTTTATAACAGCGTTGGAAGTGGCAAGGAAAGGACGACCTAAAATCACCGGAATTTGGCCCCGGGGGTTTGCTACAGGATGTGTGTCGAGCACAATGAAGTCTACAGGGAAAACAAATTCCCCGACCTTTATTAACACATCCTCTAATTCACCCCTTGGTTTGGTGATAGATCGGTCCGCCATCTAGAGAGTGCAATGAGCAGGTTTCAGCTCTCCAATTCCTAGTTGCTCATAGACAGAATAAGGTAACAGGTTAACACTCACGCCAAGGTCTAAAAGAGCAAGATTTATGTTTTTACCCCCAATCGAAATCGATATTGTAGGACATCCTGGGTCCTTTCGTTTCTTTGGTAGCTGGGGAATAAAAGCAGTGCTGATATTATTAGCCATAAAGACCTTCTTTGGCACCTGAGTCTTCCTCTTCCTAGTGCACAAGTCCTTTAGAATTTTCGCATAAGCAGGGACTTGTTGAATCGCATTTAGGAGAGGGATATTGATGTTAACCTGTTTAAACATTTCTAAAATTTTCTCCATATGAGGACTCGTTCTGTTAGCCCTTAGCCGGTTCGGGTAAGGTGCTTTTGCAATAAGCGCAGGGTCCATCATAGGAGAAGGAAAGGGGGGTAGACGAGATCCCAAAAGAGGTGTGGGGACCGTCTGTGGAGAACTATAAGGGTTGGGTGAAGGTGTTGAGCCTAAAGGGAACTGGAGAATAGGCTCGTGCGAAGGTGGTTTGGTAGAAGAAGAAGGATCAGAAGGAGAAGTGTGTGTATGTGGAAAGGTCTCAGCCGGGGTTTTGACATGATTTTCAGTATTATCAATATCTTCCCCGACATTATTATTCAGCACTCTTCCCGATCTCAACGTTGTAATGGCATTTACATTGTAATGCCCAGGATTCTGTAGGGGTTGAGAGGGAAGTTTCCCTTTTTCTCTCGCACTCATTTCAGCTTTGAGGCGTGCGATTTTAGCTTCCATCGTTCTAATACTCTCATCTTGTGACGCTGAGTTTTTCTTTATTTCACTGACGGAAGATCTAACCTCAGTTGAAACCTCCATGAAATTAGACAAAAGTGATTTCATGGTTTGAGTAAATTGAGAGAAATCGTCAGAACAGGGCTGCATAGGATTAGACTGTGCAGGAGTGTTGCCCTGGTTTTGGAAATTTTGTGACTGGTAGGGGTGCTGAGTGAGTTGAAGGGGTTGTTGTTGTGGTGGAGGAAGAGCCCTTTGAAAGTTATTTGTGTTTGGAACCGTGTTTTGAGATTGATTTTGGTTCCAAGCAAAATTCGGGTGGTTCCTCCAACCCTGATTGTACGTGGAAGAATATGGATCGTTTCGAGGTCGTTGAAATGCGGCATTAGAATGCTCGTGACCTTGAAACGCCGAGTTTAAAGGACATTCTTCCGTTAAGTGTGACGGATCAGAACAGCACCCACAAATAGTTTTGGGGAGTGATACCGGGTTTAGGGAGGCTGCTGCAAATTTGTGTTCCATAGCGTCGAGCTTCTTTTGCATTGCTGCCATTTCTGCTCGAACACCTATGGACACATCTATTTGGTGTACGCCACCCCTATTCAATGGTTGGGTTCCACTCTCCCAAATTAGTGATTTTTCAGCGAACTCTTCTAAGTATCGCCAGGCTTCCCCATCGTCTTTGGTCATAAATGTACCCTGACACATATTTTCAAGGCTCTGTTTAGTGCTAGGGTTACTGCCCTCATAGATGATTCGGCAAAGCTCCCATCTCGGGATGCCGTGATGAGGACATTGAACCAAGAGATCCTTGAAACGTTCAAAGTATTTTGAAAATTGTTCGGTAGGGAGCTGGGCAAATTGGTTCAGTTCGCTACGGATTCGAGCCGTCTTTTGGACTGGGTAAAATTTCTTTAGGAATGCAGCGACGAATTCTTCCCAATTCGTAATAGAATGTGCGGTGGTGTTATATAGCCACTTCTCGGCTATGTCGCACAAGGTAAAAGGAAGAAGTCGTAGACGCATCGCATCCACAGAAAGTTGAGACGTACCCATCATAGCGCATACGTTTTCAAATTTGGTAATGAAAACGTAAGCGTCCTCGGTCTCGAGTCCGTGGTATTTAGGTAAAAGGTTGATATACTGGGGCTTGATTTCAAAGTTATCCCCATTGGCTGGTGGTGTGGATAAGCTGGTCGAAAGAGGACCTCTGTGTGGATAGCATCTTGCCTGGAGAGAAATGTGGGGAGGATTCTGCGCACCAACGGACGGTGGCAGATTAGGGTTAAAGAAGTTTGATGGATTCGGATCCATCGATGTGGGTGTGGTAGTAGGTAAAGAAAAGGTAAATGGAGAATTATCGACTTCAGAGTCGATAAAAGGTACGCGGACTAAACGGGCACTAGAATCCCGTGTCCAGCCTATCTTGTACTAAAAAGGGTTAGTACAAGTGGTAGCGTTGGCTTATAATTAGGGGTAAAATGAATACGGTGTTTGCTTTGAAAAGGGACGGATTTTGAAAAAATGATGCGACAACCAAATGCAGCAACACAAACCCTAGAATCTAATGGTCACCTAGGTCCGGCTCTAGACCGCTCCTAACTGCCAAAAGACAAGTCGCAGGATAAATCCTCCACTGCCTTTTTGTCCCCCTGTGGCCGGATGAGTGCCAGGTAAGTGGGAAGGAACCACCACTACAGTGGACCTAATTAATAACCACTAGCCTTAGACACACTCGCCTTAGGCACCACAGAAAAACGCGGATAAGCAATGAATTACCCACGGCCCTCTCTTGTCCTAAATGAGCGCGACAGTCCTTAGAGTCATCTCTAGATTTCTTTTAGTTAATAGGGGTAAATGCGGATGCAAGTTTGGTGGTTTTCGGGGCCTAGGAAGGGTAATGAAATCCCCACCTAATTTGGATTTGGCCGTGCCCCTTAAATTCCGTATTTAATATGCAAAACAACCAAGAAAAGCAAAATCACGCACAATTTTAATTTGCTTTTGCGGCGCAGCTATTGTTTGCAAAGAATCCTGCAGAAAGGATTAGTTAGAGCTAAAAAGGGAGAGGGGAAAGAGAGAGAAATCACCTGCTGGAAAATTTTCCAGAGAACCCTTAAGACTGCGGCGCTTCCGCCGCAATAAGCATGTATATGCCGCCCTTCCGCGGTTAGTTGTTGGGTTCACTGTACCAAACTTCTTCAGCTGCTTTCTGTTCCTATCTCCAGCACTCTGGTATATCCCAAATAATTTTTCCACAGCTCAGAATGCTCCAGATCACCTTGCAATCAAATCACAACACACGTATAAGAGTTTGTACGAATTTTGATTTCAAGAAGTGAAACGTAATAATTCTTTCACTTCAAACTATAAAATGTAAACGAATTAGCGCTTGATCCCCGGCAACGGCGCCATTTTGATTGGTTGTAAATTCTCGATGCGTAAATCGAATCAAATAGTCTCCGGCAACGGAGCCATTTGATTGAACGGTAACTTCGAATGTGTCGTATTGAATCAAAAATTTAAATTGACCGCAATCAAACTACGGTGTCAGCTGTAGTTAATGAATGAGTGCGGATCGTCCACAGGGATCTCGAGATTCGTTTGTATTTTAATGTGTTTGAAATGAAATGTTTAAGCAACAATAAAAGAAAACATGATTCAAGAATGATTTGTATTCGTGTGTCACTATTCTTTACTAAAGAATCAAGAAACTATAAACAATCAAGAATCGGGTTTCAATGGTATTTTCCAAACAACAATCAAGAATGATAGAGAGGCTCGTAGGAATCGATAGGATCTTTAGATGTGTTGTAGTCTACAATATTTCGTATTCTTGTCCTTCGAAGAATTGATACTAGATCAATGGTTATCGACGAGAGTTAGGGTTTTCTTGATGAAATTATGGTTTCATCTCTTAACCCTTGCTCTTTCGAGGATACCATTTATATTCTAGCCTCTAGCAATTTCAAGAAACGATCGGATCACCCCAATCTCGAGCGATGTTGATCAAGAAAGCATCGAATCGAATTGGGTTGTCGATTCTTGAAATTGCTAGGGTTTACAAACTCGTGGGATTCAAGAATTGATTACAAATTTGCTACATCATCATACTAAAGATCGTTTCGACTCCTTAACGAGCGGAGTTTTATTCACACATCACCACATAGACAATATTCAAGAATAGTAAAGATAACATGATGCGGAATTTAAAGAAAACAAGATAGAAGAAAATATCACCTTTTATTTAATCAACAACTTCAATACATTTTTTCAAGATCTACAAGAAGAAAGAAAATCGATCGTTGACTCGGCTTCGCTCGTCTCCGTGGATCGTGGATCTACTTTTGATCTCTTGCCCGATGGAAGATCGGCTCGGCTCATAAAAGGGTTGAAGGAATCTTGCTTGGCTTGCACTCAAGATCTTGAATTGTGGTTGGATTTAGGGTTAGGGTTTCCTACAAGATTTCTCACTAATCTTGAGGAAGAAGAAGATGAAGAAAGAGAGAATGGCTAAAATCTAAGATGTTGAATCTTTTCCTAGATGCCAAGATGTTAATTTGATCCAAGATGAGAAATGAGTGAGCCTAGGGTCTTATTTATAGAACTAGGTTTAGGTTTGAATTGGACTTTCCCTCCCAAAGTTTGTTGGCCAAGTTTGTTGGGGTTTAGCTTAGGGTTTAAGCAAGGGTTTAGGAAAGTTCTAGAAGTTTTAGGCTAGTTTAGGAGTTTGCTGATCTGGTGGAAGTGTCTGGAATATTCTGGACTTTTGTGTGTATTTTTGAGCAGTGGGCTTTGAATCAGGAGTTTTGGTGAAATACGAGGAGCTAAGTACCTGGGGTCGCCGCTCTTCCGCCGCAGATACTAGGTATTAGCAGCTCTTCCGCGGCTCATTGGTGGCCTTGGGATCTGCGCTTTCTTCAGTGGTCTTGTACTTCTGTATGGGCTTTACTCTGATGTTTTGATTTGTATAATCCCTTCTGTGTTGATACCAGATTTGCTTTCAATGAGTTTACGAGCAATTGTAATGGTCGAGCAATGTAATGATCGAGCAAGCATCTCTTTTCCTGCATAGACTTCGAAACAGGGGTTGCAAGATATGGAAAATATGCTATGTAATGTAATGCAGTTAATTTCCCTAGGAATGCCGGTTTTAAGGTCGAATACATGTAATTTGATATTTTGCGACCGATTAGCTAATATGTGAATTATGAATACCGTACACTTCTAAGTGTATGCAAATGTTAAGGATATTGCCTGCTAAAATATACAGTATTTTCGACTGATCAAGACACCCACCAAAAACGGTCGCCTGAATCCATCAAACGGCCGCGGTTCTGCGGCAATGAGTATACATTTGCCGCGGAACCGCCGCCGTTTTAGATCCTCTCACGACCGGGTCTGGTGCAGTGTTCTTCTGGTAGGGTTTTGGGATTTTTAAGATGGTTTATTTGAGCCCAGGTTTTCTAGAAAAGAATTTTTTTTTGGCGGCCTATAAATCCGTATTTTTGGATCGAACTTCACTATACTTTGACTAATCTGTTATACCTGTGATGTTTGTATGTATTGAACGTCGGCTAATCGCTATATGTCGATTAGTCGGGGTTATACATATCTGTGATCTGTGTTTGATGATGGTATGTGTATATGAATGCGTTGGACTGTCGCGGGTGAATAGCCGGGGTGGATGTGAGATGAGTGTTTCTTTTTCTTTCATTCATGTAATATGTAAATTGATGTAATATTATTTGTATGGCCGCACAACCGGGTCGGGGTTGTAGCCGTCATTGTATAATTCTTTTTACTGTTTTTGCTCCTAGGATAGACCCATGGAGGGGGTGCACAAACTACCGGGTATCTCGAAGTGCGTAGTGGCCTACTCACGGCGTTGAGGGAGGTTGCTCCACTTCGGGTACTTGACGGGTAGTTTGCCGCACCGGTAGGGGTCTTGGGTAGGGTTTTGGCTATTCACCGCGACCGTGTAATCCGCTTTTCGTTGCAGGCTCGAACGGATTGCGGATTCCTAGTATATCCAATGTATTCATCTGTGATCTGTAATGTCTATCATTGCTATATATTTATAACTATTTAGGCATTGCTTATGTTTTACAGCCGCGCTAGCCCAGCCCCCGCTCTGTCGTTAGTTAAGTAACCTAACGGGTGATGATGGGGCCTCGTAGCGAATGCGAATGGCATAAGCGTACGTCATATTTTGGTTGTTTTCTGCAATGGTAGGATTAAATGATGGGACGCATTAAAAGAACTAATGCAAGAATATCACGCATTAAAAGAACTAATGCAAGATAATAAACCAAGCAAAAGTCGTTGGAACACTTTCGAAAAACCACTCGGTTCTTTTCAAAATTAACTTTTAAATGCGGAGCCTGAGCCACTTCTTTTAAAAGCTATCTCGTTCCATCGATTATATCAAGTTCACTACGTTCACGGTTTAGCCAAAACCATTCGTAGCCCTCCATCATTTCAGTTAAATATTCGGTAGTATTCAAGCTATGTATTTTGACCTCACGCCAAGGAATAGTGATTGGTAGCTGCCGGATATTTATCTGTTGCATAGATAGAATGCGTTGTTTTGGGACAGCCGTACTGCCATTTTTGCCTACGTCAAGGGTAGGTACGGATGGGTTCAAATCAACCAGGATAATAATGGGAAGAACTTGACATGTGACTTATGACATTTTGACCTCACGCCAAGGTCATAAGAGCATGGGGCAAAAATCCACATCGGGAGTTTCATAAGTACTGAAACTTGCTAGATTTGCATACCATTTGGAGTGTGAGGATTCTGGTAAGATTCCTTCAGTTTCGTCACGCAATGATATTTGGATCCCGATCCTACTGTGAGTATATGCTACTCCTCGGGAAATTTCTCACTAAACGATCAATGTTATAAACCTAGTAGGTGTCTAGAAAGGTGTTAGCGGGGCTACGCCCCCAGGGAAAAGTGGTTCTTAAATTAAGGAACTTCGCGAAAGCGTTGGAAAACCTCCCTCGAAGTACCGACACTGGCCTGGCTGAACGGTTAAGCAAGTATTGTGCGGTGGGATTGATCCCGACTAATTCTTCCTTTATGGTTTGAGGAGGGATTCGAGAGACAGTGGGAGCCATCCTGTTTAGACAAACTAAAAACCATTCTAAACTTGCAAAGAGCATCGTGCTGAGTGTTTCTTCTCTCTCTCCTAATTGCAGCGACCAATCGACATGACTGGACTTAAGTTACTTCTAGATAAAAACATACTGACAGGGCCAAACTACAAAGATTGGCTCCGGAATGTCAAAATGGCAATCACTTACGACAAGCTGGGGTATCTTCTTACCACCAAAGCTCCCCCCGTCCCAGGTCCCACCTCCAGCGTCGCGGATAAGGAAATCCGTAAGACTTGGGAGATTGATAGCGCGAAGGCCAAGTGCCTCGTACTTGCCTCTATGGACAACGAACATCAGAGGAGGCACGAGAATATGGACCTTGAATCCATATTTCTCCATACAAAAGAACTGTATGGGGAGCAGTCTCGTATCGCAAGATACGAAGTGTCGAAGAAGTTATTTTCGGCAAGGTTGGCCATCGGATCATCGGTAGCGGAACACGTGCTTAAGATGATTGGCTTCATTGAGAAGCTCGCGGAACTTGGGACCACGTTAGAGAACGAGCTCTATACGGACTTGATTCTCTAGTCCCTTCCTTCCACTTACGCCCAGTTTATACTGAACTTCAACTTACAAGAAAAAGAGGTTGAACTTTCAGAACTCCTCAACATGCTGAGGAGCGCAGAGGGCACCCTACAGAAAATTAGGGAAACATCCACTTTCTTTGTATGAGGATCATCTTCTTCTAGGTCCAAGGCGAAAGCCAAGGGAAAGAAGAAGAAAGCCTTCGCCAAACCAAGGGGCGGTGTTAGTAAAGTGGATACGAAGGGAAAAGCAAAAGCAACAAAGAAAGCGGGACAGCCTGTGGATAAAGAAGAATGCTTCTATTGTCATAAGAAAGGACACTGGAAGAATGATTGCAGGGCTTGGAAAGCCAGGACACAGGAATTGAAGCAGGTTGCGGCTTCAGCTTCAGGTGTGTATGTTATTGAAAACTGTCTTTCAATAAACTCTACTTCCTGGGTATTGGATACCGAATCAGGATCTCATATCTGTAATTCTTTGCAGGCGTTGAGAAACCGTAGGGTTTTGAAGGCAGGTGACATGACCCTCAGAGTTGCAAATGGAGCTAGCATGGATGCTAAGGCCGTGGGGGACTATCACCTGGGAATGTCAGATGGACATGTTTTGGTTTTGCGCAATTGCTTTTTTGTACCCAACGCAACTTGTAATATCATTTCTGTATCTTTGGTTTCTAAAGAAGGTTATGAATTTGCGTTTGTAAGTAATGTTGTAAACATTCACCTTAATCAAGTTCTGATTGGGTCAGGTACATTAAGCAATGGTATATACGTGTTGAACCAACCACAGATTTTCAATGTCCAGAATGCACACAAAAGAAAGTCTCCAGATATAAATCAGGCTTTCTTATGGCATTGTAGACTGGGTCACACCAATGAGAGAAGGTTGACTAAGTTACATACAGAAGGATATTTGAATCCGTTCGAATATCAATCGTATGCCACTTGTCAATCCTGTCTCAAAGGAAAGATGACAAAAACTCCGTTCACTGGACACGGAGTAAGAGCGAGCGAGCTCTTGGGACTCGTACACAGCGACGTGTGCGGTCCAATGTCTACACATGCGTGAAGCAGTTATTCTTACTTCATTATTTTTACGGATGACTTTTCAAGGTACAGTTATGTCTTCTTAATGAAACATAAGTCCGAAGCCTTTGGAAAATTCCAGGAATATAAGAATGAAGTAGAAAAATAAACCGGCAAAAGTATTAAGATTCTAAGATCGGATCGAGGTGGTGAATACTTGAGTGCCGAGTTCCTGGACTATTTAAAAGAGAATGGAATTCTCTCCAGCTTACTCCTCCATACACTCCGCAACATAACGGTGTATCGGAGAGATGGAACCGCACCCTATTGGATATGGTGCGGTCCATGATGAGTAACGCTGAGTTACCGCGATCATTCTGGGGATATGCGCTAGAATCAGCCGCATACCTTTTGAACCGAGTTCCCACTAAGACTGTGCCTACCGCACCATATGAATTATGGAGTGGGAAGAAACCCTATCTTCAATATCTGAAGGTCTGGGGATGTCCAGCTTTTGTCAAAAAGCAGCATGCGGACAAACTCGAGGCACGCTCAGTACTGTGCAAGTTTGTGGGATACCCAAAGAACACCAGGGGGTATCTTTTCTACCACGCAGAGGAACAAAAAGTCCTTATTTCTCGTAATGCCCACTTTCTAGAACACCAGTTCTTGGAAAAGGAAATAAGTGGGAGCGCAGTAGAACTGGAAGAAATTCCAGAACCACAGACTATTACTGAAAGCTTAGTGGAACCAGAGGGTTCAAAAGAACAGGACATTCCTACGCCGCTCCGCAGAAGTAGTAGGCAGTCACATCCGCCCGAGAGATACTACGGTTTTCTCATAGACGGGGATAGAGAGGATTGCATCATAGATTATGATGAGCCTACTAGCTTCCAGCAGGTCGTTCAGAGCGTTGACTCGGTAAAATGGCTGGATGCAATGCGGACCGAAATGGAGTCCATGTACACCAACAAAGTATGGATGTTGGACATTGCTCCAGACGGGGTAAAACCCGTAGGATGCAAGTGGATCTTCAAAAGGAAGATTGGTGTAGATGGACAGGTTGAGACCTATAAAGCTAGACTTGTTGTAAAGGGTTTTCGTCAAAGACCTGGTTTGGACTATGACAAAACCTTTTCTCCAGTGGCTATGCTGAAATCCATTCGGATCCTTCTTGCCATTGCTGCCTTCCACGATTATGAAATTTGGCAGATGGACGTAAAAACCGCTTTTCTAAATGGAAATTTAGAGGAGTGTGTCTATATGGACCAGCCAGAGGGTTTCATTTAGAGTGGGAGCAGCGGAATGGTGTGCAAGTTGCGGAGTTGGAACATCTGTTTTGATGAGACGGTCAAGGAATTTGGCTTTATCAAAAATCCAGATGAACCATGCATCTATAGTAGATTTGTAGCGAGAACTGTAGTATTCCTCGTTTTATACGTGGATGACATTCTCTTAATAGGAAATGACATTCCTATGCTACAATCTGTCAAGGGGTTCTTGTCACACAGGTTCTCCATGAAAGACCTGGGTGATGCCTCATACATCCTGGGGATCTGGATCCATCGTGATAGATCCAAGAGGATATTAGCACTTTCTCAGTCCAGGTACATCGACACCATACTGAAAAGATTCAGTATGGAAGATTCCAAGCGCGGTAACCTACCGGCTTGTCACGGGATCACCCTCTCTAAAGAGATGTCTCCCAAGACTGATTTGGAGAGGGATCGCATGTCTATTATACCCTACGCTTCTGCGGTAGGCTCTATAATGTATGCGATGTTGTGTACCAGACCGGATGTAGCTTATGCACTGAGTGTGGTAAGCCGGTATCAGTCAAACCCTGGGGAGAAACACTGGATAGCGGTAAAGAACATTCTCAAGTACCCGAGAAGGACTAAGGAGATGTTCTTGGTGTATGGCGGAAAAGACCTCCAGATCGAGGCCTTTGCTGACTCCAGCTTCCAGAGTGACAAGGATGATTCCAAGTCCATGTCGGGCTTTTTCTTTACCCTCAATGGAGGGGTGGTGTGTTGGAAGAGTTCCAAACAGGAAACCGTTGCAGACTCGACTATGGAAGTGGAATACATCGCTGCATCTGATGCCGCAAAAGAAGCCGTCTGGATGAGGAAGTTCTTGAAAGAACTTCAGGTGGTTCCGTCCATTGCTGATCCAATACCTCTGTATTGCGACAACAACGGGGCTATAGCTTTAGCGAAGGAACCCAGGTCCTATCAGAAATCCAGACACATCTTGAGGCGGTATCACCTGATCACGGAGATCGTGGATCGCCAGGAGATCGAGGTTCGGAGGGTCGCTTCAGAAGAAAACACTGCAGATCCATTCACCAAGGCCTTGCCCCAGACTCAGTTCGAGAGGCTGATCGAGATGATATGTCTTCGATACGCCAGTACATGGCCTTAGTGCAAGTGGGAGATTGTTAGTGTATATGCCCTAGAGGCCATTACTGTATCATACTAGTTTGTATATTACTTAATGGAAGCTTGGGATATTCACCTTGTATAAACAATCTTGCTCAATATAGTAGTATGCTACTTGGTTTGTTTCTACTTCAATGTGTACATGTGTTTATTTTAGTATATCACCTATACACATTAGTGGAGCCCTTAGGATCTTTGCTTGATTACCAGCGTTGTGATGGCAGTCACACTAGTGGGGGCTGGGTAATTTATAAGCACATCCTTATACAGGTCCCTAGTCGCAGGACTATCGAGACAGGGCATCGATACTGCAGAGTAGACTGGCGTATGCGCTTCTCATCCTAGTGTGGGAGATGGTCTGTCCCACAGCCATCAGTACGTCGTACTGGAGATAGTATACGGGTGCTCGTTGGGTTACGAGTACACTGGACAGGACTCGTCGGGAACTGACAGGTTGGTATTATACATATCGTCAGTTATCAGTTCCCAGGTGACATGAGTACAGCTTAGTCCACTGACTTGACACTGTCACTTCGCCTCGAGTGTGTTCCCACTGTACTTTGGTTACTACCCTACCACGGCTCAAAGGAGTCATGCAAATAGGTAGTAGTTGGGTACAGTCCCGAAGCACTTGGAGGCAGTGACGGTTAGATAGGATTCGTCTTTTCCGGTATTAGGGGTTGACATCGCGCTGTGTCTAGGAGAGCCATTACATGAGTAGTCCCTGGCCAGGGCAATCGAGATATACTGGTAGGCTTCCAGTGTTATCTCAGGGTGTTTTGGGCTTCACTCCGACACGACTTGTACCGCTATTAGGGGACTGACATTACCGCCCCCTAGGCCCGCCATGCGATGTATCAGACGAGCAGACCGGACTGTACGGAGACTGTCACATTCAGACTCAGTAGGAGTTCAGATGGGGTTCACCTCGTCAGTCTTCTTATCGGCATCTACCTGGGGACCGTTACGCACAGCTAGTGCCGCTTGCAGTCTGTGGTTAAACCCACTGCCAGCGTAGTGTCGAGTCTTTAGAGTCCCACACAGAGGGCTATTCACCTTTGGGCAAAACAGAGTAGAGGTCACATGGTTTTGCGACAGGGTTCGTTCTCATCCGCGCACTTGTGCACGTTTGATGTCCGGACGGATATTACTAGCGGGCTCTGGTTTGAGCCAGATACTAGTATATGTTTTGGGGTTAGTTTTATCTCATTGTGTTCATGTTCCTCGGAACAAGAATGCGGGTGTGTATGCACAGTTGATTGAGGCGGAGGAAGAGGATTTTCATTAGGGTTTCGGAACGGGTGTGTATGCACAGTTGACAGTCGTCTTTTTCCAAACCCTAATGAATTTATGATATATCAATTAATAATATTAATTAAGTGAAATTGTGTCATGGTTGAGTTTGTTGACTTGTTGACCATGGTTGACTTGTTGACCATGGTTGAAACTTTGACTATCATCATTACATATCAAAGATGCTCTTTGATTCTAGCAAAACCATTTAATGTGTGTAATGATAATTGTCATTCCAAACCATCCATCAACTATTTCATTTAGATTATTAATATTAATTTGATAATTCATTTCATATTATGTTATGGTTGTAAAAATTTATTCATTTTTTATCATAACACTTCTCTCTCCTCTCTTCTTCTTCCTCCTCCTCTAGTTCAAGGAGACTCACTCTCATGTGTTGAGAAACTCTCTCCTTGAGATAAGAACACCCCAAAACCATTCTCTACTCACTCTAGGGTTAGAGGTCTGGCAAGCCAAATACCCTAGTTCTCTCAAAGTTCGAGAAAGGAGCCCGAAGGTTGAACCCTCAGGTGGATCCATCTTTGACGGAAGAAGGCGACGAGGAAAGCACCATCCAAGCTCTACAAAGGTTTCAAGAAGAAGGAGTTCAAGTTAGGTATAACATCTTTTCCGAGTAGCTAACTCTCTTTAGCTTGGTAGCTAGTTTAGTTTAGAAAAGATCCCGACTTTTGTTAGTCCATGTCGCCTAATGCGCTAAAAATTTGTTTTTTATACCGTTTCCGCCTCCCCGCAAGAACCGGGGTTGGTAACGTGGGCTTACACTTAGATCAACCTAATCTAACATGGAATCTTCTAAATATCCTACTCGCTAAGTATCCAATATCACATCCAAGCTTAAGAATATGGTAACAACCCTATTCTACGTTTGCGGGGGTGCTATACGCTATCCACCCGACTTCCCCCGTAGATTTGAATCTACTCACCTTGATCCTCGCTTACTAAAGTCAATGACACCACGCTCTTTCTTGTTGTTTGAAGTCCACGTGAGGGTGCCTACATATATAAACACATAGTATCATAAACAAGAATCACGTACGAAAACCAAAACGGCACACGAAACACACATAGCTTTAAACCTATGGTCTACGCATGCAAGAATAATCAAACAACTCCCGATATCGACGTACAAACGTCAAGTGACCGAGATAAAACAAAATACCAAAACTAAAGTCATTAAAATGTCGCAAAACCCAAACAGCAACTAAAGAAAACACCTCCAGATTTTGCCTCGGGTCAAATTAGCCAATTTTTCATATAGGGTATGCCTAACTAGAAGATAATGGAGCCATGGAAGAATTACGAGGCAATCCCCCTGTACCAAGGCCGCAATTTGCGGCCAAAAAAAGATAATTGGCGGCAAAAATATTGTAAGTCTATGGTAGCACCCCGGCCGTCTGTCCGAGGCCAAAATGCGGAAACGAAAACTTTTTCAAAACTTGAAACCGGCGCTATCGTACACTATAAACCCGGATCGAACCATTAACCTATAACTAGCAAACAAGAGAAGGGTTGGAAAGGATATACCGATCGATCCGTGTCCTTCGGTCTTTAGCCACCATCCCAAGCTCCTCGCGGCATCTCCGGTCTCGATCTCCTCGTCGGAAAGGGCACCAGATCTTCTAGTCTTTTTACGGGCTCCTGCTTCGTCCGAAGCAACTCGGGCACGAAGTTCGCTAGACGACGTGTCCAAGGCGATGTAGAGAAGGTGTATTATAATTTTGTCTCTTGCATCCATTGTATGGATGGAGGTTAGAGATGATGCCATTAATGGAGGTTGTGAGCTAGAGGAAGAAGAAGAGGAGGAAGAAGAAGTCCCCTTTTCTTTTTCTTATGTGTTGTGTTGATAATGAGAGTGAGAGTAAAAATAATACAAGAGTAAACCCTCATATGGCTGCCCTTCTCTTTCTTCCTCTCATTTCAGCTCACAAATCAATCACATAATGTGACACAAGCACAAAGAAAGAGACGATGAGTCACCACTTGTGCATGTGTCACAATTAATGCTCCTAATCATGATTTCTAGCTTATTATTTCCATTTGTAAACATTAACCCAAATGTTTACAACAATAAAAAGATACGGCAACATCTAAAATAAACTCGTGACAGATCATAAGAATACCCCTCACCTGTATATACATACCGTCATCCGCATTCCGACCGAATGCAAATGCGATGAGACTAAAGTAATCCAACAAATCTAATACTAGGATCCGTCTTAAACCAAAGCCCACTAGTATGATCCGCCCGATCATGATCCGTGCACTACTGCACGTATATGATCGAACCCTGCCATATATCATACGGCCTCTACAACTTTTCGCCCGAAACTTGAGAAACTGTCTGTGGGGGACTCTAAAGACTCGTCAATACTTTGGCTGTGGATTTAACCACTAGCACGTCAGTGGTACTAGCCATACGTAACGGGCTACCAGGTATTGACCAAAAGGGAGGTCGATAAGCGAACTCATCCTGACACCCTACTGAGCCTGTCAATGACAATATCCGTACAGTCCGGTCCGTTCGTCTATAAGCATCGCATGTCGGGCCTAGGGGGTAGGTATAAGTCAGACCCCCAAAAGCGGTAAAAGTCGTGTTGGAGTGTAACCCAGAACACCCTGAGATACTACTGGAATACCTACCAGTAAATCTCTTGCCTTGGCCAAGAACTTCGTGTAATGGCTCTCCTAGACACAACGCTATCTCACCCCTAATACCGGGAGAGACGAAACCCCTGCCGATCCGCTCACTGCCTCCATGTGGCTCGGGACTGTACCCAACTAAAACCTGCTTGCACGACTCCTTTCAGCCGTGGTAGGGTAGTAATCAAAGCACAGTGGGAACTCACACGAGACAAATGACGATCTCGGGTCGATGAACTAACCTATACACATGTCACCAGGGAACTGCTATCTGACGTCAGGTATAATACCAACTAGCATGTTCCCGGTGACTCCTGTCCGGTGTACTCATAACCCAATGAGCACCTGTATACATTTTAGGTGAACCAACTGACACCAATGGCTTGTGAGACTGGCCACCGCCCCTCGTCGGGGTCTCGACTGTATACACTAGTCTACTAATGGAGTATCGATGCCCAGTCTCGAAACTCCCACGACTAGGGACCACTTTAAGGATGTGCTTATAGACTACCCAACTCTCACGTATATGATCGCCATCATACTGCTGGTAGTCAAGCAAGAATCTTAAGGGCTCTATCAACGTGTAGAGACCTGTAAGGTCACCTAAAGCAGTACATGATGATATAGAAGAACCATGGTAGCATACTATTCTCTATCAATATGTAATAGTGAACAAAAATGTCACTTAAAGCATGTACACGATGATAGAAACAAATCAGAGAGCATACTATCGTCTCGAGTAAGACTGTTCTACTGGTATAGGTCCTCCCTTAATCATTGCAATCACGTGCCTGCGATCCAATAATTAACTCTAATGGCATTATATCCAACAATCTCCCACTTGCACTCAAGGCTAATTATTGCGATGTCGCATACTCACAGCCCGTGTGATACCGAACACCCAACTCTTCTACTAATCAGTCTCACAAAGCCCGTTTGTGAAACTATTGCGTTCGAGAAATAGCCTCAGTGAGTGGATCCGCTCTAATGTTTCTTTCTATGTCTCTCTTTATCCCAAATTCGTGGAGAAAGCCATCTCCCGAAATGAGCAATACCTGTCTTAGAATATGTCTGGATATCTGATGGGACCTAGTTCATAAATGAACTCCAAATCCAGAAAAGTTCTTAGACTGTATTGCCAACTGAATTCAATCAGTATCCTGCGCCATGCCTCCCTCAGTATCCGTTTGGACCACCTGTCCAAACTACTGCCCCTCGTCAGAGGGAAAACTATAAATCTGACAATAACTCTGTCATCCAGGTCACCTTGGAAGCCTGGAATGATAACCGTCTCCCGAAGGAGGCTGTCGTTATCATTTCCCCAGAACATCAACTTATGTTCTAAAACTTCTTCCGAATGTTTCTCCAGGATTGCATTAATATCAACATACTGCAACTAGTGCAAAAACAACATCTGGTGTGGTACTTGATATCTCATGATCAACTCAATTGCC
This sequence comes from Agapanthus africanus, assembly GCA_030015575.1. Classification (NCBI taxonomy): domain Eukaryota; kingdom Viridiplantae; phylum Streptophyta; class Magnoliopsida; order Asparagales; family Amaryllidaceae; genus Agapanthus; species Agapanthus africanus. The sequence continues at coordinate 282,373,898 of JASDDO010000022.1, forward strand.
TAAGCAAGTGATCTGCCAATCATGCACATCCCTCTCCCATTTAGTCTGTAAGACACCTTCAGAGAGGGTGACTCCATTACCTGCAGGTACACTACCATGCCTTGAGTCGTCCATTCTAAAGCACCTTTAGAATGCTGTCTAAGTACCCAGATTGGGAAACTACCCAAATCTAGATCTAAAAGCATAGATCTAGTAACAAGAATGTCTGATATAATATCTATATCCTATGTGGAGAATCCATTGTGTGACAACTAAAGTATAACGGATCGTAGTATAGGAATATCGCTTCCTACTATGTGTATGTCATCCAAATACCAGGACATCACACCCTACTATCTTCTTAACAGATCCATCTCCTATTCTGATGAAGTCAAACCTATGACTGTCACATCAAAAATAGATGATCTATCTCCTCTATATCTGCTTTAGTGTATAAATAGACAAAATCCACTTGTCCACTATGCTTCCGCTGCTCCCACTGGCTATGACAACCCACTGGCAGAATTATATACACGTGCACTTCTAAAACTAGTTTAGAACGACGCTATACTCATTCTCCTGCCGGGTTTCATAGCCTGGAACAACAGTAGTGTCAAGTCTCCACTTAGCTTCTGCTGCTCCCGCTGACTACGACAACCCTCTTACAGAGTCATACTCATGTGCACTTCTAAAGCCAGTTCAGAACGACGCTATACTCATCCTCCTGCCGGGTCTCATAGCCTGGAACATCAGTAGTGTCAAGTCTGGGTAAACAAGAACCTCTCTGTCACCGTCTTTGAGCATACCGAAGTACCTCTCGAGTTCCTGAGATTACCCACCATATCTGCGGAGTGGCCAATGGAATGTCAAACCAGATTGAATCTTTAGGTTCTTATTAAGTTTTCAGTAATCGTTTGTGGTTCTGGAATCACTTCCAGTTCTACTATAATCCTACTAGTGTTTTCTGAAAAAAAAATCCATGTTACTAAAACTGTAGCGAGTCAAGAACAATATCACTATTGATCTTCCAGATGGTAGAAAGTTAACCCTCGTCATAGCTCGGGTCATCCCACAAACAGCCATTACGGAAACGTGCCTTGAGTTATCCAGAGACTGGTTTTAAGCATAAGCCGGAAAACTCCCCGTACCTTAACATCGTTGAGATATGAACCGTTCTATATCCAATATAGAAACAGAGGCGCTAATTTAATTGGAACCAGATTCAAATCATGCAGTTGTCTCCAGTGCATGTGAACTAAATGGAGAGAGCCCAATCAGCATTACTCAATTTAGGAATACGTCCAGATATGAGTATCCTGAAAGAGAAGCAAGTTTCCATAACCATTACTATCAACTGAATACCATACACAAGTATCTACATCATCGATCACCTTGAAGAATCCTGATACTTGCAATACCTGGTTCTCTACTTTATTCATATACCTATAACTTCTCAATACTTGGACCTTTTGTCTCTACGAAACACTTGTCTAATAACTAGAGAAGTCATAAGTAAACCGAATATAGTATGAAGACCAACCCCTCTGTCCTAATGGACACTGGACAACATACAATACTCTGTATAAGTCCCTTGAGTCTAATAACTCATTCCCTGTATGTCGTAGGTTGAAAACTGTACTTATGGTTAAGAAGAATTACACCTCCGTTTAATGCTCCTTACCTAACCATCCACTGATATAGGTAAATGTTATAGACATAATTTCAAAAAGTTATATCTCACTTTATAAAAATAAACATACAGATATATCAATTTGAAATTGGTGCATTACAACGGATATTCAAAACCAAATATCTGCCGTCCGGCAAACAACCCTGGTGATTTCCTCAAATATCACCAATTACAACGAATTCCGATATAATGATGATGATCACCTAATTCCTAATAACTTACTCCCACTCATCATCTGTAAAACCATACAGATGTGAGAATAAAACCTGGTAAATACATACCCTGGAGCAAGGACTAATTGGGAAATCAGTTTTCTTTTAACAGTACACAGTGAAACTGAAACGTGTAAATGTTTCGAAGGGGTATCCGGGTATTCCGATTAATGCCTCTTCCATTATCTAGATTCATGACTATAACCGTATAGTTCTTTGCCATCTCTCCAAATTCCTTTATTTGTCTTTAGTCCTTACCTTCTGTACACCTTCGTTAGGCTAAATGGTTTTCTTCCTTCCTTACCGTTTGGCACCAGCCTATGGTTTGGAAGAAGACTATCCAATAAGCGTAATAGGTGTACTGTCCTAATCCTAGGAGCACTCGCAACGCGAGAGAAGGTAAAGATAAAAGACAACTGAATAAAACCTTATTCCTATTTCTCCTGAACCAGAATCCTTCCCCGAACTGGAACAAGTTCCTTCAAGTTCGTATATAACCATATGATGGATTATCCAAATAACTGTGGATCTTCGTAGTGATACGGAGTATCCCGGAGAAATACAAAGGTGAAGTAAGAGTGGCGATGAAATACTTGGTTTGGTCGTGAATAGCAGTCGCCGTTTACTTTGCCCTCTTTCTAATCCCTTTATTTATCTTAACTTATTACCTTCTGTACACCATCTTTAGGCTAATTGGTTTTCTTCATTCCCCACCGTTCGGCACCTGTCTATGGTTTAGAATAAGACTATCCAATTATCATAATAGGTGTACCGTCCTAATCCAAGGAGCACTCGCAACCTGAGAGAAGGTAAAAGGAAAAGACAACTGAATAGTCCTATTCATTTTCTCTAGAACCGAAAACCATCCTCGAATCTGGAACAAGTTCCTTCGAGTTCGTATATAACTATACAATGGTTTTATCCAATGTAAGTGGATGTTCGTAGTAATACGAGGCGTTCTGGAGAAAAGGGTAAAAGAAGGAGTGGCAATGAGGTATGCAACTCTGACAATCCAAAAGCCAGTGTTATAAGAAGGTTCGGTCAACTTGGTCACTGAGTCATAGTCTAGGGTCGGGCCATGGTCGCTGCCAGAGAGAGAGAGAAAAGAAACACTCAGCGTGCACTCTAACCTAGATCAGAATGGTTAACACTTTACCTAATCAGGAAACCTCCCACTGTAACCTCAAATTCTTCTCCAAACCTGAAAGAAGAATTAGTCGGGATCACCCGAGGAGTAAACCAACTCATCAGTAGGAATCGGGATCCAACTATCATCGCATGATAATGTGATGGAGTCCACTCACGTTATCACACTCCAGAAGGTATGCCCATGCCTGGCAAGTTTCAGTTTCTTTAGAAACTCCCGATGTGATTTTTACCCCAAGCGGCTTATGACCTTGACTTGGTCAACAAACCATAAACCGCTAGTCAAGTTCAACCCGTCATTATTCTGGATTGCACTAAACCCACCCGTACGTGCCCTTGACTTGGTCAACAAGGCCGCACGACTGACCTAACCAATCCCATTTATGCAACAAACAAGTACCACTTAGCTACCGAACACTACATCTTGACTAGGTCAACAAACGCAGCACGAATACTAAATAATACCCGTAAGAAATGATGGAGGGCTACGGATGGTTTTTGGCGAAAAACCTTTTAACGTAATGAACTTGATATCGTTGAAGGAACTGCATAACTTTTTATAAATATATAGTGCCGAAAACCCTTTGCTAAAGCGGTCAATCCCGGTGAAGGGATCTCGGCTCTTTCCCCGTAGGATGAGGTGCAGGATATTCCAACTGAATAACACGATGCAAAGCACAAAGCAATCGGCTATAGTGAAGTTATTACCCAGACACAAACTTCTGTCCAAGGGGTCACTCCCGGTGAAGGGATCTCGGCCCTTGCCTCGTCGACTGAGGTGCTGGATATTCATAACCGAATACCACTGTGCAAAATAAAAAAGAACGTCCTTGTAATAACAGTTTTTTTTGAAAAATTGTTCCAACAATGTCAAATAGGTTTGTTTAGCTTGAATTGATCCGAATCAATGCAGTCGCATCAATAGATCACACCAATAAAGAACGAAAATACGATGTACGTATATGCCATCCGCATTCGCCACTTGGTCCCGTCATCTCCTGTTAGGTTGCTTAACTAACGACAGAGCGGGGACTGGACTAGCGCGGACGTAAAACTTATACAACATCTACTAGTATATATAACAATATATAATATTCGCTCATGGCGTGATAAAATACAACATCACAGAAAAGTAATAAGCATCACAGAACAATACAGATAATCTGGGATCCCCGGGTTTCATAGAGCCGCTACTGAAACCCGACGTTCCCCTGGTCGTGTGGATAGCCTGTGCAAGGAAATCCTAGACCCCTACGAGCACGGCAAGATACCCGCCAAAACCTGAAGCGAGGCAGCCCCCTTCAACAAAGTGAATGGACCACCCAGCACTTCACTGAATCCGGTAACTTAAGCACCCCTCCTTGGGTCAACCTATACCACCTACGAGTGTGGCGAATAGCCCGCCAATTCTAGAGTGAATCCCCCTCCGCCTCAAAGCCATGAGATGCGGGCTCGTTGCCCTCTAGAACCCGGCTATCCGTGCACCCCACCACGGGTAATCCTAGTACATAAAATAAAATAGATACAACGGATACATCGACCTCAGCCTGGTCGTGCCCCAAAAGATTAATATACAAACAGGCAGTGACAGCAGTCCACATGTCGGACGCTCGCCCTGCAATATCAAATGTACAAATAATAACAAACTGTACTAACATTGCACCAAGCTATCCACCATGAAAAATCCGCAACATCACAGCACAACACATAATATCAACGTGAATGTCACGTTCGCAAACCCGTCTAAAAGGACTATAGCAATTAGACAAGATTTACCGCTCGAATGACATTCACGGTCGCAGATATAATGCAAGTACTGTAAACTAACATATTTAAAATTCCGATCGACAAAACATCCCGAAGTGGGCCCCAAGTACAATTCCAGCACTCAAAATAATCTGGGCCAAAACTATATAACACAAAAATCATATTTCAATGAATTAAAGCTCCAGAAAAAAAATTTGGGTTACAGTAGCACAAAAAGGGCCGTGGAAGGGCTGCCAAATGCGACATTTCGCAGCGGTTCCGCGGTGGAATTTAGGATTTATGTCTCCAAAATTTTACTGTAGCTGTAGTAATGCCTGCATGTATTTTTAAGAGGCCTAAAATAATTTTTTGAACAACTTTGAAATTCTACAGCAAGCACACTGAAATGGAAATACGATTCGGAAATTCTGATCGATCGATGTTTTAAACACTTTAGAACAATCTAGTAAAGGTTAATGGCGTGGCTCTGATACCATGTAAGTCTACGGTAGCGCCCCGACCGTCTGTCCGAGGCCAAAACGTGGAAACGAAAACTATTTCAAAATTTTAAACTGGCGCTATCGTACACTATAAACCCGGATCGAAGCATTAACCTCTAACTATCAAACAAGATAAGGGTGGGAAAGGTTATACCGATCGATCCGTGTCCTTCAGTCTTTGGCCACCATCCCAAGCTCCTCGCGGCATCTCCGGTCTCGATCTCCTCGTTGGAAAGTGCACCACATCTTCGAGTCTTTTTACGGGCTCCCGCTTCGTCCGAAGCAACTCGGGCACGAAGTTCGCTAGCCGACGTGTCCAAGGCGATGTAGAGAATGTGTGTGATAACTTTGTCTCTTGCATCCATTGTATAGATGGAGGTTAGAGATGATACCATTAATGGAGGTTGTGAGCTAGAGGAAGAAGAAGAGGAGGAAGAAGAAGAAGTCCCCTTTTCTTTTTCTTATGTATTATGTTGATAATGAGAGTGAGAGTAAAAATAATACAAGAGTAAACCCTCATATGGCTGCCCTTCTCTTTCTTCCTCTCATTTAAACTCACAAATCAATCACATAATGTGACACATGCACAAAGAAAGAGACCATGAGTCACCACTTGTTCATGTGTCACAATTAATGCTCCTAATCATGATTTCTAGCTCATTATTTTATTTGTAAACATTAATCCAAATGTTTACAACAATAAAAAGATACGGCAACATCTAAAGTAAACTCGTGATGGATCACAGTACCCCTCACCTGTATATACATACCTACATCCGCATTCCGACCGAATGCGAATGCGATGAGACTAAAGTAATCCAACAAATTTAATACTAGGATCCAGCTTAAACCAAAGTGTAACGTTTTGAAAATCGTTTTGGTGCAATTTCGGAAAATCGGTCAAAATAAGGGGGTTTTCTGTAAAAACTCAAAATACAAATATCTTTACTTTAAAATTAAATATAAATATTCTAGCTATGTAATTACTAGTATTTGGTGCTTATTGAGCCACTGGTGAGATTTCAAAATTTCTGAAAAATTTTCTGAAATTAATTATTTTAATATTATTTTAAGCCGTCACTAATACATTTAATTAGGGAAAATTACAAACCGGAACGAGTCGAAACAAATTTTGTGCATCATAATACATTAAACAAAATTTTATCATGTTGTTTTTGAATTGAAATGGGGTTGTTAACCGGTGTTAGAAAATATCAAAAAAAAGGCTTTTTTCGGTGAAATTAGTGCAAATGGAGTGCGATACAACTTTTACCTTTTTCTCAAACAAAACCCACACTCTCTTTACTCCCTCACACTATTTTTAGTCGGCCTAGGCAGCCCCTCTCACTTCATTCTTCAAGTGACTTCTAGAAATTTGTTTTTTTGGAAAATAAAAAGGAAAATGAATAAAGGTTGAAAAGATATAAAGAAGGAATTTAATGGAGGAAGTTTCTACACTTGGCTACACAATTTCTTTCTCTCCCTCTCCTCAAGATTGTGGCCGGCCCTCACCTTGGCAGCCCTCCAATTCTCCACCTCCTTTTCACCTCAAATTTTCATCAAAAATCCATGAAAAATCAATACAAATTATCATAAATTCTTCATTCAACCTTATCTAATTTTCTTTGCTTCTATTTGGCTTGGAATTTGAAAGCAAGAGATCCATCTTGGAGGTCATGAAGCATGTGTAATCTCAAATTTTAGTGGTATAATTCTAAACCCATGTCTCTTTTGTTGCTATTTTACTTCAACCTAATCAATTAAAATGTTTAATTATGGTTTTGATTCAACATATAAATTTCTAGAAAATGGTTATTAAATTATTATTAGGGTTTTTATTCTTGGGTTGTGATCTAAATTTGTAGCTTAACATATTAGAGAATGTTAAACTTAGTCTAGAAGCAAATTTGCTAGTTATTGCATTTAATTGTTTAATTAGGTTATTTTTTTGTAAACTAGATTTTTGCAAAGCATGTAAATAAGTTAGATAAAATTAGAATTTGGGTTTGTATTATTAGATTGTCGTGTTAGTGTGTAGATTAACTTGTTAAGTGAGGGTTAAACTTAAATAGTTGCAAATTTCAAGCTTTCATTTGAAAATTTTCACAATATTGCTATGTTATTAAATTAGGTTTTGAAGATTAGTTTAAAATGAGGAATAAAAAAATAAAGTTAAGCTTTTAGAACATCCTTACGATTTCAAGGAGTGGTTTAACGGTTTAAGTTATGCAAGAACAAGTTTGGAAGTGAAATTGTGTAGTTTTGCTTAAAAATACCGAAATCGGGCAAGTTTACAAACTAGAATTTCAATTTAATGAAATTTAGGGTGTTAAAAATATAGGAAGGGTTTATATAATCTAGTTATGCTATTTAATGAGTTTTATAACCATTAGTTTCATTTAAATGTCAAGTTTTGAAGAAAAAAGGTAAATTGGCGTTTTCGGGTTTTACGAAATCGGACTGTTTGATCGATTTTTAGGGTTTTGATGGATTAAATAATGTTTTATATTATAAGTAATGAGTTTTAAACTACGGGTTGTTTATTGGTTTTTATCTCGGTTAATCGGAGTTTGTACGCCGATATCGAGCGATATTTGGTTCTTTTGCGTGAACGGGACATAGGTTTTAACCTATGCGCGTTCCGTGCGTCGTTTTGATTTTTTTTCGTAATTCAGTTTACGATACTATATATGTTTGCGTATAGGTACCCCTCACGTGGACTGCGGGGGATTAAGAAGAGGATGGCGACACCGTCTGCGGCAGACAAGGACCAGGTGAGTAGATGTATATCTACGGGGGGAGGTCGGGTGGATGGCGTTTAGCACCCCGCAAACGTAGAATAGTAGTAGTATTTATTGTCGTTAGGAAGCTAGACGTGACCTTAGATCCTTGGTGAATAGGACCCTAGTAATAACCCTAGGTTGGACTAGACTGATTAGAAAGACCATACCATAGGATGAATACCTTGGAAGAGATTCGTAGGTTTCAGGTAGATACACGCACAAGCACACACTGAGACTCGACGTGGTGTATACGTGTATGTGTGTGTGTGTGTGTGTGTGTATATATATAGGACTAGGTGTAGGTATATATATACACACAATACGTATATGTGATACAAGGAGGTGATATGATACACGGGGATGAAACAATATAACTGGGCTGATGCCATGATTCTTGGCTATACAGTCGTGTTATGCGGTTAACGGATCATTAGAAAATGAAATAATGGATTTGTATACATGAACAATAATAAAAGGGTGGTGATGATATTGAAGTACATGGGACTCTAAAATAGAACCCGGGCCGTAACCTGTGCCTAAAATTCTGATATGATATAGGTGTGACTTGAATTCGATATCATATATATGTGACTTGATTACGATATCATATAGGTGTGACTTGATTACGATATGATCTAAGTGTGACTTAATCACAATATGATACATATGACATGATATTTTTGAGGATAAATTAACGATGTATATTTATACTGGCAATGATATATGATTGATGTATGCGATTACAGTATAGCACCTTGATCTCGACATGTGTTGATGATGATATTATACGAATGATGAGACACATAGGTGATACTTGACCCGTACCCCGATATTGGGATGCCGTACGATGGACTTTACCGTACGAGGCATATATATGATGATTGATCCGCACTCTTGATTCGAGGAAGCCGTACTACGTACGTGACGCTATTGAGGCTGGATCGCCGACTATTAGAGATATGGATTCAGATTTTAGGTGTACTCCTAGTTCTTATCGACTAGTTTCTTAGGTTTAGTTCCTTAGGAGGTTAGATGGACACTAGTGTAGGTTCGAGTCATATAGTAGTAGTTTTACTTGTATATCACAGATGAGTGGTTATTACACATCCGTCTTTACATTCATACCATAATCATAATGTTGCATGTTCGTACATATGTTTCTATAATCAGTATAAAACTCTGCCTGTTAGGACACCAGCACCATTACCGATGATGCGCATATTCCACGTACACTTAATTGCCGGCTCACACACATCATCATCGGTAATTGCTATGTCACGTACACTTTAGATCATATTATCTTTTATTGATAGAATCAGCTAACAGCTAGATCGATATTACATTGTGATTACTCTCTGGTGTTAGTATAGACATGGTATTTATTACTTAGATATTTCCTGCCTTCGCATTTTCATGTTATCATGCAGCATTATGGGGCATATGCCGACACTTATCATATACTTACTCATGATTTTAGGATTTTGGATTTCTATGAGATTTCTGGATTTTTGGGGAAAACCGCAAGAATGTATAAAAATTTCTCTCTCTCTCCACCTCTCTTTTTAAAAACATAAGATGCGGTTTTCTCGTGATGTATGTGTCGTCCACCATGATATTTCATGTTTTCTGTTGGATTTTGAGACCCGATTCGAGGAGTGGATGAACCGTCTCGGGTATATGGTGGGCCCGGTATGGTACCCCGGGGCAAGAAGATCGAGTTGTAGACGATGAGCCTGGCAGGGGAAGGCTACCTACCGGTGATGTCTGGCGCGGCGGATATCCGGAGGATACCGACCGTTGTCGTGAGATTTGATGATATGGGCCGATCCGGACTGACGGAGCCCGAGATATTGAGACTATGAGACATTGAGATTATAAGGTATTGAGACTTGAGATTTACATGTTTTGTGTTGATGCTTGACACGGATTTCCATGGATTTCATTGTTGATATTTCAGATTTCTATACACATTTTACTATGATAAAAGCTAAAGATTTCTTATACAGATATATCTAGATTTCAGGATTGGTTATTTTAAATTCATGGTGCATGCATACTCATTCATATGACATAGTACTATATGAGGCACTGACACGAGCACGGAGTATTTGCATTTACACGTAGTATTACCCTGCTATTACTAGATGATTGTGATATAGTAGTGTATTATTATGACCTAGGATAGCGTCGTGCATTCGATTTCTTTTCGCAGATATCTTCTTCGCACGAGTTGGCAACTCACCCCCGTTGTGCCAAATTTTATTACAGGATGATGTACAGGGTTCCTTGGCAGATTGCTGGCACATCATTTCATTCCGGGTGATTTGCACGGTAGGTTGGTTCATTTGTATCTAGACCGCCGTTGTATTTTTATTATTTCATTTGTATCTAGTAAGCTCCATCAACCAAACTTGTATTACTTGATAGTTTACTGGACCAGTTGTTTATTTCGACCATAGAGTCGCGCTTGTATTATTATTATGATATCTGGTGGTTTTGTTTTCTTTTGAGTTTGAGCCTCGCCCTTTGGCGTTGTATACTATTGTGTATTAGTGTAGTTGTTTCCGCCTTTTGGCGTAGAGCTAGCTCCCGTTTGGGGATGCTTTTTTTTGTTTATATGTATTTATTCTTGTTTGTACCCGTTTGGGGCCAGTTTTTACAAAGGAGACTCTGTCGAAATTTTTGAGAAAATTGGATGATGCTTTTAAACTTGTTTTCTTCATGTTTTCCTTACTTCTTCTTCTTTTATGTTTTAGATTTCTAGGCTTCGGCTTACTTAGGTTACGTTGCGCCTCTAGACGCTTCGTAATCTAAGTGCAGGTCACGTTCCGTAGTTTCGGGTCGTGACACAAAGCCCACTAGTATGATCCGTCCGATCATGATCCGTGCATTACTGCACGTATATGATCGAACCTGCCATATATCATACGGCCTCTACAACGTTTCACCCGAAACTTGAGAAACTGTCTGTGGGGGACTCTAAAGACACGTCAATACTTTGGTTGTGGATTTAACCACTAGCACGTCAGTGGTACTAGCCGTACGTAATGGGCTACCAGGTATTGACCAAAAGGGAGGTCGATGAGCGAACTCATCGTGACACCCTACTGAGCCTGTCAGTGACAATATCCGTACAGTCCGGTCCGTTCGTCTATGAGCATCGCATGTCGGGCCTAGGAGGTTGGTAAAAGTCAGACCCCCAAAAGCGATACAAGTCGTGTCGGAGTGTAGCCTAGAACACCCTGAGATACTACTAGAATACCTACCATTAAATCTCTTGCCTTGGACAAGGACCTCGTGTAACGGCTCTCCTAGACACAGCGCGATCTCACCCCCAATACCGGGAGAGAGGAAACCCCTGTCGATCCACTCACTGCCTCCATGTGGCTCAGGACTGTACCCAACTAAAACCTGTTTGCATGACTCCTTTGAGCCGTGGTAGGATAGTAATCAAAGCATAGTGGGAACTCACACGAGACAAATGACGATCTCAGGTCGATGAACTAACCTGGACACATGTCATCAGGGAACTTCTATCTGACATCAGGTATAATACCAACTAGCATGTTCCCAGCGAGTCCTGTCCGGTGTACTCATAACCCAATGAGCACCTGTATACATTTTAGGTGAACCAACTGACACCAATGGCTTGTGAGACCGGCCACCGCCCCTCGTCAGGGTCTCAACTGTATACACTAGTCTACTAATGGAGTATCGATGCCCAGTCTCGAAACTCCCATGACTAGGGACCACTTTAAGGATGTGCTTATAGACTACCCATCTCTCACGTATATGATCGCCATCATACTGCCGGTAGTCAAGGGAGAATCCTAAGGGCTCTATCAACATGTAATAGAGACCTGTAAGGTCACCTAAAGCAGTACATGATGATAAAGACAAACCATGGTAGCATACTATTCTCTATCAACGTGTAATAGTGAACAACAATGTCACTTAAAGCATGTACACTATGATAGATACAAATCAGAGAGCATACTATCGTCTTGAGTAAGACTGTTCTAACGGTATAGGACCTCGCTCAATCATTGCAATCACGTGCCTGCGATCCAATAATTGACTTTGATGGCATTACATCCAACAAATATGGATTGGGGGTCTCGGGTCTTGGGGTTAGCTTCTAGGTCACCTGCTTGTATCACTGTAATTGCTAAAAAAATTTTAGGGTTCCCGGATTATAGCAGATCTCTAAATATCACCACAATTCCTCACAAAACTTGACATCGGAGATTCTAAGTTCATGTCTTGGGGATAAATCTCTGGTTTCAATTTATAAGATTAACACTACAGGTGTGTAAAGTTACTACTAAACCTTAATTGCACCATATCAATTCAAATCAAACCCTAACCTCAACTTGGAATTTTCAAAGGTCACTAATCCTCAATTAACCAATTCTAAACTAAAATAGAAGCTAAAGAAACTCAATTACTAAGATAGTGGTGTAGAGATTACCTCATTTGGCAATTCAAGAATTTTCTTGAGTTGCCTAAAGTCTTCAAAATCATAACTTGATGGCTCCATAGGGTTTGTAGTGACGAGGAGAACATTTTTTGTGAAGGGATTATAGGGTTTTGTTGGAGTTTAAGGGGTGGCTTGAGGTGGTAGAAGAGGTGGAGAATGAAGGAAGAGGTGGAGAATGAAGGAAGAGTTGAAGAATGAGGGGAGAAGAGAAATGAAGAAGAGAAAATGAAGGAGGAAGAGCCATAAGGGCTCTAGAAAATTCTCACACACTCTCTCACACTCTCATGGTCCCCACTCTCTCTCTCTCTCCCTCCTAAATTCTTTTCTTTTCTTTTAAATTCTCTTTTTTCTTATTCTCCCCATTTTAGACAAATCATTAATGAAAATAAAAAGGCAACCATGGTTCATAAAATATGTGACTAGTGTTTGTAACATGCAATAATGCATGACATGCACATAAACCGGATTAATGAAGAATTAGTAAAAATATTAATTGAGTTTAATATTAACTTATATACAATTAATTGAATACTAAATTGTAAACTAACCAATTTTCATAAATAGTTTTAAAATCAATAATTAATATAAATTTCCAAATATTTCCCAATTTATCGGTATATAATTATACCTCATCATTTAAAACTAACCTCCATACTTTAAAATATTCATAATATGTATTAATTTAATTATTTAAATTCCCAAAAATAATATTTTATTTTCTGAAATGTTACAAGTCTTGCTCAATATAGTAGTATGCTACTTGGTTTGATTCTACCTCAATATGTGCATATGTTTCTTTTAGCATATATCTTATACATATTGGTAGAGCTCTTAGGATCTTTGCTTGACTACCAGCGTTGTGATGGCAGTCACACTAGTAGGGGCTGGGTAGTCTATAAGCACAACCTTATACAGGTCCCTAGTCGTCGGATTATCGAGATGGGGCATCGATACTCCAGAGTAGACTGGTGTATATGCTTCTCATCCCAACAGGGGAGATGGCCTGTTCCACAGCCATTGGTACGTCGTACTGGAGATAGTATACAGGTGCTTATTGGGTTATGAGTTACAATGGACGCGTTAGTTATATGTATGCCTTAGAGGCCATTATTGTACATATGATGTATATTATAGTGGATGCTTGGACATATATAGAGAGGACTTTCTTGCTCGACATGATAGTATGCTATCTGGCTATTCTTTGTCTAAACATGTAGACTTTTATTGTGATACTGTATTGCTCTCACATGTTTGAAAAGCCCTTAGGATATGTACTTGACTACCAGGACTATGATAGAGATCATATTAGTGGGGCCTGGGTAGTTCATAAGTACATCCTTTAATTGTTCCTAGTCGAGGGAATATCGAGACAGGGCATCGATATTCTAGAGTAGACTAGGGTATGCGCTTCTTGACCCATATGATGGGCGATGAATGATCCCACATCCATTGGTGTTTGACATCAAAGATGGTATACGGGTGCTCAGGGGAGACTGGGTACACTGAACAGGACTCGACGAGGACTTCAATGTGGTAGTATACCTACCGTCAGATAGCAGTCCTCTGGTGATACTGGTACAGATTAGTCTGTAGACCCGGGTGTTAGTTTATATGCCCTAGAGGCCATTACTGTATCATACTAGTTTGTATATTACTTGATGGAAGCTTGGGATATTCACAGTTGTATATACAATCTTGCGCGAAATGGTAGTATGCTACTTGGTTTGTCTCTGCTTTAATATGTGCATGTGTTTCTTTTAGCATATTGGTGATATACATATTAGTAGAGCCCTTAGGATCTTTGCTTGATTACCAGCGTGGTGATGGCGCTCACACTCGTGGGAGCTGGGTGATCTATAAGAACATCCTTATACAGGTCCCTAGTCGTTGGACTATCGAGACAGGGCATCGATACTCCGGAGTAGACTAGCGTATGCGCTTCTCATCCCAGTGTGGGAGACGGTCTGTCCCATAGCCGTCAGTACGTCGTACTTGAGATAGTATACGGGTGCTCGTTAGGTTACGAGTACACTGGACAGGACTCGTCGGGAACTGTTGGTTGGTATTATACCTATCGTCAGTTAACAGTTCCCAGGTGACATGAGTACAGCTTAGTCCGTTGACTTGACACTGTCACTTCGCCTCGAGTGTGTTCCCACTGCACTTTGATTACTACCCTACCACGGCTCAAAGGAGTCGTGCAAACAGGTAGTTTTTGGGTGCAGTCCCGAAGCACTTGGAGGCAGTGACGGTTAGACATGATTCGTCTCTCCCGGTATTAGGGGTTGACATCACGCTGTGTCTAGGAGAACCATTACACGAGTAGTCCCTGGCCAGGGCAAGCGAGATATACTGGTAGGTTTCCAGTGTTATCTCAGGGTGTTCTGGGATACACTCCGACACTACTTGTACCGCTATTAGGGGAATGACGTTTCACCGCCCCCCTAGGCCCGCCATGCGATGTATCAGACGAACAGACCGGACTGTACGGAGATTGTCACATACAGGCTCAGTAGGAGTTCAGATGGGGTTCATCTCGTCAGTCTTCTTTTCGACATCTACCTAGGGACCGTTACGTACAGCTAGTGCCGCTTGCGGTCTGTGGTTAAACCCACTGCCAACGTAGTGTCCAGTCTCTAGAGTCCCACACAGAGAGCTATTCGTCTTTAGGCAAAATGAGTAGAGGTCGCATGGTTTTGCGACAGGGTTCGTTCACATCCGCGCACTTGTGCACGTTTGCTGTCTGGACAGTTTATACTAGCGGGCTTTGGTTTAAGCCGGATCCTAGTATATGATTTGGGATTGGTTTTTCTCATTGTATTCGTGTTCCTCGGATCACGAATGCGGGTGCGTATGCACAGTTGCTTGAGACAGAGGGAGAGGACTTTGATTAGGGTTAATGGTTATTGTCATTTTATTAACCCTAATGCTTATGTGTGTATTATAGTTAATTGATATTAGTTTAATAATTGTGCATGGTTATGGTTGTTGATCATTTGACCTTATTGACTTGTTGACCTTGGTTGACACTTTGACCATCATCATTTCATTTGGAAGATGCTCTTTGATCCTTGCAATTTGCATTAAAAATGAAATGATAATGGTCATGACTTGATTAAGACATGACAATTATCTTACTAATTATCTAATTAAAATAATACACATATATTTGTGAGAATGGTTTATTCTATTCTCATTCGATCATATATTTTCTCTCTCTTGTTCTTCCTCTCCCTCAAGCTCCCCCCTCTCATGTGTTGAGAAACACTTGAGCTTGAGAAAAACCCTCTCTTGATCATCTCTACTCTCATCTAGGGTTCAAGGATTAGCACTTCTTGCACCCTAGTTACTTCTAGCTTGGAGTTGAAGCCAAAGGTTGAGGCTTTCGGGTGGATCTTTCTTCGACGTGAGAAGACGACCAAGGTGACCTCCTTCCACCACTCCAAGGAGCAAGGAGAGAAGGACATAAAGCCCAAGGTATAACCTTTCTAGCAGTTGGCTAGTTTCTAGTTAGCTTTAGCTTGTTTTTGTTTAGCAAAGATCCTTCAAAGTCTAGTCCATGTTGCCTAAGTCATAAAAATCCGATTTTTATTTTGTTTTCCGCCTCCCCGTAAGCACCGGGGTAGGCAACGTGGACTTACAGTGGTATCAGAGCCTAACTAAACATGAACTAGCTAGGTTGTGAAGTGTATCGAAGTTCGAAACGGAAAAATCGAAAAACCAAAATATCAAAACCCTAGTTTTCTATTAAAATATTTTCTGGTCAAAACTAAATTTGTTATACTCCAAAAATCATCTCAGGGTTTTGTGAAGAAAACCACCAAACCCGGTCTAATGACTGGACCAAGGAGCCGCGGTTCCGCGGCAATAGCAAGCTATTGCCGCGCAACCGCGGCCAAGTTGGCTCTTCACTGGGTCGAGTTTGGTGCAGTGTATCTCTGGCTTGGTTTTAGGATTTTTAAGATGGTTTATATGTGCCCAGGTTTTCCAGAATAGAAATTTATTTTTGGGGGCCTATAAATCCTTATTTTTTTCGAACTTCAATACACTTTGACTATAAGGGTTATATCTGTGATGTTTGCATGTATTGAACGTCGGCTAATCGCTATATGTCGATTAGTCGGGGTTATACATATCTGTGATCTGTGATTGATGATGGTATGTGTCTATGAATGGGTTGGATTGTCGCGGATGAATAGCCGGGGTGGATGTGAGATGAGTGCTGTTTCTCTTTCATTCATTTGTAATATGTAAATTGATGTAATATTATTATTTGTTTGGCCGCACAACCGGGTCGGGGTTGTAGCCGTCATTGTATAATTCTTTTTACTGTTTTTGCTCCTAGGATAGACCCTTGGAGGCGGTGCACAAACTACCGGGTATCTCGAAGTGCCGAGTGGCCTACTCACGGTGTTGAGGGAGGTTGCTTCCCTTCGGGTACTTGGCGGGTAGTTTGCCGCACCCGTAGGGGTCTTGGGTGGGGTATTTGGCTATTCACCGCGACCGTGTAATCCGCTTTTCGTTGCAGGCTCGAACGGATTGCGGATTCCTAGTATATCCTATGTATTCATCTGTGATCTGTAATGTCTATCATTGCTATATATTTATATATGATAACTATTTAGGCGTTGCTTATGTTTTACAGCCGCGCTAGCCCAGCCCCCGCTCTGTCGTTAGTTATGTAACCTAACGGGTGATGATGGGGCCCTGTGGCGAATGCGAATGGCATAAGCGTACGTCATATTTTGGTTGTTTTCTGCAATGGTAGGATTAAATGATGGGACGCATTAAAAGAACTAATGCAAGAAAATAAACCAAGTAAAATTCGATTGGAACACTTTGAAAACCACTCGGTTCTTTTCAAAACTAAACTTTTAAACGCGGAGCTTGAACCACTCCTTTTAAAAGCTATCTCGTTCCATCGATTAGATCAAGTTCACTGCGTTCACGGTTTCGCCAAACCCATTCGTTGCCCTCCGTCATTCCACATGAATGGTCAAAAAGTATTCAAGCTATGTATTTTGGCCAAAGTCAAGGCATAGTGATTGGTAGCTATTGGGTATTCATGTGCAGCATAGATAGATGCGTTTGTTTGGGACAGTCGTGCTGCCATTTTGGCCAAAGTCAAGGGTAGGTACGGGTGGGTCCAAATTAACCAGGAGAATGACGGGTAGAACTTGACATGTGACTTATGATATTTTGGCCAAAGTCAAGGTCATAAGAGCATGGGGAAAAAATCCACATCGGGAGTTTCATAAGTACTGAAACTTGCTAGCGTTGCATACCATTTGGAGTGTGATGATTCTGGTAGGATTCCTTCGGTTTTATCACGCGATGATATTTGGATCCCGATCCTATTATGAGTATATGCTACTCCTCGGGAAAATCTCACTTAACGATCAATGCTATAAACTTAGTAGGTGTCTAGAAAGGTGTTAGCGGGGCTACGCCCACAGGGAAAAGAAGTTACTTAATTAAGGAACTTCGTGAAAGCGTTGGAAAACCTCCCTCGATATACCGACACTGGCTTGGCTGAACGGTTAAGCAAGTATTGTACGGTGAGAGTAATCCTGACTAATCTTTTCTTTACGGTTTGAGAAGGGATTCGAGAGACAGTGGGAGCCATCCAGTTTAGACAAATTAAAAACCACTCTAAACTTGCAAGAGCATCATGCTAAAGTGTTTCTTTTCTCTCTCCTAATTGCAGCGACCATTCAACATGACCGGACTTAAGTTTTTACTAGATAAAAACATATTGACATGGCCAAACTACAAAGATTGGCTCAGGAATGTCAAGATGGCAATCACTTACGACAAGTTGGGGTATGTCCTTCCACCAAAGCTCCCCCTGTCCCAGGTCCCACCTCCAGCGTCGCGGATAAGGAAATCCGTAAGACATGGGAGATAGATTGCGCGAAGGCCAAATGCCTCGTACTAGCCTCGATGGACAACGAACATCAGAGGAGGCATGAGAATATGGACCTTGAGTCCATATTTCTCCATACAAAAGAACTGTATGGAGAGCAGTCTCGTATCGCAAGATACGAACTGTCGAAGAAGTTGTTTTCGGCAAGGTTGGCCGTCGGATCATCGGTAGCGGAACACGTGCTTAATATGATTGGCTACATTGAGGAGCTCGCGGACCTTGGGACCACGTTGGAGAATGAACTCTATACTGATTTGATTCTCCAGTCCCTTCCTTCCACTTACGGCCAGTTTATTCTTAACTTCAACATGCAAAGAAAGGAGGTAGAACTTTCCGAACTTCTGAACATGTTGAGGAGTGCTGAGGGCACCCTACAGAAAGGTAGGGAGACATCCACTTTGTTTGTAGGAGGATCTTCCTCTTCTAGATCCAGGGCGAAAGCCAAGGGTAAGAAGAAGAAAGCCCCCGCCAAACCAAGAGGCGGTGTCGGTAAAGTGGATACGAAGGGAAAAGGAAAAGCAACAAAGATAGCGGGAAAGCTGGTGGGGAAGGAAGAATGCTTCTATTGTCACAAAAGTGGTCACTGGAAACAGGATTGCAAGGCTTGGAAAGCCAGAACACAGGATTTGAAGCGAGTTGCAGCTTCAGCTTCAGGTGTGTATGTTATTGAAAACTGTCTATCAATAAACTCTACTTCCTGGGTATTGGATACCGGATCAGGATCTCATATCTGTAATTCTTTGCAGGCGTTGAGAAAGCGTAGAGTTTTGAAGGCAGGTGACATGACCCTCAGAGTTGCAAACGGTGCTAGCATGGATGCTGAGGCCGTGGGGGACTATCACCTGGGATTGTCGGATGGACATTTTTTGGTTTTGCGTAGTTGTTATTATGTACCAAATGCAACCTGTAATATCATTTCTGTATCTTTATTATCTAAAGAAGGTTATGAATTTGCATTTGTAAGTAATGTAGTGAACATTCACCTTAATCAAGTTTTGATTGGGTCAGGTACATTGAACAACGGAATATACGTATTAAATCAACCACAGATTTTCAATGTCCAGAATACACACAAAAGAAAGTCTCCAGAAATCAATAAAACTTTCTTATGGCATTGTAGACTGGGTCACATCAATGAGAGAAGGTTGACTAAGTTACACACAGAAGGATATTTGGATCCGTTCGAATATCAATCGTATGCAACTTATCAATCCTGTCTCAAAGGAAAGATAACAAAGACTCCGTTTACTGGACACGGAGAAAGAGCGAGCGAGCTCTTGGGACTCGTACACAGTGACGTGTGCGGTCCAATGTCTACATATACGCGAAGCGGTTATTCTTACTTCATTACTTTTACGGATGACTTATCAAGGTACGGTTATGTCTTCTTAAAGAAACATAAATCCGAGGCTTTTGAAAAATTCCAGGAATATAAGAATGAAGTAGAAAAACAAACAGGCAAAAGTATAAAGACACTGAGATCTGATCGAGGTGGTGAATACTTGAGTGCCGAGTTCCTGGGTTACTTAAAAGAGAATGGAATTCTCTCTCAGCTTACTCCTCCATACACTCCGCAACATAATGGTGTATCGGAGAGACGGAACCGAACCCTATTGGATATGGTACGGTCCATGATGAGTAACGCTGAGTTGCCGCGATCGTTCTGGGGATATGCGCTAGAATCAGCTGCATACCTTTTGAACTGAGTTCCAACAAAGACTGTGCCTACTACACCATATCAGATGTGGTGTGGGAAGAGACCCTATCTTAATCACATTAAGACATGGGGATGTCCAGCTTTTGTAAAAAAGCAGCATGCGGACAAGCTCGAGGCACGCTAAGTACAGTGCAAGTTTGTGGGATATCCAAAAGAGCTCCAAGGGATATTACTTCTATTGCGAAGAGGAACAAAAAGTCCTTGTTTCTCGCCATGCCCACTTTCTAGAACACCAGTTCATAGAAAAAGAATTAAGTGGGAGCACAATAGAACTGGACGAAATTCCAGAACCACGAGCTATTACTGAAAGCTTGGTTGAACCAGAAGGTTCGAAAGATCAGGACATTCCCACGCCACTCTGCAGGAGTAGTAGGCAGTCTCATCCGCCAGAAAGATACTACGGTTTTCTCATTGACGGGGATAGAGAGGATTGCATCATAGACTGTCATGAGCCTACTAGCTTCCACCAAGCCATTCAGAGCGTTGACTCGGTAAAATGGCTGGATGCAATGCGGACCGAGATGGAGTCCATGTACACGAACAAAGTATGGACGTTGGACATTGCTCCAGATGGGGTAAAACCCGTAGGATGCAAGTGGATCTTCAAAAGGAAGATTAGTGTAGATGGACAAGTTGAGACCTATAAAGCTAGACTGGTAGCAAAGGGTTTTCGTCAGCGACCTGGTTTGGACTATGACGAAACCTTTTCTCCAGTAGCTATGCTGAAATCCATTCGGATCTTTCTTGCCATTGCTGCCTTCCACGATTATGAGATTTGGCAGATGGACGTAAAGACAGCTTTTCTAAATGGTCATTTAGAGGAGTGTGTCTATATGGACCAGCCAGAGGGTTTCATTCAGAGTGGGAGCAGCGGAAAGGTGTGTAAGTTGCTTAAGTCCATTTATGGACTAAAGCAGGCATCACGGAGTTGGAACATCTGTTTTGATGAGACGGTCAAGGAATTTGGCTTTATCAAAAATCCAGATGAACCATGCATCTATTGTAGATTTGTAGCGAGAACTATAGTATTCCTCATTTTATACGTGGATGACATTCTCTTAATAGGAAATGACATTCCTATGCTACAATCTGTCAAAGGGTTCTTGTCACACAGGTTCTCCATGAAAGACCTGGGTGATGCCTCATACATTCTGGGTATCCGGATCTACCATGACAGATCCAAGAGGATATTAGGACTTTCGCAGTCCAGGTACATCGACGCCATACTGAAGAGATTCAATATGGAAGATTCCAAGCGCGGTAATCTACCGGCTTGTCACGGGATCACCCTTGTTGCGCCACGGCAGCGCCCCGGCCGTCATACCGAGGCCAAAATGCGGAATCAAAATTTTTCCTTACTCGGAAACCGGCGCTACCGCGGACAATGAAAAACCCGGATCGTAAACCATTAACCTATACTAGCTAACTAGAGATAGGGTGAGAGATATACCGAGCGATCCGTGTCCTTCGGTCTTCGTCTCCACTCCGATCTCCAGCGGAATCTCCGTCACCTCCTCGCTCGTCGGAAAGGGCACCACGTAGCCGGAATCTTTTACGGGCGCCCGCCTCTTGACCGAGGCAACTCGGGCGCGAAGTTGGCTAGCCGACGCGTCCAAGGCTTGCTATAGAAGTAGTGTAGAAGGTTATCTCTTTAGGGTTCTTGAAGTTGCCTTTGATGTGTAGGAGGAGAAAAAGACTTTGGAGAAAGAAGAATGGTGCTCTCTATTTTTTTTCTAAGGAAAATGAGATAACAAAATCACTCAACAAATGAACCTCTACCTCTCTCTTAGAATGGCCGGCCCCTCATCTCACAAGAATGAGATTGGAGAGAGAAAAAGAATTAATCCAATAATGAAAAATGGTCACAACCATTCTAATCCAAATCAACTCCACACTCAACTCAATCAAGGCAATGGAAGTGACTAGAAAAGGATCTCATCATGAAGCAAGTCTCATCATAATGCAACATATGCAAGAAAGCCCTCCACTAGATGTTAATTGCAAACTTGCAATTAACACCCTCCATCAAGAAAGTCCGACCGAGAAGGAATGAAAGAAAACCGGCCGGAACGGAATGCGAACTGGCAACTTCAGAAAAACTGATCCCGTAATAAAATACGGGAAAACCCCACTACTGCAAATACATGCCCGCATTTGTATTCCCACTGAACACAAATGCAAAGAGACAAAACTACACTATCAAATACTAGAATCCGGCTTAAGCCAAAGCCGGCTAGTAAAAACCGTCCGATCACGATCCGTGCAATACCGCACGTGACTGATCGAACCCTGCCATATCTCCATACGGCCTCTACAGCGTTTCGCCCGAAAGCTTGAGTAACTGAGTGTGGTGGACTCTAAAGACTCGTCAATACCTTGGCTGTGGATTTAACCACTAGCACGTCAGAGGTATAAGCCAATACATGACGGGCCACCACGTATTGACCAAAAGGGACGTCGATGAGGAAGCTCACCCCGACACCCAACTGAGCCTGTCAGTGACAATATCTGTACAGTCCGGTCCGTTCGTCTATGAGTATCGCATGGCGGGCCTAGGGGGTTGGTAAAAGTCAGACCCCCAAAAGCGGTACAAGTCGTGTCGGAGCGTAGCCCAGAATACCCTGAGATACTACTGGAATACCTACCAGTAAATCTCCTGCCTCGGCCGAGGGCTTTGTGTAATGGCTCTCCTAGGCACAGCGCGACCTCACCCCCAATACTGGGAGAGACGAACCCCTGCAGATCCGCTCACTGCCTCCATGTGGCTCGGGACTGTACCCAACTAAAACCTGTTTGCACGACTCCTTTGAGCCGTGGTAGGGTAGTAATCAAAGCACAGTGGGAACTCACACGAGATAAATGACGGTCTCAGGTCGATGAACTAACCTGTACACATGTCACCAGGGAACTGCTATCTGACGTCTGGTATAAGACCAACTAGCAGGTTCCCGGCGAGTCCTGTCCGGTGTACTCATAACCCAATGAGCACCTGTATACATCTTAGGTGAACCAACTGACACCAGTGGCTTGTGAGACCGGCCACCGCCCCTCGTCGGGGTCTCGACTGTATACACTAGTCTACTAATGGAGTATCGATGCCCTGTCTCGGAACTCCTACGACTAGGGACCTTTTAAGGATGTGCTTATGGACAACCAGCTCTCACGTATATGATCGCCATCATACTGTCGGCAGTCAAGCAAGAATCCTATGGGCTCTATCAACGTGTAATAGCGACATGTCAGGTCACCTAAAGCAGTACACGATGATAAAGATAAACCAGATAGCATACTATCATCTCGAGTAAGACTGTCCTACCGGGATAGGTCCTCCCTCAATCATTGCAATCACGTGCCTGTGATCCAATAATTGACTCTGAGGGCACTATCTCCAACAATCTCCCACTTGCACTCAAGGCTAATTATTGCGATGCCGCATACTCACAGCCCGTGTGATACCGAACACCCAACTCCTCTACTAGTCAGTCTCACAAAGCTTGTTTGCGAAACTATTGCGTTCGAGGAATAGCCTCAGTGAGTGGATCCGCAGAGAAGTTTCTTTCTATGTCTCTCTATATCTCAAGTTCGCGGAGAAAGCCATCTCCCGAAATGAGCAATACCTGTCTTGGAACGTCTGGATGTCTGATGGGACCTAGCTCATAAATGAACTCCAAATCCAAACTTCTTAGACTGTATCGTCAACTGAACTTAATCAGTATCCTGCGCCATGCCACCCTCAGTATTGCCTTGGACCACCTGTCCAAAATACTGCCCCTCGTCAGAAGGAAAACTATAACTCTGACAACCTCCTTGTCGTCCATGTCACCTTGGAAGCCTGGAATGATAACTGTCTCCCAAATGAGGCTGTCGTTATCATATCCCCAGAACATCCACTTATGTTCTAAAACTGCTTCCGACTGTTTCTCCAGGATTGTATCAATGTCAACTTATTGCATCTAGTGCAAGAACAACATCTGGTGTGGTACTTGACATCTCATGATTGACTCAAGTGCCTAAGCAAGTGATCTGCCAATCATGAGTATCCCTCTCCCCTTTAGTCTATAAGACACCTTTAGACAGGGTGACTCCATCAACTGCAGGCACACTACCGTACCAGGAGTCGTCCATTCTAAATACTTATAGAATGCTGTCAAGGTACCCAGATTGGGAAACTACCCAAATCTAGATCTAAAACCATAGATCTAGTAACCAGAATGTCAGATATAATATCCAAGTCCTGTGTGGAGAAACCACTGTGTGACAACCAAAGTATAACCGATCGTAGTATAGGAGTTTCCTTTCCTACTCTGTGTATGTCATCCAAATACCATGACATTACACCCTACTACCTTCTCAATAGATCCATCCCCTATTCTGATGAAGTCAAACCTATGACTGTCACATCAGAAATAGATGATCTATCTCCGCTATATCTTCTTTAGTCTATAAATAGACATAAGCCTGATGTCCACCAGTGCTTCCGCTGCTCCCACTGACTACGACAACCCTCTGCCAGAGTCATATAGACATGCACTTCTAAAGCTAGTTTAGAATGACGCTATACTCATCCTCCTGCCGGGTCTCACAGTCTGGAACAACAGCAATGGTAAATCTGGGTAAACAAGAACCTCCCTGCCACCGTCCTTGAGCATACCGAAGTACCTCTCGAGTGCCTGAGGTTACCCACCTTATCTGCGGAGTGGCCAATGGAATGTCAAACCAGATTGAATCTTTAGGTTCCTTATCAAATCTTCAGTAATCGTTTGTGGTTTGGGAATTACTTCCAGTTCTACCATACTCCTACTACTGTTTTCTGAAAAATCCATTTTTAATAAAACTGTGGCGAGTCAAGAACAATATCACTATTGATCTTCCAGATGGTAGAAAGTCAACCCTCGTCATAGCCTGGGTCAACCCACAAACAGCCATTACAGAAACGTGCCTTGAGTTGTCCAGTGTCTGGTTTTAAGCATAAGCCGGACAACTCCCCGTACCTTAACATCATTAAGATATGAACTGTTCTATATCCAATATAGAACCAGAGGCACTGATTCAATTGAACCAGATTCAAATCATGCAGCTATCTCTAGTGCATGTAAACTAAATGGAGCCGATCAGCGTTACTCAACTTAGGAATGCTTCCAATTATGAGTAACCTGAAAGAGAAGCTAGTTCTCTTTGTCATTACTATGAACTGAATACCATACACAAGTATCTACATCTTCGATCACTTTGAAGAATCCCGATACTTGCTACACCTGGTTCTCTACTCTATTCAAATACCTATAACTCCTCAAAACTTAGACCCTGTGTTCCTACGAAACACATGTCTAAGAACTAGAGAAGCTAAAAGTAAACAGAATATAGTATGAGGACCAACCTCTCTGTCCTAATGGACACTGGACAACACACAATACTCTGTATAAGTCCGCTGAGTCTAACAACTCTTTCACTGTGCGTCGTAGGTTGAAAACTGTACTTATGGTCAAGAAGAATTACACCGCTGTTTAATGCTCCTTACCTAACCATCCACAGATATAGGTAAATGTCATCGACATAATATCAAAAGGTATATCTCACTCTATGAAAATAGACGTACAGATATATCAATTTGAAATTGGTGCACAACAGCGGATATTCAAAACCAAATTTTTGCCGACCGGCAAACAGCCCAGATGATCTCCTCAAATATCACCGATTACAACGAATCCCGATATAATGAGGATGATCACCCAATTCCCAATAACTTACTCCCACTCATCATCTGAAAAACCATACAGATGTGAGAATCATACCTGGTAAATACATACCCTGGAGTAAGTGTCTAATCGGGAAATCAGTTTTCTTTTAACATTACACAGTGAAACTGAAACATTGAAATGTTTCGGCGGGGTATCCTGGTATTCCTAGTAATGCCTCTTCCATTATCCAGATTCACAACTGTAACCTTGTAATTCATTTCCATATTTCTAAATCCCTTTTTATGTCTTTAGTCATTACCTTCTGTACACCCCTTTAGGCCAAATGGTTTTCTTCCTTCCCTACCGTTCGGCACCAGTCTATGGTTTGGAAGAAGACTATCCAAAAAGCATAAAAGGTGTACTGTCCTAATCCTAGGAGCACTCGCAACGCGAGAGAAGGTGATGATAAAAGACACCTGAATGTACTTTATTCCTATTTCTCCTGAACCAGAATCCATCCCCGAACTGGAACAAGTTCCTTTCGAGTTCGTATATAACCATACGATGGAGTATCCAATAAACTGTGGATCTTCGTAGTGATACGGAGTGTCCTGGAGAAATACAAAGGTGATTTAGGATTGGCGAAGAAATACTTGGTTTGGTCGTGAATATCAGTCGCAATTTACTTTGCCCTCCTACTAATCCCTTGCTTTGTCTTAACTTAATGCCTTCTGCACACCATCGTTATGCTAATTGGTTTTCTTCATTCCCCACCGTTCGGCACCAGCCTAAGGTTTGGAAGAAGACTATCCAATTTGCGTAATAGGTGTACTATCTCCTAAACCAAGGAGTACTCGCAATGAGAGAAGGTGAAAAGAAAAGACAACTGAATAATCCTATTCGTTTTCTCCAAAACCGGAAACCATCCTCGAAGTCCTTCGAGTTCGTATATAACCATACGATGGTTTTGTCCAATGGAAGTGGACGTTCGCAGTAATGCGGGGTGTCCTGGAGAAAAGGGTAAAAGTAGGAGTGGCAATGAGGTCTGCAACTCTGACAATCCAAAAGCCAGTGTTAAGAAGGTTCGGTCAACTTGGTCACTGAGTCAAAGTCCAGGGTCGGGTCATTGGTCGCTGCCAAAGAGAGAGAGAAAAGAAACACTCAGCGTGCACTCTAACCTAGATCAGAATGGTTATCACTCTATCTAATCTGGAAACCTCCCACTGTACCTCAAATTCTCCTCCAAACCTGAAAGAAGAATTAGTCAGGGTCACCCGAGGAGTAAACTAACTCATCAGTGGGAATCGGGATCCAACTATCATCGCATGATAACTTGACGGAATCCACTCAAGTCACCACACTCCAGAAGGTATGCGCATGCCTGGCAAGTTTCAGTTCTTTTGAAACTCCCGATGTGATTTTTACCCCTAGGACCCAAGTGACCTTAACATAGTCAACAAATCAAAGAGTCCTAGTCAAGTTCAACCCGTCATTATCCTGGATTGCATTAAACCCACCCGTACGAGCCCTTGACACAGTCAACAAGGCCGCACGACTGTCCTAACCAATCCCATTAATATGCTACAAACAAACACTACTTAGCTACCGCACACTACGCCTTGACACAGTCAACAAACGCAGCACGAATACCAAGTAATACTTGTAAGAAATGACGGAGGGTTACGGCTGGTTTTTGGCGAAAAACCTTTAACGTAATGAACTTGATATCGTTGAAGGAACTGCATAGTTTTTATAAAAATATAGTGACGAAAGCCTTTGCTAAAGAGGTCACTCCCGGTGAAGGGATCTCGGCTCTTTCCCCGTAGAATGAGGTGCAGGATATTCCAACTGAATACCACGATGCAAAGCAAAAGTAATCGGCTATAGTGAAGTTAATGCCCTGACGCAAACTTCTGTCCAAGGGGTCACTCCCGGTGAAGGGATCTCGGCCCTTGCCTCGTCGACTGAGGAGCAAGATATTCCAAATGAATACCACGATGCAAAACAAAAGTGAACGTCCTTGCAATAACAGCTTTTTGAAAAATGTTCCAACAACATCAGAATAGGTTTGTTTATCTTGCATTGATCCGAATCAACGCAGTCCCATCAATTGATCACACCACAAAGAACGAAAATATACTGACGTACGTATATGCCATCCGCATTCGCCACTGGGTCCCGTCATCACCCGTTAGGTTAGCTAACTAACGGCAGAGCGGGGACTGGACTAGCGCGGATGAAAAACATATACAACATCTTCTAATATATATACCAATATATTATATTTCGCTCAAGGCGTGATAAAATGCAACATCACAGAAATGTACAGCATCACAGAACAATACAGATATCTGGAAGCCCCGGGTTTCACAGAGCCGCTGCTGAAACCCGACGTTCCCCTGGTCGTGTGGATAGCCTATGCAATAAAATCCTAGACCCCTACGGGCGCGGCAAGTCACCCGCCAAAACCTGAAGCGAGGCAGTCCCCTCCAGCACCGTGAATGGACCACCCAGCACTTCACGGAATCCGGTAACTTGGGCACCCCTCCTGGGTCAACCTATACCCCCTACGAGTGCGGCGAATAGCCCGCCAATCCTAGAGTGAGGCCCCCTCCGTCTCAATGCCATGAGATGCGGGCCCGTTGCCCTCTAGAACCCGGCTATCCGTGCACCCCTCCACGGGGTAATCCTAGTACAGAAAGTAAAAATATACATACACCGGGTACATCGACCGCAACCAGGTCATGCCCTAAAAGAATAATACAAACAGGCAGTGACGGCAGTCCACATGTCGGACGCTCGCCCCGCAATATCAAATGTACATAATACAACAAAAACTGTACTAGCATTGCATCCAGGCTATCCCCCACGACCGATCCGCAACAACACAGCATAAACATAGAACATCAACGTGAAAATCACGTTCGCAAATCCGTCTAACCGGGCTATAGCAGTTAGACGGGATTTACCGATCAAGTGACATTCACGGTCGCAGATATAATGTAAATACTGTGAAATAATGTGTTTAAAAATATCCGATCGATCAAACAATTAACAAGTGGGCCCCCAAGTAAAACTGTAGCAGTCACAGAAGATCTGGGCCCAAATTTAGTATCCTAAAAGCCCTATTTTCAGCCCAGAAAGCAACTGAAGAAAAACGACCAAGTGAACTCACCATAGTGCGGCGGAACCACGGCCCCAAGGGGGTTTTGGCCGCGGTTCCGCGCTCCACACAGTGAATCACTTTATCGTTTTTCTACAGTAGCCTTATATTTTCCTGCACATCATTTTTCTGCAACCTGAAAAATTTTTAGACACCAAAAAATTCCAACAGAAAACTGATGCAAAGGAAAATGTGGTTTTTGGGATTTCGGTCGATCGGAAATGCAAAACACATTAGAACAAGCTAGGTAAGGTTAATGGCGTGGCTCTGATACCATGTTGCGCCACGGCAGCGCCCCGGCCGTCATACCGAGGCCAAAATGCGGAATCAAAATTTTTCCTTACTCGGAAACCGGCGCTACCGCGGACAATGAAAAACCCGGATCATAAACCATTAACCTATACTAGCTAACTAGAGATAGGGTGAGAGATATACCGAGCGATCCGTGTCCTTCGGTCTTCGTCTCCACTCCGATCTCCCGCGGAATCTCCGTCACCTCCTCGCTCGTCGGAAAGGGCACCACGTAGCCAGAATCTTTTACGGGCTCCCGCCTCTTGACCCAGGCAACTCGGGCGGGAAGTTGGCTAGCCGACGCGTCCAAGGCTTGCTATAGAAATAGTGTAGAAGGTTATCTCTTTAGGGTTCTTGAAGTTGCCTTTGATGTGTAGGAGGAGAAAAAGACTTTGGAGAAAGAAGAATGGTGCTCTCTATTTTTTTTCTAAGGAAAATGAGATAACAAAATCACTCAACAAATGAACCTCTACCTCTCTCTTAGAATGGCCGGCCCCTCATCTCACAAGAATGAGATTGGAGAGAGAAAAAGAATTAATCCAATAATGAAAAATGGTCACAACCATTATAATCCAAATCAACTCCACACTCAACTCAATCAAGGCAATGGAAGTGACTAGAAAAGGATCTCATCATGAAGCAAGTCTCATCATAATGCAACATATGCAAGAAAGCCCTCCACTAGATGTTAATTGCAAACTTACAATTAACACCCTCCATCAAGAAAGTCCGACCGAGAAGGAATGAAAGAAAACCGGCCGGAACGGAATGCGAACTGGCAACTTCAGAAAAACTGATCCCGTAATAAAATACGGGAAAACCCCACTACTGCAAATACATGCCCGCATTTGTATTCCTACTGAACACAAATGAAAAGATACAAAACTACACTATCAAATACTAGAATCCGGCTTAAGCCAAAGCCGGCTAGTAAAAACCTTCCGATCACGATCCGTGCAATACCGCACGTGTCTGATCGAACCCTGCCATATCTCCATACGGCCTCTACAGCGTTTCGCCCGAAAGCTTGAGTAACTGAGTGTGGTGGACTCTAAAGACTCGTCAATACCTTGGCTGTGGATTTAACCACTAGCACGTCAGAGGTATAAGCCAATACGTGACGGGCCACCAGGTATTGACCAAAAGGGACGTCGATGAGGAAGCTCACCCCGACACCCAACTGAGCCTGTCAGTGACAATATCCGTACAGTCCGGTCCGTTCGTCTATGAGTATCGCATGGCGGGCCTAGGGGGTTGGTAAAAGTCAGACCCCCAAAAGCGGTACAAGTCGTGTCGGAGCGTAGCCCAGAACACCCTGAGATACTACTGGAATACCTACCAGTAAATCTCCTGCCTCGGCCGAGGGCTTTGTGTAATGGCTCTCCTAGACACAGCGCGACCTCACCCCCAATACTGGGAGAGACGAACCCCTGCAGATCCGCTCACTGCCTCCATGTGGCTCGGGACTGTACCCAACTAAAACCTGTTTGCACGACTCCTTTGAGCCGTGGTAGGGTAGTAATCAAAGCACAGTGGGAACTCACACGAGACAAATGACGGTCTCAGGTCGATGAACTAACCTGTACACATGTCACCAGGGAACTGCTATCTGACGTCTGGTATAAGACCAACTAGCAGGTTCCCGGCGAGTCCTGTCCGGTGTACTCATAACCCAATGAGCACCTGTATACATCTTAGGTGAACCAACTGACACCAGTGGCTTGTGAGACCGGCCACCGCCCCTCGTCGGGGTCTCGACTGTATACACTAGTCTACTAATGGAGTATCGATGCCCTGTCTCGGAACTCCTACGACTAGGGACCTTTTAAGGATGTGCTTATGGACAACCAGCTCTCACGTATATGATCGCCATCATACTGTCGGCAGTCAAGCAAGAATCCTATGGGCTCTATCAACGTGTAATAGCGACATGTCAGGTCACCTAAAGCAGTACACGATGATAAAGATAAACCAGATAGCATACTATCATCTCGAGTAAGACTGTCCTACCGGGATAGGTCCTCCCTCATTCATTGCAATCACGTGCCTGTGATCCAATAATTGACTCTGAGGGCACTATCTCTAACAACCCTCTCCAAAGAGATGTCTCCCAAGACTGATTTGGAGAGGGATCGCATGTCTATTATACCCTACACTTCTGCGGTAGGCTCTATAATGTATGCGATGTTGTGTACCAGACCGGATGTGGCTTATGCACAGAGTGTGGTAAGCAGGTATCAGTCAAACCCTGGGGAGAAACATTGGATAGCAGTAAAGAACATTCTCATGTACCTGAGAAGGACTAAGGAGATGTTCTTGGTGTATGGCGGAAAAGACCTCCAGATTGAGGCCTTTGCTGACTCCAGCTTCCAGAGTGACAAGGATGATTCCAAGTCCATGTCGGGTTTTGTCTTTACCCTCAATGGAGGGGCGATGTGTTGGAAGAGCTCCAAACAGGAAACCGTTGCTGACTCGACGATGGAAGCAGAATACATCGCTGCATCTGATGCCGCAAAAGAAGCTGTCTGGATGAGGAAGTTCTTGAGAGAACTTCAGGTGGTTACGTCCATTGTTGACCCAATACCTCTGTATTGCGACAACAACGGGGCTATAGCTTTAGCGAAGGAACCCAGGTCCCATCAGAAATCCATACACATCTTAAGGCGGTATCACCTGATCAGGGAGATCGTGGATCGCCAGGAGATCGAGGTCTGGAGAGTTGCATCAGAGGATAACACAGCAGATCCATTCACCAAGGCCTTGCCCCAGACTCAGTTCGAGCGGCTGATCGAGATGATAGGTCTTCGATACGCCAGTACATGGCCATAGTGAAAGTGGGAGATTGTTAGTGTATATGCCCTAGAGGCCATTACTGTATCATACTAGTTTGTATATTACTTGATGGAAGCTTGGGATATTCACAGTTGTATATACAATCTTGCTCGAAATGGTAGTATGCTACTTGGTTTGTCTCTGCTTTAATATGTGCATGTGTTTCTTTTAGCATATTGGTGATATACATATTAGTAGAGCCCTTAGGATCTTTGCTTGATTACCAGCATGGTGATGGCGCTCACACTCGTGGGAGCTGGGTGATCTATAAGCACATCCTTATACAGGTCCCTAGTCGTTGGACTATCGAGACAGGGCATCGATACTCCGGAGTAGACTAACGTATGCGCTTCTCATCCCAGTGTGGGAGACGGTCTGTCCCACAGCCGTCAGTACGTCGTACTTGAGATAGTATACGGGAGCTCGTTAGGTTACGAGTACACTGGACAGGACTCGTCGAGAACTGTTGGTTGGTATTATACCTATCGTTAGTTAACAGTTCCCAGGTGACATGAGTACAGCTTAGTCCGTTGACTTGACACTGTCACTTCGCCTCGAGTGTGTTCCCACTGCACTTTGATTACTACCCTACCACGGCTCAAAGGAGTCGTGCAAACAGGTAGTTTTTGGGTGCTGTCCCGAAGCACTTGGAGTCAGTGACGGTTAGACAGGATTTATCTCTCCCGGTATTGGGGGTTGACATCGCGCTGTGTCCAGGAGAGCCATTACACGAGTAGTCCCTGGCCAGGGCAAGCGAGATATACTGGTAGGTTTCCAGTGTTATCTCAGGGTGTTCTGGGCTACACTCCGACACGACTTGTACCACTATTATGGGACTGACGTTTCACCGCCCCCCTAGGCCCGCCATGCGATGTATCAGACGAACAGACCGGACTGTACGGAGATTGTCACATACAGGCCCAGTAGGAGTTCAGTTGAGGTTAACCTCGTCAGTCTTCTTATCGACATCTACCTGGGGAACGTTGCGTACAGCTAGTGCCGCTTGCGGTCTGTGGTTAAACCCACTGCCAGCGTAGTGTCGAGTCTTTAGAGTCCCACACAGAGAGCTATTCGCCTTTAGGCAAAATGAGTAGAGGTCGCATGGTTTTGCGACAGGGTTCGTTCACATCCGCGCACTTGCGCACGTTTGTTGTCCGGACAGTTTATATTAGCGGGCTTTGGTTTAAGCCGGATCCTAGTATATGATTTGGGATTGGTTTTTCTCATTGTATTCGTGTTCCTCGGATCACGAATGCGAGTGCGTATGCACAGTTGCTTGAGACAGAGGGAGAGGACTTTGATTAGGGTTAATGGCTATTGTCATTTTATTAACCCTAATGCTTTTGTATGTATTATAGTTAATTGATATTAGTTTAATAATTGTGCATGGTTATGGTTGTTGACCATTTGACCTTATTGACTTGTTAACCTTGGTTGACACTTTGACCATCATCATTTCATTTGGAAGATGCTCTTTGATCCTTGCAATTTGCATTAAAAATGAAATGATAATGGTCATGTCTTGATTAATCCATGACAATTATCTTACTAATTATCTAATTAAAATAATACACATATATTTGTTAGAATGGTTTATTCTATTCTCATTCTATCATATATTTTCTCTCTCTTGTTCTTCCTCTCCCTCAAGCTCCCCCCTCTCATGTGTTGAGAAACACTTGAGCTTGAGAAAAACCCTCTCTTGATCATCTCTAGTCTCATCTAGGGTTCAAGGATTAGCACTTCTTGTAACCTAGTTACTTCTAGCTTCGAGTTGAAACCAAAGGTTGAGGCTTTCGGGTGGATCTTTCTTCGACGTGAGAAGACGACCAAGGTGACCTCCTTCCACCACTCCAAGGAGCAAAGAGAGAAGGACTTAAAGCCCAAGGTATAACCTTTCTAGCACTTGGCTAGTTTCTAGTTAGCTTTAGCTTGTTTTTGTTTAGCAAAGATCCTTCAAAGTCTAGTCCATGTTGCCTAAGTCATAAAAATCCGATTTTTATTCCGTTTTCCGCCTCCCCGTAAGCACCGGGGTGGGCAACGTGGACTTACACCGGGATCGTCATAGAGTCTTGTGCGGCTCCCACTATGCTTTGATTTCCTCCCTACCACGCTCAAAGGAGACGTGTAAACAGGTGGATTTTGGGTAAAGTTCTGAGTCGTATGGAGGCAATGAGCGATAGGAGGGGTTTCTTCTCGCCTGGTATTGGGGGTTGATGTTGCTGTAGGGTTCCTAGGCACGCTCACAAGGTTCTACGAGGCATCAACCATGCCCGATTAAAATTTTAGCCGTGCCGAACAACCCAAAGTCGGATCTTTAAACTAGAGTTTAGGCGAAAACTAGCATGTTAAACACATTAACACTAAGTGAGAGGGATTACAACCTTTGTTGATCCGGTCCTTCACTTCATAAGCTCCGTGTTCAGGTCCCTTCGCTGCGATCATCGTGTTCCGGACTCTCGAGAGGTTCCACGAAGAGAAAGATGCAGTCTTGCTTCCGATCTTCGATACAAAGATGATCTACCTTGAAGTTTCATTAACACAAGCTAACACTCACTAAATAAATTGAACACCCTCATCTAAATGGCAAGGATAGATGAGGATGATGAATTAGGATTTTTACACTCTTTTATTTTCATTTACTCACTCATTTTACATCACCTTGAAAAAGCTAGAAAGCTTTTTCTATGAAAGAAAGAAGAAGGAAGAAGAAGATGAATAATAGAATAATTCCTTTTGTGATGAATAATGAAAGGACAAAGATGATCAATAATGCAACCATGGTTGTCTAAACCATTGTAGAGAATTAACCAAGGCTAGGGTTTGGGTTAGGTTAAGAATGAGTCACTTGAAGATATCTTGCACAAAACAAAACTAAACCTTATAGAATTATCTAGAAAGTATTAACCCAAAACAAACCCTAATCTAGTTTAATCTCTACTAAACATGTTGCATTAGTTATCATATCAAGTTACAATATTATATATCACATATATAATGTTTATCGTAACAAAATAAAATAATACAATTAACATATATCGCATATATATTAATGTATTACCCGTGTGAGAAAAAGAATCTTTTAGTGAGCTGATATTAGTTAATGTAATTTAATATATCATATATATTATTATACATTAAATTATCGAATCAACACTTGAACCGAAAATCTGGCTATATCGCATATAACCGGCTAATATTTATCCGTAACGATTCATCGAATCAACACTTGATCCGATGACCCGGCTGATATCAAATATCGTGAGAATATAATATGGTATCTCATATCGCATTATCCTCATTCCAACACATATCACATATGTGCTCCTACTCCGTTTTTCCTGAGCTAAGAAATTTCTGTGTAGGACTCTAAAGAATCGTCAATACGCCGGCAGTAGGTGATGATCATATCAAACACCCACATGCTGCAAGCGGTCCGCTAAACGTAACAACCACCCAGGTATTGAGCACTCAGAAGATCAACAAGAAAGCCTGTACATTCTCCTGTGAATCCAATCAATAACACTCCCGTACAGTCCGGTCCCGTCGTCTGATATGTCGCATATCTCGCCTAGGGGTGGTAAACGTCAGACCCCAGTAGCTCGATAAGTCGTGTCGATTTGAGGTCTATAACAGTTTGAGATACTACTGATAACACTTACCAGTAAATCTCATCAACCCTGGCCAGGGATTTCTAGTTATAGCCAATCGAACGCAGCACAACATCAACTCCCTATACCGGGAGAGGCGAATCCCCTCCTATCGCTCATTGCCTCCATGTGATTCGGGACTGTACCCAAAAGACACCTTTTTGCACGCCCTCTTGGACGTGGTATGATGGAAATCAAAGCACAGTGGGAATCACACAAGACCCTATGACGATCTCGGGTCAACAGACTACTCTGTACCAGTGTCACCGGAGAACTGCCATCTAACGTGAGGTATAACACCATCTGGGAGTTCTCGGCGAGTCCGTCCAGTGTACCCAGTCTCTACTGAGCACCCATACACCATCCTTGATTTCAAACACCGATGGATATGGGATCATCCATCGCCCATCATATGGGTCAAGATGCGTATACGCTAGTCTACTCTGGTGCATCGATGCCCTGTCTCGATACACCCTCAACTAGGAACAGTTATAGGATGTACTTGTCGACTACCGTGTCCCCACTAGTATGATCTCATCTTAGTCCCAGTAGTCGAGTACATATCCTAAGGGCTTTATCAACATGTAATATAGAGACAATCAGAATACATGTTAAGATAAAATACAACCAGATAGCATACTATCATATCGAGCAAGAAAGTCCTCCCTATATATGTCCCGTCATCCACTACAATATACATCGTATGTACAGTAATGGCCTCTAGGGCATACATATAAGTAACAATCTCCCACTTGCACTAGGGCCATCTGTTGTGGTATCACGTACCCAACAATTAGCTGTGGTTGAAGTATCTCATACTCAACCATCCCATAAAAGTATCTACTGGGAAAAAAAGCCTTTTTGAGTGGATCCGCGCTGTTGTCCTCTGTGTTTACTCTCCTAACCTCGATCTTCCTGGAGATCAACCATATCCATGATCATGTGATACTGCCTAAGAATTATATCTGGATTTCTGATGGGATGGTAGTTCCTTGGCTAAAGCCACAACTCCATTGTCATACAATGGTAGGAACGAAGTTCATCTCATGAACTTATATATCCAGACTGCCTCTTTAGTAGCATTTTTGGTAACAATGTATCTTGCCTTTAATCGTCTCGTGTGTCACGGTATCTAGCTTGGAACTCTTCCAACATACCGTCCCTCCACTGAGGGTAAAGACAATGCCTGCGACTGACATTCAGTCGTCCTTATCACCCTGGAACTTTTCCAGTGATTCTCCCTAGGATCGATTGATACCATCTCACTACAACTAGTGAGTATCCTAACATCCAATTAGATCTATCACATTGATCCAAAACTTAGGATTTAGGAGGTATCACTTTGATCCTATAAGGAGAATCCTTGTGATTAGCGGAGATTGACTGAGCGTAGCATAGGAAACTCCTTCCCTATCAAGAATATGTCATCCACGTACTCTACGAGGATCACTACCATACTCACTACTACCTTTTTGTATATAAAAGGTTCATCTACCATTTTGATGAAGTCAAACTTTTTGACTACCACATCAAAACAGACGTTCCAACTCCGCGATACCTGCTTTATCACATAAAACATCTTGCTCACGTTTCCGCTGCTCCCACTGTCTATGAAGCCCTCTGGCTGTGTACTTATAGACGCTCTCTTCCAAATCATCATTTTGAAAAGCAGTCATGACACCCAACCACCAGATATCGTAGTCATGGTATGTAGCAGTGGCAAGTAGGATCTGGATGGACTTGAGCATAGCTTTGAAAGTCTCAACTTTTCCATGTACACCATGTAATCTTCTCAAGATATACTTGCTCCTGATGGGGATTTAACCCTTCAGATAAAGCAACCAAATTTCATACTTAGTTGGTGTATAAGGATTCCATCTCAGATCGCTAAGCATCCAGCCATTCTTACAGAGTCCCACTCCTGATGGCCAGCTCGAAACTAGTTAGGTCATCATCTCATGGTGCAATCCTTGCTCCCACTGTCATAGAGAAACCGAAGTATCTCTCAGGTGGGTGAGGAACCCTACTAGATCGGCGGAGAGGCTGAGGTTCGTTGGAAACTATTGAATCCACATTCAATAGGTATGAAGCTTCACAAGTGCATAACTCCCAAAAGAAAATAGGAAACTCAGTAATACTCATCATAGAGCACACCATATGACATAGGGTGCAATTGCTCCACCCCGATATACCATCGTGCTATGGTTTATACGGAGGAGTAATGCTGAGAGAGAATCTCATTCTCCTTTAGAATAGTCCAGGATTTCCGTGCGCAAGTATTCTCTTTCTTGATCTCATCAAAGGACATAATACTTATACCCGTTTTTGGTTCTCTACTTCTAACTTATATTCTGTGAATATCTCAAAAGGTTCGGACTTGTGTTTCAATAGGAACATATGTCTGAATCTTAAGAGATCATCAGAGAATGTAATGAAGTAAAAAGAACCGGTCTTGGCATGTGTAGACAGGGGACCTTCATACATCAGCTTGTATCAATCCCAAGAGCTTACTAACTCTTTCTCTGTTTCCAATAAACAGATCTATAATCATCTTATCTTTGTGACATGACCGGCAAGTTTCACAAGATGTAAATTCAAACAGATTTAAATATGCATCTAAATGTAACTTATCTAGTCGGGTCGCATTGAAATGACCTAGTCTACAATACCTCAAGAAGGATTCGTTCATTTCTGAACTTTTCCTCTCGTGTGTGATCTGTATACTAAGAACTGTAGTTTGATTTAGAACGTCAATGCTTTTAGATAACGTGCCTGAACCGATCAACTCTTGATATAGGAAATGTTCAAAACATTATCCAACAATACAAAATTATATCCTTTCTTTACTAATAAAGAGACTGATATGATATTGTATATCAGGTTAGGTATCTAATAACATTCGTTCAGAATCAATGTATTCTGGTAATATAGGGTGATAGTGACCAACAGACTTGGATGCAACACTTGCACCGTTTCTATCTCATGAAACTTATCACCCGTTCTCAGTTCTCTACCTATCTGTAGCCCATGTAACATATTACATTTGCGGGATCCTGATCCGGTATCAAATACCTAGGACGTAAAGGATACTGAGAAACAATTCTTTGTAATGAACACACCCGAAGAAGATGCATCAGCATGCACTTTCTTCGTTTAGGCAGCACGGGAAATCTGGTATTCCCCAATTTCCTGCTCTGTCTTATAACAATTAGAAGTTGGAGTGGGACCAACGTTCCCCAGCTCAATATAAAAAGCAGGTTCGATCAATTCATCCGTATTATTATCTTGATTAAGGTGTGATATGGTCGCTACCTGGAGAGAGAGAGAAGAAAACACTCAGCGTATGCTCTTGCAAGATTAGATTGGTTATCTAATATATCTAATCAGGATGTCTCCCACTGTTTTAATCAAATCTTCCTTCAAACCCTAAAAGGAAAGACTAGCCGGGATTAATTACACGCTACAAGTTCGCCAATCTTTCAGCCAGGCCAGTGTCGGTACTTTGAGGGAGGTACCCCGTGCTTTCGCATGAACCTAATTAAAGTAAACCTCGTTTTCCCAGGGGCTTAACCCCGTTGACACCTTCCTAGACACCTACTTGATCGGCTAATTATAATGTGTAAAACTCTCCTAGGAGTAACTCTTACTCACAGCGGGTATCGGGATCCAACTATCTCATAGAAGGTATGCAATCTCATTGCAAATTTCAACATTTGAAATTCCCAATAATATTTTACACCTAGCACTTATGACCTTAACTAAGGTCAACATATCATAAGCACTAGTCAAGTTCTACCCGTCATTTTATGATTAATCCGACTCACCCTATATGACCCTAAACTATGGTCGACATAATCACATGAATGTCCTAACTAATCGCATCATATGCAGTGTAGAAAGACATCACTTAGCTACCGTACACTACGCCTCAGCTAAAGTCGACATACGCAGCACGAATGCTAAGTACGCTACTTCCTAAAATGACAGAGGGCTACGACAGGTTTTTAAGAAAACATTTTGCGTAATGAACTTGATATCGTTGTAGAATCGAGTGATTTTTAAATGGAGTGTTTTTTTTGGCCTTTTCTAGTTTTGCTAAAGGGGTCACTCCCGGTAAAGGGATCGTCGGCCCTTTCCTCATCGAATAAGGTGCAGGATATTTCACAAATATCACTATGCAAAGCAAGAACTATAAAAGCAATCAAAAGACAAACCGAGTTTGTAGCATCTGCTAGTTTCACTAAAGAGGTCACTCCCGGTGAAGGGATCTCGTCTCTTTCCTCATCGAATAAGGTGCTGGATATTCTATAAGGAACAACGCTATGTAAAGCAAAAACTAGAGCTACCAGTTTTTAAACAAGTTTCTAAAACATCTTAGGTTTCTTTTATTTCATTAATCTCATTAATGAAGTCCCATTTTAATATTGCTACACAAGCATCAGATATGAAACGAAATCAATAATATATATAATATATATCTCATATATATAATATAAACACTCGTCTAAGGCAGTAATATGATCTCATCATAGAACATTGCAGCAGAACAACATATATGAAATATTGGATATACTAGGACGTCTGCGTTTTCAATATGAGCCTGTATAAAACACGGATTCCACGGTCGCGTTGAATAGCCAAACCCACATCCCTAGACCCCTACGAGAGCAGCAAGTAACACTGCCAATTCTAGGGTTAGGAGACCCGGTCTCGACTCCTCGAGATGGTCTCCCACTGGACCCTAGAACCCGGTTACTTGTGCTCCCCGCCTTGGGTCTACCTAATGCGGAAAAATAAGTAATATACAATGGTGTCATCATCCTCAGCCCGGAAGTGCCCCAATAAAAGAATATTACATACAATTGAATTTTACATGAATGAAAAAGAAAAACTCTCATCTCACATAAAACCCCCGGCTATTCAAAACGCGACGATCCAATATAACATATCACAGCAACACATAATATCTCATATCTTCAACGTAAGCAAGTATGCGTATCCCGATTGTCGTTGATGTATAGCAACGAAGCCGGCGATACACCACATACTACGCTTACAGTCACAGAAAAGAAAGTATAAAACTAAAACAGTTGGAATCCGCAACCTCTTTAGACATCTCATGCCTAACCAAATGAATTCCTTAGACATCGCATGCCTAACAATTATAAACCCCGCATTTTAGTCTCATTATCGAAAACTCTTTTCAATATCTAGTCGGGCAATTCAACAAGATTCCCGACATCCTGATCGAATGCTCGTCGCAAACTTTAGTAGACGGCCGCACCCCTGGATGCCGTCGACGAAGTGCACTAAGGCGAAACACCGCTGCCATGAGCACCCAAACGGATGCTTTTAGCGACGGTGTTCTCCTACAGTCACTTAGTCGGGGCTATGGGGCATGGCTATCTATTAAGTTTACCCGGAGAGTATCCGCGTACGCTACGTGATTGCAACGGACTTTTGATCACATCAAAATTCCGTGGCAACCGATCATCTGAAACTGAACTGCTAGATTTATTACATTCAAATTAGTTATCTCATAACTACCTGTGGATTCCAAATATTGTATCACATTCCAGATAAAAAGAGAGTGTTAAACTTTCCGATCGAATAATCAAACACCCAAGATTTCCTAAATAGCTCAACCCTTTAGCGGAGTTCAAAAATATCATTCACATGCCACAGTACCGATGGTCCAGCCGTAGAAGGGTCAAGCCAATGCCTCACATGTGGCACGCCGTACTGCCACAAACCCTAAGGTTTAGAGGCAGTTCAAGACGGTCACATAATCGAGTTAAGGTTTGTTGTCTTCTAGAGGGTCCACCGCGTTACTTGCACGACTTAGAATGTTCCTAAACTACGGAAAAATCCAACGCTTGGAAATTTTCCGGCAGGGGAAAAAGTGAGTTATTGATATCCGGTCGAACTTTTTAACACGATCTAAAAATTAGCCGGACAAACTAAACAATGTTAAATTATCCGATCGAATCAACGAGTCCCCAAAACAACCCTAGAAAACTAAACATTTCAGTGGTATTACAAATTCCCAGAAAAATGACAAGAATGGACCTAAGAATAAATATATGAAATATGAGGGACTAAGTCATAATTTTGGCCGCGGAACCACCGCCAAACCTTTGGTTTGGCCGCAGTTCCGCGGTCATATAAGAGCATTAGGGGGTCGTACTTCACAGTAATTCTTAGTTTTTCCTGCTCTATTTTCTGAGAATCTTTAATCTGAAAAATATCAACTTTTTGAAAAATATACAGAGAAGGGTATATACGGGGGTTTCGGAGTTCGATCGGACTTTAAACATCGTGCAAACTTCTCCTAAAGCTCTAGCTTGGCTCTGATACCGCTGTAGGGTTCCTAGGCATGCTCACAAGGTTCTACGAGGCATAAACCATGACCGATTAAAATTTTAGCCGTGCCGAACAACCCAAAGCCGGATCTTTAAACTAGAGTTTAGGCGAAAACTAGCATGTTAAACACATTAACACTAAGTGAGAGGGATTACAACCTTTGTAGATCTGGTCCTTCACTTCATAAGCTCCATGTTGAGGTCCCTTCGCTGCGATCATCGTGTTCCGGACCCTCGAGAGGTTCCATGAAGAGAAACATGCAGTCTTGCTTCCGATCTTCGATACAAAGATGATCTACCTTGAAGTTTCATTAACACAAGCTAACACTCACTAAATGAAGTGAATACCCTCATCTAAATGGAAAGGATAGATGAGGATGATGAAGTAGGATTTTTGCTCTCTTTTATTTTCATTTACTCACTCATTTTTCATCACCTTGAAAAAGCTAGAAAGCTTTTTCTATGGAAGAATGAAGAAGGAAGAAGAAGATGAATAATAGAATAATTCCTTTTGTGATGAATAATGAAAGGATAAAGATGATCAATAATGCAACCATGGTTGTCTAAACCATTATTGAGAATTAACCAAGGCTAGGGTTTGGGTTAGGTTAAGAATGAGTCACTTGAAAATATCTTGCACAAAACAAAACTAAACCTTCTAGAATTATGTAGAAAGTATTAACCCAAAACAAACCCTAATCTAGTTTAATCTCTACTAAACATGTTGCATTAGTTATCATATCATGTTACAATATTATATATCACATATATAATGTTTATCGTAACAAAATAAAATAATACAATTAACATATATCGCATATATATCAATGTGTTACCCGAGTGAAAAAAAGAATCTTTTAGTGAGCAAATATTAGTTAATGTAATTTAATATATCATATATATTATTATACATTAAATTATTGAATCAACACTTGATCCGACAATCCGGCTATATCGTATATAACCGGCTAATATTTATCCGTACCGATTCATCGAATCAACACTTGATCCGATGACCCGGCTGATATCAAATATCGCGAGAATATAATACGGTATCTCATATCACATTATCCTCGGTCCCGCACATATCACATATGTGCTCCTACTCCGTTTTTCCTGAGC
Source organism: Agapanthus africanus (assembly GCA_030015575.1). Lineage (NCBI taxonomy): Eukaryota > Viridiplantae > Streptophyta > Magnoliopsida > Asparagales > Amaryllidaceae > Agapanthus > Agapanthus africanus. The sequence goes on from JASDDO010000022.1 coordinate 282,417,175, forward strand.
CAAGAAAGCTCTGTGTAGAACTCTAAAGAATCGTCAATACGCCGGCAGTAGGTGATGATCATATCAAACACCCACAAGCTTCAAGCGGTCAGCTAAACATAATAGCCACCCAGGTATTGAGCGCTCAGAAGATCAACAAGCAAGCCTGTACATTCTCCTGTGAATCCAGTCAATAACACTCCTGTATAGTCCGGTCTCGTCATCTGATATGTCGCATATCTCGCCTAGGGGTGGTAAACGTCAGACCCCAGTAGCTCGATAAGTCGTGTCGATTTGAGGTCTATAATAGTTCGAGAAACTACTAATAACACTTACCAGTAAATCTCATCAACCCTGGCCAGGGATTTCCAGTTATAGCCAATCGAACACAGCACAACATCAACTCCCTATACCGGGAGAGACAAATCCCTTCCTATCGCTCATTGCCTCCATGTGATTCGGGACTGTACCCAAAAGCCACCTTTTTGCACGCCCTCTTGGACGTGGTATGATTGAAATCAAAGCACAGTGGGAATCACACAAGACCCTATGACGATCTCGGGTCAACAGACTACTCTGTACCAGTGTCACCGGAGAACTGCCATCTGACGTGAGGTATAACACCATCTGGGAGTTCTCGGCGAGTCCGTCTAGTGTATCCAGTCTCTACTGAGCACCCATACACCATCCTTGATGTCAAACACCGATGGATATGGGATCATCCGTCATCCATCATATGGGTCGAGATGCGTATACGCTAGTCTACTCTGGTGCATCGATGCCCTGTCTCGATACACCCTCAACTAGGAACAGTTATAGGATGTACTTGTCGACTACCGTGTCCCCACTAGTATGATCTTATCATAGTCCCAGTAGTCGAGTACATATCCTAAGGGCTTTATCAACATGCAATATAGAGACAATCAGAGTACATGTTAAGATAAAGTACAACCAGATAGCATACTATCATGTCGAGCAAGAAAGTCCTCCCTATATATGTCTCGGCATCCACTACAATATACATCGTATGTACAGTAATGGCCTCTAGGGCATACATATAACTAACAGTTGCGCTATGCTCAATTGTCTATAACTGGATGTCCCTGGCCAGGTCGGCTGCTGAGATTTACTCATAAGTGTTATCAATAGTTTCTCGAATCGTTATAGGCCAGACATCGGCATGACTTATCAAGTTACTGGGGTCTGACGATTTCCACCCTTAGACATGATATGTGACATATCAGACGAAGCGACCAGACTGTACGGTAGTATTACTAATAGGCTTCGTGGAGACTATAGACAGGCTTGCTTGTTGATCTTCATATCTTTCAATACCCGGGTAGCCGTTACGTCCAGCTAGTACCGCTGACGGCTTGCAGGTGACTGATGTGATCATCACCTACTGCTGGCGTATTGACGATTCTTTAGAGTCCCACACAGAAGTTCCCTGGTCTAAGAGAAATGAAGTAGGACACATATGTGATATGCGTGTGGGCCTGATTAAATACGATTATGTGATACCGTATTGTAATTTGGCAGTCATGTGTTATTGGTTCAGTTATATGTGATATAACCAGATTGTCGAATCAAGTATTGATTCGATAATGTGATATACAGATAAATGATATTAGCCGGTCATATGTGATATAACCGGATTATTAGATCAAGTGTTGATTTAATAATGTGATATATATTATATGTGATATAATTATATCTTAACTAATATCATTAGCTCACTAATTATTCTTCATTATGTATATATTAATATATATATATATATAATAATGAAGGATGGCATTTAAATTTATATTTTGTGAAAATAGAAATGAGGTGGAAAGTGAAAGCATGGTTGGAAGTATGGGATTTAGTTTTTTATTCATCTTAACTCACTATTCAAGCATGGTTGCAATTTTATATTTCATAATTTCATACTTGAATGAGTTAGGGGTCAAGACTTGGCATTCATTCTAGCTCATTCTCAACACTTAGCCAATTTTCATGAGTTGCTCTCTAGCTTCTTCTTCCTCCTCTTGTCATGGCTCAAGTTCCAACCCTCACATGTGATGTGAATCATGAAGCTTGAACACAAACTAGTGATCTCATAACATCCCTTGCTTTGTCATCCTACACTTGACTAGCGATCAAGTGTAGCGTGTTTTATACGCTAAAGAGTTTAGTGTAAATGTTGCTTGAGTTGGAGGGACTTCACGTGGATCATCTTCGGCCCGAAGGTCATCGGAGGAAGCTTGTTCAAAGTCTCAAGAGAAGCCTAGTGGAGTCGTGGGACTCCTACACGGAGCAAGTGAAGAGAAGGACCGGGTCTACAAAGGTTGTATTCTTGTTCTCTAGATGTAAAGTAGTTTACATTAGGTATTGTCTAAATCTCTAGTTAAAGATTTTAGAATTAGGGTTGTTTAGCATGAATTTTTTTTGAAAATGGCATGGACGATGCCTCCCGAAACCTTGTTGTCGTGCTAGGGAACCTTACAGTGGTATCAGAGCCAAGCTAAAGATTTAGACAATGTTTGTTAGATTACGAAACTGAAACTGCTCCGAAATTTGAAACACTAAAACACAGTTTCTGTCAATTTTAAAAGTCGTCGAATTTTTTTTTAAACAACTGCAGAATGTTATATGAGATGTAACATGAACACTGAGCAAATACGAACCCATTCCATCGGATTTGACCCGGCGAGACACCCCTAAAAACCGAGCAGGCAGGCCCTGTAGCTTCTGTTTGGGTTCGTTTTTGTTTTGTTCTATGTTCTCTAGGTTTTGGTGTTTCAGGTGTTGTTTGTTTTCTCTAAATATTTCATGAGATGTTGATTTTCTATAAAGGCAATTCGGAGTGTTTCGTAGTCATAATTCTAACTATATTTTGGGTTATTTAGATGGTGTTAAAAAGTTCGAACGGATATCAAATACCCACCTTAACCCTTACCGGAAAATTTTCCAAGAGTTGGATTTTTTCCAAGTTAAAGAACATTCAAATATCATGTAAGTGATTCGATGGACCCTCTAGAAAAATGAGAACCTAACTCGATTTTATGACCGTAAGAACCGCCGCTAAACCCTCAAGTTTGAGTTAGTTCCGCGGCGCCATAGGTGAGGCAATGGCCATTCTACGGTTGGTCCATGGGTACTATGGCATGTTCAGAGTATTTTTAAACTGCGCTCAAGTATTGAGCTTTTTGGGAAATTTTGGATATTTGTTTATGTTGGAGATAGTGCCCTCATAGTCAATTATTGGATCGCAGGTACGTGATTGCAATGATTGCGGAGGACCTATACCGGTAGGACAGTCTTACTCAAGATGATAGTATGCTATCTGGTTTGCCTTTATTAGTCGTGTACATGATCAGGTGACTGATTACATGTTACACTTTGATAGAGCCCTTAGGATCTTGCTTTACCACCAACAGTATGATGGCGATCATATACGTGAGAGTTGGGTGGTTTATACGCATATCCTTAATTGTGGTCCCTAGTCGTGGGAGTTTCGAGACAGGGCATCGATACTCCGGAGTAGACTAGTGTATACAGTCGAGACCCCGACGAGGGGCGGTGGCCGGACTCACAAGCCACTGGTGTCAGTTGGATCACCTAAGATGTATACAGGTGCTCATTGGGTTATGAGTACACCGGACAGGACTCGCCGGGAATCTGCTAGTTAGTATTATATCTATCGTCAGATAGCAGTTCCCTGGTGACATGTGTACAGGTTAGTTCATCGACCTGAGGTCGTCATTTGTCTCGTGTGAGTTCCCACTGTGCTTTGATTTCTACCCTACCACGGCTCAAAGAAGTCGTGCAAACAGGTAGTTTTTGGGTACAGTCCCGAGCCATATGGAGGCACGCGAGCGGATCGGCAGGGGATTCGTCTCTCCCGGTATTGGGGGCGAGATCGTGCTGTGTCTAGGAGAGACATTACACAAAGCCCACGGCCGTGGCAGGAGATTTACTGGTAGGTACTCCAGTAGTATCTCAGGGTGTTATTGGGCTTCACTCCGACACGACTTATACTGCTATTGGGGGTCTGACGTTGCTAGCCCCCTAGGCAGATATGCGATACTCATAGACGAACGGACCGGACTGTATATACATTGTCACTGTTAGGCTCAGTAGGGTTTTCCGGATGAGTGCGCTCATCGGCATCCCTTGAGGTCAGTCCATGGGCAGCCGTTACGCATTGCTAGTGCCGCTGACAGTTTGTGGTTAAACCCACTGCCAGGGTACTGACGAGTCATTAGAGTCCCCCACAGACAGTTTCCCAAGATCGGGCGAAACGTTGTAGAGGCCGTATGGTTTTAAGGCAGGGTTCGGAAAATGCATGTGCGTTTACGCACGTGTCGATTTTCGGACAGATGATACTGGTCGACTTTGGTTTAAGCCGGATCCGAGTATTATATTGAGTAGGTATAATATCTTTGTCTCAGTTGCATTTGTATTCGGTCGTAATACAAATGCGGGTATATTTATACAGTTTCGGGGTTATCCTGAAAGTCGTTTCAGGATCACTTTTGGAAGTTGCCAGTTTCCTGTTTTCTATCTGCCGTATTTTGACATTCGGTTAAATACGGATTTATCTTTTCTTGATGTGGTGAGTCATGCTTCTAGAAGGTTCTAGAAGTGGTGATTAAGCATATGACTCATATGTGTCATTAATGGTTCATTAATGATGCAAGGTGACTAGGTTTAATGTGATTGATTCCATTTAATGATAGTTGATGATTCATTCTTTCATGATTGTTATGATAACTATCATTTGTTATGGTCACCACTTGAACTCTCCTACACTCACCTCCCTCCTTTGATATATATGGCCGGCCACTTCATTGTGGGAGAGAGAGATTTGATTCATTCATTTTTGGCCAAAGATTTCATATAGTTTAGTGTATGGAAATTTCCTAGTTCAATTTCCATTCACCCGATTCCCTCGACAACTTCATTTACCGATCGTCCATGGATTTGGACGAAGTGAGACAAAGTCATCTACTCATTCTCTACATCATTCTTGGTCGTCTCTTTTAGCAAACTTGACGATCGAGTTGCCTCAAGTCAGAGGCGGGAGCCCGTTTAAAGAATCGTCGATGTGGTGCCACCTCGACGAGGATATCGGAGATCGACGAGATCGGAGCAGCCGCAACGGAGCGTGGGATGACGGTTGAAGAACGAAGGACTCGGATCGTTCGGTATAACCTTTCTACACTCTTTACAGTTTGTTAGTTTAGCAATAATGGCAGATCCGGGTTAAAGTATACGATAGCGCCAGTTAAAAAGTTTTTGTTCCGCATTTGGCGTCTGTATACTGCCGGGGCGCTAGCGTAGACTTACAGTGGTATCAGAACCTAACCATTTTGCTATGCTAACTTGTGCTAACGTGTTTAAAACATCGATCCGATCGGAAATCGAAAATTGCAAAATCCAAGCTTGACAGTTTCTGTTGATTTTAAATGGCCTCCTAAAATTTTTCTACATGTCTCAGAATACTGTGCAGGCTTCTATTAGAACGACGTAGAAATTTGGGCATGTGATTCAATGAGACAGCCGAGGAAACGCGGTCAAACCTATGGTTTGACCGCGCTTCCGCGGCCACACAGTGAGCTCGTGGCCCCAAATTTTCACAGTGGGTTCTTGGATAGATTTTGGGGGTTTTGGTAAATATCGTTTTGGCCCAGATTTTGTTACTATTCACCAGTAAGTCGTGGGGCCCACTTTTTGATATTTGGTCGATCGAAATTTAAACATGTTAGTTTACAGTGCTTACATTATATCTCCGACCGGGAATGTCATTTGATCGGTAAACCACGTTTGATTGCTATAGTTCTTTTAGAAGGGTTTGCGAACGTGACATTCGCGTTGATGTTCTGTTTTGTGCTGTGATTTTGCGGATTTGTCGTGGTGGATAGCAGTGTGCAATGGTAGTACAGTTTGAGTTTATTTGTACATTTGATATTGAGGGGCGAGCGTCCAACTTGTGGACTGCCGTCACTGCCTGTTGTATAATATTCTTTTGGGGCACGACCAGGTTGCGGTCGATGTACCTATTATACTATTTTTCATTACTGTACTAGGTTTTGCCCCGCGACGGAGTGCACGGATAGCCGGGTTCTGGGGGCAACGGGTCCGCATCTCATGGCTTTGAGAGGCAGAGGGGTCCCACTCTAGAATTGGCAGACTATTCGCCGCACTCGTAGGGGGTACAGGTTGACCCAAGGAGGGGTGCCCAAGATTACCGGATTCCGTGAAGTGTTGGGTGGTCCATTCACTATGCTGTAGGGGACTGCCTCGCTTCAGGTTTTGGCGGGTAACTTGCCGCACCCGTAAGGGTCTAGGTTTCATTGCACAGGCTATCCACACGACAGGGGAACGTCGAGTTTCAGCAGCGGCTCTGTGAAACTCGGGGATCCCAGATTATCTGTATTGTTCTGTGATACTTATTACTTTTCTGTAATGTTGCATATTATCACGCCTAGAGCGATTATTGTATATTGGTTTATATACTATTAGATGTTGTATATGTTTTACACCCGCGCTAGTCCAGTCCCCGCTCTGTCGTTAGTTAAGTAACCTAACGGGTGATGACGGGACCCAGTGACGAATGCGGATGGCATATAGGTACATTTTATTTTCGTTCTTTTTTGGTGTGATTAAATGATGGGACTGTGTTGATTCTGATCAACGCAAAAGAAAAACAAACCTGTTTACAGTTGTTGGAACAAATTTAAAAAGTGTTGTTACAAAGACGTTTCCTTTTATTATGCATAGCGGTATTCAGTGGAATATCCTGCACCTCATTCGACGAGGCAAGGGCCGATATCCCTTCACCGGGACCGACCCCTTGGACAGAAGTTTGCGTCAGGGTAATAACTTCACTATAGTCGATTACAAGTTGCTTTGCATAGCGGTATTCAGTGGAATATCCTGCACCTCATTCCACGAGGAAAGAGCCGAGATCCCTTTACCGGGAGTGACCTCTTTAGCAAAAGGTTTTCGCCACTATATTTTAAAATGCTATCAGGTTCCTTTAGCGATATCAAGTTCACTACGTTAAAGGTTTTTCGCCAAAAACCAGCCATAGCCCTCCGTCACTTCTTTTGGGTATTCAGTAGTATTCAAGCTATGTATTTTGACCAACGCCAAGGCATAGTGTTTGGTAGCTGCTGGGTATTCAATTGTTGCATAGATAGATGAGTTAGTTTGGGACAGTCGTTCTGCCATTTTGGCCAACGTCAAGGGCATGTGCGGGTGGGTTCAAATTGACAAGATAGTGACGGGTAGAACTAGGCATGTGACTTATGACATTTTGACCAACGCCAAGGTTATAAGAGCATGGGGCAAAAATCATATCAGGAGTTTCTAAAGAAACTGAAACTTGCCGAGTATGAGCATACCTTCTGGAGTATGAGTAACGTGGATGCATTCCATCACGTTATCATGCGATGAGAGTTGGATCCTGATTCCTACTGATGAGTTAGTTTACTCTTCGGGTAATCCCGATTGATTCTTCTTTAGGTTTGGAGGAGAATTTGACAGGACAGTGGGAGGTTTCCGGATTAGATAAAATGATGACCATTCTGATCTAGGATAGAGTGCACGCAGAGTGTTTCTTTTCTCTCTCTCTTTGGCAGCGACCTTTGACCGACCCTAGACTATGACTCAGTGACCAGGTTGACCGAACCTTCTTAAAATATTGGCTTTTGGATTGTCTGAGTTGCATAAGTCATTGCCACTCCTTCTTTTACCCTTTGAATTTCTCAGAACACCCGTATTACTACGGATATCCACTTCCATTGGATAGATCCATCGTATGGTTATATACGAACTCGAAGGGACTTCTTCGAGGATGGATCCAGGTTCAGGAGAAATAGAATTGGTTTATTCAGTTGTCTTTTATTATCACCTTCTCTCAGGTTGCGAGGGCTCCTTGGTTTAGGAGAGTACACCTATTACGCTTATTGGATAGTCTTCTTCCAAACCATAGGCTGGTGCCGAAAGGTAGGGAATGAAGAAAACCAATTAGCCTAAGTAGGGTGTGCAGAAGGTAATATGTAAAGACAAAATAAAGGGATTAGAAAGAGGGCAAAGTAAGTTGCGACTGATATCATTCACGACCAAAACCGCGTACTTCATCGCCACTCCTATTTCACTTTTAAAAGAATAAGGTATTATTCAGTTGTCTTTTATCATCACCTTCTCTCAGTTGCGAGTACTCCTTGGTTTAGGAGGGTACACCTATTATGCTTACTGGATAGTCTTCTTCCAAACCATAGGCTGGTGCCGAACGGTAGGGAAGGAAGAAAACCATTTAGCCTAACGATGGTGTACAGAAGGTAACGACTAAAGACAAATAAAGCGATTTGGAGAGATGGCAATAAAATATACGGTTGAAGTCATGAATCGGATTATGGAAGAGGCATTGCTATGAATACCAGGATACCCCTACGAAACATTTTCATGTGTCAGTGTATTGTTAAAGAAAAACTGTTTTCCCGATTAGACACTTACTCCAAGGGTATGTATTTACCAGGTTTCATTCTCATATCTGTATAGTTTTACAGATGATGAGTGGGAGTAAGATATTGGGAATTAGGTGATCATCCTCATTATATCGGAATTCGTTGTAATTGGTGATATTTGAGGAAATCGCCAGGGTACAGTTTTCAACCTACGACGCACAAGTTTTTGAGTTGTTTAACTCAGCGGACTTATACAGAGTATTGTATGTTGTCCAGTGTCCATCAGGACAAAGGGGTAGGTCCTCGTACTATGTTCTGTTTACTTATAACTTCTCTAGTATTTAGACAAGTGTTTCGTAGAAATACAAGGTCTAAGTTTTGAGAAGTTGTGGGTGTAAGAATAAAGTAGAGAACCAGGCATCACAAGTATCGGGATTCTTCAAAGAGATCGAAGATGTAGATTCTTGTGATTGGTATTCAGATGATAGTGATGGTTTTGAGAAACGTGTTTCTCTTTCAGGTTACTCATAATTGGATGGATTCCTAAGTTGAGTAATGCTGATTAGCCTCTTTCCATTAAGATGATATGCACTGGAGACAGCTGCATGGTTTGAATATGGTTCCAATTAAATTAGTGCCAAAGTTTCTATATTGGATATAGAATAGTTCGTACCTTAAAAGAAATTAAGGTATGGGGAGTTGTCCAGCTTATGCTTAAAACCAGACTCTGGATAACTCAGGGCACGTTTCTGTAATGGCTGTTTGTGGGTTGACCCTGGCTATGACGAGGGTTGATATTCTACCATTTGGAAGATCAATAGTGATATTGTTCTTGACTCGCCACAGTTTTAATAAAATGGATCTTTTTCAGAAAATAGTAGTGGGAGTATGGTAGAACTGGAAGTGATTCCAGAACCGTGAACGATTACGGAAAATTTAATAGGACCTATACATTCAATCAGGTTTGACATTCCAATAGCCACTCCGCAGGTATGGTAGGTAACCTCAGACGCCCGAGAGATACTTCGGTAGCCTCAAGGACGGTGACAGGGAGGTTCTTATCTACCCAGACTTGACACTACTGTTGTTCCAGGTTATGAGACCCGGTAGGAGGGTTGTCGTAGTCAGTGGGAGCAGCGGAAGCATAGTGGGCGAGATGCTTATATCTATTTATAGACTTGAGCAATTATAGCGGAGATAGATCATCTAATTTTGATGTGACAGTCATGGGTTTGACTTCAATCAGGATAGGGGATGGATCTGTTAAGAAGGTAGTAGGGTGTGATGTCATGGTATCTGGATGACATACACAGAGTAGGAAGTAAAATTCCTATACTACGATCGGTTGTACTTTGGCCGTCACACAGTTGTTTCTCCAGACAGGATATGGATATAATATTTGACATTCTGGTTTCTAGATCTATGGTTTTAGATCTGGATTTGGGTAGTTTCCCAATGTAGGTACTTTGACAGTATTCTAATAGTTTTTAGAATAGATGACTCCAGGCATAGTGGTGTACCTGCAGGTGATGGAGTAACCCTCTCTAAAGGTGTCTTACAGACTAAAGGGGAGAGGGATGTGCATGATTGGCAGATCACTTGCTTAGGCAATTGAGTCAATCATGAGATGTCAAGTACCACACCAGATGTTGTTTTTGCAGCAGATGCAATAAGTTTGTATTAATCCAATCCTGGAGAAACATAAGGAAGCAGTTTTAGAACATAAGTACATGTTCTACGGATTTGATGATGGCAGCCTCCTTCGGGAGACGATTATCATTCCAGGCTTCAAAGGTGACATGGTTGACAGAGTGATTGTCAGAGTTATAGTTTTCCCTCTGATGAGGAACAGTATTATGGACAGGTGGTCCAAGATGATACTGTGGGTGGCATGGTGCCGGATACTGATTAGGTTCAGTGATCGATACAGTCTAAGAAGTTTGGATTTGGAGTTCATTTATGAACTAGGTCCCATCAGATATCCAGACATATTCTAAGACATGTATTACTCGATTCGGGAGATGGCTTTCTCCGCGAATTTGAGATTAAGAGAGATATAGAAAGAAACTTCTAGGCGGATCCACTCACTAAGGCTATTTCTCGAACACAATAGTTTTACAAACGGGCTTTGTGAAACTGATTAGTAGAGGAGTTGGATGTTCGGTTTCACACGGGCTGTGAGTAGTCGACATCGCAATAATTAGCCTTGAGTGCAAGTGGGAGATTGTTGGAGATAGTGCCCTCATAGTCAATTATTGGATCGCAGGTACGTGATTGCAATGATTGCGGAGGACCTATACCGGTAGGACAGTCTTACTCAAGATGATAGTATGCTATCTGGTTTGCCTTTATCAGTCGTGTACATGATCAGGTGACTGATTACATGTTACACTTTGATAGAGCCCTTAGGATCTTGCTTTACCACCAACAGTATGATGGCGATCATATACGTGAGAGTTGGGTGGTTTATACGCATATCCTTAATTATGGTCCCTAGTCGTGGGAGTTTCGAGACAGGGCATCGATACTTCGGAGTAGACTAGTGTATACAGTCGAGACCCCGACGAGGAGCGGTGGCCGGTCTCACAAGCCACTGGTGTCAGTTGGATCACCTAAGATGTATACAGGTGCTCATTGGGTTATGAGTACACCGAACAGGACTCGCCGGGAATCTGCTAGTTAGTATTATATCTATCGTCAGATAGCAGTTCCCTGGTGACATGTGTACAGGTTAGTTCATCGACCTGAGGTCGTCATTTATCTCGTATGAGTTCCCACTGTGCTTTGATTTCTACCCTACCACGGCTCAAAGGAGTCGTGCAAACAGGTAGTTTTTGGGTACAGTCCCGAGCCATATGGAGGCACGTGAGCGGATCGGCAGGGGATTCGTCTCTCCTGGTATTGGGGGCGAGATCGTGCTGTGTCTAGGAGAGCCATTACACAAAGCCCACGGCCGTGGCAGGAGATTTACTGGTAGGTACTCCAGTAGTATCTCAGGGTGTTATTGGGCTTCACTCCGACACGACTTATACTGCTATTGGGGGTCTGACGTTGCTAGCCCCCTAGGCAGATATGCGATACTCATAGACGAACGGACCGGACTGTATATACATTGTCACTGTTAGGCTCAGTAGGGTTTTCCGGATGAGTGCGCTCATCGGCATCCCTTGAGGTCAGTCCATGGGCAGCCGTTACGCATTGCTAGTGCCGCTGACGGTTTGTGGTTAAACCCACTGTCAGGGTACTGACGAGTCATTAGAGTCCCCCACAGACAGTTTCCCAAGTTCGGGCGAAACGTTGTAGAGGCCGTATGGTTTTATGGCAGGGTTCGGAAAATGCACGTGCGTTTACGCACGTGTCGATTTTCGGACAGATGATACTGGTCGGCTTTGGTTTAAGCCGGATCCGAGTATTATATTGAGTAGGTATAATATCTTTGTCTCAGTTGCATTTGTATTCGGTCGTAATACAAATGCGGGTATATTTATACAGTTTCGGGGTTATCCTGAAAGTCGTTTCAGGATCACTTTTGGAAGTTGCCAGTTTCCTGTTTTCTATCAGCCGTATTTTGACATTCGGTTAAATACGGATTTATCTTTTCTTGATGTGGCGAGTCATGCTTCTAGAAGGTTCTAGAAGTGGTGATTAAGCATATGACTCATATGTGTCATTAATGGTTCATTAATGATGCAAGGTGACTAGGTTTAATGTGATTGGTTCCATTTAATGATAGTTGATGATTCATTCTTTCATGATTGTTATGATAACTATCATTTGTTATGGTCACCACTTGAACTCTCCTACACTCACCTCCCTCCTTTGATATATATGGCCGGCCACTTCATTGTGGGAGAGAGAGATTTGATTCATTCATTTTTGGCCAAAGATTTCATATAGTTTAGTGTATGGAAATTTCCTAGTTCAATTTCCATTCACCCGATTCCCTCGGCAACTTCATTTACCGATCGTCCATGGATTTGGACGAAGTGAGACAAAGTCATCTACTTATTCTCTACATCATTCTTGGTCGTCTCTTTTAGCAAACTTGACGATCGAGTTGCCTCAAGTCAGAGGCGGGAGCCCGTTTAAAGAATCGTCGATGTGGTGCCACCTCGACGAGGATATCGGAGATCGACGAGATCGGAGCAGCCGCAACGGAGCGTGGGATGACGGTTGAAGAACGAAGGACTCGGATCGTTCGGTATAACCTTTCTACACTCTTTACAGTTTGTTAGTTTAGCAATAATGGCAGATCCGGGTTAAGGTATACGATAGCGCCAGTTAAAAAGTTTTTGTTCCGCATTTGGCGTCTGTAGACTGCCGGGGCGCTAGCGTAGACTTACAGTTTATTCGATCGGAATGTTTAACATCGTCTAGCTATTTGATGACATGTGTGTTATGTGTTGCTTGGATATGTTATATTGGATCGTCGTGTTTTGAATAGCCGGGGGTTTTATATGAGATGAGAGTTTTTATTTTCAATCATGTAAAATTCATTATATGTAATATTCTTTTATTGGGGCACTTCCGGGTTGAGGATGATTTCACCATTGTTGTATATTATTTACTTTTCCGCATTAGGATAGACCCAAGGCGGGAGCACAAGTAACCGGGTTCTAGACTCTAGTGGGAGACCATCTCGAGGAGTCGAGTCCTGGTCTCCTAACTCTAGAATTAGTAGGGTTGCTTGCCGCTCTCGTAGGGGTAAAGGGATGTGGGTTTGGCTATTCATCGCGACCGTGGAATCCGTGTTTTATACTGGCTTAATTTAAAACATGGAATTCCTAGTATATCCAATATTTCATAGTTATCTTCTGCTGCTGATATTCTGTGACGTGATCACTTTATATGCGTGAGACGAATGCATTATTATTGTATATATGATATATAATAAATGTTGCTTATGTTTTACACCCGCGCTAGTCCCGCCCCACTATGCCGTTAGTTAAGTAACCTAAAGGTGCATAACGGGACACGGTGGCGAACACGGATGGTATATGCGTATGTTGTATTTTCGTTTCTTCTGTGATGCTTAGGAAGAATAATTGACGGGACTTCTTTAATGAGATTAATGAATGAAAAGAAACCTAAAAGATATTGTAGAATCAAATTTTCAAAAAGGGTAGCTCTAGTTTTTGCTTTGCATAGCGGAATTCCTTGTAGAATATCCAGCACCTTATTCGATAATGGAAGAGCGAGATCCCTTCACCGGGAATGACCTCTTTAGCGAAACTAGTAGATGCTACAACCCACTCGGTTTTGTTTTTGATTGACCTTTTAGTTCTTGCTTTGCATAGCGGTATTCCTTGTAGAATATCCAGCACCTCATTCGATGAGGAAAGAGCATAGATCCCTTCACCAGGGGTGACCTCTTTAGAGGAACTAGTAAAATCCTAAAAAACACTCCTTTTCAAAATCACTTGATTCTACAACGATATCAAGTTCATTACGCAAAAGGTTTTCTTAAAAGCCAGACGTAGCCCTACGTCATTTCAAATAAGTACTGTTTAATATTCGTGCTACGTTTGTTGGCCTGCGTCAAGGCATAGTGTGCGGTAGCTATTTAGTGCTTATCTGCTACATATGATGCGATTGGATTAGGTATTCGTGCGACTTTGTTGGCCTGAATCAAGGGTCGTGTGGGTGGGTTTAATTCAATCAAGAAATGTATGGGTTGAACTTGACTAGCGGAGTATGGTTTGTTCGCCTGCATCAAGGTCATAGGATGCTAGAGGCAAAATATTATATCGGGAATTTCAAGTCTTGAAATTTGCAATGAGATTGCATACCTTCTATGAGATAGTTGGATCCCGATACCTACTGCGAGTAAGAATTACTCCTGGGAGAATTTTACACATCACAATTAGCCGATCAAGAAGGTGTCTAGAAAGGTGTTAACGGGGTCACGCCCCTGGGAAAACGAGTTTTATTTTAATTAGGTCCGTGCGAAAGCACGGGGAACCTCCCTCTGTTAGTGTATATGCCCTAGAGGCCATTATTGTCTCATACTAGTTTGTATATTACTTGATGGAAGCTTGGGATATTCACAGTTGTATAGACAATCTTGCTCGAAATGGTAGTATGCTACTTGGTTTGTTTCTACTTTAATGTGAACATGTGTTTCTTTTAGCATATCGCCTATACACATTAGTGGAGCCCTTAGGATCTTTGCTTGATTACCAGCGTTGTGATGGCAGTCACACTAGTGGGGGCTGGGTAATCTACAAGCACATCCTTATACAGGTCCCTAGTTGTAGGACTATCGAGACAGGGCATCGATACTCCGGAGTAGACTAGCGTATGCGCTTCTCATCCCAGCAGGGGAGACGGTCTATCCCACAGCCGTCAGTACGTCGTACTTGAGATAGTATGCGGTTGCTCGTTAGGTTACGAGTACACTGGACAAGACTCGTCGGGAACTGTTGGTTGGTACTATACCTATCGTCAGTTATCAGTTCTGAGGTGACATGAGTACAGCTTAATCCGCTGACTTGACACTGTCACTTCGCCTCGAGTGTGTTCCCACTGTTCTTAGATTGCTTCCCATACGACAGCTCAAATGAGCCGTGCAAACAGGTAGCAGTTGGGTGCAGTCCCGAAGCACTTGGAGGCAATGACGGTTAGACAGGATTCGTCTCTCCCGGTATTAGGAGTTGATATCGCGCTGTGTCAAGGAGAGCCATTACACATAGTCGTCCCTGGCCAGGGCAAGCGAGATATGCTGGTAGCGTTTCCAGTGTTATCTCAGGGTGTTCTGAACTACACTCCAACACGACTTGTACCGCTATTAGGGAACTGACGTTTACCGCCCCCTAGACCCGCCATGCGATACTCACAGACGAACAGACCGGATTGTACGGAGACTGTCACATTCAGGCTCAGTAGGAGCTCAGATGGGTTCACCTCATCAGTCTTCTTATCGGCATCTACCCGGGGACCGTTACGTACAGCTAGTATCGCTTGCGGCCTGTGGTTAAACCCACTGCCAGCGTGGTATCGAGTCTTTAGGGTCCTACACAGAGTGCTATTCGCCTTTGGGCAAAACAGAGTAGAGGTCGCATGGTTTTGCGACAGGGTTCGTTCACATCCGCGCTTGTGCACGTTTGGTGTCCGGGCAGTTATTACTAGCGGGCTTTGGTTTAAGCCAGATCCTAGTATGCGTTTTTGGATTGGTTTTATCTCGTTTGTATTCGTGTTCCTCGGAACACGGATGCGGGTATGTATGCACGGTTGACAGAGACAGAGGCAGAGGATTCTCATTAGGGTTGTTGACTGTTGACCTTTTCTAAACCCTAATGAGAATAAGAAATATGATTAATAATAATATTAATTAAGCATTATTGTGCCATGGTTGAGTTGAAAGTTTGACTTTTGTTGACTTGTTGACTTTGTTGACCAGTTGACTATTTTGAACTTGTTGACCATCATCATTTCATGGCTATCATTTCATGGCTATGACTTTTGCTTGCTTGTTGTTCTCTACAAAATGCATTAAATGCATGAAATGATAATAGCCATTGATATGAACCATCACAAATACTTAATTATTATTATTATCATGATTATTTTCTTTTTTGAGAGCATGGTTGTAAAAAGTCAAGCTCGTTCTATCATCCTCACTCTCTCACATCCAAGCTCTCCCTCTTACTCTTTCTCATGGCTCTCATGTCTCATGAGTTCAGAAACATGAGCCTTTGAGATAAAACCCTAAAAACACTTCTCTACTCATTCTAAAGTTCAAGGTCTAGCAAGCCAAGCACTTTAGTTTCCTCTCGGTTGAGGTAGGAGCTCAAGGTAGAAGCTTTCGGGTGGATCCATTTTCGACAACAAGGAGACGACGAGGTGAGGCCGATCCAACCACTCCAAGGAGCAAGAAGAGAAGGAGTTCAAGACCTAGGTATAACCCCAAACATAGTAGTTAAACTTGTAGTTAGGTTGCTAGATGTTTGTTTAGCAAAGATCCTGTTCTAAAGTCCATGTTACCTTCACCGTAAAAATCTTTTTTACCGTATCCGCATCCCCGAAAGCACCGGGAAGGGTAACGTGGACTTACATGAAAGGTTTGCCTAGCACCCTATAATGAGTTTTGAAGCATCACATGTCTCAAAGTATAGATTTTGATGGTGCTAAACAAACATGCAAAGGACTCGATCCTAGAAAATTAGGGTTACGAAACATAAAGCTAATCAAATTAGGGTTTCGAGACTACAACATTTGTAGCTCCCTTTTTGCTTGACTCCTTAGTCTCTTGGGTGTTGGAAGAAGGTCTTCTTGTAGTCTTCTCACGTCCACGACGATCCACCCGGAGTTTCCCGTCCAAGCTCGCAACTTTGAAAAACAAAGTGATCACTCTAAACAAGTTGGCTAAACTTGTGTAGAATGATGTTGTGGCTAAGGTTCTCACTTCAAAATCCTATTTTTATGAGTATTTTGCTCTCTTGAAGAACTAGAAAGCAAAGGATCAAGGTTGATGAAGATGATGGCCTTTTGTGAAGAAGAGAATAATGAACCATTGAAAGAGAAATAAAAATTAAGCATATATATATTTTTCATTCCTCATATCCAACCATGGTTAACTCTAAAGATATTATTGGATTAAAGTTAAAAACACAAAAAGAAAATAAACCATGGGTCAAAAGGTAGGTGAGCATGGTAAGGTTAAGAAGAGTGTAGAAACCTTTTATGATTTAACCCATTTTCATTTCCTTTTTGTTTTAATTTAAAAGCAATAATAATCCATAAAAATAACCATGGTGTGATTCTTATATTGCCACCATTCTCATTGTATAAGCAACCATGATAAAATGATGTATGTATGCATGTGTGCATGCACATCCATATGTGCATGAACAATAATGAATGCATATATGCATGCATACATCCAAAATAAACAAGATAGGATTTGTAGTGAGAAGCTAATGATAAATCAACACTTGATTTACTAATCCGGTCATATTACATACGACCCGACAATAAGCAAGCCACCTAATTAATATACGGTATCCTATACACGCATTTTAATCGGGTCCAAGCGCATATCGCATACGCGCACCACAACGTTTCGCGTGGACTAGGTAACTCCTGTGTGGGACTCTAAGACTCGTCAATACGCCGGCAGTGGGTGATGATCACATCAAGCACCCCCAAGCCGCAAGCGGTCAGCTAAACGTAACGGCCACCCGGGTATTGAACGATCAGAAAAAAACAAGCGAACCTGCTACAACTCCCGTCGAGCCAACCGGCAACACTACCGTACAGTCCGGTCTCTTCGTCAGATATGCTGCATATCGAGCCTAGGGATGGTCATGTTGACCCCAATAACTCAATAAGTCGTGCCGGTGAATGGTCTATAACAGATCGAGAAACTACTGATAACACTTATCAGCAATTCTCAGCAGCCCTGGCCAGGGACTTACTGATATAACCAGTCGGGCACAGCACATCATCAACTCCCAATACCGGGAGAGACGAAACCCCTCCTATCGCTCATCGCCTTTGTGTGTCTCGGGACTGTACCCAACGGCCATCTGTTTGCACGACTCGGTAGAGCCGTGGTAGGGTGGCAATCAAAGTACAGTGGGAGAACACACAAGACTCTATGACGATCTAGGGTCTACAGACTAACCTGTACCAGTGTCACCTGAGAACTGCTATCCGACGATAGATATAATTCCATATAGGAGTTCTCGGTGAGTCCGTCCAGTGTACCTAGTCACCACTGAGCACCCGTATATGATCTTGATGTCAAACATCGATGAATGTGGGAACATTCATCGCCCATCGTATGGGTCTAGTATCATATACGCTAGTCTACTCTGGTATATCAATGCCCCGTCTTGATATACCTACGACTAGGGACATTCCAGGATATGCTTACAGACTACAGATGTCCCACTAGTATGATCTCCATCATAATCAAAGTAGTCAAGCCGATATCCTCAGGGCTTTATCGGCATGTATGAATGAATAAAAGCATGATCAAATCAACATGTTAGATAAAGAAGAACCAGATAGCATACTATCATGTCGAGCAAGAATGCAGACTGAATATATATATACATGTATAGATACATCCATCATCACATAATGGCCTCTAGGGCATACATATATCCAACATTACAGTGGTATCAGAGACTAGCTAAACACAAACTAGTATGTTAGCAAAGTATCTAGAATTTTGATCGGAGAAAAAATCGCAAAACATGTCGTAAAAGTGAACTTTCAGCCGATTTTTAAATCTGTTCAAAAATTAATTTCACATACACTAAAAATCGGCTCAGGGTTTTTAAAGAACACTCAAGAAAAATGGTCCACTGACTCGGTCAACGCGCCGCGGAACCGCAGCAAGAACATGCTTCTTGCCGCGGATCCGCGGCCGAGTTGACTCGGCCGTGGCTCATTTTCCCTGCAGTGTACTCAGTGTGCTGTTTTGGGATTTTTAGAATATGTTGTTTCTGCCCAGATTTTCTAGAAAAAAAATTTGTGTTTGGGGTGGTTACAAATCCGTATTTTGATCGAACTTTTGTAGACTTTAGCTAATGGGTTATATCTGTGATGTGATATATGTATTGAACGTCTGCTAATCGGTATACGTCGATTAGTGGGGGTTATACATATCTGTGATCTGTAATGTTGATGGTTTGTGTATATGAATTCGTTGGATTGTCGCGGATGAATAGCCGGGGAGTTGTGAGATGAGAGTTTTCCTTACTTTTCATTTGATGTAATATGTAATTGATGTAATATTATTTTTATGGCCGCACATCCGGGATGAGGTTGTAGCCGCCATTGTATATTATTTCATTTAATGTTTTTGCTCCTAGGATAGACCCAAGGTGGGGTGCACAAACTACCGGGTACCTTGAAGTGCCGAGTGGCCTACTCACGTTGTTGAGGGAGGTTGCTTCACTTCGGGTATTTGAAGGGTAGTTTGCCGCACCCGTAGGGGTCTAGGATGGGGTCTTGGCTATTCATCGCGACCGTGTAATCCGCTTTTCGTTGCAGGCTCGAACAAAACGCGGATTCCTTGTATATCCAATATGTTCATCTGTGATCTGGAATGGCTATCATTGCATCTGACGAATGTATATATATCTACATATGATATCTATTTAGGCGTTGCTTATATTTTGCATCCGTGCTAGTCCAGCCCCCGCTCTTTCGTTAGTTAAGTAACCTAACTTGTGATAACGGGGCCCCATGGCGAATGCGGATGGCATAAACGTACGTTATATTTTCGTTGTTTTCTGCAATGGTATGATTAAATGATGGGACACAATAAATTAATGCAAGAAAATAAACCAAAGTAAAGTCTTTGGACCAATTTCAAAACCACTCGGTTCTTTTTCAAAACCAACTTTTAAACGCGGAGCTTGAACCACTCCTTTTAAAATCTATCTCGTTCCATCGATTATATCAAGTTGTAACGTTTTGAAAATTGTTTCGGTGAAATTTCGAAAAAATTCGGTAAAATAAGGGGGTTTTCTGTAAAAAGTCAAAATACAAATATCTTATTATAAAAATTAAATATACATATTCTAGCTATGTAATTGCTATTATTTGGTGTTTATTGAGCCGCTGGTGAAATTTCAAATTTTCTGAAAAAAATATTATTTTATTATTATTTTAAGCCGTCACTAATACATTTAATTAAGGAAAATTACAAATTGGAATGAGTTGAAACAAATTTTGTGCAACATAAAACATTGAATAAAATTTTATCATGTGGTTTTTGGAACGAAATTATTTGCCAAAACGGTTTAGAAATTATTGAAGAAAAAAAAGGCTTTTTTTAGCGTAAATGGATGTTTCGGGTATTGTATTTATCATTTTTCATCACCCCACACCCGTACCCACACCCACACACCCCCATTCACTTCTCCCCTTGGCTGAATTCAGCAGCCCCCATTTTTGTCCCCACTTGAATTTCAAAGGAAAGAAATGAAAGAAAAGAAAAGAAAAGAGTAGAAAATGATATAATTTGAGTTGACTTTGACTTGAATTAACTTTCTCCACCTCACTCTCTCTCCTCCATCACCCAACCCCCACACTTCTGGCCGAAACCAGCAACCCCCCAACAGCCCATTTTCCCTCTTCTCCTCTCTTTGTTCCATCAAAGAAAATCTAAAGAAAAATCCACTAAAAATCAAGAAAAAAACCAAATCAAAATCCAACTCCTATCCATTTCTCATTAGCCATTCTAGCACGGATCTAGGGATCAAAATGGCATTTTAGGAGGCTAGATCTTGAGCTTGATCTCATGGGAGGTATAATCTCATGCTTTTGCTAAAATTTGTTATCTAGTTGCTTAATCTAAGTTAATTAGGTGTTTATGAAAGAAAAAGGGTTTTGAATTGAAGTTTGAAATTTCAAGTGTATGGTTTTGAATGAAGATTAGGGTTTGAGCATTTGATTAGGATTGTGATGGGTGGATTAACATATAATTGCTTGCTAAAATCAAATCTAGTTGCTAGTTGCATTTTTGTTAATTTAAATTTGTGATAAGTACATATATATTGCAAACTAGTTTTTGTAAATATTGTGTTAAATTGAGAATTAAAATATGATAAGGCTTTCATCATGTCTTTGGCATGTTAATGAGTATTTTAACACCTTAGGTTGTGCGAAACCTAGTCTAGTTGTTGAATTATGTATTGTTGCTTTAAAAGTGTTAAAATTGGGTAAAATTGTAAACTAGAATTTTGGGGTTAATGGAATTTAATGAGATTAAATTATGGAAATTATTTTTATGACTTATTTAAGATATATAATAAGTATATTGGCCGCTACATTCATTTAAACATCATGTTTTGTACAAAAACTGCGAATTGTGCTTGCTAGATTTACGGAAAAATGACTTTTTAAGTGAAATTGTGGTTTTTGTGAGTTTTAACCTAGTTTATATTTAAATTAGTGTTCGTGAATGTGCAAATGAGTGTGATTGGATTTTTCTCGATGGTTTGGCGTTTGTACGCCGACATCGAGGGTTTTTGGGTCGATTTGTGAAGGAACCATAGGTTTTGACCTATGTGAGATTCGTGTGTCGATTTGGTCATGAGTCGGACTTTAATGCGATGCGGTGTGTTATGATATGTAGGTACCCTCACGAAGGCTTCAAGGAGACAAGAAAGCGCGTGTCGACGTCGGCACCGGCAAGCGAGGACCAGGTGAGTAGATTATATCTACGGGGAGAAGTCGGGTGGATGGCGTATAGCACCCCCGCAGTTCGTGGTGATGTATACGAATACGTATACACACATATATATATTGTTTATATATAGTTTGAGATTATTGATGATAGAGATGGATCCTTGGTGTGATTGGATTGGTTTAGTGTTGCGAAACCCTAGAGTAGTGGTTGCACCACACATACACACACACCCATATTTGCATACATTCTTCTTTCATATGTGCGTACATGGGATTTTATGTTGATGTGTATATTTACACATGGGTATGGGACTATGCGTTTATATACTGGATTTGAGGATAGTAATTGGGATTTGAGATGAGTCGATGATATTGGGCTTGAGGCCAGAAGATCCGTGATGTGTTTTGGTTTGTATTGAGATACGACATAATGTTTTAGCGGGTCTTTTTGACGTAGTGATTCTTATACATGCATGCATACATAGATGGTATCAATATTGTACTAGACGTAGATCAGTACCCCGATCATGATATTTGATAAAGAGGATATCAGATGAATAGTATGATGAATGTGATATTGACCCGTACCCAGACTTGGGATGCCGTACGACGGATTTACGTACGAGCTATATTTGATGATTGATCCGCACTCTTGACTTGGGATGTCTGATTATAGATATGGTATCGGATATGATATTATTGAGGCGGGATCACCGACTAATATATATACAGGTATGTATATGTATCGACTCAGATGTTAGGCGGTTTCCTTATCTGTAGCTTAGCTTGTTAGTTCAGCCGTATAGTTTAGTGTAGTTGTTAGATTAGATTAGACTCCCACCTATTTCAAACTAGCGGGTCGTGGGTATTTTAAAAGACAGGTCAAGGGATCCTACGGATATTTCAAAGGACGTATCTTTTCATAAAAACACCGTAGCCCCTATTTTCAAAACCCATGATTCGTGTTATTTCAAAAGGCACCATTTGTTGGACTTATATTAGATTAATGCAGATTAGTTATAGTTGCGTCTAGTTTTCAGCTCCCACTCCTTATTGTGGTTCACTTCGCATCGCATGCTTATATTATGTTTCATACTCCATTATTGATATCATGCTGTTAGGACACCAGCACCATTACCGATGATGCGTATGTACCACGTACACTTACTTGCCGGCTCACACACATCTTCATCGGTAATTGCCATGTCACGTACACCTTAGAAAATATTATTGCTTGACATAGCATGTTAACTAATTGTTTGGACATTGTAGTTATTACCTGCTACTTCATGCATTCTGTTATTCATTGTTATGCCGTATTCATGGATTATCATGCTTATATTCATGGTTTTACATGCTATTGATGATTCGGATTCCCATGATATTTTATGGATTTGGAGGAAAACCGCAAAAAATATATATACTGCTTTCTTTCTTTTTAAATAAAAAAATGCCGTTTTCCTATGATGTATGGGTCGTCCACCATGAGTTTGCTGATGGATTTCGAGACCCGATTTGAGGAGATGGATGAACCGTTTCGGGTACATGGTGGGCCCGGTGCGGTACCCCGGGGCAAGAGGAATGTGTTGTTGACGTTGAGCCTGGCCGGGGAGCACTACCGACCGGTAATATTACCGACGCGTCGGATATGCGGAGGATACCGTCGTGGTCTTGAGATGGATGGTAGGGGCCGGTCTGAATTGACGGCACCCTAGATATTGATTTTGAGATATTGAGGTACAGAGATTGTGATACAGAGATATCGAGATATTTGGACACTTGTTTTGTGTCGATGCTGGGCACTGTTTTATGCTGATTTCATTTATGGTACCTCACTTTAAAAATACAGAAATCTCACTGATTTATGAAAGAAGTTTTCGTCAGTACATGCATTCTGTTCCGTGCATTCATACCTCATTCATATGATATATTGCTACCTGAGGCACTGACACAGACACATGAGATTACACTCGGGTTAGATATTTACCCTAGCCTTGTTATAGGCTGCATGTTATTGGAGGATTATATATTATGATCGTATGACCTAGGATTGCGTCATACATACGATTTTTATTCGTAGATGTTTTTCTATTCACGAGTTGGCAACCCACCCCCGTTGTGCCCCAGTTTCTTGCAGGTTTTGCCGTACATGGTTCTTTACGGCTTGCGGGCTCAGTTTCATTCGGGTGACTTGCTAGTAGGTGGGTTTTTTTCTTGTATCGTACCCATCATATTACCTTGTATAATATCATTCCGTTGTATCTAGTAAATTCCATCAACCAAACATGTATTTATTGAGATAGAGACCAGTGTTGTTTATTCTTTCGACCTTAGAGTCGCTCGTTATTTTTCTGGTGGTTTTGTGTTTCCTTTTGAGTTTTGATCCTCGCCATTGGCGTTGTATATTATATTGCTTCTGTCGTTGTGACCGTCGATTGACGAATAGCTAGCTCCCGCTTGGGGATGCCTTTTTCTTGATTTCGTAAACAATTCATGTTGTATCCCGTTTGGGGGCCAGTATTTACAAAGAAGACTCTGTCGAAATTTTCCGTAAATTTTTGATGTTTTTAAAAAACCGCATAATTCGGCTTATGCTATTGAAACAACTTGCTTTAAGTTGGTTTTTCCTGCACTCTACTACTTTTGTTGGTTTGGATTTCTGGGTTTTCAGTTTACGTAGATTACGTACGTCTCGAGACGTTCGTAGTTTAGGTGCCGGTCATGTTCCGTACTTTCGGGCCGTGACAAAGTTGGTATCAAAGCGTTAGGTTTTAACCTTCGGAGCATAGGATGACCCTTGGTTGATGGAATAGGTGACTAAAGTAGAGTGACGTACCGTTGGTATGTTCCGCGGCATATTTACGACATGCCACTCCACTTATGAAGCCTTAGGATGTACATTTCCTTGTTCAGTATTATATTCCTTCCTGATCTAGCCTCATAAGTACCAGTTATGGTTTTGCTGCCACGATTACGGGCAGGGAGAGCTACGGCTAAAGTTGCGGTCAGCATGAGCTCGTCAAGAACGATGACTGACCAGGGCATGATTCCGGCGACACACGATTGCAGAGATGTGTCTTTTCATTGTGTCTTCGCGCCACGAGCGTTGGGTGGATTATTGTATGAGATTACTCGGATGTGCCGATTTGCACTAGAGGATTGAGACACTGAGACACTGATAGAGGCCAGCCAGATTTTGATGACCATTGAAGTATTGCTTACTCCTGATGATTGAGGCACCGTTCAGCATGCAGACGAGCGAGCCAGTTATTGCTGCGAACGACGAGATATTGCCTCAGATGCTGGAGTTAGTCCAGACTGAGTTGTACTAAGAGATGATAGAAGGTCTCTAGTCATCGAGGATGAATGACTAGGACATGTGGATCGTTCGCCTACCCCGATGTGAGGTCATCAGATAGATTGATTCCAGCTGGAGACGATTTCACGCGAAGACGTTGGGAGTCGACAGAGACGATCGAATGTCAGAAACCTATTATTCCAAGTTTTGTTGGAGATAGTGCCCTCAGAGTCAATTATTGGATCACAGGCACGTGATTGCAATGATTGAGGGAGGACCTATCCCGGTAGGACAGTCTTACTCGAGATGATAGTATGCTATCTGGTTTATCTTTATCATCGTGTACTGCTTTAGGTGACCTGACATGTCGCTATTACACGTTGATAGAGCCCCTAGGATTCTTGCTTGACTACCAGCAGTATGATGGCGATCATATACGTGGGAGCTGGTAGTCTATAAGCACATCCTTAAAAGGTCCCTAGTCGTGGGAGTTTCGAGACAGGGCATCGATACTCCATTAGTAGACTAGTGTATACAGTCGAGACCCCGACGAGGGGCGGTGGCCGGTCTCACAAGCCACTGGTGTCAGTTGGTTCACCTAAGATGTATACTGGTGCTCATTGGGTTATGAGTACACCGGACAGGACTCGCCGGGAACCTGCTAGTTGGTCTTATACCAGACGTCAGATAGCAGTTCCCTGGTGACATGTGTACAGGTTAGTTCATTGACCTGGGGATCGTTATTTGTCTCGTGTGAGTTCCCACTGTACTTTGATTACTACCCTACCACGGTTCAAAGGAGTCGTGCAAACAGGTTTTAGTTGGGTACAGTCCCGAGCTACATGGAGGCAGTAAGCTGATCTTCAGGGGTTCGTCTCTCCCGGTATTGGGGGTGAGATCGTGCTGTGTCTAGGAGAGCCATTACGCAAAGCCCTCGGACGAGGTAGGAGATTTACTGGTAGGTATTCCAGTAGTATCTCAGGGCGTTCTGGGCTACACTCCGACACGACTTGTACCGCTTTTGGGGGTCTGACTTTTACCAACCCCCTAGGCCCGACATGCGATGCTCATAGACGAACGGACCGGACTGTACGGATATTGTCACTGACAGGCTCAGTAGGGTGTCAGGATAAGTTCGCTCATCGACGTCCCTTTTGGTCAATAGCTGGTGGCCCGTCACGTATTGGCTAATATCTCTGACGTGCTAGTGGTTAAATCCACAGCCATTGTATTGACGAGTCTTTAGAGTCCACCACACTTACAGTTACTCAAGCTTTCGGGTGAAACGCTGTAGAGGCCGTATGGAGATATGGCAGGGTCCGATCAGATACGTGCGGTATTTCACGGATCAGGATCGGACAGTTTTGTACTAGTGGCCGTATAGTTATATGGCAGGGTTCGATCAGATACGTGCGGTATTGCACGGATCAGGATCGAACGGATTTTACTAGCCGGCTTTGGTTTAAGCCGGTACTAGTTTAGTACAGTGTAGATTTTGTCTCATTGCATTTGTATCCGGTCGGAATACAGATGCGGGTGTGTATGCACAGTATCGGGGTTTTCCTGTAATTTATTACGGGACCAGTTTTCTGGAGTTGCCAGTTTGCATTCCGTTCCGGCCGGTTTTCCTCTGTTCTTTCCCGGCCGGACTTTTCTGATGGAGGGGGTAATTTGCAGTTTTGCAAATTACATTTGTGGAGGGGGTTTCATGCATTATGAGTGATTATGATGATATCTTTTATTTTCCACCATCACTTGCATTAATGAGAGGGTATGGGTTTAATAGTGTTAAGCATGGTTGATATCTTTTGTTGTGGTCACCCTCCACCTTTATCCTACACTCACCTCCCTTTGCATTATGATATGATGATCTCCTCCATTTCAAGATGGAGAGGCCGGCCACAATTTGTGGGGTGGGAAAAATGAGAGAGGTTCATTTGGTGTGGAAATTAATCATCCTCCTCATTTTCATTTGCTACCAAAATCCCCAGGTTCATATCTTGTTGATTCCTCCATCAAGGCAACTTCACAAACCCCATGAGACAAAGTGATTCTACACTACAACCTACAGCACATCTTGGGCATGTCGACTTGCCGGCTTCATGCCCGAGTTGCCTCGGTATTGAGGCGGGAGCCCGTAAAAGACGCAGGCAATGTGGTGCCCTTCTGACGATATGGAGACAACATTTTCCGCGGGAGATCGGGACGATGACGAGAAGACCGGAGGACTCGGATCACTCGGTATACTCCTCTTCCCATCTCTTGTTAGCTAGCATTAGGTTAATGGTCAACGATCCGGTTTTTCATTGTCCGCGGTAGCGCCGGTTTCCGAGTAAGGAAAAATTTTGATTCCGCAATTTGGCCTCGGATAGACGGCCGGGGCGCTGCCGTGGCGCAACATGGTATCAGAGCCACGCCATTAACCTTACCTAGCTTGTTCTAATGTGTTTTGCATTTCCGATCGACCGAAATCCCAAAAACCACATTTTCCTTTGCATCAGTTTTCTGTTGGAATTTTTTGGTGTCTAAAAATTTTTCAGGTGGTCTCAGAATGATGTGCAGGGAGTTCTAAGAACTCTGGGAAAATTCGAGATGATGATCCTTCAACCAGAGCGCGAAACCGCGGCATAACCCCCCTTGTTGCCGCAGTTCCGCCGCAGGTTGGTGGGTTCAGTGCTTCGAATTTCCCCAGTGGGCTTCTGGGCTAATTTTGTGGGTTTTGGAATATTAAATTTGGGCCCAGGTTTTCTGTGACTGCTACAGTATTGGTTGGGGGCCCACTTGTTAATTGTTTGATCGATCGGATATTTTAAACACATTATTTCACAGTATTTACATTATATCTGCGACCGTGAATGTCACTTGATCGGTAAATCACGTCTAACTGCTATAGCCCGGTTAGACGGATTTGCGAACGTGACTTTCACGTTGATGTTCTATGTTTATGCTGTGATGTTGCGGATCGGTCGTGAGGGATAGCCTGGATGCAATGCTAGTACAGTTTTGTTGTATTATGTACATTTGATATTGCGGGGCGAGCGTCCGACATGTGGACTGCCGTCACTGCCTGTTTGTATTATTCTTTTGGGGCACGACCTGGTTGCGGTCGATGTACCCGGTGTATGTATATTTTACTTTCTGTACTAGGATTACCCCGCGGAGGGGTGCACGGATAGCCGGGTTCTTGAGGGCAACGGGCCCGCATCTCATGGTATTGAGACGGAGGGGGCTTCACTCTAGGATTGGCGGGCTATTCGCCGCACTCGTAGGGGGTACAGGTTGACCCAGGAGGGGTGCCCAAGTTACCGGATTCCATGAAGTGCTGGGTGGTCCATTCACGGTGCTGGAGGGGGCTGCCTCGCTTCAGGTTTTGGCGGGTGACTTGCCGCGCCCGTAGGGGTCTAGGATTTCATTGCACAGGCTATTCACACGACCAGGGGAACGTCGGGTTTCAGCAGCGGCTCTGTGAAACCCGGGGCTTCCAGATATCTGTATTGTTCTGTGATGCTGTAAATTTCTGTGATGTTGCATTTTATCACGCCTTGAGCGAAATATTATATATTAGTAGATGTTGTATATGTTTTACATCCGCGCTAGTCCAGTCCCCGCTCTGCCGTTAGATAGCTAACCTAACGGGTGATGACGGGACCCAGTGGCGAATGCGGATGGCATATATGTACGTCAGTATATTTTCGTTTTTTGTGGTGTGATTAATTGATGGGACTGTGTTGATTCGGATCAATGCAAGCTAAACAAACCTATTCTGATGTTGTTGGAACAATTTTTCAAAAAGCTGTTATTGCAAGGACGTTCACTTTTGTTTTGCATCGTGGTATTCATTTGGAATATCCTGCTCCTCAGTCGACGAGGCAAGGGCCGAGATCCCTTCACCGGGAGTGACCCCTTGGACAGAAGTTTGCGTCTGGACAATAACTTTACTATAGCCGATTACTTTTGCTTTGCATCGTGGTATTCAGTTGGAATATCCTGCACCTCATTCTACGGGGAAAGAGCCGAGATCCCTTCACCGGGAGTGACCTCTTTAGTAAAGGTTTTCGTCACTATATTTTTATAAAATGTTATCCAGTTCCTTCAACGATATCAAGTTCATTACGTTAAAGGTTTTTCGCCAAAAACCATTCGTAGCCCTCCGTCATTTCGGATTAGTATTGCATAGTATTCGCGCTACGTTTGTCGTTGCTATTCGCCGAGGCGTAGTGTGCGGTAGCTCTGTAATGCTTTCTGTCGCATGGATATGTGGATTGGTTAGGACAGTCGTGCGACTTTGTTGATTATTCGTCAAGGGTCATGCGGGTGGGTTTAACGCAATCAAGATAATGACGGGCTGAACTTGACTAGGACCTTTTGATTTGTTGATTATTCGTCAAGGTCACTTGGGTCCTAGGGGTAAAAATCACATCGGGAGTTTCAAAAGAACTGAAACTTGCCAAGCATGCGCATACCTTCTGGAGTGTGGTGACTTGAGTGGATTCCGTCAAGTTATCATGCGATGATAGTTGGATCCCGATTCCCACTGATGAGTTGGTTTACTCCTCGGGTGATCCCGACTAATTCTTCTTTCAGGTTTGGAGGAGAATTTGAGGTACAGTGGGAGGTTTCCAGATTAGATAAAGTGATAACCATTCTGATCTAGGTTAGAGTGCACGCTGAGTGTTTCTTTTCTCTCTCTCTTTGGCAGCGACCATTGACCCGACCCTAAGACTATGACTCAGTGACCAAGTTGACCGAACCTTCTTAATACAGGCCTTTGGATTGTCAGAGTTGCAGACCTCATTGCCACTCCTACTTTTACCCTTTTCTCCAGGACACCCCGTATTACTGCGAACGTCCACTTCCATTGGACAAAACCATCGTATGGTTATATATACGAACTCGAAGGACTTCGAGGATGGTTTCTGGTTCTGGAGAAAAACGAATAGGATTATTCAGTTGTCTTTTCTTTTCACCTTCTCTCAGGTTGCGAGTACTCCTTGGTTTAGGAGATAGTACACCTATTACGCAAATTGGATAGTCTTCTTCCAAACCTTAGGCTGGTGCCGACCGGTAGGGAATGAAGAAAACCAATTAGCATAACGATGGTGTGCAGAAGGTATTAAGTTAAGACAAAGCAAGGGATTAGTAGGAGGGCAAAGTAAATTGCGACTGATATTCACGACCAAACCAAGTATTTCTTCGCTAATTCTAAATCACCTTTGTATTTCTCCAGGACACTCCGTATCACTACGAAGATCCACAGTTTATTGGATACTCCATCGTATGGTTATATACGAACTCGAAAGGAACTTGTTCCAGTTCGGGGATGGATTCTGGTTCAGGAGAAATAGGAATAAAGTACATTCAGGTGTCTTTTATCTTCACCTTCTCTCGCATTGCGAGTATTCCTAGCATTGGGACAGTACACCCTTTATGCTTTTTGGATAGTCTTCTTCCAAACCATAGGCTGGTGCCGAACGGTAGGGAAGGAAGAAAACCATTTGGCCTAAGGGGGTGTACAGAAGGTAATGACTAAAGACATAGAAAGGGATTTGGAAAGATGGAAAAGAATTATACGGTTACAGTTGTGAATCTGGATAATGGAAGAGGCATTACTAGGAATACCAGGATACCCCAACGAAACATTTCGACGTTTCAGTTTCACTGTGTACTGTTAATGGAAAACTGATTTCCCGATTAGACACTTGCTCCAGGGTATATATTTACCAGGTTGGATTCTCACATCTGTATGGTTTTACAGATGCTGAGTGAGAGTAAGTTATTGGGAATTAGGTGACCATCCTCATTATATCGGGATTCGTTGTAATCGGTGATATTTGAGGAGATCATCTGGGCTGTTTGCCGGTCGGCAAATATTTGGTTTTGAATATCCGCTGTTGTGCACCAATTTCAAATTGATATATCTGTACGTCTATTTTCATAGAGTGAGATATACCTTTTGATATTATGTCGATGACATTTACCTGTATCAGTGGATGGTTAGGTAAGGAGCATTAAACAGCGGTGTAATTCTTCTTAACCATAAGTACAGTTTTCAACCTACGACACACAGTGAAAGAGTTGTTAGACTCAGCGGACTTGTACAGAGTATTGTACGTTGTCCAGTGTCCATTAGGACAGAGGGGTTGGTCCTCATACTATATTCTGTTTACTTTTAACTTCTCTAGTTCTTAGACATGTGTTTCGTAGAAACACAGGGTCTAAGTTTTGAGGAGTTATAGGTATTTGAATAGAGTAGAGAACCAGGTGTAGCAAGTATCGGGATTCTTTAAAGAGATCGAAGATGTAGATACTTGTGTATGGTATTCAGTTGATAGTAATGATGGAGAGAGATTGCTTCTCTTTCAGGTTACTCATAATTGGAAGCATTTCTAAGTTGAGTAACGCTGATCGGCCTCCTTCCATTTTGTTGACATGCACTGGAGACAGTTGCATGATTTGAATCTGGTTCAATTAAATCAGTGCCTCTGGTTCTATATTGGATATAGAACAGTTCATATCTTGACATTGTTAAGGTACGGGGTGTTGTCCGGCTTATGATTAAAACCAAACACTGGACAACTCAAGGCATGTTTCTGTAATGGCTGTTTGTGGGTTGACCCAGGCTATGACGAGGGTTGATTTTCTACCATCTGGAAGATCAATAGTGATATTGTTCTTCACTCGCCACAATTTCAAAAGAAATGGATTTTTCTCAGAAAACAGTAGTGGGAGTATGGTAGAACTGGAAGTGATTCCAGAACCGCAAACGATTGCTGAAGATTTGATAAGGAACCTAAAGATTCAATCTGATTTGACATTCCATTGGCCACTCCGCAGATAAGGTGGGTAACTTCAGGCACCTGAGAGGTACTCCGGTAGCCTCAAGGACGGTGACAGGGAAGTTCTTGTTTACCCACACTTGCCATTGTTGTTGTTCCAGGCTGCGAGACCCGGCAGGAGGATGAGTATAGCGTCGTTCTAAACTAGTTTTAGAAGTGCTCGTCTATATGACTCTCGCAGAGGGTTGTCGTAGTCAGTGGGAGCAGCGGAAGCATTGGTGGACATCTCGCTTATGTCTATTTATAGACTAAAGCAGATGTAGCGGAGATAGATCATCTATTTCTGATGTGACAGTCATAGGTTTGACGTCATCAGAATAGGGGATGGATCTGTTGAGAAGGTAGTAGGGTGTGATATCCGGGTTTTGGATGACATACACAGAGTAGGAAAAGAAACTCCTATACTACGATCGGTTATACTTTGGTCGTCACACAGTGGTTTCTCCACAAAGGACTTGGACATTATATCAGACATACTGGTTACTAGATCTATGTTTTTAGATCTAGATTTGGGTGGTTTCCCAATCAGGGTACCTTGACAGCATTCTAAGAGTATTTAGAATGGACGACTCCTGGCACGGTAGTGTACCTGCAGGTGATGGAGTCACCCTCTTTAAAGGTGTCTTACAGGCTAAAGGGGAGAGGGATGTGCATGATTGGCAGATCACTTGCTCAGGCAATTGAGTCAATCATGAGATGTCAAGTATCACACCAGATGTTGTTCTTGCACTAGATGCAATAAGTTGACATTGATCCAATCCTGGAGAAACAGTCGGAAGCAGTTTTAGAACATAAGTGAATGTTCTAGGGATATGATAACGGCTGCCTCCTTTAGGAGACGGTTATCATTCCAGGTTTCCAAGGTGACATGGACGACAAGGAGGTTGTCAGAGTTATAGTTTTCCTTCTGACGAGGGGCAGTATTTTGGACAGGTGGTCCAAGGCAATACTGAGGGTGGCATGGCGCAGGATACTGATTAAGTTTAGTTGACGATACAGTCTAAGGAGTTTGGATTTGGAGTTCATTTATGAGCTAGGTCCCATCAGACATCCAGACACTCTAAGACAGGTATTGCTCATTTCGGGAGATGGCTTTCTCCGCGAACTTGAGATATAGAGAGACATAGAAAGAAACATCACAGCGGATCCACTCACTGTGGCTATTCCTCGAACGCAATAGTTTCGCAAACGAGTTTTGTGAGACTGACTTGTAGAGGAGTTGGGTGTTCGGTATCACACGGTCTGTGAGTATGCGGCATCGCAATAATTAGCCTTGAGTGCAAGTGGGAGATTGTTGGAGATAGTGCCCTCAGAGTCAATTATTGGATCATAAGCACATGATTGCAATGATTGAGGGAGGACCTATCCCGGTAGGACAGTCTTACTCGAGATGATAGTATGCTATCTGGTTTATCTTTATCATCGTGTACTGCTTTAGGTGACCTGACATGTCGCTATTACACGTTGATAGAGCCCCTAGGATTCTTGCTTGACTACCAGCAGTATGATGGCGATCATATACGTGGGAGCTGGTAGTCTATAAGCACATCCTTAAAAGGTCCCTAGTCGTGGGAGTTTCGAGACCGGGCATCGATACTCCATTAGTAGACTAGTGTATACAGTCGAGACCCCGACGAGGGGCGGTGGCCGGTCTCACAAGCCACTGGTGTCAGTTGGTTCACCTAAGATGTATACAGGTGCTCATTGGGTTATGAGTACACCGGACAGGACTCGCCGGGAACCTGCTAGTTGGTCTTATACCAGACGTCAGATAGCAGTTCCCTGGTGACATGTGTATAGGTTAGTTCATTGACCTGGGGATCGTCATTTGTCTCGTGTGAGTTCCCACTGTACTTTGATTACTACCCTACCACGGTTCAAAGGAGTCGTGCAAACAAGTTTTAGTTGGGTACAGTCCCGAGCCACATGGAGGCAGTGAGCGGATCTTCAGGGGTTCGTCTCTCCCGGTATTGGGGGTGAGATCGCGCTGTGTCTAGGAGAGCCATTACGCAAAGCCCTCGGCCGAGGCAGGAGATTTACTGGTAGGTATTCCAGTAGTATCTCAGGGCGTTCTGGGCTACACTCCGACACGACTTGTAACTCTTTTGGGGGTCTGACTTTTACCAACCCCCTAGGCCCGACATGCGATGCTCATAGACGAACGGACCGGACTATACGGATATTGTCACTGACAGGCTCAGTAGGGTGTCAGGATGAGTTCGCTCATCGACGTCCCTTTTGGTCAATAGCTGGTGGCCCGTCACGTATTGGCTAATACCTCTGACGTGCTAGTGGTTAAATCCACAGCCATTGTATTGACGAGTCTTTAGAGTCCACCACACTTACAGTTACTCAAGCTTTCGGGCGAAACGCTGTAGAGGCCGTATGGAGATATGGCAGGGTCCGATCAGATACGTGCTGTTTTGCACGGATCAGGATCGGACAGTTTTGTACTAGTGGCCGTATAGTTATATGGCAGGGTTCGATCAGATACGTGCGGTATTGCACGGATCAGGATCGAACGGATTTTACTAGCCGGCTTTTGTTTAAGCCGGTACTAGTTTAGTACAGTGTAGATTTTGTCTCATTGCATTTGTATCCGGTCGGAATACAGATGCTGGTGTGTATGCAGAGTATCGGGGTTTTCCTGTAATTTATTACGGGACCAGTTTTCTGGAGTTGCCAGTTTGCATTCCGTTCCGGCCGGTTTTCCTCTGTTCTTTCCCGGCCGGACTTTTCTGATGGAGGGGGTAATTTGCAGTTTTGCAAATTACATTTGTGGAGGGGGTTTCATGCATTATGAGTGATTATGATGATATCTTTTATTTTCCACCATCACTTGCATTAATGAGAGGGTATGGGTTTAATAGTGTTAAGCATGGTTGATGTCTTTTGTTGTGGTCACCCTCCACCTTTATCCTACACTCACCTTCCTTTGCATTATGATATGATGATCTCCTCCATTTCAAGATGGAGAGGCCGGCCACAATTTGTGGGGTGGGAAAAATGAGAGAGGTTCATTTGGTGTGGAAATTAATCATCCTCCTCATTTTCATTTGCTACCAAAATCCCCAGGTTCATATCTTGTTGATTCCTCCATCAAGGCAACTTCACAAACCCCATGAGACAAAGTGATTCTACACTACAACCTACAGCACATCTTGGGCATGTCGACTTGCCGGCTTCATGCCCGAGTTGCCTCGGTATTGAGGCGGGAGCCCGTAAAAGACGCAGGCAATGTGGTGCCCTTCCGACGATATGGAGACAACACTTTCCGCGGGAGATCGGGATGATGACGAGAAGACCGGAGGACTCGGATCACTCGGTATACTCCTCTTCCCATCTCTTGTTAGCTAGCATTAGGTTAATGGTCAACGATCCGGGTTTTCATTGTCCGCGGTAGCGCCGGTTTCCGAGTAAGGAAAAATTTTGATTCCGCAATTTGGCCTCGGATAGACGGCCGGGGCGCTGCCGTGGCGCAACAAGTTTAAAGTAGTCGGAAAGACATGCAGGCAATTCTATGGTCCCTCTAGAAGAATGAAACCCTAACTCGACTTAATGACCGTGTGAAAGCCTTTGAACCTTCGGTTTTGCGGCAGTTCTACGGCCCCATTAGTGAGGCTTGGGTTTGCCCTTCTACGGCTGGACCACCGATGCTGTGGTATGTACTCGATACTATTAAACTGTGCCCAAGATGTTGAGCTCTTGGGGGATTATGAGGTTTTGACGACTCGATCGGATGGCTCGACTTAATTCGGATGCTAGGTGGTGAGATGCATTCTTGGGAGACTCCAGATACGAGGATAGTCGTTGGAGCTCAATCCATGCAGCCACGACGAGACGAGTCCAAAGCAGACGACATTAGAGAAAAGTGGAGTAAGAGGTTCGTACCAGATCTAGATGAGATGATGTTCCACTCCGCCGACATCAGAGATGCGATGCGCATGCCGAGGCATGGTACTTTGATTTACCTTCCAGAAGGAGTCGCGATGAGTATGCAGTCGTTCCGGAGCAAGATGCAGATATCGGAAAGGACGATGACTTCCGGACAGTTGGCAGAGACGAGACATGGAAGAGACCGTGAGCAGGATTCCTTCCAGGACACTGCTGCAATGATACTTGCACCCAGGGTCAGATGGGTCATGTACATTCAGAGAGCCAGAGGCCGACGCCAGTGATATGCTGTCTTACGAGTGGTCGCGATGATTGACCGAGAGATGACCAGAGAAGTGCCAGAATGGGATCATCCCCGTTAGCACACCTGACAGGGCCGATGAGCCGATGGACCAAAAGATTGGTAATTCACAGTGAAGACCTTGACCCAGGAGTGGTCATGGTTATGCACACCAGCAGGACAGAGTTCATGATCATCGACGAGACGTCCCACTAGTGACCGCGACAGTTTGCCGAGATTCTTAGAGGATGCGCTTGAGCGGTACTGTTCCGCCATTATTGATTACGATGTTTTGGGTGATTTATTCGTATGATTTGATTTTGATGATTGAGGATTTACGATCTTTGCACAGTGTTGCACTTGATATCGTTTTCGTGCTTTAGTTTCACATGTTTGTGATTTTACGGTTTTAAACAGTTGAGTTGGTTTTGTGCGTATGCATGCACACGAATTGGTTCCTGCACTCTGTATAGTTATTATATGCTTGCAGTGCAGTGATACGCCTTTGTGCACTTTGATGCACTGGACTTCGATTTCGATTGTGATACTCGGTATTTGTTTTGTGCACCTTGTGCACCTGATTGATTTTGCTCACGTTCGGCGCTTGATATTGGATTTCATGATTTCGTGCACGATGGATGCACCTGATTTGGATTTTCGTGCATGTTGGGCGCATGTTTTGAAGGGTGATTTTGGTGCACACCAGAAGCACTAAATTGAGAATTTTTCGTGCATGTCTGATGCACCTGATTTTGCTGTCAGGCACACATGTTGCCTACGACAGATGTTTCATGCACATCCGATGCACTTAGATGTTGTTTCTGTGCGCATGTATGGCACATTCATGGATTTTGATTTCCGTGCGCACCAGACGCACGTAGCATTCATGTGCATATTTTGGGATTGATTTCGTATATAGCAGTACGTTTTTATGATATTGCTATGTGTTTTCGTACTGAGCAGGACTAGTCAGAGGACAGTACCTGAATATATTTTTGCATGCATTGATAGTTATTGAAGGGATTTCCAAAAAGCGAGCTATAGCCTCAGTATTTACCTACGTGTCTGATATGACATGAAATGTTTAAAACAAGGAGACCCTTCTAAATTGTTTCCAAAACGGCGGAACGTACATTTCAAATAAAGGTATATATGTATATAGTTATTTTCTTATGATAGCCGTCCACCACTGTACAGTGTTATACGTGTTGCACAGCGACTTAAAGAGATTTGGCATGTATTTCCTTCAGATACTTACAGATATAGATTCGATATTTACATGTATAGTTTCGAGTTATGTCATATTGGTTTTGATTTGGATTTGGCATTTATGTCTTCTCCATGACTCCGATAATTGCGGGATGCTTGACGGAGTTTTGATTTGAGTTATATGCTCATTTTTCAAGCGCATGCGCTGCGCTACGATTTGTTTTATGTATTTACAATTTCGGAGCCCCGACGACTTGATGGTTTTCTTAGATGTTTTAGTATTTGGGGGAGTTTGAATTTAAATTCGGGGACCGAATTTCTTTAAGGGGGAAAGATTGAAACGTTTTGAAAATCGTTTCGGTGAAATTTCGAAAAAAATCGGTAAAATAAGGGGGTTTTCTGTAAAAAGTCAAAATACAATATCTTATTATAAAAATTAAATATACATATTCTAGCTATATAATTGCTATTATTTGGTGTTTATTGAGCCGCTGGTGAAATTTCAAATTTTCTGAAAAAAATATTATTTTATTATTATTTTAAGCCGTCACTAATACATTTAATTAAGGAAAATTACAAATTGGAATGAGTTGAAACAAATTTTTTGCATCAGAAAACATTGAATAAAATTTTATCATGTGGTTTTTGGAACGAAATTATTTGCCAAAACGGTTTAGAAATTATTGAAGAAAAAAAAGGCTTTTTTTTAGCGTAAATGGATGTTTGGGGTATTGTATTTATCATTTTTCATCACCCGACACCCGTACCCACACCTACACACACCCATTCACTTCTCCCCTTGGCTGAATTCAGCAGGCCCCATTTTTGTCCCCACTTGAATTTCAAAGGAAAGAAATGAAAGAAAAGAAAAGAAAAGAGTAGAAAATGATATAATTTGAGTTGACTTTGACTTGAACTAACTTTCTCCACCTCACTCTCTCTCCTCCCTCACCCAACCCCCCACACTTCTGGCCGAAACCAGCAACCCCCCCAACAGCCCATTTTCCCTCTTCTCCTCTCTTTGTTCCATCAAAGAAAATCCAAAGAAAACTCCACTAAAAATCAAGCAAAAATCCAAATCAAAATCCAACTCCTACCCATTTCTCATTAGCCATTCTAGCACGGATGTAGGGATCAAAATGGCATTTTAGGAGGCTAGATCTTGAGCTTGATCTCATAGAAGGTATAATCTCATGCTTTTGCTAAAATTTGTTATCTAGTTGCTTAATCTAAGTTAAT
The DNA here is from genome assembly GCA_030015575.1 of Agapanthus africanus. Classification (NCBI taxonomy): domain Eukaryota; kingdom Viridiplantae; phylum Streptophyta; class Magnoliopsida; order Asparagales; family Amaryllidaceae; genus Agapanthus; species Agapanthus africanus. The sequence continues at coordinate 282,455,518 of JASDDO010000022.1, forward strand.
TAGGTGTTTATGAAAGAAAAAGGGTTTTGAATTGAAGTTTGAAATTTCAAGTGTATGGTTTTGAATGAAGATTAGGGTTTGAGCATTTGATTAGGATTGTGATGGGTAGATTAACATATAATTGCTTGCTAAAATCAAATCTAGTTGCTAGTTGCATTTTTGTTAATTTAAATTTGTGATAAGTATATATATATTGCAAACTAGTTTTTGTAAATATTGTGTTAAATTGAGAATTAAAATATGATAAGGCTTTCATCATGTCTTTGGCATGTTAATGAGTATTTTAACTCCTTAGGTCGTGCGAAACCTAGTCTAGTTGTTGAATTATGTATTGTTGCTTTAAAAGTGTTAAAATTGGGTAAAATTGTAAACTAGAATTTTGGGGTTAATGGAATTTAATGAGATTAAATTATGGAAATTGTTTTTATGACTTATTTAAGATATATAATAAGTATATTGGCCGCTACATTCATTTAAACATCATGTTTTGTACAAAAACGGCGAATTGTGCTTGCTAGATTTACGGAAAAATGACTTTTTAAGTGAAATTGGGGTTTTTGTGTGTTTTAACTTAGTTTATATTAAAATTAGTGTTCGTGAATGTGCAAATGAGTGTGATTGGATTTTTCTCGATGGTTTGGCGTTTGTACGCCGACATCGAGGGTTTTTGGGTCGATTTGTGAAGCAACCATAGGTTTTGACCTATGTGAGATTTGTGTGTCGATTTGGTCATGAGTCGGACTTTAATGCGATGCGGTGTGTTATGATATGTAGGTACCCTCACGAAGACTTCAAGGAGACAAGAAAGCGCGTGTCGACGTCGGCACCGGCAAGCGAGGACCAGGTGAGTAGATTATATCTACGGGGAGAAGTCGGGTGGATGGCGTATAGCACCCCCGCAGTTCGTGGTGATGTATACGAATACGTATGCAGACATTTATATATTGTTTATATATTGTTTGAGATTATTGATGATAGATATGGATCCTTGGTGTGATTGGATTGGTTTAGTGTTGCGAAACCCTAGAGTAGTGGTTGCACCACACATACACACACACACCCATATTTGCATACATTCTTCTTTCATATGTGCATACATGGGATTTTATATTGATGTGTATATTTACACATGGGTATGGGACTATGTGTTTATATACTGGATTTGAGGATAGTAATTGGGATTTGAGATGAGTCGATGATATTGGGCTTGAGGCCAGAAGATCCGTGATGTGTTTTGGTTCGTATTGAGATACGACATGATGTTTTAGCCGGTCTTTTTGACGTAGTGATTCTTATACATGCATGCATACATAGATGGTATCAATATTGTACTAGACGTAGATCAGTACCCCGATCATGATATTTGATAAAGAGGATATCAGATGAATAGAATGATGAATGTGATATTGAACCGTACCCAGATTTGGGATGCCGTACGATGGATTTACGTACGAGCTATATTTTGATGATTGATCCGCACTCTTGACTTGGGATGTCTGATTATAGATATGATATCGGATATGATATTATTGAGGCGGGATCACTGACTAATATATATACAGGTATGTATATGTATCGACTCAGATGTTAGGCGGTACCTGTAGCTTAGCTTGTTAGTTCAGCCGTATAGTTTAGTGTAGTTGTTAGATTAGATTAGACTCCCACCAATTTCAAACTAGCGGGTCGTGGGTATTTTAAAAGATAGGTCAAGGGATCCTACGGATATTTCAAAGGACGTATCTTTTCATAAAAACACCGTAGCCTCTATTTTCAAAACCCTATGATTCGTGTTATTTCAAAAGGCACCATTTGTAAGACTTATATTAGATTAATGCAGATTAGTTATAGTTGCGTATAGTTTTCAGCTCCCGCTCCTTATTGTGGTTCGCTTCGCATCGCATGCTTATATTATGTTTCATACTCCATTATTGATATCATGCTGTTAGGACACCAGCACCATTACCGATGATGCGTATGTACCACGTACACTTACTTGCCGGCTCACACACATCTTCATCGGTAATTGCCATGTCACGTACACCTTAGAAAATATTATTGCTTGACATAGCATGTTAACTAATAGTTTAGACATTGTAGTTATTACCTCCTACTTCATGCATACTGTTATTTATTGTTATGCCGTATTCATGGATTCTCATGCTTATATTCTTGGTTTTACATGCTATTGATGATTCAGATTCCCATGATATTTTATGGATTTGGAGGAAAACCGCAAAACATATATAAACTGCTTTCTTTCTTTTTAAAAAAAAAAATGCGGTTTTCCTATGATGTATGAGTCGTCCACCATGAGTTTGCTGATGGATTTCGAGACCCGATTCGAGGAGATGGATGAACCGTTTCGGGTACATGGTGGGCCCGGTGCGGTAACCCGGGGCAAGAGGAATGTGTTGTTGACGTTGAGCCTGGCAGGGGAGCACTACCGACCGGTGATATTACCGACGCGTCGGATATCCGAAGGATACCGTCGTGGTCTTGAGATGGATGGTAGGGGCCGGTCTGGATTGACGGCACCCTAGATATTGATTTTGAGATATTAAGGTACAGAGATTGTGATACAGAGATATCGAGATATTTGGACACTTGTTTTGTGTCGATGCTGGGTGCTGTTTTATGCTGATTTCATTTATGGTACCTCACTTTAAAAATACAGAAATCTCACTGATTTATGAAAGAAGTTTTCGTCAGTACATGCATTCTGTTCCGTGCATTTATACCTCATTCATATGATATATTGCTACCTGAGGCACTGACACAGGCACATGAGATTACACTCGGGTTAGATATTTACCCTAGCCTTGTTATAGGCTTCATGTTATTGGAGGATTATATATTATGATCGTATGACCTAGGATTGCGTCATACATGCGATTTTTATTCGTAGATGTTTTTCTATTCATGAGTTGGCAACTCACCCCCGTTGTGCCCCAGTTTCTTGCAGGTTTTGCCGTACATGTTTCTTTACGGCTTGCGGGCTCAGTTTCATTCGGGTGACTTGCTAGAAGGTGGTTTTTTTTCTTGTATCGTACCCATCATATTACCTTGTATAATATTATTCCGTTGTATCTAGTAAATTCCATCAACCAAACATGTATTTATTGAGATAGCGACCGGTGTTGTTTATTCTTTCGACCTTAGAGTCGCTCGTTATTTTTCTGGTGGTTTTGATTTTCCTTTTGAGTTTTGATCCTCGCCGTTGGCGTGGTATATTATATTGCTTGTGTGGTTGTGACCGTCGATTGACGAAGAGCTAGCTCCAGCTTGGGGATGCCTTTTTCTTGATTTCGTATACTATTCATGTTGTATCCCGTTTGGGGGCCAGTATTTACAAAGGAGACTCTGCCGAAATTTTCCGTAAATTTTTGATGTTTTTAAAAAACCGCATAATTCGGCTTATGCTATTGAAACAACTTGCTTTAAGTTGGTTTTTCCTGCACTCTACTACTTTTCTTGGTTTGGATTTCTGGGTTTTCGGTTTATTTAGATTACGTACGTCTCGAGACGTTCGTAGTTTAGGTGCCGGGCATGTTCCGTACTTTCGGGCCGTGACACAAATTCACTACGTTCACGGTTTTGCCAAAATCATTCGTAGCCCTCCGTCATTTCATATGGATAGTCAATAGTATTCAAGCTGTGTTTGTTGGCCAAAGTCAAGGCACAGTGATTGGTAGCTATTGGATATTCATATGCAGCATAGATAGATGTGTTAGTTTGGTACAGTCGTACTGCCATGTTGGCCAAAGTCAAGGGTAGGCACGGGTGGGTTTAAATTAACCTGGAGAATGACGGGTAGAACTTGACATGTGACTTATGATTTGTTGGCCAAAGTCAAGGTCATAAGAGCATGGGGCAAAAATTCACATCGGGAGTTTCTAAAGAAACTGAAACTTGCTAGTGCTGCATAACATTTGGAGTGTTATGATTCTGGTAGGATTCCTTCAGTTTTGTCACACGATGATATTTGGATCCCAATCCTACTGTGAGTATATGCTACTGCTCGGGAAATTTCTCACTTAACGATCAATGTTATAAACCAAGTAGGTGTCTAGAAAGGTGTTAGCGGGACTACGCCCCTAGGGAAAAAAGGTTCTTTAATTAATGAACTTCGCGAAAGCGTTGGAAAACCTCCCTCGAAGTACCAACACTGGCCTGGCTGAACGGTTAAGCAAGTGTTTTACGGTGAGATTGATCCCGACTAATTCTTCCTTTTTCGTTTTAGGAAGGATTCGAGAAACAGTGGGAGCCATCCTGTTTAGACAAACTAAAAACCACTCTAAACTTGAAAGAGCATCATGCTAAAATGTTTCTTCTCTCTCTCCTAATTGCAGCGACCAATCGTCATGACCAGACTTAAGTTACTACTAGATAAAAATATACTGACATGGCCAAACTACAAAGATTGGCTCAGGAATGTCAAAATGGCAATCACTTACGACAAGTTTGGGTATCTCCTTAACACTAAAGCTCCCCCTGTCCCAGGTCCCACCTCCAGCGTCACGGATATAGAAATAAATAAGACCTGGGAGATCGACTGCGCGAAGGCCAAGTGCCTCGTGCTTTCCTCTATAGACAATGAACATCAGAGGAGGCACGAGAATATGGACCCAGAATCCATATTTCTCCATACTAAGGAACTATATAGAGAGTAATCCCGTATCGCCAGATACGAAGTCTCGAAAAAGTTGTTTTTGGCGAGATTGGCTTTCGAATCATCGGTAGCGGAACAAGTGCTTAAGATGATTGGCTTTATTGAAGAGCTCGCGGACCTTGGGACCTTGTTAGAGAACGAGCTCTACATTGACTTGATTCTCCAGTCCCTTCCTTCCACTTACGCCCAGTTTATCCCGAACTTTAGCATGCAAGGAAAGGAAGTTGAACTTTCCGAACTCCTGAACATGTTGAGGAGTGCAGAGGGCACCCTACAGAAAGGGGAAACATCCACTTTGTTTATTGGAGGACCTTCCTCTTCTAGGTCCAAGGCGAAAGCCAAGGGAAAGAAGAAGAAAACCACCACCAAACCAAATGGCGGTGTTATTAAAGTGGAAACGAAGGGAAAAACAAAGGCAATAAAGATAGCGGGACAGCTTGTGAGAAAGGAAGAGTGCTTCTATTGTCATAAGAAAGGACGCTGGAAAAAAGATTGCAGGGCTTGGAAGGCCAAGAACCAGGACCCAAAGCAAGTTGCGGCTTCGGCTTCAGGTGTGTATGTTATTGAAAACTGTCTATCAATAAACACTACTTCTTGGGTATTGGATACCGGATCAGGATCTCATATCCGTAATTCTTTGCAGGCACTGAGAAAGCGTAGGGTTTTGAAGGCAGGTGATATGACCCTCAGAGTTGCAAACAGAGCTGGCATGGATGCTGAGTCCGTAGGGGACTATCACTTGGGATTGTCAGATGGACATGTTTTGGCTTTACGGGATTGTTATTTTGTACCCAATGCGACTTGTAATATCATATTTGTATCTTTAATGTCTAAAGAAGGTTATGATTTTGCATTTGTAAGCAATGTTGTAAACATTCACCATAATCAAGTTCTGATTGGGTCGGGTACATTAAGCAATGGTATATACGTATTAAACCAACCACAGATTTTCAATGTCCAGAATACACATAAAAGAAAGTCCCCAGAAATAAATCAAGCTTTCTTATGGCATTGTAGACTGGGTCACATCAATGAGAGACGGTTCACGAAGTTACATACAGAAGGATATTTGGATCCGTTTGAATATCAGTCATATGCAATTTGTCAATCCTGTCTCAAAGGAAAGATGCCAAAGACTCCGTTCACTGGACACGGAGTAAGAGCGAGCGAGCTCTTGGGGCTCGTACATAGCGATGTGTGCGGTCCAATGTCTACACATGCGCGAAGCGGTTATTCTTACTTTTACGGATGACTTTTCAAGGTACAGATATGTCTTCTTAATGAAACATATATCTGAAGCCTTTGGACAATTCCAGGAATACAAGAATGAAATAGAAAAACAAACAGGCAAAAGTATCAAGACACTGAGATCTGAACGAGGTGGTGAATACTTGAGTGCCGAGTTCCTGGATTACCTAAAAGAGAATGGAATTCTCTCTCAGCTTACTCCTCCATACACTCCGCAACATAACGGTGTATCGCAGAGACGGAACCGAACCCTATTGGATATGGTACGTTCCATGATGAGTAACGCTGAGTTGCCGCGATCATTCTGGAGATATGCACTAGAATCAGCTGCATACCTTTTGAACCGAGTTCCAACTAAGACAGTGCCTACCACACCATATCAGATGTGGAGTGGGAAGAAACCCTATCTTAAGCACATTAAGACATGGGGATGTCCAGCTTTTGTTAAAAAGCAGCATGCGGACAAACTCGAGGCAAGCTCAGTACAGTGCAAGTTTGTGAGATATCCAAAGAACTCTAAGGGATATTTCTTCTATTGCGAAGAGGAACAAAAGGTTTTTGTTTCTCGTCATGCCTGCTTCTTGGAAACTGAGTTTTTGTAAAATCAGATAAGTGGGAGCACAATAGAACTGGAAGAAATTCCAGAACCACGAGCCATTACTGAAATTTTAGTAGAACCAAAGGGTTCGAAAGAACAGGACATTCCTGCGCCGCTCCGCAGGAGTAGTAGGCAGTCTAATCCGCCCGAGAGATACTACGGTTTTCTCATAGACGGGGATAGAGAGGATTGCATCATTGATAGTGATGAGCCGACAAGCTTCCAGCAGGCAATTTAGAGCGTTGACTCGGTAAAATGGCTGGATGCAATGCGGACCGAAATGGAGTCTATGTACACAAACAAAGTGTGGACTTTGGATGTTGCTCCAGATGGGGTAAAACCCGTAGGATGCAAGTGGATCTTCAAGAGGAAGATTGGTGTAGATGGACAGGTTGAGACCTATAAGGCTAGACTTGTTGTAAAGGGTTTTCGTCAAAGACCTGGTTTGGACTATGATGAAACCTTTTCTCCAGTGGCTATGCTCAAATCCATTCGGGTCCTTCTTGCCATTGCTACCTTCCACGATTATGAGATTTGGCAGATGGACGTAAAGACCACTTTTCTAAATGGAAATTTAGAGGAGTGTGTCTATATGGTCCAGCCAGAGGGTTTCATTCAGAGTGGGAGCAGCGGAAAGGTGTGCAAGTTGCTTAAGTCCATTTATGGACTAATGCAGGCATCGCGGAGTTGGAACATCTATTTTGATGAGACGGTCAAAGATTTTGGCTTTATCGAAAATCCAGATGAACCATGCATCTATAGTAAAATTGTAGCACGAACTATCGTATTCCTCGTTTTATACGTGGATGACATTCTCTTGATAGGAAATGGCATTCCTGTTCTACAGTCTGTCAAAGGGTTCTTGTCACACAGGTTCTCCATGAAAGACATGGGTGATGCCTCTTACATTCTGGGGATCCGAATCCATCGTGATAGATCCAAGAGCATATTAGGACTTTCACAGTCCAGGTACATCGACACCATACTGAAAAGATTCAGTATGGAAGATTCTAAGCGCGGTAATCTACCGGCTTGTCACGGGATCACCCTCTCTAAAGAGATGTCTCCCAAGACTGTTTTGGAAAGGGATCACATGTCTATTATACCCTACGCTTCTGCGGTAGGCTCTATAATGTATGCGATGTTGTGTACCAGACCAGATGTAGCTTATGCACTGAGTGTGGTAAGCTGGTATCAGTCAAACCCTGGGGAGAAGCACTAGATAGCGGTAAAGAACATTCTGAAGTACTTGAGAAGGACTAAGGACATGTTTTTGGTTGTCACGACCCAAAGTTTGGCACGTGACCGACACTTAACCACGTAACGTCTACAGGCGTAACGCGACTAAGTGAACCGAAAACCCAAAAATCAAACTAGTAAAATGATAGAGTGTTATAAGTTTTAAATGAAAGCACTTACCAACATGTTAAGAAATCTAAGTAAACAATCACCAAGATAACAATATACGACGACGTAGCGAAGATCAAGATCCATAAGTGGAAACATCACAGATAGAATAAACTGCAAGTACAGTCGGCTCACAACGAGCTCGACACCAGAATACAAATAATTTACATCATCGTCCTCACACTGTCTCTAAGTCAAATACATACATGGTAGATGGAGAATACTAGATACAACAATATACATAACTGAAAGATAAACAGATACCGTACAAAACCCACCTATCAGCAAACGAGCTGGTACACCAACTATGGGGGTATCTGTGTCAAAAGATGCAAAACGCAGCCTGCCGCGACTACTCCGAAGGGCAACCTGCAAACACTGTGGCACAACGGGGGTGGGTTTCCAACTCGTGAATAGAGATAACATATAAAGGTAATCGCGAGCATGCACGTACTGCGCTACTATATCATATGTCAACAGATGATATCAATATGTGATAAGCAGTATGTGCAATAATCATGCAAGTGCACTATCAGGTAATATAACTACAGGATAAGGTACAATAATAAATGCTGAGCATGGCAATATAACATCTACACGGAATGTCAACGTGAAATATATAATCGGTGTCAATCAATGCACCCAGATCCCCCAAATAGCTCAAGCGCCGGCACTCTCATCGGCCCTCAAATCCAGTAAATCTCTGAGAATCCCGAGTACCCAACATCGGCACCAAAATATCATAAATACTCGTGTCCAGCATCGACACGCAAATCCTCATCCATCGGGCACCGTCAGTCCGGGTCAGCCCACGGGCTCCTTATGCGGTATCGGCCCTCGGCCCCGACAGTACGGATCACCCCGCATCCATCTATCGACTATGATCAGTATCCTCCGGATAACTGTCAGGTCCAACCAATCACCGGTAGGTAGCAGTCCCTTTGCCAGGCTCACCGTCTACTACACAGCGAAACCGTTCTCGCTCGGGGGTACCATACTGGGTCCACCATGTACCCGTAATCGGCCTCAATCAGCTCCTCGATTCGGGTTCACATATATCACTCTAGCACCGAGGAAACACATGGTGGACGCACCGAAATATCATATCAAGGGAACCGGGTTTTTAAATGATTACATATTTGAAATAGCCACGGTTCCCAAATCCAGAAATCACATATAATCCAAACCAATATGCAAGTCAATGATCCGATGTGATATGTGCATCAAGTATGAATATCATGTCAAGTCACATAAAGATGAGCTACAACATAATGATCCGATGTGATATATGCATCAAGTATGAATATCATGTCAAGTCACATATAGATGAGCTACAATATAATGATCCGATGTGATATATACATCAAGTATGAATATCATGTCAAGTCGCATATAGATGAGCTACAATATAATGATCCGATGTGATATATGCATGAAGTATGAATATCACGTCAAGTCACATATAGATGAGCTACAACATAATGATCCGATGGAAATTCTACAGTGTGAGTGTCATGGAAATTACTAACGGTGTGTGTGTAACATGCAGGATGGTGCTCGTGCAACATGGACCGTTACTAATGGTGCGGTATTCTATCAATTCTAGTTTATATCCATATAGCAGGGAATGCAATATGCAGTAAATAGTAGCCATGCACAGTCAATGTATGTAAATGTAGCTATAAGGTCCTATCAGCCCCGACGTAGAACTCCATGCGGGAGATATCCCCATAGATGTTAAATCTACTCACCGTTGTCTCTCGCTAGGTATAGCCAACAACTTGTTTCCCCTTCTGCGCGGCGTTCGCCGTACTCGCCTGCGAACCTAGAATTACACAATACATCCTACATAAGCTTAAAGTCACACAAACACGTCATTAAGGCCGAACTAGTAACTCGTGTCGTGAACCAAGCGCGCGTGTGCGCGATACGCTAAAACATGTGACTACGCGTCTGAAGTCACTCCGACGCGTCGTGATACGCAGAAACCCAAAACCCATACACACATATCACGCGTGTCGCGAAGATTAAAAAATACAGGAAAATAGGTAATCACCTACAGATTTAGATACAAAAATGATATTGTAAAACTATATATACCAAAATAACTCACATAGCAGCAGACACCATCACCCCAAACCCCAACCCAAAACACCCCCATCTGGCCGCAAATTGCGGCCAGAATGCTTATTTCGGCGGCCTGGGTAGGGAATTGGGCTCCCAGGTTTTGTGTGTGCATTCTATACCCCCCATACATGCTACAGTAATATCTAGTTTTGTTTTGGAACATCTCGGGTAGTAGCAGATCCTACAGAGCCTTAAATCAAGTTAAAATCCACACTTTTGCACTAAAATGGAACTTTGTGGTATTTCTGTGCAAACTGAAACAAACCTGGCCTAAAATAGCTCTAATAACACATAATAGATCTAACTCTATTAACAAAACCCTAATCTAACATGTGAATCACAAATATCCTTTAATATCACTAAAAATCCACAAAAATGAGATTTTTGCTAAACAATACTACAAGTTTAAGGAAAAGGAGTGCTAATCATGAGTTAGTACCTTCTAAAAACCTTATAAAACACCAAAAGTCTAGCTCCTCTCTCAGGTGTGCAGATTAGCCTTCAAACACCCCAAAAAGCCCCTTTTCCCAGGGTTTTGTGATGAAAAATGTGTTGATTTGTGGAGGGTTTTGTTTGTGGTTAAAAGGGAAATGAAAAGTAGAAGAAAAGATGAAGAAAGGCAAGGTTTTTCTGCTGGAAAGTTGCAGAAATTCTGAGATGGGGAAAGAGAGAGAGAAGAGAAGGAAAATGGGGATCAAAAGTCAAATTTCTACCTAACACCATGCTTCATTTTCTTTTTATTAGGATTTGAATTATAAAATGGGGTTTTGTTTTATAAAAGGGTGGGGAAAAAATAACAACCATGCACAAAAGAATGGTTAACATGTTATACTATAAACCCTAAGTCACAAAAATGGCTAAGTGTGCAAGTGTACACTACAAAGGAAAATTTTCCAATTTGCTAACACGACTAAATATAACTAATAATCCTATGAACACATATATAATAACACGTACAATTACTAATTATCACGAAAAACACTATAACGGAAATTCAAAGTGTTACAATCTACCCCCCTTAAAGAAATTCGGTCCCCCGAATTTAAAAATCTAACTATACGCACCTTCAAAAAGATAGGGATACCTCTTCCTCATCTCGCTCTCGGTCTCCCAAGTGACCTCCTCGCCGCTCTGGCCACGCCAAAGTACCTTGACGGACGGTATCTCCTTCGACCTCATTTTCTTCACTTGTTGATCCAAGATCATCACCGGCTGCTCTGCATAGGAAAGCTCGCGCTCAAGCTGGATCGTCGTGTGCTGAATCGCATGCGAAGGATCATGAAGATATCTGCGGAGCATCGAAACGTGAAATACGGGGTGCACGTCTGGAAAACTGGGCGAAAGGGCTAATTGATACGCAACCGCACCAACACGCTCGAGGATCTCGAAGGGCCCCACATATCTGGGACTAAGCTTCCCCTTCTTCCCAAACCGCATCACGCCTTTCATTGGGGAGACCCTCAAGAAAACATGATCACCAACAGAAAACTCAAGTCTGCGCCGACGACGTTCCGCATAAGACCTCTGCCTACTCTGGGATGCTCTCATCCTATCGCGAATCAACTGGATCTTCGCGGTCGTCTCTTCCACAATCTGCGGCCCTAGGATACTGCTCTCACTGAGCTCCGTCCAACAGGTGGGCGATCTGCATCTCCTCCCATAAAGAGCCTCAAACGGTGCCATCTGAATGGTCTCCTGGTAGCTGTTGTTGTAGGAGAACTCTACTAAGGGCAAATGATGATCCCAGCTACCTCCGAAGTCTAAAACGCATGCTCTGAGCATGTCCTCGAGAGTCTGAATAGTCCGCTTTGACTGTCCGTCGGTCTGCGGATGGAATGTTGTGCTGAAACTCAAGCGAGTGCCCAAGAACCCTCCTGAAGCCTCTACCATAGCCGGCTAGTAAACTGGGTGCCTCTATCGGACACGATACATGTCGAAACTCCGTGCAGTCGTACAATCTCGTCAATGTAAATCTGGGCATACTGAGCAAACTCGAAAGTTGTCTTCGCCGGTAGGAAGTGAGCCGCTTTCGTCAAACGATCCATGATCACCCAGATGGAGTCATACGCTCGACTAGTCCTGGGTAAACCCACAATGAAGTCCATAGATATCTGTTCCCATTTCCACTCCGGAATGGGTAACGGCTGTAGCTCTCCCGCGGGCCTCTGGTGCTCAGCCTTGACTTGCTGACAAGTCAGGCATCTCGACACAAAATCTGTGATGTCTCTCTTCATTCCGTCCCACCAGTAAACATCTCTCAAGTCATGGTACATCTTGGTGGAACCAGGATGAACACTATATACCGATCGATGTGCCTCCTCAAGAATCCCGCGCCACAATCCCTCAGCATCTGGTACGCACAGTCTAGTCCCAAATCGTAATATCCCCTGATCATCGATCACGAACTTGGAAAATCTGCCCTGTCCCATCTATGTCCCGATCTCTGAACAGCGGTCATCACTGTGCTGTGCCTTATGTATACAGTAAAGCAACTGTGGGCGTGCACGAACATGCGCAATCTGTCCTCCGATCGGTGTAAACTCGAACTGTACCCGGCTGTCGCATAAGATCTGCCAATCTGCCGACGACTGCCTCTGCACTGCGCTCAAACAAGATAGGCTACCCCCGGGTCTCCTGCTCAAAGCATCTGCCACTACATTCGCCCTGCCCGGGTGATACAAGATCTCACAATCGTAGTCCTTCACTAACTCCATCCATCGGCGCTGTCTAAGGTTCAGATCTCGCTGCTGAAATATATACTTTAAGCTCTTGTGGTCAGTGAATATCTGGCACGACTCTCCATACAAATAATGTCGCCAGATCTTGAGTGCAAAGACCACTGCAGCCATCTCCAGATCATGAGTGGGGTAATTCTGTTCATGTTTCTTTAATTGCCGCGAAGCATACGCGATCACCCTGTCATGCTGCATCAAAACGCACCCAAGCCCCACTCATGAAGCGTCACAGTGGACCACAAATCTGCCTGATCCTGAAGGCAACGATAGCACTGGTGTCGTAGTCAGTAGAGCCCTTAGCTGCTGGAAACTGTGCTCACACTCCTCCGTCCAATCGAAGCGAACTCCCTTCCGGGTCAACCCGGTCAAAGGTGTAGCAATGCGAGAGAAGTCCTGCACAAATCGCCTGCAATAGCCGGCCAGCCCTAGAAAGCTGCGAACCTCCGTCACTGACGTGGGTCTAGGCCAACTCCGAACTGCCTCGATCTTCCTCGGGTCTACACATATACCATCTCGTGTAATCACGTGCCCTAAGAAGTCTACGCTGTCTTGCCAGAAAGCTCACTTTGAAAATTTGGCGAAAAGCTGATGCTCCCTCAAGGTCTGCAGTGTAATCCGCAGGTGCTGCTCATGCTCCTCTCTACTCCGAGAATACACCAAGATATCGTCAATGAACACTATGATGAACAGATCAAGATACAGCCGAAAAATGCGGTTCATCAAGTCCATGAATGCTGCTGGCGCGTTGGTGAGTCCAAACGACATCACCAAAAACTCATAATGGCCGTAACGCGTGCGGAAAGCTGTCCTGGAAATGTCCTCCTGTCGAACCCCCAGCTGATGGTATCCTGATCGCAAATCGATCCTCGAAAAGTATCCTGCCCTCTGAAGCTGGTCGAACAAATCGTCGATGCGTGGCAAAGGATACATGTTCCGCACTGTCACCCAGTTCAGCTGGCGGTAGTCGATACACAAACGCATACTGCCGTCCTTCTTCTTGACAAACAGGACTGGAGCACCCTAAGGAGAAACACTGGGTCGAATAAGTCCCTTATCCAGCAAATCTTGCAACTGACCCTTCAATTCTCTAAGTTCCGCTGGGGCCATCCGATAAGGCGGTACAGAAATAAGCCCCGCGCCAGGAACCAAATCCATACAGAAAGAAATATCACGCTCGGGCGGTAGCCCAAGAAGCTCGTCAGGGAACACATCAGGGAACTCGCTAACAACTGGAACCTGATCCATCGGAACCTCTGTAGCTCTAGTATCGCAAACATAGGCGAGAAATCCCTGACATCCCTTCCGCAAAAGCTGTCCAGTGTGAACAGAAGAAATCACACTGTGAGGGGTGGCACCACGGTCCCCCAACACAACAACAACCGACTCGCCGGGAAAACAAAATCGAACTGTCTTCTCGCGGCAGTCAACAGAAGCATAGCACGTGGCTAACCAATCCATGCCCAAAAGAACGTCGAAGTCCAACATCTCAAGAAGGATCAAATCGACAGGCAACTCTCTCTCTCGCCAATACTGACGGTACAGGATCGGAACACGTGCCTAGTAACAAACGACTCTCCCACAGGAGTAGTCACAACAAGCGGCTGGTCAAGCAAACCGGACTCTCTACCCAAACTCGGCACAAAGTTTGTGGATACGTACGAGTGCGTGGATCCGGGATCGAATAACATGTGTGCATCAACCAAACATACTGCAAGGATACCTGAGACCACTGCATTGGACGCCTGCGCGTCCTGATGTGTCAAAGCAAAAACTCGCGCCTGTCCTCCACCTGCAACTAACTGTCCCGTACCGGCCGCTGGCTGCTCTCTGCCTCGGTCACCTCATCCTCTATGAACAAATCCTCCGCGACCACGACCACTCTGTGCATGCGTCTGACGCAGAGTAACAGTAGGTACTTTCGGCAATGCCGTCTGGGGTGGTGAAGGTGGTAATGTAACATGTGGTGCTGCCGCCCCGCTCCGGGGTACCTTCGGACATTCTCGCAGACGATGATAAGAACTCCCGCAACGGTAACATCCCGATGATGGTCGCTGACCCTCCTGGGGACAGGAGCTAAATAACCGGCCTCGCCTCGAATCTCTGCCATCTGCAAGGTGCCTGTCACGACACTGAAAAGGCCGTCTCTGCACTGACGTATCTGCACGAACTCTCTTCGGCTCTGGGACTGCCGAAGTCTCAGCAAGGCGCTCCTCGACCAATAGGGCTGCGTCTACAGCTGCTGCATATGTCTCATAGTGCTACGCGCTAATCGCAAGAAACAGTGGTGTAAGCAAGCCTCGGACAAATCTCTTGACTCGCAACTCCTCAGTAGCCATTAGGTACGGAGCATAAACTGATAGCTCGGTGAACAGAACATCATACTCTGCCACTGACATCTCCGGAGTCTGACGTAAGTACTCGAACCTGCGTGCTCTAGCATCTCTAACACTCAGGGGAAGAAAGCGGGCAAGGAATAGCGCCACGAACTCTGTCCAGGTCATAGGAGGAAGACCTACTGCTCTACCCTTCTCGACTGATTCTCACCATTTCTGCGCAAGACCTTCCAGGCGAAAGCTCGCGAACTCAACCCATCTCGCATCTGTGCATCTATGTGAACGGCATATCCGTGCCATCCTATCAATGAAAGACTGTGGGTCCTCGGCCACATCGGTGCCTGTGAAGACCGGAGGCTTCAGCCTCATAAACTCTGACAGCGATACTGTAATAACCTCTGTAGTCGCAGGTGCAACTGCCTGAAATGTGGGTACCACCGCGGTCTCTGCAACGGGTGGAACTACCTCCGGTCGCTGCGCTCGAAGTGTCTCAACTAGAGATCCCATCATCTGGCGCATCTCCTGCATACTGGATCTCATCATCTGGCGTATCTCCTGCACACCAGCCCCTAACATAGCAATCTGATCTGTCACGGCAGGAACGGCCTGCTCTGGCACAACCGGTGTACTTCCCGGATCAGTCCTCGTCTCCGACGAGTCAACTCGAATCTCGGCCCTCGCGGCCGCTCTCTGCGCCCTCGTAGTCTTTGGCGGCATAATGGCTAAAAGGAACAATAGGATTCGATAAGGATACGGAAATCGAATCTCAAGAATGTATATATTCAAATAGGAATTTAAATCAACAAGTCCTAAGGTCGCGTAGGCGGAGTACCGTGTTGTGAGTATGTCGCGGAGCATACACACGCTACGCTGCCGTGCTGCAACTACCTACTCCATCATACCAGGGTCATCCTACACTCCGAAAGGTAAAACCTACGCTCTGATACCAACTTTGTCACGACCCAAAGTTTGGCCCGTGACCGGCACTTAACCACGTAACGTCTACAGGCGTAACGCGACTAAGTGAACCGAAAACCCAGAAATCAAACCAGTAAAAGTATAGATGAAAGCACTTACCAACATGTTAAGAAATCTAAGTAAACAATCACCAAGATAACAATATACGGCGCCGTAGCGAAGATCAAGATCCATAAGTGGAAACATCACAGATAGAATCAACTGCAAGTACAGTCGGCTCACAACGAGCTCGACACCAGAATACAAATAATTTACATCATCGTCCTCACACTGTCTCTAAGTCAAATACATATATGGTAGATGGAGAATACTAGATACAACAATATACATAACTGAAAGATAAACAGATACCGCACAAAACCCACCTATCAGCAAACGAGCTGGTACACCAACTATGGGGGTATCTGTGTCAAAAGATGCAAAACGCTGCCTGCCGCGACTACTCCGAAGGGCAACCTGCAAACACTGTGGCACAACGGGGGTGAGTTGCTAACTCGTGAATAGTGATAACATATAAAGGTAATCGCGAGCATGCACGTACTGCACTACTCTATCATATGCCAACAGATGATATCAATATGTGATAAGCAGTATGTGCAATAATCATGCAAGTGCTCTATCAGGTAATATAACTACATGATGAGGTACAATAATAAATGCTGAGCATGGCAATATAACATCTACACGGAATGTCAACGTGGAATATATAATCGGTGTCCATCAATGCACCTAGATCCCCCAAATAGCTCAGCCGCCGGCACTCTAATCGGCCCTCAAATCCTGTAAATCTCTGAGAATCCCGAGTGCCCAACATCGGCACCCAAATATCATAAATACTCGTGTCCAGCATCGACACACAAATCCTCATCCATCGGGCCCCGTCAGTCCGGGTCAGCCCACGGGCTCCGTCTGCGGTATCGGCCCTCGGCCCCGGCAGTACGGATCACCCCGCATCCATCTATCGACTCTGATAAGTATCCTCCGGATAACTGTCAGGTCCAACCAATCACCGGTAGGTAGTAGTCCCTCTGCCAGGCTCACCGTCTACTACACAGCGAAACCGTTCTCGCCCCGGGGTACCATACCGGGTCCACCATGTACCCGTAATCGGCCTCAACCAGCTCCTCGATTCGGGTTCACATATATCACTCTAGCACCGAGGAAACACATGGTGGACGCACCGAAATATCATATCAAGTGAACCGGGTTTTTAAATGATTATATATTTGAAATAGCCACGGTTCCCAAATCCAGAAATCACATGTAATCCAAACCAATATGCAAGTCAATGATCCGATACGATATGTGCATCAAATATGAATATCATGTCAAGTCACATAAAGATGAGCTACAACATAATGATCCGATGTGATATATGCATCAAGTATGAATATCATGTCAAGTAACATATAGATGAGCTACAATATAATGATCCGATGTGATATATGCATCAAGTATGAATATCATGTCAAGTCACATATAGATGAGCTACAATATAATGATCCGATGTGATATATGCATCAAGTATGAATATCATGTCAAGTTACATATAGATGAGCTACAACATAATGATCCGATGGAAATTCTACAGTGTGAGTGTCATGGCAATTACTAACGGTGTGTGTGTAACATGCAGGATGGTGCTCATGCAACATGGACCGTTAGTAATGGTGCGGTGTTCTATCAATTCTAGTTTATATCCATATAGCAGGGATTGCAGTATGCAGTAAATAGTAGCCATGCACAGTCAATGTATGTAAATGTAGCTATAAGATCCTATCAGCCCCGACTTAGAACGCCATGCGGGCGATATCCCCGTAGATGTTAAATCTACTCACCGTAGTCTCTCGCTAGGTATAGCCAACAACTTGTTTTCCCTTCTGCGCGGCGTCCGCCGTACTCGCCTGCGAACCTAGAATTACACAATACATCATACATAAGCTTGAAGTCACACAAACACGTCATTAAGGCCGAACTAGTAACTCGTGTCGTGAACCAAGCGCAAGTGTGCACGATACGCTAAAACGTGTGACTACGCGCCTGAAGTCACTCCGACGCGTCGCGATACGCAGAAACCCAAAACCCATAGACACGTATCACGCGTGTCGCGAAGATTAAAAAATACAGGAAAATAGGTAATCACCTACAGATTTAGATACAGAAATGATATTGTAAAACTATATATACCAAAATAACTCACATAGCAGCAGACACCATCACCCCAAACCCCAACCCAAAACACCCCCATCTGGCCGCAAATTGCGGCCAGAATGCTTATTTCGGCGGCCTGGGTATGGAATTGGGCTCCCAGGTTTTGTGTGTGTATTCTATACCCCCCAGACATGCTACAGTAATATCTATTTTTGTTCTGGAACATCTCGTGTAGTAGCAGATCCTACAGAGCCTTAAATCAAGTTAAAATCCACACTTTTGCACTAAAATGGAACTTTGTGGTATTTCTGTGCAAACTGAAACAAACCTGGCCTAAAATAGCTCTAATAACACATAATAGATCTAACTCAACTAACAAAACCCTAATCTAACATGTGAATCACAAATATCCTTTAATATCACTAAAAATGCACAAAAATGAGATTTTTGCTAAACAATACTACAAGTTTAAGGAAAAGGAGTGCTAATCATGAGTTAAAAACCTTATAAAACACCAAAAGTCCAGCTCCTCTCTCAGGTGTTCAGATTAGCCTTCAAACACCCTAAAAAGCCCCTTTTTCCATGGTTTTGGGATGAAAAATGTGTTGATTTGTGTAGGGTTTTGTTTGGGGTTAAAAGGGAAATGAAAAGGAGAAGAAAAGATGAAGAAAGGCAAGGTTTTTCTGCTGGAAAGTTGCAGAAATTCTGAGATGGGGAAAGAGAGAGAGAAGAGAAGGAAAATGGGGGTCAAAAGTCAAATTTCTACCTAACACCATGCTTCATTTTCTTTTTATTAGGATTTGAATTATAAAATGGGGTTTTGTTTTATAAAAGGGTGGGGAAAAAATAACAACCATGCACAAAAGAATGGTTAACATGTTACACCAAAAACCCTAAGTCATAAAAATGGCTAAGTGTGCAAGTGTACACTACAAAGGAAAATTTTCCAATTTGCTAACACGACTAAATATAACTAATAATCCTATGAACATATATATAATAACACGTACAATTACTAATTATCACGAAAAACACTCTAACGGAAATTCAAAGTGTTACATTGGTTTACGGCGGAAAAAACCTCCAGATGGAGGCCTTTGCTGACTCCAGCTTCCAGAGTGACAAGGGTGACTCCAAGTCAATGTCGGGTTATGTCTTTACCCTCAATGGAGGGGCGGTGTGTTGGAAGAGTTCCAAACAGGAAACCGTTGCTGACTCGACGATGGAAGCGGAATATATCGCTGCATCTGATGCCGCAAAAGAAGCCGTCTGGATGAGGAAGTTCTTGATAGAACTTCAGGTGGTTCCGTCCATTGTTGATCCAATACCTATGTATTGCGACAACAACGGGGCTATAGCTTTAACGAAGGAACCCAGGTCCCATCAGAAGTCCAGACACATCTTGAGGCGGTATCACCTGATCAGGGAGATCGTGGATCGCCGGGAGATCGAGGTTTGGAGGGTAGCTACAGAAGATAACACTGCAGATCCATTCACGAAGGCCTTACCCCAGACTCAGTTCGAGCAGCTGATCCAGATGATAGGTCTTCGATACGCCAGTACATGGCCTTAGTGCAAGTGGGAGATTGTTAGTGTATATGCCCTAGAGGCCATTACTGTATCATACTAGTTTGTATATTACTTGATGGAAGCTTAGGATATTCACAGTTGTATAGACAATCTTGCTCGAAATGGTAGTATGCTACTTGGTTTGTTTCTACCTTAATGTGTACATGTGTTTCTTCTAGCATATCGCCTATACACATTAGTGGAGCCCTTAGGATCTTTTCTTGATTACCAGTGTTGTGATGGCAGTCACACTAGTGGGGGCTGGGTAATCTACAAGCACATCCTTATACAGGTCCCTAGTCGTAGGACTATCGAGACAGGGCATCGATACTCCGGAGAAGACTAGCGTATGCGCTTCTCATCCTAGCAGGGGAGATGATCTGTCCCACAGCCGTCAGTATGTCGTACTTGAGATAGTATGCGGGTGTTCGTTAGGTTACGAGTACACTGGACAGGACTCGTCGGGAACTGTTGGTTGGTATTATACCTATCGTCAGTTATCAGTTCCCAGGTGACATGAGTACAGCTTAGTCCGCTGACTTGACACTGTCACTTTGCCTCGAGTGTGTTCCCACTGTTCTTAGATTGCTACCCTACCACGGCACAAATGATTCGTGCAAACAGGTAGAAATTGGGTGCAGTCCTGAAGCACTTTGAGGTAGTGACGGTTAGACAGGATTCGTCTCTCCTGGTATTGGGAGTTGATATCGCGCTGTGTCAAGGAGAGCCATTACACATAGTCGTCCCTGGCCAGGGTAAGCGAGATATGCTGGTAGCGTTTCCAGTGTTATCTCAGGGTGTTCTGGGCTACACTCCGACACGACTTGTACCGCTATTAGGGGACTGACGTTTACCTCCCCTTAGGCCCGCCATGCGATACTCATAGACGAACAGACCGGACTGTACGGAGACTGTTACATTCAGGCTCAGTAGGAGTTCGGATGGGTTCACCTCATCAGTCTTCCTATCGGCATCTACCTGGGGACCGTTACGTACATCTAGTACCGCTTGCGGCCTGTGGTTAAACCCACTGCCAGCGTAGTGTCGAGTCTTTAGTGTCCCACACAGAGATCTATCCGCCTTTGGGCAAAACAGAGTAGACGTCGCATGGTTTTGCGACAGGGTTCGTTCACATCCGCGTACTTGTGCACGTTTTGTGTCCGGGCAGTTATTACTAGCGGGCTTTGGTTTAAGCCAGATCCTAGTATGCATTTTGGGATTGGTTTTATCTCGTTTGTATTCTTGTTCCTCGGAACACGGATGCGGGTGTGTATGCACGGTTGACAGAGACAGAGGCAGAGGATTCTCATTAGGGTTGTTGACAGTTGACCTTTTCTAAACCCTAATGAGAATAAGAAATATGATTAATAATAATATTAATTAAGTATTATTGTGCCATGGTTGAGTTGAAAGTTTGAATTTTGTTGACTTGTTGACTTTGTTGACCGGTTGACTATTTTGGACTTTTTGACTATCATCATTTCATGGCTGTCATTTCATGGCTATGACTTTTTCTTGCTTGTTGTTTTCTACAAAATGCATTAAATGCATGAAATGATAATGGCCACTGATATGAACCATCACAAATACTTAATTATTATTATTATCACGATTATTTTATTTTTTGAGAGCATGGTTGTAAAAAGTCAAGCTCTTTCTATCATTCTCACTCTATCTCATCCAAGCTCTCCCTCTTCCTCTTTCTCATGGCTCTCATGTCTCATGAGTTGAGAAACATGAGCCATTGAGATAAAACCCTTAAAACTCTTCTCTACTCATTCTAAAGTTCAAGGTCTAGCAAGCCAAGCACTTTAGTTTCCTCTCGGTTGAGGTAGGAGCTCAAGGTAGAAGCTTTTGGGTGGATCTATCTTCGACAACAAGGAGACGACAAGGTGAGGCCTATCCAACCACTCCAAGGAGAAAGAAGATAAGGAGTTCAAGACCTAGGTATAACCCCTAACATAGTAGTTAAACTTGTAGTTAGGTTGCTAGATGTTTGTTTAGCAAAGATCCTATTCTAAAGTCCATGTTACCTTCACCATAAAAATCATTTTTTACCGTTTCCGCATCCCCGAAAGCACCGGGAAGGATAACGAGGACTTACACCCTCAAAGTACCAGCATGGCCTGGCTGAAAGATTGGCAAACATGTAAGGTGTAATAAATCCCGGCTAGTCTTACCTTTTAGAGTTTGAAGGAAGATTTGATAAAAATAGTGGGAGCCGTCCTGATTAGATAAGATAATAACCAATCTAATCTTGCAAAGAGCGCACGCTAACGCGTTTCCGTCTCTCTCTCTCCAGGAAACAACCAATGCCACACCTTAATCAAGATAATAATATGGATGTATTGACCGAACCCGCTTGTTATACTGAGCAGGGGAAAGTCGGTTCCGCTCCAACTTATAACTGTTATAAGTCCGAGTAGAAAATTGGAACATATTCGGATTCCTACACCACCCAAACGAAGAATAAGCATTTTGATGCATCTTCTTCGGGTGTGTTAGTTACAGAGAACTATTTCTCAGTTCACTCTACGTCCCGAGTATTAGATACCGGATCGGGATCCCATATATGCAATTTGTTGCATGGGCCAATTAAAGGTAGAGAACTGGAAAAATGTGATCATTCTCTACAAGTAGGGAATGGTGCAAGTGTTGTAGCCAAAACAGTTTGTGAATATCACATTGTATTGCCAACTGGGAATACATTGATCCTGAATGACTGTTATTACGTACCCTATATGATATGCAAATTAATATCAATTTCATTATTAGATAAAGAAGGGTATAACTTTGTAGTAGAGAATAAAGTTATGAACATTTACCTAAATCAAGTGTTGATTGGGTTTGGTACGTTATGTAACGGATTATACGTTCTGAATCAAAACACAGTTTTTAACGTACAGAACACACACAAGAGAAAAAGTTCAGAAATGAACGAATCCTTCTAGTGGCATTGTAGACTAGGTCATATCAATACTACACGACTAGCTAAGTTACATAAAAAAGGATATTTGAATCCGTTCGAACTTTCATCTTATGAAACTTGCTAGTCATGTCACAAAGGCAAGATGACCAAAACTCCGTTTATAGGACACAGAGAAAGAGTTACGGAACTCTTGGGACTGATACATAGTGATGTATGCGTTCCCATGTCTACACATGCCAGGAATGGTTCCTCGTAATTTATTACATTCACTGACGATCTCTCAAGATTCGGTCATGTCTTCCTGTTGAAACACAAGTCTAAAGCTTTTGAGAAATTCAAAGAATATAAGCATGAAGTTGAGAACCAGACGGGTAAAAGTATTAAAATCCTTCAATCTGATTAATGAGGAGAATACTTGAGCACGGAATTCCGTGACTATCTAAAAGAGAATGGAATTCTCTCTCAGCTTACTCCTCCATATACACCACAACACAACGGTGTATCTGAGCGGAAAAATTGCACCCTATTAGATATGATGCGCTCTATGATGAGTACTACTGAATTGCCTATTTCCTTTTGGGGATATGCACCGGTGACAACTGCAGACCTATTGAATATGGTTTCCACCAAATCTGTGCCAACCACTCCGTATGAGATATGGAAAGGAAAGAGATCATGTCTTAATTATGTTATGATATGGGGTTGTCCGGCATATACGAAACACAAAATATGGACAAGCTCGAGGCAAGGTCTTTTCTGTTTAAGTTTATTGGATATCCCAAACATTCGCGAGGGTATTGTAAATCGACGTTACTCACCCCATGGGTTTGCGGGAAGGCGGAATAGGTAAAAAACGATTTTTGCAAACAAGTTAACATCGACTACTCATAAGAATCTTTGCTAAACCCTAACTAACAATCTAACTAGGAGTTGTATCTACTAGGTAAGATGATTATACCTCAAGCTACAAGTCCATCTTCTCCTTTTGGATGGGAGCTCCTTGAAGTGATGATGGATGCTGTAAGTCTACGGTAGCGCCCCGGCCGTCTGTCCGAGGCCAAAATGCGGAAACAAAAGCTTTTTCTTAACTTAAAACCGGCGCTATCGTATGCTTAAATCCCGGATCGAACCATTAACCTATAAACTAGCTATCTAGAGAAGGGATAGAAAGCTATACGGAGCGATCCGTGTCCTTCGGTCTTCGGCCACCATCGCAAGCTCCTCGCGGCATCTCCGGTCTCGATCTCCTCGTCGGAAAGGGCACCACATCGAGAAGTCTTTTTATGGGCTACCGCTTCGTCCGAAGCAACTCGGGCATGAAGTGTTCTAGCCGACTTGTCCAAGGTGATGTAGAGAATGTTTGTGATCACTTTGTCTCTTGTATCCATGGATTTGGATGGAGGTTAGAGGTGTTGCCATTAATGCAAATTTGAGCTAGAGAAGAAAGAAGTAGAAGAAGGAGTTTCCTCCTTCTTTTCTTTTGTGATGCTATGAAAAATGAGAGAGAGAGTGAAAACAATAATATGAGAGCTCACCCCTAAGGCAGCCCCTCTCTCTCTTCTAATCATATCAAAACAAATCAAGATCATAATGTGACATTTACACACTAAAAGAGACCATGAGTCACATATATGTCTATGTCACATTAAAAGAATCTCATGATGAATTCTAGCTCACAATTTCCATTTACAAACATTAATCCAAACGTTTGCAACAATAAAAATATACAGCAACATCTAAAGTAAACTCGTGACGGATCACAAGGATACCCCTCACCTGTATATACATACCTGCACCCGCATTCCGACTGAATGCGAATGCGATGAGACTAAAGTAATCCAACAAATCTAATTCTAGGATCCGGCTTAAACCAATGCCCACTAGTATGATCCCCCCGATCAAGATCCGTGCACTACTGCACGTATATGATTGGACCCTGCCATATATCATACAGCCTCGACATCGTTTCGCCCGAAACATAAGAAACTTTTTGTGGGGGACTCTAAAGACTCGTCAATACTTTGGCTGTGGATTTAACCACTAGCACGTCAGAGGTATTAGCCGTACGTAACGGGCTACCAGGTATTGACCAAAAGGATGGTCGATGAGCGAACTCATCCTGACACCCTACTGAGCCTGTTAGTGACAATATCCGTACAGTCCGGTCCCTTCGTCTATGAGCATCGCATGGTGGGCCTTGGGGATTGGTAAAAGTCGGACCCCCAAAAGCGGTACAAATCGTGTCGGAGTGTAGCCCAGAACACCCTGAGATACTACTGGAATACCTATCAGTAAATCTCTTGCCTTGGCTAAGGACTTCGTGTAATGGCTCTCCTAGACACAACGCGATCTCACCCCCAATACCGGGAGAGAAGAAACCCCTGCCGATCCGCTCACTGCCTCCATGTGGCTCGGGACTGTACCCAACTAAATCCTGTTTGCACGACTTCTTTGAGCCGTGGTAAGTTAGTAATCAAAGTACATTGGGAACTCACACGAGACAAATGACAATCTCAGGTTGATGAACTAACCTATACACATGTCACCAGGGAACTGCTATCTGACGTCAGGTATAATACCAACTAGCATGATCCCGGCGAGTCCTGTCCGGTGTACTCATAACCCAATAAGCACCTGTATACATCTTAGGTGAACCAACTAACACCAGTGGCTTGTGAGACCGGCCACCGCCCCTCATCGGGGTCTCGACTGTATACACTAGTCTACTCTGGAGTATCGATGCACTGTTTCGAAAACTCCCACGACTAGGGACCTTTTTAAGGATGTGCTTATAGACCCCAGCTCCCACGTATATGATCGCCATCATACTGTTGGCCGTTAAGCAAGAATCGTAAGGGCTCTATCAAGGCGCAATAATGACCTGTAAGGTCACCTAAAGCAGTACACGATAATAAAGATAAACCAGGTAGCATACTATCATCTTGAGTAGGACTGTCCATCGGTATGGGTCCACCCTTAATCATTGCAATCACGTGCCTGTGATCCAATAATTGACTCTGAGGGCACTATATCCAACAATCTCCTACTTGCATTCAAGGCAAATTATTGCGATGTCGCATACTCACAGCCTGTGTGATACCGAGCAACCAACTCCTCTACTAATCAATCTCACAAAACCCGTTTGCGAAACTATTGCATTCGAGGAATAACCTCAGTGAGTGGATCTGCTCTGATGTTTTTTTCTATGTCTCTCTTTATCTCAAGTTCTTGGAGAAAACCATCTTCCGAAATGAGAAATACCTGTCATAGAATATGTCTGGATATCTGATGGGACCTAGTTCATAAATGAACTCCAAATCCTAACTTCTTAGACTGTATCATCAACTGAACTTAATCAGTATCCTGCGCCATGCCTCCCTCAGTATCCGCCTGGACCACCTGTCCAAACTACTGCCACTCGTCAGAGGGAAAACTATAACTCTGACAGTCACTTTGTCATCCAGGTCACCTTGGAAGCCTGGAATGATAACTGTCTCCCGGATGAGGCCGTCGTTATCATATCACTAGAACATCCACTTATGTTCTAAAACTGCTTTTGAATGTTTCTCCAGGATTGGATCAATATCAATTTATTGCATCTAGTGCAAAAACAATATCTGGTGTGGTAATTGACATTTCATGATCAACTCAATTGCCTAAGCAAGTGATCTGCCGATCATGCACATCCCTCTCCCCTTTAGTCTATAAGACACCTTTAGAGAGGGTGACTCTATTACCTATAGGTATACTACCGTGCCAGGAGTCGTCCATTCTAAAACACCTTTAGAATGCTGTCTAAGTACCCAAATTGGGAAATTACCCAAATCTATATCTAAGACCATAGATCCAGTAACCAGAATGTCTGATATAATATCCAAGTCCCATGTGGAGAAACCACTGTGTGACAACCAAAGTATAACCGACCGCAGTATAGGAATTTCACTTCCTACTCTGTGTATGTCATCCAAATACTTGGACATCACACCCTACTACCTTCTTAACAGATCCATCCTTTATTCTGATGAAGTCAAACCTATGACTGTCACATCAGAAATAGATGATCTATCTCCACTATATCTTCTTTAGTCTATAAATAGACATAAGCCACTGGTCCACCAATGCTTCCGCTGCTCCCACTGACTATGACAACCCTATGGCAGAATCATATACACGTGCACTTCTAAAGCCACTTCAGAACGACGCTATATTCATCCTCCCGCCGGGTCTCATAGTCTGGAACAACAGTAGTGTCAAGTCTGGGTAAACAAGAACCTCCCTGTCACCGTCTATGAGCATACCGAAGTACATCTCGAGTGCCTGAGGTTACCCACCATATCTGCGGAGTGGCTAATGGAATGTCAAATCAGATTGAATCTTTAGGTTCTTATCAAATTTTCAGTAATCGTTTGCGGTTCTGGAATCATTTCCAGTTCTACCATACTCCCACTACCGTTTTCTGAAAAAATCCATTTTTATTAAAACTGTGGCGAGTCTAAAACAATATCACTATTGATCTTCCGGATGGTAGAAAGTCAACCCTCGTCATAGCCCGGGTCAACCCACAAACAGCCATTACAGAAACGTGCCTTGAGTTATCCAGAGTCTGGTTTTAAGCATAAGCTGGACAACTCCCCGTACCTTAACATTGTCAAGATATGAACTATTCTATATCCAATATAGAAACAGAGGCACTGATTTAATTGGAACTTGATTCAAATCTTGCAGCTGTCTCTAGTGCATCTCAACTAAATGGAGAGAGGCCGATCAGCATTACTCAACTTAGGAGTGCTTCCAATTATGAGTAACCTGAAAAAAAAGCAAGTTCTCTTAATCATTACTATTAACTGAATACCATATGAAAGGTTAACCTAGCACTACATGAAGGGTTTGGAAGCATCACATGAACCAAAAGTGGAGTCTTTTGGGTGCTAAGTTAACAAACAAAGAATCGTTCCTAGAATCAATTAGGTTTTCAAATTTTTCACATCATCATATGAAAGAAAATCTAGGGTTTAGAGAGTACAACCTTTGTAGCTCCCTATGCTAGAATCCTCGGCTACTTGGGGCTTGAAAAAGCTTTGCTTGAACTCCTCGAGGTCACCGATGATCCACCTGGAGTCCGCTTTGTCTAAGCTTGCAACTTTATCCGATCAAGTTGTAAGTCTACGCTAGCGCCCCGGCAGTCTACAGACGCCAAAATGCGGAACAAAAACTTTTAACTTGGCGCTATCGTATACTTTAACCCGGATCTGCCATTATTGCTAAACTAACAGACTGTAAAGAGTGTAGAATGGTTATACCGAACGATCCGAGTCCTTCGTTCTTCAACCATCATCCCACGCTCCGTTGCGGCTGCTCCGATCTCGTCGCCGATCTCCTCGTCGAGGTGGCACCACATGATCGGTTCTTTAAACGGGCTCCCGCCTCTGACTCGAGGCAACTCGATCGTCAAGTTTGCTAAAAGAGACGACCAAGATTGATGTAGAGAATGAGTAGATGACTTTGTCTCACTTCGTCCAAATCCGTGGACGATCGGTTAATGAAGTTGCCGTGGAAATCAGGTGATGGAATGAAATGGACTGTGAAATTCCATACACCGATAAAACCTATCATAATCTTTTCTCTCTAAAATGAAACCAACAAGTGAGAGTGAGGAGAGAGAAAGGGCAAGCCACTTATAAAGAAGGAGGAAGGTGAGTGTAGGAGGAGGGAGGTGACCATAAACCAAAAGCTTCTCACTTAAATATCTTAAGCAATCCAAAACACATTAATGAAAACAATGACACATATAAACCTAGTCATCATCTCTTTAATGTATCCAATAAGAACACTACACCAAATAGCCTAGTCACCTCATCTAGAATATTCTAGAACACTGACTCACCTCATCTGTAGAAAAGATAAATCCGTCTTTAACAGAATGTTAAAAGACGGCTGATAGAAAACTGGAAACTAGAAACTGGCAACTTCCAAAAGTGATCCTAAAACAACTTTCAGGATAACCCCGAAACTGTATAAATATACCCGCATTGTATTACGACCGAATGCAAATGCAACTGAGACAAAGATATTATACCTACTCAATATAATACTCGGATCCGGCTTAAACCAAAGCCGACCAGTATCATCTGTCCGAAAACTGACACGTGCGTAAACGCACGTGCATTTTCCGAACCCTGCCATAAAACCATACGGCCTCTACAACGTTTCGCCCGAACTTGGGAAACTGTCTGTGGGGGACTCTAATGACTCGTCAGTACCCTGGCAGTGGGTTTAACCACAAACCGTCAGCGGCACTAGCTATGCATAACGGCTGTCCATGGACTGACCTCAAGGGTGGCCGAGGAGCGAACTCAAGGGAGACCGATGAGCGAACTCCTCCGAAAACCCTACTGAGCCTAACAGTGACAATGTATATACAGTCCGGTCCGTTCGTCAATGAGTATCGCATATCCGCCTAGGGGGCTAGTAACGTCAGACCCCCAGAAGCAGTATAAGTCGTGTCGGAGTGAAGCCCAATTACACCCTGAGATACTACTGGAGTACCTACCAGTAAATCTCCTGCCACGGCCGTGGGCTTTGTGTAATGGCTCTCCTAGACACAGCACGACCTCGCCCCCAATACCGGGAGAGACGAATCCCCTGCCGATCCGCTCACGTGCCTCCATATGGCTCGGGACTGTACCCAAAAGCTACCTGTTTGCACGACTCCTTTGAGCCGTGGTAGGGTAGAAATCAAAGCACAGTGGGAACTCACACGAGACAAATGACGATCTCAGGTCGATGAACTAACCTGTACACATGTCACCAGGGAACTGCTATCTGACGATAGATATAATACTAACTAGCAGATTCCCGGCGAGTCCTGTCCGGTGTACTCATAACCCAATGAGCACCTGTATACATCTTAGGTGATCCAACTGACACCAGTGGCTTGTGAGACCGGCCACCGCCCCTCGTCGGGGTCTCGACTGTACACACTAGTCTACTCCGAAGTATCGATGCCCTGTCTCGAAACTCCCACGACTAGGGACCACAATTAAGGATATGCATATAAACTACCCAACTCTCACGTATATGATCGCCATCATACTGTTGGTAGTAAAGCAAGATCCTAAGGGCTCTATCAAAGTGTAACATGCAATCAGTCACCTGAACATGTACACGACTGATAAAGGCAAACCAGATAGCATACTATCATCTCGAGTAAGATTGTCCTACCGGGATAGGTCCTCCTCAATCATTGCAATCACGTACCTGCGATCCAATAATTGACTATGAGGGCACTATCACCAACAATCTCCCACTTGCACTCAAGGCTAATATTGCGATGTCGACTACTCACAGCCCGTGTGAAACCGAACATCCAACTCCTCTACTAATCAGTTTCACAAAGCCCGTTTGTAAAACTATTGTGTTCGAGAAATAGCCTCAGTGAGTGGATCCGCCTAGAAGTATCTTTCTATATCTCTCTTAATCTCAAGTTCGCGGAAAAAGCCATCTCCCGAATTGAGTAGTACCTGTCTTAGAATATGTCTGGATATCTGATGGGACCTTAGTTCATAAATGAACTCCATATCCAAACTTCTTAGACTGTATCGATCACTGAACCTAATCAGTATCGGGCACCATGCCACCCACAGTATCCCTTGGACCATCTGTCCATAATACTGTCCCTCATCAGAGGAAAAAACTAAAACTCTGACAATCACTCTGTCATCCATGTCACCTTTGAAGCCTGGAATGATAACCGTCTCCCGAAAGAGGCTGCCGTCATCAAATCCGTAGAACATGTACCAATGTTCTAAAACTGCTTCCTTATGTTTCTCCAGGATTGGATTAATACAAACTTATTGCATCTAGTGCAAAACCAACATTTGGTGTGGTACTTGACATCTCATGATTGACTCAATTGCCTAAGCAAGTGATTTGCCAATCATGCACATCCCTCTCCTCTTTAGTCTGTACGACACCTTTAGAGAGGGTGACTCCATCACCTGCAGGTACACCACCATGCTAGGAGTCAACTATTCCAAAAACCATTAGAATATCTGTCAAAGTACCCACATTGGGAAACTACCCAAGTCCAGATCTAAAACCATAGATCTAGAAACCAGAATGTCAAATATTATATCCATATCCTGTCTGGAGAAACAACTGTGTGACGACCACAGTACAACCGATCGTAGTATAGGAATTTTACTTCCTACTCTGTGTATGTCATCCAGATACCATGACATCACACCCTACTACCTCCTTAACTGATCCATCCCCTATTCTGATTGAAGTCAAACCCATGACTGTCACATCAAAATTAGATGATCTATCTCCGCTATAACTGCTCAAGTCTATAAATAGATGTAAGCATCTTGCCCACTATGCTTCCGATGCTCCCACTGACTACGACAACCCTCCTACCGGGTCTCATAACCTGGAACAACAGTAGTGTCAAGTCTGGGTAGATAAGAACCTCCCTGTCACCGTCCTTGAGCCTACCGAAGTACCTCTCGGGTGTCTGAGGTTACCTACCATATCTGCGGAGTGGCTATTGGAATGTCAAACCTGATTGAATGTATAGGTCCTATTAAATTTTCCGTAATCGTTCGCGGTTCTGGAATCACTTCCAGTTCTACCATACTCCCACTACTGTTTTCTGAAAAAGATCCATTTTTACTAAAACTGTGGCGAGTCAAGAACAATATCACTATTGATCTTCGAAATGGTAGAATATCAACCCTCGTCATAGCCAGGGTCAACCCACAAACAGCCATTACAGAGACGTGCCCCGAGTTATCCAGTGTCTGGTTTTAATCATAAGCTGGACAACTCCCCGTACCTTAGTTTCTTTTAAGGTACGAACTATTCTATATCCAATACAGAAACTTTGGCACTTATTTAATTGGAACCATATTCAATCCATGCATCTGTCTCCAGTGCATATCAACTTAATGGAAAGAGGCTAATCAGCATTACTCATCTTAGGAATCCATCCAATTATGAGTAACCTGAAAGAGAAAACTCGTTTCTCAAAACCATCACTATCATCTGAATACCAATCACAAGAATCTACATCTTCGATCTCTTTGAAGAATCCCGATACTTGTGATACCTGGTTCTCTACTTTATTCTTATACCCACAACTTCTCAAAACTTAGACCTTGTATTTCTACGAAACACTCGTCTAAATACTAGAGAAGTTATAAGTAAACAGAACATAGTACGAGGACCTACCCCTTTGTCCTGAAGGACACTTGGACAACATACAATACTCTGTATAAGTCCGCTGAGTTGAACAACTCTAAACCTGTGCGTTGTAG
This sequence comes from Agapanthus africanus, assembly GCA_030015575.1. Lineage (NCBI taxonomy): Eukaryota > Viridiplantae > Streptophyta > Magnoliopsida > Asparagales > Amaryllidaceae > Agapanthus > Agapanthus africanus. The sequence continues at coordinate 282,487,579 of JASDDO010000022.1, forward strand.
GTGGAAAACTGTACCCTGGCGATTTCCTCAAATATCACCAATTACAACGAATTCCGATATAATGAGGATGATCACCTAATTCCCAATATCTTACTCCCACTCATCATCTGTAAAACCATACAGATATGAGAATGAAACCCGGTAAATACATACCCTTGGAGTAAGTGTCTAATCGGAAAAACAGTTTTTCTTTAACGATGCACTGAAACATGAAAATGTTTCGTAGGGGTATCCTGGTATTCATAGCAATGCCTCTTCCATAATCCCATTCATGACTTCAACCGTATATTTTATTGCCATCTCTCCAAATCCCCTTTATTTGTCTTTAGTCGTTACCTTCTGTACACCATCGTTAGGCTAACTGGTTTTCTTCCTTCCCTACCGTTCGGCACCAGCCTATGGTTTGGAAGAAGACTATCCAGTAAGCATAATAGGTGTACCCTCCTAAACCAAGGAGTACTCACAATTGAGAGAAGGTGACGATAAAAGACAACTGAATAATACCTTATTCTTTTAAAGGTGAAATAGGAGCGGCGATGAAGTACACGGTTTTGGTCGTGAATGATATCAGTCGCAATTTACTTTGCCCTCTTTCTAATCCCTTTATTTTGTCTTTACATATTACCTTCTGCACACCCTACTTAGGCTAATTGGTTTTCTTCATTCCCTACCTTTCGGCACCAGCCTATGGTTTGGAATAAGACTATCCAATAAGCGTAATAGGTGTACTCTCCTAAACCAAGGAGCTCTCGCAACCTGAGAGAAGGTGATAATAAAAGACAACTGAATAAACCAATTCTATTTCTCCTGAACCTGGATCCATCCCCGAAGAAGTCCCTTCGAGTTCGTATATAACCATACGATGGATCTATCCAATGGAAGTGGATATCCGTAGTAATACGGGTGTTCTGAGAAATTCAAAGGGTAAAAGAAGGAGTGGCAAAGACTTATGCAACATAGACAATCCAAAAGCCAGTATTTTAAGAAGGTTCGGTCAACCTGGTCACTGAGTCATAGTCTAGGGTCGGTCAAAGGTCGCTGCCATAGAGAGAGAGAGAAAAGAAACACTCTGCGTGCACTCTAACCTAGATCAGAATGGTCATTATTTTATCTAATCCGGAAAACTCCCACAGTCCTGTCAAATTCTCCTCCAAACCTAAAGAAGAATCAATCGGGATCACCCGAAGAGTAAACCAACTCATCAGTGGGAATCGGGATCCAACTCTCATCGCATGATAACGTGATGGAATGCATCCACGTTACTCATACTCCAGAAGGTATGCGCATACTTGGCAAGTTTCAGTTTCTTTAGAAACTCCCGATATAGTTTTTGCCCCATGCTCTTATAACCTTGGCGTTAGGTCAAAATGTCATAAGTCACATGCCAAGTTCTACCCATCACTATCTTGTTAATTTGAACCCACCCGCACATGCCCTTGGCGTTAGGTCAAAATGGCAGAACGGCTGTCCCAAACTAACTCATCTATCTATGCAACAATTGAATACCCAGCAGCTACCAAACACTATGCCTTGGCGTTAGGTCAAAATACATAGCTTGAATACTACTGAATATCCAAAAGAAGTGACGGAGGGCTACGGCTGGTTTTTGGCGAAAAACCTTTAGCGTAGTGAACTTGATATCGCTGAAGGAACCTGATAGCTTTTTAAAATATAGTGGCGAAAACCTTTTGCTAAAGAGGTCACTCCCGGTAAAGGGATCTCGGCTCTTTCCTCGTGGAATGAGGTGCAGGATATTCCACTGAATACCGCTATGCATAACAAAAGGAAACGTCTTTGCAATAACACTTTTTAAATTGTTCCAACAACTGTATACAGGTTTGTTTAACCTTGCGTTGATCAGAATCAACACAATCCCATCAATAATCACACCAGAAAAGAACGAAAATAAAATGTACGTATATGCCATCCGCATTCGTCACTGGGTCCCGTCATCACTCGTTAGGTTACTTAACTAACGACAGAGCGGGGACTGGACTAGCGCGGGTGTAAAACATATACAACATCTAATAGTATATAAACCAATATACATAATCGCTCCAGGCGTGATAATATGCAACATTACAGTAAAGTAATAAGCATCACAGAACAATACAGATAATCTGGGATCCCCGAGTTTCACAGAGCCGCTGCTGAAACTCGACGTTCCCCTGTCGTGTGGATAGCCAGTGCAATGAAACCTAGACCCCTACGGGTGCGGCAAGTTACCCGCCAAGACCTGAAGCGAGGCAGCCCCCTACAGCACAGCGAATGGACCACCCAGCACTCCACGGAATCCGGTAAGCTTGGGCACCCCTCCTTGGGTCAACCTGTACCCCCTACGAGTGCGGCGAATAGTCTGCCAATTCTGAAGTGGGACCCCTCTGCCTCTCAAAGCCATGAGCTGCGGACCCGTTGCCCCCAGAACCCGGCTATCCGTGCACTCCGTCTCGGGGCAAAACCTAGTACAGTAATGAAAAATAGTACAATAGGTACATCGACCGCAACCTGGTCGTGCCCCAAAAGAATATTATACAACAGGCAGTGACGGCTGTCCACAAGTTGGACGCTCGCCCCGCAATGTCAAATGTACAAATAAACTCAAACTGTACTATCATTGCACACTGCTATCCACCATGACAAATCCGCAACAATACAGCACAACACAGAACATCAACGCGAATGCCACGTTCGCAAACCCGTCTAAAAGAACTATAGCAATCGGACGCAGTTTACCGATCAAATGACATTCCCGGTCGGAGATATAAAGTAAGCACTGTAACCTAACGTGTTTAAATTTCGATCGACCAAAGACCAAATATTAAAAAGTGGGCCCCACAGCTTACTGGTGAACAGTAACAAAATCTGGGCCAAAACTTTATATACCAAAAACCCCAAAATCCAAATTAGAACCCACTGGGAAAAATTGGGGGCACGTGCTCCTCACATGGCCGCGGAAGGGCGGCCAAACCATGGGTTTGGCCGCGCTTCCGCGGCAACTTGGAAGAGTCACGAGTCCAAATTTTGTCGAGGGTCTTAAAATTGCCTGCTCGGATTTTTAAGACATCCAGAAATCAATTTTGACACTGTTCAAAATCAACAGAAACTGTCGGCATAGGATTTTGTAGTTTTCGATTTCCGGTCGGATCGATGTTTTAAACGCGTTAGCACAAGTTAGCATAGCAAAATGGTTAGGCTCTGATACCACTGTAAGTCTACGCTAGCGCCCCGGCAGTCTACAGACGCCAAAATGCGGAACAAAAACTTTTAACTTGGCGCTATCGTATACTTTAACCCGGATCTGCCATTATTGCTAAACTAACAGACTGTAAAGAGTGTAGAATGGTTATACCGAACGATCCGAGTCCTTCGTTCTTCAACCATCATCCCACGCTCCGTTGCGGCTGCTCCGATCTCGTCGCCGATCTCCTCGTCGAGGTGGCACCACATGATCGGTTCTTTAAACGGGCTCCCGCCTCTGACTCGAGGCAACTCGATCGTCAAGTTTGCTAAAAGAGACGACCAAGATTGATGTAGAGAATGAGTAGATGACTTTGTCTCACTTCGTCCAAATCCGTGGACGATCGGTTAATGAAGTTGCCGTGGAAATCAGGTGATGGAATGAAATGGACTGTGAAATTCCATACACCGATAAAACCTATCATAATCTTTTCTCTCTAAAATGAAACCAACAAGTGAGAGTGAGGAGAGAGAAAGGGCAAGCCACTTATAAAGAAGGAGGAAGGTGAGTGTAGGAGGAGGGAGGTGACCATAAACCAAAAGCTTCTCACTTAAATATCTTAAGCAATCCAAAACACATTAATGAAAACAATGACACATATAAACCTAGTCATCATCTCTTTAATGTATCCAATAAGAACACTACACCAAATAGCCTAGTCACCTCATCTAGAATATTCTAGAACACTGACTCACCTCATCTGTAGAAAAGATAAATCCGTCTTTAACAGAATGTTAAAAGACGGCTGATAGAAAACTGGAAACTGGAAACTGGCAACTTCCAAAAGTGATCCTAAAACAACTTTCAGGATAACCCCGAAACTGTATAAATATACCCGCATTGTATTACGACCGAATGCAAATGCAACTGAGACAAAGATATTATACCTACTCAATATAATACTCGGATCCGGCTTAAACCAAAGCCGACCAGTATCATCTGTCCGAAAACTGACACGTGCGTAAACGCACGTGCATTTTCCGAACCCTGCCATAAAACCATACGGCCTCTACAACGTTTCGCCCGAACTTGGGAAACTGTCTGTGGGGGACTCTAATGACTCGTCAGTACCCTGGCAGTGGGTTTAACCACAAACCGTCAGCGGCACTAGCTATGCATAACGGCTGCCCATGGACTGACCTCAAGGGTGGCCGAGGAGCGAACTCAAGGGAGACCGATGAGCGAACTCCTCCGAAAACCCTACTGAGCCTAACAGTGACAATGTATATACAGTCCGGTCCGTTCGTCAATGAGTATCGCATATCCGCCTAGGGGGCTAGTAACGTCAGACCCCCAGAAGCAGTATAAGTCGTGTCGGAGTGAAGCCCAATTACACCCTGAGATACTACTGGAGTACCTACCAGTAAATCTCCTGCCACGGCCGTGGGCTTTGTGTAATGGCTCTCCTAGACACAGCACGACCTCGCCCCCAATACCGGGAGAGACGAATCCCCTGCCGATCCGCTCACGTGCCTCCATATGGCTCGGGACTGTACCCAAAAGCTACCTGTTTGCACGACTCCTTTGAGCCGTGGTAGGGTAGAAATCAAAGCACAGTGGGAACTCACACGAGACAAATGACGACCTCAGGTCGATGAACTAACCTGTACACATGTCACCAGGGAACTGCTATCTGACGATAGATATAATACTAACTAGCAGATTCCCGGCGAGTCCTGTCCGGTGTACTCATAACCCAATGAGCACCTGTATACATCTTAGGTGATCCAACTGACACCAGTGGCTTGTGAGACCGGCCACCGCCCCTCGTCGGGGTCTCGACTGTACACACTAGTCTACTCCGGAGTATCGATGCCCTGTCTCGAAACTCCCACGACTAGGGACCACAATTAAGGATATGCATATAAACTACCCAACTCTCACGTATATGATCGCCATCATACTGTTGGTAGTAAAGCAAGATCCTAAGGGCTCTATCAAAGTGTAACATGCAATCAGTCACCTGAACATGTACACGACTGATAAAGGCAAACCAGATAGCATACTATCATCTCGAGTAAGATTGTCCTACCGGGATAGGTCCTCCTCAATCATTGCAATCACGTACCTGCGATCCAATAATTGACTATGAGGGCACTATCACCAACACAAGTGAACGAAATCAAGCTAACACTCCAAACAAGTGGGCTAGACTTGTGTAGAATGGTGTTGTGGTTCTATTTCTCACTTCAAAATCCAATCTTGATGAGTATATTGCTCACTACAAAGAACTAGAGAGCAAAATGAGAGAGGAAGAAGAAGATGATGGCAATATCTTTTTCAAGAGTGAAAAGGATAACTCTTGTGTTAGAAAAATGAAAATATATCAATATATATTTTCTTGTTCTCATCTCAAACCATGGTTTAAACAATGAATATATTATTAAACATGAGTTAAAACACAAAAAGAAAGTTTACCCAAGGTTAAAAGGTGGGTGAGAATGGTTAGGTCAAAAGAAGAGTGTAGAAACAATTCAATCATAACCATTTCCTTTTTCCTTTTTGTTTTAAATCAAATGTAATAAAATTCATATTTAAAACCATGGTGTGAGTCTTATATTGCCACCATTTCCTTGTATAAGCAACCATTATAGAATGATGTATGTATGCATGTGTGCATGCACATCCATATGTGCATGAAACAATAAGGAATGCATACATGCATCCAAACATCCATAGAAACAAGAAAGGATTTCTACTGAGAATCTAATGGTTAAATGATAAATCAACACTTGATTTATCAATCCGGCCATATCACATACGACCCTAACCAAAAGCAAGCCGCCCGATCAATATACGGTATCATATACGCGTATTTTAATCGGGTACATGCGCATATCGCATACGCGCACCACAACGTTTCGCCTGGACTAGGAAACTCCATTGTGGGACTCTGAGACTCGTCAATACGCCGGCAGTGGGTGATGATCATATCAAGCACCCCCAAGCTGCAAGCGGTCAGCTAAACGTAACGGCCATCTGGGTATTGAGCGATCAGAAGAGAACAAGCAAACCTGCTACAACTCCTGTCGAGCCAACCGGCAATACTTCCCGTACAGTCCGGTCTCCTCGTATGATATGTCGCATATCAAGTCTAGGGGTGGTAAACGTCAGACCCCAATAACCGATAAATCGTGCCGATGTGAGGCTCATAATGGGTCAAGAAACTACTGGTAACACTTACCAGCAAATCTCTGATCCGCCCTGGCCAGGGACTTCACTGTTACGGCCAATCAAGCACAGCGCAACATCAACCCCAATACCGGGAGAGACGAAACCCCTCCTATCGCTCATTGCCTCCATGTGACTCCGTACTGTACCCAAAAACCACCGTTTTGCACGCCCTCATGGACATGGTAATGTGGAAATCAAAGCACAGTGGGAATCACACAAGACTCTATGACGATCTCACGTCTACAGACTAACCTGCATAAGTGTCACCTGAGAACTGCCATCTGACGTGAGGTATAATACCAACTGGGAGTTCTCGGCGTGTCCGTCCAGTGTACCCAGTCTCCACTGAGCACCCGTATACCATCTCTGATGTCAAACACCAATGGATATGGGATCATCCATCGCCGATCTCATGGGTCGAGAAGCATATACGCTAGTCTAAACTGCTATATCGATGCCCCGTCTCGATATACCTACGACTAGGGACCTTGATGGATGTACTTATGGACTACCATGTCCCTACTAGTATGATCTGCATCATAGTCCAAGCAGTCAAGTACACATCCTATGGGCTTTACCAACATGTAACTATAAGACAGTTTAAAGAGACTAGTATACATGTTAAGATAAAGAGCAACCAGATAGCATACTATCATATCGAGCAAGAAAGTCATCTCTATATATGTCCAAGCATCCAATATAATATACATCATCTGTACAATACTGGCCTCTAGGGCATACATACAACTAACAATCTCCCACTTGCACTAGGGCCAGCTACTGTAGTATCGCATACCGAGCATCCCGAAGAGTCTCTCAAACTGTATCTGGAGAATGGCCTTCGTGAGTGGATCCGCTGTGTTATTCTTCGTGTCAACCCTCCTGACCTCGATTTCCCGACGATCAACTATCTCCCGGATCAGGTGATACCGCCTCAGAATATGCCAAGATCGCTGATGGGACCTGGGTTCCTTAGCTAAAGCCACCGCTCCATTGTTATCGCAATACAAAGGTATTGGATGCTCAATGGATGGAACTACTCCAAGTTCAGTAATGAACTTCTTGATCCAGACAACCTATTTGGCAGCATCGTTGGCAGCGATGTATTCAGCCTCCATCGTCGAGTCTGCCACGGTTTCCTGCTTGGAACTCTTCCAGCTAACCGCCCCAACGTAAAGGGTAAAGACAAATCCCGACTGCGACTTAGAGTCGTCCTTATCACTCTGGAAGCTCGAATCGGTAAAGGACTCCACTTGGAGTTCTCCGTTACCATACACCAAGAGCATCTCTTTAGTCCTTCGCAAGTACTTGAGAATGCTCTTCACAGCTGTCCAGTGACTCTCTCCAGGATCAGCTTGATACCTACTCACTACACTTAGTGAGTATGCTACATCGGGTCTGGTACATAGCATCGCGTACATGATAGAGCCTACAGCCGAAGCATAGGGTATCCCTTGCATGCGAGCTCTCTCCAAATCAGTCTTGGGAGACATCTCTTTGGAGAGAGTGAGATCGTGGGCAAATTCTCACGCTTGGATTCTTCCATACTAAACCTTTTTAGTATGGTGTCAATGTATCTGGATTGGGACAATCCCAATATCCGTTTGGATCTATCTCTATAGATCCTAATTTCCAATATGCAGGAGGCATCACCAAGATCTTTCATTGAGAATCTTTGTGATAAGAAGAGCTTGACCGATTGCAGCATAGGAATATCATTTCCTATCAAGAGTATGTCATCCACGTACAATACGAGGAAGACAACCTTACTCTCTGCAACCTTCTTGTAGATACAAGGTTCATCTGGGTTTTTGACGAAATCAAACTCTTTGATAACGACGTCAAAGCAGATGTTCCAACTCCGCGATACTTGCTTTAATCCATAAATGGATTTAAGCAGCTTGCACACCTTTCCGCTGCTCCCACTATCTACGAAGCCCTCTAGCTGAGTCATGTACACGCACTCTTCTAAATCACCGTTTAGAAAGGCGGTCTTAACATCCATTTGCCAGATTTCGTAATCATGATATGCAGCGATGGCAAGCATGATCCGGATGGATTTAAGCATAGCCACTGGAGAAAAAGTTTCGTCATAGTACACACCTGGTCTTTGACGAAAAACCCTTTGCAACAAGTCTAGCTTTGAAAGTCTCCACTTTCCCATCTACACCAAGTTTTTTCTTGAAGATCCACTTGCTCCCAATGGGTTTTACCCCTTCAGGAGCAACTTCCAAAGTCCATACTTTGTTGGTGTACATGGATTCCATCTCGGACCGCATAGCATCCATCCATTTCACTGAGTCCCCACTCGTGATGGCCTGCTTGAAGCTAGTTGGGTCATCATCCTCCATGATGCAATCCTCGCTCCCACCATCCATGAGAAAACCGTAGTATCTCTCAGGTTGGCGAGGAACCCTACTAGATCGGCGGAGTGGCTGGGGTTCATTGGGAACTACGGAATCCTCTGGTTCCACCAGATCTTCTATTGAAGCTTTTGTAGCTGGAACCTCTTCCAGTTCTACCTCATGACCACTAATCTCTTTTTCAAGAAATTCCTTTTCTAAAAAGGTGGCATGCCGAGAAACAAACACACTTTGTTCCTCAGGGTGGCAGAAGATATACCCTTGTGAATTCTTGGGATATCCTATAAATTTGCTTAGAACAGACCGTGCCACGAGTTTGTCCGGATTTTGTCGTTTGACATAGGCTGGACAACCCCATATCTTAACATAGTTAAGACATGGTCTCTTCCCTTTCCATATCTCAACATAGTTAAGACATGGTCTCTTCCCTTTCCATATCTCATATGGAGTGGTAGGCACAGATTTGGTGAGGACCATATTCAATAGATGTATGGCTGTTTCAAGCGCATACCCCAAGAAGGAAATAGGCAACTCAGCTGTGCTCATCATGGAGTGCACCATATCTAATAGGGTGCGGTTCCTCCGTTCTGATACACCGTTGTGCTGTGGTGTATATGGAGGAGTCAGCTGAGAGAGAATCCCATTCTCTTTTAGGAAGTCCAGGAATTCACTGCTCAAGTATTCACCTCCTCGATCAGATCGAAGGATTTTAATACTTTTTCCGGTTTGGTTCTCGACTTCTTGTTTATATTCTCTAAATTTCTCAAAAGCTTCAGACTTATGTCTTATTAAGAACACATGTCCGTATCTTGAGAGATCGTCAGTGAATGTAATGAAGTACGAAGAACCATCCCTGGCATGTGTAGACATGGGACCGCATACATCACTATGTATCAGTCCCAAGAGTTCGGTAACTCTTTCTCCATGTCCCGTAAATGGAGTTTTGGTCATCTTGCCTTTGAGACATGACATGGTCTCTACCTGGAAAGAGAGAGAAGAAAACACTTTAGCGTATGCTCTTGTAAGATCAGATTGGTTATTATCTTATCTAATCAGGATGGCTCCCACTGGTTTTTATCAAATCTTCCTTCAAACCCTAAAAAGAAAGACTAGCCGGGATTAATTACATCTTACAACTTCGTCGATCTTTCAGCCAGGCCAGTGTCGGTACTTTGAGGGAGGTTCCCCATGCTTTCGCTCGGACCTAATTAAAGTAAACCTCGTTTTCCCCAAGGCGTAACCCCGTTGACACCTTTCTAGACACCTACTTGATCGGCTAATTGTCCTGTGTAAAACTCTCCCAGGAGTAACAATTACTCGCAGTGGGTATCGGGATCCAACTATCCTATAGAAGGTATGCAATCTCATTGTAAATTTCAACACTTGAAATTCCCGATAATGTTTTGCCCCTAACGTGCTATGACCTTGACGAAAGCCAACAAACCACAGCCCGCTAATCAAGTTCAACCCGTACATTTCTTGACTGAATTAAACCCACCTGCACGACCCTTGACGAAAGCCAACAAAGTCGTACGACTACCCTAATCCAGTCGCATCATATGCAGCAGATAAGCAGCATATAGCTACCGCACACTACACCTTGATGAAAGCCAACAACTGAAAGGTTAACCTAGCACCTCATGAATGGTTTGGAAGCATCACATGAACCAAAAGTGGAGTCTTTAGGGTGCTAAGTTAACGAACAAAGAATCATTCCTAGAATCAATTAGGGTTTCAAATTTTTCACATCATCATATGAAAGAAAATCTAGGGTTTAGAGAGTACAACCTTTGTAGCTCCCTACGCTAGACTCCTCGGCTACTTGGGGATTGAAAAAGCTCGGGTTGAACTCCTCGAGGTCACCGATGATCCACCCGGAGTCCGCTTTGTCCAAGCTTGCAATTTTATCCGATCAAGTGAACGAAATCAAGCAACACTCCAAACAAGTAGGCTAGACTTGTGTAGAATGGTGTTGTGGTTTTCTTTCTCACTTCAAAATCCAATCTTGATGAGTATATTGCTCACTACAAAGAACTAGAGTGCAAAATGAGAGAGGAAGAAGAAGATGATGGCAATATCTTTTTCAAGAGTGAAAAGGATAACTCATGTGTTAGAAAAATGAAAATATATCAATATATATTTTCTTGTTCTCATCTCAAACCATGGTTTAAACAATGAATATATTATTAAACTTGAGTTAAAACACAAAAGGAAAGTTTACCCAAGGTTAAAAGGTGGGAGAGAATGGTTAGGTCAAAAGAAGAGTGTAGAAACAATTCTATCATAACCATTTCCTTTTTCCTTTTTGTTTTAAATCAAATGTAATAAAATTCATATTTAAAACCATGGTGTGAGTCTTATATTGCCACCATTTCCTTGTATAAGCAACCATGATAGAATGATGTATGTATGCATGTGTGCAAGCACATCCATATGTGCATGAAACAATAAGGAATGCATACATGCATCCATACATCCATAGAAACAAAAAAGGAATTCTAGTGAGAATCTAATGGTTAAATGATAAATCAACACTTGATTTATCAATCCGGCCATATCACATACGACCCTAACCAAAAGCAAGCCGCCCGATCAATATACGGTATCCTATACGCGTATTTTAATCGGGTCCATGCGCATATCGCATACGCGCACCACAACGTTTCGCCTGGACTCGGAAACTCCATTGTGGGACTCTGAGACTCGTCAATACGCCGGCAGTGGGTGATGATCATATCAAGCACCCCCAAGCTGCAAGCGGTCAGCTAAACGTAATGGCCACCCGGGTATTGAGCGATCAGAAGAGAACAAGCGAACCTGCTACAACTCCCGTCGAGCCAACCGGCAACACTTCCCGTACAGTCCGGTCTCCTCGTCTGATATGTCGCATATCAAGTCTAGGGGTGGTAAACGTCAGACCCCAATAACCGATAAATCGTGCCGATGTGAGTCTTATAATGGGTCGAGAAACTACTGGTAACACTTACCAGCAAATCTCTGATCATCCCTGGCCAGGGACTTCCCTGTTACGGCCAATCGAGCACAGCGCAACATCAACCCCCAATACCGGGAGAGACGAAACCCCTCCTATCGCTCATTGCCTCCATATGACTCGGGACTTTACCCAAAAACCACCGTTTTGCACGCCCTCATGGACATGGTAAGGTGGAAATCAAAGCACAGTAGGAATCACACAAGACTCTATGACGATCTTGGGTCTACAGACTAACCTGCACAAGTGTCACCTGGGAACTGCCATCTGACGTGAGGTATAATACCAACTGGGAGTTCTCGGCGAGTCCGTCCAGTGTACCCAGTCTCCACTGAGCACCCGTATACCATCTCTGATGTCAAACACCAATGGATATGGGATCATCCATCGCCCATCTCATGGGTCGAGAAGCGTATACACTAGTCTACAATGGTATATCGATGCCCCGTCTCGATATACCTACGACTAGGGACCTTGAAGGATGTACTTATGGACTACCATGTCCCCACTAGTATGATCTGCATCATAGTCCAGGCAGTCAAGTACACATCCTAAGGGCTTTACCAACATGTGACTATAAGACAGTTTAAAGAGACTAGTATACATTTTAAGATAAAGAGCAACCAGATAGCATACTATCATATCGAGCAAGAAAGTCATCTCTATATATGTCCAAGCATCCAATATAATATACATCATCTGTACAATACTGGCCTCTAGGGCTTACATACAACTAACACCATACACAAGTATCTACATTTTCGATCACCTTGAAGAATCCTGATACTTGCAATGCCTGGTTCTCTACTTTATTTTTATATCTATAATTTCTCAAAACTTAGACCTTGCATTTCTACGAAACACATGTCTAAGAACTAGAGAAGTCACAAGTAAACATAATATAGTATGAGTACCAAACCGTCTTTCCTCGTGGACACTGGACAAAATATAATTCTTTGTATAAGTCCCCTGAGTCTAATAACTCATTCCCTGTGTGTCGTAGTTTGAAAACTGTACTATGGTTATGAAGAATTACACCGCTGTTTAATGCTCCTTACCTAACCATCAATTGATATAGGTAAATGTCATCGACATAATTTCAAAAAGTTATATCTCACTTTATTAAAATAAACGTATATATATCAATTTGAAATCGGTGCATAACAACGGATATTCAAAACATAATATTTGCCGTCCGACAAACAGCCCAGGCGATTTCCTCAAATATCACCAATTACAACGAATTCCGATATAATGAGGATGATCACCTAATTCCCAATAACTTACTCCCACTCATCATCTATAAAACCATACAGATGTGAGAATCATACCTGGTAAATACTTACCCTGGAGCAAGGGCTAATTGGGAAATCAGTTTTCTTTTAACAGTACACAGTGAAACTGAAACATTGAAATATTTCGTAGGGGTCTCCGGATATTCCTAGTAATGCCTGTTCCATTATCCATATTCACAACTGTAACCGTATATTTCTTTACCATCTCTCCAAATCCCTTCATCTGTCTTTAGTCATTACCTTCTCTACACCCTCTTAGGCTAAATGGTTTTCTTCCTTCTCTACCTTTCGGCACCAGCCTATGGTTTGGAAGAAGACTATCCAATAAGCATAATGGGTGTATTGTCCTAATTCTAGGAGCACTTGGAACCCGAGAGAAGGTAAAGATAAAAGACACCTGAACAAACCTTATTCCTATTTCTCCTGAACCAGAATCCATCCCCGAACTGGAACAAGTTCCTTCGAGTTCGTATATAACCATACGATAGAGTATCCAAATAACTGTGGATCTTCGTAGTGATACGGAGTGTTCTGAAGAAATACAAAGGTGAAGTAGGAGTGGTAATGAAATGCTTGGTTTGGTTGTGAATAGTAGTCGCAATTTACTTTTCCCTCTTTCTAACCCCTCTATTTGTCTTAATTTATTACCTTCTGTACACCATCATTAGGCTAATTGGTTTTCTTCATTTCCCACCGTTCGTCATCTGCCTATAGTTTGGAAGAAGACTATCCAATAAGCGTAATAGGTGTACTTTCCTAATCTAAGGAGCACTCGCAACCTGAGAGAAGGTAAAAAGAAAAGACAACTGAATAGTCCTATTCGTTTTCTCCAGAACCGGAAACTATCCTCGAATCTGGAACAAGTTCCTTCGAGTTCGTATATAACCATACGATGGTTTTATCCAATGGAAGTGGACGTTCATAGTAATACGGGGTGTCCTGGAGAAAAGGGTAAAAGTAGGAGTGGCAATGAGGTATGCAACTCAGACAATCCAAAAGCCAGTGTTTTAAGAAGGTTCGGTCAACTTGGTCACTAAGTCATAGTCAAGGGTCGGGTCATGGTCGCTGCCAAAGAGAGAGAGAGAAAAGAAACACTCAGCGTGCACTCAAACCTAAATCAAAATGGTTATCACTTTATCTAATCAGGAAACCTCCCACTGTAAGCTCAAATTCTCCTCCAAACCTGAAAGAAGAATTAGTCGGGAACAACCGTGGAGTAAACCAACTCATCAGTGGGAATCGGGATCCAACTATCATCGCTTGATAACATGATGGAATCCACTCACGTTATAACACTCCAGAAGGTATGCGCATATCTGGCAAGTTTCAGTTTCTTTAGAAACTCCCGATGTGATTTTTACCCCATGCTCTTATAACCTTGACGAAGGTCAACAAATCAAAAGTCACATGTCAAGTTCTTTCCATCGTTGTCCAGGTTAATTTGAACCCACCTGTACAAGCCCTTGACGAAGGCCAACAAGGCTATATGACTGTCCCAAACCAACGCATCTATCTATGCAGCAGAAAAGTAACAAATGCTACCATACACTATGCCTTGACGAAGGCTAACAAACATAGCATGAATACTAAGTGCTACCCGTCTGAAATGACAGAGGGCTATGAATGGTTTTTGGCAAAAAACCTTTAATGTAATGAACTTGATATCGTTGAAGGAACTGGATAGCTTTTATAAAAATATAGTGGCGAAAACCTTTGCTAAAGAGGTCACTCCCGGTGAAGGGATCTCGGCTCTTTCCCCGTAGAATGAGGTGCAGGATATTCCAACTGAATACCACGTTGCAAAGCAAAAGTAATCGACTATAGTGAAGTTATTTCTCTGCCGCAAACTTCTATCTAAGGGGTCACTCCCGGTGAAGGGATCTCGGCCCTTGCCTCGTCGACTGAGGTGCTGGATATTCATAACCGAATACCACTGTGCAAAACAAAAGAGAACGTCCTTGTAATAACAGTTTTTTGAAAAATGTTCCAACAACATCAAAACAGGTTTGTTTAGCTTGCATTGATCCGAATCAATGCAGTCACATCAATTGATCACACCACAAAAGAACGAAAATACGATGTACGTATATGCCATCCGCATTCGCCACTGGGTCCCGTCATCACCCGTTAGGTTACTTAACTAACGACAGAGCGGGGAATGGACTAGAGCGGGAGTAAAACATATACAACATATACTAGTATATATATCAATATATAATAATCGCTCAAGGCGTGATAAAATGCAACATCACAGAAATGTAATAAGCATCACAGAACAATACAGATAATTTGGGATCCCCGGGTTTCGTAGAGCCGCTACTGAAACCCGACGTTCCCCTGGTCATGTGGATAGCCTGTGCAATGAAATCCTAGACCCCTACGGGTGCGGCAAGTTACCCTCCAAAACCTGAAGAGAGGCATCCCCCTTCAACAAAGTGAATGGACCACCCAGCACTTCACGGAATCTGGTAACTTGAGTAACCCTCCTTAGGTCAACTTGTACCCCCTACGAGTGCGGCGAATAGCCCGCCAATTCTAGAGTGAAGCCCCCTCCGTCTCAACACCATGAGATGCTGGCTCGTTGCCCTCTAGAACCCGGCTATCCGTGCACCCCACCGCGGCTTAATCCTAGTACAGAAAATAAAAATATATATACAATGGGTATATGGACCTCAGCCCGGTCGTGCCCCAAAATAATAGTATACAAACTAGCAGTGACGGCAGTCCACATGTCGGACGCTCGCCTCACAATATCAAATGTACAAATACAACCAAACTGTATTAACATTGCATCCAGGCTATCCACCACGACAAATCCGCAACATCACAGCACAACACAGAACATCAATGTGAATGTCACGTTCGTAAATCAGTCTAAAAGGGCTATAGCAATTAGACATGATTTACCGATCAAATGACATTTACGGTCGCAGATATAATGTAAATACTGTGAACTAACATGTTTAAAATTTTCGATCGACAAAAACTCCCGAAGTTGGCCCTAAGCACAATACCCAGCACCCAAATAAATCTGGGCCCAAAATAAAATTACCAGAAACCCCTTTTCCAAGTAAGATACCAACTGAAGAAATTTCGTGCACTGTGGCTACAGTACGGCCACGGATCCGCGGCCAAAACGTGGATACGGCCGCGGATCGGCCGCGCTACAGTGAAATCAGCCCACCAAATTTTCTCAGTTCTTTTAAAAAAACCCTGGACGAATTTCTGCAATACAGCAGATAATTTTTCGAGCATAAAAAAAATTCGACAGAAAGTTCATGACTTGGAATCGCGGTTTCGGAATTTTCGTTTGATCGATGTTCTAAACATGTTAGAGCAAGCTAGTAAAGGTTAGTGGTGTGGCTCTGATACCATGTAAGTATACGGTAGCGCCCCGGCCGTCTGTCCGAGACCAAAATGCGGAAACAAAAACTTTTTCTTAACTTGAAACCGGCGCTATCGTATGTTTAAATCCTAGATCGAACCATTAACCTATAAACTAGCTATCTAGAGAAGGATAGATAGCTATACCGAGCGATCTGTGTCCTTCGGTCTTCAACAACCATCCCAAGCTCCTCGCGGCATCTCCGGTCTCGATCTCCTCGTCGGAAAAGGCACCACATCGAGATGTCTTTTTACGGGCTCCCACTTCGTCCGAAGCAACTCGGGCACAAAGTGTGCTAGCCGATGTGTCCAAGGTGATGTAGAGAATATTTGTGATTACTTTGTCTCTTGGATCCATGGATTTGGATGGAGATTAGAGGTGTTTCCATTAACGGAGATTTGAGCTAGAGAAGAAAGAGGAAGAAGAAGGAGTTTCCTCTTTCTATTCTTTTGTGATGCTATGAAAAATGTGAGAGAGAGTGAAAACAATAATACGAGAGCTCACCCCTAAGGCAGCCCCACTCTCTCTCTTCTAATCATATCAATACAAATCAAGATCATAAATTGACATTTACACACTAAAAGAGACCATGAGTCAAATATATGTCTATGTCACATTAAAAGCATCTCATGATGAATTCTAGCTCACAATTTCCATTTACAAACATTAATCCAAATGTTTGCAACAATAAAAAGATACGGCAGCATCTAAAGTAAACTCGTGACGGATCATAAGGATACCCCTTGTAGGGTTACTAGGCACGCTCACAAGGTTCTACGAGGCATCAACCATGCCCAATTAAAATTTTTGCCATGCCGAACAACCCGAATACGGATCTTTAGACTAAGGTTTAGGCGAAAACTTCCATGTTAACAACTTTAACACTAAGTGAGAGGGATTACAACCTTTGTAGATCCGGTCCTTCACTTCATAAGCTCCGTGTTATGGTCCCTTCGCTGCGATCATCGGGTTCCGGACTCTCGAGAGGTTCCACGATGAGAAAGATGCAGTCTTGCTTCCGATCTTCGATACAAAGATGATCTACCTTGAAGTTTCATTAACACAAGCTAACACTTACTAAAATTGAGTGAACACTCTCATCTAAAGGGCAAGGGAAGATGAGGATGATGAAGTAGGATTTCTTCTCTCTTTATTTATCTTTTTCTCACATTTATTCATCACTTGGAAAAAAGCTAGTAAGCTTTTTCCATGAAGAAAGAAGAAAGAAGAAGATGATGAATGATTAGAATCCTTTTGTGATGAATAATGCAAAGAAGATAATGAGGAATAATGCAACCATGGTTGACTAAACCTTTGTAGAGCATTAACCAAGGCTAGGGTTTGGGTTAGGTTAAGAATGAGTCACTTGAAAATATCTTTTCCAAAACAAAAAAGAAAACCTTCTAGAATCTACTAGAAGTCATTAACCCAAATCAAACCCTAATCTTGATTAATCTTTACTAAACATGTTGCATTAGTTATCATATCATGTTACAATATTATATATCACATATATAATATTTATTGTAACCAAATAAAATAATACAATTAACATATATCGCATATATATCAATTTATTACCCGAGTGAGAAAAAGAATCTTTTAGTGAGCTAATATTAGTTAATATAATTTAATATATCATATATATATTATTATACATTAAATTATCGAATCAACACTTGATCCGACAATCCGGCTATAACGCATATAACCGACTAATATTTATCCGTACCGATTCATCGAAACAACACTTGATCCGATGACCCGGCTGATATCAAATATCGCGAGAATAGAATACGGTATCTCATAACGTATTATCCTCGGTCCCGCACATATCACATATGTGCCCCTACTCCGTTTCGCCTGAGCCAAGAAACCTTTGTGTAGGACTCTAAAGAATCGTCAATATGCCGGCAGTAGGTGATGATCATATCAAACACCCACAAGCTGCAAGCGGTCAGCTAAACGTAACAGCCACACAGGTATTGAGTACTCAGAAGATCAACAAGCAAGCCTGTAACTTCTCCTTTGAATCCAAACAGTAACACTCCTGTACAGTCCGGTCTCGTCGTCTGATATGTCGCATATCTCGCCTAGGGGTGGTAAACGTCAGACACCAGTAGCTCGATAAGTCGTGTCGATATGAGGTCTATAACAGTTCGAAAAACTCCTGATAACACTTACCAGTACATCTCAGCAACCCTGGCCAGGGATTTTCGGTTATAGCCAAACGAACACAGCACAACATCAACTCCCTATACCGGGAGAGACGAATCCCCTCCTATCGCTCATTGCCTCCATGTGATTCGGGACTGTACCCAAAAGCCACCTTTTTGTACGCCCTCTTAGACGTGGTATGATGGAAATCAAAGCGTAGTGGGAATCACACAAGACTCTATGACGATCTCGGGTCAACAGACTACTCTGTACCAGTGTCACCGGAGAACTGCCATCTGACTTGAGGTATATTACCATCTGGGAGTTCTCGGCGAGTCCGTCCAGTGTACCCAGTCTCCACTGAGCACCCGTACACCGTCCTTGATGTCAAACACCGATGGATATGGGATCATCCATCGCCCATCATATGGGTCAAGATGCGTATACGCTAGTCTACTCATGTGTATCGATGCCCTGTCTCGATACACCCTCAACTAGGAACAGTTATAGGATGTACTCATCGACTACCGTGGCCCCACTAGTATGATCTCATCATAGTCCCAGTAGTCGAGTACACATCCTAAGGGCTTTATCAATATGTAACATAGAGACAATCAGAGTACATGTTAAAATAAAGTACAACCAGATAGCATACTATCATGTCGAGCAAGAAAGTCCTCCCTATATATGTCCTAGCATCCTCTACAATATACATCGTATGTATAGTAATGGCCTCTAGGGCATACATATAACTAACAATCTCCCACTTGCACTAGGGCCATCTGTTATGGTATCGCATACCAAACAATTAGCTCTGGTTGAAGTATCTCATACTCAACCATCCCATAAAAGTCTCTACTGGGAAAAAGGCCTTTGTGAGTGGATCCACGTTGTTGTCCTCTGTATCTACTCTCCTAACCTCGATCTCCCTGGAGATCAACCATTTCCATGATCAGGTGATACTGGCTAAGAATTATATCTGGATTTCTGATGGGACGGGGGGTTCCTTGGCAAAAGCCACAACCCCATTGTCACACAATGGTAGGAACGAAGTTCATCTCATGAACTTATATTTATCCAGACTGCCTCTTTGGTAGCATTCTTGGTAACGATGTATCTTGCCTTTAATCGTCTAGTATGTCACGGTATCTAGCTTGGAACTCTTCCAACATACCGTCCCTCCACTGAGGGTATAGACAATGCCTGCAACTGACATTCAGTCGTCCTTATCACCCTGGAACCTTTCCAGTGATTCTCCCCACGATCGATTTATACCATCTCACTACAACTAGTGAGTATCCTAACATCCAATTAGAACTATCTCATAGATCCAAAACACAGGATTTAGGAGGTATCACTTTGATCCTATATGGAGAATCATTGTGATAAGTGGAGATTGACCAAGCGTAGCATAGGATACTCCTTCCCTATCAAGAGTATGTCATCCACGTACTCTATGAGGATCACCACCATACTCTCTACTACCTTTTTATATATACAAGGTTCATCTACCATTTTGATGAAGTCAAACTCTTTGACTACCACATCAAAACAGATGTTCCAACTCCACGATGCCTGCTTTATCCTATAAAGCATCTTGCTCACGTTTCCGCTGCTCCCACTGTCTACGAAGCCCTCTGGCTGTGTACTTATAGACACTCTCTTCTAAAACATCATTCAGAAAAATAGTCATGACACCCAACCACCAGATATCGTAGTCATGGTATGTAGCAATGGCAAGTAGGATCTGGATGGACTTAAGCATAGATCCTTAGAAAAAGGTTTCAACATAATCCATACCTGGTCAATGATACAAACCTTTAACAAGTCTAGCTTTGAAAGTCTCAACTTTTCCATGTACACCAAGTAATCTTCTCAAGATATACTTGCTCCTGATGGGGATTTAACCCTTCAGATAAAGCAACCAAAGTCCATACTTTGTCGGTGTATAAGGATTCCATCTCAGATCGCTAAGCATCCAGCCATTCTTACAGAGTCCCACTCCTGATGGCCAGCTCGAAACAAGTTGGGTTATCATCTCATGATGAAATCCTCGCTCCCACTGTCATAGAGAAACCGGAGTATCTCTCAGGTGGGTGAGGAACCCTACTAGATCGGCGGAGAGGCTGAGGTTCGTTGGAAACTATTGAATCCTTTGGTTCTACCAAATTATCAGCTGTAGTTTATATAACTGGAACATTTCCAGTTCTACATAACAGACCTTGCCTCGAGCTTGTCCGGATTTTGCTTTTAGACATAGGCCGGACAACCCCAAATCTTAACAAACTTAAGATATGGGCTCTTCCCTTTCCATATCACATATGAAGTGGTAGGCAACTGATTTGATTTGAACCCTATTCAATAGGTATGCAGTTTCTCAAGTGCATAACTCCCAAAAGGAAATAGGAAACTCAGTAGTACTCATCATAGAGCACACCATATCAAATAGGGTGCTATTGCTCCGCCCCGATACACCGACGTGCTGCGGTGTATACGAAGGAGTAATGCTGAGAGAGAATCTCATTCTCCTTTAGAATAATCCAGGAATTCCGTGCTCAAGTATTCTCCTCCTTGATCACATCAAAAGACATAATACTTTTACCCATATTTTTGGTTCTCTACTTCTAACTCATATTCTGTGAATATCTCAAAAGGTTCGAACTTGTGTTTCAACAGGAACATATGTCTGAATCTTGAGAGATCATCAGAGAATGTAATGAAGTACAAAGAACCGGTCTTGGCATGTGTAGACATGGGACTTTCATACACCAGCATGTATCAATCCCAAGAGTTCTCTAACTCTTTCTCTGTTTCCAATAAACAGATCTGTGGTCATTTTATCTTTGTGACATGACTGGAAAGTTTCACAAGATGTAAATTCAAACAAATTTAAATATGCATCTAAATGTAACTTTGCTAGTCAGGTCGCATTGATATGACCTAGTGTACAATGCCTCAAGAAGTATCCGTTCATTTCTGAACTCTTCCTCTCGTGTGTGTTCTGTATACTAAGAACTGTAGTTTGATTAAGAACGTCAATGCTTTTAGATAACGTGCCTGAACCGATCAACTCTTGATATAGGAAATGTTCAAAACATTATCCAACAATACAAAATTATATCCTTTCTTTACTAATAAAGAGACTGATATGATGTTGTATATCAGGTTCGGTATCTAATAACATTCGTTCAGAATCAATGTATTCTGGTAATACTGGGTGATAGTGACCAACAGACTTGGCTGCAACACTTGCACCGTTTTCTGTCTCATGAAACTTATCACCCGTTCTCAGTTCTCTACCTTTTTGTAGCCCATGTAACAGATTACATATGCAGGATCCTGATCCGGTATCACATACCCAGGACGTAAAGGATACTGAGAAACAGTTCTGTATAATGAACACACTAGAAGAAGATGCATCAGCATGCACTTTCTTCGTTTGGGCGGCACGGGAATTCTGGTAATCCCCAATTTCCTACTCTGTCTTATAACAATTATAAGTTGGAGCGGGACCAACGTTCCCCAGCTCAGTATAACAAGCGGGTTCGGTCAATATATCCTTATTATTATCTTGATTAAGGCATGATATGGACGCTACCTAGAGAGAGAGAGAAGAAAACACTCAGCGTGCGCTTTTACAAGATTAGATTGGTTATCTAATATATCTAATCAGGTTGTCTCCTACTGTTTTAATCAAATCTTCCTTCAAACCCTAAAAGGAAAGACTAGCCGGGATTAATTACACGCTACAAGTTCGCCAATCTTTCAGCCAGGCCAGTGTCGGTACTTTGAGGGAGGTGCCCCGTGCTTTCGCACGAACCTAATTAAAGTAAACCTCGTTTTCCCAGAGGTGTAACCCCGTTAACACCTTTCTAGACACCTACTTGATCGGCTAATTGTAATGTGTAAAACTCTCCCAGGAGTAACTCTTACTCGCAGCGGGTATCGGGATCCAACTATCTCATAGAAGGTATGCAATCTCATTGCAAATTTCAACACTTGAAATTCCCAATAATATTTTGCCCCAAGCGATCTATGACCTTGACTGAGTCAACAAACTATAGACCGCAAGTAAAGTTCAACCCGTCATTTCCCGATTGAATTAAACCCACCCGCACGACCCTTGACTGAGTCAACAAGGCCGCACGACTACCCTAATCCAATCGCATCATATGCTTTGCAGATAAGCACTAATCAGCTACCGCACACTACGCCTTGACTGAGTCAACAAACGCAGCACGAATACTAACTATTACTTATCTGAAATGACGGAGGGCTACGACGGGTTTTTCAGAAAACCCTTTGCGTAATGAACTTGATATCGTTGTAGAATCGAGTGATTTTAAATGGAGTGTTTTTGAGGCTTTTCTAATTTTGCTAAAGGGGTCACTCCCGGTGAAGGGATCGTCGGCCCTTTCCTCATCGAATAAGGTGCAGGATATTTCAAAAATATCACTATGCAAAGCAAGAACTATAGAAGCAATCAAAAGACAAACCGAATGTGTAGCATCTGCCAGTTGTTTCTAAAGGGGTCACTCCCGGTGAAGGGATCTCGGCCCTTTCCTTATCGAATAAGGTGTTGGATGTTCTACAAGGAACACCGCTATGCAAAGCAAGAACTAGAGCTACCAGTTTTTATAAACAAGTTTCTACAACATCTTAGGTTTCTTTTATTTCATTAATCTCATTAATGAAGTCCCATTTTATTATGCTTCACTAGCATCTCATTTGAAACGAAATCTGCAATATAACATATATCTCATATATATAATATAAACATTCGTCACAGGCAGTAATATGATCTCATCACAGAACATTGCAGCAGAAGAAACATATATGAAATATTGGATATACTAGGACGTCCGTGTTTTCAATACGAGCCTGTATAAAACACGGATTCCACGGTCGCGATGAATAGCCAAACCCACATCCCTAGACCCCTATGAGAGCGGCAAGTAACACTACCAATTCTAGGGTTAGGGGACTCGGTCTCGACTCCTCGAGATGGTCTCCCACTGGACCCTCGAACCCGATTACTTGTGCTCCCTGCCTTGGGTCTACCTAATGCGAAAAAGTAAATAATATACAACGGTGACATCATCCGCAACCTGGAAGTGTCCCAATAAAAGAATATTACATACAAATGAATTTTACATGAATGAAAAAGAAAAACTCTCATCTCACATAAAACCCCCGGCTATTCAGAACGCGACGATCCAATACAACATATCACAGCAACACATAATATCTCATATCATCAACGTAAGCAAGTATGCATATCCCGATTGTCGTTGATGTATAGCAACGAAGCCGGCGATACACCACATACTACGCTTACGGTCACAGAAAAGAAAGTGTAAAACTACAACAGTTGGAATCCGCAATCTCTTTAGACATCGCATGCCTAACCAAATGAATTCTTTAGACATCGCATGCCTAACAATTATAAACCCCGTATTTTAGTCTCATTATCGAAAACTCTTTTCAATATCAAGTCGGGAAATTCAACAAGATTCCTGACGTCCTGATCGAATGCTCTTCGCAAATTTTAGTAGACGGCCGCACCCCCAGATGCCGTTGACGAAGTGCACTAAGGCGCAACACCGCTGCCGCGAGCACCCGAACGGATGCTTTCGGCGATGGGGTTCTCCTACAGTCACTTGGTCGGGGCTATGGGGCGTGGCTGTCTATTAAGTTTACCCGGCGAGTATCCGTATACGCTACGTGATTGTGACGTACTTTTGATCACATCAAAATTCCGTGGCAACCGATCATTTGAGACTAAACTGCTATGTTTATAATATTCAAATTAGTTATCTCATAACTACCTGTGGATTCCAAATATTGTATCACATTCCAGATAAATAGACAAAGTTAAACTTTCCGATCGAATAATCAAACACCCAAGATTTCCCCAATATATCTCAACACTTGAAATCAGTTTAAAAACATCTATCACATGCCACAGTACCAATGGTCCAACCGTAGAAGGGTCAAGCCAACGCCTCACATGTGGCACGCCGTACTACCACAAACCCTAAGGTTCAGAAGCAGTTCAAGACGGTCACATAATCGAGTTAAGGTTTGTTGTCTTCTAGAGGGTCCATCGCGTTACTTGCACGACTTAGAACGTTCATAAACTCGAGAAAAATCCAACTTTTGAAAAAATTTCCGACAGGGGAAAAAGTGAGTTATTGATATCCGTTCGAACTTTTTAACAGATTCTAAAAATTATCCAGACAAAACTAAACGAAGTTAAATTATTCGATCGAATCATCGAGTCCCAAATACAACCCTTGAAAACTCAACACTTGAGTGGAATTAAAATATTCCCAGAAAAAATTGCAAAGAAAAGACCTAAGAATTAATACAAGAAATTCCAGGGACTAACTCGAAATTTTGGCCGCGGAACCGCCTCCAAACCCATGGTTTCGCCGCGGTTCCGCGGTCAAATTATCGAATTAGAAGTCCGTACTTCACAGTAATTCTTAGTTTTTCCTGCTTATTTTTATGAGAATTTTTAATTCAGAAAAAACCACATTTTTGAAAAATGTACAGAGAAAGGGTTTTATCGGGTTTTCCGGGTTCGATCGGACTTTAAACTTCATCTAGACTTCGCCTAAAGCTCTAGCTTGGCTCTGATACCACTGTAGGGTTGCTAGACACGCTCACAAGGTTCTACAAGGCATCAACCATACCCGATTAAAATTTTAGCCGTGCCGAACAACCCGAATACGGATCTTTAGACTAGGGTTTAGGCGAAAACTTGCATGTTAACAACTTTAACACTAAGTGAGAGGGATTACAACCTTTGTAGATCCGGTCCTTCACTTCATAAGCTCCGTGTTATGGTCCCTTCGCTGCGATCATCGGGTTCCGGACTCTCGAGAGGTTCCACGAAGAGAAAGATGCAGTCTTGTTTCCAATCTAGGATACAAAGATGATCTAACTTGAAGTTTCAATAACACAAGCTAACACTCACTAAAATTGAGTGAACACTCTCATCTAAAGGGCAAGGGAAGATGAGGATGATGAAGTAGAATTTCTTCCCTCTTTATTTATCTTTTTCTCACATTTATTCATCACTTGGAAAAAAGCTAGTAAGCTTTTTCCATGAAGAAAGAAGAAGGAAGAAGATGAAGAATGATTAGAATCCTTTTGCGATGAATAATGCAAAGAAGATAATGATGAATAATGCAACCATGGTTGACTAAACCTTTATAGAGCATTAACCAAGGCTAGGGTTTGGGTTAGGTTAAGAATGAGTCACTTGAAAATATCTTTTCCAAAACAAAAAAGAAAACCTTCTAGAATCTACTAGAAGTCATTAACCCAAATAAAACCCTAATCTTGATTAATCTTTACTAAACATGTTGCATTAGTTATCATATCATGTTACAATATTATATATCACATATATAATATTTATTGTAACCAAATAAAATAATACAATTAAAATATATCGCATATATATCAATGTATTACCCGAGTGAGAAAAAAAATCTTTTAGTGAGCTAATATTAGTTAATGTAATTTAATATATAATATATATATTATTATAAATTAAATTTTCAAATCAACACATGATCCGACAATCCGGCTATAACGCATATAACCGACTAATATTTATCTATACCGATTCATCGAATCAACACTTGATCCGATGACCCGGCTAATATCAAATATCGCGAGAATAGAATACGGTATCTCATATCGTATTATCCTCGGTCCCGCACATATCACATATGTGCCCCTACTCCGTTTCGCCTGAGCCAAGAAACCTCTGTGTAGGACTCTAAAGAATCGTCAATACACCGGCAGTAGGTGATGATCATATCAAACACCCACAAGCTGCAAGCGGTCAGCTAAACGTAACAGCCACCCAGGTATTGAGCACTCATAAGATCAACAAGCAAGCATGTAACTTCTCCTGTGAATCCAAACAGTAACAATCCTGTACAGTCCGGTCTCGTCGTCTGATATGTCGCATATCTCGCCTAGGGGTGGTAAACGTCAGACCCAGTAGCTCGATAAGTCGTGTCGATATGAGGTCTATAATAGTTCGAGAAACTGCTGATAACACTTACCAGTAAATCTCAGCAACCCTGGCCAGGGATTTCCGGTTATAGCCAATCGAACACAGCACAACATCAACTCCCTATACCGGGAGAGACGAATCCCCTCCTATCGCTCATTGCCTCCATGTGATTCGGGACTGTACCCAAAATCCACCTTTTTCCACGCCCTCTTAGACGTGGTATGATGGAAATCAAAGCACATTGGGAATCACACAAGACTCTATGACGATCTCGGGTCAACAGACTACTCTGTACCAGTGTCATCGGAGATCTGCCATCTGACTTGAGGTATAATACCATCTGGGAGTTCTCGGCGAGTCCGTCCAGTGTACCCAGTCTCCACTGAGCACCCGTACACCATCCTTGATATCAAACACCGATGGATATGGGATCATCCATCGCCCATCATATGGGTCAAGATGCGTATACGCTAGTCTACTCTGGTGTATCGATGCCCTGTCTCGATACACCCTCAACTAGGAACAGTTATAGGATGTACTCATCGACTACCGTGGCCCCACTAGTATGATCTCATCATAGTCCCAGTAGTCGAGTACACATCCTAAGGGCTTTATCAACATGTAACATAGAGACAATCAGAGTACATGTTAAGATAAAGTACAACCAGATAGCATACTATCATGTCGAGCAAGAAAGACCTCCCTATATGTGTCCTAGCATCCACTACAATATACATCGTATGTACAGTAATGGCCTCTAGGGCATACATATAACTAACACCCCTTACCTGTATATACATATCTACACCCGCATTCCGACTGAATGCGAATGCGATGAGACTAAAGTAATCCAACAAATCTAATACTAGGATCCGGCTTAAACCAAAGCCCACTAGTATGATCCGCCCGATCATGATCCGTGCACTACTGCACGTATATGATCGGACCCTTCCATATATCATACGGCCTCTAAATCGTTTCGCCCGAAACTTGAGAAATTGTCTGTGGGGAACTCTAAAGACTCGTCAATACCTTGGCTGTGGATTTAACCACTAGCACGTCAGAGGTATTAGCCGTACGTAACAGGTTACCAGGTATTGACCAAAAAGGAGGTCGATGAGCGAACTCATCCTGACACCCTACTGAGCCTGTCAGTGACAATATTCGTACAGTCCAGTCCGTTCGTCTATGAGCATCGCATGGCGGGCCTAGGGGATTGGTAAAAGTCGGACCCCCAAAGCGGTACAAATTGTGTCGGAGTGTAGCCCAGAACACCCTGAGATACTACTGGAATACCTACCAGTAAATCTCCTGCCTTGGCCAAGGACTTCATGTAATAGCTCTCCTAGACACAGTGCGATCTCACCCCCAATACCGGGAGAGAAGAAACCCCTGCCGATCCGCCCACTGCCTCCATGTGGCTCGGGACCGTACCCAACTAAATCCTGTTTGCATGACTCCTTTGAGCCGTGGTAGGTTAGTAATCAAAGTACATTAGGAACTCACACGAGACAAATGACAATCTCAGGTTGATGAACTAACCTGTACACATGTCACCAGGGAACTGCTATCTGACGTCAGGTATAATACCAACTAGCATGTTCCCGGCGAGTCCTGTCCGGTGTACTCATAACCCAATGAGCACCTGTATATATCTTAGGTGAACCAACTGACACCAGTGGCTTGTGAGTCCGGCCACCGCCCCTCGTCGGGGTCTCGACTGTATACACTAGTCTACTCTGGAGTATCGATGCCCTGTCTCGAAAACTCCCACGACTAGGGACCTTTTTGAGGACGTGCTTATAGACCCCCAGCTCCCACGTATATGATCGCCATCATTTTGTTGGCCGTCAAGCAAGAATCATAAGGGCTCTATCAACGCGCTATAGTGACCAGTAAAGTCACCTAAAGCGGTACATGATGATAAAGATAAACCAGATAGCATACTATCATCTTGAGTAAGACTGTCCTACCGGTATGGGTCCTCCCTCAATCATTGCAATCACGTGCCTGTGATCCAATAATTGACTCTGAGGGCACTATATCCAACAGATGCGCCTCCTTGTCGGCTTCTCGAAGTCGAAGAAGATCCACCCGAAAGTTCCAACCTTGAGCTAAACCTCCAAGATGAGGAAACTAGATCACTTGAGGTGCTAGAGTAAGTGACATAGAATGAGAAGAGTGTGATTATGAGTAGCTTATCTCAAAAAACCCTTGATTCTCAACTCATGAGACACTAGGGTTATAGAGGAAGAAGAAGAGAGCAAGCTCAGGAGAGAAAATGTGTTTTTGATAATGATAATAAAAAATTATAATGGCTAGCTTATATATGACCATTTGTCATGGCAAGAAAATATCTCTTGAAAATATCTAGGCCAAAAATATCTCATCAAAATATCTATAGTCAACGAGTCAAGCCAAGTCAAATGGTCAACAAAGTGGCCATGACAAAAAAGATTTTCATTTATCAAAATATCAAATACTTTTCCTTTTCTCATATTTGCTTTGACCAAGTCATTGGTCAAAACCATAATGAGATGTCTCCTTCTTCACCCCTTCTCATCCGTATATACATACCCGCATCCGTGTTCCGAGAAATACGAATACAATGAGATGAAGCTAATCCAATATCAAATACTAGGATCCGGCTTAAACCAAAGACCACTAGTATTGTCCGCTCGAACACCATACGCGCACAAATACACGTATGTGATCGAACTTTGTCGTAAAACCGTACGACCTCTACTCATTTCACCCGAAGCTGGAAAACTCTCTATGTGGGACTCTAAAGACTCGACACTACGCTGGCAGTTGGTTTAACCACAGGCCGCTAGCGGTACTAGCTGTACATAACGGTCCCTAGGTAGATGTAGATAAGAAGACTGATGAGGAAACCCATCTGAACTCCTACTGAACCTGAATGTGACAATCTTCGTACAGTCCGGTCTGTTCGTTTAAGAGTATCGCATATCAGGCCTAGGGGGGCGGTAAACGTCAGACCCCTAATAGCGGTATAAGTCATGTTGGAGTGTAGCCCATTACACCCTGAGAAACTACTGGAGTACCAACCAGTAAATCTCTCCTTCCCTGGCCAGTGACTTTGCATAATGGCTCTCCAAACACAGCGCGATATCAACCCCCAATACCAGGAGAGAGGAATCCTATCTAACCGCCACTGCCTCCAAGTTCTTCGGGACTGCACCTAACTACTACTTGTTTGCACGCCTCAATAGAGCCGTGGTAGGGTAGTAATCAAAGTACAGTGGGAACACACTCGAGGTGAAGTGGCAGTATCAAGTCAGTGGACTAAGCTGTACACATGTCACCTGGTAACTGCTACCTGACGATAGGTATAGTACAAACCAGTAGTTCCCGACGAGTCCTGTCTAGTGTACTTGCAACCTAACGAGCACCTGTATACTATCTCCGGTACGACGTACTAATGGCTGTGGGAAAGACTATCTCCCCTGCTGGGATGAGAAGCGTATACACTAGTCTACTCCGGAGTATCGATGCCCCGTCTCGATAATCCTACGACTAGGGAACTGTATAAGGATGTGCTTGTAGATTACCCAGCCCCCATTAGTGTGACTGCCATCACAACGCTGGTAATCAAGCAAAGATCCTAAGTGCTCTACTAATATGTACAAGCGATATGTTAAAAGAAACACATGCACATATTGAAGTAGAAACAAACCAAGTAGCATATTACCATTTTGAGCAAGACTGTCAATACTACTGTGAATATCCCAAGCTTCCATTTAGAAATATACAATCCAGTATGATACAATAATGGCCTCTAGGGCATAAACACTAACAATCTCCCACTTGCACTAGGGCCATGCGCTGGCATCGCAGACCTATCATCTCGAATAGCCTCTCGAACTGCGTCTGAGGGATGACCTTTGTGAATGGATCTGCAGTGTTATTCTCCGTATCTACTCTCTTCACCTCGATCTCCCGGCGATCTATGATCTCACAGATCAGGTGGTACCGCCTCAAAATGTATCTGGATGTAAAGCCTTGAAAAGTCGTTTTGGTGTTTTCCTGAAAATCGGTGAAAATTCGGTATTTTTCCGAAAACCGTCCTTTTTGTTATTTTGCAGTTTAGGACTAATTATACCTAATTTGGATAGGTAATTGCTTGTTTTTAGTAGCAAATGAGTTACTTATGAAATTCTGGTCGTTTAAAAATTTTCCCTAATTTTTCAAATTTTAATATTATTTTAAGCCGGTTAGATAATACATTAAATTAGCGATAAATACAAATTTTTCTGGGCTAATTTTAATCTTTAAAATTATGTTAATTAAAATCTAGTTGTAACATAAATTTTTAGTATTTTATTTTGATTTTTAACTAATTTTTATTATAAGAAACGAAATTTATTGAATTTAAGCTTAAACTTGCAATTTTTGACTTGTAGGGGGTCTTTTTGCATAAAATTTCTTTTGTAAAACCCCTCTCTCTCTTCCCTCAGCCCTAAGCCAGCCCCACCATCATCAGGTCCAGAAAAAAAATGCCATGCTCTTTGACTTTATTCTTGTGTTGAAATGGATTTTTTTTTAAAGGATTATGAATTGTTATTTTGGGTATGGATCTTTGTGGGTTGGTAAGGGGTTGACCAAGACTTTTTCCCACACCCACACCATTCCTCTCCCTCATTTCTGGCCGAATTCCAGCAGCCCCCCCTTCATCTCTTTGCTCTTTTCATTTTCTTCAAAAAAAATTCATTAAGTTGCTTCAAAATTCCAAATTTAAAACTCACAAATTAAACCCCATTCTTCATCCATTTTTCCTTCACCTCTCTTGCTTGGAATCATGATGCTATGAGGCCATCAATTGATGCAAATTTCTTCTTGCTAGATCCATAAATTTGAGGTATAATTTCTACTCTTTTAATTTAATATGGTTAGAATTCCTTAATCTAGTTGTTTAGTGTTAAATTAGTGCTATTTTCATTCTAGTGTTGTTTAAAGTTGATGGTTGAGTTAACTAGGGTTTCTTGAAACCATTATTTAGTTAATTAAAGCTAATTAGCTATCTAGTTGTTGCTAATCTAGGTTAATGAGGTTACTTTATTTGTGTGGGCTTCAAATTAGTGTTAATTTTGTATTTTCATGTTTAGTTTTGGATTGAAATTGCTAATTATGAAAATCAAGAAAGGTTTTGTTTATGGAAATTAGGTTTTTAAGCATAATTAATGGTTTAAAATTAGTGTAATGGCTAGCTAGTGGGTTAGTTTGGATTGTTGTATTGGATTGTGTTAATTTTGTCGCTAATTGTCGATGTTTGCACCAAATTTGCAAACTTCTAGCTTACTAGGTTTTTATTATATTATTGTGGCAAATTAGTTGCGATGTCTAGATTATTTTGTTGGCTTATCCTATGACATTTAGGATGCGTGAGTGCGGATTTTTGAGTAGTCGGGTTTTAGTTTTGCCGGGCGACCAAATCGGCGATTTTTGCAGTTTTTGCGATTTTCGCGTGTGTTCCGCGCACCTTGTGCACGTTGTGCCAGCTTGTGAACGTAGATTTTCTCGTGCGGGATTTGCGTTGTTTCATGATATGTAACCTTATGTCTTGTATTGATGTAAATTCCAGGTTTGGTAGCGGAGGCTTCGGATGCGACACGAAAAGGGAAAGCGGTGATCGGACGTAGCTAGCTGAGGATTTCAGTGAGTAGATGTAACATCTACGGGGGACTATCGTTGGATGGCGCAAGTCGCCCGATAGTTTAGTAGCTTAAAAAGATTCTTAGTAATATTAGTAATTAGGGGTTTAATACTTGTATGATTATTTGCTACATTCATGCCTTATATTGACATACATATACGAACCCATTCTATAGGACACATGCACCATTGCCAGGGTTTTTATATGCAGCACGAGCACTATTCATGCTTACACACACACCCTGGTAATTGCCATGTCACCACACTAGATAACCTTTAAATTGAAACCTTTTACTATAACTGATACTTAAACTCGCACTATTGCTTTAATTCCTTAAAATGAAATCGTAGGATTGCTATTCATGTGCATATGCTTCATCATATTATTTGTTCATGCCTAATCTATTAATCACACATCGCAACTTGATTATTGATACTATGTGTGCACTTATGAGGATTTCTTGAGATTTTATGATATTTCTGGATTTCGGGGGAAAGCCGCAAAATTTCTAAACTTATTATATTTTTAAAATATGTAAATTGCGGTTTCCTAGTGATGTAAGTGTCGTCCACCATGAGTTTGCTGTGGTTTTCGAGATCCGTGTCGAGGAGTGGAGGAACCGTCACGGGTACATGGTGGGCCCGGTATGGTACCCCGGGGCAAGATGAATGTGGTGTTGACGTTGAGCCTGGCAGGGGACGGATTACCTACCGGTGACTTCATTAGGCACGGCGGATATCCAGAGGATACCGACCGGGGCCACGAGAGGATGAGATATTGAAATTGAGATGGGTCAGCCGGATGGCTGATGCCAGAGACACTATGACATGGATTTATGAGATTTGAGACAGTTTTTAGGTGTCGTTGCTGGACACAGATTGTTGTCGATTCTATGAGTATTATGCTGGCATTCTAAAAGAGTTTCAAAAATAAAAAGAGATAAAATGTTTCTTATATATACCTATTGAGACCTCAGATATTCATGTTGCATACATACACCTGCTAGTACCCTGATGTTGTATACACACCTGCTAGTGCATCCAGTCATACCTGTATTTTAGATGCTAGGATGCTTGTGTGCATGCATAAGATTGCCTTTGTAGATGTTATTTATTACTCACGAGTTGGCAACTCACCCCCGTTGTGCCACAGTCTTTTGCAGGTCCGCGTCGTCAGTACAGTAGCGGCGGGCGCACTTGTTTCTTTTGCCTCCTTTGCCTGGACTCGAGGTTTTGCTCTTAGGTGGGTTATATTACTATTTTTGTACCACCTTGTATATTCTTTGTATCTAGTGTAGTCCATCTACTGTATCTACCAATATTATTGTATATTGACCTAGAGATGAGACTGTGAGATTTGTGGACTTTTTATGCTGTATTTTGGGGTCGAGCTTACTTGAGTCGACATGCTGTTTTCTCATGCTCTTTATGATTATTTTGCATGTTGTTGTTTTATATTGCGTGGGATTTGTGACCGCCTTGTGGCGAAGAGCTAGCTCCCGCTTGGGGATGCCCTATTTTGTTGGATTCACATATATTCTTGTTGTACCCATTTTGGGGGCCAGTATTTACAAAGGAGACTCTGCCGAAATTTTCGGAAAAATTGGTATTGTTTTTAAAAAGCATTTTACATGACTTATTTGATAAACTCGCTTTCAATTGATTGGGTTTTCTTCACTCTTTTGCTTATATTGGTTTTGGTTTTCTGGGCTTTGGCTTACTTATTTTACGGACGTCTTGAGATGTTTCGTAAACTTAAGTGCCAGTCACGTTCCGTACCCTGCGGGTCGTGACACTGGACTTCTGATGGGACCTGGGATCCTTCGCTAAAGCTATATCGCCGTTGTTGTCCCAATACAGTGGTATTGGATCAACAATGGGGGGAACCACCTGATGTTCTATGAGGAACTTCTTCATCCAGACAGCTTCTTTTGCGGCATCGCAAGCAGCTATGTACCCCACTTCTATCGTCGAGTCAGTAACGGTGTCCTACTTGGAGCTCTTCCAACAGACCACCCCTCCATTGAGGGTAAAGACATAACCCGACATGGTGTTGGAGTCATTCTTGTCACTCTGGAAGCTGCAGTCAGCAAAGGCCTTGATCTGGAGGTCTTTTCCGCCATACACCAAGAACATCTCCTTAGTACTTCTCAGGTACTTGAGAATGTTCTTTACTGCTATCCAGTGCTTCTCCCCTGGGTTTGACTGATACCGACTTACAACGCTCAATTTGTATGCTACATCGGGTCTGGTACACAACATCGCATACGTTATAGAGCCTACCTGTCATGACCCGAAATAGCCTGTGACTAGCACTTGAATCATATGAAGCCTATAGGACCCCATCTAATTGAAGTAAGCCAAAAGCCCAGAAATCTAAAACCATTTTAAGGAGTAAATAAGAAACTAGTTGTTAAGAAGTAAGGAAAACATGTTTTAGAAACAAGGTTTTTAAATAAGTAAGCCGAATATGCATTTTTAAAATCTATAGTCTTTTCTGAAAATTTCGGCAGAGTTTCCTTCGTAATTACTGGCCCCGAACAGGGTACAACATGAATAATATATATGCAATGATAAAAGGCATCCCCAAGCGGGAGCTAGCTCTTCGTCAATCGAGGTCACAACCACGCAAGCAATATAATATACAACGCCAAAGGGCGAGGATCAAAACAAAAAAAGAACTCAAAATCGATATGAAAACCATAATACTACAACGCATGACTCTAAGGTCGAAATAATACATAACTGGTTTTCTAAGTCTGAAACAATATACAAATTTTGGTTGATGGAATTACTAGATACAAAAGAATAAAATAAATACAAGGGTGGTCACGATGAGAGTGAACCCACCTACCAATGCAATCATCCAGAAAGGGAGCAGTGTGCCAGAAAAGCCGCAATGAAACCTAAACGGCTAAAGCTGCTAGAACTGTAGCACAACGGGGGTGAGTTGCCAACTCGTGAATAGAAAATATCACAGCGCAGAAACCATATGTATGACACAATCCTAGGTCAATACGATCAGATAAATATATAAACCTCAAATGAATAAGTTTGAACTTTGATAAGGTGGCAATGTAACATCTACACATTTGTGTAGTGCCAAGTGCTCGTGCCAGTGCCTCAGGTAATAACATATCAACAATATGAGGTATGATCAATATCGACTATATCTTGAAGTCTAAGAAAAAGTGGATATCATCCAACTATGCGATCAATGATATCAATGTCAACTATATGTATGTGGAAATCGTCCACGTGTCACCCAATGACAATAAGCATCATGCATGAAATATCATAAATCTTATTCATGGGAGTATGAGGATATAATCAAGATGTGTCCCTAGCGACATATCAAAATCATGGAACCGGAGTGTCCAGCATCGACACTCGAAAACATAATGAAAGCTGTGCCCAGCATCGGCACGTAAATCCCCATATATCGGGCTCCGTCAATCCGGATCGGCCCATATAATCTCTCGACTCCTGTCGGTATCCTCCGGATATCCGCCGAGCCCAAATACTATCACCTGTAGGTAGTGGTCCCTCTGCCAGGCTCACCGTCTAACTCCACAGCAGATCCATTCTCACCCCGGGGTACCATACCAAGTCCACCATGTACCTGCAATCGGCCTCGTCCACTCCTCGAATCGGGATTCACATGTCACTCTCAATACTGAGAAAACACATAGCGGACGCACTGAAATATCATATCAAGGGTAACCGGGTTTTTAAAACAATTACATACCCTCTTTTGAAATATCCACGGTTCCCAAATCCAGAAATATCATGGAAACAACATATCTTAATGCGTATAATTAAAAGCATGATGTATGCGACATGTAAAAGAAATGTAAGCATATCAGTAAATCTTGCAATATGGAATAGTAATATGCACATATTGAGAGAAACCGCTCTTTTAAAATGAACCAGTTTAAAGAGTATCTTGCGGTTCCCGAATCTCCAAATGAAGCGAGAAATCATCTATGTATGGGAAAATGAGTATGTGTACAAGTATGGGTGTAAAAAAATGCAAGTACACAAGTTTGCCATGCAAGGGTCATATCCTGAATGCAACAGTACTACAGTGTAGTGGCATGGCAATTATCGATGATGAAGTGTGTGAGCCGGCAAGCAGGTGTACGTGGAACATATGCATCATCGATAATGGTGCTGGTGTCCTAACAGCATGTATTTGATATAATAATAACCATATTTAACATGCAATGCGATGCAAGCAGTAAGAATATGAAGCAAATGAATAATAACACAACAGTGCAGTATCTACATCAATGTATCTATGCCATAATGTTTTGCCATTTGAAAGAAGACGAATTCAAATAAGCTAGAATAATATATATGCAATGATAAAAATCAGTAATAGCCCGTGACTGGCACTTGAATCATATGAAGGCTATAGGACCCCATCTAATTCAAATAAGCCAAAAGCCCAGAAATCTAAAACCATTTTAAGGAGTAAATAAGAAACTAGTTTTTAAGAAGCAAGGAAAACTTGTTTTAGAAACAAGGTTTTTAAATAAGTAATCCGAATATGCATTTTTAAAATCTATAGTCTTTTTGAAAATTTCGGCAGAGTTTCCTTTGTAATTACTGGCCCCGAACGGGGTACAGCAAGAATAATATATATGCAATGATAAAAAGCATCCCCAAGCGGGGCTAGCTCTTCATCAATCGACGGTCACAACCACGCAATCAATATAATATACAACTCCAAAGGGCGAGGATCAAAACAAAAAAATAACTCAAAATCAACATGAAAACCATAATAGTACAACGCGCGACTCTAAGGTCGAAATAATACATAACTGGTTTTCTAAGTCTGAAACAATATACAAATTTTTGTTGATGGAATTACTAGATACAATAGAATAAAATAAAAACAAGGGTGGTCACGATGCGAGTGAACCCACATACCAATGCAATCACCCAGAAAGAGAACAATGTGCCAGAAAAGCCGCAATGAAACCTGTACGGCAAAACCTGCAAGAACTGTGGCACAACGGGGGTGAGTTTCCAACTCATGAATAGAAAACATCACAGAGCAGAAATCGTATGTATGACACAATCCTAGGTCAATATGATCAGATATATATATAAACCACAAATGAATAAGTCTGAAGCATGATAAGGTGGCAATGTAACATCTATACATGGGTGTAGTGCCAAGTGCTCGTTCCAGTGCCTCAGATAATAACATATCAACAATATGAGGTATGATCAATATCGACTATATCATGAAGTCTAAGAAAAAGTGGATTTCATCCAACTATGTGATCAATGTCATCAATGTCAACTATATGTATATGGAAATCGTCCACGTGTCACCCAATGACAATAAGCATCATGCATGAAATATCATAAAGCATATGCATGGGAGTATGTGTTGGAGATAGTGCCCTCATAGTCAATTATTGGATCGCAGGTACGTGATTGCAATGATTGCGGAGGACCTATCCCGGTAGGACAGTCTTACTCGAGATGATAGTATGCTATCTGGTTTGCCTTTATCAGTCGTGTACATGTTCAGGTGACTGATTGCATGTTACACTTTGATAGAGCCCTTAGGATCTTGCTTTACTACCAACAGTATGATGGCGATCATATATGTGAGAGTTGGGTAGTTTATATGCATATCTTTAATTGTGGTCCCTAGTCGTGGGAGTTTCGAGACAGGGCATCGATACTCCGGAGTAGACTAGTGTGTACAGTCGAGACCCCGACGAGGGGCGGTGGCCGGTCTCACAAGCCACTGGTGTCAGTTGGATCACCTAAGATGTATACAGGTGCTCATTGGGTTATGAGTACACCGGACAGGACTCGCCGGGAATCTGCTAGTTAGTATTATATCTATCGTCAGATAGCAGTTCCCTGGTGACATGTGTACAGGTTAGTTCATCGACCTGAGGTCGTCATTTGTCTCGTGTGAGTTCCCACTGTGCTTTGATTTCTACCCTACCACGGCTCAAAGGAGTCGTGCAAACAGGTAGTTTTTGGGTACAGTCCCAAGCCATATGGAGGCACGTGAGCGGATCGGCAGGGGATTCGTCTCTCCCGGTATTGGGGGCGAGGTCGTGCTGTGTCTAGGAGAGCCATTACACAAAGTCCATGGCCATGGCAGGAGATTTACTGGTAGGTACTCCAGTAGTATCTCAGGGTGTTATTGGGCTATACTCCGACACGACTTATACTGCTTTTGGGGGTCTGACGTTACTAGCCCCCTAGGCGGATATGCGATACTCATTGATGAACGGACCGGACTGTATATACATTGTCACTGTTAGGCTCAGTAGGGTTTTTGGATGAGTTCACTCATCGGCCTCCCTTGAGTTCGCTCATCAGCTTCCCTTGAGGTCAGTCCATGGGCAGCCGTTACGCATTGCTAGTGCCGCTGACGGTTTGTGGTTAAACCCACTGCCAGGGTACTGACGAGTCATTAGAGTCCCCCACAGACAGTTTCCCAAGTTCGGGCGAAACGTTGTAGAGGCCGTATGGTTTTATGGCAGGGTTCGGAAAATGCACGTGCGTTTACGCACGTGTCGATTTTCGGACAGATGATACTGGTCGGCTTTGGTTTAAGCCGAATCCGAGTATTATATTGAGTAGGTATAATATCTTTGTCTCAGTTGCATTTGTATTCGGTCGTAATACAAATGCGGGTATATTTATACAGTTTCGGGGTTGTCCTGAAATTCGTTTCAGGATCACTTTTGGAAGTTGCCAGTTTCCAGTTTTCTATCAGCCGTCTTTTAACATTCGGTTAAAGACGGATTTATCTTTTCTTCTGATATGAGTGAGTCATCATTCTAGAATCTTCTAGAAGTGATGATGAGGCTAGTGAGTCATTAGTACATTAATGGTATCATTAATGCAATGGTGACTAAGGATTTAGATTCAATGTTTCTATATGAGTCATGCTTTGCTTTAATGATAAAGATAAGCTTCTTTCCTTTATGGTCACCACTTGAACCCTCCTACACTCACCTCCCACCTTTGATAAATATGGCCGGCCCTCTCTCTCCTCCCTCACTTGATTCACTTGAGAAAATTATGGTTGTAAAAAGAAAAGAGTATAGTTTTGGATGCATGGAAATTTCATAGTTCATTTATTGTTCCATTTCATTTCCATCGGCAACTTCATTTACCGATCGTCCACGGACTTGGACGAAGTGAGACAAAGTCATCTACTCATTCTCTACATCATTCTTGGTCGTCTCTTTTAGCAAACTTGACTACCGAGTTGCCTCGAGTCAGAGGCGGGAGCCCGTTTAAAGAACCGATCATGTGGTGCCACCTCGACGAGGAAATCGGAGATCGACGAGATTGGAGCAGCCGCAACGGAGCGTGGGATGATGGTTGAAGAACGAAGGACTCGGATCGTTCGGTACAACTTTTCTACACTCTTTACTGTTTGTTAGTTTAGCAATAATGGCAGATCTGGGTTAAAGTATACGATAGCGCCAGTTAAAAAGTTTTTATTCCGCATTTGGCGTCTGTAGACTGCCGGGGCGCTACTGTAGACTTACAGTATGAGTATATAATAAACATGTGTCCCTCGCGACACATCAAAATCATGCAACCGGAGTGTCCAGCATCGACACTCGAAAACATCATGAAAGCTGTGCCCAGCATCGGCACGTAAATCCTCATATATCGGGCTCCGTCGGTCCGGATCGGCCCATATCATCTCTCGATTCCGGTCGGTATCCTCCGGATATCCGCCGAGCCTAAATACTATCACCGGTTGGTAGTGGTCCCTCTGCCAGGCTCACCGTCTAGCTATACAGCAGATCCGTTCTCGCCCCGGGGTACCATACCAGGTCCACCATGTACCCGCAATCGGCCTCATCCACTCCTCGAATCGGGTTTCACATGTCACTCTCAGCACCGAGAGAACACATGGTGGACGCACTGAAATATCATATCAAGGGTAACCGGGTTTTTAAAACAATTACATACCCTCTTTTGAAATATCCACGGTTCCCAAATCCAGAAATATCATGGAAACAACATATCTTAATGCGTATAATCAAAAGCATGATGTATGCGGAATGTAAAAGAAATGTAAGCATATCGGTATATCATGCAATATGGAATAATAATATGCATATATTCAGGGAAACCGCTCTTTTAAAATGAACCAGTTTAAAGAGTATCTTGCGTTTCCCGAATCTCCAAATCAAGCGAGAAATCATCTATGTATGTGCAAATGAGTATGTGTACAAGTATGGGTGTAAAAAAAATGCAAGTACACAAGTATGCCATGCAAAGGTCATATACTTAATGCAACAGTACTACAGTGTAGTGGCATGGCAATTATCGATGATGAAGTGTGTGAGCCGGCAAGCAGGTGTACGTGGAACATATGCATCATCGATAATGGTGCTGGTATCCTAACAACATGGATTTGATATAACAATAAACATATTTAACATGCAATGCGATGCAAGCAGTAAGAATATGAAGCAAATGAATAATAACACAACAGTGCAGTATCTACATCAATGTATCTATCCATAATGTTTTGCCATTTGAAAGAAGACGAATCGGGGTTTTTAGGAAAATACGGGCTACGGGGTTTTTAAGAAAAGATGCGTCTTTTGAAAATACCCATATAATCCTTTTGCATGTCTTTAAAATACTCCTGATTCGTTAGTTTTGAAATAGGTATGATATCGACTGAACATGCTTTTTCAAAATTTCACTTGATTCTACGACGATATCGAGTTCATTACGCAATAGGTTTTCAGAAAAACCTGTCGTAGCCCTCCGTCATTTCAGATAAAGACTATTTAGTATTCGTGCTGCGTTTGTTGACCTCTGTCAAGGCGTAGTATGCGGTAGCTAACTAGTAATTATCTGTAAAGCATGTGATGTGATTGGATTAGGGTAGTCGTACGACCTTGTTGACCTCTGTCAAGGTTCGTGCGAGTGGGTTTGATTCAATCAAGAAATGACGGGTTGAACTTGACTAGTGCACTATGGTTTGTTGACCTCTGTCAAGGTCATGGCACACTAGGGGCAAAATATTATCGAGAATTTCAAGTGTTGAAATTTGCAATGAGATTGCATACCTTCTATGAGATAGTTGGATCCCGATACCCACTGCGAGTAAGAGTTACTCCTGGGAGAATTTTACACAGGACAATTAGTCGATCAAGTAGGTGTCT
This sequence comes from Agapanthus africanus, assembly GCA_030015575.1. Lineage (NCBI taxonomy): Eukaryota > Viridiplantae > Streptophyta > Magnoliopsida > Asparagales > Amaryllidaceae > Agapanthus > Agapanthus africanus. Next base: position 282,529,082 of record JASDDO010000022.1, read on the forward strand.
AGAAAAGTGTTCACGGGGTTACGCCTCTGGGAAAACGAGATTTACTTTAATTAGGTCCGTGCGAAAGCACGGGGAACCTCCCTCAAAGTACCGACACTGATCTGGCTGAAAGATTGACGAAATTGTAGGGTGTAATTAATCCCGGCTAATCTTACCTTTTAGGGTTTGAAGGTAGATTTGATAAAAACAGTGGGAGACATCCTGATTAGATAAGATAATAACCAATCTAATCTTGCAAGAGCATACGCTAAAGTATTTTCTTCTCTCTCTCTCCAGGTAGCGACCATGTCAGGCCATAATCAAGATAATAATATTGATGTATTGACTGAACCTGCTTATTATACTGAGCAGGGGAACGTTGGACCCGTTCTTTCTTATAAGAGTTATAAGACTGAACAGGAAACAGGAGAATATCTAGATTCTCACGCCGCCCAAAAGAACATGCATGTTGATGCATCTTCTTCAGGTGTGTTAGTTATTGAGAACTGTTTCTCAGTTCACCCTACGTCCTGGGTATTGAATACCGGATCAGGATCCCACATATGTAAATTGTTACATGGGCTACGTAAAGGTAGAGAACTGGGAGAAAGGTGATCATTCCGTTCAAGTAGGGAACGGTGCAAGTATTGCAGCCAAAGCAGTTGGCGAATATCACCTTGTATTGCCAAGTCGTAATACACTGATTCTAAATGAGTGCTATTATATACCGAACATGATGTGCAACATTATATCAGTTTCTTTATTAAGTAAAGAAGGATATAATTTTGTAGTAAAGGATAATGTTATGAACATATTCCAAGATCAAAAGTTGATTGCATCAGGCTCGTTATATAATGGCATATTCATTCTAAATCAGAATACAGTCCTCAATATACAAAACACACACAAGAGGAAAAGTTCAGAAATGAACGAGTCCTACTTGTGGCATTGTAGACTTGGTCATATCAATACGACACGACTGGCTAAGTTATATAAGGATGGTTATTTGAATTCATTCGAATTATCATCTTATGATACTTTCCATTCATGTCTCAAAGAAAAAATGATCAAAACTCCGTTTAGTGGACACGGAGAAAGAGTTACGGAACTCTTAGGACTAATACATAGTGATGTATGCGGTCCCATGTCTACGCATGCCAGGAACAGTTCTTCCTACTTCATTACATTCACTGACGATCTCTCTAGATTCGGACATGTGTTTCTGATGAAACACAAGTCTGAAGCTTTTGAGAAATTCAGAGAATATAAGCACGAAGTAGAAAAACAAACGGGCAAAAGTATTAAGATCCTTCGATCTGATCGAGGAGGAGAATACTTAAGCAATGAGTTCCTAGAATATCTAAAAGAGAATGGGATTCTCTCTCAGCTTACTCCTCCTTATACACCACAACACAACGGTGTATCGGAGCGGAGGAATCACACCCTTTTAGATATGGTGCGCTCTATGATGAGTACAGCTGAGTTACCTATTTCCTTCTGGGGGTATGCGCTTGAGACAGCAGCATACCTATTGAATCAAGTTCCAACTAAATCTGTACCTACCACACCATATGAGATATGGAGTAGGAAGAGACCATGTCTTAAACGAGTTAAGATATGGGGTTGTCTGGCCTATGTCAAAAGGCAAAATCCAGACAAACTCGAGGCACGGTCAGTTCTATGTAAGTTTGTGGGATATCCTAAACATTCAAATGGATATTTTTTCTACCACAGTGAACAACAAAAGGTGTTTATTGCTCAACATGCCACCTTTTTAGAAAAGGAATTTCTTGAAAAAGAGATTAGTGGCTCTGAGGTAGAACTGGAAGAAGTTCCAGCAACACAAACTGTAACTGAAGATTTAGTGGAACCAGAGGATTCGGTAGTACCCGACGAACCCCAGCCTCTCCGCCGATCTAGTAGGGTTTCTCGTCCACCTGAGAGATACTACGGTTTTCTCATTGATGGTGGAAGCGAGGATTGCATCATGGAAGATGACGACCCGACTAATTTCGAGCAGGCCATCACGAGTAATGACTCTGTAAAATGGCTGGATGCAATGCGATCTGAGATGGAATCCATGTACACCAATAAAGTATGGATTTTGGAAAATGCTCCTGAAGGGGTAAAACCCATTGGGAGCAAGTGGATTTTTAAAAAGAAATTTGGTGTAGATGGAAAAGTTGAGACTTTCAAAGCTAGACTTGTAGCAAAGGGATTTCGTCAACGACCAGGTATGGATTATGACGAAACCTTTTCTCCAGTGGCTTTGCTTAAGTCCATCCGGATCTTACTTGCTATTGCTGCATACCATGACTACGAAATCTGGCAAATGGATGTTAAGACCGCCTTTCTAAATGGTAATTTAGAAGAGTGCGTGTACATGACTCAGCCAGAGGGTTTCGTAGATAGTGGGAGCAGCGGAAAGGTGTGCAAGCTGCTTAAATCAATTTATGGGTTAAAGCAAGCATCGCGGAGTTGGAACATCTGTTTTGATGTAGTAGTCAAAGAGTTTGACTTCATCAAAAACATAGATGAACCTTGTATCTATAAGATGGTAGCAGAGAGTAAGGTTGTCTTCCTCGTACTGTACGTAGATGACATACTCTTGATAGGAAATGATATTCCTATGCTGCAATCAGTCAAGCTCTTCTTATCACAAAGATTCTCAATGAAAGATCTAGGTGATGCTTCCTGCATATTGGGGATTAGGATCTATAGAGATAGATCCAAAAGGATACTGGGATTATCCCAATCCAGGTACATTGACACCATACTAAAGCGGTTTAGTATGGAAGAATCCAAGCGTGGGAACCAACCCATGATCTCTGGACTCACTCTCTCCAAAGAGATGTCTCCCAAGACTGATTTGGAGAGAGCTCGCATGCAAGGGATACCCTATGCTTCGGCAGTAGGCTCTATCATGTATGCGATTCTATGTACTAGACCTGATGTAGCATACTCACTAAGTGTGGTGAGTCGGTATCAAGCAGATCCTGGAGAGAGTCACTGGACAGCTGTGAAGAACATTCTCAAGTACTTGCGAAGGACTAGAGACATGTTCTTGGTGTATGGTAATGGAGAACTCCGGGTGGAGTCCTTTACCGATTCCAGCTTCCAAAGTAATAAGGACTACTCTAAGTCGCACTCGGGATTTGTCTTTACTCTCAATGGAGGGGCGGTATGTTGGAAAAGTTCCAAACAGGATACCGTTGCAGACTCGACGATGGAGGCTGAATTCATCGCTGCCAACGATGCTGCCAAAGAGGCTGTCTGGATGAAGAAGTTCATCACTGAACTTGGTGTGGTTCCATCCATTGTACATCCAATACCTCTGTATTGCGATAACAATGGAGCTGTAGCTTTAGCCAAGGAACCCAGATCCCATCAGAAATCCAGACATATTCTGAGGCGGTATCACCTGATCAGGGAGATAGTTGATCGCCGGGAGATCGAGGTCAGGAGAGTAGATACGAAGGACAACACCGCGGATCCACTCACGAAGGCCATTCCCCAGATACAGTTTGAGAGATTATTCGTGATGCTAGGTATGAGATACTACAGCAGCTGGCCTTATTGCAAGTGGGAGATTGTTAGTTATGTATATGCCCTAGAGGCCATTGTTGTACATTTGATGTATATTATGATGGATGCTTAGATATATACAGAGAGGACTTTCTTGCTCGTCATGATAGTATGCTATTTGGTTTCACTTTATCTTAACATGTTGACTTGTATTGGTTTACTGTCTGACTCTCACATGTTGATAAAGCCTTTAGGATCTGTACTCGACTACTGGGACTATGATGAGATCATACTAGTGGGGCCATAGTAGTCGATGAGTACATCCTATAACTGTTTCTAGTCGAGGGTATATCGAGACAGGGCATCGATACACCAGAGTAGACAAGCGTATACGCATCTTGACCCATATGATGGGCGATGGATGATCCCATATCCATCGGTGTTCGACATCAAGGATGGTGTACGGGTGCTCAGTGGAGACTGGGTACACTGGACGGACTCGCCGAGAACTCCCAGTTGGTGATATACCACACGTCAGATGGCAATTCTCCGGTGACATTGGTACAAGGTAGTCTGTAGACCCGAGATCGTCATAGAGTCTTATGTGATTCCCACTGTGTTTTGATTTCCACCTTACCACGTCCAAGAGGGCGTGCAAAACGGTGGCTTTTGGGTACAGTCCCGAATCACATGAAGGCAATGAGCGATATGAGGGGATTCGTCTCTCCCGGTATAGGGAGTTGATGTTGTGCTGTGTTCGATTGGCTATAACTGGAAGTCCCTGGCCAGGGCTGATATAGAGATTTACTGGTAAGTGTTACTAGTAGTTTCTCGACCTGTTATGAGCCTCACATCGACACGACTTATCGGTTACTGGGGTCTGACGTATACCACCCTAGACTTGATATGCGACATATCAGACGAACAGACCGGACTGTACGGGAGTGTTACCGATTGGATTTACAGGAGAACGGACAGGCTAGCTTGTTGATCTTCTAATCGCTCAATACCTGGGTGGCTGTTATGTTTAGCTGACCGCTTGCAGCTTGTGAGTGTTTGATATGATCATCACCTGCTACCGGCGTATTGACGATTCTTTAGAGTCCTACCCAGAGGTTTCTTGGCTCGGGCGAAACGGAGTAGAGGCACATATGTGATATGTGCAGGACCGAGGATAATGCGATATGAGATACCGTATTATATTCTCGCGATATTTAGATATGAATCGGGATATCGGATCAAGTGTTGATTCGATAAATCGGTACATGATATATTAGCCGGTTATATTCGATATAGCCGGATCGTTGGATCAAGTGTTGATTCGATGATTTAATGTATAATAATATATATGATATATTGTATTACATTATCTAATATTGGCTCGCTTTATTATTTCATTTTCTCACCGGATTAATACATTGATAAATATGCGATATATGTTAAATGTATTATTTTCTTTTGTTGCAAATATATAATATATATATGATATATATTATTGTAACATGATATGATTTATTATTAAATATGTTTAAGGATGATAATGAGGGATTAGGGTCTGATTAGGGTTAGCTCTTTCAAGTTCATTCTAGAAGGATTCTATTTTGTCTTGGTTAAGATATTATGGTTGATTTTTATCTTTAACCTAACCAAACCCTAACCCTAGTTTATTCTCTACAAACTCTTAGCCTATCATCCTTGACCATGGTTCTATAATCAATCATATTCATTTCTTTTCTATTCATCACAAAAGGAATTATCTTTTCATTATCATCTTCTTCTCTCTTGAGTTAAAAAGAAAAGGCTTACTAGAAATTCTTTTGGTGATGATAAATTGTGAGAAAGTGAATTAAAAAGAAAGCATAAATACTACTCCCTCATCCTCATCTCATCTAGCCCATGAGATTAGGGTGTTCATCTCTATAGAGTGAGAAAGCTTGGGTTTTTGCAACTTCGACGTAGATCATCGGAGATTCGGAACACTTCAAGCTAGCATGGGTCGTTCGAGTCATGGAGCCTCTCATGAGACCGGGAGATCGTGGATCGGGGCAAAGGGACTTCTACTCGGAGCTTGTGAAGCGATGGAGCGGACTACAAAGGTTGTAATCCCTCACACTTAGATAAAAAGTTGTTATCTTGCATGCTAAACCCTAATAATCTAGCAAAGATCCCGTCTTTGGGTTGTTCGGCATGTCTAAAATTTTATCCGGGCATGTTTGATGCCTTATGAACCTTCACAAGAGTGCATAGGAACCCTTCACAATCAAATGCACGAAATGCAAGAAATCAACATCAATACCAGAATCAAAATCGACGGTATACCATACGGCTCAATCCAAATCAGGTATACCGTGGTGTATAAGCTCACAACCATGGGCATCAGCATGCACAAATCAATTCAAAACACTAAAAGTGCATGAAAACTATGCTGGAAGCGCAAATCAAATCACCGGCATAAAATAGGCATGAAATCACAATCAATACCTCAAGCGTAATAACTATGCGCAAAATATAAATACCCAGTAGGTGCAACCATGGTGCACGAAAACAGAAATCATGGAACTCAGCCATCAAGATCAAATCATGCGAACAGATCTCCCAAAATACCGAAATCTAAGGTGACGGATACGTGATAATGGAATCACAAATCATAAATGTTGTCGTCGATATATCCTCCTTCAAAGTCAGGAAGGTGTCGGTGCATCCAATGCTAGCAGCGCAAGGTCTCTACTTGCCTCTTGCTCACGGTCTGGCGTCCTCTATCTCTGGGTCCTTATCATCTCCGCGGATTACCTATCTTGCTATCAATTCGCTCATCGGCCCTGTCAGGTATGCTAACGGAGGCGATTCCGTCCTGGCACTTCTCTGGTCATCTGCGTCCTCAGCACAGCATTTCCTCGGAAACTGGTCGCATCCCAACGCCTCTGTAGACATATCCGACCTTTAACCTTAACGGGGAGTAACAACAACTCGTCAGCATCTCGCACGAACCTCTTGTCGCACTTGTCTATGTCATTGTCTACTCCGACGTCACCTCTCTATCTGCGCACTGCGAATGTTCTCGGTTACGGTCAATCCGAAGTCTCTCACACGGACTCGAAATCACGAACTCGGTATCTTCATCACTCTGTAGAAGATATCTGGCTGAACACGTCCTCGGGAACTCGTCCCAACCTGTGGAGGTATACTTCATGTGCAACGCCTCTGCATGCGTATCCCATCTCTGATGTCAGCGGTGTGGAACGTCATGTTGTCAAAATCTCGTGCGAACTCTTTACTCCACTTTGTTCCAATGTCGACTGATTTCGAACTCGTTTTCTCGTGGCTGCATGAATGCGCTGCACGGCTATACTCATAACTGGAGTCTCCCAAGCAGTGTATCCCATCACATGATATCCGAAAGATGTCAAACCATCCTATCGATTTATCAAAAGCTCATAATCCCCCAAGATCTCAACATCTTGGGTACAGATTAATAGTATTGAGTACATACCACAGCATCAGTGGTCCAGCCGTAGAAGGGCAAACCCATGCCTCACTAATGGCGTCGCGGAACTGCCGCAAACCCTAAGGTTCAAAAGCTTTCACACGGTCATTATGTCAAGTTAGGGTTTCATTCTTCTAGAGGGTCTATAGAATCGCTTGCATGTCTTTCTGAATACTTTAAACATGGAATATGGGTTTCTGACATTCGATCGTCTCTATCGACTCTCAACGAATCTGCGTGAAGTCGTCTCTAGCAGGAATCAATCTATCTGATGACCTCGCATCGGGTTAAGCGAATGAACCACATGTCCTAGTCCTCCATCCTTGGGTGACTAGCGACCTTCCATCCTATCTCTAAGTATATACTCACGCTGCAGTAGCTCCAATCATCTAGGCGATATCTCATCATTTGCATCAATAAATGGCTCATTCGTCTGCACGTTGAACAGTGCCTCAATCATTATGAATAAGCGATATATCCATGGTCATCACATCCTGGCTGGCCTCTAGCAGTAGCCTGATACTCTGGTGCCGATCAGCACATCCGGGAAATCTCCTAACAGCGATCTGTCAAACGCTCATAGCGCGGAAACACAATAAGACGACGCCTCTATATGCAATCGTACGTCTCTTGAATCATGCCATGGTCAGTCCTCGTCCGTGACGAGCTCATGCTGACGCAACTCTAGCCATAGCTCTCTCTGCCCGTGTAATCGTGGCAGCAACATCATAACCAGTATCGATGATGATAGATCATAGGAATGAATATAATACTGTGCAAGGGAATTTACATCCTAAGGTTACTTAAGCGGAGTAGCGTATCATAAATATGCCGCGGAACATACGTACGGTACATCACTCTACTCAAGCTACCTACTCCATCAACAAAAGGGTCATCCTACGCGACGAAAGTTCGGGTATAATACCCTCTCGACTAAGTCTAAGTTCCGTAAGGTCAAGCCTAAGTTCCGTACATATATAAACGCCTTAGGCTCCGCATAGTCAAACTTAGACTCGAACCATGGTTAACCTAGCGCTCTGATACCAACTTTGTCACGACCCGAAATAGCCCGTGACTGGCACTTGAATCATATGAAGGCTATAGGACCCCATCTAATTCAAATAAGCCAAAAGCCCAGAAATCTAAAACCATTTTAAAGAGTAAATAAGAAACTAGTTTTTAAGAAGTAAGGAAAACTTGTTTTAGAAACAAGGTTTTTAAATAAGTAATCCGAATATGCATTTTTAAAATCTATAGTCTTTTTGAAAATTTCGGCAGAGTTTCCTTTGTAATTACTGGCCCCGAATGGGGTACAGCAAGAATAATATATATGCAATGATAAAAAGCATCCCCAAGCGGGGCTAGCTCTTCATCAATCGACGGTCACAACCACGCAAGCAATATAATATACAACTCCAAAGGGCGAGGATCAAAACAAAAAAATAACTCAAAATCAACATGAAAACCATAATAGTACTACGCGCGACTCTAAGGTCGAAATAATACATAACTGGTTTTCTAAGTCTGAAACAATATACAAATTTTGGTTGATGGAATTACTAGATACAACAGAATAAAATAAAAACAAGGGTGGTCACGATGCGAGTGAACCCACATACCAATGCAATCACCCAGAAAGAGAACAGTGTGCCAGAAAAGCCACAATGAAACCTGTACGGCAAAACCTGCAAGAACTGTGGCACAACGGGGGTGAGTTTCCAACTCGTGAATAGAAAACATCACAGAGCAGAAATCGTATGTATGACACAATCCTAGGTCAATATGATCAGATATATATATAAACCACAAATGAATAAGTCTGAAGCATGATAAGGTGGCAATGTAACATCTATACATGGGTGTAGTGCCAAGTGCTCGTTCCAGTGCCACAGATAATAACATATCAACAATATGAGGTATGATCAATATCGACTATATCATGAAGTCTAAGAAAAAGTGGATTTCATCCAACTATGTGATCAATGTCATCAATGTCAACTATATGTATATGGAAATCGTCCACGTGTCACCCAATGACAATAAGCATCATGCATGAAATATCATAAAACATATGCATGGGAGTATGAGTATATAATAAACATGTGTCCCTCACGACACATCAAAATCATGCAACAGGAGTGTCCAGCATCGACACTAGAAAACATCATGAAAGTTGTGCCCAGCATCGGCACGTAAATCCTCATATATCGGGCTCCGTCGGTCCGGATCGGCCCATATCATCTCTCGATTCCGGTCGGTATCCTCCGGATATCCGCCGAGCCCAAATACTATCACCGGTTGGTAGTGGTCCCTCTTCCAGGCTCACCGTCTAGCTATACAGCAGATCGGTTCTCGCCCCGGGGTACTATACCAGGTCCACCATGTACCCGCAATCGGCCTCATCCACTCCTCGAATCGGGTTTCACATGTCACTCTCAGCACCGAGAGAACACATGGTGGACGCACTGAAATATCATATCAAGGGTAACCGGGTTTTTAAAACAATTACATACCCTCTTTTGAAATATTCACGGTTCCCAAATCCAGAAATATCATGGAAACAACATATCTTAATGCGTATAATCAAAAGCATGATGTATGCGGAATGTAAAAGAAATGTAAGCATATCGGTATATCATGCAATATGGAATAGTAATATGCATATATTGAGGGAAACCGCTCTTTTAAAATGAACCAGTTTAAAGAGTATCTTGCGTTTCCCGAATCTCCAAATCAAGCGAGAAATCATCTATGTATGTGCAAATGAGTATGTGTACAAGTATGGGTGTAAAAAAATGCAAGTACAAAAGTATGCCATGCAAAGGTCATATACTTAATGCAACAGTACTACAGTGTAGTGGCATGGCAATTATCGATGATGAAGTGTGTGAGCCGGCAAGCAGGTGTACGTGGAACATATGCATCATCGATAATGGTGCAGGTGTCCTAACAACATGGATTTGATATAACAATAAACATATTTAACATGCAATGCGATGAAAGCAGTAAGAATATGAAGCAAATGAATAATAACACAACAGTGCAGTATCTACATCAATGTATCTATGCCATAATGTTTTGCCATTTGAAAGAAGACGAATCGGGGTTTTTAGGAAAATACGGGGTACGATGTTTTTATGAAAAGATGCGCCTTTGAAAATATCCGTAGAATCGTTTTGCATGTTTTTAAAATACTCCCGATTCGTTAGTTTTAAATAGGTATGATATCGACCTAGCCTAACATCTACTAGCAAAACTACAGCCCTAACTAACAAGTCAATCGGGAGGGGTATGGAAACCACCTAAATCTGAGTCGATATATATATATATATATATATATATATATATATATATATAAGTATAATAGTCATTGATCCCGCCTCAAAAGTACTGCGTACGATACAATATCATATGACATCCTCGAGTCATAAGTGTGGATCTATCATCAAAATAAAGCTCTGTTAGTGTTTATGCCCTAGAAGGCCATTACTGTATCATACTAGCTTGTATATTACTTAATGGAAGCTTGGGATATTCACATGTATATAACAGTCTTGCTAAACATGGTAGTATGCTACTTGGTTTTTCTATCTTAATATGTGAGTGTACGTATTGATAGAGCTCTTAGGATCTTGCTTGGCTACCAGCGTTGTGATGGCAGTCACACTAGTGGGGGCTGGGTAGTCTACAAGCACATCCTTATTCAGGTCCCTGGTCGTTGGATTATCGAGACAGAGCATCGATACTCCGGAGTAGACTAGTGTGTACGCTTCTCATCCCAGTTGGGGAGATGGTCTGTCCCACAGCCGTCAGTACGTCGTACTGGAGATAGTATACAGGTGCTCGTTAGGTTACGGGTACACCGGACAGGACTCACAGGGAACTGTTGGTTGGTTTGATACCAGTCGTCAGTGAACAGTTCCCAGGTGACATGAGTACAGCGTAGTCCGCAGACTTGACACTGCTACTTCGCCTCGAGTGTGTCCCACTGTTCTTAGATTGCTACCCTACCACGGCTCTATGGAGTCGTGCAAACAGGTAGCAGTTGGGTGCAGTCCCGAGCACTTGGAGGCAGTGGCGGTTAGACAGGATTCGTCCCTCCTGGTATTGGGAGTAGATATCGTGCTGTGTCAGAGAGCCATTACGCAAAGTCCCTGGCCAGGGCAAGCGAGATTTGCTGGTAGGTTCCAGCAGTTTCTCAGGGTGTAATGGGCTTCACTCCGACACGACTTATACCGCTATTAGGGGACTGACGCTTGCCGCCCCCCTAGGCCCGATATGCGATAGTCATGGACGAACGGACCGGACTGTATGGAGATTGTCACATCAGACTCAGTAGGAGTTCGGATGGGTTTACTCATCGGCCTTCTTATCGACAACTACCTGGGGACCGTTACGTACAGCTAGTGCCGCTTGCGGTCTGTGGTTAAACCCACTGCCAGCGTAGTAGTCGAGTCTCTAGAGTCCCACACAGAGAGTTTCCTACTCCAGGCGAAACGATATAGAGGTTGCATGGTTTTGCGACAAAGGGTTCGGATGCATACGTGCGTTTACGCGCGTACGACTTTCGGACAGATTTTACCAGTCGGCTTTGGTTTAAGCCAGTTACTGGTATCCGGTTATTGGATTTTTACAGTCTAAAGTTTTTCCGTATTTTTACGGATCGGAGGGGCGTTCTCGTAATTACTCGAGAAGCTTCTAGAAGATGTGACTAAGGAGGTTTGTTTTGGAAAGAGAGTGAGTCATAGTGGTGATTCATTCACTTCATTAATGCACATTTATTGCTTAATGACTCATGTTAATGAATCATCACAAGATATTTTGTGAAGCATGCTTATTCATTTCTTTTATTCATTTGTTGAAAATAAGAATGCTTCATAATATTATGATACACTCTCTCTCTTCTCTCATTATCATATTACACATTCTCTCTCCTCAAGCTCTCATCTTCTAACCCTAATCCTTAATCCTCATGTGTTGAGATCAAAGGATTAGTTAGACTAAACAATCCATAACCTACACTCTATATCATCCTCTCATCTTTGATTAGCAATCAAAGTTGATTAGTTACCTCAAGTTAGAGGTTTAGCTTGGAGTTTCGCTCTCGGGTGGATCGTCTACTACCTAGAGAAGGCCGAGGAGAACCAAGGAGGACATAAAGAAGAAGGACCGGTTCATTAGGTATAATCCCTAATCACTTTTGTGAAAAGAAACTCATAGAATACGGTATTTAGGGTTTAGCTTCGATTCAAGCGGTTAGTCGATGTTCGTTGTTTAAACTTGATAAGTTTTTTGTAAATTCCGCCTCCCCATAAGTACTGGGGTGTACTACATCGACTTACAGTGGTATCAGAGCCTCGCTAAACACTAAATAACTTAATCGCAAATTTGTACGAATTTCGAACGAAAAAACGAACCCGGAAAACCCTAGTTCTGTTAAGCTTCTGTCGAAGTGAAAATGAAGTCCTAAAATTTTTTTGGTGTGTTCAGAGAGCTTGACATGAGTACAGGAGAACACCCAAGAAATTCGAACCCATGATTCGACTAAAGCGCCGCGGAAGCGCCGCGGATCCCACCGATCCGCCGCGCTTCCGCGGCCGAGTTGCCGAGTCATGGGCTCAATTTTTTTGGGTGGGTCCTCTGTGATATTTGGGGTTTTCTGGAATATTTAATTATTGCTCAGGTTACTGTTTAACAGAGCAGATTTTGGAGCAATTTTGAAGTTGTTTATTCGATCGAAAAATACAGTATTTGCGTATTGGATTATATCTGTGATTGTTTGATGTGTTCGTAAACCTTCCCCAACTGCTAGTATGTCGGTTGGCAGGGGGTTGCACATTTCTGAAATGGTTATATCTGTTTGTGCATATAAACTGTATTGGACTGTTGTGGTGTATAGCCGGGGTTAACAATGGTTTATTGATTTATTCATTTGTTGTAAATGTAATTTGTTGTAATATTATTTTCGCGGGGCACTTCCAGGTTGCGGTTGTAGCCACCGTTGTATTATTTCATTTTACTGTTTTTGCTCCTAGGACTGACCCAAGGTGGGGTACACAGACTGCCGGGTGGGTAGTTTGCCGTACCCGTAGGGGTCGAGGGTGGGGTAAACGGCTATTCATCACAACTGTGTAATCTGTCTTTTCTTGCAGGCTCAAAAGAAATACAGATTGCTTGCAAATCCAATATTGTTTATCTGTGTTCTGGAATGAATATCATTGCGTCAGACGAATGTAAAATATCTATATTTATTATAGCTATTTAGACGTCACTTATGTTTTACACCCGCGCTAGCCCAGCCCCCGCTCTGTCGTTAGTTAAGTAACCTAACGGGTGATGACGGGACCCCGTGGCGAATGCGGATGGCATAAGAGGACGTTATATTTTCGTTGTTTTCTGCAATGATAAGTTAATGATGGGACGCATTATCTGTAATGCAAAGTAAAACAAACCAAAGTTTCAATCGTTGGAACAATTTAAAAGAAACCACTCGGTTATTTTTTAAAACAGATATTTTTAAATGCAGAGCTTTAACCACTCCTTTTAAAAGCTATCAGGTTCCTTCGGTTATATCAAGTTCACTACGTTTATGGTTTCGCCAAAACCAGTCGTAGCCCTCCGTCGTTTCATTTGGGTATTCAGTAGTATTCAAGCTATGCATTTTGGCCAAAGTCAAGGCATAGTGTTTGGTAGCTACTGGGTTTTCATTTGTTGCATAAGATAGATGAGTTAGTTTGGGACAGTCGTATTATCATTTGACCAAAGTCAGGGGTATATACGGATGGGTTCAAATTGACAAGATAATGACGGGTAGAACTTGACATGTGACTTATGACATTTTGACCAAAGCCAAGGTCATAAGAGCATGGGGCAAAAACTTATATCGGGAATTTCTAAAGAAACTGAAATTTGCAAAAAGATGCATACCATTTTGAGTTTGATAAATGTTGGTAGCATTCCTACAGCATTATCAGACGATGATATTTGGATCCCGATCCTACTGTGAGTATATGCTACTTATCAGGATATTCGTCGCTTAACGATCAATGCTATAAACCTAGTAGGTGTCCAGAAAAGTGTCAGCGGGGTTACGCCCCCAGAGAAAAGAGGTTATTTAATTAAGGAACTTCGCGAAAGCGTTGGAAAACCTCCCTCGAAGTATCGACACCGGCCTGGCTGAACGGTTAAGCAAGTATTGTACGGTGAGAATAGTCTTGGCTAATTCTTCTTTTATGGTTTGAGGAAGGATTCGAGAAACAGTGGGAGCCATCCAGTTTAGATAAACTAAAAACCACTCTAAACTTGCAAGAGCATCATGCAAAAGAGTTTTCTTCTCTCTCTCCTAATTGCAGCGACCCTGAAAATGACTGGACTTAAGTTACTTTTAGAGAAAAATATACTGACGGGGCCAAACTATAAAGATTGGCTGCGGAATGTCAAGATGGCTTTGACCTATGACAAACTGGGGTACGTCCTCACCGCTACGGCACCTGCTGTCCCTGGTCCCAAATCCAGCAATGCGGATAAGGAAATCCGCAAAACCTGGGATTTAGATTGCGCGAGAGCCAAGTGCATCGTGCTTGCCTCGATGAATAATGAACATCAGAGGAGGCACGAGGATATGTCCTTAGATGGCATATTTCTCCATACAAAGGAACTTTATGGAGAGCAATCTCGTATAGCAAGATACGAGACCTCAAAGAAATTGTTTCGAGCGAGGTTGGCTGTCGGGTCATCGGTAGGTGAACATGTCCTACAGATGATTGGCTATATAGAAGAGCTCGCAGACCTTGGGACGACTTTGGATAATGAGCTCTATACAGACCTTGTTCTCCAGTCCCTTCCTCCCACCTACGCCCAGTTTATCCTCAACTTCAATCTTCAAGGAAAAGAAGTTGAACTTGCGGAACTCCTGAACATGTTAAGGAGTGCAGAGGGCACCTTGCAGAAGGCAAGGGAAACACCCGCTATGTTTGTTGGCGGTTCATCTTCTTCCGGGTCCAAGGCTAGGGCCAAAGGAAGGAAGAAGAAGGCCGCACCCAGACCTAGAGGAGGTGTTAGTAAGGTGGGAAAGAAGGGAAAGAAAAAGATTGCAGCACCGGTAGTTGGCCTGGATGAGTGCTTCCATTGTCACAGGAAAGGGCACTGGAAGAAGGATTGCAAGGCATGGAACGCCAAGAACCAGGAACCGAAGCAAGCTGTGGCTTCGACTTCAGGTGTGTTTGTAATTGAGAATTGTCTGTCGATCAACTCTACTTCCTGGGTATTGGATACCGGGTCAGGATCTCATATTTGCAATTCATTGCAGGCACTGAGAAACCGTAGAGTGCTGAAGGAAGGTGATATGATCCTCAGGGTTGCTAACGGAGCTAGCGTGGGAGCTGCGTCCGTCGGGGATTATCACCTAGGATTGACGAGTGGACACATTTTGGTTTTACATAACTGTTATTTTGTACCCAGCTTAACGTGTAATATCATATCAGTTTCCTTGTTATTAAATAAAGGTTATGATTTCACGTTTGTAAGAGATGTTGTCAACATCCACCTTAATCATGGTTTGATTGGGTCCGGTACTCTAAATAACGGCATATATGTGTTAAACCAACTCCAAATTTTCAATGTCCAGAACACACTAAAAAGAAAGTTTCCAGATTTAAATAAAGCTTTCTTATGGCATTGTAGACTGGGTCACATCAATGAGAGAAGGTTGACTAAGTTGCATAGAGAAGGATATTTGGACACGTTCGAATATCAAACCTATGACACTTGTCAATCTTGTCTCAAAGGAAAGATGACAAAGACTCCATTTACTGGACAAGGAGTAAGAGAGAGCGAGCTCTTAGGACTCATACACAGTGATGTATGTGGTCCAATGTCTACACATGCGAGAGGTGGTTATTCCTATTTCATTACTTTCACGGATGATTACTCAAGATACGGATTCATTTATCTGATGAAACATAAATCCGAGGCTTTTGAGAAATTCCAAGAGTATAAGAATGAAGTAGAAAACCAAACCGGCAAAAGTATAAAGACACTTAGATCTGATCGAGGTGGTGAATACTTGAGTGCCGAGTTCCTAGGTTACCTAAAAGAGAAAGGAATTCTCTCTCAGCTTACTCCTCCATACACTCCACAGCATAACGGTGTATCGGAGAGACGGAATCGAACCCTATTGGATATGGTACGATCCATGATGAGTAATGCTGAGTTACCGCGATCTTTCTGGGGTTATGCGCTAGAATCAGCGGCATATCTTCTGAACAGAGCTCCTACCAAGACTGTGCCTACCACTCCATATCAGATGTGGACTGGGAAGAAACACCATCTTCAGCACATGAAGATTTGGGGATGTCCAGCTTTTGTTAAAAAGCAGCATGTGGACAAGCTCGAGGCACGATCAGTAAAATGTATGTTTGTGGGATATCCAAAGAACTCCAAGGGATATTATTTCTATTACGCAGAGGAACAAAAAGTTTTTGTTTCTCGTAATGCCCATTTTCTGGAAAATCAGTTTTTAGAAAAGGAAATAAGTGGGAGCGAAATAGAACTGGAAGAAATTCCAGAACCACATACTACTACTGAAAGTTTGGTAGAACCAGAGGTTCAAGAAGAACAGAACATTCCCGCACCCCTCCGCAGGAGTAGTAGGCCGTCTCGTCCGCCTGAGAGATACTACGGTTTTCTCATAGATGGGGATAGAGAGGATTGCATCATAGATGATGATGAACCTACTGACTTCAGGCAGGCCATCCAGAGCGGCGACTCGGTACGATGGCTAGATGCAATGCGGACCGAGATGGAGTCCATGTACACCAACAAAGTATGGACTTTGGACTTTGCTCCAGATGGGGTAAAACCCATAGGATGCAAATGGATCTTCAAGAAAAAGATTGGTGTAGATGGACAGGTGGAAACCTATAAGGCTAGACTTGTTGCAAAGGGTTTTCGTCAAAGACCTGGTTTGGACTATGACGAAACTTTTTCTCCAGTGGCTATGCTCAAATCCATTCGGGTCCTTCTTGCTATTGCTGCCTTCCATGATTATGAAATCTGGCAGATGGACGTAAAGACGGCTTTTCTGAATGGAAATTTAGAAGAGAGCGTCTATATGGATCAGCCAGAGGGTTTCAATCAGAGTGGGAGCAGCGGGAAAGTATGCAAGCTGCTTAAGTCCATTTATGGACTAAAGCAGGCATCGCGGAGTTGGAACATCTGTTTTGATGAGACAGTCAAAGAATATGACTTTATCAAAAATCCAGATGAACCGTGCATATATAGTAAAGTTGTGGCCAGAAGTGTCGTATTCCTCGTCTTGTACGTGGATGACATTCTATTGATAGGAAATGACATTCCTATGCTACAATCTGTCAAAGGATTCTTGTCACACAGGTTCTCCATGAAAGACCTGGGTGATGCCTCTTACATTCTGGGGATCCGGATCTATCGTGATAGATCCAAGAGGATGTTGGGACTTTCGCAGTCCAGGTATATCGACACTGTACTGAAAAGATTCAGTATGGAAGATTCAAAGCGCGGTAATCTACCGGCTTGTCACGGAATCACCCTCTCCAAAGAGATGTCTCCCAAGACTGATTTGGAAAGGGAACGCATGTCTATTATACCCTACGCTTCTGCGGTAGGCTCTATAATGTATGCGATGTTGTGTACCAGACCAGATGTAGCTTATGCACTAAGCGTGGTAAGCCGGTATCAGTCAGACCCAGGGGAGAAGCACTGGATAGCAGTAAAGAACATTCTCAAGTACCTGAGGAGGACTAAGGAGATGTTCTTGGTTTACGGCGGAAAAGACCTCAGGTTGGAGGCCTTTGCCGATTCCGGCTTCCAGAGTGATAAGGACGATTCCAAGTCCATGTCGGGTTATGTCTTTACCCTCAATGGAGGGGCGGTGTGCTGGAAGAGCTCCAAGCAGGACACCGTTGCTGACTCGACGATGGAAGCGGAGTATATAGCTGCTTGCGATGCCGCAAAAGAAGCAGTCTGGATGAAGAAGTTCCTAACAGAACTTCAGGTGGTTCCTACCATAGTTGATCCAATACCTCTGTATTGCGACAACAACGGAGCTATAGCTTTAGCGAAGGAACCAAGGTCCCATCAGAAGTCCAGACACATCTTGAGGCGGTATCACCTGATCAGGGAGATCATTGATCGTCAGGAGATCGAGGTTCGGAGAGTTGCTTCAGAAGAGAACATTGCTGATCCATTCACGAAGGCCCTTCCTCAGATTCAGTTCGAGAGGCTGCTCGAGATCATTGGTCTGCGATATGCCAGTACATGGCCCTAGTGCAAGTGGGAGATTGTTAGTGTTTATGCCCTAGAAGGCCATTACTGTATCATACTAGCTTGTATATTACTTAATGGAAGCTTGGGATATTCACATGTATATAACAGTCTTGCTAAACATGGTAGTATGCTACTTGGTTTTTCTATCTTAATATGTGAGTGTACGTATTGATAGAGCTCTTAGGATCTTGCTTGGCTACCAGCGTTGTGATGGCAGTCACACTAGTGGGGGCTGGGTAGTCTACAAGCACATCCTTATTCAGGTCCCTGGTCGTTGGATTATCGAGACAGAGCATCGATACTCCGGAGTAGACTAGTGTGTACGCTTCTCATCCCAGTTGGGGAGATGGTCTGTCCCACAGCCGTCAGTACGTCGTACTGGAGATAGTATACAGGTGCTCGTTAGGTTACGGGTACACCGGACAGGACTCACAGGGAACTGTTGGTTGGTTTGATACCAGTCGTCAGTGAACAGTTCCCAGGTGACATGAGTACAGCGTAGTCCGCAGACTTGACACTGCTACTTCGCCTCGAGTGTGTCCCACTGTTCTTAGATTGCTACCCTACCACGGCTCTATGAAGTCGTGCAAACAGGTAGCAGTTGGGTGCAGTCCCGAGCACTTGGAGGCAGTGGCGGTTAGACAGGATTCGTCCCTCCCGGTATTGGGAGTAGATATCGTGCTGTGTCAGAGAGCCATTACGCAAAGTCCCTGGCCAGGGCAAGCGAGATTTGCTGGTAGGTTCCAGCAGTTTCTCAGGGTGTAATGGGCTTCACTCCGACACGACTTATACCGCTATTAGGGGACTGACGCTTGCCGCCCCCCTAGGCCCGATATGCGATAGTCATGGACGAACGGACCGGACTGTATGGAGATTGTCACATCAGACTCAGTAGGAGTTCGGATGGGTTTACTCATCGGCCTTCTTATCGACAACTACCTGGGGACCGTTACGTACAGCTAGTGCCGCTTGCGGTCTGTGGTTAAACCCACTGCCAGCGTAGTAGTCGAGTCTCTAGAGTCCCACACAGAGAGTTTCCTACTCCAGGCAAAACGATATAGAGGTTGCATGGTTTTACGACAAAGGGTTCGGATGCATACGTGCGTTTACGCGCGTACGACTTTCGGACAGATTTTACCAGTCGGCTTTGGTTTAAGCCAGTTACTGGTATCCGGTTATTGGATTTTTACAGTCTAAAGTTTTTCCGTATTTTTACGGATCGGAGGGGCGTTCTCGTAATTACTCGAGAAGCTTCTAGAAGATGTGACTAAGGAGGTTTGTTTTGGAAAGAGAGTGAGTCATAGTGGTGATTCATTCACTTCATTAATGCACATTTATTGCTTAATGACTCATGTTAATGAATCATCACAAGATATTTTGTGAAGCATGCTTATTCATTTCTTTTATTCATTTGTTGAAAATAAGAATGCTTCATAATATTATGATACACTCTCTCTCTTCTCTCATTATCATATTACACATTCTCTCTCCTCAAGCTCTCATCTTCTAACCCTAATCCTTAATCCTCATGTGTTGAGATCAAAGGATTAGTTAGACTAAACAATCCATAACCTACACTCTATATCATCCTCTCATCTTTGATTAGCAATCAAAGTTGATTAGTTACCTCAAGTTAGAGGTTTAGCTTGGAGTTTCGCTCTCGGGTGGATCGTCTACTACCTAGAGAAGGCCGAGGAGAACCAAGGAGGACATAAAGAAGAAGGACCGGTTCATTAGGTATAATCCCTAATCACTTTTGTGAAAAGAAACTCATAGAATACGGTATTTAGGGTTTAGCTTCGATTCAAGCGGTTAGTCGATGTTCGTTGTTTAAACTTGATAAGTTTTTTGTAAATTCCGCCTCCCCATAAGTACTGGGGTGTACTACATCGACTTACAAGCTCGTACGATAAATTATCGTACGGCATCCCAAAAGCTGGGTACGGGTCAATATCACATTCATCTAATCAATTATTTGGTATCCTTATCATCATATCTCATGATCTGGGGTACTGATCTAAGTCTAGTACAAATCGTCATCATCTATATAAATACGTGTGTGAAACACACGTCCAAAGGCCCGCTAAAATCTCAAGTCGTATCTCAAATACGAAACACAATATATCACCGATCTCATGGCACTATGCCCAATCTCATCGACTCATCTCCAAAATATCAACCACCATCCTCATCATCTAGGTATATGTATAACAAATATGCATGTGTGCGCGTGTGGTTGTAAACCTATTCTAGGGTTCGTAACTAGGAACTATACTAGTTTACTTCTACGCTCTAATCTTGCCATAGCACACTTAAACTCATCTCAAATATCCATATCACACATAATGCTATCATATACATAATATATCATATATCTAGTATACTAAATACCGAACTGCGGGGGTGTTATACGCCATCCACCCGACTTCCCCCGTAGATATAATCTACTAACCTTGCATTTTGCGGGTCGGTGTCGATGTCGCCCTCATCTTCTTCATCATATGTAATCCACATGATGGTACCTACATAGATAACATAATCAGAACACGTATTAAAATCACATCGGGAATACCCAAAATGACACGCTAATGCCTATAGGTTAGAACCTATCGACTACGCTTTCTAAACCATCAAACAACCCTCGATGTCGTCGTGCAAACGTCAAGCGATCGAGGTAAAACAGAAATACGCAAATTCAGAACTCAAAATACGAGAAACGAAATATGAATCCAAAACAAAAACTATAGAAAAGTGTCCCAGATTTCACCGCATGTCAAATTGGACAATTTTTCATATGCCACGGGTCTAATTTACTGGAGATGGGGCTACATAACCAATACGCGGCATTTTCGACCTACTCTGGCCGCATATTGCGGCCAGAATGAGTTAATTTGCGGCCTTAAAGAGGGTGTAGGGGCTAGGGTTTTGGGTGATGCCTCCTAGGTCCCTGCATGTATCACTGTCCAAGCAAAAATATTTTCAGGTGACCCGGGTGATAGCAGATTTCATAACACACTCACAGAATCCACAATTCTTCCGATATCGATTTCTAAATCCGTATTTCGGGATTCTAGTCTCTGGTTTGGGTCTCCAATCAATCACCACAGGGGTTGTATAGGCTCTAGTAATCTTAATTTCACCTTTGATTTCAACTAAAACCCTAATCCTCAACTTATGTTTTCAAACTCTCCAAAACCACACAATATCGGTTCCAATTTTAACATGGATGCTAAAGGCATGGAAATTCTATACTAGTGATGGAAAGATTACCTCATTAGACACCCAAGAATCCCCTACAGCACCAAAACATGATTTTTCTTGGTCCATAACGTAGCTTGCGAGCTTGTGCATCTTTTGGGTGAAATAGAAATGAGATTTCGAAGTGTTTTTCATGGAGTTTTCTGGCTTGAAGAGGGGGAGGAGGAGGGGCAGCAGCGGCAGCAGAAATTGGAGAGGAGAGGACAGGAAGTGGTGAAGCACATAGTGATGGGGGCTTGGTCCAAGGTGTTGACCCCTCACCCTCTCATTCTCTCTCTCACCCATACCTCACACTATTCCATTCTTTATTCAATTTCTTTTCTTTTCTTTTCTCCACTCCCTCTAATTAACAACCATGGTAAAAAGAATATAAAAGAAGGCCATGAAAATGTAACAAGTGAAATAAAATGATATGGTGCATGTTTTGCACGAAACAAGCTTAAACGTGATTAGCGATTTTTTATCGCGATTAGCGCTATATTAGCATATAATTAATCATAAAAACTTAAAAATGACATAATTGACATAAAACACCCTCTTTTAGTAATTTCTATAATTTTCCAAAATTTTCACCATTTTATCGGTATTTAATTATACCGAAATATTAAAATATTCATTAAAAATAACATTAAATTATAAAAATTCCCAAAAATAATATTTTATATTTTTGAAATGTTACAGTACCGCAGATGCGTAAGGTATAGATGACATGCGAGCCCTTTCCAAATCAATCTTGGAAGACATCTCTTTGGAAAGGGTGATTCCGTGAAAAGCCGGTAAGTCACCGCGCTTAGAACCTTCCATACTGAATCTTTGACACTGGGCATTAAAATTTTTTTTTAACAAAAGAGTAGAAAGTGAAAAAATTACATCCAAAAGATAGGAATAGTTTAAGAAAACAAAGAAAATTAGAAGTTTTCTTAAACGAACTAGTAATAAGTAGTTATGAACTGTTGTCCCAAGGGTTAGTAAGATGAAGAAAGTCACTAATCTGAGGATAAAAATAAGTCTGAAAAATAGTTTTTATTCTGGAAGCCAAACATTTGAATATTGATACCCTACTACATGCACTTACACACTTCTTGAAACTTGGGATAGTAGAGAATACCTTGAAGTGCTCTTGTCTAAAAGCCCAAGTATGAAGGAAATGAAAAAAAAAATGATGAAGAAAATATAAAAATGGTTAAAAAGAAAAATGAACACTGGTTTTGTTATCACCAAGGCAGCAATAAAAAAATATAGCGAGGGTGCATCTTCACCTAGTGCCCTAAGGCCAACTGGTCTGGGAGTCACTGCTAAGCCTTAGGTGGTGCAAGACGAGGAAAATATTATCACCTAATCTGCAAGCACATGAGTAATCGGTTGGTTAGTACCTCAAGAAGTATTAACGGTCGCATGAAAATATGTGAGCAAATCTTAATATTCATCAAATTAAAAAGTACTAAGGTAGATGGACAAGAGTATGATAGCTTGAATTGAATTCTCCGAGTGTAGGGTTGTTCTTTACACACACGTGGTGTTATATGATCAATGTTTGGATGAAAGGTAGGAATGAAGAATAAAGACGATGTTTTATTGAGGGATGATGTGATTTCTAACATTTTTTCATGACTATTAAGATAGGGCTCATAACAACTGAAAAGCTAGTGTAGTTGGAAAATCATATTTTCGAAGCCTCTCTTTTATGGTTCTTATCTTTATATGTAAATTTCACCATCTCTATTTTATTATAGGATTTTGTGGGTGTAATCCGCTGAAAACCCTCAGAAGACAACACTCCTCCTACTAGGGACACCTACAGGTTTAACGGCTTGTTGCACGTGCTCAGTGCAATCGTGTCTGCCTACGAAAGTGTGCTTAATTTTCTCCTTTCTGTTTCTCCTCTTAAATAAACTAGTTTGCTCGGGACGATCAAAGATAAGTTTGGGGGTAGTTTTTCAGTTGATAAAACTGCACATTTGTATTACATTTTTCTTACCATTTTCATATTAAAAAAGGACTTTATTATAATATATCATACATATGAGGGTTTATGTGTAAAAATACTATTCTCCATGTGTTGATATATTATAATTATAATTTGGTAGGAAAATGTATGCAAATAATTTTATTGACCAAATCCTAGTAGAACAAAGTCTACTAAATATTTGTGCAGAATTTTTCCAAGTTGTGCAGAATTTTTCAAAGACTAGAATCAAGCAAATCAAGTTGTTGATGAAGACTTGCCTAATTAAGAATCAAAACTTGAAGACCAAGTCTGGCAGCAACCACGAGAAGATTTCTAAACTATGAAGGTTCCTAGGATTGCCAAATGTGACTACGAGACATCCCCAGAAGTTTGACCAACCGCTGTGATCATCAAGCCGCGAATACGCGGCAATAGCCCCATTATGCCGCGGATCCGCCGCGGTTAAAGAGAGATGGAGGCTGAGGATTTTTGGGGAAAATCTTTTCTACATTTTACCTAACATGGAAGCAAATGATTCTGGCTTTGCATTATAAAAAGGCACCGAGAGCCTCTTGGAAAATTTATCAAGCCGAAGAGATCACGAAGTCCCAGACGCTCACGCATCCAGACTGATCATCAACTGTTCGTCTACCTCCTTAGGAAAGATCGAGAAGCAACTAGTTTTGTAATCATTTTCTACGGAATAAAGTGTAGATTGTTCAAGTTGATTAATAAAGGTAGTTATTTTATTTAATTCTTTTGCATTTTACATTATGTTTTCCCTCTATGTCTTTTCATCTTCTTCTCCCAACATGCGCGAGGAATTCTCCGCTTGTTAGGGTTCGTAGGATTAGGGTCGACTAATGGATGATGAAAATAACTAAACCCTTTTTAAGTCCTATAAATTTTATGAACTTTATCAAAAGAATCATTAACATCCTAATCGGGCGCGCTAGCAATTCTTTTCTAGTTCCGACCGCGATTAGAGATTAGATTAATGATTGTTTTGGTAAAGACTAGATATGAACGGAGTTCCGTGTCGAGATAAGGGTTTAGAGTGGGATTCTTTTCCCTCCAGAAACCCTAATCTATACGCATCACCGTCGTTCTAGTTTTAAATTTATTAATGGATAAAAGGGTAACTTTTAATTAATCGTCCATAACTACTAAATCCTAACGAACCCTACAAGCCCCTTATTATATTAACTAAATCCATAAATAATCTAGATCTATATTTTGCATTAGTGCTTAACATAGATCTAGAAACCATTCTACAATATTTTTTATCCCCCCTCTCTGTTTCAACACATCTAAAGTAAGAGTAAAAGATTCCACGTTTCCCAGAGGACGACCCGTACTCATCTCGGTCTAGCTACGCGCGACACCGTTATTGATTGCGGTATTCTACAAACACACACTTTTTCACAACCAATCAAATGGCGCCGTTACCGGGGATACGTACGTAATTTTTTATTCTTACAATTTGTGTTGAATTCTTAGACGATTCATATCATTATTAACACAAAACTGCAAATTGCATATTTAACGATTTGTGCGTAAATTTTGCAAGGAGATCTGGAATCATATAATTAAGGAAAACAGAAGACAGAGACATTCTTAGAGATCCAGAGGAGCAAAGAAAGGCACAGGAAAAAATTTCATCACCCGATCCTTCCCTCCTGCGGCGGAACCGCGGCATTATCAAGTATCTGCGGCGGAAACGCGGCTTGACAAGGGGATCTAGGGTTCACAATTCTCTGGTATCTTTTTCAACTCCTTCTCTCTCCTCTCAAATCCAATGAAATCTATTTTCTGCAGGATTCTTTGCAAAATAGCGCCGCTCAAAAATCTTTTTGCAAAAGTTTTGTGATTGGTTCTGTTTTGCATATTTTAATACGGACTTTAAGGGGAAAAGACCAAATCAAGATTATGTGGGGATTTCATCACCCTTCCTAAGCCCCACAAATCACAAACCGAGCATCTAGATCAACCCTTCATTAATTTAAAAAAATATATAGACCAGACTCTAAGGACTGTCGCGCTTAATAAGGACAGAGGAAGGTCGTGGGTAATCTATCGTTTATCCGCATTATTTTTGTAGTGCCTAGGCAAGTGTGTCAAAGGCTAGTGGTTTTTAATTAGGCCCACTACCGTGGTTCCTTCCCACTTACCTGGCACATACCTGGCTACAAGGGTAGTACGGAGGCCGTAGAGGATTGATCCTGCGGCTTGTCCTTTGGAAGTCTAGGAGAGGTCTAGAGACTGGACCTAGGTGACCTTAGTTCTAGGGTTGCTTGTGCATCTTAGGGTGATTTGTCTTGAGTCCCACATTTTCAAAACAAGCCAATTTTAAATCACACACACGGTGCCACTTGCACTAAACCCGCTTAGTGCATGCTCGGTTGGACACGGGATCCTAGTGCCCGTCTTGTCCGCGTTTCTTCTATCGACGCCGAAGTTGGTACTTCTTCTTCATCTTCTTTTCCTCCACCACACACCATATCGACCGAGATGGAAGGCACTCCATCAGAGTATAACACCACGCTGCCACCGCCCGTAGGTGCGCAGAATCCACCGCGCATCTCTCTCCAAGAGAGATGCTATCCTATTCGTGGTCCTCTTCCTACTTGTCTATCTCTTCCACCACCTAACGGGGATAACTTCGAAATTAAACCCCACTACATCAATCTGCTGCCCAAATTTCACGGGCTTGTGTCGGAAGACGCGTATGTTTTCATCACCAAATTCGAAAACGTATGCGTAATAATGGGTACTTCACAATTGACTTTAGATGCTATGCGCTTACGTCTTCTCCCATTCACACTATGCGACTTGGCAGAAAAATGGCTTTATAATACCGCCGCACACTCTATCACTAATTGTGATGAATTTGTCATTGCATTTCTTAAGAAGTTTTACCCAAAGCATAAGACTGCCCATATTAGGAGCGAGATCAACCAGTTCACCCAGCTTTCCAATGAACCATTTTGGAAGTGCTTTGAACGTTTCAAAGATCTGCTTGTCCAATGCCCCCATCACGGAATACAAAGATGGGATTTATGTCGGATTATATATGAGGGCATTAATCCAGCGACAAGGCAGATGCTTGAAACAATATGTCAATGCAATTTCATGTCTAAAGATGATGGTGAAGCTTGGAAATATCTGGAAGACCTTGCTGAACACACGTTGCAGTGGGAAAGCGTAAGACCGCCTTCAACTAAGGGAGGTATTCACCAGCTCGATGTTTCTATCGCAGTAAAAGCGGAAATGGCAGTGATACAGAAGAAATTCGACGCTATTGAAAACAAGTTCTCATCATTCTCCCTAAATCAGGTCACGCTTCCTAAGACCGTCTGTGGTTGCTGTTCGGATCCTTCACACTTAACGGAAGAATGTCCTATGAATGCATCGTTTCAAGCTAATGCTGCTTTTCAGCAGCGACCTAGAAACGACCCTTATTCTTCCACATACAATCAAGGATGGAGGAATCATCCTAACTTTGCTTGGAATCAAAACCAACAAAGCAATTATCAAAGACCTCCTCCACAGCAACCTCAACCACAGAATCAGCCCCCCTTTCAGTCACAAAATTTCCAAAATCCGACCAACATTTATCCACCACAAGTGGCCGGTACTGACAACTCACTTGCACAAACTTTGGATATGTTCATGAAACAATCCATGCAATTGTCGGCTGAGATGAAGTCTTCTATTGATACCATAACGAAAAACTCCGCCTCCTATGGTGAGAGTATTAAATCATTAGAAAACCAAATCGCACAGGTAAACGCCGCAATGAGTGCGAGAGAAAAGGGAAACTCCCATCTCAACCCCTACCGAATCCTGGCCATTCACAAAATCATAATGTGAATGCCGTTAATACGTTGAGATCGGGGAGAGTGCTGAATAACCGAGTGGGTGAGCAATTCGATGTTAGTGACACCATTGATACCCCAGCTTCTTATTCTTCTTCCCCTAATTCATCTAGTCTCCCACCTTCATCCTAGCCTATTCTCCGTTTTCCCCAAGGCTCGAACATTTCGCCAAATCTATCTAAGTCGATTTCCACTCCAATTTTGGGATCGAATCCGTCCCCATAGTCTTCTCCACAAACATTGGACCCAAAACTTATTGATCGAGCTCCATTTCCAAACAGATTAAGGGCCAACAGACCTAACCCGCAAATGGAGAAGATTGTGGAAATGTTTAAGCAAGTTAGTGTGAATATTCCTCTCCTAGATGCTATTCAACAAGTCCCATCTTATGCAAGAATCCTTAAAGACTTGTGCACTAGGAAGAGAAAAACTCAAGTGCCTAAAAAGGTTTTCATGACGAGTAATGTTAGCACTGCTTTTACCCAACAAATACCAAAGAAACGTAAGGACCCCGGCTGTCCTACAATCTCTATTTCTATTGGGGGTAATAATATTAATCGTGCTTTACTCGATCTAGGCGCTAGCGTCAACTTGCTTCCTTATTCAGTATACGAGCAGTTAGGAATTGGAGAGTTAAAACCCACCCATTGTACTCTACAGATGGCAGACCGATCTATCACCAAACCTCGGGGCGAACTAGAGGATGTGTTAATTAAATTCGGGGAATTCATATTTCCTGTGGACTTTATTGTTTTAGATACACGACCTGTGGCAAACCCACGCAATCAAATCCCGGTGATACTTGGTCGACCCTTCCTAGCAACTTCTAACGCTGTAATTAATTGTCGTAACGGTTCTATGAACTTATCCTTCGGGAAAATGACAATTGAGCTTAATATTTACAAGCTAGGAAGTCAACCATCAGAACCTTCTGCTCATTTGTTGGATGTTTCTTCCATCCACGAGATAGCTTCCGAAAGCTGCATGGATGAGGAGCTTTGGTTTGATGTTCTCGACAACATTAATGAGACATCGTTTGATCTTGCACCACTTCACAGTAAGGATATGTTCAATGAGTCCGACCTTGAGATTGAACCCGTTGACTCGTTGCAAAATTCAGCAGCACTTTCCGAGTCACTATCTTATGCAAGTTTTGAACCTCTTCGGGAGTACGAATATCATTCGCTTACCCCACCTTCTATTGTCTCTCCGCCAATTCGTGATCTCAAACCGCTACCTTCTCATCTTAAATATGCATATTTAGGAGAGAATGAGACTTTGCCAGTAATTATTTCCGCTTCTCTAGCCTTAGAGCAAGAGAATGCTCTTTTGGCAGTGTTGAGATCGAATCGGCAAGCATTTGGTTAGACAATGGCCGACATCAAAGGGATTAGTCCCTTAATTGTTGAACATCACATACATCTGATGGATGAAGCCAAACCAACCCGAGACCCACAAAGACGGTTAAATCCCGTTATGAAGGAGGCGATAAAGAAAGAAATCATCAAGTGCCTTGATAGTGGAATAATTTACCCCATATCTGATAGCCAATGGGTAAGTCCAATTCATGTGGTCCCTAAAAAGTCTGGCATCACGGTCATCACTAATGAGGCTAATGAGTTAATCCAAACACACACCCAAACTGGGTGGCGCGTATGTATTGATTACAGGAAACTCAATGCCGCAACGAGGAAAGATCACTTCCCTCTCCCTTTCATTGACCAGATGTTAGAACGATTAGCGGGACACGAATACTACTGTTTCTTGGACGGATACTCTGGCTATGACCAGGTCCCCATCGCCGAAAAGGATCAAGATAAAACCACTTTTACTTGTCCTTTCGGAACTTTTGCTTATAGACGCTTGCCCTTTGGGGTATGCAACGCTCCCGCTACATTTCAGCGGTGCATGATGGAGATATTTTCAGATATGGTGGAAAGTTTTCAAGAAATTTTTATGGACGATTTCTCCATTTTTGGGGACTCCTTTGAGGACTGCCTTCGTAATCTTGACGCTGTTCTTACCCGCTGTAAGGATAGGAACTTGACTTTGAATTGGGAAAAATGCCATTTTATGGTCCAAGAAGGTATTGTACTTGGACATATAATTTCACATAAAGGCATTGAGGTTGACAGAGCTAAAATAGATGTCATTCAAAACCTCCCTCGTCCCAACTGCATCAAAGATATACGATCCTTCCTTGGTCATGCAGGATTTTATAGGAGATTTATTAAGGACTTTAGCAAAATTGCTAGACCCTTAACCCTTCTATTGGCCAAGGACACTACTTTTCACTTCGATTCGGATTGTGAGGCTGCTTTTGAATCGCTTAAAGAATCACTCACTACAGCCCCTGTTTTATCATCTCCGGTTTGGAACCACCCGTTCGAGCTTATGTGTGATGCATCAGATTTTGCTATTGGTGCGGTCTTAGGACAGCACATTGATAAGATGTCACATGTAATTTACTATGCAAGTAGGACCTTGAATGATGCACAAATAAATTACACAACTACCTAGAAAGAACTCTTGGCAGTTGTATTTGCATTAGAGAAATTCAGGCCCTACTTGATTGGCTCGCCTATTGTGGTTTACACAGATCACTCCGCCCTACGACATCTTTTATCGAAGAAGGCTGCGAAGGCCAGGCTAATACGTTGGATCCTATTATTACAAGAATTTGATCTTGTCATCAAAGACAAGAGTGGATGTGAAAACGTTGTTGCCGACCATCTTTCTCGCATCACTTCTTCGCCAACTGTGACCGTGCCGATAAATGACTCATTTCCTGACGAACAGCTCTTTAATGTGTCCTACGAACCTTGGTTCATGGATATCGTGAACTATCTTGCGACGGGACTTATTCTTAGCGACTGGTCGAAACAAGACAAACTTCGATTTCTATCCCAAGTAAAATATTTTTACTGGGATTAACCTTATCTATTCGAGTATTGTTCCAATCAAATCATTCGTAGGTATGTCCCTAACGATGAATTCAAGAGCGTGTTATCATTTTGTCATGATCAGGCATGCGGCGGTCATTTTGGTCCTCGAAAAACGGCGGAGAAAGTTTTGCAATGTGGCTTTTATTGGCCAACATTATTTAAAGATGCATTTGAACATTGCAAAACTTGTCCGCGATGTCAGCATTTGGGTCGGATTTCACGAAGGAACGAGATACCTGCTCCAACCTATATTGGTTGTGGAAATATTCGATGTGTGGGGTATTGATTTGATGGGCCCTTTCCCAACTCCTTTGGGAATCTATATATCTTGTTAGCGGTTGATTATGTCTCGAAATGGGTGGAAGCTATACCGTGTCACACTAATGACAACAAAGTTGTCATTAAGTTCCTTAAAGAAAATATCTTTTCGCAATTCAGACACCCTCGCGCTATAATTAGCGACAACGGGACACATTTCTGCAATAGGTCTTTCGAGGCCTTGATGCGGAAATATTCAATCACTCACAAACTTTCTATGTCCTATCATCCCCAAACAAGCGGGCAGGCTGAGATCTTAAATAGGCAGATCAAACAGATATTGGAGAAGACAGTTTCTAAGAACCGTAAAGATTGGTCAACCAAATTGACGGATGCTCTTTGGGTATTCCGCACCGCTTATAAGACCGATCTTGGTATGTCTCTATACCGCCTTGTGTTTGGGAAGGCATGCCACCTTCCTGTCGAGATCGAACATAAAGCAATGTGGGCTATTAAAGAGCTTAATTTTGATCTTGATCATGAAGGCAGCTATCGGAAGCTGCAGTTGAATGAGCTAAGTGAACTCCGCGATGAAGCTTACGATAATGCCGTGATAGTAAAGAACAGGACTAAAGTATTCCACGATAAAAATCTTTTTAGAAAAACCTTCACATCGGGGCAACAAGTCCTTTATGATTCACGTCTCCATCTTCATCCGGGTAAGCTTAAATCTCGTTGGAAAGGACCTTTTGTAGTGCGGTATGTACACCCGTACGGGGCTGTTGAAGTCGAAAATTTGAAAAACGGTTCAATTTTTAAAGTAAATGGGAATAGATTAAAACCGTATTTTTCTGCTGACCCCGCGGAGGAGCTCCTGTTTTTACAGGAGCCGCTTTATCAAAACTAAATTTCCTCCGCCTCACCTCCATGTTTTTGAAGTTGTTTTCTCATTTTAAGAATGGAGGTGATTAAAAATGGATTTGATTGAATATCTGTGCACGTCAAAGAATAATTTTGGGGGAATTTTTCATTTAACTATTATTTTACCCCTTGTATCTTTCCCTTAGTATACAGGTCCATGTTCTCAAAAGGCTACGTCAATGAGGACACTGCTGAAAACAGGTTTGGGGGGGAGGTCTGTATTCATTGAATTATCTTTGACACAGGGCATTAAAATTTTTTTTTTAACAAAAGAGTAGAAAGTGAAAAAATTACATCCAAAAGATAGGAATATTTTAAGAAAACCAAGAAAATTAAAAGTTTTCTTAAACGAACTAGTAATAAGTAGTTATGAGCTGTTGTCCCAAGGTTAGTAAGATGAAGGAAGTCTTTAATCTGAGGATAAAAATAAGTCTGAAAAATAGTTTTTATTCTGGAAGCCAAACATTTGAATGTTGATACCCTACTACATGCACTTACACACGTCTTGAAACTTGGGATAGTAGAGGATACCTTGAAATGTTCTTGTCTAAAAGCCAAAGTATGAAGGAAATGAAAAAAAAATGATGAAGAAAATATAAAAATGGTGTAAAAGAAAAATGAACACTGGTTTTGTTATCACCAAGACAGCAATAAAAAAATATAGCGAGGGTGCCTCTTCACCTAGTGCCCTAAGGCCAACTGGTTTAGGAGTCACTGCTAAGCCTTAGGTGGTGCAAGACGAGGAAAATATTATCACCTAATCAGCAAGCACATGAGTAATCGGTTGGTTAGTACCTCAAGAAGAATTAACGGTCGCATGAAAATGTGTGAGCAAATCTTAATATTCATCAAATTAAAAAGTACTAAGGTAGATGGACAAGAGTATAATAGCTTGAATTGAATTCTCCGAGTGTAGGGATGTTCTTTACACACACGTGGGGTTATATGATCAATGTTTGGATGAAAGGTAGGAATGAAGAATAAAGACGCTGTTTTATTGAGGGATGATGTGATTTCTAACATTTTTTCATGACTATTAAGATAGGGCTCATAACAACTGAAAAGCTAGTGTAGTTGGAAACTCTTATTTTTGAAGCATTTCTTTTATGGTTCTTATCTTTATATGTAAATTTCACCATCTCTCTTTTGTTATAGGATTTTGTGGGTGTAATCCGCTGAAAACCCTCAGGAGACAAGACTCCTCCTACAAGGGACACCTAGAGGTTTAACGGCTTGTTGCACGTGCTCAGTGCAATCGTGTCTGCCTACGAAAGTGCGCTTAGTTTTCTTCTTTCTGTTTCTCCTCTTAAATAAACTAGTTTGCTCGGGACGATCAAAGATAAGTTTGGGGGTATTTGTTCAGTTGATAATACTGCAAATTTGTATTACATTTTTCCTACCATTTTCATATTAAAAGTGGACTTTATTATAATATATCATACATATGAGGGTTTATGTGTAAAAATACTATTTTCCATGTGTTGATATATTATAATTATAATTTGGTAGGAAAATATATGCAAATAATTTTATTGACCAAATCCTAGTACAACAAAGTCTACTAAATATTTTATTATATGTAGGTACCCCCATGAGAAATTCGAGACGACAAGCAAGCGTGTGGCGACATCGGCATCGGCAAGCAAAGATCATGGTGAGTAGTATATATCTACGGGGGAAATCGGGTGGATAGCGTATAGCACCCCCGCAGTTTTGTAGTGTAGTATACGAATACGTGTACACACACACACACACATATATATAAGTTTATTGTGAGGTTATTGATTGTTAAGATAGATTCTAGATGTTCATGATATAGTTTTAGTGTAGTTAGAAGTAACTTCGTTTAGCTTCTTAGTCGTGAAACCCTAGATTAGAGATTACACCCACACGCACATGCACACACACGCATTCATTTTATTACTTGTGCGTATATGGGGATATGTATACACACACACACACACAGGTATGGGGCTATGTATATGTTTGTGTGTGTGTGTGTACATATACTTAGATATTGAGAATAGTACTTGGTACTTCGAAACGAGTCAATGAGATTGGGCACATGCCGTAAGATCGGTGATGAGAATTGGATCGTATTATGAGATACGACTTGTTATGCTAGCGGACCATTGAGCGATATGTTTCATACACATGCATACATATATGTAGATGGTATCAGTATGTACTAGACTTAGATCAGTACCCCTAGATCATGATATGTGATGAAAAGGATTCCAGATGAATAATGAGATAATACGATAATTGACCCGTACCATTATTTGGGATGCCGTACGATGAATTTACCGTACGAGCTATATTGATGATAGATCTGCACTCCTTAGTCGAGGATGTCATGTTATATATTGTATCATATGTGATACTATTGAGGCGGAATCACCGACTATTATATATATATATATATATATATATACATCGACTCAGATTTAGGTGGTTTCCTTACCTTTTCGATTAGCCTGTTAGTTTAGTCATGTAGTTTACTTGTAGATGTTAGACTAGACTCGAGTTATACCTATTTCAAAACTAATGAATCGTGAGTATTTTCAAAGACAGACAAGGGATTCTACGGATATTTCAAAGGACGTACCTTTTCTTAAAAACACAGTAGCACTATTTTCAAAACACCAAGATTCGTATTATTTCAAATGACAAAACGGTATGACATATATATATTAATGTAGATTATTTATTATTGTGTTTATTATTCAGCTCCCACATACTCTTGCTGTTCGCATCGCTTTGCATGCTTATATTGTGTTTTCATATGGTATTATTGAAATCAAGCTGTCAGGAAACCAGCACCATTACCGATGATGCGTATATTCCATATACACCTGCTTGCCGGCTCACACACATCATCATCGGTAATTGGCTTGCTACGTACACTGTAGAGAACATTAATTCATTAATATCACTTGTTAGCTGATAGCTTAGACATTGCATTTTTACTGTGATTGTCATGCATATTTATACGTTAATTTTCATGCATTATTATTAGGGCCAGTCCGGATTGCCGAAGCCCAATATTTTAGAATTCATTATTTATTTATACTTGAGATTGGGAGTTCGGATTTCCATGAGATTTCTGTATTTGAAGAAACCGCAAGGATTTGATAAACTGATTATCATTTTAAAATGAAAGTTGCGGTTTTCTCATGATATGATTTGAGATATGTCCACCATGAGTTTTCTCGGCACTTGAGCGATATCATACACCCGATTCGAGGAGGAGGAGGAACCGTCTGTAGGTGCATGGTGGACCCAGTGCGGTACCCCAGGGCGAGAAGGTCGCAGATGATGGCGTTGAGCCTGTGACAGGGAGCACTACTGACCGGTGATTTTATTATGACTCGACGAATATCCGGAGGATATCGATCGGAGTACATGCCAGTCCGGATAGCCGGAGCCTGAGGTTTTGAAATTTGATGATATGGGCTAGTCCGGATAGCCGGAGCATTAGATATTGAGATTCGAGGTTACAGGCCAGTCCGGATTGCCGGAGCCTGAGATATTGCGATATTAAGATATTTGGATTTATGTTTTGTGTCGATGCTTGGCACTGATTTCATGTTGATTTTATTGATGATACCTCGATTTATAAATATATAGAAATCTCACTAAATAAAGAAAACAATTTCACAGTCATGATGAATTCTGTTTCATTATATCGCTTTCATACCTCATATTTATGATATGTTGCTACCTGAGGCACTAACACGAGCACTTGGTATTATACTTATGTATAGATGTTTACCCTTGCCACCTTATCATGCTTCAGACTTTATCATATTGAGGATATATATTACTGATCGTATTGACCTATGTTTGTGTCATATATACGATTTTTGCTCGGTGATATTTTCTACTCACGAGTTGGCAACTCACCCCCGTTGTGCCACAGTTCTTACTGGTTCTGCCGTACAGGTTTCATTGCGGCTTTCTGGCACACTACTTCTTTCCGGGTGATCGCTTTGGTAGGTGGGTTCACTCACATCGTGACCACCATTGTACTTATTTATATTTCAGTTGTATTTAGGAACACAGTCAACCAGACTTGTATATTTATTTAACCTTAGAGGCCACTTGTATTCTTTCGACCTTAGAGTCGCGCGTTGTATTATTATGGTTTTCTTGATGTTTTTGAGTTCCTTTTGAGTTTTTATCCTCGCCCTTGGCGTTGTATATTATATTGCTTGCATGGTTGTGACCGTCAATTGACGATAAGCTAGCTCCCGCTTAGGGATGCCTTTATTCATATTATGCATGTTGTACCCTTTTGTGGCCAGTATTTACAAAGGAAACTCTGCCGAAATTTTCAGAAAAGTCTTGAGATTTTAAAAATGCATATTCGGCTTATGTTATTAAAACCACTTGTTTTAAATTAAGTTTTCTTTACTTCTATTTAAAATGGTTTAGATTTCTGGGATTTTTGGCTTACTTGAATTAGATGGGATCCTATAGACTTCATATGATTCAAGTGCCAGTCACATGTCACTTCCGGGTCGTGACAAAGTTGATATCAGAGTGCTAGGTTAACCTTGGTTCGAGTCTATATTTGACTATGCGGAGCCTAGGGCGTTTGTATATATACAGAATTTAAGCTTGACCTTACGGATTGTAGACTTTGTCGAGGGGGTATTAGACCCGAACTTTCGTCGCGTAGGTTGACCTTGTTTGATGGAGTATGTGACTTAAGGAAAGTGACATACTGTGTGTATGTTCCGCGGTATACTTACGATACGTTACTCCGCTTAAGAAGTCTTAGGATGTACATTTCTTTGCACATTATTATATTCATTCATGATCTATCCTCATCGATATTGGTTTATGGTTTTGCTGCCACGATTACACGGGAGAGCTACGGCTAGAGTTGCCTCAGCACGAACTCGTCACGGATGAGGACTGGCCAGGGCGTGATTCCAGGGACATACGACTGCATAAAGGCGTCGTTTATTGTGTTTTCGCGTCATGATCGTTTGATTGATCGATTTTGTGAGATTTCTCTGACGTACAGATCAACACCAGTTGATCAGGCTACTGCTAGAGGCTAGACAGAATGTGATGACCGTCAATGCATCGAGTATTCGTGATTATTGAGGCACTATTCAGCGTGCGGACGAATGAGCCAGTTGTTCCAGTGAATGATGAGATATCACCTCAGATGTTTGGAGCTATTGCCGCACGAGTATACTTAGAGATATGATAGAATATCGCTAGTCACCCAAGGAGGAATGATCAGGACATGTGATTCATTTCCTACCCCAATGCGAGGTCATCAGATTGATTGATTCCAGCTTGAGACGACTTCACGCAGGTACGTTGAGAGTCAATAGAAGACGATCGAATATCAGAAACCCATTTTTCCAAGTTTAAAGTATTCGAAAAAATATGCAAGTAATTCCGTGGACCCTCTAGAAGAATGAAACCCTAACTCGATATAATGACCACGAGAACTCTTTGAAACCTTAAGGTTTGCAACAATTCAGCGGTGCCATTAATGAGGCTTGGGTTTGCCCTTCTATGGCTGGTCCATAGGTACTGTAGCCTATACTAGAATACTATTAAATAGTACTCAAGATGTTGAGCTCTTGGGGGATTATGGAACTTTTATGAATCGATCGAAAGGTTCGACGTCATTCGGATATCATGTGATGGGATACATTGCTTGGGAGACTCTAAATACGAGTATAGCCATTGGAGCGCAGTCCATGCAGCCACGAAGAGATGAGTCCGAATAAGAAGACATTAGAGAAAAGTGGAGTAAGAGGTTCGTACGATATCTTGATGAGGTGACGTTCCACTCCACTAACATCAAATATGTAATACGCATGCAGAGGCGTTGTATATGGATATATTTTCCAGAAGGAGTCGCGATGAGTATGCAACCGTTCCGGAACAAGAAATAGATCTTGTAAAGGGTGATAACCTCCGAGCAGTCCGGTAGAAACGAGATTTAGTGGAGACTTCGACAAAACCTTTCTGGAATACTATATGAGAAGACTTGGACCCAGCATCGGTCATATTATGCACACCTAGTAGGCCAGAGTTCGACATCGTCGACGAGACATGTTATGACTGACCATGACAATTGGCCAGAGATCTTTAGAGGATGTGCCAGAGTGGGACGGTTTGCGCTATCTTGATTTCGATATTTTGGGCGATTTATTTGCATGATTGAGATTTTGTGCACCACAGTTGCACTTGACTTTGGTTTGATGTCATTTGAGATATTGATTTTGATTCCATGCCTATGGTATGCATGTGATTTGACTTATTCTTTCGGCATTGTTTTCATGCACTTTTAGTATTTTGATTTGATTTTGTGCACACTAATGCACATGGTTGTAACATTACATACCACGGTATACCTTATTTGGATTTGGATTGAGATGTGTTGTATACCGTCGATTTCGATTGTGATACTCGATATTTGTTTTCGTGCACCTTATGCACTTGATTTGGATTCTTGCGCATACTTGACGCGCTTGATGCGATTTTGGTGCACGCAAGATGCACTAAATCGAGATTCTTCGTGCATATCAAATGCACATAATATTGCTGTCAGGCACACCCGTTGCTTTTGACAGGTGTTTCGTACACACCCGTTGCACTTAGATTTTGTTTTTGTGCACATGTATGGCATATTCATGGATTTTGATTTCCGTGCGCACCAGACGCATGTGGCATTCTTATATACATTTTGGGACTGATTTTGAGCAGATGTTTTTATGATATTTACCGTTTGGTATAGTAGCTGAGCAGGACTAGTCCGAGGACAATACCTGAACATATTTTGCATGCAATGATAGTTATCGAAGGGATTTCCAAAAAGAGCTATTGTCTCAGTATTTACCTACGTGTCCGAGCTGACAAGAAATTTTTAACAAAGGAAACCCCTCTAAAGTTATTTTCAAAAGGGCGGGACGTGTGTGTTAAACAAAGGGTATATATATATATAGTTATTTTCTTACAATAGACGTCTGCCACTGTGCAGTGATACGTGCATCGCATACCGACTTAAAAAGTTTTGGCATGCATTCCTTTCAGATTTTTGACGAATTTACCACGATGTTTACATTTATAGTTTTGATGTATATCATGTTGGTTTTCGTATTGGATTTAGCCATTTTTTTCTTCACCATAACTCCGAGATTGCGGGATGCTCGACGGAGTTTGGACTTTAGTTTATATACTCGTTTTTCATGCACATTAATTGCGCTACGATGTGTTTTATGTATTTATAATTCCGGAACCCCGACGACTAAATCATTTTAGATAAATGTTTTAGAAATTGGGGGAGTTTAAATTTAAATTCGGGGACCGAATTTCTTTGAGGGGGGAAGACTGTAACATTTCAGAAAAATAAAATATTATTTTGGGGAATTTATATAATTAAATAATAAATATAATTAATATTTTATTAGTGCGGTATAATTAAATACCAATAAATCGGAAAATATTTGGAAAATTATAGAAATTACTGAAATGAGGATGTTTTATGTGATTTAGGCAAATTATGAATTTTTATAATTAATTATATACAAATTTAGTGCTAATCGCGGTTAAATATTGCTATTCGTGCTTGATTTGTGCACATGACATGCACCATGTCACATTTTCAAGAAATTCTTGTTTCATTTTAACCACGACATCTTGTTATTTTTATGTATATGGTTTCATTTATTTTGGGTTTTAATTGAATAAGGAAAACAAATAGAAAAGAGAAAAGAAATGAAGAAAAGAGAGGCATGGGGCATTAATTAGGCATGGGGGGCTTCACTTTGGCTCTCCCCCCCTCACTTCCCTCCTTGCTCAGCAGCAGCCCCAGCTCCAGCAGCAGCCCTCTCCCTTCATCTCCTCTTCACCATCACAAACAACCCCAAAACAACACCAAAACATCATCCCCTCTTCACAAAATTGTGGACAAGCTCAATACAAGCACTTTGGACCAAGAAAATTAGGATTTTTGATGCTCTAGAGGATTCATGAGTGCCAAATGAGGTATATTCTTTCACCATTAGAGTAGTTATCTATTTCCTTACCACCCATACAAGTTTAAAAGTGTTTTAATGCGGTTTAGTGAACTTTGAAATTTCCTAGAAGAGTGATGAGGAATTCTTGAGTTGTGTTTGTGCTAATAAGCTTTATTGGTGACCTTAAACCCCCATAGTGTCTAGAACCCAGACCAAACTTTAACTAAAACCTGAAACCCAAAATAGAAACATGTCATGTCGGTTTTGTATGTAAAGTAAGGGTGCAGGGAAATCTGGATTGAACCGAGACCAATACTAGAAAAGCAAACAACACCACAAGCCTAGATTGACCACTACGAGGCCACCCTGTGAAAATGAGACCCCAAACCCCCACCCAAACCGAGCTGGCCGGAATTTCAGGGCATGTGGCCGGCTACTTGGTGGAATTAGGTGCCTAGGTTGCTTCTGTAGGTCATATACCCTATATACATCACCCCAGTATTGTTTGTGCATCTTGTTTTAATCTAGAGCATGTTTTAAAAGTTTCTGCTTTATGTTTTGCGATGTTTATGGATTTATGTTTTGGTATTTGGTATTGTATTCGGTCACTTGACGTTTGTACGTCAATATCGGGTGTTTTTTAGCTCTTTTGTGTGAGTAGACCATAGGTTTTGACCTATATAAGATTCATGTGTCGTTTTGATTGCGAATTGGATTTTAATACGATACGATGTGTTATGATATGTAGGTACCCCCATGAGGACTTCAAGAAGACAGGCAAGCGCGTGGCGACATCGACATCGACAAGCGAAGATCAAGGTGAGTAGATATATATCTATGGGGGCATCGGGTGGATGGCGTATAGCATCCCCGCAGTTTCGTAGTGTATTATACTAATACGTATACATACACACACACACACACATATAAGTTTATTGTGAGATTATTGATTGTGAAGATAGATTCTAGATGTTCATGATATAGTTTTAGTGTAGTTAGAAGTAACTTCGTTTAGCTTCGTAGTCGCGAAACCCGAGATTAGAGATTACACCCATACGCGTGCACACACACACATGCATTCATTTTATTACTTATGCATATATGGGGATAAGTATACACACACACACACACACACATAGGTATGGGACGATGTATACACACACACACACACACACACACACGTATACATATACTTGGATATTGAGGATAGTACTTGGTACTTGGAGATGAGTCGATGAGATTGGGCACATGCCATAAGATCGGTGATGAGAATTGGATCCTATAATGAGATACGACTTGTTATGTTAGCGGATCATTGAGCGATGTGTTTCAAAGACACGCATACATATATGTAGATGGTTTCAGTATGTACTAGACTTAGATCAGTACCCCAGATCATGATATGTGATGAAAAGGATACCAGACGAATAATGAGATAATGCGATAATTGACCCGTACCCTGATTTGGGATGCCGTATGATGGATTTACCTTACGAGCTATATTGATGATAGATCCGAACCCTTGACCCCTGGATGTCATGTTATATATTGTATCATATGTGATACTATTGAGGTGGGATCACCAACTATTATATGTTATATATATATCGACTCAGATTTAGGTCGTTTCCTTACATTTTCGAATAACCAGTTAGTTTAGTCATGTAGTTTACTTGTAGATGTTAGACTAGACTCGAGTTATACCTATTTCAAAACTGATGAATCGTGAGTATTTTCAAAGAAAGGCCAAGAGATTCTATGGATATTTCAAAGGACGTACCTTTTCTTAAAAACACCGTAGCCCTATTTTCAAAACACCACGATTCGTATTATTTCAAATGACAAAACGATATGACACATATATATTAATGTAGATTGTTTATTGTTGTGTTTGTTATTCAGCTCCAGCATACTCTTGCTGTTCGCATCGCTTTGCATGCTTATATTGTGTTTTCATATTCTATTATTGAAATCATGCTGTCAGGACACCAGCACCATTACCGATGACGCGCACGTTCTATGTACACCTGCTTGCCGGCTCACACACATCATCATCGGTAATTGCCATGCTACATACACTGTAGAGAATATTAATTCATTGATATCACTTGTTAGCTGATAGCTTAGACATTGCATTTATTACTGTGATTGTCATGCATATTTATACGTTCATTTTCATGCATTATTATTAGGGCCAGTCCGGATTGCCGGAGCCCAATATTTTAGAATTCATTGTTTATTTATACTTGAGATTGGGATTTCGGATTTCCAAGAGATTTCTAGATTTGGAGATACCGCAAGGATTTTATAAACTGATTATCATTTTGAAATGAAAGTTGGGGTTTTCTCATGATATGATTTGAGATATGTCCACCATGAGTTTTCTCGGCTCTTGAGCGATATCATACACCCAATTCGAGGAGGAGGAGGAACCGTCTGTGGGTGCATGGTGGACCCGGTGCGGTACCCCGGGGAGAGAATGTCGCAGATGATGGCGTTGAGCCTGTGACACGGGAGTACTATTGACCGGTGATTTTATTGTGACTCGACGGATATCCGGAGGATACCGATCGGAGTACAGGCCAGTCCAGCTAGCTGGAGCCTGAGGTTTTGAGATTTGATGATATAGGCCAGTCCGGATAGCCGGAACCCTAGATACTGAGATTCGAGGTTACAGACCAGTCCGGATTGCCGGAGCCTGAGATATTGAGATATTTGGATTTATGTTTTGTGTCGATACTTGACACTGATTTCATGTTGATTTCATTGATGATACGTCGATTTATAAATATACATAAATCACACTAAATAAAGAAAACAGTTTCACATTCATGATGCATTCTGTTTCATTATATCGTTTTCATACCTCATATTTATGATATGTTGATACCCGAGGCACTGATACGAGCACTTGGTATTACACTTATGTATAGATGTTTATCCTTGCCACCTTATCATGCTTCAGACTTTATCATATTGAGGATATATACTACTGATCGTATTGACCTAGGTTTGTGTCATACATATGATTTCTTCTCGGTGATGTTTTCTACTCACGAGTTGGCAACTCACCCACGTTGTGCCGCAGTTCTTGCAGGTTCTGCCGTACTGGTTTCATTGAGGCTTTCTGACACACTGCTTCTTTTCCGGTGATTGCTTTTGTAGGTGGTTTCACTCGCATCGTGACCACCATTGTACATATTTATATTTCATTTGTATTTAGAAACTCCATCAACCAGACTTATATATTTATTTAACCTTAGAGGCCAGTAGTATTCTTTCGACCTTAGAGTCGCGTGTTGTATTATTATGGTTTTTTTGATGTTTTTGAGTTCTATTTGAGTTCCTTTTGAGTTTTGATCCTCGCCCTTGGCGTTGTCTATTATATTGCTTGCGTGGTTGTGACCGTCAATTGACGAAGAGCTTGCTCCCACTTAGGGATGCCTTTATTCATATTATCCATGTTGTACCCTTTTGGGGCCAGTATTTACAAAGAAAACTCTGCCGATATTTTCAGAAAAGACTTGAGATTTTAAAAATACATATTCGGCTTATGTTATTAAAACCACTTGTTTTAAATTAAGTTTTCTTCACTTCTATTTAAAATAGTTTAGATTTCTGGGATTTTTGGCTTACTTGAATTAGATGGGGTCCTGTAGACTTCATATGATTCAAGTGCCAGTGTCATGTCCCGAAAGTACGGAATATGACCGGCACTTAAACTACGAACGTCTCGAGGCGTACGTAATCTAAGTAAACCGAAAACCCAGAAATCCAAACCAAGAAAAGATGTAGAGCGCAGGAAAAACCAACTTAAAGCAAGTAGTTTCAACAGCATAAGACGAATTATGCGGTTTTTAAAAACATCAAAAATTTCCTGAAAATTTCGGCAGAGTCTCCTTTGTAAAAACTGGCCCCCAAACGGGATACAACATGAATAGTATACGAAATCAATAAAAGGCATCCCCAAGCGGGAGCTAGCTCTTCGTCAATGGACGGTCACAACCACACAAGCAATATAATATACAACGCCAAGGGCGAGGATCAAAAACTCAAAAGGAAACTCAAAACCACAAGAAATCCACAGAAATATAACGCGCGACTCTAAGGTCGAAAGAATAACATCACTGGTCTCTATCTCAAAATAAATCCATGTTTGGTTGAT
The DNA here is from genome assembly GCA_030015575.1 of Agapanthus africanus. Taxonomy (NCBI): domain Eukaryota; kingdom Viridiplantae; phylum Streptophyta; class Magnoliopsida; order Asparagales; family Amaryllidaceae; genus Agapanthus; species Agapanthus africanus. The sequence continues at coordinate 282,572,741 of JASDDO010000022.1, forward strand.
GAAAGTTCTAGATACAACAGAATAATAATATACAAGATATATAATAGGGGTACGATACAAGTAAACCCACCTACCAGCAAATCACCCGAAGGAAACTATGCCCGCAAGCCGTAATGAAACCTGTACGGCAAACCTGCAAGAAACTGGGGCAAAACGGGGGTGAGTTGCCAACTCGTGAATAGAAAAACATCTACGGAAAGAAATCGCATAAATAACGCAACCTAGGTCAATGATCATAATATATCCTCAAATATATGTATAACATGCAGCCTATAACCATGGCTAGGGTAATATCTAACCCGAGTGTAATCTCATGTGCCCGTGTCAGTGCCTCAGGTAGCAATATAACATATGAATGAGGTATGAATGCATGGAAACAGAATACATGTAAATGAAGAACTGTTTTAATAATTTAGTGAGATTTTCTTTGTATTTTTAAAATGAGGTATCATAATGAAATCAGCATAAAACAGTGCCTAGCATCGGCACAAAACGTAATCCCAATATCTCGATATCTCTGTATCACAGTCTCTGTACCTCAATATCTCGAAATCTCAATGTCTCAATCACAATATCTAGGGCGCCGTCAGTCCAGACCGGCCCCTACCATCCATCTCAAGACCACGACGGTATCCTCCGGATATCCGACGTGTCGGGTAAAATCACCGGTAGGTAGTACTCCCCTGCCAGGCTCACATCGTCATCATCACGCGCTTCTTGCCCCGGGGTACCTTACCGGGTCCACCATGTACCCGAAACGGTTCATCCGTCTCATCGAATCGGGTCTCGAAATCCATCAGCAAACTCATGGTGGACGACTCATACATCATGGGAAAAACCGCACTTTTTATTTAAAAAGAGAGAAATCAGTTTATATAAGTTTTGCGGTTTCCCCCCAAATCCAGAAAATTTCATGGAAATCCGAATCCAAATCATCAATAGCATGTAAAACCATGAATATAGGCATAACAATGAATAACACTATGCATGAAGTGGCAAGTAATAACTACATTGTTAAGCTGGCATAGGGCAGGTACACTAATATCATGTCAAATTACTAACTAACAAGCTAAGTCAAGCAATAATATTTTCTAAGGTGTACGTGACATGGCAATTACCGATGAAGATGTGTGTGAGCCGGCAAGTAAGTGTACGTGGTACATACGCATCATCGGTAATGGTGCTGGTGTCCTAACAATATGATATCAACATTGCAATAAGAAATTATAACATAAGTATGCGATGCGAAGCGTACCACAATAATAAGCGGGAGCTGAATACTAGACGCAACTGTAACTAACCTGCATTAATCTAATATAAGTCCTACAAATGGTGCCTTTTGAAATAACACGAATCATGGGGTTTTGAAAATATGGGCTACGGTGTTTTTATGAAAAGATACGTCTTTTGAAATATCCGTAGGATCCCTTCGGCTGTCTTTTAAAATACCCACGATTCGTTAGTTTTTGAAATAGGTAAGAATCGAATCTAATCTAACAACTAAACTAAACTAAAGGGCTAAGCTAACAAGCTGGACTACAGGTAAGGAAACCGCCTAACATCTGAGTCGATCCATATACATACCTGTATATATATTAGTCGGTGATCCCGCCTCCATAATATCATATCCGATACCATATCTACAATCAGACATCCCAAGTCAAGAGTGCGGATCAATCATCAAGATATAGCTCGTACGTAAATCCGTCGTACGGCATCCCCAAATCTGGGTACGGGTCAATATCATATTTCTCACACCATTCCTATGGTATCCTCTTTATTCAAGATCATAGTCTAGGGTACTGACCTATGTCTAGTACAATACTAATATCCTCAATATACTCATGATCTGACTACAGATCGACAATCTCGTACAAACCGATACCGTCAGCACATAGCATCATCAAGGGTACACATCGCCCGATACGGCCTAATATCAATATCCTAGCATATCATGCCTCATATCACGATCGCATGTCGACCATTTTATTTATAACACTATTCACCCGTATCGCCGCCCCAAGATCCGCTATAACACCAGGACGTACCTCAAGTACGAATCCTGCCATATCACCGATATCACAACCACAAAACAAATCTCATCGACTCAGCTCAATCCCAAGTATCATCCTCAAATCCGTATGTGAACACATAGTCCCATACCCATGTGATCACGTAACTATAAAGAATCCCATGAGCACATATAAATAGGAATGTATGCAAGTATGTATGTGTGTATGTGTAGTGCAACACTACCCTAGGGTTCGCAACACTAAAATAATCCAACCTAAACATCGTTATTAATCCCAAATAACATATAATAATTGTTAGTGTGTATACGCATCCGTATACACCACCACGGACTGCGGGGGTGCTATACGCCATCCACCCGACTTCTCCCCGTAGATATAAATCTACTCACCTGGTCCTTGCTCGCCGGTGCCGACGTCGCCACGCGCTTGCTTGTCATCTCGAAGTCCACATGGGGTACCTACATATCATAACGCACCGTATCGCATTAAAATCCGACTCATTACCAAAACGACACATGAATCCCACATAGGTCAAAACCTATGGTTGCTTCCACATTTCAACCCAAAAACCCTCGACGTCGGTATACAAACGCCAGACCATCGAGAAAAACCCAAATACACTCATTTGCACATTCACAAACACTAATTATAATATGAAATAGGTTAAAATTCATAAAAACCCCAAACTCACTTTAAAAGCTATTTTTCCGAAAATCTAGCAAGCATGGTTTACCGTTTTAGTACAAAACTTGATATTTAAACAAATCTAGCGGCTACAATATCCACTAAACATTATAAATAAGTCATACAAACCCTAATTAGATTTTTAATCTTACTATTTTTCATTAACCCGAAATTCTAGTTTACAATTTAGCTTAATTAGTAAATTTTAAAATAACAAATTTGTAAACTAGCTACTATGTTTGATTTCACATGCCTTAATATGATACCTTACACATTTAAACCATGTTCAAATGATATAAAACCCTAACTAGATTTTAACCTCACATTTGCAATTAAATTCTAAAACCTAGTTTGCTAGAAATCTTTATTAGGACAATTTACATGCAACAATTTGTAATATGCAACAAGATTAAGTTTTCCAAACCTTAAGAGCTTCAACTATACAATTAAACAATGAACAATTTATCAAAACCCTTATCTTGATCCAAACCCAATTCTTTACAATTTTCAACTTGAAGGAAAAACCAAGTTAACACCTAATTAAACACTTAATTAACTTAGATTAAGCAATATAAACAAAAAATTCTATATAGGGTCAAAGTTTATACCTCCCAATTTTTGAGATCTAGCTTGAAATCTAGCCATCCAAAAAGCTCTCCTTTCACCACAATCCATGCATCGAAGGCTAGACTAAAATGGGTAAGAGCTTGATTTAGATTTTGGATTTTTTTGATGGGTATTTGATGAATTTTTGAAGCAAAAGAGATAGGAAAATGAGGTCAAGAAAATGGGGGGGCTGCTTAAGGGATAGGCTCGGCCAGAATTGAGGAGGGGGAGAAGAGAGGGTGTGGGGGTGTTTGTAAAGTCAATGAAAAGTCCAAGTCACCATTATCTAACACCATACCTCTTTATTTAATATTTCCTTTATTCTTTTCTCTTGATTTTCTTTTCTTTTCTTGTTTTCCCTCGACTTTTAAGTGAGGAGATGAGTGGGGGGCTACTGAATTCAGCCCTTATAGGGGAGAGGGTGAGGGTGTGTGTGTGTATATGAGGAATATTAAGCTATATGCAACCACACCCCAATTCTATTTAGCTATTTTTCACCATTTAAGCCCTTTTTTTTCGATATTTTCTAAACCGTTTTGGCAGACCATTTCATTTCAAAAACCACATGATAAAATTTTGTTTAATGTATTATGATGCACAAAATTTGTTTCAACTCATTCCAATTTGTAATTTTCCCTAATTAAATATATTAGTGACGGCTTAAAATAATAATAAAATAATTATTTTCGGAAAAATTTTCAGAAAATTTGAAATTTCACCAGCGGCTCAATAAACACCAAATACTAGCAATTTCATAGCTAAAATATGTATATTTAATTTTATAATAAAGATATTCTTATTTCGACTTTTTACAGAAAACCCCCTTATTTTACCGTTTTTTCGAAATTTCACCGAAACAATTTTCAAAACGTTACAGCCAGTCACGTGCCATTTCCGGGTCGTATAAGGTCGCAGATAGTAAGGTCGTCTTCCTCATATTGTAAGTTGATGACATACTCTTGATAGGAAATGATGTTCCTATGATGCACTCGGTCAGGCTCTTCTTATCACAAAGATTCTCAATGAAAGATCTTGGTGATACCTCCTACATCTTGGGGATTAAGATCTATAGTGATAGATATAAACGGATACTAGGATTGTACCAATCCAAGTACATTGACACCATAATAAAGTGCTTTAGTATAGAAGATTCCAAGCGTGGGAATATACCCACGATCTCAGGACTCACTCTCTCCAAAGATATGTCTCCTAAGACTGAGTTGGAGAGAGCTCGCATGTAAGGGATACCCTATGCTTCGGCAGTAGGCTCTATCATGTACGCGATGTTATGCACCAGACCCGATGTAGCGTAATCACTAAGTATAGTGAGTAGGTATCAAGCAGATCCAGGAGAGAATCACTGGACAGCTGTGAAGAGCATTTTCAAGTACTTAAGAAGGACTAAAGAGTTATTCTTGGTGTATGGTAATGGTGAACTCCAAGTGGAGTCCTTAACCGACTCGAGCATTCAAAGTGATAAGGACGACAGTAAGTCGGTCTCGGGTTTTGTCTTTACCCTCAACGGAGGGGCGGTGTGTTGGAAGAGTTCTAAGCAAGACACCATTGCAGACTCGACGATGAGGGCTGAATACATCGCTGCCAATGATGCTGCCAAAGAAGATGTCTGTATGAAGAAGTTCAATGCTGAGCTTCATGTGGTTCCATCCATTGAGCATCCAATACCTGTGTATTGTGATAACAATGGAGCGGTGGATTTTGCCAAGGAACCCAGTTCCCATCAGAGATCCAGACATATTCTGAGGTGGTAACACCAGATCCGGGAGATAGTTGATCGCCGGGAGATCGAGGTCAGGAGAGTTGAAACGAAGGACAACGTAGCGGATCCACTCACAAAGGCCCTCCCCCGGATACAATTTGAGAGACTTTTTAGGATGTTGGGTATGAGATACTACAACACATGGCCTTAGTGCAAGTGGGAGATTATTAGTTATATGTATGCCCTAGAAGCCATTATTGTACATATGATATATATTATAGTTGATGCTTGGACATATATAGAGAGGACTTTTTTGCTCGACATGATAATATGCTATCTGGTTGTTCTTGGTCTTAACATGTAGACTTGTATTGTGATACTGTCTTGCTCTCACATGTTGATAAAGCCCTTAGGATATGTACTTGACTACCAGGACTATGATGGAGATCATACTAGTGGGGCCAGGGTAGTTTACAAGTACATCTTTTAATTGTTCCTAGTCGAGGGAATATCGAGACAGGGCATCGATATTCCAGAGTAGACTAGCGTATACGCTTCTTGACCCATATGAAGGGCGATGGATGATCCCACATCCATTGGTGTTTGACATCAATGATGGTATACGTGTGCTCAGTGGAGAATGGGTACACTGAACAGGACTCGCCGAGGACTCCTATGTGGTAGTATATCTGGTGACACTGGTACAGGTTAGTCTGTAGACCCGAGATCGTCATAGAGTCTTGTGCGGCTCCCACTGTGCTTTGATTTCCTCCCTACCACGCTCATAGGAGACGTGCAAATAGGTGGATTTTGGATACAGTCCCGATTCGTATGGAGGCAATGAGCGATAGGAAGGGTTTCGTCTCTTCCTGTATTGGGGGTTGATGTTGCGCAATGCTCGATTGGTTATAACTGGAAGTCCCCGGCGAGGGCTGTTGCCGAGATTTACTGTTAAGTGTTATCAAGAGTTTCTTGAACCGTTATAAGCCAGACATCGGCATAACTTATCACGTTACTGGGGTCTGACGATTTCCACCCCTAGACATGATATGTAACATATCAGATGAAGAGACCGAAATGTATGGTAGTGTTACTGATAGGCTTCATGGAGACTATGGACAGGCTTGCTTGTTGATCTTCATATCGCTCAATACCCGGGTAGCCGTTACGTCCAGCTAGTACCGCTGACGGCTTGTAGGTGACTGATGTGATCATCACCTACTGTTGGCGTATTGACGAGTCTTTAGTGTCCCACACAGAAGTTCCCTGGTTCAAGCAAAATGAAGTAGGACATGTAAGCCCGCGGCGGCGCCCCGGCCGTCGATCCGACACCGGAAACGCGGAAACAAAAACTTTGCAAAAACTTGCAACCGGCACCACCGCGCACTTTTCACCCGGATCGGGCCATTAACCTAGCAACTAGCAAAGTAAAAGATGAGTAGAGAAGTATACCAAGCGATCCATGTCCTTCGGTCTTCATCTCCACTCCGATCTCCTGCGGAAAGTTCGTCACCTCCTCGCTCGTCGGAAAAGCACCACGTAGACGGAATCTTTTACGGGCTCCCGCCTCTTGACCGAGGCAACTCGGGCGTGAAGTTGGCTAGCCGACGCGTCCAAGGCTTGCTGTAGAATAGTGTAGAAGGCTATGTCTCTTGAGGGTTAGAAGTTGCCATGAAAGGAGGTGGAGGAACAATATGACATGAAGATGAGCAAAGGAATTTTTGAAGCAAGCTCAAGCCAAAATGAGAATGAATCATTTCTCCTCACAAAAATGAAAACTCTCTCTCTCTCGCCCTCACAAGATATGGCGGGCCCCCTTTATCAAGAATAATGGTGGTGTTCATTGAATAATGCAAGTGAGATATATCAATGAATAAACAAAAGAAGAAAAGCTATCATGATAAAAAAAAAAGGTCACGCCATATCAAACTCACATCCAACCATCATAATAAAAGGAAATCAATGGACAAGAATGGCATCTCATGATGAGGAAGCTACAATATGCAAGGAAGCCCTCCACTAGTAAGTTAATTGCAAACTTGCAATTAACACCCTCCATCAGAAAGTCCGGCCGTGAAGGAATAAAAGAAAACCGGCCGAAACGGAATGCAAACTGGCAACTTCAGAAAACTGATCCCGTAATGAATTACAGGAAAACCCCACTACTGCATATACATGCCCGCATTTGTATTCCCACTGAACACAAATGCAAAGAGACAAAACTACACTATCAAATACTAGAATCCGGCTTAAGCCAAAGCCGGCTAGTAAAAACCGTCCGATCACGATCCGTGCAATACTGTACGTATCTGATCGAACCCTGCCATATCTCCATACGGCCTCTACAGCATTTCGCCCGAAACCTGAGTAACTGATTGTGGTGGACTCTAAAGACTCTTCAATACTATGGCTGTGGATTTAACCACTAGCACGTCAGAGGTATAAGCCAATACGTGACGGGCCACCAGCTATTGACCAAAAGGGACGTCGATAAGCGAACTCATCCTGACACCCTACTGAGCCTGTCAGTGACAATATCCGTACAGTCTGGTCCGTTCGTCTATGAGCATCGCATGGCGGGCCTAGGGGGTTGGTAAAAGTCAGACCCCCAAAAGCGGTACATGTCGTGTCGGAGTGTAGCCCAGAACACCCTGAGATACTACTGGAATACCTACCAGGAAATCTCCTGCCTTGGCCAAGGACTTTTCATGTTCTGGCTCTCCTCGACACAGCGCGACCTCACCCCCAATACCGGGAGAGACGAACCCCTGCAGATCCGCTCAGTGCCTCCATGTGGCTCGGGACTGTACCCAACTAAAACCTATTTGCACGACCCCTTTAAGCCGTGGTAGGGTAGTAATCAAAGCACAGTGGGAACTCACACGAGACAAATGACGATCCCAGGTCGATGAACTAACCTGTACACATGTCACCAGGGAACTGCTATCTGATGTCTGGTATAAAACCCAACTAGCAGGTTCCCGGCGAGTCCTGTCCGGTGTACTCATAACCCAATGAGCACCTGTATACATCTTAGGTGAACCAACTGACACCAGTGGCTTGTGAGACCGGCAACCGCCCCTCGTCGGGGTCTCGACTGTATACACTAGTCTACTCTGGAGTATCGATGCCCTGTCTCGAAACTCCCACGAATAGGGAACATTTAAGGATGTGCTTATAGACTACCAGCTCCCACGTATATGATCGCCCTCATACTGCTGGTAGTCAAGCAAGAATCCTAGGGGCTCTATCAACGTGTAATAGCGACTCGTAAAGTCACCTAAAGCAGTACACGATTGTAGGGTTTCTAGGCAGTCTCAAGAGGTCTCACAAGGCATCAACCATGCCCGTTTCAAATTTTACGGTGCCGAGAAACCCTAGACTACGGATCGTTAACTAGATGTCTAGGCGAAAGATGCAACTAGTAAACTACTTTACTAAGAGAACGGAAATACAACCTTTGTAGATCCGGTTCTCCACCTCCATAGCTCCGCAATGAAGTCTCCTCGCTGTCCAAATGGAAACCCGGGCTCTAGCGTCGGCTTCATCGGAGAAATGGGCGGGCAAGGTCGTCGGCTTCGTGCCGAAGATGATCTACGCCGAAGCATCACAAGATCAAGCTCCCACTTCACCAAGTCATAAAACTTGTGAAGAAAACACACTCTACTACTTGGCAAGAGGTAGAGGATAAAGAAATAGGAGATGGGTTCACTTTAGAATTGGATTTCTCACTCTTTTTCTCACTTTGCCATTAAAGCTATCAAGCTTTTTCTTGAAGTGAAGAAGAAGAAGATGATAATATTATGATAAGAATAATAGAATAGAAAAGAAAAATCAATTCTTATCATAATTTTAACTATAGTTATGTGTAGAGAATTGACCAAGGTTAAAGGAATGGTTAGGGTTAAGGAGATGAAGACAAAATGGTCACTTTGGTCAAAGTGGCATGAAGCTTCAAGAAGCATCATGAATGAAAGCAACCATTATCTTTTCATATCTCATTTCTTTTAATCCAAATTATAAAGATAAATGAATGAATAAATAAGTAAAAGAATAAGCAAAACCCTAATCATCAACTTAACCATGGTTTAATTCTTTACACTTAACCAAATGAGCATGTATCATCAAACATGATACAAACATGTGCACAAAATTATATCACATATACAACTTGCACATCAAGTGAGAAAATCCCTTTAAAATGAACCAATACTAGTTAATGTAAAGTAATATATCAAATATATAATTATGCATTAAATCATTAAATCAACACTTGATTTAATGATCCGGTCATATCGCATATAACCGACTAATATCAACAGTAACAACTTATCGAATCAACACTTGATCCGATAACCCGGCTATATCGCATATAACCGATCAATGTCACAAATCGCGAGAATCGAATACAGTATCACATACTGGTATCATTCTCGGTCCCGCACATATCTCATATGCGCTCCTATTTCGTTTCGCTTGAGCCAGGAAACCTCTGTGTAGGACTCTAAAGACTCGTCAATACGCCGGCACCAGGTGATGATCATATCAAGCACCAACAAGCCGCAAGCGGTCTGCTAAATATAACGGCCACCCGGGTATTGAGCGATCAAAAGATCGACGAGCAAGCCCGCTCACACTCCAGTGAATCCAACCAGTAACACTACCGTACAGTTCGGTCTCGTCATCTGATATGTCGCATATCTCGCCTAGGGGTGGTAAACGTCAGACCCCAATAGCTCGATAAGTCATGTCGATATGAGGTTAATAACAGTTCGAGAAACTACTGGTAACACTTACCAGTAAATCTCAGCAACCCTGGCCAGGGATTTCCGGTTATAGCCAATCGAACACAGCGCAACATCAACCCCTTATACCGGGAGAGACGAATCCCCTCCTATCGCTCATTGCCTCCATGTGATTCGGGACTGTACCCAAAAACCACCGTTTTGCACGCCCTCTTGGACGCGGTAAGATGGAAATCAAAGCACAGTGGGAACCATACAAGACTCTATGACGATCTCGGGTCAACAGACTACTCTGTACCAGTGTCACCAGAGAACTGCCATCTGACGTAAGGTATAATACCATCTGGTAGTTCTCGGTGAGTCCGTCCAGTGTACCCAGTCTCCACTGAGCACCCGTATATCATCTCTGATGTCAAACACCAATGGATATGAGATCATCCATCGCCCATCTGTATGGGTCGAGAAGGTATACGCTAGTCTACTCTGGTATATCGATGCCCCGTCTCGATACACCCACGACTAGGGACTTTGAAGGATGTACTTATAGACTACCATGTCCCCACTAGTATGATCTGCATCATAGTCCAGGTAGTCAAGTACACATCCTAAGGGCTTTACCAACATGTAACAGAGAGACAATCAGTATACACGTTAAGGTAAAGAGTAACCAGATAGCATACTATCATGTCGAGCAAGAAAGTCCTCCCTATATATGTCCCAGCATACACTACAATATACATCCAATGTACAGTAATGGCCTCTAGGGCATACATATAACTAACAATCTCCCACTTGCACTAGGGCCATCTGATAGCAGTGGTTGCAGTATCTCATACTCAACCATCCCATAAAAGTCTCTCTCTGGGAATAGGCCTTCGTGAGTGGATCCGCCATGTTGTCCTCTAAGTCTACTCTCCTTACCTCGATCACCCTGGAGATCAACCATCTCCATGATCAGGTGATACTGCCTTAGAATATGTCTGGATCACTGATGGGACGGACGTTCCTTGGCAAAATCCACTACTCCATTGTCACATAATGGGAGGAACTAAGTTCATCTTATGAACTAATATACACCCAGACTGCCTCTTTGGTATTATCTTAAGTAGCGATGTATCCATCCTTTATCATCTAGTATGCCACGGTATCTAGCTTGGAAATCTTCCAACATACCATCCCTCCACTGAGGGTAAAGACAATGCCTGTGACCGACATTCAGTCATCTTTATCACCCTGGAACCCTTCCAGTGATTCTCCCCAGGATCAATTGATACCATCTCACTACAGCTAGTGAGTGTCCTAATATCCAATTAGATCTATCTCATAGATCCAAAATCCAGGATTTAGTAGGTATCACTTTGATCTTTTATGGAGAATCAGTGTGATAAGCGGAGATTGATCGAGCGTAGCATAGGAAACTCCTTTCCTATCAAGAGTATGTCATCCACGTACTCTACGAGGATCACTACCATACTCCCTACTACCTTTTTGTATATACAAGGTTCATCTACCATTTTGATATAGTCAAACTGTTTGACTACTACATCAAAACAGACGTTCCAACTCCGCGATGCCTGCTTTATCATATAAAACATCTTGCACACGTTTCCGCTGCTCCCACTGTTTACGAAGCCCTCTGACTGTGTACTTACAGACTCTCTCTTCTAAAACAACATTTAGAAAAGCAGTCATGACACCCAACCACCAGATATCGTAGTTATGGTATGTAGCCGTGGCAAGTAGGATCTGGATGGACTTAAGCATAGCCACTGGAAAAAGGTATCATCATTATCCACGCCTGGTTGATGACGAAAACCTTTAACAAGTATTGCTTTGAAAGTCCCAACTTTTCCATCTACACCAAGTAATCTTCTCAAGATATACTTGCTCCTAATGGGGATTTAACCCTTCAGATATAGCAACTAAAGTCCATACTTTGTTGGTGTATAAGGATTCCATCTCAGATCGAAAAACATCCAGCCATTCTTACCGAGTCTCACTCCTGATGGCTAGCTCGAAACTAGTTGGGTCATCATCTCATGATGCAATCCTCGCTCCCACTGTCATAGAGAAACCGAAGTATCTCTCAGGTGGGTGAGGAACCCTACTAGATCGGCGGAGAGGCTGAGGTTCGTTGGTTACCATTGAATCCTTTTGGTTCTATCAAACCATCAGCTGCAGTTTGTATAGCTAGAACCTTTCCAGTTGTACATAACAGATCATGCCTCGAGCTTGTCCGGATTTTGCTTTTAGACATAGGCCGGACAACCCCAAATCTTAACTGACTTAAGAGATGGGCTCTTCCCTTTCCATATCACATATGAAGTGGTAGGCAATTGATTTGATTGGAACCCTATTCAATAGGTATGCAACTTCTCAAGTGCATAACTCCCAAAAAGAAAAAGGTAACTCAGTAGTACTCATCATAGAGCACACCTTATCGTATAGGGTGTGATTGCTCCGCCCCGATACAACGTTGTGCTGTGTTGTTTTCGGAGGAGTAATGCTGAGAGAGAATCTCATTCTCTTTTAGAATAGTCCAGGAATTCCATGCACAAGTATTCTCCTCCCTGATCTCATCATAGGACATAATACTTATACCCATATTTTGGTTCTCTACTTCTAACTTATATTCTGTGAATATCTCAAAAGGTTCAGACTTGTGTTTCAACAGGAACATAGGTCTGAATCTCGAAAGATCATCAGAGAATGTAATGAAGTATAAAGAACCAGTCTTGGTATGTGTAGACAGGGGAGCTAACATACATCAACATGTATCATCATAAGAGTTCACTAACTCTTTCTCTGTTTCCAGTAAACAGAGCTACGGTCATCTAATCTTTATGACATGACTGGCAAGTTTCACAAGATGTAAATTCAAACTGATTTAAATATACATTTAAATGTAACTTTAGCTAGTCGGGTCGCATTGATATGACCTAGTCTACAATAACTCAAGAAGGATTCGTTCATTTCTGAACTCTTCCTCTTGTGTGTGTTCTATATACATCGAACTATAGTTTGATTTAGAACGTCAATGCTTTTAGATAACGTGCCTGAACCGATCAACTTTTGATATAGGAAATGTTCAAAACATTATCCATCAATACAAAATTTTATCATTTCTTTACTGATAAAGAGACTGATATGATTTTGTATATCAGGTTCGGTATCTAATAACATTCGTTCAGAATCAATGTATTACAATACAGGGTGACAGTGACCAACAGACTTGGCTGCAACTCTTGCCCTGTTTTCTGTCTCATGAAACATATCACCCGTTCTCAGTTTTTCTACCTTTTTGTAGCCCTATGTAACAGATTACATATCTGGGATCCTGATCTGGTATCATATATCCAGGATGCGGAGGATACTGAGAAACAGTTCTTTGTAATGAACACACCCAAAGATGATGCATCAACATGCACTTTCTTCGTTTGGACGGCACGGGAATTCTGGTAATCACCAATTTCCTGCTCTGTCTTATAACAATTATAAGTTGGAGCGGGACCAACGTTCCCCAGCTCAGTATAACAAGCGGGTTCGGTCAATATTCCGTATTATTATCTTGATTAAGGTGTGATATGGTCGCTACCAGGAGAGAGAGAAAAGAAAACACTCAGCGCGCGCTCTTGCAAGATCAGATTGGTTATTATTTTATCTAATCTGGATGGCTCCCACTGCTTTTTATCAAATCTTCCTTCAAACCCTAAAAGAAAAGACTAGCCGGGATTAATTACATGCTACAGGTTCGCCAATCTTTCAGCCAGGCCAGTGTCGGTACTTTGAGGGAGGTCCCCCGTGCTTTCGCACGAACCTAATTAATGTAAAACTCGTTTTTCCAGAGGCTTAACCTCGTTAACACCTTTCTAGACACCTACTTGATCGGCTAATTGTAATGTGTAAAACTCTCCCAGGAGTAACTCTTACTCGCAGCGGGTATCGGGATCCAACTATCTCATAGAAGGTATGCAATCTCATTGCAAATTTCAACACTTGAAATTCCCGATAATATTTTGCCCCTAACCTCCTATGACCTTGACAAAGGCCAACAAACCATAGGATGCTAGTCAAGTTCAACCCGTCATTTCCTGATTGAATTAAACCCACCCGCACGGCCCTTGACAAAGCCAACAAGGTCGCACGACTACCCTAACCCAATCTGCATCATATGCATAAACAGATAAGCACCAGTTAGCTACCGCACACTGCGCCTTGACAAAGGCCAACAAACGCAGAACGAATACTAACTACTACTTATCTGAAATGACGGAGGGCTACGACAGGTTTTTCTGAAAACCTATTGCGTAATGAACTTGATATCGTTGTAGGATCGAATGAATTTTGAAATGGAGTGTTTTTTAGGCTTTTCTAGTTTTGCTAAAGGAGTCACTCCCGGTGAAGGGATCGTCGGTCCTTTCCTCGTAGAATGAGGTGCGGGATATATCATATATATCACTGTGCAAAGAAAAAACTCTTAAAAGCAATCAAAAGAAAAACCGAGGGTTGTAGCATCTGCCAGTTATTGCTAAAGGAGTCACTCCCGGTGAAGGGATCTCGGTCCTTTCCTTATCGAATAAGGTGCAGGATATATCATATATACCGCTGTGCAAAGCAAGAACTGTAGCTACCTGTTTTATTTTGAAATTCGATTCTACAACATCTTAGGTTTCTTTTCTTTCATTAATCATATTAATGAAGTCACATCATTTAAATTACCTAAACATCACAGATAAATACGACGCATACATATGCCATCCGCATTCGCCTCGATGTCCCCTCGTGCACCGTTAGGTTAGGTAACTAACGAAAGAGCGGGGCAGGGCTAGCGCGGGAGTAAAACATAAGTAACGTCTATATAATATATCATATATACTATATACTGTATCTATCACAGAACATCACATGATCACATCACAGATATCGCAGCAGAAGAATCATATGAAATATTGGATATACTAGGACGTCCGTGTTTTCAATACGAGCCAGTATAAAACACGGATTCCACAGTCGTGATGAATAGCCAAACCCACACCCCAAGACCCCTACGAGAGCGGCAAGCAACCCTACCAATTCTGGAGTTAGGAGACCCGGACTCGACTCCTCGAGTTGGTCTCCCACTGGACTCCAGAACCCGGTTACTTGTGCCCTCCTCCTTGGGTCTATCCTAGTGCAGAAAAGTAAATAATATACATCAACGGTGACAACTTCCGCAACCTGGAAGTGTCCCAATAAAAGAATATTACATACAAGTTTTTACATGAATGAAAATGAAAAACACTCATCTCACATAAAAACCCCCGGCTATTCAAACACGACGATCCAATATAACATATCCAGCAACACATAACATCACATGTCATCAACGTAAGTAAATATGTCCATCCCAATTGTCGTTGACATATAGCAACGAAACCGGCGATATCACATATTACACTTACGGTCACAGAAAAGAAAGTGTAAAACTACAACAGTTGGAATCCGCAATCTCTTTAGACATCGTGATGAATAGCCAAACCCACACCCCAAGACCCCTACGAGAGCGGCAAGCAACCCTACCAATTCTGGAGTTAGGAGACCCGGACTCGAATCCTCGAGTTGGTCTCCCACTGGACTCCAGAACCCGGTTACTTGTGCCCTCCTCCTTGGGTCTATCCTAGTCGTGGGTGTATCGAGACGGGGCATCGATATACCAGAGTAGACTAGCGTATACCTTCTCGACCCATACAGATGGGCGATGGATGATCTCATATCCATTGGTGTTTGACATCAGAGATGATATACGGGTGCTCAGTGGAGACTGGGTACACTGGACGGACTCGCCGAGAACTCCCATCTGACGTAAGGTATAATACCATCAACGATGATAAAGATAAACCAGATAGCATACTATCATCTTGAGTAAGACTGTCCTACTGGGACAGGTCCTCCCCTCAATCATTGCAATCACGTGCCTGTGATCCAATAATTGACTCTGAGGGCACTATCTCCCACAGGACACATATGTGATATGTCTGTAGGCCTGATTAAATACAAGTATGTGATACCGTATTGTAATCTGGCACTCATCTGTTATCGGTTCAGTTATATGTGATATAACCAGATTGTCGAATCAAGTGTTGATTCGATAATGTGATATACAGATAAATGATATTAGCCGGCCATATGTGATGTAACCGGATTATTAGATCAAGTGTTGATTTAATAATGTGATATATATTATATGTGATATAATTATATCTTAACTAATATCATTAGCTCAATAATTATTCTTCATTATATATATATATATATATATTAATATATATGATATATATATATATAATAATGAAGCATGTCATTTAAATTTATATTTTATGAAAATAGAAATGAGGTGGAAAGTGAAAGCATGGTTGCAAGCATGGGATTTACTTTTGTTTATTCATCTTGAACCACTATTCAAGCATGGTTGCAATTTTATATTGAAAAATTCCATGCTTGAATGAGTGAGGGGTCAAGACTTGGCATTCATTCTAGCTCATTTTCAACACTTAGCCAATTTTCTTAAGTTGCTACCATAGTTGCTCTCTAACGTCTTCTTCCTCCCTTTGTCATGGCTCAAGCTTCAACCCTCACATGTGATGTGAATCATGAATCTTGAACATAAACTAGTGAGCTCATAACATTTAAGTCCATGCTACCTCTCCCGGTGCTTTCGGGCACGCGGAATTTGGTTTAAAAACAATTTTCTAGAGGCGGTAACATGGACTCAAAACCGGATCTTTGTTAAATATCTAACTAACAACCTAATTAGGAGTTGTTAACTACTCGGTTAGGGGGTTATACCTTTCTTTCTTGAACTCCTTCGCCTTCAAGCCTCGATGGTCGTCCGGATCGGCTTCACCCCGTCGTCTCCTTGCACCGAAGATCGATCCACCTGAAAGCTTCTACCTTTAGCTTCTTCTTCGAGTTCTGAAGAAACTAGTTCACTCGGTTTGCCAAACCTTGTGAACTAGAGTGAGTAGAGAAGAGTGTGTTGGGATTATACCCTATGGTTCTTGCTTCTCAACACATGAGACAAGTGAACCATAGACTAAAGAAAGGGAGAGCAAGAGGAAGAAGATGAGAGCTCAAGAACACAAGAGAGAGAATGAAAATGATAGAATGAGAAAGACTTTTCTCTCTTGGCTCTCATAATCCAAAGCCATCATCACAAATCATAGCAATCAAGTATTATGTGATGGTTTAAGCTACAATAGCCATATCATTTCATGCACTCATTTTTCACAATAGAAACAAGCAAGTAAAAAGTCTTTGCCATGAAATGATAGCCATTGTCATCATGATGGTCAACTAGTCCAACCTAGTCAACCGGTCAACAAAGTCAACAAGTCAACAAAGTCAACCCCTCAACAACCATGTCACCATAATACTTAATTAATATTACTGTTAATTACATATCATATTCTCATTAGGGTTGAGCAAAAAGTCAATAATCAACATTCAACAGTCAACAACCCTAATGAGAATCTTCTGCCTCTGTATCTTCATCAACTGTGCATACACACCCGCATCCGCGTTCCGAGGAACACGAATACATAGTGGATAAATCCAATCCCAAAACGTACACTAGGATCTGGCTTAAACCAAAGCCCGCTAGTGTTAACTGTCCGGACACTGTACGTGCATAAGTGCACGGATGTGACCGAACCCTGTCGCAAAACCATGCGACCTCTACTCTTTTGCCTAAAGGCCAATAGCTTTCTGTGTGGGACTCTAAAGACTCGACACTACGCTGGCAGTGGGTTTAACCACAGACCGCAAGCGGCACTAGCTGTGCGTAACGGTCCCCAGGTAGATGCCGACAAGAAGACTGACGAGGTGAAACCCATCTGAACTCCTACTGAGTCTGACTGTGACAATCTCCGTACAGTCCGGTCTGTTCGTCTGATACATCTCATGGCGGGCCTAAGGGGGCGGTAAACGTCAGTCCCCTAATAGCGGTACAAGTCGTGTCGGAGTGAAGCCCAAAACACCCTGAGATAACACTGGAAGCCTACAAGTATATCTCACTTGCCCTGGCCAGGGACTACTCGTGTAATGGCTCTCCTAGACACAGCGCGATGTCAACCCCCAATACCGGGAGAGACGAATCCTGTCTAACCGTCACTGCCTCCAAGTGCTTCGGGACTGCACCCAACTACTACCTGTTTGCACGACTCCTTTGAGCCGTGGTAGGGTAGTAATCAAAGTATAGTGGGAACACACTCGAGGCGAAGTAACAGTGTCAAGTCAGCGGACTAAGCTGTACTCATGTCACCTGGGAACTGATAACTGACGATAGGTATAGTACCAACCGGTCAGTTCCCGACGAGTCCTGTCCAGTGTACTCGTAACCTAACGAGCACCCGTATACTATCTCCAGTACGACGTACTGATGGCTGTGGGACAGACCATCTCCCACACTGGGATGAGAAGCGCATACGCTAGTCTACTCCGGAGTATCGATGCCCTGTCTCGATAGTCCTGCGACTAGGGACCTGTATAAGGATGTGCTTATAGATTACCCAGCCCCCACTAGTGTGACTGCCATCACAACGCTGGTAATCAAGCAAAGATCCTAAGGGCTCCACTAATGTGTATAGGTGATATACTAAAATAAACACATGTACACATTGAAGTAGAAACAAACCAAGTAGCACACTACTATATTGAGCAAGATTGTTTATACAAGGTGAATATCCCAAGCTTTCATTAAGTAATATACAAACTAGTATGATACAGTAATGGCCTCTAGGGCATATACACTAACAATCTCCCACTTGCACTAAGGCCATGTATTGGCGTATCGAAGACCTATCATCTCGATCAGCCGCTCGAACTGAGTCTGGGGTAGGGCCTTGGTGAATGGATCTGCACTGTTATCTTCTGAAGCGACCTTCCGAACCTCGATCTCCTGGCGATCCACGATCTCCCTGATCAGGTGATACCGCCTCAAGATGTGTCTGGATCTCTGATGGGACCTGGGTTCCTTCGCTAAAGCTATAGCCCCGTTGTTGTCGCAATACAGAGGTATTGGATCAACAATGGACGGAACCACCTGAAGTTCTTTCAAGAACTTCCTCATCCAGACAGCTTCTTTTGCGGCATCAGATGCAGCGATGTATTCCGCTTCCATCTTCGAGTCTGCAACGGTTTCCTGTTTGGAACTCTTCCAACACACCGCCCCTCCATTGAGGGTAAAGAAAAAACCCGACAAGGACTTGGAATCATTCTTGTCAGTCTGGAAGCTGGAGTCAACAAATGCCTCGATCTGGAGGTCTTTTCCGCCATACACCAAGAAAATCTCCTTAGTCCTTCTCAGGTACTTGAGAATGTGCTTTACCGCTATCCAGTGTTTCTCCCCAGGGTTTGACTGATACCGGCTTACCACACTCAGTGCATAAGCTACATCCGGTCTGGTACACAACATCACATACATTATAGAGCCTACCGCAGAAGCATAGGGTATAATAGACATGCGATCCCTCTCCAAATCAGTCTTGGGAGACATCTCTTTAGAGAGGGTGATCCCGTGACAAGCCGGTAGGTTACCGCGCTTGGAATCTTCCATACTGAATCTTTTCAGTATGGTGTCGATGTACCTGGACTGCGAAAGTCCTAATATCCTCTTGGATCTATCACGATGGATCCGGATCCCCAGGATGTATGAGGCATCACCCAGGTCTTTCATGGTGAACCTGTGTGACAAGAACCCCTTGACAGATTGTAGCATAGGAATGTCATTTCCTATTAAGAGAATGTCATCCACGTATAAAACGAGGAATAATACAGTTCTCGCTACAAATCTACTATAGATGCATGGTTCATCTGGATTTTTGATAAAGCCAAATTCCTTGACCGTCTCATCAAAACCGATGTTCCAACTCCGCGATGCCTTCTTTAGTCCGTAGATGGACTTAAGCAACATGCACACCTTTCCGCTGCTCCCACTCTGAATGAAACCCTCTGGCTGGTCCATATAGACGCACTCCTCTAAATTTCCATTTAGAAAAGCGGTCTTTACGTCCATCTGCCAAATCTCTTAATCGTGGAAGGCAGCAATGGCAAGAAGGATCCGAATAGATTTCAGCATAGCTATTGGAGAAAAGGTCTCGTCATAGTCCAAACCAGGTCTTTGACGAAAACCCTTTGCAACCAGTCTAGCTTTATAGGTCTCAACCTGTCCATCTACACCAATCTTCCTCTTGAAGATCCACTTGTATCCTACGGGTTTTACCCCGTCTGGAGCAATGTCCAACGTCCATACTTTGTTGGTGTACATGGACTTCATTTCGGTCCGCATTGGATCCAGCCATTTTACCGATTCAACGCTCTGAACGGCCTGCTGGAAGCTAGTAGGCTCATCATAATCTATGATGCAATCCTCTATATCCCCGTCTATGAGAAAACTGTAGTATCTCTCGGGCGGATGAGACTGCCTACTACGCCTGCGGAGCGGCGTAGGAATGTCCTGTTCTTTTGAACCCTCTGGTTCTACTAAGCTTTCAGTAATAGTCTGTGGTTCTGGAATTTCTTCCAGTTCTATTTCGCTCCCACTTGTTTCCTTTTCTAAGAACTGGTGTTCCAGAAAATGGGCATTACGAGAAACAATGATCTTTTGTTCCTCTGCGTAATAGAAGAGATACCCCCTGGAGTTCTTTGGGTATCCCACAAACTTACACAGTACTGAGCGTGCCTCGAGTTTGTCCGCATGCTGCTTTTTGACAAAAGCCGGACATCCCTAGATCTTCAGATATTGAAGATAGGGTTTCTTCCTACTCCATATTTCATATGGAGTGGTAGGCACAGTCTTAGTCGGAACTCGGTTCAAAAGGTATGCAGCTGATTCTAGCGCATACCCCTAGAATGATCGCGGTAACTCAGTGTTACTCATCATGGACCGTACCATATCCAATAGGGTTCGGTTCCGTCTCTCCGATACACCGTTATGTTGCGGAGTGTATGGAGGAGTAAGCTGAGAGAGAATTCCGTTCTCTGTTAAATAGTCCAGAAACTCGGCAGTCAAGTATTCACCACCTCGATCCGATCTTAGAACCTTGATACTTTTGCCGGTTTGTTTTTCTACTTCATTCTTATATTCCTGGAATTTTCCAAAGGCTTCGGACTTATGTTTCATTAAGAAGACATAACCGTACCTTGAAAAGTCATCCGTAAATGTAATGAAGTAAGAATAACCGCTTCGCGCATGTGTAGACATTGGACCGCACACGTCGCTGTGTACGAGTCCCAAGAGCTCGCTCGCTCTTACTCCGTGTCCAGTGAACTGAGTCTTTGTCATCTTTCCTTTGAGACAGGATTGACAAGTGGCATACGATTGATATTCGAACGGATTAAAATATCCTTCTGTATGTAACTTCGTCAACCTTCTCTCATTGATGTGACCTAGTCTACAATGCCATAAGAAAGTCTGATTTATTTCCGGAGACTTTCTTTTGTGTGTATTCTGGACATTGAAAATCTGTGGTTGGTTTAATACGTATATACCATTGCTCAATGTACCTGACCCAATCAGAACTTAATTAAGGTGAATGTTTACAACATTGTTTACAAACGCAAATTCATAACCTTCTTTAGAAACCAAAGATACAGAAATGATATTAAAAGTTGCGTTGGGTACAAAAAAGCAATTACAGAAAACCAAAACATGTCCATCTGACATTCCCAGGTGATAGTCCCCTATGGCCTTAGCATCCATGCTAGCTCCGTTTGCAAGTTTGAGGGTCATGTCACCTGTCTTCAAAACCCTACAGTTTCTCAACGCCTGCAAAGAATTACAGATATGAGATCCTGATGCGGTATCCAATAACCAGGAAGTAGAGTTTATTGAAAGACAGTTTTCAATAACATACACACCTGAAGCTGAAGCCGCAACCTGCATCAATTCCTGTGTCCTGGCTTTCCAAGCCCTGCAATCATTCTTCCAGTGTCCCTTCTTATGACAATAGAAGCATTCTTCTTTATCCACAAGCTGCCCCGCTTTCTTTGTTGCCTTTGCCTTTCCCTTCGTATCCACTTTACCAACACCGCCCCTTGGTTTGGCGGGGGCTTTCTTCTTCTTTCCCTTGGCTTTCGCCTTGGACCTAGAAGAGGAAGATCCTCCTATAAACAAAGTGGATGTTTCCCTACCTTTCTGTAGGGTGCCCTCTGCACTCTTCAGCATGTTGAGGAGTTCTGAAAGTTCAACTTCTTTTTCTTGTAAGTTGAAGTTCAGGATAAACTGGGCGTAAGTGGAAGGAAGGGACTGGAGAATCAAGTCCGTATAGAGCTCGTTCTCTAACGTGGTCCCAAGTTCCGCGAGCTCCTCAATGAAGCCAATCATCTTAAGCACGTGTTCCGCTACCGATGATCCGATGGCCAACCTTGCCGAAAATAACTTCTTCGTATCTTGCGATACGAGATTGCTCTCCATACAGTTCTTTTGTATTGAGAAATATAGATTCGAGGTCCATATTCTCATGCCTCCTCTGATGTTCGTTGTCCATAGAGGCAAGTACGAGGCACTTGGCCTTCGCGCTATCAATCTCCCAAGTCTTACGGATTTCCTTATCCGCGACGTTGGAGGTGGGACCTGGGACAGGGGGAGCTTTGGTGGTAAGAAGATACCCCAGCTTGTCGTAAGTGATTGCCATTTTGACATTCCTGAGCCAATCTTTGTAGTTTGGCCCTGTCAGTATGTTTTTATCTAGAAGTAACTTAAGTCCAGTCATGTCGATTGGTCGCTGCAATTAGGAGAGAGAAGAAGAAACACTCAGCATGATGCTCTTGCAAGTTTAGAGTGGTTTTTAGTTTGTCTAAACAGGATGGCTCCCACTGTTTCTCGAATCCCTCCTCAAACCAAAAAGGAAGAATTAGTCAGGATCAATCTCACCGTACAATACTTGCTTAACCGTTCGGCCAGGCTGGTGTCTGTTCTTCGAGGGAGGTTTTCCAACGCTTTCGCGAAGTTCCTTAATTTAAGAACCTCTTTTCCCTGGGGGCGTAGCCCTGCTAACACCTTTCTAGACACCTACTAGGTTTATAGCATTGATCGTTAAGTGAGAAATTTCCCGAGGAGTAGCATATACTCACTGTAGGATCGGGATCCAAATATCA
This sequence comes from Agapanthus africanus, assembly GCA_030015575.1. Taxonomy (NCBI): domain Eukaryota; kingdom Viridiplantae; phylum Streptophyta; class Magnoliopsida; order Asparagales; family Amaryllidaceae; genus Agapanthus; species Agapanthus africanus. Next base: position 282,595,660 of record JASDDO010000022.1, read on the forward strand.
TTGCGTGACAAAACTGAAGGAATCCTACCAGAATCATCACACTCCAAATGGTATGCAGTGCTAGCAAGTTTCAGCTCTTTTGAAACTCCCGATGTGGATTTTTACCCCATGCTCTTATGACCTTGGCGTGAGGTCAAAATGTCATAAGTCACATGTCAAGTTCTTCCCATCATTATCCAGGTTAATTTGAACCCACCCGTACCTAGCCTTGACGTAGGCCAAAATGGCAGTACGACTGTCTTAAACCAACGCATTCTATCTATGAAACAGATAAATATCCGGCAGCTACCAATCAGTATGCCTTGACGTGAGGTCAAAATACATAGCTTGAATACTACCGAATATTTAACTGAAATGATGGAGGGCTACGGATGGTTTTGTCAAAACCGTGAACGTAGTGAACTTGATATGATCGATGGAATGAGATAGCTTTTAAAAGGAGTTTCTCAAGCTCCGCATTTAAAAGTTAGTTTTGAAAAGAACCGAGTGGTTTTTCGAAAGTGTTCCAACGACTTTTACTTGGTTTATTTTCTTGCATTAGTTCTTTTAATGCGTGATATTCTTGCATTAGTTCTTTTAATGCGTCCCATCATTTATTCCTACCATTGCAGAAAACAACCAAAATATGACGTACGCTTATGCCATTCGCATTCGCCACGGGGCCCCATCATTACCCGTTAGGTTACTTAACTAACGACAGAGAGGGGGCTGGGCTAGCGCGGCTGTAAAACATAAGCAACGCCTAAATAATATCATATATAGATATACATTGCAATGATAGCCATTTCAGATCACAGATGAACACATTGGATATACTATGAATACGCAATTCATACGAGCCTGTAACGAAAAGCAGATTACACGGTCGCGGTGAATAGCCAATACCCCATCCAAGACCCCTACGGGTGCGGCAAACTACCCGCCAAGTACCCGAAGCGAAGCAACCTCCCTCAACTCCGTGAGTAGGCCACTCAGCACTTCGGGATACCCGGTAGTTTGTGCACCCCCTCCATGGGTCTATCCTAGGAGCAAAAACAGTAAAAAGAAATTATACAATGACGGCTATAACCACGACCCGGTTGTGTGGCCATACAAATAATTATTACATCAATTTACAAATTTACATGAATTGAAAGAAAAGAAAACTCTCGTCTCACAACCCCCGGCTATTCACCCGCAACAATCCAAAGAATTCATATACACATTCCAGCAACATTACAGATCACAGATTTGTATAACCCCCACTAATCGACATATAGCGATTAGCAGACGTTCAATACAAATATCACATCACAGAAAAACCCGTCAGCTTAAGTCTTTAGAAGTTCGATCAAAAATACGGAATTTTAGGCCCCAAACACAAAATTTTTGTTCTGGAAAATCTGGGCTGAAAAGACATATTCCAAAAATCCCAAAACAACGCCAGAAATACACTGCACTAAATTTGGACCTCGGCCGAGTCAACTCGGCCGCGGAACCGCGGCGGGAGCGTGCTCCTGCCGCGTTTCCACGGCGATTTGATCGGTTCGTGGGACCAAATTTTGTGATTATTCTACAAAAAGCATGAGCCGATTTTTAAGATGAAATTTATCAATTTTTGAACAGAAAAAAAATCTGCAGAAACTTGACATATCGGGTTCGTTTCGTGACTTTTTCTTTGATCGATCTTCTAGTTACTTTGCTAACATGTTAGATAGAGTTTAATTAGGCTCTGATACAACTGTAAGTCCATGCTACCTCTCCCGGTGCTTTCGGGCATGCGGAATTTGGTTTAAAAACAATTTTCTAGAGGCGGTAACATGGACTCAAAACCGGATCTTTGTTAAACATCTAACTAACAACCTAACTAGGAGTTGTTAACTACTCGGTTAGGGGGTTATACCTTTCTTTCTTGAACTCCTTCGTCTTCAAGCCTCGATGGTTGTCCGGATCGGCTTCACCCCATCGTCTCCTTGCGCCGAAGATCGATCCACCTGAAAGCTTCTACCTTTAGCTTCTTCTTCGAGTTATGAAGAAACTAGTTCACTCGGTTTGCCAAACCTTGTGAACTAGAGTGAGTAGAGAAGAGTGTGTTGGGATTATACTCTATGGTTCTTGCTTCTCAACACATGAGGCAAGTGAACCATAGACTAAAGAGAGGGAGAGCAAGAGGAAGAAGATGAGAGCTCAAGAACACAAGAGAGAGAATGAAAATGATAGAATGAGAAAGACTTTTCTCTCTTGGCTCTCATAATCCAAAGCCATCATCACAAATCATAGCAATCAAGTATTATGTGATGGTTTAAGCTACAATAGCCATATCATTTCATGCACTCATTTTTCACAATAGAAACAAGCAAGTAAAAAGTCTTTGCCATGAAATGATAGCCATTGTCATCATGATGGTCAACTAGTCCAACCTAGTCAACCGGTCAAGAAAGTCAACAAGTCAACAAAGTCAACCCCTCAACAACCATGTCACCATAATACTTAATTAATATTATTGTTAATTACATATCATATTCCCATTAGGGTTGAGCAAAAAGTCAATAGTCAACAGTCAACAGTCAACAACCCTAATGAGAATCCTCTGCCTCTGTATCTCCGTCAACTGTGCATACACACCCGCATCCGCGTTCCGAGGAACACGAATACATACTGGATAAATCCAATCCCAAAACGTACACTAGGATCTGGCTTAAACCAAAGCCCGCTAGTGTTAACTGTCCGGACACTGTACGTGCATAAGTGCACGGATGTGACCGAACCCTGTCGCAAAACCGTGCGACCTGTCGCAAAACCATGCGACCTCTACTCTTGTGCCTAAAGGCGAATAGCTTTCTGTGTGGGACTCTAAAGACTCGACACTACGCTGGCAGTGGGTTTAACCACAGACCGCAAGCGGCACTAGCTGTGCGTAACGGTCCCCAGGTAGATGCCGACAAGAAGACTGACGAGGTGAAACCCATCTGAACTCCTACTAAGTCTGACTGTGACAATCTCCGTACAATCCGGTCTGTTCGTCTGATACATCGTATGGCGGGCCTAGGGGGGCGGTAAACATCAGTCCCATAATAGCGGTACAAGTCGTGTCGGAGTGAAGCCCAAAACACCCTGAGATAACACTGGAAGCCTACAAGTATATCTCACTTGCCCTGGCCAGGGACTACTCGTGTAATGGCTCTCCTAGACACAGCGCGATGTCAACCCCCAATACCGGGAGAGACGAATCCTGTCTAACCGTCACTGCCTCCAAGTGCTTCGGGACTGCACCCAACTACTACCTGTTTGCACGACTCCTTTGAGCCGTGGTAGGGTAGTAATCAAAGTACAGTGGGAACACACTCGAGGCAAAGTAACAGTGTCAAGTCAGCGGACTAAGCTGTACTCATGTCACCTGGGAACTGATAACTGACGATAGGTATAGTACCAACCGGTCAGTTCCCGACGAGTCCTGTCCAGTGTACTCGTAACCTAACGAGCACCCGTATACTATCTCCAGTACGACGTACTGATCGCTGTGGGACAGACCATCTCCCACACTGGGATGAGAAGCGCATACGCTTGTCTACTCCAGAGTATCGATGCCCTGTCTCGATAGTCCTGCGACTAGGGACCTGTATAAGGATGTGCTTATGGATTACCCTGCCCCCACTAGTGTGACTGCCATCAGAACGCTGGTAATCAAGCAAAGATCCTAAGGGCTCCACTAATGTGTATTGGTGATATATTAAAAGAAACACATGTACACATTGAAGTAGAAACAAACCAAGTAGCATACTACTATATTGAGCAAGATTGTTTATATAAGGTGAATATCCCAAGCTTCCATTAAGTAATATACAAACTAGTATGATACAGTAATGGCCTCTAGGGCATATACACTAACAATACATCCCCTACTTCATCATCCTACACTTGACTAGCGATCAAGTGTAGCGTGTTTCATACGCTAAAGAGTTTAGTGTAAAGGTAGCTTGAGTTGGAAGGACTTCACGTGGATCATCTTCGGCACGAAGGTCATCGGAGGAAGCTCGTTCAAAGTCTCAAGTGAAGCCTAGTGGAGTCGTGGAACTACTACACGGAGCAAGTGAAGAGAAGGACCAGGTCTACAATGGTTGTATTCTTGTTCTCTAGATGTAAAGTAGTTTACATTTGGTATTGTCTAAATCTCTAGTTAAAGATTCTAGGATTAGGGCTGTTTAGCATGACATTTTTTTTAAAATGGCATGGACGATGCCTCCCAAAACCTTGCTGTCGTGCTAGGGAACCTTACATGAAGAACTCGTTAGGAACTGCTGGTTGGTATTATACCTATCGTCAGGTAGCAGTTCCCGGGTGGCATGAGTACAGGTTACTCCGTGGACTTGACATCGCTATTCGTCTCGAGTGTGTTCCCACTGTTCTTAGATTACTACCCTACCATGGCTCAAGGGAGTCATGCAAACAGGTAGTAGTTGGGTTCAGTCCCGAAGCACTTGGAGGAAATAGAGGTTATATAGGATTTGTCTCTCCCGGTATTGGGGGTTGATATGGCGCTTTATTCGTATAGACATTACACAAAGTCCCTAGCCAGGGCAACCGAGATTTACTGGTAGATACTCCAGTAGTTTCTCAGGGTGTATTGGGCTCTACCCCAGCACGACTTATTGCGCTATTAGAGGTCTGACAGTTTCCACCCCTAGACCCGATATGCGAGTATCTTAGACGAACAGACCAGACTGTATGGATATTGTCACAGATAGGCTCAGTAGGATTTCGGATGAGTTTTCTCATCGGCCTTCTTATCGATAGATACCTGGGTAGCAGTTACGTGCAGCTAGTACCGCTGACGGACTTATAGTTAAACCCACTGCCAGCGTACTGTCGAGTCTTTAGAGTCCCACACAGAGGGTTTCCCTGCTTCGGACGAAACGATGTAGAGGCCGTATGTTTTTACGGCAGTGTTCCGATCACATACGTGTACTGGCTACACGGATGTTGTTTTGACAGATAATGCTAGTGGACTTTGGTTTAAGCCGGATCCTAGTATTATATTATTAGATTGTTATCATCTCATTGTATTCCTATTTTTCGGAATACGAATACGGGTACGTATATACGGTGAGGGCGTTCTTATAATTTGACATGACATGCTTCTAGAAGGAGACAGCTCATTATTTGGTTTATTTATTTTTGAGAAATATATTAATGAGGTGGAAATTAGAGACATACATGGCATGGGTGAAACATGGCTATTCATATTTGTTTATTTGTTTGGACTCACTATTAAAGCATGGTTGATATTTTCCATGTGAAAATAATCCATGCTTGAACGAGTGAAGTGGGAGAGCAATTCTACACTTTCCTTCAGCCCTAGCTCATTTTTTACTTCTCTTTCTCTCTCCAATTTCTCCTCTTTCTTCCTTAATGAGCCTAACCCTCACATGAATTGTGAAACATAGGGTCTCATGAGATAAAACACTCCATTAAATACTCTACATCTTCTAATCTATCAAGTTTAGCGAACTAGGTAATCTAGTTTAGCGAACTAAGTGCCCTAGTTACCTCGGTTTAGAGGTTCGAGCTTGAGGTATAGACTTTCGGGTGGATCATCTTTGACATGAGGAGGCCGACGTTGAAAGCTCGATCCGGATCTTCGAGGAGCTTAAGGAGAGGAGGAGAAGAATACCCAAAGGACAATGTTCTAGGAGGTATAAAACTCTTCATAGTAGTTATACCTCGAAGCAGTATAACTACTTAAGGTTTTTGTTAATATCCTGGAGATTAGTCGGTGTTGCGAAGCTTTAAAAATATTTTTTTGTAAATTCTGCCTCCCCGCGAACCCGCGGGATGCGCAACATCGACTTACAGTGGTATCAGAGCCTACTTAGACCTTAACTAGTTTGTTAGACGATGTATAAAGTTACAAAACTGAAATAACTCTGAAACAGACGAAGCTAGATCCAAGTTTCTGTTAATTTTCAAAGAGGCTCTAAAAATTATTTAAACAGTTGCAAAGTGCTCTTCTTGTTGTATTTAGAACACCATAGAAAAAAGAGACCCAGACTCAAAGTTTTGGCGGCCAAATCATTGTTTTTCCCGGCCTGGCCGGTTTTATTAAAGTGTTTGGTCTTGAATTTTTTCTAGTGTTCTGGAATCTTGGATTTAGGGTTTCAGGTGATTTTTGATTTTGCCCAGATTGCATATAATGTTATCTTTGTCTTGGGGAAATATGGAGTATTTTGATGTCGCAATTTTTACCACATTTATAAGTTTCAGTTTGTATATGTGTTGCTAAACGTCCGCTAATTGCTATACGTCGATTAGTGGGGGTTGCACATATTAGTATCTTGTGATGGTTTGTGTATATAGAGTATTGGATCGTTGTGGAAGAATAGCCGGGGGATGTGAGAAGAGTGTTTTCTTTTCTTTTATTCATGTATATTTGTAAATTGATGTAATATTATTTTTTGTGGGGCACATCCGGGTTGAGGTTGTAGCTATCGTTGTATTATTTCATTTACTGTTTCTTGCATTTAGGATAGACCCAAGGTGGGGTGTACAAACTATCGGATTCTTGAAGTGCCGAGTGGCCTACTCATTTTATTGAGGGTGGTTGCTTCACTTTGGGAATTTGGCAAGTAGTTTGCCGGACCGTAGAGGGCTAAGGTAGGGTTTGGCTATTCATCACGACCGTAGAATCCGTCTTTCGTTCCATGCTAAAACAAAACACGGAATTCCTATTATATCCAATATATTTATCTGTGATCTGGAATGCCAATTATTGCGTGAGACGAATGGATATATATATATATATATATATGATGTATAATAAACGTTGATTATGTTTTGCACCCACGCTAGTCCAGCCCACGCTCTGCCGTTAGTTAAGTAACTTAACGGTGCATGATAGGGCCCTTTGGCGAATGCGGATGGCATAAGCATACTTTCTATTTTCGTTTCTTTTCAGCAATGATACGGTTAATTGATGGGACCGCATTAACATTGATTAATGCAAGGAAAAAAAACTAAAGTTTAAATCGTTGGAACAATTTCAAAACCACTCGGTTTTCTTGAAAATCAACTTTTAAATGCGGAGCCTAAACCGCTCTTTTTAAAAGCTATCATGGTTCCTTCGACTATATCAAGTTCATTACGTTCACGATTTCGCCAAAACCATCCGTAGCCCTTCGTCATTTCAGATGGGTATTCAGTAGTATTCTAGCTATGTATTTTGACATTCACCGAGGCATAATGATTGGTAGCTGCTGGGTATTCATCTGTAGCATAGATAGATGCGTTGATTTGGGACAGTCGTACAACTATTTTGGCCTTCGTCAATGGTATGTACGGGTGGGTTCAAATTAAGCTGGATAATGACGGGTAGAACTTGACTTGCGTCATATGATATGTTGGCATTCGTCAAGGTCATAAGCGCCATGGAAAAATTCCACATCGGGAGTTTCTAAGGAAAATGAAATTTTCTAGTGTTGCATACCATTTGGAGTGTGATGATTTTGGTAGGATTCCTTCAAGGTTGTCAGACGATGATATTTGGATCCCGATCCTTCTGTGAGTATCCGCTACTCTTCGGGAGATTTTTCACTAAACAATCAATGCTATAACCAAGTAGGTGCCTAGAACGGTGTTAGTGGAGCTACGCCTTCAAGGAAAAGAGGTTATATAATTAAGGAACTTCGCGAAAGTGTTGGAAAAGCTCCCTCACAGTACTAACACTAGCCTTTCTGAAAGGTTAAGCAAGAATTGCAGGGTGGGATTAATCCTGACTAATTCTTCTTTTATGTTTTGAGGAAGAATTTGAGGAACAGTAGGAGCCATCCTGTTTAGATAAACAAATAACCAATCTAAACTTGCAAGACCATCATGTTGAGTGTTTTTTCTCTCTCTTCTGATAGCAGCGACCAAAATGACTGGGCTTAAGTAACTTTTAGATAATAATAAATTGACTGGGCCAAACTATAAAGATTGGCTAAAGAATGTCCAGATGGCCATTACCTATGACAAGTTGGGCTACCACCTTACTACCGATGCCCCGCCGTCCCACGTCCAGATTCCACTGTCGCGGATGTTGATATCCGTAAGACATGGAAAAAAGATAGTGCGAGAGCCAAGGGCCTTATGTTGGCCTCAATGGAAAATGAACGCTAGAGGCTGCACGAGAAGATGGAATTAGCTTCTATATTCCTCTATACCAAAGATTTATATGGAGAGCAATCTCGTATCGCAAGATATGAGACCTCGAAGAAATTGTTTCAGACGAGGTTGGCTGTCTGGTCATCTGTAGGGGACCACGTCCTTACGATGATTAGCTATATTGAAGAGCTCGCGGACCATGGGTCCATGTTGGAGAACGAGTTATATACTGACTTGATTCTATAGTTCCTCCCCTTTACATATGCCCAGTTTATCTTGAATTTCAACATTCAAGGGAAGGAAGTTTCACTTCTAGAACTCCTCAACATGTTGAGGAGCGCTGAGGGAACCCTGCAGAAATTCAGGGAGATGCCCGCTGTGCTTATTGGGGAAACTTCCTCTTCTAGATCCGAGGCGAAAGCAAAGAGAGAGAAGAAGAAGGCCTTAACCAAGCCGATAGGCGGTGTCAGTAAAGTAGAGAGAAAGGGTAGGGAAAACGTTTCGGGGCTAACAGTAGGGAAGGAGGAATGTTTCTATTGTTATGGGAAAAAGGCATTGGCAGAAGGACTGCAGAGCTTGGAAAGCCAGAAATCAGGATTCGAAGCACGTTGCGGTTTCGGCTTCGGGCGTGTTTATGATTGAAAACTGTCTGTCAATTAACTCTACTTCCTAAGTATTAGATACCGGATCGGGATCTCATATCTGTAATTTATTACAGGCTCTGAGAAATCATAGAGTTATTAAGGCAGGTGATATGACTCCCAGAGTTGCTAACGGAATGAGCGTGGAGCTGTATCTGTAGGGGAATATCACATAGGATTGACAAGTGGGCAGATTTTGATTTTGCGTAACTGTTTTTTTGTACCTAGTCTGGCTTGTTATATCATTTCTGTATCTTTACATTCTAAAGAAGGTTATGATTTTACATTTGTAAGCGATGTGGTCGACATCCACCTTAATCAAAATTTGATTAGGTCAGGTACACTAGATAACGGTATATACGTATTAAATCAAGCTCAGATTTTCAACGTCCAGAACACATAAATGAAAGTCTCCAGAATTAAATCAGGGTTTCTTATGGCATTGTATTATATACGTATTAAATCAAGCTCAGATTTTCAACTTCCAGAACACACTCAAAAGAAAGTCTCCAGAATTAAATCAGGCTTTCTTACGGCATTGTAGACTGGGTCATATCAATGAAACACGATTGACGAAGTTACATAAAGAGAGATATTGGATCTGTTTGAATATCAGTCTTATGTAACTTGTCAATCATGTCTCAAAAAGAAGATGACAAAAACTCCGTTCACTGGACACGGGGTAAGAGCCAGCAAGCTCTTTGGACTCATACACATCGACGTGTGTGGTCCAATGTCTACACTTGCAAGAATTGGTTATTCCTATTTCATTACTTTTAAGGATGATTTATCAAGTTGTGGACATGTATTCTTGATGAAACATAAATCCGAGGCCTTTGAGAAATTCCGGGAATACAAGAATAAAGTGGAAAAACAATCCAGCAAAAGTATCAAGACACTTAGATCTGATCGAGGTTGTGAATAATTAAGTGCCGAGTTCCTGAATTACTTAACAGTGAAAGGAATTCTCTCTCAGCTTACTCCTCCATACACACCTCAACACAACGGTGTATCGGAAAGGTGGAACCGAACCTTATTGGATATAGTACGTTCTATGATGAGTAACCCTGAGTTACCGTGCTCCTTCTGGGGTTATGGACTAGAATCAGCTGCATATCTTTTGAAAAAGATTACTACTAAGTCAGTGCCTACCACACCATATCAGATGTGGAGTAGGAAGAAACTCTATCTTAAGTATCTTAAGATATGGGGATGTCCAACTTTTGTAAAAAAGCAGCATGCGGACAAGCTCGAGACATGCTTAGTACTGTGTAAGTTTGTAAGATACCCAAAGAACTCTAGGGATATCTTTTATATTACGCGGAGGAACAAAAGGTCTCTGTTTCTCGGCATGCACACTTTTTGGAAACTCAATTTCTTGAAAAAGAGATAAGTGGGAGCGTAATAGAACTGGGAGAAATTCCAGAACTATAAGCTATTACTGAAAGCATGGTGGAATTAGAGGTTTCGAAATAACCGGACATCCCCGAGCCACTCCGCAGGACTAGTAGGCAGTCTCATCCGCCCAAGAGATACTACAGTTTTTTCATAGACGGGGATAGAGAGGATTGCATCATTGACGATGATGAGCCAACTAGCTTCCAGCAAGCCATTGATTCGTCTATTTTATTGTAGTGTGTAGTAGTAACCGCAACCAATAACGGTGTCGCGTGTAGCTAGACCGACATGAGTACGGGTCGTCCTAAGGGAAACGTTGAATCTTTTAATCTTACTTTAGACGTGTTGAAAAAGGAAGGAGGAAGAATAAAGAATGGTGAAGAATGGTTGTAGGTTCTAGATCCACGTTAAACACGGATGCAAAATATAGATCTAGATTAACTACGGATGTAAGTTTAATATTAAAAGGGGCTTGTAGGGTTCATTGGGATTTAGTAGTCATGGATGATTAATTAAAGATTTCTCTTTTTATCCTTTAATAGATTTAAAACTAGAACGACAGTGATGTATGTAGATTAGGGTTTCTGTAGGGAAAAAGGGTTCCCACTCTTAACCCCTATCTCGACATGGAACTCTGTTCATATCTAGCCTTTACCAAAACAATAGTTAATCTAATCTCTAATCGTGGTCGCGATTATCAATGAATTGATAGCGCGCCTAATTAGAATATTAACTATTTTTTGATAAAGTTTATAAACTTTATAGGACTTAAAAAGAGTTTAAAGATCTTCATCATTCATTAACCTACCCTAATCCCATGAACCCTAACAAGCGAAGAATTACTCGCGAATGTTGGGAGAAGAAAAGATAGAGAGAGAAATCATATTAAAAACTAAAAAATAGAATAAGAAAACTAATACCTTTATTAATCAACAAAAATCATTTACACTTTGTTCTCTTAGAAAAAGATTACAAAATGCTAGTTTGCTTCTCAATCTCTTCTAAGGAGGTAGATGAACTGTTGATGATCAGCCTGGATGCGTGAGCCTGTCGTGGACTTTGTGATCTCTTCAACTTGATGCTTTTTCCAAGAGACTCTTGGTCCTTATTATAGTCACAGAGCCAGAACCCTAGTTTCCTAATATGGAAACTAGTATTTAGGATCCTAACCACCAAAATCTCATATCTCAACTCCTCAAATCTGCGGCGGAACCGTGGCCATTGGATAGGTTTGGCCGCGGATCCGCCGCCTATTGGTGAGATCATGGCCTCTAATTTTTGTAGCTTCATATCTGTAACACTTGGAAATCTTTTGAGCATCTACACTTTGAAAATCTTTTCTACATTTCTGCCAGAATTAGTTTCTTCAATTTACTTGAATATCTTCGGCAGATTTGATCTTGCCAACTCGGATTTCCTTGATTTTAGTCATGATATAATTCCTGCACAATTATCCCAATAAATGATGTTAGTAGACTTTGTTTTTATTGATATATTATCTTTAACTATTTGCCATGATATTTTAGTTTTAAGAATTGGTCAAAGGTATCTAATAAGATAAGCATATTTAAATGGGCCAGATGTTACATAGATATTATATGCTTACTTTTTCTTTCATAATATTAATTATAATATAAAAACACATAAAAATAGTATTTTTGCAGATAAACCCTCATATGTCATATATTATAATAAACACCTTTTTATTAGAAACAGTAGGAAAAATGTCATATTAAAAGTGCAGTTTTATAAACAGAAAAATACCCCCAAATTTAACTTTGATCGTCCCGAGCAAACTAGTTATTCAAGAGAAGGAGAGAAAAAGAAGAAGAAGCTATGCACACTTTCGTAGGCAACATGATTGCACTGAGCACGTGCAACAAGCTGTTAAACCTCTAGGTGTCCCTAGTAGGAGGAGTGTTCTCTCCTGAAGGCTTTCAGCGGATTACACCCATAAAATCCCATAATAAAAGAAAGATAGTGAAAGTTACATATAAAGATAAGAACTATAAAAGAAAGAACTTGAAAATAAGAGTTTCCAACTATACTAGCTTTTCAGTTGCTATGAGCTCTATCATAATGGTCGTGAAAAGATATGAGAAATAACATCATCCCTCAATAAAACATCGTCTTTTAGTCTTTCTCCCTATCTTTCTTCCAAACATTGATCATATACCCCTACGTGTGTGTAAAATACATCCCTACACTTAGAGAATTCAATTCAAGATAACATACTCTTGTGCATCTTCCAAAGTACTTTATAGTTGGTGAATATTATCGATAAAATTGCTTACACATTCTTCATGCGACCGTCAATACTTCTTGAGATACTAACCGACTGATTACAAAATGTGCTTACATATTTAGGTGTAATTCCTCGTTTCGCAACAACTAAGGCTTAGCAGTGACTCCTATACCAATTGGTCTAAAGCACTAGGTGATAAAGCACCCTCGCTATATTTTTTTTTGCTGTCTTGGTAATTACAAAACCAGTGTTCATTTTTTTTTCACCCTCACTATATTTTTTTAATTTTCCTTCATACTAAGGCTTTTAGACAAGAGTATTTCAAGGTATCCTCTACTATCCCAAGTTTTAAGATGTGTGACAGTGCATAGAGTAGGGTATCAACGTTCAAAAGTTTGGACTCAAGAATAGGGAATATTTTTCAGACTTATTTTTATCCTCAGATTAGCAATTTTCTTCATCTTACCAACCCTTGGGGCAACAGCTCATAACTACTTATTACTAATTTTGTTTAAGAAAACATCTAATTTTCTTATTTTTCTTAAACTATTCCTATCTTTCAAATGTAATTTGTCACTTTCTAACTTCCATTATCAAATTTTTTTTGTGCTTATATATAATATAATGCAAAGTAACGCGTAAATAAGCACAAAGCTCCCCCAAACCTGTTTGCAGTAGTGTCCTCACTGTTGTCTCTTTTAAATCTCAAAATCTGTAGACTTCGGAGGAAAAGTTATCAAAGGGGACAAGAAATAATGAAAGTGAAATTCTCCACTAAACTTATTTTCGGATCGTAATTTTGTAAAATTTTTCTTTCAAGAGCCAAAATACCCCCCCCCCCAAACTTTAGTAAAATCATATTAAGTATTTAAAATTATAAGAGGGGGTCAAAGTTATTGGTCAATTCCAAGCTTTGCAAAGACCAAAAGTCAACAACAACCATTCGAAAAAAAATTCAGTGAAACGCACCGGTTGGTGGAAGAACATGTTGTATGGAGTCAGGAAGAAGTAGGGAAGAGATAAGTGGTGTAAAAGAAAAGGATCGCGTCTCAATTTGGAGAGACAACACAGTGATAGTGATGATGGATTACTCGCATTCTTGTGATTGTCCAGAAGATGGTGTGGAGCTTCAATTTCTTTATCTTGGAGTTGATTCATCTCAACCCCCGTGTCTTTTAAAAATGCGAGTGCATCAGCGAAAATTTCCTCAAAGCTTTCATCGATACCCCGAAGAATAATATCATCAGAAAAAACGGGGTGATCGTCAGACTCCATGAAAGGTTCATAATCGGTGCTAGATGTTGACCCGGACAACTCAATGGAAGAGTCTGTATGTGTATAACAGATGGTTGGGTGAAACAACAACATATGAAAAGAGTCTAGATCAGTATAATGAAGCTGATCAAATTCGCTGCTGTCAACATCCATTAATTCAACAGAACATGCTTAAGCAGAAGTTTCGGAGGGTACACTCCCCAACTTGTAAATGTTAAGCTCTATTGACATCTTCCTAAAGGATAGGGTCATAGAGCCATTACGACAGTTGATTACAGCATTGGAAGTGGCCAAAATGGGTCGACCGAGAATCACCGGAATTTGGTTCCGTGGGTTCGCTACGGGCTGTATATCGAGAACAATAAAGTCCACAGGGAATACAAATTCCCTAACTTTTATTAACACATTCTCAAGCTCACCCCTAGGTTTAGTAATTGATCGGTCGGCCATCTGGAGAGTTGTGTTCGAGGGCTTTAACTCTCCAATCCCTAACTGCTTATAAACTGAATAAGGAAGCAGGTTAACACTTGCGCCAAGGTTAAGTAGAGCACGGTTAATATTTTTACCCTAAATAGAAATAGAAATTGTAGGACAACCGGGGTCCTTACGTTTCCTTGGTAATTTTGGGGAAAAGCTGTGTTTACAGTACTCGACATGAACACCTGTTTTGGCACTTGAGTCTTCCTCTTCCTAGTGCACAAGTCCTTGAGAATTTTCGCATAAGCCGGGACTTGTTATATAGCATCTAGGAGAGGGATATTGATGTTAACCTGCTTAAAGATGTCAATAATCTTCTCCATCTGCAGACTCGGTTTGTTTCCCCTTAACCGATTCGGATAAGGAGCTTTATCAATAATAGCTGGGTCCAACATTGGAGAAGGTGGTGTGGGCAGGAAAGATCCCAGAATAGGAGTGGGGATCGTCTTTGATGGACTAGAAGAAGTGTGCTGAGGGTTCGAGCCTTGGGGAATACGGAGAATAGGCTCTGAAGAAAATGGTGTGGTAGACGAACTGGGGTCAAAAGTAGAAGTAGAAGTGGAAGGAAAAGTCTCAGCCGGGGTATCATCAATTGATTCATCATTACTAGTATCAATCTCTTCATCGACATGGTTGTCAAACACTCTTCTGGATCTCAATGTGGTAATAGCATTCACATGATGTGAGTAGCCAGGATTCGGTACAGGTTGAGCTGGAAGTTTCCCTCTTTCTCTAGCACTTATTTTGGCTTTCAATTGTGCAATTTGTGCTTCCATCGATTTAATACTCTCACCTTGGAAGGCAGAGTTCTTTTTTATGTCATCGACGGAAAACTTCATCTCAGCCAAAACTTGCTTGAATTTTGTCAGAAGCAAATTCATGGTTTGTTCGAGTGAAGAGGAGTTATCAGTACCGGTCAATTGCAAAGAATTGTTATACGGTGCAGAAGTGTTGACCGGATTTTGAAAGTTTTGTGATTGATAGGGGTGCTGACTCAATTGTAGTGGTTGCTGTTGTGGTGGAGGGACCCTTTCAAAGTTATTTTGGTTTGGAACCGTGTTTTGAGTTTGTTGTTGGTTCCAAGAGAGATCAGGGTGATTCCTCCAATTTTGATTATATGAGGAAGAAGAAGGATTGTTTCCAGGTCTTTGCTGAAATGCAGTATTAGTGTGACCTTGAAATGGTACATTCAAAGGACATTCTTCCGTCAAATGTGATGGATTTGAACAGCAACCACAAACGGTTTTGGAAAGTGTGTATTGGTTTAAGGAGGCTGAAGAAATTCTGTATTCTATAGCATCGAGTTTCCTTTGTATTGCGGCCATTTCGGCTCTCATTGTGACGGAAACATCGAGCTGATTGATATCTTCCCTAAGTGATAGTGGTCTAACACTTTCCCATTGTAATGTGTTTTGAGCTAAATCTTCTAGATATTTCCAAGCTTCACCATCATCTTTAGACAGCAATTGACAATGACACATGGTTTCAAGCATCTATTTTGTCGTGAAATCAATACCCTCATAGATAATTCGACAAAGATCCCATCTAGGGATTCCATGATGAGGACATTGGATAAGAAGATCCTTGAACCGTTCAAAACATTTCCAAAATGGTTCATTGGGAAGTTGGGTAAATTTGAAGATTTCGCTCCGAACACGGGCGGTCTTGTAATTGGGATAAAATTTCTTAAGGAATGCTGCAACGAACTCATCCCATGTTGAAATAGAATGTGCAGTTGTGTTGTAAAGCCACTTCTCGGCTAAATCGCACAAAGTGAATGGGAGAAGACGTAAACGCATAGCATCCACAGACAGTTGTGAACTACCCATCAAAGCACATACGTTTTCGAATTTGGTGATAAAAATGTTTGCATCTTTAGATTCAAGACCGTGAAATTTGGGCAAAAGTTTGATGAAATGAGGTTTAATTTCGAAATTGTCCCCATTGGCTGGTGGAATAGAAAGACAAGTGGGAAGGGGAACAGGTGTAGGATAGCATCTCTCTTGGAGATAAATGCGTGGAGGATTCTACGCACTTATGGGCGGTGGAAGCATGGTATTATAATTTGATGGAGTACCGTCCATCTCGGTTGATATGATGTTTGGTGGGGGGAAAAGAAGATGAAGAAGCACCGACTTCGGAGTCGATAGCAGGAACGCGGACAAGACGGGCACTAGAATCCCGTGTCCAGCCGAGCATGCACTAAGCGGGTTTAGCGCAAGTGGCAACGTGTGCACTTTTAAAAATGGTTTGTTTTGAAAAGTGTATCGGACTTAGACAAATCACACAAAAATGCACAAACAACCCTAGAACTAAGGTAACCTAGGTCAAGTCTCTAGACCGCTCCTAGACTTCCAAAGGACAAGCCGTAGGATCAATCCTCTACCACCTCTTTACTACTCTTGTGGCCAGGTAAGGGCCATGTAAGTGGGAGGTTCTCCCTTACGTAAGTAGTGAGCCTAATTAAGTAACCACTTGCCATAGACACACTTTCTTAGACACCATAACAGTAATGCGGATGAACGATAGATTACCCACGACCTTCCACTGTCCTTATTGAGCGCGACAGTCTTTAGAGTCTTGTCTAGATGTTTTTGAAATTAATGGTGGGTTGATGCAGATACTCGGTTTGTGATTTGTGGGGCATAGGAAGGGTGATAAAATCCCCACCTAATATGAATTTTGGTCTTGCCCCTTAAAATCAGTATTAAAATATGAAATAACAAACCAATAACAAAACTTTGCAAAAAGATTTTTGAGCGGCGATATTTTGCTAAGAATCCTGCAGAAAAGATATTTTATTGGATTTCAGAGGAAAGAGAATGAGTTGAAAATTTCACCAGAGAAGTTTGGAACCCTAATTCCTCACTTAAGCCGCGGATCCGCCGCTAAAATAGCCTTTCTGCCGCGCTTCCGCCGTGCTTTGAGGGAATCTTTTAATGATTTTTGCTATATATCCTCCTGTGCTCCTCTGGATCTTGATGAATGTCTCTGGCTCTCTGTTTCCTCAAATCCGTGACTCCAGATCCCCTCGCAAAATTCACACAATAATCGTTAAATATACAATTTGCAGTTTTATTTTGTTTATGATAATGATCGAATAAGAATTCAACAAAAATAGTAAGAATAAAAAATTAAGCACGTATCCTCGGCAACGGCGCCATTTGATTTGTCTATTTTATTGTAGTGTGTAGTAGTAACCGCAATCAATAACGGTGTCGTATGTAGCTAAACCGAGATGAGTACGGGTCATCCTAAGGGAAACGTTGAATCTTTTAATCTTATTTTAGATGTGTTGAAAAAGGAAGGAGAAAGAATAAAGAATGGTGAAGAATGCTTGTAGGTTCTAGATCTACGTTAAACACGGATGCAAAATATAGATCTAGATTAACTACAGATGTAAGTTTAATATTAAAAGGGGGCTTGTAGGGTTCATTGGGATTTAGTAGTTATGGATGATTAATTAAAGATTACTCTTTTTATCCTTCAATAGATTTAAAACTAGAATGATAGTGATGCATGTAGATTAGGGTTTCTGGAGGGAAAAAGGGTTCCCACTCTTAACCCCTATCTCGACATGGAACTCCGTTCATAGCCAGCCTTTACCAGAACAATAGTTAACCTAATCTCTAATCGTGGTCACGATTATCAATGAATTGATAGCGCGTCCAATTAGGATGTTAACTATTCTTTTGATAAAGTTTATAAACTTTATAGGACTTAAAAAGAGTTTAAGGATCTTCATCATCCATTAACCTACCCAAATCCCATGAACCCTAACAAGCGGAGAATTACTCGCACATGTTTGGAGAAGAAGAGATGGAGAGAGAAATTATATTAAAAACTACAAAATAGAATAAGAAAACTACTACCTTTATTAATCAGCAAAAATCATTTACACTTTGTTCCCTTAGAAAATGATTACAAAATGCTAGTTTGCTTCCCGATCTCTACTAAGGAGGTAGATGAACAGTCGATGATCAGCCTGGATGCGTGAGCCTGTGGTAGACTTCGTGATCTCTTCAGCTTTATGATTTTTTCAAGAGGCTCTTGGTCCTTATTTATAGTCATAGAGATAGAACCCTAGTTTCCTAATATGGAAATTAGTTGTTAGGATCCTAACCACCAAAATCTCATAACTCAACTACTCAAATCCGCGGCGGAACCGTAACCATTGGATAGGTTGGGCCGCGGATCTGCCCCCTTTTGGTGAGATCATGGCCTCTAATTTTTGTAGCTTCATATCTGTAACACTTGGTAATCTTTTGAGTATGTAGACTTTGAAAATCTTTTCTACATTTCTTCCAGAATTAGTTTCTTCAATTTACTTGAATACCTTCGGCAGATTTGATTTTGCTAACTCGGATTTCCTTGATTTTAGTCATGATATAATTCCTGCACAATTATCTCAATAAATGATGTTAATAGAATTTTTTTATTGAGAAATTATCTTTAACCATTTGCCATGATATTTTAGTTTTAAGAATTGGTCAAAGGTACTTAATAAGGTAAGCATATTTAAATGGGCCAGATGTTACATGGATATTATATGCTTACTTTTTCCTTCATAATGTAAATTATAATATAAAAACACATGAAAATAGTATTTTTACAGATAAACCCTCATATGTGTCATATATTATAATAAACACGTTTTTATTAGAAACAGTAGGAAAAATGTCATATTAAAAGTGCAGTTTTATCAACTGAACAGCCATTCAGAGAAGAGACTCGATAAAATGGTTGGATGCAATGCGGACCGAAATGGAGTCCATGTACACCAACTAAGTATGGACTTTGGACATTGCTCTAGAAGGGGTAAAACCCGTAGGCTGCAAATGGATCTTTAGAAAGATGATTGGTGTAGATGGACAGGTTGAAACCTATAAGGCTAGACTTGTTGCAAAAGGTTTTGTTAAAGACCTGGCTTGGACTATGATGAAACCTTTTCTCCAGTGGTTATGCTCAAATCCATTCGGATCCTTCTTGCCATTGCTACCTTCCACGAATATGAAATTTGGCAGATGGATGTAAAGACCGTTTTTCTGAATAGAAATTTTGAAGAGTGTGTTTATATGGATCAGCCGAAGGGTTTCATAGAGAGTGAGAGCAGCGGAAGAGTGTGCAAGTTGCTTAAATCCATTAATGGATTAAAGCAGGCATCGTGGAGTTGGAACATCTGTTTTGATGAGACGGTCAAAGAATTCAATTTTATCAAAATTCCAGATGAACCATTCATCTATAGAAAAATTGTAGCGAGAACTGTGGTATTACTCGTCTTGTACGTGGATGACATTCTCCTGATAGGAAATGACATTCATATGCTACAATAAGTCAAAGGATTCTTGTCACAAAGGTTCTCCATAAGGGACCTGGGTGATTCCTCCAACATTCTGGGGATCCAGATCTATCGTGATAGATCTAAACGTATGTTGGGACTTTCACAGTCAAGGTATATCGACACCATACTGAAAAGATTTAGTATGGAAGATTCAAAGCGTGGTAATCTACCGGCTTGTCACGGAATCACCCTCTCCAAAGAGATGTGTCACGACCCGAAAAGTACGGAATATTACCGGCACTTAAATTACGAACGTCTCGAGGCGTACGTAATCTAAGTAAGCCAAAACACAGAAATCAAAACCAAAGAAGCAGTAGAGTGAAGGAAAACCAATTGAAAGCAAGTAGTTTTAATCAACATAGGCCGAAGTATGTATTTTTAAAATCTCAAGTATTTTCTGAAAATTTCGGCAGAGTCTCCATTGTAAATACTGGCCCCAAACGGGATACACATGAATAGTATACGAAATCAATAAAAAGGCATCCCAAGTGTAAGTCCACGTTACCTTTCCCGGTTCTTTCGGGGATGCGGAAACGGTAAAAAATGAATTTTACGGTGAAGGTAACATGGACTCTAGAATAGGATCTTTACTAAACTATCATCTAGCAACCTGACTACAAGTTTAACTACTATGTTAGGGGTTATACCTAGGTCTTGAACTCCTTCTCTTCTTGCTCCTTGGAGTGGTTGGATCGGCCTCACCTCGTCGTCTCCTCTTGCCGAAGATGGATCCACCCGAAAGCTTCTACCTTGGGCTCCTACCTCAACCGAGAGGAAACTAAAGTCCTTGGCTTGCTAGACCTTAAACTTCAGAATGAGTAGAGAAGTGTTTTTAGGGTTTTATCTCAATGGCTCATGTTTCTCAACTCATGAGACATGAGAGCCATGAAAAGAGAGGAAGAGGGAGAGCTTGGATGAGAGAGAATAAAAATGATAGAATGAACTTGACTTTTTACAACCATGCTCTCAAAAAAGAAAATAATCATGATAATAATAATAATTAAGTATTTGTGATGGTTCATATCAATGGCCATTATCATTTCATGCATTTAATGCATTTTGTAAACAACAAGCAAGCAAAAGTCATAGCCATGAAATGATAGCCATGAAATGATGATAGTCAACAAGTCCAAAATAGTCAACCGGTCAACAAAGTCAACAAAAGTCAAACTTTCAAATCAACCATTGCACAATAGTACTTAATTAATATTATTATTAATCATATTTCTTATTCTCATTAGGGTTTAGAAAAGGTCAACAGTCAACAACCCTAATGAGAATCCTCTGCCTCTGTCTCTGTCAACCGTGCATACACACCCGCATCCGTGTTCCGAGAAACACGAATACAAACGAGATAAAACCAATCCCAAAATGCATACTAGGATCTGGCTTAAACCAAAGCCCGCTAGTAATAACTGCCCGGACACCAAACGTGCGCAAGTGCGCGGATGTGAACGAACCCTGTCGCAAAACCATGCGACCTCTACTCTGTTTTGCCCAAAGGCGAATGGCTCTCTGTGTGGGACTCTAAAGACTCGACACTACGCTGTCAGTGGGTTTAACCACAGGACGCAAGTGGTACTAGCTGTACGTAACGGTCCCCAGGTAGATGCCGATAAGAAGACTGATGAGGTGAACCCATACGAACTCCTACTGAGCCTGACTGTGACAGTCTCCGTTCAGTCCGGTATGTTCGTTTGAGAATATCGCATGGCGGGCCTAGGGAGCGGTGAACGTCAGTCTCCTAATAGAGGTACAAGTTGTGTCGGAGTGTAGCCTAGAACACCCTGAGATAACACTGGAAACCTACCAGTATATCTTGCTTGCCCTGGCCAGGGACGACTATGTGTAATGGCTATCCTTGACACAGCGCGATATCAGCTCCTAATATCGGGAGAGTCGAATCCTGTCTAACCGTCACTGCCTCCAAGTGCTTCGGGACTGCACCCAACTACTAGCTGTTTGCACGACTCCTTTGAGCCGTGATTGGGTAGTAATCAAAGTACAGTGGGAACACACTCGAGGCGAAGTGACGGTGTCAAGTCAGCGGACTAAGCTGTACTCATGTCACCTGGGAACTGATAACTAACAATAGGTATAGTACCAACCAACAGTTCCCGACGAGTCCTGTCCAGTGTACTCGTAACCTAACGAGCAGCCGCATACTATCTCAAGTACGACGTACTGACGGCTGTGGTACAGACCGTCTCCCCTACTGGGATGAGAAGCGCATACGCTAGTCTACTACGGAGTATCGATGCCCTGTCTCGATAATCCTACGACTAGGGACCTGTATAAGGTTGTTCTTGTAGATTACCCAGCCCTCACTAGTGTGACTGCTATCACAACGCCGGTAATCAAGCAAAGATCCTAAGGGCTCCATTAATGTGTGTAGGCCATATGTTAAAAGAAACACATCTACACATTAAAGTAGAAACAAACTAAGTAGCATACTACCATTTCGAGCAAGATTGTCTATACAACCGTGAATATCACAAGCTTCCATCAAGTAATATACAAACTAGTATGATACAGTAATGGCCTCTAGGGCATATACACCAACAATCTTCCACTTGCACTAAGGCCATGTACTGGCGTATCGAAGACCTATCATCTCGATCAGCCGCTCGAACTAAGTCTTGGGTAAGGCCTTCGTGAATGGACCTGCAGTGATATCTTCCGTAGCAACCCTCCGAACTTCGATCTCCTGGCGATCCACGATCTCCCTGATCAGGTAATACCGCCTCAAGATATGTCTGGACTTCTGATGGGACCTGGGTTACTTCGCTAAAGCTATAGCCCCGTTGTTGTCGCAATACAGAGGTATTGGATCAACAATGGACGGAACCACCTGAAGTTCTGTCGAGAACTTCCTCATCCAGACGGCTTCTTTTACGGCATCAGATGCAGCGATATATTCCGCTTCCATCGTCGAGTCAGCAACGGTTTCCTGTTTGGAACTCTTCCAACACACCGCCCCTCCATTGAGGGTAAAGACATAACCCGACATTGACTTGGAGTCACCCTTGTCACTCTGGAAGCTGGAGTCAGCAAAGGCCTCCATCTGGAGGTCTTTTCCGCCGTAAACCAAAAACATGTCCTTAGTCCTTCTCAGGTACTTCGGAATGTTCTTTACCGCTATCCAGTGCTTCTCCCTCGGGTTTGACTGATATCGGCTTACCACACTCAGTGCATAAGCTACATCTGGTCTGGTACACAACATCGCATACATTATAGAGCCTACCGCAGAAGCGTAAGGTATAATAGACATGCGATCCCTTTTCAAATCAGTCTTGGGAGACATCTCTTTGGAGAGGGTGATTCCGTGACAAGCCGGTAGATTACCCCGCTTGGAATCTTCCATACTGAATCTTTTCAGTATGGTGTCGATGTACCCGGACTGTGAAAGTCCTAATATCCTCTTGGATCTATCACGATGGATCCGGATCCCCAGAATGTAAGAGGCATCACCCAGGTCTTTCATGGAGAACCTGTGTGACAAGAACCCTTTGACAGACCGTAGAATAGGAATGTCATTTCCTATCAAGAGAATGTCATCGACGTATAAAATGAGGAATACGACAGTTCGTGCTACAATTTTACTATAGATGCATGGTTCATCTGGATTTTTGATAAAGCCAAAATCTTTGACCGTCTCATCAAAACATATGTTCCAACTCCGCGATGCTTGCTTTAGTCCATAGATGGACTTAAGCAACTTGCACACCTTTCCGCTGCTCCCACTCTGAATGAAACCCTCTGGCTGGTCCATATAGACACACTCCTCTAAATTTCCATTTAGAAAAGCGGTCTTTACGTCCATCTGCCAAATCTCATAATCGTGGAAGGCAGCAATGGCAAGAAGGATCCGAATGGATTTCAGCATAGCCACTGGAGAAAAGGTTTCGTCATAGTCTAAACCAGGTCTTTGACGAAAACACTTTGCAACAAGTCTCGCCTTATAGTTCTCAACCTGTCCATCTACACCAATCTTCCTTTTGAAGATCCACTTGCATCCTACGGGTTTTACCCCATCCGGAGCAACGTCCAAAGTCCATACTTTGTTGGTGTACGTGGACTCCATTTTGGTCTGCATTGCATCCAGCCATTTTACCGAGTCAACGCTCTGAATGGCCTGCTGGAATCTAGTCGGCTCATCACTATCAATGATGCAATCCTCTCTATCCCCGTCTATGAGAAAACCGTAGTATCTCTCGGGCGGATGAGACTGCCTACTACTCCTACGGAGCGGCGCAGGAATGTCCTGTTCTTTCGAACCTTCTGGTTCTACTAAGATTTCAGTAATAGTTCGTGGTTCTGGAATTTCTTCCAGTTCTATTACGCTCCCACTTATCTGATTTTCCAAAAATTCAGTTTCCAAGAAGCAGGCATGACGAGAAACAAAAACCTTTTGTTCCTCTTCGCAATAGAAGGAATATCCCTTGGAGTTCTTTGGATATCCCACAAACTTGCACTGTACTGAGCGTGCCTCGAGTTTGTCCGCATGCTGCTTTTTGACAAAAGCTGGACATCCCCATGTCTTAATTTTCTTAAGATAGGGTTTCTTCCCACTCCACATCTGATATGGTGTGGTAGGCACTGTCTTAGTTGGAACTCGATTCAAAAGGTATGCAGCTGATTCTAGTGCATATCCCCAGAATGATCGCGGCAACTCAGCGTTACTCATCATGGAACGTACCATATCCAATAGGGTTTGGTTCCGTCTCTCCGATACACCGTTATGTTGCGGAGTGTATGGAGGAGTAAGCTGAGCGAGAATTCCATTCTCTTTTAGGTAATCCAGGAACTCGGCACTCAAGTATGTAAGTGCACGGCGGCGCCCCGGCCGTCAATCCGACGGCCAAATGCGGAAGCGGTGATAAACTTTAATTTTTTTTTGAACTGGAAAACCGCCGCGCACTAATACCCGGATCGAACCATTAATTAGTCCTAGCTAACTACAAGATGGGGAAGAGAGATATACCGACTGATCCAAGTCCTCCGGTCTTCTCGTCGTCGTCCCGATCTCCTGCGGAAGCTCCGGTCTCCACCTCGTCGCCGGAAGTGCACCACATCGCCTACTTCTTTTACGGGCTCCCACCTCAATGCCGAGACAACTCGTGCACGAAGCTGGCTAGTCGACGTGCCCAAGATTTGCTGTAGAAAATAGTGTGGAAGTTGTGTCTCATTTTGGGGTAGTGGAGGTTGCCATTGGTGGAGGGATTGAACTTGGAGCTTTTGAGATTGATCTTGTAGGATTTTTGCAACATGAAATGAGCCAAAAACCCACACCAAAAATTTTGGGACAGCCCCCACAATGGCTTGGCCGGCCATGACATCACGAATGGGGAGAATGAGAGAGGAGGTGAATGTATCAAAAGATAACCAATCACATAATGCAAGAGAGAGAGGGAAAAAAGACTATCATGCATAAGCATGATTACAAGCAAAAACCAACACTCCACCTCAACCATCATGATATCCAAAGTCAAGCATGATCAACACAAAGTCAAGGTATGGTCCACCCATCATGAAACATCATGAAGTCAAGAAGTCAAGGTCAAGTGATCAAAGAATGGTGCAACCATCATGACACAAGAAAATGCAAAGAACCCCTCCACAAATACTTATTTGCAACAATGCAAATAAGCCCTCCTCCACCAATCATCGGCCAATGAACGATACAAAGGAAATCGGCCTAAACGGAAAGCAAACTGGCAACTCCAGAAAACTGGTCCCGTAATAAATTACAGGAAAACCCCGATACTGTGCATACACACCCGCATTTGTATTCCGACCGAAATACAAATGCAATGAGACAAAATCTACACTGTACTATCTAGGATCCGGCTTAAACCAAAGCGGTCTAGTAATATCCGTTCGATCCTGATCCGTGCAATACCGCACGTATCTGATCGAACCCTGCCATATATCCATACGGCCTATAGTACAAACTGTCCGATCCTGATCCGTGCAATACTGCACATATCTGATCGGACCTTGCCATATCTCCATACGGCCTCTACAACCTTTCGCCTGAAAGCTGAGTAACTGAATGTGGGGGACTCTAAAGACTCGTCAACACCATGGTTGTGGATTTAACCACCAGCACGTCAGAGGTATAAGCCAATACGTAACGGGCTACGAGGTATTGACTAAAAAGGGACGTCTGTGAGTGAACTCAGCCTGACAACCCTACTGAGCCTGTCAGTGACAATATCCGTACAGTCCGGTCCGTTCGTCTATGAGCATCGCATGGCGGGCCTAGGGGGTTGGTAAAAGTCAGACCCCCAAAAGCGGTACAAGTCGTGTCGGAGTGTAGCCCAGAACACCCTGAGATACTACTGGAATACCTACCAGTAAATCTCCTTGCCTCGGCCGAGGGCTTCGTGTAATGGCTCTCCTAGACACAGCGCGACCTCACCCCCAATACCGGGAGAGACGAACCCCTGAAGATGCTCTCACTGCCTCCATGTGGCTCGGGACTGTACCCAACTAAAACCTGTTTGCACGACTCCTTTGAGCCGTGGTAGGGTAGTAATCAAAGTACAGTGGGAACTCACACAAGACAAATGACGATCCCCAGGTCGATGAACTAACCTGCACACATGTCACCAGGGAACTGCCATCTGACGTCTGGTATATGACCAACTAGCATGTTCCCGGCGAGTCCTGTCCGGTGTACTCATAACCCAATGAGCACCTGTATACATCTTAGGTGATCCAACTGACACCAATGGCTTGTGAGTCCGGCCACCGCCCCTCGTCGGGGTCTTGACTGTATACACTAGTCTACTCTGGAGTATCGATGCCCTGTCTCGAAACTCACACGACTAGGGACCATTTAAGGATATGCTTATAGACCCCAGCTCCCACTTATATGATCGCCCTCATACTGCTGGTGGTCAAGCAAGAATCCTAGGGGCTCTATCAACGTGTAATAGCGACTTGTCAGGTCACCTAAAGCAGTACACGATGATAAAGGTAAACCAGATAGCATACTATCATCTCGAGTAAGACTGTCCTACCGGGATAGGTCCTCCATCAATCATTGCAATCACGTACCTGTGACCTAATAATTGACTCTGAGGGCACTATCTCCAACAATCTCCCACTTGCACTCAAGGCTAATTATTGCGATGTCGCATACTCACAGCCCGTGTGATACCGAACACCCAACTCCTCTACTAGTCAGTTTCACAAAGCTCGTTTGCGAAACTATTGCGTTCGAGGAATAGCCTTAGTGAGTGGATCCGCTTTGTTGTTTCTTTCTATGTCTCTCTATATCTCAAGTTCGCGGAGAAAGCCATCTCCCGAAATGAGCAATACCAGTCTTAGAATGTGTCTGGATGTCTGATGGGACATAGCTCATAAATGAACTCCAAATCCAAACTTCTTAGACTGTATCGTCAACTGAACTTAATCAGTATCCTGCGCCATGCCACCCTCAGTATTGCCTTGGACCACCTGTCCAAAATACTTCCCCTCGTCAGAAGGAAAACTATAACTCTGACAACCTCCTTGTCGCCCATGTCACCTTGGAAGCCTGGAATGATAACTGTCTCCCGAATGAGGCTGTCGTTATCATATCCCTAGAACATCCACTTATGTTCTAAAACTGCTTCCGACTGTTTCTCCAGGATTGGATCAATGTCAACTTATTGCATCTAGTGCAAGAACAACATCTGGTGTGGTACTTGACATCTCATGATTGACTCAATTGCCTAAGCAAGTGATCTGTCAATCATGCACATCGCTCTCTACTTTAGTCTGTAAGACACCTTTAGAGAGGGTGGCTCCATCACCTGCAGGCACACCACCGTACCAGGAGTCGCCCATTCTAAATACTCTTAGAATGCTGTCTAAGTACCCTGATTGGGAAACCACCCAAATCTAGATCTAAAACCATAGATCTAGTAACCAGTATGTCTGATATAATATCCAAGTCCTGTATGGAGAAACCACTGTGTGACGACCAAAGTATAACCGATTGTAGTGTAGGAATATCACTTCCTACTCTGTGTATGTCATCCAAATACCATGACATCACACCTTACTACCTTCTCAACAGATCCATCCCCTATTCTGATGATGTCAAACCTATGACTGTCACGTCAGAAATAGATGATCTATCTCCGCTACATCTGCTTTAGTCTATAAATAGACATAAGCTACCTGTCCACCAATGCTTTCGCTGCTCCCACTGACTACGACAACCCTCTGGCAGAGTCATATAGACGTACACTTCTAAAACTAGTTTAGAACGACGCTATACTCATCCTCCTGCCGGGTCTCGCAGCCTGGAACAACAGCAATGGCAAGTGTGGGTAAACAAGAACCTCCCTGTCACCGTCCTTGAGACTACCAGATTACCTCTCGGGTGCCTGAGGTTACCCACTAAATCTGCGGAGTGGCCAATGGAATGTCAATCCAGATTGAATCCTTAGGTTCCCTATCAAATCTTCAGTAATCGTTTGTGGTTCTGGAATCACTTCCAGTTCTACCATACTCCCACTACTGTTTTCTGAAAAAATCCATTTTTAATAAAACTGTGGCGAGTCTAGAACAATATTGCTATTGTTCATCCAGATGGTAGAAAGTCAACCCTCGTCATAGCCTGGGTCAACCCACAAACAGCCATTACAGAAACGTGCCTTGAGTTATCCAGAGTCTGGTTTTAATCATAAGCCGGAAAACTCCCCGTACCTTAACATCGTTAAGATATGAACTGTTCTATATCCAATATAGAAACAGAGGCACTGATTTAATTGAACCAGATTCAAATCATGCAGCTGTCTCCAGTGCATGTCAACAAAAAGGAAGGAGGCCGATCAGCGTTACTCAACTTAGGAATGCTTCCAATTATGAGTAACCTGAAAGAGAAGCAAGATCTCTTTATCATTAAAATCAACTGAATACCATACACAAGTATCTACATCTTCTATCACTTTGAAGAATCCCGATACTTGTAATATCTGGTTCTCTACTTTATTCAAATACCTACAACTTCTCAAAATTCAGACCCTGTGTTTCCACGAAACACTTGTCTAAAGACTAGAGAAGTCATAAGTAAACCGAATATAGTACGAGGACCAACCCCTCTGTCCTGACGGACCCTGGAAAACATACAATACCCTGTATATGTCCCTTGAGTCTGATAACTCATTCACTGTGTGTCGTAGGTTGAAAACTGTACTTATGGTTAAGAAGAATTACACCGCTGTTTAATGCTCCTTACCTAACAATCCACTGATATAGGTAAATGTCGTAGACACAATTTCATAAAGGTATATCTCACTCTATGAAAATAGACGTACAGATATATCAATTTGAAATTGGTGCATAACAGCGGATATTCAAAACCAAATATTTGCCGACCGGCAAACGACCCAGGTGACTTCCTCAAATATCGCCGATTACAACGAATCCTGATATAATGAGGATGATCACCCAATTCCCAATAACCTACTCCCACTCATCATCTGTAAAACCATACAGATGTGAGAATCATACCTGGTAAATACATACCCTGGAGTAAGTATCTAATCGGGAAATCAGTTTTCTTTTAACATTACACAGTGAAACTGAAACATTGAAATGTCTCGATGGGGTATCCTGGTAATCCTAGTAATGCCTCTTCCATTATCCAGATTCACAACTGTAATCGTGTAATTCTTTGCCACCTCTCCAAATCCCTTCATATGTCTTTAGTCTTTACCTTCTGCAGACCCCTTTAGGCCAAATGGTTTTCTTCCTTCCCTACCGTTCGGCACCAGCCTATGGTTTGGAAGAAGACTATCCAATAAGCATAATGGCTGTACTGTCCTAATCCTAGGAACACTCGCAATGCGGGAGAAGGTGAAGATAAAAGACACCTGAATAAATCTTATTCCTATTTCTCCTGAACCAGAATCCATCCCCGAACTGGAACAAGTTCCTTTCGAGTTCGTATATAACCATACGATGGAATATCCAATAAACTGTGGATCTTCGTAGTGATACGGAGTGTCCTGGAGAAATACAAAGATGATTTTAGGATTGGCGAAGGAATACTTGGTTTGGTCGTGAATATCTGTTGCAATTTACTTTGCCCTCTTACTAATCCCTTACTTTGTCTTAACCTAATACCTTCTGCACACCATCGTTATGCTAATTGGTTTCCTTCATTCCCTACCGGTCGGCACCTGCCTATGGTTTGGAAGAAGACTATCCAATTTGCGTAATAGGTGTACTATCTCCTAAACCAAGGAGTACTCGCAATCTGAGAGAAGGTAAAAGGAAAAGACAACTGAATAATCCTATCCGTTTTCTCCAGAACCAGAAACCATCCTCGAATAAATTCTTTCGAGTTCGTATCTAACCATATGATGGTTTTGTCCAATAGAAGTAGACGTTCGTAGTAATACGGGGTGTCCTGGAGAAAAGGGTAAAAGTAGGAGTGGCAATGAGGTTTGCAACTCCGACAATCCAAAAGCTAGTGTTTAAGAAGGTTCGGTCAACGTGGTCACTGAGTCATAGTCTTAGGGTCGGGTCAATGGTCGCTGCCAAAGAGAGAGAGAAAAGAAACACTCAGCGTGCACTCTAACCTAGATCAGAATGGTTACCAATTTATCTAATCAGGAAACCTCCCACTGTACCTCAAATTCTCCTCCAAACCAGAAAGAAGAATTAGTCGGGGTCACCCGAGGAGTAAACTAACTCATCAGTGGGAATCGGGATCCAACTATCATCGCATGATAACGTGACGGAATCCACTCACGGTATCACACTCCAGAAGGTATGCGCATATCTGGCAAGTTTCAGTTCTTTTGAAACTCCCGATGTGATTTCTGCCCCATGCTCTTATGACCTTGACTTTGGCCAACAAATCATAAGTCACATGTCAAGTTCTACCCATCATTCTCCAGGTTGATTCGAATCCACCCGCACAAGCCCTTGACTTTGGCCAACAAGGCTATACGACTGTTCCAAACCAACGCATCTATCTATGCTGCATATGAATAACCAACAGCTACCAAACATTGTGCCTTGACTTTGGCCAACAAACACAGCTTGAATACTATTGACTACCCATATGAAACGACGGAGGGCTACGAATGGTTTCTGGCGAAAACCTTTAACGTAAAGAACTTGATATCGTTGAAGGAACGGATAGCTTTTAAAAATATAGTGACGAAAACCTTTGCTAAAGAGGTCACTCCCGGTGAAGGGATCTCGGCTCTTTCCCCGTAGAATGAGGTGCAGGATATTCCAACTGAATACCACGATGCAAAGCAAAAGTAATCGGCTATAGTGAAGTTAATGCCCTGACGCAAACTTCTGTCCAAGGGGTCACTCCCAGTGAAGGGATCTCGGCCCTTGCCTCGTCGACTGAGGAGCAAGATATTCCAACTGAATACCACGATGCAAAACAAAAGTGAACGTCCTTGCAATAACAGCTTTTTGAAAAGTGTTCCAACAACATCAGATTAGGTTTGTTTTTAACTTGCATTGATCCGAATCAACGCAGTCCCATCAATTGATCACACCAGAAAGAACGAAAATATACTGATGTACGTAGATGCCATCCGCATTCGTCACTAGGTCCCATAATTACCCGTTAGGTTAGCTAACTAACGACAGAGCGGGGACTGGACTAGCGCGGATGCAAAACATATACAACATCTACTAATATATATACCAATATATTATATTCGCTCAAGGCGTGAAAAGAAATGCAACATCACAGAGAATGAACAGCATCACAGAACAATACAGATATCTGAGATCCCCGGGTTTCACAGAGCCACTACTGAAACCCGACGTTCCCCTGGTCGTGTGGATAGCCTGTGCAATGAAATCCTAGACCCCTACGGGCGCGGCAAGTCACCCGCCAAAACCTGAAGCGAGGCAGCCCCCTTCAGCACCGTGAATGGACCACCCAGCACTTCACGGAATCCGGTAACTTGGGCACCCCTCGTGGGTCAACCTGTACCCCCTACGAGTGCGGCGAATAGCCCGCCAATCCTAGAGTGAAGCCCCCTCCGTCTCAATGCCATGAGATGCGGGCTTGTTGCCCTCTAGAACCCGGCTATCCGTGCACCCCTCCGAGGGGTAATCCTAGTACAGAAAGTAAAATATACATACAACGGGTACATCGACCGCAACCAGGTCATGCCCCAAAATAATAATACAAACAGACAGTGATGGCGGTCCACATGTCGGACGCTCGCCCCGCAATATCAAATGTACATAATACAACCACAACTGTACTAGTATTGCATCCAGGCTATCCCCCACGACCGATCCGCAACATCACAGCAAAAACATAACATCAACGTGAAAGTCACGTTCGCAAATCCGTCTAACCGGGCTATAGCAGTTAGACAGGATTTACCGATCGAGTGACATTCACAGTCGCAGATATAATGTAAATACTGTGAAATAATGTGTTTAAAATATCCGATCAATCAAATTTTAACAAGTGGGCCCCCAAGCATTACTGTAGCAGATCAGGAAATTCTGGGCCCAAAATTAATATTCCAAAACCCATATTTTAAGCCCACAAAGACACTGTAGAAATTTGGTGCAGGGATCTCTACAGTGCGCGGCGGAAACACGGCCCAAAGGGGGTTTTGGCCGCGGTTCCGTGCCTCCACTGTCGATTCACCCTGTCGAATTTCTACAGTAGCCTATTAGTCTCCAGTACAGTACTTTTATACAACCTGAAAAAATTTTGGAGACTAAAAAATTTCAACAGAAAACTGTCACTTTGAAAAACACGGTTTTGGAACTTTTTGATCGATCGGAAATGCAAACACATTACACAAAGCTAGACTAAGTTAATGGCGAGGCTCTGATACCACTGTAAGTGCACGGCGGCGCCCCGGCCGTCAATCCGACGGCCAAATGCGGAAGCGGTGATAAACTTTAATTTTTTTTTGAACTGGCAAACCGCCGCGCACTAATACCCGGATCGAGCCATTAATTAGTCCTAGCTAACTACAAGATGGGGAAGAGAGATATACCGACTGATCCAAGTCCTCCGGTCTTCTCGTCGTCGTCCCGATCTCCTGCGGAAGCTCCGGTCTCCACCTCGTCGCCGGAAGTGCACCACATCGCCTACTTCTTTTACGGGCTCCCACCTCAATGCCGAGGCAACTCGGGCACGAAGCTCGCTAGTCGACGTGCCCAAGATTTGCTGTAGAATATAGTGTGGAAGTTGTGTCTCATTTTGGGGTAGTGGAGGTTGCCATTGGTGGAGGGATTGAACTTGGAGCTTTTGAGATTGATCTTGTGGGATTTTTGCAACATGAAATGAGCCAAAAACCCACACCAAAAATTTTGGGACAGCCCCCACAATGGCTTGGCCAGCCATGACATCAAGAATGGGGAGAATGAGAGAGGAGGTGAATGTATCAAAAGATAACCAATCACATAATGCAAGAGAGAGAGGGAAAAAAGACTATCATGCATAAGCATGATTACAAGCAAAAACCAACACTCCACCTCAACCATCATGATATCCAAAGTCAAGCATGATCAACACAAAGTCAAGGTATGGTCCACCCATCATGAACCATCATGAAGTCAAGAAGTCAAGGTCAAGTGATCAAAGAATGGTGCAACCATCATGACACAAGAAAATGCAAAGAACCCCTCCACAAATACTTATTTGCAACAATGCAAATAAGCCCTCCTCCACCAATCTTCGGCCAAGGAACGATACAAAGGAAATCGGCCGAAACGGAAAGCAAACTGGCAACTCCAGAAAACTGGTCCCGTAATAAATTACAGGAAAACCCCGATACTGTGCATACACACCCGCATTTGTATTCCGACCGAAATACAAATGCAATGAGACAAAATCTACACTGTACTATCTAGGATCCGGCTTAAACCAAAGCCGGCTAGTAATATTCGTTCGATCCTGATCCGTGCAATACCGCACGTATCTGATCGAACCCTGCCGTATATCCATACGGCCTATAGTACAAACTGTCCGATCCTGATCCGTGCAATACAGCACATATCTGATCGGACCTTGCCATATCTCCATACGACCTCTACAACCTTTCGCCCGAAAGCTGAGTAACTGAATGTGGGGGACTCTAAAGACTCGTCAACACCATGGTTGTGGATTTAACCACCAGCACGTCAGAGGTATAAGCCAATACGTAACGGGCTACCAGGTATTGACTAAAAAGGGATGTCTGTGAGTGAACTCAGCCTGACAACCCTACTGAGCCTGTCAGTGACAATATCTGTACAGTCCGGTCCGTTCGTCTATGAGCATCGCATGGCGGGCCTAGGGGGTTGGTAAAAGTCAGACTCCCAAAAGCGGTACAAGTCGTGTCGGAGTGTAGCCCAGAACACCCTGAGATACTACTGGAATACCTACCAGTAAATCTCCTTGCCTCTGCCGAGGGCTTCGTGTAATGGCTCTCCTAGACACAACGTGACCTCACCCCCAATACCGAGAGAGACGAACCCCTGAAGATGCGCTCACTGCCTCCATGTGGCTCGGGACTGTACCCAACTAAAACCTGTTTTCACGACTCCTTTGAGCCGTGGTAGGGTAGTAATCAAAGTACAGTGGGAACTCACACAAGACAAATAACGATCCCCAGGCCGATGAACTAACCTGCACACATGTCACCAGGGAACTGCCATCTGACGTCTGGTATATGACCAACTAGCATGTTCCGGGCGATTCCTGTCCGGTGTACTCATAACCCAATGAGCACCTGTATACATCTTAGGTGATCCAACTGACACCAGTGGCTTGTGAGACCGGCCACTGCCCCTCGTCGGGGTCTTGACTGTATACACTAGTCTACTCTGGAGTATCGATGCCCTGTCTCGAAACTCACACGACTAGGGACCATTTAAGGATATGCTTATAGACCCCAGCTCCCACTTATATGATCGCCCTCATACTGCTGGTGGTCAAGCAAGAATCCTAGGGGCTCTATCAACGTGTAATAGCGACTTGTCAGGTCACCTAAAGCAGTACACGATGATAAAGGTAAACCAGATAGCATACTATCATCTCGAGTAAGACTGTCCTACCGGGATAGGTCCTCCATCAATCATTGCAATCACGTACCTGTGACCTAATAATTGACTCTGAGGGCACTATCTCCAACAAAGTATTCACCACCTCGATCAGATCTCAGTGTCTTGATACTTTTGCCTGTTTGTTTTTCTACTTCATTATTGTATTCCTGGAATTTTTCAAAGGCTTCAGATTTATGTTTCATTAAGAAGACATATCCGTACCTTGAAAAGTCATCCGTAAAAGTAATGAAGTAAGAATAACCGCTTCGCGCATCTGTAGACATTGGATCGCACACATCGCTGTGTACGAGCCCCAAGAGCTCGCTCGCTCTTACTCCGTGTCCAGTGAACAGAGTCTTTGTCATCTTTCCTTTGAGACAGGATTGACAAGTTGCATATTATTGATATTCGAATGGATCCAAATATCCTTCTGTATGCAACTTCGTCAACCTTCTCTCATTGATGTGACCCAGTCTACAATGCCATAAGAAAGCATGATTTATTTCTGGAGACTTTCTTTTGTGTGTATTCTGGACATTGAAAATCTGTGGTTGGTTTAATACGTATATACCATTGCTTGACGTACCCGACCCAATCAGAACTCGATTGAGGTGAATGTTTACAACATTGCTTACAAATGCAAAATCGTAACCTTCTTTAGACATTAAAGATACAGATATGATATTACATGTCGCACTAGGTACAAAATAACAATCCCGTAAAACCAAAACATGTCCATCTGACAATCCCAAGTGATAGTCCCCCACGGACTCAGCATCCATGCCAGCTCCGTTTGCAACTCTGAGGGTCATACCACCTGCCTTCAAAACCCTACGCTTTCTCAGTGCCTGGAAAGAATTACAGATATGAGATCCTGATCCGGTATCCAATACCCAGGAAGTAGAGTTTATTGATAGACAGTTTTCAATAACATACAAACCTGAAGCCGAAGCTGCAACTTGCTTCGGGCCCTGGTTTTTGGCCATCCAAGCTCTGCAATCCTTTTTCCAGTGTCCTTTCTTATGACAATAGAAGCACTCTTCCTTTCCCACAAGCTGTCCCGCTATCTTTGTTGCCTTTGCTTTTCCCTTCGTTTCCACTTTACTAACACCGCCCCTTGGTTTGGTGGGGGTTTTCCTCTTCTTTCCCTTGGCTTTCGCCTTGGACCTAGAAGAGGAAGGTCCTCCAACAAACAAAGTGGATGTTTCCCTACCTTTCTGTAGGGTGCCCTCTACACTCCTCAACATGTTCAGGAGTTCGGAAAGTTCAACTTCCTTTCCTTGCATGTTGAAGTTCAGGATAAACTGGGCGTAAGTGGAAGGAAGGGACTGGAGAATCAAGTCAATGTAGAGCTCGTTCTCTAACGTGGTCCCACGGTCCGCGAGCTCTTCAATAAAACCAATCATCTTAAGCACGTGTTCCGCTATGGATGATCCGACGGCCAATCTCGCCGAAAACAACTTTTTCGAGATTTCGTATCTGGCGATACGGGATTGCTCTCCATATAATTCCTTAGTATGGAGAAATATGGATTCTAGGTCCATATTCTCGTGCCTCCTCTGATGTTCATTGTCCATAGAGGCAAGCACGATGCACTTGGCCTTCGCGCAGTTGATCTCCCACGTCTTACGGATTTCTATATCCGCGACGCTGGAGGTGGGACCTGGGACAGGGGGAGCTTTGGTGGTAAGGAGATACCCCAACTTGCCGTAAGAGATTGCCATTTTGACATTCCTGAGTCAATCTTTGTAGTTTGGCCCTGTCAGTATATTTTTATCTAGTAGTAACTTAAGTCCGGTCATGACGATTGGTCGCTGCAATTAGGAGAGAGAGAGAAAACACTTTAGCATGATGCTCTTGCAAGTTTAGAGTGGTTTTTAGTTTGTCTAAACAGGATGGCTCCTACTGTTTCTCGAATCCTTCCTAAAACTAAAAAGGAAGAATTAGTCGGGATCAATCTCACCGTACAATACTTGCTTAACCGTTCAGCCAGGCCAGTGTTGGTACTTCGAGGGAGGTTTTCCAACGCTTTCGCGAAGTTCCTTAATTAAAGAACCTCTTTTCCCTGGGGGCGTAGCCCCGCTAACACCTTTCTAGACACCTACTTGGTTTATAGCATTGATCGTTAAGTGAGAAATTTCCCGAGGAGTAGCATATACTCACTGTAGGATCAGGATCCAAATATCATCGCGTGACAAACCTGAAGGAATCCTACCAGAATCATCACACTCCAAATGGTATGCAGCGCTAGCAAGTTTCAGTTTCTTTAGAAACTCCCGATGTGGATTTTTGCCCCATGCTCTTATGACCTTGACTTTGGCCAACAAATCATAAGTCACATGTCAAGTTCTACCTGTCATTCTCCAGGTTAATTTGAACCCACCCGTATCTACCCTTGACTTTGGCCAACAAGGCAGTACGACTGTCCCAAACCAACGCATCTATATATGCTGCATATGAATATCCAATAGCTACCAATCTCTGTGCCTTGACTTTGGCCAACAAACACAGCTTGAATACTATTGACAATCCATATGAAATGACGGAGGGCTACGAATGGTTTTGGCAAAACCGTGAACGTAGTGAACTTGATATAATCAATGGAACGAGATAGCTTTTAAAAGGAGTGGTTCAAGATCCGCATTTAAAAGTTGGTTTTTGAAAAGAAACCGAGTGGTTTTGAAATTGTTCCAACGACTTTACTTTGGTTTATTTTCTTGCATTAATTTAATGCGTCCCATCATTTAATCCTACCATTGCAGGAAACAATGAAAATATGACGTACGCTTATGCCATCGCATTAGCCACGGGGCCCCATCATCACCTGTTAGGTTACTTAACTAACGACAGAGCAGGGGCTGGACCAGCGCGGATGCAAAACATAAGTAACGCCTAAATAGATATCATATATAGATATATACATTCGTCAGATGCAATGATAGCCATTCCAGATCACAAGTGAACACATTGGATATACTAGGAATCCGCGTTTCGTTCAAGCCTGCAACGAAAAGCGGATTACACGGTCGTGATGAATAGCCAAGACCCCACCCTAGACCCCTTCGGGTGCGGCAAACTACTCGCCAAATACCCGAAGTGAAGCAACCTCCTTCAACAACGTCAGTAGGCCACTCGGCACTTCGAGGTACCCGGTAGTTTGTGCACCCCACCTTGGGTCTATCCTAGGAGCAAAAACAGTAAAAGAAATTATACAATGGCGGCTACAACCTCATCCCGGATGTGCGGACATAAAAATAATATTACATCAATTACATATTACATCAAATGAAAAGTTAAAGAAAACTCTCATCTCACAACCCCCCGGCTATTCATCCGCGACAATCCAACGAATTCATATACACAAACCATCAACATTACAGATCACAGATATGTATAACCCCCACTAATCAACGTATAGCGATTAGCAAACTTCAATACATATATCACATCACAGATATAACCCATTAGCTAATGTCTACAGAAGTTCAATCAAAATACGGATTTGTAACCACCCCAAAGACAAATTTGTTTTCTGGAAAATCCGGGCAGAAACAACATATTCTAAAAAGCCCAAAACAGCACACTGAGTACACTGCAGTAAAAACGATCCATGGCCGAGTCAACTCGGCCGCGGATCCGTGGCCAAACGCGTGTTTTGGCCACGGTTCCGCGGTGAGTTGGTTGACTCGCTGGCCCGTTTTTGCTGTGTGTTTACAAAAAACCCTGAGCCGATTTTTAAGATGTGTCAAATTATTTTTAGAGCAGTTTAGAAATCGGCAGAAAGTTCAGTTCTCGGGCGTGTTTTGTTATTTTTCTCCGATCGAAATTCTAGATACTGTGCTAACATACTAGACAGTGTATAGCTAGGCTCTGATACCACTGTAAGTCCACGTTACCCTTCCTGGTTCTTTCGGGGATGCGGAAACGGTAAAAAATGATTTTTACGGTGAAGGTAACATGGACTCTAGAATAGGATCTTTGCTAAACTAACATCTAGCAACCTAACTACAAGTTTAACTACTATGTTATTGGTTATACCTAGGTCTTGAACTCCTTCTCTTCTTGCTCCTTGGAGTGGTTGGATCGGCCTCACCTCGTCGTCTCCTCCTGCCGAAGTTGGATCCACCCGAAAGCTTCTACCTTGGGCTCCTACCTCAACCGAGAGGAAACTAAAGTCCTTGGCTTGCTAGACCTTGAACTTTAGAATGAGTAGAGAAGTGTTTTTAGGGTTTCATCTCAATGGCTCATGTTTCTCAACTCATGAGACATGAGAGCCAAGAAAAGAGAGGAAGAGGGAGAGCTTGGATGAGAGAGAATGAAAATGATAGAATGAACTTTACTTTTTACAACCATGCTCTCAAAAAAGAAAATAATCATGATAATGATAATAATTTAGTATTTGTGATGGTTCATATCAATGGCCATTATCAATTCATGCATTTAATGCATTTTCTTAACAACAAGCAAGCAAAAGTCATAGCCATGAAATGATAATGGTCAACAAGTCCAAAATAGTCAGCCGGTCAACAAGTCAACAAAAGTCAAACTATCAAATCAACCATGGCACAATAATACTTAATTAATATTATTATTAATCATATTTCTTATTCTTATTTGGGTTTAGAAAAGGTCAACAGTCAACGACCCTAATGAGAATCCTCTGCCTCTGTCAACCGTGCATACACACCCGCATCCGTGTTCCGAGGAACACGAATACAAACGAGATAAAACCAATCCCAAAACGCATGCTAGGATCTGGCTTAAACCAAAGTCCGCTAGTAATAACTGGACGGACACCAAACGTGCACAAGTGAGCGGATGTGAACGAACCCTGTCGCAAAACCATACGACCTCTATTCTGTTTTGCCCAAAGGTGAATGGCTCTCTGTGTGGGACTCTAAAGACTCGACACTACGCTGGCAGTGTGTTTAACCACAGGCCACAAGCGGTACTAGCTGTATGTAACGGTCCCCAGGTAGATACCGATAAGAAGACTGATGAGGTGAACCCATCCGAACTCCTACTGAGCCTGAATGTGACAGTCTCCATACAGTACGGTCTGTTCGTCTGAGAATATCGCATGGCGGGCCTAGGGGGGCGGTAAACGTAAGTCCCCTAATAGCGGTACAAGTCGTGTCAGAGTGTAGCCCAGAACACCATAAGACAACAATGGAAACCTACCAGTATATCTCGCTTGCCTTGGCCAGGGACGACTATGTGTCATGGCTCTCCTTGACATAGCGCGATATCAACTCCCAATACCGGGAGAGACGAATTCTGCCTAATCGTCACTGCCTCCAAGTGCTTTGGGACTGCACCCAACTACTACCTGTTTGCACGACTCCTTTGAACCGTGGTAGGGTAGTAATCAAAGTACAGTAGGAACACACTCGAGGCGAAGTGACGGTGTCAAGTCAGCAGACTAAGTTGTACTCATGTCACCTGTGAACTGATAACTGACGATAGGTATAGTACCAACCAACAGTTTCCGACGAGTCATGTCCAGTGTACTCGTAACCTAACGAGCACCCGCATACTATCTCAAGTACGACGTACTGACGCCTGTGGGACAAACCGTCTCCCCTGCTGGGATGAGAAGCGCATACGCTAGTCTACTCCGGAGTATCGATGCCCTATCTCGATAATCCTATGAATAGGGACCTGTATAAGGATGTGCTTGTAGATTACCCAGCCCCCACTAGTGTGACTGCCATCACAACGCTGGTAATCAAGAAAAGATCCAAAGGGCTCCACTAATGTGTGTAGGCGATATGCTAAAAGAAACACATGTACACATTAAAGTAGAAACAAACCAAGTAGCATACTACCATTTCGAGCAAGATTTTCTATACAACTGTGAATATCCCAAGCTTCCATCAAGTAATATACAAACTAGTATGATACAGTAATGGCCTCTTGGGCATATACACTAACACCAAGCGGGAGCTATCTCTTCGTCATTCGACGGTCACAACCACACAAGCTATAAAATATACAACGCCGAAGGGCGAGGATCAAAACTCAAAAGAAAACCTAAAATCAACAAGAAAACCCAAAATAATACAACGCGCGACTCTAAGGTCGAAAGAATAACAAATCTGGTCTTTTATCTCTCTCAAATATACAATCTGGTTGATGGAGATTCTAGATACAACTGAAATAATAATAAACAATGGTAGTCCTGATGCAAAGAACCCACCTGCCAAAGCAATCACCCGGAAAGAACAGCGTGTCAGCAAAGCCGCAAAGAACCTGTACGGCAAAACCTGTAAGGAACTGTGGCACGACGGGGGTGAGTTGCCGACTCATGAGTAGAAAACATCTACGAGTAGAAATCGCATGCACAACGCTATCCGAGGTCATATCAGGTAATATCCTCAATAAAATCCTAGTCCAGCTATGTATAGTGTAATACTATATGCTCATGTCAGTGCCTTAGATAGCAACATATCAGATATATGATGTATGAATGCATTATGAATTTAAACAGAATATACCATGAGTGAAACAACTGTTTTCCTTAATCAATGAGATTTCTATATGTATGTCAATTACGTATCATCAATAAACACAACAGAGAAATTAGTGTCAAGCATCGACACAAAACATAAGTCTCAATATCTCAAAATCAAATCATCAATATCTCAAATCTCAATCTCAATTTTCAATATCTTAGACATCTGTATCATCTGCGGGATCGGCCCTCGGGCTCCGGCCGAACGGATCAGCCCATAACATCAATCTCATGGCTACGAACGGCATCCTACGGATATCCGCCGCGCCAGGTAAAATCACCGGTAGGTAGTCTTCTCCTTCCAGGCTCATCGTCTATTCCTCGAACTTCCTGCCCTGGGGTACCATACCGGGTCCACCATGTACCCGCAGACGGTTCATCTAACTCCTCGAATCGGGTCTCGAAAACCATCTCAGAACGGAGAAAACATCATTGTGGACACTACTCATCATGTCAAGGAAAAACTGCATTTTTCTCTTTAAAATACATCATCAGTTATAAAACTTTCACATGAGGTTTTCCAAATCCAGAAAAAACTCAAGACGGATCCGAAAAAATCTAATCACCATGTCAATGAAAGTGAAACCCAACATAATGTCCATAATACTGTATAACTAATGAATATATGAATGCATCTAATATCATGCGATGAATACAATAGTTTAACTAGCATATGAAATCTATAACATATAGCAACATCAATTAGCAAGCTATGTCAATGAAATAGTATGTTCTAATGTGTACGTGACATGGTAACTAACGATGAAGATGTGTGTGAGCTGGCAAGCGAGTGTACGTGGAGCATACGCGTCATCGGTAATGGTGCGGGTGTCCTAACAACATGGTTTCATAATTACTATGCACACAATAACATGCAATGAGGCGATGACAACATAATAAAGAAAAATGAATAGTAAATACAACAATAATAAGCGGAACATGAATAATAACGCAACAACAAGGAATCTACCTTACTATAAATGTGATATACTGTAGCCGTTTGAAATAGTATGAATCGTGGTGTTTGAAAAATAAGGACTACGGTGTTTTTAAGAAAAGGTACATCTTTTGAAATATCCGTAGTATCCCTTGATATGTCTTTAAAATCCTAACGATTCGTTAGTTTTGGAAATAGGTATGACTCGGGTCTAGTCTGACATGTACTTGGTAAACTACAGGTCTAACTAACAACCAATCGAAAGGGGTACGGAAACCACCTACATCTGAGTCGATATATATATATATATATATATATATATATATATATAATAGTCAGTGATCCCGTCTCAGTAATATCATGTACGATACAATATATCATATTACATCCTCGAATCAAGAGTGCGGATCTATCGTCAATATATAGCTCGTACGGTAAATCCGTCGTACGGCCTCCCAAATCTGGGTACGGGTCAAATGTCACATCTATCACATTAATCATCTGGAATCCTCGTTATCGAACATCATGATCGGGGTACTGATCTACGTCTAGTACAATACTGATACCATCCATGAAATGCATGCGTGTGTATGAAAACACCACGCCTAAAGAACCCAATAAAATATCAAGCCGCATCTCAAATACGGACCATATCACATCACCGATCTCACGGTCTCATCGACTTATCTCCAAATATCATACAATATCCTCAACATTCATGCATGTGTATATGAATGTATATATGCATAGTCCCATACCCATGCGTATATACATATATACACATTCCCATATACACACAAGAAGATAATATATGCAAGTGTATATGTGTGCGTGTATGCAAATCCTTACTCTAGGTTTCGTGACTAAGAAATCCGCTAAGTCTTTCTTCAATTTTCGCTTACCCTAAACCCATAAGCTCCTATGTCTTCTGTTATTCGGTATTCATATCTCCTATTAACATATAAAAGTATATCATTACCACATCACCTCATTCTTCATAATTTTGCGGGGGTGCTATACGCTACCCACCCGACTTCTCCCCGTAGATATAAATCTACTCACCTGATCTTCGCTCGCCGGTGCCGACGTCGCCACGCGCTTGCTTGTCGTCTCGAAGTCCACATGGGGTACCTACATATCATAATGCACCGTTTTGCATTAAAATACGACTCATGACCAAAACGACACACAAATCCCACATAGGTCAAAACCTATGGTTTGCTTTCACAAATCAACCTAAAAACC
This sequence comes from Agapanthus africanus, assembly GCA_030015575.1. NCBI lineage: Eukaryota > Viridiplantae > Streptophyta > Magnoliopsida > Asparagales > Amaryllidaceae > Agapanthus > Agapanthus africanus. The sequence continues at coordinate 282,638,887 of JASDDO010000022.1, forward strand.
CTCGATAATGGCATACAAACGTCGATTGATCAAGAAAAACACCAAACATACCAATCATGGTTTCAAAACTCACTAACTGTATAAGAAATAGGGTTTAATTCGTCAAAACCATAAAATTAAACCAATCGTTTTATTTTCCAAAAACCTAGTTAGCACAAATTCCCATTTCGGTTCAAAACTTGATGCTTTAACCAATCTACAAATTTTAACGATTCAAATGGCCAAAACGCTCATTATATAATTTAATTAGGTCATACAAATCACTTTCATAAATTAATCTCATCGATTTGTATAAATTCCAAATTCCTAGTTTGCAGAAATACCGATTTTAACTCTTTTTAAATTAAAATTCACAATTTTACAATTAAGGTTGGTTTTGCATATACTAAAGTATTAAACCATAATTTATAATGTTAATAATATCATGAAACCCTAATTAGAATTTTATCTCACCAAAATATATATATTTTTAAAACCTAGTTTGCAATTTATATAATTATCACAATTTAAATTAACAAAAATGCAACTAGCAACTAGATTTGATTTAGTATAACATTAATATGTCAAATACATTACACAACCATAATCTCACAATACAAAACCCTAATTTGAATTCCATCCCCTCTCTTGAAATTTTAAAACATGCAATTAGAACCAATTAAAACCTAATGAAACACTTAATTAAGCTAACTTAAAGCAATTAACAACAAATTAAACAAAAAGGTTAGAATTATACCCAATTAATTTGAAGATCTCTCAAGCACACTTAGCCTCCCAAATTGAAATCTTGATCCCTAGATCCATGCTAAAGTAGCCAAGGAAAAATGGGTAGGAGGTCGATTTGGATTTTAGCTTGATTTTTGATGGAAATTGATGAATTTTTTGATGGAAGAAGAGTGGGATTTTAGGGGAAATGGGGCTGTTGCAGGTGAGGGAGGGCTCGGCCCTGAGGTGTGGAAGAGAGGAGAGAGAGTGAGGTGGGGAAAAAATTGATATTAAGTAAACCCAAGGTCAAAGTCCACTCACATTTAACTTTCTCTTATTTTCTTTGTTTTCTTTTCTTTTCTTTTTGCAAAACAAGTGGGGAAATGAGGGGGGGAAACATGGGCTGCTGATTTAGGGAGAGGAGAGAGGGTGTGGGTGAGTGTGGGTGAGGGAAAAATGATAAATGATATACCCCAACATCTATTTACACCAATTTCACTATTTAAGCCTTTTTCTTCAATATTTTCTAAAACCGTTTGACAACATCATTTTATTTCAAAAACAACATGCTAAAATTTTGTTTAATGTGTTATGATGCACAAAATTTGTTTCAACCCATTCCAATTTGTAATTTTCCCTAATTAAATGTATTAGTGACGGCTTAAAATAATATTAAAATAAATAATTTCGGAAAAAAATTCAGAAAATTAGAAATTTTACTAGTGGCTCAATAAACATGCACCAAATACTAGCAATTACATAGCTCGAATATGTATATTTAATTTTATAATAAAGATATTTATATTTTGACTTTTTACAGAAAACCCCCTTATTTTACCGATTTTCCGAAATTTCACCGAAACGATTTTCAAAACATTACAATCTCCCCCCTTAAAGAAATTCAGTCCCCGAATTTAATTTAAAACTCCCCCCAAATACTAAAACATTTCAACAAAACCATCAAGTCGTCGGGGCTCCGAAATCATAAATACATAAAATATATATCGTAGCGCAATTCATGCGTATGAAAAAGAGTGTATAACTCAAAATCGAAACTCCGTCAAGAATCCCGCAATCATCGGAGTCATGGGGAAGAAATAAATGTCTAAATCCAATACGAAAACCAATATGATATACATCATTAAAGCATCTGGAAGCAATGCAAGCCAAACCTTTTTTTCAAATCGCTGTGCGATGTGTGTATCACTGCACAGTGGCGGACGTCCAATGTAAGAAAATAACTATATATATATATATATATATATATATATATATATATATATATATATATATATATATATCCTTTATTTAACATACACGTCCCGCCGTTTTGAAAACAATTTAGAAGGGTTTCCCTTTTTAAACAGTTTCGTGTCATCACTGACACGTAGGTAAATACTGAGACTATAGCTCCTTGGAAATCCCTTCGATAATTATCAATGCAAGCAAAATATACTCAGGTACTGTCCTGTGACTTGTCCTGCTCAGTACCAAACCAAATAGCAAACATCATAAAATATACTGCTCCAAAATAAATCGATCCTAAATATATATATGAATGCCATGTGCGTTTGGTGCGCACGGAAATCGAAATCCATGAATGTGCCATACATATGCACAGAAACAATATCTAAGTGCAACGGGTGTGCACGAAACACCTGTCAAAGGCAACGTGTGTGCCTGACAGCAAAACCAGGTGCATCTGATATGCACGAAGAATCTCGATTTAGTGCATCTAGTGTGCGCCTAAATCGCATCAAGCGTCTTAAGTATGCGCAAAATCCAAATCAAGTGCACAATGTGCATGAAAAATAATATCTAATATCACTCTCGAAATTGACGGTATACGATACATTTCAATCAAAATCCAAATCAGGTATACCGCGGTATAAAATCTCACTATCCTGTGCATTGGCGTGCACAAAAGCAAATCAAATACTAAAAGTGCATGAAACCTATGGCGAAAGCATAAGTCAAATCATATGCATGCCCTAGGCATGAAATAAAATATCATGAAACTCGGTCATCGAAACTTAATCATGAAATAAAACATCCACAAAGACTGAAATCCAATATGACGGATACATGATAGTCAATCAAACAATCACAAATCATAAATGTTGTCGTCGATATGTCCGTCCTTTAAAGTCGAGAAGGTGTCGATGCATCCAATGCTAGCAGAGCAAGATATCTACTTGCCATCTAATCATGGCATGTCGCCTAGTGTCCTTAGGCTCTCGTCTCTCACTACAGATTGCTAAGTACAAAGCTCCTTGGCTCAACGGTCCAATATAGAAACGATAATGGAAGTATTCCGCTCTGACACATCCTCTAAAGATCTCTGGCCAACTATTATGGTTATTCATAACATGTCTCGTCGATGATGCCGAACTCTGGCCTGCTGAGTGTGCGTAAAACGACCGCTCCTGGTTCCAAGTCTTCTCGTAAATTATTCTAGAAACTTCTTGTCGGGGTCTGTCCAAAATCACGTTCCTACCGAACTACCCGGGAGTTATCATCTCCTACTAAATCTATATCTGGTTCTGGAACGGCTGCATACTTATCACGACTCCATCTGGAAGATATATTCTTATACAACTCCTCGGCATATCATATCTATGATGTCGGCGGAGTAGAACGTCATCTCATCAAGATCTCGTACGAACCACTTACTCCACTTTTCTCTAATGCCGGCTGCTTCGGACTTGTCTCTTCATGGCTGCATGGACTGCTCTCCAACGGCTATACTCATAGCTGGAGTCTCCCAAGCAATGCATCTCACCACATAGCATCCGAATGAAGCCGAACCATTCGATCATCTCGTCAAAACCTCATAATCCCCCAAGAGCTCAATATCTTGGTTACAGTTTAATAGTATCGAGTACATACCACAGCATCGGTGGACCAGCCGTAGAAGGGCAAACCCAAGCCTCACTAATGGCACCGCGGAACTGCCGCAAACTTAAGGTTCAAAGGCTTTCACACGGTCATTATGTCGAGTTAGGGTTTCATTCTTCTAGAGGGTCCATAGAATTGCTTGCATGTTTTTCCGATTACTTTAAACTTGGAATATGGGTTTCTGACATTCGATCGCCTCAATCGACTCTCAACGTACCTGCGTGAAGTCGTCTCTAGCTGGAATCAATCTATCTGATGACCTCGCATCGGGGTAAGCGAACGAACCACATGTCATAGTCATTCATCCTCGGATGACTAGCTACCTTCTATCATATCTCTTAGTATAACTCGTGCTGTAATCGCTCCAAGAATCTGGGGTGATATCTTATCCTTCGCAGCAGCAACTGGCTCGTTCGTCCGCATGCTGAACAATGCTTAAATCATCAAAATACGGTGCATTAACGGTCATCACATTCTGGCCGGCCTCTAGCGGTAGCCCAATCCTCTGGTGCTGATCTACACGTCCGAGAAATCTCATAAAAGCGATCCATCAAATGCTCGTAGCACGAAAACGCAATAAAACGATGCCTCTATGCAGTCATATGTCCCCGGAATCATGCCTTGGTCAGCCCTCGTTCGTGACGAGCTCGTGCTGACCGCAACTTTAGCCGTAGCTCTCTCTGCCGTGTAACCGTGATAACAAAACCATGACTGGTACCGATGAGCTAAATCATAGGAATGAATATAATGCTGTGCAAAGAAATGTACTTCCTAAGGCTCCTTAAGCGGAGTATCATATCGTAAATATGCCGCGGAACATACGTATGATACGTCACTCTACTCAAGTTACATACTCCATCAACCAAGGGTCATCGTCCACTCCGAAGGTAAAACCTAACGCTCTGATACCAACTTTGTCACGACCCGAAAAGTACGGAACATGACCGGCACTTAAATTACGAACGTCTCGAGACGTACATAATCTAAGTAAGCCAAAACCCAGAAATCAAAATCAAAGAAGCAGTAGAGTGAAGGAAAAACCAATTGAAAGCAAGTAGTTTTAATCAACATAGGCCGAAGTATGTATTTTTAAAATCTCAGATATTTTCTGAAAATTTCGGCAGAGTCTCCTTTGTAAATACTAGCCCCAAACGGGATACAACATGAATAGTATACGAAATCAATAAAAAGGCATCCCCAAGCGGGAGCTAGCTCTTCGCTAATCGACGGTCACAACCACACAAGCAATATAATATACAACGCCGAAGGTCGAGGATCAAAACTCAAAAGAAAACCCAAAATCAACAAGAAAACCCAAAATAATACAACGCGTGACTCTAAGGTCGAAAGAATAACAAATCTGGTCTTCTATCTCTCTCAAATATACAATCTGCATGATGGAATTTCTATATACAACTGAAATAATAATAAACAATGGTGGTCCAGATGCAAAGAACCCACCTGCCAAAGCAATCACCCGGAAATAACAATGTGCCAGCAAAGCCGCAAAGAATCTGTACGGCAAAACCTGCAAGGAACTGTGGCTCAACGGGAGTGAGTTGCCAACTCATGAGTAGAAAACATCTACGAGTAGAAATTGCATTCACAACGCTATACTAGGTCATATCAGGTAATATCCTCAATAAAATCCTGGTCTAGCTATGTGCAGTGTAATACTATATGCTCGTGTCAGTGCCTCAGATAGCAACATATCAGATATATGATGTATGAATGCATTGCGAATTTAAACAGAATATAGCATGAGTTAAACAACTGTTTTCTTTAATCAATGAGAATTCTATATGTATGTCAATCACGTTTCATCAATAAACGCAACAGAGAAATCTGTGTCAAGCATCGACACAAAACATAAGTCTCAGTATCTCAAAATCAAATCATCAATATCTCAAATCTTAAATCTCAATCTCAATTTTCAATATCTCAGGCATCCGTATCATCTGCGGGATCGGCCCTCGGGCTCCGGCTGAACGGATCAGCCCATAACATCAATCTTATGGCCACAACGGCATCCTCCAGATATCCACCGTGCTAGGTAAAATCACCAGTAGGTAGTCTTCCCCTGCCAGGCTCATCGTTTACTCCTCGAACTTCTTGCCCCGGGGTACCATACCGGGTCCACCATGTACCCACAGACGGTTCATCCAACTCCTCGAATCGGGTCTCGAAAACCATCTCAGAACCGAGAAAACATCATGGTGGACACTACTCATTATGTCAAGGAAAAACCGCATTGTTCTCTTTAAAATACATCATCAGTTATAAAACTTTCACATGCGGTTTTCCAAATCCAGAAAAAACTCAAGACGGATACGAAAACATCAAATCACCATGTCAATGAAGTCAAACCTAACATAATGTCCATAATACTATATAACTAATGAATATATGAATGCATTTAATATCATGCGATGAATGCAATAGTTTAACTAGCATATGAAATCTATAACATATAGCAACATCAATTAGCAAGCTATGTCAATGAAATAGTATGTTCTAAAGTATACGTGACATGGCAACTACCGATGAATATGAGTGTGAGCCAGCAAGCGAGTGTACGTGGAGCATACGCGTCATCGGTAATGGTGCTGGTGTCCTAACAGCATGGTTTCATAATTACTACGTACACAATAACATGCAATGAGGCGATACCAACATAATAAGGAAAATGAATAGTAAATTCAACAATAATATGCGGAACATGGATAATAACGTAACAACAAGGAATCTACTTACTATACATGTGATATACTGTTTTGCCGTTTGAAATAGTATGAATCGTGGTGTTTGAAAAATAAGGACTACGGTGTTTTTAAGAAAAGGTACGCCTTTTGAAATATCCGTAGTATCCCTTGATATATCTTTAAAATCCTCACAATTCGTTAGTTTTGGAAATGAGTATGACTCGGGTCCAGTCTGACATCTACTAGGTAAACTACAGGTCTAACTAACAACCAATCGAAAGGGGTACGGAAACCACCTACATCTGAGTCGACACACACACACACACATGTATAATAGTCGGTGATCCCACCTCAATAATATCATGACGATACAACATATCATATGACATCCTCGAATAAAGAGTGCGGATCTATCGTCAATATATAGCTCGTATGGTAAATCCGTCGTACGGCCTCCCAAATCTGGGTACGGGTCAAATGTCACATCTATCACATTAATCATCTGGTATCCTCGTTATCGAACATCATGATCGGGGTACTGATCTACGTCTAGTACAATACTGATACCATACATGAAATACATGCGTGTGTATGCAAACACCACGCCTAAAGAACCCGCTAAAATATCAAGTCGTATCTCAAATACGGACCATATCACATCACCGGTCTCACGGCCACAAGCCCAATCTCATCCACTTATCTCCAAATATCATACAATATCCTCAACATTCGTGCATGTGTATATGAATGTATATATGCATAGTCACATACCCATGGATATATACATATATACATATTCCCATATACACACAAGAAGATAATTTATGCAAGTGTATATGTGTGCGTGTATGCAAATCCTTACTCTGGGTTTCGTGACTAAGAAATCCTTTAAGTCCTTCAATTTTCGCTAACCCTAAACCCATAAGCTCCTAAGGCTTCTCTTATTCGGTATTCTTCTCTCCTATTAACATATAAAAGTATATCATTACCACATCACCTCATTCCTCATAATTTTGCGGGGGTGCTATACGCCATCCACCCGACTTCTCCCCGTAGATATAAATCTACTCACCTGATCTTCGCTCGCCGGTGCCGACGTCGCCACGCGCTTGCTTGTCGTCTCGAAGTCCACATGGGGTACCTACATATCATAACACACCGTATCGCATTAAAATCCGACTCATGACCAAAACGGCACACGAATCTCGCATAGGTCAAAACCTATGGTTTGCTTTCACAAATCAACCTGAAAACCCTCAATATCGGCGTACAAACGTAGATTGATCAAGAAAAACACCAAACGTACCAATCAAGGTTTCAAAACTCACTAACTGTATAAGAAATAGGGTTTAATTCATCAAAACCATAAAATTAAACCAATCGTTTTATTTTCCAAAAACCTAGTTAGCACAAATTCCCATTTGGGTTCAAAACTTGATGTTTTAACCAATCTACAAATTTTAACGATTCAAAAGGCCAAAATGCTCATTAAATAATATAATTAGGTCATAGAAATCACTTTCATAAATTAATCTCTTCGATTTGTATAAATTCCAAATTCCTAGTTTGCAAAAATACCGATTTTAACTCTTTTTAAAGTAAAATTCACAATTTTACAATTAAGCTTGGTTTTGCATATACCGAAGTATTAAACCACAATTTATAATGTTAATAATGTCATGAAACCCTAATTAGATTTTTATCTCACCAAAATATATATATTTTTAAAACCTAGTTTGCAATTTATATAATTATCACAATTTAAATTAACAAAAATGCAACTAGCAACTAGATTTGATTTAGCATAACATTAATATGTCGAATACATCACACAACCATAATCTCACAACACAAAACCCCAATTTGAATTCAAGCCCCTCTCTTGAAATTTTAAAACATGCAATTAGAACCAATTAAAACCTAATGAAACACTTAATTAAGCTAACTTAAAGCAATTAACAACAAATTAAGCAAAAAGGTTAGAATTATACCCAATTAATTTGAAGATCTCTCAAGCACACTTAGCCTCCCAATTTGAAATCTTGATCCCTAGATCCATGCTAAAGTAGTCAAGGAAAAATGGGTAGGAGGTCAATTTGGATTTTAGCTTGATTTTTGATGGAAATTGATGAATTTTTTGATGGAAGAAGAGTAGGATTTTAGGGGAAATGGGGTTGTTGTAGGTGAGGGAGGGCTCAGCCCTGAGGTGAGGAAGAGAGGAGAGAGAGTGAGGTGGGGAAAAAATTAATATTAAGTCAACCCAAGGTCAAAGTCCACCCTCATTTAACTTTCTCTCATTTCCTTTGTTTTCTTTTCTTTTCTTTTCTTTTGGCAAAACAAGTGGGGAAATGAGGGGGGGAACTTGGGCTGCTGATTTGGCGAGAGGAGAGAGAATGTGGGAGAGAGAAAAATGATAAATGATATACCCCAACATCTATTTACACTAATTTCACTATTTAAGCATTTTTCTTCGATATTTTCTAAAACCGTTTGACAGCTTCATTTTATTTAAAAAAATAATATGCAAAAAAATTTTCTAATGTGTTATGATGCAAAAAATTTGTTTCAACCCATTCCAATTTGTAATTTTCCCTAATTAAATGTATTAGTGACAGCTTAAAATAATATTAAAATAATTAATTTCGGAAACTTTTTAGAAAATTAGAAATTTTACCAGTGGCTCAATAAACACCAAATACTAGCAATTACATTGCTAGAATATGTATATTTAATTTTATAATAAAGATATTTATATTTTCACTTTTTACAGAAACCCCCCCTTATTTTACCGATTTTCCGAAATTTCACCGAAACGATTTTCAAAACGTTACAAGATGTCTCCCAAAACTGATTTGGGAAAGGATCACATGACTATTATACCCTACGCTTCAGCGGTAGGCTCTATAATGTATGCGATGTTGTGTACCGGACTAGATGTAGCTTACGCACTGAGCGTTGTAAGCAGGTATCCGTCAAACTCAGGGGAGAGGCATTGGACAGCGGTGAAGAACTTTCTCAAGTACCTGAGAAGGACTAAGGAGATGTTCTTGGTGTACGACAGAGAAGACCTCTAGATCAAGGCCTTCACCGACTCCAGCTTCCAGAGTGACAAAGATGGCTCCAGGTCCATGTTGGGTTATGTCTTTACCCTCAATGGAGGTGTAATTCAATGTCACTCACCCCAGTAACTAACGGGGAGGGGGCGGAATAGGTAAAAATCAAATGTTTTCTTACAAGGTAACGTTGACTAACCATGAGGATCTTTTCCAAACCATTACTAAAAACTAACTAGAGGTTCTATCTACTATGTAGGAAGATTATACCTCATGGTACCAGTCCTTCGGTTCTTCTTCGCTGTCCTTCTCATCTACATGGACTCCAAAGATCGATCCGGGTCATAGCAACCTCCACGTCCTCCTTGAGTCGAAGACGATCCACCCGAGAGTTCCAGCCTAGAGCTTAACCTCCAATATGAGGCAACTAGATCACTTGGGTTGCTAGACTAAGTGACCTAGAGAGAGTAGAGTGTGATTTGGAGTAGCTTAGTATCACTTAACCCTTGATTCTCAACTCATGAGACACTAGGGTTATGAGAGGAAGAAGAAGAGAGCAAGCTTAGAAGAGAGAATGTATTTATGATAATGATAAAAAAATTGGAATGGAAATTATATATATGACCATTTGTCATGGCATGATAAATATCTCAACAAAATATCTAAATTAAAAATATCTCATCAAAATATCTATGGTAAACAAGTCATGCCAAGTAAAATGGTCAACCAAGTAACCATGCCAAAATAGATTATCATTTATCACAAATAACAAATACTTTGCTTTTTCTCATATTTTCTTTGACCAAGTCAATGGTCAAAACCCTAATGAGAAGTCTCCTTCTTCACCCCCTCACATCCGTATATACATACCCATATCCGTGTTTCGAGAAACACGAATACAATGAGACGAAGCTAATCCAACAATCGAATACTAGGATCCGGATTAAACCAAAGCCCACTAATATTGTCCGCTCGAACACCACATGCGCACAAGCACATGTATGTGATCGAACCCTGTCGTAAAACCATACGACCTTTGCTCGTTTCGCCCGAAGCTAGGAAACCCTCTGTGTGGGACTCTAAAGACTCGACACTATGCTGGCAGTGGATTTAACCACAGGACTCAAGCAGTACTAGATGTACGTAACGGTCCCCAGGTAGATGTCGATAAGAAGGCTGATGAGAAAACCCACCTGAGCTCCTATTGAGCCTGAATGTGACAATCTCTGTATAGTCTGGCCTGTTCGTCTAAGAGTATCGCATATCGGGCCTAAGGGGGCGGTAAACGTCAGACCCCTAATAGCAGTATAAGTCGTGTCGGAGTCTAGCCCATTACACCCTGAGAAACAATTGGAGTACCAACCAATAAATCTTGCTTGCCCTGGCCAGGGACTTTGCGTAATGGCTCTCTAAACACAGCGCGATATCAAACCCCAATACCGGGAGAGACGAATCCTGTCTAACCGCCACAGCCTCCAAGTGCTTCGGTACTGCACCAAACTACTACCTGTTTGCACGACTCAATAGAGCCGTGGTAAGGTAGTAATCAAAATACAGTAGGAACACACTCGAGACGAAGTGGCAGTGTCAAGTCAACGGACTAAGCTATACTTATGTCATCTGGAAACTGCTACCTGACGATAGGTATAATACCAACCAGCAGTTCCTGATGAATCCTGTCCGGTGTACTCGTAACCTAACGAGCACCTGCATACTATCTCCAGTATGACATACTAATGGCTATGGGACAGACCATCTCCCCTGCAGGGATGAGAAGCGTATACACTAGTCTACTCCGGAGTATCGATGCCCCGTCTCGAAAATCCTACAACCAAGGATCTGTATAAGGATGTGTTTATAGACTACCCAGCCCCTATTAGTGTGACTTGTAAGTGCACGGCGGCGCCCCGGCCGTCAATCCGACGGCCAAACGCGGAAACGGTGATAAACTTTAATTTTTGCGGACTTAGCAAATCGGCACCACCGCGCACTAAACACCCGGATCGTAACCATTAACAAGTCTAAGCAACTAACAAGAAAGGGAAGAGATATACCGACTGATCCGAGTCCTCCGGTCTTCATCTCCACTCCGATCTCCTCGCAGGATCTCCGGTCGTCGCCTTCTCGCCGGAAGGGGCACCACATCGCCTGTATCTTTTACGGGCTCCCACCTCAATACCGAGGCAACTCGGGCGCGAAGCTGGCGAATCGACGCGTCCAAGATTTACTGTAGGAAGTGTAGTGTAGAGTGCATGTCTCACTTTGGGGTTTGTTGCCATTTGTAGATGATGGAGGAAACAGGATAAGAAAAATGGTGCTTGCATTTTTCTTAGCATGAAAAGAGATCAAGAATGAAAAAAACACTCAAAGATGAAGCTCTCTCCTTCTCTTTTCTTCTTCTCACTTTTCTAATGAAAACCTTCTCCCTTAGAAAATGGTGGAGGAAAGATTATGAAGCAAGAAGGGAGGTGATGGTAGTAAAAGCAAGGGGTGACCTTATCCAAACATAATTATCACAAAACTCAAATCAACCTCAAATCCATTCTTATCACAATAAATGCATGAAAAGCAAAGACGCTTATCATATCAATCCTTATGCAAATAAATCCTCCACAAAGTGTTATTTGCAAACTTGCAAATAACCCCCCTCCATCGGAAAAGTCCGGCCGGGAAAGAACAAAAGAAAACCGGTCGGAACGGAATGCAAACTGGCAACTCCAGAAAACTGGTCCCGTAATAAATTACAGGAAAACCCCGATACTGTGCATACACACCCGCATCTGTATTCCGTCCGGATACAAATGCAATGAGACAAAATCTACACTGTACTAAAATAGGACCGGCTTAAGCCAAAGCCGGCTAGTAATATCCGTCCGATCCTGATCCGTGCAATACCGCACGTATCAGATCGAAAACTGCCATATAACTATACGGCAACTAGTACAAAACTGTCTGATCCTGAACCGTGCAATACCGCACGTATCTGATCGGACCCTGCCATATCTCCATACGGCCTTTACAGCATTTCGCCCGAAAGCTTGAGTAACTGTAAGTGTGGTGGACTCTAAAGACTCGTCAATACTATGGCTGTGGATTTAACCACTAGCACGTCAGAGGTATAAGCCAATACGTGACGGGCCACCAGCTATTGACTAAAAGGGACGTCGATGAGCGAACTCATCCTGACACCCTACTGAGCCTGTCAGTGACAATATCCGTACAGTCCGGTCCGTTCGTCTACGAGCATCGCATGTCGGGCCTAGGGGGTTAGTAAAAGTCAGACCCCCAAAAGCGGTACAAGTCGTGTCGGAGTGTAGCCCAGAACACCCTGAGATACAACTGGATTACCTACCAGTAAATCTCCTGCCTTGGCCAAGGTCTTTGTGTAATGGCTCTCCTAGACACAGCGCGACCTCACCCACAATACCGGGAGAGACGAACCCCCGAAGATCCGCTCACTGCCTCCATGTGGCTCGGGACTGTACCCAACTAAAACCTGTTTGCACGACTCCTTTGAGCCGTGGTAGGGTAGTAATCAAAGCACAGTGGGAACTCACACGAGACAAATGACGATCCCCAGGTCGATGAACTAACCTGTACACATGTCACCTGGGAACTGCTATCTGACGTCAGGTATAAGACCAACTAGCATGTTCCCGGCGAGTCCTGTCCGGTGTACTCATAACCCAATGAGCACCTGTATACATCTTAGGTGAACCAACTGACACCAGTGGTTTGTGAGACCGGCCACCGCCCCTCGTCGGGGTCTCGACTGTATACACTAGTCTACTCTGGAGAATCGATGCCCTGTCTCGAAACTCCCACCACTAGGGACCTTTTAAGGATGTGCTTATAAACTCCAGCTCTCACTTATATGATCGCCCTCATACTGCTGGCAGTCAAGCAAGAATCCTAGGGGCTCTATCAACGTGTAATAGCGACCTGTCAGGTCACCTAAAGCAGTACACGATGATAAAGGTAAACCAGATAGCAAACTATCATCTCGAGTAAGACTGTCTTCCCGGGATAGGTCCTCCCTCAATCATTGCAATCACGTGCCTGTGACCCAATAATTGACTCTGAGGGCACTATCTCCAACAATCTCCCACTTGCACTCAAGGCTAATTATTGTGATGTCACATACTCACAGCCCGTATGATACCGAACACCCAACTCCTCTACTTGTCAGTCTCACAAAAACCGTTTGTGAAACTATTGCGTTCGAGGAATAGCCTCAGTGAGTGGATCCGCCTGGATGTTTCTTTCTATGTCTCTCTATATCTCAAGTTCGCGGAGAAAACCATCTCCCGAAATGAGCAATACGTGTCTTAGAATGTCTGGATGTCTGATGGGACCTAGCTCATAAATGAACTCCAAATCCAAACTTCTTAGACTGTATCATCAACTGAACTTAATCAGTACCCTGCGCCATGCCACCCTCAGTATTGCCTTGGACCACCTGTCCAAAATACTGCCCCTCGTCAGAAGGAAAACTATAACTCTGACAACCTTCTTGTCGTCCATGTCACCTTGGAAGCCTGGAATGATAATTGTCTCCTAAAGGAGGCAGCCGTTATCATATCCCTAGAACATCCACTTATGTTCTAAAACTGCTTCCGACTGTTTCTCCAGGATTGGATCAATATCAACTTATTGCATCTATTGCAAGAACAACATCTGGTGTGGTACTTGACATCTCATGATTGACTCAATTGCCTAAGCAACTGATCTGCCAATCATGCGTATCCCTCTCCCCTTTAGTCTGTAAGACACCTTTAGAGAGGGTGAATCCATCACCTGCAGGTATACTACCGTGCCAGGAGTCGTCCATTCTAAATACTCATAGAATACTGTCCAAGTACCCAGATTGGGAAACTACCCAAATCTAGATCTAAAACCATAGATCTAGTAACCAGTATGTCTAATGTAATGTCCAAGTCCTATGTGGAGAAAACACTGTGTGACAACCAAAGTATAACCGATCGTAGTATAGGAATATCACTTCCTACTACCTTCTCAACAGATCCATCCCCTATTCTGATGACGTCAAACCTATGACTGTCACATCAGAAATAGATGATCTTTCTCCGCTACATCTGCTTTAGTCTATAAATAGACATAAGCCTGATGTCCACCAATGCTTCCGCTGCTCCCACTGACTACGACAACCCTCTGGCAGAGTCATATAGACGTGCACTTCTAAAGCAAGTTCAGAACGACGCTATACTCATCCTCCTGCCGGGTCCCGCAGCCTGGAACAACAACAATGGCAAGTGTGGGTAAACAAGAACTTCCCTGTCACCGTCCTTGAGACTACCGGAGTACCTCTCGGGTGCCTGAAGTTACCTACCTTATCTGCGGAGTGGCCAATGGAATGTCAAATCAGATTGAATCTTTAGGTTCCTTATCAAATCTTCAGTAATCGTTTGCGGTTCTGGAATCACTTCCAGTTCTACCATACTCCCACTGCTGTTTTTGAAAAAATCCATTTTTAATAAAACTGTGGCGAGTCTTGAACAATATTTCTATTGATCTCCCAGATGGTAGAAAGTCAACCCTCGTCATAGCCTGGGTGAACCCACAAACATCCATTACAGAAATGTGCCTTGAGTTATCCAGAGTCTGGTTTTAATCATAAGCCGGACAACTCCCCGTACCTTAACAATGTTAAGATATGAACTGTACTATATCCAATATAGAACCAGAGGCACTGATTTAATTGAACCAGATTCAAATCATGCAGCTATCTCCAGTGCATGTCAACTAAATGGAGAGAGGCCGATCAGCGTTACTCAACTTAGGAATACTTCCAATTATGAGTAACCCGAAAGAGAAGCAAGTTCTTTTAATCATTACTATCAACTGAATACCATGTACAAGTATCTACATCTTCGATCACTTTGAAGAATCCCGATACTTGCAACACCTGGTTCTCTACTTTATTCTTATACCTATAACTTCTCAAAACTTCGACCCAGTGTTTCTACGAAACACTTGTCTAAGAACTAGAGAAGTCATAAGTAAACAGAATACAGTACGAGGACCAACCCCTCTGTCCTAGTGGACACTGGACAATATACAATACTCTGTATAAGTCCGCTGTGTCTAACAACTCTTTCACTGTGTGTCGTAGGTTGAAAACTGTACTTATGGTTAAGAAGAATTACACCGCTGTTTAATGCTCCTTACCTAACCATCCACTGATATAGGTAAATGTCATCAACATAATATCAAAAGGTATATCTCACTCTATGAAAATAGACGTACAGATATATCAATTTGAAATTGGTGCACAACAGCGGATATTCAAAACCAAATATTTGCCGACCGGCAAACAGCCCAGGTGATCTCCTCAAATATCACCGATTACAACGAATCCCGATATAATGAGGATGATCACCCAATTTCCAATGACTTACTCCCACTCATCATCTGCAAAACCATACAGATGTGAGAATCATACCTGGTAAATACATACCCTGGAGTAAGTATCCAATCGGGAAATCAGTTTTCTTTTAACAGTACACAGTGAAACTGAAACATTGAAGTGTTTCGGTGGGGTATCCCGGTATTCTTAGTAATGCCTCTACCATTATCCAGATTCACAACTATAACCGTATAATTCTTTGCCACCTCTCAAAATCCCTTTATATGTCTTTAGTCATTACCTTCTGTACACCCCTTTAGGCCAAATGGTTTTCTTCCTTCCCTACCGTTCGGCACCAGCCTATGGTTTGGAAGAAGACTATCCAAAAAGCATAAAGGGTGTACTGTCCTAATCCTAGGAGCACTCACATCGCGAGAGAAGGTGAAGATAAAAGACACCCGAATGTACTTAATTCCTATTTCTCCGGAACCAGGATCCATCCCCGAACTGGAACAAGTTCCTTTCGAGTTCGTATATAACCATACGATGGATTATCCAATAAACTGGGATCTTCGTAGTAATACGGAGTGTCCTGGAGAAATACAAAGGTGATTTAGGATTGGCGAAGAAATACTTGGTTTGGTCGTGAATATCAGTCGCAACTTACTTTGCCCTCTTACTAATCCCTTTCTTTGTCTTAACTCAATACCTTCTGTACACCGTTTAGGCTAACTGGTTTTCTTCATTCCCAACCGGTCGGCAACAGCCTAAGGTTTGGAAGAAGACTATCCAATTTGCGTAATAGGTGTACTATCTCCTAAACCAAGGAGTACTCATAACTTGAGAGAAGGTAAAAGGAAAAGACAACTGAATAATCGTATCCGTTTTCTCCAGAACCGGAAACCATCCTCGAATTCCTTCGAGTTCGTATCTAACCATACGATGGTTTTGTCCAATGGAAGTGGACGTTCGTAGTAATACGGGGTGTCCTGGAGAAAAAGGGTAAAAGTAGGAGTGGCAATGAGGTCTGCAACTCTGACAATCCAAAAGCCAGTGTTAAGTAGGTCCGGTCAACTTGGTCACTGAGTCATAGTCTAGGGTCGGGTCAATGGTCGCTGCCAGAGAGAGAGAGAAGAAACACTCAGCGTGCACTCTAACCTAGATCAGAATGGTTACCAATTTATCTAATCTGGAAACCTCCCACTGTACCTCAAATTCTCCTCCAAACCTGAAAGAAGAATTAGTCGGGGTCACCAGAGGAGTAAACCAACTCATCAGTGGGAATCAGGATCCAACTCTCATCGCATGATAGCGTGACGGAATCCGCTCACGTCATCACACTCCAGAAGGTATGCGCAAATCTGGCAAGTTTCAGTTCTTTTGAAACTCCCGATGTGATTTTTACCCCATGCTCTTATGACCTTGACTTTAGCCAACATATCATAAGTCACATGTCAAGTTCTACCCGTCATTCTCCAGGTTAATTTGAACCCACCCGTACATACCCTTGACTTTGGCCAAAATGGCAGTACGACTGTCCCAAACCAACGCATCTATCTATGCTGCATATGAATACCCCAATAGCTACCAATCACTGTGCCTTGACTTTGGCCAACATACACAGCTTGAATACTATTGACTACCTATATGAAACGACGGAGGGCTACGAATGGTTTCTGGCGAAAACCTTTAACGTAATGAACTTGATCTCGTTGAAGGAACGGATAGCTTTTTAGAAAATATAGTGACGAAAACCTTTACTAAAGAGGTCACTCCCGGTGAAGGGATCTCGGCTCTTTCCCCGTAGAATGGGGTGAAGGATATTCCAAATGAATACCACGATGCAAAGCAAAAGTAATCGACTATAATGAAGTTACTGCCCTGACGCAAACTTTTGTCCAAGGGGTCACTCCCGGTGAAGGGATCTCGGCCCTTGCCTCGTCGACTGAGGAGCAGGATATTCCAAATGAATACCACGATGCAAAACAAAAGTGAACGTCCTTGCAATAACAGCTTTTTGAAAAGTGTTCCAACAACATCAGAATAGGTTTGTTTTAACTTGCATTGATCCGAATCAACGCAGTAACATCAATTAATTACACCACAAAGAACGAAAATATACTGACGTACGTATATGCCATCCGCATTCGCCACTGGGTCCCGTCATCACCCGTTAGGTTAGCTTACTAACGACAGAGCGGGGACTGGACTAGCGCGGATGAAAAACATATACAACATCTACTAATATATATACCAATATATTATATTTCGCTCAAGGCGTGAAAAGAAATGCGACATCACAGAAATGTACAGCATCACAGAACAATACAGATATCTGGGATCCCCGGGTTTCACAGAGCCACTACTGAAACCCGACGTTTCCCTGGTCGTGTGGATAGCCTGTGCAATGAAATCCTAGACCCCTACGGGCGCGGCAAGTCACCCGCCAAAACCTGAAGCGAGGCAGCCCCCTTCAGCGCCGTGAATGGACCACCCAGCACTCCACGGAATCCGGCAACTTGGGCACCCCTCCTGGGTCAACCTGTACCCCCTACGAGTGCGGTGAATAGCCCGCCAATCCTAGAGTGCAGCCCCCTCCGTCCCAATGCCATGAGATGCGGGCTTGTTGCCCTCCAGAACCCGGCTATCCGTGCACCCCACCGCGGGGTAATCCTAGTACAGAAAGTAAAATATACATACAACGGGTACATCGACCGCAACCAGGTCGTGCCCCAAAAGAATAATACAAACAGGCAGTGACGGCAGTCCACATGTCGGACGCTCGCCCCGCAATATCAAATGTACATAAAACAACAGCACTGTACTAGCATTGCATCCAGGCTATCCCCACCGACCGATCCGCAACATCACAGCATAAACACAGAACATCAACGCGAAAGTCACGTTCGCAAATCCGTCTAACCAGGCTATAGCAGCTAGACAGGATTTACCGATCGAGTGACATTCACGGTCGCAGATATAATGTAAATACTGTGAAAAATGTGTTTAAAATTTTCCGATTGACCAAAAATTAACAAGTGGGCCTCCAAGCAGTACTGTAGCACTCACAGAAATAATTGGCCCAATTTTAATATTCCAAAACCCCTAATTAATACCCTGAAGCCCACTGGAAAAAGATGGCCCACTGACCTCTCTACACTGCGGCAGATCCGCGGCCCTATAGAGAGGTGAGGCCGCGGTTCCGCGCTCTTGATGAGAGATCACTGTGTCGAATTTTCCCAGAGTTCTTAGAACTCCCTGCACATCATTCTGAGACCACCTGAAAAATTTTTAGACTTCAAAAAATTTCAACAGAAACTGATGTGAAGGAAAAAATGGGTTTTTGGAATTTTGGTCGATCGGAACCGCAAAACACATCAAACGAAGCTAAACGAAGTTAATGGAGAGGCTCTGATACCACTATAAGTGCACGGCGGTGCCCCGGCCGTCAATCCGACGGCCAAACGCGGAAACGGTGATAAACTTTAATTTTTGCGGACTTAGCAAACCGGCACCACCGCGCACTAAACACCCGGATCGTAACCATTAACAAGTCTAAGCTACTAACAAGAAAGGGAAGAGATATACCGACTGATCCGAGTCCTCCGGTCTTCATCTCCACTCCGATCTCCTCGCGGGATCTCCGGTCGTCGCCTTCTCGCCGGAAGGGGCACCACATCGCCTGTATCTTTTACGGGCTCCCACCTCAATACCGAGGCAACTCGGGCGCGAAGCTGGCGAATCGACGCGTCCAAGATTTGCTGTAGGAAGTGTAGTGTAGAGTGCATGTCTCACTTTGGGGTTTGTTGCCATTTGTAGATGATGGAGGAAACAGGATAAGAAAAATGGTGCTTGCATTTTTCTTAGTATAAAAAGAGATCAAGAATGAAAAACACTCTCAAAGATGAAGCTCTCTCCTTCTCTTTTCTTCTTCTCACTTTTCTAATGAAAACCTTCTCCCTTAGAAAATGGTTGAGGAAAGATTATGAAGCAAGAAGGGAGGTGATGGTAGTAAAAGCAAGGGGTGACCTTATCCAAACATAATTATCACAAAACTCAAATCAACCTCAAATCCATTCTTATCACAATAAATGCATGAAAAGCAAAGATGCTTATCATATCAATCCTTATGCAAATAAATCCTCCACAAAGTGTTATTTGCAAACTTGCAAATAACCCCCCTCCATCGGAAAAGTCCGGCTGGGAAAGAACAAAGGAAAACCGGCCGGAACGGAATGCAAACTGGCAACTCCAGAAAACTGGTCCCGTGATAAATTACATGAAAACCCCGATACTGTGCATACACACCCGCATCTGTATTCCGTCCGGATACAAATGCAATGAGACAAAATCTACACTGTACTAAAATAGGACCGGCTTAAGCCAAAGCCGGCTAGTAATATCCGTCCGATCCTGATCCGTGCAATACCGCATGTATCAGATCGAAAACTGCCATATAACATATGGCAACTAGTACAAAATTGTCCGATCCTGAACCGTGCAATACCGCACGTATCTGATCGGACCCTGCCATATCTCCATACGGCCTCTACAGCGTTTCGCCCGAAAGCTTGAGTAACTGTAAGTGTGGTGGACTCTAAAGACTCGTCAATACTATGGCTGTGGATTTAACCACTAGCACGTCAGAGGTATAAGCCAATACGTGACGGGCCACCAGCTATTGACTAAAAGGGACGTCGATGAGCGAACTCATCCTGACACCCTACTGAGCCTGTCAGTGACAATATCCGTACAGTCCGGTCCGTTCGTCTACGAGCATCGCATGTCGGGCCTAGGGGGTTGGTAAAAGTCAGACCCCCAAAAGCGGTACAAGTCGTGTCGGAGTGTAGCCCAGAACACCCTGAGATACAACTGGAATACCTACCAGTAAATCTCCTGCCTTGGCCAAGGTCTTTGTGTAATGGCTCTCCTAGACACAGTGCGACCTCACCCCCAATACCGGGAGAGACGAACCCCCGAAGATCCGCTCACTGCCTCCATGTGGCTCGGGACTGTACCCAACTAAAACCTGTTTGCACGACTCCTTTGAGCCATGGTAGGGTAGTAATCAAAGCACAGTGGGAACTCACACGAGACAAATGACGATCCCCAGGTCGATGAACTAACCTGTACATATGTTACCTGGGAACTGCTATCTGACGTCAGGTATAAGACCAACTAGCATGTTCCCGGCGAGTCCTGTCCGGTGTACTCATAACCCAATGAGCACCTGTATACATCTTAGGTGAACCAACTGACACCAGTGGCTTGTGAGACCGGCCACCGCCCCTCGTCGGGGTCTCGACTGTATACACTAGTCTACTCTGGAGAATCGATGCCCTGTCTCGAAACTCCTACCACTAGGGACCTTTTAAGGATGTGCTTATAGACTCCAGCTCTCACTTATATGATCGCCCTCATACTGCTTGCAATCAAGCAAGAATCCTAGGGGCTCTATCAACGTGTAATAGCGACCTGTCAGGTCACCTAAAGCAGTACACGATGATAAAGGTAAACCAGATAGCAAACTATCATCTCGAGTAAGACTGTCTTCCCGGGATAGGTCCTCCCTCAATCATTGCAATCACGTGCCTGTGACCCAATAATTGACTCTGAGGGCACTATCTCCAACATGACTGCCATCACAACGCTGGTAATCAAGCAAAGATCTTAAGGACTTGAGTAATATGTATAAGCGATATGCTAAAAGAAACATATGCACATATTGAAGTAGAAACAAACTAAATAGCATACTACCATTTTGAGCATGACTGTCAATACTACTGTGAATATCCCAAGCTTCCATTAAGTAATATACATTTCAGTATGATACAATAATGGCCTCTAGGGCATATCACTAACAATCTCCCACTTGCACTAGGGCCATGTGCTGGCATATCTGTCACGACCCGAAATATTAGCTCGTGACCAGCACTTGAACAATGTTAAACCTAGCGCTCTGATACCAACTTTGTCACAACCCGAAATATTAGCTCGTGACCAGCACTTGAATCACGCAACGTCTAAAGGCGTAACGGGATTCAAGTAAGCTGAAATGCAAAAATCTAAACATTTTTGAAAAATAAAGGAGTTGAGGTTTTGAAATAAAGGTATATGAAATCAAGTTTTCTTAATGCATAAAAAAGGAACATGAATGATGCAAGTGAAATTTACTAGTTTGAAAACATGTTTCGTCTTTTTAAAAATTTTGGCAGCACCTCCTTTGTATATTTTGATCCAAAACCACAAATATATAATAAGAATAATGGCATCCCCAAGCGGGAGCTAGCTCTTCGCCAAACGGCGGATCACAACCATGCAAGACAATATATAAAAGTATATGACGCCCAACGGCGAAGTTCTCCATAAGAAAGATAAAGAAATAAGCAAGACATCATCCACAAGTAGCGAAAAACACCTCGCTCTAAGTCTCGCAACCATATTCTCACTAAGTCTCATTACTTATACAATTTAATAATTTTGATTGATGGAGTTAACTAGATACAATAATGAAATGTAGATAGAAGAGTGGGAATGATACAAATGTCCCACCTACCAATGCAAAACTCCCGAATGCAATTGTGTGCCAGTGAAGCCGCAACTGATCCAAGCGGTCAACCCGCAAGAACTGTGGCACAATGGTGGTGATTTGCCAACTCGTGGGTAGAAAAATATCAACAGATAGAAATCAAATAAACAACGACTCCTAGATCAACTATATTATAAAGGTAATACTAAGATATCTAGGGTGACTGGGTCTGTATGTGTGCCAACAACGTGGTCAATGTCTATAAGCATGTGTATGACATCCGACAGAAAAATCAATGTATGTATGTATGTGGATCTAGTCTACGCGTCAACCACTGACGCAACATCATGCATGTAAATATCATAAAGGCATATGCATGAAAATATGAGGATATAAATCAACATGTGTCCCTCACGACACCTAAAAATCATGGAACCTGAGTGTCCAGCATCGACACGCGAAACATCATGAAAATCGTGTTCAGCATCGACACATAAATCCTCATATATCTCAGGCGCCGCATCCTCAGATCGGCCCTCAGGCGCCGCACACCCTGGTCAGCTATCAACCATCTCGCTACTCCAGTCGGTATCCTTCGGATAACCGCCGAGTCCAAATACTATCACCGGTAAGTAGTGCTCCCCTGCCAGGCTCACCGTCTAACATATACGAGTCTTCTTGCCCTGGGGTACCTCACCGGGTCCACCATGTATCCACAGACGGTGCCTACCGCTCCTCGAATCGGGTCTCACATGCCTCTCTCAGAACTGAGAAAACACTTGGCGGACGCACTGAAATATCATATCAAGAGAAACCGGGTTTTTAAAACAATACACGCTTTCATTTTAAATAGCAACGGTTCTCAAATCCAGAAATCTCATGAAAACAGTATATCTCAATGCGTAAAAGTGTAAAGAATGATGTATGAGACATATAACAGGAATGTAGGCATATCAATATATCATGGAACACAGAACAGTGATTTGACATATTATGGGGAACCGCTCCTTTAAAATGATTCCAGTTTTTAAAATATGACATGCGGTTTCCAATCTCCGAATAAAACCAGTGATCTATGTAGGTACAATATGTATATGCGCAAGTATAGATGTACCGATGTATGAGTGCACCAATATGGATATACGAATGTGTATATGCGCAAGTATGGATATATCAATGTATGTTTCATAATGCAGCAACCCTACTGTGTAGTGACATGGCAAATATCGATGATGAAGTGTGTGAGCCGAAAATCTGTGTACGTGAAACATACGCATCATCGATAATGGTGCAAGTGTACTAGCACATGTGTAAGCAATGAAATGGAAATAATATGACTGCAGCATAAGGTAAATCATATGCAAATTCTGACGGGTATACGTATGTAATATGACCGAGTCGGGGAATCTATCAATCGGCATCCAGCCTAACAACATCGCGTATGGTATGGTCCATCGTACGGTAACCTCTAGTCAAGGGTAAGGATCAATCATCAAATCAAACACCTCACGCACGGAAAATCATTGTACGACGGCATTAAGCTAATAGGGATCCTATCATCCTAAGACACATGAGGGTACGGCCTAATATCACGTACGGCCTATCGTCCATGACTCACAAAATCCTATATGTGTGTGTGTGTGTGTGTACCATGTCACATCCGCAATAATCTCATATCAGGGGACCGAAAGGGTATAAATCATCTCGATCGACTCGCATCCGTATACCTACATATCAACATATCATCATATCATCTTATCCATCTTATATTCTTTTCATCGTATTTATAACCCATATCAAGCCGAGTTTACCTAAACATTCTATCTCTACTATAAGTATAAGTATTTAATCTAGCATACACACTCGAACCATACAAGCAGATTTTAAAAGAAGCGAATCGTAGTTTTGAAAATAGGGGTTACGGTGCTTTAAGGAAAAAATATCATATGAAAATCCGTAACATCCCTCAAGGTACATTTTTAAAAGATACTTATGATTCTTCGGTTTAGAAAAAGGTATGGTTCGGATGATACATCTACATCGACTATCTAGTCCTACAGTACCCTAAACGGCAATATTGACAAACGTAGTCCTCGAATTCCATCATCACATAATAGCCGTATTATATCATTTCTAATCATCCTTAGTTTCTAATATAGTATCACTAACTATCCTTTACTATAACCCTAGTTTCCTAATCTAGGTTTCCTTAACCATATTGTATAAATCAGTTTCCCAATAAAACTTTGCGGGGGTGCTATACGCCATCCACCCAACTTCCCCCGTGGATATAGATCCACTCACCTTGCTTCTTGCTTGCCGAAGTCGATGACGCCATGCTCCGTCACCTCGGTATCCATGCGAAGGTACCTACAATAATAAACCATCTCAATGCGTATTAAAATCAAGGCGGAAAACCAAAACGGTACACGTTTCGCTCATAGGTCAAAACCTATAGCTTTGCATGCAAAACACGAAAATTAACCCTGGTCCTTGACGTCCAAACGCCACATGACGGAAACACAATTCCAAATACCAAAATCAAGTCAAAACGAAGTCGTAAAACAATGCACCAACTGATAGAAATGGTCCCAGATTTTACCCTAAGCCAAATTGGTCAATTCTGCATACATGGAGGGTATAATTTACAAGAAATAAAGCTACAGAACCAACACGGATCAAAATGGTGGGACCAAGGCCGCAATTTGTGGCCATATGGATTAAATCTGTGGCCAAAAATGGATTCTGGGGCTTGGGTCTTGGGGTTAGCTTCTTAGGTGCCTGCACATCTCTCTGTGTTTGCAAAATAATTTTCAAAGGCTCCGGGTGTTAGCAGATTTCATAAAATACTCACAGAATCCACAATTTTCCGATATCTTCTTTTCTAAATCCATATCCCGGGGTTCTAGTCTTTGGGTGAGGTCTGAATTCTAGCATTAGGGGGTTTGTGTGGACTCTACTGAGCTCAATTTCACATCACCACTCATGAATTCCAAAACCCTTAACTAGAGTTTTCCTAAGTCCACAAAACCATTCAATATCGACATGAAACATGTATGGATGCATAAGGAATTAAAACACTACACTAATGGTGCAGAAGTTACCTCCTTTGGCAACTCAAGAAAATTCTTGAGTTGCCCAAGGTCCTCAAAATCTTTTCTTTCTTTGTCCATGGGGTAGCTAGTGAGCTCTTGCATCTTTTTAATGAAACGGGACTTGGGTTTAGGGGTGTTTTTCATGGACTTTTGAGAGGTTGAAGATGGAGGAGGAGGGGGACAGCAGCAGCAAAGATGATGAGGAGAAGAGAGAAATGAGTGGAAGAAATGAAGAGGGAATGGCCAAGACCAATGTTTGACCCCTCACCCACTCTTTCTCTCTCTTTCCCATGCTTGCATATTCTATTCATTTTCTTTTTCCTTTTCTTTTCTTTTCTTTTCCCCTCTCTAATAAATCAACAACCATGATATAAAACATGAAGGAAAGCCATGAAAAAAAAATGTAACAAGTGAAAAATGATACGGTGCATGTTTTGCACAAAACAAGCTTAAAATCCGATTAGCGATTTTTAATCGCGATTAGCACTAAATTAGTGTATAATTATTCATAAAGACTTAAAATTTGCATAATTCACACGAAACACCCACTTTTAGTAATTTCCATAATTTTACAAATTATTCACAAATTTATCGGTATTTAATTATACTGCCTTATTAAAATATTCAATATTTTTTTACTTAATTATAAAAATTTCCAAAAATAATATTTTATTTTTTTGAAATGTTACAATTTTCCCCCCCTTAAATAAATTCGGTCCCCGAGTTTACTTTTAAACCCCCAAAATCTGAAGCATTTCAGTAATCATATGCGTCTGGTGCGCATGGAAGTCAAATCCATATACAGTTACCATAATACGCATAAGGCAAAACTAAGTGCTATGGGTGTGCATAAAAGCATCTGTCTACTGCAATGGGTGTGCATGACAACAATATCTGGTGCATCTATCTTGCACGAAAACAACATCCGGTGCAACAAATGCACGAAATACAATCAATAACTCAAACGCATAAAAAAACCAACACCGAGTACACCAAGGTGTATAAAATATTTGTCAAGCGTGACAACTATACGCAAAATGTAAATACCCAGTAAGTGCAACCATGGTGCACGAAAACAATATCATGAAACTCAATCATCAAAACTCAAATCGCAACAAAGGACATTGAGGTACACCTTCTACAATGTCGAAAATGAATCGGTGCACCTAAAACTGGCAGGTCAAGAAGATCTGCTCGCCTTCTGCTCATGGCCCGGCGTCCTCTATCTCTGGGGACTCCTCTTCTCCTCGGATTACCAATATCGTAATCCATTGGCTCATCGGCCCTGTCAGGTGTGCTAACAGGGTCGTTTCCGTTCTGGCACTTCTCTGGTCATCTCCCGGTCAGTCATCGTGACCACTCGTAAGGAAGCACTTCACTGACGTCGGCCTCTGGATCTCTGAATACACATCACACATCTGATCTGGGTGCAATTCTCATTGCAGCGGTGTCCTAGAAGAAATCTTGCTCAGTTTCTCTTCCGATCTTGCCTTTGCCGAACTGTACGGAGGCTGGTACTCTTACATAATCCTTTCTCGTTTTCTGGACATCTACGTGTTCCGCACACATTTCCTCGGAAGCTTGCCGTATCCCAACGCCTCTTTAAGCATATCAGGTCTCTTGTCTCGATGGGGAGTAATGACAGCTCGTCAGCGTCACGCACGAACCTCTGGCTCCACTTGTCTTTATCGTCGTCCACTATGACATCGCTGCAACTATTCTCGGCCACGGTCAATCCGATGTCTCTCGCACGGACTCGAAATCGCGTACTCTGTAGAAGATATCTGTCCGAATATGTCCTCGGGAACTCGTCCCAACCATCGGAGGAATACTCAATACCCGTCCGTCCTCGATCAACTCACAACGCATCAGGGTGAGGTCCTCTATACGAAGCTGGTCAGCTTACTGGTCTCTTATCACATGATATCTAGACGAAGTCAAACTTTTCGATCGAGTCATCGAGGTCCCAAAATTTCCCGAGGGCTCAACACCTGAATGCAGTCTAAAAATATCTTGTACATACTACAGTACCTCTGGACCAACCGTAGAAGGGCAAACCCAAGCCTCACTGATGGCACCGCTAAACTGCCATAAACCCTAAGGTTCAAAGCAGTTCCATGGTCATCATGTCGAGTTGGGGTTTCATTCTTCTAGAGGGTCCACAGAATTACCTGCATGTTCCTACGAACACTTTAAACTTGGGAAAATGGGTTTCTGACACTCGTTCGAACTTTTTAGCTTCGCCTATACAACATGTGAATATTCTTCGCCCGCATGCTAAACAATGCCTTAATCCTCCAAGAAAGGCGATACATCGGCGGTCATCTCTGGATCGGTCTTCTCTAGGTTTTAGTAAGATTCTCTCTGCACTGGAAATCTTCAACTCAACTGGGCCTGTGTAGGTGCATCAATCTGACGAATCACCTTCGTCTCTCAATTCGGGGAAGACTAGCTATCATCTGTCGCATTTCTGCCCGGAAGCTCCGGCGATCTTAGCTCGTAAGCTCTAGAAGCGACATCCCATCATCTCAGCAACAGCTGGGTCACCTGTCTGCACGGTAGGCGACATCAAAATCTCTGAGGTATGCTGTACATCAACAATCCTCTAGTAACTGGCAGCTCTAACAATGGCTCGATCATCTGGTGTAAAACCAAGCACTCGCCTCCACAAGATGCCACAACATAACACTACATCGAGACGTTCCCATGTCACCAGAAAACACAATGGTCGACCCTCATACTAGACGAGCTCGTCCTGACCACAACACTAGCAGCAGCTCAAACTGCGCTCAAACTATGGTTACAGGAACCTCAATCGAGTATCAAAGAGAGCAGATCAACGACATTAGAGGAAACGACAGATCCAGAATGGATACATGATCATAAGAAGGAATAGCATCAATGAGAGTATGATCATGGAAACGAACAGAGTCAAAGATCTCAAATGGATGTAAAATCCTCGGTATGAAGAGAATCGTAAGTCTCAAAAATATGTACATCCTAAGGTTTCTTAAGTGGAGTATCGTATCGTAAATATGCCGCCGAACATACGTGCGGTACGTTGCTCTACTCAAGCTACCTGCTCCATCAATCAGGGTCAGCCTATGAAACGAAAGTTCGGGTCTAATACCCCCCGTCCAAGTCTAAGTTCCGTAAGGTCAAGCCTAGGTTCCGAAACACACCCGACCTAGACTCCGCATAGTCAAACATAGACTCGAACAAGGTTAAACCTAGCGCTCTGATACCAACTTTGTCACGACCCAAAATATTAGCTCGTGACTAGCACTTGAATCACGCAACATCTAAAGGCATAATGGAATTCAACTAAGCTGAAACCCAGAAATCTAAACCTTTTTGAAAAATAAAGGAGGTGAGGTTTTGAAATAAAGGTATATGAAATCAAGTTTTCTTAATGCATAAAAAAGGAACTTGAATGATGCAAGTGAAATTTACTAGTTTGAAAACATGTTTCGTCTTTTTAAAAATTTTGGCAGCACCTCCTTTGTATATTTTGATCCAAAACCACAAATACATAAAAAGAATAATGGCATCCCCAAGCAGGAGCTAGCTCTTCGCCAAACGGCGGTTCACAACCACGCAAGACAATATATAAAAGTATACGACGCCCAACGGCGAAGTTCACCACAAGAAAGATAAAGAAATAAGCAAGACATCACTCACAAGTAGCGAAAAACACCTCGCTCTAAGTCTTGCAACCACAATCTCACTAAGTCTCATTACTTATACAATTTACTAATTTGGATTGACGGAGTTAACTAGATACAATAATGAAATATAGATATAAGAGTGGGAATGATACAAATGTCCCACCTACCAATGTAAAACACCCGAATGCAATTGTGTGCCAGCGAAGCCACTACTGATTTAAGCGTTCAATCTGCAAGAACTGTGGCACAACAGGGGTGAGTTTCCAACTAGTGAGTAGAAAAATATCAACAGATAGAAATCGAATAAACAACGACTTCTAGGTCAACTATATGATAAAGGTAATATTATGATATCTAGGGTGACCGGGTCCGTATGTGTGCCAACAAGGTAGTCAATGTCTATAAGCATGAGTATGACATCCGAAAGTAAAATCAATATATGAATGTATGTGGATCTAGTCCACGCGTCAACCACTGATGCAACAACATCATGCATGTAAATATCATAAAGGCATATGCATGAAAATATGAGGATATAAACCAACATGTGTCGCTCACGACACTTCAAAATCATGGAACCTGAGTGTCCAGCATCGACACTCGAAACATCATGAAAACCGTGTCCAGTATCGATACGTAAATCCTTATATATCTCAGGCTCCGCATCCTCAGATCGGCCCTCAGGCGTCGCACACCCTGGTCGGCCCTCAACCATCTCGCTACTCCGGTCGTTATCCTCCAGATAACCGCCGAGTCCAAATACTATCACCGGTACGCAGTGCTCCCCTGCCAGGCTTACCGTCTAACATATACGAGTCTTCTTGCCCCGCGGTACCTCACCGGGTCCACCATGTACCCGCAGACGGTCCCTACCGCTCCTCGAATCGGGTTTCACATGCTCCTCTCAGAACTGAGAAAACACATGGTGGACGCACTAAAATATCATATCAAGAGAAACCGGGTTTTTAAAACAATACACGCTTTCATTTGTAATAGCCATGGTTCTCAAATCCAGAAATCTCATGAAAACAGCATATCTCAATGCCTAAAAGCATAAAGCATGATGTATGCGACATATAACAGGAATGTAAGCATATCAATATATCATGCAACATGGAACAGTGATATGACATATTAAGGGGAAACCGCTCCTTTAAAATGATTCCAGTTTTTAAAATATAACATGCGGTTCCCAATCTTCCAATAAAACAAGTGATCTATGTAGGTACAATATGTATATGCGCAAGTATAGATGTACCAATGTATGTGTGCTCCAATATGAATATACGAATGTGTATATGCGCAAGTTTGGATATATCAATATATGTTTCATAATGCAGCAACCCTGCTGTGTAGTGACATGGCAATTATCGATGATGAAGTGTGTGAGCCAGCAAATCTGTGTACGTGAAACATACGTATCATCGATAATGGTGCAAGTGTACTAGCAAAGGTATAAGAAATGAAATGGAAATAATATGACTGCAGCATATGGTAAATCATATGCAAATGCTGACGGGTATACGTATCTAATATGACCAAGTCAGGAAATCTATCAATCGGCATCCAACCTAAGAACATCGCATACGGTATGGTCCATCGTACGGCAATCTTTAGTCATGGGTAAGGATCAATCTTCAAATAAAACTCATCACGCATGGAAAATTATCGTACGGCGGCATTAAGGTAATATGGATCCTATCATCCTAAGACACATGAGGGTACGGCCTAATATCACGTACGGCCTATCGTCCATGACTCACAACATCCTCTCTCTCTCTCTCTCTATATATATATATATATATATATACACACACACCTATGTCCCAGGTCACATCCGCAATAATCTCATATCAGGGGACCGGCAGGGTATAAATCATCTTGATCCACTCGCATCCGTATACCGACATATCATCATATCATCATATCTGTCTTATATTCTTTGCATCGCATTTATAACTCATAACAAGCCGAGTTTACCTAAACATTCTATCTTTACTATAAGTATAGGTATCTAATCTAACATACACACCCGAACCAAACAAGCAGATTTTAAAAGAAGCGAATCGTAGTTTTGAAAATAGGGGTTACGGTGTTTTAAGGAAAAGATATCATTTGAAAATCCGTAACATCCCTTAAGGTACATATTTAAAAGATACTTACGATTCTTCGGTTTAGAAAACTCTATGGTTTGGATGACGCATCTACATCGACTATCTAGTCTACAGTACCCTAAACGGCAATATCGACAAACGTAGTCCTCGAATTCCATCATCACATAATAGCTGTATCATATCATTTCTAACTATCATTAGTTTCTAATATAGTATCACAAACTATCCTTTACTATAACCCTAGTTTCCTAATCTAGGTTTTCTTAACCATATTCTATAAATCAGTTTTCCATCAAAACTTTGCGGGGTTGCTATACGCCATCCACCCGACTTCCCCGTGGATATAGATCCACTCACCTTTCTTCTTGCTTGTCGAAGTCGATAACGCCACGCTCCGTCACCTCAGGATCCATGCGAAGGTTCCTACAATAATAAACCATCGCAATGCGTATTAAAATCAAGGCGGAAAATCAAAACGGCACACGTTTCGCTCATAGGTCAAAACCTATAGCTTTGCATGCAAAACACGACAATTAACCCTGGTCGCTGATGTCCAAACGCCACACGACGGAAAAAAAATACCAAATACCAAAATTAAGTCAAAACGAAGTCATAAAACAATGCACCAACTCATGGAAATGGTCCCAGATTTTACCCTAAGCCAAATTGGTCAATTCTGCATACATGGAGGGTCTAATTTACAAGAAATAAAGCTACAGAACCAACACGGATCAAAATGGTATGACCCAGGCAGCAATTTGCGGCCATATGGATCAAAATGCCTGCACATCTTTCTGTGTTTGCAAAATGATTTTCAGAGGCTCCGGATGTTGGCAGATTTCATAAAATACTCACAGAATCCACAATTTTCCGATATCGGCTTTTCTAAATCCGTATCCTGGGGTTCTAGTCTCTGGGTGAGGTCTGAATTCTAGCACTAGGGGGTTTGTGTGGCCTCCACTGAGCTCAATTTCACATCACCACTCATGAATTCCAAAACCCTTAACTAGATTTTTCCTAAGTCCACAAAACCACTCAATATCGACATGAAACATGTATGTATGCATAAGGAATTAAAACGCTACACTAATGGTGCAGAAGTTACCTCCTTTGGCAACTCTAGAAAATTCTTGAGTTGCCCAAGGTCCTCAAAATCTTTTCTTTCTTGGTCAATGGGGATGCTAGTGAGCTCATGCATCTTTTTAATGAAATGGGACTGGGCTTTAGGGGTGTTTTTTCATGGACTTTTGAGATGTTGAAGATGGTGGCGGAGGGGGACAGCAGTAGCAGGAAAGATGATGAGGAGAGGAGAGAAATGAGTGGATGAAATGAAGAGGGAATGGCCAAGACCAATGTTTGACCCCTCACCCACTCTTTCTCTCTCTTACCCATACTTGCATATTCTATTCTTTTTCTTTTTTCCTTTTCCTTTCTTTTCTTTTCCCCTCTCTAATAAATCAACAACCATGTATAAAACATGAAGGAAAGCCATGAAACAAAAATGTAACAAGTGAAAAATGATACGGTGCATGTTTTGCACAAAACAAGCTTAAAATCCGATTAGCGATTTTTAATCGCGATTAGCACTAAATTAGTGTATAATTAATCATAAAGACTTAAAATTTGCATAATTCACATGAAACACCCTCTTTTAGTAATTTCCATAATTTTCCAATTTTTTCACAAATTTATCGATATTTAATTGCACCGCCTTATTAAAATATTCAATATTTTATTATTTAATTATAAAAATTTCCAAAAATAACATTTTATTTTTTTGAAATGTTACAATATCGCATACCTATCATCTCGAATAGCCTCTCGAACTGCGTCTGAGGGATGGCCTTTTTGAATGGATTTGTAGTGTTATTCTCCGTATCTACTCTATTCACCTCGATCTCCCGGCGATCTAAGATCTCCCTGATCAGGTGGTACCACCTCAAAATGTGTCTGGAGTTCTGATGGGACCTGGGTTCCTTCGCTAAAGCTATAGAGCCGTTGTTGTCACAATATAGAGGTATTGGATCAACAATGGTCGGAACCACCTAAAATTATGTTAGGAACTACTTCATCTAGACAGCCTCTTTTGCGGCATCACAAGCAGCTATGTACTCCGCTTCCATCATCGAGTGAGCAACGATGTCCTTCTTGGACCTCTTCGAACAGACCGCTCCTCCATTGAGGGTAAAGACATTACCCGACATGGATTTGGAGTCATCCTTGTCACTCTGGAAGCTGGAGTCAGCAAAGGCCTTGATCTGGAGGTCTTTTCCTCCATACACCAAGAACATCTCCTTAGTCCTTCTCAGATACTTGAGAATGTTCTTCACTACTATCCAGTGCTTCTCCCCTGGGTTTGACTGATACCGGCTTACAACGCTCAATGCGTATGCTACATCTAGTCTGGTACACAACATCACATACATTATAGAGCCTACCGCAGAAGCGTAGAGTATAGATGACATGCGAGCCCTTTCCAAATTAGTCTTTGGAGACATCTCTTTGGAGAGGGTGATTCCGTGACAAGCCGGTAGATTACCGCGCTTTGAATCTTCCATACAGAATCTTTTCCGTATGGTGTCGATGTACCTGGATTGTGAAAGTCCCAACATCCTCTTAAATCTATCACGATAGATCTGGATCCCAAGAATGTAGGAGGCATCACCCAGGTCCTTCATGGTGAACGTCTATGATAAGAATCCTTGGACTGACTGTAGCATAGGAATGGCATTTCCTATTAAGAGAGTGTCATCCACGTACAAAACGAGGAATACCACAGTTCTCCATTCATGGAGAACCTTTGTGATAAGAATCCTTTGACTGACTGTTGAAAGGTTCCTAGGCACCCTAATGAGGTTATACAAGGCATCGATCAAGCCAATTTCAAAAATTAACGGTGCCTACAAACCCTAACAAGATCGTTTGCTAGATATTTAGGCGAAAAGTAAACTAGCTAACAACTTAGCTAAAGGGAATACGGAAATACAACCTTTGTAGATCCGGTGCTCCACCTCCATAGCTCCGCAACGAAGTCGTCTCCGCTGTCCAAAAGAAATCCGGGCTCTAAAGTCGGCTTCGTCGGAGAGAAAGCGAGCTAGGTCGTCGATGTCCATGCCGAAGATGATCTACGTCGAGGCATCGATAAATCAAGCTCCGACTTCACCAAGTCAAGAAACTTGTGAAGTAAACACACTCTACTACTTGGCAAGAGGTAGAGGATGAAGAAATAGGAAGTGTGTAGACTTTAGATTTGGATTTCTCACTCTTTATCATCAATCACCATTGATGAAGAAAGCTTTTTCTTCCTTGCTCATGAAGAAGAAGAAGAATGAAATATATGATAAGTTAATTAAAAACAATAGAAAAATCAAAACTTATCATAATGTTAACTAGAGTCAAGTGTAGAGAATGAATCATGGTTAGTGGGAATGGTTAGGGTTAAGGATGAGATAAGAATGGTTGACTTGATCAAAGTTTCATGAAGCTTCAACTAAACTCCAAAATAAGCCACCATTCTTTTCTCCTCTTTTCCAAAATGAATAAACAAACAAATAAATGAATAAATAAAGGAAATGAAACCCTAACCATTCTTTTAACCATGGTTTAATTCTTTGCACTTAACCAAGTAAACATGTATCATCAAACATGATACAATAAAGTGCACAAAATCATATCGCATATGCAATGCACACATCCGAGTGAGAAAATCCATCTTAAGTGAACCGATACTAGTTAATGCAAAGTAATATATCAAATATACAATTATGCATTAAATCATTAAATCAACACTTGATTTAACGATCCGGTCATGTCGCACATAACCGACTGGTATCATCAGTAACAACTTATCCAATCAACACTTGATCCGATAACCCGGCTATATCGCATATAACCGATCAATGTCACATCGCGAGAATCGAATACAGTATCACATACCGTATTATTCTCGGTCCCGCACATATCTCATATGCGCTCCTATTTCGTTTCGCTTGAGCCAGGAAACCTCTGTGTAGGACTCTAAAGACTCGTCAATACGCCGGTAGCAGATGATGATCATATCAAACACCCACAAGCCGCAAGCGGTCTGCTAAACGTAACGGCCACCCGGGTATTGAGCGATCTGAAGATCGACGAGCAAGCCCGCTCACACTCCAGTGAATCCGACCAGTAACACTACCGTACAGTCCGGTCTGATCGTCTGATATGTCGCATATCTTGCCTAGGGGTGGTAAACGTCAGACCCCAATAGCTCGATAAGTCGTGTCGATATGAGGTCTATAACTGTTCGAGAAACTACTGGTAATACTTACCAGTAAATCTCAGCAACCCTGGCCAGGGATTTCCTGTTATAGCCAATCGAACACAGCGCAACATCAACTCCCTAAACCGGGAGAGACGAATCCCCTCCTATCGCTCATTGCCTCCATGTGACTCGGGACTGTACCCAAAAACCACCATTTTGCACGCCCTCTTGGACGTGGTAAGATGGAAATCAAAGCACAGTGGGAACCACACAAGACTCTATGACGATCTCGGGTCAACAGACTACTCTGTACCAGTGTCACCAGAGAACTGCCATCTGACGTGAGGTATAATACCATCTGGGAGTTCTCGGCGAGTCCGTCCAGTGTACCCAGTCTCTATTGAGCACCCGTATATCATCTCTGATGTCAAACACCAATGGATATGGGATCATCCATCTCCCATCTGTATGGGTCGAGAAGGTACACGCTAGTCTACTCTGGTATATCGATGCCCCGTCTCGATACATCCACGACTAGGGACTTTGAAGGATGTACTTATGGACTACCATGTCCCCACTAGTATGATCCGCATCATAGTCCAGGTAGTCAAGTACACATCCTAAGGGCTTTACCAACATGTAACAGAGAGACAATCAGAGTACACGTTAAGGTAAAGAGTAACCAGATAGCATACTATCATGTCGAGCAAGAAAGTCCTCCCTATATATGTCCCAGCATCCACTACAATATACATCCTATGTACAGTAATGGCCTCTAGGGCATACATATAACTAACAATCTCCCACTTGCACTAGGGCCATCTGTTGCAGTGGTTGTAGTATCTCATACTCAACCATCCCATAAAAGTCTCTCTCTGGGAATAGGCCTTCGTGAGTGGATCCGCTGCGTTATCCTCTAAGTCTGCTCTCCTTGCCTCGATCAGCCTGGAGATCAACCATCTCCATGATCAGGTGATACTGCCTTAGAATATGTCTGGATCACTGATGGGACGGACGTTCCTTGGCATAAGCCACAACTCCATTGTCTCACAATGGTAGGAACATAGTTCATCTCATGAACCATTATACATCCAAACAGTCTCTTTGGTAGCATCTTAAGTAGCGATGTATCCTGCCTTTATCGTCTAGTTTGTCACGGTATCTAGCTTGGAACTCTTCCAACATACCGTCCCTTTACTGAGGGTAAAGACAATGCCTGTGACTGACATTCAGTCGTCTTTATCACCCTGGAACGCTTCCAGTGATTCTCCCCAGGATCGATTGATACCATCTCACTACAGCTAGTGAGAATCCTAACATCCAATTAAATCTATCTCATAGATCCAAAACTCAGGATTAAGGAGGTATCATTTTGATCCTTCATGGAGAATCATTGTGATAAACGGAGATTGATCGAGCGTAGCATAAGAAACTCCTTTCTTATCAAGAGTATGTCATCCATGTACTCTACGAGGATCACCAACATACTCTCTACTACCTTTTCGTTTATACAAGGTTCATCTACCATTTTGATGATGTCAAACTCTTTGACTAACTCATCAAAACAGATGTTCCAACTCCGCGATGCCTGCTTTATAAGATAAAACATCTTGCTCACGTTTCCGCTGCTCCCACTGTTTACGAAGCCCTCTGGCTGTGTACTTATAGACTCACTCTTCTAAATCATTATTTTGAAAAGCAGTCATGGCACCCAATCGCCAGATATCGTAGTCATGGTATGTAGCCGTGGCAAGTAGGATCTGGATGGACTTAAGCATAGGTACTGGAAAAGGTTTCATCATTATCCACGCCTGGTCAATGACGAAAACCTTTAACAAGTCTAGCTTTGAAGGTCTCAACCTTTCCATGTACACCAAGTAATCTTCTCAAGATTTACTTGCTCCTGATGGGGATTTAACCCTTCAGATATAGCAACTAAAGTCCATACTTTGTTGGTGTATAAGGATTCCATCTCAGATCACTAAGCATCCAGCCATTCTTACAGAGTCTTACTCCTTATGGCCAGCTCGAAGCTAGTTGGGTCATCATCTCATGATGCAATCCTCGCTCCCACTGTCATAGAGAAACCGAAGTATCTCTCAGGTGGGTGAGGAACCCTACTAGATCGGCGGAGAGGCCGAGGTTCGTTGGAATCTACTGAATCCTTTGGTTCTATCAAATCATCAGCTGCAGTTTGTATGGCTGGAACATTTCCAGTTCTACATAACAGACCTTGCCTCGAGCTTGTCCGGATTGTGCTTTTAGACATAGGCCGGTCAACCCCAAATCTTAACTAACTTAAGATATGGGCTCTTCCCTTTCCATATCTCATATGAAGTGGTAGGCACTGATTTGATTCAAACCCTATTCAATAGGTATGCAACTTCACAAGTGCATAATACCCAATAGGAAAAAGGTAACTCCGTAGTACTCATCATAGAGCACACCATATCAAATAGGGTGTATCTGCTCCGCCCTGACATACCATCGTGCAATGGTGTATACGGAGGAGTAATGCTGAGAGAGAATCTCATTCTCCTTTAGAATAGTCCAGGAATTCCATGCACAAGTATTCTCCTCCTTGATCACATCAAAGGACATAATACTTATACCCGTATTTTGGTTCTATACTTATAACTTATATTCTGTGAATATCTCAAAAGGTTCGGACTTGTGTTTCAACAGGAACATAGGTCTGAATCTAAAGAGATCATCAGAGAACGTAATGAAGTATAAAGAACCGGTCTTGGTATGTGTAGACAGGGGACCTACATACATCAACATGTATCATCCCAAGAGTTCACTAACTCTTTCTATGTTTCCAATAAACATAGCTATGGTCATCTTATCTTTGTGACATGACTGGCGAGT
This sequence comes from Agapanthus africanus, assembly GCA_030015575.1. NCBI lineage: Eukaryota > Viridiplantae > Streptophyta > Magnoliopsida > Asparagales > Amaryllidaceae > Agapanthus > Agapanthus africanus. The sequence continues at coordinate 282,677,132 of JASDDO010000022.1, forward strand.
TTCACAAGATGTAAATTCAAACCAATTTAAATATGCATCTTTATGTAACTCCAGCTAGTCGGGTCGCATTGATATGACCTAGTCTACAATACCTCAAGAAGGATCCGTCCATTTCTGAACTCTTCTTCTTGTGTGTGTTCCGTATACTAAGAACTGTAGTTCGATTTAGAACATTAATGCTTTTAGATAACGTGCCTGAACCGATCAACTTTTGATATAGGAAATGTTCAAAACATTATCCAACAATACGAAATTTTATCGTTTCTTTACTAATAAAGAGACAGATATGATTTTGTGTATCAGGTTCGGTATCTAATAACATTCGTTCAGAATCAATGTATTACAATACAGGGTGACAGTGACCAAGAGACTTGGCTGCAACTCTTGCCCCGTTTTCTGCCTCATGAAACTTATCACCCGTTCTCAGTTTTTCTACCCTTTTGTAGCCCTATGTAATAGATTACATATTTGGGATCCTGATCCGGTATCATATACCCAGGATGCGGAGGATACTGAGAAACAGTTCTTTGTAATGAACACACCCGAAGATGATGCATCAGCATGCACTCTCTTCGTTTGGGCGGCACGGGAAATCTGGTATTCCCCAAATTCCTGCTCTGTCTTATAAAAATTATAAGTTGGAGCGGGACCAACGTTTCCCAGCTCAGTATAACAAGCGGGTTCGGTCAATAATCCGTATTATTATCTTGATTAAGGCGTGATATGGTCGCTACCAGGAGAGAGAGAGAAGAAAACACTCAGCGTGCGCTCTTTCAAGAATAGATTGGTTATTATTTTATCTAATCAGGATGGCTCCCACTGCTTTTTATCAAATCTTCCTTCAAACCCTAAAAGGAAAGACTAGCCGGGATTAATTACACACTACAAGTTCGCCAATCTTTCAGCCAGGCCAGTGTCGGTACTTTGAGGGAGGTCCCCCGTGCTTTCGCACGAACCTAATTAATGTAAACATCGTTTTCCCAGAGGCGTAACCTCGTTAACACCTTTCTAGACACCTACTTGATTGGCTAATTGTAATATATAAAACTCTCCCAGGAGTAACTCTTACTCGCAGCGGGTATCGGGATCCAACTATCTCATAGAAGGTATGCAATCTCATTGCAAATTTCAACACTTGAAATTCCCGATAATATTTTGCCCCTAACCTCCTATGACCTTGACAAAGGCCAACAAACCATAGGATGCTAGTCAAGTTCAACCCGTCATTTCCTGATTGAATTAAACCCACCCGCACGGCCCTTGACAAAGGCCAACAAGGTCGCACGACTACCCTAACTCAATCTGCATCATATGCATAAGCAGATAAGCACCAGTTAGCTACCGCACACTGCGCCTTGACAAAGGCCAACAAACGCAGCACGAATACTAACTACTACTTATCTGAAATGACGGAGGGCTACGACAGGTTTTTCTGAAAACCTATTGCGTAATGAACTTGATATCGTTGTAGAATCAAATGAAGTTTAAAATGGAATGGTTCCTAGGCACCCTAATGAGGTTATACAAGGCATCGATCATGCCAATTTCAAAAATTAACGGTGCCTACAAACCCTAACAAGATCGTTTGCTAGATATTTAGGCGAAAAGTAAACTAGCTAACAACTTAGCTAAAGGGAATACGGAAATACAACCTTTGTAGATCCGGTGCTCCACCTCCATAGCTCCGCAACGAAGTCGTCTCCGCTGTCCAAAAGAAATCCGGGCTCTAAAGTCGGCTTCGTCGGAGAGAAAGCGAGCTAGGTCGTCGATGTCCATGCCGAAGATGATCTACGTAGAGGCATCGCTAAATCAAGCTCCGACTTCACCAAGTCAAGAAACTTGTGAAGTAAACACACTCTACTACTTGGCAAGAGGTAGAGGATGAAGAAATAGGAAGTGGGTAGACTTTATATTTGGATTTCTCACTCTTTATCATCAATCACCATTGATGAAGAAAGCTTTTTCTTCCTTGCTCATGAAGAAGAAGAAGAAAGAAATATATGATAAGTTAATTAAAAACAATAGAAAAATCAAAACTTATCATAATGTTAACTAGAGTCAAGTGTAGAGAATGAATCATGGTTAGTGGGAATGGTTAGGGTTAAGGATGAGATAAGAATGGTTGACTTGATCAAAGTTTCATGAAGCTTCAACTAAACTCCAAAATAACCCACCATTCTTTTCTCCTCTTTTCCAAAATGAATAAACAAATAAATAAATGAATAAATAAAGGAAATGAAACCCTAACCATTCTTTTAACCATGGTTTAATTCTTTGCACTTAACCAAGTAAACATGTATCATCAAACATGATACAATAAAGTGCACAAAATCATATCGCATATGCAATGCACACATCCGAGTGAGAAAATCCATCTTAAGTGAACCGATACTAGTTAATGCAAAGTAATATATCAAATATACAATTATGCATTAAATCATTAAATCAACACTTGATTTAACGATCCGGTCATGTCGCACATAACCGACTGGTATCATCAGTAACAACTTATCGAATCAACACTTGATCCGATAACCCGGCTATATCGCATATAACCGATCAATGTCACATCGCGAGAATCGAATACAGTATCACATACCGTATTATTCTCGGTCCCGCACATATCTCATATGCGCTCCTATTTCGTTTCGCTTGAGCCAGGAAACCTCTGTGTAGGACTCTAAAGACTCGTCAATAAGCCGGTAGCAGATGATGATCATATCAAACACCCACAAGCCGCAAGCGGTCTGCTAAACGTAACGGCCACCCGGGTATTGAGCGATCTGAAGATCGACGAGCAAGCCCGCTCACACTCCAGTGAATCCGACCAGTAACACTACCGTACAGTCCGGTCTGATCGTCTGATATGTCGCATATCTTGCCTAGGGGTGGTAAACGTCAGACCCCAATAGCTCGATAAGTCGTGTCGATATGAGGTCTATAACTGTTCGAGAAACTACTGGTAACACTTACCAGTAAATCTCAGCAACCCTGGCCAGGGATTTTCTGTTATAGCCAATCGAACACAGCGCAACATCAACTCCCTATACCGGGAGAGACGAATCCCCTCCTATCGCTCATTGCCTCTATGTGACTCGGGACTGTACCCAAAAACCACCATTTTGCACACCCTCTTGGACGTGGTAAGATGGAAATCAAAGCACAGTGGGAACCACACAAGACTATATGACGATCTCGGGTCAATAGACTACTCTGTACCAGTGTCACCAGAGAACTGCCATCTGACGTGAGGTATAATACCATCTGGGAGTTCTCGGCGAGTCCGTCCAGTGTACCCAGTCTCTACTGAGCACCCGTATATCATCTCTGATGTCAAACACCAATGGCTATGGGATCATCCATCGCCCATCTGTATGGGTCGAGAAGGTACACGCTAGTCTACTCTGGTATATCGATGCCCCATCTCGATACACCCACGACTAGGGACTTTGAAGGATGTACTTATGGACTACCATGTCCCCACTAGTATGATCCGCATCATAGTCCAGGTAGTCAAGTACACATCCTAAGGGCTTTACCAACATGTAACAGAGAGACAATCATAGTACACGTTAAGGTAAAGAGTAACCAGATAGCATACTATCATGTCGAGCAAGAAAGTCCTCCCTATATATGTCCCAGCATCCACTACAATATACATCCTATGTACAGTAATGGCCTCTAGGGCATACATATAACTAACAACTGTAGCATAGGAATGTCATTTCCTATTAAGAGAATGTCATCCACGTACAAGACGAGGAATACCACAGTTCTCCCTAAAATCTTACTGTAAATGCATGGTTCATCTGGATTTTTGATAAAGTCGAATTCTTTGACTGTCTCATCAAAACAGATGTTCCAACTCCGCGATTCCTTCTTTAGTCCGTAAATGGACTTAAGCAACTTGCATGCTTTACCGTTGCTCCCACTCTGAATGAAACCTTCGGGCTTATCCATATAGACGCACTCTTCTAAATTACCATTTAGAAAGTCTGTCTTTACGTCCATCTTCCAGATCCCTTAATCGTGGAAGGTATCAATGGCAAGAAAGATCCGAATGGATTTGAGCATAGCTACTGGAGAAATGGTTTCGTCATAGTCCAAACCAGGTTTTTGATGAAAACCCTTTGCAACAAGTCTAGCCTTATATATTTCAACCTGTCCATCCACACCAATCTTCTTTCTGAAGATCCATTTGCAGCCTACGGGTTTTACCCTTCTGGAGCAATGTCCAAAGTCCAAACTTTGTTGGTGTACATGGAATCCACTTTGGTCCGCATTGCATCCGGACATTTTACCGAGTCGCTGCTCTGAATGGCTTGCTAGAAGCTAATAGGCTCATCATTGTCAACGATGCAATTCTCTCGATCCCCGTCTATGAGAAAACCGTAGTATCTCTGGGGTGGAGGAGAATGCCTACTACTTCTGTGGAGTGGCGCTGGGATGTCCTGTTCTTTTGAAACCTCTGGTTCTACCAAGCTTTCAGTAATAGCTTGTGGTTCTAGAATTTCTTCTAGTTATATTGCGCTACCACTTTTCTGATTTTCTAAAAATTCAGATTCTAAGAAGTGGGGATGTTGAGAAACAAAAACCTTTTGTTCCTCTGCATAATTGAAAAGATACCTCGTGGAGTTCTTAGGGTATCCCACAAACTTACTCAGTACGGAGCGTGCCTCGAGCTTGTCCGCTTGCTGCTTTTTTTCCAAAAGCTGGACATCCCCATGTCTTAAGGTACTTATGACAGGTTTTCTTCCCACTCCACATCTGATATGGTGTGGTAGGCACAGTCTTGGTTAGAACCTTATTCAAAAGATATGCAGCTGATTCTAGCGCATAACCCCAGAAGATCAAGGTAACTCAGCCTTACTCATCATGGAACGAACCATATCCAATAGAGTTCGATTCCGCCTTTCCGATACACCGTTGTGTTGTGGTGTGTATGGAGGTGTAAGCTGAGAGAGAGTTCCATTCTATTTTAAGTATCCCAGGAACTCGCCACTTAAGTATTCACCACCTCGATCTGATCTCAGTGTCTTGATACTTTTGCCTGTTTGCTTTCCTACTTCATTCTTGTATTCCCGGAATTTCTTAAAGGCCTCGGATTTATACTTAATCAAGAAGATATGTCCATACTTAGAGAAATCATTCGTAAAAGTAATGAAATAGGAATAAACACATCGTGCATGTGTAGATATTGGACCACATACATCGCTGTGTATGAGCCCCAAGAGCTCGCTCGCTCTTACTCCGTGTCCAGTAAACGGAGTCTTTGTCATCTTTCCTATTAGACAAGATTCACAAATAGTATAAGAATGATATTCGAACGGATTCAAATATCCTTCTCTATGTAACTTTTTTAACCGTGTTTCATTGATGTGACCCAGTCTGTAATGCCATAAGAAAGCCTGATTTTTTTCCAGAGACTTTCTTTTAAGTGTGTTCTGGACACTGAAAACTTGAGCTTGATTCAATACGTATATTCCGTTTTCTAACGTACCTGACCAAATCAGAACTTGATTTAGATGGATGTGGACTATATCGCTTACAAATGTAAAATGATATCCTTCCTTAGAAAGTAAGGCTACGGATATGATATTACAAGCTATACTAGGTACATATAAACAGTTATGTAGAATCAATATCTGCCTACTTGTCAATCTTAGGTGATATTCCCCTATGGATTCAGCGTCCACGCTCATTCCGTTCGCAACTCTGAGAGTCATATCACCTACCATGATAACTCTATGGTTTCTTAATGCCTGTAATGAATTACAGATATGAGATCCAGATCAGGTATCTAGTACCCAGGAAGTAAAGTTAATTGACATATAGTTTTCCATTAAAAACACACCCGAAGCCGAAGCCACAACTTGCTTCGAATCCTGGCTACTGGCTTTCAAAGCCCTGCAATCCCACTCCCAATGTCCTTTCCCGTAACAATAGGAACGTCCCTCCTTCCCTACTTTTAGTCCCGAAACTTTTGCCCTTCCCTTTCTCTCTACCTTCATGATACCGCATATCGGCTTTGTGGAGGTCTTCTTCTTCTCACCCTTTGCTTTCGCCTTGGATGCAGAAGAGGAAGATTCCCCAATAAGCTAAACGGGTGTCTCCCTGGTTTCCTTCAGGTTGTAAGTAGAGGGTAGGGACTGTAGAAACTAGTCTGCGTGTGACCCGTTTCCCAACGTGGTCTCCAGGTCTGTGAGCTTTTAGCTAGTCATCGTGAGGACGTTGTCCCCTACAGATGATCCGACAGCAAACCCCGATTGAAGCAATTCCTTCGAGATCTCATATCTTGTGATACGAGATTGCTCTCCATATTAATATTTGTTAAGGAGGAAGATGGAAGCTAAGTCCATCTTTTCGTGTTGCCTCCGGTTTGCACCATCTACTGAGACCAATACGAGGCACTTGTCATTCATATTATACTTTTCCGATGTCTTATGGATATTAATATCCATGACGGTGGAAACTGGGCCTGGGACGGCAGGAGGTTGAGTATTAATAAGGTGTCCCAGCTTGTCATAGATAATAGATATCTGGACACACTTTTGCCAGTCATTATAGTCAGATTCAGTCATTTTATTATCTAGATGTAACCTATGTCTGGTCACTGGGTCGCTGCAGGAGAGAGTAGAAAAACACTTACCATGATGCTCTTGCAAGTTTAGATTTGGTTTTTAATTTATCTAAACAGGATGGCTCCTACTGTTTCTCGAATCCTTTCTCAAACCATACAAGTAGAATTAGTCAGGATTAACCTCACCATACAATTCTTGCTTAACAGTTCGGCCAGGCTAGTGTCGGTACTTCGAGGAAGGTTTTACGACGCTTTCGCGAAGTTCCTTAATTAAATAACAACTTTTCCCTGGAGGCATAGCCCCTCTAACACCGTTCAAGACACCTACTTGGTTTATAGCATTGATCGTTAAGTGAAAAAATCTACCGAGGAGTAGCAGATACTCACAGTAGGATCGGGATCCAAATATCATTGTGTGATAATGGTGAAGGAATCCTACCAACATTATCAAACTCCAAATGGTATGCAACACTAGCAAGTTTCAGTTTCTCTAGAAACTTGCGATGTGGATTTTTGCCCCATGCACTTATGACCTTGATGAAGGTCAACAAATCATAAGTCACATGTCAAGTTCTACACATCATTGTCTAGGTTAATTTGAGCCCACCCGTATATACCTTTGATGAAGGTCAACAAGGTAATACGACTGTCCCAAACCAACGCATCTATCTATGCTACATATGAACACATAGAAGCTACCAATCACTATGCCTTGACGAAGGTCAACAAACATAGCTTGAATACTATTGAATATTCATATGAAATGACGGAGGGCTACGAATGGTTTTGGAGAAACCGTGAACGTAGTGAACTTGATATAATCGAAAGAACCTGATAGCTATTAAAAGGAGTGGTTTAAGCTCCGCATTTTAAAAGTTTTGCTGTTTTGAAAAAAACCGAGTGGTTTTGAAATTGTTCCGACGATTCAGCCTTGGTTTGTTTTCTTTGCATTAATATAATGTGTCCTATCAATTAATCCTACCATTGCAGAAAACAACTAAAATATAACGTACGCTTATGCCATCCGCATTCGCCACGGGGCCTCCGTCATCACCCGTTAGGTTACTTAACTAACGAAAGAGCGGGGGCTGGACTAGCACGGATGCAAAACATAAGCAACGTCTACTAGATATCATATATAGATATATACAATCGTTAGATGCAATTATAGGCATTCCAGACACAGATGAACACATTAGATATACTAGGAATCCGTGTTTCGTTTGAGCCTGCAACGAAAGAAGAATTATACGGTTGGGATGAATAGCCAAACCCCACCTTAGACCCCTACGGTGCGGCAAACTACCCGCCAAATACCCAAAGTGAAGCAACTTACCTCAACAAAGTGAGTTGGCTTCTTGGCACTTCAAAGTACCCGGTAGTTTGTGCACCTACCTTGGGTCTATCCTAGGTGCAAAAACAGTAAAAGAAATAATATACAATCGTGGCTACAACCTCAACCCGAATGTGCGACCATGAAATAATATTACATCAATTTACAATTTACATCAAATGAAAGATAAAAACGCTCATTTCACATCCCCGGATATTCATCCATGACGATCCACTAAGTTCATATGCACAAACCAATATCACAGATCACAGATATGTACAACCCCACTAATCGACGTATGGAGATTAGTAGACGTTCAGTACATATGTCACATCACATAAGATCCGATTAGCTAAAGTACTTAGAATTTTGATCGATTACCAGATTTGAATCTACCTCAAGTGCAAACACAGTTCACAAAAGATTCTGGGTGGAAACAAAGTATCAGAAAAATCACAAAACACCAAGATAGGCACTCTGCAGGAAAACCGAGTTGACTCGGAGTTGACTCGGCCGCAGATTCGCGGCGAAACGCATGGTTTCTGTAAGTCCATGTCACGCACCCCACGAACTTGCGCGGAGGCGGAATATATGAAAAACGATTATCAAAGCTTCGTAACACGGACTTGAGCGCATGAATCGTTATCTAAACCATTGCTAACTATCTACTAGAGGTTTAACTACTCGGATACGAAGTTATACCTCACGTTACTTGTCCTTCGGGTCTTCATCGCGGTCCTCCACTCCTTGTAGGCTCCTTGGAACATCGACACCTCAACGGCCTCCTCGAATCGAAGACGATCCACACGAAAGCTCCTACGCCAAGCTTAATCTCAAACTTGAGATAACTAGGTTGCTTAAAGTGCTAATCTAAGCTACCTAGGGGATATAGAGTGAGGTTATGGATGTATTAGTCTAGGTAAACCTTGATCTCAACACATGAGAGGTTAGGGTTAAGGTTTGAAGAGAGAGTGGGCTTGAGGTGAGTGAAAGTGAAGATGAGAATGAAATGAGATAACGATCTTATCATAATATATATGAAACATTATTATTTATCCAAAAATCAAATAATAGAATTAACAACCATGCTTCATAAATATCTTTGAGTGATTCATCTCCATGAGTCATTAAGCATTTATGATGCATTAATGACTTGGATGAATCACACAAATGAGTCATAAATCTCATTTAATGCAATGCCACCTTAACCCCTTAGTCACCACTCTTCTAGAAGATTCCCGACAAATTACGAGAACGCCCCTCCAATCCGTGAAAACATGGAAAAACATTAGACTGTATAAATCCAATAACCCAATACTAGAATCTGGCTTAAACCAAAGCCGGCTAGTAAAAACTGTCCGAAAAGTCGTACGTACGTAAACACACGTACGCGTCCGAACCCTTGTCATAAAACCATACAACCTCCATATCGTTTCGCCTGGAGCAGGGAAACTCTCTGTGTGGGACTCTAAAGACTCGACACTACGCTGGTAGTGAGTTTAACCACAGACCGCAAGCGGCACTAGCTGTACGTAACGGTCCCTAGGTAGATGTCGAAAAGAAGGCCGATGAGGAAAATCATCCGAACTCCCACTGAGCCTGATGTGACAATCTCCGTACAGTCCGGTCTATTCGTCTAAGACTATCGCATATCGAGCCTAGGGGGCGGCAAGTGTCAGTCCCCTAATAGCTATATAAGTCATGTCGGAGTGAAGCTAATTACACCCTGAGAAGCTACTGGAACCTACCTGTATATCTCGCTTGCCCTGGCTAGGGACTTTGCGTAATAGCTCTCTGACACAGCGCGATATCAACTCCCAATACCGGGAGAGACGAATCTTATCTAACCGCCACTGCCTCCAAGTGCTCGGGACTGCACCCAACTGCTACCTATTTGCACGACTCTTTTGAGCCGTGGTAGGGTAGCAATCTAAGAACAGTGGGACACACTCGAGGAGAAGTAGCAGTGTCAAGTCTGCGGACTATGCGGTACTCATGTCATCTGGGAAGTATTAACAGACGATGGGTATAATACCAACTAATCTGTTCCCCTACGAGTCCTGTCCGGTATACCCGTAACCTAACGAGCACCTACATACTATCTCCAGTACGACGTACTGATGGCTGTGGGACAGACCATCTCCCTAACTGGGAGGAGAAGCGTACACACTTAGTCTACTCCGGAATATCGATGCCCTATCTCGATAATCCAACGACCAGGGACCTGTATAGGATGTTGCCCACAGACTACCCAACCCCTACTAGTGTGACTGCTATCACAACGCTGGTAATCAAGCAAAAATCCTATGGGCTCTACTAATATGTATAAGTAATACATTACAAGAAACATATGCACATATTAAAGTAGACACAAACCAAGTAGCATACTACCATTTTTAGCAAGACTATATATACAACTGTGAATATCCCAAGCTTCCATTAAGTAATATACAATCTAGTATGATACAATAATGGCCCCTAGGGCATATACACTAATAATCTCCCACTTGCACTAGGGCCATGAGCTGGCATATCGTAGACCTATCATATCGAATAGCCTTTCGAACTGCGTCTAAGGAAGTACCTTTGTGAATGGATCAGCAATGTTATTCTCCGTCTCTACTCTCTTCACCTCGATCTCCCGGCGATCTATGATCTCCCTGATCAGGTGATACCGACTTAAGATGTGTCTAGACTTCTGATGGGACCTGGGTTCCTTCGCTAAAGCTATAGCGCCGTTGTTGTCACAATACAGAGGTATTGGACCAACACTGGAATGAACCACCTGAAGTTCTGTGAGGAACTTCTTCATCCAGACAGCTTCCTTCGTGGCATCGCAAGCAGCTATGTACTCTGCTTCCATCGTTGAGTCAGCAACGGTCTCCTGCTTGGATCTCTTCCAACAGACCGCCCCTCCATTGAGGGTAAAGACATAACCCGACATGGATTTGGAGTCATCTTTGTCACTCTGGAAGCCGGAGTCGGCAAAGGCCTCCATCTGGAGGTCTTTTCCGTCATACACCAAGAACATCTCCTTAGTCCTCCTTAGGTACTTGAGAATGTTCTTTACTTCTATCCAGTGCTTCTCCCCTGGGTTTGCCTGATACCGGCTTACAACGCTCAATGTGTATGCTACATCTGGTCTGGTACATAACATCGCATACATTATAGAGCCTACCGCAGAAGCGTAGGGTATAATCGACATGCGTTCCTTTCCAAATCAGTCTTGGGAGACATCTCTTTGGAGAGGGTGATTCCGTGACAAGCTGGTAGGTTACCGCGCTTAGAATCATCCATACTGAATCTCTTCACTATGGTGTCTATGTACCTGGACGCGAAAGTCCCAACATCCTCTTTGATCTATCACGATAGATCTGGATTCCCAGAATGTAGGTGGCATCACCCAGGACTTTCATGGAGAATTTATGTGATAAGAATCTTTTGACAGACTGTAACATAGGAATATCATTTTCTATTAGGAGAATGTCATCCACGTACAAGACGAGGAATACTACAGCTCTCCCTACAATCTTACTGTATATGCATGGTTCATCTGGATTTTTCATAAAGTCGAATTCTTTGACAGCATCATCAAAACAGATGTTCCAACTCCGCGATGCCTGCTTTAGTCCATAAATGGACTTAAGCAACTTGCATACTTTACTGCTGCTCCCACTCTGAATGAATCCCTATGGCTGATCCATATAGACTCTTTCTTCCAAATTACCATTTAGAAAGGCCGTCTTTACGTCCATCTGCCAGATCTCATAATCGTGGAAGGCAGCAATAGCAAGAAGGACCCGAATATACATAGCCACTGGAGAAAAGGTTTCGTCATAGTCCAAACCTGGTCTTTGACGAAAACCCTTTGCAACAAGTCTAGCCTTATAGGTTTCAACTTGTCTATCTACACCAATTTTCTTTTTGAAGATCCATTTGCATCCTACGGGTTTTACCCCATCTGGAGCAATGTCCAAAGTCCATACTTTGTTAGTGTACATGGACTCCATTTCGGTCCGCATTGCATCCAGCCATTTTATTGAGTCACCACTCTGAATGGCTTGCTGGAAGCTAGTAGGCTCATCATAGTCAATAGTGCAATCCTCTCTATCCCTGTCTATGAGAAAACCGTAGTATCTCTCGGACGAATGAGATTGCCTACTACTCCTGCGGAGTGGCGTCGGGATGTCCGGTTCTCCTGAACTTTCTTGTTCTACTAAGGTTTCAGTAATAGTTTGTGGTTCTGGAATTTCTTCCAGTTCTATTGCGCCCCCACTTATCTGATTTTCTAAAAACTCAGTTTCCAAGAAGCGAGCATTATGAGAAACAAAAATCTTTTGTTCCTCTGCGTAATAGAAATAATATCCCTTGGAGTTCTTTGGATATCCCACAAACTTACACTGTACTGATCGTACCTCGAGCTTGTCCGCAAATTGCTTCTTTACAAAAGCTGGACATCCCCATATCTTAATATGCTTAAGATAGGGTTTCTTCCCACACCACATCTGATATGGTGAAGTAGGCACAGTCTTAGTTGGAACTCGGTTCAAAAGGTATGCAGCTGATTCTAGTGCATATCCCAGAATGATCGTGGTAACTCAGCCTTACTTATCATGGAACGAACCATATCCAATAGGGTTAGATTCCTTCTTTCGGATACACCGTTGTGTTGTGGTGTGTATGGAGGAGTAAGCTGAGAGAGAATTCCATTCTCTTTTAAGTAACCTAGAAACTCGGCACTTAAGTATTCACCACCTCGATCAGATCTCAGTGTCTTGATACTTTTGCCGGTTTGTTTTTCCACTTCATTCTTGTATTCTTGGAATTTCTCGAAGGCCTCAGATTTATGCTTCATTAAGAAGATATATCCATACCTAGAGAAATCATCCGTAAAAGTAATGAAGTAGGAATAACCCCCTCGCGCATGTGTAGACATTGGACCACATACGTCACTGTGTATGAGTCCTAAGAGCTCGCTTGCTCTTACTCCTTGTCCAGAAAACGGAGTCTTTGTCATCTTTCCCATGAGACAAGATTCACAAGTAGCATAAGATTGATATTCGAACGGATTCAAATATCCTTCTCTATGTGACTTAGTCAACCTTCTCTCATTGATGTGACCTAGTCTACAATGCCATAAGAAAGCCTGATTTAATTCTGGAGACATTCTTTTAAGTGTATTCTGGACATTGAAAACCTGAGCTTGACTTAATACGTATATATCGTTATCTAATGTACCTGACCCAATCAAAACTTGATTTAGGTGGATGTTAACTACATCGCTTACGAATGTAAAATCATATCCCTCTCTCGAAAGTGAGGACACTGATATGATATTACAAGTCATACTAGGTATATTTAAATAGCTACGTAAAATCAATATATGCCCACTTGTCAAACCTAGGCGATATTCTCCCACGGATTCAGCATTCACTGTCATTCCGTTTGCAACTTTGAGAGACCAATCACCCACCTTTATAACTTTACGGTTTCTTAAAGCATGTAATGAATTACAGATATGAGATCCTACTCTGGTATCTAATACCCAGGAAGTAGAGTTAATTGACAAACAGTTCTCAATAACAAACACACTTGAGGCTGAAGCCACAACATGCTTTGTATCTTAGCTACTGGCTTCCAAAGCCCAGCAATCATTCTTCCTATGCCCAATCCCATAATAATAGGAACTATCCTCTTTTACTGCATTAAGTTCCGAAACTTTTGCCCTTCTCTTTCCTTCTACATCCCTGGTTTCCTTCAGGGTAGGAGGCAGAGACTGTAGAATCAAGTCAGTATCTGACTCGTTTCCCAACGCGGTCTCCAGGTCCTGGTGCTCATCAATATAGCTAGTCATTGTAAGGACGTTGTCCCCTACAGATGACCCGTCAGCCAACCTCGCTTGAATTAATTCGTTCGAGATTTCATATCTACTGATATGAGATTGCTCTCCATATAAATCTTTGTTATGGAGAAAGATGGAAACTAAGTCCATCTTCTCGTGTTGCTTCTGGTATACACCATCAACTGAAGCTAACACGAGGCATTTGGCTTTCGCTTTATCCTTTTCCCTTGTCTGGCGGATATCCATATCCGTGACGGTGGAAATTGGACCTGGGATGGCAGGATCTTGAGTAGTAATAGGGTGGACCATCTTGTCATAGGCAATGGACATCTGGACAGACCTCTGCCAGTCATATAAGTCAGATTCAGTAAAATTGTTATCTAGATGTAACCTATGTGTGGTCACAAGGTCGCTGCAATTAAGAGAGAGAGAAGAAAACGTTTTACCATGATGCTGTTACAAGTTTAGATTGGTTTTATGTTTATCTAAACAGGATGGCTCCCACTGCTTCTCGAATCCCTCCTCAAACCAAAAAGGAAGAACTAGCCAGGACTATTCTCACCGTACAATACTTGCTTAACCGTTCAGCCAGGCCAGTGTCGATACTTCGAGGGAGGTTTTCCAACGCTTTCGCGAAGTTCCTTGATTAAATAACCTCTTTTCTCTGGGGGCGTAACCCCGCTGACACCTTTCTAGGCACCTACTTGGTTTATAGCATTGATCGTTAAGTGACGAATCTCCTGATAAGTAGTATATACTCACAATAGGATCGGGATCTAAAATATCATCGTATGATAATGTTGAAGGAATCCTACCAACATTCATCAAACTCCAAAATGGTATGCATCTCTCTGCAAATTTCAGTTTCTTTAGAAATTCCCGATGTGGATTTTTGCCCCATGCTCTTATGACCTTGACTTTGGCTAAACAAATCATAAGTCACATGTCAAGTTCTACCTGTCATTGTCCAGGTTAATTTGAACCTACCCGTACATACCTTTGACTTTGGCCAAACAAGGTAGTACGACTGTCCCAAACCAATGCATCTATCTATGCTACATATGACTATCCAACAGCTACCAAACACTGTGTCTTGACTTTGGCGAAACAAACACAGCTTGAATACTATTGAATACCCAAATGAAATGATGGAGGGCTAGGAATGGTTTTGGCAAAACCGTGAACGTAGTGAACTTGATATAATCGAAGGAACCTGATACTTTTTAAAAGGAGTGGTTAAAGCTCCGCAATTTAAAAAATTCTGATCTTTTAAAATAACCGAGTGGTTTCTTTTAAATTTGTTCCAACGATTAAACTTTGGTTTATTTTCTTTGCATTATAATAATGCGTCCCATCTTTTATCCTATCATTGCAGAAAACAACGAAAATACAACGTCCTCTTATGTCATCCGCATTCGCCACTGGGTCTCGTCATCACCCGTTAGGTTACTTAACTAACGACAGAGCGGGGGCTGGGTTAGCGCGGGAGTAAAACATAAGTGACGTCTAATAGCTATCATATATAGATATTGTACATTCGTCAGACGCAATAATAAGCATTCCAGATCACAGATGAACTTTATTGGATTTACTAGCAATCCGCATTTGCTTTGAGCCTGCAACAAAAGACGGATTACACAGTTGTGATGAATAGCCATTACCCCACCCTAGACCCCTACGGGTACAGCAAACTACCCGTCAAGTACCCGAAGTGAAGCGGTCTTCCTCAACAACGTGAGTAGACCACTAAACACTTTGACGTACCCGGTAGTTTTTGTACCCCATCTTGGGTCTATCCTAGGAGCAAAAACAGTAAAAAGAAATAATAATACAACGGTGGCTACAACCGCAACCTGGATGTTCCCCGCAAAAGAATATTACATCAAATTACATTTACATTGAATGAATGAATATTAAACACATCTCAAACCCCGGCTAATCATCACAACAGTCCAATACAGTTCATATACACAAGCAGTAAACATTTCAGAAATGTGCAACCCCCTGCCAACCGATATACTAGCAGTTAGGGGAGGTTTACGAACACATTAAACATTACAGATACAAACCTAATTAGCAAATATCTTAGAACATCGATCGAATACCATATTCCGTGTCTACCCCAAAAGCAAACCTGCACTGAAGCAACCTGGGTAGAAACAGAGCATACAGGAAACCAAAACACCAATAAATATGAATAACAGAGCAAATCCGAGTCAACTCGGCGTTGACTCGGCGGAGGATCCGCGGCCAAAAGCACCTTCTTGCCGCGGATCCGCGTCCGTCTTGCCGAGTTAGGGGCTCGTATTTTCCCAGTATTCTTATATTTCCCTGCTGTGAATACTAAGGCATATCAAATAATTTTTCAGTCATGTTTAAAATTAACAAAAACTTAGGGATCCCGGGGTTTCGTTTTCGTGTTTTCCGTCGATCGAACTTCTAATTAGTTGCTAACAAGCTAGTAATCGTTTAGTTGTCTCTGATACCACTGTAAGTCCATGTCACGCACCCCACGAACTTGCGGGGAGGCGGAATATATGAAAAACGATTATCAAAGCTTCATAACACGGACTTGAGCGCATGAATCGTTATCTAAACCATTGCTAACTATTTACTAGAGATTTAACTACTCGGATACGAAGTTATACCTCACGTTACTTGTCCTTCGGGTCTTCATCACGGTCCTCCACTCCTTGTAGGCTCCTTAGAACATCGGCACCTCAACGGCCACCTCGAATCAAATACGATCCACCCGAAAGCTCCTACGCCAAGCTTAATCTCAAACTTGAGATAACTAGGTTGCTTAAAGTGCTAATCTAAGCTACCTAATGGATATAGAGTGAGGTTATGGATGTATTAGTCTAGCTAACCCTTGATCTCAACACATGAGAGGTTAGGGTTAGGGTTAGGGTTTGAAGAGAGAGTGAGCTTGAGGAGAGAGAAGGTGAAGATGAGAATGAAATGAGATAATGATTATATCATAATATATATGAAGCATTATTATTTATCCAAAAATTAAATAATAGAATTAACAACCATGATTCATAAATATCTTTGAGTGATTCATCTCCATGAGTCATTAAGCATTTATGATGCATTAATGACTTGGATGAATCACACAAATGAGTCACAAATCTCATTTAATGCAATGCCACCTTAACCCCTTAGTCACCACTCTTCTAGAAACTTCCCGACAAATTACGAGAACGCCCCCCCAATCCGTGAAAACACGGAAAAACTTTAGACTGTATAAATCCAATAACCCAATACTAGAATCTGGCTTAAACCAAAGCCGGCTAGTAAAAACTGTCCGAAAAGTCGTACGTGCGTAAACATACGTACGCGTCCGAACCCTTGTCGTAAAACCATACGACCTCTATATCGTTTCGCCTGAAGCAGGGAAACTCTTTTTGTGGGACTCTATAGACTCGACACTACGCTGGCAGTGGGTTTAACAACAGACCGCAAGCGGCACTAGCTGTACGTAACGTTCCCCAGGTAGATGTCGATAAGAAGGCCGATGAGGAAAATCATCCGAACTCCCACTGAGCCTGATGTGACAATCTCCGTACAGTCCGGTCTGTTCGTCTAAGACTATCGCATATCGAGCCTAGGGGGCGGCAAGCGTCAGTCCCCTAATAGCTGTATAAGTCATGTCGGAGCGAAGCCCATTACACCCTGAGAAGCTACTGGAACCTACCAGTATATCTCGCTTGCCCTGGCCAGGGACTTTGCGTAATGGCTCTCTAACACAGCGCGATATCAACTCCCAATACCGGGAGAGACGAATCCTATCTAACCGCCACTGCCTCCAAGTGCTCGGGACTGCACCCAACTGTTACCTGTTTGCACGACTCCTTTGAGCCGTTGTAGGGTAGCAATCTAAGAACAGTGGGACACACTCGAGGGGAAGTAGCAGTGTCAAGTCTGCGGACTATGCTGTACTCATGTCATCTGGGAACTGTTAACTGACGATAGGTATAATACCAACCAATCAGTTCCACTGCGAGTCCTGTCCGGTGTACCCGTAACCTAACGAGCACCTGCATACTATCTCCAGTACGACGTACTGATGGATGTAGGACAGACCATCTCCCCAACTGGGTAGTGAAGCGTACACACTTAGTCTACTCTAGAATATCGATGCCCTATCTCGATAATCCAACGACCAGGGACCTGTATAGGATGTTGCCTACAGACTACCAAGCCCCCACTAGTGTGACTGCCATCACAACGCTGGTAATCAAGCAAAAATCCTTTGGGCTCTACTAATATGTATAAGTGATACGTTAAAAGAAACATATGCACATATTAAAGTAGACACAAACCAAGTAGCATACTACCATTTTTAGCAAGACTGTATATACAACTGTGAATATCCTAAGCTTCAATTAAGTATTATACAATCTAGTATGATACAATAATGGCCCGTGGGGCATATACACTAACAGTTTCGCCGTGCATCTGTGGCCGTCTGACCAATTCACGACCTCTTTTTTCTTGGGTGTCCATAAAAAAACCTGCACATATTTTTAAGGTCCCTGAAAAAATTTTGGAACAGTTTTGAAAATCGACAAAAAAGTGCAATTTTGTTCGTGTTTTCGGGATTTTTCCATGATCGAATTTCTAACACTTTGCTAACATGTTAGTAATGGTTTAGCCAGGCTCTGATACCACTGTAAGTCAATGTCACTCACCCCGGTAACTAAAGGGGAGGTGGAATAGGTAAAAATCAAAATTTTCTTTACAATGTAACATTGACTAACCATGAGGATCTTTGCCAAACCATTGCTAACAAACTAACTAGAGGTTTTATCTACTATGCAGGAAGATTATACCTCATGATACCGGTCCTTCGGGTCTTCTCCGTTGTCCTCCTCGTCTACTTGGGCTCCAAGGATCAATCCGGATCGTAGCAACATCCACGGCCTCCTCGAGTCGAATACGATCCACCCGAGAGTTCCAACCTAGAGCTTAACCTCCAATATGAGGAAACTAGATCACTTAAGGTGCTAGACTAAGTGACCTAGAGAGAGTAGAGTGTGATTTGGAGTAGCTTAGTATCACTTAACCCTTGATTCTCAACTCATGAGACACTAGGGTTATGAGAGGAAGAAGAAGAGAGCAAGCTTAGGAGAGAGAATGTATTTGTGATAATGATGATAAAAATTGGAATGGAAATATATATATATATATATATATATATATATATATATGACCATTTGTCATGGCATGATAAATATCTCAACAAAATATCTAGCTCAAAAATATCTCATCGAAATATCTATGGTCAACAAGTCATGCCAAGTCAAATGGTCAATCAAGTAACTTTGCCAAAATAGATTATCATTTATCACAAATAACAAATACTTTCCTTTTTCTCATATTTTCTTTTACCAAGTCAATGGTCAAAACCCTAATGAGAAGTCTCCTTCTTCACCCACTCATATCCGTATATACATACCCGCATCCGTGTTTCGAGAAACACAAATACAATGAGACGAAGCTAATCCAACAATCAAATACTAGGATCCGGCTTAAACCAAAACCCACTAGGATTGTCTGCTCGAACACCACATCCGCACAAGCACACTATGTGATCAAACCCTGTCTTAAAACCATACAACCTCTACTCGTTTCGCCCGAAGCTGGGAAACCCTCTGTGTGGGACTCTAAAGACTCGACACTACACTAGCAGTGGGTTTAACAACAGCCCGCAAGAGGTACTTGTAAGTGCACGGTGACGCCCCGGCTGTCAATCCGACGGCCAAACGCGGAAACGGTGATAAACTTTATTTTTGCAGACTTAGCAAACCGGCACCACCGCGCACTAAACCCCGGATCGTGCCATTAAACTAGTCTAAGCTAACAAGAGGATGGGTTAGAGATGTACCGACAGATCCGAGTCCTCCGGTCTTCATCTCCGCTCCGATCTCCTCGCGGGATCTCCGTCCATCTCCTCCTCGTCGGAAAGGGGCACCACGAAGCCGGGTACTTTTACGGGCTCCCACCTCAATACCGAGGCAACTCGGGCGCGAAGCTGGCGAATCGACGCGTCCAAGATTTGCTGTAGGATATAGTGTAGAATGTATGTCTCACTTTGGGGTTGGTTGCCATAGATGGAGGAATGGTGTATAGAAAATTGGTGCTTTCAATTTTCTAGCAATGGAATGAGATGAAGAATGATATACACAAAATGAATCACTCTCATTTTTCTTCCTCTCAAAGATGAAGCTCTCATTTTCTTTTCTTTTCTTCTTCTCTCTTTCATTTTTTTTAACCATAATAATAATCTCTCTTCTTTAGAAATGGTGGAGGATAACAATATGAAGCAAGAAGGGAGGTGAGTGTAGGAAGTGAAAAGGGGTGACCACAACCTTAAACATAATCATCACAAAACTTTCCATCAAGCTCAAATCCATCCTAATCTCATAAATACATGAAAAGCAAAGATGCTTATCATATCAAACCTTATGCAAATAAGTCCTCCACAAAGTGTTATTTGCAAAACTGCAAATAACCCCCTCAATCAGAAAAGTCCGGCCGGGAAAGAACAAAGAAAAACCGGCCGGAACGGAATGCAAACTGGCAACTCCAGAAAAATGGTCCCGTAATAAATTACAGGAAAACCCCGATATTGTGCATACACACCCGCATTTGTATTCCGTCCGGATACAAATGCAATGAGACAGAATCTACACTGTACTAAACTAGGACCGGCTTAAAACAAAGCCAGCTAGTAAAATCCGTCCGATCCTGATCCGTGCAATACCGCACGTATCTGATCGAACCCTGCCATATAACTATACGGCCACTAGTACAAAACTGTCCGATCCTGATCCGTGCAATACGGCACGTATCTGATCGGACCCTGCCATATCTCCATACGGCCTCTACAGCGTTTCGCCCGAAACTTAAGTAACTGAAAGTGTGGTGGACTCTAAAGACTCGTCAATACTATGGCTGTGGATTTAACCACTAGCACGTCAGAGGTATAAGCCAATACGTAACGGGCCACCAGGTATTGACTAAAAGGGACGTCGATGAGCGAACTCATCCTGACACCCTACTGAGCCTGTCAGTGACAATATCCGTGCAGTCCGGTCCGTTCGTCTATGAGTATCGCATGGCGGGCCTAGGGGGTTGGTAAAAGTCAGACCCCCAAAAGCGGTACAAGTCGTGTCGGAGTGTAGCCTAGAACACCCTGAGATACTACTGGAATACCTACCAGTAAATCTCCTTGCCTTGGCCAAGGACTTTGTGTAATGGCTCTCCTAGACACAGCACGACCTCACCCCCAATACCGGGAGAGACGAACCCCTGAAGATACGCTCACTGCCTCCATGTGGCTCGGGACTGTACCCAACTAAAACCTGTTTGCACGACTCTTTTGAGCCGTGGTAGGGTAGTAATCAAAGTACAGTGGGAACTCACACGAGACAAATGACGATCCCCAGGTCGATGAACTAACCTGCACACATGTCACCAGGGAACTGCCATCTGACGTCTGGTATATGACCAACTAGCAGGTTCCCGGCGAGTCCTGTCCGGTGTACTCATAACCCAATGAGCACCTGTATACATCTTAGGTGAACCAACTGACACCAGTGGCTTGTGAGACCGGCCACCGCCCCTCGCCGGGGTCTCGACTGTATACACTAGTCTACTAATGGAGTATCGATGCCCAGTCTCGAAACTCCCACGACTAGGGACCTTTTAAGGATGTGCTTATAGACTCCAGCTCTCACTTATATGATCGCCCTCATACTGCCGGTAGTCAAGCAAGAATCCTAGGGCTCTATCAACGTGCAATAGCGACATGTCAGGTCGCCTAAAGCAGTACACGATGATAAAGGTAAACCAGATAGTAAACTATCATCTCGAGTAAGACTGTCCTACCGGGATAGGCCCTCCCTCAATCATTGCAATCACGTGCCTGTGATCCAATAATTGACTCTGAGGGCACTATCTCCAACAATCTCCCACTTGCACTCAAGGCTAATTATTGCGATGTCGTATACTCACAGCCCGTGTGATACCGAACACCCAACTCCTCTACTAGTCAGTCTCACAAAAACCGTTTGTGAAACTATTGCGTTCGAGGAATAGCCTGAGTGAGTGGATCCGCCTTGATGTTTCTTTCTATGTCTCTCTATATCTCAAGTTCGCGCAGAAAGCCATCTCCCGAAATGAGCAATACCTGTCTTAGTATGTCTGGATGTCTGATGGGACCTAGCTCATAAATGAACTCCAAATCCAAACTTCTTAGACTGTATCGTCAACTGAACTTAATCAGTATCCTGCGCCATGCCACCCTCAGTATTGCCTTGGACCACCTGTCCAAAATACTGCCCCTCGTCAAAAGGAAAAACTATAACTCTGACAACCTCCTTGTCGTCCATGTCACCTTGGAAGCCTGGAATGATAACTGTCTCTCGAATGAGGCTGTTGTTATCATATCCCTAGAACATCCACTTATGTTCTAAAACTGCTTCCGATTGCTTCTCCAGGATTGGATCAATATCAACTTATTGCGCCTACTGCAAGAACAACATCTGGTGTGGTACTTGACATCTCATGATTGACTCAATTGCCTAAGCAAGTTATCTGCCAATCATGCACATCCCTCTCTACTTTAGTCTATAAGACACCTTTAGAGAGGGTGACTCCATTACCTGCAGGTACACTACCGTGCCAGGAGTCGTCCATTCTAAATACTCTCAGAATGCTGTCAAAGTACCCTGATTGGGAAACCACCCAAATCTAGATCTAAAACCATAGATCTAGTAACCAGAATGTCTGATATAATATCCAAGTCCTGTGTGGAGAAACCACCGTGTGACGACCAAAGTATAACCGATCGTAGTATAGGAATATCACTTCCTACTACCTTCTCAACAGATCCATCCCCTATTCTGATGACGTCAAACCTATGACTGTCACATCAGAAATGGATGATCTATCTCCGCTACATCTGCTTTAGTCTATAAATAGACATAAGCCTGATGTCCACTAATGCTTCCGCTGCTCCCACTGACTATGACAACCCTCTGGCAGTGTCATATAGACGTGCACTTCTAAAGCAAGTTTAGAACGACGCTATACTCATCCTCCTGCCGGGTCTCGCAGCCTGGAACAACAACAATGGCAAGTGTGGGTAAACAAGAACTTCCCTGTCACCGTCCTTGAGGCTACCGGAGTACCTCTCGGGTGCATGAAGTTACCCACCTTATCTGCGGAGTGGCCAATGGAATGTCAAATCAGATTGAATCTTTAGGATCCTTATCAAATCTTCAGTAATCGTTTGCAGTTCTGGAATCACTTCCAGTTCTACCATACTCCCACTGCTGTTTTTGAAAAAATCCATTTTTAATAAAACTATGGCGAGTCTAGAACAATATTGCTATTGTTCATCCAGATGGTAGAAAGTCAACCCGCGTCATAGCCTGGGTCAACCCACAAACAGCCATTACAGAAACGTGCCTTGAGTTATCCAGAGTCTGGTTTTAATCATAAGCCGGAAAACTCCCCGTACCTTAACAATGTTAAGATATGAACTGTACTATATCCAATATAGAACCAGAGGCACTGATTTAATTGAACCAGATTCAAATCATGCAGCTGTCTCCAGTGCATGTCAACTAAATGGAGAGAGGCTGATCAGCGTTACTCAACTTAGGAATACTTCCAATTATGAGTAACGCGAAAGAGAAGCAATTTCTCTTAACCATTACTACTAACTGAATACCATACACAAGTATCTACATCTTCGATCACTTTGAAGAATCCCGATACTTGCTACACCTGGTTCTCTTCTCTATTCAAATACCTATAACTCCTCAAAACTTCGACCCTGTGTTTATACGAAACACCTGTCTAAGAACTAGAGAAGTCATAAGTAAACAGAATACAGTACGAGGACCATCCCCTCTGTCCTGATGGACACTGGACAATATACAATACTCTGTATAAGTCCCCTGAGTCTTGCGACTCAATCACTGTGTGTCGTAGGTTGAAAACTGTACTTATGGTTAAGAAGAATTACACCGTTGTTTAATGCTCCTTACCTAACCATCCACTGATATAGGTAAATGTCGTAGACATAATTTCAGAAAGGTATATCACACTTGTTAGTGTTTATGCCCTAGAAGGCCATTACTGTATCATACTAGCTTGTATATTACTTAATGGAAGCTTGGGATATTCACATGTATATAACAGTCTTGCTAAACATGGTAGTATGCTACTTGGTTTTTCTATCTTAATATGTGAGTATACGTATTGATAGAGCTCTTAGGATCTTGCTTGGCTACCAGCGTTGTGATGGCAGTCACACTAGTGGGGGCTGGGTAGTCTACAAGCACATCCTTATTCAGGTCCCTGGTCGTTGGATTATCGAGACAGAGCATCGATACTCCGGAGTAGACTAGTGTGTACGCTTCTCATCCCAGTTGGGGAGATGGTCTGTCCCACAGCCGTCAGTACGTCGTACTGGAGATAGTATACAGGTGCTCGTTAGGTTACGGGTACACCGGACAGGACTCACAGGGAACTGTTGGTTGGTTTGATACCAGTCGTCAGTGAACAGTTCCCAGGTGACATGAGTACAGCGTAGTCCGCAGACTTGACACTGCTACTTCGCCTCGAGTGTGTCCCACTGTTCTTAGATTGCTACCCTACCACGGCTCAAAGGAGTCGTGCAAACAGGTAGCAGTTGGGTGCAGTCCCGAACACTTGGAGGCAGTGGCGGTTAGACAGGATTCGTCCCTCCCGGTATTGGGAGTAGATATCGTGCTGTGTCAGAGAGCCATTACGCAAAGTCCCTGGCCAGGGCAAGCGAGATTTGCTGGTAGGTTCCAGCAGTTTCTCAGGGTGTAATGGGCTTCACTCCGACACGACTTATACCGCTATTAGGGGACTGACGCTTGCCGCCCCCCTAGGCCCGATATGCGATAGTCATGGACGAACGGACCGGACTGTATGGAGATTGTCACATCTGACTCAGTAGGAGTTCGGATGGGTTTACTCATCGGCCTTCTTATCGACAACTACCTGGGGACCGTTACGTACAGCTAGTGCCGCTTGCGGTCTGTGGTTAAACCCACTGCCAGCGTAGTAGTCGAGTCTCTAGAGTCCCACACAGAGAGTTTCCTACTCCAGGCGAAACGATATAGAGGTTGCATGGTTTTGCGACAAAGGGTTCGGACGCATACGTGCGTTTACGCGCGTACGACTTTCGGACAGATTTTACCAGTCGGCTTTGGTTTAAGCCAGTTACTGGTATCCGGTTATTGGATTTTTACAGTCTAAAGTTTTTCCGTATTTTTACGGATCGGAGGGGCGTTCTCGTAATTACTCGAGAAGCTTCTAGAAGATGTGACTAAGGAGGTTTGTTTTGGAAAGAGAGTGAGTCATAGTGGTGATTCATTCACTTCATTAATGCACATTTATTGCTTAATGACTCATGTTAATGAATCATCACTAGATATTTTGTGAAGCATGCTTATTCATTTCCTTTATTGTTTTTTAGAAAATAAGAATGCTTCATAATAATATGATACACTCTCTCTCTTCTTTCATTATCATATTACACATTCTCTCTCCTCAAGCTCTCATCTTCAAGATACTAATCCTTAATCCTCATGTGTTGAGATCAAAGGTTTAGTTAGACTAAACAATCCATAACCCACACTCTATATCATCCTCTCATCTTTGATTAGCAATCAAAGTTGATTAGTTACCTCAAGTTAGAGGTTTAGCTTGGAGTTTCGCTCTCGGGTGGATCGTCTACTACCTAGAGAAGGCCGAGGAGAACCAAGGAGGACATAAAGAAGAAGGACCGGTTCATTAGGTATAATCCCTAATCACTTATGTAAAGAAACTCATAAAATACGGTTTTTAGGGTTTAGCTTCGATTCAAGCGGTTAGTCGATGTTCGTTGTTTAAACTTGATAAGTTTTTGTAAAATCCGCCTCCCCATAAGTACTGGGGTGTACTACATCGACTTACAGTGGTATCAGAGCCTCGCTAAACACTAAATAACTTAATCGCAAATTTGTACGAATTTCGAACGAAAAAACGAACCCGGAAAACCCTAATTCTGTATAGTTTCTGTCGAACTTAAAATCAAGTCCTAAAATTTTTTTGGAGTGTTCAGAGAGCTAGAAAGGAGTCCAGGAGAACACCCAAGAAATTCGAGCCCATGACTCGGCAACTCGGCCGCGGAAGCGCGGCGGATCGGTGGGATCTGCCGCGCATCCGCGGCGCTTTGGTCGAGTCATGGACTCGTCTTTCTTGTGTGGGTCCCCTGTGACATTTAGGGTTTTCTGGAATATTTAATTATTGCTCAGGTTACTGTTCAACAGAGCAGATTTTGGAGCAATTTTGAAGTTGTTTATTCGATCGAAAAATACAGTATTTGCGTATTGGATTATATCTGTGATTGTTTGATGTGTTCGTAAACCTCCCCCAACTGCTAGTATGTCGGTTGGCAGGGGGTTGCACATTTCTGAAATGTTTATATCTGTTTGTGCATATAAACTGTATTGGACTGTTGTGGTGTATAGCCGGGGTTAGCAAAGGGTTATTGTTATAATTCATTTGTTGTAAATGTAATTTGTTGTAATATTATTTTCGCGGGGCACTTCCAGGTTGCGGTTGTAGCCACCGTTGTATTATTTCATTTTACTGTTTTTGCTCCTAGGACTGACCCAAGGTGGGGTACACAGACTGCCGGGTGGGTAGTTTGCCGTACCCGTAGGGGTCGAGGGTGGGGTAAACGGCTATTCATCACAACTGTGTAATCTGTCTTTTCTTGCAGGCTCAAAAGAAATACAGATTGCTTGCAAATCCAATATTGTTTATCTGTGTTCTGGAATGAATATCATTGCGTCAGACGAATGTAAAATATCTATATTTATTATAGCTATTTAGACGTCACTTATGTTTTACACCCGCGCTAGCCCAGCCCCCGCTCTGTCGTTAGTTAAGTAACCTAACGAGTGATGACGGGACCCCGTGGCGAATGCGGATGGCATAAGAGGACGTTATATTTTCGTTGTTTTCTGCAATGATAGGTTAATGATGGGACGCATTATCTATAATGCAAAGTAAAATAAACCAAAGTTTAAATCGTTGGAACAATTTAAAAGAAACCACTCGGTTATTTTTAAAACAGATATTTTTAAATGCGGAGATTTAACCACTCCTTTTAAAAGCTATCAGGTTCCTTCGGTTATATCAAGTTCACTACGTTCACGGTTTCGCCAAAACCAGTCGTAGCCCTCCGTCGTTTCATTTGGGTATTCAGTAGTATTCAAGCTATGCATTTTGGCCAAAGTCAAGGCATAGTGTTTGGTAGCTACTGGGTTTTCATTTGTTGCATAAGATAGATGAGTTAGTTTGGGACAGTCGTATTATCATTTGACCAAAGTCAGGGGTATATACGGATGGGTTCAAATTGACAAGATAATGACGGGTAGAACTTGACATGTGACTTATGACATTTTGACCAAAGCCAAGGTCATAAGAGCATGGGGCAAAAACTTATATCGGGAATTTCTAAAGAAACTGAAATTTGCAAAGAGATGCATACCATTTGGAGTTTGATGAATGTTGGTAGGATTCCTTCAACATTATCATACGATGATATTTGGATCCCGATCCTACTGTGAGTATATGCTACTTATCAGGATATTCGTCGCTTAACGATCAATGCTATAAACCTAGTAGGTGTCCAGAAAAGTGTCAGCGGGGTTACGCCCCCAGAGAAAAGAGGTTATTTAATTAAGGAACTTCGCGAAAGCGTTGGAAAACCTCCCTCGAAGTATCGACACCGGCCTGGCTGAACGGTTAAGCAAGTATTGTACGGTGAGAATAGTCTTGACTAATTCTTCTTTTATGGTTTGAGGAAGGATTCGAGAAACAGTGGGAGCCATCCAGTTTAGATAAACTAAAAACCACTCTAAACTTGCAAGAGCATCATGCTAAAGAGTTTTCTTCTCTCTCTCCTAATTGCAGCGACCCTGAAAATGACTGGATTTAAGTTACTTTTAGAGAAAAATATACTGACGGGGCCAAACTATAAAGATTGGCTGCGGAATGTCAAGATGGCTTTGACCTATGACAAACTGGGGTACGTCCTCACCGCTACAGCACCTGCTGTCCTTGGTCCCAAATCCAGCAATGCGGATAAGGAAATCCGTAAAACCTGGGATTTAGATTGCGCGAGAGCCAAGTGCATCGTGCTTGCCTCGATGAACAATGAACATCAGAGGAGGCACGAGGATATGTCCTTAGATGGCATATTTCTCCATACAAAGGAACTTTATGGAGAGCAATCTCGTATAGCAAGATACGAGACCTCTAAGAAATTATTTCGAGCGAGGTTGGCTGTCGGGTCATCGGTAGGTGAACATGTCCTACAGATGATCGGCTATATTGAAGAGCTCGCGGACCTTGGAACGACTTTGGATAATGAGCTCTATACAGACCTTGTTCTCCAGTCCCTTCCTCCCACCTACGCCCAGTTTATCCTCAACTTCAATCTTCAAGGAAAAGAAGTTGAACTTGCGGAACTCCTAAACATGTTAAGGAGTGCAGAGGGCACCTTGCAGAAGGCAAGGGAAACACCCGCTATGTTTGTTGGCGGTTCATCTTCTTCCGGGTCCAAGGCTAGGGCCAAAGGAAGGAAGAAGAAGGCCGCACCCAGACCTAGAGGAGGTGTTAGTA
This sequence comes from Agapanthus africanus, assembly GCA_030015575.1. NCBI lineage: Eukaryota > Viridiplantae > Streptophyta > Magnoliopsida > Asparagales > Amaryllidaceae > Agapanthus > Agapanthus africanus. Next base: position 282,705,617 of record JASDDO010000022.1, read on the forward strand.
AGGTGGGAAAGAAGGGAAAGAAAAAGTTTACAGCACCGGTAGTTGGCCTGGATGAGTGCTTCCATTGTCACAGGAAAGGGCACTGGAAGAAGGATTGCAAGGCGTGGAACGCCAAGAACCAGGAACCGAAGCAAGCTGTGGCTTCGACTTCAGGTGTGTTTGTAATTGAGAATTGTCTGTCGATCAACTCTACTTCCTGGGTATTGGATACCGGGTCAGGATCTCATATTTGCAATTCATTGCAGGCACTGAGAAACCGTAGAGTGCTGAAGGAAGGTGATATGATCCTCAGGGTTGCTAACGGAGCTAGCGTGGGAGCTGCGTCCGTCGGGGATTATCACCTGGGATTGACGAGTGGACACATTTTGGTTTTACATAACTGTTATTTTGTACCCAGCTTAACGTGTAATATCATATCTGTTTCCTTGTTATCAAATAAAGGTTATGATTTCACGTTTGTAAGAGATGTTGTCAACATCCACCTTAATCATGGTTTGATTGGGTCCGGTACTCTAAATAACGGCATATATGTGTTAAACCAACTCCAAATTTTCAATGTCCAGAACACACTAAAAAGAAAGTCTCCAGATTTAAATAAAGCTTTCTTATGGCATTGTAGACTGGGTCACATCAATGAGAGAAGGTTGACTAAGTTGCATAGAGAAGGATATTTGGACACGTTCGAATATCAAACTTATGACACTTGTCAATCTTGTCTCAAAGGAAAGATGACAAAGACTCCATTCACTGGACAAGGAGTAAGAGCGAGCGAGCTCTTAGGACTCATACACAGTGATGTATGCGGTCCAATGTCTACACATGCGAGAGGTGGTTTTTCCTATTTCATTACTTTCACGGATGATTACTCAAGATACGGATTCATTTATCTGATGAAACATAAATCCGAGGCTTTTGAGAAATTCCAAGAGTATAAGAATGAAGTAGAAAACCAAACCGGCAAAAGTATAAAGACACTTAGATCTGATCGAGGTGGAGAATACTTGAGTGCCGAGTTCCTAGGTTACCTAAAAGAGAAAGGAATTCTCTCTCAGCTTACTCCTCCATACACTCCACAGCATAACGGTGTATCGGAGAGACGGAATCGAACCCTATTGGATATGGTACGATCCATGATGAGTAATACTGAGTTACCGCGATCTTTCTGGGGTTATGCGCTTGAATCAGCGGCATATCTTCTGAACAGAGCTCCTACCAAGACTGTGCCTACCACTCCATATCAGATGTGGACTGGGAAGAAACCCCATCTTCAGCATATGAAGATTTGGGGATGTCCAGCTTTTGTTAAAAAGCAGCATGTGGACAAGCTCGAGGCACGATCAGTAAAATGTATGTTTGTGGGATATCCAAAGAACTCCAAGGGTTATTATTTCTATTACGCAGAGGAACAAAAGGTTTTTGTTTCTCGTAATGCCCATTTTCTGGAAAATCAGTTTTTAGAAAAGGAAATAAGTGGGAGCGAAATAGAACTGGAAGAAATTCCAGAACCACAAACTGCTACTGAAAGTTTGGTAGAACCAGAGGTTCAAGAAGAACAGAACATTCCCGCACCCCTCCGCAGGAGTAGTAGGCCGTCTCGTCCGCCTGAGAGATACTACGGTTTTCTCATAGATGGGGATAGAGAGGATTGCATCATAGATGATGATGAACCTACTGACTTCAGGCAGGCCATCCAGAGCGGCGACTCGGTACGATGGCTAGATGCAATGCGGACCGAAATGGAGTCCATGTACACCAACAAAGTATGGACTTTGGACTTTGCTCCAGATGGGGTAAAACCCATAGGATGCAAATGGATCTTCAAGAAAAAGATTGGTGTAGATGGACAGGTGGAAACCTATAAGGCTAGACTTGTTGCAAAGGGTTTTCGTCAAAGACCTGGTTTGGACTATGACGAAACTTTTTCTCCAGTGGCTATGCTCAAATCCATTCGGGTCCTTCTTGCTATTGCTGCCTTCCATGATTATGAAATCTGGCAGATGGACGTAAAGACGGCTTTTCTGAATGGAAATTTAGAAGAGAGCGTCTATATGGATCAGCCAGAGGGTTTCAATCAGAGTGGGAGCAGCGGGAAAGTATGCAAGCTGCTTAAGTCCATTTATGGACTAAAGCAGGCATCGCGGAGTTGGAACATCTGTTTTGATGAGACAGTCAAAGAATATGACTTTATCAAAAATCCAGATGAACCGTGCATATATAGTAAAGTTGTGGCCAGAAGTGTCGTATTCCTCGTCTTGTACGTGGATGACATTCTATTGATAGGAAATGACATTCCTATGCTACAATCTGTCAAAGGATTCTTGTCGCACAGGTTCTCCATGAAAGACCTGGGTGATGCCTCTTACATTCTGGGGATCCGGATCTATCGTGATAGATCCAAGAGGATGTTGGGACTTTCGCAGTCCAGGTATATCAACACTGTACTGAATAGATTCAGTATGGAAGATTCTAAGCGCGGTAATCTACCGGCTTGTCACGGAATCACCCTCTCCAAAGAGATGTCTCCCAAGACTGATTTGGAAAGGGAACGCATGTCTATTATACCCTACGCTTCTGCGGTAGGCTCTATAATGTATGCAATGTTGTGTACCAGACCAGATGTAGCTTATGCACTGAGCGTGGTAAGCCGGTATCAGTCAGACCCAGGGGAGAAACACTGGAGAGCAGTAAAGAACATTCTCAAGTACCTGAGGAGGACTAAGGAGATGTTCTTGGTTTACGGCGGAAAAGACCTCAGGTTGGAGGCCTTTGCTGATTCCGGCTTCCAGAGTGATAAGGACGATTCCAAGTCCATGTCGGGTATGTCTTTACCCTCAATGGAGGGGCGGTGTGCTGGAAGAGCTCCAAGCAGGACACCGTTGCTGACTCGACGATGGAAGCGGAGTATATAGCTGCTTGCGATGCCGCAAAAGAAGCAGTCTGGATGAAGAAGTTCCTAACAGAACTTCAGGTGGTTCCTACCATAGTTGATCCAATACCTCTGTATTGCGACAACAACGGAGCTATAGCTTTAGCGAAGGAACCAAGGTCCCATCAGAAGTCCAGACACATCTTGAGGCGGTATCACCTGATCAGGGAGATCATTGATCGTCAGGAGATCGAGGTTCGGAGAGTTGCTTCAGAAGAGAACATTGCTGATCCATTCACGAAGGCCCTTCCTCAGATTCAGTTCGAGAGGCTACTCGAGATCATTGGTCTGCGATATGCCAGTACATGGCCCTAGTGCAAGTGGGAGATTGTTAGTGTTTATGCCCTAGAAGGCCATTACTGTATCATACTAGCTTGTATATTACTTAATGGAAGCTTGGGATATTCACATGTATATAACAGTCTTGCTAAACATGGTAGTATGCTACTTGGTTTTTCTATCTTAATATGTGAGTATACGTATTGATAGAGCTCTTAGGATCTTGCTTGGCTACCAGCGTTGTGATGGCAGTCACACTAGTGGGGGCTGGGTAGTCTACAAGCACATCCTTATTCAGGTCCCTGGTCGTTGGATTATCGAGACAGAGCATCGATACTCCGGAGTAGACTAGTGTGTACGCTTCTCATCCCAGTTGGGGAGATGGTCTGTCCCACAGCCGTCAGTACGTCGTACTGGAGATAGTATACAGGTGCTCGTTAGGTTACGGGTACACCGGACAGGACTCACAGGGAACTGTTGGTTGGTTTGATACCAGTCGTCAGTGAACAGTTCCCAGGTGACATGAGTACAGCGTAGTCCGCAGACTTGACACTGCTACTTCGCCTCGAGTGTGTCCCACTGTTCTTAGATTGCTACCCTACCACGGCTCAAAGGAGTCGTGCAAACAGGTAGCAGTTGGGTGCAGTCCCGAACACTTGGAGGCAGTGGCGGTTAGACAGGATTCGTCCCTCCCGGTATTGGGAGTAGATATCGTGCTGTGTCAGAGAGCCATTACGCAAAGTCCCTGGCCAGGGCAAGCGAGATTTGCTGGTAGGTTCCAGCAGTTTCTCAGGGTGTAATGGGCTTCACTCCGACACGACTTATACCGCTATTAGGGGACTGACGCTTGCCGCCCCCCTAGGCCCGATATGCGATAGTCATGGACGAACGGACCGGACTGTATGGAGATTGTCACATCTGACTCAGTAGGAGTTCGGATGGGTTTACTCATCGGCCTTCTTATCGACAACTACCTGGGGACCGTTACGTACAGCTAGTGCCGCTTGCGGTCTGTGGTTAAACCCACTGCCAGCGTAGTAGTCGAGTCTCTAGAGTCCCACACAGAGAGTTTCCTACTCCAGGCGAAACGATATAGAGGTTGCATGGTTTTGCGACAAAGGGTTCGGACGCATACGTGCGTTTACGCGCGTACGACTTTCGGACAGATTTTACCAGTCGGCTTTGGTTTAAGCCAGTTACTGGTATCCGGTTATTGGATTTTTACAGTCTAAAGTTTTTCCGTATTTTTACGGATCGGAGGGGCGTTCTCGTAATTACTCGAGAAGCTTCTAGAAGATGTGACTAAGGAGGTTTGTTTTGGAAAGAGAGTGAGTCATAGTGGTGATTCATTCACTTCATTAATGCACATTTATTGCTTAATGACTCATGTTAATGAATCATCACAAGATATTTTGTGAAGCATGCTTATTCATTTCCTTTATTGTTTTTTAGAAAATAAGAATGCTTCATAATAATATGATACACTCTCTCTCTTCTTTCATTATCATATTACACATTCTCTCTCCTCAAGCTCTCATCTTCAAGATACTAATCCTTAATCCTCATGTGTTGAGATCAAAGGTTTAGTTAGACTAAACAATCCATAACCCACACTCTATATCATCCTCTCATCTTTGATTAGCAATCAAAGTTGATTAGTTACCTCAAGTTAGAGGTTTAGCTTGGAGTTTCGCTCTCGGGTGGATCGTCTACTACCTAGAGAAGGCCGAGGAGAACCAAGGAGGACATAAAGAAGAAGGACCGGTTCATTAGGTATAATCCCTAATCACTTATGTAAAGAAACTCATAAAATACGGTTTTTAGGGTTTAGCTTCGATTCAAGCGGTTAGTCTATGTTCGTTGTTTAAACTTGATAAGTTTTTGTAAAATCCGCCTCCCCATAAGTACTGGGGTGTACTACATCGACTTACAACACTCTATTCAAATAGACGTACAGATATATCAATTTGAAATTGGTGCATAAAAGCGGATATTCAAAACCAAATATTTGCCGACCGGCAAACAACCCAGGTGACTTCCTCAAATATCACCGATTACTACGAATCCCGATATAATGAGGATGATCACCTAATTCCCAATAACTTACTCCTACTCATCATCTGTAAAACCATACAGATGTGAGAATTGTACCTGGTAAATACATACCCTGGAGCAAGTGTGTAATCGGGAAATCAGTTTTCTTTTAACAGTACGCAGCTTAACTGAAACATTGAAATGTTTCGATGGGGTATCCTGGTATTCTTAGTAATGCCTCTTCCATTATCCAGATTCATAACTATAACCGTATAATTCTTTGCCACCTCTCCAAATCCCTTTATATGTCTTTAGTCATTACCTTCTGTACACCCCTTTAGGCCAAATGGTTTTCTTCCTTCCCTACCGTTCGGCACCAGCCTATGGTTTGGAAGAAGACTATCCAAAAAGCATAAAGGGTGTACTGTCCTAATCCTAGGAGCACTCGCAACGCGAGAGAAGGTGAAGATAAAAGACACCTGAATGTACTTTATTCCTATTTCTCCTGAACCAGGATTCATCCCCGAACTGGAACAAGTTCCTTTCGAGTTCGTATATAACCATACGATGGATTATCCAATAAAATGGGATCTTCGTAGTGATACGGAGTGTCCTGGAGAAATACAAAGGTGATTTAGGATTGGCGAAGAAATACTTGGTTTGGTCGTGAATAGCAGTCACAATTTACTTTGCCCTCTTACTAATCCCTTTCTTTGTCTTAATCTTAATACCTTCTGCACACCGTTTAGGCTAATTGGTTTTCTTCATTCCCTACCGGTCGGCACCAGCCTATGGTTTGGAAGAAGACTGTCCAATTTGCGTAATAGGTGTACTACTCCTAAACCAAGGAGTACTCGCAACCTGAGAGAAGGTGAAAAGAAAAGACAACTGAATAATCCTATTCGTTTTCTCCAGAACCGGAAACCATCCTCGAATAAATTCCTTCGAGTTCGTATCTAACCATACGATGGTTTTGTCCAATGGAAGTGGACGTTCGTAGTAATACGGGGTGTCCTGGAGAAAAGGGTAAAAGCAGGAGTGGCAATGAGGTCTGCAACTCTGACAATCCAAAAGCCAGTGTTAAGAAGGTTCGGTCAACTTGGTCACTGAGTCATAGTCTTAGGGTCAGGTCAATGGTCGCTGCCGAAGAGAGAGAGAAAAGAAACACTCAGCGTGCACTCTAACCTAGATCAGAATGGTTATCACTTTTTCTAATCAGGAAACCTCCCACTGTACCTCAAATTCTCCTCCAAACCTGAAAGAAGAATTAGTCGGGGTCACCCGAGGAGTAAACCAACTCATCAGTGGGAATCGGGATCCATCTATCATCGCATGATAATGTGACGGAATCCGCTCACATCATCACACTCCAGATGGTATGCGCATATCTGGCAAGTTTCAGTTCTTTTGAAACTCCCGATGTGATTTCTGCCCCATGCTCTTATGACCTTGGCGAAGGTCAACAAATCATAAGTCACATGTCAAGTTCTACCCGTCATTATCCAGGTTAATTTGAATCCACCCGTACAAGCCCTTGACGAAGGTCAACAAGGCTATACGACTGTCCCAAACCAACGCATCTACCTATGCAGCAGAAAAGTAACAAGCAGCTACCATACACTATGCCTTGACGAAGGTCAACAAACATAGCATGAATACTACATGCTACCCGTCTGAAATGACGGAGGGCTACGAATGGTTTCTGGCGAAAACCTTTAACGTAATGAACTTGATATCGTTGAAGGAACGGATAGCTTTTTGAAAATATAGTGACGAAAACCGTTGCTAAAGAGGTCACTCCCGGTGAAGGGATCTCGGCTCTTTCCCCGTAGAATGGGGTGCAGGATATTCCAACTGAATACCACGATGCAAAGCAAAAGTAATCGGCTATAGTGAAGTCATTGCCCTGACGTAAACTTTTTGTCCAAGGGGTCACTCCCGGTGAAGGGATCTCGGCCCTTGCCTCGTCGACTGAGGAGCAGGATATTCCAACTGAATATCACGATGCAAAATAAAAGAGAACGTCCTTGCAATGACAGCTTTTTGAAAAAGTGTTCCAACAACATCAGATTAGGTTTGTTTTTAAACTTGCATTGATCTGAATCAATGCAGTCCCATCAATTGATCACACCAAAAGAACGAAAATATACTGATGTACGTATATGCTATCCGCATTCGCCACTGGGTCCCATCATTACCCGTTAGGTTAGCTAACTAACGACAGAGCGGGGACTGGACTAGCACGGATGCAAAACATATACAACATCTACTAATATATATACCAATATATTATATTTCGCTCAAGGAGTGAATAAAATGCAACATCACAGAAATGTACAGCATCACAGAACAATACAGATATCTGGGATCCCCGGGTTTCACAGAGCCGCTACTGAAACCCGACGTTCCCCTGGTCGTGTGGATAGCCTGTGCAATGAAATCCTAGACCCCTACGGGCGCAGCAAGCCACCCGCCGAAACCTGAAGCGAGGCAGCCCCCTTCAGCGCCGTGAATGGACCACCCAGCACTTCATGGAATCCGGCAACTTGGGCACCCCTCCTGGGTCAACCTGTACCTCCTACGAGTGCGGCGAATAGCCCGCCAATTCTAGAGTGAAGCCCCCTCCGTCCCAATGCCATGAGATGCGGGCTTGTTGCCCTCCAGAACCCGGCCATCCGTGCACTCCACCGCGAGGTAATCCTAGTACAGAAAGTAAAATATACATACACCGGGTACATCGACCGCAACCAGGTCGTGCCCCAAAAGAATAATACAAACAGGCAGTGACGGCAGTCCACATGTCGGACGCTCGCCCCGCAATATCAAAAGTATATAATACAACAACACTGTACTAGCATTGCATCCAGGCTATCCCCACGACCGATCCGCAACATCATAGCATAAACATAGAACATCAACGTGAAAGTCACGTTCGCAAATCCGTCTAACCGGGCTATAGCAGTTAGACCGGATTTACCGATCGAGTGACATTCACGGTCGCAGATATAATGTAAATACTGTGAAAAATGTGTTTAAAATATCCGATCGATCAAAAATTAACAAGTGGGCCCCCATTCAAAACTATATCACTCACAGAAATCCTGGGCCCAATTTTAATATTCCAAAACCCATATTTTAAGCCCAGAAGGCCTCTGTAAAAAATTGGTGAAGTGATCTCCACAGTGTGCGGCGGAAGGGCGGCGGGAAGGGGGTTTTCGCGGCGGTTCCGCGCTCCAACTGTGGAGTTACTTCGTCGAATTTTTACAGAGCTCTTAGATATTCCAGTACATCAATATTTTACAACCTGAAAAATTTTTCGAGACCAAAAATTTTCAACAGAAACTGTCGTGAACTAAAATTTAGATTTTGGAATTTTGGTCGATCGGAAATGCAAAAACACATCAAACGAAGCTAGACGAAGTTAATGGCGAGGCTCTGATACCACTATAAGTGCACGGTGACGCCCCGACTGTCAATCCGACGGCCAAATGCGGAAACGGTGATAAACTTTATTTTTGCAGACTTAGCAAACCGGCACCACCGCGCACTAAACCCCGGATCGTGCCATTAAACTAGTCTAAGCTAACAAGAGGATGGGTTAGAGATGTACCGACAGATCCGAGTCCTCCGGTCTTCATCTCCGCTCCGATCTCCTCGCGGGATCTCCGTCCATCTCCTCCTCGTCGGAAAGGGGCACCACGAAGCCGGGTACTTTTACGGGCTCCCACCTCAATACCGAGGCAACTCGGGCGCGAAGCTGGCGAATCGACGCGTCCAAGATTTGCTGTAGGATATAGTGTACAATGTATGTCTCACTTTGGGGTTGGTTGCCATAGATGGAGGAATGGTGTATAGAAAATTGGTGCTTTCAATTTTCTAGCAATGGAATGAGATGAAGAATGATATACACAAAATGAATCACTCTCATTTTTCTTCCTCTCAAAGATGAAGCTCTCATTTTCTTTTCTTTTCTTCTTCTCTCTTTCATTTTTTTTTAACCATAATAATAATCTCTCTTCTTTAGAAATGGTGGAGGATAACAATATGAAGCAAGAAGGGAGGTGAGTGTAGGAAGTGAAAAGGGGTGACCACAACCTTAAACATAATCATCACAAAACTTTCCATCAACCTCAAATCCATCCTAATCTCATAAATACATGAAAAGCAAAGATGCTTATCATATCAAACCTTATGCAAATAAGTCCTCCATAAAGTGTTATTTGCAAAACTGCAAATAACCCCCTCAATCAGAAAAGTCCGGCCGGGAAAGAACAAAGAAAAACCGGCCGGAACGGAATGCAAACTGGCAACTCCAGAAAACTGGTCCCGTAATAAATTACAGGAAAACCCCGATACTGTGCATACACACCCACATTTGTATTCCGTCCGGATACAAATGCAATGAGACAGAATCTACACTGTACTAAACTAGGACCGGCTTAAAACAAAGCCGGCTAGTAAAATCCGTCCGATCCTGATCCGTGCAATACCGCACGTATCTGATCGAACCCTGCCATATAACTATACGGCCACTAGTACAAAACTGTCCGATCCTGATCCGTGCAATACGGCACGTATCTGATCGGACCCTGCCATATCTCCATACGGCCTCTACAGCGTTTCTCCCGAAACTTGAGTAACTGAAAGTGTGGTGGACTCTAAAGACTCGTCAATACTATGGCTGTGGATTTAACCACTAGCACGTCAGAGGTATAAGCCAATACGTAACGGGCCACCAGCTATTGACTAAAAGGGACGTCGATGAGCGAACTCATCCTGACACCCTACTGAGCCTGTCAGTGACAATATCCGTGCAGTCCGGTCCGTTCGTCTATGAGTATCGCATGGCGGGCCTAGGGGGTTGGTAAAAGTCAGACCCCCAAAAGCGGTACAAATCGTGTCGGAGTGTAGCCCAGAACACCCTGAGATACTACTGGAATACCTACCAGTAAATCTCCTTGCCTTGGCCAAGGACTTTGTGTAATGGCTCTCCTAGACACAGCACGACCTCACCCCCAATACCGGGAGAGACGAACCCCTGAAGATACGCTCACTGCCTCCATGTGGCTCGGGACTGTACCCAACTAAAACCTGTTTGCACGACTCTTTTGAGCCGTGGTAGGGTAGTAATCAAAGTACAGTGGGAACTCACACGAGACAAATGACGATCCCCAGGTCGATGAACTAACCTGCACACATGTCACCAGGGAACTGCCATCTGACGTCTGGTATATGACCAACTAGCAGGTTCCCGGCGAGTCCTGTCCGGTGTACTCATTGTTGGAGATAGTGCCCTCAGAGTCAATTATTGGGTCACAGGCACGTGATTGCAATGATTGAGGGAGGACCTATCCCGGGAAGACAATCTTACTCGAGATGATAGTACGCTATCTGGTTTACCTTTATCATCGTGTACTGCTTTAGGTGACCTTACGAGTCGCTATTGCACGTTGATAGAGCCCCTAGGATTCTTGCTTGACTACCAGCAGTATGAGGGCGATCATATAAGTGGGAGCTGGGGTCTATAAGCACATCCTAAAATGGTCCCTAGTCGTAGGAGTTTCGAGACAGGGCATCGATACTCCATTAGTAGACTAGTGTATACAGTCGAGACCCCGACGAGGGGCGGTGGCCGGTCTCACAAGCCACTGGTGTCAGTTGGTTCACCTAAGATGTATACAGGTGCTCATTGGGTTATGAGTACACCGGACAGGACTCGCCGGGAACCTGCTAGTTGGGATTATACCAGACGTCAGATAGCAGTTCCCTGGTGACATGTGTACAGGTTAGTTCATCGACCTGAGATCGTCATTTGTCTCGTGTGAGTTCCCACTGTACTTTGATTACTACCCTACCACGGCTCAAAGGAGTCGTGCAAACAGGTTTTAGTTGGGTACAGTCCCGAGCCACATGGAGGCAGTGAGCGGATCTTCAGGGGTTCGTCTCTCCCGGTTTGGGGGTGAGGTCGTGCTGTGTCTAGGAGAGCCAGAACATGAAAAGTCCTTGGCCAAGGCAGGAGATTTGCTGGTAGGTATTCCAGTAGTATCTCAGGGTGTTCTGGGCTACACTCCGACACGACTTGTACCGCTTTTGGGGGTCTGACTTTAACCAACCCCCTAGGCCCGCCATGCGATACTCATAGACGAACGGACCGGACTGTACGGATATTGTCACTGACAGGCTCAGTAGGGTGTCGGGGTGAGCTTCCTCATCGACGTCCCTTTTGGTCAATAGCTGGTGGCCCGTCACGTATTGGCTTATACCTCTGACGTGCTAGTGGTTAAATCCACAGCCATTGTATTGACGAGTCTTTAGAGTCCACCACAGACAGTTACTCAAGTTTCGGGCGAAACGCTGTAGAGGCCGTATGGAGATATGGCAGGGTTCGATCAGATACGTGCGGTATTGCACGGATCATGATCGGACGGTTTTTACTAGCCGGTTTTGGCTTAAGCCGGATTCTAGTATTTGATAGTGTAGTTTTGTCTCTTTGCATTTTTGTTCAGTGGGAATACAAATGCGGGCATGTATTTGCAGTAGCGGGGTTTTCCTGTAATTTATTACGGGATCGGTTTTCTGGGGTTGCCAGTTTGTATTCCGTTCCGGCCGGTTTTCTCTTTTTCCTTCTCGGCCGGACTTTTCGTTGGAGGGGGGTTAATTGCAAGTTTGCAATTAACTTAGTTGTGAGGGGCTTTCTTGCATATGTGGCTTCATGATGAGACTAGCCTCATCATGATATTCTTTTATGGTCTTCTCATTGCATTTATGGTGATGAGAGTGAAAGGGTGTGAGTGATATTTGGTGTGACCTTATCTTTATCCTTTCTTTTTCCACTTGAAAAATGCCATTCTTTTTTTCCCACCCCATCTCCTAGTGGGCCGGCCACTATTCTGCCCAGGGAAAATTTGATGGTTTTCATTTGTGTGTGCAAATTAATTCCTTGCTTACTTATTTGTGGTGGACCCCCTTCCCATTGGTTTTGTGCTGTGAATGAATTTCCTTTACATGGTTTTTATGTGTGCCATATATATACACATTTTTCCTGTGAGCTTGATGGATGCTTCCCACTTCATTTTCCAGAGAGCATTCTTCTTTGGCCGAGCTCCCTTTTAGACATGCTCATTCCTTTTGATTGCATGCTCATTTTCTTAGCATCAATCCATGAAAATTCTTGTGCTAAAATTCCTTCAACCATGGCAACCTCATAACCCCAAGAGACAACCCACTACACTATATCTATAGCAAGTCTTGGACGCGTCGGCTAGCCAACTTCGCGCCCGAGTTGCCTCGGTCAAGAGGCGGGAGCCCGTAAAAGATTCCGGCTACGTGGTGCCCTTTCCGACGAGCGAGGAGGTGACGGAGATTCCGCAGGAGATCGGAGTGGAGACGAAGACCGAAGGACACGGATCGCTTGGTATACTTTTCTACTCTTTTCTTTTTGCTAGCTAGCTAGGTTAATGGCCCGATCCGGGTAAAAGGTCCGCGGTGGTGCCGTTTTGCAAAGTCCGCAAAGTTTTTGTTTTCCGCATTTCCGGCGTCGGATCGACGGCCGGGACGCCCCCGCGGGCTTACATTGGTATCAGAGCCAGGCCATTAACTTAGCCTAGCATGGTCTAGTGTGTTTAAAACCCGATCGAACAAAATCCCCAAAATCCGTATTTTCCATGCATATGTTTCTATCGAAATTTTTTCAAGCTCCAAAAATTTTTCAGGTCACTGCAGAAACACAAGCATGAAATTCTAAGACATCTGGTAAAATTTGGTGCAACGATCTCTTAGTACGGCCGCGGAAACGCGGCCAAACCCCTGGTTTGGCCGCGGTTCCGCGGTGGGAATATCTGAACATTGCACTAAAATTTCCCAGTAAGTCTTATACTTGGAAATAGGGGTTTTGGGACATTATTTTTGGGCCCAGATTTTCTGTAAGTGCTACAGTACTGCTAGGGGCCCACTTGATAAAATTTGTTCGATCGGATATTTTAAACATGCCAGTTCACAGTTTTTACATTATATCTGCGACCGTGAATGTCACTTGATCGGTAAATCCTGTCTAACTGCTATAGCCCGGTTAGACGGATTTGCGAACGTGACTTTCACGTTGATGTTCTGTGATTGTACTGTGTTGTTGCGGATCGGTCGTGGGGGATAGCCTGGTTGCAGTGGTAGTACAGTTCTGTTTTATATGTACATTTGATATTGCGGGGCGAGCGTCCGACCTGTGGACTGCCGTCACTGCCTGTTTGTATTATTATTTTGGGGCACGACCTGGTTGCGGTCGATGTACCCGGTGTATGTATATTTTACTTTCTGTACTAGGATTACCCCGCGGAGGGGTGCACGGATAGCCGGGTTCTAGAGGGCAACAAGCCCGCATCTCATGGCGTTGAGACGGAGGGGGCTTCACTCTGGAATCGGCGGGCTATTCGCCGCACTCGTAGGGGGTACAGGTTGACCCAGGAGGGGTGCCCAAGTTACCGGATTCCGTGAAGTGCTGGGTGGTCCATTCACGGCGCTGAAGGGGGCAGCCTCGCTTCAGGTTTTGGCGGGTGACTTGCCGCGCCCGTAGGGGTCTAGGATTTTCATTGCACAGGCTATCCACACGACCAGGGGAACGTCGGGTTTCAGCGGCTCTGTGAAACCCGGGGATCCCAGATATCTGTATTGATCTGTGTTGCTATACATTTCTGTGTTGCTGCATTTTTTTATCACGCCTTGAGCGAAAATTATATTTTATATATATACTAGTAGATGTTGTATATGTTTTTCATCCGCGCTAGTCCAGTCCCCGCTCTGTCGTTAGTTAGCTAACCTAACGAGTGATGACGGGACCCAGTGGCGAATGCGGATGGCATATACGTACGTCTGTATATTTTCGTTCTTTGTGGTGTGATCAATTGATGGGACTGCGTTGATTCGGATCAATGCAAGTTAAACAAACCTATTCTGATGTTGTTGGAACACTTTTTCAAAAAGCTGTTATTGCAAGGACGTTCACTTTTGTTTTGCACAGTGGTATTCAGTTGGAATATCCTGCTCCTCAGTCGACGAGGCAAGGGCCGAGATCCCTTCACCGGGAGTGACCCCTTAGACAAAAGTTTATGTCAGGGCAGTAACTTCACTATAGCCGATTACTTTTGCTTTGCATCGTGGTATTCAGTTGGAATATCCTGCACCTCATTCTACGGGGAAAGAGCCGAGATCCCTTCACCGGGAGTGACCTCTTTAGCAACGGTTTTCGTCACTATATTTTTTCAAAGCTATCAGTTCCTTCAACGATATCAAGTTCATTACGTTAAAGGTTTTCGCCAGAAACCATTCGTAGCCCTCCGTCGTTTCATATGGATGGTCAATAGTATTCAAGCTGTGTATGTTGGCCAAAGTCAAGGCACAGTGTTTGGTAGCTGTTGGGTATTCATATGCAGCATAGATAGATGCGTTGGTTTGGGACAGTCGTACTGCCATTTTGGCCAAAGTCAAGGGTAGGTACGGGTGGGTTCAAATTAACCAGGAAAATGACGGGTAGAACTTGACATGTGACTTATGATATGTTGGCCAAAGTCAAGGTCATAAGAGCATGGGGTAGAAATCCACATCGGGAGTTTCAAAAGTACTGAAACTTGCCAGATATGCGCATACCTTCTGGAGTGTGATAACGTGAGCGGATTCCGTCACGTTATCATGCGATGAGAGTTGGATCCCGATTCCCACTGATGAGTTGGTTTACTCCTCGGGTGACCCCGACTAATTCTTCTTTCAGGTTTGGAGGAGAATTTGAGGTACAGTGGGAGGTTTCCAGATTAGATAAAGTGATAACCATTCTGATCTAGATTAGAGTGCACGCTGAGTGTTTCTTTTCTCTCTCTCTTTGGTAGCGACCATTGACCTGACCCTAGACTATGACTCAGTGACCAAGTTGACCGAACCTACTTAACACAGGCTTTTGGATTGTCAGAGTTGCAAACCTCTTTGCCACTCCTACTTTTACCCTTTTCTCCGGGACACCCCGTATTACTACGACCGTCCACTTCCATTGGACAAAACCATCGTATGGTTATATACGAACTCGAAGGACTTCGAGGATGGTTTCTGGTTCTGGAGAAAACGGATAGGACTATTCAGTTGTCTTTTCTTTTCACCTTCTCTCAGGTTGCGAGTACTCCTTGGTTTAGGAGTAGTACACCTATTACGCAAATTGGACAGTCTTCTTCCAAACCTTAGGCTGGTGCCGAACGGTGGGGAATGAAGAAAGCCAATTAGCCTAAACGGTGTACAGAAGGTATTAAGTTCAGACAAAGCAAGGGATTAGTAAGAGGGCAAAGTAAATTGCGACTGATATTCACGACCAAACCAAGTATTTCTTCGCCAATCCCAAATCACCTTTGTATTTCTCCAGGACACTCCGTATCACTACGAAGATCCCAGTTTATTGGATAATCCATCGTATGGTTATATACGAACTCGAAAGGAACTTGTTCCAGTTCGGGAATGGATCCTGGTTCAGGAGAAATAGGAATAAAGTACATTCAGGTGTCTTTTATCTTCACCTTCTCTCGTGTTGCGAGTGCTCCTGGGATTAGAACAGTACACCCTTTATGCTTATTGGCTAGTCTTCTTCCAAACCATAGGCTGGTGCCGAACGGTAGGGAAGGAAGAAAACCATTTGGCCTAAAGGGGTGTACAGAAGGTAATGACTAAAGACAGATAAAGGGATTTGGAGAAGTGGCAAAGAATTATACGGTTATAGTTGTGAATCTGGATAATGGAAGAGGCATTACTAGGAATACCAGGATACCCCAACGGAACATTTCAATGTTTTAGTTTCACTGTGTACTGTTAAAAGAAAACTGATTTCCCGATTAGATACTTACTCCAGGGTATGTATTTACCAGGTATGAGTCTCACATCTGTATGGTTTTACAGATGATGAAGAGGAGTAAGTTATTGGGAATTAGGTGACCATCCTCATTATATCGGGATTCGTTGGAATTGGTGATATTTGAGGAAGCCACCTGGGTTGTTTGCCGGTCGGCAAATATTTGGTTTTGAATATCCGTTGTTATGCACCAATTTCAAATTGATATATCTGTACGTCTATTTTTATAGAGTGAGACATACCTTTTTGAAATTATGTCTATGACATTTACCTATACCAGTGGATGGTTAGGTAAGGAGCATTGAACAACGGTGTGATTCTTCTTAACCAAAAGTACAGTTTTCAACCTACGACACACAGTGAAAGAGTCATTCGACTCAGGGGACTTATACAGAGTATTGTATATTGTCCAGTGTCCATGAGGACAGAGGGGCTGGTCCTCGTACTATATTCTGTTTACTTTTAACTTCTCTAGTTCTTAGACAGGTGTTTCGTAGAAACACAGGGTCGAAGTTTTGAGAAGTTATAGGTATAAGAATAAAGTAGAGAACCATGTGTTGCAAGTATCGGGATTCTTCAAAGTGATCGAAGATGTAGATACTTGTACATGGTATTCAGTTGATAGTAATGGTTAAGAGAACTTGCTTCTCTTTCAGGTTACTCATAATTGGAAGCATTCCTAAGTTGAGTAACGCTGATCGACCTCCTTCCATTTAGTTGACATGCACTGGAGACAGCTGCATGATTTGAATCTGGTTCAATTAAATCAGTGCCTCTGTTTCTTGGATATTGAACAGTTCATATCTTGACATTGTTAAGATACGGGAAGTTGTCCGGCTTATGCTTAAAACCAGACTCTGGACAACTCAAGGCACGTTTTAGTAATGGCTGTTTGTGGGTTGACCCGGGCTATGACGAGGGTTGATTTTCTACCATCTGGAAGATCAATAGAAATATTGTTCTTGACTCGCCACAGTTTTATCAAAAATGGATTTTTTCAGAAAAACAAGTGGGAGTATGGTAGAACTGGAAGTGATTCCAGAACCACAAATGATTACTGAAGATTTCATAAGAACCTAAAGATTCAATCTGGTTTGACATTCCATTGGCCACTCCGCAGATATGGTGGGTAACCTCAGGCACTCGAGAGGTACTTCGGTATGCTCAAGGACGGTGGCAGGGAGGTTCTTGTTTACCCAGACTTGCCATTGCTGTTGTTCCAGACTGTGAGACCCGGCAGGAGGATGAGTATAGTGTCGTTCTAAACTGGCTTTAGAAGTGAACATCTATATGACTCTGCCAGAGGGTTGTCGTAGTCAGTGGGAGCAGCGGAAGCATTGGTGAACATCAGGCTTATGTCTATTCATAGACTAAAGCAGATATAGCGGAGATAGATCATCTGTTTCTGATGTGACAGTCATAGGTTTGACTTCATCAGAATAGGGGATGGATCTGTTGAGAAGGTAGTAGAGTGTGATGTCCTGGTATTTGATGACATACACAGAGTAGGAAGTAATATTCCTATACTACGATCAGTTATACTTTGGTCGTCACAATCGGAAGCAGTTTTAGAACATAAGTTGATGTTCTAGGGAATTGATAACGGCAGCCTCCTTTAGGAGACGGTTATCATTCCAGGCTTCCAAGGTGACCTGGATGGCAGAGTGGCTGTCAGAGTTATAGTTTTCCCTCTGACGAGGGGCAGTATTTTGGACAGGTGGTCCAGGTGGATACTGAGGGAAGGCATGGCGCAGGATACTGATTAAGTTCAGTTGACAATACAGTCTAAGAAGTTTGGATTTGGAGTTCACTTATGAGCTAGGTCCCATCAGACATCCAGACATTCTAAGACAGGTATTGCTCATTTCGGGAGATGGTTTTCTCCGCGAACTTGAGATACAGAGAGACATAGAAAGAAACATCAAAGCGGATCCACTCACTGAGGCTATTCCTCGAACGCAATAGTTTCGCAAACGAGCTTTGTGAGACTGACTAGTAGAGGAGTTGGGTGTTCGGTATCACACGGGCTGTGAGTATGCGACATCGCAATAATTAGCCTCGAGTGCAAGTGGGAGATTGTTGGAGATAGTGCCCTCAGAGTCAATTATTGGGTCACAGGCACGTGATTGCAATGATTGAGGTGTAAGTCCACGTTGCCACCCCCGGTTCTTACGGGGAGGCGGAAACGGTATAAAAATCAAAGTTTTAACGCAAGAGGCAACATGGACTATGCAAGGTCGGGATCGTTACCTAAACTAAAACTAGCCTACTTAGCTAAAGAAGTTTAGCTACTCGGTTGAAGATGGTTATACCTAGCTTTTCTTGAACTCCTTCTCTTCAAGCTCCGGTGGTGGTCCGATGGCTCCTTCTCGTCGTCTCCGTACGCCGAAGATAGATCCACTTGAAAGCTCCAACCTTTAGCTCCTTCTTCGTTCTTTGAAGAAACTAGCTCACTTGGTTTGCTAAACCTAGTGAACTAGAATGAGTAGAGATGATTTAGAATGGGATTTTATCTATGGTTCTTGATTCTCAACTCATGAGACAAGAGAACCATAGATCAAGAGAGGGAGCAAGAGGTTGAGGGTGAGAGCAAGAGGAGAGCTCAAGAACAAGAGAGAGAGTGAGCAAGAAAGAATATGAGCAACTCTTTTGTCTCTCACCCTCTCATAATCCAAAAGAAATGATAACTCATCATATCAAAAAAGTCTTATGTGATGGTAGGAAGCAACCATAACCTTATCATGTCATGCACTCATTTTACTCAAATGAATAAGCAAGAAAAAAGTCTTTGGCATGAAATGATAACCATGGTTATCATGATGGTCAACTAGTCAAGCCTAGTCAACCGGTCAACAAGTCAACTAAAGTCAACAAGTCAACAAAGTCAACAAGTCAACAAAAGTCAACAAGTCAACAACCATATCACCATAATACTTAATTAATATAATAGTTAATCACATATCATATTCTCATTAGGGTTGAGCAAAAAGTCAAAAGTCAACGGTCAACTGTCAACAACCCTAATGAGAATCCGCTGTCTGTGCCTCCCTGTCAACTGTGCATACACACCCGCATCCGCGTTCCGAGGAACACGAATGCAAACTGGATAAATCCAATCCCATAAGGTACACTAGGATCTAGCTTAAACCAAAGCCCGCTAGTGTAAACTGTCCGGACACTGTACGTGCACAAGTGCACGGATGTGACCGAACCCTGTCGCAAAACCATGCGACCTGTCGCAATACCATGCGACCTCTACCCTTTTGCCTAAAGGCGAAAAGCTTTCTGTGTGGGACTCTAAAGACTCGACACTACGCTGGCAGTGGGTTTAACCACAGACCGCAAGCGGCACTAGCTGTGCGTAACGGTCCCCAGGTAATGCCGACAAGAAGACCGACGAGGCGAAACCCATCTGAACTCCTACTGAGCCTGAGTGTGACATTCTCCGTACAGTCCGGTCTGTTCGTCTGATACATCGCATGGCGGGCCTAGGGGGCGGTAAACGTCAGTCCCCCAATAGCGGTACAAGTCGTGCCGGAGCGAAGCCCAAAACACCCTGAGATAACACTGGATACCTACCAGTATATCTCGTTTGCCCTGGCCAGGGACTACTCGTGTAATGGCTCTCCTAGACACAGCGCGATGTCAACCCCCAATACCGGGAGAGACGAATCCTGTCTAACCGTCACTGCCTCCAAGTGCTTCGGGACTGCACCCAACCACCACCTGTTTGCACGACTCCTTTGAGCCGTGGTAGGGTAGTGATCAAAGTACAGTGGGAACACACCCGAGGCGAAGTGACAGTGTCAAGTCAGCGGACTAAGCTGTACTCATGTCACCTGGGAACTGATAACTGACGATAGGTATAATACCAACTGGTCAGTTCCCGACGAGTCCTGTCCAGTGTACCCGTAACCTAACGGGCACCCGCATACTATCTCAAGTACGACGTACTGACGGCTGTGGGACAGACCGTCTCCCATACTGGGATGAGAAGCGCATGCGCTGGTCTACTCCGGAGTATCGATGCCCTGTCTCGATAGTCCTGCGACCAGGGACCTACATAAGGATGTGCTTCTAGATTACCCAGCCCCACTAGTGTGACGGCCATCACATCGCTGGTAATCAAGCAAAGATCCTAAGGGCTCTACTAATGTGTATAAGCAATATACAAAGATAAACACATGTACACATTGAAGTAGAAATAAACCAAGTAGCATACTACTATTTTGAGCAAGATTGTATATACAAGGTGAATATCCCAAGCTTCCATTAAGTAATATACATACTAGTATGATACAGTAATGGCCTCTAGGGCATATACACTAACAATCTCCCACTTGCACTAAGGCCATGTACTGGCGTATCGAAGACCTATCATCTCGATCAGCCGCTCGAACTGAGTCTGGGGTAGGGCCTTGGTGAATGGATCTGCAGTGTTGTCTTCTGAAGCGACTCTCCGAACCTCGATCTCCTGGCGATCCACGATCTCCCTGATCAGGTGATACCGCCTCAAGATGTGCCTGGATCTCTGATGGGACCTGGGTTCCTTCGCTAAAGCTATAGCCCCGTTGTTGTCGCAATACAGAGG
The DNA here is from genome assembly GCA_030015575.1 of Agapanthus africanus. Lineage (NCBI taxonomy): Eukaryota > Viridiplantae > Streptophyta > Magnoliopsida > Asparagales > Amaryllidaceae > Agapanthus > Agapanthus africanus. The sequence goes on from JASDDO010000022.1 coordinate 282,726,320, forward strand.
TATTGGATCAACAATGGACGGAACCACCTGAAGTTCTTTCAAGAACTTCCTCATCCAGACAGCTTCTTTTGCGGCATCTGATGCAGCGATGTATTCCGCTTCCATCGTCGAGTCTGCAACGGTTTCCTGTTTGGAACTCTTCCAACACACCGCCCCTCCATTGAGGGTGAAGACAAAACCCGACATGGACTTGGAATCATCCTTGTCACTCTGGAAGCTGGAGTCAGCAAAGGCCTCGATCTGGAGGTCCTTTCCGCCATACACCAAGAACATCTCCTTAGTCCTTCTCAGGTACTTGAGAATGTTCTTTACCGCTATCCAATGTTTCTCCCCAGGGTTTGACTGATACCGGCTTACCACACTCAGTGCATATGCTACATCCGGTCTGGTACACAACATCGCATACATTATAGAGCCTACCGCAGAAGCGTAGGGTATAATAGACATGCGATCCCTCTCCAAATCAGTCTTGGGAGACATCTCTTTGGAGAGGGTGATCCCGTGACAAGCCGGTAGGTTACCGCGCTTGGAATCTTCCATACTGAATCTCTTCAGTATGGTGTCGATGTACCTGGACTGCGAAAGTCCTAATATCCTCTTGGATCTGTCACGGTAGATCCGGATACCCAGAATGTATGAGGCATCACCCAGGTCTTTCATGGAGAACCTGTGTGACAAGAACCCCTTGACAGATTGTAGCATAGGAATGTCATTTCCTATTAAGAGAATGTCATCCACGTATAAAACGAGGAATACTGCAGTTCTCGCTACAAATCTACTATAGATGCATGGTTCATCTGGATTTTTGATAAAGCCAAATTCTTTGACCGTCTCATCAAAGCAGATGTTCCAACTCCGCGATGCTTGCTTTAGTCCATAGATGAACTTAAGCAACTTGCACACCTTTCCGCTGCTCCCACTCTGAATGAAGCCCTCTGGCTGGTCCATATAGACACACTCCTCTAAATTTCCATTTAGAAAAGCTGTCTTTACGTCCATTTGCCAGATCTCATAATCGTGGAAGGCAGCGATGGCAAGAAGGATCCGAATGGATTTCAGCATGGCTACTGGAGAAAAGGTTTCGTCATAGTCCAAGCCAGGTCTTTGACGGAAACCCTTTGCTACCAGCCTAGCTTTATAGGTCTCAACCTGTCCATCTACACCAATCTTCCTTTTGAAGATCCACTTGCATCCTAAGGGTTTTACCCCGTCTGGAGCAATGTCCAACGTCCATACCTTGTTGGTGTACATGGACTCCATTTCGGTCCGCATTGCATCCAGCCATTTCACTGAGTCAACGCTCTGAACGGCCTGCTGGAAGCTAGTAGGTTCATCATAATCTATGATGCAATCTTCTCTATCCCCGTCTATGAGAAAACCGCAGTATCTCTCGGGCGGATGAGACTGCCTACTACTCCTGCGGAGCGGCGTAGGAATGTCCTGTTCTGTTGAACCCTCTGGTTCCATTAAGCTTTCAGTAACAGTCTGTGGTTCTGGAACTTCTTCCAGTTCTACTGCGCTCCCACTAATTTCCTTTTCCATGAACTGGTGTTCTAGAAAGTGGGCATTGCGAGAAACAAGGACTTTTTGTTCCTCTGCGTAGTAGAAAAGATACCCCCTGGTGCTCTTTGGGTATCCCACAAACTTGCACAGCACTGAGCGTGCCTCTAGTTTGTCCGCATGCTGCTTTTTGACAAAAGCTGGACATCCCCATATCTTCAGATATTGAAGATATGGTTTCTTCCCACTCCACATTTCATATGGGGTGGTAGGCACAGTCTTAGTCGGAACTCGGTTCAAAAGGTATGCAGCTGATTCTAGCGCATACCCCCAGAATGATCGCGGTAACTCAGCGTTACTCATCATGGACCGCACCATATCCAATAGGGTGCGGTTCCGTCTCTCCGATACACCGTTATGTTGCGGGGTGTATGGAGGAGTAAGCTGAGAGAGAATTCCGTTCTCTTTTAAATAGTCCAGGAACTCGGCACTTAAGTATTCTCCACCTCGATCCGATCTTAGAATCTTAATACTCTTGCCGGTCTGTTTCTCTACTTCATTCTTATACTCCTGGAATTTTCCAAAGGCCTCGGACTTATGTTTCATTAAGAAGACATAACCGTACCTTGAGAAGTCATCCGTAAAAGTAATGAAGTAAGAATGTCCGCTTCGGGCATGTGTAGACATTGGACCGCACACGTCACTGTGTACGAGTCCCAAGAGCTCGCTCGCTCTTTCTCCATGTCCAGTAAACGGAGTCTTTGTCATCTTTCCTTTGAGACAGGATTGACAAGTGGCATACGACTGATATTCGAACGCATTCAAATACCCTTCTGTATGTAACTTCGTCAACCTTCTCTCATTGATGTGACCCAATCTACAATGCCATAAGAAAGTCTGATTTATTTCTGGAGACTTTCTTTTGTGTGTATTCTGGACATTAAAAATCTGTGGTTGGTTTAACACGTATATACCATTACTCAAAATACCTGACCCAATCAAAACTTGATTAAGGTGAATGTTTACAACATTACTTACAAACGCAAATTCATAACCTTCTTTAGAAACTAAAGATACAGAAATGATATTACAAGTTGCGTTGGGTACAAAAAAGCAATTACGCAAAACCAAAACATGTCCATCTGACATTACCAGGTGATAGTCCCCCACGGCTTTAGCATCCATGCTAGCTCCGTTCGCAACTCTGAGGGTCATGTCACCTGCCTTCAAAACCCTACGGTTTCTCAACGCCTGCAAAGAATTACAGATATGAGATCCTGATCCGGTATCCAATACCCAGGAAGTAGAGTTTATTGAAAGACAGTTTTCAATAACATACACACCTGAAGCTGAAGCTGCAACCTGCTTCAATTCCTGTGTTCTGGCCTTCCAGGCCCTGCAATCATTCTTCCAGTGTCCTTTCTTATGACAATAGAAGCATTCTTCCTTATCCACAAGCTTCCCTGCTATCTTTGTTGCTTTACCCTTTCCCTTCGTATCCACTTTACTTACACCGCCCCTTGGTTTGGCGGGGGCCTTCTTCTTCTTTCCCTTGGCTTTCGCCTTGGACCTAGAAGAAGATGATCCTCCTACAAACAAAGTGGATGTATCCCTACCTTTCTGTAGGGTGCCCTCTGCGCTCCTCAGCATGTTGAGGAGCTCTGATAGTTCAACCTCTTTTTCTTGTAGGTTGAAGTTCAGTATAAACTGGGCGTAAGTGGAAGGAAGGGACTGGAGAACTATATCTGTATATAGCTCACTCTCCAATGTGATCCCTAGGTCAGCGAGCTCCTCAATGTAGCCGATCATCTTTAGCACGTGCTCGGCTACTGATGATCCGACGGCCATTCTTGTCGAAAATAACTTTCTCGACGCTTCGTATCTTGCGATACGAGATTGCTCTCCATACAGTTCTTTTGTATGGAGCAATATGGACTCCATGTCCATATTCTCATGCCTCCTCTGATGTTCGTTGTCCATCGAGGCAAGCAAGAGGCACTTGGCCTTCGCGCTATCAATCTCCCAAGTCTTGCGGATTTCCTTATCCGCGACGCTGGAAGTTGGACCAGGGACAGGGGGAGCTTTGGTGGTAAGAAGATACCCCAGCTTGTCATAAGTGATTGCTATCTTGACATTCCTGAGCCAATCTTTGTAGTTTGGCCCTGTCAGTTTGTTTTTATCTAGGAGTAACTTAAGTCCAGTCATGTTGATTGGTCGCTGCAATTTGGAGAGAAGAAGAAACACTCAGCATGATGCTCTTGCAAGTTTAGAGTGGTTTTTAATTTGTCTAAACAGGATGGCTCCCACTGTTTCTCGAATCCCTCCTCAAACCATAAAGGAAGAATTAGTCAGGATCAATCCCACCGTACAATACTTGCTTAACCGTTCGGCCAGGCTGGTGTCGGTACTTCGAGGGAGGTTTTCCAACGCTTTCGCGAAGTTCCTTAATTAAAGAACCTCTTTTCCCTGGGGGCGTAGCCCCGCTAACACCTTTCTAGGCACCTACTAGGTTTATAGCATTGATCGTTAAGTGAGAAATTTCCCGAGGAGTAGCATATACTCACAGTAGGATCGGGATCCAAATATCATTGCGTGACGAAACTGAAGGAATCCTACCAGAATCATCACACTCCAAATGGTATGAAAATCTAGCAAGTTTCAGTACTTATGAAACTCCCGATGTGGATTTTTGCCCCATGCTCTTATGACCTTGGCGTGAGGTCAAAATGTCATAAGTCACATGTCAAGTTCGTCCCATCATTATCCAGGTTAATTTGAATCCACCCGTACATACCCTTGACGTAGGCCAAAATGGCAGTACGACTGTTTCAAACCAACGCATTCTATCTATGCAACAGATAAATATCCGGCAGCTACCAATCACTATGCCTTGGCGTGAGGTCAAAATACATAGCTTGAATACTACCGAATATTTAACTGAAATGATGGAGGGCTACGGATGGTTTTGGCAAAACCGTGAACGTAATGAACTTGATTTGGTCGATGGAACGAGATAGCTTTTAAATGGAGTGGCTCAAGCTCCGCATTTTAAAAGTTAGTTTTGAAAAGAACCGAGTGGTTTTTCGAAAGTGTTCCAACGACTTTAACTTGGTTTATTATCTTGCATTAGTTCTTTTAATGCGTGATATTCTTGCATTAGTACTTTTAATGCGTCCCATCATTTAAATCCTACCATTGCAGAAAACAACCAAAATATGACGTACGCTTATGCCATTCGCATTCGCCACTGGGCCCCGTCATTACCCGTTAGGTTACTTAACTAACGACAGAGCGGGGGCTGGGCTAGCGCGTCTGTAAAACATAAGCAACGCCTAAATAGAAAGCAATGATAAACATTTCAGATCACAGATAAATACATTGGATATACTAGTAATCTGTAATTTGTACGAGCCTGTAACAAAAACAGATAACACGGTCGCGGTGAATAGCCAATACCCCACCCAAGACCCCTACGGGTGCGGCAAACTACCCGCCAAAGTACCCGAAGCGTAGCAACCTCCCTCATCTCCATGAGTAGGCCACTCGACACTTCGGCATACCCGGTAGTTTGTGCACCCCTCCATGGGTCTATCCTAGGAGCAAAAACAGTAAAAGAATTATACAATGACGGCTACAACCCCGACCCGGTTGTGCGGCCAAACAAATAATAATTATTACATCAATTTACATTTACAATGAATTGCAAGAAAAGAAAACTCTCGTCTCACAACCCCCGGCTATTCACCCGCGACAATCCAACATATTTATATATACATTCCAGCACATTACAGATCATGTATAACCCCGACTAATCGTCTTATAGCGATTAGTCGACGTTCAATACATGCAAACATCACAGATATAACCATCATAGTCAAAGTGCAGTGAAGTTCGGAAAAATACGGAATTATAGGCCCCCAAAAGTAAATTTTAGTTCTGGAAAATCTGGGCATATAATATATATCCTAAAAATCCCAAAAACAACAAATAAAGACACTGCACGAAAATCGATGCAGAGGGGACATCAAGTCGCGGCGGATCCGCGGCGGCCAAGAAGGCTCACGCGGCGGAAGGGCGGCGGCTTAGACGAATCTCTGTGTCGTTTTTCATGGGTGTTTTTAGAAAACCCTGAGATGAATTTACAGATATAAAGTTTTTCATTTCGAGCCAAAAAAATTTCAACAGAAACTCAGGTTTTGGAAAAATACGGTTTTTGGGTTTTTTTACGGTTCCGAACTTCGTTACACTTCACTACCAAGCTAGTTTAAGTTTAGTTAGGCTCTGATACCACTGTAAGTCCACGTTGCCACCCCCGGTTCTTACGGGGAGGCGGAAACGGTATAAAAATCAAAGTTTTAACGCAAGAGGCAACATGGACTATGCAAGGTCGGGATCGTTACCTAAACTAAAACTAGCCTACTTAGCTAAAGAAGTTTAGCTACTCGGTTGAAGATGGTTGTACCTAGCTTTTCTTGAACTCCTTCTCTTCAAGCTCCGGTGGTGGTCCGATGGCTCCTTCTCGTCGTCTCCGTACGCCGAAGATAGATCCACTTGAAAGCTCCAACCTTTAGCTCCTTCTTCGTTCTTTGAAGAAACTAGCTCACTTGGTTTGCTAAACCTAGTGAACTAGAATGAGTAGAGATGATTTAGAATGGGATTTTATCTATGGTTCTTGATTCTCAACTCATGAGACAAGAGAACCATAGATCAAGAGAGGGAGCAAGAGGTTGAGGGTGAGAGCAAGAGGAGAGCTCAAGAACAAGAGAGAGAGTGAGCAAGAAAGAATATGAGCAACTCTTTTGTCTCTCACCCTCTCATAATCCAAAAGAAATGATAACTCATCATATCAAAAAAGTCTTATGTGATGGTAGGAAGCAACCATAACCTTATCATGTCATGCACTCATTTTACTCAAATGAATAAGCAAGAAAAAAGTCTTTGGCATGAAATGATAACCATGGTTATCATGATGGTCAACTAGTCAAGCCTAGTCAACCGGTCAACAAGTCAACTAAAGTCAACAAGTCAACAAAGTCAACAAGTCAACAAAAGTCAACAAGTCAACAACCATATCACCATAATACTTAATTAATATAATAGTTAATCACATATCATATTCTCATTAGGGTTGAGCAAAAAGTCAAAAGTCAACGGTCAACTGTCAACAACCCTAATGAGAATCCGCTGTCTGTGCCTCCCTGTCAACTGTGCATACACACCCGCATCCGCGTTCCGAGGAACACGAATGCAAACTGGATAAATCCAATCCCATAAGGTACACTAGGATCTAGCTTAAACCAAAGCCCGCTAGTGTAAACTGTCCGGACACTGTACGTGCACAAGTGCACGGATGTGACCGAACCCTGTCGCAAAACCATGCGACCTGTCGCAATACCATGCGACCTCTACCCTTTTGCCTAAAGGCGAAAAGCTTTCTGTGTGGGACTCTAAAGACTCGACACTACGCTGGCAGTGGGTTTAACCACAGACCGCAAGCGGCACTAGCTGTGCGTAACGGTCCCCAGGTAATGCCGACAAGAAGACCGACGAGGCGAAACCCATCTGAACTCCTACTGAGCCTGAGTGTGACATTCTCCGTACAGTCCGGTCTGTTCGTCTGATACATCGCATGGCGGGCCTAGGGGGCGGTAAACGTCAGTCCCCCAATAGCGGTACAAGTCGTGCCGGAGCGAAGCCCAAAACACCCTGAGATAACACTGGATACCTACCAGTATATCTCGTTTGCCCTGGCCAGGGACTACTCGTGTAATGGCTCTCCTAGACACAGCGCGATGTCAACCCCCAATACCGGGAGAGACGAATCCTGTCTAACCGTCACTGCCTCCAAGTGCTTCGGGACTGCACCCAACCACCACCTGTTTGCACGACTCCTTTGAGCCGTGGTAGGGTAGTGATCAAAGTACAGTGGGAACACACCCGAGGCGAAGTGACAGTGTCAAGTCAGCGGACTAAGCTGTACTCATGTCACCTGGGAACTGATAACTGACGATAGGTATAATACCAACTGGTCAGTTCCCGACGAGTCCTGTCCAGTGTACCCGTAACCTAACGGGCACCCGCATACTATCTCAAGTACGACGTACTGACGGCTGTGGGACAGACCGTCTCCCATACTGGGATGAGAAGCGCATGCGCTGGTCTACTCCGGAGTATCGATGCCCTGTCTCGATAGTCCTGCGACCAGGGACCTACATAAGGATGTGCTTCTAGATTACCCAGCCCCACTAGTGTGACGGCCATCACATCGCTGGTAATCAAGCAAAGATCCTAAGGGCTCTACTAATGTGTATAAGCAATATACAAAGATAAACACATGTACACATTGAAGTAGAAATAAACCAAGTAGCATACTACTATTTTGAGCAAGATTGTATATACAAGGTGAATATCCCAAGCTTCCATTAAGTAATATACATACTAGTATGATACAGTAATGGCCTCTAGGGCATATACACTAACATGAGGGAGGACCTATCCCGGGAAGACAATCTTACTCGAGATGATAGTACGCTATCTGGTTTACCTTTATCATCGTGTACTGCTTTAGGTGACCTTACGAGTCGCTATTGCACGTTGATAGAGCCCCTAGGATTCTTGCTTGACTACCAGCAGTATGAGGGCGATCATATAAGTGGGAGCTGGGGTCTATAAGCACATCCTAAAATGGTCCCTAGTCGTAGGAGTTTCGAGACAGGGCATCGATACTCCATTAGTAGACTAGTGTATACAGTCGAGACCCCGACGAGGGACGGTGGCCGGTCTCACAAGCCACTGGTGTCAGTTGGTTCACCTAAGATGTATACAGGTGCTCATTGGGTTATGAGTACACCGGACAGGACTCGCCGGGAACCTGCTAGTTTGGATTATACCAGACGTCAGATAGCAGTTCCCTAGTGACATGTGTACAGGTTAGTTCATCGACCTGAGATCGTCATTTGTCTCGTGTGAGTTCCCACTGTACTTTGATTACTACCCTACCACGGCTCAAAGGAGTCGTGCAAACAGGTTTTAGTTGGGTACAGTCCCGAGCCACATGGAGGCAGTGAGCGGATCTTCAGGGGTTCGTCTCTCCCGGTTTGGGGGTGAGGTCGTGCTGTGTCTAGGAGAGCCAGAACATGAAAAGTCCTCGGCCAAGGCAGGAGATTTGCTGGTAGGTATTCCAGTAGTATCTCAGGGTGTTCTGGGCTACACTCCGACACGACTTGTACCGCTTTTGGGGGTCTGACTTTAACCAACCCCCTAGGCCCGCCATGCGATACTCATAGACGAACGGACCGGACTGTACGGATATTGTCACTGACAGGCTCAGTAGGGTGTCGGGGTGAGCTTCCTCATCGACGTCCCTTTTGGTCAATAGCTGGTGGCCCGTCACGTATTGGCTTATACCTCTGACGTGCTAGTGGTTAAATCCACAGCCATTGTATTGACGAGTCTTTAGAGTCCACCACAGACAGTTACTCAAGTTTCGGGCGAAACGCTGTAGAGGCCGTATGGAGATATGGCAGGGTTCGATCAGATACGTGCGGTATTGCACGGATCATGATCGGACGGTTTTTACTAGCCGGTTTTGGCTTAAGCCGGATTCTAGTATTTGATAGTGTAGTTTTGTCTCTTTGCATTTTTGTTCAGTGGGAATACAAATGCGGGCATGTATTTGCAGTAGCGGGGTTTTCCTGTAATTTATTACGGGATCGGTTTTCTGGGGTTGCCAGTTTGTATTCCGTTCCGGCCGGTTTTCTCTTTTTCCTTCTCGGCCGGACTTTTCGTTGGAGGGGGGTTAATTGCAAGTTTGCAATTAACTTAGTTGTGAGGGGCTTTCTTGCATATGTGGCTTCATGATGAGACTAGCCTCATCATGATATTCTTTTATGGTCTTCTCATTGCATTTATGGTGATGAGAGTGAAAGGGTGTGAGTGATATTTAGTGTGACCTTATCTTTATCCTTTCTTTTTCCACTTGAAAAATGCCATTCTTTTTTTCCCACCCCATCTCCTAGTGGGCCGGCCACTATTCTGCCCAGGGAAAATTTGATGGTTTTCATTTGTGTGTGCAAATTAATTCCTTGCTTACTTATTTGTGGTGGACCCCCTTCCCATTGGTTTTGTGCTGTGAATGAATTTCCTTTACATGGTTTTTATGTGTGCCATATATATACACATTTTTCCTGTGAGCTTGATGGATGCTTCCCACTTCATTTTCCAGAGAGCATTCTTCTTTGGCCGAGCTCCCTTTTAGACATGCTCATTCCTTTTGATTGCATGCTCATTTTCTTAGCATCAATCCAAGAAAATTCTTGTGCTAAAATTCCTTCAACCATGGCAACCTCATAACCCCAAGAGACAACCCACTACACTATATCTATAGCAAGTCTTGGACGCGTCGGCTAGCCAACTTCGCGCCCGAGTTGCCTCTGTCAAGAGGCGGGAGCCCGTAAAAGATTCCGGCTACGTGGTGCCCTTTCCGACGAGCGAGGAGGTGACGGAGATTCCGCAGGAGATCGGAGTGGAGACGAAGACCGAAGGACACGGATCGCTTGGTATACTTTTCTACTCTTTTCTTTTTGCTAGCTAGCTAGGTTAATGGCCCGATCCGGGTAAAAGGTCCGCGGTGGTGCCGTTTTGCAAAGTCCGCAAAGTTTTTGTTTTCCGCATTTCCGGCGTCGGATCGACGGCCGGGGCGCCCCCGCGGGCTTACACTCATAACCCAATGAGCACCTGTATACATCTTAGGTGAACCAACTGACACCAGTGGCTTGTGAGACCGGCCACCGCCCCTCGCCGGGGTCTCGACTGTATACACTAGTCTACTAATGGAGTATCGATGCCCAGTCTCGAAACTCCCACGACTAGGGACCTTTTAAGGATGTGCTTATAGACTCCAGCTCTCACTTATATGATTGCCCTCATACTGCCGGTAGTCAAGCAAGAATCCTAGGGGCTCTATCAACGTGCAATAGCGACATGTCAGGTCGCCTAAAGCAGTACACGATGATAAAGGTAAACCAGATAGTAAACTATCATCTCGAGTAAGACTGTCCTACCGGGATAGGTCCTCCCTCAATCATTGCAATCACGTGCCTGTGATCCAATAATTGACTCTGAGGGCACTATCTACAACAGTACTAGCTATACGTAACGGTCCCCAGGTAGCTGTCAATACGAAGGCCGATGAGAAAACCCATCCAAACTCCTACTGAGCCTAAATGCGACAATCTCCGTACAGTCCGGTCTGTTCGTCTAAGAGTATCGCATATCAGGCTTAGGGGCGGTAAACGTCAGACCCCTAATAGCGGTATAAGTCGTGTCAGAGTGTAGCCTATTACACCCTGAGAAACTACTGGAGTTCCAACCAGTAAATCTCGCTTGCCCTGACCAGGGACTTTGCGTAATGGCTCCCCAAACATAGCGCAATATCAACCCCCAATATCGAGATAGACGAATCCTGTCTAACCGCCACTGCCTCCAAGTGCTTAGGAATGCACCGAACTACTACTTATTTGCATGACTCAATAGAGCCATGGTAGGATAGTAATCAAAGTACAGTGGGAACACACTCGAGGCGAAGTGGCAGTGTCAAGTCAACGGACTAAGGTGTACTCATGTCACCTGGGAACTGCTACCTGACGATAGGTATAATACCAACCGACAGTTTCCGACGAGTCCTGTCCGGTGTACTCGTAACCTAACGAGCACATGCATACTATCTCCAGTACGACGTACTAATGGCTATGGGACAGACCATCTCCCCTGCTGGGATGAGAAGCGTATACCCTAGTCTACTCCAGAGTATCGATGCTCCGTCTCGATAATCCTACGACCAGGGAACTATATAAGGATGTGCTTATAGACTACCCAGCCCCCACTAGTGTGACTGCCATCACAACTATGGTAATCAAGCAAAGATCCTAAGGGCTCCAGAAATATGTATAAGCGATATGCTAAAAGAAACATATGCACATATTGAAGTAAAAACAAGCCAAGAAGCAAACTACCGTTTTGAGCAAGACTGTCAACACTACTATGAATATCCCAAGCTTCCATTAAGTAATATATAATCCAATATGATACAATAATGGCCTCTATGGCATATACACTAACAGGAGGGACGGTATGTTGGAAGAGCTTCATGCAGGATACCGTTTCTGACTCGATGATGGAAGCGAAGTATATCGCGGTATGTGACACCGCGAAAGAAGCAGTCTGGATCAGGAAGTTCATGACAGAGCTTCTGGTGGTTCCGTCCATTGCTGATCCAATACCGCTGTATTGTGACAACAACGACGCTATAGTATTAGCGAAGGAACAAAGGTCCCATCAGATGTCCTGACACATCTTGAGGCGGTTCTATATGTTCAGGGAGATCGTTGATCGCCGGGAGATCGAGGTGCGGAGAGCAGTGAAAAAGAACAACACTGCAGATCCATTCACAAAGGCCTTCCCTCAGACACAGTTTGAGAAGCTAATCGAGATGATAGGTCTGCGATATTCCAATTGATTAGTCTAAAATATTGCACATTTGAATGAATATTTACCCCACTATTGTTAAGTACTAAAAGGTGTTTATTGTAATTATAGAACATATGAGGGTTTATGTGTAAAAAGTTTATTATCATATGTTTCTACATTATAATTAACATAATGAGGGAAAATGTTAGTTATATGTATGCCCTAGAGGCCATTACTGTACATACGATGTATATTGTAGTGGATGCTTGGACATATATAGGGAGGACTTTCTTGCTCGACGTGATAGTACGCTATCTGGTTGCTCTTTATGTTACATATTGATAAAGCCCTTAGGATATGTACTCAACTACTGGGACTATGATGAGATCATACTAGTGGGGCCATGGTAGTCGATGAGTACATCCTATAACTGTTCCTAGTCGAGGGTGTATCGAGACAGGGTATCGATATACCAGAGTAGACTAGCGTATGCGCTTCTTGACCCATATGATGGGCGATGGATGATCCCATATCTGTTGGTGTTTGACATCAGAGAAGGTATACATGTGCTTAGTGGTGACTGGGTACACTGGACGTACTCGCCGAGAACTCCCAGATGGTATTATACCTCACGTCAGATGGCAGTTTTCTGGTGATACTGGTACAGGTTAGTCTGTAGACCCGAAATCGTCATAGAGTCTGGTGTGATCCCACTGTTCTTTGATTTCCATCATACCACGTCTAATAGGTCATGCAAAAAGGTGGCTTTTAGATACAGTCCAGAATCACATAGAGCCAATGAGCGATAAGAGGGGATTCGTCTCTCCCGGTATAGGGAGTTGATGTTGCGCTGTGTGAGATTGGCTATAACTACCAATCCCTGGCTAAGGTTATTGAGATTTACTGGTAAGTGTTATCAGTAGTTTCTCGAACTGTTATACACCTCATATCGACACGACTTATCAAGCTACTGGGGTCTAACGTTTACCACCCCTAGGCGAGATAAGCGACATATCAGACGAAGAGACCGGACTGTACGGGAGTGTTACTGATTGGATTCGCAGGAGAATATACAGGCTTGCTTGTTGATCTTCTGATCGTTCAATACCTGGGTGGCTGTTGCGTTTAGCTGACAACTTGTAGCTTGTGGATGTTTGATATGATCATCACCTGCTACCGGCGTATTGATGATTCTTTAGAGTCGTACACGGAGGTTTCATGGCTCAGGAAAAACGGAGTAGGAGCACATATGTGATATGTGCTTAACCGAGGATAATGCGATATGAGATACCGTATTCTGTTCTCGCGATATTTGATATCAGCTGGGTCATCAGATCAAGTGTTGATTCGATGAATCGGTACAGATATATTAGTCGGTTATTTGAGAAATAGCCGGATTGTCGGATCAAGTGTTGATTCGATAATTTAATGTATAATTATATATGTGATATATAACATTACATTATCTAATATTGGCACGCTTTATTACTTCATTTTCTCACCGGATAATACATTAATATATATGCGATATATGTTAATTGTATTATTTTCTTTTGTTACAAAAATATATTATATATGTGATATATAATATTATAAGATGTTATGATTACAAATGCAACATGATTAGTGGAGATTAAACATGGTTAGGGTTTGATTTGGTTTAGCACTTTCATGATGCTTCTAGAATCTTTTGTTTCATTTTGAGCTAAGATATTATGCGTTGATATTTTGTGAGATATTCTTTAACCCAACCCAAATCCTTAACCCTAGTAAACTCTCTACAATGGTTAGCCTCTTCATCTTTAACCATGGGTTGCATTTGTAATTATGATAACAATTCATTATTCATCACAAAAGAGTTCATCTTCTTCTTCCTCCTTGAAAAGCTTTCTACCTTTGAGTTTTGTGATGAATTAGTGTGAGATTAAGAAAATAAATGAGGGCTAAATTCCTACTTCATCATCCCCATCTATTCTTTCCACTTAGATTAGAGTGTTTGCTTTGCTAATACTTGATTAGCAAAGCAAAAGCTTGGGTTTGAGTTTCTTCAAGCTAGACCATCTTTGTTAACGAAGATCGGAAGAAAGCTTGCATCTTTCTCTTCATGGAGCCTCTCTAGAGTCCGGAAACTCGATGATCGCAGCGAAGGGACCTCAACACGGAGCTTTTGAAGTGAAGGACCGGACTACAAAGGTTGTAATCTTTTTCACATAGAAGTAAAGTTGTTTACTTGCTTTGTTTCGCCTAATCTCTAGTCTAAGATCTTGGTTAGGGTTGTTCGGCACGTCTAAATTTTAAATTGGGCATGGTTGATGCCTTATAGACCCTTATGATAGTGCTTAGTAACCCTACAGTGGTATCAGAGTCAAGGTAGAGGTTTAGGCGAAGTCTAGACGAAGTTTAAAGTCCGATCGAACCCCGAAACCCCATTTTACACCCTTCTCTGGAAATTTTTTAAAATATTGATTTTTTCTGTATTAAAAATACTCAGAAAATTAAGCAGTGTATTATAGGAATTACTGTGAAAAACGAGCCTATAGTCCTTTTAAAGCGCCGCGGAACTACCGCAATACCCCGTCTTGCGCGGCGGTTCCGCGGCCAAATAGTGGAATTAGGGTTTGTTTTTTGCACAGTAACATCCGTATGTATTTCCTGATACTTATGGGAATTTTTGATATTACTCAAGAGTTGGGTTTTCTGGAGTTCTTTTGTATTCGTTGGTTCGATCGGAAAGTTTAACATCGTTTAAGTTTTTCCGGGTAATTTTAGAACGTGTTAAAAAGTTCGAACGGATATTAATAACTCACTTCTTCCCCTGTCGGAAATTTTCTATGTGTTGGATTTTTCCTTAGTTAAAAAACGTTCAAAGTTGTGCAAGTAACGCGGTGGACCCTTTAGAAGAACACAAACCTTAACTCGATTATGTGACCGTCTGAACCGCCTCTAAACCTTAGGGTTTGGGGCAGTACGGCGTTGCCACATGTGAGGCGTTGGTTTGACCCTTCTACGGCTGGACCATTGGTACTGTGGCATGCGATGGATGCTTTTAAACTCCGCTCAAGTGTTGAGCCATTTGGGAAATTTTGGGTGTTTGTTTATTCGATCGGAAAGTTTAACATTGTCTATTTATCTGGAATGTGATACAATATTTGGAATCCACAAGTAGTTATGAGATAACTGATTTGAATGTTATAAATCTAGCAGTTTAGTCTCAGATGATCGGTTGCCACGGGATTTTGATGCGATCAAAAGTCCGTCGCAATCACGTAGCATACACGGATACTCGCCGGGTAAACTTAATAGACAGCCAGGCCCCAAAGCCCCGACTAAGTGACTGTAGGAGAACCACGTCGCCAATAGCATCCGTTCGGGTGCTCGCGGTAGCGGTGTTCCGCCTTAGTGCACTTCTTCGACGGCATCCGGGGGTGCGGCCGTCTACTAAAGTTTGCGACGAGCATTCGATCAGGATGTCGGGAATCTTGTTGAATTGCCCGACTAAATATTGAAAGGTGTTTTCGAGATCGAGACTAAAATGTGGGGTTTATAATTGTTAGGCATGCGATGTCTAAGGAATTCATTTGGTTAGGCATGCGATATCTAAGGAGGTTGTGGATTCCAACTGTTATAGTTTTACACTTTCACTTTTGCGACCGTAGGTGTAATATGTGGTGTATCAGCGGTTTTGTTGCTATACATCAACGACAATTGGGATACGCATATTTACTTACGTTGATGACATGTGATGTTATGTGTTGCTGTGATATGTTATATTGGATCGTCGTGTTTTTGAATAGCCAGGGGTTTTATGTGAAATGAGAGTTTTTCATTTTCATTCATGTAAAATTCATTGTATGTAATATTCTTTTATTGGGGCACTTCCGGACTGAGGATGATGTCACCATTGTATATTATTTACTTTTCCGCATTAGGATTGACCCAAGGCGGGGAGCACAAGTAACTGGGTTCTAGGGTCCAGTAGGAGACCATCTCGAGGAGTCGAGACCGGGTTTCCTAACTCTAGAACTGGAAGGGTTACTTGCCGCTCTCGTAGGGGTCTTAGGATGTGGGTTTGGCTATTCATCACGACCGTGGAATCCGTGTTTTATACAGGCTCGTATTAAAAACACGGACCTTCTAGTATATCAAATATTTCATATATGTTCTTCTGCTGCAATGTTCTGTGATGAGATCATATTACTGCCTGAGACGAATGTTTTTATTATATATATGAGATATATATTATATATTGTTGATTTCGTTTCATATCTGATGCTTGTGAAGCATAATTAAAATGGGACATCATTAATGAGATTAATGAAATAAAAGTAACCTAAAGATATTGTAGAAAACTTGTTTAAAAAACCGGTAGCTCTAGTTCTTGCTTTGAATAGCGGTATTCCTTGTAGAATATCCAGCACCTTATTCGATAAGGAAAGAGCCGAGATCCCTTCACCGGGAGTGACCTCTTTAGCGAAACTAGCAGATGCTACAAACACTCGGTTTGTCTTTTGATTGCTTCTATAGTTCTTGCTTTGCATAGTGGTATTTGTGAAATATCCTGCGCCTTATTCGGTAAGGTAAGAGCCGACGATCCCTTCACTGGGAGTGACCTCTTTAGCAAAACTAGAAAAGCCTCAAAAACACTCAATTCAAAAATCACTCGATTCTACAACGATATCAAGTTCATTACGCAAAGGGTTTTCTTAAAAACCTGTCGTAGCCCTCCGTCATTTCTGATAAGTACTAGTTAGTATTCGTGCTACGTTTGTTGACTATGTTAAGGCATAGTGTGCGGTAGCTGATTAGTGCTTATCTGTATAAGCATATGATGCGATTGGATTAGGGTAGTCGTGCGACTTTTTTGACTATGTTAAGGGTCGTGCGGGTGGGTTTAATTCAATCGGGAAATGACGGGTTGAACTTGACTAGCACTTATGATTTGTTGACTATGTTAAGGTTATATAGCTGCTAGGGGTAAAATATTATTGGGAATTTCAAGTGTTGAAATTTGCAATGAGATTGCATACTTCTATATGATAGTTGGATCCCGATACCCGCTGTGAGTAAGAGTTACTCCTGGGAGAATTTTACACATTGCAATTAGCCGATCAAGTAGGTATCTAGAAAGGTATCAACGGGGTTACGCCCCTGGGAAAATGAGGTTTACTTTAATTAGGTCCGTGCGAAAGCACGGGGAACCTCCCTCAAAATACCGGCATAGGCCTGGCTGAAAGATTGGCGAACTTGTAGTGTGTAATTAATCCCGGCTAGTCTTTCCTTTTAGGGTTTGAAAGAAGATTTGACTAAAACAGTGGGAGACATCCTGATTATGTATATTAATAACCAATCTTATCTTGCAAGAGCATATGCTGAGTGTTTTCTTTTCCCTCTCTCTCTCCTGGTAGCAACCATGTCACGCCTTAATCAAGATAATAATACGGATGTATTGACCGAACCCGCTTGTTATACCGAGCTGGGGAACATTGGTGCCGCTCCAACTTATAATTGTTATAAGACAGCAGGAAATTGGGGATTACCAGAATTCCCGTGCCGCCCAAACACAGATAGTCCATACTGATGCATCATCTTCGGGTGTGTTCATTACACAAAACTGTTTCTCAATATCATTTACATCCTGGGTATTTGATACCAGATCAGGATCCCACATATGTAATTTGTTACATGGGCTACAGATAGGTAGAGAACTGAGAACGGATGATAAGTTTCAAGATATAGAAACAGTGCAAGTGTTGCAACCAAGTCTGTTGGTAGTTATCACCCTGTATTAACAAATACATTGATTCTGAACGAATGTTATAAGATACCGAATCTGATATACAACATCATATCAGTCTCTTTATTAGTAAAGAAGGATATAATTTTGTATTGTTGGATATTGTTTTGAGCATTTCCTATATCAAGAGTTGATCGCTTCAGGCACGTTATCTAAAAGCATTGACGTTCTAAATCAAACTACAGTTCTTAGTATACAAAACACACACAAGAGGAAGAGTTCAGAAATGAACGAATCCTTCTTGAGGCATTGTAGACTAGGTCATATCATTACGACCCGACTAACTAAGTTACATTTGGACGCATATTTAAATTAGTTTGAATTTACATCTTGGGTAACTTGCCGGTCATGTCACAAAGATAAAATGACCACAGCTCTGTTTATTGGAAACAGAGAAAGAGTTAGTGAACTCTTGGGATTGATACATGATGACGTATGTAAGGTCCCCTGTCTACACATGCCAGGACCGGTTCTTTGTACTTCATTACATTCACTGATTATCTTTCAAGATTCGGACATGTGTTCTTGTTGAAACACAAGTCTGAACCTTTTGAGATATTCACAGAATATAAGTTAGAAGTAGAGAACCAAAAATGGGCATAAGTATTATGTCCTTTGATGTGATCAGGGAGGAGAATACTTGAGCACGTGATTACTGGACTATTCTAAAGAAGAATGAGATTCTCTCTCGGCATTACTCCTCCGTATATAACACAACACGTCGGTGTATCGGGGCAGAGCAAACACACCCTATTTGATATGGTGCGCTCTATGATGAGTACTACTGAGTTTCCTATTTCCTTTTGGGAGTTATGCACTTGAGAAACTGCATACCTATTGAATAGGGTTCTAATCAAATCAGTCGCCTACCACTTCATATGTGATATGGAATGGGAAGAGCTCATATCTTAAGTATGCTAAGATTTGGGTTGTCCAGCCTATGTTTAAAAGCATAATCCGGACAAGCTTGAGGCAAAGTCAGTTCTGTAGAAGTTTGTTGGATATCCCAAGCATTCGCAAAGGAATATCTTCTACCAAACCGAGGAACAAAAGATGTTTTGTTTCTCAGCATGCCACATTTGTGAAAAGGAATTTCTTATGAAGAAATTAGTGGTCATGAGGTAGAACTGGAAAGAGTTCCAGCTATACAAACTGCAGCTGATGATTTGGTAGAACCAAAGGATTCAATAGTTTCCAACGAACCTCAGCCTCTCCACCGATCTAGTAGGGTTCCTCACTCACCTGAAAGATACTTCGTTTTCTCTATGATAGTGGGAGTGAGGATTTCATCCTGAGATAATGACCCAACTAGTTTCAAGCTGGCCATCACGAGTGGGACTCTGTAAGAATGGTTGGATGCTTAGCGATCTGTGATGGAATCCTTATACACCTACAAAGTATGGACTTTGGTTGCTTTATCTGAAGGGTTAAATCCCCATCAGGAGCAAGTATATCTTGATAAGATTACTTGGTGTACATGGAAAAGTTGAGACTTTCAAAGCTATGCTTAAGTCCATCCAGATCCTACTTGCCACTGCTACATACCATAACTACGATATCTGGTGGTTGGGTGTCATGACAGCTTTTCTAAATGATGTTTTGGAAGAGAGCATCTATAAGTACACAGCCAGAGAGTTTCGTAGATAGTGGGAGCAGCGGAAAAAGTGTGCTAGATGTTTTATGTGCTAAATCAGGCATCACGGAGTTGGAACATCTGTTTTGATGTCGTAGTCAAAGAGTTTGACTTCATCAAAATGGTAGATGAACCTTGTATATACAAAAAGGTATTAGGGAGTATGGTGGTGATCCTCGTAGAGTACGTGGATGACATACTCTTGATAGGAAAGGAGTTTCCTATGCTATGCTCGGTCAATCTCCTCTTATCACAAGGATTCTCCATATAGGATCAAAGTGATACCTCCTAAATCCTAGGTTTTATATCTATGAGATAGATCTAATTGGATTTTAGGATTCTCACTAGTTGTAGTGAGAAGGTATCAATCGATCCTGAGGAGAATCACTGGAAAAGTTCCAGGGTGATGAGGACGATTGAATGTCAGTCGCAGGCATTGTCTTTACCCTTAGTAGAGGAACGGTATGTTGGAAGAGATCCAAGCTAGATACCGTGACTTACTAGACGATTAAAGGCAAGATACATCGTTACCAAGTATGCTACCAAAGAGGCAGTCTGGATATATATAAGTTCATGAGATTAACATCGTTCTAACCATTTTGTGACAATGGAGTTATGGTTTTGGCCTAGGAACCCCCGTCCCATCAGAAATCCAGATATAATTCTTAGGCAGAATCACCTGATCATGGAGATGGTTGATCTCAAGGGAGATCGAGGTTAGGAGAGTAGACACGAAGGATAACAGCGCGGATCCACTCACAAAGGCCTATTTCCCAGTAGAGACTTTTATGGGATGGTTGAGTATGAGATACTTCAACCACAGCTGATTGTTGGGTATGCGATACCACAACAGATGGCACTAGTGCAAGTGGGTGATTCTTAGTTATATGTATGCCTTAGAGGCCATTACTGTACATACGATGTATATTGTATTGGATGCTCGGACATATATAGGGAGGATTTTCTTGTTCGACATGATAGTACGCTATCTGGTTGCTCTTTATCTTAACATATACTTTGATTGTCTCTATGTTACATGTTGATAAAGCCCTTAGAATATATACTCGACTACTGGGACTATGATGAGATCATACTAATGGGGCCACGGTAGTCGATGAGTACATCCTATAACTGTTCCTAGTCGAGGGTGTATCGAGACAGGGTATCGATATACCAGAGTAGACTGGGGTATGCGCTTCTTGACCCATCTGATGGGCGATGGATGATCCCATATCCATTGGTGTTTGACATCAGAGAAGGTATAGGGGGCTCAGTGGAGACTGGGTACACTGGACGGACACGCCGAGAACTCCCAGATGGTATTATACCTCACGTCAGATGGCAGTTCTCTGGTGACACTGGTACAGGTTAGTCTGTAGACCAGAGATCGTCATAGAGTCTTGTGTGATTCCTACTTTTCTTTGATTTCCATCTTACCACGTCCAAGAGGGCGTGGAAAAAGGAGTCTTTTGGGTACAGTCCCGAATCACATGGAAGCAATGAGCAATAAAAGTGGATTCATCTCTCCCGGTATAGGGAGTTGATGTTGCGCTGTGTGCGATTGGCTATAACTGGAAATCCCTGGCCAGAGTTGTTGAGATTTACTGGTAAGTGTTATCAGTAGTTTCTCGAACAGTTATAGGCCTCATATTGACACGACTTATCAAGCTACTAGGGTCTGACGTTTACCACCCCTAGGCGAGATATGCGACATATCAGACGAAGAGACCGGACTTTACGGGTGTGTTACTGATTGGATTGGCAGGAGAATGTACAGGATTGGTTGTTGATCTTCTGATCATTCAGTACCTGGGTGGCTGTTACGTTTAGCCGACCGCTTGCTGCTTGTGGGTGTTTGATATGATCATCACCTGCAACCGGCATATTAACGATTCTTTAGAGTCCTACGCAGAGGTTTCCTGCCTCAGGCTAAACGGAGTAGGAGCACATATGTGATATGTGCATGACCGATGATAATGCGATATGAGATACCGTATTCTGTTCTCGCGATATTTGATATCGGCCGGGTCATCGAATAAGTGTTGATCCGATGAATCGGTACAAATATATATTAGTCGGTTATTTGAGAAATAGCCGGATTGTCGGATCAAGTGTTGACGCGATAATTTAATGTATAATTATATATATGATATATTACATTACATTATCTAATATTGGCTCGCTTAATTATTTCATTTTCTCACCGGATAATACATTAATATATATGCGATATATGTTAATTGTATTATTTTCTTTTGTTACAAAAATATATTATATATGTGATATATAATATTGTAACATGTTATGATTACTAATGCAACATGATTAGTGGAGATTAAACATGGTTAGGGCTTGATTTGGGTTAGCTCTTTCATGATGCTTCTAGAAGCTTTTGTTCTGTTTTAAGCAAAGATATTATGTGTTGATATTTTGTGAGATATTCTTTAACTCAACCGAAACCCTTAACCCTAGTAAAATCTCTACAATGGTTAGCCTCTTCATCTTTAATCATGGGTTGCATTTGTAATTATGATAACAATTCATTATTCATCACAAAAGAGTTCATCTTCTTCTTCCTCCTTGAAAAGCTTTCTACCTTTGAGTTTTGTGATGAATTAGTGTGAGATTAAGAAAATAAATGAGAGCTAAATTCTTACTTCATGATCCTCATCTATTCTTGCCACTTAGATTAGGGTGTTTGCTTTGCTAATACTTGATTAGAAAAGCAAGAGCTTGGGTTTGAGTTTCTTCATGGTAGATCATTTTTGTTATCGAAGATCGGAAGCAAGCTTGCATCTTTCTCTTCATGGAGCCTCTCTAGAGTCCGGATACTCGATGATCGCAGCGAAGGGACCTCAACACGGAGCTTTTGAAGTGAAGGACCGGACTAAAAAGGTTATAATCCTTTTCACATAGAAGTAAAGTTGTTTACTTGATTTGTTTCGCCTAATCTCTAGTCTAAGATCTTGGTTAGGGTTGTTCGGCACGTCTAAATTTTAAATCGGGCACGGTTGATGCCTTATAGACCCTTGTGATAGTGCCTAGTAACCCTACAGAAAATACATGTATATAATATTTATATAAAATATTAGTAATTAAAATATTGTAATAATAGATCTCGGGTCTACAGACTAACCTGTACTAGTGTCACCGGAGGACTGCTATCTGACGATAGGTATACTACCAACTAGGAGTACTTGGTGAGTCCTGTTCGGTATACCCATTCTCCAATGAGCAACTGTGTACAATATTTGATGACATACACCAATGGTTGTTGGATCAACCATCGCCTTCTAAGGGACAAGAAACGTACACACTAGTCTACACTAGAATACCGATACCCTAGTCTCGATATCCCCTCGACCAGGAACTGATTAAAGGATGTACTTTTGGACCACCCTGGCCCCACTACTATGATCTCATCATAATCCTGGTAGTCAAGTACATATCCTAAGGGATTTATCAAGATGTAAGAGCAAGACAGTAAAGAATACCAGTCAACATGTTAAGGTAAAGAGTAACCAGATAGCATACTATCATGTCGAGCAAGAAAGTCCTCTATATATATTTCCAAGCATCCACTATAATATACATCACATGTACAATAATGACCTCTAGGGCATACATATTCCTAACAAAGCAGGTACAACGGAGATAGATCATCTATTTTTGATGTGACAATCATAAAGTTTGACTTCATCAGAATAAGAGATGGATCTTGTAAGAAAGTAGTAGGGAGTGATGTCCTAGTATTTTGATGACATGCACTTAATAAGAAGAGATATTCCTATACCACGATCGGTTATACCGTGGTTGTCACAAGGTGGTTTCTCCACATAGCATAAGGATAAACTATCAGGGATTCTGGTTACTAGATCTATGGTTTTAGATCTAGATTTGGGAAGTGTCTCAATTCGGGTACTTTGACATTATTCTAAAGTGTTTTGAAATGGACGACACCTGGCGTGGTGGTGTACCTGCAGGTGATGGAGTCACCCTCTCTAAAGAGATGTCTTCTAGACTGATGAGAAAAGGGATTTGCATGATTGGCATATCACTTGCTTAGGCAATTGAGTCAATTATGAGATGTCAAGTACCATACCAGATATTTTTTTTGCACTGGCTGCAATAAACATATATTAATCCAATCATGGAGAAACGTTGGGAAGCAGATATGTACATAAGTGGACGTTCTTGGTATATGGTAACGGCAGCCTCCTTCGGGAGGCGATTATCATTTTAGGATTCCAAGGTGACCTGGATGACAGAGCGGCTGTCAGAGTTATAGTTTTTCCTCTTTTGAAGGGCAGTATGTTGGACAGGTGATCCAAGCGGATACTTGGAAGGCATGGCGCATGATACTGATTAAATTCAGTGGATGATACGGTCTAAGAAGTTTGTTGGATTTGGAGTTCATTTGTGAACTGGGTCCCATCAGATATCCAGACAAATTCTAAGACAAGTATCGCTCATTTCGTGAGATAGTCTGTCTCCACGAAGTTGAGATATAGAGAGATAAAGATAGAAACATTGGAGCGGATCCGCTCACTAAGGCTATTTCTCGAACACAATAGTTTTGCAAACGGGCTTTGGGAGACCGATTAGTAGAGAAGTTGGGTGTTCAGTATCACACGAGCTATGAGTGTACGACATCGCAATAATTAGCCTTAAGTGCAAGTGGGATATTGTTGGCTATAGTGCCCTCAAGTCAATTATTGTAATCGCAGGCACGGGATTGTGATGATTGAGGGAGGACCTATATGGGTAAAACGGTCTTACTCGAGATGATAATATACTACCTGGTTTGTATTTATCATCACGTACATGCATTATTTGGTATTACATATCACTATCACATGTTGATAGTGCCTATAGGATTCTTGCTTGACTACCAGCATTATGATGGCGATCATATACGTGGGAGCTGGGTGGTCAATAAGCAAATCCTTAAAAGTCCCTAGTCTAGGGTGTTGGATTCTCTTGGACGGCAGCAAGGTTTCGGGAGGCATCGTCCATACCATTTTCAAAAATTTGCCGTTCTAGCTAACCTTAACCATAGAATCTTTACAAGAGAATCCGACGAAAACAAATGTAAACTGCTTTACACCGAAGTGAATAAGGAATATAATCGTTATAGACCGGTCCTTCACTTCTAAAGCTCCGTGTAGTTGCCCCTTCGCTACAATTCATGAACAACCGAACTCTAGAAAGGTGTAACATTTTAGAAAATATAAAATATTATTTTTGGAATTTAATATTAAAATAATATATTTCCCGAAAACTGTCCGATTTGCGAAATTGGGGTTTTCGAAAAAAGGTATAAATATATACCAATAATTGTGAAATATTTGGAGATTAAAATGATTTATTCATTTAAAAATATATTTAAAGGATTTGGCATTTTTAAAATCAATTATATGCAGTTTAAATAAAAATTGATTAGTGCACTGCTAATCGCGATTAAGCCAAATCCGTGTTTCTACATTTTTCCATGGTTAGTGCACCATGACATGTTTCGTTTGGTTACATGTTTCCTTTGTGTTGCTTTAGTTATGGTTGATTTTATTTTTGGTGAGAAAAATAAAGAAATGAGATGAATGATTGAGGGGAGAGAAAGGGGACATAATGATGTTGAGGCCATGCTATGAGAGAGAGTGTGGGTGAGATTAAGAGAGAGAGAGAGAGAGAGAGGGAAAGGGCTGCCCATTCATTTCCCCCACCATTTTATCTTCTCATTCTTCATCTTCAAGCTCCATCTTCTACCCTCATGACCCATCTCAAAATATTCACCAAAACAACCTATACCCCTTTCACAAAAAATGATCATCTCCTCATCCTCAACACATTGGACCAAGAAAAATTGGATATTTAAGACTTTGGACTTCTAGGGTTTGTGCTTGGCTACATCAATGAGGTATAATCCCTTCCATCTAGTTTAGTTTAAGTTTAATAGCACCCTATAGTAGTTTAGAGCTCAATCGATTGATGTTTTGAAATTTCAAGAGATGGTTTGGGAGTTTTGTGGAATTATGATCTGTAGTGCGTGTGTACAAGACCCTAGAGATCAGTTCTGGACCTAGAACAGAGAATACAAACTTAGGAATTACCGTGTCATTTTTGTGGCATTTGAGTGGCCTACGGGAATCCGGAGGTGTTACGACCCAAAATAGACCATGACTTGCACTTGAATCATATGAAGCCTATAGGACCCCTCTAATTCAAGTAAGCCAAAAGCCTAGAAATCTAAAACCATTTTAAGGAGTAAATAAGAAAACTAGTTTTTAAGAAGTAAGGAAAACATGTTTTAAAAACAAGGTTTTTAAATAAGTAAGCCGAATATGCATTTTAAAATCTATATCTTTTCTAACATTTTCGGCAGAGTTTCCTTTGTAAATACTAGCCCCAAACGGGGTACAACAAGAACAATATATACACAATAATAAAAAGGCATCCCCAAGCGGGAGCTAGCTTTTCGTCAATCGACGGTCATAACCACCCAAGCAATATAATATACAACGCCAAAGGGCGAGAATCAAAACTCAAAAAGAACTCAAAATCAACATGAAAAACCATACTACTACAACGCGCGACTGTAAGGTCGAAATAATACATAACTGGTTTTCTAAGTCTGAAAAAATATACAAGTTTTGGTTGATGGAATTTCTAGATACAACTGAATAATACATATACAATGGTTGTTCTGATGCAAAAGAATACACCTACCAAAGCAAGTCACCTGTAAGGAAAGCAGTGTGCCAGAAAAGCCGCAATGAAACCTGTACGGCAAAGCCTGCAAAAACTGTGGCACAAAGGGGGTGAGTTGACAACTCGTGAATTGAAAACATCACAGAGCAGAAATCATATGTATGACATAAACCTAGGTCAATACGATCAATATTAATATATCCTCAATATGAATAAGACTGAAGCATGGTAAGGTGGCAATGTAACATCTATACATGAGTGTAGTGCCAGTGCCTCAGGTAATAACATATCATAAATATGAGGTATGATCAATATCGAAAATATCATGAAGTCTATGAAAAAGTGGATATCATCCAACTATGTAATCAATGTCATCAATGTCAATATATGTATTTGGGAATCGTCCACGTGTCACCCAATGACAATAAACATCATGCATGAAATATCATAAAGCATATGCATGGAAATATGAGGATATAAATCAACATGTGTCGCTTGCGACATATCAAATCATGGAACCTGAGTGTCAAGCATCGACACTCGAAAACATCATGAAACCTGTGCCTATCATCAGCACGTAAATCCTCATATATCGGGCTCCGTCAGTCTGGATCGGCCCATACCATCTCTCGACTCCAGTCGGTATACTCCGGATATCCGCCGAGCCCAAATACTATCGCTGGTAGTTAGTAGTCCCTCTTCCACGCTCACCGTCTACTACACAGCGATCCGTTCTCGCCCCCGGGTACCATACCGGGTCCACCATGTACCCACCATCGGCCTCATCCGCCTCCTCGAATCGGGTTTCACATGTCGCTCTCAGCACCGAGAAAACACATGGTCGATGGACAGAAATATCATATCAAGGGTAACCGGGTTTTTTAAAACAATTATATACTCTCTTTTGAAATATCCACGGTTCCCAAATCCAGAAATATCATGGTAACAACATATCTCAATGCGTATAGTCAAAAGCATGAGGTATGCGACATGTAAAATAAATGTAAGCATATCAGTATATCTTGCAATATGGAATAGTAATATGCACAAATTGAGGGAAACCGCTCTTTTAAAATGAACCAGCATTAAAGAGTATCTTGCGGTTCCCAAATCTCTACTCAAGCCAGAATCATCTATGTATGTGCAAATACTTATGTATGTAAATATGGGTGTACAATGGGTATGTACACAAGTATGCCATGCAAAAGATCATGTCCTGAATGCAACAATACTACATTGTAGTGACATGGCAATTATCGATGTTGAAGTGTGTGAGCCGGCAAGCAGGTTTACGTGGAACATATGCATCATCGATAATGGTGCTGGTGTCCTAACAGCATAGGTTTAATATACAATAAACTCATTTACACATGCAATGCGATGCGAATACCATGAATATGCGGAAATCGAATAATAAATGCAACAGTGACGTATCTGCATCAATATAAAAATGTCCTACAGTTTGCCTTTTGAAATAGGACGAATCGTTTTTTTTTTGTAAAATAAAGGCCACGGTGTTTTTAAGAAAAGTTGCGTCCTTTTAAAATATCCATAGAATCCCTTTTCCTATCATTGAAAAACTCCCGATTTGTTAGTTTTGAAATAGGTATAACATCGGCCTAGTCTAACATCTACTAAGCAACTACAAATCAAGAAAATACGCTAATCGGGAGGGGTATGGAAACCACCTACATCTGAGTCGATATATATATATATATATATATATATATATATATATATATATATATATATATATATATATATATATATATATTAGTCGGTGATCCCGCCTCAATAGTATCACGTATGATACAGTATATCATATGACGTCCTCCACTCATGAGTGCAGATCTATCATCAATGTAAAGCTCGTACCGTAAATCATCGCACGGCATCCCAATAGCTGGGTACAGGTCAATATCACATTCGCCTCATCAATTATCCGGTATCCTTATCGTCATAACACATAATCTGGGGTACTGATCTATGTCTAGTACAATAGATACCATCTATATAAATATGAATGCGTGTGTGGAACACACGTCCAAAGGCCCGCTAAAATCACATGTCGTATCCCAAATACGAATCACAATATATCACCGATCTCACGGCACTATGCCCAATCTCATCGACTCATCTCCAAATATCATCCAAAATCCTCATCATCTAGGTAAAACCATAACACATAAGCATGTGTGTGCGTGTGGGTGTAAACCTATTCTAGGGTTCGCAATTAGGTACTATACTAGTTTATTTCTACGCCCTAATCTAATCATAGTACACCTAATCTCATCTCAAATATCCACGACACACAATAAGCTTTCATATATATAATATATATAGTATACTTGTAGCGCCTTGAAATGTCGTTTTGGTGTTTTCCCGAAAATCGGTGAAAATGTGGTATTTTTCCGTAAACCGTCCTTTTTGTAATTTTGCAGTTTAGGACTAATTATACCTAATTTGGATAGGTAATTGCTAGTTTTTAGTAGCAAATGAGTTAATTATGAAATTCTGGTCGTTTAAAAAATTTCCCTAATTTTTCAATTTTTTTAATATTATTTTAAGCCGGTAAGAAAATACATTAAATTAGCAATAAATACAAATTTCTTTGGGCTAATTTTAATCTTTAAAATCATGTTAATTAAAATCTAGTTGTAACATAAATTTTTAGTAATTTATTTTATGTTTTAACTAATTTTTATTATGGAAAACGAAATTTATGGAATTTAAGCTAAAACCTGCAATTTTGGACTTGTAGGGGGTCTTTTTGCATAAAATTTCTTTTGTAAAACCCCATTCACCCTTCCCTCACTCCCTTGGCCGGCCCCACCTCCTAGTGCAGCACATTTTCCCCCCCTCCAAATTGTATTCTTCAACTCCTTTTAAATTGTTTAAAAAGGGTTTAAAATGTAGTAATGGGTGGGGGTATTATGGTATTTGGCGGGGGGGCTTTGACTTAGACTTTTACACCATCCCTTCACATCCCCCATCCCTCTCCTCTCAGTAGAAAATCCTGCACCAACAGCCCCAAATATTTTCCCCATTTCTTCTTCTCTTTTGCTTCATTTTCATCTCAAAAATTCAACAAAATCCACAATTTCCTTCACAAATTCAACACAAAACCATATTCCATCTCTTCTCCAACCTAATTTGGTTCAAATCAAGAAGAAAGGAGGTGTCTTGGGAGGCTTAGGAAAGCTTAGGATTGATCTTTTGAGGTATAATTTCTATTCAAATGGTTAAATTGTAGCTTAAGTGTGCTAAACTAGAACCTTGAAATTTGTTTAGTGTTAAATTTAGTGTTAGTTTCATTCTAGATTTTAAAAAGTTCATGGTTGAAATTAAACTAGGGTTTTTAGAAACCATTATTTAGTTAATTAAATCTATTTTGCTATCTAGTTGTTTGCTAATCTAAGTTAATGAGGTTACTTTATTTGTGTGGGCTTCAAATTAGTGTTAATTTGGTATTGTCATGTTTAGTTTTGGATTGAAAGTGCTAATTATGAAAAATCAAGAAAGGTTTTGTTTATGGAAATTAGATTTTTAAGCATTGCTAGTGGTTTAAAATTTTGTAGTGGCTATCTATGGTTAACTTGGGTGTTTGCGCTAAGTTGTGTTCACTTTATCGCAAATCCGCGAAGTTTGCACGATTTTGGAAGTCTTTTGTACTTACTAGTTTTTATTAAATTTTTGTGGTGATGTATTTGCGATGTCTTGATGACATTTTTAGCGTATCCTATAACTTTTAGGATGTGTGAGTGCGGATTTTTGAGTGTTCGGGTTTTAGTTTTTCCGGACGACCAATCGACGTTTTAGTTAGTTTTTGCGATTTTCGCATATGTTCCGCGCACCTTGTGCACGTTGTACCTAGCTTGTGAACGTTAGTATTTTCGTTTGGGTTTTGCATCGTTCTTGATATGTAACCTTATGTTTGGTATTGATGTAAATTTCAGGTTCGGTCGCGGAGACGTCAAACGCGGCACGAAAGGGGAAAGCGGTGATTGGACGTGACTAGCTAGGGATTCCGGTGAGTAGATGTAACATCTACGGGGGACTATCGTTGGATGGCGCAAGTCGCCCGATAGTTTTAGTAGCTTAAAAAGATTCTTAGTAATGTTAGTAATTAGGGGTGTAATACTCGTATGATTATTTGCTACATTCATGCCTTATATTGACATGCATATACAAACCCATTCTATAGGACACCTGCAACATTGGCAGGGTTTATATATGCAGCACAAGCACTATTCATGCTTACACACACACCCTGGTAATTGCCATGCCACCACACTAGATAACCTTTAAATTGAAACCTTTTACTATAATTGATACTTAAACTTGCGCTATTGCTTTAATTCCTTAAAATTAAATCGTAGGATTGCTATTCATGTGCATGTACTTCATCATATTATTTGTTCATGCCTAATCTATTAATCACACATCGCAACTTGATTAATGATACCATATGCATTCATTATCATTGACATATGCACTTATGAGGATTTCTTGAGATTTTATGATATTTCTGGATTTCGGGGGAAAGCCGCAAAATTTCTAAACTTATTATATTTTTAAAATATGTAAATTGCGGTTTTCTTGTGATGTAAGTGTCCTCCACCATGAGTTTGCTGTGGTTTTCGAGACCCGTTTCGAGGATTTGGATGAACCGTCTCGGGTACATGGTGGGCCCGGTAAGGTACCCCGGGGCAAGAATCTCGTGTTGCTGACGATAAGCCAGGCAGGGGACGGATTACCTACCGGTGACTGTTTGGGACGGCGGATATCCAGAGGATACCGACCGTGGCCGCGAGATGATGAGATATTGATATTGAGATGGGTCAGCCGGATGACTGAGGCCAGAGATACTATGACATGGATACATGAGATTTGTGATAGTTTTGAGGTGTCGTTGCTGGACACAGGTTCTTGTTGATTCTATTGGTATTGTGCTGGTATTTCAAAGGATGTTCCTAAGGGAAAAACATGATTCTTATACTTACACATTCAGATCATGAGTTGATTCGCATTGCACTCATACCTGCTAGTATATTCATATTGCATACATACCTGCTATTACGTCCTGCCTTACCTGTATTTTTGATGCTAGGATACTTGTGTGCATGCTTTCGATAGCCTGTGTAGATGTTATTTATTACTCACGAGTTGGCAACTCACCCCCGTTGTGCCACAGCCTTTTGCAGGTCCGCTCCGTCAGCACAGTAGCGGCGGGCGCACTTGTTTCTTTTGCCTCCTTTGCCTGGACTCGAGGTTTTGCTCTTAGGTGGGTTATATTATTATTTTTGTACCACCTTGTATATTCTTTGTATCTAGTGTACTCCATCTACTGTATCTACCAGTATTGTTGTATATTGACCTCGAGATGAGACTGTGAGATTTGTGGACTTTTTATGCTGTATTTTGGGGTCGAGCTCACTTGAGTAGACATGCTGTTTTTCTCATGCTTCCTTATGATTATTTTGCATGTTGTTGCTTTATATTGCGTGGGATTTGTGACCGCCTTGTGGCGAAGAGCTAGCTCCCGCTTGGGGATGCCTTATTTGTTGGATTCATATATATTCTTTTTGTACCCATTTTGGGGGCCAGTATTTACAAAGGAGACTCTGCCGAAATTTTCGGAAAATTGATATTGTTTTTAAAAAGGTTTTATATGACTTATTTGATAAACTCGTTTTCAATTGATTGGGTTCTCTTCACTCTTTTGCTTATTTGGTTTTGGTTTTCTGGGCTTTGGCTTACTTATTTTACAGACGTCTTGAGACGTTTTCGTAAACTTAATTGCCAGTCACGTTCCATACCCTGCGGGTCGTGACAAAGTTGGTATCATAGCGATTGGTTTTACCTTTTTGAGTGTAGGATGACCCTTGGTAGATGGAGTAAGTGACTTAAGTAGGGTAACGTAGCGTGTGTATGTCCGCGGCATACTTGCGATACGGTACTCCGCCGAAGTGACTTTAGGATATACTTGCTTGAAAATTCCTTCTTCAATTCCGTGTATCCTATGATCCTATTGCACTGTTCTTACTATCCGTTTTCCTGTAACAGCCACTATGCCGCCGAAGGCTACGAGGGCACAGAGGGCTGCCGCCCGAGACGAGATTCAAGCTGGCTCGTTCGAGACTAGGACTGAGCAGGGGGGTATGCCTACGCCGCAAGGACAGACCGATCCACCTTCCCCAGGCCATATGGATAGGCTCGAGACTGGTATGGAGGAGTTGCGACAGATGATGGGGAGCATGCAGGAGCTACGTCAAATGGTAGGATCCTTAGTTGCAGCCAGTCGTACACCGAGGCCGAATGACGTACCTACTACATCACAGACGACCATGATACCTGCTCCTACTACTACCACCGTGGCCATTCCGGTTACGCTATAGGATTTCATGAGGCTGAGACCTCCAGTATTCACCGGCACCGAGGCAGCAGAGGACCCACAGACGTTCCTTGACAGTTTAGCCAGGATCTGCCGTTCGCTGAGATGTTCGGATGATCGATGGGTAGAGCTCGCGAGTTTCCGACTAGAGGGTCTCGCGCAGACATGGTGGGAGTCAGTCTTGAGAGGTCGAGCTGCAGGTCTACCACCTATGACTTGGGCCGAGTTTACAGCGGTCTTTCTAGCTCGTTTCTTCCCAGAGAGCTTTCGTGACGCCAGAGCTCGTAGCTTCGAGGCCTTAGTCAAGACACCTGGGATGACGGTGTCTGAGTATGACATCCAGTTTACACAGTTATCCCGATATGCTCCGTATTTGGTGGATACCGAAGAGAAGATGGTGAAGAGGTTCGTACATGGACTTGATGCCCAGCTATATCTTGCCATTGGCGCCCAGCACTACGACACTTATTCAGCTGCTTTGGATACGGCATTACGGATGGAGGCACGCATATCACAGACTTCGGCCGTTTCTGGGCCGAAGAGGATTCGCACCGATGTACCGTCTCAGAGGCAGCGCGCCAGATTCTTTCTGAGAGAGAGGCCTGGCAGAGGATTTGGACGGGGACAGTTATATGGTTCTTATCCCCAGGGACAGCAGCCGGAGCCAGGGTGTTTTGGGTGCGGGAGTCCGCACCATCTTGTCAGAGACTGTCCGGCGAGATGACAGGGAGCAGCGACAGTTCCGCATGTGACCCTACCACCATCACCACCCCCTCCTCAGAGAGCCCTACTTCCTACCACAGGCGATGCTCCATGCCAGCTAGGTGCACCCAGAGGCCGTGGACGCGGCGGTCCTGTTCAGAGAGGACGAGGAGGCCGAGGTCGAGGTCAGCCCGCTATCGGTGGAGGACAGGACAGAGTATTTGCTTTGACACCACAGGATGCGCAGGCATCCAATGCCGTTGTGACAGGTACCTTGCCAGTTTGTTCTTTCGACGCACGGGTATTATTCGACCCAGGTTCCACACATTCGTACGTCTCTACACACTTTGCACCGATTTTGGGCCGTGGGTCGTCGTCGTTAGATCATCCGCTTGTTGTTGTTACTCCGGTAGGCGAGTCGTTTGTCGCTCGTTTTGTTTTTCGTTTGTGTTTCGTTCGTATCGGGGAGAGGGATTCATCGGTTGATTTAATTCTCCTCGATATGTTGGACTTTGATGTGCTTCTGGGCATGGATTGGCTAGCCACTTGTTATGCTTCGGTGGACTGCCGTGAGAAGGCAGTCATATTTAGCTTTCCGGGAGAGCCAGTCCTTGTTATTCAGGGAGACCGCAGCGTCACCCTTCCCAGCTTGATTTCGTCTCTTCGCGTTGGTCAGCTCTTGCGGAAGGGATGTCAGGGATTCTTAGCGTATATTTGTGATACTCGAGCTGCAGAGGTTCCGTTGGACCGGGTCCCGGTTGTTTGTGAGTTCCCTGATGTTTTCCCTGATGAGCTACCTGGGCTACCGCCTGAGCGCGATGTTGAGCCCTGCATTGATTTGATTCACGGCTCGGGGCCTATTTCTATACCGCCTTATCGGATGGCCCCGGCAGAGCTTCGAGAGCTGAAGGATCAGTTGCAGGATTTGTTAGATAAGGGGCTTATTCGACCTAGTGTTTCTCCGTGGGGTGCTCCGGTCCTGTTTGTCAAGAAGAAGGATGGAAGTTTGCGCTTATGCATCGACTACCGCCAGCTGAACAAAGTTACCATTCGGAACAGATATCCGTTGCCACGCATTGATGATTTGTTCGACCAGCTTCAGGGTGCGGGGTATTTTTCGAGGATCGACTTGCGATCAGGATACCATCAGCTGCGAGTTCGACAGGAGGATATACCGAGGACAGCTTTCCGCACGCGCTACGGCCACTACGAGTTTTTGGTGCTGTCGTTCGGACTCACCAACGCCCCAGCAGCATTCATGGATTTGATGAACCGTACATTCAGGCCATATCTTGACTTGTTCATCATCGTGTTTATCGACGATATCTTGGTGTACTCCCGGAGCAGAGAGGAGCACGAGCAGGACTTGCAGATTACGTTACAGACTCTGAGGGAGCACCAGCTGTTCGCAAACTTCTCTAAGTGTGCATTCTGGCTGGACAGCGTCAGATTCTTGGGTCACGTGGTTACGAGAAACGGCATATGTGTGGACCCGAAGAAGATTGAGGCTGTTCAGCAGTGGCCCCGACCTACATCGGTTACTGAGATCCGTAGTTTTCTAGGCCTGGCGGGCTACTACCGGCGTTTTGTTCTGGACTTCTCCCGTATAGCTGCACCTTTGACCGGTTTGACCCGAAAGGGAGTTCCTTTCGTTTGGGCAGAGGAGTGCGAGCGCAGTTTTCAGCAGCTACGGACTTGTTTGACTACGGCGCCGGTATTATCTTTGCCGTCGGGATCAGGCGGATTTGTGGTCTATTGTGACGCTTCACAAGTAGGGTTAGGATGCGTATTGATGCAGCATGGCAGGGTGATCACGTATGCTTTGCGACAATTGAAGAAACATGAACAGAACTACCCTACTCATGATTTGGAGATGGCTGCAGTGGTCTTTGCATTGAAGATTTGGGGACATTACCTATATGGCGAGTCGTGCCAAATATTCACAGACCACAAGAGCTTAAAATACATATTTCAGCAGCGAGACCTGAACCTCAGACAGCGTCGTTGGATGGAGTTGGTGAAAGACTACGACTGTGAGATCCTATATCACCCAGGCAAGGCGAATGTGGTGGCAGATGCTTTGAGCAGGAGGCCCGGGGGTAGTCTATCGTGTTTGCGCGCAGTGCAGAGGCAGTCGTCAGCAGATTGGCAGATGTTATGCGACAGCCGAGTTGAGTTCGAGTTCACTCAGACAGGGGGACAGCTCGCGCATGTTCGTGCACGCCCACAGTTGCTTGACCGTATATATGAGGCACAGCGCAGTGACGACCGTTGCTCAGAGATCATGGCACAGATGGGACAGGGAAGATTTTTCGAGTTCGTGATTGACGATCAGGGGATTTTACGATATGGATCTAGACTGTGCGTACCAGATGCTGATGGATTGCGGCGCGACATTCTTGAGGAGGCACACCGATCAGTGTATAGTGTCCACCCCGGTTCCACCAAGATGTACCATGATATGAGAGAGACCTACTGGTGGGACGGGATGAAGAGGGACATTGCGGAGTTTGTATCGAGATGCCTGACTTTCCAGCAAGTCAAGGCCGAGCAACAGAGGCCCGCAGGAGAGCTACAGCCGTTACCCATTCCGGAGTGGAAATGGGAGCAGATTTCGATGGATTTCGTTGTGGGTCTACCCAGGACCAGTCGAGGGTATGACTCCATCTGGGTGATTGTAGATCGATTGACGAAAGCGGCTCACTTCCTGCCAGTGAAGACAACTTTCAGCTTCGCTCAGTATGCCCATCTTTACATCGACGAGATCGTGCGGTTGCATGGCGTACCGACTTGTATCGTGTCAGATCGAGGCACCCAGTTCACCAGCCGACTTTGGCAGAGACTTTAGGAGGCTTTGGGCACTCGTTTGAGCTTCAGCACAGCGTTTCATCCGCAGACCGACGGACAGTCAGAGCGGACCATTCAGACTCTTGAGGACATGCTCAGAGCATGCGTTTTAGACTTCGGCGGTAGCTGGGATCGTCATTTACCTCTAGTGGAGTTCTCCTACAACAACAGCTTCCAGGATACTATTCAGATGGCACCTTTTGAGGCATTGTATGGGAGGAGATGCAGATCGCCCGTCTGTTGGACAGAGCTCAGCGAGAGCAGTATTTTGGGGCCGCAGCTTGTTGAGGAGACGACAGCGAAGATACAGTTGATCCGAGACAGGATGAGAGCAGCTCAGAGCAGGCAGAAATCATATGCGGACAGGCGCCGTCGCAGATTAGAGTTCGCAGTTGGCGACCATGTTTTTCTGAGAGTCTCTCCGATGAAGGGCGTGATGCGTTTTGGGCGAAAGGGGATGCTTAGCCCTAGATTTGTAGGTCCCTTCGAGATCTTCGAGCGTGTCGGCGCTGTTGCATATCGTTTGGCCCTTCCACCCAGCTTTCCCGATGTTCACCCCGTCTTCCATGTTTCGATGCTCCGCAAGTACCTTCACGACCCTTCGCATGTGATTCAGCACCCGACAGGCCAGCTAGAGCGCGACCTTTCTTTTGCAGAGCATCCGGTGGTCATCCTGGATCGGCAGGTGAAGAAGTTGAGATCGAAGATTATACCAACCGTCAAGGTCCTTTGGTGTAGCCCGAGCAGCGAGGAGGTTACCTGGGAGACCGAGGGCGAGATGAGGAAGAAATACCCCCATCTCTTTGAAGGTATGCGTAGTTATATTTTTAAATTCAGGGACCGAATTTCTTTAAGGGGGGAAGATTGTAGCGCCTTGAAATGTCGTTTTGGTGTTTTCCCGAAAATCGGTGAAAATGTGGTATTTTTCCGTAAATCGTCCTTTTTGTAATTTTGCAGTTTAGGACTAATTATACCTAATTTGGATAGGTAATTGCTAGTTTTTAGTAGCAAATGAGTTAATTATGAAATTCTGGTCGTTTAAAAATTTACCCTAATTTTTCAATTTTTTTAATATTATTTTAAGCCGGTAAGAAAATACATTAAATTAGCGATAAATACAAATTTCTTTGGGCTAATTTTAATCTTTAAAATCATGTTAATTAAAATCTAGTTGTAACATAAATTTTTAGTAATTTATTTTAAGTTTTAACTAATTTTTATTATGGAAAACGAAATTTATGGAATTTAAGCTAAAACTTGCAATTTTGGATTTGTAGGGGGTCTTTTTGCATAAAATTTCTTTTGTAAAACCCCATTCACCCTTCCCTCACTCCCTTGGCCGGCCCCACCTCCTAGTGCAGCACATTTTCCCCCCCTCCAAATTGTAATCTTCAACTCCTTTTAAATTGTTTAAAATGGGTTTAAAATGTAGTAATGGGTGGAGGTATTATGGTATTTTGGGGGGGCTTTGACTTAGACTTTTACACCATCTCTTCACATCCCCCATCCCTCTCCTCTCAGCAGAAAATCATGCACCAACAGCCCCAAATATTTTCCCCATTTCTTCTTCTCTTTTGCTTCATTTTCATCTCAAAAATTCAACAAAATCCACAATTTCCTTCACAAATTCAACACAAAACCATATTCCATCTCTTCTCCAACCTAATTTGGTTCAAATCAAGAAGAAAGGAGGTGTCTTGGGAGGCTTGAGCAAGCTTAGGATTGATCTTTTGAGGTATAATTTCTAATCAAATGGTTAAATTGTAGCTTAAGTGTGCTAAACTAGAACCTTGAAATTTGTTTAGTGTTAAATTTAGTGTTAGTTTCATTCTAGATTTTAAAAAGTTCATGGTTCAAATTAAACTAGGGTTCTTAGAAACCATTACTTAGTTAATTAAATCTATTTTCCTATCTAGTTGTTTGCTAATCTAAGTTAATGAGGTTACTTTATTTGTGTGGGCTTCAAATTAGTGTTAATTTGGTATTGTCATGTTTAGTTTTGGATTGAAAGTGCTAATTATGAAAAATCAAGAGAGGTTTTGTTTATGGAAATTAGGTTTTTAAGCATTGCTAGTGGTTTAAAATTTTGTAGTGGCTATCTATGGTTAACTTGGGTGTTTGCGCGCAGTTGTGTGCACTTTATCGCAAATCCGCGAAGTTTGCACGATTTTGGAAGTTTTTTGTGCTTACTAGTTTTTATTAAATTTTTGCGGTGATGTATTTGCGATGTCTTGATGACATTTTTAGCGTATCCTATAACTTTTGGGATGTGTGAGTGCGGATTTTTGAGTGTTCGGGTTTTAGTTTTTCCGGACGACCAATCGACGTTTTAGTTAGTTTTTGCGATTTTCGTGTGTGTTCCGCGCACCTTGTGCACGTTGTACCTAGCTTGTGAACGTTAGTATTTTCGTTTGGGTTTTGCGTCGTTCTTGATATGTAACCTTATGTTTGGTATTGATGTAAATTCCAGGTTCGGTCGCGGAGACGTCAGACGCGGCAGGAAAGGGGAAAGCGGTGATTGGACGTGACTAGCTAGTGATTCCGGTGAGTAGATGTAACATCTACGGGGGACTATCGTTGGATGGCGCAAGTCGCCCGATAGTTTTAGTAGCTTAAAAAGATTCTTAGTAATGTTAGTAATTAGGGGTGTAATACTCGTATGATTATTTGCTATATTCATGCCTTATATTGACATGCATATACGAACCCATTCTATAGGACACCTGCAACATTGGCACGGTTTATATATGCAGCACGAGCACTATTCATGCTTACACACACACCCTGGTAATTGCCAAGCCACCACACTAGATAAGCTTTAAATTGAAACCTTTTACTATAATTGATACTTAAACTTGCGCTATTGCTTTAATTCCTTAAAATGAAATCGTAGGATTGCTATTCATGTGCATGTACTTCATCATATTATTTGTTCATGCCTAATCTATTAATCACACATCGCAACTTGATTAATGATACCATATGCATTCATTATCATTGACATATGCACTTATGTGGATTTCTTGAGATTTTATGATATTTCTGGATTTCGGGGGAAAGCCGCAAAATTTCTAAACTTATTATATTTTTAAAATATGTAAATTGCAGTTTTCTAGTGATGTAAGTGTCGTCCACCATGAGTTTGCTGTGGTTTTCGAGAACCGTTTCGAGGAGTTGGATGAACCGTCTCGGGTACATAGTGGGCCCGGTAAGGTACCCCGGGGCAAGAAGCTCGTGTTGCTGACGATGAGCCTGGCAGGGGACGGATTACCTACCGGTGACTGTTTGGGATGGCGGATATCTAGAGGATACCGACCGTGGCCGCGAGATGATGAGATATTGATATTGAGATGGGTCAGCCGGATGGCTGAGGCCAGAGATACTATGACATGGATACATGAGATTTGTGATAGTTTTGAGGTGTCGTTGCTGGACACAGGTTCTTGTTGATTCTATTGGTATTGTGCTGGTATTTCAAAGGAGGTTCCTAAGGGAAAAACATGATTCTTATACTTACACATTCAGATCATGAGTTGATTCGCATTGCACTCATACCTGCTAGTATATTCATATTGCATACATACCTGCTATTACGTCCTGCCTTACCTGTATTTTTGATGCTAGGAAACTTGTGTGCATGCTTTCGATAGCCTGTGTAGATGTTATTTATTACTCATGAGTTGGCAACTCACCCCCGTTGTGCCACAGCCTTTTGCAGGTCCGCTCCGTCAGTACAGTAGCGGCGGGCGCACTTGTTTCTTTTGCCTCCTTTGCCTAGACTCGAGGTTTTGCTCTTAGGTGGGTTATATTATTATTTTTGTACCACCTTGTATATTCTTTGTATCTAGTGTACTCCATCTACTGTATCTACCAGTATTGTTGTATATTGACCTCGAGATGAGACTGTGAGATTTGTGGACTTTTTATGCTGTATTTTGGGGTCGAGCTCACTTGAGTCGACATGCTGTTTTTCTCATGCTTCCTTATGATTATTTTGCATGTTGTTGCTTTATATTGCGTGGGATTTATGACCGCCTTGTGGCGAAGAGCTAGCTCCCGCTTGGGGATGCCTTATTTGTTGGATTCATATATATTCTTTTTGTACCCATTTTGGGGGCCAGTATTTACAAAGGAGACTCTGCCGAAATTTTCGGGAAATTGATATTGTTTTTAAAAAGGTTTTATATGACTTATTTGATAAACTCGTTTTCAATTAATTGGGTTCTCTTCACTCTTTTGCTTATTTGGTTTTGGTTTTCTGGGCTTTGGCTTACTTATTTTACGGACGTCTTGAGACGTTTTCATAAACTTAAGTGCCAGTCACGTTCCGTACCCTGCGGGTCGTGACAATACTAGACATCGAACTGTGGGGGTGCTATACGCCATCCACCCGACTTCCCTCGTAGATATAATCTACTCACCTTGCATCCTGCATGTCGGTGTCGATGTCGCCACCATCTTCTTCGTCGTCTCGGATCACCGTGGGGGTACCTACATGTCACACGTATTATATCGAATTAAAACCAAATCGAAGACGAAACGACACACGAAAACCAAAACGACACGCGGAACTCACATAGGTCCAAACCTATGGTTTTCCCTCGCAACTTAACCAAATAACACCCGATAGAGACGTACAAACATCAAGTGATTGATTCTAAACATAAATACCAAAACTTAAATCCATAAACATCATGAAACGTTAAGCAGCAACAAAGAAAACATGCTCCAGATTTTGATTAACGTGAAAACAATGCTCCAAAACAACACTAGGGTGATATATAAGATGTATATGACCTACTGAAGAGAACTCGGCACCTAACTCGACCAAGTGGCCGGCCTAAACCCTAAGAAATCTGGCCTCCTCGGTTTTGGGAAGGAATTGGGTCCTCGAACTTGTAGGGGGCTCTTATGGTCTTAATTTGGTCCCTGGTATTGTTTGGTTAACTCAAAAACGTCTCCGGTCATCCCAGATTTCCCTGCACCCACTAATTACACACAA
Source organism: Agapanthus africanus (assembly GCA_030015575.1). Lineage (NCBI taxonomy): Eukaryota > Viridiplantae > Streptophyta > Magnoliopsida > Asparagales > Amaryllidaceae > Agapanthus > Agapanthus africanus. The sequence goes on from JASDDO010000022.1 coordinate 282,767,364, forward strand.
AACCGACGTGAACAGTTTCAGTTTTCCAGAAAATGGGTTTCAGGTTATATATTGTGCATGTTCTGGGTTCAAAACATTGTAAGGGGGTTTAAGGTCACCAAACACACTCAAGTTCACCACACTACTCAATTTAAACCCTAACCTTCTCTAGGTTTTCCCAAATTGCACTAAACCTTGCCAAAACGATTTTAAACTTGAAATGAGGATTGAGCACAAGAAATACTACACTAATTGTGAAGGGATTACCTCAATTGATACTCACGAATCCTCCTACAGCACCAAAACACAAACTTTCTTGGTCCATAGGGTTTCTTGAGGGCTTGTGTACAATTTTTGTGAAATGGGAGTGGGGTTTTGAGATGTTTATTGTGGTGTTTTGGGGGATTTTGTGAAAAGGGAGAGAGGGGCAATAGCTACAGCTGCAATGGAGGTGGAACAGGAGAGAGATGTGTGAATAATTGGAGAGGGATGGCTCAAGACCAAGTCAACATAACCCTCACCTTTCTCTCTCTTCACCATACCTAATTCTTATCCTTTTCTTTTCTTTTGTTTTCTTTTCTCCTCTCTTTTAAAAACAACAACCATGCTAAAAATTAAGAGAGGGCAATGAAACAAATGTAACACAAGTGTAAAAAAATGATATGTGCATGTCATGTGCACAAAACACGCTTAGTGCCCGATTAGCGATTATCACAAAATTAGTGTCAAACTAAACATAAAAACTTAAAATTTACATAATTTACATAAAACACCCTCTTTTAAATAATTTCCACAATTTTCAAAATTTTCCCCATTTTATCGGTATTTAATTATACCAACATATTAAAATATTCATTAAAAATTAATATTAAATTATAAAAATTCCCAAAAAATAATATTTTATTTTTTTTGAAATGTTACAATCTTCCCCCCTTAAAGAAATTAGGTCCCCGAATTTAATTTAAAACCCCTCAAATACTAAAACATTCCAGTAAAAGTCGAAGTCGTCGGGGCTCCGAAATCATCAATACATAAAACGCATCATAGCGCAATGCATGCGCATGAGTAATGAGCAGATAACTCAAAAACAAAACTCCGTCAAGCATCCCGCAATCATCGGAGTTATGGTAATGACACAAATGTCAAATCCAAAACAAAACCAATATGATATAAATCAGAACTATACATGTAAATATCTAAAGAAAATGCATGCTAAACCTTTTTAAGTCGCTGTGTGATGCGCATATCGCGTCACAGTAGCGGACGTCTATTGTAAGAAACAACTATATATGTATATATCTTTTGTTTGATATGTACGTTCCACCATTTTTGAAAACAATTTAGAAGGGTCCACTTGTTTTAAGCGTTTCGTGTCATCTCAAACACGTAGGTAAATACTGAGACTATAGCTCTTTCTTTGGAAATCCCTTCAATATCTATCAATGCATGCAAAATATATCCAGGTACTGTCCTCTGATTAGTCCTGCTCAGTACAAAAACCAATAGCAAATATCATAAAAACGTACCGCTCCATCAGAAATAAATCCTAAATATATGTGAGAATACCCTGTATGTCTGGTGCGCACGGAAAACAACATCCATGTATATGCCATAGATGTGCACAGAAAGGACACTTAGGTGCAACGGGTGTGCACGAAACATCTGTCATGAGCAACGTGTGTGCCCGACAGCAAAATCAGGTGCATCTGATATGCACGAAGAATCTCGATTTAGTGCATCTGGTGTGCACCAAAATCGTATCTCAAAACATGCGCTCAACATGCGCGAAAACTCAAATCAAATGCATGGAATGCAAGAAATCGAAATCAATGTCAAAATCAAAATCAATGGTATACAATATGACTCAATCAAAATCAGGTATACCGTTGTATATAATCTCGCAACCATGTGCATTAGCGTGCACAAATCAAATCAAAACACTAAAAGTGCATGAAAACTATGCTGGAAGCGTAAATCAAATCACCGGCATAAAATAGGCATGAAATCAAAATCAATACCTCAAGCGTAATAACTATACGTAAAATATAAATACCCAGTAGGTGCAACCATGGTGCACGAAAACAAATATCATAAAACTCAGTCATCAAGACTAAATCATGCGAATAGATCGCCCAAAATACCGAAATCCAAGGTTAGAGATACGTGATAATCGAATCACCAATTCACAAATCATAAATACCGCCGTAGATATTTCCTCATTCGCAGTCGAGAAGGTGTTGGTGCATCCAATGCTAGCAGCGCAAGATATCTACTTGCCTGTTGCTCACGGTCTGGCATCCTCTGTCTCTGGGTCCTTATCTTCTCTGTGGATTACCTATCTCACAATCAATCGTCTCATCGGCCCTGTCTGGTGTGCTAACGGGGACGATTCCATTTTGGCACTTCTCTGGCCAATCTGCGTCCTCAGCACAGCATTTTCTCGGAAACTGGTCACATCCCAACGCCTCTGTAGACATATCCGACCTTTAACCTTAACGGGGAGTAACAACAGTTCGTCAGCATCTCGCCTCAACCTCTTGTCCTACTTGTCTACGTCATCATATACTCCGACGCCACATCTCTATCTGCGCACTGCAATTGTTCTCGGTTACGGTCCATCCGAAGTCTCTCATACGGGCTCGAAATCAAGAACTCGGTATCTTCACCACTCTGTAGAAAATATCTGGCCGAACACGTCCTCGGGAACACGTCCCAACCTGCGGAGGTATACTCCTTTATATAACGCCTCTACATGCGTATCGCATCTCTGATGTCAGCGGAGTGGAATATCATCTCGTCGAAATCTCGTGTGAACTCTCTACTCCACTTTGTTCCAATGTCGACTGATTCGGACTCGTCGCCTCGTGACTGCATGGACTGCGCTCCAACGGCTATGCTCGTATCTGGAGTCTCCCAAGTAGTGTATCCCATCACATGATATCCGAAAGATGTTGAACCATCCGATCGGTTTGTCAAAACCTGATAATCCCTAAGAGATCAACATCTCGGGTACAGTTTAATAGTATCGAGTACATACCACAGCATCAGTGGTCTAGCTGTAGAAGGGCAAATCCAAGCCTCACTAATGGCGCCGCGGAACTACCGCAAACCCTGAGGTTCAAAGGCTTTCACACGGTCATTATGTCGAGTTAGGGTTTGATTCTTCTAGAGGGTCCATAGAATCTCTTGCATGTCTTTCCGAATACTTTAAACTTGGAATATGGGTTTCTAACATTCGATCGTCTCTATCGATTCTCAACAAATCTGCGTGAAGTCATCTCTAGCTGAAATCAATCTATCTGATGACCTCGCATCGGGGTAAGCAAACGAACCACATGTCCTAGTCATTCATACTCGGGTGACTAGCGACCTTCCATCATATCTCTGAGTATATACTCATGCTACAGTAGCTCCAACATCTGGGCAATATCTCGTCATTTCCAGCAACAACTGGCTCATTGGTCTCTAGCAGTAGCCTGATCCTCTGGTGCCGATCAGCACATCCGGGAAATCTCGTAAAAGCGATCTGTCGAACGCTCATTGCGCGGAAACACAATAAGACGACGCCTCCATATGCAATCGTACGTCTCTGGAATCACGCCCTGGTCAGTCCTCGTCCATGACGAGCTTAAGCTAACGCAACTCTAGCCGTGGCTCTCTCTGCCCGTGCAATCGTGGCAACAAAATCATAACCAGTATCGATGAGGATAGATCATAGGAATGAATATAATACTGTGCAAGTAAATGTACATCCTAAGGTTTCTTAAGCGGAGTAGCGTGTCGTAAATATGCCGCGGAACATACGTACGGTATGTCACACTATTCAAGCTACCTACTCCATCAACCAAGGGTCATCCTACGCGACGAAAGTTCGGCTATAATACCCCCTCGACTAAGTCTAAGTTCGGTAAGGTCAAGCCTAAGTTTCGTGTGTGTGTGTGTATATATATATATATATATATATATATATAAACGCTCTAGGCTCCACATAGTCAAACTTAGACTCGAACCAAGGTTAACCAAGCGCTCTTATACCAACTATGTCATGACCCAAAATAGCCCGTGACTGGCACTTGAATCATATGAAGCATATAGGACCCCATCTAATTCAAGTAAGCCAAAAGCCCAGAAATCTAAAACCATTTTAAGGAGCAAATAAGAAAACTAGTTTTTAAGAAGGAAAACATGTTTTAAAAACAAGGTTTTTAAATAAGTAAGCCGAATATGCATTTTAAAATCTATATCTTTTCTAAAATTTTCGGCAGAGTTTCCTTTGTAAATACTGGCCCCAAACGGGGTACAACAAGAATAATATATACACAATAATAAAAAGGCATCCCCAAGCGGGTGCTAGCTTTTCGTCAATCGACGGTCAAAACCACCCAAGCAATATAATATACAATGCCGAAGGGCGAGAATCAAAACTCAAAAAGAACTCAAAATCAACATGAAAAACCATACTACTACAACGCGCGACTCTAAGGTCGAAATAATACATAACTGGTTTTCTAAGTCTGAAACAATATACAAGTTTTGGTTGATGGAATTTCTAGATACAACTGAATAATACATATACAATGGTTGTTCTGATGCAAAAGAATACACCTACCAAAGCAAGTCACCTGTAAGGAAAGCAGTGTGCCAGAAAAGCCGCAATGAAACTTGTACGACAAAACCTGCAAGAACTGTGGCACAACGGGGGTGAGTTGCCAACTCGTGAATAGAAAACATCACAGAGCAGAAATCGTATGTATGACATAAATCTAGGTCAATACGATCAATAATAATATATCCTCAATATGAATAAGTCTGAAGCATGATAAGGTGGCAATGTAACATCTATACATGAGTGTAGTGCCAAGTGCTCATGCCAGTGCCTCAGGTAATAATATATCATAAATATGAGGTATGATCAATGTCGACTATATCATGAAGTCTATGAAAAAGTGGATATCATCCAACTATGTAATCAATGTCATCAATGTCAATATATGTATGTGAGAATCGTCCACGTGTCACCCAATGACAATAAACATCATGCATGAAATATCATAAAGCATATGCATGGAAATATGAGGATATAAATCAACATGTGTCGCTTGCGACATATCAAATCATGGAACCTGAGTGTCAAGCATCGACACTCGAAAACATCATGAAACTTGTGCCTATCATCGGCACATAAATCCTCATATATCGAGCTCCGTCGGTCTGGATCGGCCCATATCATCTCTCGACTCCGGTCGGTATCCTCCGGATATTCGCCGAGCCCAAATATTATCACCGGTAGTTAGTAGTCCCTCTGTTAGGCTCACCGTCTACTACACAGCGATCCGTTCTCTCCCCAGGGTACCATACCGGGTCCACCATGTACCCGCAATCGGCCTCATCCGCCTTCTCGAATCGGGTTTCACATGTCACTCTCAGCACCGAGAAAACACATCGTCGATGGACTGAAATATCATATCAAGGGTAACCGGGTTTTTTAAAACAATTACATACTCTCTTTTGAAATATCCACGGTTCCCAAATCCAGAAATATCATGGAAACAACATATCTCAATGCGTAAAGTCAAAAGCATGATGTATGCGACATGTAAAATAAATGCAAGCATGTCAGTATATCTTGCAATATGGAATAGTAATATGCACATATTGAGGGAAACCGCTCTTTTAAAATGAACCAGTATTAAAGAGTATCTTGCGGTTCCCAAATCTCTACTCAAGCCAGAATCATCTACGTATGTGCAAATACTTATATATGTAAATATGGGTGTACAATGGTTATGTACACAAGTATGCCATGCAAGAGATCATGTCCTGAATGCAACAATACTATAATGTAGTGACATGGCAATTATCGATGATGAAATGTGTGAGCCGGCAAGCAGGTGTACGTGGAACATATGCATCATCGATAATGGTGCTGGTGTCCTAACAGCATGGGTTTAATATACAATAAACTCATTTACACATGCAATGCGATGCGAATACCATGAATATTCGGAAATCGAATAATAAATGCAACAGTGACGTATCTGCATCAATATAAAAATGTCCTACAGTTTGCCTTTAGAAATAGGACGAATCGGTTTTTTTTTTTGTAAAATAAGGGCTACGGTGTTTTTAAGAAAAGATGCGTCTTTTGAAAATATCCGTGGAATCCCTTTGCCTATCATTGAAATACTCCTGATTCGTTAGTTTTGAAATAGGTATAACATCGGCCTAGTCTAACATCTACTAAGCAACTACAGATCTAGCAAATACGCTAATCGGGAGGGGTATGGAAACCACTTACATCTGAGTCGATAAATATATATATACATATATATATATATATATGTATATGTATGTATGAATATATTAGTCGGTGATCCCGCCTTAATAGTATCACGTACGATAAAGTATATCATATGACGTCCTCGACTCATGAGTGTGGATCTATCATCAACGTAAAGCTCGTATAGTAAATCATCGCATGGCATCCCAATAGCTGGGTACGGGTCAATATCACATTCACCTCATCAATTATCTGGTATCCTTATTGTCATATCACATAATCTGGTGTACTGATCTATGTCTAGTACAATCGATACCATCTATATAAATATGAATGCGTGTGTGGAACACACGTCCAAAGTCCAGCTAAAATCACATGTCGTATCCCAAATACGAATCACAATATATCACCAATCTCACGGCACTATGCCCAATCTCATCGACTCATCTCCAAATATCATCCAAAATCCCCATCATTTAGGAAAAACCATAAGACATAAGTATATGTGCGCGTGTGGGTGTAAACCTATTCTAGGGTTCGCAAGTGGGCACTATACTAGTTTACTTCTACACCTTAATCTAATCATAGTACACCTAATCTCATCTCAAATATCCACGACACACAATAAGCTATCATATATATAGATTACATAGTATACTAGACATCGAACTGCAGGGGTGCTATACGCCATCCACCCGACTTCCCCGTAGATACAATCTACTCACCTTGCATCCTGCGTGTCGGTGTCGATGTCGCCACAATCTTCTTCGTCGTCTCGGATCACCGTGGGGGTACCTACATGTCACACGTATCGTATCGCATTAAAACCAAATCGAAGACGAAACGACACACGAAAACCAAAACGACACGCGGAACACACATAGATCCAAACCTATGGTTTGCCCTCGCAACTTAACCAAATAACACCTGATAGAGACGTACAAATGTCTAGTGACCGATGCTAAATACAAATACCAAAACATAAATCCATAAACATCACGAAACGTAAAGCAGAAACAATGAAAACATGCTCCAGATGTTGATTAAGGTGAAAACAATGCTCCAAAACAACACTAGGGTGATATATAGGGTGTATATGACCTACTGAAGCGAACTGGGCACCTAACTCGACCATGTGGCCGGCCACAACCCTATGAAATCCGGCCTCCCCGGTTTTGGGAAGGAATTGGGGCCTCGAACTTGCAGGGGGGTCTCCAATGGTCTTAATTCGGTCCCTGGTATTGTTTGGTTAACTCAAAAATGTCTCAGGTCATCCCAGATTTCCCTGCACCCACTAATTACACACAAAACCGACGTGAACAGTTTCAGTTTTCCAGAAAATGGGTTTTATGTTATATATTGTGCAAGTTCTGGGTTCAAAACATTGTTGGGGGTTTAAGGTCAACAAACACACTCAAGTTCACTACACTACTCAATTTAAACCCTAACCTTCTCTAGGTTTTGCCCAAAGTGCACTAAACCTTGACAAAACGATTTTAAACTTGAAATAAGGATTGAGCACATGAAATACTACACTAATTGTGAAGGGATTACCTCAATAGACACTCATGAATCCTTCTACAGCACCAAAACACAAACTTTCTTGGTCCATAAGGTTGCTTGAGGGCTTGTGTACAATTTTTGTGAAATGGGAGTGGAGTTTTGAGATGTTTATTGAGGTGTTTTGGGGGATTTTGTGAAGAGGGAGAGAGGGGCAGCAGCTGCAGCAGCAATGTAGGTGGAAGAGGAGAGAGATGTGTGAATAATTGGAGAGGGATGGCTCAAGACCAAGTCAACATAACCCTCACCTTTCTCTCTCTTCACCATACTTAATTCTTATCCTTTTCTTTTCTTTTGTTTTCTTTTCTCCTCTCTTTGAAAAACAACAACCATACTAAAAATGAAGAGAGGGCAGTGAAACAAATGTAACACAAGTGTAAAAAAATGATATGTGCATGTCATGTGCACAAAACACTCTCAGTGCCTGATTGATGATAAAATCTCGTTGTGTGTAGTATCGAATGTGTAAAGAAATCACAACCAAAAATTATTTGACCGCAATCAACTACGGTGTCGGATGTAGTTAGTATGTGAGTGCGGATCGTCCACAGGAAAAGTGTAATCGCTCGTCTTTCGAATTAGATGAATTGAAATTTTAATGAAAAGAAAACAAACAATTCAAGATTTAAAGTTGAAGTTCAAGAATTAGAAAACCTAGATCTAAGAAAGCATTAAAAAGATAGAATCAAGAATTGATAGTTTGTTGATTTTTCCAAACCAAATCTCAAGAATCGAAATGAGGCTCGTAGGAATCAATCGGATCTATAGATGTGATGTAATCTTACAATTACGTATTCTTATCCTTCGATGAATTGATACTAGATCGATGATGATCGACGAGAATTAGGGATTTCTTGTGAAACTAAGGTTTCATCTCATCCCTTGTTCCTTCGTGGATATCATTCACATTCTAGCCTCTAGTAAATTCAAGAAACGATCGTAGATCCCTAATTTCGAGCGATCCCAATCAAGAAAGCATCGCTACGAAACTAGGTCATCGATTCTTGAACTTGCTAGGGTTTACAAAACTCATAGGACTTAAAAATAGTATTAAGATTTGTTACATCATCATTCTACAATCGTCTCGACTCCTTTACGAGCGGAGTTTTACTCACACATCACAACAAGAACAACAATTACAAATTGAGATCTAATCATGATGCAAGAATTAAAAGAAAGCAAGATAAAAGAATTTCACCTTTTATTTATATCGACAATTTTATTACATTCGCTCAAGAACAACAAGAGGAAGAACTCGATCGTCGATTTGGCTTCGCTCGTCTCCGTGGATCGCGGATCGGCTTGGATCACTTGCCCGATTGAAGATCGGCTCGGCTCCTAAAAGGTTGAAGGCTTCTCGCTTGATATGGTACTCAAGATCTTGGATTTGGAGTGGAATTAGGGTTAGGGTTTCGCACAAGACTTGTCACTAGACTTGTGGAAGAAGATGAAGAAAGAGGTAAAGATTAACTAAAATTGATTACCTAAAGATTGATTATTGATTTTTGATTAAAGATTGATTGATTAGCCTTTAACCCAAGGTCTAGGTTCTTATTTATAGATAACTAACCCTAAATCTAGGATTTCAAATTCTATGTTTCCCTCCTAAAGTTTGTTGAGGAAATTCAAATTTTCCTCCAAAAGTTAATTAGGGGAGAAGCTTCTAGATGTGATTAGTTAGGAGGGAGCTTCTAGAAGAGGTTAGTTAGGAGCTTAATTAGGAATAACCTTTCTTAATGATCTTTGCTGATCTGGCAGTAGCTTCGACGGTATTCTGGAAATTGACATATCAGAAAGGAATGTGGGCCCAGAGAAAGGAATTATGCCCAAAAATTGCAATGCTGACGTGGCAGAAGAGGGGCGGAACCGCGGCGCAAGCCAGCTCCCGCCGCGGTTCCGCGGCTAACTTGGTGAGTTGGGGCTTGGGCTCTCTGGTGAGGTCTTGGGCTGTTGTATGGGCCTTTATTGTATATGTTGAATTTAATATCTCCTTCTGTATTGCTACCAGATCTCAGGGCTTTGAGTTGGCGTACTTTTGATCAGCTCTTTGGTTTTTCTTCCGTATTTCCTGCACAGACTCAAGACAAGTGTTGCGCAAATACAGAAATGATGCAATGCCATGAAATGCGGTTATTTTCCTTTAAAGTGTCGGCTTAGAAGTCTAACACATGCAATCTCATATTTTGTGACATATTTGCTAATATGTAGAATATGAATGCCGAACACTTCTAAATGAGTGCAAATGATGAGGAAATTGCCGGCTACAATATACAATATTTTCGACTGATCAAATACCCCCAAACTTAATTTCGTTCATCTCGAGCGAATGTTTTATTAAAAAGAGAAGGAGAAAATAAAGAAAGAGAAAAACTAACTAGCACACTTTCGTAGGCAACACGATTGCACTGAGCACGTGCAACAAGCTTTTAAACCTCTAGGTGTCCCTAGTAGGAGGAGTGTTGTCCCCTGAGGGTTTTCAGCGGATTGCACCCACAAAATCCAATAATAAAAGAAAGATCATGAATATTACATTTAAAGAAAAGAATTGTAAAAGAAATGCTTTGAAAATTAGGGTTTCCAACTAAGCTAGCTTTTCGGTTGTCATGAGCCCTATCTTAATGGTCATGAAAGATGTTAGAAATCACGTCCTCCCTCAATAAAACATCGTCTTATTTTTCATTCCTATCTTTCTTCCAAAACATCGATCATATCACCCTGCGTGTGTGTAAAGGACATCCCTACACCCGGAGAATTCAATTCAAGCTATCATACTCTTACCCATCAGCCTCAGTACTTTTTGATAAACGAGATTGCTCACACACTTTCATGCGACCGTTAATACTTCTTGTGGTGCTAACCGACCGATTACTCCTGTGCTTGCATGCTTGGTGTATTTTCCTCGTCTTGCACCACCTCAGACATAGCAGTGACTCCCAGACCAGTTGGCCTTAGGGCACTAGGTGAAGAAGCACTCTCGCTATATATTTTTTTTTGCCTTTGGTGATAACAAAACCAGTGTCCATTTTTTTCACCACTTTATATTTTTTTATTTCCTTCATACTTTTGGCTTTAAGACAAGAGCATTTCAAGGTATTCTCTACTATCCCAGGCTTTAAGACGTGTGTAAGTGCGAATAGCAGGGTATCAACGTTCAAAATGTTTGGCTTTCAGAATAGAAACTATTTTTCAGACTTATTTTTATCCTCAGATTAGTGACGTCTTTCATCTTACTAACCCTTGGGACAACGGCTCATAACTACTTATTACTAGTTCGTATAAGAAAACTTCTAATTTTCTTAGTTTTCTTAAATTTTTCTAATCTCATGGATGTAATTGTTCGCTATCTAAACTTTCATTATCTTATTTATGTACAAAAAATATTTTTATAATTTTGAAAATTTTTAAATTTTTATAGGTTTTTCAAAAATGTTTTGTGCTTATGCAAAGTGATATGCAAATGATGCGAAAATAAGCACAAACCTCCCCCAAACTTGTTTTCAACAGGTCCTCACTGTTGCCTTCCACTAAATCTCGAAAAACCTGTAAGCTTGGGAGGAATTTATTAGTGGGGGCAAAATATTTAAGTGAAGAACCTCCCCCAAACTTTTTTTTTTTGCTCATAATTTTGTAAAAAATTTCTTTTCAAGAGCCAGAAAATATACCCCCCCCCCCAAACTTGAGTTATGCAAAGTTAATTTTTTGAAAATCACATGAGGGGGTCAAAAATCAGTGGTCGATGCCAAGCTTTGCAAAGACCGAATGTCAACACCAACCATTCAAAAATTTTATCAATGCAGTGCTCGGGTTGGTGGAAGAAGAAGTGGGGAAAAGGTAAGTGGTGGAAGAGAATGTGTGTGCGTCTCATATTGGAGAGACGATGCAGTGAATGTGATGGATTGCTCGCATTCTTTTTACAGTTCAGAAGAAGGGGTGGAGGTTCAATTTCATTGATTGGGAGATGATTCATCTCAACACCCGTGTCATTTAAAAATGCGAGTTCATCAGCGAAGATCTCCTCAAAAGTTCCATCAATACCCCGATGAATAATGTTATCACAAAGTGCGGGGTGATCTTCAGACTCTAAGAACAGTTCATAATCCGTGTTAATTGTTGACCCGGACATCTCGGTGGAAGAGTCCGTATGTGTATGATACATAGTTGGGTCAAACAATAACATATGAAAAGAGTCAAGATCGATATCAGGAGGATCATCAAATTCGCTGCTGTCGACATCCATTAAGTCAACAGAACATGCCTGAGCAGTAGGTTCGGAGGGTACACTTCCCAACTTGTAAATGTTCAGCTCTATTGACCTATTCCCGAAGGATAGGGTCATAGAACCGTTACGACAATTTATAATAGCATTGGAAGTGGCCAAAAAGGGGCGACCTAAAATCACCGGAATTTGATTCCGTGGGTTCGCTACAGGTTGTGTATCAATTACAATAAAATCTACCGGGAATATAAATTCTCCGATTTTTATTAACACATCCTCCAGTTCACCCCTAGGTTTGGTGATTGATCGGTCAGCCATCTGGAGAGTACAATTGGTTGGCTTCAACTCTCCGATTCCTAATTGCTCATAGACTGAGTATGGAAGCAAGTTAACACTAGCGCCAAGGTCTAATAGAGCACGGTTAATGTGTTTTTTCCCAATAGAAACGGAAATAGTAGGATATCCAGGATCCTTACGTTTCTTCGGTAATTGCTGGGGGAAAGCCGTGTCTATTGTCTTTTCCATGAAAATCTTCTTGGGCACTGGATTCTTCCTCTTCCTAGTGCACAAGTTCTTAAGAGTTTTCGCATAGGACGGAACTTGTTGGATGGCATCTAGGAGAGGGATGTTGGTGTTTACTTGCTTAAAATGTTCATAATCTTCTCCATATGTGGACTCGGTGTGTTAGCCCTTAACCGATTAGGGTAAGGTGCTTTAGCAATAAGCGCTGGGTCCATTATAGGAGAAGGAAGTGTGTGTGGAACCGATCCCGAAATAGAAGTGGGGATCGTCCGTGGAGGGGTAAAAGAGGTGGGCTGATGTGGCGAGCCTTTTGGGAAACGAAGAATAGGCTCGGAAGAAGATGGTGGGGTAGAAGAACTGGGGTCAGAAGTGTGTGTGTAAGGAAAGGTCTCAGCCGGGGTGTTATTGATTGATTTATCAGTATCATCAAACTCTTCCCCAAGGTGATGGTCAAGCACTCTTCCAGATCTCAACGTGATCGCATCCACATGATGTGAATAGCTAGGATTGGGTAAAGGTTGAGCTGGAAGTTTCCCTTTCTCTCGTGCACTCATTTCGGCTTTTAATCGTGAAATTTCTGCTTCCATCGATTTGATACTCTCAGCTTGGGACGCTGAGTTTTTCTCAATTTTATCGACAGAAGATTTCATTTCAGCCGAAACTTGCATGATATTTGTTAAGACCAAATTCATGCATTGTGCAAATGAATAGAATTCATCAGTCCCGGTCAACTGCAAAGGACTAGATGGTGCAAAAGTGTTGACCGGATTTTGAAAATTTTGTGCTTGAAAGGGATGTTGACTCAATTGTGGTGGTTGCTGTTGTGGTGGAGGGACCTTTTGGAAATGATTCGTGTTTGGAACCGTGTTTTGAGATTGTGATTGGTTCCAAGCAAAGTTATTCCTCCAACCTTGATCATATGTGGAGGAAGATGGATCGTTTCTAGGTCTTTGAAATGAGGCATTGGTATGCTCATGACCTTGAAACGGACATTCTTCCGTCAAGTGAGACGGATCAGAACAGCATCCACATACAGTTTTAGAGAGTGATATTTGACTTAGGGCGGCAGCTAAAAATTTATTTTCCATATTCTCGAGTTTCTTATTGATAGCTGCAATGTCATCTCTAACTCCTATGGAAATATCATTGCCATCCCTAGACGATTGATTCACACCCTCCCACTGTAAAGATTTTTCAGCGAAATCTTCTAGAAAGTTCCAGGCTTCCCTATCATCTTTAGTCATAAAGTTGCCTTGACACATGGATTCAAGGGTCTGTCTTGTGTAAGGAGTAATGCCCTCATAAATGATTCGGCACAATTCCCATTTTGGGATGCCGTGATGTGGACATTGGACTAGTAGATCCTTGAAACGGTCAAGACATTTTGAAAATGTTTCATTTGGAAGCTGGGTGAATTGATAGATTTCGCTACGGACTCGAGCTGTCTTTTGGTGTGGGTAGAATTTCTTAAGGAATGCTTTGACGAAGTCTTCCCAATTTGAAATGGAATGTGCGGTAGTGTTATATAGCCACTTCTCGGTTAAATCGCACAAAGTAAATGGGAGAAGACGAAGACGTAAAGCATCCACAGAAAGCTGTGAAGTACCCATCATTGCGCATACATTTTCAAATTTCGTGATAAACACGTATGCGTCTTCAGACTCGAGACCGTGAAATTTTAGTAGAAGGTTGATGTATTGGGGTTTTATTTGAAAATTTTTCCCGTTGGCTGGTGGAATGGAAAGACAGGTGGAAAGTGGGCTTCGTGTTGGATAGCACCTCTCTTAGAGAGAGATGCGAGGTGGATTCTGCGCACCAACGGACGGCGGCAGAGTAGTGGAAAAGAAGTTCGATGGAGGTGGATCCATCGATGCGGGTGTAGTGGTGGGTAAAGAAAAGGTAAGTGTAGAAATACCGACTTTTGGGTCGATAAGGGAAACGCGGACTTAACGGGCACTAGAAACCCGTGTCCAGCCTATCTTGCACTAAAAAGGGTTAGTACAAGTGGCAGCGTGAATTTATAATTAGGGAAAATGATAAATGTGGTGTTTGTTTTGAAAAATGATACGGATTTTTTGAAAATATGATGCAACACAACAAATGCAACACACAAAACCCTAGAATCTAGTGGTCACCTAGGTCAAACTCTAGACCGCTCCTAACTGCCAAAAGACAAGTCGCAGGATAAATCCTCCACTGCCTCTTTGTCCCCCTGTGGCCGGATAAGTGCCAGGTAAGTGGGAAGGTACTCCACTACGTAAGTAGTGGGCCTAATTAAAAACCACTAGCCTTAGACACACTCGCCTTAGACACCACAAGAAAACGCGGATAAGCAATGAATTACCCACGACCTTCTCTTGTCCTAATTGAGCGCGACGGTCCTTAGAGTCATCTCTAGATATTTTTTAATTAATGAGGGTAAATGCGGATGCAAGTTTTGCAATTTTCGGGGCCTAGGAAGGGTAATGAAATCCCCACCTAATTTGAATTTGGTCGTGCCCCTTAAATTCCGTATTAATATGCAAACACCCAAAAGAATCAAAACACGCACAATTTTTTTTTTGCTTTTGCGGCGCAGCGATTTATTTGCAAAGAAACCTGCAGGAAATTGTTATTTGGAGCAGATGAGGTAAGAGATAAGAAAGATAGAGACTCACAGAGAAAAAATGATGCAAAGAGGAGCTATAACTGCGGCGGATCCGCCGCGGATGAGGCTCTGGTGCTGCGCTTCCACGCTTGGGTGGTAAGATCACTGCACAAGATTTTTCAGAGAGCTTTTGTTCAGCTCCTGAGTCCTCTGGAATTTTCAGAAAAAATTTTCTCCAGCTCCAATGATTCCAGATTTCCTCGCAATCAAATCACAACACACGTATTAGTGTTTGCATGAATTTTGATCTAAAAATTATAATGGAATAAATTGTTCAACTCAAATTTCAAAATATGAACTATTAGCGCACTATCCCCGGCAACGGCGCGATTTGATTGATGATAAAATCTCGTTGTGTGTAGTATCGAATGTGTAAAGAAATCACAACCAAAAATTATTTGACCGCAATCAACTACGGTGTCGGATGTAGTTAGTATGTGAGTGCGGATCGTCCACAGGGAAAGTGTAATCGTTCGTCTTTCGAATTAGATGAATTGAAATTTTAATGAAAAGAAAACAAACAATTCAAGATTTAAAGTTGAAGTTCAAGAATTAGAAAACCTAGATCTAAGAAAGCATTAAAAAGATAGAATCAAGAATTGATAGTTTGTTGATTTTTCCAAACCAAATCTCAAGAATCGAAATGAGGCTCGTAGGAATCAATCGGATCTATAGATGTGATGTAATCTTACAATTACGTATTCTTATCCTTTGATGAATTGATACTAGATCGATGATGATCGACGAGAATTAGGGATTTCTTGTGAAACTAGGGTTTCATCTCATCCCTTGTTCCTTCGTGGATATCATTCACATTCTAGCCTCTAGTAAATTCAAGAAACGATCGTAGATCCCTAATTTCGAGCGATCACAATCAAGAAAGCATCGCTACGAAACTAGGTCATCGATTCTTGAACTTGCTAGGGTTTACAAAACTCATAGGACTTAAAAATACTATTAAGGTTTGTTACATCATCATTCTACAATCGTCTCGACTCCTTTACGAGCGGAGTTTTACTCACACGTCACAACAAGAACAACAATTACAAATTGAGATCTAATCATGATGCAAGAATTAAAAGAAAGCAAGATAAAAGAATTTCAACTTTTATTTATATCGACAATTTTATTACATTCGCTCAAGAACAACAAGAGGAAGAACTCGATCGTCGATTTGGCTTCGCTCGTCTCCGTGGATCGCGGATCGGCTTGGATCACTTGCCCGATTGAAGATCGGCTCGGCTCCTAAAAGGTTGAAGGCTTCTCGCTTGATTCGGTACTCAAGATCTTGGATTTGGAGTGGAATTAGGGTTAGGGTTTCGCACAAGCCTTGTCACTAGACTTGTGGAAGAAGATGAAGAAAGAGGTAAAGATTAACTAAAATTGATTACCTAAAGATTAATTATTGATTTTTGATTAAAGATTGATTGATTGGCCTTTAACCCTAGGTCTAGGTTCCTATTTATAGATAACTAACCCTAAATCTAGGATTTCAAATTCTAAGTTTCCCTCCTAAAGTTTGTTGAGGAAATTCAAATTTCCCTCCAAAAGTTAGTTAGGGGAGAAGCTTCTAGATGTGATTAGTTAGGAGGGAGCTTCTAGAAGAGGTTAGTTAGGAGCTTAATTAGGATTAGCCTTTCTTAATGATCTTTGCTGATCTGGCAGTAGCTTCGAGGGTATTCTGGAACTTGACATATCAGAAAGGAATGTGGGCCCAGAGAAAGGAATTATACCCAAAAATTGCAATGCTGACGTGGCAGAAGAGGCGCGGAACCGCGGCGCAAGCCAGCTCCCGCCGCGGTTCCGCGGCTAACTTGGTGAGTTGGGGCTTGGGCTCTCTGGTGTGGTCTTAGGCTGTTGTATGGGCCTTTATTGTATATGTTGAATTTAATATCTCCTTCTGTATTGCTACCAGATCTCAGGGCTTTGAGTTGGCGTACTTTTGATCAGCTCTTTGGTTTTTCTTCCGTATTTCCTGCACAGACTCAAGACAAGTGTTGCGCAAATACAGAAATGATGCAATACCATGAAATGCGGTTAATTTCCTTTAAAGTGTCGGTTTAGAAGTCTAACACATGCAATCTCATATTTTGTGACAGATTTGCTAATATGTAGAATATGAATATCGAACACTTCTAAATGAGTGCAAATGATGAGGAAATTGCCGGCTAAAATATACAATATTTTCGACTGATCAGTGCCCAATTAGCGATATCTAATCGCGATTAGCACAAAATTAGTGTCAAACTAAACATAAAAACTTTAAATTTGCATAATTTACATAAAACACCCTCTTTTAAATAATTTCCATAATTTTCAAAAGTTTTCCCCATTTTATCGGTATTTAATTATACCGAAATATTAAAATATTCATTAAAAATTAATATTAAATTATAAAAATTCCCAAAAAATAATATTTTTTAGAATGTTACAGGAGGGATCCGGAGAGTTTCTGAGAAAAACAAACAACAACATTGACCTATATTGGACACTTGGAGGCCACCCTGCCAATACGAATCAAAATGGAGCACTTAGGTCCGATGAGGCCGGATTTTTGGCCATTGCGGCCGGCTACATTGTGGAATTAGGGGTCCAGGTTGGTTTTGTAGCTCGTATACCTCCTATACAACATCCCAGTATTGTTTGTTTATTTTGATTTCACCTGAACTGAAATTCGGAGCAAGTTTCATGAGTTCATGCTTTGTATTCCTTGATGTTTATGAAATTAAGTCTTCGTATTTGTGTTTTGTATCGGTCAATTGACGTTTGTACGTCGATATCGGGTGTTATTTGACTCTTTTGCATGAGTAGACCATAGGTTTTAACCTATGTGCGATTCGTGTGTTGTTTTGGTTTTCGTGCGTGATTTCTGTTTACGATGCTATGTGTGTATATATTGTTAGTTATATGTATTCCCTAGAGGCAATTACTGTACATAGGATGTATATTGTAGTGGATGCTGGGACATATATAGGTAGGACTTTCTTGCTCGACATGATAGTACGCTATCTGGTTGCTCTTTATCTTAACATGTATACTTTCTGTCTTTCTGATTACATGTTGATAAAGCCCTTAGGATGTGTACTCGACTTCCAGGACTATAATGAAGATCATACTAGTGGGGCCTGGGTAGTCAATGAGTACATCCTTCATTGTTCCTAGTCGTGGGAATATCGAGACGGGGCATCGATATTCCAGAGTAGACTAGCGTATATCTTCTCGACCCATGTGATGGGCGATGGATGATCCCATATCCATTGGTGTTTGACATCAGAGATGGTATGCGGGTGCTCAGTGGAGACTGGGTACACTGAACGGACTCGCCGAGAACTCCCAGATGGTATTATACCTCACGTCAGATGGCAGTTCTCTGGTGACACTGGTATAGCTTAGTCTGTTGACCCGAGATCGTCATAGAGTCTTGTGTGTCTCCCACTGTGCTTTGATTTCCACCTTACCACGGCTCTACTGAGTCGTGTAAATAGGTGGTTTTTGGGTACAGTCCCGATTCACATGGAGGCAATGAGCGATAGGAGGGGATTTGTCTCTCCCGGTATTGGGGGTGGATGTTGCGCTATGCTCGACTGGCCATAACAGGAAATCCCTGGCCAGGGTTGCAGTGATATACTGGTAAGAGTTATCAGTAGTTTCACGAATGTTATGGACCTTACGTCGGCATGACTTATCAAGCTACTGGGGTCTGACGTTTACCACCCCTAGGCGAGATATGCGACATATCAGACGAACAGACCGGACTATACGGTAAGTGTTACTGGTTGGATTCACAGGAGTATGAGCGGGCTTGCTCGTCGATCTTCTGATCGCTCAATACCCGGGTGGCCGTTACGTTTATCAGACCGCTTGAGGCTTGTGGGTGTTTGATATGATCATCATTTGCTGCCGGCGTATTGACGAGTCTTTAGAGTCCTTCACAGAGGTTTCCTGGCTCAAGCGAAATGAAATAGGAGCGCATATGAGATATGTGCAGGACCGAGAATAATGCGTGTATGTGATACCGTATTCCATTCTCGTGATGAATGTATCGATTGGTTGTATGCGATATAACCTAGTTATCGAATCAAGGATTGATTCGATAAGCCGATACATTGGATATTAGTCGGTTATATGCGATATGACCGGATCGATAAATCAAGTGTTGATTTAATGATTTAATGCATAATTATATATTTGATATATTACTTTGCATTAACTAGTATTGGTTCACTTTAAATGGATTTTCTCACTTGAAATGCACATTGTATATGTGATATATTTTTGTGCACTTGTTTGTATCATGTTTGATGATACATGCTCACTTGGGTTTGTGTAAAGAATTAAACCATGGTTATATGAATGGTTAGGGTTTTGTTTATTTACTTATTTATTTTTTTTGTTTATTTTGGCAAAAGAAAATGATAAAGAGAAAATAAATCATGGTGGCTTTCTTTGTTTGTTTGTTGAAGCTTCATGATGCTTCATGAAGCTTTGAACAAGTCCACCATTCTTGTCTCATGCTTAACCCTAACCATTCAACCTAATCTTGGTCAATTCTCTACACCTAACTAAGGTTGAGATTATGATAAGTATCATATTGTTTTCTATTTTAAAAAATACTTATCATATTCTTTCTTCTTCTTCTTCAACTTCAACCATGAAGAAAGCTTGCCTCCATCAATGACAACTTGAGCAAAAGAGTGTAAAATCCAATTCTAAAGTGAACCCATCTCCTATTTCTTCATCCTCTACCTCTTGCCAAGTAGTATAGGATGTTTTCTTCACAAGTTTCATGACTTGGTGAAGTTGGAGCTTGATCTTGTGTTCCCTCGACGTAGATCATCTTCGGCATCGAAGCCGACGACCTAGCCCGCCCATTTCTCTGATGAAGCCGATGCTAGAGTCCGGGATTTGATTTGGATAGCGGAGAGACGTCATCACGGAGCCTAGGAGGTGGAGGACCGGATCTACAAAGGTTGTAGCCTCTTTCTTTTTAAGTTAAAGTTGTTTACTTGCATCGCATCACCTATACATCTAGTTAACGATCCGTATTAGGGTTTCTCGGCACTTGTAAAATTTTAATTGGCCATGTTTGATCACTTGTGAGACTTCATTAGTGTGCCCAGGAACCCTACAGTGCTATCAGAGCCTAGCTAGAGCCTTAGGCGATGCGTAGACGGAGTTTGAAATCCGATCGAACCGAAACCCTAAATCCAAAATGCTCTCTGGACTTTTTTTAAAAACTGGGTTTTTTCCAGATTAAAAATTCTTATAAAATTCAGGAGGAAGATCTAAGAATTATGGTCCAAAACGAGATCCTGATTCATCTAAACCGCCACGGATCCGCTGCACGAACATGGCTTGTGCGGGGGTTCCGCAGCCGTACGGCCGCCTCTCCCAATAATTTTTGCACAGTAATTCTTATACTTTGGTTCTGGATTTTCTAGGATTTTTTAAATATTACTCAAGAGTTGAGTTTTCTGGGTTGTATTGGGGACTCGGTGTTTCGATCGGATTGTCTAATTTTGTCAGTGTGTTTTTCCGGGTAATTTTAGAATATGTTAAAAAGTTCGATCGGATATAAATACCCACTTTTTCCCCTGCCGGGAAATTTCCAATTGTTGGACTTTTCCGTAGTTTAATGACGTTCTAAGTAGTGCAAGTAATGCGATGGTCCCTCTAGAAGACAACAAACCTTAACTCGATTATGTGACCGTCTTGAACTGCCCTTTGAACCTTAGGGTTTGGGACAGTACGGCGTTCCACATGTGAGGCGTTGGCTTGACCCTTCTACGGCTGGACCGTTGGTACTGAGGCAAGAAATGAATGTTTTTAGACTTATTTCATGTGTTGAGCTGTATCGGGAAAACAAGGGTGTTCGATTGTTCGATCGGAAAGTTTAACATTTTCTATTTATCCAGAATGTGATACAATAATTGGAATTCACAAGCAGTTATGAGATAACTGAATGAATGTTATAAATCTAGCGGTTTAGTCTCACTTGATCGGTTGCCACGGAATTTTGATGTGATCAAAAGTCCGTCGCAATCACATAGCGTACACGGATACTCGCCGGGTAAACTTAATAGACAGCTACACCCCATAGCCCCGACCAAGTGACTGTAGGAGAACCCCGTCGCCGAAAGCATCCGTTCGGGTGCTCGCGGCAGCGGTGTTCCGCCTTGGTGCACTTCGTCGACAGCGTCGGGGGTGTGGCCGCCTACTAAAGTTTGCGACGAGCATTCGATCAGTTTTTCGGGAATCCTGTTGAATTGCCCGACTTGATATTGAAAAGTGTTTTCGATAATGAGACTAAAATGCGGGGTTTATAATTGTTAGGCATGCGATGTCTAAGTATTTCATTTGATTAGGCATGCGATGTCTAAAGAGATTGCGGATTCCAACTGTTGTAGTTTTACACTTTCTTTTCTGTGACCGTAAGTGTAATATGTGATATCGCCGATTTCGTTGCTATATGTCAACGACAATTGGGATGCGCATATTTACTTACGTTGATGACATGTGATGTTATGTGTTGCTGGATATGTTATATTGTATCGTCTTGTTCGAATAGCCAGGGTTTTTTTTATGTGAGATGGGTGTTTTTTCATTTTCATTCATGTAAAAACTTGTATGTAATATTCTTTTATTGGGGCACTTCCATGTTGCGGAAGATGTCACCCATTGTATATTATTTACTTTTCCGCATTAGGATAGACCCAAAGAGGGGAGCACAAGTAACCGGGTTCTGGGGTCCAGTGGGAGACCATCTCGAGGAGTTGAGTCCGGGTCTCCTAACCTTAGAATTGGTAGGGTTGCTTGCCGCTCTCGTAGGGGTCTAAGGGTGTGGGATTGGCTATTCATCACGACCGTGGAATCCGTGTTTTATACTGGCTCGTATTGAAAACACGGACGTCCTAGTATATCCAATATTTCATATGATATTTTCTGCTGCGTTATCTGTGATGTGATCATGTGATTTGTTCAGATAGATAGTATATAGTATATATTATATAGACGTTGCTTATGTTTTACACCCGTGCTAGCCCTGCCTCGTTCTGGCGTTAGTTACCTAACCTAACGGTGCAGACGGGACATCAAGGCGAATGCGGATGGCATAAGCGTACGTTATATTTATCTGTGATGATTAGGTGGACTTAAATGATGGGATATTCATTAATGAGATTAATGAAAGAAAATAAACCTAATTGATGTTGTGGAATCGAATTTCAAAATAAAAACAGGTAGCTACAGTTCTTGCTTTGCATCGCGGTGTTCCTTGTAGAACATCCTGCACCTTATTCGATAGGGAAAGGACCGAGATCCCTTCACCGGGAGTGACTCCTTTAGCAATAACTGGCAGATGCTACAACACTCAGTTTGTATTTTGATTGCTTCTATAGTTTCTGCTTTGCACAGTGATATATATGATATATCCCGCACCTCATTCGACGAGGAAAGGGCCGACGATCCCTTCACCGGTAGTGACCCCTTTAGCAAAACTAGAAAAGCCTCAAAAACATTCCATTTAAAAACCATTTGATTCCGCAACGAGATCAAGTTCAAAGCGTTAAAGGTTTTCATAAAAACCATTCGCAACCCTCCGTCATTTTAGGAAGTAGAGTACTTAGTATTCGTGATGTGTTTGTTGACCATAGTCAAGGCACAGTGTACGGTAGCTAAGTGATGTCTTCCTATACCGCATATGATGTGATTAGTTAGGCAAGTCGCGTGACTTTGTTGACCGTAGTTAAGGGTCATGTGGGTGGGTCTAATTAATCACGAAATGACGGGTAGAAATTGACTAGTGCTTATGATTTGTTGACCTTAGCCAAGGTCATAGGTGCTAGGGGTAAAAAATCTTTATCGGGAGTTTCAAGTGTTGAAATTTGCAATGAGATTGCATACCTTCTATGTGATAGTTGGATCCCGATACCCACTGCGAGTAAATGTTACTCCCGGGAGAGTTTTGCACTTTGCAATTAGCCGATCAAGCAGGTGTCTAGAAAAGTGTCAACGGGGTTACGCCTCTGGGAAAACGAGGTTTACTGTAATTAGGTCCGTGCGAAAGCATGGGGAACCTCCCTCAAAGTACCGACACTGGCCTTGCTGAAAGATTGGCGAACTTGTAGAGTGTAATTAATCACGGCTAGTCTTTCCTTTTAGGGTTTGAAGGAAGATTTGATAAAAACAGTAGGAGCCATCCTGATTAGATAAAATATATAACCAATCTAATCTTGCAAGAGCGCACGCAGAGTGTTTTCTTCTCTCTCTCTCCAGATAGCGACCACATCATGCCTTAATCAAGATAATAATATGGATGTATTGACCGAACCCGCTTGTTATACTGAGCTGGGGAACGTTGGTCCCGCTCCAACTTATAATTGTTATAAGACAGAGCAGGAAATAGGGGAATACCAGAATTCCTATACCGCCCAAACGAAGAAAGTGCATATGATGCATCTCCTTCGGGTGTGTTCATTACAAAGAACTGTTTCTCAGTATCCTCTGCATCCTGGGTATTTGATACCGGATAAGGATCCAAGATATGTAATCTGTTACATAGGGCTACAAAAAGGTAGAAAAACTGAGAACGGGTGATAAGTTTCATGAGACAGAAAACGGGGCAAGTGTTGCAGCCAAGTCTGTTGGTCACTGTCACCCTGTATTACCAATACATTGGTTCTGAACAAATGCTATTAGATACCGAACCTGATATACAAAATAATATCAGTCTCTTTAGAATTAAAGAAATGATAAAATTTTGTATTGTTGGATAATATTTTGAACTTTTGAACATTTCAAAAGTTGATCGGTTCAGGCACGTTATCTAAAAGCATTGACATTCTAAATCAAACTACAGTTCCTAGTATACAGAACACACACAAGAGGAAGAGTTCAGAAATGAACGAATCCTTCTTGAGGCATTATAGACTAGGTCATATCAATGCGACTGGACTGGCTGAAGTTACATTTTAGATGCATATTTAAATCAGTTTGAATTTACATCTTGTGAAACTTGCCAGTCATGTCACAAAGATTAGATGACCATAGCTCCGTTTACTGAAAACAGAGAAAGAGTTAGTAAACTCTTAGGACTGATACATGATGATGTATGTAAGGTCTCCTGTCTACACATGCCAAGACTGGTTCTTTGTATTTCATTACATTCTCTGATAATCTCTCAAGATTCAGACATATGTTCCTGTTGAAACACAAGTCCGAACCTTTTGAGATATTCACAGAATATAAGTCAGAAGTAGAGAACCAATAACTGGGTATAAATATTATGTCCCATGATAAGATCAGGGAGGAGAATACTTGTGCATGGCATTTCTGGACTATTCTAAAGGAGAATGAGATTCTCTCTCAGTGTTACTCTTCTGAATACACCACAGCACAACGGTGTATCGGGGTGGAGCAATCGCACAATTTTAGATATGGTGTGCTCTATGATGAGTACTACTGAGTTTCCTATTTCCTTTTGGGAGTTATGCGCTTGAGAAGCTGCATACCTATTGAATTAGGTTCGAATCAGATCACTGCCTACCATTCCATATAAGATATGGTATGGGAAGAGCCTATCTCTTAAGTAAGTTAAGATTTGGGATTGTCCGGCCTATGTCTAAAGCAAAATCCGGACAAGATCGAGGCAAGGTCAGTTCTGTAGAACTGGAAAGGTTCCAGCTATACAAAACTGCAGTTGATGATTTGATAGAACCAAAGGATTCTACAGTCCCCGACGAACCTCAGCCTTTCCGCCGATCTGGTAGGGTTCCTCACCTGCCTGAGAGATACCTCGGTTTCTCGATGACAGTGGGAGCGAGGAATGCATCATGAGATGATGACCCAACTAGTTTCGAGCAGGCCATCAAGAGTAGGGACTCTGTAAAAATGGCTGGATGCTTAGCGATCTGAGATGGAATCCATGTACACCAACAAAGTATGGACTTTGGTTGCGATATCTGAAGGGTTAAATCCCCATCAGGAGCAAGTATATCTTGAGGAGATTACTTGGTGTAGATGGAAAAGTTGAGACTTTCAAAGCTAGACTTGTTAAAGGTTTTCGTCATCGACCATGAGTGGAAAATGATGAAACCTTTTCCAGGGACTATACTTAAGTCCATCCAGATCCTACTTACCATTGCTACATACCATGACTGCGATATCTGGTGGTTGGGTGTCATGACTGCTTTTCTAAATACTGATTTAGAATAGAAAGTCTATAAGTACACAGCTAGAGAGCTTCGTAAACAGTGAGAGCAGCGGAAACATGTGCAAGTTGCTTTATAGAATAAAGCAGGCATCGCGGAGTTGGAACATCTGTTTTGATGTGGTAGTCAAAGAGTTTGACTTCATCAAAATGGTAGATGAGCCTTGTATGTACAAAAGGGTAGTATGGAGTTGGTAATGATCCTCGTAGAGTACGTGGATGACATACTCTTGATAGGAAAGGAGTTTCCTATGCTACGATCGGTCGATCTCCACTTATCACATAGATTCTCCATATAGGATCAAAGTGATACCTCCTAAATCCTGAGATTTAGGTCTATGAGATAGATCTAAATGGATGTTAGGATTCTCACTAATTGCAGTGAGATGGTATCAGTTGATCCTGGGGAGAATCACTGGAAAGGTTCCAGGGTGATAAGGACGACTGAATGTCAGTCGCGGGCATTGTCTTTACCCTCAGTGGAGGGACGGTATATTGGAAGAGTTCCAAGCTAGATACCATGGCAAACTAGACGATAAAGGTTGGTAACATCGCTATTATAGATACTACCAAAGAGGCAGTTTGGGTGTATATTGGTTCATAAGATGAACTAGGTTCCCACCATTGTATGACAATGGAAATGTGGCTTTGGCCCAGGAACCCCGATCCCATCAGTGACACAAACATATTCTGAGGAAGCATCACCTGATCATGGAGATAATTGATCTTCTGTGTGATCGAGGTTAGGAGAGTAGACTCAGAGGACAACACAGCGGATCCACTCACGAAGGCCTTTTCCCAAAGAGAGACTTTTATAGGATGGTTGAGTATGAGATACTGCAACCACCGCTACAGATGGCCCTAGTGCAAGTGGGAGATTGTTAGTTATATGTATGCCCTAGAGGCCATTACTGTACATAGGATGTATTTTGTAGTGGATGCTGGGACATATATAGGTAGGACTTTCTTGCTCGACATGATAGTACGCTATCTGGTTGCTCTTTATCTTAACATGTATACTTTCTGTCTCTCTGATTACATGTTTATAAAGCACTTAGGATGTGTACTCGACTTCCAGGACTATGATGAAGATCATACTAGTGGGGCCTGGGTAGTCAATGAGTACATCCTTCAGTGTTCCTAGTCGTGGGAATATCGAGACGGGGCATCGATATTCCAGAGTAGACTAGCGTATATCTTCTCGACCCATGTGATGGGCGATGGATGATCCCATATCCATTGGTGTTTGACATCAGAGATGGTATGCGGGTGCTCAGTGGAGGCTGGGTACACTGAACGGACTCGCCGAGAACTCCCAGATGGTATTATACCTCACGTCAGATGGCAGTTCTCTGGTGACACTACTACAGCTTAGTCTGTTGACCCGAGATCGTCATAGAGTCTTGTGTGTCTCCCACTGTGCTTTGATTTCCACCCTACCACGGCTCTACTGAGTCGTGCAAACAGGTGGTTTTTGGGTACAGTCCCGATTCACATGGAGGCAATGAGCGATAGGAGGGGATTCGTCTCTCCCGGTATTGGGGGTGGATGTTGCGCTATGCTCGACTGGCCCTAAGAGGAAATCCCTGGCCAGGGTTGCAGTGATATACTGGTAAGAGTTATCAGTAGTTTCACGAATGTTATGGACCTTACGTCGGCATGACTTATCAAGCTATTGGGGTTTGACGTTTACCACCCCTAGGCGAGATATGCGACATATCAGACGAACAGACCGGACTATACGGTAAGTGTTACTGGTTGGATTCACAGGAGTATGAGCGGGCTTGCTCTTCGATCTTCTGATCGCTCAATACTCGGGTGGCCGTTACGTTTAGCAGACCGCTTGTGGCTTGTGGGTGTTTGATATGATCATCATCTGCTGCCGGCGTATTGACGAGTCTTTAGAGTCCTTTACAGAGGTTTCCTGGCTCAAGCGAAACGAAATAGGAGCGCATATGAGATATGTGCAGGACCGAGAATAATGCGTGTATGTGATACCGTATTCTATTCTCGCGATGAATGTATCGATTGGTTGTATGCGATATAACCTAGTTATCGAATCAAGGATTGATTCGATAAGCCGATACATTGGATATTAGTCGGTTATATGCGATATGACCGGATCGATAAATCAATTGTTGATTTAATGATTTAATGCATAATTATATATTTGATATATTACTTTGCATTAACTAGTATTGGTTCACTTTAAATGGATTTTCTCACTTGAAATGCATATTGTATATGTGATATATTTTTGTGCACTTGTTTGTATCATGTTTGATGATACATGCTCACTTGGGTTTGTGTAAAGAATTAAACCATGGTTATATGAATGGTTAGGGTTTTGTTTATTTACTTATATATTTATTTTGTTTATTTTGGCAAAAGAAAATGATAAAGAGAAAATAAATCACGGTGGCTTTCTTTGTTTGTTTGTTGAAGCTTCATGAAGCTTCATGAAGCTTTGAACAAGTCCACCATTCTTGTCTCATGCTTAACCCTAACCATTCAACCTAACCTTGGTCAATTCTCTACACCTAACTAAGGTTGAGATTATGATAAGTATCATATTGTTTTCTATTTTAAAAAATACTTATCATATTCTTTCTTCTTCTTTTTCATCTTCAACCATGAAGAAAGCTTGCCTCCATCAATGGCAACTTGAGCAAAAGAGTGTGAAATCCAATTCTAAAGTGAACCCACCTTCTATTTCTTCATCCTCTACCTCTTGCCAAGTAGTATAGGATGTTTTCTTCACAAGTTTCATGACTTGGTGAAGTTGGAGCTTGATCATATGTTCCCTCGACGTAGATCATCTTCGGCATCGAAGCCGACGACCTAGCCCGCCCATTTCTCCGATGAAGCCGATGCTAGAGTCCGGGATTTGATTTGGATAGCGGAGAGACGTCATCACGGAGCCTAGGAGGTGGAGGACCGGATCTACAAAGGTTGTAGCCTCTTTCTTTTTAAGTTAAAGTTGTTTACTTGCATCGCATCACCTATACATCTAGTTAACGATCCGTATTAGGGTTTCTCGGCACTTGTAAAATTTTAATTGTCCATGTTTGATCACTTGTGAGACTTCATTAGTGTGTCCAGGAATCCTACATATATGTAGGTACCCTCAAGTGGACTTGGAGCAACAAGGATGAGCATGGCGTTATCGACTTCGTCAAGCAAGAATCAAGGTCAGTAGATCTATATCTACTGGGGGAAGTCTGGTGGATGACGTATAGCACCCCCGCAAGTTTTGATCGAAATCGATCTATAGGATACTGTCGTAGAAACCTAGATTAGGAAACTGGGGATATGGTTATAAAGATAGTTAGAGATGATATGAGATGAAAGCTTTAGGGAGATGAAACGTGAATATGAATCACGACTTATAGATATGTAGTTGCACTATAATAAATATGAGTTTTAGAGTAACATGACATTTGATGTATAGTGTAGAATGTACATATAAAATTGAATTGATGTGGGGTATAAATGCGATGGAAAGAATATATGATTTGATATGATGACTTGATTGATATGTCGGTATACGGATGCGAGTCGATTAAGATGATTGATACCTTTGCCGGTCTCCTGATATGAGATTGTTATGGATGTGACCTGGGACATAGGTATATAGATATATATGATGTTGTGAATCATGAGTGATATGTTGTACGGTGGATTATACTGTATGTGATGTTGTGAGGCTAGATGATGATTGATAGATTCACCGACTCAGACATATTATAGGTACGTATACCTGTAAGCATTTCGTGCACAATGTACCTTATGTTATGTTTATGATATTCTCATTGCATCATATATACCTGTGCTAGTATACCTACACCATTATCGATGATGCGTATGTTATACTTACACAGATTGGCCGGCTCACACACTTCATCATCGATAATTGCCATGTCACTACACAGTAGAATTGCTGCATCATGATATGACTCCTTGCATGATTTACTCGCTATGTTCACATCACTGTTCCATGTTGCATGATATACGAATATGCTTACATTCCGTTATATGTCGCATACATCATGCATTACGATTATACACATTGAGATATGCTGTTTTCATGAGATTTTTGGATTTGAGGATCGTGGACATTTCAAAAGAAAGTATGTATTGTTTTATAAACCCGGTTTCTCTTGATATGATATTTCGAGATGTCCACCATGATTTTTCTCGGTTTTGAGATTTGTTTTCGAGACCCGATTCGAGGAGTGGAGGAACCTTCTGCGGTTACATGGTGGACTCGGTATGGTACCCCGGGACGAGAGAGAGAGAGAGATTTCGTGAGGATGACGATGAGCCTGGCAGAAGGACCATTACCTACCGGTGATTGGTGGGACCCGGCGGTTGTCCGGAGGATACCAGCCGGATTCATGAGATGGATATGAGGGCCGGTCAGAGTATGCGGCGTCTGAGATGAGATAGCAGGGCCGATCTGAGGATGCGAATGTTAGTTATATGTATGCCCTAGAGGCTATTATTGTACATGCGATGTGTATTGTAGTGGATGCTTGGACATATATAAGGAGGACTTTCTTGCTCGACATGATAGTATGCTATCAGGTTGCTCTTTATCTTAACATGTACACTTATTGTTTCTCCATTACATGTTGATAAAGCCCTTAGGATGAGTACTTGAATACCAGGATTATGATGTAGATCATACTAATGGGGACAGGGTAGTCGATAAGTACATCCTGCAAATATTCCTAGTCGTGGGAGTATCGAGACAACGCATCGATACTCCAGAGTAGACTAGCGTATGCGCTTTTCGACCTATGAGATGGGCGATGGATGATCCCATATCAATTGGTGTTTGAATCAGAGAAGGTATACGGGTGCTCAATGGAGACTGGGTATACTGCACGGACTTGCCGAGAACTCCTAAATGGTATTATACCTATCGTCGGATAGCAGTTCTCTGGTGATACGGGTACAGGTTAGTGTGTAGACCCGAGATCGTCATACAGCCATGTGTGATTCCCACTGTGCTTTGATTTCCACCATACCACGGTCAAGAGATCGTGCAAAAAGGTGGTTTTTGGGTACAATCCCGAGTCACATGGAGGCAATGAGCGATAGGAGGGGTTTCGTCTCTCTAGGTATTGGGAGTTGATGTTGCGCTATGATCGATTGGCCATAACAGGAAATCTCTAGCCAGGGTTGCTGAGATTTATTGGTAAGTGTTACCAGTAGTTTCTTGAACCGTTATGGACCTTGCATCGGCATGACTTATCAGGCTATTGGGGTATGACGTTATACCACCCCTAGGCTGTGATATGCGACCTATCAGACGAAGAGACCGGACTGTACGGTAGTGTTACTAATTGGATTCGCAGGAGTATGAGCAGGCTTGCTTGTTGGTCTTCTAATCGCTCAATACCTGGGTGGCCGTTACGTTTAGGAAACCGCTTGCCGCTTGTTGGTGTTTGATATGATCATCACCTACTGCCGGCGTATTGACGAGTCTTTAGAGTCCTAAACAGAGGTTTCCTGGTTCATGCGAAATGGAGTAGGAGCACATATGTGATATGTGCGGGACCGAGATTAATGCGTGTTTGTGATGCCGTATTCTATTCTCGCGACTTGTGACATTGGTCGGTTATATGTGATATAGCCAGGTTATCGGATCAAGTGTTGATTCGATAAGTTGTTACATATGATATTAGTCGGTTATACAAACTATAGCAGGATTATTAAATCAAGTATTGATTTAATAATTTAATATATAATTATATATTTGATATATTACATTACATTAACTAATATTAGCTCAGTTAAGTATTTCTTTTCTCACATTTGATATACTTTACATATAAGTGATTATGTATTGTTTTTTTTTTCCACACAAAATATATATGTGATATATATTGTTGTGTCATGCTTGGTTACACTTGCAACATGTATGTATGAGACTCACACCGTGCTAGGTTAAGTTAGGGTTTATATTTATTTTAAGCAAATTCAAAATTGTAGAAATATTTGTTATGGTTCAAGGCTTGTAGAAGCTTGTGGACTTCATTGACTTAGTCCACTCCTTTATCTTGCTTAAGATATTTCTTAACCCAGCCCTTAACTCATAGCTATGGTTTATTCTCCACATGAGTTAGGCATGACACTAACTCACCCATGGTTGCAATTTTAACCACACTCTCTCATTCATTTTCTTCATCACTTCTTCTTCTTCCTCAACAGAAAAAACTTGCGAGTTTTTTCTAAGTGATGAAATCTTGTGAGAAAAATAAAACTAAAGTGAGCCCACTTCCTACTTCATCATCCTATACTACTTGCCATTTAGATTAGGGTGTTTGCTTCACTAATCTACACAATTAGTAAAAAGATAGCATGAGCTAGTGTCTCCATGACGTAGATCATCTTCGGCCTCGAAGACTTCAAAGCAAGCTTGTTCGTTTCTTCATGGGAGCCTTTCTAGAGTCCGGGGATCGTGATTGCAGCGAAGGAACTACTACACGGAGCTATTGAAGTGAAGGACCGGTCTACAAAGGTTGTATTCCTTGTTCACTTAGATGTAAAGAGTTTACATATCATGTTTAACCCTAATTCTCTAGTTCGATTACTTGGTTGGTTTGTTTAGCACCGTAAAAATTTTAAAGTAGCATGATTGATGCTTGCCAAAACCTTGCTAAGGTGCTAAGCTAACCCTTACAGTTGTATCAAAGCCAAGCTAGAGCATTAAGCATTGTCTTGACGAAGTTTAAAGTCCGATCGAAACTCCGAAAACTCGATTATACCCCCTCTCTGGAAATTTTTCAAAAAGTTGGATTTTTCCATGTTAAAAATACTCAGAAAATAATGCAGGGAATTCTATGGACACACCTGAAGAATGAAACCTTAACTCGTCCAAGTTACCGCGGATGGGCGGCTAAAACATGGTTTTGGTGGCGTATCCGTAGCCCCACTTGAGAGGGTTGGGTTGGGCCCTTCAGCTGTTGGTCCATAGGTACTGTGGCATGTCTCTGGTTATCTTTAACTATGCTCAAGTGTTGAGCTCTCTGGAAATTTTTGGGAATTCGTTGCATCGATCAAATTATCTAACTTCGTCTAGCTATCTGTGATTGTGATACAATATTTGGAATCCACTATAATTAGTTATGAGATAACTAGTTTGAATGTTATAAATCCAGCAGTTTAATCTCAATTGATCGGTTGCCACAGAATTTTGACGTTGATAAAAAGTCCGTCGCAATTACGTAGTTTACGCAGATACTCGTCGGGTAACCTTACTAGATAGCCGCGTCCAATAGCCCCAACCATGTGACTGTAGGAGAACCCCGTCACCAAAAGCATCCGTTTGGGTGCTCACGGCAGCGGTGTTCCAACTTAGTGCACTTCGTCGACGGCATCGGGGGGTACGGCCGTCTAATAAAGTTTCCGACGAGCATTCGATCAGGTTATCGGAAATCTTGTTTAATTACCCGACAGGCTATTGGAAAGTGTTTCCAATATCGAGACTAAAATGCGGGGTTTATAATTGTTAGGCAT
This sequence comes from Agapanthus africanus, assembly GCA_030015575.1. Classification (NCBI taxonomy): domain Eukaryota; kingdom Viridiplantae; phylum Streptophyta; class Magnoliopsida; order Asparagales; family Amaryllidaceae; genus Agapanthus; species Agapanthus africanus. The sequence continues at coordinate 282,800,302 of JASDDO010000022.1, forward strand.
GCGATGTCTAAGGAATCCATTTGGTTAGGCATGAAATCCAATATATGTGATACGTTGGGTTTATGATGTCTAAGGTGGTTGCAGATTCCAACTGTTGTAGTTTTTCACTTTCTTTTCTGCGACAGTAAGTGTAATATGTGGTGTATCGCCGGTTTCGGTTCTATATGTCAACAATAATTGGGATACACATATTTACTTACATTGATGACATATGATGTTATGTGTTGTTGTAACATTTTATATTGGATCGTCGTGTTCTTAATTGCCAGGGGTTTTTATGTGAGATGAGAGTTTTTCATATTCATTCATGTAAAAGCTTGTATGTAATATTCTTTTATTGGGCACTTCCGGGTTGAGGATGATTTCACCATTGATGTATATTATTTACTTTTCCGCATTAGAATAGACCCAAGGCGGGGAGCACAAGTAACCGGGTTCTAGGGTCCAGTAGGGGACCATCTCAAGGAGTTAAGACCGGGTCTCCTAACTCTAGAATTGGTAGAGTTGCTTGCTGCTCTCGCAGGGGTCTAGAGATGTGGGTTTGGCTATTCATCACGACCGTGGAATCCGCGTTTTTACTGGCTTAAATAAAACACGGAATTCCTATTATATCCAATATTTCATATGTTATATTCTGCCGCTCTGTGATGTGATCACTGTGATATGTTCAGACGAATGCCTATATTATATATGTAAGTGCACGGCGGTGCCCCGGCCGTCAATCCGACGGCCAAACGCGGAAACGGTGATAAACTTTAAAATTTGCGGACTTAGCAAACCGGCACCACCGCGCACTAAACCCCGGATCGTGCCATTAAACTAGTCTAAGCAAAGTAACAAGATAGGTTAGAGATGTACCGACGATCCAAGTCCTCCGGTCTTCATCTCCACTCCGATCTCCTCGCGGGATCTCCGTCCGTCTCCTCCTCGTCGGAAAGGGCACCACGAAGCCGGGTACTTTTACGGGCTCCCACCTCAATACCGAGGCAACTCGCGCATGAAGCCGGCTACTCGACATGCTCAAGATATGCTGTAGGGAGTGTAATGTAGAATGTATGTCTCACATTGGGGTTGGTTGCCATTGAAGATGATGGAGGAATCAAGACTAGAAAAATGGTGCTTGCATTTTTCTAGCATGGAAAGAAGATCAAGAATGAAACTCTCATGGTGAAGCTCTCATCTTTTTCTTTCTCTCTTTTCTTTTCTTCTTCTCTTTTTCTTTTTCTTAACCATGAAAACCTTCTTACATCAAGTGAGAAGAATAAGGTGGAGGAATGAACAATATCATATCAAGAGGGAGGTGAGTGTAGGAAAAGAAAAGAGGTGACCACATCCAAAACATAATCATCACTAAAACTCAAATCAACCTCAAATCCATTTCAAATCTCATAAAGCAAAGATGCTAACCATTATGAAGGAAAAAGAAAAGATGCTATCATAATGCATGAAACCCCTCCACAAAAGTAATTTGCAAAACTGCAAATTACCCCTTCCATCAGAAAAGTCCGGCCGGGAAAGAACAAAGGAAAACCGGCCGGAACGGAAAGCAAACTGGCAACTCCAGAAAACTGGTCCCGTAATAAATTACAGGAAAACCCCCACACTGTGCATACACACCCGCATTTGTATTCCATCCGGATACAAATGCAGTGAGACAAAATCTACACTGTACTATACTAGGATCGGCTTAAACCAAAGCCGGCTAGTAAAATCCGTCCGATCCTGATTCGTGCAATACCGCACTTATCTGATCGAACGCTGCCATATATCCATACGGCCGTCCGATCCTGATCCGTGCAATACCGCACGTATCTGATCGGACCCTGCCATATCTCCATACGGCCTCTACAGCGTTTCGCCCGAAAGCTTGAGTAACTGAAAGTGTGGTGGACTCTAAAGACTCGTCAATACTATGGCTGTGGATTTAACCACTAGCACGTCAGAGGTATAAGCCAATACATGACGGGCCACCAGCTATTGACCAAAAGGGACGTCGATGAGGAAGCTCACCCCGACACCCAACTGAGCCTGTCAGTGACAATATCCGTACAGTCCGGTCCGTTCGTCTATGAGTATCGCATGGCGGGCCTAGGGGGTTGGTAAAAGTCAGACCCCCAAAAGCGGTACAAGTCGTGTCGGAGTGTAGCCCAGAACACCCTGAGATACTACTGGAATACCTACCAGTAAATCTCCTGCCTTGGCCAAGGTCTTTGTGTAATGGCTCTCCTAGACACAGCGCGACCTCACCCCCAATACCGGGAGAGACGAAACCCCCGAAGATCCGCTCACTGCCTCCATGTGGCTCGGGACTGTACCCAACTAAAACCTGTTTGCACGACTCCTTTGAGCCGTGGTAGGGTAGTAATCAAAGTACAGTGGGAACTCACACGAGACAAATGACGATCCCCAGGTCGATGAACTAACCTGTACACATGTCACCTGGGAACTGCTATCTGACGTCAGGTATAAGACCAACTAGCATGTTCCCGGCGAGTCCTGTCCGGTGTACTCATAACCCAATGAGCACCTGTATACATCTTAGGTAAACCAACTGACACCAGTGGCTTGTGAGACCGGCCACCGCCCCTCGTCGGGGTCTCGACTGTATACACTAGTCTACTCTGGAGTATCGATGCCCTGTCTCGAAACTCCCACGACTAGGGACCTTTTAAGGATGTGCTTATAGACTCCAGCTCTCACTTATATGATCGCCCTCATACTGCTGGCAGTCAAGCAAGAATCCTAGGGGCTCTATCAACGTGCAATAGCGACATGTCAGGTCACCTAAAGCAGTACACGATGATAAAGGTAAACCAGATAGCATACTATCATCTTGAGTAAGACTGTCCTACCGGGATAGGTCCTCCTTCAATCATTGCAATCACGTGCCTGTGATCCAATAATTGACTCTGAGGGCACTATCTCCAACAATCTCCCACTTGCACTCAAGGCTAATTATTGCGATGTCGCATACTCACAGCCTGTGTGATACCGAACACCCAACTCCCCTACTAGTCAGTCTCACAAAACCCGTTTGTGAAACTATTGCGTTCGAGGAATAGCCTCAGTGAGTGGATCCGCCTTGATGTTTCTTTCTATGTCTCTCTATATCTCAAGTTCGCGGAGAAAGCCATCTCCCGAAATGAGCAATACCTGTCTTAGAATGTCTGGATGTCTGATGGGACTTAGCTCATAAATGAACTCCAAATCCAAACTTCTTAGACTGTATCGTCAACTGAACTTAATCAGTATCCTGCGCCATGCCACCCTCAGTATTGCCTTGGACCACCCGTCCAAAATACTGCCCCTCGTCAGAGAGAAAAACTATAACTCTGACAACCTCCTTGTCGTCCAGGTCACCTTGGAAGCCTGGAATGATAACTGTTTCCCGAATGGGGCTTTCGTTATCATATCCCTAGAACAGCCACTTATGTTCTAAAACTGCCTCCGACTGTTTCTCCAGGATTGGATCAATATTAACTTATTGCATCTAGTGCAAGAACAACATCTGGTGTGGTACTTGACATCTCATGATTGACTCAATTGCCTAAGCAAGTGATCTGCCAATCATGCACATCCCTCTCTACTTTAGTCTATAAGACACCTTTAGAGAGGGGGACTCCATTACCTGCAGGTACACTACCGTGCCAGGAGTCGTCCATTCTAAATACTCATAGAATGCTGTCAAGGTACCCAGATTAGGAAACCACCCAAATCTAGATCTAAAACCATAGATCTAGTAACCAGAATGTCTGATATAATGTCCAAGTCCTTTGTGGAGAAACCACTGTGTGACGACCAAAGTATAACCGATCGTAGTATAGGAATATCACTTCCTACTACCTTCTCAACAGATCCATCCCCTATTCTGATGACGTCAAACCTATGACTGCCGCATCAGAAATAGATGATCTATCTCCGCTATATCTGCTTTAGTCTATAAATAGACATAAGCCTGATGTCCACCAATGCTTCCGCTGCTCCCACTGACTACGACAACCCTCTGGCAGAGTCATATAGACGTGCACTTCTAAAGCTAGTTTAGAACGACGCTATACTCATCCTCCTGCCGGGTCTCGCAGCCTGGAACAACAACAATGGCAAGTGTAGGTATACAAGAACTTCCCTGTCACCGTCCTTGAGGCTACCGAAGTACCTCTCGGGTGCCTGAAGTTACCCACCTTATCTGCGGAGTGGCCAATGGAATGTCAAATCAGATTGAATCTTTAGGTTCCTTATCAAATCTTCAGTAATCGTTTGCGGTTCTGGAATCACTTCCAGTTCTACCATACTCCCACTGCTGTTTTTGAAAAAATCCATTTTTAATAAAACTGTGGCGAGTCTAGAACAATATTGCTATTGTTCATCCAGATGGTAGAAAGTCAACCCGCGTCATAGCCTGGGTCAACCCACAAACAGCCATTACAGAAACGTGCCTTGAGTTGTCCAGTGTCTGGTTTTAAGCATAAGCCGGACAACTCCCCGTACCTTAACAACGTTAAGATATGAACTGTTCTACATCCAATATAGAACCAGAGGCACTGATTTAATTGAACCAGATTCAAATCATGCAGCTATCTCCAGTGCATGTCAACTAAATGGAAGGAGGCCGATCAGCGTTACTCAACTTAGGAATGCTTCCAATTATGAGTAACCTGAAAGAGAAGTAATTTCTCTTTATCATTACTATCAACTGAATACCATACACAAGTATCTACATCTTCGATCACTTTGAAGAATCCCGATACTTGCAACACCTGGTTCTCTACTTTATTCAAATACCTATAACTTCTCAAAATTCAGACCCTGTGTTTCCACGAAACACTTGTCTAAAAACTAGAGAAGTCATAAGTAAACCGAATATAGTACGAGAACCAACCCCTCTGTCCTGACGGACCCTGGACAACATACAATACTCTGTATAAGTCCCTTGAGTCTAGTGACTCATTTACTGTGTGTCGTAGGTTGAAAACTGTACTTATGGTTAAGAAGAATTACACCGCTGTTCAATGCTCCTTACCTAACCATCCACTGATATAGGTAAATGTCATCGACATAATATCAAAAGGTACATCTCACTCTATAAAAATAGACGTACAGATATATCAATTTGAAATTGGTGCACAACAGCGGATATTCAAAACCAAATATTTGCCGACCGGCAAACAACCCAGATGATCTCCTCAAATATCACCGATTACAACGAATCCCGATATAATGAGGATGATCACCTAATTCCCAATAACTTACTCCCACTCATCATCTGTAAAACCATACAGATGTGAGAATCATACCTGGTAAATACATACCCTGGAGTAAGTGTCTAATCGGGAAATCAGTTTTCTTTTAACAGTACACAGCTGAACTGAAACATTAAAATGTTTCGATGGGGTATCCCGGTATTCTTAGTAATGCCTCTTCCATTAACCAGATTCACAATTATAACCGTATAATTCTTTACCACTTCTCCAAATCCCTTCATATGTCTTTAGTCATTACCTTCTGCACACCCCTTTAGGCCAATTGGTTTTCTTCCTTCCCTACCGTTCGGCACCAGCCTATGGTTTGGAAGAAGACTATCCAAAAAGCATAAAGGGTGTACTGTCCTAATCCCAGGAGCACTCGCAACACGAGAGAAGGTGAAGATAAAAGACACCTGAATGTACTTTATTCCTATTTCTCCTGAACCAGGATCCATCCCCGAACTGGAACGAGTTCCTTTCGAGTTCGTATATAACCATACGATGGATTATCCAATAAAATGGGATCTTCGTAGTGATACGGAGTGTCCTGGAGAAATACAAAGGTGATTTAGGATTGGTGAAGAAATACTTGGTTTGGTCGTGAATAGCAGTCGCAATTTACTTTGCCCTTTTACTAATCCCTTGCTTTGTCTGAACTTAATACCTTCTGTACACCGTTTAGGCTAACTAGTTTTCTTCATTCCCTACCGGTCGGCACCAGCCTATGGTTTGGAAGAAGACTATCCAATTTGCATAATAGGTGTACTACTCCTAAACTAAGGAGTACTCGCAACCTGAGAGAGGGTGAAAAGGAAAGACAACTGAATAATCCTATCCGTTTTCTCCAGAACCGGAAACCATCCTCGAATTCCTTCGAGTTCGTATCTAACCATACGATGGTTTTGTCCAATGGAAGTGGACGTTCGCGGTAATACGGGGTGTCCTGGAGAAAAGGGTAAAAGTAGGAGTGGCAATGAGGTCTGCAACTCTGACAATCCAAAAACCAGTGTTAAGTAGGTTCGGTCAACTTGGTCACTGAGTCATAGTCTTAGGGTCGGGTCAATGGTCGCTGCTAAAGAGAGAGAGAAAAGAAACACTCAGCGTGCACTCTAACCTAGATCAGAATGGTTGTCACTTTTTCTAATCAGGAAACCTCCCACTGTACCTCAAATTCTTCTCCAAACCTGAAAGAAGAATTAGTCGGGGTCACCCGAGGAGTAAACCAACTCATCAGTGGGAATCGGGATCCAACTATCATCGCATGATAACGTGACGGAATCCGCTCACGGAATCACACTCCAGAAGGTATGCGCATATCTGGCAAGTTTCAGTTCTTTTGAAACTCCCGATGTGATTTCTGCCCCATGCTCTTATGACCTTGGCGTGAGGTCAAAATATCATAAGTCACATGTCAAGTTCTACCCATCATTATCCAGGTTAATTTGAATCCACCCGTACATACCCTTGACGTAGGCCAAAATAGTAGTACGACTGTCCCAAACCAACGCATCTATCTATGCAACAGATAAATACCCGGCAACTACCAAACACTATGCCTTGGCGTGAGGTCAAAATACATAGCTTGAATACTACCGAATATTTAACTGAAATGATGGAGGGCTACGAATGGTTTCTGGCGAAAACCTTTAACGTAATGAACTTGATATCGTCGAAGGAACGGATAGCTTTTAAAAATATAGTGACGAAAACCTTTACTAAAGAGGTCACTCCCGGTGAAGGGATCTCGGCTCTTTCCCCGTAGAATGAGGTGCAGGATATTCCAACTGAATACCGCGATGCAAAGCAAAAGTAATCGGCTATAGTGAAGTTAATGCCCTGATGCAAACTTCTGTCCAAGGGGTCACTCCCGGTGAAGGGATCTCGGCCCTTGCCTCGTCGACTGAGGAGCAGGATATTCCAAATGAATACCACGATGCAAAACAGAAGTGAACGTCCTTGCAATAACAGCTTTTTGAAAAATGTTCCAACAACATCAGATTAGGTTTGTTTTTAAACTTGCATTGATCCGAATCAATGCAGTCCCATCAATTGATCACACCAAAAAGAACGAAAATATACTGATGTACGTATATGCCATCCGCATTCGCCACTGGGTCCCGTCATTACCCGTTAGGTTAGCTAACTAACGACAGAGCGGGGACTGGACTAGCGCGGATGCAAAACATATACAACATCTACTAATATATATACCAATATATTATATTTCGCTCAAGGCGTGAAAAGAAATGCAACATCACAGAAATGTACAGCATCACAGAACAATACAGATATCTGGGATCCCCGGGTTTCACAGAGCCACTACTGAAACCCGACGTTCCCCTGGTCGTGTGGATAGCCTGTGCAATGAAATCCTAGACCCCTACGGGCGCGGCAAGTCACCCGCCAAAACCTGAAGCGAGGCAGCCCCCTTCAGCTCCGTGAATGGACCACCCAGCACTCCACGGAATCCGGCAACTTGGGCACCCCTCCTGGGTCAACCTGTACCCCCTACGAGTGCGGCGAATAGCCCGCCAATCCCAGAGTGAAGCCCCTTCCGTCCCAATGCCATGAGATGCGGGCTTGTTGCCCTCCAGAACCCGGCTATCCGTGCACCCCTCCGCGGGGTAATCCTAGTACAGAATATAAAATATACATACACCGGGTACATCGACCGCAACCAGGTCGTGCCCCAAAAGAATAATACAATCAGGCAGTGACGGCAGTCCACATGTCGGACGCTCGCCCCGCAATATCAAATGTACATAATACCACCACAACTGTACTAGCATTGCATCCAGGCTATCCCCACGACCGATCCGCAACATCACAGCATAAACATAGAATATCAAAGTGAAAGTCACGTTCGCAAATCCGTCTAACCGGGCTATAGCAGTTAGACCGGATTTACCGATCGAGTGACATTCACGGTCGCAGATATAATGTAAATACTGTGAAATAATGTGTTTGAAATATCCGATCGATCAAAAATTAACAAGTGGGCCCTCAAACAAAACTGTAGCACTCACAGAAACCCTGGGCCCAATTTTAATATTCCAAAACCCATATTTTAAGCCCAGAAGGCCTCTGAAAAAATTTGGTGATGTGATGTGAATAGTGCGCGGCGGAAGGGCCGCACGAGGTGGGGTTTCGCGGCGGATCCGCGCTCCAACTGTGGAGTTACATCGTCAAATTTTTACAGAACCCTTAGATTTCCCAGTAAATCAATATTTTACAACCAGAAAAATTTTTCGAGACCAAAAATTTTCAACAGAAACTGATTCGAACTAAAATGCAGTTTTGGAACATTCGATCGATCGAAACAGAAAAACACATTACACCAAGCTAGACTATGTTAATGGCGAGGCTCTGATACCACTGTAAGTGCACGGCGGTGCCCCGGCCGTCAATCCGACGGCCAAACGCGGAAACGGTGATAAACTTTAAAATTTGCGGACTTAGCAAACCGGCACCACCGCGCACTAAACCCCGGATCGTGCCATTAAACTAGTCTAAGCAAAGTAACAAGATAGGTTAGAGATGTACCGACGATCCAAGTCCTCCGGTCTTCATCTCCACTCCGATCTCCTCGCGGGATCTCCGTCCGTCTCCTCCTCGTCGGAAAGGGCACCACGAAGCCGGGTACTTTTACGGGCTCCCACCTCAATACCGAGGCAACTCGCGCATGAAGCCGGCTACTCGACATGCTCAAGATATGCTGTAGGGAGTGTAATGTAGAATGTATGTCTCACATTGGGGTTGGTTGCCATTGAAGATGATGGAGGAATCAAGACTAGAAAAATGGTGCTTGCATTTTTCTAGCATGGAAAGAAGATCAAGAATGAAACTCTCATGGTGAAGCTCTCATCTTTTTCTTTCTCTCTTTTCTTTTCTTCTTCTCTTTTTCTTTTTCTTAACCATGAAAACCTTCTTACATCAAGTGAGAAGAATAAGGTGGAGGAATGAACAATATCATATCAAGAGGGAGGTGAGTGTAGGAAAAGAAAAGAGGTGACCACATCCAAAACATAATCATCACTAAAACTCAAATCAACCTCAAATCCATTTCAAATCTCATAAAGCAAAGATGCTGACCATTATGAAGGAAAAAGAAAAGATGCTATCATAATGCATGAAACCCCTCCACAAAAGTAATTTGCAAAACTGCAAATTACCCCTTCCATCAGAAAAGTCCGGCCGGGAAAGAACAAAGGAAAACCGGCCGGAACGGAAAGCAAACTGGCAACTCCAGAAAACTGGTCCCGTAATAAATTACAGGAAAACCCCCACACTGTGCATACACACCCGCATTTGTATTCCATCCGGATACAAATGCAGTGAGACAAAATCTACACTGTACTATACTAGGATCGGCTTAAACCAAAGCCGGCTAGTAAAATCCGTCCGATCCTGATTCGTGCAATACCGCACTTATCTGATCGAACGCTGCCATATATCCATACGGCCGTCCGATCCTGATCCGTGCAATACCGCACGTATCTGATCGGACCCTGCCATATCTCCATACGGCCTCTACAGCGTTTCGCCCGAAAGCTTGAGTAACTGAAAGTGTGGTGGACTCTAAAGACTCGTCAATACTATGGCTGTGGATTTAACCACTAGCACGTCAGAGGTATAAGCCAATACATGACGGGCCACCAGCTATTGACCAAAAGGGACGTCGATGAGGAAGCTCACCCCGACACCCAACTGAGCCTGTCAGTGACAATATCCGTACAGTCCGGTCCGTTCGTCTATGAGTATCGCATGGCGGGCCTAGGGGGTTGGTAAAAGTCAGACCCCCAAAAGCGGTACAAGTCGTGTCGGAGTGTAGCCCAGAACACCCTGAGATACTACTGGAATACCTACCAGTAAATCTCCTGCCTTGGCCAAGGTCTTTGTGTAATGGCTCTCCTAGACACAGCGCGACCTCACCCCCAATACCGGGAGAGACGAAACCCCCGAAGATCCGCTCACTGCCTCCATGTGGCTCGGGACTGTACCCAACTAAAACCTGTTTGCACGACTCCTTTGAGCCGTGGTAGGGTAGTAATCAAAGTACAGTGGGAACTCACACGAGACAAATGACGATCCCCAGGTCGATGAACTAACCTGTACACATGTCACCTGGGAACTGCTATCTGACGTCAGGTATAAGACCAACTAGCATGTTCCCGGCGAGTCCTGTCCGGTGTACTCATAACCCAATGAGCACCTGTATACATCTTAGGTAAACCAACTGACACCAGTGGCTTGTGAGACCGGCCACCGCCCCTCGTCGGGGTCTCGACTGTATACACTAGTCTACTCTGGAGTATCGATGCCCTGTCTCGAAACTCCCACGACTAGGGACCTTTTAAGGATGTGCTTATAGACTCCAGCTCTCACTTATATGATCGCCCTCATACTGCTGGCAGTCAAGCAAGAATCCTAGGGGCTCTATCAACGTGCAATAGCGACATGTCAGGTCACCTAAAGCAGTACACGATGATAAAGGTAAACCAGATAGCATACTATCATCTTGAGTAAGACTGTCCTACCGGGATAGGTCCTCCCTCAATCATTGCAATCACGTGCCTGTGATCCAATAATTGACTCTGAGGGCACTATCTCCAACAATATATATATGAGATATAATTAATATTGCTGCTTTCGTTTCATATGTGATGCTTGGGAAGCATATATTGATGGGACTTCATTAATGAGACTAATGAAATAAAAATCCCATCACTAATGAGATTAATGAAATAAAAAGAAAAAGAAACCTAAAGATATTGTATAAACTTGTTTACAAATGGCAGCTCTATTTTTTGCTTTGCATAGCGGTATTCCTTGTAGAATATCCATCATCTTATTCGATAAGGAAAGAGCCGAGATCCCTTCACCGGAAGTGACCTCTTTAGCGAAACTAGCAGATGCTACAAACTCAGTCTGTTTTTTTATTGCTTTTATGGTTTTTGCTTTGCATAGTGATATTTTTGAAATATCCTGCACCTTATTCGATAAGGAAAGAGCCGAGTTCCCTTCACCGGGAGTGACCTCTTTAGCAAAACTAGAAAAATACTCAAAAACACTCTTTTTCAAAATCACTCGATTCTACAACGATATCAAGTTCATTATGCAAAGGGTTATCTTAAAAACCTGTCGTAGCCCTCCGTCATTTCAGATAAGTATTATTTAGGATTCGTGCTGCGTTTGTTGGCCTTTGTTAAGGCGTAGTGTGCGGTAGCTGACTAGTGCTTATCTGCTTAAGCATATGATGCGATTGTATTAGGGTAGTCGTGCGACCTTATTGGCCTTTGTCAAGGGTCGTGCAGGTGTGTTTAATTCTATCAGGAAATGACGGGTTGAACTTGACTAGCATCCTATGGTTTATTGGCCTTTGTCAAGGTCATAGGAGGTTAGGGGCAAAACATTATCTGGAATTTCAAGTGTTGAAATTTGCAATGGGATTGCATACCTTCTATGAGATAGTTGGATCCCGATACCCACTGCGACTAAGAGTTACACCTGAGAGAGTTTTACAGATTACAATCAGCCGATCAAGTAGGTGTCTAGAAAGGTGTTAATTGGGTTACGCCCCTGGGAAAACGAGGTTTATTTTAATTAGGTCCGTGCGGTAGCACGGGGAACCTCCCTCAAAGTATCGACACTGGCTGAAAAATTGGCGAACTTGTAGAGTGTAATTAATCCCGGCTAGTCTTACCTTTTAAGGTTTGAAGGTAGATTTGACTAAAACAGTGGGAGCCATCCTGATTAGATAAACTAATAACCAATCTAATCCTGTAAGAGCGAGCGCATAATGTTTTATTCTCTCTCTCTCCTGGTAGCGACCTTGTCACGCCTTAATCAAGATAATAATATGGATGCATTGACCGAACCTGCTTATTATACTGAGCTAGGGATTGTTGGTTCCGTTCTTTCTTATAATTGTTATAAGTCCGAGCAAGAAATAGGGGAATATCTGGATTCCTATGCCACCCAATCGAAGAAAGTGCATGTTGATGCATATTCTTCTGGTGTCCTTATTACCGAGAACTATTTCTCAGTATCCTGTATGTCCTAGGTATGAGATACAAGATAAAGATCCTATATATACAAGTGTTACATGGGCTACAGAAAGGTAGAGAACTGAGAATGGGCGATATGTCTATAAGCGTTAGAGAATGGTGCAATTGTTGTAGCTAAATCAATTGGCAGATATCACCTTTTATTAGATACATTGATTCGGAACAAATGTTATTAAATACCGAACCTAATATACAACATTACATCAGATTCTTTAATGAAGTTAAAGAAGGATATAATTATGTATTAGAGGATAATGTTCTGAACATTTTCCTGAATCAAGAGTTGATTCGATCAAGCATGTTATATAATAGCGTATATGTTCTAAATCAAACAACAGTTCAAAGTATCTAGAACACGCGTAAGAGGACTAATTCAGAAATGAACAAATCCTTCTTGAGGCATTATAGACTAGGTCATATCTATACGACACGACCAACTAAGTTACATAAGGATGAAAATGAGAATCTGTTCGAATTTTAATCTTATGATACTTGCCAGTCTTGTCTCAATGGTAATATGACCAATACTCCGTTTACTGGAAACAGAGAAAGAGTTAGTGAACTCTTTGGACGAATGCATGATGATGTATATGGTCCTATGTCTACAAATGCCGAGGTTGGTTCTTCGTACTTTGTTATATTCATCGACTATCGCTCAGGATTCAGATATATGTTCCTGTTGAAACACAAGTCTGAAACTTTTGAAAAATTCAAGGAATATAAGCTTGAAGTTAAAGAATTAGACGGGTAAAAGTATGAAGTCCTTCGATGTGATCGAGGAGGTGTATACTTGTGCATGGAGTTCCTGGAGTTTCTAAAAGGAGAATGAGATTCTCTCTCAGCTTACTCCTTCGTATACACCGCAGCACAACAGTGTATCGGGACGGAGGTATCGCACCCTATGAGATATGTTGTGATGAGTATTGTTGTGTTACCTATTTCCTTTCAGTGTTATGCACATGAGAAGCTGCATACCTATTGAATAGGGTTCCAATCAAATCAGATACCTACCACTCCATATGTGATATGGTATAGGAAGAGCCCATCACTTAAGGATGTTAAGATTTGGGGTTGTCCGGCCTATGTCTAAAAGAAAAATCTGGACAAGCTTGAGGCAAGGTCAGTTATGTGAATGTTTGTTATATATCCCAAGCATTCGCAAGGGAATATCTTCTACCATACTGAGAAGCAAAAGGTGTTTTGTTTCTCAACATGCCACCTTTTAGAAAAGAAATTTCTTATGAAGAAATTAGTGGTCATGAGGTAGAACTGGAAGCTGTTCCTGCTAGACAAACTAACAACTGATGATTTAGTAGAACCAAAGGATTCAGTAGTCTCCAACGAACCTCAGCCTCTCCGCGAATCTGGTAGGGTTCCTCATCCAATTGAGAGATACTACGATCTTCTCGGTGACAGTGGGATCGAGGATTGCATCATGATAGATGATGGCCCAACTAGGTTCAGGCATGCCATCACAAGTGGATACTTTGTGAAATGGCTGGATGCTATTCCATCAAAGATGGAATCCATGTACACCAAAAAAGTATGACTTTGCATGTTGCACCTGAAGGGGTAAAACCAATTGGGAGCAAAAGGATCTTGAAGATTCTTGGTGTAGATGGAAAAGTTGAGACTTTCAAAGCTATGCTTAAGTCCATCAGGATCAATGCACGCATCGCGGAGAAGGAACATCTGTTTTGATGTGACAGTCGAACAGTTTGACTTCATCAAAAAAGGTAGATGAACCTGGAATATACAAGAAGGTTGTAGAGAGTAAGGTTGTCTTCCACGTATTGTACGTAGTTGACATACTCTTGATAGTAAATGGTTTCCTATGCTACACTAGGTCAACCTCCTCTTATCACGAGGATTCTCAAAGAAAGATCTGGATGATACCTATTACATCTTGTAGACTATGATCTATGGTGTTAGATCTAAGTGGATGTTTGGATTGTCCTAAATCCAGGTACATTAACACCATACTAAAGGGGTTTAGTATGGATGATTCTAAACGTGGTGGTTCGCCCACTTACTCATGGATCACTCTCTCCAAAAAGATGTCTCTCAAGACTGATTTAGAGAGAGCTCGCGTGCAAGGGCTATCCTATGCTTCGGCAGTAGGCCCTATCAGAGTATGCGATGTTATGTACCAGACAAGATGTATATGACTCACTAGGTGTAGTGATCAGGAATCAATCGGATCTTAGGAGAATCACTGGAAAGCTGTGCAGGACATTCTTATGTACTTGAGAAGCACTAAAAGACAATTCTTGGTTCCAACATCCAGAGTGATAAGTTTGACTAAAAGTCAGTCACAAGCATTGTCTTTACCCTCAGTGGAAGGACGATGTGTTGGAAGAGTTCCGAGCTAGATACCGTGACATACTGGACGATAAAGGCTGAATACATTGCTACCAACGATACTACCAAAGTGGCTGTCTGGACATTTCTTGTTCATGAGATGAACAAGGTTCCAACCATTGAGCGTCCAATAACTGTTACTGTGACAACAATGGAGTTGTGGCTTTGGCCTAAGAACGCGGGTCCCATGAACGTTCCAGACATATTTTGAGGCAAGTATCACCAGATTAGGGAGATGGTTGATCTCCAAGGGATCGAGGTAAGGAGAGTAGACACGAAGGATAATACAGCGGATCCACTCACAAATGCCTTACCCCTAGAGATACTTCTTTGGGATGGTTGAGTATGGGATACTACAACCACTGCTATATTGTTGGGTATTGGATACTACAACAGATGGCCCTAGTGCAAGTGAGAGATTGTTAGTAATATGTATGCCCTAGAGGCCATTACTGTACATACGATGTATATTGTAGTGGATGCTTGGACATATAAAGGGAGGATTTTCTTGCTCGACATGATATAATGCTATCCGGTTGCTCTTTATCTTAACATGTACTCTGATTGTCTCTATGTTACATATTGATAAAGCCCTTAGGATGAGTACTTGACTACCAGGACTATGATGCAGATCATACTAGTGGGGATAGTGTAGTCGCCAAGGACATGCTTCAAATGTTCTTAGTCGTAGGTGTATCGAGACAGGGCATCGATATACCAGAGTAGACTAGCGTATACTCTTCTCGACCCATATGATGGGCGATCCCATATCCATTGGTGTTTGACATCAGAGAAGGTATGTGAGTGCTCAGTGGAGATTGAGTACACTGGAAGGACTCACCGAGAACTCCCAGATGGTATTATACCTCACGTCAGATGGCAGTTCTCTGGTGACACTGGTACAGGTTAGTCTGTAGACTCGAGATCGTCATAGAGTCTTGTGTGATTCCCACTGTGCTTTGATTTCCATCATACCACGTCTAAGAGGGCGTGCAAAACGGTGGCTTTTGGGTACAGTCCTGAGTCACATGGAGGCAATGAGCGATAGGAGGGATTTCGTCTCTCCCGGTATAGGGAGTTGATGTTGTGCTGTGCTCGATTGGCTATAATAGGAAGTCCTTGGCCAAGGCTGCTTTAGAGATATACTGGTAAGTGTTATCAGTAGTTTCTCGATCCGTTATGAGCCTCATATCGACACGACTTATCGAGTTACTGGGGTCTGACGTTTACCACCCCTAGACGAGATATGCGACATATCAGACGAAGAGACCGGACTGTACGGTAGTGTTACTGATTGGATTCGCACGAGTACTAGCAGGCTTTCTTGTTGATCTTCTGACCGCTTGCAACTTGTGGGTGTTTGATATGATCATCACCTAATGCCGGCGTATTGACGATTCTTTAGAGTCCTACTTAGCGATTTCCTGGCTCAGGAAAAACGGAGTAGGAGCACATATGTGATATGTACGGGACCGAGAATAATACATGTATGCGATACCGTATTAGATTCTCGCGATATGTGATATCGGCCGGGTAGATGTGATATAGCCGGGTCATCGGATCAAGTGTAGATTCAATGAACTAATACAGATTATATTAGTCGGTTATTTGTGAAATTGCCGGAGTGTCGGATCAAGTGTTGATTCGATAATTTAATGTACAATTATATATTTTATATATTATATTACATTAACTAATATTAGCTCACTTAAAGATTCTTTTTCTCACTCGGGTAATATACATAGATATATATATGTGATATATGTTAATTGTATTATTTTATTTTGTTACACTAAATACTGTATATGTGATATAAAATATTGTAACAAGTTAAAGTTACAAATGTAACATGTTTTGTGGAGTTTAAACATGGTTAGGATTTGGATTAGGGTTAAACTTTCTTGAAGCTTCTAGAAGCTTTGCTTTTGTTTTAAGTAAAGATATTTTGGTCGATATCTCTTGACCAAACCCAAACCTTTTACCATGGTTATTTTTTTCTACATGGGTTGAGTTATCATTCTTAACCCATGGTTTCATTTCTAACCTCACACACTTTTCATTATTCATCACAAATAGATTCTTCTTCTTCTTTCTCTTGAAAAGGCTTTCTAGATTTTTGCAAAGTGATGAAAATCAGTGAGAAATTGGAAACAAATGAGTGCTAAATTCCTACTTCATCATCCTCATCTACTCTTGCCACTTAGATTAGGGTGTTTGCTTTGCTAATACTTAATTAGCAAAGCAAGAGCTTGGGTTTGAGTTTCTTCAAGGTAGATTATCTTTGTTATCCAAGGTCGGAAGCATGCTTGCATCTTTCACTTCGTGGAGCCTCTCTAGAGTCCGGGTACATGATGATCGCAGCGAAGGGAGCTCAACACGGAGCTTATGAAGCGAAGGACCGGACTACTAAGGTTGTAATCCCAAACTCTTAGAAGTAAAGTTGTTTACTTGCTTATTGTTTCGCCTAATCTCTAGTCTAAGATCTTGGTTAGGGTTGTTCGGTACGTGTAAAGTTTAAATCGGGCATGATTGATACCTTGTAAAACCTTATGATAGTGCCTAGTAACCCTACAGTGGTATCAGAGCCAAGCTAGAGCTTTAGGCATTGTGTAGACGAAGTTAAAAATCCGATCGAACCCCGAAACCCCGACACAAACTCCTTCTTTGGAAATTTTTAAAAATGTTGTTATTTTCGTATTAAAAATGCTCAAAAAATTAAGCAGGGAATTCTAAGGATTACTGTGAAAAACGAAACCATAATACCCTTAAAGCGCCGCGGAACCGCGGCAATACCCTGCCTTGCGCGGCGGTTCCGCGGCCGTATAGGGATGTTAGGGTTTGCTTTTTCTATAGTAACATACGTAGCTAATTCTACATGCTTCTGGGAATTTTTAATATTACTCAAGTGTTGAGTTTTCTGGAGATCTTCTGTATTCGTTGATTCGATCGGAATGTTTAGCTTCGTTTAAGTTTTTTTCGGATAATTTAGAATGTGTTAAAAAGTTCGAATGGATATCAATAACTCACTTTTTCCCCTGACGGAAAATTTTCAAGTGTTGGATTTTTTCTCGAGTTTGAAACTTTCGGAAAATCATGCAAGCGTATCTGTGGATCGACTAGAAGAACGTAACCTTAACTCGATTATGTGACCGTTAAAACTGCCACTTGAACCCTAGGGTTTGTGGTAGTTTAGCGTTGCCACATGTGAGGCGTTGGTCTGACCCTTCTACGGCTGGTTCATTGGGGCTGTGACATGTTCTGGAATTTTTGAATTCCGCTCATGTGTTGAGATATTTGGGAAATCTTGGGTGTTTGATTATTCGATCAGAAAGTTTAACATTGTCTATTTATCTGGATTGTGATACAATATTTGGAATCCACAAGTAGTTATGAGATAACTAATTTGAATGTCAAAAATCTAGCAGTTCAGTCTCAATTGATCGGTTGCCATGGGATTTTGATGCGATCAAAGGTCCGTCGCAATCACGTAGCATACGCGGATACTCGCCGGGTAAACTTAATAGACAGCCATTCCCCATAGCCCCGACCAAGTGGCTGTAGGAGAACCCCATCGCCATAAGCATCCATTCGGGTGCTCGCAGCAGCGTTGTTCCGCCTTAGTGCATTTCGTCGACGGCATCGGGGGTGCGGCCGTTTACTAAAGTTTTCGACAAGCATTCGATCAGGTTTTCGGGAACCTTGTTGAATTTCCCGATATTGAAAAGTGTTTTCGATATTGAGACTAAAATGTGGAGTTTATAATTGCTAGGCATGCGATATCTAAGGAATTCATTTGGTTAGGCAAGCAATGTCTAAGGAGGTTGCGGATTCCAACTGTTGTAGTTTTACACTTTCTTTTCTACGACCGTATGTGTAATATGTGGTGTATCGCCGGTTTCGTTGCTATACATCAACGACAATTGGGATATGCATATTTACTTACGTTGATGATATGGGATATTATGTGTTGCTGTGATATGTTATATTGGATCGTCGTGTTTGAATAGCCGGGGGTTTTATGTGAGATGAGAGTTTTTCTTTTTCATTCATGTAAAATTCATTGTATGTAATATTCTTTTATTGGGGCACTTCCGGACTGAGGATGATGTCACCATTGTATATTATTTACTTTTCCGCATTAGGATAGGCCCAAGGCGGGGAGCACAAGTAACCGGGTTCTAGGGTCCAGTGGGAGACCATCTCGAGGAGTCGAGACCGGGTATCCTAACTCTAGAATTGGCAGGCTTACTTGCCGCTCTCATAGGGGTCTAGGGATGTGGGATTGGCTATTCATCACGACCGTGGAATCCATGTTTTATACAGGCTCGTATTCAAAACACGGACCTCCTAGTATATCCAATATTTCATATATGTTCTTCTGATGCAATGTTCTGTGATGAGATCATATTACTGCCTGAGACGAATGTTTATATTATATATATGAGATATATGTTATATTGCAGATTTCGTTTCAAATGTGATGCTTATGAAGCATAATAAAATGGGACTTCATTAATGAGATTAATCAAATAAAAGAAACCTAAAGATGTTGTAGAAACTTGTTTAAAAACCGGCAGCTCTAGTTCTTGCTTTGCATAGCGGTATTCCTTGTAGAATATCCAGCACCTTATTCGATAAGGAAAGAGCCGAGATCCCTTCACCGGGAGTGACCTCTTTAGCGAAACTAGCAGATGCTACACACTCGGTTTGTCTTTTGATTGTTTTTATAGTTTTTGCTTTTCATAGTGGTATTTGTGAAATATCCAGCACCTTATTCGATAAGGAAAGAGCCGACGATCCCTTCACAGGGAGTGACCTCTTTAGCGAAACTAGAAAAGGCCTCGAAAACACTCCATTTAAAAATCACTCGATTTTACAACGATATCAAGTTCATTATGCAAAAGGTTTTCTTAAAAACCTGTCGTAGCCCTCCGTCATTTTAGGAAGTAGAGTACTTAGTATTCGTGCTGCGTATGTCGACTTTAGTTGAGGCGTAGTGTACGGTAGCTAAGTGATGTCTTCCTACACAGCTTATTATGCGATTAATTAGGACATTCATATGATTATGTCGACCATTGTTGAGGGTCATGTGGGTGGGTGGGTCTAATTAATCATGAAATGACGGGTAGAACTTGATGAGTGCTTATGGTATGTTGACCATAGTTAAGGTCATAAGTACTAGGGGCAAAATATTATTGGGAATTTCAAGTGTTGAAATTTGCAATGAGATTGCATACCTTCCATGAGATAATTGGATACCGATACCCGCTGCGATTAAGTGTTACTCCTGGGAGAGTTTTACACATTACAATTAGCCGATCAAGTAGGTGTCTAGAAAGGTGTCAACGGGGTTACGCCCCTGGGAAAATGAGGTTTATTTTAATTAGGTCCGTGCGAAAGCACGGGGAACCTCCCTCAAAGTACCGGCACCGGTCTGGTTGAAAGATTGACGAACTTGTATGGTGTAATTAATCCCGGCTAGTCTTTCCTTTTAGGGTTTGAAGGAAGATTTGACAAAAATAGTGGGAGACATCCAGATTAGATATATAAATAACCAATCTAATCTTGCAAGAGCATACGCTGAGTGTTTTTTTCTCTCTCTCTCCAGGTAGCGACCATGTCATGCCTTAATCAAGATAATAATACGGATGTAATGACCGAACCCGTTTGTTATACTGCGCTAGGGAACGTTGGTTCTGCTCCAACTTATAATGTTATAAGACCGAGCAGGAAATTGGGGATTACCAGAATTCCAGTGCCGCCAAAACGAAGAAAGTGCATGCTGATGCATCTTCTTTGGGTATGCTCATTACCGAGAATTGAGATCGGGTGATATGTTTCAAGAGTTGGAAACGATGCAAGTGTTGCAGCCAAGTTTGGTTGAAGTTATCACCCTGTATTACCAAATACATTGATTTTGAACGAATGTTATTAGATACCGAACCTGATATACAACATCATATCGGTCTCTTCATTTAGTAAAGAAGGATATAATTTTGTATTGTTGGATAATGTTTTGAACATTTCCTATATCAAGAGTTGATCAGTTCAGGCACGTTATCTAAAAGTATAGACGTTCTAAATCAAACTACAGTTCTTAGTATATACAACACGCACAAGAGGAAGAGTTCAGAAATGAACGAAACCTTCTTGAGGCATAGTAGACTAGGTCATATCAATGCAACCCGCCTAGATAAAGTTACATATAGATGCATATTTAAATTTGTTTGAATTTACATCTTGTGAAACTTTCCGGTCATGTTACAAAGATAAGATGACCACAACTCTGTTTATTGGAAACAGAGAAAGAGTTAGTGAACTCTTGGGATTGATACATGATGATGTATGTAAGTCCCCTGTCTACACATGCGAAGACTGGTTCTTTATACATCATTACATTCACTGATTAACTCTCAAGGTTCGGACATATGTTCCTGTTGAAGCACAAGTCTGAACCTTTTGAGAAATTCAATAAATATGAGTTGGAAGTAGAGAACCAAAATGGGTATAAGTATTATGTCCTTTGATGAGATCAAGGAGGAGAATACTTGAGCACGGAATTCCTGGATTATTCTAAAGGAGAATGAGATTCTCTCTCAGCATTACTCCTCCGTATACACCACAGCACGTCGGTGTATCGGGGCGGAGCAATCACACCCTATTTGATATGGTGTGCTCTATAATGAGTACTACTGATTTTCCTATTTTCTTTTGGTAGTTATGCACTTGAGAAGCTGCATACCTATTGAATAGGGTTCTAAACAAATCAGTTGCCTACCACTCCATATATGATATGCTATGGGAAGAGCCCATCTCTTAAGGTAGTTAAGATTTGGGATTGTCCGGCCTATGTCTAAAAGCATAATCCAGACAAGCTGAAGGCAAGGTCTATTTTGTAGAAGTTTGTTGGATATCCCAAGCATTAGCAAGGGAATATCTTCTACTGAATCGAGGAACAAAAGATGTTTTATTTCTCAGCATGCAACCTTTGTGAAAGGGAATTTCTTGTGATGAAATTAGTGGTCATGAGGTAGAACTGGAAAGAGTTCCAGCTATACAAACTGCAGCTGATGATTTGGTAAACCTGAAGGATTCAATAGTTTCCAACGAACCTCAGCCTCTCCGCCGATCTAGTAGGGTTCCTCACCCACCTGAGAGATACTTCAGTTTTCTCTATGACAGTGGGAGTGGGGATTGCATCATGAGATGATGACCCAACTTGTTTCGAGCAGGCCATCAGGAGTGGGACTCTGTAAGAATGGCTGGATGCTTAGTGATCTGACATCGTATCCTTGTACACCAACAAAGTATGGACTTTGGTTGTTTTGTCTGAAGGGTTAAATCCCCATCAGAAGCAAGTATATGTTGAGAAGATTACTTGGTGTACATGAAAATGTTGAGACTTTCAAAGCTATGCTTAAGTCCATCCAGATCCTACTTGCCATTGCTACACACCATGACTACGATTTCTGGAGGTTGGTTGTCATGACATCTTTTCTAAATTATGTTTTGGAAGAGAGCGTCTATAGGTACACAGCCAGAGAGCTTCGTAGATAGTGGGAGCAGCGGAAACGTATGCAAGATGTTTTATGTGATAAATCAGGCATCGCGGAGTTAGAACATCTGTTTAGATGTGGTAGTCAAAGAGTTTGACTTCATCAAAATGGTAGATGAACCTTGTATATACAAAAAGGTAGTAGGGAGTATGGTAGTGTAACCCTTCGAAAATAGTTTAGGCAGTTTTTCGGTAATCGGCTAATTTTTCGGCTTTTTCCGTAAAAAGTCAAAATTGATATTTTTCATTGTAGACTTAATTATACAAAATTTAAATAAGATATTACTATAATTTTGTCACTAAAATGTCATTTATAATTTTCTAGTTAAATAAAAAAAAATTCGTAATTAATTATTTTTTTTTATTATTTTAAGCCTTTTTAAATATATTAAATTAGGGATAAATACAAACTTAATTAGGTAAATTTCTTAATTAGGAGTCTTTATAAGCTAAAATATGGTGTTAATAAAATTATAACATGGCTTGCAAACCTTTAGCTTTTTGGTGAGAAAATTATGAAAAAAATGATGAAAAAGGGGTTTTTTTGTAAAAAAGTTGACATGAAAGCATGAAATGATATCATATGATGTTGTAATGACCTAGAAACTTCTCCAAAATTCCCTCATCTCCCTTCCTTGCTGCAGCCGACCCCCATTCCAGCAGCTCTCCCCATTTCTTCACTTCATTTTGCTTCTTTTCCTTGCTAAAAATCCATTTAAATTCATAAATTTCCATCTCCATTCAAACCCAAACCCTAAACCACTCTCTCTTCTACCCAAATTGGTTCAAAAACTAGATGAAAGGAGGCTTCTTGGTGACTTGATCAAGCTAGGGTTCAAGATTGAGAGGTGAAAATTCTAATATTTTTGTTAACTTGTGGTTTAATTATGCTAGAATTGAAATTCTAAATATTAGTTTAAGTGGTAAATGTTGTTTAGGAAAAATCAAGAGAAGGATTGATTTTAAAACTAGGGTTTGAAGCATAGTTGTTAGGATTAAATTAGGGCTTTGGGTTTCTAATTGGTTGTAGTGGTTAATGGAGTATTTATATGCTCGCTAAATCGACAAAATATCGATGTTTGCATTGAATCGGCGTTGAATTTGCTTGCTAGATTTTTACGAAAAATAGAATGCGTTCAATTTGCGTTAGGTTAGCAATATTATTAGCTTCGTATGGGATTATTAGAATGCGCGAACGCGGGGTTTCGTCTAGTCGGGTTGTAGTTTAGTTGATTTTCCCGAAATGACAATTCTAGTTTAACGATTAGCGATTTTCGTGTGTTTTTCCGCGCACCGGGTGCATGCTATGATTAATACGAGAGCGTGGATAATTGTATGTTGTGACTTGCATTGTGTTAGGTTTTGTAATCTTATGCTTGGAATTGTGCAAATATAGGATCGGTCGGGAAAACATCGGACACGGCACGAAAAGGCAAGGCGGTGGCCGGATCGGATTAGCAGGGATTTCAGGTGAGTAGATGTATTCATCTATGGGGGAATCGTCTGGATGGCGCGATGCGCCCCCTAGTTAGGATTTCCTTATCTTTTTTATGATTCATGTTGTTAGTTAGCTTACCCCTTCATTGACATCGCTTACCCTTATCGTTAATAATATGCTAGATTGCGTGGATATTCATATGCACATATGCAATAACACTTCGTAGGGCACGAACACCATTACCATTGGCATCTGTTGCATGCGCACTATTCATGTGACACGCACGCCTTTGGTAATTGACATGCCACGTGCACGATAGAACCTGTTCATCTTAATATCGTCACCTGCATTCATACTTGATATATGAAACTGCATCGCATGCATATATCATGCATCATCATCATATTTACATAGAACTCTAGCCAAAATTCACATCGTATGCATTGATATCATACACATTTATCATATATAACATGTGGACATTATGATTTTCTTGAGGATTTCAGTATTGCTGCGATTTCTGGATTTTTGGGGAAAACCGCAAGAATTTAACAAAACCTTATATTTATCATTTTCAAAACAAAGTTGCGGTTTTCTCGTGATGTATGTGTCGTCCACCATGAGTTTTTATATTTTCTGTTGGATTTCAAGACCCGATTCGAGGAGTGGATGAACCGTCTCGGGTACATGGTGGGCCCGGTATGGTACCCCGGGGTAAGAAGATCGAGTTGTAGACGATGAGCCTGACAGGGGAAGACTACCTACCGGTGATGTCTGGAGCGGCGGATATCCGGAGGATACCGACCGTTGTCGTGAGATTTATGATATGGCCGATCCGGACTGACGGAGCCCGATATTGAGACAGATATGATTCCTATTTGGTGTCGATGCTTGACACGGGTTTTCAGATGATTTCTTGATGATATTTAGCTATTATACAGACATTCATTTTCTAAATGTTAAGAATGCAGTAACTTTAACATTTAAAACACTTAAAGAGTTAGAAAAGATATTGCATACATGTGCATGCATACTAGAGTTATTATATCACATATGGACATACATGTTGTTCCGCATTGCGTGCATCCTTACAATTGCCTTATTAGATGCTATATTCTACTCACGAGCTGGCAACTCACTCCCGTTGTGCCACAGTGTCTTGCAGGTCGGACCCGTCACTCTTGTAGCGGCGGCTATCTTATCATCAGCTCTTTTGCGCAGACTCGCGACATCGCCCGTAGCTGGGTTGCGAGCATATTTTATATCTTTTGCTTTATCATTGTATCTAGTATTCTCCATCTACCACTTTATATTATATATGCGACCTAGTGATGAGACTGAGAGACTTGTATATTTGTGGTTTCTTTTGGGCCGAGCTCACTTGAGCCGGCGATGTGTTTTCTGATATTTTGTGTTTCTTTTATGCTCTTTTCTTGATATTGCTTATATATTGCATGTGGTTGTGATCTGCCTTGGGCGAAGAGCTAGCTCCCGCTTGGGGATGCCATTTTTATGTTTACAGGTTTATTATCTTGTTGTACCCATTTTGGGGGATAGAAAATACAGGGGAGACTCTGCCGCAATTTTCGGAAATTTTTGATGTTTTTTTTAAAAAGGATTCTATGCAACTTAAATGATTTAAAAACCGATTTTATTAAGGTTTTCCTTCACTCTCTTTTGATTTTGGTTTAGATTTTCTGGGTTTTGGCTGACTTAGGTTACGGTACGCCTTTAGACGTCTCGTAATCTAAGTGCCAGTCACGTTCCGTACTTTCGGGTCGTGACAAAGTTGGTATCAGAGCGTAGGTTTTACCTTTCTGAGTGTAGGACGACCTTGGTAGATGGAGTAGGTGACTTAAGCAGAGTGGCGTAGCGTGGGTATGATCCGCGGCATACTTACGATACGGTACTCCGCCTAAGTGACCTTAGGACATAATTGCTTGTATTTCCCTTCTTGATTCCTAGCATTCCTTGATTCAATTGCAATGTTCTTATCAGTCCCGTTTCTTATTCTAGCTTCGATGCCGCCAAAGACTACGAGAGCTCAGCGGGCTGCCGCTAGGGATGAGATTCGGGCGGGCCCGTCTGAGGCGAGGATCGAGCGGGATGATACGCCTACCCCTCAGGGTCATACTGATCTGCCTTATCCTGACCGTATTGCCAGACTAGAGGCCGGCATGCAAGAGTTGCGGCAGATGATGGGATCTTTAGTTGAGTCCAGCCGGGCACAGAGATCCGAGGACGTTCCTTCCACCGCACAGACCACGATCGTACCTGCTGCACAGATGGTCACTCCTGCTGCTACTACGGAGACTATCCCTGTTTCACTACAGGAGTTCATGAGATTGAGACCTCCAGCTTTTACCGGTACAGATGCGACAGAGGACCCACAGGCATTTCTTGATAGGATGGCTCGGATTTGCCGTTCGTTGAGGTGTTCTGATGATAGATTGGTGGAGTTTGCAAGTTTTCGTCTGGAGGGTCTTGCCCAGACATGGTGCGATTCTGTAGAGAGAGGCCGAGCTGCAGGTCTGCCTTCTATGACCTGGGATGAGTTTACATCTGCATTTCTTTCCCGTTTCCTTCCGGAGAGTGTCCGAGATGCTCGAGCCCGTAGTTTTGAGTCTTTGCGCAAGACTCCGGGGATGACAGTGTCGGAGTATAATATATAGTTTACCCAGTTGTCTCGATATGCTCCGTACCTAGTCGACACAGAAGAGAAGAGAATAAAGAGGTTTGTACGAGGGCTTGACACACAGCTATTCCTTGCCATCGGCACCCAGCATTTTGACACATACGCAGCCGCGATGGATGCAGCCTTACTTTTGGAGGAGCGTATTTCTGAGACTCCGGTCGCTTCTGGGCCGAAGAGGATCCGTACTGATACGCCAGCTCAGCGGCAGATGGGCAGACATCGTGATAGATTATTTCCGGGAGATGGCGGAGGCAGAGGATTGAGACGAGGACAGTTATTTGGTTCATATCCACAGACCCAGCAGTCGTCTCCAGGATGTTTCCGGTGCGGGAATCAGTATCACCGTGTCAGAGACTGTACCATGGGACGTCCGGGCGCGGCGACAGTCCCGCATGTGACTTTACCACCCTCACCACCTTCTCAGAGAGCTTTACTCCTTACTCCTGATGATGTTCCACGCCAGCCAGATGCTTCTAGAGGCCGTGGGCGTGGCGGTCCGGTTCAGAGAGGACAAGGCGACAGAGGCAGAGGCAGAGGCCGAGGTAGAGGCAGAGCATAGCCAGCTATTAGTGGTGGACAGGCCCGAGTGTTCGCATTGACTCCTCAGGATGCACAGGCATCCAATGCCGTCGTGACAGGTACTCTGCCAGTATGTTCTTTTGATGCACGGGTATTATTTGATCTAGGCTCCACACATTCCTATGTTTCCACGTACTTTGCACCGAGGTTGGGCCGAGAGTCTTCTCCGTTAGATCAGCCGCTTGTCGTTATTACCCCGGTAGGCGAGTCTTTTGTTGCCCATTTTGTGTACCGATCGTGTTCCGTTCGTATCGGGGAGAGGGATTCTTCAGTTGATTTGATTCTCCTCGATATGCTAGACTTTGACGTTCTTCTTGGTATGGACTGGCTAGCTACCTGTTATGCATCTGTGGACTGCCGTGAAAAGGCAGTCAGATTTAGTTTTCCTGGTGAGCCGGTTCTTGTTATTCAGGGAGATCGTAGCGCTACCCTTCCCAGCTTGATTTCTTCTCTTCGCGCTGGTCAGCTCTTAAGGAAAGGGTGTCATGGATTCTTAGCCTATATTTGTGATACTCGCTCCACAGAGGTTCCGTTGGACCAGGTCCCTGTTGTGAGAGAGTTCCCTGATGTATTCCCTGACGAGCTGCCTGGTCTGCCACCAGAGCGCGAGATTGAGTTCTGTATTGACTTGATCCCTGGCACGGGGCCTATTTCTATACCTCCTTATCGGATGGCCCCGGCAGAGCTGAGAGAGCTAAAGGATCGGTTACAGGACTTGCTGGACAAAGGGCTTATCCGACCGAGTGTGTCACCTTGGGGTGCTCCCGTCTTGTTTGTTAAGAAGAAGGACGGAAGTATGCGTTTATGCATTGATTATCGTCAGCTGAACCGGGTTACTGTGCGGAACAGATATCCCCTACCCCGCATTGATGACTTATTTGATCAGCTCCAGGGTGCAGGGTTCTTCTCGAAGGTTAATTTACGATCAGGTTATCACCAGTTGCGGGTTCGGAAAGAGGATATTCCGAAGACCGCTTTCCGTACTCGATATGGTCATTATGAGTTCTTGGTGATGTCGTTCGGGCTCACCAATGCCCCGGCAGCATTTATGGACTTGATGAACCGTGTATTCAGGCCGTATCTCGATCAGTTCATTATTGTGTTCATTGACGACATCTTGGTTTATTCTCGGAGCCGGGAGGAGCATGAGAAGCACTTGCGTATCACATTGCAGATGCTTTGAGTAGAAGGCCCGGAGGTAGCTTATCTTGTTTGAGCGCAGTGCAGATGCAGTCGACGGCAGATTGGCAGATTTTATGTGACAGAAGAGTGCAGTTTGAGTTTACTCCTACAGGGGGACAGCTGGCCCATTTCAGAGCACGCCCACAGTTACTTGACCGTATCCACGAGGCACAGTCCGGCGATGCCCGTACATTAGAGATTATTGAGCAGATTCGGCAGGGCAGAGTTTCCGAGTTCGTGATTGATGATCAGGGGATACTTCGATTTGGGACTCGACTGTGCGTGCCAGATTCAGAGGGACTGAGGCGTGATATTGTAGAGGAGGCACATAGATCAGTATACAGTGTGCATCCAGGTTCCACCAAGATGTACCGTGATTTGAGAGAGGTTTACTGGTGGGACGGGATGAAGAAGGATGTTGCAGACTTTGTGTCGAGATGCCTGACTTGTCAGCAAGTCAAGGCCGAGCACCAAAGGCCAGCTGGCGAGTTACAGCCTTTGCCCATCCCTAAGTGGAAGTGGGAACATGTCTCCATGGACTTCATTATGGGTCTACCCAGGACCAGTCGAGGGTATGACTCTATTTGGGGGATTGTGGATCGACTGACGAAAGCGGCTCACTTCCTGCCAGTAAAGACCACTTTTGGATTTTCTCAGTACGCCCAGGTTTATATTGATGAGATAGTGCGACTGCATGGCGTTCCGACTTGCATCGTGTCCGACCGTGGCACCCAGTTTACCAGCCGATTGTGGCAGAAACTCCAGGAAGCATTGGGCACCCGATTGAGCTTTAGCACAGCCTTCCATCCGCAGACTGACGATCAGTCGGAGCGTACGATTCAGACTCTTAAGGACATGCTCAGAGCTTGTGTTTTAGATTTCGGTGGTAGCTGGGATCGTCATTTGCCTTTGATCGAGTTTTCCTATGATAATAGCTTCCAGGAGACAATTCAGATGGCACCTTTCGAGGCTTTATATGGGAGGAGATGTCGATCACCTGTATGTTGGACAGAGCTCAGGGAGAGCAGTATTTTGGGGCCGCAGATTGTACAGGAGATGACCGAGAAGATACAGCTGATTCGGGACAGGATGAGAGCGGCACAGAGCAGGCAGAAATCATATGCTGACAGGCGCCGTCACCGACTCGAGTTCGCTGTTGGCGACCATGTTTTCCTGAAGGTCTCTCCGATGAAAGGTGTGATGAGATTTGGGCGGAAAGGGAAACTGAGTCCTAGATATGTTGGTCCTTTCGAGATCCTAGAGCGTGTTGGTCCAGTCGCTTATCGGTTAGCTCTTCCACCCAGCTTCCCCGATGTTCACCCCGTATTCCATGTCTCGATGCTCCGCAAGTACCTTCATGATCCTTCCCAGGTGATTCAGCACCAAACGATCCAGCTAGAGCGTGATCTTTCATTTACCGAGCAGCCGGTGGTCATTTTGGATCGGCAGGTGAAGAAATTGAGGTCGAAAGTTATACCGTCCGTCAAGGTCCTTTGGCGTGGCCCGAACAGCGAGGAGGTCACCTGGGAGACCGAGGTCGAGATGAGGAAGAGATATCCCCATCTTTTTAAAGGAACGCGTAGTTATATACTAAATTCGGGGACCGAATTTCTTTAAGGGGGGAAGATTGTAACCCTTCGAAAATTGTTTAAGCAGTTTTTCGGTAATCGGCTAATTTTTCGGCTTTTTCCGTAAAAAGTCAAAATTGATATTTTTCATTGTAGACTTAATTATACAAAATTTAAATAAGATATTACTATAATTTTGTCACTAAAATGTCATTTATAATTTTCTAGTTAAATAAAAAAAATTTCGTAATTAATTATTTTTTTTATTATTTTATGCCTTTTTAAATATATTAAATTAGGGATAAATACAAATTTAATTAGGTAAATTTCTTAATTAGGAGTCTTTATAAGCTAAAATATGGTGTTAATAAAATTATAACATGGCTTGCAAACCTTTAGCTTTTTGGTGAGAAAATTATGAAAAAAATGATGAAAAAGGGGGTTTTTTTGTAAAAAAGTTGACATGAAAGCATGAAATGATATCATATGATGTTGTAATGACCTAGAAACTTCTCCAAAATTCCCTCATCTCCCTTCCTTGCTGCAGCCGACCCCCATTCCAGCAGCTCTCCCCATTTCTTCACTTCATTTTGCTTCTTTTCCTTGCTAAAAATCCATTTAAATTCATAAATTTCCATCTCCATTCAAACCTAAACCCTAAACCACTCTCTCTTCTACCCAAATTGGTTCAAAAACTAGATGAAAGGAGGCTTTTTGGTGACTTGATCAAGCTAGGGTTCAAGCTTGAGAGGTGAAATTCTAATCTTTTTGTTAACTTGTGGTTTAATTATGCTAGAATTGAAATTCTAAATATTAGTTTAAGTGGAAAATGTTGTTTAGGAAAAATCAAGAGAAGGATTGATTTTAAAACTAGGGTTTGAAGCATAGTTGTTAGGATTAAATTAGGGCTTTGGGTTTCTAATTGGTTGTAGTGGTTAATGGAGTATTTATATGCTCGCTAAATCGACAAAATATCGATGTTTTCATTGAATCGGCGTTGAATTTGCTTGCTAGATTTTTACGAAAAGTAGAATGCGTTCAATTTGCATTAGGTTAGCAATATTATTAGCTTCGTATGGGATTATTAGAATGCGCGAACGCGGGGTTTCGTCTAGTCGGGTTGTAGTTTAGTTGATTTTCCCGAAATGACAATTCTAGCTTAACGATTAGCGATTTTCGTGCGTTTTTCCGCGCACCGAGTGCATGCTATGATTAATACGAGAGCGTGGATAATTGTATGTTGTGACTTGCATTGTGTTAGGTTTTGTAATCTTATTCTTGGAATTGTGCAAATATAGGATCGGTCGGGGAAACATCGGACACGGCACGAAAAGGCAAGGCGGTGGCCGGATCGGATTAACGGGGATTTCAGGTGAGTAGATATATTCATCTATGGGGGAATCGTCTGGATGGAGCGATGCGCCCCCTAGTTAGGATTTCCTTATCTTTTGTAAGATTCATGTTGTTAGTTAGCTTACCCCTTCATTGACATCGCTTACCCTTATCATTAATAATATGCTAGATTGCGTGGATATTCATATGCACATATAGAATAACACTTCGTAGGGCACGAACACCATTACCATTGGCATCTGTTGCACGCGCACTATTCATGTGACACACACGCCTTTGGTAATTGACATGCCAAGTTCACGATAGAACCTGTTCATCTTAATATCGTCACCTGCATTCATACTTGATATATGAAACTGCATCGCATGCATATATCTTGCATCATCATCATATTTACATAGAACTCTAGCCAAAATTCACATCGTATGCATTGATATCATAGACATTTATCATATATAACATGTGGACAATATGATTTTCTTGAGGATTTCAGTATTGCTGCGATTTCTGGATTTTTGGGGAAAACCGCAAGAATTTAACAAAACCTTATATTTATCATTTTCAAAACAAAGTTGCGGTTTTATCGTGATGTATGTGTCGTCCACAATGAGTTTTCATGTTTTCTGTTGGATTTCGAGACCCGATTCGAGGAGTGGATGAACCGTCTCGGGTACATGGTGGGCCCGGTATGGTACCCCGGGGCAAGAAGATCGAGTTGTAGACGATGAGCCTGGCAGGGGAAGACTACCTACCGGTGATGTCTGGCGCGGCGGATATCCGGAGGATACCGACCGTTGTCGTGAGATTTATGTTATGGGCCGATCCGGACAGACGGAGCCCGATATTGAGACAGATATGATTCCTATTTGGTGTCGATGCTTGACACGGATTTTCAGATGATTTCTTGATGATATTTAGCTATTATACAGACATTCATTTTCTAAAAGTTAAGAATGCAGTAACTTTAACATTTAAAACACTTAAAGAGTTAGAAAAGATATTGCATACATGTGCATGCATACTAGAGTTATTATATCACATATGGACATACATGTTGTTCCGCATTGCGTGCATCCTTACGATTGCCTTATTAGATGCTATATTCTACTCACGAGCTGGCAACTCACCCCCGTTGTGCCACAGTGTCTTGCAGGTCGGACCCGTCACTCTTGTAGCGGCGGCTATCTTATCATCAGCTCTTTTGCGCAGACTCGCGACATCGCCCGTAGGTGGGTTGCGAGCATATTTTATATCTTTTGCTTTATCATTGTATCTAGTATTCTCCATCTACCACTTTATATTATATATGCGACCTAGTGATGAGACTGAGAGACTTGTATATTTGTGGTTTCTTTTGGGCCGAGCTCACTTGAGCCGGCGATGTGTTTTCTGATATTTTGTGTTTCTTTTATGCTCTTTTCTTGATATTGCTTATATATTGCATGTGGTTGTGATCCGCCTTGGGCGAAGAGCTAGCTCCCGCTTGGGGATGCCATTTTTATGTTTACAGGTTTATTATCTTGTTGTACCCATTTTGGGGGATAGAAAATACAGGGGAGACTCTGCCGAAATTTTCGGAAATTTTTGATGTTTTTTTTAAAAAGGATTCTATGCAACTTAAATGATTTAAAAACCGATTTTATTAAGGTTTTCCTTCACACTCTTTTGATTTTGGTTTAGATATTCTGCGTTTTGGCTGACTTAGGTTACGGTACGCCTTTAGACGTCTCGTAATCTAAGTGCCAGTCACGTTCCGTACTTTCGGGTCATGACAGGTAGTTATCCTCATAGAGTACGTGGATGACATACTATTGATAGGAAAGGAGTTTCCTATTCTACGCTCGGTCAATCTCCTCTTATAACAAGGATTCTCCATATAGGATCAAAGTGATACCTCCTAAATCTTAGGTTTTAAATCTATGAGATAGATCTAATTGGATGTTAGGATTCTCACTAGTTGTAGTGAGATGGTATCAATCGATCCTGGGGAGAATCACTAGAATGGTTCTAGGGTGGTAAGATCGACTGATGTCAGTCACAGGCATTGTCTTTACCCTCAGTGGATGGACGATATGTTGGAAGAGTTCCAAGCTAGATACCGTGACATACTAGATGATTAAAGGCAAGAAACATCGTTACCAAGGATGCTACCAAAGAGGCAGTCTGGATATATATGAGTTCATGAGATGAACTTCATTCCTACCATTGTGTGGCAATGGATTTGTGGCTTGTGCCAAGGAACCCCCGTCCCATCAGTAATCCAGACATATTCTAAGACAGTATCACTTGATCATGGAGATGGTTGATCTCCAGGGAGATCGAGGTTAGGAGAGTAGACACAGAGGACAACAGCACGGATCCACTCACAAAGGCCTATTTCCTATTAGAGACTTTTATCGGATGGTTGAGTATGAGATACTTCAACCACAGCTGATTGTTGGGTATGCGATACCACAACAGATGGCCCTAGTGCAAGTGGGAGATTGTTAGTTATATGTATGCCCTAGAGACCATTACTGTACATACGATGTATATTGTAGTGGATGCTTGATATATATAGGGAGGACTTTCTTGCTCGACATGATAGTACGCTATCTGGTTGCTCTTTATCTTAACATGTACTCTGATTATCTCTATGTTACATGTTGATAAAGCCCTTAGGATGAGTACTTAACTACCAGGACTATGATGCGGATCATACTAGGGGGACAGTGTAATCGCCAAGTACATCCTTCAAATGTTCCTAGTCGTGGGAGTATCGAGATAGGGCATCGATACTCCAGAGTAGACTAGCGTATGTGCTTCTTGACCCATATGATGGGCGATGGATGATCCCATATCCATTGGAGTTTGACATAAGAGAAGGTATGCAGGTACTCAGTGGAGACTGGGTACACTGGACGGACTCACCGAGAACTCCCAGGTGGTATTATACCTCACGTCAGATGGCAGTTCTCTAGTGACACTGGTACAGGTTAGTCTGTAGACCCGAGATCGTCAAAGAGTTTTGTGTGATTCCCATCGTGCTTTGATTTCCACCATACCACGTCCATGAGGGCATGCAAAACGGTGGTTTTTGGTACAGTCCCGAATCACATGGAGGCAATGAGCGATAGAGGGGTTTTGTCTCTCCCAGTATGGGGAGTTGATGTTACGCTGTGTTCGATTGGCTATAACTAGAAATCCCTGGCCAGGGTTGTTGAGATTTACTCGTAAGTGTTATCAGTAGTTTCTCGAACTGTTATAGACCTCATATCGACACGACTTATCAAACTACTGGGGTCTGACGTTTACCACCCCTAGGCGAGATATGCGACATATCAGACGAAGAGACTGGACTGTACGGGAGTGCTACTGATTGGATTCGCAGGAGAATGTACAGGATTGCTTGTTGATCTTCTGACCGCTCGCTGACCACTTGCAGCTTGTAGGTGTATGATATGATCATCACCTACTGCCGGCGTATTAACGATTCTTTAGAGTCCTACACAGAGGTTTCCTGGCTTAGGCAAAACTGAGTAGGAGCACATATGTGATATGTGCGGGACCGAGAATAATACGTGTATGCGATACCGTATTAGATTCTCGTGATATGTGATATCGGCCGGGTATATGTGACATAGCCGGGTCATCGGATCAAGTGTTGATTCGATGAACTGATACAGATTATATTAGTCGGTTATTTGTGAAATAGCCGGATTATCGGATCAAGTGTTGATTCGATAATTTAATGTATAATTATATATTTGATATATTATATTACATTAAGTAATATTAGCTCACATAAAGATTCTTTTTCTCACTCGGGTAATACATTGATATATATGTGATATATGTTAATTGTATTATTTTATTTTGTTACAATAAATGTTGTATATATGATATATAATATTGTAAAAAGTTAAGCTTACAAATGCAACATGTTTTTTGGAGTTTAAACATGGTTAGGGTTTGGATTAGGGTTAAACTTTCTTGAAGCTTCTGGAAGCTTTGCTTTTGTTTTAAGCAGAGATATTTTGTAAAAATATTTTGGTTGATATTTCTTAACCAAACCCAAACCTTTTACCATGGTTATTTTTTTCTACATGGGTTTAGTTATCATTCTTAACCCATGGTTGCATTTCTAACCTCACACACTTTTCATTATTCATCACAAATAGATTCTTCTTCTTCTTCCTCTTGAAAAATCTTTCTAGTTTATTGCAAAGTGATGAAAATGAGTGAGAAATTGAAAACAAATGAGAGCTAAATTCCTACTTCATCATCCTCATCTATTCTTGCCACTTAGATTAGGGTGTTTGCTTTGCTAATACTTGATTAGCAAAGCAAGCACTTGGGTTTGAGTTTCTTCAAGGTAGATCATCTTTATTATCAAAGATCGGAAGCAAGCTTGCATCTTTCTCATTGTGGAGCCTCTCTAGAGTCCGGGTACATGATGATCGCAGTGAAGGGACTCAACACGGAGCTTTTGAAGCGAAGGACCGAACTGCAAAGGTTGTAATTCCAAACACTTAGAAGTAAATTTATTTACTTGCTTATTGTTTTGCCTAATCTCTAGTCTAAGATCTTGGGTCGGGTTGTTCGGCACGTTTAAAATTTATATCGGGGATGGTTGATGCCTTGTAGAACCTTGTGAGAGTGCCTAGTAACCCTACACTTAACTATCAGGATTATGATGTAGATCATACTAGTGGGGATAAGGTAGTCGATAAGTACATCCTTCAAATTGTTGGAGATAGTGCCCTCAGAGTCAATTATTGGATCACAGGCACGTGATTGCAATGATTGAGGGGAGGACTTGTCCCAGTAGGACAGTCTTACTCAAGATGATAGTATGCTATCTGGTTTATCTTTATCATCGTGTACTGCTTTAGGTGACCTTATGAGTCGCTATTACACGTTGATAGAGCCCCTAGGATTCTTGCTTGACTACCGGCAGTATGAGGGCGATCATATACGTGGGAGCTGGTAGTCTATAAGCACATCCTTAAATGGTCCCTAGTCGTGGGAGTTTCGAGACAGGGCATCGATACTCCAGAGTAGACTAGTGTATACAGTCGAGACCCCGACGAGGGGGGGTGGCCGGTCTCACATGCCACTGGTGTCAGTTGGTTCACCTAAGATGTATACAGGTGCTCATTGGGTTATGAGTACACCGGACAGGACTCGCCGGGAACCAGCTAGTTGGTCTTATACCAGACGCCAGATAGCAGTTCCCTGGTGACATGTGTACAGGTTAGTTCATCGACCTGAGATCGTCATTTGTCTCATGTGAGTTCCCACTGTGCTTTGATTACTACCCTACCACGGCTCAAAGGAGTCATGCAAACAGGTTTTAGTTGGGTACAGTACCGAGCCACATGGAGGCAGTGAGCGGATCTGCAGGGGTTCGTCTCTCCCGGTATTGGGGGTGAGGTCGCGCTGTGTCGAGGAGAGCCAGAACATGAAAAGTCCTTAGCCAAGGCAGGAGATTTGCTGGTAGGTATTTAAGTAGTATCTCAGGGTGTTCTGGGCTGCACTCCGACACGACTTGTACCGCTTTTGGGGGTCTGACTTTTACCAACCCCCTAGGCCCGCCATGCGATGCTCATAGACGAATGGACCTGACTGTACGGATATTGTCACTGACAGGCTCAGTAGGGTGTCAGGATGAGTTCGCTCATTGATGTCCCTTTTAGTCAGTATCTGGTAGCCCGTTACGTATTGGTTTATACCTCTGACGTGCTAGTGGTTAAATCCACAGCCATAGTATTGACGAGTCTTTAGAGTCCACCACACTCAGTTACTCAGGTTTCGGGCGAAACGCTGTAGAGGCCGTATGGAGATATGGCAGGGTTCGATCAGATACGTGCGGTATTGCACGGATCGTGATCGGACGGTTTTTACTAGCCGGCATTGGCTTAAGCCGGATTCTAGTATTTGATAGTGTAGTTTTGTCTCTTTGCATTTGTGTTCAGTGGGAGTACAAATGAGGGCATGTATTTGCAGTAGCAGGGTTTTCCTGTAATTTATTACGGGATCAGTTTTCTGAAGTTGCCAGTTTGCTTTCCGTTCCGGCCAGTTTTCCTTCATTCCTTCGCGGCCGGACTTTCTGATGGAGGGTGTTAATTGCAAGTTTGCAATTAACTTACTAGTGAGGGGCTTTCTTGCATTTGTGGCTTTTTGATGAGACTTGCATCATGATAAGATTCTATTCTAGTCTTTATCACTTGCTATTATTTTGATAGGATTGAAATAAGAAATGAGAGTGACCATTTTTCTATATTGTTTTTCCATTCTATTTTCTATAGACTTGGAGAGGTCTTTTTCTCTCTCCAATCTTCTTGGTGAGGAGAGAGGGCTGGCCACTTAGTGAGGAGAGAATGGGAGTGCTCTTTTGAGTGAGGGATTGAATCATCTCAT
This sequence comes from Agapanthus africanus, assembly GCA_030015575.1. Classification (NCBI taxonomy): domain Eukaryota; kingdom Viridiplantae; phylum Streptophyta; class Magnoliopsida; order Asparagales; family Amaryllidaceae; genus Agapanthus; species Agapanthus africanus. Next base: position 282,837,745 of record JASDDO010000022.1, read on the forward strand.
TTCATGCTTCTTTGTTTGCTAAAATTCCAAGCTTCTCTCATTCATTCATTCTCCTCCTCACATCCCTCCATCAAGGCAACTTCATAAACCCTAAAGAGACATGGCTTCTACACTACATCTATAGCATCCCTTGGACGCGTCGGCTAGCCAACTTCGCGCCCGAGTTGCCTCGGTCCAGAGGTGGGAGCCCGTAAAAGATTCCGGCTACGTGGTACCTTTCCGACGAGCGAGGAGGTGACGGACGAAGTTTCCGCGGGAGATCGGAGTGGAGACGAAGACCGAAGGACACGGATCGCTTGGTATAGCTTCTCTACTCTTTTCTAGTTTGCTAGTTAGCTAGGTTAATGGCCCGATCCGGGTGCAAAGTGCGCGGTGGTGCCGGTTGCAAGTTTTGCAAAGTTTTCGTTTACGCGTTTCCGGCGTCGGTTCGACGGCCGGGGCGCCCCCGCGGGCTTACATTTGTATCAGAGCCATGCCATTAACCATGCCTAGCTTGCTCTAGTATGTTTAGAACTCGATCGAACAAAAATCCCCAAAAACCGTATTTTCAATGCACATGTGTTTTCTGTCGAAATTTTTTCTGCTCCAAAAATTTTTCAGGTTGTCTCAGAATACTGTGCATGGATATAGAAGCAATCTGTGAAAATTTGGTGGCGCGATCTCTCCAAACCGCCGCGGAACCGCGGCCGAACCCATGCTTGGGCCGCGGTTCCGCCGCGCTTTTGATTGATCACTTGACCAAAATTTTGCAGATTCCTTCTGAGTTAAAAATAGGGGTTTTGGGATATTCTTTTTGGGCCCAGATTTTCTGTGAGTGCTACAGTATTGCATGGGGGCCCACTTGATAAAATTTGTTCGATCGGATATTTTAAACATGCTAGTTCACAGTATTTACATTATATCTGCGACCATGAATGTCACTCGATCGGTAAATCCTTTCTAACTGCTATAGTCCGGTTAGACGGATTTGCCAACGTGACATTCAGGTTGATGTTCTGTGTGTTGCTGTGATGTTGCGGATCGGTCGTGGGGATAGCCTGGTTGCAATGTTAGTACAGTTCTATTTTATATGTACATTTGATATTGCGGGGCGAGCGTCCGACATGTGGACTGTCGTCACTGCCTGTTTGTATTATTCTTTTGGGGCACGACCATGTTGCGGTCGATGTACCTGGTGTATGTATATTTTACTTTCTGTACTAGGATAACCCCGCGGAGGGGTGCACGAATACCCGGGTTCTAGAGGGCAACAAGCCCGCATCTCATGGCATTGAGACGAAGGGGGCTTTACTCTAGAATTGGCGGGCTATTCGCCGCACTCGTAGGGGGTACTGGTTGACCAAGGAGGGGTGCCCAAGTTACCGGATTCCGTGAAGTGCTGGGTGGTCCATTCACGTTGCTGAAGGGGGCTGCCTCGCTTCAGGTTTTGGCGGGTGACTTGCCGCGCCCGTAGGGGTCTAGGATTTTCATTGCACAGGCTATCCACATGACTAGGGGAACGTCGGGTTTCAGCAGCGGCTCTGAGAAACCCGGGGATCCCAGATATCTGTATTGATCTGTGTTGCTATACATTTTTGTGTTGCTTTTTTTTTTATCACGCCTTGAGCGAAAATTATATATTATATATACTAGTAGATGTTGTATATGTTTTTCATCTGCGCTAGTCCAGTCCCCGCTTTGTCGTTAGTTAGCTAACCTAACGGGTGATGACGGGACCCAGTAGCGAATGCGGATGGCATATACGTACGTCGGTATATTTTCGTTCTTTGTGGTGTGATCAATTGATGGGACTGCGTTGATTCGGATCAATGCAAGATAAACAAACCTATTCTGATGTTGTTGGAACATTTTTCAAAAAGCTGTTATTGCAAGGGCGTTCTCTTTTGTTTTGCATCGTGGTATTCAGTTGGAATATCCTGCTCCTCAGTCGACGAGGCAAGGGCCGAGATCCCTTCACCGGGAGTGACCCCTTGGAAAGAAGTTTGCGTCAGGGCGATAACTTCACTATAGCCGATTACTTTTTCTTTGCATCGTGGTATTCAGTTGGAATATCCTGCACCTCATTCTACGGGGAAAGAGCCGAGATCCCTTCACTGGGAGTGACCACTTTAGTAAAGGTTTTCGTCACTATATTTTTAAAAAGCTATCAGTTCCTTCAACGATATCAAGTTCATTACGTTAAAGGTTTTCACCAGAAACCATTCGTATCCCTCCATCATTTCGGTTAAATATTCGGTAGTATTCAAGCTATGTATTTTGACCTCACGCCAAGGCATAGTGATTGGTAGCTGCCGGATATTTATCTGTTGCATAGATAGATGCGTTGGTTTGGGACAGTCGTACTACTATTTTGGCCTACGTCAAGGGTATGTACGGGTGGGTTCAAATTAACCTGGATAATGATGGGTAGAACTTGACATGTGACTTATGATATTTTGACCTCACGCCAAGGTCATAAGAGCATGGGGTAAAAATCCACATCGGGAGTTTCAAAAAAACTGAAACTTGCCAGATATGCGCATACCTTCTGGAGTGTGATAACCTGAGCGGATTCCGTCACGTTATCAAGCGATGATGGTTGGATCCCGATTCCCACTGATGATTTGGTTTACTCCTCGGGTGATCCCGGCTAATTCTTCTTTCAGGTTTGGAGAAGAATTTGAGTTATAGTGGGAGGTTTCCAGATTAGATAAAGTGATAACCATTCTGATCTAGGTTAGAGTGCACGCTGAGTGTTTCTTTTCTCTCTCTGTTTGGCAGCGACCATTGACCCGACCCTAGACTATGACTCAGTGACCAAGTTGACCGAACCTTCTTAATACTGGCTTTTGGATTGTCAGAGTTGCAAACCTCATTGCCACTCCTACTTTTACCCTTTTCTCCAGGACACCCCGTATTACTACGAACGTCCACTTCCATTGGACAAAACCATCGTATGGTTATATACGAACTCGAAGGAACTTATTCGAGGATGGTTTCCGGTTCTGGAGAAAACGAATAGGACTATTCAGTTGTCTTTTCCTTTTACCTTCTCTCTCAGATTGCGAGTACTCCTTGGTTTAGGAAATAGTACACCTATTACGCAAATTGGATAGTCTTCTTCCAAACCATAGGCAGGTGCCGACCGGTAGGGAATGAAGAAAGGAAATTATCCTAAACGATGTACAGAAGATATTAAGTTCAGACAAAGCAAGGGATTAGTAAGAGGGCAAAGTAAATTGCGACTACTATTCACGAACAAACCAAGTATTTCTTCGCCAATCCTAAATCACCTTTGTATTTCTCCAGGACACTCCGTATCACTACGAAGATCCCAGTTTATTGGATAATCCATCATATGGTTATATACGAACTCGAAAGGAACTTGTTCCAGTTCAGGGATGGATCCTGGTTCAGGAGAAATACGAATTAAGTTCATTCAGGTGTCTTTTATCCTCACCTTCTCTCGCATTGTGAGTGCTCCTAGGATTAGGACAGTACACCCATTATGCTTATTGGATAGTCTTCTTCCAAACCATAGGCTGGTGCCGAACGGTAGGGAAGGAAGAAAACCATTTGGCCTAAAGGGGTGTACAGATGGTAATGACTAAAGACATATAAAGGGATATGGATAGGTGGCAAAGAATTATACGGTTATAGTTGTGAATCTGGATAATGGAAGAGGCATTACTAGGAATACCAGGATACCCCATCGAAACATTTCAATGTTTCAGTTTCACTATGTACTGTTAATAGAAAACTGATTTCCCAATTAGACACTTGCTCCAGGGTATGTATTTACCAGGTATGATTCTCACATCTGTATGGTTTTACAGATGATGCGTGGGAGTAAGTTATTGGGAATTAGGTGATCATCCTCATTATATCGGGATTCGTTGTAATTGGTGATATTTGAGGAAGTCACCAAGGTTGTTTTCCGGTCGGCAAATATTTGGTTTTGAATATCCGTTGTTATGAACCAATTTCAAATTGATATATCTGTACGTCTATTTTTATAGAGTGAGATATACCTTTTGAAATTATGTCTTTGACATTTACCTATATCAGTGGATGGTTAGGTAAGGAGCATTGAACAACGGTGTAATTCTTCTTAACCATAAATACAGTTTTCAACCTACGACACAGAGTGAATGAGTCACTAGACTCAAGAGACTTATACAGAGTATTGTATATTGTCCAGTGTCCATGAGGACAGAGGGGTTGGTTCTCGTACTATATTCGGTTTACTTATGACTTCTCTAGTTCTTAGACAGGTGTTTCGTAAAAACATAGGGTCGAAGTTTTGAGGAGTTATAGGTATATGAATAAAGTAGAGAACCAGGTATTGCAAGTATCGGGATTCTTCAAGGTGATCGAAGATGTAGATACTTGTGAATGGTATTCAGTTGATAGTAATGTTTAAGAGAACTTGCTTCTCTTCCAAGTTACTCATAATTGGAAGTATTCCTAAGTTGAGTAACGCTGATCGGCCTCCTTCCATTTAGTTGACATGCACTGGAGACAGCTGCATGACTTGAATCTGGTTTAATTAAATCAGTGCCTCTGTTTCTATATTTGATATAGAACAGTTCATATCTTAACGATGTTAAGATACGGGGAGTTGTCCGGCTTATGCTTAAAACCAGACTCCGGATAACTCAAGGCACGTTTCTGTAATGGCTGTTTGTGGGTTGACTCGGGCTATGACGAGGGTTGACTTTCTACCATCTGGAAGATCAATAGTGATATTGTTCTTAACTCGCCACAGTTTTAATAAAAATGGATTTTTTTTCAGAAAACAGTAGTGGGAGTATGGTAGGACTGGAAGTGATTCCAGAACCGCAAACGATTACTGAAGATTTGACAAGAACCTGAAGATTCAATCTAGTTTGACATTCCATTGAACACTCCGCAGATAAAGTGGGTAACCTCAGGTACCCGAGAGGTACTTCGGTAGCCTCAAGGACGGTGGGAGAGAGGTTCTTGTTTACCCAGACTTGCCATTGCTGTTGTTCCAGACTGTGAGACCCGGCAGGAAAATGAGTATAGCATCGTTCTAAACTGGCTTTAGAAGTGCACGTCTATATGACTCTGCCAGAGGGTTGTCGTAGTTAGTGGGAGCAGCGGAAGCATTGGTGGACATCAGGCTTATGTCTATTTATAGACTAAAGCAGATATAGCGGAGATAGATCATCTATTTCTAATGTGACAGTCATAGGTTTGACTTCATCAGAATAGGGGATGGATCTGTTAAGAAGGTAGTAGGGTGTGATGTCCTGGTATTTGATGACATACACAGAGTAGGAAGTGATATTCCTATACTACGATCGGTTATACTATGGTCGTCACACAGTAGTTTCTCCACATAAGATTTGGATATTATATCAGACATTCTGGTTACTAGATCTATAGTTTTAGATCTAGATTTGGGTGGTTTCCCAATCTGGGTACTTTGACAGCATTCTATGAGTATTTAGAATGGACGACTCCTGGCACGGTAGTATACCTGCAGGTGATGGAGTCGCCCTCTCTAAAGGTGTCTTACAGACTAAAGGGGAGAGGGATGTGCATGATTTGCAGATCACTTGCTTAGGCAATTGAGTCAATCATGAGATGTCAAGTACCACACTAGATGTTGTTCTTGCAGTAGGTGCAATAAGTTGATATTGATCCAATCCTGGAGAAACAGTCGGAAGCAGTTTTAGAACATAAGTTGATGTTCTAGGGATATGATAGCAGCTTTCTCCTTCAGGAGACAGTTATCATTCCAGGCTTCCAAGGTGACCTGGATGGCTGAGTGGCTGTCAGAGTTATAGTTTTCCCTCTGACGAGGGGCAGTATTTTGGACAGGTGGTCCAAGTGGATACTGAGGGAAGGCATGGCGCAAGATACTGATTAAGTTCAGTTGACGATACAGTCTAAGAAGTTTGGATTTGGAGTTCATTTATGAGCTAGGTCCCATCAGACATCCAGACATTCTAAGACAGGTATTACTCATTTCGGGAGATGGCTTTCTCCGCGAACTTGAGATATAGAGAGACATAGAAAGAAACACCAGAGCGGATCCACTCACTGAGGCTATTCTTCGAACGCAATAGTTTCGCAAATGAGCTTTGTGAGACCGACTAGTAGAGGAGTTGGGTGTTCGGTATCACACGGACTGTGAGTATGCGACATCGCAATAATTAGCCTTGAGTTCAAGTGGGAGATTGTTGGAGATAGTGCCCTCAGAGTCAATTATTGGATCACAGGCACGTGATTGCAATGATTGAGGGGAGGACCTGTCCCAGTAGGACAGTCTTACTCAAGATGATAGTATGCTATCTGGTTTATCTTTATCATCGTGTACTGCTTTAGGTGACCTTATGAGTCGCTATTACACGTTGATAGAGCCCCTAGGATTCTTGCTTGACTACCGGCAGAATGAGGGCGATCATATACGTGGGAGCTGGTAGTCTATAAGCACATCCTTAAATGGTCCCTAGTCGTGGGAGTTTCGAGACAGGGCATCGATACTCCAGAGTAGACTAGTGTATACAGTCGAGACCCCGACGAGGGGCGGTGGCCGGTCTCACATGCCACTGGTGTCAGTTGGTTCACCTAAGATGTATACAGGTGCTCATTGGGTTATGAGTACACCGGACAGGACTCGCCGGGAACCTGCTAGTTGGTCTTATACCAGACGTTAGATAGCAGTTCCCTGGTGACATGTGTACATGTTAGTTCATCGACCTAAGATCGTCATTTGTCTCGTATGAGTTCCCACTGTGCTTTGATTACTACCCTACCACGGCTCAAAGGAGTCGTGCAAACAGGTTTTAGTTGGGTACAGTCCCGAGCCACATGGAGGCAGTGAGCGGATCTGCAGGGGTTCGTCTCTCCCGGTATTGGGGGTGAGGTCGCGCTGTGTCGAGGAGAGCCAGAACTTGAAAAGTCCTTGGCCAAGGCAGGAGATTTGCTGGTAGGTATTCCAGTAGTATCTCAGGGTGTTCTGGGCTGCACTCCGACACGACTTGTACCGCTTTTGGGGGTCTGACTTTTACCAACCCCCTAGGCCCGCCATGCGATGCTCATAGACGAACGGACCGGACTGTACGGATATTGTCACTGACAGGCTCAGTAGGGTGTCAGGATGAGTTCGCTCATCGATGTCCTTTTTAATCAGTATCTGGTAGCCCGTTACGTATTGGCTTATACCTCTGACGTGCTAGTGGTTAAATCCACAGCCATAGTATTGACGAGTCTTTAGATTCCACCACACTCAGTTACTCAGGTTTCGGGAGAAACGCTGTAGAGGCCGTATGGAGATATGGCAGGGTTCGATCAGATACGTGCGGTATTGCACGGATCGTGATCGGACGGTTTTTACTAGCCGGCTTTGGCTTAAGCCGGATTCTAGTATTTGATAGTGTAGTTTTGTCTCTTTGCATTAGTGTTCAGTGGGAATACAAATGCGGGCATGTATTTGCAGTAGCAGGGTTTTCCGGTAATTTATTACTGGATCAGTTTTCTGAAGTTGCCAGTTTGCTTTCCGTTCCGGCCAGTTTTCCTTCATTCCTTCGCGGCCGGACTTTCTGATGGAGGGTGTTAATTGTAAGTTTGCAATTAACTTACTAGTGAGGGGCTTTCTTGCATTTGTGGCTTTTTGATGACACTTGCATCATGATGAGATTCTATTCTAGTCTTTATCACTTGCTATTATTTTGATAGGATTGAAATAAGAAATGAGAGTGACCATTTTTCTATATTGTTTTTCCATTCTATTTTCTATAGACTTGGAGAGGTCTTTTTCTCTCTCCAATCTTCTTGGTGAGGAGAGAGGGCCGGCCACTTAGTGAGGAGAGAATAGGAGTGCTCTTTTGAGTCAGGGATTGAATCATCTCATTTCATGCTTCTTTGTTTGCTAAAATTCCAAGCTTCTCTCATTCATTCATTCTCCTCCTCACATCCCTCCATCAAGGCAACTTCATAAACCCTAAAGAGACATGGCTTCTACACTACATCTATAGCATCCCTTGGACGCGTCGGCTAGCCTACTTCGCGCCCGAGTTGCCTCGGTCCAGAGGTGGGAGCCCGTAAAAGATTCCGGCTACGTGGTGCCTTTCCGACGAGCGAGGAGGTGACGGACGAAGTTTCCGTGGGAGATCGGAGTGGAGACGAAGACCGAAGGACACGGATCGTTTGGTATAGCTTCTCTACTCTTTTCTAGTTTGCTAGTTAGCTAGGTTAATGGCCCGATCCGGGTGCAAAGTGCGCGGTGGTGCCGGTTGCAAGTTTTGCAAAGTTTTCGTTTCTGCGTTTCCGGCGTCGGTTCGACGGCCGGGGCGCCCCCGCGGGTTTACACAAATGTTCCTAGTCGCGGGAGTATCGAGATAGGGCATCGATACTCCAGAGTAGACCAGCGTATGCACTTCTCGACCCATGAGATAGGCGATGGATGATCTCATATCCATTGGTGTTTGACATCAGAGAAGGTATACGGGTGCTCAGTGGAGACTGGGTACGCTGGACGGACTCACCGACAACTCCTAGATGGTATTATACCTATCGTTGGATAGCAATTCTCTGGTGATACTAGTACTGGTTAGTCTGTATGCCCGAGATCGTCATAGAGTTCTGTGTGATTCCTACTGTGCTTTGATTTCCACCATACTACGGTGAAGAGATCGTGCAAAAAGGTGGTTTTGGGGTACAATTCCGAGTCATATGGAGGCAATCAGCGAAAAGAGGATTTCCGTCTCTCCCGGTATTGGAAGTTGATGTTGCGCTCTGCTCGATTGGCCATAACAGGAAATCCCTGGCCAGGGTTGCTGAGATTTATTGGTAAGTGCTACTAGTAGTTTCTCAAACCGTTATGGATCTTACATCGACATGACTTATCAGGCTATTAGGATCTGACGTTATACCACCCCCAGGCTGTGATATACGACATATCAGACAAAGAGACCGGACTGTACGGTAGTGTTACTGATTGGATTCACAGGAGTATGAGCAGGGTTGCTTGTTGATCTTCTGATCGCTCAATACCTGAGTGGCATTTACGTTTAGCAGACCGCTTGCGGCTTGTGGGCGTTTGATATGATCATCACCTACTGCCGGCGTATTGACGAGTCTTTAGAGTCCTACACAGGGGTTTCCTGGCTAAAGAGAAACGGAGTAGGAGCACATATGTGATATGTGCGGGACCGAGATTATTTTGTGTATGTGATGCTGCATTCTATTCTCGCGACTTGTGACATTGGTCGTTTATATATGATATAGCTAGGTTATCAGATCAAGTGTTGATTCAATAAGTTGTTGCATATGATATTAGTCGGTTATACAAACTATAGCCGGATTATTAAATCAAGTGTTGATTTAATAATTTAATGTATACTTATATATATGATATATTACATTATATTAACTAATATTAGCTCACTTAAGTATTTCTTTTCTTACATTTGATATACTTTACATATATGTTATATATTTATTGTTTTCTTTTTGCATACAAAATATATATGTGATATATATTGTTGTGTAATGCTAGGTTACACTTGTAACATGTATGTATGAGACTCACACCATGCTAGGGTTAAGTTAGGGTTTATATTTATTTCAAGCAAATTCAAAATTGTAGAGATATTTGTCATGGTTCAAAGCTCATAGAAGCTTGTGGACTTCATTGCCTTAGTCTACTCTTTTGTCTTGCTTAAGATATTTCTTAACCCAACCCATAACTCATAGCTATGGTTTATTCTCTACATGAGTTAGGCATGACACTAACTCACTCATGGTTGCAATTCTAGCCTCACTCTCTCATTTATTTTCTTCATCACTTCTTCTTCTTCCTCAAGAGAAAAGGCTTGCTATTTTTTCTAGGTGATGAAATCTTATGAGAAAAAATAAAACTAAAGTGGGCCCACTTCCTACTTCATCATCCTCTAGTACTTGCCGTTTAGTTTAGGGTGTTTGCTTCACTAATTTACACAATTAGTGAAGAGATAGCACGAGCTAGTGTCTCCTCGACGTAGATCATCTTCGGCCTCGAAGACTTCGAAGCAAGCTTGTTCGTTTCTCCACGAGAGCCTTTCTAGAGTCTGAGGATTGTGATCGCAGCGAAGGGAATACTACACGGAGCTATTGAAGTGAACGACCGGTCTACAAAGGTTGTATTCCTTGTTCACTTAGATGTAAAGAGTTTACATATCATGTTTAACCATAATTCTCTAGTTCGATTACTTGGTTGGTTTGTTTAGCACCCTAAAATTTTTAAAGTAGCATGATTGATGCTTGCCAAAACCTTACTAAGGTGCTAAGCTAACCCCTATAGCTGCGCCTGAGTTATATGAGGATTTACGTGTCGATGCTGGACACGGGTTTCATGATGTTTCGAGTGTCGATGCTGGACACTCAGGTTCCATGATTTTGATGTGTCGTGAGGGAAACACGATGATTTATATCCTCATGCCTTCATGCATATGCTTTTATGATATTTACATGCATGATGTTGTTGTGTCATTGGTTGACACGTAGACAGGATCCACAAGCATACATACATTGATTATTTGGTAGATGATACCTACATGCTGATAGACATTGATTATAGTGTTGGCACATATACAGATACGGTCACCCTAAATATCATAGTATTACCTTTATGATATAGTTGACCAAGGAGTCGTTTTTTATTTGATTTCTACCTGTTGATGTTTTCTACTCATGAGTTGGCAACTCACCCCCGTTGTGCCACAGTTCTTGCAGGTTGGCCGCATGGATCGGTAGCGGCTTCGTTGGCACACAGTTTGCATTCGAGCGATTTGCTTTGGTAGGTTGTACATGCTGGATCGTACCACTGTTGTATTCTTTATTCATTTGTATCTAGTTAACTCCATTAATTAAAATTAGTAATTGTATAAATAAGGAGACTTAGTGATACTTGTGGTTGCGAGACTTAGAGCGAGGGTTATTCCGCTACTTGTGGTTTTGATGTCTTGCTTATTTCTTTATTGTTTGTGGTGAATTTCGCCGTTGGGCGTCGTATACTTATATTTATGCTTTGTGTGGTTGTGGATCCTCCGATAGGTAAAGTGTAAGTCCAGGTCACGCACACCACGAGCTTGTGAGGAGGCGGAATATATGAAAAACGATTATCAAAGCTTCGTAACAGGGACTTGAGTACACAGATCGTATCTAAACCATTGCTAGCAAACTACGAGAGGTTTAATTACTCGGATTCGAGGTTATACCTCACGTTACTTGTCCTTTGGGTCTTCATCGATGTACTCCACTCCTCGTAGGATCTTCGGAACGTCGACACCTCAACGGCCTTCTCAAGTCAAAGACGATCCACCCGAGAGCTCCTACTCCAAGCTTGATCTCTAACTTCAGATAACTAGGTTTCTTTAGTTGCTAATCAAAGACACCTAGGTGATATAGAGTGAGCTTATGGATTAATTAGTCTATCTAATCCTTGATCTCCAAACATGAGTGGTAGGATTAGGGTTTGAAGAGAGAGTGAGCATGAGGAGAGAGAAGATGAGCATGATGATCCATTGAAATTGTTTCTCACTTCTAATATATTATGAAGCATAAAGAATATCAAATAAAATAAATCAAATGATTTATCATCATGATTCATTTAATATGTGCAATGAATCATCAAGTGAGTTATTAAGAAATAAATGCTTCATTCACTCACTTGAATGATTCATCTCATGAGTCACAAAATCAATTAATGCTTATGCCTCCTAAACCCTCAAGTCATCATCCTTCTAGAAGCTTCCCGATAAATTACGAGAATGCCCCTCCTATCCGTGAAAACACGGAAAAAGTTTAGACTATATAAATCCAATAATCCGATACTAGAATCTGGCTTAAACCAAAACCGACTAGTAAAAACAGCCCGAACATCGTACATGCGTAAACACACGTATGCGTCCGAACCCTTGTCGTAAACCATGCGACCTCTATATCGTTTCGCCTTGAGGAGGGAAACTCTCTGTGTGGGACTCTAAAGACTCGACTACTATGATGACAGTGGGTTTAACCACAGACCGCAAGCGGCACTAGCTGTACGTAACGGTCCCCAGGTAGATGGCGATAAGAAGGCCGATAAGGAAACCCATCCGAACTCCTACTGAGCCTGTCCGTGACAATATCCGGTCTGTTCGTCTAAGAGTATCGTATATATGGTCTAGGGAGGTGGTAAACGTCAGACCCTTAATAACCGTACAAGTCGTGCCGGTATGGCTCAAGACCATCCGAGAATCTGCTGATCAGTTCACGAGTAATTCACAATCAGCCCTGGCCAGGGACTTATGGTAATGACCAACCGATCACAGTGCGATATCAACTCCCTATACTGGGAGAGACGAATCCCAAACAGCCGCTCACTGCCTCCATGTGGCTCGGGACTATGCCCAACTAAAACCTATTTGCACGACTCCTTTGAGCCGTGGTAGGGTAGTAATCAAAGCACAGTGGGAACTCACACGAGGCAAATGACGACCTTAAGTCAACAGACTATCTGCACACATGTCACCTGAGAACTGCTATCTGACTTTAGGTATAATACCGTCCAGTCAGTTTTCATGCGAGTCCTGTCCGGTGTACCCGTAACCTAACGAGCACCTGTATACTATCTCCAGTACGATGTACTGATGGCTGTGGGTGTAAGTCGATGTAGTACACCCCAGTACTTATGGGGAGGCGGAATTTACAAAAACTTATCAAGTTTAAACAACGAACATCGACTAACCGCTTGAATCGAAGCTAAACTCTAAAAAACTGTATTCTATGAGTTTCTTTTCATAAGAGATTAAGGATTATACCTAATGAAACCGGTCCTTCTTCTTTACGTCCTCCTTTGTTCTCCTCGGCCTTCTCTAGGTAGTAGACGATCCACCCGAGAGCGAAACTCCAAGCTAAACCTCTAACTTGAGGTAACTAATCAACTTTGATTGCTAATCAAAGATGATAGGATGATAAAGAGTGAAGGTTATGGATTGTTTAGTCTAACTAATCCTTTGATCTCAACACATGAGGATTAAGGATTAGGGTTTGAAGATGAGAGCTTGAGGAGAGAGAATGTGAGATATGATAATGAGAGAAGAGAGAGAGTGTATCATAATATTATGAAGCATTCTTTTTATCAAATAATCAATAAAGGAAATGAATAAGCATGCTTCACAAAATATCTTGTGATGATTCATTAACATGAGTCATTAAGCAATAAATGTGCATTAATGAAGTGAATGAATCACCACTATGACTCACTCTCTTTCCAAAACAAACCTCCTTAGTCACATCTTCTAGAAGCTTCTCGAGTAATTACGAGAACGCCCCTCCGATCCGTAAAAATACGGAAAAACTTTAGACTGTAAAAATCCAATAACCGGATACCAGTAACTGGCTTAAACCAAAGCCGACTGGTAAAATCTGTCCGAAAGTCGTACGCGCGTAAACGCACGTATGCGTCCGAACCCTTTGTCGCAAAACCATGCAACCTCTATATCGTTTCGCCTGGAGTAGGAAACTCTCTGTGTGGGACTCTAGAGACTCGACTACTACGCTGGCAGTGGGTTTAACCACAGACCGCAAGCGGCACTAGCTGTACGTAATGGTCCCCAGGTAGTTGTCGATAAGAAGGCCGATGAGTAAACCCATCCGAACTCCTACTGAGTCTGATGTGACAATCTCTATACAGTCCGGTCCGTTCGTCCATGACTATCGCATATCGGGCCTAGGGGGCGGCAAGCGTCAGTCCCCTAATAGCGGTATAAGTCGTGTCGGAGTGAAGCCCATTACACCCTGAGAAACTGCTGGAACCTACCAGCAAATCTCGCTTGCCCTGGCCAGGGACTTTGCGTAATGGCTCTCTGACACAGCACGATATCTACTCCCAATACCGGGAGGGACGAATCCTGTCTAACCGCCACTGCCTCCAAGTGCTCGGGACTGCACCCAACTGCCACCTGTTTGCACGACTCCTTTGAGCCGTGGTAGGGTAGCAATCTAAGAACAGTGGGACACACTCGAGGCGAAGTAGCAGTATCAAGTCTGCGGACTACGCTGTACTCATGTCACCTGGGAACTGTTTACTGACGACTGGTATCAAACCAACCAACAGTTCCCTGTGAGTCCTGTCCGGTGTACCCGTAACCTAACGAGCACCTGTATACTATCTCCAGTACGACGTACTGATGGCTGTGGGACAGACCATCTCCCCAACTGGGATGAGAAGCGTACACACTAGTCTACTCCGGAGTATCGATGCTCTGTCTCGATAATCCAACGACCAGGGACCTGAATAAGGATGTGCTTGTAGACTACCCAGCCCCCACTAGTGTGACTGCCATCACAACGCTGGTAGACAAGCAAGATCCTAAGAGCTCTATCAATACGTATACTCACATATTAAGATAGAAAAACCAAGTAGCATACTACCATGTTTAGCAAGACTGTTATATACATGTGAATATCCCAAGCTTCCATTAAGTAATATACAAGCTAGTATGATACAGTAATGGCCTTCTAGGGCATAAACACTAACAATCTCCCACTTGCACTAGGGCCAAGTACTGGCATATCGCAGACCAATGATCTCGAGTAGCCTCTCGAACTGAATCTGAGGAAGGGCCTTCGTGAATGGATCAGCTATGTTCTCTTCTGAAGGAACTCTCCGAACCTCGATCTCCTGACGATCAATGATCTCCCTGATCAGGTGATACCGCCTCAAGATGTGTCTGGACTTCTGATGGGACCTTGGTTCCTTCGCTAAAGCTATAGCTCCGTTGTTGTCGCAATACAGAGGTATTGGATCAACTATGGTAGGAACCACCTGAAGTTCTGTTAGGAACTTCTTCATCCAGACTGCTTCTTTTGCGGCATCGCAAGCAGCTATATACTCCGCTTCCATCGTCGAGTCAGCAACGGTGTCCTGCTTGGAGCTCTTCCAGCACACCGCCCCTCCATTGAGGGTAAAGACATAACCCGACATGGACTTGGAATCGTCCTTATCACTCTGGAAGCCGGAATCAGCAAAGGCCTCCAACCTGAGGTCTTTTCCGCCGTAAACCAAGAACATCTCCTTAGTCCTCCTCAGGTACTTGAGAATGTTCTTTACTGCTATCCAGTGTTTCTCCCCTGGGTCTGACTGATACCGGCTTACCACGCTCAGTGCGTAAGCTACATCTGGTCTGGTACACAACATCGCATACATTATAGAGCCTACCGCAGAAGCGTAGGGTATAATAGACATGCGTTCCCTTTCCAAATCAGTCTTGGGAGACATCTCTTTGGAGAGGGTGATTCCGTGACAAGCCGGTAGATTACCGCGCTTTGAATCTTCCATACTGAATCTTTTCAGTACAGTGTCGATATACCTGGACTGCGAAAGTCCCAACATCCTCTTGGATCTATCACGATAGATCCGGATCCCCAGAATGTAAGAGGCATCACCCAGGTCTTTCATGGAGAACCTGTGTGACAAGAATCCTTTGACAGATTGTAGCATAGGAATGTCATTTCCTATCAATAGAATGTCATCCACGTACAAGACGAGGAATACGACACTTCTGGCCATAACTTTACTATATATGCACGGTTCATCTGGATTTTTGATAAAGTCATATTCTTTGACTGTCTCATCAAAACAGATGTTCCAACTCCGCGATGCCTGCTTTAGTCCATAAATAGACTTAAGCAGCTTGCATACTTTCCCGCTGCTCCCACTCTGATTGAAACCCTCTGGCTGATCCATATAGACGCTCTCTTCTAAATTTCCATTCAGAAAAGCCGTCTTTACGTCCATCTGCCAGATTTCATAATCATGGAAGGCAGCAATAGCAAGAAGGACCCTAATGGATTTGAGCATAGCCACTGGAGAAAAAGTTTCGTCATAGTCCAAACCAGGTCTTTGACGAAAACCCTTTGCAACAAGTCTAGCCTTATAGGTTTCCACCTGTCCATCTACACCAATCTTTTTCTTGAAGATCCATTTGCATCCTATGGGTTTTACCCCATCTGGAGCAAAGTCCAAAGTCCATACTTTGTTGGTGTACATGGACTCCATTTCGGTCCGCATTGCATCTAGCCATCGTACCGAGTCGCCGCTCTGGATGGCCTGCCTGAAGTCAGTAGGTTCATCATCATCTATGATGCAATCCTCTCTATCCCCGTCAATGAGAAAACCGTAGTATCTCTCAGGCGGACGAGACGGCCTACTACTCCTGCGGAGGGGTGCGGGAATGTTCTGTTCTTCTTGAACCTCTGGTTCTACCAAACTTTCAGTAGCAGTTTGTGGTTCTGGAATTTCTTCCAGTTCTATTTCGCTCCCACTTGATTCCTTTTCTAAAAACTGATGTTCTAGAAAATGGGCATTACGAGAAACAAATACCTTCTGTTCCTCTGCGTAATAGAAAAGATATCCCCTGGAGTGCTTTGGATATCCCACAAACAAACACTTTACTGATCGTGCCTCGAGCTTGTCCACATGCTGCTTTTTAACAAAAGCTGGACATCCCCAAATCTTTATATACTGTAGATGGGGTTTCTTCCCACTCCACATCTGATATGGAGTGGTAGGCACAGTCTTGGTAGGTACCATGTTCAAAAGATATGCCGCTGATTCTAGCGCATGTCCCCAGAAAGATCGCGGTAACTCAGTATTACTCATCATGGATCGTACCATATCCAATAGGGTTCGATTCCGTCTCTCCGATACACCGTTATGCTGTGGAGTGTATGGAGGAGTAAGCTGAGAGAGAATTCCTTTCTCTTTTAGGTAACCTAGGAACTCGGCACTCAAGTATTCACCACCTCGATCAGATCTAAGTGTCTTTATACTTTTGCCGGTTTGGTTTTCTACTTCATTCTTATACTCTTGGAATTTCTCAAAAGCCTCGGATTTATGTTTCATCAGATAAATGAATCCGTATCTTGAGTAATCATCCGTGAAAGTAATGAAATAGGAAAAACCACCTCTCGCATGTGTAGACATTGGACCGCATACATCACTGTGTATGAGTCCTAAGAGCTCGCTCGCTCTTACTCCTTGTCCAGTAAATGGAGTCTTTGTCATCTTTCCTTTTAGACAAGATTGACAAGTGTCATAAGTTTGATATTCGAACGTGTCCAAATATCCTTCTCTATGCAACTTAGTCAACCTTCTCTCATTGATGTGACCCAGTCTACAATGCCATAAGAAAGCTTTATTTAAATCTGGAGACTTTCTTTTTAGTGTGTTCTGGACATTGAAAATTTGGAGTTGGTTTAACACATATATGCCGTTATTTAGAGTACCTGACCCAATCAAACCATGATTAAGGTGGATGTTGACAACATCTCTTACAAACGTGAAATCATAACCTTTATTTGATAACAAGGAAACTGATATGATATTACACGTTAAGCTGGGTACAAAATAACAGTTATGTAAAACCAAAATGTGTCCACTCGTCAATCCTAGGTGATAATCCCCGACGGACGCAGCTCCCACGCTAGCTCCGTTAGCAACCCTGAGGATCATATCACCTTCCTTCAGCATTCTACGGTTTCTCAGTGCCTGCAATGAATTGCAAATATGAGATCCTGACCCGGTATCCAATACCCAGGAAGTAGAGTTGATCGACAGACAATTCTCAATTACAAACACACCTGAAGTCGAAGCCACAGCTTGCTTCGGTTCCTGGTTCTTGGCGTTCCATGCCTTGCAATCCTTCTTCCAGTGCCCTTTCCTGTGACAATGGAAGCACTCATCCAGGCCAACTACCGGTGCTGTAAACTTTTTCTTTCCCTTCTTTCCCACCTTACTAACACCTCCTCTAGGTCTGGGTGCGGCCTTCTTCTTCCTTCCTTTGGCCCTGGCCTTGGACCCTGAAGAAGATGAACCGCCAACAAACATAGCGGGTGTTTCCCTTGCCTTCTGCAAGGTGCCCTCTGCACTCCTTAACATGTTCAGGAGTTCCGCAAGTTCAACTTCTTTTCCTTGAAGATTGAAGTTGAGGATAAACTGGGCGTAGGTGGGAGGAAGGGACTGGAGAACAAGATCTGTATAGAGCTCATTATCCAAAGTCGTCCCAAGGTCCGCGAGCTCTTCAATATAGCCGATCATCTGTAGGACATGTTCACCTACTGATGACCCGACAGCCAACCTCGCTCGAAACAGTTTCTTAGAGGTCTCGTATCTTGCTATACGAGATTGCTCTCCATAAAGTTCCTTTGTATGGAGAAATATGCCATCTAGGGACATATCCTCGTGCCTCCTCTGATGTTCATTGTTCATCGAGGCAAGCACGATGCACTTGGCTCTCGCGCAATCTAAATCCCAGGTTTTACGGATTTCCTTATCCGCATTGCTGGATTTGGGACCAAGGACAGCAGGTGCTGTAGCGGTGAGGACGTACCCCAGTTTGTCATAGGTCAAAGCCATCTTGACATTCCGCAGCCAATCTTTATAGTTTGGCCCCGTCAGTATATTTTTCTCTAAAAGTAAATTAAGTCCAGTCATTTTCAGGGTCGCTACAATTAGGAGAGAGAGAAGAAAACTCTTTAGCATGATGCTCTTGCAAGTTTAGAGTGGTTTTTAGTTTATCTAAACTGGATGGCTCCCACTGTTTCTCGAATCCTTCCTCAAACCATAAAAGAAGAATTAGCCAAGACTATTCTCACCGTACAATACTTGCTTAACCGTTCAGCCAGGCTGGTGTCGATACTTCGAGGGAGGTTTTCCAACGCTTTCACGAAGTTCCTTAATTAAATAACCTCTTTTCTCTGGGGGCGTAACCCCGCTGACACTTTTCTGGACACCTACTAGGTTTATAGCATTGATCGTTAAGCGACGAATATCCTGATAAGTATCATATACTCACAGTAGGATCGGGATCCAAATATCATCGTATGATAATGTTGAAGGAATCCTACCAACATTCATCAAACTCCAAATGGTATGCATCTCTTTGCAAATTTCAGTTTCATTAGAAATTCCCGATATAAGTTTTTGCCCCATGCTCTTATGACCTTGGCGTTAGGTCAAAATGTCATAAGTCACATGTCAAGTTCTACCCATCATTATCCTGTCAGTTTGAACCCATCCGTATATATCCTTGACGTTCGGCCAAAATGATAATACGACTGTCCCAAACTAACTCATCTATCTATGCAACAAATGAATATCCAGCAGCTACCAAACACTATGCCTTGGCGTTAGGTCAAAATACATAGCTTGAATACTACTGAATACCCAGATGAAATGACGGAGGGCTACGAATGGTTTTGGCGAAACCGTGAACGTAGTGAACTTGATATAACCGAAGGAACCTGATAGCTTTTAAAAGGAGTGGTTAAATCTCCGCATTTAAAAAATATCTGTTTTAAAAATAACCGAGTGGTTTCTTTTAAATTGTTCCAACGATTAAAACTTTGGTTTGTTTTACTTTGCATTATAGATAATGCGTCCCATCATTAACCTATCATTGCAGAAAACAACGAAAATATAACGTCCTCTTATGCCATCCGCATTCGCCACGGGGTCCCGTCATCACCCGTTAGGTTACTTAACTAACGACAGAGCGGGGGCTGGGCTAGCGCGGGTGTAAAACATAAGTGACGTCTAAATAGCTATAATAAATATAGATATTTTACATTCGTCTGACGCAATGATATTCATTCCAGAACACAGATAAACAATATTGGATTTGCAAGCAATCTGTATTTCTTTCGAGCCTGCAAGAAAAGACAGATTACACAGTTGTGATGAATAGCCGTTTACCCCACCCTCGACCCCTACGGGTACGGCAAACTACCCACCCGGCAGTCTGTGTACCCCACCTTGGGTCAGTCCTAGGAGCAAAAACAGTAAAATGAAATAATACAACGGTGGCTACAACCGCAACCTGGAAGTGCCCCGCGAAAATAATATTACAACAAATTACATTTACAACAAATGAATTAAACAATAACCCTTTGCTAACCCCGGCTATACACCACAACAGTCCAATACAGTTTATATGCACAAACAGATATAACCATTTCAGAAATGTGCAACCCCCTGCCAACCGACATACTAGCAGTTGGGGGAGGTTTACGAACACATCAAACAATCACAGATATAATCCAATACGCAAATACTGTACAATTCGATCGAATAAACAATATCAATATTGCTCTAAAATCTGCTCTGTTATACAGTAACCTGAGCAATAATTAAATATTCCAGAAAACCCCAAATGTCACAGGGGACCCACACAAGAAAGACGAGTCCATGACTCGGCCAAAGCGCCGCGGAAGCGCGGCGGATCCCACCGATCCGCCGCGCTTCCGCGGCCGAGTTGCCGATTCATGGGCTCGAATTTCTTGGGTGTTCTCCTGGACCCCTTTCTAGCTCTCTGAACACATTAAAAAAATTTTAGGACTTGATTTTAAGTTCGACAGAAACTATACAGAATTAGGGTTTTCCGGGTTCGTTTTTTCGTTCGAAATTCGTACAAATTTGCGATTAAGTTATTTAGTGTTTAGCGAGGCTCTGATACCACTGTAAGTCGATGTAGTACACCCCAGTACTTATGGGGAGGCGGAATTTACAAAAACTTATCAAGTTTAAACAACGAACATCGACTAACCGCTTGAATCGAAGCTAAACTCTAAAAAACCGTATTCTATGAGTTTCTTTTCATAAGAGATTAAGGATTATACCTAATGAAACCGGTCCTTCTTCTTTACGTCCTCCTTTGTTCTCCTCGGCCTTCTCTAGGTAGTAGACGATCCACCCGAGAGCGAAACTCCAAGCTAAACCTCTAACTTGAGGTAACTAATCAACTTTGATTGCTAATCAAAGATGATAGGATGATAAAGAGTGAAGGTTATGGATTGTTTAGTCTAACTAATCCTTTGATCTCAACACATGAGGATTAAGGATTAGGGTTTGAAGATGAGAGCTTGAGGAGAGAGAATGTGAGATATGATAATGAGAGAAGAGAGAGAGTGTATCATAATATTATGAAGCATTCTTTTTATCAAATAATCAATAAAGGAAATGAATAAGCATGCTTCACAAAATATCTTGTGATGATTCATTAACATGAGTCATTAAGCAATAAATGTGCATTAATGAAGTGAATGAATCACCACTATGACTCACTCTCTTTCCAAAACAAACCTCCTTAGTCACATCTTCTAGAAGCTTCTCGAGTAATTACGAGAACGCCCCTCCGATCCGTAAAAATACGGAAAAACTTTAGACTGTAAAAATCCAATAACCGGATACCAGTAACTGGCTTAAACCAAAGCCGACTGGTAAAATCTGTCCGAAAGTCGTACGCGCGTAAACGCACGTATGCGTCCGAACCCTTTGTCGCAAAACCATGCAACCTCTATATCGTTTCGCCTGGAGTAGGAAACTCTCTGTGTGGGACTCTAGAGACTCGACTACTACGCTGGCAGTGGGTTTAACCACAGACCGCAAGCGGCACTAGCTGTACGTAACGGTCCCCAGGTAGTTGTCGATAAGAAGGCCGATGAGTAAACCCATCCGAACTCCTACTGAGTCTGATGTGACAATCTCTATACAGTCCGGTCCGTTCGTCCATGACTATCGCATATCGGGCCTAGGGGGGCGGCAAGCGTCAGTCCCCTAATAGCGGTATAAGTCGTGTCGGAGTGAAGCCCATTACACCCTGAGAAACTGCTGGAACCTACCAGCAAATCTCGCTTGCCCTGGCCAGGGACTTTGCGTAATGGATCTCTGACACAGCACGATATCTACTCCCAATACCGGGAGGGACGAATCCTGTCTAACCGCCACTGCCTCCAAGTGCTCGGGACTGCACCCAACTGCCACCTGTTTGCACGACTCCTTTGAGCCGTGGTAGGGTAGCAATCTAAGAACAGTGGGACACACTCGAGGCGAAGTAGCAGTATCAAGTCTGCGGACTACGCTGTACTCATGTCACCTGGGAACTGTTTACTGACGACTGGTATCAAACCAACCAACAGTTCCCTGTGAGTCCTGTCCGGTGTACCCGTAACCTAACGAGCACCTGTATACTATCTCCAGTACGACGTACTGATGGCTGTGGGACAGACCATCTCCCCAACTGGGATGAGAAGCGTACACACTAGTCTACTCCGGAGTATCGATGCTCTGTCTCGATAATCCAACGACCAGGGACCTGAATAAGGATGTGCTTGTAGACTACCCAGCCCCCACTAGTGTGACTGCCATCACAACGCTGGTAGACAAGCAAGATCCTAAGAGCTCTATCAATACGTATACTCACATATTAAGATAGAAAAACCAAGTAGCATACTACCATGTTTAGCAAGACTGTTATATACATGTGAATATCCCAAGCTTCCATTAAGTAATATACAAGCTAGTATGATACAGTAATGGCCTTCTAGGGCATAAACACTAACAGTGGGACATACCAACTCCAAACTAGGAGAAGAAGCGTACACACTAGTCTACTCCGGAATATCGATGCCCTGTCTCGATAATCCAACAACTAGGGACCAGTATAGGATGTTGCTTATAGACTACCCAGCCCCCACTAGTTTGTCTGCCATCACAACGCTGGTAATCAAGCAAAGATCCTATGGGCTCTACTAATATGTAAAAACGATACGTTACAAGATACATATGCTCATATTAAAGTAGACACAAACCAAGTAGCATACTACCATTTTTAGTAAGACTGTCAATACAACTGTGAATATCCCAAGCTTCCATTAAGTAATATATAAGCTAGTATGATACAATAATGGCCTCTAAGGCATAAACACTAACAATCTCCCACTTGCACTAGGGCCATGTACTGGCATATCACAGACCTATGATCTCGAATAGCCTCTCGAACTGCGTCTGAGAAATGGCCTTTGTGAATGGATCCGTAATGTTATTCTCTGTCTCTACTCTCTTCACCTCGATCTCCTGGCGATCTACGATCTCCCTAATCAGGTGATACCTCCTTAAGATGTGTCCGGACTTCTGATGGGACCTAGGTTCCTTCGCTAAAGCTATAGCGCCGTTGTTGTCGCAATACAGAGGTATTGGACCAACACTGGTAGGAACCACCTGAAGTTCTACGAGGAACTTCTTCATCCAAACTGCTTCTTTTGCGGCATCGCAAGCAGCTATGTACTCCGCTTCCATCGTTGAGTCAGCAACGGTCTCCTGCTTGGAACTCTTCCAACAGACCGCCCCTCCATTGAGGATAAAGACATAACCCAACATGGACTTGGAGTCATCCTTGTCACTCTAGAAGCTGGAGTCGGCAAAGGCCTCGATCTGGAGGTCTTTTCCGCCATACACCAAGAACATCTCCTTAGTCCTTCTCAGGTACTTAAGAATGTTCTTTACTGCTATCGAGTGCTTCTCCCCAGGGTTCGCCTGATACCGGCTTACAACGCTCAATGCGTATGCTACATCTGGTCTGGTAAATAACAACGCATACATTATAGAGCCTACCGCAGAAGCGTAGGGTATAATCGACATGCGATCCCTTTCCAAATCAGTCTTAGGAGACATCTCTTTGGAGAGGGTGATTCCGTGGCAAGCCGCTAGGTTACCGCGATTAGAATCTTCCATACTGAATCTTTTCAATATGGTGTCTATGTACCTGGACTGCGAAAGTCCCAACATCCTTTTTGATCTATCACGATAGATCCGGATCCCCAGAATGTAGGTGGCATCACCCATGTCCTTCATGGAGAATTTCTGTGACAAGAATCTTTTGACTGACTGTAACATAGGAATATCATTTCCTATTAGGAGAATGTCATCCACGTATAAGACGATGAATACAACAACTCTCCCTACAATCTTACTGTATATGCATGGTTCATCTGGATTTTTGATAAAGTCGAATTCATTGAACGTATCATCAAAACAGATGTTCCAACTCCGCGATGCTTGCTTTAATCCATAAATGGACTTAAGCAACTTGCACACTTTACCGCTGCTTCCAGTCTGAATGAATCCCTCTGCCTGATCCATATAGACGCACTATTCCAAATTACCGTTTAGAAAGGCCGTCATTATGTCCATCTGCCAGATCTCATAATCGTGGAACGCAGCAATAGCTAGAAGGAACCGAATGGATTTGAGCATAGCCGCTGGAGAAAAGGTTTCGTCATAGTCCAAACCAGGTCTTTGACGGAAACCCTTTGCAACAAGTCTAGCCTTATAGTTTCAGCCTGTCCATCTACACCAATCTTCTTTTTGAAGATCCATTTGCATCCTACGGGTTTACCCCATTTGGAGCAATGTCCAAAGTCCATACTTTGTTAGTGTACATGGACTCCATTTCGGTCCGCATTGCATCCAGCCATTTTACCGAGTCGCCGCTCTGAATGGCTAGCTGGAAGCTAGTAGGGTCATCATCATCAATGACGCGATCCTTTCTATCCCCATCTATGATAAAACCGTAGTATCTCTCAGGCGGATGAGACGGCCTACTACTCCTGCGGAGGGGTACGGGAATGTCCTGTTCTTCTTAAACTACTGGTTCTACCAAACTTTCAGTTGTTTGTGATTCTGGAATTTCTTCCAGTTCTATTTCGCTCCCACTTGTATCCTTTTCTAAAACCTGCTGTTATAGAAAATGGGCATTACGAGAAACAAAAACCTTTTGTTCCTCTGCGTAATAGAATAGATACCCCTTGGTGTTCTTTGGATATCCCACAAACTTACACTGTACTGATCATGCCTCGAGCTTGTCCGCATGCTGCTTTTTAACAAAAGCTGGACATCCCCAAATCTTCAGATACCGAAGATAGGTTTTCTTCCCACTCCATATCTGATATAGGGTGGTAGGCACAGTCTTGGTAGGAACCCTGGTCAGATGATATGCCGCTGATTCTAGCGCATAACCCCAGAAAGATTGTGGTAACTCAGCATTACTCATCATGGAACGTACCATATCTAATAGGGTTCGATTCCGTCTCTCCGATACACCGTTATGTTGTGGAGTGTACGGAGGAGTAAGCTGAGAGAGAATTCCTTTCTCTTTTAGGTAACCTAGGAACTCGGCACTTAAGTATTCACCACCTCGATCAGATCTCAGTGTCTTGATACTTTTGCCGGTTTGGTTTTCTACTTCATTCTTATACTCTTGGAATTTCTCAAAAGCCTCGGATTTATGTTTCATTAAGAAAACGAATCCGTACCTAGAGTAATCATCCGTAAAAGTAATGAAATAGGAAAAACCACCTCTCGCATGTGTAGACATTGGACCGCACATGTCAGTGTGTACGAGTCCCAAGAGCTCGCTCGTCCTTACTCCGTGTCCATTAAACGGAGTCTTTGTCATCTTTCCCATGAGACAAGATTCACAAGTAGCATAAGATTGATATTCGAACGGATTCAAATATCCTTCTCTACGTAACTTAGTTAATCATGTTTCATTGATGTGACCTAGTCTACAATGCCATAAGAAAGCCTGATTTATTTCTGGAGACTTTCTTTTAAGTGTGTTCTGGACATTTAAAACCTGAGCTTGACATGTTACGTATATACCGTCATCTAATGTATCGGACCCAATCAGAACTTGATTTAGGTGGATGTGAACTACATCGCTTACGAATGTAAAATCATATCCCTCTCTGGAAAGTGAGGATACTGATATGATATTACAAGTCAAACTAGGTACATACAAAAAGTTACGTAGAATTAATATCTACCCACTTGTCAAACCTAGGCGATATTCTCCCACGGATTCAGCGTCCACGCTCATTCTGTTTGCAACTCTGAGAGACAAATCACCTACCTTTATAACTCTACGGTTTCTCAAAGCATGTAATGAATTACAGATATGATATCCTGCTCCGGTATCTAGTACCCAGGAAGTAGAGTTAATTAACAAATAGTTCTCAATAACAAACACACTTGAGGCCGAAGCCACAACATGCTTCGTATCCTGGCTACTAGGTTCCAAAGCCCTGCAATCTTTCTACCAATGCCCAATCTCATAACAATTGGAACATCCCTCTTTAGCTAAACCAAGTCCCGAAACTTTTGATCTTCCCTTTCCTCCTACTTTACTGGTGTAAGTAGAGGGTAGGGACCGTGGAAATAAGTAAACATATGACCTGTTTCCTAACGTAGTCTCCAGGTCCAGGAGCTCATCAATATAGCTAGTCATTGTAAGGACGTTGTCTCCTACAGATGACCTGACAGCCAACCTCGCTTGAAATAATTCGTTCGAGGTCTCATATCTCACGATACGAGATTGCTCTCCATATAAATCTTTGTTATGGAGAAAGATGGAAACTAAGTCCATCTTTTCGTGCTGCTTCTGGTATACACCAACAACTGAAGCCAATACGGGGCACTTGGCTTTCGCTTTATCCTTTTCCCTTGTCTGACGGATATCCATATCCATGACGATGGAAACTGGTCCTGAGACGGTGGGATCTTGAGTAGTAATCGGGTGGTCCAGCTTGTCATAGGAAATGGACATCTGGACAGACCATTGCCAGTCATATAAGTCAGATTCAGTCAAATTGTTATCTAGATGTAACCTATGTGTGGTCACAAGGTCGCTGCAATGAGAGAAAGAGAAGAAAACACTTTAGCATGATGCTCTTGCAAGTTTAGATTGGTTTTTAGTTTATCTAAACTGGATGGCTCCCACTGTTTCTCGAATCCTTCCTCAAACCATAAAAGAAGAATTAGCCAGGACTATTCTCACCGTACAATACTTGCTTAACCATTCAGCCAGGCCAGTGTCGATACTTCGAGGGAGGTTTTCCAACGCTTTCGCGAAGTTCCTTAATTAAAGAACCACTTTTCTCTGGGGCCGTAACCCCTCTGACACCTTTCTAGGCACCTACTTGGTTTATAGCATTGATCGTTAAGTGACGAATCTCCTGATAAGTAGCATGTACTCACAGTAGGATCGGGATCCAAATATCATCGTATGATAATGCTGAAGGAATCCTACCAACATTCATCAAACTCCAACTGGTATGCATCTCTTTGCAAATTTCAGTTTCTTTAGAAATTCCCGATATAAATTTTTGCCCCATGCTCTTATGACCTTGGCGTTGGTCAAAATGTTATAAGTCACATGTCAAGTTCTACCCATCATTATCCTTGTTAATTTGAACCCATCCGTACATATCCCTGACGTTGGCCAAATGATAATACGACTGTCCCAAATTAACTCATCTATCTATGCAACAAATGAATACCCAGCAGCTACCAAACACTATGCCTTGGCGTTGGTCAAAATACATAACTTGAATACTACTGAATACCCAAATGAAATGACGGAGGGCTACGAATGGTTTTGGCGAAACCGTGAACATAGTGAACTTGATATAACCGAAGGAACCTGATAGCTTTTAAAAGGAGTGGTTAAAGCTCCGCAATTAAAAATATCTTCTGTTTTAAAATTAACCGAGTGGTTTCTTTTAAACTTGTTCCAACGATTCATTTTTGGTTTATTTTCTTTGCATTATAATAATGTGTCCCATCATTTATCCTATCATTGCAGAAAACAACGAAAATACCACGTCTTCTTACGCCATCGACATTCGCCACGGGGTCCCGTCATCACCCGTTAGGTTACTTAACTAACGACGGAGCGGGGGCTGGGCTAGCGCGGGTGCAAAACATAAGTGACATCTAATAGCTATCATATATAGATATTGTACATTCGTCAGACGCAATAATAGGCATTCCAGATCACAGATGAACATTATTGAATATACAAGCAATACGCGTTTGCTTTGAGCCTGCAACAAAAAATGGATTACACAGTTGTGATGAATAGCCATTACCCCACCCTGGACCCCTATGGGTACGGAAAACTACCCGCTATGTACCTGAAGTGAAGCGGTCTCCCTCAACAATGTGAGTAGGCCACTAAACACTTCAACGTACCCGGTAGTTTGTGTACCCACCTTGGGTCTATCATAGGAACAAAAAACAGTAAATGAAATAATACAACGGTGGCTACAACCGCAACCAGGATGTGCCCCGCAAAAGAATATTACATCATATTACAATTTACATCGAATGAATGAATATAAAAAGAACATCTCAAACCCTGGCTAATCATTACAACGATCCAATCAAGTTCATATACACAAACAGTAAATACATTACAGAAATGTGCAACCCCCTGCCAACCGACATACTAGCAGTTAGGGGAGGTTTACGAACACATTAAACATTACAGATGAAAACCCGATTAGCAAATAATTTAGAATATCGATCGACTACCTTTTTCCGGGTCTACTCCAATTGCAACCCAGCACAGAAGAAACCTGGGAAGAAACAGAATATACTGGAAAACAAAACACCAAAATATATGAATTACTGTGCAAATCCGAGTCAACTCGGGGTTGACTCGGCGGCGGATCCGCGGCCAAAAGAACCATTTGGCCGCGGATCTGCGGCCGTCTTGCCGAGTTGAGTGCTCATATTTTTCCAGTATTCTTATTCCCCTGCTGTGAATTTTAAGGTATATCAAATATTTTTTCGACACGTTTAAAATTAACAGAAACCGATAGGGGTTCAGGGTGTTGTTTTCGTGTTTTTCCGACGATCAAAGTTCTAATTAGTTGCTAACAAGCTAGTAATGGTTTAGTTGGCTCTAATACCACTGTAAGTCCATGTCACGCACCCTACGAGCTTGCGGGGAGGCGGAATATATGAAAAACGATTATCAAAGCTTTATAACATGGACTTGAGCACACGGATCGTATCTAAACAATTGCTAGCAAACAACGAGTGGTTTAACTACTCGGATTCGAAGTTATACCTCACGTTACTTGTCCTTCGGGTCTTCATCGCTGTCCTCCACTCTTCGTAGGATCTTTAGAACGTCGGCACCTCAACGGCCTCCTCGAGTCAAAGACAATCCACCCGAGTGGTCCTACTCCAAGCTTGATATCTAACTTGAGATAACTAGGTTTTTTTAGTTGCTAATCAAAGACACCTAGGTGATATAGAGTGAGGTTATGGATTAATTAGTCTATCTAATCCTTGATCTCAACACATGAGTGGTAGGATTAGGGTTTGAAGAGAGAGTGAGCTTGAGGAGAGAGAAGATGAGCATGATGATCAATTGAAATTGTTTCTCACTTCTAATATATTATGAAGAATAAAGAATATCAAATAAAATAAATCAAATGATTTATCATCATGCTTCATTTAAAATGTGCAATGAATCATCAAGTGAGTCATTAAGCAATAAATGCTTCATTAACTCACTTGAATGATTCATCTCATGAGTCACAAAATCAATTAATGCTTATGCCACCTAAACCCTCAAGTCATCATCCTTCTAGAAGCTTCCCGAAAAATTACGAGAACGCCCCTCCTATCCGTGAAAACACGGAAAAACTTTAGACTGTATAAATCCAATAATCTGATACTAGAATCTGGCTTAAACCAAAGCCGACTAGTAAAAACTGTCCGAATGTCCTACGTGCGTAAACACACGTATGCGTCCGAACCTTTGTCGTAAAACTATACGACCTCTATATCGTTTCGCCTGGAGAAGGGAAACTCTCTGTGTGGTACTCTAAAGACTCGACTACTACGCTGGCAGTGGGTTTAACCACAAACCGCAAGCGGCACTAGCTGTACGTAACGGTCCCCAGGTAGATGTCGATAAGAAGGCCGATGAGGAAACCCATCCGAACTCCTACTGAGCCTGTCCGTGACAATATCCGCGCAGTACGGTCTGTTCGTCTAAGAGTATCGTATGTATGGTCTAGGAAGGTGGTAAATGTCAGACCCCTAATAACCGTACAAGTCGTGCCAGTATGGCTCAAGACCATCCGAGAATCTACTGATCAGTCCACCAGTAATTCTCAATCAGCCCTGGCCAGGGACTTATGGTAATGACCAACAGATCACAGTGCGATATCAACTCCCTATACCGGGAGTGACGAATGCCTAACAGCTGCTCACTGCCTCCATGTGGCTCGGAACTATGCCCAACTAAAACATATTTGCACGACTCCTTTGAGCCGTGGTAGGGTAGTAATCAAAGCACAGTGGGAACTCACACGAGACAAATGACGACCTTAAGTCAACAGACTATCTGCATACATGTCACCTGAGAACTGCTATCCGACTTTAGGTATAATACCTTCCAGTTAGTTCTCCTGCGTGTCCTGTCCGGTGTACCCGTAACCTAATGAGCACCTGTATACTATCTCCAGTACGACGTACTGATGGCTGTGGGACATACCATCTCCCAACTGGGATGAGAAGCGTACACACTAGTCTACTCCGGAATATCGATGCCCTGTCTCGATAATCCAACGACCAGGGACTTGTGTAGGATGTTGCTTATAGACTACCCGGCCCCCACTAGTGTGACTGCCATCACAACGTTGGTAATCAAGCAAAGATCCTATGGGCTCTACTAATATGTATAAATGATACGTTACAAGAAACATATGCTCATATTAAAGTAGACACAAACCATGTAGCATACTACCATTTTTAGCAAGACTGTCAATACAACTGTGAATATCCCAAGCTTCCATTAAGTAATATACAAGCTAGATGATACAGTAATGGCCTCTAGGGCATAAACACTAGCACAAAGAGCTAGCTCCTGCTTGGGTATGGCTTTATATTATCATGTGTCACGACCCGAAATAGCCCATGACTGGTACTTGAATCATATGAAGTCTACATGACCCCATCTAATCCAAGTAAGCCAAAAGCCCAGAAATCTAAAACCATTTTAAGGAGTAAAATAAAGAAAAACTGGTTTTCAAGAAGTAGGAAAACAACTTTAAAAATGAAGGAAACATGTTTTTAAAAGCAAGTTGTTTTAAATAGATAAGCCGAATATACATTATGAAAATCACATATCTTTTCTGAAAATTTCGGCTTAGTTTCCTTTGTAAATACTGGCCCCGAACGGGGTACAACACGAATAATATATATGCAATGAGAAAAATGCATCCACAAGAGGGAGCTAGCTCTTTGTCAATCGACGGTCACAACCACGCAAGTATATAATATACAACGCTAAAGGGCGAGGATCAAATCTCAAGGAAAACTCAAATAGCATGAAAACCGAGTACTACTAAGCGCGACTCTAAGGTAGAAATAATACAACTGGTTTCTAAGTATGAAACAATATACAAGTTTTGGTTGATGGAATTCTAGATACAATGAATAATACATATGCAAGGGTGGTTCTGATGCAAAGAACCCACCTACCAAGCAAATCACCCGCAAAAGAAAGCAATGTGCCGGAAATGCCGCTATGGAACCTGTACGGCAAAACCTGCAAGAACTGTGCCACAACGAGGGTGAGTTGCCAACTCGTGAATAGAAAAATATCTACAAGCAGAAATCGAATGCATGACATAATCCTAGGTCAACGATCAGATATAATATAATCCTCAAAGGGTGACTTTGAAGCATGATAAGGTGGCAATGTAATATCTAAACATGTATGTAGTGCCAAGTACTGGTGCCCGTGCCTTAGGTAATTACATGTCATAATATAATGTATGTCTGCATGAAGTAAATATGAGAACACGGGATTTCATTTGGACAGCGAGAAGACTTCATTGCGGAGCTGTGGAGGTGGAGCACCGGATCTACAAAGGTTGTATTTCCGTTTTCTCTTTAGCTAAGTTATTAGCTAGTTTGTTGTTTCGCCTAAAATCTAGTTAGCGATCCGTAGTCTAGGGTTTCTCGGCACCGTAAATTTTGAAATTGGCATGGTTGATGCCTTGTGAGACCTCTAGTGTGTGCCTAGGAACCCTACATGTAAATATGCAACAATCATGAAGGGTACACTAACAGGTACTACTAATACATGAAACAGTGCAAAAACAGATAAATGTGAGGTATGGAGTGAAATGTGTCACTTCCACGGAATCTTGACATCGTGGTAGGATCACAATCCATCAAGGCACTCAAAATCCCGATTTCTCAAATCAGCCCCAATTGGCACTCATATCATATAAGTCTCACATCTCCTCAATGTACCATATCGAATAGATCCCCTATATCCCGAATGTACAAATCAAGTGAGTCTCGTATATATATATATATATATCCAATATCCAATCTCAAATGAATCACCTATATCCTAAATGTCAGATCTCAAGTAACATTCTAACATCCTAAATATATTTTCATAAATAAAAATGATGAGGTCAATACACATATATTAGCGTCCCACTCCACTAATATTGGTGTAAAGGTATATATAACAGTGCCCTAACCCACTGTTATATATACACAAGTAATTAGAAATATCATGAAAACCAATGTGCCAAGCATCGACACAGAAATACTGATCTATCAGATGCCGTCACCAAGACTAGCATTATGATAGGTACGTATCACACGCTATCCGAAAAGCACGAGTGCCTAGTTCTTACCCTCGTATTTTCACGTATCAATACATACATGACTCCCAACGGTTTCCCCATGATTACCGCCGAGTCATTGGTACTGTCACCGGATGGTATGGTTCCCCTTCCGGGCTCATCGGCGTGGTATATCGACATCCCTTTCTTGCCCCGGGGTACCTCCAGGCCCCACCATGTACCCTCTACGACCTCGACGCCTCCTCGTAGGGGTATATAGATCAGAACCGATGAAACTCATGGTGGATGCGCAAATATCATATCAAGGAAAACGGGCTTTTCAATTAATGCATAATTTCGTGAACTCCCGCGGTTCCCAAATCCAGAAAACATCAAGAAAAATCCATATAACAAATGGGAAAATCCATGAATAGAATATATGCGACTAAACTGAGATGTAAGCATACAAAAGGAAAAACCGCTAAGTAACATCAGCAAAGGTAAATATGTAACTGTATCTGATATATGTGTAACATACAGGTGTAGCAGGGTATAGGTATCTACCTATAAGAACTGATGAAGTTGTTAGTGTATATGCCCTAGAGGCCATTACTGTATCATACTAGTTTGTATATTACTTAATGGAAGCTTGAGATATTCACAGTTGTATAGACAATCTTGCTCAAAATGGTAGTATGCTATTTGGTTTGTTTCTACTTTAATGTGTACATGTGTTTCTTTTAGTATATCACCTATACACATTAGTGGAGCCCTTAGGATCTTTGCTTGATTACCAGCGTTGTGATGGCAGTCACACTCGTGGGGGCTGGGTAATCCATAAGCACATCCTTATACAGGTCCCTAGTCGTAGGACTTTCGAGACAAGGCATCGATACTCCGGAGTAGACTAGCATATGCGCTTCTCATTCCAGCAGGGAAGACGGTCTATCCCACAGCCGTCAGTACATCGTACTTGAGATAGTATGCGGGTGCTCGTTAGGTTACGAGTACACTGGACAGGACTCGTCGGGAACTATTGGTTGGTACTATACCTGTCGTCAGTTATCAGTTCCCAGGTGACATGAGTACAATTTAGTCCGCTGACTTGACACTGTCACTTCTCCTCCAGTGTTGTCCCACTGTACTTTGATTACTACCCTACCACGGCTCAAAGGAGTCGTGCAAACAGGTAGTAGTTGGGTGCAGTCCCAAAGTACTTGGAGGTAGTGACGGTTAGACAGGATTCGTCTCTCCCGGTATTAGGGGTTGATATCGCGCTGTATCTAGGAGAGCCATTACACAAAGTCCCTGTCCAGGACAAGCAAGATATACTGATAGGTTTCCAGTGTTATCTCAGGGTGTTCTGGGCTACACTCCGACACGACTTGTACCGCTATTAGGGGACTGACGTTTACCGCCCCCCTAGGCCCGCCATGCGATATTCTCAGACGAACAGACCGGACTGTACGGAGATTGTCATATTCTGGCTCAGTAGGAGTTCAGTTGGGTTTCACCTCGTCCGTCTTCTTATCGGCATCTACCTGGGGGGACGTTACGCACAGCTAGTGCCGCTTGCGGTCTGTGGTTAAACCCACTGCCAGCATAGTGTCGAGTCTTTAGAGTCCCACACAGAGAGCTATTCGCCTTTAGGCAAAAGAGTAGAGGTCGCATGGTTTTGCGACAGGGTTCGGTCGCATCCGTGCACTTGTGCATGTTTAGTGACCGGGCAGTTATTACTAGCGGGCTTTGGTTTAAGCCAGATCCTAGTATACATTTTAGGATTGGTTTTATCTCGTTTGTAATCGTGTTCCTCGGAACGCGGATGCGGGTGTGTATGCACGGTTGACAGAGACAGAGGCAGAGGATTCTCATTAGGGTTGTTAACTGTTGACTTTTGCTAAACCCTAATGAGAATTAGAAATATGATTAATGATAATATTAATTAAGTATTATTGTGCCATGGTTCGGTTGAAAGGTTGACTTTGTTGACTTGTTGACCGGTTGACTCGGTTGGACTTGTTGACCATCATCATTACAATGGCTATCATTTCATGGCAAAGACTTTTGCTTGCTTGTTATACTTTACAAAATGAGTGAATGAAATGATATTGCCATTTGATATGATATGAACCATCACATAATACTCAATTACTATTATTGTTATGATTATTTTTGTGTTATGAAAGGATGGTGGGAAAATGTCTTCTTCATTTTTTTCTATCATTTGCATTCTCTCTCATCCTCAAGCTCTCCCTCTTCCCCTTGCTCTATCTATAGTTCATGGTTCTATTGTCTCATGTGTTGAAAAACAAGAACCATAGAGATAAAACCCAAAACACCTCTCTACTCATCCTAGCGTACAAGGTCTAGCAAGCCAAGTATTCTAGTTTCCTCTAGATTGAGGTTGGAACCAAAGGTAGAAGCTTTCGGGTGGATCCATCTTCGGTACAAGGAGACGACGAGGTGAGGCCGATTCGACCACCACAAGGAGTTGAAGAGAAAGAGTTCAAGATTAGGTATAACCCCTAACATGCTAGCTAAACTCTTAGCTAGTTTGTTAGATAGTTTGTTTAGCAAAGATCCATTTTTTGAGTTCATGTTACCTCCACCGAAAAAATCGTTTTTCACCATTTCCGCAACCCCAAAGAACCGTGGACGGGTAACGTGGACTTACAGTGGTATCAGAGCCTAGCTAAACACTATCAAACATGTTAGCAAAGTAACTAGAAGTTCGATCGGAGAAAAAATACAGAAAACATGCCCGAAATATCAACTTTCTGCCGATTTTGTTTTCTGTTCCAAAATTAATAAATCATACACTAAAAATCGGCTCAGGGTTTTTAGATTACACCCAAGAAAAATGGTCCAGTGACTCGGTCATAGCGCCACGGAATCGCGGCAGGAGCATACTCCCGCCGCGGATCCGCGGCTGAGTTGACTCGGCCGTGGGCAATTTTTCATGCAGTGTGTTCAGTGGGGTGTTTTGGGAATTTTACAATATGTCTTTTCTGCCCAGATTTTCCAGAAAGCAAAATTTGTTTTTGGGGTGGTTAAAAATCCGTATTTTGATCGAACGTCTAAAGACTTTAGCTAACGGGTTATATCTGTGATGTGATATATGTATTGAACGTCTGCTAATCGCTATACGTCGATTAGTGGGGGTTATACATATCTGTGATCGGTAATGTTGATGGTATGTGTATATGAATTCATTGGACTGTCGCGAATGAATAGCGGAGAGGGGGTTTGAGATGAGAGTTTTCTTTATCTTTCAATTCATGTAATATGTAAATTGATGTAATATTATTTGCTTGGCCTCACATCCGGGATGAGGTTGTAGCCGCCATTGTATAATTTCTTTTTACTAATTTTGCTCCTAGGATAGACCCAAGGAGGGGTGCACAAACTACCGGGTACCTCGAAGTGCCGAGTGGCCTACTCACGTTGTTGAGGGTGGTTACTTCACTTCACGTATTTGGCGGGTAGTTTGCCGCACCCGTAGGAGTCTAGGGTGGGGTATTGGCTATTCATCGCGACCGTGTAATCCGCTTTTCGTTACAGGCTCGTACGAAATGCGGATTCCTAGTATATCCAATGTGTTCATCTGTGATCTGGAATGGCTATCATTGCATCTGACGAATGCATATATCTATATATGATATCTATTTAGGCGATGCTTATGTTTTGCATCCGCGCTAGTCCAGCCCCCGCTCTGTCGTTAGTTAAGTAACCTAACGGGTAATAACGGGGCCCCGTGGCAAATGCGGATGGCATAAGCGTACGTCATATTTTCGTTTTTTTCTGCAATGGTAGGATTAAATGATGGGATGCATTAAAATTAATGCAAGAAAATAAACCAATGTTAAAGTCGTTGGAAAAATTTCAAAAACCACTCGGTTTCTTTTCAAAAACAACTTTAAAACACGGAGCTTAAGACACTCCTTTTAAAAGCTATCAAGGTTCCTTCGATTATATCAAGTTCACTACGTTCACGGTTTCACCAAAACCTTTCGTAGCTGTAACACCCGAGCCCAATACTACTATTTCTGTTACTGGTTGAGTGTCTGGCATTGCTCATTTCATTTATCTTGCTTGTTTGGTACGTATTGCAAAATTTTAACCGGCCAAGTCAGTTTTGCATATAACAAATTTTAACACCTAAAATGAAATTAAAAATATCCATATTGGCCTACTCGTCACCCCTAGTCGCGTGGTAGCGTCCGCGTGTCGAGTTTTCATCCCGTTCGGTGAAACGGGCGAGTCTGGACGGCTACGCGCGCGTGCGAGTGTCCGACTTGGGGGCATGCATTTTAATCATAAGACATCTCATTTTAAAATTTGGAACCCGCTTAAAATCCTATTATTTGAATTTCAAATTTTTGGACGCAACCCGGGCGCGATTTGGAAATGTTCATTTAGCGCCAAAATCCCAATTTAATTTAATAATATAAAACTATACTAAAACTATAATATTTAGATTCAAATCTCAAAACTGTTACTGAATAACGAATTTATCCTTTAAATCTTTACTAAAATATTTTCCGCCAGCCAATCACGAGGCTCAATCCCTCGTGGGCCCCGCCTATTAATCCCCTCTCTCTCTTCCTCTATCTCTTTCTCTCTCTGTCTCT
Organism: Agapanthus africanus; assembly: GCA_030015575.1. Classification (NCBI taxonomy): domain Eukaryota; kingdom Viridiplantae; phylum Streptophyta; class Magnoliopsida; order Asparagales; family Amaryllidaceae; genus Agapanthus; species Agapanthus africanus. Next base: position 282,874,641 of record JASDDO010000022.1, read on the forward strand.
CTATCTCTATCTCTCTCTCTCTCTTCCCCTAATCTCTCTCTCTCTATCCCCATGTTTATTTTTTCCCTCGTCTCTTTCCTCCAAAGAGACCCACGCGAGAACCCAGCATCACCTCTCTCCATTTTTCCCCGATGACGCCTGCAACCCTGGCCGCCGCAGCCTCAACACCGACGCCCATTCTCCATCGCCCTTTCTCCTTCCTCGTCACCTCAACAGAGCTTCCCTCCCCTCGCCATCTCCACCATTACCCGAACACCACTGCACCCTAACCCGGCACCACCACCTCATCCATCGTCGCCTCGCCGCCGCCCTTGTTCTCGACCTCGACCCTCAACAACACCACCTCCATCACCTCCCTCCTCCCTACACCCGAGCACGCATCACCCCTCCTCAGGAACCCATACCTATGACCACGGAACCCTTCCCCTGCACTGTCTTCGCCGGAGCTCCGACCTCGCCGGCGTGCCTTCATCACCTCGACTTACTCCCTCTTCCTCTCCACTCTCTCCTTTCCCGACTCAACCCTATATCCCTGCACCCCATTACACCCGAGCCTAACCCAAGCCTAAACCCTAACCGAAACCCTAGCATCCAACCTCTCCTTGCCGGAGTTCCATCGACCCCGTCGTCATCCCTCGCCTCGCCTCTGCCACAGAACACCACAACAGTAAGCATCATTCCCCTTTCTTCTTCTTCTTTCTTTTCTTTTCTTTAGTTCTTGATTTTTGTATTTCATAGTTCGCCGGAGTCGGGCTCGACGTCGATGTTTCCCGATGACCCAGCAGGGACCCTTGACCCGTATGTTTCCATCGTGCGTTGTTTGGACTCTTTCCGTGTGCCGTGCGCGCATCGCGACGTTTTCCGCCGACGTGAGTCGTTCCGTATTCCCGTTCTTGATCCGTCGAGGCAAGTATTACTTGCTACATGCTATGTTATACAAATTAAGTGTGCTTGACTCATTAAACTTGCAAAGATTAACTAAGTGTAGTTACTTTTCTCATTTGGACGAAATATGACTTATATCATGATACAGTTAACCTAAACCGCATGTTGCCACTTTAACCCTAATAACGATATTACCAGTAAATCATTTTACTTTTTAAAGGACGATAGCCGTACACATGTAGCTCTATTACATTCTGTCATTGTTATTGCACCACCTTATGATTATTGCACCCCAAGGGTGCTCGAACCTGTTAATATGATAATACAACTGCACTATATCAATGCACCATTGTGATTAAATGAACTGTTACCGTTGTTTACTTTTTTTCCTGCTGTTATTCCTTATTCGATTGTATACCTGTTGTGAGCACACCTTCGATTGCGTTATATATTAACCTGACCTTGCTACATATGACATTACATATACCGATGCACCGGACATGGTACCCTTTACTATCGACTCAACCTGTTGTACCATGACCTGCCCTGTTACCTGATCTCATGCCTAATGCCAACAAACCTGACTTGGGGTCCTCATGGACCATTCCTGTTGTCTATCCAGACAAACCTGCTTTTACCTGATCCTGTGTTGGCATTAGTCCTTGTTTACTGAATACCTGACTCGACATACATAACTTGGGGGTATGGGGAAATCAAAGGTGAAACCGACTTGTAACTCAACAGTTCGATACTTGTTCTGATCAGTCTTACGGGCTAGGCCAGCCCCGGAGTGATGATGCTGACATCACTCATCCATCCTGCTACTTGTTACTGCATAGCGGCACGTCTCGGATTCAGCCCCGAGAATCTTGACCGTGGTCCCGGGCAGGCACGGGATACTATTAAGTTACATCGACGAGTCATCATTTGATTTCAAAGACTTTAGAATAGAAAACCTGATAGAACAGTTTAGTACCCACTGTACACAACCCTGCACTGCTTGTTTCATATTACTGCTTTATTCATGTTTATTTTCTGCATTGTTTATTACCATGTTCATATTATATTATTGGTTGACATGACGCGCTGACGTCTGGATTTTGCATGGCCCAGATTCTTTACCACTGTCGCCGACCGAGCAGGAGTACTTCAGCCAGCAGGCTGATTTGTGAGTTCTGTAGTGGTTAGTTTATTTATTGCATTTTATTTCCAGGTGTGATCCCGCATTATGGTACGTACCTTTCTATTATTGTATTGGATCATTTTCTTCCGCACTTATTTATCATTGACTCTGGTTATTATGGATTTGGACATGTGTTAGATAGTTTATTTATCTTGTTCTTGATATCTCTACAGCCGTAATGTGACTGTGGATGGATATTTCCTACCCACAGGTAGCATGGTTGGCTATGTCACGTGCCCAATCTTGCGTACTCTGGGAAGCGGGGCGTGACATGGTTCTTTTGTTATCAGAGCCTAGGTTAGTTGGGTTGATTCTTTGTAGTTGGGTATTGTACCCAATACACGAATCAGAATACCCGTGTTTAGGAAACATGTCCTGCCACCTTGACCGTTTTACCCTTCTTGAATCACATTCTTCCTGATTATATCTTTTACGACGTGCAAACTTACTTTGCATGTCGACTCGAAAACCTGATTTCTTGTTATCCCTAGGACTTGGGCGACTTGAGTGGAGTTAAGTAATTGTGGCTATGATACCGCGGCATAGCTACAATGCGGTACTCTATTTAAGTATCTTGGAGTTCTAGCCTTGATCCATATTCAGAATCTATCATCATGCTAATGTTGGGTGTTTTGAGTTCAGGATGATGGCAGGTAAGAAGTTGAAGACGTACGAGAGGCGTGTGAACGAAGCTGCCATGCTTGGAGTGATAAGAGGAATGCTGGAAATCAAAGAAACAGACCGAACTGATCCAGCAGCAAGCGGACTCGTTTCAGGAAGGTTTGTATATCGTTCAGCAGTCTGTGAACGATGTTGGAACTAGACCAGTTGACCGAGTAGGGACCGTAGCAGATTTCAGACTTTTGGGTCCGTTTACATTTACTGGTTTAAAGGAGCCGTTGCCAGCCGAGCAGTGGCTAGTTCGCACGGAGAATTTGCTGATTGCGGCACAGATTCCAGAGGACAAAGGAGTTGATGTGGTGCGCATTCAGCTAGTGGATTACGCCCGAGAGTGGTGGCTTGTGGAGGAGACCCGCTTGCCCAAGCCGATCAGTTGGGCGGAGTTTTCTAAGAGTTCCTGGAGAAATTCTTCCCGCGGACTGCACGGAAGGAAAAGGAAGAGAAGTTCATCGGACTAAGGCAGAATGGAGCGCCCGTGGACGTGCATGCAGCAGAATGGACGAGACTCAGTAGTCTCGCTGGACCTTTCGCGGCCAACGATGCGGACAGCAGTTGCGGTAAGGAAGCAGATCTGTCGGGCCAGTCGAATTTAGGGCTAGGCCGACAAACAGTGTTCTTGTAGCTATAGAAGTTGATGGTTGTGAAGAACCGGTGGTGGTTCGTGAATTCATGGACGTGGTTGAAGATATATCGGGCTTACCTCCGAAGCGAGACGTGGGGTTCGCGATTGACCTTATTCCTGGCGCAGCGCCAGTATCTAAGGCTTATTATCCGATGGCACCAGTGGAATTGGAAGAAGTTAAGAAGCAAGTTGGTGAATTGCTTGAGAAGGGTTGGATTCGAAGCAGCAACTCGCCTTGGGGAGCTCCAGTTCTTCTAGTAAAGAAGAAGGATGGCACGGGAAGGATGTGCATCGATTATCGAGAATTAAACCGGGTGACTATTAAGAACAAGTACCCGATCCCCCGCATTAAGAACTTTTTGAGCAGCTTAGTGGCGCGAGAGTATTCTCGAAACTGGATTTGCGATCCGGATATCATCAGGTCCGAGTGAAAGCAGAAGACATTTGCAAGACGGCGTTTCGAACTCGATATGGACATTTCGAGTATCTGGTGATGCCCTTCGGAGTAACGAATGCGCCGGCAATATTCAAGGATTTGATGAACAGAATCTTTTCACCATTCTTGGACCAGTTTATTGTGGTATTCATTGACGATAATCTGGTTTACTCGAAGAGTTTGGAGGAGCATGCTGAGCATTTGAAGATCGCACTACAGACATTGAGACAGGAGAAACTGTATGCGAAGATGAGTAAATGCGAATTTTGGCTGGAAGAAGTGAAGTTTCTGGGGCATGTTGTGTCGGGCGATGGAATCGCCGTCGATCCCGAAAAGATTGCAGCAGTTCGAGATTGGCCTATTCCAAGGATTGTGGCTGAGGTAAGAAGTTTCCTTGGTTTAGCCGGATACTACAGGAGATTTGTGGAGAACTTCGCTCGTTTGGCAGAAACGTTGACCAAGCTTACGCGCAAGGAAGTACCTTTTATTTGGACGGATGGATGTGCATTGGCCTTCGAGACGTTGAAGCAGAAGTTGATAACCTCCCCTATCCTGACCGTACCAGACAATTCCGGAGGACTGGTGATTCACAGCGACGCATCTGGAAAAGGATTGGGATGTGTTTTGATGCAGAATGGGAAGGTCGTTGTTTTGATGCAGAATGGGAAGGTCGCAGCTTACGCATCAAGACAACTGAAGACCCATGAGAAGAATTACCCGACTCATGACTTAGAGCTTGCGGCCGTGATCTTCGCCTTAAAAATTTGGAGACACTACCTTTTGGGCGAGAGAGTCGAAGTTTTACAGATCACAAGAGTTTGAAGTATGTGTTCACTCAGAAGGAGTTGAACATGAGGCAACGCAGATGGTTGGAGCTGATGGCCGACTACGACCTTGATCTTAAGTACCATCCGGGAAAAGTTAACGTCGTGCCGGATGCGCTTAGTCGGTTACCAGCAATTCAAGTATTGACTACACAGAGGGAGATCATTGCGGATTTTCGAAGATTTGACTTGGAGGTTATGCTACCACACTCTACGGGACAGTTAATGCAGTTGCAAGTACAGTCGTCCTTAGTTGAGAAGATTAAAGCGGCACAATCGCAGGATCCTAGACTGCAAAAGTTTCGAGAGCAGGTTGAAGCCGGACTGCGAACAGATTTACTGATCCACGATGATGGTTCGTTGAGGTATGGTAGCCGTGTGTGTGTGCCAAAGGGAGATGTGCGTGAAGAGCTTATGAAGGAGGCACACAGTTCAGCTTAATCTGTACATCCGGGAGGTACAAAGATGTACCGAGATATTCGGCAGCATTTCTGGTGGGAAGGCATGAAACGGGAGATTGCTCGCTTCGTGGCTAAGTGCTTGGTATGTCAGCAAGTCAAGGCTGAACACCAAAGGGTTGCTGGTTTGTTGCAACCACTTCCGATTCCTCAGTGGAAGTGGGAACATATAACCATGGATTTCGTGATGGCTTTACCGCGGAGTCCAAAGGGCAACAATGCAGTATGGGTGATTGTCGATCGGTTGACCAAGGCAGCTCACTTTATTCCTTTTCGGGTTGGTCAATCGACGGAGACTTTGGCAGAGCGGTACATGCAGGAGATTGTAAGATTGCATGGAGTACCGGTGAGCATCGTGTCCGATCGGGACACTCGGTTCTTGTCACACTTCTGGAGGAGTTTACAAGAAAGTTTGGGAACTCGATTGAAGTTTAGCACAGCTTATCATCCACAAACTGATGGGCAGTCGGAGAGAACGATCCAAACTCTTGAAGATATGTTGAGAGCATGCATGTTGGACTTCAAGGGTTCGTGGGAGGATCATCTACACTTGGTGGAGTTTTCGTACAACAACAGTTTTCAAGCAACAATCCAGATGGCTCCGTTTGAAGTGTTGTTTGGTCGTAAGTGTCGTTCACCTGTGTGTTGGGATGTTGTTGGTGAACGAAGGTTACTAGGACCAGATTTGGTAGTACAGACAGTCGAGAAGGTGAATACAATCAGGAAGCATATGAAGGCAGCTCAAGACAGACAGAAAAGTTGGGCTGACACGTCAAGAAGACCTCTAGAGTTCGCCGTGGGTGATTTGGTATTCTTGAAGATATCACCGACTAGAGGGGTGATTCGCTTTGGGAGTCGGGGAAAGCTTAGTCCTCGATTTGTTGGACCCTTCGAGATATTGGAGCGTGTTGGAAAGGTAGCGTACCGTTTGGCGTTACCACAGTCCTTGGCAGGTGTGCACGATGTGTTTCATGTATCTCAACTGCGAAGGTATGTTCGAGATGAAACCCACGTCTTGGATCATTTGGAGTTAACTGTACGGGAGGACCTAACGTTTGAGGAGCGACCGGTTGAAATCAAGGATCGGAGGAAAAAGGTTCTTAAGAACAAGGTTATCCCCCTTGTGCTAGTTTCTTGGGGTAATCGATCGCATGGAGAATCCACTTGGGAGCGAGAAGACGAGATCCGGCAGAAGTTTTCTCACCTTTTCCTGTAATTATCCATCTTGTATTCTTGGAATTTCGAGGACAAAATTCTTTTGTAGTTGGGTATGATGTAACACCCGAGCCCAATACTACTATTTCTGTTACTGGTTGAGTGACTGGCATTGCTCATTTCATTTATCTTGCTTGTATGGTACGTATTGCAAAATTTTAACCGGCTAAGTCAGTTTTGCATATAACAAATTTTAACATCTAAAATGAAATTAAAAATATCCATATTGGCCTACTCGTCACCCCTAGTCGTGTGGTAGCGTCCGCGTGTCGAGTTTTCATCCCGTTCGGCGAAACGGGCGAGTCTGGACGGCTACGTGCGCGTGCGAGTGTCCGACTTGGGGGCATGCATTTTAATCATAAGACATCTCATTTTAAAATTTGGAACCCGCTTAAAATCCTATTATTTGAATTTCAAATTTTTGGGCGCAACCCGGGCGCGATTTGGAAATGTTTCATTTAGCGCCAAAATCCCAATTTAATTTAATAATCTAAAACTATAATAATTAGATTCAAATCTCAAAACTGTTACTGTATAACGAATTTATCCTTTAAATCTTTACTAAAATATTTTCCGCCAGCCAATCACGAGGCTCAATCCCTCATGGGCCCCGTCTATTAATCCCCTCTCTCTCTTCCTCTATCTCTTTCTCTCTCTGTCTCTCTATCTCTATCTCTCTCTCTTTCTTCCCCTAATCTCTCTCTCTCTCTATCCCCATGTTTATTTTTTCCCTCGTCTCTTTCCTCCAGAGAGACCCACGCGAGAACCCAGCATCACCTCTCTCCATTTTTCCCCGATGACGCCTGCAACCCTGGCCACCGCAGCCTCAACGCCGACGCCCATTCTCCATCGCCCTTTCTCCTTCCTCATCACCTCAACAGAGCTTCCCTCCCCTCGCCATCTCCTCCCTTACCCGAACACCACTGCACCCTAACCCGGCACCACCACCTCGTCCATCGTCGCCTTGCCGCCGCCCTTGTTCTCGACCTTGACCCTCAACAACACCACCTCCATCACCTCCCTCCTCTCTACACCCGAGCACGCATCACCCCTCCTCAGGAACCCATAACTATGACCACGGAACCCTTCCCCTGCACTCTCTTCGCCGGAGCTCCGACCTCGCCGGCGTGCCTTCATCACCTCGACCTACTCCCTCTTCCTCTCCACTCTCTCCTTTCTCGACTCAACCCTATATCCCTGCACCCCATTACACCCGAGCCTAACCCAAGCCCAAACCCTAACCGAAACCCTAGCATCCAACCTCTCCTTGCCGGAGTTCCGTCGACCCCGTCGTCATCCCTCGCCTCGCCTCTGCCACAGAACACCACAATAGTAAGCATCATTCCCCTTTCTTCTTCTTCTTTCTTTTCTTTTCTTTAGTTCTTGATTTTTGTATTTCGTAGTTCGCCGGAGCCGGGCTCGACGTCGATGTTTCCCGACGACCCAGCAGGGACCCTTGACCCGTATGTTTCCATCGTTCGTTGTTTGGACTTTTTCCGTGTGCCGTGCGCGCATCGCGACGTTTTCCGCCGACGTGAGTCGTTCCGTATTCCCGTTCTTGATCCGTCGAGGCAAGTATTAGTTGCTACATGCTATGTTATACAAATTAAGTGTGCTTGACTCATTAAACTTGCAAAGATTAACTATGTGTAGTTACTTTTCTCATTTGGATGAAATATGACTTATATCATGATACAGTTAACCTAAACCGCATGTTGCCACTTTAACCCTAATAACGATATTACCAGTTAATCATTTTACTGTTTAAAGGACGATAGCCGTACACATGTAGCTCTATTACATTCTGTCATTGTTATTGCACCACCTTATGATTATTGCACCCCAAGGGTGCTCGAACCTGTTAATATGATAATACAACTGCACTATATCAATGCACCATTGTGATTAAATGAACTGTTACCGTTGTTTACTTTTTTCCTGCTGTTATTCCTTATTCGATTGTATACCTGTTGTGATCACACCCTCGATTGCGTTATATATTAACCTGACCTTGCTACATATGACATTACATATACCGATGCACCGGACATGGTACCCTTTACTATCGACTCAACCTGTTTTACCATGACCTGCCCTGTTACCTGATCTCATGCCTAATGCCAACAAACCTGACTTGGGGTCCTCATGGACCATTCCTGTTGTCTATCCAGACAAACCTGCTTTTACCCGATCCTGTGTTGGCATTAGTCCTTGTTTACTGAATACCTGACTTAACATACATAACTTGGGGGTATGGGGAAATCAAATGTGAAACCGACTTGTAACTCAACAGTTCGATACTTGTTCTGATCAGTCTTACGGGCTAGGCCAGCCCCGGAGTGATGATGCTGACATCACTCATCCATCCTGCTACTTTTTACTGTTTAGCGGCACGTCTCGGATTCAGCCCCGAGAATCTTGACCGTGGTCCCGGGCACGCACGGGATACTATTGAGTTATATCGACGAGTCATCAATTGATTTCAAAGACTTTAGAATAGAAAACCTGATAGAACAGTTTAGTACCCACTGTACACAACCCTGCACTGCTTGTTTCATATTACTGCTTTATTCATGTTTATTTTCTGCATTGCTTATTACCATGTTCATATTATATTATTGGTTGACATGACACGCTGACGTCTGGATTTTGCATGGCCCAGATTCTTTTCCACTGTCGCCGACCGAGCAGGAGTACTTCAGCCAGCAGGCTGATTTGTGAGTTCTGTACTGGTTAGTTTATTTATTGCATTTTATTTCTAGGTGTGATCCCGCATTATGGGACGTACCTTTCTATTATTGTATTGGATCATTTGCTTCCGTACTTCTTTATCATTGACTCTGGTTATTATGGATTTGGACATGTGTTAGATAGTTTATTTATCTTGTTCTTGATATCTCTACAGCCGTAATGTGACTGTGGATGGATACTTCCTACCCACAGGTAGCATGGTTGGCTATGTCATGTGCTCAATCTTGCGTACTCTGGGAAGCGGGGCGTGACAGTAGCCCTCCGTCGTTTCGTATAAATATTCAATTGTATTCAAGCTATGTTTGTTGACCTTCGTTAAGGCATAGTGATTGGTAGCTGTTGGGTGTTCATATGTAGCATAGATAGATGCGTTGGTTTGGGACAGTCGTATTACCTTGTTGACCTTCGTCAAGGGTATATACGGGTGGGTTCAAATTAACCAGGACAATGATGGGTAGAACTTGACATGTGACTTATGATTTGTTGACCTTCGTCAAGGTCATAAGAGCATCGGGCAAAAATCCACAATGGGAGTTTCAAAAAAACCTGAAACTTGCTAGTGCTGCATACCATTTGGAGTGTGATGATTCTGGTAGGATTCCTTCAGTTTTGTCACGCGATGATATTTAGATCCCGATCCTATTGTGAGTATGTGCTACTCCTCGGGAAATTTCTCACTTAACGATCAATGATATAAACCAAGTAGGTGTCTAGAAAGGTGTTAGCGGGGCTACACCCCCAGAGAAAAGAGGTTCTTAAATTAAGGAACTTCGCGAAAGCGTTGGAAAACCTCCCTCGAACTACCGACACTGGCCTAGCTGAATGGTTAAGCAAGTATTGTATGGTGAGATTGATCCCGACTAATTCTTCCTTTTTGGTTTGAGGAGGGATTCGAGAAACAGTGGGAGCCATCCTGTTTAGATAAATTAAAAACCAATCTAAACTTGCAAGAGCATCATACTGAGTGTTTTCTTCTCTCTCTCTTAATTGCAGCGACCCAGTGACCACACATAGGTTACATCTAGATAATAAAATGACTGAACCTGTCTATTATGATTTGCAAAGGTCTGTCCAGATGTCCATTGCCCATGACAAGCTGGGACACCTCTTAACTAATCAAACCCCTGCCGTCTCAGGACCAGTTTCCCCTGTCACGGATATTGATATCCGTAAGACATCGGAAAAAGACTGTGCGAAAGCCAAGTGCCTCGTGTTAGCCTCAGTTGATGGTGCATACCAGAGGCAGCACGAGAAGATGGACTTAGTTTCTGTCTTCCTCCATAACAAAAATTTATATGGAGAACAATCTCGTATCGCAAGATATGAGATCTCGAACGAATTGCTTCAAGCGAGGTTGGCTATCGGGTCATCAGTAGGAGGCAACGTACTTATAGAGACCAGCTATTTTGAGCTTACGGACCTGAAGACCACGTTGGAGAACGGGTCAGATGCTGACTTGATTCTACAGTCTCTACCTTCTACCCTGAAAGAAACCAGGGAAGTAGAAGGAAAGGGAAAGGCAAAAGTTTTGGGACTGGATGTAGTAAATGTTAGTTATATGTATGCACTAGAGGACATTACTGTACATAGGATGTATATTGTAGTGGATGCTGGGACATATATAGGGAGGACTTTCTTGCTCGACATGATAGTATGCTATCTGGTTACTCTTTACCTTAACGTGTATACTGATTGTCTCTCTGTTACATATTGGTAAAGCCCTTAGGATGTGTACTTGACTACCTGGACTATGATGTGGATCATACTAGTGGGGACATGGTAGTCCATAAGTACATCCTTCAAGGTCCCTAGTCGTGGGTATATCGAGACGGGGCATCGATATACCAGAGTAGACTAGCGTATACCTTCTCGACCCATACAGATGGGCGATGGATGATCCCATATCCATTGGTGTTTGACATCAGAGATGATATACGGGTGCTCAGTGGAGACTGGGTACACTGGACGGACTCGCCGAGAACTCCCAGATGGTATTATACTTTACGTCAGATGGCAGTTCTCTGGTGACACTGGTATAGGTTAGTCTGTAGACCCGAGATCGTCATAGAGTCTTGTGTGATTTCCACTGTGCTTTGATTTCCACCTTACCACGTCCAAGAGGGCGTGCAAAACGGTGGTTTTTGGGGACAGTCCTGAATCACATGGAGGCAATGAGCGATAGGAGGGGATTCGTCTCTCCCGGTATAGGGAGTTGATGTTGCGCTGTGTTCGATTGGCTATAACCGGAAATCCCTGGCTAGGGATGCTGAAATTTACTGGTAAGTATTATCAGTAGTATCTCGAACTGTTATAGACCTCATATTGACACGACTTATCGAGCTACTGGGGTCTGACGTTTACCACCCCTAGGTGAGATATGCGATATATCAGACAATCAGACCGGACTGTACGGTAAGTGTTACTGGTTGGATTCACAGGAGTGTGAGCGGGCTTGCTCGTTGATCTTCTGATCGCTCAATACCCGGGTGGTCGTTATGTTTAGCAGACCGCTTGCGGCTTGTGGGTGTTTGATATGATCATCACCTGCTGCCGGCGTATTGATGAGTCTTTAGAGTCCTACACAGAGGTTTCCTGGCTCAAGCGAAACGAAATAGGAGCGCATATGAGATATGTGCGGGATCGAGAATAATACCAGTATGTGATACTGAATTCTATTCTCGCGATTTGTATCATTGGTCGGTTGTATGTGATATAGCCGGGTTACCGAATCAAGTGTTGATTCGATACATTGATACAGTTTATATTAGTCGGTTATATGCAGTATGACCGGATCATTAAATCAAGTGTTGATTTAATGATTTAATGTATAATTATATATTTGATATATTACTTTACATTAACTAGTATTGGTTCACTTAAGATGATTTTTCTCACTTGATGTGCACATTGTATTTATGATATAGTTTTGTGCACTAGTTTGTATCATGTTTGATGATACATGCAAACTTGTGTGTATGTTTGTTTTATACCATCTTTAGGTTAATGGTTGGGTTTTTCATTTGTTTTTATTTATTTTACTTATTCATTTTGGCAAGAAATGAAATGGTGGCTTTCTTTGGATTTTGTTGAAGCTTCATGAAACTTTGAAAGCTTGACTATTTTGTTTCTTTCCTTAACCCTAACCATTTACCTAAACCCTAGTTCATTCTCTACATGAGTTAACACTCACCCATGGTTGCAAATATGATAACCATCACCTGATTTAATTCAATTGATAATTCTTTTTCATTCTCTTTTTCTTCTTTATGAAGAAAAAGAAAAGCATTCTTGAAAATTTTTAAGTGATGAAATCAAGTGAGAAATCCAAATCCAAAGTGAACCCACTTCCTATTTCTTCATCCTCTAACACTTGCCATGTAGTATATGGTGTTTTCTTCCCAAGTTTCATGACTTGGTGAAGTTGGAGCTCGAGTTAGAGTCGCCTCGACGTAGATCATCTTCGGCATCGAAGTCATCGACCTAGCCCGATCATTTCTTCGATGAAACCACCGCGAGAGTCCGGGATCCGATGATCGCGGCGGAGGGACATCATCACGGAGCCAAACAAGTGGAGGACCAGATCTACAAAGGTTGTATTTCCATTCACTTTAGAGTAAAGTTGTTTACTTGCATTGTTTTCTCCTTTACCTCTAGTCTACGATTGCATTAGGGTTTCTCAGCACAAGAAATTTTTTTGATTTTGCCATGGTTGATCTGTTGAGTGACCTCATTAGTGTACCTAGGAACCCTACAGTGGTATCAGAGCCTAGCTAGAGCCTTAGGTGATGCGTTAACGAAGTTAAAACCCTGATCGAACCCAAATGCGACGAAATACACCCCTCTCTGGTCCATTTTTAAAATCTGGGTTTTTCCAGGATTAAAAATACCTGAAAAATTCAGCAGGATAAAATAAGAATTATGGTGAAAAATGATCCCCCAATTCATCAAGATGGCCGCGGAACCGCGGCGTTTACCCACCTTTGGCGGCGGTTCCGCGGTAATTTAATGGTATTAGGGACGGTTTTTTACACAGTAATTCTTTTCTCTGTGTTTATTATTTTATGGATATTTTTAATTTGACTCAAGTGTGGAGCATTCTGGGGTTTATTTTGTAATCGTCGATTCGATCGGGAATTTTAAATTCGTTATTGTTTTTCCGGGTAAATTTTAGAACATGTTAAAAAGTTTGACCGGATATAAATACCCATTTTTTCCCCTGTCGGGAAATTTCCAAGTGTTGGATCTTTCCGTAGTTTAAGAACGTTCGAAGTAGTGCAAGTAACGCGATGGTCCCTCTAGAAGACAACAAACCTTAACTCGATTATGTGACCATCTTGAACTGCCCTTTGAACCTTAGGGTTTGGGGCAGTACGGCGTGCCACATGTGCGGCGTTGGCTTGACCCTTCTACGGCTGGACCGTTGGTACTGAGGCATGAAGTGAATGTTTTTAAACTTATTTCATGTGTTGAGCTGTTTCGGGAAAACTTGGGTGTTTGAATGTTCGATCGGAAAGTTTAACATTTTCTATTTATCTGGAATGGGATACAATACTTGGAATCCACAAGTAGTTATGAGATAACTGATATGAATGTTATAAACACAGCACTTTAGTCTCACTTGATCGGTTGCCATGGAATTTTGATGTGATCAAAAGTCTGTCTCAATCACGTAGCGTACGCGGATACTCGCCGGGTAAACTTAATAAACAACTACACCCTATAGCCCCGACCAAGTGACTGTAGGAGAACCCCGTCGCCGAAAGCATCCGTTCGGGTGCTCGCGGCAGCTGTAATACCCCAGGTATTATCTGGTATACCCATTTATACCAGATAAGCATGGGGACCCACTGTAGAACATGGGGAATCTTCGGAATACATTCCGAAAGAGGTCAGATCTGTACTATAAATGGATTGATACCTCTCTTCAATACAGAGGCGCCTTTTAAGTGAACTGGCACTATAGGAGTTTGAGAACTCTGTAGTTAAGCGTGCTCGGGCCAGGGAAGTCCTGGGATGGGTGACCTCCTGGGAAGTGGCCCCTGGTCGGGTCCAGTTCACCCCGAAGGACAAAACCGTGCGGCTTCGGCCAGAACGGACAATACTCTCTGTATTGGGGGTGGGTCGTGACAGAATGGTATCAGAGCTGGTTCCTCAATAGTAGGTCTGTAGTTCGAGGACGAACCATCGTTCTAAGTGGGGGAGAATGTAATACCCCAGGTATTATCTGGTATACCCATTTATACCAGATAAGCATGGGGACCCACTGTAGAACATGGGGAATCTTCGGAATACATTCCGAAAGAGGTCAGATCTGTACTATAAATGGAATGATACCTCTCTTCAATACAGAGGCGCCTTTTAAGTGAACTGGCACTATAGGAGTTTGAGAACTCTGTAGTTAAGCGTGCTCGGGCCAAGGAAGTCCTGGGATGGGTGACCTCCTGGGAAGTGGCCCATGGTCGGGTCCAGTTCACCCTGAAGGACAAAACCGTGCGGCTTCGGCCAGAGCAGACAATACTCTCTGTATTGGGGGTGGGTCGTGACAGCAGCGGTGTTCCGCCTTAATGCACTTCGTCGACGGCATCAGGGGTGCGGCTGCCTACTAAAGTTTGCGACGAGCATTCGATCAGAATGCAGGGAATCTTGTTGAATTGCCCGACTTGATATTGAAAAGAGTTTTCGATATAGTGACTAAAATGCGGGGTTTATAATGATTAGGCATGCGATGTCTAAAGAGGTTGCGGATTCCAACTGTTGTAGTTTTACACTTTCTTTTCTGTGACCGTAAGTGTAATATGTGATATCGCCGGTTTCGTTGCTATATGTCAACGACAATTGGGATACGCATGTTTACTTACGTTGATGACATGTGATGTTATGGGTTGCTGGATATGTTATATTGGATCGTCGTGTTTGAATAGCCGGGTTTTTTTTATGTGAGATGAGTGTTTTTCATTTTCATTCATGTAAAAACTTGTATGTAATATTCTTTTATTGGGGCACTTCCAGGTTGCGGAAGATGTCACATTTTTTATATTATTTACTTTTCCGCACTAGGATAGACCCAAGGAGGAGGGCACAAGCAACCGGGTTCTGGAGTCCAGTAGGAGACCAACATGAGGAGTCGAGTCCGGGTCTCCTAACTCTAGAATTGGTAGGGTTGCTTGCCGCTCTCGTAGGGGTCTTGGGATGTGGGTTTGGCTATTCATCGCGACCGTAGAATCCGTGTTTTATATTGGCTCGTATTAAAAACACGGACGTCATAGTATATCCAATATTTCATATGATATTTTCTGTTGCAATATCTGTGATGTGATCATTTGATATGTTCTGTGATAAATACTGTATATAGTATATATGATATATTATATAAGCGTTACTTATGTTTTACACCCGCGCTAGCCCTTCCCTGCTCTGCTGTTAGTTACCCAACCTAACGGTACATGAGGGGACATCGAGGCGAATGCGGATGGCATAAGTGTACGTCGTATTTATCTGTGATGTTTAGGTGTTTAAATGATGGGACTTCATTAATGTGATTAATGAAAGAAAAGAGACCTAAGAAGTTGTGGAATCGAATTTCAAAAATAAAACAGGTAGCTACAGTTCTTGCTTTGCATCGCGGTGTTTCTTGTAGAACATCCTGCACCTTATTCGATGAGGAAAGGGCCGAGATCCTGTTAGTGTATATGCCCTAGAGGCCATTACTGTATCATACTAGTTTGTATATTACTTGACGGAAGCTTGGGATATTCACAGTTGTATATACAATCTTGCTCGAAATGGTAGTATGCTACTTGGTTTGTCTCTACTTCAATATGTGCATGTGTTTCTTTTAGCATATCGCTTATATATACATATTAGTAGAGCCCTTAGGATCTTTGCTTGATTACCAGCGTTGTGATGGCACTCACATTCGTGGGGGCTGTGTAATCCATAAGCACATCCTTATACAGGTCCCTGGTCGTTGGACTATCTAGACAGGGCATCGATACTCCAGAGTAGACTAGCGTATGCGCTTCTAGTCCCAGCGTGGGAGACGGTCTGTCCCACAGCCGTCAGTATGTCGTACTTGAGATAGTATGCGGGTGCTCGTTAGGTTACGAGTACATTGGACAGGACTCGTCGGGAACTATTGGTTGGTATTATACCTATCGTCAGTTATCAGTTCCCGGGTGACATGAGTACAGCTTAGTCCGCTGACTTGACACTGTCACTTCGCCTCGAGTGTGTTCCCACTGCACTTTGATTACTACCCTACCACGGCTCAAAGGAGTCGTGAAAACAGGTAGTTTTTGAGTGCAGTCCCGAAGCACTTGGAGGCAGTGACGGTTAGACAGGATTCGTCTCTCCCGGTATTGGGGGTTGACATCGCGCTGTGTCCAGGAGAGCCATTACACGAGTTGTCCCAGGCCAGGGCAAGCGAGATATACTGGTAGGTTTCCAGTGTTATCTCAGGGTGTTCTGGGCTACACTCCGACACGACTTGTACCGCTATTAGGGGACTGACGTTCACCGCCACCCTAGGCCCGCCATGCGATGTATCATACGAACAGACCGGACTGTACAGAGACTGCCACATACAGGCTCAGTAGGAGTTCAGATGGGGTTACCTCGTCAGTCTTCTTATCGGCATCTACCTGGGGACCGTTACGTACAGCTAGTACCGCTTGCGGTCTGTGGTTAAACCCACTGCCAGCGTAGTGTCGAGTTTCTAGAGTCCTTCACAGAGAGCTATTCGCCTTTAGAAAAAATGAGTAGAGGTCGCATGGTTTTGCGACAGGGTTCGTTCATATCCGCGCACTTGTGCACGTTTGCTGTCCGGACAGCTTATACTAGAGGGCTTTGGTTTAAGCCGGATCCTAGTATATGATTCGGGATTGGTTTTATCTCATTGTGTTCGTGTTCCTCGGATCACGAATACGGGTGCGTATGCACAGTTGATTGAGAAAGAGGGAGAGGACATTGATTAGGGTTAATGACCATTGTCATTTTATTAACCCTAATGCTTATGTGTGTATTATGGTTAATTGATATTAGTTTAATATAATTGTGCATGGTTATGTTTGTTGACCATTTGACATTCTAGACTTGTTGACCTAGGTTGACACTTTGACCATCATCATTTCATTTGGAAGATGCTCTTTGATCCTTGCAATTTGCATTAATAAAGAAATGATAATGGTCATGTCTTGATTAAGCCATGACAATTATCTCACTAATTATCAATTCACAATAATTCACACATATATGTGAGAATGCTTCATAATTCTCTCATTCTATCATATACTTTCTCTCTCTTGCTCTTCCTCTTCCTCAAGCTTTCCCCTCTCACGTGTTGGGAAACACTTGAGCTTGAGAAAAACCATTCCATAGTAATCTCTACTCTCATCTAGGGTTCTAGGATTAGCACTTCTAGCACCCTAGTTACTTCTAGCTTGAAGTTAAAGCCAAAGGTTGAGGCTTTCGGGTGGATCCTTCTTCGACGTGAGAAGACGACAAAGGTGATCCCTTTCTACTACTCCAAGGAGCAAGGAGAGAAGGACATAAAGCCCTAGGTATAACCATTCTACCCTTTAGCTAGTTTCTAGTTAGCTTTTGCTAGTTTTTGTTTAGCAAAGATCCGACTTTGTCTAGTCCATGTTGCCTAGAGTAGTAAAAATCAGATTTTTATTCCGTTTTCCGCCTCCCCACAAGCACTGGGGTGGGCAACGTGGACTTACAGTGGTATTAGAGCCTAACTAAACATAAACTAGCTAGGTAGTAATGTGTATAGAAGTTCGATCGGAAAAATCGCAAAACTACGACATGCAAAACCCCATGTTTCTGTTAAAATTTTTTCTGCTCTAAAAATAAAAAGTCATACTCCAAAAATCATCTCAGGGTTTTGTGAAGAAGCCCACCAAAAACGGTCGAGTGATCCCTTCAAAGCGCCGCGGTTCCGCGGCAATGGGTATACCTTTGCCGCGGAACCGCCGCCGTTTTGACTCGGTTCATGACCGAGTTTGGTGCAGGTTTTTTAGGTTGTGTTTTTGGGATTTTTAAGATGGTTTATTTCAGCCCAGATTTTCAAGAAAAGAAATTTGTTTTTGGGGGCCTATAAATCCGTATTTTTTTGATCGAACTTTGCTACACTTTGACTAATGGGTTGTATCTGCGATGTTTATATGTATTGAACGTCTGCTAATCGCTATAAGTCGATTAATGGGAGTTGTACATATCTGTGATCTGTGTTTGATGATGGTATGTGTATATGAATGCGTTGGATTGTCGCGGGTGAATAGCCGGGGTGGATGTGAGATGAGTGTTTTTTTTTCTTTCATTCTTGTAACATGTAAATTGATGTATTATTATTTGTATGGCCGCACAACCGGGTTGGGGTTGTAGCCGTCATTGTATAATTCTTTTTACTGTTTTTGCTCCTATGATAGACCCATGGAGGGGGTGCACAAACTACCGGGTATCTCGAAGTGCCGAGTGGCTTACTCACGGTGTTGAGGGAGGTTGCTTCGCTTCGAGTACTTGGCGGGTAGTTTGCCGCACCCGTAGGGGTCTTGGGTGGGGTATTGGCTATTCACCGCGACCGTGTAATCCGCTTTTCGTTGCAGGCTCGAACGGATTGCGGATTCCTAGTATATCCAATGTATTCATCTGTGATCTGTAATGTCTATCATTGCTATATATTTATATACTATAACTATTTAGGCGTTGCTTATGTTTTACAGCTGCGCTAGTCCAGCCCCCGCTCTGTCGTTAGTTAAGTAACCTAACGGGTGATGACGGGGCCCCGTGGCGAATGCGAATGGTATAAGCGTACGTCATATTTTGGTTGTTTTCTGCAATGGTAGGATTAAATGATGGGACGCATTAAAAGAACTAATGCAAGAAAATAATCCAAGTAAAAGTCGATTGGAACACTTTGAAAACCACTCGGTTCTTTTCAAAACTAAACTTTTAAACGCGGAGCTTGAACCACTCCTTTTAAAAGCTATCTCGTTCTATCGATTATATCAAGTTCACTACGTTCACGGTTTCGCCAAAGCCATTCGTAGCCCTCTGTCATTCCACATGAATGGTCAAAAAGTATTCAAGCTATGTATTTTGGCCAAAGTCAAGGCATAGTGATTGGTAGCTATTGGGTATTCATGTGCAGCATAGATAGATGCTTTGGTTTAGGACAGTCGTGCTGCCTTTTTGGCCAAAGTCAAGGGTAGGTACGGGTGGGTCCAAATTAACCAGGAGAATGACGGGTAGAACTTGACATGTGACTTATGATATTTTGGCCAAAGTCAAGGTCATAAGAGCATGGGGCAAAAATCCACATCGGAAGTTTCATAAGTACTGAAACTTGCTAGCGCTGCATACCATTTGGAGTGTGATAATTCTGGTAGGATTCCTTCGGTTTTATCACGCGATGATATTTGGATCCCGATCCTACTGTGAGTATATGCTACTCCTCGGGAAAACTGTCACTTAACGATCAATGCTATAAACCTAGTAGGTGTCTAGAAAGGTGTTAGCGGGGCTACGCCCCCAGGGAAAAGAGGTTCTTAAAACCTCTTAAATTAAGGAACTTCGCGAAAGCGTTGGAAAACCTCCCTCGAAGTACGGACACTGGCCTGGCTGAACGGTTAAGCAAGTATTGTACGGTGAGATTGATCCCGACTAATCCTTTCTTTACGGTTTCAGAAGGGATTCGAGAGACAGTGGGAGCCATCCAGTTTAGACAAACTAAAAACCACTCTAAACTTGCAAGAGAATCTTGCTAAAGTGTTTCTTTTCTCTCTCCTAATTGCAGCGACCATCCAACATGACCGGACTTAAGTTATTACTAGATAAAAACATACTGACATGGCCAAACTACAAAGATTGGCTCAGGAATGTCAAGATGGCAATCACTTATGACAAGTTGGGGTATGTCCTTACCACCAAAGCTCCCCCTGTCCCAGGTCCCACCTCCAGCGTCGCGGATAAAGAAATCCGTAAGACATGGGAGATCGATTGCGCGAAGGCCAAATGCCTCGTGCTTGCCTCGATGGACAACGAATATCAGAGGAGGCATGAGAATATGGACCTGGAATCCATATTTCTCCATACAAAAGAACTGTATGAAGAGCAGTCTCGTATCGCAGGATACGAAGTGTCGAAGAAGCTATTTTCGGCAAGATTGGCCGTCGGATCATCGGTAGCGGAACACGTGCTTAAGATGATTGGCTACATAGAGGAGCTTGCGGACCTTAGGACCACGTTGGAGAATGAACTCTATACTGATTTGATTCTCCAGTCCCTTCCTTCCACTTACGCCCAGTTTATCCTTAACTTCAACATGCAAGGAAAGGAGGTTGAACTTTCCGAACTTCTGAACATGTTGAGGAGTGCTGAGGGCACCCTACAGAAGGGTAGGGAGACATCCACTTTGTTTGTAGGGGGATCTTCCTCTTCTAGGTCCAGGGCAAAATCCAAGGGTAAGAAGAAGAAAGCCCCCGCCAAACCAAGAGGCGGTGTCAGTAAAGTGGATACGAAGGGAAAAGGAAAGGCAACAAAGGTAGCGGGAAAGCTGGTGGGGAAGGAAGAATGCTTCTACTGTCACAAAAGTGGTCACTGGAAACAGGATTGCAAAGCTTGGAAGGCCAGAACCCAGGATCTGAAGCGAGTTGCGGCTTCAGCTTCAGGTGTGTATGTTATTGAAAACTGTCTATCGATAAACTCTACATCCTGGGTATTGGATACCGGATCAGGATCTCATATCTGTAATTCTTTGCAGGCGTTGAGAAAGCGTAGAGTTTTGAAGGCAGGTGACATGACCGTCAAAGTTGCAAACGGTGCTAGCATGGATGCTGACGCCGTAGGGGACTATCACCTGGGATTGTCGGATGGACACTTTTTGGTTTTACGTAGTTGTTATTTTGTACCAAATGCAACCTGTAATATCATTTCTGTATCTTTATTATCTAAAGAAGGTTATGAATTTGCATTTGTAAGTAATGTAGTGAACATTCACCTTAATCAAGTTTTTATTGCGTCTGGTACATTGAACAAAGGTATATACGTATTAAACCAACCACAGATTTTCAATGTCCAGAATACACACAAAAGAAAGTCTCCAGAAATCAATAAAACTTTCTTATGGCATTGTAGACTGGGTCACATCAATGAGAGAAGGTTGACTAAGTTACATACAGAAGGATATTTGGATCCGTTCGAATATCAATCGTATGCAACTTGTCAATCTTGTCTCAAGGGAAAGATGACAAAGACTCCGTTCACTGGACACGGAATAAGAGCGAGCGAGCTCTTGGGACTCGTACACAGCGACGTGTGCGGTCCAATATCTACACATGCGCGAAGCGGTTATTCTTACTTCATTACTTTTACGGATGACTTTTCAAGGTACGGTTATGTCTTCTTAATGAAACATAAATCCGAGGCTTTTGAAAAATTCCAGGAATATAAGAATGAAGTAGAAAAACAAATAGGAAAAAGTATCAAGGCACTGAGATCTGATCGAGCTGGTGAATACTTGAGTGCCGAGTTCCTGGGTTATTTAAAAGAGAATGGAATTCTCTCTCAGCTTACTCCTCCATACACTCCGCAACATAACGGTGTGTCGGAGAGGCGAAACCGAACCCTATTGGATATGGTACGGTCCATGATGAGTAACGCTGAGTTGCCGCGATCGTTCTGGGTATATGCGCTAGAATCAGCTGCATACCTTTTGAACCGAGTTCCAACTAAGACAGTGCCTACTACACCATATCAGATGTGGTGTGGCAAGAGACCCTATCTTAATCACATTAAGACATGGGGATGTCCAGCTTTTGTAAAAAAGCAGCATGCGGACAAGCTCGAGGCACGCTCAGTACAGTGCAAGTTTGTGGGATATCCAAAGAACTCCAAGGGATATTTCTTCTATTGCGAAGAGGAACAAAAGGTTTTTGTTTCTCGCCATGCCCACTTTCTAGAACACTAGTTCATAGAAAAAGAAATAAGTGGGAGCGCAATAGAACTGGAAGAAATTCCAGAACCACGAGCTATTACTGAAAGCTTAGTAGAACCAGAGGGTATCAGGACATTCCCACGCCACTCCGCAGGAGTAGTAGGCAGTCTCATCCGCCCGAGAGATACTATGGGTTTCTCATTGACGGGGATAGAGAGGATTGCATCATAGATTATGATGAGCCTACTAGCTTCCAGCAAGCCATTCAGAGCGTCGACTCGGTAAAATGGCTGGATACAATGCGGGTCGAAATGGAGTCCATGTACACCAACAAAGTATGGACGTTGGACATTGCTCCCGATGGGGTAAAATCCGTAGGATGCAAGTGGATCTTCAAAAGGAAGATTGGTGTAGATGGACAGGTTGAGACCTATAAAGCTAGACTGGTTGCAAAGGGTTTTCATCAGCGACCTGGTTTGGACTATGAAGAAACCTTTTATCCAGTAGCTATGCTGAAATCCATTCGGATCCTTCTTGCCATTGCTGCCTTCCACGATTATGAGATTTGGCAGATGGACGTAAAGACCGCTTTTCTAAATGGACATTTAGAGGAGTGTGTCTATATGGACCAGCCAGAGGGTTTCATTCAGAGTGGGAGCAGCGGAAAGGTATGCAAGTTGCTTAAGTCCATTTATGGACTAAAGAAGGCATCATGGAGTTGGAACATCTGTTTTGATGAGACGGTCAAGGAATTTGGCTTTATCAAAAATCCATATGAACCATGCATCTATTGTAGATTTGTAGCGAGAACTGTGGTATTTCTCGTTTTATACATGGATGACATTCTCTTAATAGGAAATGATATTCCTATGCTACAATCTGTCAAGGGGTTCTTGTCACACAGGTTCTCCATGAAAGACCTGGGTGATGCCTCATACATTCTGGGGATCCGGATCTACCGTGACAGATCCAAGAGGATTTTAGGACTATCCCAGTCCAGGTACATCGACACCATACTGAAAAGATTCAGTATGGAAGATTCCAAGCGCGGTAATCTACCGGCTTGTCACGGGATCACCCTCTCCAAAGAGATGTCTCCTAAGACTGATTTGGAGAGGGATCGCATGTCTATTATACCCTACGCTTCTGTGGTAGGCTCTATAATGTATGCGATTTTGTGTACCAGACCAGATGTGGCTTATGCACTGAGTGTGGTAAGCAGGTATCAGTCAAACCCTGGGGAGAAACGTTGGATAGCGGCAAAGAATATTCTCAAGTACCTGAGAAGGACTAAGGAGATGTTCTTGGTGTATGGCGGAAAAGACCTCCAGATTGAGGCCTTTGCTGACTCCAGCTTCCAGAGTGACAAGGATGATTCCAAGTCTATGTCGGGTTTTGTCTTTACCCTCAACGGAGGGGCGGTATGTTGGAAGAGCTCCAAACAGGAAACCGTTGCTGACTCGACTATGGAAGCGGAATACATCGCTGCATCTGATGCCGCAAAAGAAACTGTCTGGATGAGGAAGTTCTTGAAAGAACTTCAGGTGGTTCCTGTTCATACCAGAATATTGCATTCTATACCGCCTATTCTTACGCTCGTTTGTTTATAGGCAGGTGCTTTTTATCAGTGTTTGCTAATAATTGCAGGATACAGGTTCTCGGCTCTAAACGGTGAAATCCATGGAAAAATACGACAAAATCCGAGTTCCTGCCAACCACAGATAAAACACGGGTCTCCGCTCTTTATCTGTCTGTTGCCACACACCAGTTTAGGAGACAAAATGACAAATTAATTGTCACCTTCATGCACAAAGCACAATGGCAACACCAAGACCAAGAAATCTACGCGGAGCTCAAGAAAATCCATGTCCAAAGTCCACCTTTCCCTCAACAGAAATTCTGGAAGAATTGTGGAAGTATTTTCAGAAATTACATGTACCAGACAACAGGGGACAGCAGATCAGGTCCGTACAAGAAACACCATACCCTGACACCATCATAGGGCCGCGGATCCACGGCCAATAGGGGGTATTGGCGGCGGATCCGCGGCCATGTAGGCTTGTCAGATGATGCGCTTTGGGGTAGAATGGTATTTTCATGTGTGTTCTAATGGTTGCCCTAGGTCTTCAACCCTCTGCCTATAAATACTCCAGAATTGAGCTAAACCAAGGGTCCAATTTTGTGTCCACTCTTTTGTAGTTTTTTGTATAGTTCTTCTTCTTCTTCTTCATTCTTCCTCCATGGAAATGTAGTGAGAGCATTGAGTGGATATTAATGAAGATGAAGGTTTTGTATCATTCTATTTTGTTTCTTCTTCCCCTTGAGATTCTTGCTTTCTCTTGATCATTCAACCTCTTCATTGAGCTTGAATGGTTAAGGGTTAGTTATTGATCTCAAGGGTCGTATTTTCTTATGGAATTAGCGCTTCAATTCACATGCGTTCTCTACCCTTCTCTTGATCTTGCAACCTCTTGATTGAGCTTGCAAGTTTAAGGGTTGGCTATTGATCCCATGCTTGTCTTGAGTTCTACTTTCTTGTTCTTTTTATCGCTTTTTATTACTTGCTTATTATTATCTTGCTTTTCTTTCTTGCAATTTATTTCATGCACTTAAATTCATGCACTTAATACTTGTAATCTTTTCTTTTCTTTGTTCTTTTCTTTTGCTCTCTTTTGTTCATTTTGTGAATGTTGTAATTATTATTGTTAAGAAGAAATACGATATTATAAGTTAAAGATTTTCTTTTCTCTTTTCCTTTTCCCGTTATTTTCTATTGAACTCCGCCCAAACCATACGCAAGCGCTCCGTTAGGCACCCTACCCTAACAAGGTAACGGTGATTCCTAACCGCGACCGGTTGCGTTCGGTTTGGCCGGAGGCGAAAGCAAGAGACAAGAACGGAAGGACAAGGGTAAATAAGCCGTATTCCACGAATACCGCGCTTAAATACCCTAATCCACGTTGTTGCCGATTGCTTTAGCTTCAATTGGTCAAGACTCGGCTCAAAGGTTTTGAGTACGGATTTCTTTAGCTTATAATCTCGTATCTTTTTCATAACAACCTTATACTTGCAAATAGTACACATAGGTTAGAATCGAACAAACACATACACAATTCTTTATTGACTCGTCTAAGACAAGAACGGAAATACAACCATCTCCCTGCGGATCGACCCGTGCTCAACCGGCTAGCTGCAAAGCGACACCGTCTTGATTGCGATTAAACTTTAATTCTAACAATCAAATGGCGCCGTTGCCGGGGAGACGGTAGCGTATTTTCTTTCTTGTTATTCGGGTTATTATTCTTTTTGTATATATTTAAAGAAAAATAAAAAAAAAAATTGTTATTTTTGATAATTTTTGTGGGCAAGTGTGCAGATTTTTGCGTATTTGCAAACTGCAATTGTGGGGAGCAAAGTGTACGTTCAAGGTTAAGGTGATTACGAAGTACAGTGCCAAAGATCCGGGTAGTTTGACCCGCGCAAGCGAACTTTTCAAGCTTACCGGATTTGATTCAACGGGGGTTTCCTAACCCAAAACTTAACGGTACGTATTTTACTAACACCTTCTTCTCAAATCCGACGCATCCAATATACTATTCTTTGCAGGATTCTTTGCAAGTTCCCTAGCAAACGCTAAAAAATTTTACTAACCTGTATTTGTTGCAGTGCCGCGCTTAAACTAAAAAACGATTGTTTGATTCTTTATAGAATTTTTATTGAATTGTGCAATGCATACATTAATACGGACTTAAGGGCAAGCGAACCCCACAATATACGGTAAAGGATTTCATCACCTTTTCCGTGGCCCACAAATCACGAACTTGAGCATAACGTTTACCCGCACAAAATTTAAAAGAAACTAGACTTTAAGCCTTAAGGACTTCGCGCTCACTAGGAGAAGTTAACTGTGTTTAGAACCTTTCTTAACGGTATATTGTTTACGGGGTGTCTAGGAAAGTGTTAACGGCGAAACCGCCAAAAGAGAAAGGGTTATTTAATTAAGGAACTTCGCGAAAGCGTTGGAAAACCTCCCCTTATCTCTGCACTTACCTGGCCTCGTGATCAGTGTATCTTGAGCCTGTTTCTCGACACAGTTTTACTTCGACAATCAAGTTCTGGAGCAGGTCTAGTTGACCTAGGTGAACCCTAGAACGATTAGGTGTGTGGTATTTTCGTGTCGTGATTGTTTTTGTAAATATTCTTTTTGTGTGTATATTTCATTCTTTTGTTAATATATTTCTATAAAAAAAATATAATAAAAATCACATTCTTTTTCCCTCCTTTTCTCTTCCCTTCTTTCCTTTTCTCATCATATCACGGGTACCCCACCTCGCAAAACTCTTGCCGAACTTTGGTACCCACAACCAGACATTACATCTTACGGTTCTTGCTTTGGCCGAACTTCGAACGACCCCTCCATGCCCAAAATTTCGTTGAAAGATCGGATAGACGCGTCTAGGACAAACAATTTGACTCCGCAATCCACTTCGTATCAACCATTTCATACATTCACCCCTTCTTACGTTGATACCCCTTCTTCGAGTCATGTTGCAATTCCAAGACCTATGTCTATTGCAGAACGTATTGAACAATCTCGTAGCCGATCTTTCACTCCATTCACCACTTCAAATTCTTGGGATCAACAATTCCATTCACCTTCCTATCCAAATGTTGATCCTGCTCCTGTCCAGCCATTCAATTCCTACCAATCCTACCCTACTTTTGCACCTTCCCTAGACATTGCATCAGAACCGCCATTTGGGAGTTTTCAGTATCTAAACAACTTTGAATCTTTTACTGAAACCCTTTCACAACCAATGTCTAGTCTAGAACAGTCCTTGGAAGACTTTAGGGTAGCGTCAAGCCAACAGATGATGGATTTGAATGCGTCCATGGCCGCCCTCATGCAACCTAGTGACCCGGTAGCTAGTTTTCACCTAGCTCCAACTTTTTCAATGTATGATGAGGCGGCAGGACAAGCTGTGAATTTGAGTGGAGAGAGTGAAATGTACCCCCTTCCAAATCAAACCTACCCATCCCAAATTGAATCCCACACCTCCTGTTTTGAAAGTCTATAGAGTATCCCACATGATTTATCAATTGAAGATAGAATGATGAATGAGTTGTGGAACTTCGTAGTGTTTGATTTACCCGATTGTGAAGGGTCTCTTCCAAGTGAAACTGATCCTAAACCTTTTAACCTCTACACCTCCATCTTCGAACCCAAATTGATTGAAATCCATGCTTTTGATGAGGTGTCTGAGAAAATTGACTTTCACTTGATTAAGGATATTGACGCTGGGGCTATTTTGGATGATGAACCCGTAGATTTGACTGAGTTTTTCTCTCCAATTCATCATCCCGAGTCATTAAATGTTTTTCCCGAACCCCATATGCGTCTGGACTTTGATGAAATATGCATGGATGAGCTTAACTTTGAGGAGAATTTTGAGGATATTTTTGAGGATGAAACAGTTCTAGATGATGAGTCGGATTTTCCAATTCATCCTGTTCCTTTCACTGACTGTGTACACCCTCCAGAACCCTTAACCGATACCCTTTCTCGACCACTTCCCTCCATCCTTTCCATCGTTCCGACCTTGCAAGAACCCGTATCATTTTCACTTCCTGTGTCTGGTTTACCAGGTTCGGCGTACCCATGGTTTCTTACGAATCTTGAGGGATTTGACCCAATCTCTCGAGGGGTTAATAGATTAGAACAATCGCTTTTTACACATCGCTCATCACAAATTGTGCTAATCTATTCACTCCATTTCCTCCCTCAAGTTCGTATTCCACTTCTTTTTCCCTTCCGCCATTCTTCTTCTTTTGATATACCGAGACCGTATCCCGCTTCTCTCCATATACGGTCTCGCTTATTCTCCATCTCTTTTCTCTACGCCTTCTTTCACCAACCAGCACATTATAGAGATAAAATCTTTGAAAGGTTGGTACTCACTTTTAGCCTGTGTAAGGCCTTGTATAGCTTGATACTGTTCTTTCCCCCCTAAACCTGAACTTCAACGCTTAACAGTGGGAACACTGTTTTAATTAAGTTTGGGGGGGACACCTTTTTTGTATATATCTTTTTGGTTTTTTGTTTTGCATATAATTTGTTTCTAGGGAGCGCCAGCAATTTTGACCCTCTTGGTATAGCCTGACAGTGAGGGCACTGTCAAGTTTAAGTTTTGGGGTGTGCTCGGTAAGCTTTCTTCCTTCGCATTCATATGTATATTTTGCATCTGCATATTAAATCCATAAAATCCATAAAAATCTGAAAATTTTCTAAAAATATAAAAACTTTTTTGTCAAGTTAGCTTGTGGAAGAACTCTGATTCAACATTCGACGGTTTTTGTTTGAAAAAATAGGAATAACTAAATCTTATGTTTAGATTTTGAAAACCTGAAAGATAATTCTCCTTTGAAGTTAACTATAGCTGATATACGTCTTTACATCACACTACACGTGTCGTGAATTTTGGGAATTAGATGACAAGTCTTTCATGTTTAAACTTTTAAACAGATAAATGATTTTCTGAGGATCAAATGGGTTTGTTCTGAAATAAGTAATGTCAAGAATAGTTTATGAAGTAAAGCGAATATGAAGGAATGTTATTGATGCCGTAATTGGAGCTAAGTCTGAAAAATAACCCATCGGAAACTTGATTGGAATGATTACACACCAAACCCACTAAACACGTCTTTTATCCAAAAAAAATAATCGAACTGCCGGTTATATCTCCGTTCGTATTAAATCATCTGATTTTCACGTCAAACTGTCTTTTGTTTTTGGACCTAGGTAACTTGAGTAATTAAGTCCGCCGGGGTGTTTCTACACCTAATACCCTAAAACCAACTGGTTTGGGTGCATTGGCCCAAAGCTCGCTAAGAAGCCTAGAAAGTCCAGTTTAAAACAAAGTCAAGCAAGTGTTCTCTCCGAGTTAAAATTCCTAACGGTTCTTTGTGTGAGAATAATCTTGATAAAAGACAGGCTTTTATAAAAAAATTTTAACGGAGATATGAAGGTTTTATTCTATGATAAAGACTATTGCACGTTCACAGAGGTGTGTATGAAATGAAAACAAGAAAAAGGTGGAGTGAAAAATACGACTTAGTTTCCTGTTAAGGAAGATAGAAATTCTGAAGTTGAAACCTTACTGGAAAACGAAACTTGAAAAATACTTAACTCTTTATAAAACTTATGTGATCCTTTTAAAATTGTTATCTGGGCTTTATTGTGCGACATGATGACTTTAATCGATCCTTCTGGAACTTAACGACACTAATTGCACTGCACGTAAAGACATATAAAATCTGTAGTTAAATAAGAAGCGAGGTGTGAAAAATAAAGGTTCGATAGTCTAGACTTAGGATTATAGAATTGTTATTTTCTGAAACAAAAACTTTAGGGTTTGAATCTTAGTTATTGTACAAAACCAACTTGACTGGATTTTGTGGGTAGTATCCGCTGAAAACCCTCAGGAGACAACACTCCTCCTACTAGGGACACCTAGAGGTTTAACGGCTTGTTGCACATGCTCAGTGCAATCGCGTTCCCTGCGAAAGTGCGGTTAGGATTTTATTTTTGTGAATAATTGGTTTTGCTCGGGACGAGCAAAAGTTAAGTTTGGGGGTATTTGTTCATACCAGAATATTGCATTCTATACCTCCCATTCTTACGCTCGTTTGTTTATAGGCAGGTGCTTTTTATCAGTGTTTGCTAATAATTGCAGGATACAAGTTCTCGGCTCTAAACGGTGAAATCCATGGAAAAATACGACAAAATCCGAGTTCCTGCCAACCACAGATAAAACACGGGTCTCCGCTCTTTATCCGTCTGTTGCCACACACCAGTTTAGGAGACAAAATGACAAATCAATTGTCACCTTCATGCACAAAGCACAATGGCAACACCAAGACCAAGAAATCTACGCTGAGCTCAATAAAATCCATGTCCAAAGTCCACCTTTCCCTCAACAGAAATGTGGAAGTATTTTCAGAAATTACATGTACCAGACAACAGGGGACAGCAGATCAGGGCCGTACAAGAAACACCATACCCTGACTCCATCATAGGGCCGCGGATCCGCGGTCAATATGGGGTATTGGCGGCGGATCCGCGGCCATGTAGGCTTGTCAGATGATGGGCTTTGGGGGGTAGAATGGTATTTTCATGTGTGTTCTGATGGTTGCCCTAGGTCTTCAACCCTCTGCCTATAAATACTCCAGAATTGAGCTAAACCAAGGGTCCAATTTTGTGTCCACTCTTTTGTAGTTTTTTGTATAGTTCTTCTTCTTCTTCTTCATTCTTCCTCCATGGAAATGTAGTGAGAGCATTGAGTGGATATTAATGAAGATGAGGGTTTTGTATCATTCTCTTTTGTTTCTTCTTCCCCTTGAGATTCTTGCTTTCTCTTGATCATTCAACCTCTTCATTGAGCTTGAATGGTTAAGGGTTAGTTATTGATCTCAAGGGTCGTATTTTCTTATGGAATTAGCGCTTCAATTCACATGCGTTCTCTACCCTTCTCTTGATCTTGCAACCTCTTGATTGAGCTTGCAAGTTTAAGGGTTGGCTATTGATCCCATGCTTGTCTTGAGTTCTACTTTCTTGTTCTTTTTATCGCTTTTTATTACTTGCTTATTATTATCTTGTTTTTCTTTCTTGCAATTTATTTCATGCACTTAAATTCATGCACTTAATACTTGTAATCTTTTCTTTTCTTTGTTCTTTTCTTTTGCTCTCTTTTGTTCATTTGGTGAATGTTGTAATTATTATTGTTAAGAAGAAATACGATATTATAAGTTAAAGATGTTCTTTTCTCTTTTCCTTTTTCCGTTATTTTCCATTGAACTCCGCCCAAACCATACGCAAGCGCTCCGTTAGGCACCCTACCCTAACAAGGTAACGGTGATTCCTAACCGCGACCGGTTGCGTTCGGTTTGGCCGGAGGCGAAAGCAAGAGACAAGAACGGAAGGACAAGGGTAAATAAGCCATATTCCACGAATACCGCGCTTAAATCCCCTAATCCACGT
Source organism: Agapanthus africanus (assembly GCA_030015575.1). Classification (NCBI taxonomy): domain Eukaryota; kingdom Viridiplantae; phylum Streptophyta; class Magnoliopsida; order Asparagales; family Amaryllidaceae; genus Agapanthus; species Agapanthus africanus. The sequence goes on from JASDDO010000022.1 coordinate 282,905,670, forward strand.
TGTTGCCGATTGCTTTAGCTTCAATTGGTCAAGACTCGGCTCAAAGGTTTTGAGTACGGATTTCTTTAGCTTATAATCTCGTATCTTTTTCTTAACAACCTTATACTTGCAAATAATACACATAGGTTAGAATCGAACAAACACATACACAATTCTTTATTGACTCTTCTAAGACAAGAACGGAAATACAACCATCTCCCTGCGGATCGACCCGTGCTCAACCGGCTAGCTGCAAAGCGACACCGTCTTGATTTCGGTTAAACTTTAATTCTTTCAATCAGTTCCGTCCATTGTTGACCCAATACTTATGTATTGCGACAACAACGGGGCTATAGCTTTAGCGAAGGAACCTAGGTCCCATCAGAAATCCAGACACATCTTGAGGCGGTATAACCTGATCAGGGAGATCGTGGATCGCCAGGAGATCGAGGTTCGGAGGGTTGCTTCTGAAGATAACACTGCAGATCCATTCACCAAGGCCTTGCCCCAGACTCAGTTCGAGCGGCTGATCGAAATGATAGGTCTTCAATACGTAAGTACATGGCCTTAGTGCAAGTGGGAGATTGTTAGTGTATATGCCCTAGAGGCCATTACTGTATCATACTAGTTTGTATATTACTTGATGGAAGCTTGGGATATTCACAGTTGTATATACAATCTTGCTCGAAATGGTAGTATGCTACTTGGTTTGTCTCTACTTCAATATGTGCATGTGTTTCTTTTAGCATATCGCTTATATATACATATTAGTAGAGCCCTTAGGATCGTTGATTGATTACCAGCGTTGTGATGACGCTCACACTCGTGGGGGCTGGATAATCCATAAGCACATCCTTATACAGGTCCCTGGTCGTTGGACTATCGAGACAGAGCATCGATACTCCGGAGTAGACTAGCGTATGCGCTTCTCATCCCAGCGTGGGAGACGGTCTGTCCCACAGCCGTTAGTACGTCGTACTTGAGATAGTATGCGGGTGCTCGTTAGGTTACGAGTACAGTGGACAGGACTCATCAGGAACTGTTGGTTGGTATTATACTTATCGTCAGTTATTAGTTCCCAGGTGACATGAGTACAGCTTAGTCCGCTAACTTGACACTGTCACTTCGCCTCGAGTGTGTTCGCACTGCACTTTGATTACTATCCTACCACGGCTCAAAGGAGTCGTGCAAACAGGTAGTTTTTGGGTGCAGTCCCGAAGCACTTGGAGGCAGTGACGGTTAGACAGGATTCGTCTCTCCCGGTATTGGGGGTTGACATCGCGCTGTGTCTAGGAGAGCCAATACACGAGTAGTCCCTGGCCAGGGCAAGCGAGATATACTGGTAGGTTTCCAGTGTTATCTCAGGGTGTTCTAGGCTACACTCCGACACGACTTGTACCGCTATTAGGGGACTGACGTTCACCGCCCCCCTAGGCCCGCCATACGATGTATCAGACGAACAGACCGGACTGTATGGAGACTGTCACATACAGGCTCAGTAGGAGTTCGGATGGGGTTACCTCGTCAGCCATCTTATCGGCATCTACCTGGGGACCGTTACGTACAGCTAGTGCCGCTTGCGGTCTGTGGTTAAACCCACTGCCAGCGTAGTGTCGAGTCTTTAGAGTCCCACACAGAGAGCTATTCGCCTTTAGGCAAAATGAGTAGAGGTCGCATGGTTTTGCGACAGGGTTCGTTCACATCCGCGCACTTGTGCACGTTTGCTGTCCGGACAGCTTATACTAGAGGGCTTTTGTTTAAGCCGGATCCTAGTATATGATTTGGGATTGGTTTTATCTAATTGTGTTCGTGTTCCTCGGATCACGAATACGGGTGCGTATGCACAGTTGATTGAGAAAGAGGGAGAGGACTTTGATTAGGGTTAATGACCATTGTCATTTTATTAACCCTAATGCTTATGTGTGTATTATGGTTAATTGATATTAGTTTAATATAATTATGCATGGTTATGGTTGTTGACCATTTGACATTCTTGACTTGTTGACCTAGGTTGACACTTTGACCATCATCATTTCATTTGGAAGATGCTCTTTGATCCTTGCAATTTGCATTAATAATGAAATGATATTGGTCATGTCTTGAGTAAGCCATGGCAATTATCTCACTAATTATCAAGTCACAATAATTCACACATATATGTGAGAATGCTTCATAATTCTCTCATTCTATCATATACTTTCTCTCTCTTGCTCTTCCTCTTCCTCAAGCTCTCCCCTCTCATGTGTTGAGAAACACTTGAGCTTGAGAAAAACAATTCCATAGTAATCTCCACTCTCATCTAGGGTTCTAGGATTAGCACTTCTAGCACCCTAGTTATTTCTAGCTTGAAGTTGAAGCCAAAGGTTGAGGCTTTCGGGTGGATCCTTCTTCGACGTGATAAGACGACAAAGGTGATCCCTTTCTACTACTCCAAGGAGCAAGGAGAGAAGGACATAAAGCCCTAGGTATAACCATTCTACCCTTTAGCTAGTTTCTAGTTAGCTTTAGCTAGTTTTTGTTTTGCAAAGATCCGACTTTGTCTAGTCCATGTCGCCTAGTGTAGTAAAAATCCGATTTTTATTCCGTTTTCCGCCTCCCCGCAAGCACCGGGTGGGCAACGTGGACTTACAGATCCCTTCACCGGGAATGACCCCTTTAGCAATAACTTGCAGATGCTACACACTCGATTTGTCTTTTGATTGCTTGTATAGTTTCTGCTATGCACAGTGATATATATGATATATCCCGCACCTCATTCGACGAGGAAAGGGCCGACGATCCCTTCAACGGGAGTGACCCCTTTAGCAAAACTAGAAAAGTCTCAAAAACACTCCATTTCAAAATTCATTCGATTCTACAACGATATCAAGTTCATTACGCAATAATTTTCAGAAAAACCTGTCGTAGCCCTCCGTCATTTCAGATAAGTACTAGTTAGTATTCGTGCTGCGGTAGTTTGGCATGCATCATGGCGTGGTGTACGGTAGCTAACTAGTGCTTATCTGCCAGCATATGATGCGATTGGATTAGGGTATTCGTACGGCGTTATTTGGCATGCGTCAAGGGTCGTGCGGGTAGGTTTAATTCAATCAAGAAATGTACGGGGTGAACTTGACTAGCGGACTATGGGTTGTTTGGCATGCGTCAAGGTCATAGCACGATAGGGGCAAAATATTATCGGGAATTTTAAGTGTTTAAATTTGCAATGAGATTTCATACCTTCTATGAGATAGTTGGATCCCGATACCCGCTGCGAGTAATTGTTACTCCTGGGAGAGTTTTACACATTACAATTAGCCGATCAAGTAGGTGTCTAGAAAGGTGTCAACGGGGTTACGCCTCTGGGAAAACGAGGTTTACATTAATTAGGTTCGTGCGAAAGCATGGGGGACCTCCCTCAAAGTACCGACACTGGCCTGGCTGAAAGATTGGAGAACTTGTAGCGTGTAATTAATCCCGGGTAGTCTTTCCTTTTAGGGTTTGAAGGAAGATTTGACAAAAACAGTGGGAGCCATCCTGATTAGATAAAATAATAACCAATCTGATCTTACAAGAGCGCACGCAGAGTGTTTTCTTCTCTCTCTCTCCAGGTAGCGACCATATCATGCCTTAATCAAGATAATAATATGGATGTATTGACCGAACCCGCTTGTTATACTGAGCTGGGGAACGTTGGTCCCGCTCCAACTTATAATTGTTATAAGACAGAGCAGGAAATTGGGGATTACCAGAATTCCCGTGCCGCCCAAACGAAGAGAGTGCATGTTGATGCATCATCTTCGGGTGTGTTCATTACATAGAACTGTTTCTCTGTATCCTCTACGTCCTGGTTATTTGATACCGGATCAGGATCCCAGATATGTAATCTGTTACATAGGGCTACCGAAAGGTAGAAAAACTAAGAACGGATGATAAGTTTCATGAGACAGAAAATGGGGCAAGTGTTGCAGCCAAATCTGTTGGTCACTGTCATCCTGTATTACCAGTACATTGATTCTGAACAAATGTTATTAGATACCGAACCTGATATACAAAATCATATCGGTCTCTTTATTAGTAAAGAAGGATATAATTTGTATTGTTGGATAATGTTTTGAACATTTCCTATATCAAAAGTTGATCGGTTCAGGCACGTTATCTAAAAGCATTGATGTTCTAAATCAAACTACAGTTCTTAGTATACGGAACACACACAAGAGGAAGAGTTCAGAAATGAACGGATACTTCTTGGGGTATTGTAGACTAGGTTATATCAATGCGACCCGACTAGCTAAGTTGCACATAGATGCATATTTAAATCTGTTTGAATTCACATCTTGTGAAAACTTGCCTGTCATGTCACAAAGATAAGATGACCATAGCTCTGTTTACTGGAAACAGAGAAAGAGTTAGTGTACTCTTGGGATGATACATGTTGATGTATGAAGGTCCCTTGTCTACAAATGCCAAGACCGGTTCTTTGTACTTCATTAAATTCTCTGATAATCTCTCGAGATTCAGACATATGTTCCTGTTGAAACACAAGTCCGAACCTTTTGAGATATTCACAGAATATAAGTTAGAAGTAGAGAACCAATACGGGTATAAGTATTATGTCCTTTGATGTGATCGAGGAGGAGAATACTTGAGCACGGAAATCCTGGACTATTCTAAAGGAGAATGAGACTCTCTCTCAGTATTATTCCTCCGTATACACCACAGCATGTCGGTGTATCGGGGTGGAGCAATCACACTCTATATGATAAGGTGTGCTCTATGATGAGTACTACTGAGTTTCCTATTTCCTTTTGGGAGTTATGCACTTGAGAAGTTGCATACCTATTGAATAGGGTTCCGATCAAATCAGTTACCTACCACTCCATATAAGATATGGTATGGGAAGAGCCTATCTCTTATGTAAGTTAAGATTTGGGGTTGTCCGGCCTATGTCTAAAAGCAAAATCCGGACAAGCTCGAGGCAAGATCTGTTATGTAGAACTGGAAATGTTCCAGCTATACAAACTGCAGTTGATGATTTGAAAGAAACAAAGGATTCAATAGTTACCAACGAACCTCAGACTCTCCGCTGATCTAGTAGGGTTCCTCACCCACCTAAGAAATACTTCGGTTTCTCGATGACAGTGGGAGCGAGGAATGCATCATGAGATGATGACCCAACTAGTTTCGAGCTGGCCATCAAGAGTGGGACTCTGTAAGAATGGCTGGATGCTTAGCGATCTGAGATGGAATCCTTATACACCAACAAAGTATGGACTTTGGTTGCTTTATCTGAAGGGATAAATCCCCATCAGGAGCAAGTATATCTTGAGAAGATTACTTGGTGTAGATGGAAAAGTTGAGACTTTCAAAGCTAGACTTGTTAAAGGTTGGCATCATTGACCAGGTATGGATTATGTTGAAACCTTTTCTAAGGATCTATGCTTAAGTCCATCCAGATCCTACTTGCCACGGCTACATGCCATGACTACGATATCTGGCGGTTGGGTGCCATGACTGCTTTTCTAAGTGAAGTTTTAGAAGAGTGCGTCTATAAGTACACAGCCAGAGGGCCTCGTAGACAGTGGGAGTAGCGGAAACGCGAGCAAGATGTTTTTTGAGATAAAGCAGGCATCGCGGAGTTGGAACGTCTGTTTTGATGTGTTAGTCAAAGAGTTTGACATCATCAAAATGGTAGATGAACCTTGTATATACAAAAAGGTAGTAGGGAGTATGGTAGTGATCCTCGTAGAGTACGTGGATGACATACTCTTGATAAGAAAGGAGTTTCCTATGCTATGCTCGGTCAATCTCCGCTTATCATAAGGATTATCCATATAGGATCAAAGTGATACCTCCTAAATCCTGAGTTTTCATCTATAAGATAGATGTTATAGGGTGTTAGAATACTCACTAGATGTAGTGAGATTGTATCAATCGATCCTGGGGAGAATCACTGGAAGGGTTCCAGGATGATAAAGACGACTGAATTTCAGTCACAGGCATTGTCTTTACCCTCAGTAAAGGGACGGTATATTGGAAGAGTTCCAAGCTAGATACCGTGGCATACTAGACGATAAAGGCTGGATACATCGCTACTTAAGATGCTACCAAAGAGGCTGTCTAGGTGTATATTAGTTCATGAGATGAACTCAGTTCCTCCCATTCTGTGACAATGGAGTTGTGGCTTATGCCAAGGAACGTCCGTCCCATCAGTGATCCAGACATATTCTAAGGCAGTATCACCTGATCATGGAGATGGTTGATCTCCAGGAGATCGAGGTTAGGAGAGTAGAATCAGAGGACAACACGGCGGATCCACTCACAAAGGCCTTTTCCAAGAGAGAGACTTTTATGGGATGGTTGAGTATGAGATACTACAACCACTGCTACAGATGGCCCTAGTGCAAGTGGGAGATTGTTAGTTATATGTATTCCCTTGAGGCCATTACTGTACATAGGATGCATATTGTAGTGGATGCTGGGACATATATAGGGAGGACTTTCTTGCTCGACATGATAATATGCTATCTGGTTACTCTTTACCTTAACGTGTATACTGATTGTCTCTCTGTTACATGTTGGTAAAGCCCTTAGGATGTGTACTTGACTATCTGGACTATGATGCGGATCATACTAGTGGGGACATGGTAGTCCATAAGTACATCCTTCAAGGTCCCTAGTCGTAGGTATATCGAGACGAGGCATCGATATACCAGAGTAGACTAGCGTATACCTTCTCGACCCATACAAATGGGCGATGGATGATCCCATATCCATTGGTGTTTGACATCAGAGATGGTATACGGGTGTTCAGTGGAGACTGGGTACACTGGACGGACTCGCCGAGAACTCCCAGATGGTATTATACCTTACGTCAGATGGCAGTTCTCTGGTGACACTGGTACAGGTTAGTCTGTAGACCCGAGATCGTCATAGAGTCTTGTGTGATTCCCACTGTGCTTTGATTTCCACCTTACCACGTCCAAGAGGGCATGCAAAACGGTGGTTTTTGGGTACAGTCCCGAATCACATGGAGGCAATGAGCGATAGGAGGGGATTCGTCTCTCCCGGTATAGGGAGTTGATGTTGCGCTGTGTTCGATTGGCTATAACCGGAAATCCCTGGCCACGGTTGCTGAGATGTACTGGTAAGTGTTATCAGTAGTATCTCGAACTGTTATAGTCCTCATATCGACACGACTTATCGAGCTACTGGGTCTGACGTTTACCACCCCTAGGCGAGATATGCGATATATCAGACGATCAAACCGGACTGTACGGTAAGTGTTACTGGTTGGATTCACAGGAGTGTGAGCGGGCTTGCTCATTGATCTTCTGATCGCTCAATACCCGGGTGGCCGTTACGTTTAGCAGACCGCTTGCGGCTTGTGGGTGTTTGATATGATCATCACCTGCTGCTGGCGTATTGACAAGTCTTTAGAGTCCTACACAGAGGTTTCCTGGCTCAAGCGAAACGAAATAGGAGCGCATATGAGATATGTGCGGGACCGAGAATAATACCAGTATGTGATACTGAATTCTATTCTCGCGATTTGTATCATCGGTCGGTTATATGTGATATAGCCGGGTTACCGAATCAAGTGTTGATTCGATACATTGATACACTTTATATTAGTCGGTTATATGCAGTATGACCGGATCATTAAATCAAGTGTTGATTTAATGATTTAATGTATAATTATATATTTGATATATTACTTTACATTAACTAGTATTGGTTCACTTAAGATGATTTTTGTCACTTGATGTGCACATTGTATATATGATATAGTTTTGTGCACTAGTTTGTATTATGTTTGATGATACATGCAAACTTGGGTGTATGTTTGTTTTATACCATCTTTAGGTTAATGGTTGGGTTTTTCATTTTTTTTAATTTATTTTCCTTATTCATTTTGGCAAGAAATGAAATGGTGGCTTTCTTTGGATTTTGTTGAAGCTTTGAAAGCTTGACCATTTTGTTTCTTTCCTTAACCCTAACCATTTACCTAAACCCTAGTTCATTCTCTACATGAGTTAACACTCACCCATGGTTGCAAATATGATAACCATCACTTGATTTAATTCAATTGATAATTCTTTTTCATTCTCTTGTTCTTCATGAAGAAAAAGAAAAGCATTCTTGAAAATTCTTAAGTGATGAAATCAAGTGAGAAATCCAAATCCAAAATGAACCCACTTCCTATTTCTTCATCCTCTACCACTTGCCATGTAGTATAGGGTGTTTTCTTCACAAGTTTCATGACTTGGTGAAGTTGGAGCTCGAGTTAGAGTCGCCTCGACGTAGATCATCTTCGGCATCGAATTCATCGACCTAGCCCGATCATTTCTTCGATGAAACCACCGCGAGAGTCCGGGATCCGATGATCGCAGCGGAGGGACATCATCACGGAGCCAAACAAGTGGAGGACCGGATCTACAAAGGTTGTATTTCAATTCACTTTAGAATAAAGTTGTTTACTTGCATTGTTTTCGCCTTTACCTCTAGTCAACGATCGCATTAGGATTTCTCGGCACAAGAAAAAAATTTGATTTTGCCATGGTTGATCTATTGTGAGACCTCATTAGTGTGCCTAGGAACCCTACAGTAAAGGAGGGGCGTTCCTATTGTTACGGGAATGAACATTGGCAGAAGGATTGCAGGGCTAGCAAAGCCAGTAGCCAGGATTCGAAGCATGTTGTGGCTTCGGCTTCGGGTGTGTTTGTAGTAGAGAACTGTATGTCAGTTAACCCTACTTCCTGGGTATTGGATACCGGATCAGGATCTCACATCTGTAACTCGTTACAGGCTCTGAGAAACCGTAGGTTTATCAGGAAAGGTGATATGACTCTCAGGGTTGCTAACGGAATGAGCATGGACGCTGAATCCGTAGGGGAATATCATCTTGGACTGACAACTGGGCAGATATTGATTCTGCGTAGCTGTTTGTATGTACTGGGTGCGACTTGTAATATCATATCTGTATCCTTACTTTCTAAGGAAGGATATGATTTTACTTTTGTAAGCGATGTGGTCCACATCCACCTAAATCAAGTTCTGATTGGGTCAGGTACATTAAAAAACGCGATATACGTATTGAATCAAGCTCAGATTTTCAGTGTCTAGAACACACTTAAAAGAAAGTCTCCGGAAACAAATCAGGCTTTCTTATGGCATTGTAGACTTGGTCACATTAATGAGACATGGTTAACAAAGTTATATAAAGAAGGATACTTGAATCCATTCGAGTATCAGTCTTATGCCACTTGTGAATCTTGTCTCATAGGAAAGATGACAAAGACTCCGTTCACTGGACACGGAGAAAGAGCAAGCGAGCTCTTGGGACTCATACACAGTGACGTGTGTGGTCCAATGTCTATACATGCGCGAAGTGGTTATTCATACTTCATTACTTTCACAGATGATTTCTCTAGGTATGGACATGTCTTCTTAACGAAATACAAATCCGAAGCCTTTGAGAAATTTCGGGAATACAAGAATAAAGTTGAAAAACAAACAGGCAAAAGTATAAAGACACTGAGATCTGATCGAGGTGGTGAATACTTGAGTGCCGAGTTTCTGGACTACTTAAAAGAGAATGGAATTCTCTCTCAACGTACTCCTCCATACACACCACAACACAACGGTGTATCTGAAAGGCGGAATCGAACCCTATTGGATATGGTTCGTTCCATGATGAGTAAGGCAGAGTTACCGTAATCTTTCTGGGGTTATGCACTAGAAACAACTGCATATCTCTTGAACAAGGCTCCAACCAAGACCGTGCCTACCACCCCATATCAGATGTGGAGTGGGAAGAAACCCTGTCTTAAGTATCTTAAGACATGGGGATGTCCAGCTTTTGTAAAGAAGTAGCATGCGGACAAGCTCGAGGCATGCTTAGTACTATGTAAGTTTGTGGGATACCCAAAGAACTTCAGGGGGTATCTTTTCTATTCCGCGGAAGAAAAAAAAGTTTTTTTTTCTCAGCATGCCCACTTCTTGGAAACTGAATTTTTGGAAAATCAGTTAAGTGGGAGCGTAATAGAACTGGAAGAAATTCCAGAACCACAAGCTATTACTGAAAGCTTGGAAGAACCAGAAGTTTCACGAGAACCGGACATTCCTGCGCCGCTCCGCTGGAGTAGTAGGCAGTCTCATCCGCCCGAGAGATACTACGGTTTTCTCATAGACGGGGATAGAGAGGATTGCGCCATTGATTATGATGAGCCTACTAGCTTCCAGCAAGCCATTCAGAGCAATGACTCGGTAAAATGGCTAGATGCAATGCGGACCGAGATGGAGTCCATGTACACCAACAAAATTTGGGCTTTGGACTTTGCTCCAGAAGGGGTAAAACCCGTAGGCTGCAAATGGATCTTCAGAAAGAAGATTGGTGTCGATAGGTAGGTTGAAACCTATAAATCTAAGATTGTTGCAATGGGTTTTCGTCAAAGACCTGGTTTGGACTATGACGAGACCTTTTCTTCGGTAGCTATGCTCAAATCCATTCAGATCCTTCTTGCCATTGCTGCCTTCCACGATTATGAAATCTGGCAGATGGACGTAAAGACGGCTTTTCTAAATGGAAATTTGGAAGAGTGCGTCTATATGGATCAGCCAGAGGGATTCATTCAGAGTGGGAGCAGCGGTAAAGTGTGCAAGTTGCTCAAATCCATCTATGGACTGAAGCAGGCATCGCGGAGTTGGAACATCTGCTTTGATGATACAGTCAAAGAATTCGACTTTATCAAAAACCCAGATGAACCATGCAATTACAGTAAGATTGTAGGGAGAAATGTGGTAATCCTCGTCTTGTACGTCGATGACATTCTCCTAATAGGAAATGATATTCCTATGCTACAGTCAGTCAAAGGATTCTTGTCACATAGGTTCTCCATGAAGGACCTGGGCGATGCCAACTACATTCTGGGGATCCAGATCTATCGTGATAGATCTAAAAGGATGTTGGGACTTTCACAGTCCAGGTACATTGACACCATACTAAAACGATTCAGCATGGAAGATTCCAAGCGCGGTAATCTACCGGCTTGTCACGGAATCACCCTCTCCAAAGAGATGTCTCCTAAGACTGATTTGGAAAGGGCTCGCATGTCATCAATACCCTACGCATCTGCGGTAGGCTCTATTATGTATGCGATGTTGTATACCAGACCAGATGTAGCATACGCATTGAGCGTTGTAAGCCGGTATCAGTCAAACCCAGGGGAGAAGCACTGGATATCGGTAAAGAACATTCTCAAGTACCTGAGAAAGACTAAGGAGATGTTCTTGGTGTATGGCGGAAAAGACCTCCAGATCGAGGCCTTTGCTGACTCCAGCTTCCAGAGTGACAAGGATGACTCCAAGTCTATGTCGGGTTATGTCTTTACCCTCAATGGAGGGACGGTTTGCTAGAAGAGCTCCAAGCAGGAAACCGTTGCTGACTCAACTATAGAAGCGGAGTACATAGCTGCTTGCGATGCCGCAATGGAAGCTGTCTGGATGAAGAAGTTCCTCACGGAGATTTAGGTGGTTCCTACCAGTGTTGATCCAATACCGCTGTATTGTGACAACAACGGCGCTATAGCTTTAGCGAAGAAACCCAGGTCCCATCAGAAGTCCAGGCACATTTTGAGGCAGTACCACCTGATCAGGGAGATCATAGATCGCCGGGAAATCGAGGTGAAGAGAGTAAATATGGAAGATAACACTGCTGATCCACTCACGAAGGCCTTACCCCTGACTCAGTTAGAGCGGCTGATCGAGATGATAGGTCTTCGATACGCCAGTACATGGCCTTAGTGTAAGTGGGAGATTGTTAGTGTATATGCCCTAGAGGCCATTACTGTATCATACTAGTTTGTATATTTCTTAATGGAAGCTTGGGATATTCACAGTTGTATAGACAATCTTGCTCAAAATGGTAGTATGCTACTTGGTTTGTTTCTACTTTAATGTGTACATGTGTTTCTTTTAGTATATCACCTATACCCATTAGTGGAGCCCTTAGGATCTTTACTTGATTACTAGCGTTGTGATGGCAGTCACACTCGTGGGGGCTGGATAATCCATAAACACATCCTTATACAGGTCCCTAGTCGTAAGACTATCGAGACAGGGCATCGATACTACGGAGTAGACTAGCGTATGCGCTTCTCATCAAAGCAGGGGAGACGGTCTGTCCCACAGCCGTCAGTACGTCGTACTTGAGATAGTATGCGGGTGCTCGATAGGTTACGAGTACACTGGACAGAACTCGTCGGGAACTGTTGGTTGGTACTATACCTATCGTCAGTTATCAGTTCCCAGGTGACATGTGTACAGCTTAGTCCGCTGACTTGACACTGTCACTTCTCCTCGAGTGTGTTCCCACTGTACTTTTATTACTACCCTACCACGGCTCAAAGGAGTCATGCAAACAGGTAGTAGTTGGGTGCAGTCCCGAAGCACTTGGAGGCAGTGACAGTTAGACAGGATTCGTCTCTTCCGGTATTGGGGGTTGATATCGCGCTGTGTCTAGGAGAGCCATTACACAAAGTCCCTGGCTAGGGCAAGCGAGATATACTGGTAGGTTTCCAGTGTTATCTCTGGGTGTTCTGGGCTACACTCCTACACGACTTGTACCTCTATTAGGGGACTGACGATTACCGCCCCTAGGCCCGCCAAGTGATATTCCCAGACGAACAGACCGGACTGTACGGAGATTGTCACATTAAGGCTCAGTAGGAGTTCAGATGGGTTTCACCTCGTCCGTCTTCTTATCGGCATCTACCTGGGGGGCCGTTACGCACAGCTAGTGCCACTTGCAGTCTGTGGTTAAACCCACTGCCAGCGTAGTGTCGAGTCTTTAGAGTCTCACACAGAGAGCTATTTGCATTTAGGCAAAAGAGTATAGGTCGCATGGTTTTGCGACAGGTTTCGGTCACATCCGTGCACTTGTGCACGTTTAGTGACCGGGCATTTATTACTAGCAGTCTTTGGTTTAAGCCAGATCCTAGTATACGTTTTGGGATTGGTTTTATCTCATTTGTATTCGTGTTCCTCGGAACGCGGATGCAGGTGTGTATGCACGGTTGACAGAGACAGAGGCAGAGGATTCTCATTAGGGTTGTTGACTGTTAACTTTTGCTAAACCCTAACGAGAATTAGAAATATGATTAATGATAATATTAATTAAGTATTATTGTGCCATGGTTCGGTTGAAAGGTTGACTTTGTTGACTTGTTGACTTTGGTGACCGGTTGACTAGGTTGGACTTGTTGACCATCATCATTACAATGGCTATCATTTCATGGCAAAGACTTTTGCTTGCTTGTTATACTTTACAAAATGAGTGCATGAAATGATATTGCCATTTGATATGATATGAACCATCACATAATACTTAATAACTATTATTGTTATGATTATTTTTGTGTTATGATAGGATGGTGGGAAAAAGTCTTCTTCATTTTTTTCTATCATTTGCATTCTCTCTCATCCTCAAGCTCTCATTGTTCCTCTTGCTCTCTCAGTTCATGGTTCTATTGTCTCATGTGCTGAGAAACAAGAACCATAGAGTTAAAACCCAAAACACCTCTCTACTCATCCTAGTGTACAAAGTCTAGCAAGCCAAGTATTCTAGTTTCCTCTAGATTGAGGTTGGAGCCAACGGTAGAAGCTTTCGGGTGGATCCATCTTCGGCACAAGGAGACGACGAGGTGAGGCCGATCCGACCACCACAAGGAGTTGAAGAGAAGGAGTTCAAGATTAGGTATAACCCCTAACATAGTATCTAAACTCTTAGCTAGGTTGTTAGATTGTTTGTTTAGCAAAGATCCGTTTTTTGAGTCCATGTTACCTCCACCGAAAAAATCGTTTTTCACCATTTCCGCAACCCCAAAGCACCGGGGACGGGTAACGTGGACTTACAGAAGTATACCCCCCCGGGTATGAGTAGAATATGTGAGTAAGGTATACCTATAGCTAAATGTCATATGTGATAAGTAATGTGAATCGATGTCGCAAAGTCCCTAACCAAGCAATATAATATCTATAAGTGGTTTGTGTGTGACATGGAAATTTTTGACGGTGTGTGTGTAGCATACAATCCGTGCTCGTGCAACATGAACCGTCAATAATATGTGCAGTGTCCTACGGCTACTAGTCACAACTCAACAATCTCTAAGTAATAGGGTGAATGCACAATTCCAAATATAACCTAGAAGATGCGGCAGGTATTAACATTCCTAGCCCAGACGCATAACGCCATGCGGGCGATTACCCTGTAAATGTTAGATCTACACACCTGGTCGTGTGCTACACGTAGCCGACCACCTACTTCCCTTTCGTGGCTGCGTCCGACGTACCCGCCTGCGAACATAGAAATTACACAAGAAATCCATATATAAGCAAAATATCTCGCAAAACGCGATATCGAAACCAAACGAGAAACTCGCGTCGCGAACTAAACGCTCGTGTGCACGGTATGCTGAAACGTGTATATACGCGTCTAAAACTAGCCGACACGCTTGATCACAGAACCCAATCACGTATCGCGCGTATCGCGCAACTAAAACAAACTAGCAAATCGATATATGATCCTAGATTTTGCTACAGGAAAAATCTCACAAAATTGCACATGCCAAAATACTAGAAAACATAGCAGACTACCCTAGCCAAAACCCCAACACCCATCTCCCCTTCCTGGCCGCAATTTGCGGCCAGAATGCTTAAATTTGCGGCCAGTTTAGGAATAAGGGGCTCGTGTTCTGGTAGTGTGGTCTAGACCTAGTAAGCATGCCCCAGTTTCCTAAATTTTTCTCTGAAGGATCCAGATCAAAAGCAGATCACAGAAAGCTACAATATCGCTTAAAAATACTAATTTTGCACAAAATGGAAACCGTATAGTATTTTAGTGAAATCTGAAGTTAATCTCAGTTAAGGTGACCCTAATAACACTTAAATAGGCAGGGTTAAAACACACGATCATCACTTAACCAAATCCCTACACAAATCACCATAATTAGCACAAAAGCTAACTATTATCGCAAACCGAAGCTAAACAACATACAAGCTTAGGAAAAAGGCAATTGGGTTTAAGAATTATACCCTAATAGACCCTAGGAAGTAGGATAAGAAGTGGAACTGAGTTGCAACTGCTGCTGGTGATGCAGGTGCATGTTACTGCTGCTGATGTTGCCTGCTGCTGATGCTGATGCTGCTGATGTTTCTGCAGCTGCAGCTGAAGCCTCTGCTGCTGCTGCTCTTGCTACTTGTGTGTGTGAGTGTGAGAGAATGAGAGAAAAGGAAAATGAGAAGGAGAAATGAGACCAAGGCAAAACCCCTCCCTTCTCTTTCTCTTCCCTCATTAAATGAGGCATGGCTCACATCATGTAGCACCATGCTCTTCTCTCTCTCTCTTGGTGAACAATTCAAACCAATTTCTCAAATCCTTTTTATTTTTTTAAAACAACCATACAAGTTAAATCCCAAAACACTTAATACAATTATTTTTTTTACTAGATTAGGGAAATGGTTAGCTCACCATGATTGCTAATCATGGTTAGACCCCACATTAACACCCTAGTTAACATGCACAAGTGTGTGGAAGCCTAGGAAAAATCTAATAAAATATTCATTAAATAAGATAAAATATTTAAAAATCAATTTGGTAAACTTTTTATTAAAAACCATATATTAATCTATAATTAGCCACTAATCACATCCTAAGGTACAATTTTCCCCCTTAAAGAAATTCATCCCCGAATTTACAAATATACTGCTACGCGTACCTTCAAAGAGAATATTACAAAATTTCTAATCTCGCTCGTAGCCTCCTAAGTGATTACCTTACTATACGGCTATGTCCAAGAAAAACCCTTCACAGATGGTAAGACCCTTGACCGAAATTCCTCCACCTGTCGAGCCACTAACACAAATGGCTGCCGGTGAACGAAAAGATCGAGTCAAGCCAAATGGTCTGGTGCCAAATCATGTGAGAAAGGTCATGAAGGTAATTGAAAAGTATCGACACAAGGAATATGGGGTGAATATTCAATAATCTAGGCGAAAGTGCCAAATTAAAGGCAACGAAACTAACTCGCTTATTGGATCTCAAAAGCACCTACAATCCTGGGACAAGCTTCCCAAAATTCAACACGTCATTCATCGGAAAAATCTGTAGGAATACATGATCTGTCCCTACGAACTTGAGTCTACGACCAACACAGTCGGCATAAGACCTCTGTTCGCAATAGACAATTTTCATCCTGACCTAACACAACTGGATCATCTCCGAAGTCTCTAGACTGGCTGGGGTCCAAAATCCTACTTACGCAGAGTCAGAAAACAACAGACAGGTGATCGACACGACCTAACCCCTAAAACTAAAGGTTGCCAATTAGAGTGTCTCCTGATAACAGCTATCGAAGAAGAATCCTGACAATGGCGAGTGACGATCCCCAACTGCCGACAACAATTAATACGAACGCACAACTAACAAAGAACAACTGAGCAAACTGAGTAAAACCGAACGATATGAATCCGAAAGGAGTCACACCCTGACTAAACCTGGGTAGACACCATAACGAAGTTCGTGGAGTTCTGCTCTCACTCCCTCTCCGGAATGGTTAAAGTTGCAACTCTGCAGCCAGTCTCAGATGCTCAACCCAAACACACAACAAGACAGACATCTTGAACCAAAACCTGAAACTTCTCTTTACATCCTTGCCCACCCGTAACTATCTCACAAGTCACGTTAAATGTCGGTGGAATTTGAATGAGTACAGAGAGTTGACTGATGTGCTTGCTCTAGGATTTCACGTCTTTACCCGATAATAGCAGGTACACATACGTGTCCCTAACTTAGCACACCCGTGTCATAAATCAAGGTCTCCGAATCATTACCCAGCCGAGTATGCTCAAGTATCTCTGACGAACGAGCATCGGCGGGCAGTGTCTCACGAAAGCGGTTAAAGAAAAGTGGTCGGGCGCGGACATGAGCAAGCTGTCCCCTCAGTAGAGACGAACTTAAGCTGTAATCAACGATCGCACAAGAACTGTAAATCTGCAGAAGGCTATCACAACAATCAAAACCCGCTGCAGGAAGATGTACATTAAGCTCTGGTGATCCGTGAAAATCTGACACGACTCTCGAACAAGTAGTGTCTCCAAATCTCCAACGCAAAACCACCGCGGCCATCTCCAGATTATGAGTGGGATATCCTTCTCGTGCACCTTCCAAATGTAGGGATGCAAAAGCGATAACTCTATAGTGTCACCTCAGTACACACTCGATCCCCACTCAAGAAACATTACAGCTAAACAACAAGGTCGCCTGAACCAGAAAGCAAAGAAAGAACCGATGCAGTTTGTAGGGTGTTTTTCGTCACCCCATTGAGATGGGAATACGTGCACGCTTGTCAGGCATACTACAGATTCCCCCTTCTTAGGGTAGGCCGGGGTTTAATGATTGTGCGGATCCGAATCTCCGGCAGCCGCGGACTAAACTGCCGTTAGTTACCCCTCGCCTTTGGAGCGAGGGAACCTCCGATTGACGGGTTAAACTGGTCATGCGAACTCGATGTGCAGTGTACGTGTGTTGTATTTTGAAGGGGGGTTTTGGATATATCAGGAGCCACGCAAAGTTTTTACGGGGGTCCCGCTACCCGGATAGCGGGCTGGGGGTCAAGGGGGCTAGCAGCCCCCTTACGGGGTGCGGGGCAGCGTCCCGTTAGAAATTTTTTTTCTAACAGAGACAGTGTCGTGGAGTATGTGTATGTGTACATATGTATACATATGTGTATATATATATGTATATAAAAATAAAGGGGGAAAAACATCCAAAGGATGCGTGGGGCCAGCGCCTAGGCGGTTGAGCGCAAGCGCGCCACGTGTCGGCACGTGGGCACTTTGCGCTCGAGCGCAGAGTGCTGGAGCGCAAGCGCGCCACGTGTCGGCACGTGGGCGCTTTGCGCTCGGGCGCTGGGCGCTTGAGTGCTAGCGCGCCACGTGTCGGCACGTGGGCGCTTTGCGCTCGAACGCAGAGTGCTGGAGCACAAGTGCGCCACGTGTCGGCATAGGGGCGACTTGCCCTCGAGCGCTTGCGCTGGAGCGCAAGCGCACCACGTGTCGGCACGGGGGCGACTTGCGCTCGAGCGCTTGCACTGGAGTGCAAGCGCGCCACGTGTCGGCACCGGGGCGACTTGCGCTGGAGCGCAAGCTCTGGAGCGCAAGCGCGCCACGTGTCGGCACGTGGGCGCTTTGCGCTTGAGCGTTGAGCGAGAAAAAGAGGCTTTTAGCCTAAAAAAATTTCTCGGAAGAGAAATCAGAGAGGAGTTGGACTCCTGGATGTTTTTTTTTGGGTTTAGTGAAAGATGTTCATCTTCTACCTCCTCTGTTAGCTGGATCTTGGAGATCAAGAGATATGAGATTTTTTAAAAATCTCTCCTTTTTGAGATCTAGTGACAGATCCAAGTTCCCCTTTATAGGTTTTGTGGTGAAAAACTAATTTGTTTTATAAAAAGAAAAGTAAAACTCTTGATTTAATTCAAGAGAAAGAAGAAGGTTTTGGAACCTTGAAGAAGGGGAAAAGATCTCAGATCTGAAAAATTTAGAGAAAGAGATAAAAAGTTGTGAGATATTTTCATTATCTTTGTCTTTATAGGCTATACACTTTACACATAGCCTCTTGGGCTTCTCAAAATGGCATTTTTGCCTATCCCATGGCTCATGTGCCATTTCTTTTTGCACATAAGCCATGGGCTTTATAAAAATTTGGCTTTATGCCTATTTTTCTGACATTTATCCATAAAATAAAATAAAAGAAATGCAACAAAATTATTTATTACAAAATTTTTATCTTGGCATGGGGGAAGGCCGGCCGTTTCATGTTCGGGCTCGACCTAGGCATGGGCCCACTAGCTCTGGGCTTGGGCCCACTTGGCTTGGGGTTGACTTTGATTTTGACTTGGTCAACCGGGGTGTAAATTTTTACCCCAACAAATTGCCCTCCATCAATAAATGCACACCGCATATGTGGGTCGTGTGCATGAAATTGATGGATCTTCTTTCACGTGGAGGCGACTTGATTCGGTTCCCAGCTTTTGGGAAGCTGGCACTGCCCTTTTTACGACATGGACGGTCGATGCGGCCCTTTTTGCGACATGGACGGTCGGTTTTGCCCTTTTTGCGACTTGGACGGTCGGTGCTGCCCTTTTAGCGACATGGACGGTCGGTGCTGCCCTTTTAGCGACGTGGACGGTCGGTTCTGCCCTTTTTGCGACTTGGACGGTCAGTGCTGCCCTTTTAACAACGTGGACGGTCGATGCCCTTTTTGCGACTTGGACGGTCGGTCTTGCCCTTTTTGCGACTTGGACGGTCGGTTCTGCCCTTTTTGCGAATTGGACGGTCGATGCTGCCTTTTTAGCGACGTGGACGGTCGGTGCTGCTCTTTTAGCGACGTGGAAGTTCGGTTCTGCCCTTTTTGCGCCTTGGACGGTCGGTGCTGCCCTTTTAACGACGTGGACGGTCGGTGCTGCCCTTTTTGCGACTTGGACGGTCGGTTCTGCCCTTTTTGCGACTTGGACGGTCGGTTTTGCCCTTTTTGCTACGTGGACGGTCGGTGCTGTCCTTTTAGCGACGTGGACGGTCGATACTGCCCTTTTTGCGACTTGGATGGTCGATACTGCCCTTTTAGCGACGTGGACGGTCGATGCTGCCCTTTTTGCAACTTGGACGGTCGCTTCTGCCCTTCTTGCGACTTGGACGGTCGGTTCTGCCCTTTTTACGACTTGGACGGTCGGTGCTACCCTTTTAGCCACGTGGACGGTCGGTTCTGCCCTTTTTGCGACTTGGACGGTCGGTGCTGGATTTGACTTGCTCCGCTTCTTGCGGTGTCAGGGATGATGTTGACTTGTTTTCGAGGTGGAATTTGATTCTGCCAGGGAGGTCATTGGTTGTTTTGCTGACTTGATGTGATTTTGGTTGACATCAGCTTTACTACGCTGGAATATGGTACCAGGAGCGAATCATTATTTGTCATGACAGGATTTGGGGATTTTGGTTTTAGTTTGGCATCAGCATCGCTGCACTGGAATATAGTACTAGGAGCGAATCATCATCTGCCATGAGAAGATTTCCCTCGTTCCCAGTTTAACGACTTAGGGGTCATTTATTCCTAGTTTAATGACTTAGGGGTCATCTGTCCCTAGTTTAAAGACTTAGGGGTCTATTGGATTGGAGTTTGGGATTTTGGGGCTAGGGTAGGCATCAGCGTTGCTAACACTGAAGCACATGTGCCAGGAGCAATTCATCATTTGCCTATTCCTGTTGGGGGAGCGATGGCTTAGGAGACAGGTTTAGGTCCCTATCACCTAAGGCTTTTCAATTTTATTGGCCGTGAGGATCCCATAAAAGCATTTTCTCCCTACGAGTCGTAAGGATCCCGCAGGTGTATTTTCTCCTTAGGAGTCGTGAGGACTCCTAAGTGTATTTTTCCTTTATGAGTCGTAAGGATCCCACAAAGGTTTTGTTCTCCTCATATATCGTGAGGACACATGAGTGGGTCTTATCAATGGAGCATCATTCCCAAAGCGGAGACCAGCCGCGTAACTGGTGATTACAGTGGGGCATGGGTATGATGAGATTTATTTAAGCCCGTGGATTGTATACGATGGTCAACTTAGGGACCCACCGTAGGGTCGGGAGAATTTTGAGAAATTGGATTTTGGTTGGCGTCTGCATCGCTGCACTGGAATGTGGTACCAGGAACGACTCATCATTCGCCGTTTGGGGACTTGGAATTTGGATCTTGTTTAGCATCAGCATTGCTGCACTAGAATAATGCCACGAGCAACTCGTCATTTTCCTTGGGAGGACTTGGGATTTGGGTATTTGGTCAGCATCAGCACCGCTAACACTGAAGCGAAATGCCAGGAGCGACTCATCATTTTCCGTTGCCCGTTGGGGAACGATGGCTTATGAGACAGGTTTGGGTATTTATCACCTAAGGCTTTTCAATTTTATGGGCCGTGAGGGTCCCATAAAAGCATTTTCTCCCAACGAGTCGTAAGGATCCCACAAGTGTATTTTCTCCTTAGGAATCGTGAGGATTCCTAAGTGTGTCGCTCCTTTGTGAGTCGTAAGGATCTCACGCAGGGGTTTTTTCCTCACAAGGTCGAGAGGACTTTGCGAGTGTATTTCATCACTTTTCACGAGTTTGCGCTCTTTCGGGTTTTCACAGACTCGCCGGTAGTCCTGCTGTTCTTACTCACGGAGTCCTTTCGGGTTTTCATCCGTGCCTGTTTTGCTTGTGGACATACCGTTTATTTTTTTATTTCTTTTATTTTCCATTTCTTTTTTTTTCTTTCTCATTTTTTTGCCGCTGGTGGGACTTTAAAAGTAGTCTCACCGGCAGGATTTGGGAGAGATAGGGATCATTTATACCCGTGGATTGTATACGGTTTTGCAGGATGTATGATTCAGACCGTAGGGATGATGTGCTCAATTCGCCTGCGACTTGGAGCATTCACGTGTAGTATTTCTTGACATATCGGCCATTGATGGGTGGCATGGGCCTTTCTCCCTCGGCACTTATTAGTTGGTAGGATCCTCCGTCAAACACTTTCTCGATGACGTATGGTCCTTCCTAGTTTGGCTCGAATTTTTCCTTGGCATTTCGATTGGGGATGATCGGTCTTTTGAGGACCAACACCAAGTCCTTTCTTGAAAGCGCAGAGACGGGTTATCTTGTCATAGGCCCGTGACATTTGGGCTCGGTATAGCTCCAGACTTTGCTGCACCGCGAGCCTCTTTTCTTCGAGGGCATCGAGTTCTTCAAGTCAAAGGAGCACGTTTTCCTCCTCCGTCAACTCATGCTGAACGGACATTCTTAAGCTTGGAAATTCAACTTCGAGGTGGAGGACCGCCTCCACTCCGAAGAGCAATGAGTATAGAGTGGACTGAGTTGGAGTACGGTGCGTGGTACGATATGCCCACAACGCCTCTTGAAGCTTGAGATTCCAGTCTCTCTTGTTGGCTGAAGCATTTTTCCTCAGGAGCTTGCATAGAGTTTTATTGAAGGCTTCGGCGAGCCTATTGGCTCTTGGATTATAGATGGAGGAGTATCTCCAGTCTATCTTGTGCTGAGTAGCGAACCTTGAGACATTGAAGCTCTTGAAAGAAGTCCCGTTGTCAGAAATGATTCTTCTTCGTGTACCGAAGCGGTATAGAATATTATGCTGGAAGAATGTCAGAATATCTTTTATCTTGACTTCTTTCAGCGGGACAGCTTCAACCCATCTGGAGAAGTAATCAGTTGCGGCCAGTATGAACCGGTGGCCTTTGGATGACGGAGGGTCAATTGGGCCAACGATGTCGGTGGCCCAGACTTCGAAGGGCCACGATGCCACCGTAGGATGCAACGGATTGTGATGCTTATGAATGAAATCACCATGGATTTGGCAGATCTGTCATTTCTTTGCATGCTCTCCGCAATCTCGTATCATGGTGGGCCAGTAATACCCAAGACGTTTGATTTGAAGTCGCATCTTGGGGCCCGATTGGTGAGCACCGCAAACGCCCGAGCGAACATCTTTCATGGCCTTTTGGGCTTCGGCCAATGACAGACACCTGAGCCAGAGTTGGTTATATGACCTGCGGTATAGCGTGTCATTTACAAACACGTATCGAAGAGCTCTTTTCTTCAGCTGAATCCTCGCAGATTTTTCTTCGGGCAGCTTGTTGTATCGAAAGTATTCTATGAAGGGTTCTTTCCAATCGGGCTCGTCTTGAATGATCGAAGCTTCTTCGGCGGGACTGCTCTCCTATTCTGCGCTTTCCTCTTCTCGTAGAGAGACAGGGGTAGAATTTACCGGCTCCTGACTGTGATCAGAATTTCGTCCATGTCAAGATCAGCCAGCTCCTTGGCTAAGCAAGCGAGTATGTCAGCCTTTCCGTTCAACGCTCTAGGGACTCTCATTAGTTCAATGTGAGTGAACTGTTTCATAAGTTCCACCACTCGGCTTCTGTACCGAGCTAACTCTGGTTTGTATATCTTATAGTTGCCGCTTATTTGGTTGACGACAAACTGGGAGTCACCGTAAACCCGCAGCCGAAGGATTTCCATGTCTATGACAAGATCGAAGACAGCTATCAGAGCTTCATACTCGGCCTTATTGTTTGTGCGAGGCTCGGTGAGAGCAAAAGAACGCCGTCGGGTTCCCATCGATGGTGTGATGAACACCAATCCTATCCCCGCTTTTACCTCCGGGACGCTTGATCTGCCGGAGCTCCATATTGATGAGGCCCCATCGAAGTAGAGCTCCCAACATGGCTCATCTTCCTCGAGGTGCAGCACTTGTTCGTCGGGTAACTCACAATTTAGCAGCGACCCTTCTGGTATGGGATGAGCAGCGAGAAATTCTGCAAGAGCATGCCCTTTTACTGCTTTCTGAGGGGTATAAACTATGTCAAACTCAAGTAGCATGATAGCCCATCCCGCCATTCTGCCGGCTAGGCTTGCTTTGGTCATCAAGTGTTTGAGCGGGTCGACCTTGGAGATCAGCATAACCCGATGTGCGAGCAAATAGTGCCTCAGCTTCTTCACAGCAAATATTAGAGTCCAGGCATTGCTTTTCAATTGGGGAGTAGTTGTGTTCCGCCCCGACTAGAGTTCGACTGAGGTAGTAGAGGGAATTTTCTTTTCCCTCCTCGTTATTCTGGGAAAGGAGCGCACCGAGTGACTCATCCAGCACGGCAGTGTAGAGAATCAGCGGTTTATTTGGAATGGGAGCGGCCAGCACTGGAGGGTGCAACAAGTATTGTTTGATGCTTTCGAACGCTGCTTGACATTCGGCATCCCAAATAAAAGGAGCTCCTTTCTTCACGAGCTTTGAGAAGGGCCTACACTTCCCGATAAATTTGAGATAAACCTCCGTATATAACTGTAACATTTTCAAAAATACAAAATATTAATTTTGGGAATTTTTATAATTTAATATTATTTTATTGATTATTTTAATATTTAATGCAAATAAATAGGAAGAATGTTAGAAAAATTATGAAAAATTATGGAAAATTCTAAAATGGGTTAATTATTGAAATTATGACATTTTTAAGTTGTTGTGATCATTTTGACACTAATTTAGTGCTAATCGCGATTAAAATCGCTAATCGGGTTTTTTGGTAATTTTGTGCAAAACTTGCACATATCACATTTTCTACACTTGTGCATTTTCTAGCCATGGTTTTCATTTGGGTTTACTATTCTTGTGAGAAGGCTTTGGGAATTATGGAGAAAAAGAGAAAAGAAAATGTAATGATGAGGGTAGGTGAGAGAGAGAGGTGGACCTTTGACTTATAACCCTTAGCCATTCTTTTTCCTTTTCATTTCTCTCTCCCTCCTCCATACTTGCTGCTGCTGCCCCTTCTCCATCTCCCTCCCCTCTTCAACTCCCCACTTCATCTCATAAAACACCCCAAAACCCCAATCTCCTTTAATTAAAAATGTGCAAAATCCCTAGATCTACACATGGAGCTAAAGAAGCATGGATTTGGCCACTAGAGGGCAACTCAAGAATTTTCTTGAGTTGCTAATGAAGGTAATTTCTGAACCATTTGCTTAATTATAGCTTTTCCTATAACCCCATGTTAAGGTTTAATCGATATTGTGTGATATTATGGATTTGATGAAAACCTAGTTAGGGTTTGAGAGGAACTTGGGTTGTATTGTGAAATTGAGTTCAATTGAGGATACACCAACACCCTAGTGTATGAATTGAGACCCTAACCTGAATTTTAAACCCATAATACGGATTTTAGAAACCAATATCGGGGAAAAACTGGAATCTGCCACTGTTAAATTGAATCTGCTAACACCCCGAGAACCCTAAAATAATATTGAGTAGAAATTGAGATGTGCAGGCAACATAGAGGCAACACCCAAAACCCTAGCTCCCCACTCCATCTTGAGGCCGCCAAAACCTCCATTCTGGCCGCAAATTGCGGCCAGACCAGTGAGGAATCGCCTCGTTTTCTGTGCATAGCCCCAATACCTCAATTCTTGGCCCTGGGTACTTCTAGTTTTGACAGATTCTATCTAGGGTGAAATCTGGGACTTATATCCTAAGTTGCTGTTTTGGATTCGTATTTCCGAATTCCGTATTTTTGATTCTAAAGGTGTGGTTTGTGTTTTGCCTCGACTATTTGTCGTTATACGACGATATAGAGGATTTATATGTGGTTTTGAAGGCGTGCCATAGGTTCTCACCTATAGGCCCCTTTATCGTATCGTTTTGGATTTCATGCGCCGTTTTAGCTTGAATTTGGTTTTAATGCGCATATACGATATTTGATGTGTAGGTACCCATGAAGACTTCGGGACGACAAGCAAATACGTGGTGACGTCCGCAATTGGTGATGTAAGGTGAGTAGATTATATCTACAGGGGGAAGTCGGGTGGATGGCGTATAGCACCCCCGCAGTCCGTAGATAGAATAATATGTAGTTGTTGTGATAGTAGGTGTATTTTGGATAGTGTAGGGTTAGGAGTGACAAGTATAGCTCATAGTCGCGAACCCCAGGATAGAATTACACCTATACACACACCCTTGCTTATCACTTGTACTTGCACTGTGATTGATGATATGTGATTACTTTGGAGATGAGTCGATGATGTGGGCGTGGTGCCCTGGGATCGGTGATTTGATACGATTCATATGTGGGATATGACTTGTGCTTCTTGCGGGCTTGGGATATGTGTTTACCCCCGCATGCATATTTACTGATGTTACCGTTTTGTACTAGACATAGAGTAGTACTCCAGACTATATGATCTGATGATGGTGATATCTGTTATGTGATGAGACAGTGAGATGTTGACCCCTACCCAACTATTGGGGATGCCGTACGATGATTTACCGTACGAGCCAATATTGATGATAGATCCGCACTCATAACTCGAGGATATCTTACGATATGACATTGAGGCGAGATCACCGACTACATATCTTTATATATATACATTGACTCAGATTTAGGTGGTTTCTACACCTACCCCTCCTGATTGACCGGATACTTAGATGTAGCCTACATAGTAGATACTTCACTGTGGTGTTGACTATTAGATATCTGCTTTTTCATGCTACTCGCATTGTTGGCATATGTTCATTGCTATACTATTATCATGCTGTTAGGACACCAGCACCATTATCGATGATGCGTATGTTCCACGTACACTATTTGCCGGCTCACACACTTCATCATCGATAATTGCCATGCCACTACACCGTAGCACTATTGCATTCATGAGATGATCCTTCATTCGACATATGCACATTACTATTCCATGTTGCATGATTTCCGATATGATTTCTGTTCCTTACATGTCGCATACATCATGGATTGACTGTATAGTACATCGCATTGGATTTACTTCCTGATGTTGGATTTTCATGTGATTTCTGGTTTTTGAGGACCGTGGGGTTATTAAAGAAAAGAGGCACTTTTATGAAAACCCGGTACCTCGTGATATGATATTTCGGTGCGTCCACCACGCGTTTTCTCGGTGCTGAGACGTGTGCTTGAAACCCGATTCGAGGAGGTGATGTACCGTTTGCGGGTTCGTGGTGGGCCCGGTATGGTTCCCCTCGGCGAGATGATCGATAGGTTATGCCGATTGAGCCTGGAGGCGGGCGAGTACCTACCGGTGATTGTATTTGAGCTCGGCGGATATCCGGGGGATACCGCCTGGAGCTGAGAGATGGGCGTACTGCCGGGGGCCGACGGGCCGATACCGCAGGCGGAGCCCAGAAATGGACATGGGTTGACTTGTACTGCCGGGGGCCGAGGGCCGATACCGCAGACGGAGCCCCATATGGATGAGGATTTACGTGTCGATGCTTGGCACGGGTTTCATGATGAGTTTTCCATGATTTTGGTTATATCCTCACATTGCATACATGATGCTTGCTGTCAGTGGGTGACAGGTGGACGGGTTCCACAGATATACAGATATGGATCATATATAGACTGGATTTACACTTATCTTACACCAATATTAGTGGTATGGGACGCTAATATATGTGTATTGATATCTTTGATATTTCATCATATCTACCTTATGCAGACATACCTTATACTGATGACATGTTATTACCTGAGTACCTGGCACTATATACATGATTAGATGTTACCTTGCCACCTTGTTACACTCAGATGTACTCTTGTGGACTATATTACTGATCGTTGACTTAGGTTTATGTCTTGCATTCGGTTTCTGCTTGTAGATGTTTCTATTCACGAGTTGGCAACTCACCCCCGTTGTGCCACAGTTCTTGCAGGTTTTGCCGTACAGGTCCTATTGCGGCATTTCTGGCACACTACCTTCTTGCGGGTGATTTGCTTTGGTAGGTGGATTCTTTCGTATCAGGAATCACCTTTGTATTTATTTATTTCATTGTATCTAGAAATTGTCCATCAACCAAAACTTGTATATTCTTTCAGACTCAGAGACAGTGTTGTATTATTCGACCTTAGAGTCGCGCTTAGTAGTATTGCGGTTTTCTTGCTACTTTTGAGCTCTCTTTTGGTTTTGATCCTCGCCACTTGGCGTTGTATATTATCATATCATTGCGTGGTTGTGACCGTCGATTGACGAAGAGCTAGCTCCCGCTTGGGGATGCCTTTATCATTTTATATATTGTTATTCATGTTGTACCCCATTCGGGGCCAGTTTTACAAGAGAAACTCTGCCGAAATTTTTAGAAAAGACTGTACTATTTCCAAATGCACATTCGGCTTAGTTATTTAAAAACCTTGATTTCAAACCTGTATTTCTTCACTTCTTTAAACCAGTTTTCTTACTTATTCCTCAAAATGGTTTTAGATTTTCTGGGCTTTTGGCTTACTTGGATCAGATGGAGTCCTATAGGCTTCATATGTTTCAAGGGCCAGTCACGTGCTCTTTCGGGTCGTGACAATAACCAAGCTTCCCTTGAAAAGATCTTAGCTGCGTCAGACTCTTCGGAGGGGGCATCTCCATGATGACCTTTATCTTTGATGGGTCAACTTCGATCCCTCGATGTCGGACTATGAAGCCCAGGAATTTTTCTTATGACACGCCAAAAGCGCACTTCAGAGGATTCATCTTCAAATCGTATTCCCTCAGTCTGGTGAGAACGGTCCTAAGATCTTGGATATGATCGGCCTTGGTTTTAGTCTTGACGACCAGATCATCAACGTAACATTCGTCGAATTTTTGGATTAGGTTATCAAAGATATTGGTCATTGCCCTTTGATACGTAACACCTGCATTCTTCAGTCCGAACGGCATTGCCTTTAGCAATATATTCCGATCGGGGTTCGAAATGCTGTGTGCTTCTCATCCTCAGGCGACATCTTGATCTGATTATATCCAGACGAGCCATCCATAAAGGTGAACAATTCGTAATTTGAGGTGTCATCGACCATCATTTCCATGACCGGTAGCGGGAAGTCGTCTTTAGGACATGCCTTGTTGAGGTCCCTAAAATTGACAAAAACTTGGATCTGCCCATTTTTCTTCTTCACTAGGACTATGCATGCGATCCAGTCCGCATATTCCACTTCCGTGATGAAGCCGGCATCGATGAGTTTCTTGGTTTCCTCGATGACCATTTCTTCCAACTCCCTTCTTATTCTTCGAGGAGCTTGTTTGACTGGCTTAGCATCAGGAGATATAGCCAACTTATGTAAGGCCGGTTCAGGGGAAAGGCCAGGCATTTCTTTGTATGTCCACGCGAAGCAGTCGACAAACTCATACAGCAGGGCAATTAGCTGCGCTTTCATTTCCTCTGATAAGAGCGAGCTGATGTAGGTCGGCCTTGGATTATCGGGCGTTCCTAAGTCAATCTCGGTTAGCTCGTCAAAGGTTGCTTGTCCGCCATCTTCGAGCTCTTGAGGAGCTTCTTCTGGCTCGGTCATCTCATCATCACCATTTGATCTTTCGCTGGCCTCACCAACATGGACCATGTAGCACGCTTTGGAATTAGGTTGAATGTAGCCCATGCCCCGTCTATCTGGAATTCGTCCATCGATGAGCGCTCGGACCTAGGGCGGATGCCACAGCCTTTCGTAAAACTTTGCTTCGGACTCCGTTTGATATAACCGGCATCCGCACTTTTTGAAGTATTCCCGCATCTCGGGCGCATAGTATCTGGGATTGAGGACGGCCCTTATGCCTCTATCGTATGGAAGGCATGCGACAGACAAATCGTCCGGATGCACAACGGGGTTTGACCCATAAAACAGGATGCCCTTTTGTCCACTTTTCCTCCCGGGAACGTATAAAGTTTTCAGCTGATCCACGGTGGAGACTGACAACGCATCGAGCTCTTTGCACATCTGCTCTGGTACCCTTGTGACGGCTAGGGACCCTTCTGCAACTTCGAAGGTCTCTCTTAGTTTCGCTTGCTGCATGGGGGTCTAATCTGCGCGGCTGTTGCACGACAGGTCCTCTTCTTCCGACTCTTCAATGTCACTGCCAAGATGGGGGCAGACTTTGCTGCTAGATGGGCCTTTATCATCAGATTCTTCCGTATCGCTACCGAAACGAGGGCGAGTTTTACGGAAAGACAGACTTCCAGTGTCGGACTCATCAGTGTCACTACCGAAATGAGGGCGTACTTTGGCGTTTTTGCTTTTGAAAGTGACAACCGACTCAGATTTGCCTTTGAGTCTTAGGGCCTCTTTATCTTCAGTTAGTTGTGGCTTAGCATTTTGGTGGTTCATAAAGTACCGAGAATATTCATATCGGACTTCATGCACAACGAACGGCTGGATGTCTCCATCAATGCGTCTTTCTTCACCATTTTTAGTATACTTCATGCATTGATGGAGAGTTGATGGGACGATGCCGTAATCATGGAGCCACGGCCGTCCCAAGAGAATCTTATAAGACGTGTCTGCATCGATCACGTATATCTTAGCTTCAGTCTTCAAATCCCCGAATTTGATTGGCAGAGCTATGGACCCCAGAACTTGCTGGCAATTTTGGTTGAAGCCTTGAATGACAATCCTTTCCCTTGACAGGTGTCGAACGTCCATTGACAAACTCTTCAGCATCTGCAAGTTCATGATGTTCACTGAAGACCCCGGATCAATCAATATGTGATTAATCCGATCTCCATCGCTGTACCCGGTCACGTAAAGCGGCCGATTATGCTCAGCCGTTCCCAGTAGCAAGTCCTCATCCTTAAATGTGACTGCGGCGGCATGCAAAGCGTGCTAGGCTTCTTTCATATTAATTTCCGCAAAGTGAGCCTGATACCGCTCGGGGTTTTGTAGAGCGTGAATGAGAACATCTCTAAGCTCCTTGGATAGGACCAAGGCGTCGTAGATGCTCATGAGAGACGGAAGCTTCCGGAGATGTGCCAAGACATTATAGTCTACCGAGGAAGAACTTATGTTTTCATCAGCCAGTTCTCTGCCATCTTCTCCATTAGCGACTTGTTTTTCCTTCCATTTTGGGGCGTTGCCCTGATTTGGCGGTAGAGCCCTGCCGCTTCTAAGATGGATTTGATTGGCCGTTATGGCGAGCTCCTCGTCCTCTTCTGGAAAACAGAGCTCCTCTTCCGAGTCGCTGCCAAGATGGATGGCATAGCAGGTCACTACTGGGATCTTTTCATTGGAGTCTTCTTCTAACACCTCCAGAATTTCAGCCGCTTGTACAGGGAAGAACTCCTTCAATTGAATCAATGTTCTTTCCTTTTGTTCATATTCCTCGAGGGAATCGATTATTTTTGAATGGTCGATCTCCCTGCAGACTCTTTTTCGCGCCGAGCTGCACTTTTCTTCTTCTTGAGCTTCTTGGATTTTGAGCCTGATGGAGCCGCATTGGCAGCTGGACTGGTAGGCTTCTTCTGTCCTTTCCATTCCATCCTGGGCTCTTTCTGAAGCAGCTTTAGCATCTTCTTCGTCTTATTAGATATGTGCGTACTCCACGGAGGCCCCGATGAGTCAGTTTCATTTGTCAGGGCAGCAGGTTCAGCTGTCTGCTCCCAGAAGGCTTCAACTTCTGTCTGTATAAAGTTGGCGGTTGCAACTTGATTTTTCACCAACACGCTTTTGGACAGCTCGATCTCTCCAGCCTTGTATTGCTTCTCGACCCAGTCTTTGAAGATATAGCAATCCTCGATCGCATGGCTCAGTACTCGGTGGTACAGGCAATACAGAGGATTGTCGGTCATTTTTGCTTCTTGGGGTCTTTTTGACTCCGGCAATTGTAGGCCGTTATTCAAGGCATCTTTAAATATCTTGCGGACCTTGTCCCTTCTGAAAGAGTAAACCTTGTTCTTTTTCTCCTCTAGGGAAGGCCCATCTCCTCCCAGCAATGGCCTTCGAGATCGGTTAGTTTTGGATTCGGCCGCCCTTCGCTTTTCTTCATTGTCGGACACATTGAAGACATTGGTACTGCTGGAACTCCCGCTTCTACGGTTGTCGTCCCGCTTACTTTTCCAAGTTTTCTCTCTCTCTGAGAATCCGGCGGGGACTCTTGCTTTGAGCGTTCCAGCATTTGGACTTTCTTGGTTAGCTCCTGAAATGTCTTGAGGCCCGCCGTACACAAGAATAGGACCATCCAATTGTTGAGGTTCCCAATGAGAAGGCTGACGGACTGGTCCTGCTACAGCGGCAGTTCGCACTGGACTGTGAGATTACGCCATCGAGCGATAAAGTCGGTGTTGCTTTCATTCTTCCCCGGCTTGGTCCTCACAAGGTCGGCAATGGAGATTTTATCACTGACACTCATAAACCTTTGCCGAAACAGAGATTCCATTTGGGTGAAGGTAATGACGGACCTGTCTGGTATGCTCGCGTACCAGTCGAAAGCGACACCAGTCAGGCTGTTGACAAACTGACGAAGAAGGAGCGCGTCATTGCCCCTGTATTTCCGCACGATGCTTTGAAGTGGGAGACGTGCTTATTTGCATTCCCCGTTCCATCAAATCTTCCGAACTTAGTAATGACGTAGCCGCTTGGGAACTCAATCAGATCGTACTGCGCGGGATATGGCCGCCCACTACTGCCGATTTCTTTCTGAGCTTCAGCTTCGGCCACCAATGTTTTAACCTTGATGGTGACCAAATCCATTATCCGATCCTGTGTTAGCGGGATAGTGCTATCTGGGGCCAAGGCGTCCCCAGAAGCAGAGTGTGGCCGGCTTTCATGTGGCTCGACCTGTCTTGGACCCGAAGGAACAGGCATTGGCTGCATCGGATTGTCATCACCCGGCTGATTAGTAGCGGCTTATGTTTAATTGGGAGGCGCTCGAGCAATTTGAGCCATAAGCTGCATCACCACGTTCGTTAAGTCGTCAATCTTCGAATAGAGGTTGGCCATCTCTTTATCTTTGCTCCTTAGCTGTTTTCGAAGCTCTTGAAGCAGCTCTTGCTCCGCAGTCCTGGGGCGGAAAGTCGGCTCTTCCTCGCTGTCCTAGCTTGACTCTGCATGGACCGAGGGGTCTTTCTACCTATCATCCTCATCGAGAGGGTTTTCTTCATCCAGCAGGGGCGGCTGTTCTTAGGCAGCGGCAACCACATTCAGGCTAGATTGGGCTTGGGATGTGGTGGCCCCATCCTTGCTTTTCCTGCGAAGGTTGTCGCTGGGGAGCCCGCCCGCCATATAGACAGTATAGATGATATATCCGGCCGTCTTTCTATCATTGGCAGCTGATTTCACGGATCGCTGTCTTGACCCCCTTGTTTCGGTAGCTGGTAGTCGATTGAAGGCGGCTGGCCTAACCAGGTTCTTGAATGGTGTTGGCGCTTCTTCTCTGGGTTTACCCCGCTGCTTTCGTGCGGCATAGAGTGCTTGATAGACTCTTGAAGAGACAGTGTCATACTTTTTCTGTTGGGGCCGGGACACGTCTTTTTGTGGCACTGTTCGGACCGCTGACTTCTTGATTCTGGCGATCATGGCATTTTTCTGAACCCACTTCAGAGGCTCGAAGGAATTGCTGATTCTTACGTCCGACTCAGCCGTCGTCGCGGGGCAACCCTGCACTTGGAACTTCAAACGATTCCATTTGGCCAAAGTCTTGGCCTTCTTGTTGGCTCGATACCTGAGCCGCTTCTGGCTTAACTTATCTGTTCTAAGCACCTGGCAGACTTCGGCTCTTTGGGAAGACGCCGCAGACCGGTCGATGGATGGCCTTGGAGATACGCTCGATTGTGCATTTGTTGGAGTCATCGCCTGAGCTCGTCCGCAACATTTGATGTTGCCCTTTGTACCGAAGTTCTTGCACACCGCTGGAGCACCAGAGATTCGTTCAGATACCGTCTTAAGTTTCGGTTGTGGTGCCTTGGCGATCACGACATTCGGCCTCTTACCCCTTGAGACCGTCTTGGCCACCTGTTCTGCCGGGATCTCCGCCAAATGAGCGCTTCCGGCAGGGTAGATGATGAAGGAGCTAAACTGGCGGGGCAGTTCCTCCCACTGTCTACTGAAGCTTGCGGGGAGAACCACACGAGCGTTGATCTTGACCACGTACGGAATCGGGGTCGCTTTGGAAGTTAAATTCGTCTTGGGAGACATTGTCGTTGAAAGTTGATTGCTGCACGAAAAGAAAACATCATTTCAGTGTAGGCAATCGATATGTATATTGATTGAGTTCGCATGAACGTTTAACCTGGAAAATGGGAGGAGAAAAGGGTCCCATCGAGCGTGCCAGAATCTGTATGGTGTTTTTCGTCACCCCATTGAGATGGGAATATGTGCACGCCTGTCAGGCGTACTACAGGTTCCCCCTGCTAAGGGTAGGCCGGGGTTTAATGATTGTGGGGATCTGAATCTCCGGCAGCCGTGGACTAAACTGCCGTTAGTTACGCCTCGCCTTTGGAGCGAGGGAACCTACGATTGACGGGTTAAACTGGTCATGCGAACTCGATGTGCAGTGTACGTGTTTTGTGTTTTGAAGGGGGTTTTGGATTGTAACATTTCAAAAAAGATAAAATATTAATTTTGGGAATTTTTATAATTTAATATTATTTTATTGAATATTTTAATATTTTGGAATTATTAAATACAAATAAATGGGAAAATTTTTGGAAAATTATGGAGAATTCTAAAATAGGGTAAATTAGAGAATTATGACATTTTAAAGTTTTTGTGATTAATTTGACACTAATTTAGTGCTAATCGCGATTAAAAATCGCTAATCGGTTTTTAGCTTTTTTGTGCAACACATGCACATATCACTTTTTCACACTTGTGCATTTTCTTGCCATGGTTCTCTTTTGGTTTACTATTCTCGGGAGAAGGATTTTGAGAGAATAAGAAAAGAGAAGGAAAAGAAATGGAAAAAGATTAAAGAAATTGGTAGTAGGTGAGAGAGAGAGGTATGGGCACCATTGACTAAAGACTTAGCCATTCTCCTCCATTTTCAACACTCATTTCTCTCTCCCCCTTCCTTGCTTGCTGCTGCTCCTCCTCCTTCATCTCCCTCCCCTCTTCAACCCCTCACAACACCTTTAAAACAAACTCAAAACCCCAATCTCATTTCACTAAAAAGATGCACAAGCTCAAGACCTACATGATGGACCATGAAAGCATGGATTTTGGCCACTAGGGGCAACTCAAGAAAATTCTTGAGTTGCCAAATGAGGTATTTTTCTGAACCATTAGCTTAGTTTTAGTATTAATTATACCCCATGTTTAGTTTTGAACCGATATTGTGTGAATTGGTGACATGAGGTAAAACCTAGTTTGGGTTTGAGGGAAACTTGTGTGGTATGTGAAATTGAGTTCAATTGAGGTTATACAAATACCCTAGTGTATGAATTGAGACCCTAACCTGAAGCTTAAACCCATAATGCAGATTTTAGAAACCGATATCGGAGAATTTATGAAATCTGTGAAGGGTATATTGAATCTGCTATCATCCGAGACACCCTAAATTAAAATTGATTGGACAGTGACATGTGCAGGCACCTAGGAAGCTACCACCAAGACCCCAGCCCCTACTTCCATTTCCAGGCCACAAATTCCTCCATTCTGGCCGCAAATTGCGGCCAGACCATGATGGAATTGGCTCGTTTTGGTTTTGGTGTTCCCTTATTAGTAATTTAGGCCCCTGGTATACATAGAATTGTCTAATTGGACCTAGGGTGAAATCTGGAACATATTTCCTAAGTTGCTGTTTTGGATTCGTGTTTCCGTATTCCGTATTTTTAAGTCTGAATTTGTGTCTTGTGTTTTACCTCGACTATTTGGCGTTTATACGACGATATAGAGGATTTATTGATGGTTTTGAAGGCGTGCCATAGGTTCTAACCTATAGGCCTCTTATCGTATCGTTTTGGGTTTCGTGTGCCGTTTTAGCTTTGATTTGGTTTTAATGCGCATATACGATATTTTGATGTGTAGGTACCCTATGAAGACTACGGGACGACAAGCAAACGCGTGGTGACATCGAAAGATGGAGACGCAAGGTGAGTAGATTATATCTACTGGGGGAAGTCGGGTGGATGGCGTATAGCACCCCCGCAGTCCGTAGTTGTTATTATATATGATAGTTAGGTGTATTATGGATAGTGTAGGGTTAGAAGTGACTAGTGTAGTTCATAGTCGCGAACCCTAGAATAGAATTACACCTACACGCACAAACTTGCATATTACTTATACTGGCACTGTGTTGATGATATTGGATGACTTTGGAGATGAGTCGATGATATTGGGCTTTGTGCCGCGAGATCGGTGATGTGATATGATTCGTATTTGGGATACGAAATGTGTTTCTTGCGGGCTTGGGATGTGTGTTTACCCCTCCCCCCCCCCCGCATTCATACTTTGTAGATGGCATCAGTTGTACTAGACTTAGATCAGTACCCCAGCTTATGCGATACGATAATAGTGATACCTGAGATGTGATGAGATAGTGTGATATTGACCCGTACCCAGCGATTGGGATGCCGTACGACGATTTACCGTATGAGCTTTACATTGACGATAGATCCGCACTCATGACTTGAGGATGTCATATGATATACTGTATCGTACGCGATACTTTTGAGGCGGGATCACCGACTTATATATATTTATATATATCGACTCAGATGTTACGCGGTTTCCTTACCTGTAGCTCAGCTTGTTAGTTCAGCTGTATAGTTTAGTGTAGTTGTTAGATTAGATTAGACTCCTACCTATTTCAAAACTAGCGGGTCGTGGGTATTTTAAAAGACAGGTCAAGGGATCTACGGACATTTCAAAAGGCGTATCTTTTCATAAAAACACCGTAGCCCCTATTTTCAAAACCCCATGATTCGTGATATTTCAAAAGGCACCATTTGTAGGACTTATATTAGATTAATGCAGATTAGTTATAGTTGCGTCTAGATTCAGCTCCCACTCTTTCTGTGGTTCGCTTTGCATCGCATTCTTATATTATGTTTCATACTCCATTATTGATATCATGCTGTTAGGACACCAGCACCATTACCGATGTTGCGTATGTACCACGTACACTTACTTGCCGGCTCACACACATCTTCATCGGTAATTGCCATGTCACGTACACCTTAGAAAATACTATTGCTTGTCATAACCTATTAGCTAATAGTTTTGACATTGTAGTTATTACTTGCTACTTCATGCATACTGTTATTCATTGTTATGCCGCATTCATGGATTCTCATGCATATATTCACTATTTTACGTGTTACCGAGGTCTTGGATTTGGATTTCCGTTAGATTTTCTGGATTTGGAGGAAAACCGCAAAAAAAACACAAATAAACATTTTATCTCTTTTAAAATAAAAAGTGCGGTTTTCCCATGAAGTATGAGTCGTCCACCATGAGTTTGCTGATGGATTTGGAAACCCGATTCGAGGAGACGGATGAACCGTTTCGGGTACATGGTGGACCCGGTGCGGTACCCCGGGGCAAGATGAATGTGGTGATGATGTTGAGCCTGGAAGGGGAGCACTACCGACCGGTGATTTTACCTGACGCGTCGGATATCCGGAGGATACCGTCATGGTCTTGAGATTGATGGTAGGGGCCGGTCTGGACTGACGGCGCCCTAGATTTTGTGATTGAGACATTGAGATTTCGAGATATTGAGGTACAGAGACTGTGATACAGAGATATCGAGATATTTGGATTACGTTTTGTGCCGATGTTAGGCACTGTTTTATGCTGATTTTATTATGATACCTCATTTGAAAAATACAAAGGAAATCTCACTAAATTATGAAAACAGTTTCTTCATTTACATGTATTCTGTTCTCATGCATTCATACCTCATTCATATGATATATTGCTACCTGAGGCACTGACACAGGCACATGAGATTACACTCGGGTTAGATATTTACCCTAGCCTTGTTATAGGCTGCATGTTTTTATTGAGGATTTTCTACTGATCGTTTTGACCTAGGATTATGTCTTGCGTTCGGTTTCTGCTTGTAGTTGTTCTCTATACACGAGTTGGCAACTCACCCTCCCGTTGTGCCATAGTTCTTGCAGGTTTGCCGTACAGGTTTCATTGCGGCATTTCTGACACATTGCTTCCTTGCGGGTGAATTGAATTTGGTAGGTGGTTTTTTTTCATCAAGAACCACCATTGTACTTGTATTATTCCTTGTATCTAGATTTTTCCTTCAACCAAAACTTGTATATTGTTTCAGACTCAGACTTTAGTGATGTTTTATTTGACCTTAGAGTCGCGCTTAGTAGTATTGCGGTTTTCATGCTTACTGTGTTTCTTTTGGATTTGATCCTCGCCTTTCGGCGTTGTATATTATTGTTGCTTGTGTGGTTGTGACCGTCGATTGACGAAGAGCTAGCTCCCGCTTGGGGATGCCTTTTATCATTGTATATATGTTGTGCTTGTTGTACCCCGTTCGGGGCCAGTATTTACAAAAGAAACTCTGCCGAAATTTTTAGAAAAGACTCTACCTTTTAAAAATGCACATTCGGCTTAGTTATTTAAAGACCTTGACTTCAAACATATTTTCCTTCACTTCTTTAAACCAGTTTTCATTACTTACTCTTTAAATGGTTTTAGATTTCTGGGCTTTTGGCTTACTTGGATCAGATGGAGTCCTATAGACTTCATATGGTTCAAGGGCCAGTCACGTACTCTTTCGGGTCGTGACAAAGTTGGTATCAGAGCGCTAGGTTG
The DNA here is from genome assembly GCA_030015575.1 of Agapanthus africanus. Lineage (NCBI taxonomy): Eukaryota > Viridiplantae > Streptophyta > Magnoliopsida > Asparagales > Amaryllidaceae > Agapanthus > Agapanthus africanus. Next base: position 282,943,767 of record JASDDO010000022.1, read on the forward strand.
ACCTTGGTTCGAGTCTAAGTTTGACTATGTTGAGCCTAGGGCGATTATATATATACGGAACTTAGGCTTGACCTTACGGAACTTAGACTTAGTCGAGGGGGTATTAGACCCGAACTTTCGTCATATAGGATGACCCTTGGTTGATGGAATAGGTGACTAAAGTAGAGTGACGTACCGTTGGTATGTTCCGCGGCATACTTACGACACGCCACTCCGCTTAAGGAACCTTAGGATGTACATATTTTCGAGATCATTGATTCTCTTTATATCCATGATTATACATCCATTTGAGATCCCCGATTCTATTAGTCCATGATCATACCTTCATTGATGTTGTTCCTTCTTATGATCATGTATCCACTCTGGATCTGTTGTTTCCTTTCTTGTCATTGATCTGCTCTCTTCGATACTCGATTGAGGTTCCTGTCGCCATGTTTGAGCGCAGTTTGGGCTGCTGCTAGGGTTACGGTCAGGGCGAGCTCGTTTGGTACGAGGGCCGACCATTGTGTTTTCTGGTGACATGGGAACGTCTCGAGTTAGTATTGATGACTGTGACCTCAAGTGGAGGCGAGTGCTTGGTTTTGCACCGGATGATCGGGCCATTGTTAGAGCTGCCAGTTGAGAGAGGACTGTTGTTGTACATCATACCTCAGAGATTATGATGTCGTCTACCGTGCAGACAGAGGGACCAGTTGTTGCTGAGATTGACGGGATGTCGCTTCCGGAGCTTACGAGCTTAGATTGTCGGAGCTTCCAGGCAGATATGAGACAGATTATAGCTAGTCTACCCGAATTGAGAGACGAAGGTGATTCGTCCGATTTATGCACCGGAGCGGGCCCAGTTGAGTTGAAGATTTCCAGTGTGGAGAGTCTTACTCAGATCTAGAGCAGACCGATTCAGAGATGACCGCCAATGTGTCTCCTTTCCTGGAGGATTGAGGCGCTGTTCGGCGTACAGGTGAATGAGCCAGTTATTGCTGCAAATGACGAGATATCGCCCAGATGGATGGAGCTACTGCAGCGTGAGCTTATACTTAGAGATATGATGGACGGTCGCTAGTCACCTGAGGACTAATGACTAGGACATGTGGTTCGTTCGGTTACCGATGCGAGGTCATCAGATAGATTGTTTCCAGCTGGAGACGACTTCGCGCAGATTCGTTGAAAGTCGATAGAGACGATCGAATGTCAGGAGCCCATTTTCCAAGTTTAAAGTATACGGAAAGACATGCAGGTGATTCTATGGACCCTCTAGAAGAATGAAACCCTAACTCGACTTAATGACCGTGTGAAAGCCTTTGAACCTTAGGGTTTGCGGCAGTTCCTCGGCGCCATTAGTGAGGCTTGGGTTTGCCCTTCTACGGCTGGACCACCGACGCTGAGGCATGTACTCGATACTATTAAACTGTACTCGAGATGTTGATCTCTTGGGGGATTATAAGGTTCTGACGAGTCGATCGAATGTTTCGACATCATTCAGATATCATGTGATGGGATGCATTTCTTGGGAGACTCCAGATACGAGTATAGCCGTCGGAGCATAGTCCATGCAGCCATGATGAGACGAGTCCGAATCAGTCGACATTGATGCAGAGTGAAGAAAAGAGTTCGCAAGAGATTTCGACGTGATGATGTCCCACTCCGCTGACATCAGAGATGTGATACGCACCCATAGGCGTTGTATATGGATATATCTTCCAGAAAGAAGCGCGATAAGTATGCAGCCGTTCCGGAATAAGAATTTGCTTCAGCAATGGATGATGACTTCCGGGCAATCCTGCAGGAAAGAGATTTGAGAGAGAAATCTCGATAGGACCTTTCTGGAATGCGATACGAGAAGACCTAGACCCAGGGGTGGTCATATTGCGTACACCCAGCAGGCCAGAGTTCGGCATTGTCGATGAGGTAGTTGACGTGGTTCGGATAAAGGAACTTACCCAGATGCGTTGCGAATTGATCAAGGACGGACGAGTGTTGAGTATTCCTCCGATGGTTGGGGCGTGTCCTCGAGGGCCTGTTCGGCCAGACATCTTCTACAGAATGATGAAGCTACAGAGTACGCGATTTCGAGTCCGTTTGAGAGAATTCAGATTGACCGTGGCCGAGAACAGTGCAGTGCGTAGATATGCATGGCGTGACGTCATAGTGGACGACGATAGAGACAGGTGGAACCAGAGGTTCGGGCGAGACGCTGACGGGCTGTCATTACTTCCCGTCGAGACTAGAGACCTGATATGCTTACAGAGACGTTGGGATGCGACCAATTTCTGAGAAAATTTTGTTCTGGGGACACAGATGTCTATCGAGTGAGAAGAGATTATGCAGGAGAGCCAGCCTCTGTACAGTTCGGCATAGGCAAGATCGGAAGAGACCTTGAGCAGGATTCCTTCCTGGACATTGCTGCAATGATGTTTGCACCCAGGATCAGATGTGTGACGTGCATTCAGAGAGCCAGAGGCCGACGCCAGTGATAGGCTGCCTCATGAGTGGTCGTGAGGATTGACCGATAGGTGACCAGAGAAGTGCCAGAACGGAATCGTCCCCGTTAGCACACCTGACAGGGCCGATGAGCCGATCGACTGCGAGATAGGTAATCCGCAGAGAAGATAAGGACCCAGAGTCAGAGGACGCCAGACCGTGAGCAAGAGGCAAGTAGATATCTTGCGCTGCTAGCATTGGATGCACCGACTCCTTCTCGACCTCGAAGGAGGAACTACCGACGACGGTATTTATGATTTGTGATTTTGTGATTCGATTTTCACGTATCCGTCGTTTTGGATTTCGGTATTTTTGGCGTTCTGTTTGCATGATTTAGTTTTGATGACTGAGTTTCATGATATTTGTTTCATGCACCCACTGGATATTTATATTTTGCGCATAGTTATAACATTCGAGGTATTGATTGTGAATTCACGCCCATCTTATACAGTGATTTGATTTACACTTCCAGCAGAGTTTTCATGCACCTTTAGTGTTTTGATATACGATTTTGGTGCACGCCAGATGCACTAAATCGGGATTCTTCGTGCATGTTACATGCACCTGATTTTTTTTTACTGTCAGGCACACACGTTGCCTACGACAGATGTTTCGTGCACACCAGTTGCACCTAGATGTTGTTTTGTACACCTGTTTGACACATATATGGATTTTGATTCCTTGCGCACCAGACGCACAGGATATTCTTATATATGCATTTTGGGGATTTATTTCTAGTAGAGCGGTACATTTTTATGATATTCTCTATGTATTGATGTTTTCGGAGCCCCGACAAATTGGAGTATTACTAAAATTGTTTTAGTATTGGGGGTTTAAATTTAAATTCGGGGAACGAATTTCTTTAAGGGGGGTAGATTGTAACATTTCAAAAAAGATAAAATTTTAATTTTGGGAATTTTTATAATTTAATATTATTTTATTGAATATTTTAATATTTTGGAATTATTAAATACAAATAAATGGGAAAAATTTTGGAAAATTATGGAAAATTCTAAAATAGGGTAAATTAGAGAATTATGACATTTTAAAATTTTTGTGATTAATTTGACACTAATTTAGTGCTAATCGCGATTAAAAATCGGTAATCGGTTTTTAGCTTTTTTGTGCAACACATGCACATATCACTTTTTCACACTTGTGCATTTTCTTGCCATGGTTCTCTTTGGGTTTACTATTCTTGGGAGAAGGATTTTGAGAGAATAAGAAAAGAAAAGGAAAAGAAATGGAAAAAGATTAAAGAAATTGGTAGTAGGTGAGAGAGAGAGGTATGGGCACCATTGACTAAAGACTTAGCCATTCTCCTCCATTTTCAACACTCATTTCTCTCTCCCCCTTCCTTGCTTGCTGCTGCTCCTCCTCCTTCATCTCCCTCCCCTCTTCAACCCCTCACAACACCTTTAAAACAAACTCAAAACCCCAATCTCATTTCACTAAAAAGAAGCACAAGCTCAAGACCTACATGATGGACCATGAAAGCATGGATTTTGGCCACTAGGGGCAACTCAAGAAAATTCTTGAGTTGCCAAATGAGGTATTTTTCTGAACCATTAGCTTAGTTTTAGTATTACTTATACCCCATGTTTAGTTTTGAACCGATATTGTGTGAATTGGTGACTTGAGGTAAAACCTAGTTAGGGTTTGAGGGAAACTTGTGTGGTATGTGAAATTGAGTTCAATTGAGGTTATACAAACACCCTAGTGTATGAATTGAGACCCTAACCTGAAGCTTAAACCCATAATGCGGATTTTAGAAACCGATATCGGAGAATTTATGAAATCTGTGAAGGGTATATTGAATCTGCTATCACCCGAGACACCCTAAATTAAAATTAATTGGACAGTAACATGTGCAGGCACCCAGGAATCTACCACCAAGACCCCAGCCCCTACTTCCATTTCCAGGCTGCAAATTCCTCCATTCTGGCCGCAAATTGCGGCCAGACCATGATGGAATTGGCTCGTTTTGGTTTTGGTGTTCCCTTATCTGTAGTTTAGGCCCCTGGTATACATAGAATTGTCTAATTGGACCTAGGGTGAAATCTGGAACATATTTCCTAAGTTGCTGTTTTGGATTCGTGTTTCCGTATTCCGTATTTTTAAGTCTGAATTTGTGTCTTGTGTTTTACCTCGACTATTTGGCGTTTATACGACGATATAGAGGATTTATTGATGGTTTTGAAAGCGTGCCATAGGTTCTAACCTATAGGCCTCTTATCGTATCGTTTTAGGTTTCGTTTGCCGTTTTAGCTTTGATTTGGTTTTAATGCGCATATACGATATTTTGATGTGTAGGTACCCTATGAAAACTACGGGACGACAAGCAAACGCGTGGTGACATCGAAAGATGGAGACGCAAGGTGAGTAGATTATATCTACTGGGGAAAGTCGGGTGGATGGCGTATAGCACCCCCGCAGTGCGTAGTTGTTATTATATATGATAGTTAGGTGTATTATGGATAGTGTAGGGTTAGAAGTGACTAGTGTAGTTCATAGTCGTGAACCTTAGAATAGAATTACACCTACACGCACACCCTTGCATATTACTTATACTGGCACTGTGTTGATGATATTGGATGACTTTGGAGATGAGTCGATGATATTGGGCTTTGTGCCGCGAGATCGGTGATGTGATATGATTCGTATTTGGGATACGAAATGTGTTTCTTGCGGGCTTGGGATGTGTGTTTACCTCCCCCTCCGCATTCATACTTTGTAGATGGCATCAGTTGTACTAGACTTAGATCAGTACCCCAGCTTATGTGATACGATAATAGTGATACCTGAGATGTGATGAGATAGTGTGATATTGACCCGTACCCAGCGATTGGGATGTCGTACGACGATTTACCGTATGAGCTTTACATTGACGATAGATCCGCACTCATGACTTGAGGATGTCATATGATATACTGTATCGTACGTGATACTATTGAGGCGGGATCACCGACTTATATATATTTATATATATCGACTCAGATTTTAGGCGGTTTCCTTACCTGTAGCTCAGCTTGTTAGTTCAGCTGTATAGTTTAGTGTAGTTGTTAGATTAGATTAGACTCCTACCTATTTCAAAACTAGCGGGTCGTGGGTATTTTAAAAGACAGGTCAAGGGATCTACGGACATTTCAAAAGGCATATCTTTTCATAAAAACACCGTAGCCCCTATTTTCAAAACCCCATGATTCGTGATATTTCAAAAGGCACCATTTGTAGGACTTATATTAGATTAATGCATATTAGTTATAGTTGCGTCTAGATTCAGCTCCCACTCTTTTTGTGGTTCGCTTTGCATCGCATTCTTATATTATGTTTCATACTCCATTATTGATATCATGCTGTTAGGACACCAGCACCATTACCGATGTTGCGTATGTACCACGTACACTTACTTGCCGGCTCACACACATCTTCATCGGTAATTGCCATGTCACGTACACCTTAGAAAATACTATTGCTTGTCATAACCTATTAGCTAATAGTTTAGGCATTGTAGTTATTACCTGCTACTTCATGCATACTGTTATTCATTGTTATGCCGCATTCATGGATTCTCATGCATATATTCACTATTTTACGTGTTACTAAGGTTTTGGATTTGGATTTCCGTTAGATTTTTTGGATTTGGAGGAAAACCGCAAAAAAAACACAAATAAACATTTTCTCTCTTTTAAAATAAAAAGTGCGGTTTTCCCATGATGTATGAGTCGTCCACCATGAGTTTGCTGATGGATTTGGAAACCCGATTCGAGGAGACGGATGAACCGTTTCGGGTACATGGTGGACCCGGTGCGGTACCCCGGGGCAAGATGAATGTGGTGATGACGTTGAGCCTGGCAGGGGAGCACTGCCGACCGGTGATTTTACCTGACGCGTCGGATATCCGGAGGATACCATCGTGGTCTTGAGATTGATGGTAGGGGCCGGTCTGGACTGACGGCGCACTAGATTTTGTGATTGAGACATTGAGATTTCGAGATATTGAGGTACAGAGACTGTGATACAGAGATATCGAGATATTTGGATTACGTTTTGTGCCGAATGTTAGGCACTGTTTTATGTTGATTTCATTATGATACCTCAATTTAAAATACAAAGGAAATCTCACTAAATTATGAGAACAGTTTCTTCATTTACTTGTATTATGTTCTCATGCATTCATACCTCATTCATATGATATATTGCTACCTGAGGCACTGACACAGGCACATGAGATTACACTCGGGTTAGATATTTACCCTAGCCTTGTTATAGGCTGCATGTTTTTATTGAGGATTTTGTACTGATCGTTTTGACCTAGGATTATGTCTTGCGTTCGGTTTCTGCTTGTAGTTGTTCCCTATTCACGAGTTGGCAACTCACCCCCCCGTAGTGCCACAGTTCTTGCAGGTTTGCCGTACAGGTTTCATTGCGGCATTTCTGACACATTGCTTCCTTGCGGGTGAATTGCATTTGGTAGGTGGTTTTTTTGCATCAAGAACCACCATTATACTTGTATTATTCCTTGTATCTAGATTTTTCCATCAACCAAAACTTGTATATTGTTTCAGACTCAGACTTTAGTGATGTTTTATTTGACCTTAGAGTCGCGCTTAGTAGTATTGCGGTTTTCATGCTTACTGTGTTTCTTTTGGATTTGATCCTCGCCTTTCGGCGTTGTATATTATTGTTGCTTGTGTGGTTGTGACCGTCGATTGACGAAGAGCTAGCTCCCGCTTGGGGATGCCTTTTATCATTGTATATATGTTGTGCTTGTTGTACCCCGTTCGGGGCCAGTATTTACAAAAGAAACTCTGCCGAAATTTTTAGAAAAGACTTTACCTTTTAAAAATGCACATTCGGCATAGTTATTTGAAGACCTTGACTTCAAACATATTTTCCTTCACTTCTTTAAACCAGTTTTCTTTACTTACTCTTTAAATGATTTTAGATTTCTGGGCTTTCGGCTTACTTGGATCAGATGGAGTCCTATAGACTTCATATGGTTCAAGGGCCAGTCACGTACTCTTTCGGGTCGTGGCATGGATATATCGGGAGCCACGCAGAGTTTTTACGGGGGTCCCGCTACCCGGATATCGGGCTGGGGGTCAAGGGGGCTAGCAGCCCCCTTACGGGGTGCGGGGCAGCACCCCGTTAGAAATTTTTTTCTAACAGGGACAGTGTCGTGGAGTATATGTATGTGTACATATGTATACATATGTATATATATACATGTATATAAAAATAAAGGGGGAAAATACATCCAAAGGATGCGTGGGGCCAGCGCCTAGGCGCTTGAGCGCAAACGCGCCACGTGTCGGCACGTGGGCGCTTTGCGCTCAGGCGCAGAGTGCTGGAGCACAAGCGCGCCACGTGTCGGCAGATGGGAACTTTGCGCTCGGGCGCAGAGTGCTGGAGCGCAAGCACCCCACGTGTCGGCACGTAGGCGCTTTGCTCTCGGGCGCTGGGCGCTTGAGCGCAAGCGCGCCACGTGTCGGCACGTGGGCGCTTTGCGCTCGAACGCAGAGCGCTGGAGCGCAAGCGCGCCACGTGTCGGCATCGGGGCGACTTGCGCTCGAGCGCTTGCTTTTGAGCATAAGAGCGCCACGTGTCGGCACGCGGGCGCTCTGCGCTTGAGCGCCGGCGAGAAAAAAAGGCTTTTAGCCTAAAAATATTTCTCGGAAGAGAAATCAGAGAGGAGTTGGACTCCTGAGTGTTTTTTTTGGGTTTAGTGAAAGATGTTCTTCTTCTTTCTCCTCTGTTAGCTTGATCTTGAAGATCAAGAGGTATGGGATTTTTTAAAAATCTCTCCTTTTTGAGATCTAGTGACACAACTTCCCCTTTATGGGTTTTGTGGTGAAAAACTAATTTGTTTTATAAAAAGTAGAGTAAAACTCTTGATTTAATTCAAGAGAAAGAAGAAGGTTTTGGAACCTTGAAAAAGGGGAAAAGATCTCAGATCTGAAAAATTTTGAGTGAGAGAGAAAAAGTTGTGAGATATTTTCATTATCTTTGCCTTTATAGGCTATACACTTTACACATAGCCCCTTGGGCTACTCAAAATGGAATTTTTGCCTATCCCATGGCTCATGTGCCATTTCTTTTTGCACATAAGCCATGGGCTTTACAAAAATTTGGCTTTATGTCTATTTTTTTGACATTTATCCATAAAATAAAATAAAAGAAATGCAACAAAATTATTTATTACAAAAATTTTATCTTGGCATGGGGGAGGCCGACCGCTTCCTGTTCGGGCTCGACCCGGGCATGGGCCCACTGGCTCTGGGCTTGGGCCCACTTGGCTTGGGGTTGACATTGATTTTGACTTGGTCAACCGGGGTGTAAATTTTTACCCCAACACAGTTGTCAACCGAATCTTCAAATGCCGAAAACTCCACACGCATGCCTCAGTCCAAAGAAAGAAACCTCCCTCCCGGTCAATTCAGTCAATGGTGCAACACTACACTAACAATCCTGCACGAAACGGCGGTAAAAACCTGCTAAGCCGAAAAATCTGCGGACCTCCGTCGTGCTCACAAGTCTGGGCCTAAGATGTACGGCCACGATCTTCCTCGGAACCATACGAAACCGTCTCCCGTGACTACAATACCTAGGAGTCAACACAAACAAACCTGAAGGAACACTCCGAGAATCTAGCAAACCGATGCGGCTCTCCCAGTATCTGCATATCAAATCCTCAAGTGCTGCTCCTGTTCCTCAAGACACATTAATTAGACCAGAATGTCGTAAATCACACAATAATAACTGGTCGAGGAACGGCCTGAAGAAATCCGGTTCATCACATGTACGAATGCTGCTAGGGCATTGGTGAGTCCAATGACACACCAAGACACACAAAGCCCGTAGCACGCACAAGGAAGTCTTCAGAATGTCATCACTCCGATCCCGCAACAATGATGACCTGATCCCGAAAAAACTTAGAAAATGTCTCGCACTCTCGAGCTGATCGAAGAAATCATCAATGCGAGGTAAAGGATACCTATCCGCACCGTAAGCCGGATCAATTGACAGTCCGTCGATACATAACCTCAACTTCCGTCTTTCTCCTTGACGAACAGAAATAGGAGCTCCATAATGCGAAACACTCAGACGCACGAAACTCCTCCAACAATAACTCTGCAGCTGATCCTTAAGCTCCCAAAGGTTCGCTGGCTCATCTGGAACAACGTCGGAAGACTCTCGCACGAAAGGAACCCGGTCCAACAAACCAACTATGGCTACGGTATCACGAATGAACGTCAAGAATCCACGACATCTCCTCAAAAGCCGACTAGCGAAACAGGCTGAATTCAAGATGTGAGAGGCAGCACCACTGTCCACCTGCACAACAAGAACTGACTCGCCCAGGAAAACAAAACCTGATTGTTTCCTCACGGTAGTCCACAGACGCCTAGCACGTAGCTAACCAGTCCATGCCCAGGAGAACGTCAAATCCAACATCTCTAGAAGGACCAAAATGACGGACGAATCCCTATCTCCTATCCGATTGGCACACAACTGAATTACGCATCGCGCAACAAAAGAACCGCTGACACCTAACAGGACCCTCGTCCCAACCACGGCACAAGTGTGGAAAACAAACAGATACATCAAAAGAACATATGAATTAAGGATACTTGAAAACTCTGCATTGGACGCCCGCGCGCCCCAATGAGTAGAAGCAAACTCCTGTTTCTGCCCCCTACCCGCAACTGACTGAACTCCTCCGGTAAACTGCCCCTCTGAGCGAACCTTCCACGTCCACGACCTCTCCGAGTATGACCCTGACGCGGTACCAAGAAACAATCCCTGATGAGGTGCTGAAGGCTTCCGCATTGAAAACATCCACGTAGTGACTGCTGACCCTCCTGGGGATGAGAGCTGGACGGCTGTCCTCGTCCTAAGCCTCTGATACTCCCGCGACGGTCACGAAATGTGTCTCGACGACTAAGCCTCTATCTCTGGGCTGGTACACCGGTACGAGTCCTCCTCTGTCCCGGAACTCTTAGAGTCTCTGGAATATGTGCCTCGTCAACTGGAGCTGCATCCACTGGTGCTATGTTGGTGACTGACTGCTGCATGCTGATCCCAAGGAACAACTGAGTAACAGGGGTGAAAACCTCCTGTCGCTGCGCTCGAATGGTCTCAACCAATTATCTCATCGTCTGGCGCAAGTCCTGCATCTCGACCACAAGCCTAGCAAGCTGATCTGTCGAAAGATGATCTGTCTGCACCTGTGCAAGTAGCGTGCCATCCTGGTCAGTGCTCGTCTCACCCGAACCAACTCTGACCTCGGCCCTCGCTGCATCACTCTGAGTCCCCATATTCATCGGCGGCAAGGCTATAAATAGAGATAAGATTCGATAAGAACACGGAAATCGAATCACAAGGAAGGAATTTCAAGCAATTTGTACTTAGGACACTTAAGGCGAAGTACCGCATCATGGGTATGCTGCAGACATACACACACTACGTTACTCTGCTTAAGCTACCTACTCCATCATACCAAGGTCATCCTACACTCCGAAAGGTAAAACCTAGCGCTCTGATACCAACTTTGTCACGACCCGAAATTGGCACATGACGGCCCTAATACTACGCAACGCCTAAAGACGTAACGCAGTAAAAGAAAGCCAAAACCAAGAAATCTAAACCATAAAAAAAAAGACAAGAAAAGATAATAGCTGTTTTGAAACATTTGAAATCACAACCCAAATTCTTTAAAAGTCCAACTTTCTTTCTTTAAAATTTTGGTAGCATCCCCTTTGTAAAAACAAGCCCCAAAAATGGGTACAACATAAATAGATAAGAAGCATCCCCAAACGGGAGCAAATACACGCCCAAGACGGAAAACAACAATCACAACAAATATATGACGCCGTAGTGAAGAAATAAAGACAATAGAAATGAAACTGTATAAAAGACAACAAATCCACAAATAATATACAATATCGTCCTCACCAAGTCTCTAAGTCAACAAAATAACAGTAGATGGAGAGTACAAGAATACATCAATATACAATACAAAATACAGATAACCACCAATACCCACCTAAGCAAAACAACGCACTGTGAGCCGATGCGGTATCTGCAGCAAAAGATGATAGATGAATAGCCTGCCTCGACTACTCTGGGAAAACACCCTGCAAAACAACTGTGACACAACGGGTGTGAGTTGCCAACTCGTGAATAGTAGATAACATATGCAGGTAATCACAGGTATGTACGTACAACATGAATCTAAGATATGCAATTAACAGTAATAACAGGTCATATCAATGCAGTAATAATGAAAGTACACTAGCAGGTACAACAAATATATGAAGCAATAATGATATGACAATCAGTATGCAATAATCATGCAGTAAGTGTGTAAGTTTGTGGGATACCCCAAGAACTCCAGGCACAATCTTTTCTATTCCGCAAAGAAACAAATGGTTTTTGTTTCTCAGCATGCCCACTTCTTGGAAACTGAATTTTTTGAAAGTCAGATAAGTGGGAGCGCAATAGAACTGTTAGTTATATGTATGCCCTAGAGGCCATTACTGTACATGAGATGTATATTGTAGTGGATGCTGGGACATATATAGGTAGGACTTTCTTGCTCGACATGATAGTACGCTATCTGGTTGCTCTTTATCTTAACATGTATACTTGCAGTCTCTCTATTACATGTTGATAAAGCCCTTTGGATGTGTGCTCGACTTCCAGGACTATGATGTAGATCATACTAGTGGGGCCTGGGTAGTCAATGAGTACATCCTTCAATGTTCCTAGTCATGGGAATATCGAGACGGGGCATCGATATTCCAGAGTAGACTAGAGTATATCTTCTCGACCCATGTGATGGGCGATGGATGATCCTATATCCATTGGTGTTTGACATCAGAGATGGTATGCGGGTGCTCAGTGGTGACTGGGTACACTGAACGGACTCGCCGAGAACTCCCAGATGGTATTATACCTCACGTCAGATGGCAGTTCTCTGGTGACACTGGTACGGCTTAGTCTGCTGACCCGAGATCGTCATAGAGTCTTGTGTGTCTCCCACTGTGCTTTGATTTCCACCCTAGCATGGCTCTACTGAGTCGTGCAAACAGGTGGTTTTTGGGTACAGTCCCGATTCACATGGAGGAAATGAGCGATAGGAAGGGATTCGTCTCTCTCGGTATTGGGGGTTGATATTGCGCTATGGTCGACTGGCCATAACTGGAAATCCCTGGCCAGGGTTGCACTGATTTACTGGTAAGTGTTATCAGTAGTTTCATGCTTGTTATGGACCTTGCATCGGCATGACTTATCAAGCTATTGGGGTCTGATGATTACCACCCCTAGGCGAGATATGCGACATATCAGACGAACAGACCGGACTGTACAGTAAGTGTTACTGGTTGGATTCACAGGAGTGTGAGCGGGCTTGCTCGTTGATCTTCTGATCGCTCAATACCCGGGTGGCCGTTACGTTTAGCAGACCGCTTGCGGCTTATGGGTGTTTGATATAATCATCACCTACTGCCGGCGTATTGACGAGTCTTTAGAGTCCTACACAAAGGTTTCCTGGCTCAAGCGAAACGAAATAGGAGCGCATATGAGATATGTGAGGGAGCGAGAATAATACTAGTGTGTGATACTGAATTCTATTCTCACGATTTGTATCATCGAACGGTTATATAAGATATAGTCGGGTTACCGAATCAAATGTTGATTCGATATATTGATACACTTGATATTAGTCGGTTATATGCAGTATGACCGGATCATTAAATCAAGTGTTGATTTAATGATTTAATGTATAATTATATATTTGATATATTACTTTACATTAACCAGTATTGGTTCACTTAAGATTGATTTTCTCACTTGATGTGCATAAGTTGTATATGTGATATATGTTTGTGCACTTGTTTGTATCATGGTTGATGATACTTGTAAACTTGGGTGTGTGTATGCTTTACACCATGTTTAGTTAATGGTTAGGGTTTTGTTTTCTTTATTTTATTTATTATGTTTTGTTAAAACAAAATGGTGCTTTTTCTTTTTCCATGCTAGATGCTTCATGATGCTTCAAGCATCTTTGAAAAGTCTAACCATTTTGTTTTGACTCTTTAACCTAACCATTACCTAAACCCTAGTTTATTCTCTACACAAATCTCACCCATGGTTGCTATATGATAGACTTCACTTGAATTTTCTTTTAAGATAATTCATTTATTTTCTTCTTCTTCCTCTTCTTCTTCTTCATGAAGAGAAGAATGCTTTCTTGAAAATTCCAAGTGTTGAAATCAAGTGAGAAATCCAAATCCAAAGTGAACTCACATCCTATTTCTTCATCCCCTACCACTTGCCATGTTGTATAGGGTATTTTCTTCACAAGTTTCATGACCTAGTGAAGATGGAGCTTGAGTTTGAGTCGCCTCGACGTAGATCATCTTCGGCATCGAAGTCAACGACCTAGCCCGATCATTTCTCCGACGAAACCATCGCTAGAGTCCGGGATCCCGATGATCGCAGCGGAGGGACGTCAACACGGAGCTAAAGAAGTGGAGGACCGGATCTACAAAGGTTGTAATCCCTTTCACTTGTTAGTAAAGTTGTTTGCTTGCATTTAGTTTCGCCTATCCTCTAGTTAACGATCTTGCATAGGGTTTCTCGGCACATAAATTTTTGAATTTGGCATGGTTGATCAGTTGTGGAACCTCATGAGTGTGCCTAGGAACCCTACAGTGGTATCAGAGCCTAGCTAGAGCTTTAGGCGAAGTGTAGACGAAACTAGAAACCCGATTGAACCCCGAAACCCTAAATTACACCCCTCTCTGTACATTTTTTAAAACAGTGGATTTTTCCAAACTAAAAATTGTCAAAAATTTCAGCAAGGTTTTGTAGGAGTTACTGTGAAGCACGTGATCTCAAATCGACCATTGCGCCGCGGAACCGCGGCCCCACCCTGTCTTGGGCGGCGGTTCCGCGGCCATAGTGATGAATCTTGCCACGTGGTTTGCACAGTAATCTCTATTTGTAAGTGCTGTGTTTTCTGGGAATTTTTAATTTCTACTCAACAGTTGAGTTTTCTGGGTTGTTTTGGGGACTCGATGATTCGATCGGATTATTTAACTTTGTTTATTGTGTTTTTCCGGGTAATTTTAGAACATGTTAAAAAGTTCGACCGGATATAAATACCCACTTTTTCCCCTGCCGGGAAATTTCCAAGTGTTGGATTTTTCCGTACTTTAAGAACGTTCTAAGTAGTGCAAGTAACGCGATGGACCCTCTAGAAGACAACAAACCTTAGCTCGATTATGTGACCATCTTGAACTGCCCTTTGAACCTTAGGGTTTGGGGCAGTACGGCGTGCCACATGTGAGGCGTTGGCTTGACCCTTCTACGGCTGGACCGTTGGAACTGTGGCATGAAGTGAATGTTTTTAAACTTATTTCATGTGTTGAGCTGTTTCGGGAAACCTTGGGTGTTTGATTGTTCGATTGGAAAGTTTAGCATTTTCGATTTATCTGGAATGTGATACAATATTTGGAATCCACAAGTAGTTATGAGATAACTGATTTGGATGTTATAAATCTAGCACTTTAGTCTCACTTGATTGGTTGCCACGGGATTTTGATGTGATCAAAAGTCCGTCGCAATCACGTAGCGCACGCGGATACTCGCCGGATAAACTTAATAGACAGCTACGCCCCATAGCCCCGACCAAGTGACTGTAGAAGAACCGCTTCGCCGAAAGCATCCGTTCGGGTGCTCGCGGCTGCGGTGTTCCGCCTTGTTGCACTTCGTCGACGGCACCGGGGATGCGGCCGCCTACTAAAGTTTGCGACGAACATTCGTTCTGGATGTCGGGAATCTTGTTGAATTGCCCGACTTGATACAGAAAAGAGTTTTAGTAATGAGACTAAAATGCGGGGTTTATAATTGTTAGGCATGCGATGTCTAAGGAGGTTGCGGATTCCAACAGCTGTAGTTTTACACTTTCTTTTCTGTGACCGTAAGTGTAGTATGTTGTTGTATCACCGGTTTCGTTGCTATACGTCGACGACAATCGGTGTATGCATACTTACTTATATAGATGGCATGCGATGTTATGTGTTACTGGATATGTTATATTAGATCGTCGTGTTTGAATAGCCGGGGGTTTTCTATGTGAGATGAGTGTTTTTCCATTTTCATTCATGTAAAAACTTGTATGTAATATTCTTTTATTGGGGCACTTCCAGGTTGCGGAACATGTCACTGTTGATGTATATTATTTACTTTTCCGCATTAGGATAGACCAAAGGAGGGTTGCACAAGTAACCGGGTTCTAGGGTCCAGTGGGAGAACATCTCGAGGAGTCGAGTCCGGGTCTCCTAACTCTAGAATTGGTAGGGTTGCTTGCCGCTCTCATAGGGGTCTAGGGATGTGGGATTGGCTATTCATCACGACTGTGGAATCCGTGTTTTATACTGGCTCAAAATAAAACACGGACGTCCTAGTATATCCAATATTTCATATGGTATTTTCTGCTGCGTTATCTGTGATGTGATCATGTGACTTGTTCAGATGGATACTGTATATACTATATATGATATATTATATAGACGTTGCTTATGTTTTACACCTGCGCTAGCCCTGCCCCGCTCTGCCGTTAGTTACCTAACCTAACGGTGCAGACGGGACATCGAGGCGAATGCGGATGGCATAAGCGTACGTTGTATTTATCTGTGATGTTTAGGTGGACTTAAATGATGGGACATTCATTAATGAGATTAATGAAAGAAAATAAACTTAAAAGATGTTGTGGAATCGAATTTCAAAAACAGGTAGCTACAGTTCTTGCTTTGCATCACGGTGTTCCTTGTAGAACATCCTGCACCTTATTTGATAAGGAAAGAGCCGAGATCCCTTCACCGGGAGTGACCCCTTTAGCAATAACTGGTAGATGCTACAACCCACGGTTTTTCTTTTGATTGCTTCTATAGTTTTTGCTTTGCACAGCGGTATATATGATATATCCTGCACCTTATTCGATGAGGAAAGGGCTGACGATCCCTTCACCGGGAGTGACCCCTTTAGCAAAACTAGAAAAGCCTAAAAAACACTGCATTTTAAAAACCATTTGATTCCGCAACGAGATCAAGTTCAAAGCGTTAAAGGTTTTCATAAAAAACATCTGCAACCCTCCGTCATTTTAGGAAGTAGAGTACTCAGTATTCGTGCTATGTTTGTTGACCATAGTCAAGGCACAATGTACGGTAGCTAAGTGATGTCTTCCTACCCTGCATATGATGTGATTAGTTAGGACAGTCGCGTGACTTTGTTGACCTTAGTTAAGGGTCATGTGGGTGGGTCCAATTAATCACGAAATGACGGGTAGAACTTGACTAGTGCTTATGATTTGTTGACCTTAGTTAAGGTCATAAGTGCTAGGGGTAAAAACCTTTATCGGGAGTTTCAAGTGTTGAAATTTGCAATGAGATTGCTTACCTTCTATATGATAGCTGGATCCCGATACCCACTGCGAGTAATTGTTACTCCTGGGAGAGTTTTGCATTTTACAATTAACCGATCAAGTAGATGTCTAGAAAGGTGTCAACGGGGTTACGCCCCTGGGAAAACGAGGTTTACTTTAATTAGGTTCGTGCGAAAGCACGGGGAACCTCCCTCAAAGTACCGGCACTGGCCTGGCTGAAAGATTGGCGAACTTGTTAAGTGTAATTAATCCCGGCTAGTCTTTCCTTTTAGGGTTTGAAGGAAAATTTGATAAAAACAGTGGAGGCATCCTAATTAGATAAAATATATAACCAATCTAATCTTGCAAGAGCGCACGCAGTGTGTTTTCTTCTCTCTCTCTCCAGGTAGAGACCATGTCACACCTTAATCAAGATAATAATATGGATGTATTGACCGAACCCGCTTGTAATACTGAGCTGGGGAACGTTGGTCCCGCTCCAACTTATAATTGTTATAAGACAGAGCAGGAAATAGGGGAATACCAGGATTTCCATGCCGCCCAAACGAAGAATGTGCATAAGATGCATCTCCTTCGGGTGTGTTCATTATAAAGAACTGTTTCTCAGTATCCCCTTCGTCCTGGGTATTTGATACCGGATCAGGATCTCAGATATGTAATCTGTTACATAGGGCTACAGAAAGGTAGAGAACTGAGAACGGGTGATAAATTTCATGAGACAGAAAACGGTGCAAGTGTTGCAGCCAAGTCTGTTGGTCACTGTCACCCTGTATTACCAGAATACACTGATTCTGAACGAATGTTATTAGATATCGAACATGATATACGACATCATATCAGTCTCTTTATTTACTAAAGAACGATATAATTTTTTATTGTTGGATAATATTTTGCACATTTCCTATATCAAGAGTTGATCGGTTGAGGCACGTTATCTAAAAGCATATACATTCTAAATCAGACCACAGTTCTTAACGTACAGAACACACACAACAAGAAGAGTTCAGAATTGAACGATTCCTTCTTGAGGCATTATAGACTAGGTCATATCAATGTGACCCGACTAGCTAAAGTTATATTTAGATGCATATTTAAATCAGTTTAAATTTACATCTTATGAAACTTGCCAGTCATGTCACAAAGATAAAATGACCATAGCTCCGTTTACTGGAAACAGAGAAAGAGTTAGTGAACTCTTGGGACTTATACATAGTGATGTATGGAGGTCCCCAGTCTACATATGCCAAGACTGGTTCTTTGTACTTCCTTACATTCATTGATGATCTCTCAAGATTCGGACACATGTTCCTGTTGAAACACATGTCTGAAGCTTTTGAGAAATTCAATGAATATAAGTTAGAAGTAGAGAACTAAATACAGGTATAAGTATTATGTCCTATGATGAGATCAGGGAGGAGACTACTTGTGCATGGAATTCTTGGACTATTCTAAAGGAGAATAAGATTCTCTCTCAGTGTTACTCCTCTATATACACCACAGCACAAAGGTGTATCGGGGCGGAGCAATTGCACCCTATATGATATGGTGCGCTCTATGATGAGTACTATTGAGTTACCTATTTCCTTTTGGGGGTTATGCACTTGAGAAGCTGCATAACTTTTGAATTAGGTTCGAATGAGATCACTGCCTACACTCCATATGAGATATGGTATGGGAAGAGCCTATCTCTTAAGTAAATTAAGATTTGGGATTGTCCGGCCTATGTCAAAAGCAAAATCCGGACAAGATCGAGGCAAGGTTAGTTCTGTAAAACTGGAAGGATTTCCAGCTATACAAATTGCAGCTGATGATTTGATAGAACAAAAGGATTCAATAGTCTCCGATGAACCTCAGCCTCTCCGCCGATCTAGCAGGGTTCCTCATCCGCCTGAGAGATACTTTGGTTTCTCGATGACAGTTGGAGCGAGGAATGCATCATGAGATGATGATCCAACTAGTTTCGAGCAGGCCATCAAGAGTAGGGGACTCTGTAAGAATGGCTGGATGCTTAGCGATCTGAGATGGAATCCATGTACACCAACAAAGTATGGACTTTGGATGCTATATCTGAAGGGTTAAGTCCCCATCAAGAGCAAGTATATCTTGAGAAGATTACTTGGTATAGATGGAAAAGTTGAGACTTTCAAAGCTAGACTTGTTAAAGGTTTTAGTCATCGATCAGGCGTGGATAATGATGAAACCTTTTTCCAGTGCCTATGCTTAAGTCCATCCGGATCCTACTTGCCATTGTTACATACCATAACTACGATATCTGGTGGTTGGGTGTCATGATTGTTTTTCTAAATACTGATTTAGAAGAAAACGTCTATAAGTACACAGCCAGAGGGCTTCGTAAATAGTGCGAGCAGCGGAAACGTGTGCAAGATGCTTTATAGAATAAAGCAGGCATCGCGGAGTTGGAACATCTGTTTTGATGTGATAGTCAAAGAGTTTGACTTCATCAAAATGGTAGATGAACCTTGTATATACAAAGAGGTAGTAGAGAGTAAGGTGGTCATCCTCGTATTGTACGTAGACAACATACTCTTGATAGGAAAAGGGTTTCCTATTCTACGCTCGGTCAATCTCCTCTTATCACATGTATTCTCTATATAAGATCAAAATGATACCTCCTAAATCCTGGGTTTTGGATCTATGAGATAGATCTAAATGGATGTTAGGATTCTTACTAGTTATAATGAGATGGTATTAGTTGATCCTGAGGAGAATCACTGGAAAGGTTCCAGGGTGATAAGGATGACTGAATGTCAGTCGCAGGTATTGTCTTTACCCTCAGTGGAGGGACGGTATGTTGGAAGTGTTCCAAGCTGAGATACCGTGCCAGACTAGACGATAAAGGCCGGTGACATCGCTATCAAAGGTACTACCAAAGAGGCAGTTTGGGTGTATATTGGTTCATAAGATGAACTAGGTTCCTACCATTGTGTGACAATGGAAGTGTGGCTTTGGCCCAGGAACCCCGGTCCCATCAGTGACCCAGACATATTCTGAGGCAGCATCACCTAATCATGGAGATAGATGATCTCCAGGGTGATCGAGGATAGGAGAGTAGACTCAGAGGACAACACGGCGGATCCACTCACAAAGGCTTTTTCCAGAGAGAGACTTATATGGGATGGTTGAGTATGTGATACTGCAACCACTGCTACAGATGGCCCTAGTGCAAGTGGGAGATTGTTAGTTATATGTATGCTCTAGAAGCCATTACTGTACATGAGATGTATATTGTAGTGGATGCTGGGACATATATAGGTAGGATTTTCTTGCTCGACATGATAGTACGCTATCTGGTTGCTCTTTATCTTAACATGTATACTTGCAGTCTCTCTATTACATGTTGATAAAGCCCTTAGGATGTGTGCTCGACTTCCAGGACTATGATGTAGATCATACTAGTGGGGCCTGGGTAGTCAATGAGTACATCCTTCAATGTTCCTAGTCGTGGGAATATCGAGATGGGGCATCGATATTCCAGAGTAGACTAGCGTATATCTTCTCGACCCATGTGATGGGAGATGGATTGTCACGACCCGAAAGAGCACGTGACTGGCACTTGAACCATATGAAGCCTATAGGACTCCATCTGATCCAAGTAAGCCAAAAGCCCAGAAATCTAAAACCATTTTGAAGAAAAAGTAATGAACTGGTTTAAAGAAGTGAAGAAATACAGGTTTGAAATCAAGGTTTTTAAATAACTAAGCCGAATGTGCATTTTAAAAACGGTACAGTCTTTTCTAGAAATTTCGGCAGAGTTTCCTTTGTAAAACTGGCCCCGAATGGGGTAAAACGATAATAACAAGATATAACATGATAAAGGCATCCCCAAGCGGGAGCTAGCTCTTCGTCAATCGACGGTCACAACCACGCAATGATATGATAATATACAACGCCAAGTGGCGAGGATCAAAAGCAAAAGAAAGCTCAAAAGCAACAAGAAACCGCAATACTACTAAGCGCGACTCTAAGGTCGAAATATACAACACTGATATCTAGGTCTGAAAGAATATACAAGTTTTGGTTGATGGACATTTCTAGATACAATAAATAAATAAGTACAAAATGGGGATTCTTGATGCAAAAGAATCCACCTACCAATAGCAAATCACCCGCAAGAAGGTAGGTGCCAGAAATGCCGCAATAGAACCTGTACGGCATAACCTGCAAGAACTGTGGCACAACGGGGGTGAGTTGCCAACTCGTGAATAGAAACATCTACAAGGATAAATCGAATGCAAGACATAATCCTAAGTCAACGATCAGTAAAATATCCACAAGAGTACATCTGAGTGTAATAAGGTGGCAAGGTAACACCTAATCATGTATATAGTGCCAGGTACTCAGGTAACAACATGTCATCAGTGTAAGGTATGTCTGCATGAAGTATCAATGAAGAAATATCAATAATATCAATACACATATATTAGCGTCCCATACCACTAATATTGGTGTAAGATAAGTGTAAATCCAGTCTGTATATGAACCAAGTCTGTATATATGTGGAACCCGTCCACCTGTCACCCACTGACAGTAAGCATCATGTATGCAATGTGAGGATATAACCAAAATCATGGAAAACTCATCATGAAACCCGTGCCAAACACCGACACGTAAATCCTCATCCATATGGGGCTCCGTCTGCGGATATCGGCCCTCGGCCCCAGCAGTATGCCCATCTCTCGGCTCCAGGCGGTATCCCCCGGATATCCGCCGAGCTCAGGTAAAATCACCGGTAGGTACTCGCCCGCCTCCAGGCTCAATCGGCATAACCCATCGATCATCTCGCCGAGGGGAACCATACCGGGCCCACCACGAACCCGCAAACGGTACATCACCTCCTCGAATCGGGTTTCAAGCACACGTCTCAGCACCGAGAAAACGCGTGGTGGACGCACCGAAATATCATATCACGAGGTACCGGGTTTTCATAAAATGCCGCTTTTCTTAAATATCCCCACGGTCCTCAAAAACCAGAAATCACATGAAAATCCAACATCTAGCAGTAAATCCAATGCGATGTACTATGCTATCAATCCATGATATATGCGACAAGTAAAGAGAGTAATCATATCGGAAATCATGCAACATGGAATAGGAATGCGCATATGTCAAAGGAAGCATCATATCACGAATGTAATAGTACTACTGTGTAGTGACATGGCAATTATCGATGATGAAGTGTATGAGCCGGCAATAGTGTACGTGAAACATACGCATCATCGATAATGGTGCTGGTGTCCTAACAGCATGATAATAACATGGTAATGAACATATGCCAGCAATGCGAATAGTATGAATATGCGGAAATCTAGTAATCAACAGCACAGTGAAGTATCTACTATGCAACTACATCTAAGTATCCTGTCAATCAGGAGGGGTAGGTGTGGAAACCACCTAAAACTGAGTCAATGTATATATGTAGGTATATAGTCGGTGATCCCGCCTCAATGTCATATCGTAAGATATCCTCTAGCTATGAGTGCGGATCTATCATCAATATCAGCTCGTACGGTAACTCATCGTACGGCATTCCCAAAGGCTGGGTACAGGTCAATATCTCACTGTCTCATCACATAACAAATATCACCATCATCAGATCATCTAGTCTGGATGTACTACTCTATATCTAGTACAAACGGTAACATCGGTAAAGTATGCATGCGGGGGTAAACACCATCCCAAGCTCGCAAGAATCACAAGTCATATCCCACATATGAATCGTATCAAATCACCGATCCCAGGGCACCAAGCCCACAATATCGACTCATCTCCAAGTCGTCACATATCATCAATCACAGTGTAAGTACATGTGAAAAGCAAGGGTAAATGTATAGGTGTAATTCTATCCTAGGGTTCGCGACTATGAACTACACTAGTCACTTCTAACCCTACATATCCAAATACACCTAATATCACAATACTACATAATAAGCTATCTACGGACTGCGGGGGTGCTATACGCCATCCACCCGACTTTCCCCCGTAGATATAATCTACTCACCTCGCACCATCATTTGCGGACATCACCATGCATTTGCTTGTCGTCCGAAGTCTTCATGGGTACCTACACATCAAAATATCGTATATGCGCATTAAAACCAAATCCAATCTAAAACGGCGCATAAACTCCAAAACGATACGATAAGGGGGCCTATAGGTGAGAACCTATGGCACGCCTTCAAAACCATCCATAATCCTCTATATCGTCGTATAAACGACAATAGTCGAGGCAAAACACATTCCACCATTTCAGAATCCAAAAATACGGAATACGAAACACGAATCCAAAACGACAACATAGGATATATGTCCCAGATTTCACCCTAGGAAGAATCTGTCAAAACTAGAAGTACCCAGGGCCAAGAATTGATGAAATGGGGCCAGGCACGCAAAACGAGGAATTTCCCCACTGGTCTGGCCGCAATTTGCGGCCAGAATGGAGGTTTTGGCGGCCGGGAAGAAGAGTTAGGGGCTAGGGTTTTGGGGTTTGTTTCCTGGGTGCCTGCACATGCTACTGTCCACTCAATATTATTTTAGGGGTCTCGGGGTGATAGCAGATTCCATTTAACCCTCACAGATTTCACATTTTCCCCGATATCGGTTTCTAAAATCCGTATTCTGTGGTTCTAGCATCAGGTTAGGGTCTCAATTCAAACACTAGGGTGTTGGTATAATCTTAACTGAGCTCAATTTCATAATGCAACACCAATTCACTCAAACCCTAACTAGGTTTCTCTCAAATCCATAATATCACACGATTTCAATTCTAAACTTGCATAGGGGTATATGTAAAGGTAAAACTAAGACAATGGTTCAGAAATTACCTTCATTAGCAACTCAAGAAAATTCTTGAGTTGCCCTCTAGTGACCAAATCCATGCTTCTTTAGCTCCATGTGTAGATCTAGGGATTTTGGACATTTTTAATGAAAGGAGATTGGGGTTTTGGGGTGATTTTAGAGATGATTCATGGCTTGAGGAGGGGAGGGAAATGGAGGAAAGGGGCAGCAGCAGCAAAGCAAAGGGAGAGGGAGAGAAATGATGAAAATGGCTAAGGGTGTGGTCAATGGTTCAACCCTTCTCTCTCACCTACCCTCATCATTACACTTTTTCTTTTTCTTTTCCCTTTTCTTTTAAAACCCAACCCTTCTCACAAGAATAGTAAGCCCAAATGAAAACCATGGCTAGAAAAATACACAAGTGTAGAAAAAGTGGTATGTGCAAGTTTTGCACAAAATTGTCAAAAAACCCAATTAGCGATTTTAATCGCGATTAGCACTAAATTAGTGTCAAACTAATCACAAAAACTTAAAAATGTCATAATTCACTAATTTACCCTATTTTAGAATTTTCCATAATTTTTTATAATTTTTCTAACATTTTTCCTATTTATTTGCATTTAATATTAAAATAATCAATAAAATAATATTAAATTATAAAAATTCCCAAAATTAATATTTTATATTTTTGAAGATGTTACAATCTACCCACCTTAAAGGAATTCGGTCCCCGAATTTAAATTTAAACCCCCAATACTAAAAACAATTTCAGTAATAAACCAAAGTCGTCGGGGCTCCGAAATCAACAACACAAAGAACGTCACAGCGCAATGCATGCGCAAGGGTACTGAGCAGATAACTCAAAAACAAAACTCCGTCAAGCATCCCGCAATCATCGGAGTCGATGTAAAAACACAATGTCAAATCCAATACAAAACCGATATGATATGGATCAAAACTACACATGTAGACATCCAATCTATACACGTAAAAAGCTGATGTAAAAACATGCAAAGTATATCCAGGTACCATCCACTGACTAGTCCTGGTCAGCATGAAGGCAAAAATCCAACATCATAAAAGGTACTGCTCCAAAAGGAAATAATCCCAAAAATGCACATAACACAATCCTGTGCGTCTGGTGCGCACGGAAATCAAAAATCCATAAATGTGCTAAACAGGTGCACAAAACAACATCTAGGTGCAACGGGTGTGCACGAAACCTCTGTCATGGGCAACGTATGTGCCTGACAGCCAAGGTCCGGTGCCTCTAACATGCACGAAGAAATCTCGATTTAGTGCATCGGGTGAGCACCAAAATCGTATCTAAAGACATGCGCCCAACATGCGCGAAATCCAAATCTGTGCATCCATCGTGCACGAATGAAAATCTAAACCCTGCGCACTCAACATGCACGAAATCACGAAATCCAATAGCAAACACCGAACAGGCGTAAAGCACATCAAAAGCACGGAGTGCAAAAGTCAACCATCCATATCAGGGTCAAAATCAACGACATAATGCGGCTCAAATCAAAATCAAGTGTACCGCAAAGAAAAATCCCATAACCGTGTGCATCAGCGTGCACAAATCAAATCATAACACCAAAATGCATGAAAACCATGCTGGAAGCATAAATCAAATCACTGAATACTGTAGGCATGAAATCTCAATCAATACCTCAAATGTAATAACTCTGCGCAAAATATATAAATATCCAGTGGGTGTATGAAACCAAAATCATGAAACTCAGTCATCAAAACTAAATCATGCCAACAGAACGCCCAAGATACCGAAATCCCAAAATGACGGATACGTGATAATCGAATCACAAAATCACAAATCATAAATACCGTCTTCGGTAGTTCCTCCTTCAAGGTCGAGAAGGAGTCGGTGAATCTACTGCTAGCAGCGCAGGATATCCACCTGCCTCTTGCTCACGGTTTGGCGTCCTCTGACTCTCTGGGTCCTTATCTCTCTGTGGGTTACCAAACTCACAGTCTATCGGCTCATCGGCCCTGTCAGGGGTGCTAACGGGGACGATTCCGTTCTGGCACTTCTCTGGTCACCTCTCGGTCAAACCTCACGACCACTCGTAAGGCAGCAAATCACTGACGTCAGCCTCTGGCTCTCTGAATGCACGTCACACATCTGATCCTGGGTGCAAACATCGTTGCAGCAACGTCCTGGAAGAATCCTGCTCAAGGTCTCTTCCAATCATGCCTATGCCGAACCAAACGGAGGCTGGCTCTCCTGCACAACCTCTTCTCGCTCAAAGGGTATCCGTGTCCTCAGCACAATATTTCCCCAGAAACTGGTCACATCGCAACGTCTCTGTAAGCATCTCAGGTCTCTAGTCTCGACGGGAAGCAATGACAGCTCGTCAGGGTCTCACACGAATCTCTTGTTCCAACTGTCTCTATCGTCGTCCACTATGACGTCACGCCAAGCTACTATGCACTGCGCTGTCTCGGCCACGGTCAATCGGAAGTCTCTCACACGGACTCGAAATCTCGTACTCTGTAGCTTCATCACTCTGTAGCAGATGTCAGGCCAAACTGGTCCTCGGGAACACGTCCCAAATCATCGGAGGATAACTCATCACTTGTCCGTCCTTGATCAATTCGCAACGCATCTGGGTAGGTTCCTTTATCCGATCCTGGTCAACTACCTCATCGACAATGCCGAACTCTGGCCTGCTGGGTGTGCGCAAAACGACCACTCCTGGTCTAGGTCTTCTCGTATCGTACTCCAGAAAGGTCCTGTCGAGGTTCCTTTATCAAATCTCAATCCTGCCGAAATGCCCGGAAGTCATCATCCAATGCTGAAGCTAAAGCTCATTCCGGAACGGCTGCATACTTATCACGCTTCTTTCTGGAAGATATATCCATAAACCACGCCTCGGGGTGCGTATCACATCTCTAATGTCAGCGGAGTGGGACGTCATCTCGTCGAAATCTCGTACGGACTCCTTTCTTCACTCTGCGTCAATGTCGACTGATTCGTACTCGTCTCATCATGACTGCACGAACTGCGCTCCGACGGCTATCCTCGCATCTGGAGTCTCCCAAGCAGTGTCCCATCACAATGTCCGAAAGATGTCGAACCATTCGATCGACTCGTCAGATCCTCATAATCCCCCAAGAGCTCACATCTCGGGTACAGTTTAATAGTATCGAGTACATGCCACAGCGTCGGTGGTCCAGCCGTAGAAGGGCAAACCCAAGCCTCACTAATGGCGCCGCGGAACCGCCGTAAACCCTAAGGTTCAAAGGCTGTCACACGGTCATTAAGTCGAGTTAGGGTTTCATTCTTCTAGAGGGTCCATAGAATCACCTGCATGTCTTTCCGTATACTTTAAACTTGGAAAATGGCTCCTGACATTCGATCGTCTCAATCGACTCTCAACGAACCTGCGTGAAGTCGTCTCTAGCTGGAAACAATCAATCTGATATCCACACATCGGGGTAAGCGAACTCACCACACGTCCTAGTCATTCATCCTCGGTGACTAGCGACTCGCTATCATCTCTCTACGAACATGCTCATGCTGCAGTAGCTCCAGCCATCTGGGCGATATCTCGTCATTTGCAGCAGCAACTGGCTCATACGCCTGTACGCCGAACGACGCCTCAATCCTCCAGGAAAGGCAACACATAAGCGGTCATCTCTGAATCAGCCTGCTCTAGATCTGAGTAAGACTCTCCACACTGGAAATCTTCAACTCAACTGGGCCCGCTCTGGCGCAAAACCGGACGAATCACATTCGTCTCTCAAATCTGGTAGACTAGCTAGCATCTGTCGCATATCTGCCTGAAAGCTCCGGCAAATTTCAGCTCGCAAGCTCCGAAAGCAACATCCTGTCAATCTCAGCAACAGCTGGTCCATCTGTCTGCACGGTAGGCGACATCACAATCCCTGAGGTATACTGTACATCAACAGTCCTCTCTCAACTGGCAGCTCTAACAAAGGCACGATCATCCGGTGCAAACCAAGCACTCGCCTCCACTAGAGGTCACAAACACCAACACTAACTCGAGACGTTCCCATGTCACCAGAGAACACAAAGGTCGGCCCTCGTACCAAACGAGCTCACACCGGCCGTAACCCTAGCAGCAGCCCAAACTGCGCTCAAACATGGTGACAGGGATCTCAATCGAGTATCAAAGAGTACACCAGAGGCAAGAAGGAAAACAACAGATCCAAAGTGGATACATGATCATAGGAAGGAACAGCATCAATGAAGGTATGATTATGAAACTAATAGAATCGGGGATCTCTAATGGATGTATAATCCAGGATATGAAAAGAATCACTGATCTCAAAACAAATGTCTATCCTAAGGTTCCTTAAGCGGAGTGGCGTGTCGTAAGTATGCCGCGGAACATACCAACGGTACGTCACTCTACTTTAGTCACCTAATCCATCAACCAAGGGTCATCCTAAAACGACGAAAGTTCGGGTTTACACCCCCTCAACCAAGTCTAAGTTCCGTAAGGTCAAGCCTAAGTTCCGTATATAAGCAACTCCCTAGGCTCCACATAGTCAAACTTAGACTCGAACCAAGGTCAACCTAGCGCTCTGATACCAACTTTGTCACGACCCGAAAGAGCACGTGACTGGCACTTGAACCATATGAAGCCTATAGGACTCCATCTGATCCAAGTAAGCCAAAAGCCCAGAAATCTAAAACCATTTTGAAGAAAAAGTAATGAACTGGTTTAAAGAAGTGAAGAAATACAGGTTTGAAATCAAGGTTTTTAAATAACTAAGCCGAATGTGCATTTTAAAAACGGTACAGTCTTTTCTAGAAATTTCGGCAGAGTTTCCTTTGTAAAACTGGCCCCGAATGGGGTAAAACGATAATAACAAGATATAACATGATAAAGGCATCCCCAAGCGGGAGCTAGCTCTTCGTCAATCGATGGTCACAACCACGCAATGATATGATAATATACAACGCCAAGTGGCGAGGATCAAAAGCAAAAGAAAGCTCAAAAGCAACAAGAAACCGCAATACTACTAAGCGCGACTCTAAGGTCGAAATATACAACACTGATATCTAGGTCTGAAAGAATATACAAGTTTTGGTTGATGGACATTTCTAGATACAATAAATAAATAAGTACAAAATGGGGATTCTTGATGCAAAAGAATCCACCTACCAATAGCAAATCACCCGCAAGAAGGTAGGTGCCAGAAATGCCGCAATAGAACCTGTACGGCATAACCTGCAAGAACTGTGGCACAACGGGGGTGAGTTGCCAACTCGTGAATAGAAACATCTACAAGGATAAATCGAATGCAAGACATAATCCTAAGTCAACGATCAGTAAAATATCCACAAGAGTACATCTGAGTGTAATAAGGTGGCAAGGTAACACCTAATCATGTATATAGTGCCAGGTACTCAGGTAACAACATGTCATCAGTGTAAGGTATGTCTGCATGAAGTATCAATGAAGAAATATCAATAATATCAATACACATATATTAGCGTCCCATACCACTAATATTGGTGTAAGATAAGTGTAAATCCAGTCTGTATATGAACCAAGTCTGTATATATATGGAACCCGTCCACCTGTCACCCACTGACAGTAAGCATCATGTATGCAATGTGAGGATATAACCAAAATCATGGAAAACTCATCATGAAACCCGTGCCAAACACCGACACGTAAATCCTCATCCATATGGGGCTCCGTCTGCGGATATCGGCCCTCGGCCCCAGCAGTATGCCCATCTCTCGGCTCCAGGCGGTATCCCCCGGATATCCGCCGAGCTCAGGTAAAATCACCGGTAGGTACTCGCCCGCCTCCAGGCTCAATCGGCATAACCCATCGATCATCTCGCCGAGGGGAACCATACCGGGCCCACCACGAACCCGCAAACGGTACATCACCTCCTCGAATCGGGTTTCAAGCACACGTCTCAGCACCAAGAAAACGCGTGGTGGACGCACCGAAATATCATATCACGAGGTACCGGGTTTTCATAAAATGCCGCTTTTCTGAAATAACCCCACGGTCCTCAAAAACCAGAAATCACATGAAAATCCAACATCTAGCAGTAAATCCAATGCGATGTACTATGCTATCAATCCATGATATATGCGACATGTAAAGAGAGTAATCATATCGGAAATCATGCAACATGGAATAGGAATGCGCATATGTCAAAGGAAGCATCATATCACGAATGTAATAGTACTACTGTGTAGTGACATGGCAATTATCGATGATGAAGTGTATGAGCCGGCAATAGTGTACGTGAAACATACGCATCATCGATAATGGTGCTGGTGTCCTAACAGCATGATAATAACATGGTAATGAACATATGCCAGCAATGCGAATAGTATGAATATGCGGAAATCTAGTAATCAACAGCACAGTGAAGTATCTACTATGCAACTACATCTAAGTATCCTGTCAATCAGGAGGGGTAGGTGTGGAAACCACCTAAAACTGAGTCAATGTATATATGTAGGTATATAGTCGGTGATCCCGCCTCAATGTCATATCGTAAGATATCCTCTAGCTATGAGTGCGGATCTATCATCAATATCAGCTCGTACGGTAACTCATCGTACGGCATTCCCAAAGGCTGGGTACAGGTCAATATCTCACTGTCTCATCACATAACAAATATCACCATCATCAGATCATCTAGTCTGGATGTACTACTCTATATCTAGTACAAACGGTAACATCGGTAAAGTATGCATGCGGGTGTAAACACCATCCCAAGCTCGCAAGAATCACAAGTCATATCCCACATATGAATCGTATCAAATCACCGATCCCAGGGCACCAAGCCCACAATATCGACTCATCTCCAAGTCGTCACATATCATCAATCACAGTGTAAGTACATGTGAAAAGCAAGGGTAAATGTATAGGTGTAATTCTATCCTAGGGTTCGCGACTATGAACTACACTAGTCACTTCTAACCCTACATATCCAAATACACCTAATATCACAATACTACATAATAAGCTATCTACGGACTGCGGGGGTGCTATACGCCATGCACCCGACTTTCCCCCGTAGATATAATCTACTCACCTTGCATCATCATTTGCGGACATCACCATGCATTTGCTTGTCGTCCGAAGTCTTCATGGGTACCTACACATCAAAATATCGTATATGCGCATTAAAACCAAATCCAATCTAAAACGGCGCATAAACTCCAAAACGATACGATAAGGGGGCCTATAGGTGAGAACCTATGGCACGCCTTCAAAACCATCCATAATCCTCTATATCGTCGTATAAACGACAATAGTCGAGGCAAAACACATTCCACCATTTCAGAATCCAAAAATACGGAATACGAAACACGAATCCAAAACGACAACATAGGATATATGTCCCAGATTTCACCCTAGGAAGAATCTGTCAAAACTAGAAGTACCCAGGGCCAAGAATTGATGAAATGGGGCCAGGCACGCAAAACGAGGAATTTCCCCACTGGTCTGGCCGCAATTTGCGGCCAGAATGGAGGTTTTGGCGGCCGGGAAGAAGAGTTAGGGGCTAGGGTTTTGGGGTTTGTTTCTTGGGTGCCTGCACATGCTACTGTCCACTCAATATTATTTTAGGGGTCTCGGGGTGATAGCAGATTCCATTTAACCCTCACAGATTTCACATTTTCCCCGATATCGGTTTCTAAAATCCGTATTCTGTGGTTCTAGCATCAGGTTAGGGTCTCAATTCAAACACTAGGGTGTTGGTATAATCTTAACTGAGCTCAATTTCATAATGCAACACCAATTCACTCAAACCCTAACTAGGTTTCTCTCAAATCCATAATATCACACGATTTCAATTCTAAACTTGCATAGGGGTATATGTAAAGGTAAAACTAAGACAATGGTTCAGAAATTACCTTCATTAGCAACTCAAGAAAATTCTTGAGTTGCCCTCTAGTGACCAAATCCATGCTTCTTTAGCTCCATGTGTAGATCTAGGGATTTTGGACATTTTTAATGAAAGGAGATTGGGGTTTTGGGGTGATTTTAGAGATGATTCATGGCTTGAGGAGGGGAGGGAAATGGAGGAAAGGGGCAGCAGCAGCAAAGCAAAGGGAGAGGGAGAGAAATGATGAAAATGGCTAAGGGTGTGGTCAATGGTTCAACCCTTCTCTCTCACCTACCCTCATCATTACACTTTTTCTTTTTCTTTTCCCTTTTCTTTTAAAACCCAACCCTTCTCACAAGAATAGTAAGCCCAAATGAAAACCATGGCTAGAAAAATACACAAGTGTAGAAAAAGTGGTATATGCAAGTTTTGCACAAAATTGTCAAAAAACCCAATTAGCGATTTTAATCGCGATTAGCACTAAATTAGTGTCAAACTAATCACAAAAACTTAAAAATGTCATAATTCACTAATTTACCCTATTTTAGAATTTTCCATAATTTTTTATAATTTTTCTAACATTTTTCCTATTTATTTGCATTTAATATTAAAATAATCAATAAAATAATATTAAATTATAAAAATTCCCAAAATTAATATTTTATATTTTTGAAGATGTTACATGGATGATCCCATATCCATTGGTGTTTGTCATCAAAGATGGTATGCGGGTGCTCAGTGGTGACTGGGTACACTGAACGGACTCGCCGAGAACTCCCAGATGGTATTATACCTCGCGTCAGTTGGCAGTTCTCTAGTGACACTGGTACAACTTAGTCTGCTGAGCCGAGATCGTCATAGCGTCTTGTGTGTCTCCCACTGTGCTTTGATTTCCACCCTACCACGGCTCTACTGAGTCATGCAAGCAGGTGGTTTTGGGCTACAGTCCCGATTCACATGGAGGCAATGAGCGATAGGAGGGGATTCGTCTCTCCCGGTATTGGGGGTTGATGTTGCGCTATGCTCGACTGGCCATAACTGGAAATCCCTGGCCAGGGTTGCACTGATTTACTGGTAAGTGTTATCAGTAGTTTCATGCTTGTTATGGACCTTACATCGGCATGACTTATCAAGCTATTGGGGTCTGACGTTTGCCACCCTTAGGCGAGATATGCGACATATCAGACGAACAGACCGGACTGTACGGTAAGTGTTACTGGTTGGATTCACAGGAGTGTGAGCGGGCTTGCTCGTTGATCTTCTGATCGCTCAATACCCGGGTGGCAGTTACGTTTAGCAGACCGCTTGCGGCTTGTGGGTGTTTGATATGATCATCACCTACTGCCGGCGTATTGACGAGTCTTTAGAGTCCTACATAGAAGTTTTCTGGCTCAAGCGAAACGAAATAGGAGCACATATGAGATATGTGCGGGACCGAGAATAATACCAGTATGTGATACTGAATTCTATTCTCGCGATTTGTATCATCGAACGGTTATATAAGATATAGCCGGGTTACCGAATCAAATGTTGATTCGATATATTGATACACTTGATATTAGTCGGTTATATGCAGTATGACCGGATCATTAAATCAAGTGTTGATTTAATGATTTAATGTATAATTATATATTTGATATATTACTTTACATTAACTAGTATTGGTTTACTTAAGATTGATTTTCTCACTTGATGTGCACAAGTTGTATATGTGATATATGTTTGCGCACTTGTTTGTATCATGATTGATGATACATGCATACTTGGGTGTGTGTATGCTTTACACCATGTTTAGTTAATGGTTAAGGTTTTGTTTTCTTTATTTTATTTATTATGTTTTGTTAAAACAAAATGGTGTTTTTTCTTTTGCAATGCTAGAAGCTTCATGATGCTTCAAGCATCATTGAAAAGTCTAACCAATTTGTTTTGACTCTTTAACCTAACCATTACCTAAACCCTAGTTTATTCTCTACACAAATCTCACCCATGGTTTCTATATGATAGACTTCACTTGAATTTTCTTTTAAGATAATTCATTTTCTTTTCTTTTTCTTCTTCTTCTTCATGAAGAGAAGAAAGCTTTCATGAAAATTCCAAGTGTTGAAATCAAGTGAGAAATACAAATCCAAAGTGAACCCACTTCCTATTTCTTCATCCTCTACCACTTGACATATTGTATAGGGTGTTTTCTTCACAAGTTTCATGACCTAGTGAAGATGGAGCTTGAGTTTGAGTCGCCTCGACGTAGATCATCTTCGGCATCGAAGTCTACGACCTAGCCCGATCATTTCTCCAACGAAACCATTGCTAGAGTCTGGGATCCCGATGATCGCAGTGGAGGGACGTCAATACGGAGCTAAAGAAGTGGACGACCGGATCTACAAAGGTTGTAATCCTTTTCACTTGTTAGTAAAGTTGTTTGCTTGCATTTAGTTTCGCCCATCC
The DNA here is from genome assembly GCA_030015575.1 of Agapanthus africanus. NCBI lineage: Eukaryota > Viridiplantae > Streptophyta > Magnoliopsida > Asparagales > Amaryllidaceae > Agapanthus > Agapanthus africanus. The sequence goes on from JASDDO010000022.1 coordinate 282,977,806, forward strand.
TCTAGTTAACGATCTTGCATAGGGTTTCTCGGCAGATAAATTTTTGAATTTGGCATGGTTGATCAGTTGTGGAACCTCATGAGTGTGCCTAGGAACCCTACAAGAACTAGAAGAGATTCCAGAACCACAAGCTATTACTGAAAGCTTAGAAGAACCAGAAGTTTCAAGAGAACCGGACATTCCGCGCCACTCCACAGGAGTAGTAGGCAGTCTCATCCGCCCGAATGATACTACGGTTGTCTTATAGAAAGGGATCGAGAGGATTGCGTCATTGAAAATGATGAACCTACTAGCTTCCAGCAAGCCATTCAGAGAGGTGACTCAATAAAATGGCTGGATGCAATGCGGACCGAGATGGAGTCCATGTACACCAACAAAGTTTGGACTTTGGACTTTGCTCCAGAAAGGGTAAAACCCGTAGGCTGCAAATGGATCTTCAGAAAGAAGATTGCTGTGGATGGGCAGGTTGAAACCAATAAAGCTAGACTTGTTGCAAAGGGTTTTGGTCAAAGACCTAGTTTAGACTATGACGAGACGTTTTCTCCAGTGGCTATGCTCAAATCCATTCGGATCCTTCTTGCTATTGCTGCCTTCCATGATTAACAGATCTGACAGATGGACGTAAAGACGGCTTTCCTAAATGGAAATTTGAAAGAGTGCGTCTATATGGATCAGCCGGAGGGATTCATTTAGAGTGGGAGCAGCGGTAAAGTGTGCAAATTGCTTAAGTCCATCTATGGACTGAAGCAGGCATCGCGGAGCTGGAACATCTGTTTTGATGATACTTTCAAAGAATTCGACTTTATCAAAAATCCGGATGAACCATGCATTTACAGTAAGATTGTAGGTAGAACTGTGGTATTCCTCGTCTTGTACGTGGATGACATTCTCCTAATAGGAAATGATATTCCTATGCTACAGTCAGTCAAAGGATTCTTATCACAGAGGCTCTCCATGAAGGACCTGGGCGATCCCAACTACATTCTGGAGATCCAGATCTATCGTGATAGATCTAAAAGGATGTTGGGACTTTCGCAGTCCAGGTACATCGACACCATACTGAAACGATTCAGTATAGAAGATTTAAAGTGCAGTAATCTACCGGCTTGTCATGGAATCACCCTCTCCAAAGAGATGTCTCCTAAGACTGATTTGGAAAGGGCTCGCATGTCATCTATATACTACGCATCTGCTGTAGGCTCTATAATGTATGCGATGTTATGTACAAGACCAGATGTAGCATACGCATTAAGCGTTGTAAGCCGGTATCAGTCGGACCCAGGGGAGAAAAACTGGATAGCAGTAAAGAACATTTACAAGTACCTGAGAAGGACTAAGGAGATGTTCTTGGTGTATGGCAGAAAAGACCACCTGATCGAGGCCTTTGCTGACTCCAGCTTCCAGAGTGACAAGGATGACTCTAATTCTATGTCGGGTTATGTCTTTACCCTCAATGGAGGGGCGGTTTGCTGGAAGAGCTCCAAGCAGGAAACCGTTGCTGACTCAACCATGAAAGCGGAGTACATAGCTGCTTGCGATGCCGTAAAGGAAGCTGTCTGGATGAAGAAGTTCCTCACAGAGCTTCGGGTGGTTCCTACCATTGTTGATCCAATACCGTTGTATTGTGACAATAATGGCGCTATAGCTTTAGCAAAGGAACCCAGGTCCCATCAGAAGTCCAGGCAAATTTTGAGGCGATATCACCTGATCAGGGAGATCGTAGATCGCCGGGAGATCGAGGTGAAGAGAGTAGATTCAGAGAATAACACTGCAGATCAATTAACGGAGGCCATACCGCAGACTCAGTTCGAGCGACTGGTCGACATGATAGGTCTTCGATACACCAGTACATGGCCCTAGTGCAAGTAGGAGATTGTTAGTGTATATTCCCTAGAGGCCATTACTGTATCATACTAGTTTGTATATTACTTAATGGAAGCTTGGGATATTCACAGTTGTATAGACAATCTTGCTCAAAATGGTAGTATGCTACTTGGTTTGTTTCTACTTTAATGTGTGCATGTGTTTCTTTTAGCATATCGCCTATACACATTAGTGGAGCCTTTAGGATCTTTGCTTGATTACCAGCGTTGTGATGGCAATCATACTAGTGGGGGCAGGGTAATCTACAAGCACATCCTTATACAGGTCCCTAGTCGTAGGATTATCGAGACAGGGCATCGATACTCCGGAGTAGACTAGCGTATGCGCTTCTCATCCCAGCAGGGGAGATGGTCTGTCACACAGCCATTAGTACGTCGTGCTTGAGATAGTATGTGGGTGCTCGTTAGGTTACGAGTACACTGGACAGGACTCGTCGGGAACTGTTGGTTGGTATTATACCTATCGTCAGTTATTAGTTCCTAGGTGACATGAGTACAGCTTAGTCCGTTGACTTGACACTGTCACTTTGCCTCGAGTGTGTTCCCACTGTTCTTAGATTGTTACCCTACCACGGCTCAAAAGAGTCGTACAAACAGGTAGCAGTTGGGTGCAGTCCCGAAGCACTTGGAGGCATTGACGGTTAGACAGGATTCGTCTCTCCCGGTATTGGGGGTTGATATCGCGCTGTGTCTAGGAGGGCCATTACACAAAGTTCCTGGCCAGGGCTAGCGAGATATACTTGTAGCGTTTCCAGTGTTATATCAGGGTGTTCTGGGCTACACTCTGACACGTGACGTTTACCGCCCCCCTAGGCCCGGCATGTGATACTCTTAGACGAACAAACCGGACTGTACGGAGATTGTCACATTCAGGCTCGGTAGGAGTTCAGATGGGTTCACCTCGACAGTCTTCTTATCGGCATCTACCTGGGGACCGTTACATACAGCTAGTACCGCTTGCGGCCTGTGGTTAAACCCACTGCCAGCGTAGTGTCGAGTCTTTAGAGTCCTACACAGAGGGTTATTCGCCTTTGGGCAAAACAGAGTAGAGGTCGCATGGTTTTGCGACGGGGTTCGTTCACATCCGAGCAGTTGTGCACGTTTGGTATCCGGACAGTTATTACTAGCGGGCTTTGGTTTAATCCAAATCCTAGTATATGTTTTGGGATTAGTTTTATCTCATTGTATTCGTGTTCCTCGGAACATGGATGCGGGTGTGTATGCACAGTTGACCGAGGCAGAGGCAGAGGATTCTCATTAGGGTTGATGACTGTTGTCTTTTTCCAAACCCTAATGAATATGTGAAATATGATTATTGATATAAATTAAAGATAATTGTGTTATGGTTAGGGTTGTAGACCATTTGACTTCGGTTGACTTGTTGACCCATGTTGACATATTGATCATCATCATTTCACATGAAAGATGCTCTTTGATTCTTGCAAAATTCATTAATGTGAAATGATAATGGTCATTTCAAGTTAACCATCACTATTATCTGTAGGGTTACTAGGCACACTCAAGAGGTTCCACAAGGCATAAACCATGCCAAATTAAAATTTTCCGGTGCCGAGAAACCCTAAACTAGATCGTTAACTAGAAGTTAAGGCGAGAGAGCATGCAAGCAAATGACTTTGCTAATAAGTGAATGGAAATACAACTTTTGTAGATCCGGTCCTCCACTTCTAAAGCTCCGTGTTGACGTCCCGCCGCTGCGATCATCGGATCCCGGACTCTAGCGATGGTTTCGTCGGAGAAATGATCGGGCCAGGTCATTGACTTCGAGGCCGAAGATGATCTACGTCGGGGAGACTCAAACTCAAGCTATTCCTTCACTTGGTCAAAAAATTTATGAAGAGAACACCCTATACTACATGGCAAGTAGTAGAGGATGAAGAAATAGGAAGTGGGTTCACTTTAGAAATGGATTTCTCACTCTTTTTATAGTGGCGCCATTGGAGCTCTCAAGCTTTTGTGAGCTTGATGAAGATGAAGAAGAAGAAAGAATCATTTCAATTGAAAGAATAATATGAATACTTATCCTTTTAATCATGGCACCATGGTTGAGTTAAGCCCTCATGCTTAACTCATGTAGAGAATTAACCATAGCATAAGGTTAAGGGTTGGGTTAGCTAATATCTTAAACAAATGACAAAGAGAGTTGACTTTGTCAATGTTTATCAAGCTTCATGAAGCTTGATAACTTTGACCAAAGTCACACTCTTTTGTTATATGCTTAGGAAAATAGTAAACCCTAATCTAATCTTGATTTGGTTCAAGTCTCATACACACAACTTGTTTGTATCATCAAGCATGATACAAACATGTACACTTGCATATATCATATATAAACAATGTGCACATTCAAGTGAGAAAATCAATCTTAAGTGAACCAATACTAGTTAATGTAAAGTAATATATCAAATATATAATTATACATTAAATCATTAAATCAACACTTGATTTAACGATCCGGTCATATCGCATATAACCGACTAATATCAATAGTAACAACTTATCGAATCAACACTTGATCCGATAACCCAGCTATATCGCATACAACCGATCAATGTCACAAATCACGAGAATAGAATACAGTATCACATACTGGTATTAGTCTCGGTCTCGCACATATCTCATATGCGCTCCTATTTCGTTTCGCTTGAGCCAGGAAACCCTTGTGTAGGACTCTAAAGACTCGTCAATATGCCGGCAGCGGGTGATGATCATATCAAACACCCACAAGCCGCAAGTGGTCTGCTAAACGTAACGGTCACCCGGGTATTGAGCGATCAGAAGATCAACGAGCAAGCCCGCTCACACTCCTGTGAATCCAACCAGTAACACTACCGTACAGTCCAGTCTGTTCGTCTGATATGTCGCATATCTCGTCTACGGGTGGTAAACGTCAGACCCCAATAACTCGATAAGTTGTGTCGATACGAGGCTCATAACGGGTCGAGAAACTACTGATAACACTTACCAGTAAATCCCTAAAGCAGCCTTGGCCAAGGACTTCCTGTTATAGCCAATCGAGCACAGCGCAACATCAACTCCCTATACCGGGAGAGACGAAACCCCTCCTATCGCTCATTGCCTCCATGTGACTCGGGACTGTACCCAAAAGCCACCTTTTTGCACGCCCTCTTGGACGTGGTATGATGGAAATCAAAGCACATTGGGAATCACACAAGACTCTATGACGATCTAGGGTCTACAGACTAACCTGTACCTGTGTCACCAGAGAACTGCCATCTGACGTAAGGTATAGTACCATCTGGGAGTTCTCGGCGAGTCCGTCCAGTGTACCTAGTCTCCACTGAGCACCCGTATATCATCTCTGATGTCAAACACCAATGGGTATGGGATCATCCATCGCCCATCTATATGGGTCGAGAAGCTACACGCTAGTCTACTCTGGTATATCGATGCCCTGTCTCGATACACCCACGACTAGGGACTTTGAAGGATGTACTTATGGACTACCATGTCCCCACTAGTATGATCCGCATCATAGTCCAGGTAGTCAAGTACACATCCTAAGGGCTTTACCAACATGTAACAGAGAGACAATTGGTGTACACGTTAAGGCAAAGAGTAATGAGATAGCATACTATTATATCGAGCAAGAAAGTCATCCCTATATATGTCCAAGCATCCACTACAATATACATCCTATGTATAGTAATGGCCTCTAGGGCATACATATAACTAACAATCTCCTACTTGCACTAGGGCCATCTGATAGCAGTGGTTATAGTATCTCATACTAAACCATCCCATAAAAGTCTCTCTCTGGGAAAAGGCCTTTCGTGAGTCGATCCGCCGTGTTGTCCTCTAAGTCTACTCTCCTAACCTCGATCCACTGGAGATCAACCATCTCCACGATCAGGTGACACTGCCTTAGAATATGTCTGGATCACTGATGGGACGGGCGTTCCTTGGTATAAGCCACAACTCCATTGTCACACAATGGTAAGAACGAAGTTCATCTCATGAACTATTATACACCCAGACCGCCTCTTTGGTAGCATCTTTGGTAGCAATGTATCCAGCCTTTATCGTCTAGTATGCCACGGTATCTAGCTTGGAACTCTTCCAACATACCGTCCCTTTACTGAGGGTAAAGACAATTCTTGCGACTGACATTCAGTCGTCCTTATCACCCTGGAACCTTTCCAGTGATGCTCCCCAGGATCGATTGATACCAACTCACTACAACTAGTGAGTATCCTAACATCCAATTAGATCTATCTCATAGATCCAAAACCCAGGATTTAGTAGGTATCACTTTGATCCTATATGGAGAATTCTTGTGATAAGCGGAGATTGATCGAGCGTAGCATATGAAACTACTTCCCTATCAAGAGTATGTCATCCACGTACTCTACGAGGATCACCAGCATACTCCTTACTACATTTTTGTATTTACAATGTTCATCTACCATTTTGATTATGTCAAACTCTTTGACTAACTCATCAAAACAGATGTTCCAACTCCGCGATGCCTGCTTTATCACATAAAAAATCTTGCACACGTTTCCGCTGCTCCCACTGTCTACGAAGCCCTCTGACTGTGTACTTATAGACTATCTCTTCTAAATGTTTATTTAGAAAAGCAGTCATGACACCCAACCGCCAGATATCGTAGTCATGGTATGTAGCCGTGGCAAGTAGGATCTGGATGGACTTAAGCATAGCTACTTAGAAAAGGTTTCATCATAATCCATACCTGGTCAATGATGCAAACTTTTAACAAGTCTAGCTTTGAAAGTCTCAACTTTTCCATGTACACCAAGTAATCTTCTCAAGATAAATTTGCTCCTGTTGGGGATTTAACCCTTCAGATAAAGCAACTAAAGTCCATACATTGTTGTTGTATAAGGATTCCATCTCAGATCGCTAAGCATCCAGCCATTCTTACAGAGCCCCACTCTTGATGGCCAGCTCGAAACTAGTTGGGTCATCATCTCATGATGCGGTCCTCGCTCCCACTGTCATAGAGAAACTGAAGTATCTCTCAGGTGGGTGAGGAACCCTACTAGATCGGCGGAGAGGCTGAGGTTCGTTGGTTGCTATTGAATCCTTTGGTTCTACCAAATCATTAGCTGCAGTTTGTATAGCTGGAACTGTTTCCAGTTCTACCTTATGACCAATAATTTCTTCACAAGAAATTCCCTTTCATAAAGGTGGCATGCTGAGTAACAAAACATCTTTTGTTCCTCGGTTAGGTAGAAGATATTCCCTTGCAAATGCCTGGGATATCCAACAAACTTCTACAGTCCTGACTTTGCCTCGAGCTTCTCCGGATTTTTCTTTTTAGACATAGGACGGACAACCCCAAATCTTAACTGACTTAAGAGATAGACTCTTCCCTTCCCATAGCTCATATGAAATGGTAGGCATCTGATTTGATCAGAACCCTATTCAATAGGTATGCAACTTCATAAGTGCATAACTCCCTAAAAGGAAATAGGAAACTCAGTAGTACTCATCATAGAGCACACCATATCATATAGGGTGCTATTGCTCCGCCCCGATATACCATCGTGCTATGGTGTATACGGAGGAGTAATGCTGAGAGAGAATCTCATTCTTAGAATAGTCCAGGAATCCCGTGCTCAAGTATTCTTCTCCTTGATCACATCAAAGGACATAATACTTTTACCCGTATTTTGGTTCTCTACTTCTAACTTATATTCTATGAATATCTCAAAAGGTCCAGACTTGTGTTTCAACAGGAACATATGTCTGAATCTTGAGAGATTATCAGAGAATGTAATGAAGTACAAAGAACCGGTCTTGGCATGTGTAGACAGGGGACCTTCATACATCAGCATGTATCAATCCCAAGAGTTCACTAACTCTTTCTCTGCTTCCAATAAACAGAGCTATGGTCATCTTATCTCTGTGACATGACTGGCAAGTTTCAGAAGATGTAAATTCAAACTGATTTAAATATGCATCTATATATAACTTCATCTAGTCGGGTCGCATTGATATGACCTAGTCTATAATACCTCAAGAAGAACTTGTTCATTTCTGAACTATTCCTCTTTTGTGTGTTCTATTTACTAAGAACTGTAGTTTGATTTAGAACGTTAATGCTTTTAGATAACGTGCCTGAACCGATCAACTCTTGATTTAGGAAATGTTCAAAACATTATCCAACAATACAAAATTATATCCTTCTTTATCTAAATAAAGAGAATGATATTATTTTGTATATCAGGTTCGGTATCTAATAACATTTGTTCAGAATCAATATATTCTGGTAATACAGGGTGACAGTGACCAACAGACTTGGCTACAACATTTGCACCGTTTTCTGCCTCATGAAACTTATCACCCTTTCTCAGTTCTCTACCTTTCTGTAGCCTATGTAATATATTACGTATGTTGGATCCTGATCCGGTATCATATACCCAGGACGTAAAGGACATTTGAGAAACAGTTCTCTTTAATGAACGCACCCAAAGGTGATGCATCAACATGCACTTTCTTCGTTTGGGTGGCACAGGAATTCTGGTAATCCCCAATTTCCTGCTCTGTCTTATAACAATTATAAGTTGGAGCGGGACCAACGTTCCCCAGCTCAGTATAACAAGCGGGTTCGGTCAATATATCCGTATTATTATCTTGATTAAGGCGTGATATGGTCGCTACCTGGAGAGAGAGAGAGAAGAAAACACTCTGCGTGCGCTCTTGCAAGATCAGATTGGTTATTATTTTATCTAATCAGGATGGCTCCCACCGTTTTTATCAAATCTTCCTTCAAACCCTAAAATGAAAGACTAGCCGAGATTAATTACACGCTACAAGTTCGCCAATCTTTCAGCCAGGACAGTGTCGGTACTTTGAGGGAGGTTCCCCGTGCTTTCGCACGGACCTAATTACAGTAAACCTCGTTTTCCCAGAGGCGTAACCCTGTTGACACCTTTCTAGACATCTACTTGATCGGCTAATTGTAATGTGTAAAACTCTCCCAGGAGTAACAATTACTCGCAGCGGGTATCGGGATCCAACTATCTCATAGAAGGTATGCAATCTCATTGCAAATTTCAACACTTGAAATTCGCGATAATATTTTACCCCTAGTGTTCTATGACCTTGACGAATGCCAAACAACCCATACTCCACTAGTCAAGTTCAACCCGTACATTTCTTGATTGAATTAAACCCACCCGCACGACCCTTGACGAATGCCAAACAACGCCGTACGAATACCCTAATCCAATCTGCATCATATGCATAAGCAGATAAGTACTAGTTAGCTACCGCACACTACGCCTTGACGAATGCCAAACTACCGCAGCACGAATACTAAGTAGTACTTATCTGAAATGACGGAGGGCTACGACAGGTTTTTCTGAAAACCTATTGCGTAATGAACTTGATATCGTTGTAGAATCAAATGATTTTAAAATGGAGTGTTTTTTAGGCTTTTCTAGTTCTGCTAAAGGGGTCACTCCCGGTGAAGGGATCGTCGGCCCTTTCCTCATCGAATAAGGTGCAGGATATATCATATATACCGCTGTGCAAAGCAAGAACTATAGGAGCAATCAAAATACAAACCGAGGGTTGTAGAATCTTCCGGTTATTGCTAAAGGGGTCACTCCCGGTGAAGGGATCTCGGCCCTTTCCTTATCGAATAAGGTGCAGGATGTTCTACAAGGAACACCGCGATGCAAAGCAAGAACTGTAGCTACTTGTTTTTGAAAATTCGATTCCACAACATCTTTTAGGTTTCTTTTCTTTCATTAATCATATTAATGAAGTCCCATCATTTAAATCACCTAAACATCACAGATAAATACGACGTACACTTATGCTATCCGCATTCGCCTCGATGGCCCCTTATGCACCGTTAGGTAAGGTAACTAACGGCAGAGCGGGGCAGGGCTAGCACGGGTGTAAAACATAAGTAACGTCTATATAATATATCATATATACTATATACAGTATTTATCACAGAACATCAAATGATCACATCACAGATATCGCAGCAGAAGAAACATATGAAACATTGGATATACTAGGACGTCCGTGTTTTCAATACGAGCCTGTATAAAACACGGATTCCATGGTCGCGATGAATAGCCAAACCCACACCCCTAGACCCCTACGAGAGCGGCAAGCAACCCTACCAATTCTAGAGTTAGGAGACCCGGACTTGACTCCTCGAGTTGGTCTCCCACTGGACTCCAGAACCCGGTTACTTGTGCCCTCCTCTTTGGGTCTATCCTAGTGTGGAAAAGTAAATAATATACAATGGGTGACATCTTCTTCTACCTGGAAGTGCCCCAATAAAAGAATATTACATACAAGTTATTTTTACATGAATGAAAATGAAAAACTCTCATCTCACATAAAACCCCCGGCTATTCGAACGCGACGATCCAATATAACATATCCAGCAACACAGAACATCACATGTCATCAACGTAAGTAAATATGCGCATCCCAATTGTCGTTGACATATAGCAACGAAACCGGCGATATCACATATTACACTTACGGTGGTAGAAAAGAAAGTGTAAAACTACAACAGTTGGAATCCCCAAACTCTTTAGACATCACATGCCTAATCAAATGAATCCCTTAGACATCGCATGCCTAACAATTATAAACCCCGCATTTTAGTCTCATTATCGAAAACACTTTTCAATATCTAGTCGGGCAATTCAACAAGATTCCTGATAAACTGATTGAATGCTCGTCGCAAATTTTAGTAGACGGCCGCACCCCCGATACCGTCGACGAAGTGCATCAAGGCGGAACACCACTACCGTGAGCACCCGAACGGATGCTTTCGGCGCCGGGATTCTCCTACAGTCACTTAGTCGGGGCTAAGGGGTGTAGCTGTCTATTAAGTTTATCCGGCGAGTATCCGCGTATGCTACGTGATTGCGACGAACTTTTGATCGCATCAAAATTCCGTGGCAACCGATCAAGTGAGACTAAAGTGCTATGTTTATAACATTCATTTTAGTTATCTCATAACTACTTGTGGATTCCAAATATTGTATCACATTCCAGATAAATAGAAAATGTTAAACTTTCCGATCGAACAATCAAACACCCAAGTTTTCCCAAAACAGCTCAACTCTTGAAACAAGTTCAAAAACATCCACTTCATGCCACAGTACCAACGGTCCAGCCGTAGATGGGTCAAGCCAACGCCTCACATGTGGCACGCCGTACTGCCCCAAACCATAAGGTTCAAAGGGCAGTTCAAGATGGTCACATAATCGAGTTAAGGTTTGTTGTCTTCTAGAGGGTCCATCGCGTTACTTGCACTACTAAGAACGTTTTCAAACTACGGAACAATCCAACACTTGAAAATTTCCCGGCAGGGGAAAAATTGGGTATTTATATCCGGTCGAACTTTTTAACATGTTCTAAAATTATCTGGAAAAACACAAACGAGGTTAAAATATCCGATCGAAACATCGAGTCCCCAAAACAACCCAGAAAACTCAACTCTTGAGTAAAGATTAAAATTACCCAGAAAACACAGGAGTCAAATATAAACATTAGTGTGCAAAGTTTGTTCAAAGAAGAAATAGTATGGCCGCGGAATCGTTGCGCCACGTGGGGTACGGCCGCGGTTCCGAGGAACTTTGATAGAGTTAAGACCACGTTTTGCACAGTAATTCAAATAAAACCCTGCTTATTTTTCTGCATATTTTTAATTTGGAAAAATCCAAAATTTCAGAAAATGTACAGAAAGGGGTATCGATTAGGGTTTTGGGGTTCGATCGGGTTTCTAATATCGTCTACACTTCACCTAAGGCTCTATCTAGGCTCTGATACCACTGTACGGTTACTAGGCACACTCAAGATGTTCCACAAGGCATCAACCATGCCAAATTAAAATTTTCCGGTGCCGAGAAACCTTAAACTAGATCGTTAACTAGAAGTTAAGGCGAAAGAACATGCAAGCAAACGACTTTGCTAATAAGTGAATGGAAATACAACCTTTGTAGATCCGGTCCCCCACTTCTAAAGCTCCGTGTTGATGTCCCTCCACTGCGATCATCGGATCCCGGACTCTAGCGATGGTTTCGTCGGAGAAATGATCAGGCTAGGTCATTGACTTCGAGGCCGAAGATGATCTACGTCGGGGAGACTCAAACTCAAGCTATTCCTTCACTTGGTCAAAAACTTTGTGAAGAGAACACCCTATAGTACATGGCAAGTAGTAGAGGATGAAGAAATAGGAAGTGGGTTCACTTTAGAATTGGATTTCTCACTCTTTTTACAGTGGCACCATTGGAGCTCTCAAGCTTTTGTGAGCTTGATGAAGATGAAGAAGAAGAAAGAATCATTTCAATTGAAAGAATAATATGAATACTTATCCTTTTAATCATGGCACCATGGTTGAGTTAAGCCCTCATGCTTAACTCATGTAAAGAATTAAGCATAGCATAAGGTTAAGGGTTGGGTTAGCTAATATCTTAAACAAATGACAAAGAGAGTTGACTTTGTCAATGTTTATCAAGCTTCATGAAGCTTGATAACTTTGACCAAAGTCACACTCTTTTGTTATATGCTTAGGAAAATAGTAAACCCTAATCTAACCTTGATTTGGTTCAAGTCTCATACACACAACTTGTTTGTATCATCAAGCATGATACAAACATGTACACTTGCATATATCATATATAAACAATGTGCACATTCAAGTGAGAAAATCAATCTTAAGTGAACTAATACTAGTTAATGTAAAGTAATATATCAAATATATAATTATACATTAAATCATTAAATCAACACTTGATTTAACGATCCGGTCATATCGCATATAACCGACTAATATCAATAGTAACAACTTATCGAATCAACACTTGATCCGATAACCCGGCTATATCGCATACAACCGATCGCGAGAATAGAATAAAGTATAACATACTGGTATTATTCTCGGTCCTGCACATATCTCATATGTGCTCATATTTCGTTTCGCTTGAGCCAGGAAACCCCTGTGTAGGACTCTAAAGACTCGTCAATACGCCGGCAGCAGGTGATGATCATATCAAACACCCACAAGCCGCACGCGGTCTGCTAAACGTAACGGCCACCCGGGTATTGAGCGATCAGAAGATCAACGAGCAAGCCCGCTCACACTCCTGTGAATCCAACCAGTAACACTACCGTACAGTCCGGTCTGTTCGTTTGATATGTCGCATATCTCGTCTAGGGGTGGTAAACGTCAGACCGCAATAACTTGATAAGTTATGTCGATACGAGGCTCATAGCAGGTTGAGAAACTACTGGTAACACTTACCAGTAAATCACTAAAGCAGCCTTAGCAAAGGAATTCCTGTTATAGCCAATTGAGCACAGCGCAACATCAACTCCCTATACCGGGAGAGACGAAACCCCTCCTATCGCTCATTGCCTCCATGTGACTCGGGACTGTACCCAAAAGACACCTTTTTGCATGCCCTCTTGGACGTGGTATGATGGAAATCAAAGCACAGTGGGAATCACACAAGACTCTATGACGATCTCGGGTCTACAGACTAACCTGTACCAGTGTCACCAGAGAACTGCCATCTGACGTAAGGTATAATACCATCTGGGATTTCTCGGCGAGTCCGTCCAGTGTACCCAGTCTCCACTGAGCACCCGTATATCATCTCTGATGTCAAACACCAATGGATATGGGATCATCCATCGCCCATCTATATGGGTCGAGAAGCTACACGCTAGTCTACTCTGGTATATCGATGCCCCGTCTCGATACACCCACGACTAGGGACTTTGAAGGATGTACTTATGGACTACCATGTCCCCATTAGTATGATCCGCATCATAGTCCAGGTAGTCAAGTACACATCCTAAGGGCTTTACCAACATGTAACAGAGAGACAATTAGTGTACACGTTAAGGCAAAGAGTAACCAGATAGCATACTATCATATCGAGCAAGAAAGTCATCCGTATATATGTCCAAGCATCCACTACAATATACATCCTATGTATAGTAATGGCCTCTAGGGAATGCATATAACTAACATTATCTTTGATTAATTATTTAATTATCATATTTCACATATATGTGAGAATGGTTGATAATTATCCGAATTCTCTCTTGCTTATTCTCTCTCATCCAAAGCTCATCCTCTTCCTCTCTCTCAAAGCTCTCCCCTCTCATGTGTTGAGAACCATTTTGCTTTTGAGATAAAAGACCAAAACTCCTCTATACTCATTCTAAGGTTCTAGGTTTAGCAAGCCAAGCACTTTAGTTACCTCTAGGTTGAGGTAGGAGCCAAAGGTAGAGGCCCTCGGGTGGATCTTTCTTTGGCAAGAGAAGGCGACGAGGAGGACCCGTTCATCCCACTCCAAGGAGCAAGAAGAGAAGGAGTTCAGGACTTAGGTATAACCCTTTAACTTAGCTAAATCTTTTAGCATGTTTGTTAGTTTTTGTTTAGCAAAGATCCTCCTTTTAGTCCATATTGCCTTGAGTTTTAAAAATCGCTTTTTTATACCGTTCCCGCCTCCCCGTAAGCACCGGGGTGGGCAACGTGGACTTACAGTGGTATCAGAGCCTAGCTAAACACAAACTAGCATATTAGCAAAGTATTTAGAATTTCGATCCGAGAAAAATCGCAAAACACGTCCGAAAAACCTAACTTTCTGCCGATTTTTAAACCTGCTTTAAAAATAATTCCACATACTCTAAAAATCGGCTCAGGGTTTTATTTGAACAGTCAGCAAAAACGAGCCACTAACTCGGTCAACGCGCCGCGGAACCACGGCGAGAATATGCTTCTTGCCACGGATCCGCGGCCGAGTTGACTCGGCCGTGACTCGTCTTTGCTACAGTTTACTCAGTGGTCTGTTTTGGGATTTTTAGTATATATTGTTTCTGCCCAGAATTTCCAGAGAACAAAGTTGTGTTTGGGAAAGTTGCAAATCCGTATTTCTGATCGAAGTTCTATAGACTTTAGCTAATGGGTTATATCTGTGATGTGATATATGCACTGAACGTCAACTAATCGCTATATGTCGATTAGTGGGGGTTGTGCATATCTGTGATCTGTAATATTGATGGATTGTGTATATGAACTCGTTGGATTGTCGCGGATGAATAGCCAAGGTTTTGTGAGATGAGATTTTCTTTATATTTCATTTGATGTAATATGTAAATTGATGTAATATTATTTTATGGCCGCACATCCGGGATGAGGTTGTAGCCGCCATTGTATATTATTTCTTTTACTGTTTATGCTCCTAGGATAGACCCAAGGTGGGGTGCACAAACTACCGGGTACCTCGAAGTGCCGAGTGGCCTACTCACGTTGTTTAGGGAGGTTGCTTCACTTCGGGTACTTGGCAGGTAGTTTTCCTCACCCGTAGGGGTCTAGGGTGGGGTTTGGCTATTCATCGCGACCGTGTAATCCGTCTTTCGTTGCTGGCTCGAACGAAACGTGGATTCCTAGTACATCCAATGTTTTCATTTGTAATCTGGAATGGCTATCATTGCATCTGACGAATGTTTATTTCTATATATGATATCTAGTAGGCGTTGCTTATGTTTTGCATCCGCGCTAGTCCAGCCCCGCTCTGTCGTTAGTTAAGTAACCCAACGGGTGATGACGGGGCCCCGTGGCGAATGCGGATGGCATAAGCGTACGTCATATTTTCGTTGTTTTCTGCAATGGTATGATTAATTGATATGACGCATTAAATTAATGCAAGAAAGTAAATAGTCGTTGGAACAATTTCAAAACCACTCGGTTTCTTTTCAAAACAGAAAACTTTTAAAAACTGGGAGCTTAAACCACTCCTTTTAAAAGCTATCAAGGTTCCTTCGATTATATCAAGTTCACTACATTCACGTTTTCGCCAAAACCATTCATAGACCTCCATCATTTCATATGAATATTCAATAGTATTCAAGCTATGTTTGTTGACCTTCGTCAAGGCATAGTGATTGGTAGCTGTTGGGTGTTCATATGTGGCATAGATAGAAGCGTTGGTTTGGGACAGTCGTATTACCTTGTTGACCTTCGTCAAGGGTATATACAGGTGGGTTCAAATTAACCAGGAAAATGATGGGTAGAACTTGGCATGTGACTTATGATTTGTTGACCTTCGTAAAGGTCATAAGAGCATGGGGCAAAAATCCACATCGGGAGTTTCTTAAGAAACTGAAACTTGCTAGTGCTGCATACCATTTGGAGTGTGATGATTCTGGTAGGATTCCTTCAGTTTTATCACACGATGATATTTGGATCCCGATCCTACTGCGAGTATATGCTAATCCTCGGAAACTTCTCACTTAACGATCAATGCTATAAACCAAGTAGGTGTCTAGAAAGGTGTTAGCGGGGCTACGCCCACAGGGAAAAGAGGTTATTTAATTAAGGAACTTCGTGAAAGCGTCGTAAAACCTCCCTCGAAGTAGAGACACTGGCCTGGCTGAAAGGTTAAGCAAGTATTGTACGGTGAGATTGATCCCGACTAATTCTTCTTTTTTGGTTTGAGGAAGGATTCGAGAAACAGTGGGAGCCATCCTGTTTAGACAAACTAAAAACCACTCTAAACATGTAAGAGCATCATGCTAAACTGTTTCTTCTCTCTCTTAATTGCAGCGACCCAGTGACCAGACATAGGTTACAACTAGATAAAAAAATGACTGAATCTGACTGTTATGATTGGCAAAGGTCTGTCCAGATGTCCATTACCCATGACAAGCTGGGACACCACCTAACTAATCAAACCCCTGCCGTCTCAGGACCAGTTTCCCTTGTCACAGATATTGATATCCGTAAGACATCAGAAAAAAACTGTGCGAATGCCAAGTGCTGTTGGAGATAGTGCCCTCAGAGTCAATTATTGGATCACATGCACGTGATTGCAATGATTGAGGGAGGACCTATCCCGGTAGGACAGTCTTACTCGAGATGATAGTATGCTATCTGGTTTACCTTTATCATCGTGTACTGCTTTAGGTGACCTGATAGGTCACTATTGCACGTTGATAGAGCCCTTAGGATTCTTGCTTGACGACCAGCAGTATGAGGGCGATCATATACGTGGAAGCTGGGGTCTATAAGCATATCCTTAAAAGGTCCCTAGTCGAGGGAGTTTCGAGACAGGCATCGATACTCCAGAGTAGACTAGTGTATACAGTCGAGACCCCGACGAGGGGCGGTGGCCGGTCTCACAAGCCACTGGTGTCAGTTGGATCACCTAAGATGTATACAGGTGCTCATTGGGTTATGAGTACACCGGACAGGACTCGCCGGGAACATGCTAGTTGGTCTTATACCTGACGTCAGATAGCAGTTTCCTGGTGACATGTGTACAGGTTAGTTCATCGACCTGAGGATCGTCATTTGTCTCGTGTGAGTTCCCACTGTACTTTGATTACTACCCTACCACGCTCATAGGAGACGTGCAAACAGGTTTTAGTTGGGTACAGTCCCGAGCCACATGGTGGCAGTGAGCGGATCTTCGGGGGTTCGTCTCTCCCGGTATTGGGGGTGAGGTCGCGCTGTGTCTAGGAGAGCCAGAACATGAAAAGTCCTTGGCCAATGCAGGAGATTTACTGGTAGGTATTCCAGTAGTATCTCAGGGTGTTCTTGGCAGATCTCTGACACGACTTGTACCGCTTTTGGGGGTCTGACTTTTACCAACCCCCTAGGCCCGCCATGCGATGCTCATAGACGAACGGACCGGACTGTACGGATATTGTCACTGACAGGCTCAGTAGGGTGTCAGGATGAGTTCGCTCATCGACGTCCCTTTTGGTCAATAGCTGGTAGCCCGTCACGTATGGCTAATACCTCTAACGTGCTAGTGGTTAAATCCACAGCCATAGTATTGACGAGTCTTTAGAGTCCCCCACATTCAGTTGCTCAAGTTTTCGGGCGAAACGCTGTAGAGGCCGTATGGAGATATGGCAGGGTTCGATCAGATACGTGCGGTATTGCACGGATCAGGATCGGACGGTTAGTACTAGAGGCCGTATGGATATATGGCAGGGTTCGATCAGATACGTGCGGTATTGCAAGGATCAGGATCGGACGGATAATACTAGCCGGCTTTGGTTTAAGCCGGATCCTAGTATAGTACAGTGTAGATTTTGTCTCATTGCATTTGTATTTCTGTCGGAATACAGATGTGGGTGTGTATACACAGTATCGGGGTTTTCCCGTAATTTATTACGGGATCAGTTTTCTGGAGTTGCCAGTTTGTTTTCCGTTTCGGCCATTTTCGTTTGTATCCTTCATTGGCCAATGATTGGTGGAGGAGGGCTTATTTGCATTTGTGCAAATAAGCATTTGTGGAGGGTGTTCTTTGTATTTTGTTTCATCATGATGATGCACCATCCATTGACTTGATTTATCCATCATGGCTTGACTTTTGTGTGATCATGGTTGTTGATGATGGTTGATTTGGAGTGTTGGTTTTGTGTGATGATTATTCATCATGATGATCTTTTCTCTTTCTTGCATGATCACATACCATTCATCAAACTCACTTCCTCTCTCATTCTCCCTTCTCCCATTCCAAGCCATGGCCGGCCAAGCATATGAGGGGCTGTCCAAATTTTGAGTTGGGGATTTTTTGTTCAATTCATGCTACAAAAATTCCCAAGTTGATCTCCAAAAGGTCTTAGTTCATTACCTCCACCAAAATGGCAACCTCCTACAACCCCAAATAAGACAGAGTTCTACACTATTCTACAGCAAATCTTGGGCACGTCGACTAGCCAGCTTCATGCCCGAGTTGCCTCGGTATAGAGGTGGGAGCCCATAAAAGAAGCCGGCGACGTGGTGCCGTTCCGGCGACGAGGTGGAGACCGGAGATTCCGCAGGAGATCGGGACGACGACGAGAAGACCGAAGGACATGGATCGCTCGGTATATCTCTCTTCCCATCTTGTAGTTAGCTAGGACTAGTTTAATGGCCCGATCCGGGTTTATAGTGCGCTGTGGTGCCGATTTGAAAAATTAAAGTTAAGCATCGCTTCCGCATTCCGGTGTCGGATTGACGGCCGGGGCGCCGCCGTGCACTTACAAGTGTCTCGTGTTGGCCTTAGTTGATGGTGCATACCAGAGGCAGCACGAGAAGATGGACTCAGTTTCTATTTTCCTCCATAACAAAGTTTTATATGGAGAGCAATCTCGTATCGCAAGATATGAGACCTCGAACGAATTGCTTCAAGCGAGGTTGGCTTTCGGGTCATCTGTAAGGGGCAACGTCCTTACAGAGACCACCTATTTTGATCAGCTCACGGACCTAAAGACCACGTTAAAGGAAACTTGGATGTAAAATGGATCTACAAAAGAAAACTTGGTGTAGATAGGCAGGTGGAAACCTATAAAGCTAGACTCGTTGCAAAAGGTTTTCGTCAAAGACCTGGTTTGGACTATGATGAAACTTTTTCTCCGGTGGCTATGCTCAAATCCATTCGGATCCTACTTGCCATTGCTGCCTTCCTTGACTATGAAATCTGGCAGATGGATGTTAAAACGGCTTTCCTGAACGGTTGTTTGGAAGAGTGCGTTTACATGGATCAGCCAGAAGGTTTCGTAGACAGTGGGAGCAGCGGGAAGGTGCGCAAGTTTCTTAAATCCATTTATGGATTAAAGCAGGCATCGCGGAGCTGGAACATCTGTTTTGATGAGGCAATCAATGAATTTGATTTCATCAAGAACGAAGACGAACCCTGTGTCTATAAGAAGATTGTAGGACGAACTGTCGTATTCCTAGTCTTGTACGTGGACGACATTCTTTTGATAGGAAATGACATTCCTATGCTACAATCGGTCGAGCTATTTTTGTCACAACGGTTCTCCATGAAGGACCTGGGTGATGCCTCGTACATTCTGGGGATCAAGATCTATAGAGATAGATCCATGAGACTATTGGGACTTTCGCAGTCCAGGTACATAGAGACCGTACTAAAGAGATTTAGTATGGAGGATTCCAAGCGCGGTAACATACCCGAATTGCACGGAATTACCCTCTCCAAGAAGATGTCTCCTAAAACCGAAGAGGAGAGGGTTCGCATGAGCACTATACCCTACGCTTCAGCGGTAGGATCTATAATGTATGTGATGCTATGTACAAGACCAGATGTAGTTTACGCGCTAAGCGCGGTAAGCCGGTATCAGTCAGTCCGAGGTGAGGACCACTGGACAGCAGTGAAGAACTTTCTCAAATACCTGAGAAGGACTAAGGAGATGTTCCTGGTTTACGGTAATGGAGACCTCAGGGTCGAGTCCTTTACCGATTCAAGCTTCCAGAGTGACAAAGATGACAGCAAGTTTGTCTCGGGTTTTGTGTTTACCCTCAACGGAGGGGCGGTATGTTGGAGGAGTTCCAAATAGGATACTTTCGCAGACTCGACGATGGAGGCTGAATACATTGCTGCAAGTGATGCCGCAAAAGAGGCGGTCTGGATGAAGAAGTTCATTAGTGAACTTCAGGTGGTTCCGTCCATTGTTGACCCAATACCTTTGTATTGCGATAACAATGGGGCTATAGCTTTACCGAAGGATCGAAGGTCCCATCAGAAATCCAGGCACATCTTAAGGCGGTATCACCTGATCAGGGAGATCATTGATCGCCTGAAGATCGAGGTGCGGAGAGTGGACACAAAGGACAACACAGCGGACCCATTCACAAAGGCCTTGCCCCAGACTCAGTTCGAGCGGCTGATCGAGATGATAGGTCTTCGATACGCCAGTACATGGCCTTAGTGCAAGTGGGAGATTGTTAGTGTATATGCCCTAGAGGCCATTACTGTATCATACTAATATGTATATTACTTGATGGATGCTTGGGATATTCACACTTGTATAGACAATCATGCTCGATATAGTAGTATGCTACTTGGTTTGTCTCTGCTTTAATGTGTATATGTGTGTTTCTTTATATCATCTGTACGCATTAGTAGAGCTCTTAGGATCTTTGCTTGATTACCTGCGTTGTGATGGCGATCACACTCGTGGGGGCTGGGTAATCCACAAGCACATCCTTATACACGTCCCTAGTCGTGGGATTATCGAGACAGGGCATCGATATCCGGAGTAGACTAGCGTATGCGCTTCTCATCCCACCATGGGAGACGGTCTGTCCCACAGCCGTCAGTACGCCGTACTTGAGATAGTATGCGGGTGCTCGTTAGGTTACGAGTACACTGGACATGACTCGTCGGGAACTGATGGTTGGTATTATACCTATCGTCAGTTATCAGTTCCCAGGTGACATGAGTACAGCTTAGTCCACTGACTTGACACTGTCACTTCGCCTCGAGTGTGTTCCCACTGTTCTTTGATTACTACCCTACCACGGCTCTACTGAGTCGTGCAAATAGGTAGTAGTTGGGAGCAGTCCCGAAGCACTTGGAGGCAGTGACGGTTAGACAGGATTCGTCTCTCCCGGTATTGGGGGTTGACATCGCGCTGTGTCTAGGATAGCCATTACACGAGTAGTCCCTGGACAGGGCAAGCGAGATATACTGGTAGGTTTCCAGTGTTATCTCAGGGTGTTCTGGGCTTCACTCCAACACGACTTGTACCGCTATTAGGGGACTGACGTTTACCGTCCCCTAGGCCCGCAATGCGATGTATCATACGAACAGACCGGACTGTACGGAGATTGTCATATACAGGCTCAATAGGAGTTCGGATGGGATTACCTCATCGGCCTTCTTATCGACATCTACCTGGGGACCGTTACGTACAGCTAGTGCCGCTTGCGGTCTGTGGTTAAACCCACTGCCAGCGTACTGTCGAGTCTTTAGAGTCCCACACAGAGAGTTTTCCTGCACTGAGCGAAACGTGTAGAGGCCGTATGGTTTTACGGCAGGGCTGCGATCACTTACGTACACTTGTGTGCGTGTAGTGTTTGGGCAGGCAATACTAGTGGGCTTTGGTTTAAGCCGGATCCTAGTATTGCACGGATGGATTTGTTTTGTCTTCTATGCATCCGCTTTCTACGGAATGCGGATGCAGGTGTGTATTCACAGTTTTACGGAGCGATGAAGGGAGAGGTGCCTCATTAGTGTTTTGGCAGTTGGTTCGGCCAAAACCGTTATGTGGCAAGCTCATTAGGGTTTTGACAGTTGATTCGGACTCATCAGGGTTTTGGCAGTTCGTTTGGTCAAAACCATTATGAGCCGCGGACATCATTTACTAATCCTTTTAGTGATAATTTTATGATGGCTAATTGCATTGACCATTTGACCACCATGACCTCTCTTGACTTTGTTGATCGGTTGACCGTGTTGACCATTGACTTTCAAGAGGGATCTACACTCTTCTTTTCTTTTTCTTTTTCTATTTTGATTATGATAATGGTCATTTCAATGGTGCCATCAAACTTTATCTTGATAGAATTGGTAATGATGTTTTAGTGCATTATTGCAACCATGGTTAATTTCTTTAGTTCACAATTTTCATTATCATTCTCTCTCTTGCCTTTTCAAGTGAGAAGAAAAAGAAATGAACCATGCTTGCTAGCTCCTCCTTCTTCTTCCTCCTCTTGATTCATCTTTTGATCTCATGTGTTGAGAGATAAAGATCCCACAAAGACAAAACCATCCCTTTATCACTTCTACACAACCTAGGGCTTCTAGATTAGCAATCTCTTTGCCCTAGTTACCTCGGCTCGAGGTGGAGCTCGGTGTACATCTCTCGGGTGGATCGTCTTCGACTCAAGGAGGCCGCGGAGGTGACCAAAGTCCGGATCAAGCCTCGGAGCAAGCAAGGAGAAGAACAACAAGAAGAGAAGGAGTTCAAGTTGAGGAATAACACCTAACCGAGTAGATAAATCTCTAGTTAGGATGCTAATGTGTTGTTTAGCAAAGATCCGGCTTTTCGGTCCATGTTACCATGCTTAGAATTTTTTTTTGTTTTACCGTTTCCGCAACCCCGAAAGTACCGGGAGAGGTAACGTGGACCTAACAGTGATGACGTCAGCGGATTCCGTCATGTTATCATGCGATAATAGTTGGATCCTGATTCCCACTGATGAGTTAGTTTACTCCTCGGGTGACTCCGACGAATTCTTCTTTCAGGTTTGGAGGAGAATTTGAGGTTACAGTGGGAGGTTTCCAGATTAGATAAATTGGTAACCATTCTGATCTAGGTTAGAGTGCACGCTGAGTATTTCTTTTCTCTCTCTCTTTGGCAGCGACCATTGACCCGACCCTAAGACTATGACTCAGTGACCAAAATTAACCGAACCTTCTTAAACACTGGCTTTTGGATTGTCAGAGTTGCAAACCTCATTGCCACTCCTACTTTTACCCTTTTCTCCAGGACACCCCATATTACTATGAACGTCCACTTCCATTGGACAAAACCATCGTATGGTTATATACGAACTCGAAGGAATTTATTCGAGGATGGTTTCCGGTTCTGGAGAAAACGGATTGGACTATTCAGTTGTCTTTTCCTTCTATCTTCTTTCAGGTTGCGAGTACTCCTTGGTTTAGGAGTAGTACACCTATTACGCAAATTGGATAATCTTCTTCCAAACCTTAGGCTGGTGCCGAATGGTGGGGAATGAAGAAAACCAATTAGCATAACGATGGTGTGCAGAAGGTATTAAGTAAGACAAAGCAAGGGATTAGTAAGAGAGCAAAGTAAATTGCGACTGATATTCACGACCAAACCAGGTATTTCATTACCACTCCCACTTCACCTTTGTATTTCTCCAGGACACTCCGTATCACTACGAAGATCCACAGTTTATTGGATACTCCATCGCATGGTTATATACGAACTCGAAAGGAACTTGTTCCAGTTCGGGGATGGATTCTGGTTCAGGAGAAATAGGAATAAGGTTTATTCGGTTGTCTTTTATCTTCACCTTCTCTCGCATTGCGAGTGCTCTTAGGATTAGGGCAGTACACCCATTATGCTTCTTGGATAGTCTTCTTCCAAACCATAGGCTGGTGCCGAACGGTAGCGAAGGAAGAAAACCATTTGGCCTAAAGGGGTGTACAGAAGGTAATGACTAAAGACATAGAAAGGGATTTGGAAAGATGGCAAAGAATTACACGGTTACAGTTGTGAATCTGGAAGAGGCATTACTAGGAATACCAGGATACCCCATCGAAATATTTCAATGTTTCAGTTTCACTGTGTACTGTTAAAGGAAAACTGATTTCCCAATTAGACACTTGCTCCAGGGTATGTATTTACCAGGTATGGTTCTCACATCTGTATAGTTTTACAGATGATGAGTGGGAGTAAGTTATTGGGAATTAGGTGATCATCCTCATTATATCGGGATTCGTTGTAATCGGTGATATTTGAGGAAATCACCTGGGCTGTTTGCCGGTCGACAAATATTTGGTTTTGAATATCCGCTGTTGTGCACCAATTTCAAATTGATATATCTGTACATCTATTTTCATAGAGTGAGATATACCTTTTTGAAATTATGTCTATGACATTTACCTAAATCAGTGGAAGGTTAGGTAAGGAGCATTAAACAGCGGTGTAATTCTTCTTAACCATAAGTACAGTTTTCAACCTACGACACACAGTGAATGAGTTATCAGACTCAAGGGACTTATACAGAGTATTGTATGTTGTCCAGTGTCTATTAGGACAGAGGGGTTGGTTCTCGTACTATATTCGGTTTACTTATTACTTCTCTAGTTTTTAGACAGGTGTTTCGCGGAAACACAGGGTCCGAATTTTAAGAAGTTATAGGTATATGGATAAAGTAGAGAACCGGGTGTTGCAAGTATCGGGATTCTCCAAGTTGATCGAAGATGTAGATACTTGAGTATGGTATTCAGTCGATAGTAATGGTTAAGAGATCTTGCTTCTCTTTTCAGGTTACTCATAATTGGAAGTATTCCTAAGTTGAGCAACGCTGATCGGCCTCCTTCCATTTAGTTGACATGCACTGGAGACAGCTGCATGATTAGAATCTGGTTTAATTAAATCAGTGCCTCTGGTTCTATATTGGATATAGAACAGTTCATATCTTAACGATGTTAAGGTATGGGGAGTTGTCCGGCCTATGCTTAAAACCAGACTCTGGATAACTCAAGGCACGTTTCTGTAATGGCTGTTTGTGGGTTGACCCAGGCTATGACGAGGGTTGACTTTCTACCATCTGGAAGATCAATAGTGATATTGTTCTAGAATCGCCATTGTTTTATTAAAAATGGATTTTTTCAGAAAACAGTAGTGGGAGTATGGTAGAACTGGAAGTGATTCCTGAACCACAAACGATTACTGAAGATTTGATAGGAACCTAAAGATTCAATCTGGATTGACATTCCATTGGCCACTCCGCAGATAAGGTGGGTAACTTCAGGCAACCGTGAGGTACTACGGTAGCCTCAAGGACGGTGAAAGGGAAGTTCTTGTTTACCCAGACTTGCCATTGCTGTTGTTCCAGACTGTGAGACCCAACAGGAGGATGAGTATAGCGTCGTACTGAACTAGCTTTAGAAGTGTACGTCTATATGACTCTGCCAGAGGGTTGTCGTGGTCAGTGGGAGCAGCGGAAGCATGGTGGACAGGCAGCTTATGTCTATTTATAGACTAAAGCAGAAATAGCGGAGATAGATCATCAATTTCTGATGTGACAGTCATAGGTTTGACTTCATCAGAATAGGGGATGGAACTATTAAGAAGGTAGTTGGGTGTAATGTCCTGGTATTTGGATAACATACACAGAGTAGGAAGTGATATTCCTATACTACGATCGGTTATACTTTGGTCGTCACACAGTGGTTTCTCCACATGGGATTTGGACATTATATCAGACATACTGGTTACTGGATCTATGGTTTTAGATCTAGATTTGGGTGGTTTCCCAATCAGGGTACTTAGACAGCATTCTAAGAGTATTTAGAATGGACGACTCCTGGCACGGTAGTATACTTGCAGGTAATGGAGTCACCCTCTCTAAAGGTGTCTTACAGACTAAAGGGGAGAGGGATATGCATGATTGGCAGATCACTTGCTCAGGCAATTGAGTCAATCATGAGATGTCAAGTACCACACCAGATGTTGTTCTTGCACTATATGCAATAAGTTGACATTGATCCAATCCTGGAGAAACAGTCGGAAGCAGTTTTAGAACATAAGTGGATGTTCTAGGGATATGATAACGACAGCCTCATTCGGGAGACAGTTATCATTCCAGGCTTCCAAGGTGACATGGACGACAAGGAGGTTGTCAGAGTTATAGTTTTTCCTTCTGACGAGGGGCAGTATTTTGGACAGGTGGTCCAAGGCAATACTGTGGGAGGCATGGCGCAGGATACTGATTAAGTTCAGTTGATGATACAGTCTAAGAAGTTTGGATTTGAAGTTCATTTATGAGCTAGGTCCCATCAGACATCCAGACATAGTCTAAGACAGGTATTGCTCATTTCGGGAGATGGGTTTCTCCGTGAACTTGAGATATAGAGAGACATAGAAAGAAACATCAAAGCGGATCCACTCACTGAGTCTATTCCTCGAACGCAATAGTTTCGCAAACGAGTTTTGTGAGACTGACTAGTAGAGGAGTTGGGTGTTCGGGATCACACGGGCTGTGAGTATGCGACATCGCAATAATTAGCCTTGAATGCAAGTGGGAGATTGTTGGAGATAGTGCTCTCAGAGTCAATTATTGGATCACATGCACGTGATTGCAATGATTGAGGGAGGACCTATCCCGGTAGGACAGTCTTACTCGAGATGATAGTATGCTATCTGGTTTATCTTTATCATCGTGTACTTCTTTAAGTGACCTGATAGGTCACTATTGCACGTTGATAGAGCCCCTAGGATTCTTTCTTGACGACCAGCAGTATGAGGGCGATCATATACGTGGGAGCTGGGGTCTATAAGCATATCCTTAAAAGGTCCCTAGTCGAGGGAGTTTCGAGACAGGTATCGATACTCCTGAGTAGACTAGTGTATACAGTCGAGACCCCGACGAGGGGCGGTGGCCGGTCTCACAAGCCACTGGTGTCAGTTGGATCACCTAAGATGTATACAGGTGCTCATTGGGTTATGAGTACACCGGACAGGACTCGCCGGGAACATGCTAGTTGGTCTTATACCTGACGTCAGATAGCAGTTCCCTGGTGACATGTGTACAGGTTAGTTCATTGACCTGAGGATCGTCATTTGTCTCGTGTGAGTTCCCACTGTACTTTGATTACTACCCTACCACGCTCAAAGGAGACGTGAAAACAGGTTTTAGTTTGGTACAGTCCCGAGCCACATGGAGGCAGTGAGCGGATCTTTGGGGGTTCGTCTCTCCCGGTATTGGGGGTGAGGTCACGCTGTGTCTAGGAGAGCCAGAACTTGAAAGTCCTTGGCCAAGGCAGGAGATTTACTGGTAGGTATTCCAGTAGTATCTAAGGGTGTTCTGGGCTGATCTCTGACACGACTTGTACCGCTTTTAGGGGTCTGACTTTTACCAACCCCCTAGGCCCGCCATGCGATGCTCATAGACCAACGGACCGGACTGTATGGATATTGTCACTGACAGGCTCAGTAGGGTGTCAAGATGAGTTCGCTCATCGACATCCCTTTTGGTCAATAGCTGATAGCCCGTTACGTATGGCTAATACCTCGGACGTGCTAGTGGTTAAATCCATTGCCATAGTATTGACGAGTCTTTAGAGTCCCCCACATTCAGTTGCTCAAGTTTTCGGGCGAAACGCTGTAGAGGCCGTATGGAGATATGGCAGGGTTCGATCAGATACGTGCGGTATTGCACGGATCAGGATCGGACGGTTAGTACTAGAGGCCGTATGGATATATGGCAGGGTTCGATCAGATACGTGCGGTATTGCAAGGATCAGGATCGGACGGATAATACTAGCCGTCTTTGGTTTAAGCCGGATCCTAGTATAGTACAGTGTAGATTTTGTCTCATTGCATTTGTATTTCGGTCGGAATACAGATGCGGGTGTGTATACACAGTATCGGGGTTTTCCCGTAATTTATTACGGGATCAGTTTTCTGGAGTTGCCAGTTTGTTTTCCGTTTCGGCCATTTTCGTTTGTATCCTTCATTGGCCGAAGATTGGTAGAGAAGGGCTTATTTGCATTTGTGCAAATAAGCATTTGTGGAGGGTGTTCTTTGCATTTAGTTGCATCATGATGATGCACCATCCATTGACTTGATTTATCCATCATGGCTTGACTTTTGTGTGATCATGGTTGTTGATGATGGTTGATTTGGAGTGTTGGTTTTGTGTGATGATTATTCATCATGATGAGCTTTTCTCTTTCTTGCATGATCACATACCATTCCTCTCACTCACTTCCTCTCTCATTGTCCCCTCTCCCATTCCAAGCTATGGCCGGCCAAGCATATGAGGGGCTGTCCAAATTTTGAGTTGGGGATTTTTTGTTCAATTCATGCTAAAAAAATTCCCAAGTTGATCTCCAAAAGGTCTTAGTTCATTACCTCCACCAAAATGGCAACCTCCTACAACCCCAAATGAGACAGAGTTCTACACTATTCTACAGCAAATCTTAGGCACGTCGACTCGCCAGCTTCATGCCCGAGTTGCCTCGGTATAGAGGTGGGAGCCCGTAAAAGAATCCGGCGACGTGGTGCCCTTCCGGCGATGAGGTGGAGACCGGAGATTCCGTGGGAGATCGGGACGACGACGAGAAGACCGAAGGACACGGATCGCTCGGTATATCTCTCTTCCCATCTTGTAGTTAGCTAGGACTAGTATAATGGCCCGATCCGGGTTTATAGTGCGCGGTGGTGCCGGTTTGAAAAATTAAAATTAAGCATCGCTTTCGCATTCTGGCGTCGGATTGATGGCCAGGGCGCCGCCGTGCACTTACAAGTACCTCGTGTTGGCCTTAGTTGATGGTGCATACCAGAGGCAGCACGAGAAGATGGACTCAGTTTCTATCTTCCTCCATAACAAAGTTTTATATGGAGAGCAATCTCATATCGCAAGATATGAGACCTCGAACGAATTGCTTCAAGCGAGGTTGGCTTTCGGGTCATCTGTAAGGGGCAACGTCCTTACAGAGACCACCTATTTTGATCAGCTCACGGACCTGAAGACCACATTGAAGGACGAGTCAAGCACTGACTTGGTTTTACAGACTCTACCATCTACTTATACCCTGAAGGAAACCAGGGAAGTAGAAGGAAAGGGAAGGGCAAAAGTTTCGGGGCTAGATGTAGTAAAGGAGGGGCGTTCCTATTGTTACAGGAATGAACATTGGCAGAAGGATTGCAGGGCTAGCAAAGCCAATAGCCAGGATTCGAAGCATGTTGGGGCTTCGGCTTCGGGTGTGTTTGTAATAGAGAACTGTATGTCAGTTAACCCTACTTCCTGGGTATTGGATATCGGATCAGGATCTCACATCTGTAATTCATTACAGGCTCTGAGAAACCATAGGGTTATCAGGATAGGTGATATGACTCTCAGGGTTGCCAACGGATTGAGCATGGATGCTGAATCCGTATGGGAATATCATCTTGGACTGACAACTGGGCAGATATTGATTCTGCGTAACTGTTTGTATGTACCTAGTGCGACTTGTAATATCATATCTGTATCCTTAGTTTCTAAGGAAGGATATGATTTTACTTTTGTAAGCGATGTGGTCCACATCCACCTAAATCAAGTTCTGATTGGGTCAGGTACATTAGAAAACGGGATATACGTATTGAATCAAGCTCAGGTTTTCAGTGTCCATAACACACTTAAAAGAAAGTCTCAGGAAATAAATCAAGCTTTCTTATGGCATTGTAGACTGGGTAACATTAATGAGACACGGTTAACAAAATTACATAAAGAGGGATACTTGAATCTGTTCGAGTATAAGTCTTATGCCACTTGTGAATCTTGTCTCATGGAAAAGATGACAAAGACTCCGTTCACTGGACATGGAGTAAGAGCAAGCGAGCTCTTGGGACTCATACTCAATGACGTGTGTGGTCCAATGTCTACACAAACGCGAAGTGGTTATTCATACTTCATTACTTTTACGGATGATTTCTCTAGGTATGGACATATCTTCCTGATGAAGCATAAATCCGAGGCCTTTGAGAAATTTCGGGAATACAAGAATGAAATTGAAAAACAAACTGGCAAAGGTATCAAGGCACTGAGATCTGATCGAGGTGGTGAATACTTGAGTGCCGAGTTTCTGGGCTACTTAAAAGAGAATGGAATTATCTCTCAGCTTACTCCTCCATACACACCACAACACAACGGTGTATCGGAAAGAAGGAATCGAACTCTATTGGATATGGCTCGTTCCATGATGAGTAAGGCTGAGTTACCGCGATCTTTCTGGGGTTATGCACTAGAAACAGCTGCATATCTTTTGAACAAGGCTCCAACCAAGACTGTGCCTACCACCCCATAACAGATGTGGAGTGGGAAGAAACCCTGTCTTAAGTATCTTAAGACATGGGGATGTCCAGCTTTTGTAAAAAAGCAGCATGCGGACAAGCTCGAGGCACGCTCAGTACTGTGTAAGTTTTTGGGATACCCCAAGAACTCCAGGGGATATCTTTTCTATTCCGCAGAGGAACAAAAGGTTTTTGTTTCTCAGCATGCCCACTTCTTGGAAACTGAATTTTTTGAAAGTCAGATAAGTGGGAGCGCAATAGAACTGGAAGAGATTCCAGAACCACAAGCTATTACTGAAACCATGGAAGAACCAGAAGTTTCAAGAGAACCGGACATCCCGCGCCACTCCACAGGAGTAGTAGGCAGTCTCATCCGCCCGAAAGATACTATAGTTTTCTTATAGACGGGGATCGAGAGGATTGCGTCATTTAAAATGATGAACCTACTAGCTTCCAGCAAGCCATTCAGAGCGGTGACTCAGTAAAATGGCTGGATGCAATGCGGACCGAGATGGAGTTCGTGTACACCAACAAAGTTTGGACTTTGGACTTTGCTCCAGAAAGGGTAAAACCCGTAGGCTGCAAATGGATCTTCAGAAAGAAGATTGGTGTAGATAGGCATGTTGAAACCTATAAAGCTAGACTTGTTGCAAAGGGTTTTCGTCAAAGACCTGGTTTGGACTATGACGAGACTTTTTCTCCAGTGGCTATGCTCAAATCCATTCGGATCCTTCTTTCCATTGCTGCCTTCCACGATTATGAGATCTGGCAGATGGACGTAAAGACGGCTTTCCTAAATGGAAATTTGGAGGAGTGCGTCTATATGGATCAGCCAGAGGGATTCATTCAAAGTGGGAGCAGCGGTAAAGTGTGCAAGTTGCTTATGTCCATCTATGGACTGAAGCAGGCATCACAGAGCTGGAACATCTGTTTTGATGATACCGTCAAAGAATTCGACTTTATCAAAAATCCGGATGAACAATGCATTTACAGTAAGATTGTAGGGAGAACTATGGTATTCCTCGTCTTGTACGTGGATGACATTCTCGTAATAGGAAATGATATTCCTATGCTACAGTCAGTCAAAGGATTCTTATCACAGAGGTTCTCCATGAAGGACCTGAGCGATGCCAACTACATTCTGGGGATCCAGATCTATCATGATAGATCTAAAAGGATATTGGGACTTTCGCAGTCCAGGTACATCAACACCATACCGAAACGATTCAGTATAGAAGATTTAAAGCGCTGTTATCTACCGGCTTGTCATGGAATCACCCTCTCCAAAAAGATGTCTCCCAAGACTGATTTGGAAAGGGCTCGCGTGTCGTCTATACCCTACGCATCTATGGTAGGCTCTATAATGTATGCGATGTTATGTACCAGACCAAATGTAGCATACGCATTAAGCGTTGTAATCCGGTATCAGTCGGACCCATGGGAGAAACACTCGATAGCAGTAAAGAACATTCTCAAGTACCTGAGAAGAAATAAGGAGATGTTCTTGGTGTATTGCAGAAAAGACCTCCAGATCGAGGCCTTTGCTGTCTCCAGCTTCCAGAGTGACAAGGATGACTCCAAGTCTATGTCGGGTCGTGTCTTTACCCTCAATGGAGGGGCGGTTTGCTCGAAGAGCTCCAAGCAGGAAACCGTTGCTGACTCAACCATGGAAGCGGAGTACATAGCTGCTTGCGATGCTGCAAAGGAAGCTGTCTGGATGAAGAAGTTCCTCACAGAGCTTCAGGTGGTTCCTACCATTCTTGATCCAATACCGCTGTATTGTGACATTAATGGCGCTATAGCTTTAGCGAAGGAACCCAGGTCCAATCAGAAGTCCAGGCACATTTTGAGGCGGTATCACCTGATTAGGGAGATCGTAGATCGTCGGGAGATCGAGATGAAGAGAGTAGATTCGGAGAATAACACTGCAGATCCATTCACGAAGGCCATACCCCAGACTCAGTTCGAGCGGCTGATCGAGATGATAGGTCTTCGATACGCCAGTACATGGCCCTAGTGCAAGTGGGAGATTGTTAGTGTATATGCCCTAAAGGCCATTACTGTATCATACTAGTTTGTATATTACTTAATGGAAGCTTGGGATATTCACAGTTGTATAGACAATCTTGCTAATAATGTTAGTATGCTACTTGGTTTGTTTCTACTTTAATATGTGCATGTGTTTCTTTTAGCATATCGCCTATACACATTAGTGGAGCCCTTAGGATCTTTGCTTGATTACCAGCGTTGTGATGGCAGTCATACTTTTAGGGGCTGGGTAATCTACAAGCACATCCTTATACAGGTCTCTAGTCGTAAGATTATCGAGACAGGGCATCGATACTCCGGAGTAGACTAGCGTATGCGCTTCTCATCCCAGTAGGGGAGATGGTCTGCCATTAGTACGTCGTGCTTGAGATAGTATGCGGGTGCTCGTTAGGTTATGAGTACTCTGGACAAGACTTGTTGGGAACTGTTGGTTGGTATTATACCTATCGTCAGTTATCAGTTCCCAGGTGACATGAGTACAACTTAGTCCGTTGACATGACACTGTCACTTTGCCACGAGTGTGTTCCCGCTGTTCTTAGATTGCTACCCTACCAAGGCTCAAAGGAGTCATGCAAACAGGTAGCAGTTGGGTGCAGTCCCGAAGCACTTGGAGGCATTGACGGTTAGACAGAATTCGTCTCTCCCGGTATTGGTGGTTGATATCGCGCTGTGTCTAGGAGAGCCATTACACAAAGTTCCTGGCCAGGGCTAGTGAGATATACTGGTAGCGTTTCCAGTGTTATCTCAGGGTGTTCTCGGCTACACTCCGACACGACTTGTACCGCTATTAGGGGACTGACATTTACCGCCCCTCTAGGCCCGCCATGTGATACTCTTAGACGAACAGACCGGACTGTACGGAGATTGTCACATTCAGGCTCAGTAGGAGTTCAGATGGGTTCACCTCGTCATTCTTCTTATCGGCATCTACCAGGGGATCGTTACGTACAGCTAGTGCCGCTTGCGGCCTGTGGTTAAACCCACTGCTAGCGTAGTGTCGAGTCTTTAGAGTCCCACACAGAGGGTTATTCGCCTTTGGGCAAAACAGAGTAGAGGTCGCATGGTTTTGTGACGGGGTTCGTTCACATCCGCGCACTTGTGCACGTTTAGTGTCCGGACAGTTATTACTAGCGGGCTTTGGTTTAAGCCAGATCCTAGTATATGTTTTGGGATTGGTTTTATCTCATTGTATTCGTGTTCCTCGGAACATGGATGCGGGTGTGTATGCACAGTTGACCGAGGCAGAGGCAGAGGATTCTCATTAGGGTTGATGACCGTTGTCTTTTTCCAAACCCTAATGAATATGTGAAATATGATTATTGATATTAATTAAAGATAATTGTGTTATGGTTAGGGTTGTTGATAATTTGACTTTGGTTGACTTGTTAACCCATGTTGACATATTGACCATCATCATTTCACATGAAAGATGCTCTTTGATTCTTGCAAAATTCATTAATGTGAAATGATAATGGTCATTTCAAGTTAACCATCACTATTATCTTTGATTAATTATTTAATTATCATAATTCACATATATGTGATAATGGTTTATAATTATCCGAATTCTCTCTTGCTCATTCTCTCTCATCCAAAGCTCATCCTTTTCCTCTCTCTCAAAGCTCTCCCCTCTCATGTGTTGAGAACCATTTTTCTTTTGAGATAAAACACCAAAACTCCTCTCTACTCATTCTAAGGTTCTAGGTTTAGCAAGCCAAGCACTTTAGTTACCTCTAGATTGAGGTAGGAGCCAAAGGTAGAGGCCCTCGGGTGGATCTTTCATCGGCAAGAGTAGGCGACGAGGAGGACCCGTTCATCCCACTCTAAGGAGCAAGAAGAGAAGGAGTTCAAGACTTAGGTATAACCCTTTAACCGAGTAGATAAATCTTTTAGCATGGTTGTTAGTTTTCGTTTAGCAAAGATCCTCCTTTTAGTCCATGTTGCCTTGAGTTTTAAAAATCGTTTTTTTTATACCGTGTCCGCCTCCCCGTAAGCACCGCGGTATGCAACGTGGACTTACAAAAGGTACTGCTAATACACGAAACGGTGCAAAAACAGATAAATGTGAGGTATGGAGTGAAATGTGTCACTTCCACGGAATCCTGACATTGTGGTAGGATTACAATCCATCAAGGCACTCAAAATCCCAATTCCTCAAATGAGCCCCCAATTGGCTCTCATATCATATAAGTCTCGCATCTCCTCAATGTACCATATCGAATAGATCCCCTATATCCCGAATATACAAATCAAGTGAGTCTCGTATATATATATCCAATATCCAATCTCAAATGAATCACCTATATCCTAAATGTCAGATCTCAAGTAACATTCTAACATCCTAAATATATTTCCATAAAAAAAATGATGAGGTCAATACACATATATTAGCGTCTCACTCCAATAATATTGGTGTAAGGGTATTGATTGGTAGAGATTCTGCGTGTTCAAGTTTAGTTAATTACCGCAATCAAAACGGTTTCGCTTGTAGCTAGCCAGTTGAGTACGGGTCGTCCGCAGGGAGATGATAATCTTTTTCTATGTGCTTTAACGAGTTAAGTCCAAAAGTCCAGATTTGTTTGTGATTAACTAAGTGTTAAAATGATATGTAAAGAGAGCTTGTTAGGGTTAGGATTAGGTTAGTTTGAGTTAGGAGTCGCTCACTTCTTTCGTTGCCACTCTTAATATCGGTGTTACGGTAATCGGCAACAACGGGGATTAGCACGACTAGGAAGGAACTTGCGAGTATAAGCTAGGCTTTCCAATGCTTAAGCTCTTCGTTTTGTTGCTTGTCCGTCCGTTCTTGGCTCTTAGTGTCACATCCCGAAAGTACGGAACAAGACCGGCACTTAAACTACGAAACGTCTCGAGGCGTACGTAATCCAAGTAAGCCGAAAACCCAGAAATGCAAACTAAGAAAAGTAGTAGAGTGAAGGAAAACCAATTTAAATAAGTAGTTTTAATAGCATAAGACGAATTATGCGGGTTTCTAAAAACATCAAAAATTTTCTGAAAATTTCGGCAGAGTCTCCTTTGTAAATACTGGCCCCCAAACGGGATACAACATGTATAGTATACGAAATCAATAAAAGGCATCCCCAAGCGGGAGCTAGCTCTTCGTCAATCAACGGTCACAACCATACAAGCAATATAATATGCAACGCCAACGGCGAGGATCAAAATTCAAAAGGAAACTCAAGACCACAAGAAAACCACAAAAATATAACGCGGGACTCTAAGGTCGAAGGAATAACATCGCTGGTCTCTATCTCAAAATAAATACATGTTTGGTTGATGGAACTTCTAGATACAACTGAATAATAATATACAATGTATAATGATGGGTACGATACAAATAAACCCACCTACTAGCAAGTCACCCGAACGACACTGTACCCGCAAAGCCGTAAAGAAACCTGTACGGCAAAACCTGCAAGAAAGTGGGGCACAACGGGGGTGAGTTGCCAACTCGTGAATAGAAAAACATCTACGCATAGAAATCGTATAAATAACGCAACCTAGGTCAATGATCATAATATATCCTCAAATATATGTATAACATGCAGCCTATAAAAATGGCTAGGGTAATATCTAACCCGAGTGTGATCTCATGTGCCCGTGTCAGTGCCTCAGGTAGCAATATATCATATGAATGAGGTATGAATTCACGGAACAGAATGCATGTACTGACGAAAACTGCTTTCATAAATCAGTGAGATTTCTATATTTTTAAAGTGAGGTACCATAAATGAAATCAGCATAAAGCAGTGCCCAGCATCGACACAAAACAAGTGTCAAATTATCTCGATATCTCTGTATTACAATCTCGGTACCTCAATATCTCAAAATCAATATCTAGGGTGCCGTCAATCCAGACCGGCCCTTACCATCCATCTCAAGACCACGACGGTATCCTCCGGATATCCGACGCGTTGGGTAATATCACCGGTCGGTAGTGCTCCCCTGCCGGGCTCAACGTCAACAACACATTCCTCTTGCCCCGGGGTACCGCACCGGGCCCACCATGTACCCGAAACGGTTCCTCCACTCCTCGAATCGGGTCTCGAAATCCATCAGCAAACTCATGGTGGACGACTCATACATCATGGGAAAACCGCACTTTTTATTTTAAAAGAGAGAAAAGGTTTATTTATGTTTTTACGGTTTTCCTCCAAATCCAGAAAATCTCATGGAAATCCGAATCCAAAACCTCAATAACACGTAAAATAGTGAATATATGCATGAGAATCCATGAATGCGGCATAACAATGAATAACAGTATGCATGAAGAAGCAGGTAATAACTACAATGTCTAAACTATTAGCTAACAGGCTATGTCAAGCAATAATATTTTCTAAGGTGTACGTGACATGGCAATTAACGATGAAGATATGTGTGAGCCGGCAAGTAAGTGTACGTGGTACATACGCATCATCGGTAATGGTGCTGGTGTCCTAACAGCATGATATCAATAATGGAGTATGAAACATAATATAAGCATGCGATGCGAAGCGAACCACAATAATGAGCGGGAGCTGAATACTAGACGCAACTATAACTAATCTGCATTAATCTAATATAAGTCCTACAAATGGTGCCTTTTGAAATAACACGAATCATGGGGTTTTGAAAATAGGGGCTACGGTGTTTTTATGAAAAGATACGTATTTTGAAATATCCGTAGGATCCCTTGGGCTGTCTTTTAAAATACCCACGATTCGTTAGTTTTTGAAATAGGTAAGAATCGAATCTAATCTAACAACTAAACTAAACTAAAGGGCTAAGCTAATAAGCTGGACTACAGGTAAGGAAACCGCCTAACATCTGAGTCGATACATATACATACCTGTATGTATATTAGTCGGTGATCCCGCCTCAATAATATCATATCTGATACCATATCTATAATCAGACATCCCAAGTCAAGAGTGCGGATCAATCATCAAAATATAGCTCGTACGTAAATCCGTCGTATGGCATCCCCAAATCTGGGTACGGGTTAATATCATATTCATCACACTATTCATCTGGTATCCTCTTTATCCAAGATCATAGTTCAGGGTACTGACCTATGTCTAGTACAATACTAAAATCATCAATATAGTCATGATCTGACTACTGATCGACAGTCTCTTACAAACCGATATCCCAACCACAAAACAAATCTCATCGACTCAGCTCAATCGCAAGTATCGTCCTCAAATCCGTATGTGAACACATAGTCCCATACCCATATGAACACATAACTATAAAGAATCCTATGAGCATATATAAATAGGAATGTATGCAAGTATGTATGTGTGTATGTGTAGTGCAACACTACCCTAGGGTTCGCAACACTAAAATAATCCAACACACCAA
Source organism: Agapanthus africanus (assembly GCA_030015575.1). Lineage (NCBI taxonomy): Eukaryota > Viridiplantae > Streptophyta > Magnoliopsida > Asparagales > Amaryllidaceae > Agapanthus > Agapanthus africanus. The sequence goes on from JASDDO010000022.1 coordinate 283,015,438, forward strand.
TATCCATCCTAAACATCGTTATTAATCCCAAATAATATATAATAATTGTTGGTGTGTATACGCATCCGTATACACCACCACGGACTGCGGGGGTGCTATACGCCATCCACCCGACTTCTCCCCGTAGATATAAATCTACTCACCTTGTCCTCGCTCGCCGGTGCCGACGCCGCCACGCGCTTGCTTGTCGTCTCGATCCACATGGGGTACCTACATATCATAACCCATCATATCGCATTAAAATCCGACTCATGACCAAAACGACGCACGAATTCCACATAGGTCAAAACCTATGGTTGCTTTCACAAATCGACCCAAAAACTCTCGACGTCGGTGTACAAATGCCAAACCATCGAGAAAAATACCCAAACACACTCATTTGCAAGATCACAAGCACTAATTATACTATAAAATAGGTTAAAATTCACAAAAACCCCAAACTCACTTTAAAACCATTTTTCCGAAAATCTAGCGAGCAAATATTACCCGTGTTAGTACAAAACTCGACGTTTAAAAAAATCTAGCGGCCATGGTACTTATTAAACATCTTAAATGAGTCGAAAAAACAATTTCCATAATTTAATTTCATTAAATTTCATTAACCCCAAAATTCTAGTTTACAATATACCCAATTTTAACAATTTTATAGCAAAAATGCACAAACAACAATTTGCTTGGATTTCCATGAACTAAGGTATTAAACTACATTTTATAATGTCAATGAAGTCATGAAAAACCTAATTACATTTTAATCGCAATTATTTAATTAATTTCTAAAAACCTAGTTTGCTTAAAAAAATCTTAATTTGGACAACTTAAATGCAACAATTTACGTATTAGCAACTAGTTTAGGTTTTCTATAGCTTAGCATGATAACTACACCATTAAACCATGATCAATTGACATAAACCCTAATTTAGTTCAAATCCTTCTCTTGAATTTTCAAATTAGCACTTACAACAACAATTAAGCACCGAAATTAGTTAAATTGAAGTGATTAAACATCAAGCAAACATTGGGTTAAGATTATACTTAAAAACCATTTGGAATGAGATCTGCACTTGCAAAAAAACTTAGCCTCCAAAATGCTAACTTTGCCCAAAGATCCATGCTTGAATGTCCGAGGAATAATGGGTAAGGAATGGATTTGGGATTTGTGAGGTTTTGTGTTGATTTGTGAGGCAATTTTGATAAGTTTTTTGGAGAGAAATGTGATGAGAAAAGAGGGGGAGGGCTGTTGTTGTGCAGGAATGGGAGGTTCGGCCACTTGTTAGGTGATTGGAGAGAGAGTGAGGTGAGGAAAGTCATGCCAAGTCAAGAAAGTCAAAGGTTAACACAACACATACCTCTTTTCTTATACTTTTCTATATGTTCTCTTTTCTTTTATCAAAAGAAATGGAGGAAAAATTTGAAGAGGGGCTGCTGAAAATGGGGAGGAAAATGGGGGTGTGAGAGTGTGGGTGTGGGTGTGGGGTGATGGAAAATGATAAATACTATACCCCAAACATCCATTTACACTAAATTCATTAAAAAAGCCTTTTTCTTCGATATTTTCTAAACCGTTTTGGCAAACGATTTCGTTTCAAAAACCACATGATAAAATTTTATTTAAAGTTTTATGATGCACAAAATTTGTTACAATTCATTCCAATTTATAATTTTCCCTAATTAAATGTATTAGAGACGGCTTAAAATAATAATAAAATAATTTTTTTTTCCAGAAAATTTGAAATTTCACCAGTGGCTCAATAAACACCAAATACTAGTAATTACATAGCTAGAATATGTATATTTAATTTTTATAATAAGATATTTGCATTTTGACTTTTTACAGAAAACCCCATTATTTTACCGATTTTCCGAAATTTCACCGAAACGATTTTCAAAATGCTACAATCTTCCCCCCTTAAAAAAATTCGGTCCCCGAATTTAAATTAAAACTTTCCCCAAATACTAAAATATTTCAGCCAAAACCATCAAATCGCCGGGGCTTCGAAATCATAAATACATAAAAGAAATCGTAGCGCAACACATGCGCATGAAAAATGAGCATATAACTCAAATCAGAACTCCGTCAAGCATCCCGAAATCATCGGAGTCATGGGGAAGACATCAATACCAAATCCAAAGCAAAACCAATATGATATAACTCGAAACTATACATGTAAAATATATTCAGGTACTGTCCTCTGACTAGTCCTGCTTAGTACGAAAACACATAGCAATATCATAAAAACGTACTGCTCTATAAGAAAAATCAATCCCAAAATACGCGTATGAATACTACATGGGTCTTGTGCGCACAGAAATCAAAATCCAAATATGTGCCATACATATGCACAGAAACGACATCTAAGTGCATCGGGTGTGCACGAAACATCTGTCGTAGGCAACATGTGTGCCTGACAGCAAAATCAGATGCATCTGACATGCACGAACAATCTCGATTTAGTGCATCTGGTGTGCACCAAAATCACACTTCAAAACATGCGCCCAACATGCACGAAAATCCAAATCAGGTGCATCCAACGTGCACGAAATCATGAAATCCAATATCAAGTGCCGAACATGCGCAAAATCAAATCTGGTGCACAAAACAAATATCGAACATCACCATCGAAATCAAGTCCAGGGCATCTAAATACACAACATACGTAACACTGTACTGCAAGCATATATGAACTATACCACGTGCAAAAACCAAATCGTGTGCGTATATACGCAAAAAATCAACTCAAATGTCTAAAACCGTAAAATCACAAACATGTGAAACTAAGAACGAAAACGACATCAAGTGCAACACTGTGCAAAGATCGTAAATCCTCAATCATCAAAATCAAATCATGCGAATAAATCACCCAAAATATCGAAATCAATAATGGCGGAATAGTCTCTGCTCAAGCACTTCCTCTAAGAACCTCTGGCCAATTGTCGTGATCACTCATAGCATGTCTCGTCGACGATCCTGAACTCTGGCCTGCCGGTGTACGTAACATGACCACTCCTGGGTCCAAGTCTTCTCGTAATTCATTCCAGAAAGGTCATGTCGAAATCTCTCCCAAATCTCGTCTCTGCCGAACTGTCCGGAAGTCAGCGTCCCTTACCTATATCTGCATCTTGCTCTGGAACGACTGCATACTCATCGCGACTCCTTCTGGAAGGTAAATCCAAGTACCATGCCTCGGCATGCGCATCGCATCTCTGATGTCGGCGGAGTGGAACGTCATCTCATCTAGATCTGGTACGAACCTCTTACTTCACTTTTCTCTAATTTCATCTGCTTTGGACTCGTCTCGTCGCGGCTGTATGGACTGAGCTCCAACGGCTATCCTCTTATCTGGAGTCTCCCAAGAAATGCATCTCACCACCTAGCATCCGAATTAAGTCGAGCCATCCGATCGATTCGTCAAAACCTCATAATCCCCTAAGAGCTCAACATCTTGGGCACCATTTAATAGTATCGAACACATACCACAGCATCGGTGGTCCAGCCGTAGAAGTGCAAACCCAAGCCTCACTAATGGCGCCGCAGAACTGCCGCAAACCCGAAGGTTCCAAGGCTTTCATACGGTCATTAAGTCGAGTTAGGGTTTCATTCTTCTAGAGGGACCATAGAATTGCCTGCTTGTCTTTCTGACTACTTGAAACTTGGAATAATAGGTTTCTGACATTCGATAGTCTTTGTCGACTCTCAACATCTCCGCGTGAAGTCGTCTCTAGCTGGAATCAATCTATCTGATGACCTCGCATCGGGGTAGGCGAACGAACCACCTGTCCTAGTCATTCATCATCGGGTGACTAGCGACCTTCTATCATCTATTAGTACAACTCGTCCCGCAATAGCTCCAACATATGGGGCGATATCTCGTCGTTCACAGCAAAAACTGGTTCGCTCATCTGCACGCTGAACCGTGCCTCAATCACTTCAATGGTCATCAAAGTATGGCTGGCCTCTACCGGTGGCTCAATCCTCTGGTGCTAATCTGCACGTCCGAGCAATCTCATACGGCGATCCATCCAACGCTCGTGGCGCAAAACACGATAAAAAGACACCTCTCTACAATCGGGTGTCGCCGGAATCACGCCCTGGTCGGTCCTCGTTCGTGACGAGCTCGTGCTGACCGCAACTCTAGCCGTAGCTCTCCCAGCCCGTAATCGTGGCAGCAAAACCAAACTGGTACCGATGAGGCAAGATCAGGAAGGAATATAATACTGAACAAGGAAATGTACATCCTAAGGCTTCTTAAGTAGAGTGGCGTGTCGTAAATATGCCGCGGAACATACCAACGGTACGTCACTCTACTTTAGTCACATATTCCATCAACCAAGGGTCATCCTACGCTCCGAAGGTAAAACCTAACGCTTTGATACCAACTTGTCACATCCCGAAAGTACGGAACATGACCGGCACTTAAACTACGAAACGTCTCGAGGCGTACGTAATCCAAGTAAGCCGAAAACCCAGAAATGCAAACCAAGAAAAGTAGTAGAGTGAAGGAAAACCAATTTAAAAAAGTAGTTTTAATAGCATAAGCCGAATTATGCGGGTTTCTAAAAACATAAAAAATTTCCTGAAAATTTCGGCAGAGTCTCCTTTGTAAATACTGGCCCCCAAACGGGATACAACATGTATAGTATACGAAATCAATAAAAGGAATCCCCAAGCGGGAGCTAGCTCTTCGTCAATCGACGGTCACAAACACACAAGCAATATAATATACAACGCCAACGGCGAGTATCAAAATTCAAAAGGAAACTCAAGACCACAAGAAAACCACAGAAATATAACGCGCGACTCTAAGGTCGAAGGAATAACATCGCTGGTCTCTATCTCAAAATAAATACATGTTTGGTTGATGGAACTTCTAGATACAACTGAATAATAATATACAATGTATAATGATGGGTACGATACAAATAAACCCACCTACTAGCAAGTCACCCGAACGACACTGTACCCGCAAAGCTGTAAAGAAACCTGTACGGCAAAACCTGCAAGAAACTGGGGCACAACGGGGGTGAGTTGCCAACTCGTGAATAGAAAAACATCTACTCATAGAAATCGTATAAATAACGCAACCTAGGTCAATGATCATAATATATCCTCAAATATATGTATAACATGCAGCCTATAAAAATGGCTAGGGTAATATCTAACCCGAGTGTGATCTCATGTGCCCGTGTCAGTGCCTCAGGTAGCAATATATCATATGAATGAGGTATGAATGCACAGAACAGAATGCATGTACTGACGAAAACTGCTTTCATAAATCAGTGAGATTTCTGTATTTTTAAAGTGAGGTACCATAAATGAAATCAGCATAAAACAGTGCCCAGCATCGACACAAAACAAGTGTCAAATTATCTCGATATCTCTGTATCACAATCTCTGTACCTCAATATCTCAAAATCAATATCTAGGGTGCCGTCAATCCAGACCGGCCCCTACCATCCATCTCAAGATCACGACGGTATCCTCCGGATATCCGACGCGTCGGGTAATATCACCGGTCGGTAGTGCTCCCCTGCCGGGCTCAACGTTAACAACACATTCCTCTTGCCCCGGGGTACCACACCGGGCCCACCATGTACCCGAAACGGTTCCTCCACTCCTCGAATCGGGTCTCGAAATCCATCAGCAAACTCATGGTGGACGACTCATACATCATGGGAAAACCGCACTTTTTATTTTAAAAGAGGGAAAAGGTTTATTTATGTTTTTGCGGTTTTCCTCCAAATCCAGAAAATCTCATGGAAATCCGAATCCAAAACCTCAATAACACGTAAAATAGTGAATATATGCATGAGAATCCATGAATGCGGCATAACAATGAATAACAGTATGCATGAAGAAGCAGGTAATAACTACAATTTCTAAACTATTATCTAACAGGCTATGTCAAGAAATAATATTTTCTAAGGTGTACGTGACATGGCAATTACCGATGAAGATGTGTGTGAGCCGGCAAGTAAGTGTACGTGGTACATACGCATCATCGGTAATGGTGCTGGTGTCCTAACAGCATGATATCAATAATGGAGTATGAAACATAATATAAGCATGCGATGCGAAGCGAACCACAATAATGAGCGGGAGCTGAATACTAGACGCAACTATAACTAATCTGCATTAATCTAATATAAGTCCTACAAATGGTGCCTTTTGAAATAACATGAATCATGGGGTTTTGAAAATAGGGGCTACGGTGTTTTTATGAAAAGATACGTCTTTTGAAATATCCGTAGGATCCCTTGGGCTGTCTTTTAAAATACCCATGATTCGTTAGTTTTTGAAATAGGTAAGAATCGAATCTAATCTAACAACTAAACTAAACTAAAGGGCTAAGCTAATAAGCTGGACTACAGGTAAGGAAACCGCCTAACATCTGAGTCGATACATATACATACCTGTATATATATTAGTCGGTGATCCCGCCTCAATAATATCATATCCGATACCATATCTATAATCAGACATCCCAAGTCAAGAGTGCGGATCAATCATCAAAATATAACTCGTACGTAAATCCGTCGTACGGCATCCCCAAATCTGGGACGGGTTAATATCATATTCATCACACTATTCATCTGGTATCCTCTTTATCCAAGATTATAGTTCAGGGTACTGACCTATGTCTAGTACAATACTAAAATCATCAATATAGTCATGATCTGACTACTGATCGACAGTCTCGTACAAACCGATATCACAACCACAAAATAAATCTCATCTACTCAGCTCAATCCCAAGTATCGTCCTCAAATCCGTATGTGAACACATAGTCCCATACCCATGTGAACACATAACTATAAAGAATCCCATGAGCACATATAAATAGGAATGTATGCAAGTATGTATGTATGTATGTGTAGTGCAACACTACCCTAGGGTTCGCAACACTAAAATAATCCAACACACCAATATCCATCCTAAACATCGTTATTAATCCCAAATAACATATAATAATTGTTGGTGTGTATACGCATCCGTATACACCACCACGGACTGCGGGGGTGCTATACGCCATCCACCCGACTTCTCCCCGTAGATATAAATCTACTCACCTTGTCCTCGCTCGCCGGTGCCGACGTCGCCACGCGCTTGCTTGTCGTCTCGATCCACATGGGGTACCTACATATCATAACGCACCATATCGCATTAAAATCCGACTCATGACCAAAACGGCGCACGAATCCCACATAGGTCAAAACATATGGTTGCTTTCACAAATCGACCCAAAAACTCTCGACGTCGGCGTACAAATGCCAAACCATCGAGAAAAAAACCCAAACACACTCATTTGCATGATCACAAGCACTAATTATACTATAAACTAGGTTAAAATTCACAAAAACCCCAAACTCACTTTAAAACCATTTTTCCGAAAATCTAGCGAGCAAATATTACCCGTTTTACTACAAAAATCGACGTTTAAACAAATCTAGCGGCCATGGTACTTATTAAACATCTTAAATAAGTCGAAAAAACAATTTCCACAATTTTATCTCATTAAATTTCATTAACCCCAAAATTCTAGTTTACAATATACCCAATTTTATAGCAAAAATGCACAAACAACAATTTGCTTGGATTTCCATGAACTAAGGTATTAAACTAAATTTTATAATGTCAATGAAGTCATGAAAAACCTAATTACATTTTAATCGCAATTATTTAATTAATTTCTAAAAACCTAGTTTGCTTAAAAAAAATCTTAATTTGGACAACTTAAATGCAACAATTTACGTATTAGCAACTAGATTAGGATTTCTATAGCTTAGCATGATAACTACACCATTGATCCATGATCAATTGACATAAACCCTAATTTAGTTCAAATCCTTCTCTTGAATTTTCAAATTAGCACTTACAACCACAATTAAGCACCAAAATTAGTTAAATTGAAGTGATTAAACATCAAGCAAACATTGGGTTAAGATTATACCTAAAAACCATTTGGAATGAGATCTGCACTTGCAAAAAAACTAGCCTCCAAAATGCTAACTTTGCCCAAAGATCCATGCTTGAATGTCCGAGGAATAATGGGTAAGGAATGGATTTGGGATTTGTGAGGTTTTGTGTTGATTTGTGAGGCAATTTTGATAAGTTTTTTGGAGAGAAATGTGATGAGAAAAGAGGGGGAGGGCTGTTGTTGTCCAGGAATGGGAGGTTCGACCACTTGTTAGGTGATTGGAGAGAGAGTGAGGTGAGGAAAGTCAAGAAAGTTAAAGGTCAACACAACACATACCTCTTTTCTTATACTTTTCTTTATGTTCTCTTTTCTTTTATCAAAAGAAATGGAGGAAAAATTTGAAGAGGGGCTGCTGAAAATGGGGAGGAAAATAGGGGTGTGAGAGTGTGGGTGTGGGTGTGGGGTGATGGAAAATGATAAATACTATACCCCAAACATCCATTTACACTAAATTCACTAAAAAAGCCTTTTTCTTCGATATTTTCTAAACCGTTTTGGCAAACGATTTCGTTTCAAAAACCACATGATAAAATTTTATTTAAAGTTTTATGATGCACAAAATTTATTTCAATTCATTCCAATTTGTAATTTTCCCTAATTAAATATATTAGTGACGGCTTAAAATAATAATAAAATAATTTTTCTTCCAGAAAATTTGAAATTTCACCAGTGGCTCAATAAACACCAAATACTAGTAATTATATAGTTAGAATATGTATATTTAATTTTTATAATAAGATATTTGCATTTTGACTTTTTACAGAAAACCCCCTTATTTTACCGATTTTCCGAAATTTCACCGAAACGATTTTCAAAACGCTACACTTAGCCAAAACCTCCAGTTAATTCAACCACAACCGGTCTCACTACGGAATCACCGCTATCATGTAGGATAGGGTGCCGTAGGGAGCGGATTGTGGTTCAATTAACGGGAGTCGAATTAAGATGTTGGGCAAGGAAAGAGTGAGAGGGATTTCCTTCTCTCAAACTTCCCTTATCCTACCCTAAAAAGTATGAAACTACTCACCCAATATACGAAAAAGAAAATAAAACAAAAGAGGAAGATAGAAAGAAGGAGATTAGAAGATAACAACTAGCTATTTGCGACCTCACCTCGGCAAGGATCAAGCGTAAGCATCATGGTTGTTTAAGGATAAAGGAAAAGAGAAAAGAAACAAACAAACACAAATAACAACAACTAAGTTAACAAATGAAAATTACAAGCAATAATAATTTAACTAAAGAATAAGACAAGCATGCTAAAATAACTCCTTTATTCATTCTTCACTCACAAAAGCTCACTACAAGTTTTTTTAATGGAAAAGAGATGAGAGGAGGAAGAAGAACAACAACATAAAACCTAAAATCTAAATACAAGATTATGCACCCTTGGCTTCACAAGGTTCTGGGCTATTTATAGGCAGGGAGATGAAAACCTAGGGCAAAATTCTGACTCTCCATAAAAGGACCCAAATACCCCTGAAGTTTGACCTTCTGCGGAGTCCGTACGGCCGCGGTTCCGCGGCCTAAGCCTGCTAATGCCGCGGAACCGCGGCCGTTTAGAGGGATCGTGCCTTCATTTTTGGTGGTGCTCCCTAGTTTGTTGTGCCCTTTATTCTGGTATATGTTTTTTCTCAGAATATTTTCACGATTTTTCCAGAATTTCTGTTGAACAAAAAGGAGATGAATGTGGATCTTTTTGTCATGATTTTCTTGAGCTCCGCGTAGATTTCTTGGATCTTGTGTTGCCATTGAGCCTTGTCCATGAAAATGACAATCGATTTGCCATTTTGTCTCTTAAACTGGTGTGTGGCAACAGACGGATAAAAAGCGGACACCCGTGTTTTATCTGTGGTTGGCAGGAACCCGGATTTTGTCGTGCTTTTCCATGAATTTCATCGTTTAGAGCCGAGAACCTGTATCATGCAATTGACTAGCAAACACGGCTCAAGAGTACCTACCGATAAGCAATATGATAAAAATTGGGCAGTATAAAAATGCAAAAATCTGATATGAATAAATACCCCCAAACTTATCATTTGCTCGTCCCGAGCAAAGCCAATTTATTCACAAAAAATTCCTAACCTCACTTTCGCAGGGAACGCGATTGCACTGAGCATGTGCAACAAGCCGTTAAACCTCTAGGTGTCCCTAGTAGGTGGAGTGTTGTCTTCTGAGGGTTTTCAGCGGATACTACCCATAAAATCTGGTCAAGCTAGTTTTGCGAAATTACTGTGATTCAAACCTCTAAAGTTTTGTTTCAGAAAATAATAATTCTATGATCCTAAGTCTAGACTATCGAACCCTTATTTTTCACACCTCGCTTCTTATTTACCTTAAGATTTTATATGTCTTTACGTGCAGTGTAAATAATGTCGTTAAGTTCCAGAAGGATCGATTAAAGTCATCACACCATAAAAGCCCGGATAAAATTTTTAAAAAGGATCACATAAGTTTTATAAAGAGTTAAGCATTTTTCAAGTTTCGTTTTCCAGTAAGGTTTCAACTTCAGAATTTCTATCTTCCTTAACAGGAAACTAAGTCTTATTTTTCACTCCACCTTTTTCTTGTTTTCATTTCATACACACCTCTGTGAACGTGCAATAGTTTTTATCATAGAATCAAACCTTCATATCTCCGCTAAAATTTTTATAAAAGCCTGTCTTTTATCAAGATTATTCTCACAAAAAGAACCGTTAGGACTTTTAACTCGGAGAGAACACTTGCTTGACATTGTTTTAATCTGGACTTTCTAGGCTTCTTAGCGAGCTTTGGGCCAATGCACCCAAACCAGTTGGTTTTAGGGCATTAGGTGTAGAAACACCCCAGCGGACTTAATTACTCAAGTTACCTAGGTCCAAAAACAAAAGACAGTTTGGCGTGAAAATCATGATGATTCAATACGAACGGAGACATAACCGGCAGTTCAATTATTTTTTTTGATAAAAGACATGTTAAGTGGGTTCGGTGTGTAATCATTCCAATCAAGTTTCAGATGGGTTATTTTTCAGACTTAGTTCCAATTAAGGCATCAATAACATTCCTTCATATTCACTTCACTTCATAAACTATTCTTGATATTACTTATTTCAGAACAAACCTATTTGATCCTCAGAAAACCATTTATCCATTTAAAAGTTTTTAGACATAAAAGACTTGTCATCTAATTTCCAAAACTCACGACACGTGTAGTGTGATGTAAAGACGTATATCAGCTATAATTAACTTCAAAGGAGAGTTATCTTTCAGGTTTTCAAATTCTAAAAATAAGATTTAGTTATTTTTATTTTATCAAACAAAACCGTCGAAATGCTGAATCAGAGTTTTCCCACTAGCTAACTTGACAGAAATGTTTTTATATTTTTAGAAAATTTTCAGATTTTTATGGATTTTATGGATTTTAGTATGCAGATGCAAAATATACATATGAATGCGAAGGTTAGAAATGCGTACCGAGCGTACCCCCAAACTTAAACTGGACAGTGTCCTCACTGTCATCGCATGAAGAGATCATTCGAAGGGTCAAAATTGTCGGTTAGCTATACACAATTTCTTTTTGTTTTTGTGTTTTATTTTTTTTTTATGTTTTTAAAGAGTAAAAAAAAAGAAAAAGAATATCCACAAATAAATACAAAAAGGTATATACATACCCCCAAACTTATTTGGAACAGTGTCCACTGTTCTTGGCTAGATAACCGAAGTTTGGTGGTAGGCAGAGGATGATTATGCAGGGTAAACCGGCTCCTGTAAAACCAGGAGCTCCTCTGTTGGTTCGGCACTAAGGTACGGTTTTAGTCGGTGTCCGTTTACTTTGAAAAATGAACCGTCCTTTGGATTCTCCAAATCCACAGCGCCATGCGGATACACATTCCGCACCAAATACGGCCCTTTCTAGCGAGATCTGAGCTTTCTTGGATGGAAGTGTAGCCGGGTGTCGTAAAGCAGTACCTGTTGACCAGGTACGAAGGTTTTGCGCAAAAGGTGTTTATCGTGAAACACCTTCGTTCGATTCTTAACGACAACCGCGTTATCGTAAGCCTCATCCTTAAGCTCGCTCAATTCGTTCAACTAAGCTTCCGATGGCTGCCCGCATCTTCGAGAGACAGATTCAGTTCTTTTATCGCCCAAAATGCGCGATGCTCTATTTCGACAGGTAGGTGGCAAGCCTTTCCGTACACAAGCCGATAGGGAGATATGCCAAGATCGGTCTTATAAGCGGTTAGAAATGCCCAAAGGGCATCAGTGAGTTTCAGCGACCAATCTTTTCGATTCTTGGAAACCGTCTTCTCCAGTATCTGCTTGATTTGCCGATTTGAAACTTCGGCCTGCCCACAGGTTTGGGGGTGGTAGGGCGTGGATAGCTTATGATTAATGGAATATTTCCGCATCAAGGCTTCGAAAGTCTTATTGCAGAAATGAGTTCCATTGTCGCTAATGATCGCTCGGGGGTGCCTAAAACGGGAGAAAATGTTTTCTTTAAGAAACCTAACGACAACCTTGTTGTCGTTAGTCCGGCTGGGCACATCCTCGACCCACTTAGAGACGTAATCAACAGCGAGAAGGATGTACAAGTTCCCGAAAGAGCTGGGAAACGGCCCCATGAAATCTATCCCCCAAACGTCGAAAATCTCTACAACCAAGATTGGTTGGAGCGGCATCTCGTTCCTCCGGGATATCCGGCCCATATGTTGGCACCGGGAGCAAGTCTTGCAATAGTCATGAGCGTCTTTGAAGAGTTGTGGCCAGTAGAAACCACATTGCAAGATCTTTTCAGCTGTCTTTCTGGGGCCAAAATGCCCGCCACATGCTTGATCGTGGCAAAACGACAGCACACTCTTGAATTCATCGTCAGGGACACACCAACGAATAATCTGGTCAGGACAGTACTTGAACAGATAGGGTTCGTCCCAATAAAAGTGTTTTACTTGGGATAAGAATCGAAGTCTGTCCTGACTTGACCATTCAGTCGGTAGTAACCCTGTGGCCAAATAGTTCACAATATCTGCGAACCATGGTTCGCAAGATACTATCATGAGCTGTTCATCCGGGAAAACGTCGTTGATCGGAATTGGAAGCGGAGGCAAAGAAGGAAGTCATGAGAGATGGTCGGCAACTACGTTTTCACATCCTCGTTTGTCCTTAATGACAAGGTCAAACTCTTGATGCAAGAGGATCCAACGTATTAGCGAAGATTTTGCATCTTTCTTCGCAAAAAGATGGCGCAGAGCAGAATGGTCTGTGTAGACAATGACTGGAGAGCCGATGAGGTAGGGCCTGAACTTTTCTAAAGCAAATACAACATCCAAGAATTCCTTCTCAGTTGTTGTATAATTGAGTTGGGCGTTGTTCAGGGTTCTGCTCGCATAATAGATTACGTGCGGCATCTTGTTGATGTGTTGTCCAAGGACAGCACCAATGGCAAAGTCGGATGCATCGCACATAATCTCAAATGGGTATGTCCAGTCAAGTGAAGAAAGAACGGGAGCAGAAGTGAGTGAGCTTTTTAGTGACTCGAACGCAGTCACACAGCTCGAGTTGAAGTCGAATGGCGTGTCCTTGGCCAGCAAAAGAGTCAAGGGCCTAGCAATCTTGCTAAAGTCCTTGATGAACCGTCTATAGAAACCGGCATGGCTAAGGAAGGCTCGGATGTCACGGATGCATCTGGGAGGAGGTAGATTGGAAATGACCTCAATGTTTGCTTTGTCAACCTCTATGCCATTTTGCGAGATGATATGTCCTAAGACAATACCTTCGCGCACCATGAAGTGATACTTCTCCCAATTCAAAGTGAGGTTCTTGTCCTTACATCGGGTAAGGACAACGTCAAGATGCAGCAAACACTCGTTGAAGGAATCGCCGAAGATGGAGAAATCGTCCATGAAGATCTCCAGAAATTTTTCCACCATATCTGAGAAGATTCCCATCATACACTGCTGGAAGGTAGCGGGCGCATTGCATAACCCAAAGGGCATGCGACGATATGCAAACGTGCCGAAAGGACAAGTGAAAGTGGTCTTGTCCTGGTCTTTTCCGGCGATGGGAATTTGATTATAGCCAGAGTAGCCATCAAGAAAGCAGTAGTACTCGTGTCCGGCCAATCGTTCAAGCATTTGGTCAATGAAAGGTAGCGGAAAGTGGTCCTTCCGCGTTGCGGCGTTGAGTTTTCTGTAATCGATGCATACTCGTCACCCAATTTGGGTGCGAGTAGGGATTAACTCGTTCGCCTCGTTAGTGATGACCGTTATACCTAATTTCTTAGGGACAACGTGAATGGGGCTAACCCACTGGCTATCAGAGATAGGGTAAATGATACCACTATCCAGACATTTTACGATCTCCTTCTTCACAGCCTCCTTCATGACTGGGTTGAGACGTCTTTGTGGATCCCTGGCTGGTTTGGCATCATCCATCAGATGAATGTGATGTTCAACGATCAGGGGACTAATCCCCTTGATGTCCGCCATGGACCAGCCAAAAGCTTTCCTATTGCTGTGCAAGACCGCAAGAAGGGCTTTCTCTTGCTCTGGAGCTAGAGAAGCCGAGATGATAACCGGGAGGGTCTCGTTCTCACCCAAGTAAGCGTACTTAAGGTGAGATGGCAAAGGCTTGAGTTCGAGCATTGGAGGTGAAACGATTGAAGGCAAGATTGGTGCAAAGGTCTCGAACTCAAAAGATTCCAGCAAAGGTTCAAAACGAGTATAAGCGACCGAGTTGGATGGTTCAGGTAACTCATCCGGAAATTTGAAGGATTCAAACTCGGGTTGTGAGCGGCTAAGATCGTTCGAGAACGTGAAACACTCGTAGTCGTTGTCGGGCGCAGAAACAGCAGCAGGTTCGAAGAGGAATGCACTAGTGGCGTCAAGCTTATCGTGATCAAACAGAAACTCCTCGAATTCACACTCTTCTAGGGTGATCACCTGGATTGAGCAAACGTCCAGTATATGAGCATTAGGTTCGGAGGGCTGATTCCCCAACCTAAAAATGTTGAGTTCAATTGTCATATTTCCAAAAGATAGGTTCATCGAACCATTGCGACAATTGATCACAGCATTTGAGGTTGCAAGGAATGGGCGACCGAGTATCACCGGAATTTGATTCCGGGCGTTAGCTACAGGCTGTGTGTCTAATACAATGAAGTCAACGGGGAATATGAAGTCCCCGACTTTGATTAACACATCCTCTAGCTCTCCCCTAGGATGGGTGATCGATCGGTCGGCCATTTGGAGAGTACAGTGTGTGGGTTTCAGCTCTCCTACGCCTAATTGCTCGTATACTGAGTACGGAAGCAGGTTAACACTGGCACCAAGATCTAATAGTGTGCGGTTGATGTTCTTATCCCCAATGGTAATAGAAATCGTAGGACAGCCAGGGTCCTTCCATTTTTGTGGTAAAGATTGGGTAAGGGCATCACTCACAGCACCAGCCAAGAAAACTTTCTTGGGTACCTGAGACTTCCTCTTTTTTGTGCACAAGTCCATTAAGATTTTCGCGTAGGACGGGACTTGTTGGACAGCATCTAAAAGAGGAATGTTAATGTTAACCTGCTTAAATAACTCCAGAATCTTCTCCATTTGTGGATTTTATTTGGTGGACTTCAACCGGTTTGGAAATGGAACGTTTTTAAAATTGGTTGAGTCCAATGCTGGAGGAGGAGATTGTGGAGTTGGAACGGATCCCAGAACTAGTGTTTTCGTGGAGTGAGAAGTGGGTCCATTCAGAGGAGAAGAAGAAGAAGAAGAGCCTTTTGAAGAATGATGAATAGGCTCAGAAGACGAGGAAGGAGAAGAAGAAGAAGAGGTAGTAGAAGAAGAAGCGGTCGGGGTGTCATCGTCGATTCGTGTGCCAATGTTGTTTTGCAGCATCCTTCCCGATCTCAATGTGGTCACGGCACTCACATTATGGTTCTGTTGTTCAAGAGCAACATGTACATTATGTGGGTGACCGGGATTAGGGAGTGGCTTGGACGGGAGCTTCCCCTTCTCTCGCTCGCTTAAGGCCGCATTCAGCTGTGCAATCTGGGCCTCGATGGTCTTGATGCTTTGCCCGTGAGCGGCAGTGTGTTGCACTAAGGACTGAATGGAAGACTGGATGTTGGCGGTGGATTGTGTCGATTGTTTAACGAATGCCTCCAGACTTCGTTCGAGCGAGGACACCTTATCGTTGTTTGACGGAACAAAGTTGTTTTGTGGAAAAGAATTGTTGGGTGCAAAGTTGTTCGTCTGATTTTGAAAAGGTTGGGGTTGGAAGGGCTGCTGAAATTGATGTTGAGTTTGTTGTTGTGCTTGTTGTTGCGGCGGAGGGGGCCTTTGAAAATTGTTGCTTTGGAATTGATGCTGATTCTGATTCCAGGCGAAATTGGGGTGGTTCCTCCAACCGGGATTGTACGTGGAAGAGTATGGATCATTTCTTGGTCTTTGCTGAAATGCAGCATTAACCTGATCCTGTCCTTGAGAAGGTGGATTGTAAGGACACTCTTCGGTTAAGTGAGAACGATCGGAACAACAAGTGCAAATGGTACCAAGGGGAAGAACAGGGGTAGGAGCAGGAGAAGAAAATTTGCTCTCCATCGCTTTAAGCTTTCTCGTTATTGCAGCCATTTCAGCTTTCATCGCAATAGAGACATCAAGTTGGTGAATTCCTATCGTAGACTGACCGGTAGAAGGCGGTAGAAGAAGAAGAAGAAGTCGGTCTGGTGCTCTCCCATTGTAGCGTCTGTTCCGCAAGGTCGTCGAAGAATTGCCACGCTTCCTCGTCAGATTTCGATAGGAAGTGGCCCTGACAAATGGTTTCCAACAACTGCTTGGTTGCTGGGTTCAGGCCCTCGTATAAGGTTTGGCAAAGTTGCCATTTCTCAATACAATGGTGAGGACACTGAACAAGAAGGTCTTTATACCGGTCAAAGCACTTCCAGAAGGGTTCAGAAGGAAGCTGAGAGAATTGGTTGATTTCGTTACGGATCCTTGCGGTTTTATGATTCGGATAGAATTTTTTGAGAAACGCTTTAACAAACTCATCCCAACTGGTTATGGAGTGGGAAGCGGTGCTATACAGCCATTTTTCAGCAAGATCGCATAAAGTGAACGGAATGACCCGTAGACATATAGCATCGTCCGACAGCTGGGTAGTTTTCATCATGGCACAAACGTTTTGAAATTTCTTGATGAAGATATAGGCATCTTCAGATTCAAGCCTATGAAATAGCGGAAGCATGTTTATGAAGTGGGGCTTAATTTCAAAGTTATCCCTATTGGCCGGTGGAAGAGAAAGACAGGTAGGAAGTGCAGAACGGGTGGGATAGAAACGATCCTGGAGCGCGATTCGCTGCGGCGCTACAACAGGCGGTGGTGGTGGGTTATTTTCCTCCATAGGAGGTGGAGTCAATCCAGGGGTAGTCAAAGAGATGTTTGGATTAAATCCTGACATCGCGGAAGAAGAGGTTGTTGATGGCGAAGGTGAAGATGTATGAACATAATTCCGGTCAACGTCGGTGTTGGACGGCAAAGGTAAGGGCGAAAGAGGAGTGGACGGAGTTTCGACGTCTGAGTAGATCGCGTAGTCGGTAGCGACTAACGTAACGCGGACTAGGCGGGCGCTAGTGTCTCGAGTCCAAGCGGACATACACTAAACGAGTTTAGTATAGTCAAAGCGGAGAAGGTGAGGGTAAGAAAACGCCAATGGAGAAATACGATGGGTGGTGGGTGAAAAATGGATTTTTGGCGACAAAAGGCAAGTTTTTATAAAAGTTTTTGATTTTTTCCTTTTTTTTCTTTTTAGAAAGAGCTTTACAGAAATATGTACGGGCTTACGGCTTCAAGCAATCACAAACAAGATCTGCACAATAACACCTAGATCTAGGGTCACCTAGGTCAGCTAGACAGCTCCTAACTGTTCCAAAGGGCTAGAAACAGGACCTCAAACCGCCTCTTCCCCAACAATTGCGGCCAGGTAAGTGCCAGGTAAGTGGGAGGCTCCCCACTACGTAAGTAGTGGTCCTAATTAAGTAACCACTTGCCTAGACACCGCAAAAGTCAGGATAGGATAAACTGCCGATGCCTGTAACTAGTCCTCTGTCCTATTGAGCGCGAAGTCCTTAGGGCTGAGTCTAGTATTTTTTAATTAACAATGGTCAATGCATATGCTTTTTGTGATTTCTGGGGTCCTGGGAAGGGTGATGAAATCCCCACCCAATCTGAATTGGTTTCAATCCCCTTAAAGTCCGTATTAATGAATGCAAAGTGGTAACAAATCAACTGCAAACAATTTTTATTTTTTAGCGCGGCACAAAGAATCCTGCGCAAGAACAGTTTATTGGAAGGAGGGAGAGAATTTGCGCAAAGAATGCTGCAGAAAACACAGTTTATTGGAGTCCAGAGGAGTGGGGGAGAGAAGAGAGACATTTACAGGGAATTTGGCACCCTGAGGCCACCAAACGGCCGTGGTTCCGCGGCCTAAGCTAGCTTATGCCGTAGTTCCGCGGCAATATGGTGGGCTTGGGCCTTCATTTTTCTGGGTTATGCTCTGTTGGGTGTCGTCTGCTTGTCTGGATGTGCTGAATTTTGACTTTCTCACTGTATCTGCTCCAGGTTTTTACAGTAGACCGTTTGCTTCGTTTTGATCAGTCGCGGTGTAGCCGCGAGATGTGGGTCTAACTTCCCACGTCTTTGGCACTGAACTCGACCGTCTTTTGTTCCTGCACACTTGCACAAAAACTAATCAAAAATAACAAGATGGTTTTTTTTACAATGTATATTTTTTTTTGTTTTGTTTTTCGGTTAGATTTATATTCACAAGTTAAACCGAAATTACACAAAGAAATAAACTACCGTCTCCCCGGCAACGGCGCCATTTGATTGGTAGAGATTCTACGTGTTCAAGTTTAGTTAATTACCGCAATCAAAACGGTTTCGCTTGTAGCTAGCCGGTTGAGTACGGGTCGTCCGCAGGGAGATGGGAATCTTTTTCTATGTGCTTTAACGAGTTAAGTCCAAAAGTCCAGATTTGTTTGTGATTAACTAAGTGTTAAAATGATATGTAAAGAGAGCTTGTTAGGGTTAGGATTAGGTTAGTTTGAGTTAGGAGTCGCTCACTTCTTTCGTTGCCACTTTTAATATCGGTGTTACGGTAATCGGCAACAACGTGGATTAGCACGACTAGGAAGGAACTTGCGAGTATAAGCTAGGCTTTCCAACGCTTAAGTTCTTCCTTTTGGTGCTTGTCCGTCCGTTCTTGGCTCTTAGCCATAACCTCCGGTTAATTCAAGCACAACCGGTCTCACTACGGAATCACCGCTATAATGTAGGATAGGGTGCCGTAGGGAGCGGATTGTGGTTCAATTAATGGGAGTCGAATTAAGATGTTGGGCAAGGAAAGAGTGAGAGAGATTTCCTTCTCTCAAACTTCCCTTATCCTACCCTAACAAGTATGAAACTACTCACCCATTATACGGAAAAGAAAATAAAACAAAAGAGGAAGATAGAAAGAAGGAGATTAGAAGATAACAACTAGCTATTTGCGACCTCACCTCGGCAAGGATCAAGCGTAAGCATCATGGTTGTTTAAGGATAAAGGAAAAGAGAAAAGAAACAAACAAACAAAAATAACAACAACTAAGTTAACAAATGAAAATTACAAGCAATAATAATTTAACTAAAGAACAAGACAAGCATGATAAGTAAAATAACTCCTTTATTCATTCTTCACTCACAAAAGCTCACTACAAGTTTTTTAAATGGAGAAGAGATGAGAGGAGGAAAAAGAACAACAACATTAAACCTAAAATCTAAATACAAGATTATGCACCCTTGGCTTCACAAGGTTCTGGGATATTTATAGGCAGGGAGATGAAAACCTAGGGCAAAATTCTGACTCTACATAAAAAGACCCAAATACCCCTGAAGTTTGACCTTCTGCGGAGTCCGTACGGCCACGGTTCCGCGGCCTAAGCCTGCTAATGCCGCGGAACCGCGGCCGTTTAGAGGTGCCTTCATTTTTGGTGGTGCTCCCTGGTTTGTTGTGCCCTTTATTCCGGTATATGTTTTTTCTCAGAATATTTTCACGATTTTTCCAGAATTTCTGTTGAACAAAAAGGTGATGAATGTGGATCTTTTTGTCAAGATTTTCTTGAGCTCTGCGTAGATTTCTTGGATCTTGTGTTGCCATTGAGCCCTGTGCATGAAAATGACAATCGATTTACCATTTTGTCTCTTAAACTGGTGTGTTGCAACAGACGGATAAAGAGCGGTTAAATGAGACCAAGGCAAAACCCTTCCCTTCTCTTTCTCTTCCCTCATTAAATGAGGCATGGCTCACACCATGTAGCACCATGCTCTTCTCTCTCTCTCTTGGTCAACAATTCAAATCAATTTCTCAAATCCTTTTTATTTTTTAAAAACAACCATACAAGTTAAAACCCAAAACACTTAATACAATTATTTTTTTTACTAGATTAGGGAAATGGTTAGCTAACCATGATTGCTAATCATGGTTAGACCCCACATTAACACCCTAGTTAACATGGATAAGTGTGTGCAAGCTTAGAAAAATCCTAATAAAATATTCATTAAATAGGATAAAATATTTAAAAATCAATTTGGTAAACTTTTTATTAAAAACCATATATTAAACTATAATTAGCCACTAAACACATCCTAATGTGTTACAGTTTTGCACGCCCTCTTGGACGTGGTAAGGTGGAAATCAAAGCACAGTGGGAATCACACAAGACTCTATGACGATCTCGGGTCTACAGACTAATCTGTACCAGTGTCACAAGAGAACTGCTATCTGACGATAGGTATAATACCATCTAGGAGTTCTCGGCGAGTCCGTTCGGTATACCCAGTCTCCACTGAGCACTCGTACACCATCTTTGATGTCAAACACCGATGGATATGGGATCATCCATCGCCTATCATATGGGTCAAGACGCGTATACCCTAGTCTACTCTGGTGTATCGATGCCCTGTCTCGATACACCCTCGGCTAGGAACAGTTATAGGATGAACTCATTGACTACCCTGGCCCCACTAGTATAATCTCATCATAGTCCCAGTAGTCAAGTACATATCCTAAGGGCTTTATCAACATGTGAGAGCAAGACAGTAAACCAATACAAGTCAACATGTTAAGACAAAGTGAAAGCAGATAGCAAACTATCATATCGAGCAAGAAAGTCCTCACTATATATACCCAAGCATCCACTATAATATACATCATATGTACAACAATGGCCTCTAGGGCATATATACAACTAACATGGCGAACTTGTAAGGTGTAATTAATCCCAGCTAGTCTTGCCTTTTAGGGTTTGAATGAAGATTTGATAAAAAACAGTAGGAGCCATCCTGATTAGATAAGATAATAACCAATCTAATCTTGCAAGAGCGCAAGCTAAAGTGTTTTCTTCTCTCTCTTTCCAGGTAGCGACCATGTCAGGACTTAATCAAGATAAAAATATGGATGTATTGACTGAACCCGCTTGTTATACTGAGCAGGGGAACGTTGGTCCCGTTCTTTCTTATAAACATTATAAGACTGAGCAGGGAATAGGAACATATCCGGATTCTCACGCCTAAATGAAGAAAAAGCATGTTGATGTATCTTTTTCGGGTGTGTTAGTTATCGAGAATTGTTTCTCAGTTCACTCTACGTCCTGGGTATTAGATACCGGATCAAGATCCCACATATGTAATATGTTACATGGGCTAAGGAAAGGTAGGGAACTGGGAAAGGGTGATTATTCCGTAAGAGTAGGGAATGGTGCAGATGTTGCAGCCAAAGCAGTTGGCGAATATCACCTTGTATTACCAAATGGCAACACATTGATTCTGAATGAATGCTATTAAATTCCAACCCTGATATGCAATGTTATATCAGTTTCTTTATTAAGTAAAGATGGATATAATTTTTTAGTACAGGATAATGTTATGAACATCTTCCTGGATCAAAAGTTGATTGGATCAGGCTTGTTAAATAATGGCATATACGTTCTAAATCAAACCACAGTTTTAATATACAGAGCACACACAAGAGGAAGCGTTCAGAGGAACGAATCCTACTTGTGGCATTATAGACTAGGTCATATCAATGCGACACGACTAGCTAAGTTACATAAGGATGGATATTTGAATCTGTTCGAATTATCATCTTATGAAACTTGCCATTCATGTCTCAAAGGAAAGATGACCAAAACTCCGTTTAGTGGACATGAAGAAAGAGTTAAGGAACTCTTAGGACTGATACATAGTGATATATGTGGTCCTTTGTCTACACATGCCAGGAATGGTTCTTCGTACTTCATTACATTCACTGACGATCTCTCAAGATACGGACATGTGTTCTTGTTGAAACACAAGTTTGAAGCTTTTGAGAAATTCAAAGAATATAAGCACGAAGTAGAGAACCAAACGGGCAAAAGTATTAAGATCCTTCGATCTGATCGAGGAGGAGAATACTTGAGCAATGAGTTCCTAGACTATCTAAAAGAGAAAGGGATTCTCTCCCAGCTTACTCCTCCATATACACCACAGCACAACGGTGTATAAGAACGGAGGAATCACACCCTATTAGATATGGTGCGCTCAATGATGAGCACCGCTGAGTTACCTATTTCCTTTTGGGGTTATGCACTTAAGACAGCAGCATACCTATTGAATAAAGTTCCATCTAAATCTGTACCTACCACACAATATGAGATATGGAGTGGGAAGAGAACATATTTTAAACGAGTTAAGATATGGGGTTGTCCAACCTATGTCAAAAGGCAAAATCCGGACAAACTCGGGGCATGATCGGTTCTATGTAAGTTTGTGGGATATCCAAAGAATTCACAAGGATATATTTTCAACCACGCTGAGGAGCAAAAGGTGTTTGTTTCTCAATATGCCACTATTTTAGAAACAGAATTTCTTGCGAAAGAAATTAGTGGCGTAGAGTTAGAGCTGGAAGAAGTTCCAGCTGCGCAAACTACAACTGAAGATTTAGTGGAACAAGAGGATTCGATAGTTCCCGACGAACCCCAGCCTCTCCGCCGATTTAGTAGGGTTCCTTATCCACCTAAGAGATACTACGGTTTTCTTATAGACGGTGGGAGCGAGGATTGCATCATAAAAGATGATGACCCAACTAGCTTCGAGCAGGCCATCATGAGTAGGGACTCTGTGAAGTGGCGGGATGCAATGCGCTCTGAGATAGATTCCATGTACACCAACAAAGTATGGACTTTGGAAATTACTCCTGAAGGGGTAAAACCTATTGGGAGTAAATGGATCTTTAAGAAGAAACTTGGCGTAAATGGAAAAGTTGAGACTTTCAAAACTAGACTTGTTGCAAAGGGTTTTCGTCAACGACCAGTTGTGGATTATGACGAAACATTTTCTCCAATGGCTATGCTTAAGTCCATCTGGATCTTACTTGCCATTGTTGCATAACATGACTACGAAATCTGGCAAATGGATGTTAAGACCGCCTTTCTAAATGGTTATTTAGAAGAGTGCGTGTACATGAGTCAGCCAGAGGGCTTCGTAGACAGTGGGAGCAGCGGAAAGGTGGGCAAATTGCTTAAATCCATCTACGGGTTAAAGCAGGCATCGCAGAGTTGGAACATCTGTTTTGATGTAGTAGTCAAAGAGTTTGACTTCATCAAGATTGTAGATGAACCTTGTATATACAAGAAGGTGGCAGAGAGTAAGGTTGTCTTCCTCGTATTATACGTAGATGACATACTCTTTATAGGAAATGATGTTCCTATGCTGCATTCGGTCAAGCTCTTCTTATCACATAGATTCTCAATGAAAGATCTAGGTGATGCCTCATGCATTTTGGGAATTAAGATCTATAGAGATGGATCTAAACGGATACTGGGATTGTCCCAATCTAGGTACATTGACACCATACTAAAGAGGTTTAGTTTGGAAGAATCCAAACGTGGGAATTTACCCACGATCTCTGGACTCACTCTCTCTAAAGAGATGTCTCCCAAGACTGATTTAGAGAGAGCTCGCATGTAAGGGATACCCTATGCTTCGGCAGTAGGCTCTATCATGTATGCGATGCTATGTACCAGACCCGATGTAGCATACTCACTAAGTGTAGTGAGTGGGTATCAAGCAGATCCTGGAGAGAATCACTGGAAAGCTGTGAAGAACATTCTTAAGAACTTGTGATGGGCAAAAGAGATGTTCTTGGTGTATGGTAACGGAGAACTCCAGGTGGAGTTCTTTACCAATTCGAGCATCCAATGTGATAAGGACGACTCTAAGTCGCACTCGGGTTTTGTCTTTACCCTCAATGGAGGGGTGGTGTGTTGGAAGAGTTCCAAACAGGAAACTATGGCAGACTCGACGATGGAGGCTGAATACATCGCTGTCAACGATGCAGCCAAAGAGGCTGTCTAGATGAAGAAGTTCATAAGTGAACTTGGAGTGGTTCCGTACATTGAGCATCCAATACCTTTGTATTGTAATAACAATGGAGCTGTGGCTTTGGCTAAGGAACCCAGGTCCCCATCAGAGATCAAGGTATATTCTGAGGCGGTATCACCAGATCCGGGAGATAGTTAATCACCGAGAGATCAAGGTTAGGAGAGTTGACACGAAGGATAACACTGCGGATCCATTCACGAAGGCCATTCCCCAGATACAATATGAGAGACTTTTCGGGATGTTGGGTATGAGATACTACAACAGCTGGCCTTAGTGCAGGTGGGAGATTGTTAGTTATGTATATGCCCTAGATGTCGTTGTTTTACATATGATGTATATGATAATGGATGCTTTGATATATATAGAGAAGACTTTCTTGCTCGATATGATAGTAAGCTATCTGGTTGCATTTTGTCTTAACATGTTGACTTGTATTGGTTTACTGTCTTGCTCTCACATGTTCATAAAGCCCTTAGGATATGTACTTGACTACTAGGACTATGATGGAGATCATACTAGTGGGGCCAGGGTAGTCAACGAGTACATCCTATAATTGTTCCTAGTCGAGGGTATATCGAGACAGGGTATCGATACTCCAGAGTAGGCTAGCATATACGCATCTTGACCCATATGATGGGCGATGGATGATCCCACATCCATTGGTGTTTGACATCAAAGATGGTATGCGGGTGCTCAGTGGAGACTGGGTACACAGAACGGACTCGCCGAGAACACCTAAATGGTATTATACCTATCGTCAGATATCAATTCTCTGGTGACACTGGTACAGGTTAGTCTGTAGACCCGAGATCGTCATAGAGTCTTGTGTGATTCCCATTGTGCTTTCATTTCCACCTTACCATGTTCACGAGAACATGCAAAAAGGTGGCTTTTGGGTACAGTCCCGAATCACATGGAGGCAATGAGCGATAGGAGGGTTTCGTCTCTCCCGGTATTGGGGGTCGATGTTACGTTGTGTTCGATTGGCTATAACTGGAAGTCCCTGGCCAGGGCTGAAATGGAGATCTACTGGTAAGTGTTATCAGTAGTTTCTTGACCCGTTTTAAGCCTCACATCGACACGACTTATCGGTTACTGGGGTCTGAGGTTTACCACCCCTAGAATGGATATGCGACATATCAGATGAAGAGACCGGACTGTACATGAGTGTTACTGATTGGATTTGCAGGAGTGTGAGCAGGCTTGCTTGTTGATCTTCTGATCACTCAATACCCGGGTGGCTTTTATGTTTAGTTGACCACTTGCAGCTTGTGGGTGTTTGATTTGATCATCACCTACTGCCGGCGTATTGACGAGTCTTTAGAGTCCTACACAGAGGTTTCCTGACTCTGGAGAAACGGAGTAGGTGCGCATATGTGATATGTACGGGACCGAGAATAATACTAGTATGTGATACCGTATTCTATTCTCGCGATATGTGATATCGGCCGGGTATATGTGATATAGCCGGGTCATCGGATCAAGTGTTGATTCGATGAAATGATACATTTTATATTAGTCGCTTATATGTGATATAGCCGGATTATCAGATCAAGTATTGATTCGATAATTTAATGTATAATTATATATGTGATATATTACGTTACATTAACTAATATAAGCTCACTTAAGTAATTCTTTTTCTCATTTTGGATCCATTGATATATGTTAAATGTATTCTTTTCTTTTGTTACTAAATTATATATACGTGATATGTATAATTGTAACATGCTAGGTTATAAATGCAACTAGGGTTTATGAGAGTTAAACCATGCGAGGGTTAATATTAGGGTTTAAATTTATCTTTAAGTAATTCAAATATTGTGGATATTTGTCATGGTAGATATCTGTTGAAGCTTGTAGTCTTCTTTGATTTTGTCCACTCTTTTTGTCTAGCTTAAGATATTTATCAACCATACCTTTAACCATAGCTCATGGTTAAGTCTCTACAAGGGTTAAGGATGATATACTTGACCCATGGTTGCATTTCTAACCATTCAACAATTATTCTCATCACTTCATCTTCTTCTTCATGAAAAAGCTTGCTAGCTTTTTCATTTGTGATGAAATAAATTGAGAAAAAGAAAACTAAAGAGAGCAAAATTCCTACTTCATCATCCTCTTCTATACTAGCCATATAGATTAGTGTGTTAGCTTCACTAATTCATAATTAGTGAAGAGTTAGCTTGAGTTTGTGTTTCCTCAAGGTAGATCGTCTTGGATATCGAAGACTTCAAGTAAGATGCATCATTCACCTCATGGAGCATCTCTAGAGTCCAGGAGCTTGATGATCGCAGCGAAAGGACCATGACTCGGAGTTTATGAAGCGAAGCAACAGACTACAAAGGTTTTAATCCCTTTCTCTTAGATGTAAAGTTGTTTACATGCAAAGTTTACCCTAATTCTCTAGTTAAGATCTTGGTTAGGGTTTCATAGCACCCTAATTTTTATAAAATGGCATGGATGATACCTTACTAAACCTTGTTGTCGTGCTATACAACCCTACAGTTACTGATTGGATTTACAGGAGTTAGAGCAGACTTGTTTGTTGATCTTCTGATCGCTCAATACCCGGCCGGCCATTACGTTTAGCTGACTGCTTGCGGCTTGTTGGTGCTTGATGTGATCATCACCTACTGCCGGTGTATTGACGAGTCTTTAGAGTCCTACATAGAGGTTTCCAGGCTCAGGAAAAATGGAGTAGGAGCACAAATGTGATATGTGTGGGATCGAGATTAATACGCGTATGTGATACCGTATTCTATTCTCGCGATATGTGATATCGGCCGGTTATATGTGATATAGCCGGGTTATCGGATCAAGTGTTGATTCGATGAAATAATATATAACATATATGTGTGTATATATATATATATTAATATATTGTGCTCACTTAAATATTTATTATTCTCACTTATGATGCGTTTAACATATATATGATATATGTTTACTGTATTGTTTTCTTTTGTTACATGAATATTATATATGTGATATATAATATTGTGACATGCTAGGTTACACATGCAACATGTATGTATGAGATTCATACCATGCTAAGGTTTATTTTAGGATTTCATTTATCATTAAGTAATTACAAATTAGTGGATTTAATCAAAGCTAGAAGCTTGTAGAAGCTTGTAGATAAGCTTTGACTTAGTCCACTTTGTTTCTACTTAAGATATTTTGTGACCTAACCATTAACCCTTACCATGGTTAATTCTCTACATGGGTTAGTGTATGGATGATATACTCACCCAAGGGTTGCATTTGAACCATGAGAGACATTTTCATCACTTGAGATATTTTTCTTCTTCTTCCTCCTCATCTCATTTTTGCTCTCTAGATTTTGAGATCAAGAAGAAAAATAGTGAGAAATTAAATACTAAAGTGAGCTAAATTCCTACTTCATCATCCTCTTCTATACTAGCAATATAGATTAGTGTGTTAGCTTCACTAATTCTGTATTAGTGAAGAGTGAGCTTGAGTCCGTGTTTCCTCAACGTAGATCATCATAGACTTTGAAGACTTCAAGAAAGGATGCATCATACATCTTGTGGAGCCTCTCAAGAGTTCGGGAGTTCATGGATCGCAATGAAGGGACCACTACTCGGAGCTTATGAAGCGAAGGAACGGCTACAAAGGTTGTAATCCCTATCATTTAGATGTAAGTTGTTTACATGCAAAGTTAACCCTAATTTTCTAGTTCGATTACTTGGTTGGTTTTTTTAGCACTCCAAAAATTTTAATATAGCATGTTTGATACTTGCCAAAACCTTGATAAGGTGCTAAGCTAACCCAACAGTGGTATCAGAGCCAAGGTAGAGCATTAGGCATTGTCTAAACAAAGTTAGAATTCCGATCGAACACCGAAAACCCGATTTGGACCCCCTCTCTGGAAATTTTTCAAAAAGTTGCATTTATCCATGTTAAAAATATTCAGAAAATCATGCAGGGAATTCTACGGACACACCTGAAGAACGAAACCCTAACTCATCCAAGCAACCGCGGATCCGCGGCCAAAACATGGTTTTGGCGGCGGATCCGCGGCACCACTTGAGAGGCTTGGATCGGGCCATTCAGCTGTCGGTCCGTAGGAACTGTGGTATGTCTCTAGTTAACTTTAACAGTGCTCAAGTGTTGAGCTCTCTGGGAAATCTTGGAAATTCGTTGAATCGATCGAATTGTCTAACCTCGCCTAGCAATCTGTGATTGTGATATAATATGTGAAATTCATATAGTTAGGCATGAAATCCGTAATATGTGATATTTTGGGTTTATGATATCTTAGGTAATTGTGGATTCCAAATATTGTAGTTTTTCATTTTCTTTTTTCTGTGACCATAAGTGTAATATATGGTGTATCGCCGGTTTCGTTGCTATACATCAACGACAATTGGGATACGCATATTTACTTACGTTGATGACTTGTGATGTTATGTGTTGTTGTGATATGTAATATTGGATCGTCGTGATTAGAATAGCCAGGGGTTTTATGAAAGATGAGAGTTTTTATTTTCATTCATGTAAAATTCATTGTATGTAATATTCTTTTATTAGAGCACTTCCGGGTTGAGGGTGATGTCACCATTGTTGTATATTATTTACTTTTCCGCATTAGAACAGACCCAACGCGGGGAGCATAAGTAACCGGGTTCTAAAGTCCAGTGGGTGACCAACTCGAGGAGTCGTGTCTGGGTGCGTGAGACGGATGCTTATATTATATATATATGATATATAAATATTATTGCTTTCGTTTCTTCTGTGATGCTTAGAAAGCATAAATGATAGGATTTCATTAATGAGATTAATGAAAGCTAAAGAAACCTAAAAGATATTGTAGAATCAAATTTTCTAATAGGGTAGCTTTAGTTTTTTCCTTTGCATAGTGGTATTCCTTGTAGAATATCCAGCACCATATTCGATAAGGAAAGAGTCGAGATCCCTTCATCGGGAGTGACCTCTTTAGCGAAACTAGCAGATGCTACAACTCACTCGGTTATGATTTTGATTGCTTCTATAGTTCTTGCTTTGCATAGCGGTATTCCTTGTAGAATATCCAGCACCTTATTCGATAAGGAAAGAGCCGAGATCCCTTCACCAGGAGTGACCTCTTTAGCGAAACTAGTAAAAGCCTCAAAAACACTACTTTTTAAAATCACTTGTTTCTACAACGATATCAAGTTCATTACGCGAAAGGTTTTCTGAAAAACCTGTTGTGGCCCTCCGACATATCAGATAAGTAATATTTAGTATTCGTGCTGTGTTTGTTGGCTTTAATCAAGGCATGGTGTCACGTCCCGAAAGTACGGAACATGACCGGCACCTAGACTACGAACGTCTCGAGGCGTACGTACTCTAAGTAAGCCGAGCCCAGAAATCCAAACCAAGAAAAGAAGTAGAGTATAGGAAAAACCATTTCAAATCAGCCAGTAGCAACATAATATACAACGCCTAAAGGCGAGGATCACAACAGAGAAGGAAACTCAACAGCATGGAATCCAAAGAAATATAACGCGCGACTCTAAGGTCGAAAGAATAAACATCACTGGTCTCTATCTCAAATAAATACAAGTTTGGTTGATGGAACTTCTAGATACAACTGAAATATAATATACAATGTATAATGATGGGTACGATACAAATAAACCCACCTACTAGCAAGTCACCCGAAAGAAGCAGTGCCCGCAAGCCGTAATGAAACCTGTACGGCAAAACCTGCAAGAACTGGGGCACAACGGGGGTGAGTTGCCAACTCGTGAATAGAAAAACATCTACGAACATAAAATCACATATATGACGCAATCCTAGGTCATACGATCATAATATATAATCCTCAAATAAATGAGTCTGAAGCATGCCAAGGTGGCAATGTAACATCTATACATGTATGTAGTGCCAAGTACTCAGGTAATAACATGCCATAAATGTAAGGTATGCCTGCATGAAGTAACATGATGAAGTATCAAATGAATATCAATACACATATATTAGCGTCCCATTCCACTAATATTGCTGTAAGGGTATATATAACAGCGCCCTCATACCCTGTTATATATACAAATGAAGTATGATCACTGTAATCAAGGTCTGTATGTGGTCAATGTCTGTATATATGTGGATCCCGTCTACCTATCACCCAATGACAATAAGCATCATGCATATAAATATCGTAAAGCATATGCATGGAAATAGGAGGATATAATCAAATCATGGAACCTGAGTGCCTAGCATCGACACTCGAAAACATCATGAAACCTGTGCCTAGCATCGGCATTCGAAAATATCATGAAACCTGTGCCTAGCATCGGCACATAAATCCTCGTCTATCAGGCGCTGTCACCAAGACTGGCCCTGATAGGTACGTATCATACGCTATCTCGAAAACCCGAGTGCCCAGCTTCGACCCCCGAATTTCGACGTATCCATACGTACATACTCCGTTCGGTATCCCCATGATAACCGCCGAGCCTAAATACTATCACCGGTAGGTAGTACTCCCCTGCCGGGCTCACCGTCTAGCATATACGAGTCTTCTTGCCCCGGGGTACCTCACCGGGTCCACCATGTACCCGCAATCGGTGCCTACCACTCCTCGAATCGGGTATACCCACACAAGCTCTCTGGAACAGAGAAAACTCATGGTGGACGCACTGAAATATCATATCAAATGTAACCGGGTTTTTAAAACAATTACATATTTTCTTTTGAAATATCCATGGTCCCCAAATCCAGAAATATCATAGAAACAGCATATCTCAATGCGTATAATCAAAACATGATGTATGCGACATGTAAACAAAGGTAAGCATATCAGTAAGTCATGCAACATGGGATACTAATGTGCACATGTCGAGTGAAGCCGCTCTTTTTAAATGAATCAGTTTTAAAGAATATCTTGCGGTTCCCAAATCTCTAATCAAGCCCGAATCATCTATGTATGTGTACAGGTATAAGTGTACAATATGCCATGCAAGAATCACATCATGAATGCAACAGTACTACAGTATAGTGGTGTAACACCCGAGTCTGTGTTTTATAGTAGTTGCGTGTTAATGTGGGATCTTTTGGTAAAAAGTTTACCAAAATAGCTCATTTCAACCCCACATATCAGCCAATTTCAACATCACATCAGCCAAAGAAAGAAATCAGCCATATCACACTTTTTCAGCCACCAAAAGTCAATTTCAGCCACACCTATAACCTCATAGCTCAGCCGTAGCTGCTGCAACAGCAGCACCAACATCACATCAGCCCAATTTTTGCCCAATTTCAGCCTTAAGGTCAGCAATTGCTGCTGCAACAGCCACCAAACCCTTTGAAAAAACAGCAGCAGCATCACATCATATCAGCCCATAGCATCATATCAGCCCATAGTTTCAACACAAAACACCACACACCACACCACGACAACACTCACAGCAACACGTTTCAGCTACAACACTCACATCAGCAACAATTCAGCTCCAAAACAAAACATCAACTTCATCAGCCTATAACATCAGCCATTTTCAACGGCAACAGCTGTTACATCAGCCCCAAACTCCTTACATAAACCCTCCTCCCTAATAACACAACCCTTCCCACAATCATACTACCATCCCTGCTGCTACTACTACTTCAAACAGCAACACAAAAGATATTACACCACACCAAACTGACACAAAATCAGCAACAGCTCGTGTAAGCATCAGCAAGTTACAGAAACAGCATCTGCAGCCCATCACAGCTCATTTCAAGTCAAGTTTTGCAGCACCAGGAGCTGTAGCAACAACACACACTCTCCTACTCCTTCTCTTCTCCTTCATCTAGGGTCTTTTGAGGTATAACCCCCTTAACCCGACTCTAAATTGCTAAAATTATGGTCATCTAGATTAGTTGGTAATTATCACATGCTTTAGTGGAAATTTTGGGTGAATTAAGAGAATTTTGAGAATGTAATGGTTGTGATGGTTAGAGTAACCCAAGTAGGCGCTGTTGAGATCAGTTAACCAGAGAATTTCCCCAGATTTCATAAAAATGCCCGATTTATCCGACTTGGCGTAGGTTCTAGTGGGTTTGTGCGCGTCGCGACGTGTCGTGTGCACGCACGTCTAGTTTCACGCACGCGTATCCTTTTTATAGATATATCGTGTTTTGCAGGATTTTTCCTTATATGGTGACTTTGTAAATTCTAGGTTCACCGGCAGGGACTTCGAGCGTAGCGGAGAAAGGGAAGCAGGTGGTCAGACATACCTAACACGGGATCACGTGTGAGTAGATTTAACATCTACGGGGGACGATCGTTTGGATGGCGCAAGTCGCCCGATAGATTTAGTAAACTGGAAAATAGTAAACTGCATAATCACTTGTGACATTAGAATAATAACACTTGCATGATAATTGCTGCAATTAGATCAATATGTCATACCCATATACGCAAACTCATTTATAGGACACATGCACCATTACCAGGTTTTTATATGCAGCACAAGCACTATTCATGTTGACACACACCCTGGTAATTGCCATGTCACAACACTAGATAACTGCAAATCTGAAACATGTTAATTGCTTAGAATTGTGCTATTGCAATAAATATATTAAAAGAAATCATAAGAATTGCTATTCTCGTGCAAATGCATTAATTCACTTGCTCATGCGTAGTATAGATCATATATTGCATATTGATACCTTATGCATTCATTATCATTGACATATGCACCCATGATGATTTCATGAGATTTATGATATTTGTGGATTTTGGGGAAAGCCGCAAGATTTCCAAACTTAC
Source organism: Agapanthus africanus (assembly GCA_030015575.1). NCBI lineage: Eukaryota > Viridiplantae > Streptophyta > Magnoliopsida > Asparagales > Amaryllidaceae > Agapanthus > Agapanthus africanus. The sequence continues at coordinate 283,048,602 of JASDDO010000022.1, forward strand.
GATCTTTTAATATAAAAGTTGCGGTTTTCTAGTGATGTAAAGTGTCGTCCACCATGAGTTTGCTGTGGTTTTCGAGATCCGTGTCGAGGAGTAGAGGAACCGTCATGGGTACATGGTGGGCCCGGTAAGGTACCCCGGGGTAAGGGGATTGCAGATGATGGCGTTGAGCCTGGCAGGGGACGGATTACCTACCGGTGATTTCATTTGGCACGGCGGATATCCAGAGGATACCGACCGTGGCCGCTAGATTGAGATTTGGATATTTGACATGGATCAGCCGGATGGCTGAGGCTAGAGATATTTGACATGGATATATGAGATTTAGACAGATTTGAGGTGTCTTTGCTGGACACGGATTTTATTGATTTCATGGATATTATGCTGATGTTTAAAAGAAGTTTTCAAAACAAATGAAGGAACAATTCTTATACCTTCATGATGAGATCCTGAGTTGACTCATGTGGCATACATACCTGTTATTGCATCCATGTGACATACTGGTTAGAACCCTGATGATGCATACATACCTGCTAGTACATATAGCCATACATGTTTTAGAGATGCTAGGATACTTGTGTGCATGCATACGATAGCCTTAGTAAATATTATTTATTACTCACGAGCTGGCAACTCACCCCCGTTGTGCCCAGCTTTTCTGCAGGTCCGTTCCGTCAGCACTGTAGCTGCGAACACTTTTGCTCATTTTGCCCTTTTTGCTTGGACTCGAGACTTTTGCTCCTAGGTGGGTTGTTATCATTTTGTACCACCTTATATATGCTCATTGTATCTAGAGTACTCCATCTACTGTTACTATTGCTGCTGCCACTGCTACTACTACTATTTTAGCTGTACCGGTTATTTGGATTACTGTATATTGACCTAGAGACGAGGTTGTGAGACTTGGGGATATTATGATATGTTATTTGGGGTCGAGCTCACTTGAGTCGGCATGTTATTTTACCCATGCTTCATACTTATTTATGCATATTGTTGTTTTACATTGCGTGGGATTTGTGACCGCCTTGAGGCGAAGAGCTAGCTCCCGCTTGGGGATGCCATATTCATGTTATTTATTTATATTTCGTTTTTGCACCCGTTTGCGGCCTGATTTACAAAGGAAATTCTGCAGGAATTTTGGAAAGAGGAAGAATATTTTAAAAAGGGACTTGATGAGGATTAATGGTGAAAAATGTTTTAAATAAATTGGTTTTCCTTCACTCAAATTCTTAATTGGGTTTTGTATTCTGGGCTTCGGCTTACTTATTTTACGGACGCCTTGAGACGTTTCGTAACTTAAGTGCCGGTCGCGTTCCGTACCTTGCGGGTCGTGACAAAGTTGGTATCAGAGCGATAGGTTTCACTTTTCCGAGTGTAGGATGACCCTTAGTAGATGGAGTAAGTGACTTAAGCAGGGTAGCGTAGCGTACGTATGTCCGCGGCATACTTGCGATGCGGTACTCCGCCTAGGTGACTTTAGGATATACTTGCTTGAAATTCCTTTTCAATTCCTTGTATCCTACAATCCTATTGCATCGATCTTATTGTCATGTTCCTGTACCAGCTACTATGCCGCCAAAGACTACCAGAGCGCAGAGGGCTGCCGTCCGAGACGAGATTCGAGCTGGCTCGTCCGAGACTAGGACTGAGCAGGGTAGTATGCCTACACCGCAGGGACAAACTGATCTGCCTTCCCCAGGCCGTGTGGATAGGCTGGAGACTGGTATGGAGGAGCTGCGACAGATGATGGGGAGTATGCAGGAGCTACGTCAGATGGTAGGATCCTTCGTTGCGGCCAGTCATGCACCGAGGCCGGAGGACGTACCCACTGCATCCCAGACTACTATGATACCTGCTCCTACTACTACAACCATGACCATCCCGGTTTCGCTACAGGATTTCATGAGGCTGAGACCTCCAGTCTTAACGGGTACCGAGGTAGCAGAGGACCCGCAGACGTTCCTTGACAGTTTGGCCAGAATCTGCCGCTCGCTGAGGTGTTCTGATGACCGATGGGTAGAGCTGGCGAGTTTCCGATTAGAGGGCCTCGCACAGATATGGTGGGAGTCGGTTCTCAGAGGTCGAGTTGTAGGTCTACCGTCCATGACCTGGACCGAGTTCACAGCAGTTTTTCTAGCCCATTTCCTTCCGGAAAGCGTTCGTGACGCCAGAGCTCGTAGTTTTGAGACCTTGATCAAGACACCAGGGATGACGGTGTCTGAGTATGATGTCCAGTTTACACAATTGTCCCGATATGCTCCGTATCTGGTGGATACCGAAGCGAAGAGGGTGAAGAGATTCATACAGGGACTTGATGCCCAACTAGATCTTGCCATTGGCGCCCAGCAATTCGACACTTATTCAGCGGCTATGGATACGGCATTGCGGATGGAGGCACATATTTCAGCAACTTCGGCTGTTACCGGGCCGAAGAGGATTCGTACTGGCATGCCAGATCAGAGGCAGCATGCCAGATTCCTTCTGAGAGATAGGGCCGACAGAGGGTTTGGACGCGGTCAGCTGTATGGATCGTATACACAGGGACAACAGTCGTCGCCAGGATGCTTTAGGTGCGGGAGTCTGCACCATCGTATTAGGGATTGTCCAGTGAGACGACAGGGAGCGGCGACAGTTCCGTATATGACCCTACCACCATCATCGCCCCCTCCTCAGAGAGCTTTACTTCCTGCCACAAGCAATGCTCCACGCCAGCTAGGTGCAACCAGAGGCCGTGGACACGGCGGACCGATCCAGAGAGGACGAGGAGGCAGTGGTCGAGGCCAAGGACAGCCCGCCATCGGTGGAGGACAGGCCCGAGTGTTCGCTTTGACACAGCAGGATGCGCAGGCATCTAACGCCGTTGTGACAGGTACCTTGCCGGTTTGTTCTTTCGATGCACGGGTACTATTCGACCCAGGTTCCATACATTCGTATGTCTATTCACACTTTGCACCGATGATGGGTCGTGAGTCGTCGTCGTTAGATCAGCCACTTGTTGTGACCACTCCTATAGGAGAGTCATTTGTTGCTTGGCACGTGTTCCGATCCTGTACCGTCCGTATTGGCGAGCGAGAGCTGCCTGTCGACTTGATCCTTCTTGAGATGTTGGACTTCGACGTCCTTTTGGGTATGGATTGGTTAGCCACGTGCTATGCGTTTGTGGACTGCCGCGAGAAGACAGTTAGATTTTGTTTTCCCGGCGAGTCGGTTTTGTTGTGAAGGGAGACCGTGGTGCCACCCCTCACATGTTGATTTCTTCTCTTCGCGCTGTTCAGCTGTTGAGAAAGGGATGTCAGGGATTCTTGGCTTATGTCAGTGATACTAGAGCTACAGATCAACCGTTGGACCAGGTCCCGGTTGTTTGTGAGTTCCCTGATGTTTTCCCTGATGAGCTCCCTGGACTGCCGCCTGAGCACGATGTCGAGTTCTGTATTGATTTGATTCCCGGCTCGGGGCCTATTTCTATACCGCCTAATCGGATGGCCCCGGCGGAACTTAGTGAATTGAAGGTTCAGCTGCAAGATTTGTTAGATAAGGGCCTTATTCGACCTAGCGTTTCTCCATGGGGTGCTCCGGACCTGTTTGTCAAGAAGAAGGACGGAAGTTTGCGCTTATGTATCGACTACCGCCAGCTGAACAAGGTTACTGTACGGAACAGATATCCGTTGCCACGCATTGATGATTTGTTCGACCAGCTTCAGGGTGCGGGATATTTTTCTAGGATCGACTTGCGATCGGGGTACCATCAGCTGCGAGTCCGACAGGAGGATGTACCGAAGACAGCCTTCCGTACACGCTATGACCACTATGAATTTCTGGTGATGTCGTTCGGACTCACCAACGCCCCAGCTGCATTCATGGATTTGATGAACAGTACATTCAGGCCGTATCTTGACTTGTTCATCATCGTGTTCATCGACGATATTTTGGTGTATTCCCGGAGCCGAGAGGAGCACGAGCAGCATTTGCGGATTACTTTGCAGACCTTGAAGGAGCACCAGCTTTTCGCAAAATTTTCCAAGTGTGCATTCTGGTTGGACAGCGTCGGATTCTTGGGTCACGTGATTACGAGAGATGGCATATGTGTGGACCCGAAGAAGATCGAGGCCGTCCAGCAGTGGCCCAGACCGACATCGGTTATGGAGATCCATAGTTTTCTAGGCCTTGCAGGCTACTACAGGAGATTTGTACAGGATTTCTCCCGTATTGCTGCACCTTTGACCGGTTTGACCCGGAAGGGAGTTCCTTTCGTTTGGACGGAGGAGTGCGAGCAAAGTTTTCAGCAACTACGGACCTGTTTGACTACGGCACCGGTATTATCATTGCCTTCAGGATCGGGCGGATTCGTGGTTTATTGTGACGCTTCACGGGTGGGGCTAGGATGTGTATTGATGCAGCATGACAGGGTAATCGCGTATGCTTCGCGGCAATTGAAGAAACATGAACAGAACTACCCCACTCATGATTTGGAGATGGCTGCAGTAGTCTTTGCACTTAAGATCTGGCGACATTACCTATACGGCGAGTCGTGCCAGATATTCACTGACCACAAGAGCTTAAAATATATATTTCAGCAGCGAGACCTGAATCTGAGACAGCGTCATTGGATGGAACTGGTAAAAGATTACGACTGTGAGATCTTATACCACCCGGGCAAGGCAAATGTAGTAGCGGATGCTCTGAGCAGGAGGCCCGAGGGTAATCTATCTTATATGTGCACAGTGCAGAGGCAGTCGTCAGCAGATTGGCAGATTTTATGCGACAGCTGAGTTAAGTTCGAGTTCACTCCGACAGGGGGACAGCTTGCGCATGTTCATGCACGTCCGCAGTTACTTGACCGTATTCGAGAGGCACAACCCAGTGATGACCGACTCTCAGAGATCATGGAACAGATTAGACAGGGCAGAGATTCCGAGTTCTTGATCGACAATCAGGGAGTACTACGATTTAGGACTCGATTGTGCGTACCAGATTACGAGGGACTGCGGCGTGAGATTCTTGATGAGGCGCATAGATCTACATACAGCATTCATCCAGGTTCCACCAAAATGTACCGTGATTTGAGAGATGTCTATTGGTAGGACGGGATGAAAAGGGATGTCACCGACTTCGTATCGAGATGCCTGACTTGTCAGCAAGTCAAGGCCGAGCACCAGAGGCCAGCAGGAGAGTTGTAGCCTTTGCCCATTCCAGAGTGGAAATGGGAGCAGATTTCGATGGACTTTGTTGTGGGTCTACCCAGGACCAGTCGAGGGTACGACTCCATTTGGGTGATCGTGGATCGATTGACGAAAGAGGCTCACTTCCTGCCAGTGAAGACCACTTTCAGCTTCACTCAGTATGCCCAGCTTTACATCGACGAGATCGTACGATTGCATGGCGTACCGACTTGTATCGTGTCAGATCGAGGCACCCAGTTTACCGGCCGACTATGGCAAAGACTTCAGGAGGCATTGGGCACTCGTTTGAATTTTAGCACAGCATTTCATCCGCAGACCGACGGACAATCAGAGCGGACCATTCAGACTCTCGAGGACATGCTTCGAGCTTGTGTTTTAGACTTCGGAGGTAGCTGGGATCGTTATTTATCTTTACTGGAGTTCTCCTACAACAACAGCTTCCAGGATACTATTCAGATGGCACCTTTCGAGGCATTGTATGGGAGGAGATGTGAGATCGCCTGTCTGTTGGACTGAGCTGAGCGAAAGCAGTATTTTTGGGCCACAGGTCGTGCAGGAGACGACCGATAAAGTGCAGTTGATTCGAGACCGGATAAGAGCAGCTCAGAGCAGGCAGAAATCATATGCAGATAGGCGTCGTCGCAGATTAGAGTTCGCGGTTGGCGATCATGTCTTTCTGAGGTTCTCTCCAATGAAGGGCGTGATGCGATTTGGACGAAAGGGAAAGCTTAGCCCTAAATTCGTAGGTCCCTTCGAGATTCTCGAACGCATCGGCGCGGTTGCATATCGTTTGGCGCTTCCACCCAGCTTTTCAGATGTTCACCCCGTCTTCCACGTGTCAATGCTACGCAGATATCTTCATGACCCTTCCCACACAATTCAGCATCATACCGTTCAGCTTGAGCCTGACCTTTCGTTCACCGTGCAGCCAGTTGAGATATTAGATCGGTAGGTGAAGAAACTTCGTTCAAAAGTCCTGCCGTCGGTAAGGGTTCTTTGGCGCAGCCCGAATGGTGAAGGGATCACTTGGGAGGCCGAGGGAGAGATGCGGAAGAAATTCCCTTATCTTTTTTTGAAGGTGCGCGTAATTGCATATTTTAAAATTCGGGGACGAATTTTCTTAAGGGGGGAAGACTGTAACACCTGAGTCTGTGTTTTGTAGTAGTTGCGTGTTAATGTGGGATCTTTTGGTAAAAAGTTTACCAAACCAGCTCATTTCAACCGCACATATCAGCCCATTTCAACATCACATCAGCCAAAGAAAAAAATCAGCCATATCACACTTTTTCAGCCACCAAAAGTCAATTTCAGCCACACCTATAACCTCATAGCTCAGCCGTAGCTGCTGCAACAGCAGCACCAACATCACATCAGCCCAATTTCAGCCCAATTTCAACCTTAAGGTCAGCAATTGCTGCTGCAACAGCCACCAAACCCCTTGAAAAAACAGCAGCAGCATCACATCATATCAGCCCATAGCATCTTATCAGCCCATAGTTTCAACACAAAACACCACACACCACACCACGACAACACTCACAGCAACACGTTTCAGCTACAACACTCACATCAGCAACAATTCAGCTCCAAAACAAAACATCAACTTCATCAGCCTATAACATCAGCCATTTTCAACGGCAACAGCTGTTATATCAGCCCCAAACTCCGTACATAAACCCTCCTCCCTAATCACACAACCCTTCCCACAATCATACTACCATCCCTGCTGCTGCTACTACTTCAAATAGCAACACAAAAGATATTACACCACACCAAACTGAAACAAAATCAGCAACAGCTCGTGTAAGCATCAGCAAGTTACAGAAACAGCATCTGCAGCCCATCACATCTCATTTCAAGTCAAGTTTTGCAGCACCAGGAGCTGTAGCAACAACACACACTCTCCTACTCCTTCTCTTCTCCTTCATCTAGGGTCTTTTGAGGTATAACCCCCTTAACCCGACTCTAAATTGCTAAAATTATGGTCATCTAGATTAGTTGGTAATTATCACATGCTTTAGTGGAAATTTTGGGTGAATTAAGAGAATTTTGAGAATGTAATGGTTGTGATGGTTAGAGTAACCCAAGTAGGCGCTGTTGAGATCAGTTAACCAGAGAATTTCCCCAGATTTCATAAAAATGCCCGATTTATCCGACTTGGCGTAGGTTCTAGTGGGTTTGTGCGCGTCGCGACGTGTCGTGTGCACGCACGTCTAGTTTCACGCACGCGTATCCTTTTTATAGATATATCGTGTTTTGCAGGATTTTTCCTTATATGGTGACTTTGTAAATTCTAGGTTCACCGGCAGGGACTTCGAGCGCAGCTGAGAAAGGGAAGCAGATGGTCGGACATACCTAACACGGGATCACGTGTGAGTAGATTTAACATCTACGGGGGACGATCGTTTGGATGGCGCAAGTCGCCCGATAGATTTAGTAAACTGGAAAATAGTAAACTGGATAATCACTTGTGACGTTAGAATAATAACACTTGCATGATAATTGCTGCAATTAGATCAATATGTCATACCCCTATACGCAAACTCATTTATAGGACACATGCACCATTACCAGGTTTTTATATGCGGCACAAGCACTATTCATGTTGACACACACCCTGGTAATTGCCATGTCACAACACTAGATAACTGCAAATCTGAAACATGTTAATTGCTTAGAATTGTGCTATTGCAATAAATATATTAAAAGAAATCATAAGAATTGCTATTCTCGTGCAAATGCATTAATTCACTTGCTCATGCGTAGTATAGATCATATATTGCATATTGATACCTTATGCATTCATTATTATTGACATATGCACCCATGATGATTTCATGAGATTTATGATATTTGTGGATTTTGGGGAAAGCCGCAAGATTTCCAAACTTACGATCTTTTAATATAAAAGTTGCGGTTTTCTAGTGATGTAAAGTGTCGTCCACCATGAGTTTGCTGTGGTTTTCGAGATCCGTGTCGAGGAGTAGAGGAACCGTCATGGGTACATGGTGGGCCCGGTAAGGTACCCCGGGGCAAGAGGATCGCAGATGATGGCGTTGAGGCTGGCAGGGGACGGATTACCTACCGGTGATTTCATTTGGCACGGCGGATATCCAGAGGATACCGACCGTGGTCGCTAGATTGAGATTTGGATATTTGATATGGATCAGCCGGATGGCTGAGGCTAGAGATATTTGACATGGATATATGAGATTTAGACAGATTTGAGGTGTCATTGCTGGACACGGATTTTATTGATTTTATGGATATTATGCTGATGTTTAAAAGAAGTTTTCAAAACAAATGAAGGAACAATTCTTATACCTTCATGATGAGATCCTGAGTTGACTCATGTGGCATACATACCTGTTATTGCATCCATGTGACATACTGGTTAGAACCCTGATGATGCATACATACCTGCTAGTACATATAGCCATACATGTTTTAGAGATGCTATTATACTTGTGTGCATGCATACGATAGCCTTAGTAAATGTTATTTATTACTCACGAGCTGGCAACTCACCCCCGTTGTGCCCAGCTTTTCTGCAGGTCCGTTCCGTCAGTACTGTAGCGGCGGACACTTTTGCTCATTTTGCCCTTTTTAATTGGACTCGAGACTTTTGCTCCTAGGTGGGTTGTTATCATTTTGTACCACCTTATATATGCTCATTGTATCTAGAGTACTCTATCTACTGTTACTATTGCTGCTGCCACTGCTACTACTACTATTTTAGCTGTACCGGTTATTTGGATTACTGTATATTGACCTAGAGACGAGGTTGTGAGACTTGGGGATATTATGATATGTTATTTGGGGTCAAGCTCACTTGAGTCGGCATGTTATTTTACCCATGCTTCATACTTATTTATGCATATTGTTGTTTTACATTGCGTGGGATTTGTGACCGCCTTGAGGCGAAGAGCTAGCTCCCGCTTGGGGATGCCATATTCATGTTATTTATTTATATTTCGGTTTTGCGCCCGTTTGAGGCCTGATTTACAAAGGAAATTCTGCAGGAATTTTGGAAAGAGGAAGAATATTTTAAAAAGGGACTTGATGTGGATTAATGGTGAAAAATGTTTTAAATAAATTGGTTTTCCTTCACTCAAATTCTTAATTGGTTTTTGTATTCTGTGCTTCGGCTTACTTATTTTACGGACGCCTTGAGTCGTTTCGTAACTTAAGTGCCGGTCGCGTTCCGTACCTTACGGGTCGTGACAAGTGGCATGGCAATTATCGATGATGAAGTGTGTGAGCCGGCAAATAGTGTACGTGGAACATACGCATCATCGATAATGGTGCTGGTGTCTTAACAGCATGATGGTAATATCTCAATAAACACAAGTAATGCGATGTAAATAATATGAATATGCGGAATCAAACAATCATCGCAATAGTGAAGAATCTACATCAATATGTAAGTGTCATGCAGTTTTGCCTTTTTGAAATAAGACGAATCGGGGTTTTTAGTAAAATAAGGGCTACAGTGTTTTTAAGAAAATTTGCGCCTTTTTAAATTATCCGTAGAATCCCTTTTTGCCAGTCTTTAAAATACTCCCGATTCGTTAGTTTTGAAATAGGTACGACTCGGGTCTAGTCTAACATCTATTATACTAACTACAGATCTAACTATCAAGACAATATGGAAGGGTATGGAAACCACCTAACTCTGAGTCGATATATATAAATATAAAGATAGTAGTCGGTGATCCCACCTCAATAGTATCGCGTACGATATCGTATATCATCTGACATCCTCAAGTCATGAGTGCGGATCAATCATCAATATAAAGCTCGTACGATAAATCGTCGTACGACATCCCAATAGCTGGGTGCGGGTCAATATCACAATCATCACATCAATTATCCGGTATCCTTATCATCATATCACATAATCTAGGGTACTGATCTAAGTCTAGAACGAATCGATACCATCTATATAAGTATGAATGCGTGTGCGAAATACACGTCCAAAGGCCTGCTAAAAATCACATATCGTATCCTAAATACGAGTCACATCACATCACCGATATCATAGCACCATGCCCAATCTCATCGACTCGTCTCCAATGTCCTCCAATATCCTCATCATCACAGTATAAACAAAGCAAATATGCCCGTGTGTGCATGTGGGTGTAAACCTATTCTAGGGTTCGCGACTAGGAACTATACTAGTTACTTCTAACCCTAATCTATGCATAGTACACCTAACACATCCTAAACAACCAAGTCGCACATAAGCTATCATATATATAAGTATAGTATATACGGTATACTTGACATCGTACTGCGGGGGTGCTATACGCCATCCACCCGACTTCTCCCCGTAGATATAAATCTACTCACCTTCCTTTATGCGTGCCGATACCGATGTCTCCATTTGCATCTCCAACGCTTCGACGCCACGTGGGGTACCTACAAGGATATCACACGCTAAAATACATGAAAACCATGTCGGAAACCAAAATGGTGCACGCTACTCCCATAGGTAAAAACCTGTGGCCTCGCGTGCAAGCACAGCCAATATCCACTGCCGTTGACGTCCAAACGCCACCCGACAGAAACGGATCATCGAATACCAAAATCCATACGAAAACAAGTCGTAAATCATATACCAACTCATGAAAGTCAACCCAGATTCTATCCTAATTGTAATCAGTCTAAACTAGACATACCAGGGGTCAAGTTTACATGAAATAGGGCTGTGCACGCAAAACGAGGGGGTTCCCTACTGCTCTGGCCGCAAATTGCGGCCAGAGGGATTAAATTTGCGGCCGGGGTAAGGTGGTTTGGGCTAGGGTTTTGGGTGTTGGTTTCTACCTACCTGCATACCTCACTACCAAGTCAATATTATTTTAGGGTATCTCGGGTTGTAGCAAATTCCAGAAAGGTTGCAAAATCGACAAAGTCACTAAAATACGCCAAGTCGAATAACTCTGGTACTTGGGTGAAATCTGGAACAATCTCGGTTCAACTGGTCTCACATACCCCTAATAAATCTACTCTAACATTCAAAACCATCTCTTGGCCAAATCTCACTCAAAATCCCTAAACTAGCACTAGATCACAGATATAACAGTAAATTTTCAGCTATAAAACTAGAACTAGGCAGGATACGAGTTGGGTTATGAGATTATACCTCAAGGGTCCTAGAATGAAGGAGAAGGGAAGGAGAAGGAGGTGAAGTGGGTTGGTGCTGCTGAAGTTCCTGCTTGTGGCTGTTTTCTCATTGCTGATGTTGCTCAGGTTGTTGCTGCTGCTTGCAGCAGCTACTGCAGGGCTGTTGTTTTGGTGTGAAGGGCTGATGTTGTTGTGTTTGCTTTGGTGAAGTGGGAGGGTGATGTTGTAGTGTTTGATTAGGGAGTGGGTTGAATTATATAATGGGGTTGCTGTGGCTGAAGTAACTGCTGATGGGTTGATATGGGGCTGAAGTGTGCTAATGCTGCTACTGCTGCTGCAGCTGAAGTGTTGGGGTGGCTGATGTGATGAAATTGGGGCTGTAAAGTGTTGATGGGAGTGTGTAAGTGTGGGCTTTCGTGTTAGGGCTGGTGTAGGGCTGCTGATGTGGGCTGCTGTTGCTATGGCTGCAGCTGAAGCTGGTTCCTTTTGTTGTTCTTTGGCTGTTTGCAGCAGCTACTGCAGGGGCTATTGCTGTTTGGTGTAGAGTTGTGGTTGTTTTGGCTGATGTAGGGTGAAGTGTTGTGTATAATATGGTGGGGTGTGAGAGTGAGTGATGTGAGGAAAGATGTGATAAATGAGAGGAAGTGGTATGAGTGAGAGGGGGTGAAAGAACACATGGGATTATGGAATGAGATGGATCATGGCACACACTAACCACCTCTCTCTCTCTCTCTTAAAAATGTTAGCACACATAAGCCATCATTGCTCACCTTCTCTCCTTCACAAGTCAACCTAACTTTAATCACCCATTAAAAAAGGCCAAACCCCTAAGTTAAAACTAATTAACCTAACCAATTGGTTCAATCCACCATGGTCATCTAAGCAAGGTTCAACCCTAGGCTTAACATGAGTCCAAAACTTGAAACAAGTATGACAAGTGTAGAAAAAAATGATATGTGCACATTTTTGCACAAAAAGCCAAAAATCCAGTTAGCGATTTTTAATCGCGGTTAACAACAAAATGTCATAACTCAACCATAAAAACTTAAAAATGATATATTTCCACAAAATACCCCATTTTAGAATTTCCAAACTTTTCTCCCGAATTTTCCCCATTTATCGGTATTTAATTATACCGACCATTAAAATATTCATTAAGAATTAATATTAAATTATGAAAATTCCCCAAAAAAATATTTTATTTTTTTGAAATGTTACAGTCTTCCCCCTTTAAAAAAATTCGGTCCCCGAATTTAAATTAAAACCCCCAAATTCTAAAACATTTCAATAAAATGTCTAAACCAACGAGGCTCCGAAATCATCAATACATAAAAGGCATCATAGCGCAATACATGCGCTTGAGTAACGAGCAGATAACTCGAAATCAAAACTCCGTCAAGCATCCCGCAATCATCGGAGTCAAGGTGAAACACGAATGCCAAATCCAAGCAAAACCGATATGCTAGAAATCGGAACTATACATGTAAATACCAAATCTGTACATGTAAATATCTAAAGGGAATGCATGCCAAATTTCTTTAAAGTCGATGTGCAATGCGCATAACAGTGCACAGTGGCGGACGTCTCTATAAGAAAATAGCCATATACATATATATTTTTTTGTTTAACATGTACGTTCCCCCGTTTTGAAAACAATTTAGAAGGGTTCCCCATTTTAAACGTTTCGTGTCATATCGGACACGTATGTAAATAATGAGACTATAGCTCGCTTTTGGAAATCCCTTTGAAATCTATAAGTGCATGCAAAATATATCCAGGCACTGTCATCTGACCAGTCCTGCTCAGTACGAAAACAAATCACATCAACACAAAAAAAATGTACTGCTCTATAAGAAATCAGTCCCAAAAAGCGCATATGAAAACCATGTGCGTCCGGTGCGCATGGAAATCAAAATCCATACATGTGCCAAGCAGGTGCAAAAAAACGATATCAAGGTGCAACGGGTGTGCACGAAGCATCGGTCATAGGCAACGTGGGTGCCTGGCAGCAAATCAGGTGCATCTGACATGCACGAAAAATCCCGATTTAGTGCATCTGGTGTGCACTAAATCTCATCTCATAACATGCGCCCAACATGCGCTAAAAATCCAAATCTGGTGCACAAAGTACATAAAACAAATATCGAGCATCACCACCGAAATCGAAGTCCAGTGCATCCAAGTGCACAAAATACACGTCACTGCACTGCAAGCATATGTAAAGTATACAAAGTGCAAAAACCAAATCGTGTGTGTGCATACACACGAAATCAACTCAAATGTCTAAACCCAATAAAATCACAAACATGTGAAACCAAGGCATGATAACGATATCAAGTGCAACAACGGTGCAAAAATCGTAAATCCTCAATCATCAAAATCAAATCATGCGAATAAATCGCCCAAAATACCGAAATCAAGTATGCCGGACTAGTTCCGCTCAAGCACATCCTCCAAGAATCTCTGGCCAACTGTCGTGATTACTCATAACATGTCTCGTCGACGATCCTGAAATCTGGCCTGCTGGTGTGCGTATCATGACCACTCCTGGGTCCAAGTATTCTCTGTGAATTACCAAGCTCACGATCCATCGGCTCATCGGCCCTGTCAGGTGTGCTAACGGGGATGATTCCGTCTTGGCACTTCTCTGGTCATCTCTCGGTCAATCATCGCGACCACTCGTGAAGAAACATGTCACCGGCGTCGGCGTCTGGCTCTCTGTATGCATGTGACACATTTGATCCTGGGTGCAGTTATCATTACAGCAGTATCCTGGAAGGAATCCTGCTCAAGGTCTCTTCTGATCTCGCCTATGCCGAACCGTACGGAGGCTGGTACTGTTGCATAATCTCTTCTCGCTCAATAGACATCTGCATCCTCAGCACCACATTCTCTCAGAAATTGGTCGCATCCCAACGCCTCTGTAAGCATATCAGGTCTCTGGTCTCGACGGGAAGTAATGACAGCGCGTCAGCGTCTCGCACGAACCTCTTGTACCGCTTGTCTGTATCATCGTCCACTTCGACGTCACGTCTCTATCTGCGCACTGCAACGTTCTGGGCTACGATCAATCCGAAGTCTCTCTCAAATCTCTTTTCTGCCGAATTGGCCGGAAGCCATCATCCTTTACTGGAGCAAATTCTTGTTTCGGAACGACTTCATACTCATCGCGACTCCTTCTGGAAGGTATATCCAGTACTATGCCTCGGCATGCGCATCGCATCTCTGATGTCGGCGGAATGGAATGTCGTCTTATCCAGATCTTGCACGAACCTCTTACTCCACTTTTCTCTAATATCGACTGCTTCGGACTTGTCTCGTCGTGGGTGCATGGACTGAGCTCCAACGGCTATCCTCATATCTGGAGTTTCCCAAGAAATGCATCTCACCACCTAGCATCCGAATTAAGTCGAGCCATCCGATCGATTTGTGAAAACCTCATAATCCCCTAAGAGCTCAACATCTTGGGTACAGTATAATAGTATAGAGTACATACCACAGCATCGGTGGTCCAGCCGTAGAAGGGCAAACCCAAGCCTTGTTAGTGTATATGCCCTAGAGGCCATTACTGTATCATACTAGTTTGTATATTACTTGATGGAAGCTTGGGATATTCACAGTTGTATAGACAATCTTGCTCAAAATGGTAGTATGCTACTTGGTTTGTTTCTACTTCAATATATGCATGTGTTTCTTTTAGCATATCGCTTATACATATAAGTAGAGCCCTTAGGATCTTTGCTTGATTACTAGCGTTGTGATGGCAGCCACACTTGTGGGGGCTGGGTAATCTATAAGCACAACCTTATACAGGTCCCTATTCATAGGACTATCGAGACAGGGCATCGATACTCCGGAGTAGACTAGCGTATGCGCTTCTCATCCCAGCAGGGGAGATGGTCTGTCCCACAGCCATCAGTACGTCGTACTGGAGATAGTATGCGGGTGCTCGTTAGGTTACGAGTACACTGGACATGACTTGTCGAGAACTGTTGGTTGGTATTATACCTATCTTCAGTTATCAGTTCCCAGGTGACATGAGTACAGCTTAGTCCGCTGACTTGACACTGTCACTTCGCCTCGAGTGTGTTCCCACTGTACTTAGATAACTACCCTACCACGGCTCAAAGGAGTCATGCAAACAGGTAGTAGTTTGGTGCAGTCCCGAAGCACTTGGAGGCAGTGACGGTTAGACAGGATTCGTCTCTCCCAGTATTGGGGGTTGACATCGCGCTGTGTCTAGGAGAGCCATTACACGAGTAGTCCCTGGCCAGGGCAAGCGAGATATACTGGTAAGTTTCCAATGTTATCTCAGGGTGTTCTGGGCTACACTCCGACACGACTTGTACCGCTATTAGGGGACTGACGTTCACCAGCCCCTAGGCCCGCCATGCGATGTATCAGACGAACAGACCGGACTGTATGGAGATTGTCATATACAGGCTCAGTAGGAGTTCGGATGGGTTTACCTCATCGGCCTTCTTATCGACATCTACCTGGGGACCGTTACGTACAGTTAGTGCCGCTTGCGGTCTATGGTTAAACCCACTGCCAGTGTAGTTTCAAGTTTTTAGAGTCCCACACAGAGAGTTTCCCTGCACTGAGCAAAACGTGTAGAGGCCGTATGGTTTTACGGCAGGGCTGCGATCACTTACGTGCACTTGTGTGCGTATGCTGTTCGGGCAGGCAATACTAGTGGGCTTTGGTTTAAGCCGGATCCTAGTATTGCACGGATGGATTTGTTTTGTCTTCTGTGCATTCGCATTCTACGGAATGCGGATGCGGGTGTGTATGCACAGTTTTGCGGAGCGGAGAACGTGGAGGTTCCTCATTAGGGTTTTGGCGGTTGGTTCGGTCAAAACAATTATGAGCCGGGGACATTATTTACTAATCCTTTTATTGATAATTATGTTATGGCTAATTGCTTTGACCATTTAACCATCTTTACTTTGTTGACCGTTTGACCAAAGTTGACTAGGATCTTCTTGAAAGGTCTTAACTATTCTTTGGTTTTCATTTTCTTTTTGTAATGAAAATGGTCAAGTCAATGTAGCCATCAACTTTATCATGAAAAGATTAGTAATGATGATATTAGTGTATTGTTGAACCATGATTCATTTTTCTTATCTTATTCTTGATTTCTCATTCTCTCTCTTGAAAGTGAGAAGAAAAGAAGAGCTCCATGGTTTCTTGTTCTCCTCCTTCTTCCTCCTCTTGATTTCTTCTTTCGATCTCATGTGTTGAGAGAAAAGGATCCCACAAAGACAAATACTTCCATATATCTCTACTACACAACCTAGGGCATCTAGACTAGCGATCTCGTTGCCCTAGTTGCCTCGGCTTGAGGTGGAGCTCGGTGTACATCTCTCTGGTGGATCGTCTTCGACTCAAGAAGGCCGCGGATGTGACCAAGATCCGGATCGATCCTCGGAGTGTGGATGGACGAGCCGGACAGCAGAGAGAAGACCCGAAGGACCAGTTTCGTGAGGTATAATTTCTACGGCATAGTAGTTAAAGCCTCTAGTAGTTTGCTAGTTTCTAGTTTAGCAAAGATCCGACTTTTAGTCCATGTTGCCTTGCGCCAAAAATTTATTTTTCGCCGTTTCCGCCTGCCCGTAAGAACCGGGGTGAGCAACATGGACATACAGTGGTATCAGAGCTTAGCTAAACATAAACTAGCAAGTTAGCAAAGTGTTTAGAATATCGATCGGAAAAAAGTCGCAAAACACGTCCGGAAAAACCCAAGTTTCTGTCGATTTTTTATACTGTTCAAAAACTAATTTAACATACATGAAAAATCATCTTTGGGTTTTTATAGAACACACAGAAAAACTGAGTCGCTGACTCGGCCAACTCACCGTGGAACCGTGGCCAAACCATGGGTTTGGCCGCGGATCCGAGGCCGAGTTGACTCGGCCGCGACTCCGTTTTGCTGCAGTGTTCTTAGCTTGCTGTTTTGAGATTTTTAGTACATGTTGTTTCCACCCAGATTTTCCAGAGAACAAATTCACTTTTTGGGGTGGTTACAAATTCGTATTTTGATCGATATTCCGTAGACTTTGGCTAATGGATATTTTCTGTGCTGTGATATATGTATTGAACGTCTGCTAATCGCTATACGTCGATTAGTGGGGGTTATACATATCTGTGATCTGTAATGTTGATGGTTTGTCTATATGAACTCGTTGGATTGTCGCGGATGAATAGCCGGATTGGATGTGAGATGAGAGTTTCTTTTTCTTTCATTCATGTAAAATTTGTAAATTGATGTAATATTATTTGTATGGACGCACAACCGGGTCGGGGTTGTAGCCGCCATTGTATAATTTCTTTTTACTGTTTTTGCTCCTAGGATAGACCCAAGGTGGGGTGCATAAACTACCGGGTATCTTGAAGTGCCGAGTGGCCTACTCACGGGTTGAGGGAGGTTGCTTCGCTTCGGGTACTTGGCGGGTAGTTTGCCGCACCCGTAGGGGTCTAGAGTGGGGTATTGGCTAATCACCGCGACCGTGTAATCCGCTTTTCGTTGCAGGATCGAATGAATCACGGGTTCCTAGTATATCCAAAGTGTTCATCTTTGATCTGGATTGGCTATCATTGCTATATATCTATATATGATATCTATTTAGGTGTTGCTTATGTTTTGCATCCGCGCTAGTCCAGCCCCCGCTCTGTCGTTAGTTAAGTAACCTAACGGGTGATGACGGGGCCCCGTGGCGAATGCGGATGGCATAAGCGTACACCATATTTTGGTTGTTTTCTGCAATGGTAGGATTAAATTTTGGGACGCATTGGAATTAATGCATGAAAATAAACCAAGTAAAAGTCGTTGGAACACTTTCAAAACCACTCGGTTCTTTTCAAAAACCAGCTTTTTAAACGCAGAGCTTGAACCACTCCTTTTAAAAGCTATCTCGTTCCATCGATTATATCAAGTTCACTACGTTCACGGTTTCGCCAAAACCATTCGTAGCCCTCCGTCGTTTCATATGAATATTCAACAGTATTCAAGCTGTGTTTGTTGGCCCTAGTCAAGGCACAGTGTTTGGTAGCTGGTGGGTATTCATATGTTGCATAGATAGATGCGTTGGTTTGGGACAGTCGTATTACTTTGTTGGCCATAGTCAAGGTTATATACGGGTGGGTTCAAATCAACCTGGACAACGATGGGTTGAACTTGATATGTGACTTATGATTTGTTGGCCTTAGTCAAGGTCATAAGAGTATGGGGCAAAAATCCACATCGGGAGTTTCAAAAGTACTGAAACTTGCTAGTGTTGCATACCATTTGGAGTGTGATGATTCTGGTAGGATTCCTTCAGTTTTGTCACGCGATGATATTTGGATCCCGATCCTACTGTGAGTATATGCTACACCTCGGGAAATATCTCACTTAACGATCAATGCTATAAACCTAGTAGGTATCTAGAAAGGTGTTAGCGAGGCTATGCCCCCAAGGGAAAAGAGGTTCTTAAATTAAGGAACTTCGCGAAAGTGTTGGAAATCCTCCCTCGAAGTACCGACACTAGCCTGGCTGAACGGTTAAGCAAGTATTGTACGGTGAGATTGATCCTGACTAATTCTTCCTTTATGGTTTGAGGAGGGATTCTAGAGACAGTGGGAGCCAACCTGTTTAGATAAATTAAAAACCAATCTAAACTTGCAAGACCATCATGCTGAGTGTTTTCTTCTCTCTCTCTTAACTGCAGCAACCCAGTGACCGCACCTAAGTTACGTCTAGATAATAAAATGACTGAATCTGACTGTTATGACTGGCAAAGGTCTGTCAAGATGCCCATTGCCTATGATAAGCTGGGACACCTCTTGATTGATCCAACCCCTGCCGTCTCAGGTCCAGTTTCCCCTGTCACGGATATTCATATCCGCGAGACAACGGAAGAAGACTGTGCGAAAGCCAAGTGCCTCGTGTTAGCCTCAGTTGATGGTACAAACCAGAGGCAGCACGAGAAGATGGACTCAGTTTCTATCTTCCTCCATAACAAAGATTTATATGGAGAGCAATCTCGTATCGCAAGATATGAGACCTCGAACGAATTGCTTCCTGCGAGGTTGGCTATCGGGTCATCTGTTGGGGGCAACGTCCTTACAGAGACCAGCTCTTTTGAGCTCACGGACCTGAAGACTATATTGAAGAACGGGTCAGATACTGACTTAGTTCAACAGTCTCTACCTACTACCCTGAAGGAAACCAGGGAAGTAGAAAGAAAGGGAAAGGCAGAAGTTTCGGGACTGGATGGAGTAAAAGAAGGACGTTCCTATTGTTACGGGAATGAACATTGGCAGAAGAATTGCAGGGCTAGTATAGCCAGTAGCCAGAATTCGAAGCATGTTGTGGCTTCGGCTTCGGGTGTTTTTGTAATAGAGAACTGTATGTCAGTTAACCCTACTTCCTGGGAATTGGATACCGGATCAGGATCTCATATCTGTAATTCGTTACAGGCTCTGAGAAGCGGTAGGGTTATCAAGAAAGGTGATATGACTTTCAGGGTTGCTAACGGAATGAGCATGTATGCTGAATCCGTAGGGGAATATCATCTAGGACTGACAACTGGGCAGATATTGATTTTGCGTGACTGTTTTTATGTACCAGGTGCGACTTGTAATATCATATCTGTATCCTTACTTTCTAAGGAAGGATATGATTTTACTTTTGTAACCGATGTAGTAAACAACTACCTAAATCAAGTTCTGATTGGGTCAGGTACATTGAAAAACGGTTTATACGTTTTGAATCAAGCTCAGGTCTTCAGTGTCCAAAACACACTTAAAAGAAAGTCTCCAGAATTAAATCAGGCTTTCTTATGGCATTGTAGACTGGGTCACATTAATGAGACACGGTTGACAAAGTTACATAAAGAAGGATACTTGGATCCGTTCGAGTATCAGTCTTATGCCACTTGTGAATCTTGTCTCATGAGAAAGATGATGTTCATATCATATTTTTGCATTTTTATACAGCCCAATTTTTATCATATTGCTTATCGTTAGGTACTCTTGAGCCGTGTTTGCTAGTCAATTGCAGGATAGATGTTCTCGGCTCTAAACGGTGAGATTCATGAAAAGCACGACAAAATCCGGATTACTGCCAACCACAGATAACACACGGGTCTCCGCTCTCTATCCGTATGTTGCTTCACACCAGTTTAAGAAGACAAAAGGGCAAATCGATTGTCTTCTTCATGCACAAAGCACAATGGCAACACAGATACCAAGAAATCTACGCGGAGCTCGAGAAAATCATGGCAAATGATCCACATCACATCACCTTTTGTTCAACAGAAATTCTGGAAATTCGTGAAGAAATTCTGAGAAAAAACATATGCCATAGTGAAGGGTACTGCAAACTAGGGGAAGACACAAAAATTGAAGAGCCAAATCCTCTAAAGTGCCGCGGTTCCGCGGCATTAGCACGCTTAGGCCGCGGAACCGCGGCCGTACGGCGGCGGCAGAAGGTGGGATTTTAGGGGTATTTTGGTATTTTCACATAGAGGCATAATTTTGCCCTACGTTTCCAGTTTGTTGCCTATAAATAGTACAGAACTTGCCAAAGCAAAGGGTCCATAACCTTGTATTTAGATTTTAGGTTTTATGTTGTTGTCCTTCTTCCTCCTCTCATCTCTTCTCCATTAAAAAACTTGTAGTGAGCTTTTGTGAGTGAAGAATGAATAAAGGAGTTCTTTTTACTTATCATGCTTGTCTTGTTCTTTAGTTAAATTGTAATTTCTTGTAATTTTCCTTTGCTAATATCTAGTTGTTGTTATTTGTTATTTGTTTCTTTCTTTTTCCCTTTTTCTTTACCCTTAAACAACCATGATGCTTACGCTTGATCCTTGCCAAGGTGAGGTCGCAAATAGCTAGTTGTAATCTTCTAACCTCCTTCTTTCTATCTTCCTCCTTTGTTGTATTTTCCGTTTTTCTTGTAATAGGTGAGTAGTTTTCATACTTGTTAGGGTAGGATAAGGAAAGTTTGAGAGAAGGAAATCTCTCTCACTCTTTCCTTGCCCAACATCTTAAATCGGACTCCCGTTAATTGAACCACAATCCGCTCCCTACGGCACCCTATCCTACATGATAGCGGTGATTCCGTAGTGAGACCGGTTGTGGTTAAATTAACCGGAGGTTAAGGATAAGAGCCAAGAACGGACGGACAAGCACCAAAAGGAAGAACTTATGCATTGGAAAGCCTAGCTTATACTCGCAAGTTCCTTCCTAGTCGTGCTAATCCCCGTTGTTGTCGATTACCGTAACACCGATATTAAGAGTGGCAACGAAAGAAGTGAGCGGCTCCTAACTCAAACTAACCTAATCCTAACCCTAACAAGCTCTCTTTACATATCATTTTAGCATATAGTAATCTAAAAACAAACCTGGACAATTGGACTTAACTCGTTAAAGCACATAGAAAAAGATTCCCATCTCCCTACGGACGACCCGTACTCAACCGGCTAGCTACAAGCGAAACCGTCTTGATTGCGGTAACAAACTTAGCATGCAAAAACTCTACCAATCAAATGGCGCCGTTGCCGGGGAGACGGTAGTTTATTTCTTTGTGTAATTTTGGATTAATTTGTGAATATAAAGCTAACCGAAAAACAAACAAAAAAATATACATTGTAAAAAAATTATCTTGTTATTTTTGATTAGTTTTTGTGTAAGTATGCAGGATAATACGAAGTTCAAGTTCAGTGCCAAAGACGTGGGAAGTTAGACCCATATCTTTGCGGCTACACCACAGGTGAACAAGACGGAAAAGACGATCTATTGAAAGATTCTGGAGCAGATCCAGTAAGCAAATCAAGATTCAGGAGATCCAAACAAGCAGAGGACACCTCACAGAGCACACACCAGAAAACGGAGGCCCCAACTCTCCCTTACTGCCGTGGAACCGCGGCATAAGCAGGCTTAGGTCGCGGAACCGCGGCCGTTTGGTCTTTTCAGGGTTCTAAAATTTTTAGGTGAGTCTCTCTTCTCTCCCTCACTCCTCTGAACTCCACTGAACTGTGTTTTCTGTAGCATTCTTTGCGCAAATTCTCTTCCCCCTTCCCATAAACTGTTTTTGTGCAGGATTCTTTGCGCCACGCTAAAATAAAAATTGTTTGCAGTTGATTTGTTACTACTTTGCATTTATTAATACGGACTTTAAGGGGCTTGAAACCAATCCAGATTGGGTGAGGATTTCATCACCCTTCCTAGGACCCTAGAAATCACAAAAGCATATGCATTGACCATTGTTAATTAAAAAATACTAGACTCATCTCTAAGGACTTCGCGCTCAATAGGACAGAGGACTAGTTACAAGCATCGGCCGTTTATCCTATCCTGACTTTTGCGGTGTCTAGGCAAGTGTGTCGAAGGCAAGTGGTTACTTAATTAGGACCACTACTTACGTAGTGGGGAGCCTCCCACTTACCTGGCACTTACCTGGCCGCAATTGTTGAAGAAGAGGCGGTTTGAGGTCCTGTTTCTAGCCCTTTGGAACAGTTAGGAGCTGTCTAGCTGACCTAGGTGACCCTAGATTTAGGTGTGATTGTGCATATCTTGTTTGTGATTGCTTGAAGCCGTAAATCCGTACATATTTCTGTAAAGCACTTTCTAAAAAAAAAAGAAAAAAAAAGGAAAAAATCAAAAACTTTTATAAAAACTTGCCCATTGTCGCCAAAAATCCATTTTTCACCCACCACCCATCGTATTTCTCCATTGACGTTTTCTTACCCTCACCTTCTCCGCTTTGACTATACTAAACTCGTTTAGTGTATTTCCGCTTGGACACGGGACACTAGCGCCCGCCTAGTCCGCGTTACGTTAGTCGCTACCGACTACGCGATCGACTCAGACGTCGAAACTCCGTCCATGCCTCTTTCACCTTTACCTTTGCCGGCCAACTCCGACGTTGACCGGAATTTTGTTCATACATCTTCACCTTCACTATCACCAACCACTTCTTCCGCGATGTCAGGATTTAATCCAAACATCTCTTTGACTACCCCAGGATTGACTCCACCTGCTACGGAGGCAACTAACCCACTACCACCGCCTGTTGTAGCGCCGCAGTGAATCGCGCTCCAGGATCGTTTCTATCCCACCCATTCTGCACTTCCCACCTGTCTTTCCCTTCCACCGGCCAATGGGGATAACTTTGAAATTAAGCCCCACTTCATTAACATGCTTCCGCGATTTCGTGGGCTTGAATCTGAAGATGCCTATATCTTCATCAACAAATTTCAAAACGTTTGTGCCATGATGAAAACCACCCAGCTGTCGGACGATGCTATACGGCTACGGGTCATTCCGTTCACTTTATGCGATCTTGCTAAAAAATGGTTGTATAGCACCGCTTCCCACTCCATAACCAGTTGGGACGAGTTTATGAAAGCGTTTCTCAAGAAATTTTATCCGAATCACAAAACCACAAGGATCCGTAACGAAATCAACCAATTCTCTCAGCTTCCTTCTGAACCCTTCTGGAAGTGCTTTGACCGGTATAAAGACCTTCTTGTTCAGTGTCCTCACCATGGTATAGAGAAATGGCAACTTTGCCAGACCTTATACGAGGGCCTGAACCCAGCAACCAAGCAGTTGTTGGGAACCATCTGTCAGGGCCACTTCCTATCGAAATCCGACGAGGAAGCGTGGCAATTCTTCGACGACCTTGCGGAACAGACGCTACAATGGGAGAGCACCAGACCGACTTCTTCATCTTCTACCACTACTTCTACCGGTCAGTCTAGGGTAGGAATTCACCAACTTGATATCTCTATTGCGATGAAAGCTAAAATGGCTGCAATAACGAGAAAACTTGAAGCGGTAGAGAGCAAATTTTCTTCTCCTGCTCCTGCCCCTGTTCTTCCCCTTCGTACCATTTGCGCTTGTTGTTCCGATCCTTCTCACTTAACCGAAGAGTGTCCTTATAATCCACCATCTCAAGGACAGGATCAGGTTAATGTTGCATTTCAGTAAAGACCGAAGAATGATCCATACTCTTCCACCTACAATCCCGATTGGAGGAACCACCCTAATTTCGTCTGGAATCAGAATCAGCATCAATTCCAAGGCAACAATTTCCAAAGGCCCCCTCCGCCGCAACAACAAGCGCAACAACAAACTCAACATCAATTTTAGCAGCCCATCCAACCCCAACCTTTTCAAAATCAGACAAACAACTTTGCACCCAACAATTCTTTTCCCCAAAACAACTTTGTTCCGTCAAACAACGATAAGGTTTCCTCGCTCGAACGAAGTCTGGAGGCGTTCGTTAAACAATCGACACAATCCACCGCAAACATCCAGTCTTCCATTCAGTCCTTGGTGCAACACACTGCCGCTCACGGGCAAAGCATCAAAACCATCGAAGCCCAGATAGCACAACTGAATGCGGCCTTAAGCGAGCGAGAGAAGGGGAAGCTCCCGTCCCAGCCACTCCCTAATCCCAGTCACCCACATAATGTACATGTTGCTCTTGAACAAAGGAACCATAATGTGAGTGCCGTGACCACATTGAGATCGGGAAGGATGCTGCAAAACAACATTGGCACATGGATCAACGATGACACCCCGGCCACTTCTTCTTCTTCTTCTTCTTTTTTGTCTTCGTCTTATGAGCCTATTCGCCATTCTTCAAAAGGCTCTTCTTCTTCTTCTTCTGCTCTGAACGGACCCACTTCTCACTCCACGAAAACACCAGCTCTGGGATCCGTTCCAACTCCACAATCTCCTCCACAAGCATTAGACTCAACCAATTTTAAAAATGTCCCATTTCCAAACCGGTTGAGGTCTAATAAACAAAATCCACAAATGGAGAAGATTCTGGAGTTGTTTAAGCAGGTTAACATTAACATTCCCCTTTTAGATGCTGTCCAACAAGTCCCGTCCTACACGAAAATCTTAAAGGACTTATGCACGAAAAAGAGGAAGTCTCAGGTACCCAAGAAAGTTTTCTTGGCTAGTGCTGTAAGTGATGCTCTTACCCAATCTTTACCACAAAAACGGAAAGACCCTGGCTGTCCTACGATTTCTATTACCATTGGGGATAAGAACATCAACCGCGAACTATTAGATCTTGGTGCCAGTGTTAACCTGCTTCCGTACTCAGTATATGAGCAATTAGGTATAGGAGTGCTGAAACCCACACACTGTACTCTCTAAATGGCCGACCGATCAATCACCCATCCTAGGGGTGAGCTAGAGGATGTGTTAATCAAGGTTGGGGACTTAATATTCCCCGTTGACTTCATTGTATTAGACACACAGCCTGTAGCTAATCCCTGGAATCAAATTCCGGTGATACTCGGTCGCCCATTCCTTGCAACCTCAAATGCTGTGATCAATTGTCGCAATGGTTCGATGAACCTCTCTTTTGGAAACATGACAATTGAACTCAACATTTTTAGGTTGGGGAATCAGCCCTCCAAACCTAATGCTCATATACTGGACGTTTGCTCAATCCAGGAGATCACCACTGAAGAGTGTGAATTCGAGGAGTTTTTGTTCGATCACGATAACCTTAACGCCACTAGTGCGTTCCTCTTCGAACCTGCTGCTGTTTCTGCGCCCGACAACGACTACGAGTATTTCACGTTCTCGAACGATCTAAGCCGCTCACAACCCGAGTTTGAATCCTTCGAATTTCCGGATGAGTTACCTGAACCATCCAACTCGGTCGCTTACACTCGTTTTGAACCTTTGCTGGAATCTTTTGAGTTCGAGACCTCTTCACCAATCTTGCCTTCAATCGTTTCACCTCCAACGCTCAAACTCAAGACTTTGCTTTCTCACCTTAAGTACGCTTACTTGGGTGAGAACGAGACCCTCCCTGTTATCATCTCGGCTTCTCTAGCTCCAGAGCAAGAGAAAGCCCTTCTTACGGTTTTGCACAGCAATAAGCAAGCTTTTGGCTGGTCCATGGCGGACATCAAGGGGATTAGTCCCCTGATCGTTGAACATCACATTCATCTGATGGATGATGCTAAACCAGCCAGCGATCCACAAAGGCGACTCAACCCAGTCATGAAGGAGGCTGTGAAGAAGGAGATCGTAAAATGTCTGGATAGTGGTATCATTTACCCTATCTCTGATAGCCAGTGGGTTAGCCCCATTCACGTTGTCCCCAAGAAATCAGGCATAACGGTCATCACTAACGAGGCGAACGAGTTAATCCCTACTCGCACCCAAACTGGGTGGCGAGTATGCATCGATTACGGAAAACTCAACGCCGCAACGCGGAAGGACCACATTCCGCTACCTTTCATTGACCAAATGCTTGAACGATTGTCCGGGCACGAGTACTACTGCTTTCTTGATGGCTACTCCGGCTATAATCAGATTCCCATCGCCGAAAAAGACCAGGACAAGACCACATTCACTTGTCCTTTTGGCACGTTTGCATATCATCGCATGCCCTTTGGGTTATGCAATGCGCCCGCTACCTTCCAGCGGTGTATGATGGGAATCTTCTCAGACATGGTGGAAAAATTTCTGGAGATCTTCATGGACGATTTCTCCATCTTCGGCGATTCCTTCAACGAGTGTTTGCTGCATCTTGACGCTGTCCTTACGCGATGTAAGGACAAAAACCTCACTTTGAATTGGGAGAAGTGCCACTTCATGGTGCGCGAAGGTATTGTCTTAGGACATATCATTTCGCAAAATGGCATAGAGGTTGACAGAGCAAAGATTGAGGTCATTTCCAATCTCCGTCCTCCTAGATGCGTTAGAGACATCCGAGCCTTCCTTGGCCATGCCGGTTTCTATAGAAGGTTCATCAAGGACTTTAGCAAGATTGTTAGGCCCTTGACTCTTCTACTGGCCAAGGACACGCCATTCGAATTCAACTCGAGCTGTGTGACTGCGTTCGAGTCATTAAAGAGCTCACTGAATTCTGCTCCCGTTCTTTCTTCACCTGACTGGACGCACCCATTTTAGATTATGTGCGATGCATCCGACTTTTCCATTGGTGCTGTCCTTGGACAACACATCAACAAGATGCCGCACGTAATCTATTATGCGAGCCGAACCCTGAACGACGTCCAACTCAATTATACAACAACTGAGAAGGAATTCTTGGCTGTTGTATTTGCTTTAGAAAAATTCAGGCCTTACCTCATCGGCTCTCCAGTCATTGTCTAAATAGACCATTCTGCTCTGCACCAACTTTTTGCGAAGAAAAATGCAAAATCTCGGCTAATACGTTGGATCCTCTTGCTTCAAGAGTTTGACCTTGTCATTAAGGACAAACAAGGATGTGAAAACGTAGTTGCCGACCATCTTTCACGACTTCCTTCTTCGCCGTCGCTTCATATTCCGATCAACGACGTTTTCCCGGATGAACAGCTCTTGACCGTATCTTGCGAACCCTAGTTCGCAGATATTGTGAACTATCTGGCCACAGGATTACTACCGACTGAATGGTCAAGTCAGGACAAACTTCACTTCTTATCCCAAGTAAAACACTTTTACTGGGACGAACCCTATCTGTTCAAGTACTGTCCTGACCAGATTATTCGTCGGTGTGTCCATGACGAGGAATTCAAGAGTGTGCTGTCATTTTGCCACGATGAAGCATGTGGCGGGCATTTTGGCCCCAGAAAGACAGCTGAGAAGATCTTGCAATGTGGTTTCTACTGGCCACAACTTTTCAAAGACGCTCATGACTATTGCAAGACCTGCTCCCGGTGCCAACACTTGTACCGGATATCCCGGAGGAACGAGATGCCGCTCCAACCAACCTTGGTTGTGGAGATTTTCGACGTTTGGGGGATAGATTTCATGGGGCCGTTTCCCAGCTCTTTCGGGAACTTATACATCCTTCTCGCTGTTGATTACGTCTCTAAATGGGTCGAGGATGTGCCGAGCCGGACTAATGACAACAAGGTTGTCGTTAGGTTTCTTAAAGAAAACATTTTCTCCCGTTTTGGGCACCCCCGAGCGATCATTAGCGACAATGGAACTCATTTCTGCAATAAGACTTTCGAGGCCTTGATGCGGAAATATTCCATTAATCATAAGCTATCTACGCCCTACCACCCCTAAACTTGTGGGCAGGCCGAAGTTTCAAATCGTCAAATCAAGCAGATACTGGAGAAGACGGTTTCCAAGAACCGTAAGGATTGGTCGCTGAAACTCACTGATGCCCTTTGGGCATTTCGAACCGCTTATAAGACCGATCTTGGCATGTCTCCCTATCGGCTTGTGTACGGAAAGGCTTGCCACCTACCTGTCGAAATAGTGCATCGCGCATTTTGGGCGATAAAGGAGCTGAATCTGTCTCTTGAAGATGCGGGCAGCCATCGGAAGCTGCAATTGAACGAATTGAGCGAGCTTAGGGATGAGGCTTACGATAACGCAGTTGTCATTAAGAATCGAACGAAGGTGTTTCACGATAAACAACTTTTGCGCAAAACTTTCGTACCTGGTCAGCAGGTACTGCTTTATGACACCCGGCTACACTTCCATCCAGGAAAGCTCAGATCTCGCTGGAAAGGGACGTATTTTGTGCGGAATGTGTATCCGCAGGGCGCTGTGGATTTGGAGAATCCAAAGGACAGTTCATTTTTCAAAGTGAACGGACACCGACTAAAACCGTACCTTAGCGCCGAACCAACAGAGGAGCTCCTGGTCTTACAGGAGCCGGTTTACCCTACATAATTTTCCTCTGCCTACCACCAAACTTCGGTTATCCAGCCAAGAACAGCGGACACTGTTCCAAATATGTTTGGGGGTATGTATATACCTTTTTGTATTTATTTATGGATATTCTTTTCCTTTTTCTTTACTCTTTAAAAAAAACATAAAAAAAATTTTTGTGTATATCTAACCGGCAATTTTGACCCTTCAAATGATCTCTTCATGCGATGACAGTGAGGACACTGTCCAGTTTAAGTTTGGGGGTACGCTCGGTATGCATTTCTAACCTTCGCATTCATATGTATATTTTGCATCTGCATATTAAAATCCATAAAATCCATAAAAATCTGAAAATTTTCTAAAAACATAAAAACTTTTCTGTCAAGTTAGCTAGTGGGAGGACTCTGATTCAACATTTCGACGGTTTTGTTTGATAAAATAAGAATAACTAAATCTTATGTTTAGATTTTGAAAACCTGAAAGATAACTCTCCTTTGAAGTTAACTATAGCTGATATACGTCTTTACATCACACTACACTTGTCGTGAGTTTTGGAAATTAGATGACAAGTCTTTTATGTCTTAAAACATTAAATGGATCAATGATTTTCTAAGGATAAAATAGGTTTGTTCTGAAATAAGTAATATCAAGAATAGTTTATGAAGTGAAGTGAATATGAAGGAATGTTATTGATGCCTTAATTGGAGCTAAGTCTGAAAAATAACCCATCTGGAACTTGATTGGAATGATTATACACCGAACCCACTAAACACGTCTTTTATCCAAAAAAAATATTGAACTGCCAGTTATATCTCCGTTCGTATTGAATCAGCATGATTTTCACGCCAAACTGTCTTTTGTTTTTGGACCTAGGTAACTTGAGTAATTAAGTCCGCTGGGGTGTTTCTACACCTAATGCCCTAAAACCAACTGGTTTGGGTGCATTGGCCCAAAGCTCGCTAAGAAGCCTAGAAAGTCCAGATTAAAACAAAGTCAAGCAAGTGTTCTCTCCGGGTTAAAATTCCTAACGGTTCTTTGTGTGAGAATAATCTTGACAAAAGACAGGCTTTTATAAAAAAATATTTCTAGCGGAGGTATGAAGTCTTTATTCTATGATAAAGACTATTGCACGTTCACAGAGGTGTGTAAGAAATGAAAACAAGAAAAAGATGGAGTGAAAAATAAGACCTAGTGTCCTGTTAAGAAAGATAGAAATTCTGAAGTTGAAACCTTACTGGAAAACGAAACTTGAAAGATACTTAACTCTTTATAAAACTTATGTGATCCTTTTAAAATTGTTATCTGGGCTTTATTGTGTAATATGATGACTTTAATCGATTCTTCTGGAACTTAACGACACTATTTGCACTACACGTAAAGACATATAAAATCTTAAGTTAAATAAGAAGCGAGATATGAAAAATAAAGGTCCGATAGTCTAGACTTAGGATCATAGAATTGTTATTTTCTGAAACAAAAACTTTAGAGGTTTTAATCATAGTTATTTTGTAAAACTAGCCCGACCGGATTTTGTGGGTAGTATCCGCTGAAAACCCTCAGGAGACAACACTCCTCCTACTAAGGACACCTAGAGGTTTAACGGCTTGTTGCACATGCTCAGTGCAATCGCGTTCCCTGCGAAAGTGAGGTTAGAAATTTTTGTGAATAAATTGGCTTTGCTCGGGACGAGCAAATGATAAGTTTGGGGGTATTTGTTCATATCAGATTTTTGCATTTTTATACCGCCCAATTTTTATCATATTGCTTATCGGTAGGTACTCTTGAGCCGTGTTTGCTAGTCAATTGCAGGATACATGTTCTCAGCTTTAAATAGTGAAATTCATGAAAAGCACGACAAAATCCGGATTACTGCCAACCACAGATAAAACACGGGTCTCCGCTCTCTATACGTATGTTGCCTCACACCAGTTTAAGAAGGCAAAAGGGCAAATCGATTGTCATCTTCATGCACAAAGCACAATGGCAACACAAAGACCAAGAAATCTACGTAGAGCTCGAGGAAATCATGGCAAAAGATCCACACCACCTTTTGTTCAACAGAAATTCTGGAAAATTCGTAAAGAAATTCTGAGAAAAAACATATGCCATAGTGAAGGGTACTGCAAACCAGGGGAAGACACAAAAATTGAAGAGCCAAATCCTCTAAAGTGCCGCGGTTCCGCGGCATTAGCACGCTTAGGCCGTGGAACCGCGGCCGTACGGTGGCGGCAAAAGGTGGGATTTTAAGGGTATTTTGGTATTTTCACATAGAGGCATAATTTTTCCCTAGGTTTCCAGTTTGCTGCCTATAAATAGTCCAGAACTTGCCAATGCAAAGGGTCCATAATCTTGTATTTAGATTTTAGGTTTTATGTTGTTGTTCTTCTTCCTCATCTCATCTCTTCTCCATTAAAAAACTTGTAGTGAGCTTTTGTGAGTGAAGAATGAATAAAGGAGTTCTTTTTACTTATCATGCTTGTCTTGTTCTTTAGTTAAATTGTAATTGCTTGTAATTTTCCTTTGCTAATATCTAGTTGTTGTTATTTGTTATTTGTTTCTTTCTTGTTCTCTTTTTCTTTATCCTTAAACAACCATGATGCTTACGTTTGATCCTTGCCAAGGTGAGGTCGCAAATAGCTAGTTGTAATCTTCTAACCTCCATCTTTCTATCTTCCTCCTTTGTTGTATTTTCCATTTTTCTTGTAATGGGTGTGTAGTTTTCATACTTGTTAGGGTAGCATAAGGAAAGTTTGAGAGAAGGAAATCTCTCTCACTCTTTCCTTGCCCAACATCTTAAATCGGACTCCAGTTAATTGAACCACAATCCGCTCCCTACGGCACCCTATCCTACATGATTGCGGTGATTCCGTAGTGAGACCGGTTGTGGTTAAATTAACCGGAGGTTAAGGATAAGAGCCTAGAACGGACGGACAAGCACCAAAAGGAAGAACTTATGCGTTGGAAAGCCTAGCTTATACTCGCAAGTTCCTTCCTAGTCGTGCTAATCCCCGTTGTTGCCGATTACCGTAACACCGATATTAAGAGTGGCAACGAAAGAAGTGAGCGGCTCCTAACTTAAACTAACCTAATCCTAACCCTAACAAGCTCTCTTTACATACCATTTTAGCACATAGTAATCTAAAAACAAACCTGGACAATGGGACTTAACCCGTTAAAGCACATAGAAAAAGATTCCCATCTCCCTGCGGACGACCCGTACTCAACCGGCTAGCTATAAGCGAAACCGTCTTGATTGCGGTAACAAACATAGAACGCAAAAACTCTACCAATCAGATGACAAAGAATCCGTTCACTGGACACGGAGAAAGAGCAAGCGAGCTCTTGGGACTCATACACAGTGATGTGTTTGGTCCAATGTCTACACATGCGCGAAATGATTATTCATACTTCATTACTTTCACAAATGATTTCTCTAGGTATGGGCATGTCTTCTTGATGAAGCACAAATCCGAGGCCTTTGAGAAATTTCGGGAATACAAGAATGAAGTTGAAAAACAAACAGGCAAAAGTATCAAGACACTGAGATCTGATCGAGGTGGTGAATACTTGAGTGCCGAGTTTCTGGGCTACCTAAAAGAGAATGGAATTTTCTCTCAGCTTACTCCTCCATACACACCACAACACAACGGTGTATCAGAAAGGCGGATTCGAACCCTATTGGATATGGTTCGTTCCTTGATGAGTAAGGCTGAGTTACCGCGATCCTTCTGGAGTTATGCCCTAGAAACAGTTGCATATCTTTTGAACCAAGTTCCTACTAAGTCAGTGCCTACCACACCATATCAGATGTTGAGTGGGAAGAAACCCAGTCTTAGACACTTTAAGACATGGGGATGTCCAGCTTTTGTAAAAAAGCAGCATGCGGACAAGCTCGAGGCACGTTCAGTACAGTGTAAGTTTGTGGGATACCCAAAGAACTCCAATGGGTATCTTTTCTATTACGCAGAGGAACAAAAAGTTTTTGTTTCTCGTCAAGCCCGCTTCTTGGAAACTGAGTTTTTGGAGAATCAGATAAGTGGGAGCACAATAGAACTGGAAGAAATTGCAGAACCACGAGCTATTACTGAAAGCTTAGTAGAACCAGAGGGTCCGAAAGAACAGGACATTCCTGCGCCACTCCGCAGGAGTAGTAGGCAGTCTCATCCGCCCGAGAGATACTATGGTTTTCTCATAGACGGGGATAGAGAGGATTGCACTAGGGATTATGGTGAGCCTACTAGCTTCCAGCAAGCCATTCAGAGCGGTGACTCGGTAAAATGGCTGGATGCAATGCGGACCGAGATGGAGTCCATGTATACCAACAAAGTTTGGACTTTGGACTTTGCTCCAGAATGGGTAAAACCCGTAGGCTGCAAATGGATCTTTAGAAAGAAGATTGGTGTAGATGGGCAGGTTGAGACCTATAAAGCTAGACTTGTTGCAAAGGATTTTCGTCAAAGACCTGGTTTGGACTATGACGAGACCTTTTCTCCGGTGGCTATACTGAAATCCATTCGGATCCTTCTTGCCATTGCTTCCTTCCACGATTATGAAATCTTGCAGATGGACGTAAAGACGGCTTTCCTAAATGGAAATTTGGAAGAGTGCGTCTATATGGATCAGCCGGAGGGATTCATTCAGAGTGGGAGCAGCGGTAGAGTGTGCAAGTTGCTCAAGTCCATTTATGGACTTAAGCAGGCATCGCAGAGTTGGAACATCTGCTTTGATGATACTGTCAAGGAATTCGACTTTATCAAAAACCCAGATGAACCATGCATTTACAGTAAGATTGTAGGGAGAACTGTGGTATTCCTCGTCTTGTACGTGGATGACATTCTCCTAATAGGAAATGATATTCCTATGCTATAGTCAGTCAAAGGATTCTTGTCGCAGAGGTTCTCCATGAAGGACCTGGGCGATGCCAACTACATTCTGGGGATCCAGATCTATCGTGATAGATCTAAAAGGATGTTGGGACTCTCACAGTCAAGGAACATCGACACCATACTGAAAAGATTCAGTATGGAAGATTCCAAGCATGGTAATTTACCGGCTTGTCACGGGATCACCTTCTCCAAAGAGATGTCTCCCAAGACTGATTTGGAAAGGGATCGCATGTCTATTATACCCTACGCTTCTGCGGTAGGCTCTATAATGTATGCAATGTTATGTACCAGACCAGATGTAGCATACGCATTGAGCGTTGTAAGCCGGTATCAGTCGAACCCAGGGGAGAAACACTGGATAGCGGTAAAGAACATTCTCAAGTACCGGAGAAGGACTAAGGAGATGTTCTTGGTGTATGGAGGAAAAGACCTTCAGATCGAGGCCTTTGCTGACTCCAGCTTCCAGAGTGACAAGGATGACTCCAAGTCCATGTCGGGTTATGTCTTTACCCTCAATGGAGGGGCGGTTTGCTGGAAGAGTTCCAAGCAGGAGACCGTTGCTGACTCAACTATGGAAGCAGAGTACATAGCTGCTTGCGATGCCGCAAAGGAAGCTGTCTGGATGAAGAAGTTCCTCACGGAGCTTCAGGTGGTTCCTACCATTGTTGATCCAATACCGCTGTATTGCGACAACAACGGTGCTATAGCTTTAGCGAAGGAACCTGTTGGAGATAGTGCCCTCAGGGTCAATTATTGGATCACAGGCACGTGACTGCAATGATTGAGGGAGGACCTATCCCGGTAGGACAGTCTTACTCAAGATGATAGTATGCTATCTGGTTTACCTTTATCATTGTGTACTGCTTTAGGTGACCTTACAGGTCACTATTGCACGTTGATAGAGCCCCTAGGATTCTTGCTTGACTTCCAGCAGTATGAGGGCGATCATATACGTAGGAGCTGGTAGTCTATAAGCACATCCTTAAAAGGTCCCTAGTCGTGGGAGTTTCGAGATAGGGCATCGATACTCCAGAATAGACTAGTGTATATAGTCGAGACCCCGATAAGGGGCGGTGGCCGGTCTCACAAGCCACTGGTTTCAGTTGGTTCACCTAAGATGTAAACAGGTGCTCATTGGGTTATGAGTACACCGGACAGGACTCGCCGGGAACATGCTAGTTGGTTTTATACCCGACGTCAGATAGCAGTTCCCTGGTGACATGTGTACAGGTTAGTTCATCGACCTGAGGATCGTCATTTGTCTCGTGTGAGTTCCCACAGTACTTTGATTACTACCCTACCATGCTCAAAGAAGTCGTGCAAACAGGTTTTAGTTGGGTAGAGTCCCGAGCCACATGGAGGCAGAGAGCGGATCTTCAGGGGTTCGTCTCTCCCGGTATTGGGGGTGAGGTCGTGCTGTGTCTAGGAGAACCATTACACGAAGTCCTTGGCCAAGGTAGGTGATTTACTGGTAGGTATTCCAGTAGTATCTCAGGGTGTTCTGGGCTACACTCCGACACGACTTGTACCGCTTTTGGGGGTCTGACTTTTACCAACCCCCTAGGCCCGCCATGCGATGCTCATAGACGAACGGATCGGACTGTACGGATATTGTCACTGACAGACTCAGTAGGGTGTGAGGATAAGTTCGCTCATCGACGTCCCTTTTGGTCAATAGCTGGTGGCCCATCACGTATGGCTAATACCTCTGACGTGCTAGTGGTTAAATCCACAGCCATAGTATTGACGATTCTTTAGAGTCCACCACACATTCAGTTAATCAAGTTTCCGGCGAAGCGCTGTAGAGGCCGTATGGAGATATGGCAGCGTTCGATCAGATACGTGCGGTATTGCACGGATCAGGATCGGACGGTTACTACTAGAGGCCGTATGGATATATGGCAGGGTTCGATCAGATAAGTGCGGTATTACACTGATCAGGATCGAACGGATAATACTAGCCGGCTTTGGTTTATGCCGGATCCTAATATTGTACAGTGTAGATTTTGTCTCATTGCATTTGTATTCGGTCGGAATACATATACGGGTGTGTATACACAGTATCGGGGTTTTCCTGTAATTTATTACGGGACCAGTTTTCTGGAGTTTCCAGTTTGCTTTCTGTTTCGGCCATTTTCATTTGTATCTTTCAATGGCCGAAGATTGGTGGAGGAGGGCTTATTTGCATTTATGCAAATAAGCATTTGTGGAGGGTGTTCTTTGCATTTTGTTGCATCATGAAGGTTTTCATGATGGGTGGACCATCCATTGACTTGATTAATCCATCATTGCTTGACTTCTATCTTCATGATGGCATGACTTTTGGATGTGATGATTGTTTTTTGAGTGTTGGACTTTCCTAGTGATCATTTCTTTGCATGATATCCTTTTCTCTCTCTCCCTTGGATTATTGGTTGGCTCACTCATTCTTTTTGATTCACACACTCACCACTCTCTCATGCTCTCCTCTCCCACCTCACTCATGGCCGGCCAAGTTAGAGGGACGGGCTGCCCATTTTTTGTGGTGTGGGATTTTGGTTCTCTTGTGTTCACAAAATCCCAAGTTTCAACTCTAAAAAGGTCACATATCATTCCTCCACCAAATGGCAACCTCCATAACCCCAAAGTGAGACAGAGTTCTACACTACATTCTACAGCAAACCTTGGGCACGTCGGCTCGCCAACTTCGTTCCCGAGTTGCCTGGGTATAGAGGTGGGAGCCCGTAAAAGAAGTAGGCGACGTGGTGCCCTTCCGGCGAGGAGGTGGAGACCAGACATTCCACGGGAGATCGGGACGACGGCGAGAAGACCGGAGGACACGGATCGCTCGGTATATCTCTCTTCCCCATCTTGTAGTTAGCTAGGACTATTTTAATGGCACGATCCGGGTTAATAGTGTGCGGTGGTGCCGGTTTACAGTTTTGTAAAGTTTAAAGAAAACCATCGCTTCCACATTCCGGCGTCGGATTGACGGCCGGGGCGCCGCCGTGCACTTACAGTGGTATCAGAGCCTCGCCATTAATATAGTTTAGCTTTGTCTAATGTGTTTTACATTTTTGATCGAACAATTTTCCAAAAACCGTATTTTTCTTCACATCAGTTTATGTAGAAATTTTTTGGAGTCCAAAATTTTTTCAGTATGTTGCAGAGTGATGTGCAGAGAAAGATAAGACATCTGTGAAAATTTGGTGTACTGATACGGCAAGATGACCGCGGAACCGCG
Organism: Agapanthus africanus; assembly: GCA_030015575.1. Lineage (NCBI taxonomy): Eukaryota > Viridiplantae > Streptophyta > Magnoliopsida > Asparagales > Amaryllidaceae > Agapanthus > Agapanthus africanus. Next base: position 283,085,654 of record JASDDO010000022.1, read on the forward strand.
GCCAAACCCCCCTTTGGGCTGCGGTTCCGCCGAAGTATAGAGCCTTCAGTGCACCAATTTTGCACAGTAATCTTTAAACAGTGAAAATAGGGGTTTTGGAACATTCTTTTTGGGCCCAGAATTTCTTTATCTGCTACAGTAAAGCTTGGGGCCCACTTGGTAAAAATTTGATCGATCGGATATTTAAACACATTGGTTCACAGTATTTACATAATATCTGCGACCGTGAATGTCACTCGATCGGTAAATCCTGTCTAACTGCTATAGCCCGGTTAGACGGATTTGCGAACGTGACATTCACGTTGATGTTCTGTGTTATGCTGTGATGTTGCGGATTGGTCGTGGGGGATAGCCTGGATGCAATGGTAGTACTGATTTTGTTGTATTATGTACATTTGATATTGCGGGGCGAGCGTCCGACATGTGGACTGCCGTCACTGCCTGTTTGTATTATTATTTTGGGGCACGACCAGGTTGCGGTCGATGTACCCGTTGTATGTATATTTTACTTTCTGTACTAGGATTACCCTAAGGTGGGGTGCACGGATAGCCGGGTTCTAGAGGGCAACGGGCCCGCATCTCATGGCATTGAGACGGAGGGGGCTTCGCTCTAGAATTGGCGGGCTATTCGCCGCACTCGTAGGGGGTACAGGTTGACCCAGGAGGGGTGCCTAAGTTACCGGATTCCGTGAAGTGCTGGGTGGTCCATTCACGGTGCTAAAGGGGACTGCCTCGCTTCAGGTTTTGGCGGGTGACTTGCCGCGCCCGTAGGGGTCTAGGATTTCATTGCCCAGGCTATCCACACGACCAGGGGAACGTCGGGTTTTAGTAGCGGCTCTGTGAAACCCGGGGATCCCAGATATCTGTATTGTTCTGTGATGCTGTACATTTCGGTGATGTTGCATTTTATCACGCCTTGAGCGAAATATAATATATTGGTAAATATATTAGTAGATGTTGTATATGTTTTGCATCCGCGCTAGTCCAGTTCCCGCTCTGTCGTTAGTTAGCTAACCTAACGGGTAATGACGGGACCTAGTGGCGAATGCGGGTGGCATATACGTACATCAGTATATTTTCGTTCTTTGTGGTGCGATCAATTGATGGGACTGCGTTGATTCGGATCAATGCAAGTTAAAAACAAACCTAATCTGATGTTGTTGGAACACTTTTTCAAAAAGCTGTTATTGCAAGGACGTTCTCTTTTGTTTTGCATTGTGGTATTCAGTTGGAATACCCTGCTCCTCAGTCGACGAGGCAAGGGCCGAGATCCCTTCACCGGGAGTGACCCCTTGGACAAAAGTTTGCATCAGGACAATGACTTCACTATAGCCGATTACTTTTGCTTTGCATCGTGGTATTCAGTTGGGATATCCTGCACCTCATTCTACGGGGAAAGAGCCGAGATCCCTTCACCGAGAGTGACCACTTTAGCTAAGGTTTTCGTTACTATATTTTCATAAAAGCTATCAGTTCCTTCAACGATATCAAGTTCATTACGTTAAAGGTTTTCGCCAGAAACCATTCGTAGCCCTCCGTCGTTTCATATGGGTGGTCAATAGTATTCAAGCTGTGTTTGTTGGCCAAAGTCAAGGCACAGTGTTTGGTAGCTGTTGGATATTCAGATATGCAGCATAGATAGATGCGTTGGTTTGGGGCAGTCGTATAGCCTTGTCGGCCAAAGTCAAGGGCTTGTTTGGGTGGGCTCAAATTAACCTGGAGAATGACGGGTAGAACTTAACATGTGACTTATGATTTGTTGGCCAAAGTCAAGGTCATAAGAGCATGGGGCATAAATCACATCGGGAGTTTCTAAAGAAACTGAAACTTGCCAGATATGCACATACCTTCTGGAGTGTGATGATGTGAGCGGATTCCGTCACGTTATCATGCGATGATAGTTGGATCGCGATTCCCACTGATGAGTTGGTTTACTCCTCGGGTGATCCCGACTAATTCTTCTTTTAGGTTTGGAGGAGAATTTGATGGTACAGTGGGAGGTTTCCAGATTAGATAAATTGGTAACCATTCTGATCTATGTTAGAGTGCATGCTGAGTGTTTCTTTTCTCTCTCTCTTTGGCAGCGACCATTGACCCGACCCTAAGACTATGACTCAGTGACCAAGTTGACCGAACCTTCTTAAAACACTGGCTTTTGGATTGTCAGAGTTGCAAACCTCATTGCCACTCCTACTTTTACCCTTTTCTCGAGGACACCACGTATTACTACGAACGTCCACTTCCATTGGACAAAACCATCGTATGATTAGATAAGAACTAAAGGAATTCGAGGATGGTTTCCGGTTCTGGAGAAAACGGATAGGACTATTCAGTTGTCTTTTCCTTTTACCTTCTCTCAGGTTGCGAGTACTCCTTGGTTTAGGAGATAGTACACCTATTACGAAAATTGGATAGTCTTCTTCCAAACCTTAGGCTGGTGTCGAACGGTGGGGAATGAAGAAAACCAATTAGCATAACGATGGTGTGCAGAAGGTATTAAGTTAAGACAAAGCAAGGGATTAGTAAGAGGGCAAAGTAAATTGCGACTGCTATTCACGACCGAACCAAGTATTTCTTCGCCAATCCTAAATCACCTTTGTATTTCTCCAGAACACTCCATATCACTACGAAGATCCACAGTTTATTGGATACTCCATCGTATGGTTATAGACGAACTCAAAAGGAACTTGTTCCAGTTCGGGGATGGATTCTGGTTCAGGAGAAATAGGAATAAGGTTTATTCGGTTGTCTTTTATCTTCACCTTCTCTCGCATTGCGAGTGCTCCTAGGATTAGGAAAGTACACCCATTATGCTTATTGGATAGTCTTCTTCCAAACCATAGGCTGGTGCCGAACGGTAGGGAAGGAAGAAAACCATTTGGCCTAAAGGGGTGTACAGAAGGTAATGACTAAAGACATAGAAAGGGATTTGGAGAAGTGGCAAAGAATTACACGGTTACAGTTGTGAATCTGGATAATGGAAGAGGCATTACTAGGAATACCAGGATACCCCTACGAAACATTTCAATGTTTCAGTTTCACTGTGTACTGTTAAAAGAAAACTGATTTCCCAATTAGTCCTTACTCCGGGGTATGTATTTACCAGGCATGATTCTCACATCTGTATGGTTTTACAGATGATGAGTGGGAGTAAGTTATTGGGAATTGGGTGATCATCCTCATTATATCGGGATTCGTTGTAATCGGTGATATTTGAGGAAATCACCTGGGCTGTTTGCCGGTCGGCAAATATTTGGTTTTGAATATCCGCTGTTATGCACCAATTTCAATTCGATATATCTGTACGTCTATTTTCATAGAGTGAGATATACCTTTTTGAAATTATGTCAATGACATTTACCTATATCATTGGATAGTTAGGTAAGGAGCATTAAACAGCGGTGTAATTCTTCTTAACCATAATTACAGTTTTCAACCTACGACACACAGTGAATGAGTTATCAGACTCAAGGGACTTATACAGAGTATTGTATGTTGTTTAGAGTTCATCAGGACAGAGGGGTTGGTTCTCGTACTATATTCGGTTTACTTATGACTTCTCTAGTTTTTAGACAAGTGTTTCGTAGAAACACAGGGTCCGAATTTTGAGAAGTTATAGGTATTTGGATAAAGTAGAGAACCAGGTGTTGCAAGTATCAGGAATCTTCAAGATTATCGAAGATGTAGATACTTGAGTATGGTATTCAGTTGATAGTAATGGTTAAGAGAACTTGCTTCTCTTTCTGGTTACTCATAATTGGAAGCATTCCTAAGTTGAGTAACGCTGATCGGCCTCTTTCCATTTAGTTGACATGCACTGGAGACAGCTGCATGATTTAAATCTGGTTCAATGAAATCAGTGCCTCTGGTTCTATATTGGATATAGAACAGTTCATATCTTAACGATGTTAAGGTACGGGGAGTTGTCCGGCCTATGCTTAAAACCAGACTCTGGATAACTCAAGGCACGTTTCTGTAATGGCTGTTTGTGGGTTGACCCAGGCTATGACGAGGGTTGACTTTCTACGATCTGGGAGATCAATAGTAATATTGTTCTAGACTCGCCACAGTTTTATTAAAAATGGATTTTTTCAGAAAAACAGTAGTGGGAGTATGGTAGAACTGGAAGTGATTCCAGAACCACAAACGATTACTGAAGATTTCATAGGAACCTAAAGATTCAATCTGGCATGACATTCCATTGGCCACTCCGCAGATAAGGTGGGTAACCTCAGGCACCCGAGAGGTACTCTGGTAGCCTCAAGGACGGTGACAGGGAGGTTCTTGTTTACCCACACTTGCCATTGCTGTTGTTCCAGGCTGCGAGACCCGGCGGGAGGATGAGTATAGCGTCGTTCTAAACTGGCTTTAGAAGTGTACGTCTATATGACTTTGCCAGAGGGTTGTCGTAGTCAGTGGGAGCAGCGGAAGCATTGGTGGATAGGTGGCTTATGTCTATTTATAGACTAAAGCAGATATAGCGGAGATAGATCATTTATTTCTGATGTGACAGTCATAGGTTTGACTTCATCAGAATAGGGGATGGATCTGTTAAGAAGGTAGTAGGGTGTGATGTCCTGGTATTTGGATGACATACACAGAGTATGAAGTGATATTCCTATACTACGATCGGTTATACTTTGGTCGTCACACAGTGGTTTCTCCACATGGGACTTGGACATTATATCAGACATACGGGTTACTAGATCTATGGTTTTAGTTCTAGATTTGGGTGGTTTCCCAATCTGGGTACTTAGACAGCATTCTAAGAGTATTTAGAATGGACGACTCCTGGCACGGTAGTGTACCTGCAGGTAATGGAGTCACCCTCTCTAAAGGTGTCTTATAGACTAAAGGGGAGAAGGATGTGCATGATTGGCAGATCACTTGCTCAGGCAATTGAGTCAATCATGAGATGTCAAGTACCATACCAGATGTTGTTCTTGCACTAGATGCAATAAGTTGACATTGATCCAATCCTGGAGAAACAGTCGGAAGCAGTTTTAGAACATAAGTGGATGTTCTAGGGATATGATAACGACAGCCTCATTCGGGAGACAGTTATCATTCCAGGCTTCCAAGGTGACCTGGACGACAAGGAGGTTGTCAGAGTTATAGTTTTCCTTCTGACGAGGGGCTGTATTTTGGACAGGTGGTCCAAGGAAATACTGAGGGAGGCATGGCGCAGGATACTGATTAAGTTCAGTTGACGATACAGTCTAAGAAGTTTAGATTTGGAGTTCATTTATGAGCTAAGTCCCATCAGACATCCAGACACATTCTAAGACAGTTATTGCTCATTTCGGAAGATGGCTTTCTCCGCGAACTTGAGATATAGAGAGACATAGAAAGAAACATCAAGGCGGATCCACTCACTGAAGCTATTCCTCGAACGCAATAGTTTCGCAAACGAGCTTTGTGAGACTGACTAGTAGAGGAATTGGGTGTTCGGTATCACACGGGCTGTGAGTATGCGACATCACAATAATTAGCCTTGAGTGCAAGTGGGAGATTGTTGGAGATAGTGCCCTCAGGGTCAATTATTGGATCACAGGCACGTGACTGCAATGATTGAGGGAGGACCTATCCCGGTAGGACAGTCTTACTCAAGATGATACTATGCTATCTGGTTTACCTTTATCACCGTGTACTGCTTTAGGTGACCTTACAGGTCACTATTGCACGTTGATAGAGCCCCTAGGATTCTTGCTTGACATCCAGCAGTATGAGGGCGATCATATACGTGGGAGCTGGTAGTCTATAAGCACATCCTTAAATGGTCCCTAGTCGTGGGAGTTTCGAGATAGGGCATCGATACTCCAGAGTAGACTAGTGTATATAGTCGAGACCCCGATGAGGGGCGGTGTCCGGTCTCACAAGCCACTGGTTTCAGTTGGTTCACCTAAGATGTATACAGGTGCTCATTGGGTTATGAGTACACCGGACAGGACTCGCCGGGAACATGCTAGTTGGTTTTATACCTAACGTCAGATCGCAGTTCCCTGGTGACATGTGTACAGGTTAGTTCATCGACCTGAGGATCGTCATTTGTCTCGTGTGAGTTCCCACTGTACTTTGATTACTACCCTACCACGCTCAAAGGAGACGTGCAAACAGGTTTTAGTTGGGTACAGTCCCGAGCCACATGGAGGCTGTGAGCGGATCTTCAGGGGTTCGTCTCTCCCGGTATTGGGGGTGAGGTCGTGCTGTGTCTAGGAGAGCCATTACACGAAGTCCTTGGCCAAGGCAGGAGATTTACTGGTAGGTATTCCAGTAGTATCTCAGGGTGTTCTGGGCTACACTCCGACACGACTTGTTCCGCTTTTGGGGGTCTGACTTTTACCAACCACCTAGGCCCGCCATGCGATTCTTATAGACGAACGGACCGGACTGTACGGATATTGTCACTGACAGGCTCAGTAGGGTGTGAGGATAAGTTCGCTCATCGACGTCCCTTTTGGTCAATAGCTGGTGGCCCGTCACATATGCCTAATATCTCTGACGTGCTGGTGGTTAAATCCACAGCCATAGTATTGACGAGTCTTTAGAGTCCACCACACATTCAGTTACTCAAGTTTCGGGCGAAACGCTGTAGAGGCCGTATGGAGATATGGCAGCGTTCGATCAGATACGTGCGGTATTGCACGGATCAGGATCGGACGGTTACTACTAGAGGCCGTATGGATATATGGCAGGGTTCGATCAGATACGTGCGGTATTACACTGATCAGGATCGAACGGATAATACTAGACGGCTTTGGTTTAAGCCGGATCCTAGTATTGTACAGTGTAGATTTTGTCTCATTGCATTTGTATTCGGTCGGAATACAGATGCGGGTGTGTATACACAGTATCGGGGTTTTCCTGTAATTTATTACGGGACCAGTTTTCTGGAGTTGCCAGTTTGCTTTCCGTTTCGGCCATTTTCATTTGTAAATTTCAATGGCCGAAGATTGGTGGAGGAAGGCTTATTTGCATTTGTGCAAATAAGCATTTGTGGAGGGTATTCTTTGCATTTTGTTGCATCATGATGGTTTTCATGATGGGTGGATGTTAATATCATATTTTTGCATTTTTATACCGCCCAATTTTTATCACATTGCATATCGGTAGGTACTCTTGAGCCGTGTTTGCTAGTCAATTGCAAGATACAGGTTCTCGGCTCTAAACGGTGAAATCCATGGAAAAATACGACAAAATCCGAGTTCCTGCCAACCACAGATAAAACACGGGTCTTCGCTCTTTATCCGTCTGTTGCCATACACCAGTTTAGGAGACAAAATAACAAATCAATTGTCACCTTCATGCACAAAGCACAATGGCAACACAAGATCCAAGAAATTTACGCGGAGCTCAAGAAAATCCATGTCCAAAGTCCACCTTTCCCTCAACAGAAATTCTGGAAAAATCGTGAAGACAAATTGAGAAAATACATATACCAGAATTAAGTACAATGAAGACCAGGGATGCACAAAAAAACAGAGCCTCCAACTCATCTATATGGCCGCGGAAATGCGGCCTAAGCATGCTTAGGCCACGGTTCCGCGGCCGTACTGGCGCCGCAGACAGAGATTTTTCAGGGGTAGAATTGTCTTTTCATTTGTGTTCTGGTGGTTGCCCTAGGTTTTCATTTTTCAGCCTATAAATAGCCCAGAACTTTGTGAAGGAAAGGGGTGCATAATCTTGTATTTTATTTTCTAGGTTTAGTGTGTTTCTTCTTCCTCTTCTCATCTCTTCTCCATTAAAACTTGTAGTGAGCTTGTGAGTGAAGAATGATGAATAAAGAAGAACCGTTTATTATTTTGCTTGTCTTATTATCTTCTTAATTGTTGTAATTTTAATTTGTTAACTAGTTGTTGTTATTTCTTGTTGTTTCTTTCTTCTCTCTTTTTCTTTATCCTTAACACAACCATGATGCTTACGCTTGATCCTTGCCAAGGTGAGGTCGCAAATAGCTAGTTGTTATCTTCTAATCTCTTTCTTTCTATCTTCCTCTTTTGTTTTGTTTTTCCGTATCATGATGTGTGAGTAGTTTCATACTTGTTAGGGTAGGATAAGGAAAGTTTGAGAGAAGGAAATCTCTCTCACTCTTTCCTTGCCCAACAGCTTAATTCGACTCCCGTTAATTGAACCACAATCCGCTCCTTACGGCACCCTATCCTACAAGATAGCGGTGATTCCATAGTGAGACCGGTTGTGGTTGAATTAACCGGAGGTTATGGTTAAGAGCCAAGAACGGACGGACAAGCATCAAAAGGAAGAACTTATGCATTGGAAAGCCTAGCTTATACTCGCAAGTTCCTTCCTAGTCGTGCTAATCCCCGTTGTTGCCGATTACCGTAACACCGATATTAAGAGGGGCAACGAAAGATGTGGGAGACTCCTAACTCAAACTAACCTAATCCTAACCCTAACAAGCTCTCTTTACATATCACTTTAACACTTAGATAATCACAAACAAAATCTGAACCTTCGGACTTAACTCGTTAAAACACATAGAAAAATATTCCCATCTCCCTGCGGACGACCCGTACTCAACCGGCTAGCTACAAGCGAAACCGTCTTGATTGCGGTAATTAACTAAACTTGAACACGCAGAATCGCTGACAATCAAATGGCGCCGTTGCCGGGGAGACGGTAGTTTATTTCTTTGTGTAATTTCGGTTTAACTTGTGAATATAAAAACAACCGAAAAACCAAACAAAAAAATATACTTTGTAAAAAAATCATCTTGTTATTTTTGATCAGTTTTTGTGCAAGTGTGCAGGAAAATACGGAGTTCAAGTTCAGTGCCAAAGACGTGGGAAGATAGACCCACATTTCGCGGCTACACCGCGACGGATCAAAACGAAGCAAACGGTCTACTGTCAAAATCTGGAGCATTTACAGTAAGCAACTGAAACTTCAGCACATCCAGACAAGCAGAGGACACCCAACAGAGCACACCCAAAAATTTTCACAGCCCAACTCCAACAAACCGCCGTGGAACCGTGGCATAAGGAGGCTTAGGCCGCGGAACCGTGGCCGTTTGGTGCCTTTGGGCTGCCAAAATCTCTCTGTAAGTCTCTCTCCTCTCTCCCACTCCTCTGGACTCCAATAAACTGTGTTTTCTGTAGATTTCTTTGCGCAAATTCTCTTCCCCCTTCTAATAAACTGTTCTTGTGCAGGATTCTTTGCGCCGCGCTAAAAAAATAAAAATTGTTTGCAGTTGATTTGTTACTGCTTTGCATTTCTTAATACGGACTTAAGGGGCTTGAAACCAATTCAGATTGGGTGGGGATTTCATCACCCTTCCCAGGACCCCAAAAATCACAAAAAGAATATGCATTCACCATTGTAAAATTAAAAAATACTAGACTTCAGCCCTAAGGACTTCGCGCTCATTAGGACAGAGGACTAGTTACAGGCATCGGCCGTTTATCCTATCTGACTTTTGCGGTGCCTAGGAAAGTGTGACGAAGGCAAGTGGTTATTTAATTAAGGAACTTCGCGAAAGCGTTGGACAACCTCCCACTTACCTGGCACTTATCTGGCCGCATTAGACGGAGAAGAGGCGGTTTGAGGTCCTTTTTCTAGCCCTCTGGAACAGTTAGGAGCAGATCTAGTTGACCTAGGCGACCGTTGATCTAGGTGAGATTGTGCATATCTTGTTTGTGATTACTTAAATCCGTAAGTCCGTACATATTTCTGTAAATCTCTTTCTAAAAACAAAAGAAAAAAAAGAAAAAAAAGAAAAAAACCAATTTTTTTTATAAAAACTTGCCCTTTGTCGCCAAATCCATTTTTCACCCTCCACCCATTATTTTTTCCATTGACGTTTTCTTACCCTCACCTTCTCCGCTTTGACTATACTAAACTCGTTTAGTGTATGTCCGCTTGGACTCGGGACACTAGCGCCCGTCTAGTCCGCGTTACGTTAGTCGCTACCGACTACGCGATCGACTCCGAAGTTGAAACTCCGTCCACTCCTCTTTCACCCCTTCCTTTGCCGGCCAACTCCGACGTTGACCGGAATTCTGTTCATACATTTTCACCTTCACCTTCACCTTCACCAACCTCTTCTTCCGCGATGTCAGGATTTAATCCGAACATCTCTTTGACTACCGCTGGATTGGCTCTAAGTCCTACGGAGACCAATATCCCACCACCACCGCCTGTTGTAGCGCCGCAGCGAATCGCGCTCCAGGATCGTTTCTATCCCACCCGTTCTGCACTTCCCACCTGCCATTCTCTTCCACCGGCCATTGGGGACAACTTTGAAATTAAGCCCCACTTCATCAACATGCTTCCACGATTTGATGGGCTTGAATCTGAAGATGCCTATATCTTCATCAACAAATTCCAAAACGTCTGTGCCATGATGAAAACCACCCAACTGTCGGACGATGCTATACGTCTATGGGTCATTCCGTTCACTTTATGCGATCTCGTTGAAAAATGGCTGTATAGCACCGCTTCCCACTCCATAACCAGTTGGGACGAGTTTGTTAAAGCGTTTCTCAAAAAGTTCTATCCGAATCATAAAACCGCAAGGATTCGAAAAGAAATCAACCAATTCTCTCAGCTTCCTTCTGAACCCTTCTGGAAGTGCTTTGACCGGTACAAAGACCTTCTTGTTCAGTGTCCTCACCACGGTATAGAGAAATGGCAACTTTGCCAAACCTTATACGAGGGCCTGAACCCAGCAACGAAGCAGTTGTTGGAAACCATCTGTCAGGGCCACTTCCTATCGAAATCTGACGAGGAAGCGTGGCAGTTCTTTGACGATCTTACGGAGCAAACACTACAATGGGAGAGCACCAGACCGACTTCTTCTTCTTCTACCTCCACTTCTAGCGGTCAGTCTAGGGTAGGAATTCACCAACTTGATGTCTCTATTGCGATGAAAGCTGAAATGGCTGCAATAACAAGAAAGCTTGAAGCGATAGAGAGCAAATTTTCTTCTCCTGCTCCTGCCCCTGTTCTCCCCCTTCGTACCATTTACGCTTGTTGTTCCGATCCTTCCCACTTGATCGAAGAGTGTCCTTACAATCCACCCTCGCAAGAAAAGGATCAGGTTAATGCTGCATTTTAGCAAAGACCGAGGAATGATCCATACTCTTCCACCTACAATCCCGGTTGGAAGAACCACCCCAATTTCGCCTGGAATCAGAATCAGAATCAATTCCAGGGCAACAATTTCCAAAGGGCCCCTCCGCCGCAACAACAAGCGCAACAACAAACTCAGTATCAGCAGCCCTTCCAACCCCAACCTTTCCAAAATCAGACGAATAACTTTGCACCCAACAATTCTTATCCACCAAACAACTTTGTTCCGTCAAACAACAATAAGGTTTCCTCGCTCGAACGAAGTCTGGAGGCATTCGTTAAACAATCGACTCAGTCCACCGCCAACATCCAGTCTTCCATTCAGTCCTTAGTGCAACACACTGCCGCTCACGGGCAAAGCATCAAGACCATCGAGGCCCAGATTGCACAGCTGAATGCGGCCCTAAGAGAGCGAGAGAAGGGGAAGCTCCCGTCCCAACCACTCCCAAATCCCGGTCACCCACATAATGCACATGTTGCTCTTGAACAACAGAACCATAATGTGAGTGCCGTGACCACACTGAGATCGGGATGGATGCTGCAAAACAACATTGGCAAACGGATCAACGAAGACACCCCGGCCGCTGCTTCTTCTTCTTCTTCCGCTTCTTCTTCTTCTTCGTCTTCTGAGCCTATTCTCCGTTCTTCACAAGGCTCTCCTTCCTCTTCTTCTGCTCTGAATGGATCCACTTCTCACTCCACGAAAACACCTGTTCTGGGATCCGTTCCAACTCCACAATCTCCTCCTCCAGCATTAGACTCAACCAATTTTAAAAATGTTCCATTTCCAAACCGGTTGAGGTCTAATAAACAAAATCCTCAAATGGAGAAGATTCTGGAGTTATTTAAGCAGGTTAACATTAACATTCCTCTATTAGATGCTGTCCAACAAGTCCCGTCCTACGCGAAAATCTTAAAGGACTTGTGCACGAAAAAGGGGAAGTCTCAGGTACCCAAGAAAGTTTTCTTGGCCAGTGCTGTGAGTGATGCCCTTACCCAATCTTTACCACAAAAACGGAAGGACCCTGGCTGTCCTACGATTTCAATTACCATTGGGGATAAGAACATCAACCGCGCACTATTAGATCTTGGTGCCAGTGTTAACCTGCTTCCGTATTCGGTATACGAGCAATTAGGCGTCGGAGAGCTGAAACCCACGCACTGCACTCTCTAAATGGCTGACCGATCGATCACCCGTCCTAGGGATGAGCTAGAGGATGTGTTAATAAAAGTCAGGGATTTCATATTCCCTGTTGACTTCATTGTATTAGACACACAGCCTGTAGCTAACCCCCGGAATCAAATTCGGGTGATACTCGGTCGCCCATTTCTTGCAACCTCAAATGCTGTGATCAATTGTCGCAATGGTTCGATGAACCTCTCTTTTGGAAACATGAAAATTGAACTCAACATTTTTAGGTTGGGGAATCAGCCCGCCGAACCTAATGCTCATATACTGGACGTCTGCTCGATCCAGAAGATCACCCCTGAAGAGTGTGAATTCGAGGAGTTTCTGTTCGAACACGATAATCTTGACGCCACTAGTGCGTTCCTCCTCGAACCTGCTGCTGTTTCTGCGCCCGACAACGACTACGAGTGTTTCACATTTTCAAATGATCTTAGCCGCGCACAACCCGAGTTTGAATCTTTCGAATTTTCGGATGAGTTACCTGAACCATCCTACTCGGTCGCCTACACTCGCTTTGAACCTTTGCTGGAGTCCTTTGAGTTCGAGACCTCTGCACCAATCTTGCCTTCCATCGTTTCACCTCCAACGCTCGAACTCAAGCCTTTGCCGTCTTACCTTAAGTACGTTTACTTAGGTGAGAACGAGACCCTCCCTGTCATCATTTCGGCTTCTCTAGCTCCAGAGCAAGAGAAAGTCCTTCTTGCGGTCTTGCACTGCAACAGGCAAGCTTTTGGCTTGTCCATGGCAGACATCATGGGGATTAGTCCCCTTATCGTTGAGCATCATATCCATCTGATGGATGATGCCAAACCAGCCCGTGATCCACAAAGACGTCTCAATCCAGTCATGAAAGAGGCTGTGAAGAATGAGATCGTAAAATGTCTAGATAGTGGTATCATTTACCCTATCTCTGATAGCCAGTGGGTTAGCCCCATCCACGTTGTCCCCAAGAAGTCGGGCATCACGGTCATAACCAACGAGGCGAACGAGTTAATCCCTACTCGCACCCAAACTGGGTGGCGAGTATACATCGATTACAGAAAACTCAACGCCGCAACGCGGAAAGACCACTTTCCGCTACCTTTCATTGACCAGATGCTTGAACGATTGGCCGGACACGAGTACTACTGCTTTCTTGATGGCTACTCCGGCTACAATCAGATTCCCATCGCCGAAAAAGACCAGGACAAGACCACATTCACTTGTCCTTTCGGCACGTTTGCATATCGTCGCATGCCCTTTGGGTTATGCAATGCGCCCGCTACCTTCCAGCGGTGTATGATGGGAATCTTCTCAGACACGGTGGAAAAATTTCTGGAGATTTTCATGGATGACTTCTCCATCTTCGGCGATTCCTTCAACGAGTGTTTGCTGCATCTTGACGCTGTCCTTACCCGATGTAAGGACAAGAATCTCACTTTGAACTGGGAGAAATGCCACTTCATGGTGCGCGAAGGTATTGTCTTAGGACATATCATCTCGCAAAATGGCATAGAGGTTGACAAAGCAAAGATTGAGGTCATTTCCAATCTACCTCCTCCCCGATGCGTCAGAGATATCCGAGCCTTCCTTGGCCACGCCGGTTTCTATAGACGGTTCATCAAGGACTTTAGCAAGATTGCTAGGCCCTTGACTCTTTTGCTGGCCAAGGACATGCCATTCGACTTCAACTCGAGCTGTATGACTGCATTCGAGTCATTGAAACGCTCACTCACTTCCACTCCCGTTCTTTCTTCACCTGACTGGACGCACCCATTTGAGATTATGTGCGATGCATCCGACTTTGCCATTGGTGCTGTCCTTGGACAACACATCAACAAGATGCCGCATGTAATCTATTATGCAAGCCGAACCCTGAACGACGCACAACTCAATTATACAACAACTGAGAAGGAATTCTTAGCTGTTGTATTTGCTTTAGAAAAGTTCAGGCCCTACCTCATCGGCTCTCTAGTCATTGTCTACACTGATCATTCTGCTCTGCGCCATCTTTTTGCGAAGAAAGATGCAAAATCTCGGTTAATACGTTGGATCCTCTTGCTTCAAGAGTTTGACCTTGTCATTAAGGACAAACGAGGATGTGAAAACGTAGTTGCCGACCATCTCTCACGACTTCCTTCTTCGCCTTCGCTTCCAATTTCGATCAACGACGTTTTCCCGGATGAACAGCTCTTGACAGTATCTTGCGAACCCTGGTTCGCAGATATTGTGAACTATTTGGCCACGGGATTACTACCGACTGAATGGTCGAGTCAGGACAGGCTTCGCTTCTTATCCTAAGTAAAATACTTTTACTGGGATGAACCCTATTTGTTCAAGTACTGTCCCGACCAGATTATTCGTCGGTGTTTCCCTGACGAGGAATTCAAGAGTGTGCTGTCATTTTGCCACGATCAAGCGTGTGGCGGGCATTTTGGCCCCAGAAAGACAGCTGAGAAGATCTTGCAATGTGGTTTCTACTGGCCACAACTCATCAAAGACGCTCATGACTATTGCAAGACTTGCTCCCGGTGCCAACACATGGGCCGGATATCCCGGAGGAACGAGATGCCACGCCAACCGATCTTGGTTGTGGAGATTTTCGATGTTTGGGGGATAGATTTCATGGGGACGTTTCCCAGCTCTTTTGGGAACTTGTACATCCTTCTCGATGTTGATTACGTCTCTAAATGGGTCGAGGCTGTGCCCAGCCGGACTAACGACAACAAGGTTATCGTTAGGTTCCTTAAAGAAAACATTTTATCCCGGTTTGGGCACCCCCGAGCGATCATTAGCGACAATGGAAGTCATTTCTGCAACAAGACTTTCGAGGCCTTGATGCGGAAATACTCAATTAATCATAAGCTATCCACGCCCTACCACCCCCAAACCTGCGGGCAGGCCGAAGTTTCAAATCGGCAAATCAAGCAGATATTGGAGAAGACGGTTTTCAAGAACCGTAAGGATTGGTCGCTGAAACTCACTGATGCCCTTTGGGCATTTCGAACCGCTTATAAGACCGACCTTGGCATATCACCCTATCGGCTTGTGTACGGAAAAGCCTGCCACCTACCTGTCAAAATAGAGCATCGCACATTTTGGGCGATAAAGAAGCTGAATCTATCTCTCAAAGATGCGGGCAGCCATCGGAAGCTGCAGTTGAACGAACTGAGCGAGCTTAGGGATGAGGCTTACGATAACGCGGTTGTCGTTAAGAACCGAACGAAGGTGTTTCACGATAAACACCTTTTGCGTAAAACCTTCGTACCTGGTCAGCAGGTACTGCTTTACGACACCCGACTTCACTTCCATCCAGGAAAGCTCAGATCTCGCTGGAAAGGGCCGTATTTTGTGCGGAATGTGTATCCGCAGGGCGCTGTGGATTTGGAGAATCCGAAGGATGGTTCATTTTTCAAAGTGAATGGACACCGATGCAAACCGTACCTTAGCGCCGAACCAACAGAGGAGCTCCTGTTCTTACAGGAGCCGGTTTACCCTGCATAATCTTCCTCTGCCTACCTCCAAACTTCGGTTATCCAGCCAAGAACAGTGGACACTGTTCCAAATAAGTTTGGGGGTATGTATAAACCATTTTGTATATATTTGTGTATATTCTTTTTCTTTCTTTTCTTTAAAAACAAAAAAAAAACAAAAAAAAATTGTGTATCGCTAACCGACAATTTTGACCCTTCAAATGATCTCTTCATGCAATGACAGTGAGGACACTGTCCAGTTTAAGTTTGGGGGTACGCTCGTTACGCATTTCTTACCTTCGCATTCATATGTATATTTTGCATCTGCATATTAAATCCCATAAAATCCATAAAAATCTGAAAATTTTCTAAAAACATAAAAACTTTTCTGTCAAGTTAGCTAGTGGGAGGACTCTGATTCAACATTTCGACGGTTTTGTTTGATAAAATAAGAATAACTAAATCTTATATTTAGATTTTGAAAACCTGAAAGATAACTGTCCTTTGAAGTTAACTATAGCTGATATACGTCTTTACATCACACTACACGTGTCGTGAGTTTTTGGAAATTAGATGACAAGTCATTTATGTTTAAAAACTTTTAAACAGATAAATGATTTTCTGAGGATCAAATAGGTTTGTTCTGAAATAAGTAATGTCAAGAATAGTTTATGAAGTAAAGCGAATACGAAGGAATGTTATTGATGCCGTAATTGGAACTAAGTCTGAAAAATAACCCATCTGGAACTTGATTGGAATGATTATACACCAAACCCACTAAACACGTCTTTTATCCAAAAAAATAATGGAACTGCCGGTTATATCTCCGTTCGAATTAAATCATCTGATTTTCATGCCAACTGTCTTTAGTTTTTGGACCTGGGTAACTTGAGTAATAAGTCCGCCGGGGTGTTTCTACACCTAATGCCCTAAAACCAACTGGTTTGGGTGCATTGGCCCAAAGCTCGCTAAGAAGCCTAGAAAGTCCAGATTAAAACAAAATCAAGCAAGTGTTCTCTCCGAGTTAAAATTCCTAACGGTTCTTTGTGTGAGAATAATCTTGATAAAAGACAGGCTTTTATAAAAAAAATTAGCGGAGATATGAAGGTTTTACTCTATGATAAAGACTATTGCACGTTCACAGAGGTGTGTATGAAATGAAAACAAAAAAAAGGTGGAGTGAAAAAGACGACTTAGTTTCCTGTTAAGGAAGATAGAAATTCTGAAGTTGAAACCTTACTGGAAAACGAAACTTGAAAAATGCTTAACTCTCTATAAAACTTATGTGATCCTTTTAAAATTGTTATCTGGGCTTTATTGTGCGACATGATGACTTTAATCGATCCTTCTGGAACTTAACGACACTATTTGCACTGCACATAAAGACATATAAAATCTGTAGTTAAATAAGAAGCGAGGTGTGAAAAATAAAGGTTCGATAGTCTAGACTTAGGATTATAGAATTGTTATTTTCTGAAAAAAAAACTTTAGAATTTGAATCTTAGTTATTTTACAAAACTAGCTTGACCGGATTTTGTGGGTAGTATGTTAGTTATGTATATGCCCTAGAGGCCATTGTTGTACATATGATGTATATTATAATGGATGCTTGGTTATATATAGAGATGACTTTCTTGCTCGTCATAATAGTATGCTATTTGGTTTCACTTTATCTTAACATGTTGACTTGTATTGGTTTACTGTTTTACTCTCACATGTTGATAAAGCCCTTAGGACTTGTACTCGACTACTGGGACTATGATGAGATCATACTAGTGGGGCCGCGGTAGTCGATGAGTACATCCTATAACTGTTCCTAGTCGAGGGTATATCGAGACAGGGCATCGATACACCAGAGTAGACTAGCGTATACGCATCTTGACCCATATGATGGGCGATGGATGATCCCATATCCATCGGTGTTTGACATCAGAGATGGTGTACGGGTGCTCAGTGGAGACTGGGTACACTGGACGGACTCGCCGAGAACTCCCAGATAGTGATATACCACACGTCAGATGGCAGTTCTCCGGTGACACTGGTATAGGGTAGTCTGTAGAACCGAGATCTTCATAGAGTCTTGTGTCATTCCCACTGTGCTTTGATTTCCACCTTACCACGTCCAAGAGGGCGTGCAAAACGGTGGCTTTTGGGTACAGTCCCGAATCACATGGAGGCAATAAGCGATAGGAGGGGATTCGTCTCTCCCGGTATAGGGAGTTGATGTTGTGCTGTGTTCGATTGGCTATAACTGGAAGTCCCTGGCCAGGGCTGATATAGAGATTTACTGGTATGTTTTACTAGTAGTTTCTCGACCCGTTATGAGCCACACATCGACACGACTTATCGGTTACTGGGGTCTGACGTATACCACCCCTAGACTTGATATGCGACATATCAGACGAACAGACCGGACTGTACGGGAGTGTTACTGATCGGATTCACAGGAGAACGCACAGGCTAGCTTGTTGATCTTCTGATCGCTCAATACCTGGGTGGCTGTTACATTTAGCTGACCGCTTGCAGCTTGTGGGTGTTTGATATGATCATCACCTGCTACCGGCGTATTGACGATTCTTTAGAGTCCTGCACAGAGGTTTCTTAGCTCAGGCGAAACGGAGTAGAGGAACATATGTGATATGTGCAGGACCGAGAATAATGCGATATGGGATACCGTATTATATTCTCGCGATATTTAGATATGAACCGGGACATCGGATCAAGAGTTGATTCGATGTATCGGTACATGAAATATTAGTCGGTTATATTCGATATTGCCGGATCGTCGGATCAAGTGTTGATTCGATGATTTAATATATAATAATATATATGATATATTATTATATATTGTCTTGCTTTATGATTTCATTTTCTCAGCGGATGATACATTGATATATATGCGATATATGTTAATTGTATTATTTTCTTTTGTTGCAAATATATAATATATATATGATATATATTATTGTGACATGATATGATTAATTGTTAAACATGTTTAAGGATGATTAATTGAGGTTAGGGTTTGATTAGGGTTAGTAGCTTCAAGTTCCTTCTAGAAGCTTTTTCTTTTGTCATTCTTAAGATCTTTATGGATGACACATTCATTTAACCTAACCAAACCCTAACCCTAGTTGTTTCTCTACTCATTCTTATCCTATCATCCTTGACCATGGTTCACAATTCAATCATATAGATTTCTATTCATCACAAAAGAAAGATAATTCATTATTCTTTTTCCATTATCTTCTTCTTCTCTCTTGAAAGAAAAGCTTGCTAGATTTTCTTAAGTGATGAAAAATATGAGAAAATGATATAAAATGAAAGCAATATTACTACTCTCTCATCCTCATCTCATCTAGCCCATGGGATTAGTGTGTTCTCTTCTTTAAGAGTGAGAAAGCTTGAGCCGTAGCAACTTCAAGGTAGATCATCGGAGATTTGGAATACTTCGAACTAGCATGGATCGTTCGAGTCGTGGAGCCTCTCATGAGTCCGGGAGATCGTGGATCGCGGCTAAGGGACTTCTACTCGGAGCTTGTGAAGTGAAGGAGCGGACTACAAAGGTTGTAATCCCTCACACTTAGATAAAAGTTATCTTATTGCATGTTAAACCCTAATAATCTAGCAAAGATCCCGGCTTTGGGTTGTTCGGCACGTCTAAAATTTAATCCGGGCATGTTTGATGCCTTATGAACCTTCACAAGAGAGCCTAGGAACCCTACAGTGGTATCAGAGCCTAGCTAGAGCATTAGGCGATGTGTTTACGAAGTTAAAACACCGATCGAACCCGAAACGATGAAACTTGACCCCTCTCTGGAAATTTTTCAAATTTTGGGATTTTTCTGAATTAAAAATATGTAAAAATATCAGCAGGGAAATATAAGAATTACCATAAAATACGAGCCCCTAATTCAACTAATCGGCGGCGGAACCGCGGCGCAAGCATGGCTTGCACGGCGGTTCCGCGGCGGAACTATGAGATATTGACACGTGGCCTTGATGGTAATTCCCGTAGGTACTTGCTGACCATTCTGGATATTTTTAATCTGTTCCAGGTGTTTAAAATTCTGGGGTTTGTTTTGTAATAGTAGACTCGATCGGAAATTTTAAATTCGTATTTCTTTCCGGATATTTAGAAACTGTTAAACTATTTGAACGGATATCATTAACTTACTGTTTCCCGGTACGGCAAACTTTCAAGTGTTGAAATTTATTCGGGTTTAAATCTTTCGTGAAAATTGTACAAGTTAAGCGGTGGACCCTCTAGAAGACAACAAACCTTAACTCGATTATGTGACCGTCTTGAACTACTTATGAACCTTCGGGTTTGGGGCAGTACGGCGTGCCACATGTGAGGCGTTGGCTTGACCCTTCTACGGCTGGATCACCGGTACTGTGACATATTCTCGGATTATTTGAACCCCGCTCAAGTGTTGAGCATTTTAGGAAATTTTGGTGTTTGATAATCTGTTCGGAAAGTTTAATACTGTATAATTATCTGGAATGTGATACAATATGTGGAATTCATAGAGTTAGGCATGAAATGCGGAGTATGTGATATTTCGGATTTACGATGTCTAAAGTGATTGTGGATTCCAAATATTGTAGTTTTACACCTTCTTTTCTGTGACCGTAAGTGTAATATGTGATATCGCCGGTTTCGTTGCTATATGTCAACGACAATTGGGATGCGCATATTTACTTACGTTGATGATATGAGATATTATGTGTTGCTGTGATATGTTATATTGGATCGTCGCGATCAGAATAGCCGGGGGTTTTATGTGAGATGAGGGTTTTTATTTTCATTCATGTAAAATTCATTTGTAATGTAATATTCTATTATTTGGGGCACTTCCAGGTTGCGGTTGCTGTCACCAGTGTATATTATTTACTTTTCCACATTAGGTAGACCCAAGGTGGGGAGCACAAGTAACCGGGTTCTAGGGTCAGTGGGAGGCCATCTCGGGGAGTCGAGACTGGGTCTCCTAACCCTAGAATTGGCAGTGTTACTTGCCGCTCTCGTAGGGTCTTGGGATGTGGGTTTGGCTATTCGTCGCGACCGTGGAATCCGTGTTTTATACAGGCTCGTATTAAAAACACGGACGTCCTAGTATATCGAATATTTCATATATGTTCTTCTGCTGCAATGTTCTGTGATGAGATCATATTACTGCCTGAGACGAATGCTTATACTATATATATATGCTGATATATAAATATTACTGCTTTCGTTTCTTCTGTGATGCTTAGGAAGCATAAGCTGATGGGATTTTTATTAATGAGATTAATAAAAGAAAAGAAAAACCTAAAGATGTTGTAGAATCAAAAACTTTATAAAAAAGGGTAGCTACAGTTTTGCTTTGCACAGTGATATATACGATATATCCTGCACCTTATTCGATGAGAAAAGGACCGAAATCCCTTCACCGGGAGTGACTCCTTTAGCGAAACTGGCAGATGCTGCAAAACGCGGTTTGTCTTTTGATTGCTTTTAGTGTTTTGCTTTGTACAGCGGTATATGTGATATATCCTGCACCTTATTCGATGAGGAAAGGGCCGACGATCCCTTCACCGGGAGTGACCCCTTTAGCGAAATTAAGTAAAGCCTCAAAACACTCCTTTTCAAAAACTACTCGATTCTACGACGATATCATGTTCATTACGCTCAGGGTTTTTCTGAAAAACCTGCGTAGCCCTCCGTCATTTCAGATAGATATTATTTAGTATTCGTGCTACGCTTGTTGGCCTGCGTCAAGGCGTAGTGTGCGGTAGCTAACTAATATATATCTGTTTATGCATATGATGTAGATTCGATTAGGGTAGTCGTGCGACTTTGTTGGCCTGCGTCAAGGGTCGTGCGGGTGGGTTTAATTGAATCAAGAAATGACGGGTTGAACTTGACTAGCGCACTATGGTTTGTTGGCCTGCGTCAAGGTCATAGGATGCTTGGGGTAAAAACATTATCAGGAATTTCAAGTGTTGAAATTTGCAATGAGATTGCATACCTCCTATGAGATAGTTGGATCCTGATACCCACTGCGAGTAAGAGTTACTCCTGGGAGAGTTTTACACAGGGCAATTAGTCATTCAAGTAGGTGTCTTGAAAAGTGTTAACGGGGTTACGCCTCTGGGAAAACGAGGTTTACTTTAATTAGGTCCGTGCGAAAGCACGGGGAACCTCCCTCAAAGTACCGACACTGATCTGGCTGAAAGATTGACGAAATTGTAGGGTGTAATTAATCCCGGCTAATCTTACCTTTTAGGGTTTTATGGTAGATTTGATAAAACCAGTGGGAGACATCCTGATTAGATAAGATAATAACCAATCTAATCATGCAAGTGCATACGCTAAAAGTGTTTTCTTCTCTCTCTCTCCAGGTAGCGACCATGTCATGCCATAATCAAGATAATAATATGGATGTATTGACTGAACCTGATTATTGTACTGAGCAAGGGAACGTTAGACCCATTCTTTCTTATAAGAGTTATAAGACTGAACAGGAAACAGGAGAATATCTGGATTCTCACGCCGCCCAAAAGAACTTGCATATTGATGCATCTTCTTCGGGTGTGTTTGTTATTGAGAACTGTTTCTCAGTTCACCCTACGTCCTGGGCATTAGATACCGGATCAGGATCCCACATATGCAAACAGTTGCATGGGCTACGTAAAGGTAGAGAACTGGGAAAAGGTGATCATTCCGTTCAAGTAGGGAACGGTGCGAGTATTGTAGCCAAAGCAGTTGGCGAATATCACCTTGTATTGCCAAGTCGCAATACACTGATTCTAAATGAGTGCTATTATATACCGAACATGATGTGCAACATTATATCAGTTTCTTTATTGAGTAAAGAGGGATATAATTTTGTAGTACAGGATAATGTTATGAACATATTCCTAGATCAAAAGTTGATTGCATCAGGCTCGTTACATAATGGCATATTCATTCTAAATCAGAATACAGTCCTGAATATACAAAACACACACAAGAGGAAAAGTTCATATATGAACGAATCCTACTTGTGGCATTGTAGACTTGGTCATATCAATGCGACACGACTGGCTAAGTTACATAAGGATGGTTATTTGAATCCGTTCGAATTATCATCTTATGATACTTGCCATTCATGTCTTAAAGGAAAAATGACCAAAGCTCCGTTTAGTGGACACGGAGAAAGAGTTGCTGAACTCTTAGGACTGGTACATAGTGATGTATGCGGTCCCATGTCTACGCATGCCAGGAACGGTTCTTCCTACTTCATTACATTCACTGACGATCTCTCTAGATACGGACATGTGTTTCTGATGAAACACAAGTCTGAAGCTTTTGAGAAATTCAGAGAATATAAGCACGAAGTAGAGAACCAAACGGACAAAAGTATTAAGATTCTTCGATCTGATCGAGGAGGCGAATACTTAAGCGGTGAGTTCCTAGATTATCTAAAAGAGAATGGGATTCTCTCTCAGCGTACTCCTCCCTATACACCACAGCACAACGGTGTATCTGAGCGGAGGAATCGCACCCTATTAGATATGGTGCGCTCTATGATGAGTACAGCTGAGTTACCTATTTCCTTCTGGGGGTATGCACTGGAGACAGCTGCAGACCTATTGAATATGGTTCCCACCAAATTTGTGCCAACCACTCCATATAAGATATGGAAAGGAAAGAGACCATATCTTAATTATGTTAGGATATGGGGTTGTCCGGCATATGTGAAAACACAAAATCCGGACAAACTCGGCGCAAGGTCTATTCTGTGCAAGTTTGTTGGATATCCCAAACATTCGCGCGGGTATATCTTCTACCACACCGAAGAACAAAAGGTGTTTGTTTCTCGGCACGCCACCTTTTTAGAAAAGGAATTTCTTGAAAAAGAAATTAGTGGCTCTGAGGTAGAATTGGAAGAAGTTCCAGCAGAACAAACTACAACAGATGATTTAGTGGAACCAGAGGATTCAGTAGTACCCGACGAACCCCAGCCTCTCCGCAGATCTAGTAGGGTTTCTCGTCCACCTGAGAGATACTACGGTTTTCTCATTGATGGTGGAAGCGAGGATTGCATCATGGATGATGATGAACCCACTAGTTTCGAGCAGGCCATCACAAGTACTGACTCTGTGAAATGGCTGGATGCAATGCGATCTGAGATGGAATCCATGTACACCAATAAAGTATGGATTTTAGAAAATGCTCCTGAAGGGGTAAAACCCATTGGGAGCAAGTGGATTTTTAAAAAGAAATTTGGTGTAGATGGAAAAGTTGAGACTTTCAAAGCTAGACTTGTAACAAAGGGTTTTCGTCAACGTCCAGGTGTGGATTATGACGAAACCTTTTCTCCAGTGGCTATGCTTAAGTCCATCCGGATCTTACTTGCCATTGCTGCATACCATGACTACGAAATCTGGCAAATGGATGTTAAGACCGCCTTTCTAAACGGTGATTTAGAAGAGAGCGTGTACATGACTCAGCCAGAGGGCTTCGTAGATAGTGGGAGCAGCGGAAAGGTGTGCAAGCTGCTTAAATCCATTTATGGGTTAAAGCAAGCATCGCGGAGTTGGAACATCTGTTTTGATGTTGTAGTCAAAGAGTTTGACTTTATCAAAAATATAGATGAACCTTGTATCTATAAGAAGGTAGCAGAGGGTAAGGTTGTCTTCCTCGTATTGTACGTGGATGACATACTCTTGATAGGAAATGATATTCCTATGCTGCAATAAGTCAAGCTCTTCTTGTCACAGAGATTCTCAATGAAAGATCTAGGTGATGCCTCCTGCATATTGGGAATCATGATCTATAGAGATAGATCTAAACGGATACTGGGATTGTTCCAATCCAGGTACATTGACACCATACTAAAGAGGTTTAGTATGGAAGAATCCAATCGTGGGAACCAACCCACGATCTCTGGACTCACTGTCACGACCCGAAAGTACGGAACATGACCGACACTTAGACTACGAACGTCTCAAGGAGTACGTATGCTAAGTAAGCCGAAACCCAGAAATCCAAACCAAGAGAAGTAGTAGAGAATAGGAAGAACCATATCAAATCAACCTGTATGCAACATAATATACAACGCCTAAAGGCGAGGATCACAACAGAAATGGAACTCAACCAGCAAGAAACTCAAGAAATATAACATGCTACTCTATGGTCGAAAGAATAACATTACTGGTCTCTATCTCAAAAATACAAGTTTGGTTGATGGAACTTCTAGATACAACTGAAATATAATATACAAGGTATAATGATGGGTAAGATACAATAAACCCACCTACTAGCAAGTCACCCGAAAAGAAACCGTGCCCGCAATGCCGTAATGAAATCCGTACGGCAACACCTGCAAGAAACTGGGGCACAACGGGGGTGAGTTGCCAACTCGTGAGTAGAAAAAGATCTACGAACAGAAAATCGCATGAATAACGCAACCTAGGTCAATGATCATAATATATCCTCAAATATATGAATAACATGCAGCCTATAACAATGGCTAGGGTAATATCTAACCCGAGTGTGATCTCATGTGCCCGTGTCAGTGCCTCAGGTAGAAATATATCATATGAATGAGGTATGAATGCATGAAAACAGAATACATGTAAATGAAGAAACTGTTTTCATAAATTAGTGAGATTTCCTTTGTATTTTAAAAAAATGAGGTATCATAAATGAAATCAGCATCAACAGTGTCTAGCATCGACACAAAACATAAATCTCAATGTCTCAAAACCTCAGGCTCCGGCCATCCGGACTGGCATGTATCATCAAATCTCAGTACCTCAATATCTCGAAATCTCAATGTCTCAATCTCAATATCTAGGGCGCCGTCAGTCCAGACCGGCCCCTACCATCCATCTCAAGACCACGACGGTATCCTCCGGATATCCGACGCGTCGGGTAAAATCACCGGTAGGTAGTCTCCCCCTGCCAGGCTCATCGTCATCACCACGAGCTTCTTGCCCCGGGGTATCTTACCGGGTCCACCATGTACCCGAAACGGTTCATCAAACTCCTCGAATCGGGTCTCTAAATCTATCAGCAAACTCATGGTGGACGACTCATACATCATGGGAAAAACCGCGCTTTTTATTTAAAAAGAGAAAGAAGAAGTTTGTATATGTTTTGCGGTTTTCCCCAAATCCAGAAAATCTCATGGAAATCCAAATCCAAAACCTCAATAGCACGTAAAAAGTGAATATATGCATGAGAATCCATGAATGCGGCATAACAATGAATAACAGTATGCATGAGGTAGCAGGTAATAACTATAATGTCTAAACTTACATATAAGGCAAGTACACTAATATCATGTCTAAACTATTAGCTAACAGGCTATGTCAAGCAATAATATTTTCTAAGGTGAACGTGACATGGCAATTACCGATGAAGATGTGTGTGAGCCGGCAAGTAAGTGTACGTGGTACATACGCATCATCGGTAATGGTGCTGGTGTCCTAACCACAAGATATCAACAGTAGAATATGAAGCATAATATAAGCATGTGATGCGGAGCAAACAACAATAATGAGCGGGAGCTGAATACTAGACGCAACGATAATTAATCTGTTTAACCTAATATAAGTCCTATAATGGTGCCTTTTGAAATAACACGAATCGTGGGGTTTTGAAAATAGGGGCTACGGTGTTTTTAAGAAAAGATACGTTTTTTTGAAATATCCGTAGGATCCCTTAGGCTGTCTTTAAAAATACACACGATTCGTAAGCTTTGAAATAGGTAGGAACCGAATCTAATCTAACAACTAACTAAACTAAAGGGCTACGCTATAAGCTTGACTACAGGTAAGGAAACCGCCTAACATCTGAGTCGATACATATACATACCTGTATATATATCAGTCGGTGATCCCGACTCAATAATATCATATCCGATACCATATCTATAATCAGACATCCCAAGTCAAGAGTGCGGATCAATCATCAAGATATAGCTCGTACGTAAATCCGTCGTACGGCATCCCCAAATCTCGGTACGGGTCAATATCATATTCCTCACACTATTCCTCTGGTATCCTCTTTATCCAAGATTATAGTCTAGGGTACTAACCTATGTCTAGTACAATACTAATATCCTCAATATACTCATGATCTGACTACTGATCGACAATCTCATACAAACCGATATCGTCAGCATATATCATCATCAAGGGGTATACATCGCCCGATACGGCCTAATATCAATATCCTAGCATATTATGCCTCATATCACGATCACATGTCGACCATTTATTTATAACACTATTCACCCGTATCGCCGCCGCAAGATCCGCTATAACACCAGGACGTACCTTAAGTACGAATCCTGCCATATCACCGAGATCACAACCACAAACAAATCTCATCGACTCAGCTCAATCCCAAGTATCCTCCTCAAATCCGTATGTGAACACATAGTCCCATACCCATGTGAACATATAAATATATTCCCATACACGCACATATGAAATAAGGAATGTATGCAAGTATGTATATGTGTGTATGTGTAAGTGTAGTGCACCCACTACCTAAGGTTTCGTAACCATGCACCAATCCATCACCAATATCCATCTAAAATCATCAATAATAAATCCTAACAACATATCATAAATTGTTGGTGTGTATACGCATCCGTATACATCACCACGGACTGTGGGGGTGCTATACGCCATCCACCCGACTTCTCCCCGTAGATATAAATCTACTCACCTGGTCCTCGCTCGCCGGTGCCGACGTCGCCACGTGCTTGCTTGTCGTCTCGAAGTCCACATGGGGTACCTACATATCATAACGCACCATATCGCATTAAAATCCGACTCATGACCAAAATGACGCACGAAACCCACATAGGTCAAAACCTAAGGTTGCTTTCACAAATCGACCTAAAAACCCTCGACGTCGGCGTACAAACGCCAAACCATCGAGAAAGCTCCCAACACATTCATTTGTACAATTACAAGCACTAATTATAATATAAAATAGCTTAGAATTCACAAAAACCCCAATTTCACTTAAAAAGTCATTTTTCCGAAAATCTAGCAAGCACAAATCACCGTTTTAGTACAGAACTCGATGTATAAACGAATCTAGCGGCCACAATATTCACTAAATATCTTAAATAAGTCATAAAAATAATTCCCATAATTTAATCTCATTAAATTTCATAAACTCCAAAATTCTAGTTTGCAAACATATCAATTTTTACACTTTTTAAAGTAAATTTCACAATTCATCCATTAAGCTTAGTTTTGCATATACAATAGTATTAAACCAAAATTTATAATGCTAATAATGTCATGAAACCTTAATCATATTTTAATTTAAACCATTTAATAAATTTCCAAAAACCTAGTTAGCAATTATATAATTATCACTTTTAAATTAACAAATATGCAAACTAGCAACTTAAATTGGATTTAGCATAACATTAATATGTCAATTATATCACATAAACTAAATCTCACAACACAAAATACCAATTTAAAATCAAACCCCTCTCTTGAATTTTAAATCATGCACCTAAAACTAATTAAAAACCTAATTAAACAATTAATTAAGCTAACCTAAGCAATTAACAACACATTAAGCAAAAATGTTAGAATTTATACCCAAATAATTTGAAGAACCCACAAGCACACTTAGCCTCCCAAATTGAAATCTAAATCCCTAGATCCATGCTATGGTAGCCAAGGGAAAATGGGTAGGAGGTGGATTTTGATTTGGATTTTTACTTGATTTTTTGTGGATTTTTCAAGCATTTTTGAAGAACTTTTTTAAAGAGATGGAGATGAAGAATGAAGGGCTGTTGGGGTTCAGATTTTGGCCTGAAAAATGAGTGGGGGAGGAGAGAGAGGGAGGTGGAGAAAAATGGGGAGAAAGTCAAAGTCAATTCAAGGTCAAAAGTCTAACTAATTTATCCATTTTCTTTTCTTTTCTTTCATTTCTTTTCCTTTGAAATTCAAGTGGGGAAAAAATGGGGGCTGCTGAATTTAGCTAAGGGGAGAAGTGAATGGGGGTGTGTGGGTGTGGGTACGGGTGTGGGGTGATGAAAAATGATAAATACAATACCCCAAACATCCATTTACGCTAAAAAAAGCCTTTTTTTTTTCTTCAATAATTTCTAAACCGTTTTGGCAAATGATTTCGTTCCAAAAACCACATGATAAATTTTTATTTAATGTTTTATGATGCACAAAATTTGTTTCAACTCATTCCAATTTGTAATTTTCCCTAATTAAATGTATTAGTGACGGCTTAAAATAATAATAAAATATTATTTTTTTCAGAAAATTTGAAATTTCACCAGCGGCTCAATAAACACCAAATAATAGCAATTACATAGCTAGAATATGTATATTTAATTTTTATAATAAGATATTTTTATTTTGACTTTTTACAGAAAACCCCTTCATTTTACCAATTTTCCGAAATTTCACCGAAACGATTTTCAAAACGCTACAATCTTCCCCCCTTAAAGAAATTCGGTCCCCGAATTTAAATTCAAACTCCCCCAATTACTAAAACATCTAAGAAAAACCATCAAGTCGTCGGGGCTCCGAAATTGTAAATACATAAAACAAATCGTAGCGCAGCGCATGCGCTTGAAAAATGAGTATATAACTCAAATCAAAACTCCGTCAAGCATCCCGCGATCATCGGAGTCGTGGAGAAGACATCAATGCCAAACCCAAATCAAAACCAATATGATATAACTCGAAACTATAAATGTAAATATCGAATCTATATCTGTAAGTATCTGAAGGAAATGCATGCCAAATCTCTTTAAGTCGCTGTGCAACACGTATAACACTGCACAGTGGCGGACGTCTGCCACAAGAAAATAACTATATACATATATACCTTCGTTTGAAATGTATGTTCCGCCGTTTTGGAAACAATTTAGAAGGGTCTCCTTGTTTTAAACATTTCGTGTCATATCAGACACGTAGGTAAATACTGAGGCTATAGCTCGCTTTTTGGAAATCCCTTCAATAACTATCAATGCATGCAAAATGTATTCAGGTACTGTCCCCTGACTAGTCCTGCTCGGTACGGAAACACATAGCAATATCATAAAAACATACTGCTCTATAAGAAATCAATCCCAAAATATGCACATGAATACTACGTGCGTCTGGTGCGCACGGAAATCAAAATCCATGAATGTGCCATACATGCGCACAGAAACAACATCTAAGTGCATCAGGTGTGCACGAAACATCTGTCGTAGGCAACATGTGTGCCTGACAGCAAAATCAGGTGCATCTGACAAGCACGAAAAATCTCGAATTAGTGCATCTGGTGTGCACCAAATCGCATCTCGTAACAGGCGCCCAACAGGCGCTAAAAATCCAATCCGGTGCATAAAATGCACAAAACAAATGTCGAGCATCACCCTCGAAATCGAAATCCAGTGTATCCAAGTGCACAAAATACATGTCACTGCACTGCCAGCATATATAAACTATACAGAGTGCAGGAACCAAATCGCGTACGTGCATACGCACAAAATCAACTCAACTGTTTAAAACCGTAAAATCACAAACATGTGAAACTAAAGCACGAAAACGATATCAAGTGCAACACTGTGCAAAGATCGTAAATCCTCAATCATCAAAATCAAATCATACAAATAAATCACCCAAAACATCGAAATCAATAATGGCGGAATAGTACTGCTCAAGCGCATCCTCTAAGAATCTCGACCAACTGTCACGGTCACTAGTGGGACGTCTCGTCGATGATCATGAACTCTGGCCTGCTGGTGTGCGTAACATGACCACTCCTGGGTCCAAGTGTTCTCCGTGGATTACCAATCTCACAATCCACCGGCTCATCGGCCCTGTCAAGGCAGCATATCACCGGCGTCGGCCTCTGGCTCTCTGAATGCACGTGACACATATGATCCTGGGTGCAAGTATCATCGCAGCAGTATCCTGGAAGGAATCCTTCTTACGGTCACTTCCATGTCTCGTCTCTGCCAACTGTCCGGAAGTCATTGTCCTTTCCTATATCTGCATCTTGCTCTGGAACGACTGCATACTCATCGCGACTCCTTCTGGAAGGTAAGTCCAAGTACCATGCCTCGGAATGCGCATCGCCTCTCTGATGTCGGCGGAGTGGAACGTCATCTCATCTAGATCTGGTGCGAACCTCTTATTCCACTTTTCTCTAATGTCGTCTGCTTTGGACTCGTCTCATCGCGGCTGCATGGACTGAGCTCCAACGACTATCCTCGTACCTGGAGTCTCCCAAGAATGCATCTCACCACCTAGCATCCGATTGAAGTCGAACCATCCGATCGAGTCGTCAAAACCTCATAATCCCCCAAGAGCTCAACATCTTGGGCACAGTTTAATAGTATCGAGTACATACCACAGCATCGGTGGTCCAGCCGTAGAAGGGCAAACCCAAGCCTCACTAATGGCGCCGTAGAACTGCCGCAAACCCGAAGGTTCAAAGGCTTTCACACGGTCATTAAGTCGAGTTAGGGTTTCATTCTTCTAGAGGGACCATAGAATTGCCTGCATGTCTTTCCGACTACTTTAAACTTGGAATAATAGGTTTCTGACATTCGATCGTCTCTGTCGACTCCCAACGTCTTCGCGTGAAGTCGTCTCTAGCTGGAATCAATCTATCTGATGACCTCGCATCGGGGTAGGCGAACTATCCACATGTCCTAGTCATTCATCCTCGATGACTAGCGACCTTCTATCATCTCTTAGTACAACTCGTTCTGCAATAGCTCCAACATCTGGGGCGATATCTCGTCGTTCGCAGCAATAACTGGCTCGCTCGTCTGCACGCAGAACAGTGCCTCGATCATCATGAATAAGCAATACGCCAACGGTCATCAAAATCTGGTTGGCCTCTATCATTAGCTCAATCCTCTAATGTCGATCAGCACATTCGAGTAACCTCATAAAGGCGATCCGCCAAACGCTCGTGGCGCGGAAACACAGTCAAAAGACACCTCTCTATAATCGGGTGTCGCCGGAATCATGCCCTGGTCAGTCCTCGTTCGTGCCGAGCTCGTGCTGACCGCAACTCTAGCCGTAGCTCTCCCTGCCCGTAATCGTGGCAGCAAAACCAAACTGGTACCGATGAGGCTAGATCAGGAAGGAATATAATACTGAACAAGGAAATGTACATCCTAAGGCTTCTTAAGTGGAGTGGCGTGTCGTAAATATACCGCGGAACATACCAACGGTACGTCACTCTACTTTAGTCACCTATTCCATCAACCAAGGGTCATCCTACGCTCCGAAGGTAAAACCTAACGCTCTGATACCAACTTTGTCACGACCCGAAAGTACGGAACATGACCGACACTTAGACTACGAACGTCTCAAGGAGTATGTATGCTAAGTAAGCCGAAACCCAGAAATCCAAACCAAGAGAAGTAGTAGAGAATAGGAAGAACCATATCAAATCAACCTGTATGCAACATAATATACAACGCCTAAAGGCGAGGATCACAACAGAAATGGAACTCAACCAGCAAGAAACTCAAGAAATATAACATGCTACTCTATGGTCGAAAGAATAACATTACTGGTCTCTATCTCAAAAATACAAGTTTGGTTGATGGAACTTCTAGATACAACTGAAATATAATATACAAGGTATAATGATGGGTAAGATACAATAAACCCACCTACTAGCAAGTCACCCGAAAAGAAACCGTGCCCGCAAAGCCGTAATGAAATCCGTACGGCAACACCTGCAAGAAACTGGGGCACAATGGGGGTGAGTTGCCAACTCGTGAGTAGAAAAAGATCTACGAACAGAAAATCGCATGAATAACGCAACCTAGGTCAATGATCATAATATATCCTCAAATATATGAATAACATGCAGCCTATAACAATGGCTAGGGTAATATCTAACCCGAGTGTGATCTCATGTGCCCGTGTCAGTGCCTCATGTAGCAATATATCATATGAATGAGGTATGAATGCATGAAAACAGAATACATGTAAATGAAGAAACTGTTTTCATAAATTAGTGAGATTTCCTTTGTATTTTAAAAAAATGAGGTATAATAAATGAAATCAGCATCAACAGTGTCTAGCATCGACACAAAACATAAATCTCAATGTCTCAAAACCTCAGGCTCCGGCCATCCGGACTGGCATGTATCATTAAATCTCAGTACCTCAATATCTCGAAATCTCAATGTCTCAATCTCAATATCTAGGGCGCCGTCAGTCCAGACCGGCCCCTACCATCCATCTCAAGACCACGACGGTATCCTCCGGATATCCGACGCGTCGGGTAAAATCACCGGTAGGTAGTCTCCCCCTGCCAGGCTCATCGTCATCACCACGAGCTTCTTGCCCCGGGGTACCTTACCGGGTCCACCATGTACCCGAAACGGTTTATCCAACTCCTCGAATCGGGTCTCTAAATCTATCAGCAAACTCATGGTGGACGACTCATACATCATGGGAAAAACCGCGCTTTTTATTTAAAAAGAGAAAGAAGAAGTTTGTATATGTTTTGCGGTTTTCCCCAAATCCAGAAAATCTCATGGAAATCCAAATCCAAAACCTCAATAGCACGTAAAAAGTGAATATATGCATGAGAATCCATGAATGCGGCATAACAATGAATAACAGTATGCATGAGGTAGCAGGTAATAACTATAATGTCTAAACTAACATATAAGGCAAGTAAACTAATATCATGTCTAAACTATTAGCTAACAGGCTATGTCAAGCAATAATATTTTCTAAGGTGAACGTGACATGGCAATTACCGATGAAGATGTGTGTGAGCCGGCAAGTAAGTGTACGTGGTACATACGCATCATCGGTAATGGTGCTGGTGTCCTAACCACAAGATATCAACAGTAGAATATGAAGCATAATATAAGCATGTGATGCGGAGCAAACAACAATAATGAGCGGGAGCTGAATACTAGACGCAACGATAATTAATCTGTTTTAACCTAATATAAGTCCTATAATGGTGCCTTTTGAAATAACACGAATCGTGGGGTTTTGAAAATAGGGGCTACGGTGTTTTTAAGAAAAGATACGTTTTTTTGAAATATCCGTAGGATCCCTTAGGCTGTCTTTAAAAATACACACGATTCGTAAGCTTTGAAATAGGTAGGAACCGAATCTAATCTAACAACTAACTAAACTAAAGGGCTACGCTATAAGCAAGACTACAGGTAAGGAAACCGCCTAACATCTGAGTCGATACATATACATACCTGTATATATATCAGTCGGTGATCCCGACTCAATAATATCATATCCGATACCATATCTATAATCAGACATCCCAAGTCAAGAGTGCGGATCAATCATCAAGATATAGCTCGTACGTAAATCCGTCGTACGGCATCCCCAAATCTCGGTACGGGTCAATATCATATTCCTCACACTATTCCTCTAGTATCCTCTTTATCCAAGATCATAGTCTAGGGTACTAACCTATGTCTAGTACAATACTAATATCCTCAATATACTCATGATCTGACTACTGATCGACAATCTCATACAAACCGATATCGTCAGCACATATCATCATCAAGGGGTATACATCGCCCGATACGGCCTAATATCAATATCCTAGCATATTATGCCTCATATCACGATCACATGTCGACCATTTATTTATAACACTATTCACCCGTATCGCCGCCGCAAGATCCGCTATAACACCAGGACGTACCTTAAGTACGAATCCTGCCATATCACCGAGATCACAACCACAAACAAATCTCATCGACTCAGCTCAATCCCAAGTATCCTCCTCAAATCCGTATGTGAACACATAGTCCCATACCCATGTGAACATATAAATATATTCCCATACACGCACATATGAAATAAGGAATGTATGCAAGTATGTATATGTGTGTATGTGTAAGTGTAGTGCACCCACTACCTAAGGTTTCGTAACCATGCACCAATCCATCACCAATATCCATCTAAAATCATCAATAATAAATCCTAACAACATATCATAAATTGTTGGTGTGTATACGCATCCGTATACATCACCACGAACTGCGGGGGTGCTATACGCCATCCACCCGACTTCTCCCCGTAGATATAAATCTACTCACCTGGTCCTCGCTCGCCGGTGCCGACGTCGCCACGTGCTTGCTTGTCGTCTCGAAGTCCACATGGGGTACCTACATATCATAACGCACCATATCGCATTAAAATCCGACTCATGACCAAAATGACGCACGAAACCCACATAGGTCAAAACCTAAGGTTGCTTTCACAAATCGACCTAAAAACCCTCGACGTCGGCGTACAAACGCCAAACCATCGAGAAAGCTCCCAACACATTCATTTGTACAATTACAAGCACTAATTATAATATAAAATAGCTTAGAATTCACAAAAACCCCAATTTCACTTAAAAAGTCATTTTTCCGAAAATCTAGCAAGTACAAATCACCGTTTTAGTACAGAACTCGATGTATAAACGAATCTAGCGGCCACAATATTCACTAAATATCTTAAATAAGTCATAAAAATAATTCCCATAATTTAATCTCATTAAATTTCATAAACTCCAAAATTCTAGTTTGCAAACATATCAATTTTTACACTTTTTAAAGTAAATTTCACAATTCATCCATTAAGCTTAGTTTTGCATATACAATAGTATTAAACCAAAATTTATAATGCTAATAATGTCATGAAACCTTAATCATATTTTAATTTAAACCATTTAATAAATTTCCAAAAACCTAGTTAGCAATTATATAATTATCACTTTTAAATTAACAAATATGCAAACTAGCAACTTAAATTGGATTTAGCATAACATTAATATGTCAATTATATCACATAAACTAAATCTCACAACACAAAATACCAATTTAAAATCAAACCCCTCTCTTGAATTTTAAATCATGCACCTAAAACTAATTAAAAACCTAATTAAACAATTAATTAAGCTAACCTAAGCAATTAACAACACATTAAGCAAAAATGTTAGAATTTATACCCAAATAATTTGAAGAACCCACAAGCACACTTAGCCTCCCAAATTGAAATCTAAATCCCTAGATCCATGCTATGGTAGCCAAGGGAAATGGGTAGGAGGTGGATTTTGATTTGGATTTTTACTTGATTTTTTGTGGATTTTTCAAGCATTTTTGAAGAACTTTTTTAAAGAGAAGGAGATGAAGAATGAAGGGCTGTTGGGGTTCAGATTTTGGCCTGAAAAATGAGTGGGGGAGGAGAGAGAGGGAGGTGGAGAAAAATAGGGAGAAAGTCAAAGTCAATTCAAGGTCAAAAGTCTAACTAATTTATCCATTTTCTTTTCTTTTCTTTCATTTCTTTTCCTTTGAAATTCAAGTGGGGAAAAAATGGGGGCTGCTGAATTTAGCTAAGGGGAGAAGTGAATGGGGGTGTGTGGGTGTGGGTACGGGTGTGGGGTGATGAAAAATGATAAATACAATACCCCAAACATCCATTTACGCTAAAAAAAGCCTTTTTTTTTTCTTCAATAATTTCTAAACCGTTTTGGCAAATGATTTCGTTCCAAAAACCACATGATAAATTTTTATTTAATATTTTATGATGCACAAAATTTGTTTCAACTCATTCCAATTTGTAATTTTCCCTAATTAAATGTATTAGTGACGGCTTAAAATAATAATAAAATATTATTTTTTTCAGAAAATTTGAAATTTCACCAGCGGCTCAATAAACACCAAATAATAGCAATTACATAGCTAGAATATGTATATTAAATTTTTATAATAAGATATTTGTATTTTGACTTTTTACAGAAAACCCCTTTATTTTACCAATTTTCCGAAATTTCACCGAAACGATTTTCAAAACGCTACACTCACTCTCTCCAAAGAGATGTCTCCTAAGACTAATTTGGAGAGAGCTCGCATGCAAGGGATACCCTATGCTTCGGCCGTAGGCTCTATCATGTATGCGATGCTATGTACCAGACCCGATGTAGCATACTCACTAAGTGTAGTGAGTCGGTATCAAGCAGATCCTGGAGAGAGTCATTGGACAGCAGTGAAGAACATTCTCAAGTACTTACGAAGGACTAAGGAGATGTTCTTGGTGTATGGTAACGGAGAACTCCAGGTGGAGTCCTTTACGATTCCAGCTTCCAAAGTGATAAGGACGACTCTAAGTCGCATTCGGGTTTTGTCTTTACCCTCAATGGAGGGGCGGTATGTTGGATGAGTTCCAAACAGGATACCCTTGCAGACTCAACGATGGAGGCTGAATACATCGCTGCCAACGATGCTGCCAAAGAGGCTGTCTGGATCAAGAAGTTCATTAGTGAACTTGATGTGGTTCCATCCATAGAGCATCCAATACCTCTGTATTGCGATAACAATGGAGCTGTGGCTTTGGCCAAGGAACCCAGGTCCCATCAGAAGTCCAGACATATTCTGAGGCGGTATCACCTGATCAGAGAGATAGTTGATCGCCGGGAGATCGAGGTCAGGAGAGTAGATACGAAGGAGAACACTGCGGATCCATTCACGAAGGCTATACCCCAGATACAGTTTGAGAGATTATTCGGGATGCTAGGTATGTGATACTACAGCAGCTGGCCTTAGTGCAAGTGGGAGATTGTTAGTTATGTATATGCCCTAGAGGCCATTGTTATACATATGATGTATATTATAATGGATGCTTGGTTATATATAGAGATGACTTTCTTGCTCGTCATGATAGTATGCTATTTGGTTTCACTTTATCTTAACATGTTGACTTGTATTGGTTTACTGTTTTACTCTTACATGTTGATAAAGCCCTTAGGACTTGTACTCGACTACTGCGACTATGATGAGATCATACAAGTGGGGCCGCGGTAGTCGATGAATACATCCTATAACTGTTCCTAGTCGAGGGTATATCGAGACAGGGCATCGATACACCAGAGTAGACTAGCGTATACGCATCTTGACCCATACGATGGGCGATGGATGATCCCATATCCATCGGTGTTTGACATCAGAGATGGTGTACGGGTGCTCAGTGGAGACTGGGTACACTGGAAGGACTCGCCGAGAACTCCCAGATGGTGATATACCACACGTCAGATGGCAGTTCTCCGGTGACACTGGTACAGGGTAGTCTGTAGACCCGAGATCGTCATAGAGCCTTGTGTGATTCCCACTGTGCTTTGATTTCCACCTTACCACGTCCAAGAGGGCGTGCAAAACGGTGGCTTTTGGGTACAGTCCCGAATCACATGGAGGCAATAAGCGATAGGAGGGGATTCGTCTCTCCCGGTATAGGGAGTTGATGTTGTGCTGTGTCCGATTGGCTATAACTGGAAGTCCCTGGCCAGGGCTGATATAGAGATTTACTGGTAAGTGTTACTAGTAGTTTCTCGACCCGTTATGAGCCACACATCGACACGACTTATCGGTTACTGGGTCTGACGT
This sequence comes from Agapanthus africanus, assembly GCA_030015575.1. Taxonomy (NCBI): domain Eukaryota; kingdom Viridiplantae; phylum Streptophyta; class Magnoliopsida; order Asparagales; family Amaryllidaceae; genus Agapanthus; species Agapanthus africanus. Next base: position 283,123,795 of record JASDDO010000022.1, read on the forward strand.
ATACCACCCCTAGACTTGATATGCGACATATCAGACGAACAGACCGGACTGTACGGGAGTGTTACTGATCGGATTCATAGGAGAACGCACAGGCTAGCTTGTTGATCTTCTGATCGCTCAATACCTGGGTGGCTGTTACGTTTAGCTGACCGCTTGCAGCTTGTGGGTGTTTGATATGATCATCACCTGCTACCGGCGTATTGACGATTCTTTAGAGTCCTGCACAGAGGTTTCTTGGCTCAGGCGAAACGGAGTAGAGGCACATATGTGATATGTGCAGGACCGAGAATAAAGCGATATGGGATACCGTATTATATTCTCGCGATATTTAGATATGAACCGGGACATCGGATCAAGCGTTGATTCGATGAATCGGTACATGAAATATTAGTCGGTTATATTCGATATAGCCGGATCGTCGGATCAAGTGTTGATTCGATGATTTAATATATAATAATATATATGATATATTATTATATATTGGCTTGCTTTATGATTTCATTTTCTCAGCGGATGATACATTGATATATATGCGATATATGTTAATTGTATTATTTTCTTTTGTTGCAAATATATAATATATATATGATATATATTATTGTGACATGATATGATTAATTGTTAAACATGTTTAAGGATGATTAATTGAGGTTAGGGTTTGATTAGGGTTAGTAGCTTCAAGTTCCTTCTAGAAGCTTTTTCTTTTGTCATTCTTAAGATCTTTATGGATGACACATTCATTTAACCTAACCAAACCCTAACCCTAGTTGTTTCTCTACTCATTCTTATCCTATCATCCTTGACCATGGTTCACAATTCAATCATATAGATTTCTATTCATCACAAAAGAAAGATAATTCATTATTCTTTTTCCATTATCTACTTCTTCTCTCTTGAAAGAAAAGCTTGCTAGATTTTCTTAAGTGATGAAAAATATGAGAAAATGATATAAAATGAAAGCAATATTACTACTCTCTCATCCTCATCTCATCTAGCCCATGGGATTAGTGTGCTCTCTTCTTTAAGAGTGAGAAAGCTTGAGCCATAGCAACTTCAAGGTAGATCATCGGAGATTTGGAATACTTCGAGCTAGCATGGATCGTTCGAGTTGTGGAGCCTCTCATGAGTCCGGGAGATCGTGGATCACGGCTAAGGGACTTCTACTCGGAGCTTGTGATGTGAAGGAGCGGACTACAATGGTTGTAATCCCTCAAACTTAGATAAAAGTTATCTTATTGCATGTTAAACCCTAATAATCTAGCAAAGATCCCGGCTTTGGGTTGTTCGGCACGTCTAAAATTTAATCCGGGCATGTTTGATGCCTTATGAACCTTCACAAGAGTGCCTAGGAACCCTAAAGTGGTATCAGAGCCTAGCTAGAGCATTAGGCGATGTGTTTACGAAGTTAAAACTCCGATCGAACCCGAAACGACGAAACTTGACCCCTCTATGGAAATTTTTCAAATTTTGGGATTTTTCTGAATTAAAAATATGTAAAAATATCAGCAGGGAAATATAAGAATTACCATAAAATACGAGCCCCTAATTCAACTAATCGGCGGCGGAACCGCGGCGCAAGCATGGCTTGCGCGGCGGTTCCGCGGCGGAACTCTGAGATCTTGACACGTGGCCTTGATGGTAATTCCCGTAGGTACTTGCTGACCATTCTGGATATTTTTAATCTGTTCCAGGTGTTTAAAATTCTGGGGTTTGTTTTGTAATAGTAGACTCGATCGGAAATTTTAAATTCGTATTTCTTTCCGGATATTTAGAAACTGTTAAACTATTTGAACGGATATCATTAACTTACTGTTTCCCGGTACGGCAAACTTTCAAGTGTTGAAATTTATTCGGGTTTAAATCTTTCGTGAAAATTGTACAAGTTAAGCGGTGGACCCTCTAGAAGACAACAAACTTTAACTCGATTATGTGACCGTCTTGAACTGCCTTATGAACCTTCGAGTTTGGGGCAGTACGGCGTGCCACATGTGAGGCGTTGGCTTGACCCTTCTACGGCTGGATCACCGGTACAGTGACATATTCTCGGATTATTTGAACCCCGCTCAAGTGTTGAGCAGTTTAGGAAATTTTGGTGTTTGATAATCTGTTCGGAAAGTTTAATACTGTATATTTATCTGGAATTTGATACAATATGTGGAATTCATAGAGTTAGGCATGAAATGCGGATTATGTGATATTTTGGATTTACGATGTCTAAAGTGATTGTGGATTCCAAATATTGTAGTTTTACACCTTCTTTTCTGTGACCGTAAGTGTAATATGTGATATCGCCGGTTTCGTTGCTATATGTCAACGACAATTGGGATGCGCATATTTACTTACGTTGATGATATGAGATATTATGTGTTGCTGTGATATGTTATATTGGATCGTCGCGATCAGAATAGCCGGGGGTTTTATGTGAGATGAGGGTTTTTATTTTCATTCATGTAAAATTCATTTGTAATGTAATATTCTATTATTTGGGGCACTTCCAGGTTGCGGTTGCTGTCACCAGTGTAAATTGTTTACTTTTCCGCATTAGGTAGACCCAAGGTGGGGAGCACAAGTAACCGGGTTCTAGGGTCCAGTGGGAGGCCATCTCGAGGAGTCGAGACCGGGTCTCCTAACCCTAGAATTGGCAGTGTTACTTGCCGCTCTCGTAGGGTCTTGGGATGTGGGTTTGGCTATTCGTCGCGACCGTGGAATCCGTGTTTTATACAGGCTCGTATTAAAAACACGGACGTCCTAGTATATCCAATATTTCATATATGTTCGTCTGCTGCAATGTTCTGTGATGAGATCATATTACTGCCTGAGACGAATGCTTATACTATATATATGCTGATATATAAATATTACTGCTTTCGTTTCTTCTGTTATGCTTAGGAAGCATAAGCTGATGGGATTTTAATTAATGAGATTAATAAAAGAAAAGAAACCTAAAGATATTGTAGAATCAAAAACTTTATAAAAAAGGGTAGCTACAGTTTTGCTTTGCACAGTGATATATACGATATATCCTGCACCTTATTCGATGAGGAAAGGACCGAGATCCCTTCACCGGGAGTGACTCCTTTAGCAAATCTGGCAGATGCTGCAAAACGCGGTTTGTCTTTTGATTGCTTTTAGTGTTTTGCTTTGCACAGCGGTATATGTGATATATCCTGCACCTTATTCGATGAGGAAAGGGCCGACGATCCCTTCACCGGGAGTGACCCCTTTAGCGAAATTAAGTAAAGCCTCAAAACACTCCTTTTCAAAAACTACTCGATTCTACAACGATATCATGTTCATTACGCTCAGGGTTTTTCTGAAAAACCTGCGTAGCCCTCCATCATTTCAGATAGATATTATTTAGTATTCGTGCTACGCTTGTTGGCTTGCGTCAAGGCGTAGTGTGCGGTAGCTAACTAATATATATCTGTTTATGCATATGATGTAGATTCGATTAGGGTAGTCGTGCGACTTTGTTGGCCTGCGTCAAGGGTCGTGCGGGTGGGTTTAATTGAATCAAGAAATGACGGGTTGAACTTGACTAGCGCACTATGCTTTGTTGGCCTGCGTGAAGGTCATAGGATGCTAGGGGTAAAAACATTATCAGGAATTTCAAGTGTTGAAATTTGCAATGAGATTGCATACCTCCTATGAGATAGTTGGATCCTGATACCCACTGCGAGTAAGAGTTACTCCTGGGAGTGTTTTACACAGGACAATTAGTCATTCAAGTAGGTGTCTAGAAAAGTGTTAACGGGGTTACGCCTCTGAGAAAACGAGGTTTACTTTAATTAGGTCCGTGCGAAAGCACGGGGAACCTCCCTCAAAGTACCGACACTGATCTGGCTGAAAGATTGATGAAATTGTAGGGTGTAATTAATCCCGGCTAATCATACCTTTTAGGGTTTTATGGTAGATTTGATAAAACTAGTGGGAGACATCCTGATTAGATAAGATAATAACCAATCTAATCTTGCAAGAGCATACGCTAAAAGTGTTTTCTTCTCTCTCTCTCCAGGTAGCGACCATGTCATGCCATAATCAAGATAATAATATGGATGTATTGACTGAACCTGATTATTGTACTGAGCAAGGGAACGTTAGACCCATTCTTTCTTATAAGAGTTATAAGACTGAACAGGAAACAGGAGAATATCTGGATTCTCACGCCGCCCAAAAGAACTTGCATATTGATGCATCTTCTTCGGGTGCGTTTATTATTGAGAACTGTTTCTCAGTTCACCCTACGTCCTGGGTATTAGATACCGGATCAGGATCCCACATAAGCAAACAGTTGCATGGGCTACGTAAAGGTAGAGAACTGGGAAAAGGTGATCATTCCGTTCAAGTAGGGAACGGTGCGAGTATTGTAGCCAAAGCAGTTGGCGAATATCACCTTGTATTGCCAAGTCGCAATACATTGATTCTAAATGAGTGCTATTATATACCGAACATGATGTGCAACATTATATCAGTTTCTTTATTGAGTAAAGAGGGATATAATTTTGTAGTACAGGATAATGTTATGAACATATTCCTAGATCAAAAGTTGATTGCATCAGGCTCGTTACATAATGGCATATTCATTCTAAATCAGAATACAGTCCTGAATATACAAAACACACACAAGAGGAAAAGTTCAGATATGAACGAATCCTACTTGTGGCATTGTAGACTTGGTCATATCAATGCGACACGACTGGCTAAGTTACATAAGGATGGTTATTTGAATCCGTTCGAATTATCATCTTATGATACTTGCCATTCATGTCTCAAAGGAAAAATGACCAAAGCTCCGTTAAGTGGACACGGAGAAAGAGTTGCTGAACTCTTAGGACTGGTACATAGTGATGTATGCGGTCCCATGTCTACGCATGCCAGGAACGGTTCTTCCTACTTCATTACATTCACTGACGATCTCTCTAGATACGGACATGTGCTTCTGATGAAACACAAGTCTGAAGCTTTTGAGAAATTCAGAGAATATAAGCACGAAGTAGAGAACCAAACGGGCAAAAGTATTAAAATTCTTCGATCTGATCGAGGAGGCGAATACTTAAGCGGTGAGTTCCTAGATTATCTAAAAGAGAATGGGATTCTCTCTCAGCGTACTCCTCCCTATACACCACAGCACAACGGTGTATCTGAGCGGAGGAATCGCACCCTATTAGATATGGTGCGCTCTATGATGAGTACAGCTGAGTTACCTATTTCCTTCTGGGGGTATGCACTGGAGACAGCTGCAGACCTATTGAATATGGTTCCCACCAAATCTGTGCCAACCACTCAATATAAGATATGGAAAGGAAAGAGACCATATCTTAATTATGTTAGGATATGGGGTTGTCCGGCATATGTGAAAACACAAAATCCGGACAAACTCGGCGCAAGGTCTATTCTGTGCAAGTTTGTTGGATATCCCAAACATTCGCGCGGGTATATCTTCTACCACACCGAAGAACAAAAGGTGTTTGTTTCTCGGCACGCCACCTTTTTAGAAAAGGAATTTCTTGAAAAAGAAATTAGTGGCTCTGAGGTAGAATTGGAAGAAGTTCCAGCAGAACAAACTACAACAGATGATTTAGTGGAACCAGAGGATTCAGTAGTACCCGACGAACCCCAGCCTCTCCGCAGATCTAGTAGGGTTTCTCGTCCACCTGAGAGATACTACGGTTTTCTCATTGATGGTGGAAGCGAGGATTGCATCATGGATGATGATGAACCCAATAGTTTCGAGCAGGCCATCACAAGTACTGACTCTGTGAAATGGCTGGATGCAATGCGATCTGAGATGGAATCCATGTACACCAATAAAGTATGGATTTTAGAAAATGCTCCTGAAGGGGTAAAACCCATTGGGAGCAAGTGGATTTTTAAAAAGAAATTTGGTGTAGATGGAAAAGTTGAGACTTTCAAAGCTAGACTTGTAGCAAAGGGTTTTCGTCAACGTCCAGGTGTGGATTATGACGAAACCTTTTCTCCAGTGGCTATGCTTAAGTCCATCCGGATCTTACTTGCCATTGCTGCATACCATGACTACGAAATCTGGCAAATGGATGTTAAGACCGCCTTTCTAAACGGTGAATTAGAAGAGAGCGTGTACATGACTCAGCCAGAGGGCTTCGTAGATAGTGGGAGCAGCGGAAAGATGTGCAAGCTGCTTAAATCCATTTATGGGTTAAAGCAAGCATCGCGGAGTTGGAACATCTGTTTTGATGTTGTAGTCAAAGAGTTTGACTTCATCAAAAATATAGATGAACCTTGTATCTATAAGAAGGTAGCAGAGGGTAAGGTTGTCTTCCTCGTATTGTACGTGGATGACATACTCTTGATAGGAAATGATATTCCTATGCTGCAATCAGTCAAGCTCTTCTTATCACAGAGATTCTCAATGAAAGATCTAGGTGATGCCGCCTGCATATTGGGAATCATGATCTATAGAGATAGATCTAAACGGATACTGGGATTGTTCCAATCCAGGTACATTGACACCATAATAAAGAGGTTTAGTATGGAAGAATCCAAGCGTGGGAACCAACCCACGATCTCTGGACTCACTCTCTCCAAAGAGATGTCTCCTAAGACTGATTTGGAGAGAGATCGCATGCAAGGGATACCCTATGCTTCGGCAGTAGGCTCTATCATGTATGCGATGCTATGTACCAGACCCGATGTAGCATACTCACTAAGTGTAGTGAGTCGGTATCAAGCAGATCCTGGAGAGAGTCATTGGACAGCAGTGAAGAACATTCTCAAGTACTTACGAAGGACTAAGGAGATGTTCTTGGTGTATGGTAATGGAGAACTCCAGGTGGAGTCCTTTACCGATTCCAGCTTCCAAAGTGATAAGGACGACTCTAAGTCGCATTCGGGTTTTGTCTTTACCCTCAATGGAGGGGCGGTATGTTGGAAGAGTTCCAAACAGGATACCGTTGCAGACTCAACGATGGAGGCTGAATACATCGCTGCCAACGATGCTGCCAAAGAGGCTGTCTGGATCAAGAAGTTCATTAGTGAACTTGATGTGGTTCCATCCATTGAGCATCCAATACCTCTGTATTGCGATAACAATGGAGCTGTGGCTTTGGCCAAGGAACCCAGGTCCCATCAGAAGTCCAGACATATTCTGAGGCGGTATCACCTGATCAGGGAGATAGTTGATCGCCGGGAGATCGAGGTCAGGAGAGTAGATACGAAGGAGAACACTGCGGATCCATTCACGAAGGCTATACCCCAGATACAGTTTGAGAGATTATTCGGGATGCTAGGTATGCGATACTACAGCAGCTGGCCTTAGTGCAAGTGGGAGATTGTTAGTTATGTATATGCCCTAGAGGCCATTGTTGTACATATGATGTATATTATAATGGATGCTTGGTTATATATAGAGATGACTTTCTTGCTCGTCATGATAGTATGCTATTTGGTTTCACTTTATTTTAACATGTTGACTTCTATTGGTTTACTGTTTTACTCTCACATGTTGATAAAGCCCTTAGGACTTGTACTCGACTACTGGGACTATGATGAGATCATACTAGTAGGGCCGCGGTAGTCGATGAGTACATCCTATAACTGTTCCTAGTCGAGGGTATATCGAGACAGGGCATCGATACACCAGAGTAGACTAGCGTATAAGCATCTTGACCCATATGATGGGCGATGGATGATCCCATATCCATCGGTGTTTGACATCAGAGATGGTGTATGGGTGCTCAGTGGAGACTGGGTACACTGGACGGACTCGCCGAGAACTCCCAGATGGTGATATACCACACGTCAGATGGCAGTTCTCCGGTGACACTGGTACAGGGTAGTCTATAGACCCGAGATCGTCATAGAGTCTTGTGTGATTCCCACTGTGCTTTGATTTCCACCTTACCACGTCCAAGAGGGCATGCAAAACGTTGGCTTTTGGGTACAGTCCCGAATCACATGGAGGCAATGAGCGATAGGAGGGGATTCGTCTCTCCCGGTATAGGGAGTTGATGTTGTGCTGTGTTCGATTGGCTATAACTGGAAGTCCCTGGCCAGGGCTGATATAGAGATTTACTGGTAAGTGTTACTAGTAGTTTCTCGACCCGTTATGAGCCACACATCAACACGACTTATCGGTTACTGGGGTCTGACGTATACCACCCCTAGACTTGATATGCGACATATCAGACGAACACACCGGACTGTACGGGAGTGTTACTGATCGGATTCACAGGAGAACGCACAGGCTAGCTTGTTGATCTTCTGATCGCTCAATACCTGGGTGGCTGTTACGTTTAGCTGACCGCTTGCAGCTTGTGGGTGTTTGATATGATCATCACCTGCTACTGGCGTATTGACGATTCATTAGAGTCCGACACAGAGGTTTCTTGGCTCAGGCGAAACGGAGTAGAGGCACATATGTGATATGTGCAGGACCGAGAATAATGCGATATGGGATACCGTATTATATTCTCATGATATTTAGATATGAACCGGTACATCGGATCAAGCGTTGATTCGATGAATCGGTACATGAAATATTAGTCGGTTATATTCGATATAGCCGGATCGTCGGATCAAGTGTTGATTCGATGATTTAATATATAATAATATATATGATATATTATTATATATTGGCTTGCTTTATGATTTCATTTTCTCAGCGGATGATACATTAATATATATGCGATATATGTTAATTGTATTATTTTCTTTTGTTGCAAATATATAATATATATGATATATATTATTGTGACATGATATGATTAATTGTTAAACATGTTTAAGGATGATTAATTGAGGTTAGGGTTTGATTAGGGTTAGTAGCTTCAAGTTCCTTCTAGAAGCTTTTTCTTTTGTCATTCTTAAGATCTTTATGGATGACACATTCATTTAACCTAACCTAACCCTAACCCTAGTTGTTTCTCTACTCATTCTTATCCTATCATCCTTGACCATGGTTCACAATTCAATCATATAGATTTCTATTCATCACAAAAGAAAGATAATTCATTATTCTTTTTTCCATTATCTTCTTCTTCTCTCTTGAAAGAAAAGCTTGCTAGATTTTCTTAAGTGATGAAAAATATGAGAAAATGATATAAAATGAAAGCAATATTACTACTCTCTCATCCTCATCTCATCTAGCCCATGGGATTAGTGTGTTCTCGTCTTTAAGAGTGAGAAAGCTTGAGCCGTAGCAACTTCAAGGTAGATCACCGGAGATTTGGAATACTTCGAGCTAGCATGGATCGTTCGAGTCGTGGAGCCTCTCATGAGTTCGGGAGATCGTGGATCTCGGCTTAGGGACTTCTACTCGGAGCTTGTGAAGTGAAGGAGCGGACTACAAAGGTTGTAATCCCTCACACTTAGATAAAAGTTATCTTATTGCATGTTAAACCCTAATAATCTAGCAAAGATCCCGGCTTTGGGTTGTTCGGCACGTCTAAAATTTAATCCGGGCATGTTTGATGCCTTATGAATCTTCACAAGAGTGCCTAGGAACCCTACATAGTATCCGCTGAAAACCCTCAGGAGACAGCACTCCTCCTACTAGGGACACCTAGAGGTTTAACGGCTTGTTGCACATGCTCAGTGCAATCGCGTTCCCTGCGAAAGTGAGGTTAGGAAATTTTTTGTGAATAAATTGGCTTTTCTCGGGACGAGCAAATGATAAGTTTGGGGGTATTTGTTCATATCAGATTTTTGCATTTTTATACCGCCCAATTTTTATCACATTGCATATCGGTAGGTACTCTTGAGCCGTGTTTGCTAGTCAATTGCAGGATACAGGTTCTCGGCTCTAAACGGTGAAATCCATGGAAAAATACGACAAAATCCGAGTTCCTGCCAACCACAGATAAAACACGGGTCTCCGCTCTTTATCCGTCTGTTGCCATACACCAGTTTAGGAGACAAAATGACAAATCAATTGTCACCTTCATGCACAAAGCACATTGGCAACACAAGATCCAAGAAATTTACGCAGAGCTCAAGAAAATCCATGTCCAAAGTCCACCTTTCCCTCAACAGAAATTCTGGAAAAATCGTGAAGACAAATTGAGAAAATACATATAGCAGAATTAAGTACAATGAAGACCAGGAAAGCACAAAAAAACAGAGCCTCCAACTCATCTATATGGCCACGGAAACGCGGCCTAAGCATGCTTAGGCCGCAGTTCCGCGGCCGTACTGGCTCCGCAGACAGAGATTTTTCAGGGGTAGAATTGTCTTTTCATTTGTGTTCTGGTGGTTGCCCTAGGTTTTCATTTTTCAGCCTATAAATAGCCCAGAACTTTGTGAAGGAAAGGGGTGCATAATCTTGTATTTTATTTTCTAGGTTTAGTGTGTTTCTTCTTCCTCTTCTCATCTCTTCTCCATTAAAACTTGTAGTGAGCTTGTGAGTGAAGAATGATGAATAAAGAAGAACCGTTTATTATTTTGCTTGTCTTATTATCTTGTTAATTGTTGTAATTTTAATTTGTTAACTAGTTGTTGTTATTTCTTGTTATTTCTTTCTTCTCTCTTTTTCATTATCCTTAACACAACCATGATGCTTACGCTTGATCCTTGCCAAGGTGAGGTCGCAAATAGCTAGTTGTTATCTTCTAATCTCTTTCTTTCTATCTTCCTCTTTTGTTTTGTTTTTCCGTATCATGATGTGTGAGTAGTTTCATACTTGTTAGGGTAGGATAAGGAAAGTTTGAGAGAAGGAAATCTCTCTCACTCTTTCCTTGCCCAACAGCTTAATTCGACTCCCGTTAATTGAACCACAATCCGCTCCTTACGGCACCCTATCCTACATGATAGCGGTGATTCCGTAGTGAGACCGGTTGTGGTTGAATTAACCGGAGGTTATGGCTAAGAGCCAAGAACGGACGGACAAGCACCCAAACGAAGAACATATGCGTTGGAAAGCCTAGCTTATACTCTCAAGTTCCTTCCTAGCCGTGCTAATCCCCGTTGTTGCAGATTACCGTAACACCGATATTAAGAGGGGCAACGAAAGATGTGGGAGACTCCTAACTCAAACTAACCTAATCCTAACCCTAACAAGCTCTCTTTACATATCACTTTAACACTTAGATAATCACAAACAAAATCTGAACCTTCGGACTTAACTCGTTAAAACATATAGAAAAAGATTCCCATCTCCCTGCGGACGACCCGTACTCAACCGGCTAGCTACAAGCGAAACCGTCTTGATTGCGGTAATTAACTAAACTTGAACACACAGAATCGCTGACAATCAGTGGACCATCCATTGACTTGATTAATCCATCATTGCTTGACTTCTATCTTCATGATGGCATGACTTTTGGAAGTGATGATTGTTGTTTGAGTGTTGGACTTTCCTAGTGATCATTTCTTTGCATGATAGCCTTTTCTCTCTCTCCCTTGGATTATTGGTTGGCTCACTCATTCTTTTTGATTCACACACTCACCACTCTCTCATGCTCTCCTCTCCCACCTCACTCATGGTCGGCCAAGTTAGAGGGAGGGGCTGCCCATTTTTTGTGGTGTGGGATTTTGGTTCTCTTGTGTTCACAAAATCCCAAGTTTCATCTCCAAAAAGGTCACATATCATTCCTCCACCAAATGGCAACCTCCATAACCCCAAAGTGAGACATGAGTTCTACACTACATTCTACAGCAAACCTTGGGCACGTCGGCTCGCCAACTTCGTGCCCGAGTTGCCTCGGTATAGAGGTGGGAGCCCGTAAAAGAAGCAGGCGACGTGGTGCCCTTCCGGCGAGGAGGTGGAGACCGGACATTCTGCGGGAGATCGGGACGACGGCGAGAAGACCGGAGGACACGGATCGCTCGGTATATCTCTCTTCCCCATCTTGTAGTTAGCTAGGACTAGTTTAATGGTACGATCCGGGTTTATAGTGCGCGGTGGTGCCGGTTTACAGTTTTGTAAAGTTTAAAGAAAACCATCGCTTCCGCATTCCGGCGTTGGATTGACGGCCGGGGCGCCGCCGTGCACTTACAGAACCCAGGTCCCATCAGAAGTCCAGGCACATTTTGAGGCGGTACCACCTGATCAGGGAGATCATAGATCGCCGGGAGATCTGTAAGTCCATGCTACCTCTCCCGGTTCTTTCGGGCATGCGGAATTTGGTGAAAAACAAATTTCTAGAGGCGGTAACAAGGACTCAAAACCGGATCTTTGTTAAACATCTAACTAACAACCAAACTAGGAGTTGTTAACTACCCGGTTAGGGGCTTATACCTTTCTTTCTTGAACTCCTTCGTCTTCATCTCTTGATGGTGTACGGATTGGCTTCACCCCGTCGTCTCCTTGCGCCGAAGATCGATCCACCCGAAAGCTTCTACCTTTGGCTTCTTCTTCGAACTTTGAAGAAACTAGTTCACTTGGTTTGCCAAACCTTGTGAACTAGAGTGAGTAGAGGAGAGTGTGATGGCATTTTCTCTATGGTTCTTGCTTCTCAACACATGAGACAAGGGAACCATAGACAAGAGAGAGAGCAAGAGGAAGAGGGTCAGAGCAAGAGAATGAGAGAGCTCAAAACCAAGAGAGAGAAAGACAATGAAAGAATGAGCCTCTCTTTTCTCTTTCTCCCTCTCATAATCCAAAAGCATCATTATCAATAATGTCAATCAAGTATTATGTGATGGTTCATATCATGTCAAAGGCAATATCATTTTCATGCACTCATTATGCAAACCACAATAAGCAAGCAAAAGTCTTTGCATGAAAATGACAACCATTGTGATGATGATGGTCAACTAGTCAAACCTAGTCAACCGGTCAACAAAGTCAACAAGTCAACAAAGTCAACCCCTCAACAACCATGTCACTATAATACTTAATTAATATTATTTCTAATTATATATATCATATTCTCATTAGGGTTTAGCAAAAAGTCAATAGTCAACAGTCAACAACCATAATGAGAATCCTCTGCCTCTGTCTCTCCGTCAACTGTGCATACACACCAGCATCCGCGTTCCGAGGAGCACGAATACATAACGGATAAAACTAATCCCAAATCATACACTAGGATCTGGCTTAAACCAAAGCCCGCTAGTGTTAACTGTCCGGACACTATACGTGCACAAGTGCACGGATGTGACCGAACCCTGTCGCAAAACCATGCGACCTCTACTCTTTTGCCTAAAGACGAATAGCTTTCTTTGTGGGACTCTAAAGACTCGACACTACGCTGGCAGTGGGTTTAACCACAGACCGCAAGCGGCACTAGCTGTGCGTAACGGTCCCCAGGGAGATGCCGACAAGAAGACTGACGTGGTGAAACCCATCTGAACTCCTACTGAGTCTGACTGTGACAATCTCCGTACAGTCCGGTCTGTTCGTCTGATACTTCGCATGGCGGGCCTAGGGGCGGTAAACGTCAGTCCCCTAATAGCGGTACAAGTCGTGTCGGAGTGAAGCCCAAAATACCCTGAGATAACACTGGAAGCCTACCAGTATATCTCGCTTGCCCTGGCCAGGGACTACTCGTGTAATGGCTCTCCTAGACACAGCGCGATGTTAACCCCCAATACCGGGAGAGACGAATCCTGTCTAACCGTCACTGCCTCCAAGTGGTTCGGGACTGCACCCAACTACTAACTGTTTGCATGACTCCTTTGAGCCGTGATAGGGTAGTAATCAAAGTACAGTGGGAACACACTCGAGGCGAAGTGACAGTGTCAAGTCGGCGGACTAAGCTGTACTCATGTCACCTGGGAACTGATAACTGACGATAGGTATAATACCAACCAGTCAGTTCCCGACGAGTCCTGTCCAGTGTACTCATAACCTAGCGAGCACCCGCATACTATCTCAAGTACGATGTACTGACGGCTGTGGGACAGACCGTCCCCCTCTCTGGGATGAGAAGCGCATACGCTAGTCTACTTCGGAGTATCGATGCCCTGTCTCGATAGTCCTGTGACTAGGGACCTGCATAAGGATGTGCTTATAGATTACCCAGCCCCCACTAGTGTGACTGCCATCACAACACTGGTAATCAAGCAAAGATTCTAAGGGCTCCACTAATGTATATAGGTGATATACTAAAATAAACACATGTACACATTGAAGTAGAAACAAACCAAGTAGCATACTACTATTTTGAGCAAGATTGTTTACACAACTGTGAATATCCCAAGCTTCCATTAAGTAATATACAAACTAGTATGATACAATAATGGCCTCTAGGGCATATACACTAACAATCTCCCACTTGCACTAAGGCCATGTACTAGCGTATCGAAGACCTATCATCTCGATCAGCCGCTCGAACTGAGTCTGGGGTAGGGCCTTCGTGAGTGGATCTGCAGTGTTATCTTCTGAATTTACTCTCTTTACCTCGATCTCCCGGCGATCAATGATCTCCCTGATCAAGTGGAACCGCCTCAAAATGTGCCTGGACTTCTGATGGGACCTGGGTTCCTTCGCTAAAGCTATAGCGCCGTTGTTGTCACAATACAGCGGTATTGGATCAACACTGGTAGGAACCACCTGAAGTTCCGTGAGGAACTTCTTCATCCAGACAGCTTCCTTTGCGGCATCGAAAGCAGCTATGTACTCCGCTTCCATGGTTGAGTCAGCAACGGTTTCCTGCTTAGAACTCTTCCAGCAAACCGCCCCTCCATTGAGGGTAAAGACATAACCCGACATGGACTTGGAGTCATCCTTGTCACTCTGGAAGCTGGAGTCAGCAAAGGCCTCAATCTGGAGGTTTTTTCCGCCATACACCAAGAACATCTCCTTAGTCCTTCTCAGGTACTTGAGAATGTTCTTTACTGCTATCCAGTGTTTCTCCCCTGGGTTCGACTGATACCGTCTTACAACGCTCAATGCGTATACTACATCTGGTCTGGTACATAACATCGCATACATAATAGAGCCTACCGCAGATGCGTAGGGTATTGATGACATGCGAGCCCTTTCCAAATCAGTCTCGGGAGACATCTCTTTGGAGAGGGTGATTCCGTGACAAGCCGGTAGATTACCGCGCTTGGAATCTTCCATACTGAATCGTTTCAGTATGGTGTCGATGTACCTTGACTGTGAAAGTCCCAACATCCTCTTAGATCTATCACGATAGATCTGGATCCCCAGAATGTAGTTGGCATCGCCCAGGTCCTTCATGGAGAACCTCTGCGACAAGAATCCTTTGACTGACTGTAGCATAGGAATATCATTTCCTATTAGGAGAATGTCATCGACGTACAAGATGAAGAATACCACATTTCTCCCTACAATCTTACTGTAAATGCATGGTTCATCTGGGTTTTTGACAAAGTCGAATTCTTTGACAGTATCATCAAAGCAGATGTTCCAACTCCGCGATGCCTGCTTATGTCCATAGATGGACTTGAGCAACTTGCACACTTTACCGCTGCTCCCTGTTGGAGATAATGCCCTCAGAGTCAATTATTGGATCACAGGCACGTGATTGCGATGATTGAGGGAGGACCTATCCCGGTAAGACAGTCTTACTCGAGATGATAGTATGCTATCTGGTTTACCTTTATCATCGTGTACTGCTTTAGGTGACCTGACTGGTCG
Source organism: Agapanthus africanus (assembly GCA_030015575.1). Classification (NCBI taxonomy): domain Eukaryota; kingdom Viridiplantae; phylum Streptophyta; class Magnoliopsida; order Asparagales; family Amaryllidaceae; genus Agapanthus; species Agapanthus africanus. The sequence continues at coordinate 283,139,318 of JASDDO010000022.1, forward strand.
CTATTGCACGTTGATAGAGCCCCTAGGATTCTTGCTTGACTACCGGCAGTATGAGGGCGATCATATACGTGGGAGCTGGTAGTCTATAAGCACATCCTTAAAAGGTCCCTAGTCGTGGGAGATTCGAGACAGGGCATCGATTCTCCAGAATAGACTAGTGTATACAGTCAAGACCCCGACGAGGGGCGGTGGCCGGTCTCACAAGCCACTGGTGTCAGTTGGTTCACCTAAGATGTATACAGGTGCTCATTGGGTTATGAGTACACCGGACAGGACTCGCCGGGAACATGCTAGTTGGTCTTATACCTGACGTCAGATAGCAGTTCCCAGGTGACATGTGTACAGGTTAGTTCATCGACCTGGGGATCGTCATTTGTCTCGTGTGAGTTCCCACTGTACTTTGATTACTACCCTACCACGGCTCAAAGGAGTCGTGCAAACAGGTTTTAGTTGGGTACAGTCCCGAGCCACATGGAGGCAGTGAGCGGATCTTCGGGGGTTTCGTCTCTCCCGGTATTGGGGGTGAGGTCGCGCTGTGTCTAGGAGAGCCATTACACGAAGACCTTGGCCAAGGCAGGAGATTTACTGGTAGGTATTCCAGTAGTATCTCAGGGTGTTCTGGGCTACACTCCGACACGACTTGTACCGCTTTTGGGGGTCTGACTTTTACCAACCCCCTAGGCCCGCCATGCGATGCTCATAGACGAACGGACCGGACTGTACGGATATTGTCACTGACAGGCTCAGTTGGGTGTCGGGGTGAGCTTCCTCATCGACGTCCCTTTTGGTCAATAGCTGGTGGCCCGTCATGTATTGGCTTATACCTCTGACGTGCTAGTGGTTAAATCCACAGCCATAGTATTGACGAGTCTTTAGAGTCCACCACATTTTCAGTTACTCAAGTTTTCGGGCGAAACGCTGTAGAGGCCGTATGGAGATATGGCAGGGTCCGATCAGATACGTGCGGTATTGCACGGATCAGGATCGGATGGTTTGTACTAGTGGCCGTATAGGATTATGGCAGGGTTCGATCAGATACGTGCGGTATTGCACGGATCAGGATCGAACGGACATTACTAGCCGGCTTTGGTTTAAGCCGGTCCTAGTATAGTACAGTGTAGATTTTGTCTCGTTGCATTTGTATCCGGACGGAATACAGATGCAGGTGTGTATGCACAGTATGGGGTTTTCCTGTAATTTATTACGGGACCAGTTTTCTGGAGTTGCCAGTTTGCATTCCGTTCCGGCCGGTTTTTCTTTGTTCTTTCCCGGCCGGACTTTTCCGATGGAGGGGGTAATTTGCAGTTTTGCAAATTACATTTGTGGAGGGGTTTTCTTGCATATAGATTGATTATGATGGCTTCATATCTTTCATCCATGCTTTTGCATTAAATGAGATTTGATTGTATAAGGATGGGTTTAAAAGTAAAGCATGGTTGTATGTTTTCTTGTCTTGGGTTATGGTCACCTCCTTCTTCTCCTACACTCACCTCCCTTCATGTTTTGATATTACCTCCTCCACCATTCTCTTTTGCATGAGAGGTTATTCATTATTCAAGAGAGAAAAAGAAAGAGAGAAGAAGAAGAAGAGAGCTTCATCTTGAGAGTTTCATCCATGATCTCATTTTCTTGCTAGAAAAATGCAAGCACCATTTTTCTATTCTCCATTCCTCCATCCAAAGGCAACAAACCCCAAAGAGACAAAGCACTACACTTCCTACAGCACATCTTGAGCATGTCGAGTTGCCGGCTTCATGCCCGAGTTGCCTCGGTATAGAGGCGGGAGCCCGTAAAAGATGCAGGCGACGTGGTGCCCTTCCGGCGAGGAGGCGACGACCGGAGATCCCGCGAGGAGATCGGAGAGGAGATGAAGACCGGAGGACTCGGATCAGTCGGTACATCTCTAACCCTTCTCTTGTTTGCTAGAATTAGTTTAATGGCACGATCCGGGGTTTAGTGCGCGGTGGTGCCGGTTTTGCTAAGTCCGCAAAAATTAAAGTTTATCACCGTTTCCGCGTTTGGCCGTCGGATTGACGACCGGGGTGCCGCCGTGCACTTACAGTGGTATCAGAGCCAGGCCATTAACATAGTCTAGCTTGGTGTAATGTGTTTTTCTGTTTCGATCGATCGAATGTTCCAAAACTGCATTTTAGTTCGAATCAGTTTCTGTTGAAAATTTTTGGTCTCGAAAAATTTTTCTGGTTGTAAAATATTGATGTACTGGGAAATCTAAGGGTTCTGTAAAAATTTGACGATGTAACTCCACAGTTGGAGCGCGGATCCGCCGCGAAACCCCACCTCGTGCGGCCCTTCCGCCGCGCACTATTCACATCACATCACCAAATTTTTTCAGAGGCCTTCTGGGCTTAAAATATGGGTTTTGGAATATTAAAATTGGGCCCAGGGTTTCTGTGAGTGCTACAGTTTTGTTTGAGGGCCCACTTGTTAATTTTTGATCGATCGGATATTTCAAACACATTATTTCACAGTATTTACATTATATCTGCGACCGTGAATGTCACTCGATCGGTAAATCCGGTCTAACTGCTATAGCCCGGTTAGACGGATTTGCGAACGTGACTTTCACGTTGATGTTTTATGTTTATGCTGTGATGTTGCGGATCGGTCGTGGGGGATAGCCTGGATGCAATGCTAGTGCAGTTTCGTTTTATATGTACATTTGATATTGCGGGGCGAGCGTCCGACATGTGGACTGCCGTCACTGCCTGATTGTATTATTCTTTTGGGGCACGACCTGGTTGCGGTCGATGTTCCCGGTGTATGTATATTTTACTTTCTGTACTAGGGTTACCCCGCGGTGGAGTGCACGGATATCCGGGTTCTGGAAGGCAACAAGCCCGCATCTCATGGCATTGAGACGGAGGGGGCTTCACTCTGGGATTGGCGGGCTATTCGTCGCACTCGTAGGGGGTACAGGTTGACCCAGGAGGGGTGCCCAAGTTGCCGGATTCCGTGGAGTGCTGGGTGGTCCATTCACGGAGCTGAAGGGGGCTGCCTCGCTTCAGGTTTTGGCGGGTGACTTGCCGCACCCGTAGGGGTCTAGGATTTCTTTGCACAGGCTATCCACACGACCAGGGGAACGTCGGGTTTCAGTAGTGGCTCTATGAAACCCGGGGATCCCAGATATCTGTATTGTTCTGTGATGCTGTACATTTCTGTGATGTTGCATTTCTTTTCACGCCTTGAGCGAAATATAATATATTGGTATATATATTAGTAGATGATGTATATGTTTTTCATCCGCGCTAGTCCAGTCCCCGCTCTGCCGTTAGTAAGCTAACCTAACGGGTGATGACGGGACCCAGTGGCGAATGCGGATGGCATATACGTACGTCAGTATATTTTCGTTCTTTGTGGTGTGATTAATTGATGGGACTGCGTTGATTCGGATCAATGCAAGTTAAACAAACCTAATCTGATGTTGTTGGAACACTTTTCAAAAAGCTGTTATTGCAAGGACGTTCACTTTTGTTTTGCATCGTGGTATTCATTTGGAATATCCTGCTCCTCAGTCGACGAGGCAAGGGCCGAGATCCCTTCACCGGGAGTGACCCCTTGGACAGAATTTTGCGTCAGGGCATTAACTTCACTATAGCCGATTACTTTTGCTTTGCATCGTGGTATTCATTTGGAATATCCTGCACCTCATTCTACGGGGAAAGAGCCGAGATCCCTTCACCGGGAGTGACCTCTTTAGTAAAGGTTTTCGTCACTATATTTTCTAAAAAGCTATCCGTTCCTTCAACGATATCAAGTTCATTACGTTAAAGGTTTTCGCCAGAAACCATTCGTAGCCCTCCGTCGTTTCATATGGGTAGTCAATAGTATTCAAGCTGTGTTTGTTGGCCAAAGTCAAGGCACAGTGTTTGGTAGCTGTTGGGTATTCATATGCTGCATAGATAGATGCGTTGGTTTGGAACAGTCGTATAGCCTTGTTGGCCAAAGTCAAGGGCTTGTGCGGGTGGATTCGAATCAACCTGGAGAATGACGGGTAGAACTTGACATGTGACTTATGATTTGTTGGCCAAAGTCAAGGTCATAAGAGCATGGGGCAGAAATCACATCGGGAGTTTCAAAAGTACTGAAACTTGCCAGGTATGCGCATACCTTCTGGAGTGTGGTACCGTGAGCGGATTCCGTCACGTTATCATGCGATGAGAGTTGGATCCCGATTCCCACTGATGAGTTAGTATACTCCTCGGGTGACCCCGACTAATTCTTCTTTGAGGTTTGGAGGAGAATTTGAGGTACAGTGGGAGGATTCCAGATTAGATAAATTGGTAACCATTCTGATCTAGGATAGAGTGCACGCTGAGTGTTTCTTTTCTCTCTCTCTTTGGCAGCGACCATTGACCCGACCCTAAGACTTTGACTCAGAGACCAAGTTGACCGAACCTACTTAACACTGGCTTTTGGATTGTCAGAGTTGCGAACCTCATTGCCACTCCTACTTTTACCCTTTTCTCCAGGACACCCCGTATTACTACGAACGTCCACTTCCATTGGACAAAACCATCGTATGGTTAGATACGAACTCGAAGGGATTTATTCGAGGATGGTTTCCGGTTCTGGAGAAAACGGATAGGACTATTCAGTTGTCTTTTCTTTTCACCTTCTCTCGCGTTGCGAGTGCTCCTAGGATTAGGACAGTACACCCTTTATGCTTATTGGATAGTCTTCTTCCAAACCATAGGCTGGTACCGACCGGTAGGGAATGAAGAAAACCAGTTAGCCTAAAAGGTGTACAGAAGGTATTAAGTTAAGACAAAGCAAGGGATTAGTAAGAGGGCAAAGTAAATTGCGACTGCTATTCACGACCAAACCAAGTATTTCTTCGCCAATCCTAAATCACCTTTGTATTTCTCCAGGACACTCCGTATCACTACGAAGATCCCATTTTATTGGATAATCCATCGTATGGTTATATACGAACTCGAAAGGAACTCGTTCCAGTTCGGGGATGGATCCTGGTTCAGGAGAAATAGGAATAAAGTACATTCAGGTGTCTTTTATCTTCACCTTCTCTCGCGATGCGAGTGCTCCTAGGATTAGGACAGTACACCCTTTATGCTTTTTGGATAGTCTTCTTCCAAACCATAGGCTGGTGCCGAACGGTAGGGAAGGAAGAAAACCATTTGGCCTAAGGGGTGTGCAGAAGGTAATGACTAAAGACATATAAAGGGATTTGGAGAGGTGGCAAAGAATTATACGGTTATAGTTGTGAATATGGATAATGGAAGAGGCATTACTAGGAATACCAGGATACCCCATCGAAACATTTCAATGTTTCAGTTCTACTGTGTACTGTTAAAATAAAACTGATTTCCCGATTAGACACTTGCTCCAGGGTATGTATTTACCAGCTTTGATTCTCACATCTGTATGGTTTTACAGATGATGAGTGGGAGTAAGTTATTGGGAATTGGGTGATCATCCTCATTATATCGGGATTCGTTGTAATTGGTGATATTTGAGGATGCCACCAGGGTTGTTTGCCGGTCGGCAAATATTTGGTTTTGAATATCCGCTGTTGTGCACCAATTTCAAATTGATATATCTGTACGTCTATTTTCATAGAGTGAGATATACCTTTTGATATTATGTCGATGACATTTACCTATATCAGTGGATGGTTAGGTAAGGAGCATTGAACAGCGGTGTAATTCTTCTTAACCAAAAGTACAGTTTTCAACCTACGACACACAGTGATTGAGTCGCAAGACTCAGGGGACTTATACTGTTGGAGATAGTGCCCTCATAGTCAATTATTGGATCGCAGGTACGTGATTGCAATGATTGCGGAGGACCTATCCCGGTAGGACAGTCTTACTCGAAATGATAGTATGCTATCTGGTTTGCCTTTATCAGTCGTGTACATGTTCAGGTGACTGATTGCATGTTACACTTTGATAGAGCCCTTAGGATCTTGCTTTACTACCAACAGTATGATGGCGATCATATACGTGAGAGTTGGGTAGTTTATATGCATATCCTTAATTTTGGTCCCTAGTCGTGGGAGTTTCGAGACAGGGCATCGATACTCCGGAGTAGACTAGTGTGTACAGTCGAGACCCCGACGAGGGGCGGTGGCCGGTCTCACAAGCCACTGGTGTAGTTGGATCACCTAAGATGTATACAGGTGCTCATTGGGTTATGAGTACACCGGACAGGACTCGCCGGGAATCTGCTAGTTAGTATTATATCTATCGTCAGATAGCAGTTCCCTGGTGACATGTGTACAGGTTAGTTCATCGACCTGAGGTCGTCATTTGTCTCGTGTGAGTTCCCACTGTGCTTTGATTTCTACCCTACCACGGCTCAAAGGAGTCGTGCAAACAGGTAGCTTTTGGGTACAGTCCCGAGCCATATGGAGGCACGTGAGCGGATCGGCAGGGGATTCGTCTCTCCCGGTATTGGGGGCGAGATCGTGCTGTGTCTAGGAGAGCCATTACACAAATCCATGGCCATGGTAGGAGATTTACTGGTAGGTACTCCAGTAGTATCTCAGGGTGTATTGAGGTTTCACTCCGACACGACTTATACTGCTATTGGGGGTCTGACGTTACTAGCCCCCTAGGCGGATATGCGATACTCATTGACGAACGGACCGGACTGTATATACATTGTCACTGTTAGGCTCAGTAGGGTTTTCGGAGGAGTTCGCTCATCGGTCTCCCTTGAGTTCGCTCCTCGGCCACCCTTGAGGTCAGTCCATGGGCAGCCGTTATGCATAGCTAGTGCCGCTGACGGTTTGTGGTTAAACCCACTGCCAGGGTACTGACGAGTCATTAGAGTCCCCCACAGACAGTTTCCCAAGTTCGGGCGAAACGTTGTAGAGGCCGTATGGTTTTATGGCAGGGTTCGGAAAATGCACGTGCGTTTACGCACGTGTCGATTTTTCGGACAGTTAATACTGGTCGGCTTTGGTTTAAGCCGGATCCGAGTATTATATTGAGTAGGTATAATATCTTTGTCTCAGTTGCATTTGTATTCGGTCGTAATACAAATGCGGGTATATTTATACAGTTTCGGGGTTATCCTGAAAGTCGTTTCAGGATCACTTTTGGAAGTTGCCAGTTTCCAGTTTTCTATCAGCCGTCTTTTAACATTTGGTTAAAGACGGGTTTATCTTTTCTACTGATGGGGTGAGTCGTGCTTCTAGAAGCTTCTAGTTTGGTGACTTGACATGGTGACTCATTAGGCATTAATGGTGTCATTAAAGCTTTTAGTGACTAGGTTTGTTCTAATTGGTTCTTATTAGTGATTCATTCTTTCATGAAGCTTCTTGTTTATTGTCACCCCCCTTTCCTTACTTCTACACTCCTTCTCACCTCTTCATAAGTAGTGGCCGGCCTCTTCTTTGGAGAGACAGAGAGATTCATCATTTTAGAGAGAAAAGATTATGATAGATATTTGGGGTGTATGGAATTCACAGATCATTTCATTCCATCACCCGATACCTTCGGCAACTTCATTTACCGATCGTCCACGGATTTGGACGAAGTGAGACAAAGTCATCTACTCATTCTCTACATCAATCTTGGTCGTCTCTTTTAGCAAACTTGACGATCGAGTTGCCTCGAGTCAGAGGCGGGAGCCCGTTTAAAGAATCGTCGATGTGGTGCCACCTCGACGGAGGAATCGGAGATCGACGAGATCGGAGCAGCCGCAACGGAGCGTGGGATGATGGTTGAAGAACGAAGGACTCGGATCGTTCGGTATAACCATTCTACACTCTTTACAGTTTGTTAGTTTAGCAATAATGGCAGATCCGGGTTAAAGTATACGATAGCGCCAAGTTTAAAAGTTTTTGTTCCGCATTTGGCGTCTGTAGACTGCCGGGGCGCTAGCGTGGACTTACAGTGGTATCAGAGCCTAACCATTTTGCTATACTAACTTGTGCTAACGCGTTTAAAACATCGATCCGACCGAAAATCGAAAACTGCCAAAAATATCATTTTCCTTACTTGACAGTTTCTGTTGTTTTTAAACGGTGTCGAAATTGATTTCTGGATGTCTTAAAAATCAGAGCAGAGAATTATAAGACCCACGACGAAATTTGGAGTCGTGACTCCTCCAAGTTGCCGCGGAAGGGCGGCCAAACCCATGGTTTGGCCGCGCTTCCGCGGCCATGTGAGGAGCACGTGCTCCAATTTTTTTTCAGTGGGTTCTTGGTGGGATTTTGGGGTTTTTGGTATATAAATTTTTGGCCCAGGTTTTGTTACTGTTCACCAGTAAGCTGTGGGGCCCACTTTTTAATATTTCGTGTTTGGTCGATCGAAATTTAAACACGTTAGTTTACAGTGCTTACATTATATCTCCGACCGGGAATGTCATTTGATCGGTAAACCGCGTCCGATTGCTATAGCTCTTTTAGACGGGTTTGCGAACGTGACATTCGCGTTGATGTTCTGTGTTGTGCTGTAATGTTGCGGATTTGTCGTGGTGGATAGCAGTGTGCAATGATAGTACAGTTTGAGTTTATTTGTACATTTGATATTGCGGGGCGAGCGTTCAACTTGTGGACAGCCGTCACTGCCTGTTGTATAATATTCTTTTGGGGCACGACCAGGTTGCGGTCGATGTACCTATTGTACTATTTTTCATTACTGTACTAGGTTTTACCCCGAGACGGAGTGCACGGATAGCCGGGTTCTGGGGGGCAACGGGTCCGCAGCTCATGGCTTTGAGAGGCAGAGGGGTCCCACTTCAGAATTGGCAGACTATTCGCCGCACTCGTAGGGGGTACAGGTTGACCCAAGGAGGGGTGCTCAATTTACCGGATTCCGTGAAGTGCCGGGTGTTCCATTCACTATGCTGTGGGGACTACCTCGCTTCAGGTTTTGGCGGGTAACTTGCCGCACCCGTAGGGGTCTAGGTTTCATTGCACAGGTTATCCACACGACAGGGGAACGTCGAGTTTCAGCAGCGGCTCTGTGAAACTCGGGGATCCCAGATTATCTGTATTGTTCTGTGATGCTTATTACTTTTCTGTAATGTTGCATATTATCACGCCTGGAGCGATTATGTATATTGGTTTATATACTATTAGATGTTGTATATGTTTTACACCCGCGCTAGTCCAGTCCCCGCTCTGTCGTTAGTTAAGTAACCTAACGGGTGATGACGGGACCCAGTGACGAATGCGGATGGCATATACGTACATTTTATTTTCGTTCTTTTCTGGTGTGATTGATTGATGGGACTGCGTTGATTCTGATCAACGCAAAGTAAAACAAACCTGTTTACAGTTGTTGGAACAATTTAAAAAGTGTTATTGCAAAGACGTTTCCTTTTGTTATGCATAGCGGTATTCGGTGTGAATATCCAGCACCTCATTCGACGAGGCAAGGGCTGATATCCCTTCACCGGGAAAGACCCCTTGGACAGAAGTTTGCGTCAGGGTAATAACTTTACTATAGTCGATTACAAGTTGCTTTGCATAGCGGTATTCAGTGGAATATCCTGCACCTCATTCCACGAGGAAAGAGCCGAGATCCCTTTGCCGGGAGTAACCTCTTTAGCAAAAGGTTTTCGCCACTATATTTTAAAAAGCTATCAGGTTCCTTCAGCGATATCAAGTTCACTACGCTAAAGGTTTTTCGCCAAAAACCAGCCGTAGCCCTCCGTCACTTCTTTTGGGTATTCAGTAGTATTCAAGCTACGCATTTTGACCAACGCCAAGGCATAGTGTTTGGTAGCTGCTGGGTATTCAATTGTTGCATAGATAGATGAGTTAGTTTGGGACAGTCGTTCTGCCGATTGGCCAACGTCAGGGGCATGTGCGGGTGGGTTCAAATTGACAAGATAGTGATGGGTAGAACTTGGCATGTGACTTATGACATTTTGACCAACGCCAAGGTTATAAGAGAATGGGGCAAAATTGATATCAGGAGTTTCTAAAGAAACTGAAACTTGCCGAGTATGCGCATACCTTCTGGAGTATGAGTAACGTGGATGCATTCCATCACGTTATCATGCGATGAGAGTTGGATCCTGATTCCCACTGATGAGTTGGTTTACTCTTCGGGTGATCCCGATTGATTCTTCTTTAGGTTTGGAGGAGAATTTGACAGGACAGTGGGAGGTTTCCGGATTAGATAAAGTGATGACCATTCTGATCTAGGTTAGAGTGCACGCAGAGTGTTTCTTTTCTCTCTCTCTTTGGCAGCGACCTTTGACCGACCCTAGACTATGACTCAGTAACCAGGTTGACCGAACCTTCTTAAAATACTGGCTTTTGGATTGTCTGAGTTGCATAAGTCATTGCCACTCCTTCTTTTACCCTTTGAATTTCTCAGAACACCCGTATTACTACGGATATCCACTTCCATTGGATAGAGCCATCGTATGGTTATATACGAACTCGAAGGGACTTCTTCGGGGATGGATCCAGGTTCAGGAGAAATAGAATTGGTTTATTCAGTTGTCTTTTATTATCACCTTCTCTCAGGTTGCGAGAGCTCCTTGGTTTAGGAGAGTACACCTATTACGCCTATTGGATAGTCTTATTCCAAACCATAGGCTGGTGCCGAAAGGTAGGGAATGAAGAAAACCAATTACCCTAAGTAGGGTGTGCAGAAGGTAATATGTAAAGACAAAATAAAGGGATTAGAAAGAGGGCAAAGTAAATTGCGACTGATATCATTCACGACCAAAAACCGCGTACTTCATCGCCGCTCCTATTTTTCCTTTAAATGAATAAGGTATTATTCAGTTGTCTTTTATCATCACCTTCTCTCAGTTGCGAGTACTCCTTGGTTTAGGAGAGTACACCTATTACGCCTATTGGATAGTCTTATTCCAAACCATAGGCTGGTGCCGAAAGGTAGGGAATGAAGAAAACCAATTAGCCTAAGTAGGGTGTGCAGAAGGTAATATGTAAAGACAAAATAAAGGGATTAGAAAGAGGGCAAAGTAAATTGCGACTGATATCATTCACGACCAAAAACCGCGTACTTCATCGCCGCTCCTATTTTTCCTTTAAATGAATAAGGTATTATTCAGTTGTCTTTTATCATCACCTTCTCTCAGTTGCGAGTACTCCTTGGTTTAGGAGGGTACACCTATTATGCTTACTGGATAGTCTTCTTCCAAACCATAGGCTGGTGCCGAACGGTAGGGAAGGAAGAAAACCAGTTAGCCTAACGATGGTGTACAGAAGGTTACGACTAAAGACAAATAAAGGGGATTTGGAGAGATGGCAAAGAGATATATGGTTGAAGTCATGAATTGGATTATGGAAGAGGCATTGCTATGAATACCAGGATACCCTTACGAAACATTTTCATGTTTCAGTGCATTGTTAAAGAAAAACTGTTTTCCCGATTAGACACTTACTCCAAGGGTATGTATTTACCAGGTTTCATTCTCATATCTGTATGGTTTTACAGATGATGAGTGGGAGTAAGATATTGGGAATTAGGTGATCATACTCATTATATCGGAATTCGTTGCAATTGGTGATATTTGAGGAAATCGCCAGGGTACAGTTTTCTACCGACAACGCACAGGTTTTGAGTTGTTTAACTCAGCGGACTTATACAGAGTATTGTATGTTGTCCAGTGTCCATCAGGACAAAGGGGTAGGTCCTCGTACTATGTTCTATTTACTTATAACTTCTCTAGTATTTAGACGAGTGTTTCGTAGAAATACAAGGTCTAAGTTTTGAGAAGTTGTGGGTATAAGAATAAAGTAGAGAACCAGGTATCACAAGTATCGGGATTCTTCAAAGAGATCGAAGATGTAGATTCTTGTGATTGGTATTCAGATGATAGTGATGGTTTTGAGAAACGTGTTTCTCTTTCAGGTTACTCATAATTGGATGGTTTCCTAAGTTGAGTAATGCTGATTAGCCTCTTTCCATTAAGTTGATATGCACTGGAGACAGCTGCATGGATTGAATATGGTTCCAATTAAATAAGTGCCAAAGTTTCTATATTGGATATAGAATAGTTCGTACCTTAAAAGAAACTAAGGTACGCGGAGTTGTCCAGCTTATGATTAAAACCAGACACTGGATAACTCAGGGCACGTTTCTGTAATGGCTGTTTGTGGGTTGACCCTGGCTATGACGAGGGTTGATATTCTACCATTTGGAAGATCAATAGTGATATTGTTCTTGACTCGCCACAGTTTTAGTAAAAATGGATCTTTTTCAGAAAACAGTAGTGGGAGTATGGTAGAACTGGAAGTGATTCCAGAACCGCGAACGATTACGGAAAATTTAATAGGGCCTATACATTCAATCAGGTTTGACATTCCAATAGCCACTCCGCATGTATGGTAGGTAACCTCAGACACCCGAGAGGTACTTCGGTAGCCTCAGGGACGGTGACAGGGAGGTTCTTATCTACCAAGACTTGACACTACTGTTGTTCCAGGATATGAGACCCGGTAGGAGGGTTGTCGTAGTCAGTGGGAGCAGCGGAAGCATAGTGGGCAAGATGCTTATATCTATTTATAGACTTGAGCAGTGATAGCGGAGATAGATCATCTAATTTTGATGTGACAGTCATGGGTTTGACTTCAATCAGAATAAGGGATGGATCAGTTAAGAAGGTAGTAGGGTGTGATGTCATGGCATCTTGATGACATACACAGAATAGGAAGTAAAATTCCTATACTACGATCGGTTGTACTGTGGTCGTCACACAGTTGTTTCTCCAGAAGGGATTTGGATATAATATTTGACATTTTGGTTTCTGGATCTATGGTTTTAGATCTGGATTTGGGTAGTTTCCCAATGTGGGTACTTTGACAGTTATTCTAATGGTTTTTGGAATAGTTGACTCCTAACACGGTGGTGTACCTGCAGGTGATAGAGTCACCCTCTCTAAAGTTGTCTTACAGACTAAAAGGGAGAGGGATGTGCATGATTGGCAGATCACTTGCTTAGGCAATTGAGTCAATCATGAGATGTCAAGTACCACACCAAATGTTGGTTTTGCACTAGATGCAATAAGTTTGTATTAATCCAATCCTGGAGAAACATAAGGAAGCGGTTTTAGAACATAAGTACATGTTCTACGGATTTGATGACGGCAGCCTCCTTCGGGAGACGATTATCATTCCAGGCTTCAAAGGTGACGTGGATGACAGAGTGACTGTCAGAGTTTTAGTTTTTCCCTCTGACGAAGAGGGACAGTATTATGGACAGGTGGTCCAAGAGGATACTGTGGGAAGCAAGGTGCCCGATACTGATTAGGTTCAGTGATCGATTCAGTCTAAGAAGTTTGGATATGGAGTTCATTTATGAACTAAGGTCCCATCAGATATCCAGACATATTCTAAGACAGGTACTACTCAATTCGGGAGATGGCTTTCTCCGCGAACTTGAGATTAAGAGAGATTCAGAAAGAAACTTCAAGGCGGATCCACTCACCGAGGCTATTTCTCGAACACAATAGTTTTACAAACAGGCTTTGTGAAACTGATTAGTAGAGGAGTTGGATGTTCGGTTTCACACGGGCTGTGAGTAGTCGACATCGCAATATTAGCCTTGAGTGCAAGTGGGAGATTGTTGGAGATAGTGCCCTCATAGTCAATTATTGGATCGCAGGTACGTGATTGCAATGATTGCGGAGGACCTATCCCGGTAGGACAGTCTTACTCGAAATGATAGTATGCTATCCGGTTTGCCTTTATCAGTCGTGTACATGTTCAGGTGACTGATTGCATGTTACACTTTGATAGAGCCCTTAGGATCTTGCTTTACTACCAACAGTATGATGGCGATCATATACGTGAGAGTTGGGTAGTTTATATGCATATCCTTAATTTTGGTCCCTAGTCGTGGGAGTTTCGAGACAGGGCATCGATACTCCGGAGTAGACTAGTGTGTACAGTCGAGACCCCGACGAGGGGCGGTGGCCGGTCTCACAAGCCACTGGTGTAGTTGGATCACCTAAGATGTATACAGGTGCTCATTGGGTTATGAGTACACCGGACAGGACTCGCCGGGAATCTGCTAGTTAGTATTATATCTATCGTCAGATAGCAGTTCCCTGGTGACATGTGTACAGGTTAGTTCATCGACCTGAGGTCGTCATTTGTCTCGTGTGAGTTCCCACTGTGCTTTGATTTCTACCCTACCACGGCTCAAAGGAGTCGTGCAAACAGGTAGCTTTTGGGTACAGTCCCGAGCCATATGGAGGCACGTGAGCGGATCGGCAGGGGATTCGTCTCTCCCGGTATTGGGGGCGAGATCGTGCTGTGTCTAGGAGAGCCATTACACAAATCCATGGCCATGGTAGGAGATTTACTGGTAGGTACTCCAGTAGTATCTCAGGGTGTATTGAGGTTTCACTCCGACACGACTTATACTGCTATTGGGGGTCTGACGTTACTAGCCCCCTAGGCGGATATGCGATACTCATTGACGAACGGACCGGACTGTATATACATTGTCACTGTTAGGCTCAGTAGGGTTTTCGGAGGAGTTCGCTCATCGGTCTCCCTTGAGTTCGCTCCTCGGCCACCCTTGAGGTCAGTCCATGGGCAGCCGTTATGCATAGCTAGTGCCGCTGACGGTTTGTGGTTAAACCCACTGCCAGGGTACTGACGAGTCATTAGAGTCCCCCACAGACAGTTTCCCAAGTTCGGGCGAAACGTTGTAGAGGCCGTATGGTTTTATGGCAGGGTTCGGAAAATGCACGTGCGTTTACGCACGTGTCGATTTTTCGGACAGTTAATACTGGTCGGCTTTGGTTTAAGCCGGATCCGAGTATTATATTGAGTAGGTATAATATCTTTGTCTCAGTTGCATTTGTATTCGGTCGTAATACAAATGCGGGTATATTTATACAGTTTCGGGGTTATCCTGAAAGTCGTTTCAGGATCACTTTTGGAAGTTGCCAGTTTCCAGTTTTCTATCAGCCGTCTTTTAACATTTGGTTAAAGACGGGTTTATCTTTTCTACTGATGGGGTGAGTCGTGCTTCTAGAAGCTTCTAGTTTGGTGACTTGACATGGTGACTCATTAGGCATTAATGGTGTCATTAAAGCTTTTAGTGACTAGGTTTGTTCTAATTGGTTCTTATTAGTGATTCATTCTTTCATGAAGCTTCTTGTTTATTGTCACCCCCCTTTCCTTACTTCTACACTCCTTCTCACCTCTTCATAAGTAGTGGCCGGCCTCTTCTTTGGAGAGACAGAGAGATTCATCATTTTAGAGAGAAAAGATTATGATAGATATTTGGGGTGTATGGAATTCACAGATCATTTCATTCCATCACCCGATACCTTCGGCAACTTCATTTACCGATCGTCCACGGATTTGGACGAAGTGAGACAAAGTCATCTACTCATTCTCTACATCAATCTTGGTCGTCTCTTTTAGCAAACTTGACGATCGAGTTGCCTCGAGTCAGAGGCGGGAGCCCGTTTAAAGAATCGTCGATGTGGTGCCACCTCGACGGAGGAATCGGAGATCGACGAGATCGGAGCAGCCGCAACGGAGCGTGGGATGATGGTTGAAGAACGAAGGACTCGGATCGTTCGGTATAACCATTCTACACTCTTTACAGTTTGTTAGTTTAGCAATAATGGCAGATCCGGGTTAAAGTATACGATAGCGCCAAGTTTAAAAGTTTTTGTTCCGCATTTGGCGTCTGTAGACTGCCGGGGCGCTAGCGTGGACTTACATATACAGAGTATTGTATATTGTCCAGTGTCCACTAGGACAGAGGGGTTGGTCCTCGTACTGTATTCTGTTTACTTATGACTTCTCTAGTTCTTAGACAGGTGTTTCGTGGAAACACAGGGTCTGAATTTTGAGAAGTTATAGGTATTTGAATAAAGTAGAGAACCAGGTGTTGCAAGTATCGGGATTCTTCAAAGTGATCGAAGATGTAGATACTTGTGTATGGTATTCAGTTGATAGTAATGATTAAGAGAACTTGCTTCTCTTTCGGGTTACTCATAATTGGAAGTATTCCTAAGTTGAGTAATGCTGATCGGCCTCCTTCCATTTAGTTGACATGCACTGGAGATAGCTGCATGAATTGAATCTGGTTCAATTAAATCAGTGCCTCTGGTTCTATATTGGATATAGAACAGTTCATATCTTAACGTTGTTAAGGTACGGGGAGTTGTCCGGCTTATGATTAAAACCAGACTCTGGATAACTCTAGGCACGTTTCTGTAATGGTTGTTTGTGGATTGACCCAGGCTATGACGAGGGTTGATTTTCTACCATCTGGCAGATCAATAGAAATATTGTTCTAGACTCGCCACAGTTTTATTAAAAATGGATTTTTTCAAAAACAGTAGTGGGAGTATGGTAGAACTGGAAGTGATTCCAGAACCGCAAACGATTACTGAAGATTTGATAAGGAACCTAAAGATTATATCTGATTTGACATTCGATTGGCCACTCCGCAGATGAGGTGGGTAACTTCAGGCACCCGAGAGGTACTCCGGTAGCCTCAAGGACGGTGACAGGGAAGTTCTTGTTTACCCACACTTGCCATTGTTGTTGTTCCAGGCTGCGAGACCCGGCAGGAGGATGAGTATAGCGTCGTTCTAAACTAGCTTTAGAAGTGCACGTCTATATGACTCTGCTAGAGGGTTGTCGTAGTCAGTGGGAGCAGCGGAAGCATTGGTGGACATCAGGCTTATGTCTATTTATATACTAAAGCAGATGCAGCGGAGATAGATCATCTATTTCTGATGTGACAGTCATAGGTTTGACGTCATCAGAATAGGGGATGGATCTGTTGAGAAGGTAGTAGGAAGTGATATTCCTATACTACGATCGGTTATACTTTGGTCGTCACACAGTGGTTTCTCCACACAGGACTTGGATATATATCAGACATACTGGTTACTAGATCTATGTTTTTAGATCTAGATTTGGGTGGTTTCCCAATCAGGGTACCTTGACAGCATTCTAAGAGTATTTAGAATGGACGACTCCTGGCACGGTAGTGTACCTGCAGGTGATGGAGTCACCCTCTCTAAAGGTGTCTTACAGACTAAAGGGGAGAGGGATGTGCATGATTGGCAGATCACTTGCTTAGGCAATTGAGTCAATCATGAGATGTCAAGTACCACACCAGATGTTGTTCTTGCACTAGATGCAATAAGTTGATCCAATCCTGGAGGAACAGTCGGAAGAAGTTTTAGAACATAAGTGGATGTCCTAGGGATATGATAACGAAAACCTCTTTCGGGAGACAATTATCATTCCAGGCTTCCAAGGTGACATGGACGACAAGGAGGTTGTCAGAGTTATAGTTTTCCTTCTGACGAGGGGCAGTATTTTGGACAGGTGGTCCAAGGCAATACTGAGGGAGGCATGGCGCAGGATACTGATTAAATTCAGTTGACGATACAGTCTAAGAAGTTTGGATTTGGAGTTCATTTATGAGCTAGGTCCCATCAGACATCCAGACACTCTAAGACAGGTATTGCTCATTTCGGGAGATGGCTTTCTCCGCGAACTTGAGATATAGAGAGACATAGAAAGAAACATCAGAGCGAATCCACTCACTGAGGCTATTCCTCGAACGCAATAGTTTCGCAAACGAGTTTTGTGAGACTGACAAGTAGAGGAGTTGGGTGTTCGGTATCACACAGGCTGTGAGTATGCGACATCGCAATAATTAGCCTTGAGTGCTAGTGGGAGATTGTTGGAGATAATGCCCTCAGAGTCAATTATTGGATCACAGGCACGTGATTGCGATGATTGAGGGAGGACCTATCCCGGTAAGACAGTCTTACTCGAGATGATAGTATGCTATCTGGTTTACCTTTATCATCGTGTACTGCTTTAGGTGACCTGACTGGTCGCTATTGCACGTTGATAGAGCCCCTAGGATTCTTGCTTGACTACCGGCAGTATGAGGGCGATCATATACGTGGGAGCTGGTAGTCTATAAGCACATCCTTAAAAGGTCCCTAGTCGTGGGAGATTCGAGACAGGGCATCGATTCTCCAGAATAGACTAGTGTATACAGTCAAGACCCCGACGAGGGGCGGTGGCCGGTCTCACAAGCCACTGGTGTCAGTTGGTTCACCTAAGATGTATACAGGTGCTCATTGGGTTATGAGTACACCGGACAGGACTCGCCGGGAACATGTTAGTTGGTCTTATACCTGACGTCAGATAGCAGTTCCCAGGTGACATGTGTACAGGTTAGTTCATCGACCTGGGGATCGTCATTTGTCTCGTGTGAGTTCCCACTGTACTTTGATTACTACCCTACCACGGCTCAAAGGAGTCGTGCAAACAGGTTTTAGTTGGGTACAGTCCCGAGCCACATGGAGGCAGTGAGCGGATCTTCGGGGGTTTCGTCTCTCCCGGTATTGGGGGTGAGGTCGCGCTATGTCTAGGAGAGCCATTACACGAAGACCTTGGCCAAGGCAGGAGATTTACTGGTAGGTATTCCAGTAGTATCTCAGGGTGTTCTGGGCTACACTCCGACACGACTTGTACCGCTTTTGGGGGTCTGACTTTTACCAACCCCCTAGGCCCGCCATGCGATGCTCATAGACGAACGGACCGGACTGTACGGATATTGTCACTGACAGGCTCAGTTGGGTGTCGGGGTGAGCTTCCTCATCGACGTCCCTTTTGGTCAATAGCTGGTGGCCCGTCATGTATTGGCTTATACCTCTGACGTGCTAGTGGTTAAATCCACAGCCATAGTATTGACGAGTCTTTAGAGTCCACCACATTTTCAGTTACTCAAGTTTTCGGGCGAAACGCTGTAGAGGCCGTATGGAGATATGGCAGGGTCCGATCAGATACGTGCGGTATTGCACGGATCAGGATCGGACGGTTTGTACTAGTGGCCGTATAGGATTATGGCAGGGTTCGATCAGATACGTGCGGTATTGCACGGATCAGGATCGAACGGACATTACTAGCCGGCTTTGGTTTAAGCCGGTCCTAGTATAGTACAGTGTAGATTTTGTCTCGTTGCATTTGTATCCGGACGGAATACAGATGCAGGTGTGTATGCACAGTATGGGGTTTTCCTGTAATTTATTACGGGACCAGTTTTCTGGAGTTGCCAGTTTGCATTCCGTTCCGGCCGGTTTTTCTTTGTTCTTTCCCGGCCGGACTTTTCCGATGGAGGGGGTAATTTGCAGTTTTGCAAATTACATTTGTGGAGGGGTTTTCTTGCATATAGATTGATTATGATGGCTTCATATCTTTCATCCATGCTTTTGCATTAAATGAGATTTGATTGTATAAGGATGGGTTTAAAAGTAAAGCATGGTTGTATGTTTTCTTGTCTTGGGTTGTGGTCACCTCCTTCTTCTCCTACACTCACCTCCCTTCATGTTTTGATATTACCTCCTCCACCATTCTCTTTTGCATGAGAGGTTATTCATTATTCAAGAGAGAAAAAGAAAGAGAGAAGAAGAAGAAGAGAGCTTCATCTTGAGAGTTTCATCCATGATCTCATTTTCTTGCTAGAAAAATGCAAGCACCATTTTTCTATTCTCCATTCCTCCATCCAAAGGCAACAAACCCCAAAGAGACAAAGCACTACACTTCCTACAGCACATCTTGAGCATGTCGAGTTGCCGGCTTCATGCCCGAGTTGCCTCGGTATAGAGGCGGGAGCCCGTAAAAGATGCAGGCGACGTGGTGCCCTTCCGGCGAGGAGGCGACGACCGGAGATCCCGCGAGGAGATCGGAGAGGAGATAAAGACCGGAGGACTCGGATCAGTCGGTACATCTCTAACCCTTCTCTTGTTTGCTAGAATTAGTTTAATGGCACGATCCGGGGTTTAGTGCGCGGTGGTGCCGGTTTTGCTAAGTCCGCAAAAATTAAAGTTTATCACCGTTTCCGCGTTTGGCCGTCGGATTGACGACCGGGGTGCCGCCGTGCACTTACACTCCCACTCTGAATGAATCCCTCTGGCTGATCGATATAGACGCACTCTTCCAAATTTCCATTTAGGAAAGCCGTCTTTACGTCCATCTGCCAGATCTCATAATCATGGAAGGCAGCAATGGCAAGAAGGATCCGAATGGATTTAAGCATGGCTACCGGAGAAAAGGTCTCGTCATAGTCCAAACCAGGTCTTTGACGAAAACCCTTTGCAACGAGCCTAGCTTTATAGGTTTCAACCTGCCCATCTACACCAATCTTCTTTCTGAAGATCCATTTGCACCCGACGGGTTTTACCCCTTCTGGAGCAAAGTCCAAAGTCCAAACTTTGTTGGTGTACATGGACTCCATCTCGGTCCGCATTGCATCCAGCCATTTTACCGAGTCACCGCTCTGAATGGCTTGCTGGAAGCTAGTAGGCTCATCATAATTAACTGTGCAATCCTCTCTATCCCCGTCTATGAGAAAACCGAAGTATCTCTCGGGCGGATGAGACTGCCTACTACTTCAATGGAGCGGCGTAGGAATGTCCGGTTCTCCTGAAACGTCTGGTTCATCCAAGCTTTCAGTAACAGCTTGTGGTTCTGGAATTTCTTCCAGTTCTATTGCGCCCCCACTTATCTGATTTTCCAAAAATTCAGTTTCTAAGAAGTGGGCATGCGGAGAAACAAAAACTTTTTGTTCTTCTGCGGAATAGAAAAGATACCCTCTGGAGTTCTTTAGGTATCCCACAAACTTACACAGTACTGAGCGTGCCTCGAGCTTGTCCGCATGCTGCTTTTTTACAAAAGCTGGACATCCCCATGCCTTAAGATACTTAAGACAGGGTTTCTTCCCACTCCACATCTGATATGGGGCGGTAGGCACAGTTTTGGTTGGAGCCTTGTTCAAGAGATATGCGGCTGCTTCTAGTGCATAACCCCAGAAAGATCGCCGTAACTCAGCCTTACTCATCATGGAACGAACCATATCCAATAGGGTCCGATTCCGCCTTTCCGATACACCGTTGTGTTGTGGTGTGTATGGAGGAGTAAGTTGAGAGAGAATTCCATTCTCTTTTAAGTAGCCCAGAAACTCGGCACTCAAGTTTCTCCACCTCGATCCGATCTTAGAATCTTGATACTTTTTCCGGTTTGTTTTTCAACTTCATTCTTGTATTCTCGAAATTTCCCAAAGGTCTCGGATTTGTGCCTCATTAAGAAGACATGTCCATACCTAGAGAAATCATCTGTGAAAGTAATGAAGTATGAATAACCACTTCGCGCATGTATAGACATTGGACCACACACATCTCTGTGTATGAGTCCCAAGAGCTCGCTCGCTCTTTCTCCACGACCAGTGAACGGAGTCTTTGTCATCTTTCCCATGAGACAAGATTCACAAGTGGAATAAGACTGATACTCGAACGGATTCAAGTACCCTTCTTTATGTAACTTAGTTAATCGCGTCTCATTAATGTGACCCATTCTACAAAGCCATAAGAAAGCCTGATTTGTTTCCGGAGACTTTCTTTTAAGTGTGTTCTGGACACTGAAAATCTGAGCTTGATTTAACACGTATATTTCGTTCTGTAATGTACCTGACTCAATCAGAACTTGATTTAGGTGGATGTGTACTACATCGCTTACAAAAGTAAATTCATATCCTTCCTTAGAAAGTAAGGATACAGATATGATATAACAAGTCGCATCTGGTATATACAAACAGTTACGCAAAATCAATATCTGCCCAGTTGTCAGTCTAAGATGATATTCCCCTACGGATTCAGCATCCATGCTCATTCCGTTAGCAACCCTGAGAGTCATATCACCTTTCCTGATAACCCTACGGTTTCTCAGAGCCTGTAACGAATTACAGATATGAGATCCTGATCCGGTATCCAATACCCAGGAAGTAGGGTTAACTGACATACAGTTCTCAATTACAAACACACTCGAAGCCGAAGCCACAACATGCTTCGAATTCTGGCTACTGGCTTTGCAAGCCCTGCAATCCTTCTGCCAATGTTCATTCCCGTTACAATAGGAACGTCCCTCTTTAACCATATCCAGTCCCGAAACTTTTCCCCTTCCTTTTCTTTCTTCTTCCCTGGTTTCTTTCACGGTATAAGCAGAGGGCAGGGACTGTAGAATTAAGTCAGTACTTGACCCATTCTCCAACGTGGTCTCCAGGTCCATGAGCTCAAAATAGCTGGTCTCTGTAAGGACGTTGCCCCCTACAGATGACCCGACAGCCAACCTAGCTTGAAGCAATTCGTTCGAGGTCTCATATCTTGCGATACGAGATTGCTCTCCATATAAAACTTTGTTATGGAGGAAGATAGAAACTGAGTCCATCTTTTCGTGCTGCCTCTGGTTTGCACCATCAACTGAGGCTAACACGAGGCACTTGGCTTTCGCACAATCCTTTTTCGATGTCCTGCGGATGTAAACATCCGTGACAGGGGAAACTGGACCTAAGACGGCAGGGGTTTGATTAGTTAAGAGGTGTCCCAGCTTGTCATGGGCAATGGACATCTGGACAGACCTTTGCCAGTCATAACAGTCAGGTTCAGTCATCTTATTATCTAGATGTAACCTAGGTGTGGTCACAGGGTCGCTGCAATTAAGAGAGAGAGAAGAATACACTCAACATGATGCTCTTGCAAGTTTAGATTGGTTTTCAATTTGTCTAAACAGGATGGCTCCCACTGTCTCTCGAATCCTTCCTCAAACCAAAAAGGAAGAATTAGTCAGGATCAATCTCACCGTACAATTCTTGCTTAACCGTTTAGCCAGGCTGGTGTCGGTACTTCGAGGGAGGTTTTCCAATGCTTTCGTGAAGTTCCTTAATTTAAGAACCTCTTTTCCCTGGGGGCGTAGCCCCGCTAACACCTTTCTAGACACCTACTTGGTTTATAGCATTGATCGTTAAGTGAGAAATTTCCCGAGGAGTAGCATATACTCACAGTAGGATCGGGATCCAAATATCATTGCATGACAAAACTGAAGGAATCCTACCAGAATCATCACACTCCAAATGGTATGCAGTGCTAGCAAGTTTCAGTTCTTTTGAAACTCCCGATGTGGATTTTTGCCCCATGCTCTTATGACCTTGACGAAGGTCAACAAATCATAAGTCACATGTCAAGTTCTACCCGTCATTATCCAGGTTAATTTGAACCCACCCGTATATACCCTTGACGAAGGTCAACAAGGTAATATGACTGTCCCAAACCAACGCATCTATCTATGCTACATATGAACACCTAACAGCTACCAATCACTATGCCTTGACGAAGGTCAACAAACATAGCTTGAATACTATTGAATATTCATATGAAACGACGGAGGGCTACGAATGGTTTTGGCGAAACCTTGAACGTAGTGAACTTGATATAATCGAAGGAACGAAATAGCTTTTAAAAGGAGTGGCTCAAGCTCCGCATTTAAAAGTTAGTTTTGAAAAGAACCGAGTGGTTTTTCGAAAGTGTTCCAACGACTTTTACTTGGTTTATTTTCTTGCATTAGTTCTTTTAATGCGTGTTATTCTTGCATTAGTTCTTTTAATGCGTCCCATCATTTAATCCTACCATTGCAGAAAACAACCAAAATATGACGTACGCTTATGCCATTCGCATTCGCCACGGGGCCTCGTCATTACCCGTTAGGTTACTTAACTAACGACAGAGCGGGGGCTAGGCTAGCGCGGCTGTAAAACATAAGCAACGCCTAAATAATATCATATATAGATATATTGCAATGATAGCCATTTCAGATTACAGATGAACACATTGGATATACTAGGAACCCGTAATTCGTACGAGCCTGTAACAAAGAGCAGATTACACGGTCGCGGTGAATAGCCAATATCCCACCCAAGACCCCTACGGGTGGGGCAAACTACCCGCGAAGTACCCGAAGCGAAGCAACCTCCCTCAACCCCGTGAGTAGGCCACTCGGCACTTCGGGATACCCGGTAGTTTGTGCACCCCCTCCATGGGTCTATCCTAGGAGCAAAAACAGTAAAAAGAAATTATACAATGACGACTACAACCCCGACCCGATTGTGCGGCCATATAAATAATTATTACATCAATTTACAAATTTACATGATTTGAAAGAAAAGAAAACTCTCGTCTCACAATCCCCAGCTATTCACCCGCGACAATCCAATGAATTCATATACACAAACCAATAACATTACAGATCACAGATTTGTATAACTCCCACTAATCGACATATAGCGATTAGCAGACGTTCAATACAAATATCACATCACAGAAATAAACCCATCAGCTTAAGTCATAAGAAACTCGATCAAAATACGGTTTTTAAAGCCCCAAAAACAAACTTTTCTTTCTGGAAAATCTGGGCTGAAAAAACATATACCAAAATTCCCAAAATACCCCACTGAATATACTGCAGCAAAGAGGATCCAGAGAAGAGCCAATACGGCCGCGGAACCGCGGCAATAGCTTGCTATTGCCGCGGTTCCGCGGCGCTTTGATGAGATCACATGACCGTCTTTCTACAGTATACTCTAAAAACCCTGAGTCGATTTTTAAAGCATGATTTATTACTTTTACAGCACTTTGAAAATCGACAGCAAGTTTGAAAACCGGGTGTATTTCGCGACTATTTCTCCGATCGAATTTCTAGTTACTATGCTAACATGTTAGGTAGTGTTTAACTAGGCTCTGATACCACTGTAAGTCCATGCTACCTATCCCGGTTCTTTCGGGCATGCGGAATTTGGTGAAAAACAATTTTCTAGAGGCGGTAACATGGACTCAAAACCGGATCTTTGTTAAACATCTAACTAACAACATAACTAGGAGTTGTTAACTACTCGGTTAGGGGGTTATACCTTTCTTTCCTGAACTCCTTCGTCTTCATTTCTTGATGGTGTACGGATTGGCTTCACCCCGTCGTCTCCTTGCGCCGAAGATCGATCCACCCGAAAGCTTCTACCTTTGGCTTCTTCTTCGAACTTTGAAGAAACTAGTTCACTTGGTTTGCCAAACCTTATGAACTAGAGTGAGTAGAGGAGAGTGTGATGGGATTTTCTCTATGGTTCTTGCTTCTCAACACATGAGACAAGTGAACCATAGACAAGAGAGAGAGCAAGAGGAAGAGGGTGAGAGCAAGAGAATGAGAGTGCTCAAAACCAAGAGAAAGAAAGACAATGAAAGAATGAGCCTCTCTTTTCTCTTTCTCCCTCTCATAATCCAAAAGCATCATTAGCCATAATGTCAATCAAGTATTATGTGATGGTTCATATCATGTCAAAGGCAATATCATTTTCATGCACTCATTATGCAAACCACAACAAGCAAGCAAAAGTCTTTGCATGAAAATGACAACCATTGTGATGATGATAGTCAACTAGTCCAACCTAGTCAACCGGTCAACGAAGTCAACAAGTCAACAAAGTCAACCCCTCAACAACTATGTCACTATATTACTTAATTAATATTATTGCTAATTATATATATCATATTCTCATTAGGGTTTAGCAAAAAGTCAATAGTCAACAACCCTAATGAGAATCCTCTGCCTCTGTCTCTCCGTCAACTGTGCATACACACCTGCATCCGCGTTCCGAGGAACACGAATACATACTGGAAAAAACCAATCCCAAAACGTACACTAGGATCTGGCTTAAACCAAAACCCGCTAGTGTTAACTGTTCGGACAATGTACATGCACAAGTGCACGGATGTGACCGAACCCTGTCGTAAAACCATGCGACCTGTCGCAAAACCATGCGACCTCTACTCTTTTGCCTAAAGGCGAATAGCTTTCTGTGTGGGACTCTAAAGACTCGACACTACGCTGGCAGTAGGTTTAACCACAGACCGCAAGCGGCACTAGCTGTGCGTAACGGTCCCCAGGTAGATGCCGACAAGAAGACTGATGAGGTGAAACCCATCTGAACTCCTACTGAGTCTGACTGTGACAATCTCCGTACAGTCCGGTCTGTTCGTCTGATACATCGCATGGCGGGCCTAGGGGGCGGTAAACGTCTACAAGTCGTGTCGGAGTGAAGCCCAAAACACCCTGAGATAACACTGGAAGCCTACCAGTATATCTCGCTTGCCATGGCCAGGGACTACTCGTGTAATGGCTCTCCTAGACACAGCGCGATGTTAACCCCCAATACCGGGAGAGACGAATCCTGTCTAACCGTCACTGCCTCCAAGTGCTTCGGGACTGCACCCAACTACTACCTGTTTGCACGACTCCTTTGAGCCGTGGTAGGGTAGTAATCAAAGTACAGTGGGAACACACTCGAAGCGAAGTGACAGTGTCAAGTCGGCGGACTAAGCTGTACTCATGTCACCTGGGAACTGATAACTGATGATAGGTATAATACCAACCAGTCAGTTTCCGACGAGTCCTGTCCAGTGTACTCGTAACCTAACGAGCACCCGCATACTATCTCAAGTACGACGTACTGACGGCTGTGGGACAGACCGTCCCCCTCTCTGGGATGAGAAGCGCATACGCTAGTCTACTTCGGAGTATCGATGCACTGTCTCGATAGTCCTGCGACTAGGGACCTGCATAAGGATATGCTTATAGATTACACAGCCCCCACTAGTGTGACTGCCATCACAACGCTGGTAATCAAACAAAGATCCTAAGGGCTCCACTAATGTGTATAGTGTTAGTTATATGTATGCCCTAGAGGCCATTACTGTACATTGGATGTATATTGTAGTGGATGCTGGGACATATATAGGGAGGACTTTCTTGCTCGACATGATAGTATGCTATCTGGTTGTACGTTACCTTAACGTGTACACAGATTGTCTCTCTATTACATGTTGGTAAAGCCCTTAGGATGTGTACTTGACTACCTGGACTATGATGCGGATCATACTAGTGGGGACATGGTAGTCCATAAGTACATCCTTCAAAGTCCCTAGCCGTGGGTGTATCGAGACGGGGCATCGATATACCAGAGTAGACTAGCGTGTACCTTCTCGACCCTTACAGATGGGTGATGGATGATCCCATATCCATTGGTGTTTGACATCAGAGATGATATACGGGTGCTCAGTAGAGACTGGGTACACTGGACGGACTCGCCGAGAACTCCCAGATGGTATTATACCTTACGTCAGATGGCAGTTCTCTGGTGACACTGGTACAGAGTAGTCTGTTGACCCGAGATCGTCATAGAGTCTTGTGTGGTTCCCACTTTGCTTTGATTTCCATCTTAACACGTCCAAGAGGGCGTGCAAAACGGTGGTTTTTGGGTACAGTCCCGAGTCACATGGAGGCAATGAGCGATAGGAGGGGATTCGTCTCTCCCGGTATAGGGAGTAGATGTTGCGCTGTGTTCGATTGGCTATAACAGGAAATCCCTGGCCAGGGTTGCTGAGATTTAGTGGTAACTGTTACCAGTAGTTTCTCGAATTGTTATAGACCTCATATCGACACGACTTATCGAACTATTGGGGTCTGACGTTTACCACCCCTAGGCAAGATATGCGACATATCAGACGACGAGACCGGACTGTACGGTAGTGTTACTGGTTGGATTCACTGGAGTGTGAGCGGGATTACTCGTCGATCTTCTGATCGCTCAATACCCGGTTGGCCGTTACGTTTAGCAGACCGCTTGCGGCTTGTGGGTATTTGATATGATCATCACCTGCTGCCGGCGTATTGACGAGTCTTTAGAGTCCTACACAGAGGTTTCCTGGCTCAAGCGAAACGAAATAGGAGTGCATATGAGATATGTGTGGGACCGAGAATGATACCAGTATGTGATACTGTATTCGATTCTCGCGATTTGTGACATTGATCGGTTATATGCGATATAGCCGGGTTATCGGATCAAGTGTTGATTCGATCAGTTGTTACTGTTGATATTAGTCGGTTATATGCGATATGACCGGATCATTAAATCAAGTGTTGATTTAATGATTTAATGCATAATTATATATTTGATATATTACTTTGCATTAACTAGTATCGGTTTACTTAAGATGGATTTTCTCACTCGGATGTGCGCATTGTATATGCGATATACTTTTGTGCACTTGATTGTATCATGTTTGATGATACATGCTTGATTGGTTAAGTGTAAAGAATTAAACCTTGGTTAAGTATATGGTTAGGTTTTTATTTATTTATCCATTCATTTATCTATTTCATTTTGGATTAATAAAGAGAGAAGAAAACAAAATGGTTGCTTTAATTCATGAAGTTTCTTGAAGCTTCATGCAACTTTGACCATTTTGTCTTCATCTCCTTAACCTAACCATTCACTAACCCTAGTCTATTCTCTACACCTAACTATGGTTGGAATTATGATAAGGATTCTTTTTCTTTTCAATTCTAATTAACTTAATATAATTCCTTCTTCATCTTCTTCTTCTTCTTCACATGAAGAAACTTACTTCATCAATGGTGATTGATGAAATAGAGTGAGAAATCCAATTCTAAAGTCTACCCACTTCCTATTTCTTCATCCTCTACCTCTTGCCAAGTAGTAGAGTGTGTTTCCTTCACAATTTTTCATGACTTGGTGAAGTTGGAGCTTGATCTAGCGATGCCTCGACGTAGATCATCTTCGGCACGTCGTCGATGACCTAGCCCGCCATTTCTCTGATGAAGCCGACGCTTGAGCCCGGGATTCATTTTGACAGTGGAGAGACATCATTGCGGAGCTATGGAGGTGGAGCACCGGATTTACAAAGGTTGTATTTCCGTATTCTTGTAGTTAAGTGTTAACTACTTTCATTTGTCGCCTAAACATCTAGCCAACGATCTAGTCTAGGGTTTCTCGGCACCGTATTTTTGTAAATTGGCATGGTTGATGCCTTGTGAGACCTCCTTGGTGTGCATAGGAACCCTACAGTGGTATCAGAGCCTAGCTAGAGCCTTAGGCGAAGTCTAGACGTCGTTTGAAATCCGAACGAACCCGAAACCCATTTTCAAAAATGCTCTCTGTCCAGATTTTAAAAATGTGGATTTTTCAATATTAAAAATATGCAGAAAATTAAGCAGGCTTTATTATGAATTACTGTGAAAAACGGAGAGCTAACTCCGTCATAACTCCGCGGAACCGCGGCCTAAGCCCACGTGGCGCGGAGGTTCCGCGGCCGTAATGTTGACTCTTTGACTCCTCTTTCCACAGTAATTGTTATATTTGACTCCTGTGTTTTCTGGATAATTTTAATATTTTATTCTACAGTTGAGTATTTTGGGGTTGTATTAGGAATCGCTGATTCGATCGGATTATCAAGTTTTATCTATGTGGCTTTCCGGATAAATTTTAGAATATGTTAAAAAGTTCGACCGGATATAAATACCCAATTTTTCCCCTGCCGGGAAATTTCCAAGTGTTGGATTTTTCCGTAGTTTAAAGACGTTCTAAGTAGTGCAAGTAACTTGATGGACCCTCTAGAAGACAACAAACCTTAACTCGATTAAGTGACCGTCTTGAACTGCCTTTGAACCTTCGGGTTTGGGGCAGTACGGCGTGCCACATGTGAGGCGTTGGCTTGACCCTTCTACGGCTGGACCGTTGGTACTGAGGCACGAAATGAATATTTTTAGACTTGTTTCATGTGTTGATCTGTATCGGGAAAACTTGGGTGTTCGATTGTTCGATCGGAAAGTTTGACATTTTCTATTTATCCGGAATGGGATACAATAATTGGAATTCACAATTAGTTATGAGATAACTGGATGAATGTTATAAACATAGCAGTTTAGTCTCACTTGATCGGTTGCCACGGAATTTTGATGTGATCAAAAGTCCGTCGCAATCACGTAGCGTACGCGGATACTCGCCGGGTAAACTTAATAGACAGCCTCACTCCATAGCCCCGACCAAGTGACTGTAGGAGAACCCCATCGCCGAAAGCATCCGTTCGGGTGCTCGCGGTGGCGGTGTTCTGCCTTGGTGCACTTCGTCGACGGCGTCGGGGGTGCGGCCGTCTACTAAAGTTTGCGACGAGAATTCGATCAGCATGTCTGGAATCTTGTTGAATTACCCGACTTGATATTGAAAAGTGTTTTCGATTTTGAGACTAAAATGCGGGGTTTATAACTGTTAGGCATGCGATGTCTAAGTAATTCATTTGGTCAGGCATGCGTTGTCTGAGGTGGTTGCGGATTCCAACTGTTGTAGTTTTACACTTTCTTTTCTGTGACCGTAAGTGTAATATGTGATATCGCCGGTTTCGTTGCTATATGTCAACAACAATTGGGATGCGCATATTTACTTACGTTGATGACATGTGATGTTATGTGTTGCTGGATATGTTATATTGGATCGTCGTGTTTGAATAGCAGGGTTTTTTTTATGTGAGATGAGTGTTTTTTCATTTTCATTCATGTAAAAACTTGTATATAATATTCTTTTATTGGGGCACTTCCAGGTTGCGGAAGTAGTCACCCTTTGTATATTATTTACTTTTCCGCACTAGGATAGACCCAAGGAGGAGAGCACAAGTAGCCGGGTTCTAGAGTCCAGTGGGAGACCAACTCGAGAAGTCGAGTCCGGGTCTCCTAACTCCAGAATTGGTAAGGTTGCTTGCCGCTCTCGTAGGGGTCTAGGGGTGTGGGTTTGGCTATTCATCACGACCATGGAATCCGTGTTTTATACTGGCTCGTATTGAAAACACGGACGTCCTAGTATATCCAATATTTCATATGTTTCTTCTGCTGCGATATCTGTGATGTGATCATGTGATGTTCTGTGATAGATACAGTATATAGTATATATGATATATTATATAGGCGTTACTTATGTTTTACACCCGCGCTAGCCCTGCCCCGCTCTGCCGTTAGTTACCTAACCTAACGGTGCACAAGGGGACTTCGAGGCGAATGCGGATGGCATAAGTGTACGTCGTATTTATCTGTGATGTTTAGGTATTTAAATGATGGGACTTCATTAATGTGATTAATGAAATTAAAAGAAATCTAAGATGTTGTAGAATCGAATTTCAAAATTAAACAGGTAGCTACAGTTCTTGCTTTGCACAGCGGTATATGTGATATATCCTGCACCTTATTCGATAAGGAAAGGACCGAGATCCCTTCACCGGGAGTGACTCCTTTAGCAATAACTGGCAGATGCTACACCCTCGGTTTGTCTTTTGATTGCTTTTAAGAGTTTTTGCTTTGCACAGTGATATATATGATATATCCCGCACCTCATTCGACGAGGAAAGGACCGACGATCCTTTCACCGGGAGTGACTCCTTTAGCAAAACTAGAAAAGCCTCAAAGACACTCCATTTCAAAAATCATTCGATCCTACAACGATATCAAGTTCATTACGCAATAGGTTTTCAGAAAAACCTGTCGTAGCCCTCCGTCATTTCAGATAAGTACTAGTTAGTATTCGTGCTGCGGTAGTTTGGCATTCGTCAAGGCGTAGTGTACGGTAGCTAACTAGTATTTATCTGCTTATGCATATGATGCAGATTGGATTAGGGTATTCGTACGGCGTTGTTTGGCATTCGTCAAGGGTCGTGCGGGTGGGTTTAATTCGATCAAGAAATGTACGAGTTGAACTTGACTAAGTGGACTATGGGTTGTCTGGCATTCGTCAAGGTCATAGAACACTAGGGGCAAAATATTATCGGGAATTTCAAATGTTGAAATTTGCAATGAGATTGCATGCTTTCTATGAGATAGTTGGATCCCGATACCCGCTGCGAGTAAGAGTTACTCCTGGGAGAGTTTTATACATTACAATTAGCCGATCAAGTAGGTGTCTAGAAAGGTGTTAACGGGGTTACGCCTCTGGGAAAACGGGGTTTACATTAATTAGGTTCGTGCGAAAGCACGGGGGACCTCCCTCAAAGTACCGACACTGGCCTGGCTGAAAGATTGGCGAACTTGTAGTGTGTAATTAATCCCGGCTGGTCTTTCCTTTTAGGGTTTGAAGGAAGATTTGATAAAAAGCAGTGGGAGCCATCCTGATTAGATAAAATAATAACCAATCTATTCTTGCAAGAGCGCACGCTGAGTGTTTTCTTCTCTCTCTCTCCTGGTAGCGACCATATCACGCCTTAATCAAGATAATAAAATGGATTATTGACCGAACCCGCTTGTTATACTGAGCTGGGGAACGTTGGTCCCACTCCAACTTATAATTGTTATAAGACAGAGAAGGAAATTGGGGAATACCAGATTTCCCGTGCCGCCCAAACGAAGAAAGTGCATGATGATGCATCTCCTTCGGGTGTATTCGTTACAAAGAACTGTTTCTCAGTATCCTCTGCATCCTGGGTATATGATACCGGATCAGGATCCCAGATATGTAATCTGTTACATAGGGCTACAAAAGGGTAGAAAAACTGAGAACGGGTGATAAGTTTTATGAGGCAGAAAATAGAGCAAGAGTTGCAGCCAAGTCTGTTGGTCACTGTCACCCTGTATTGTAATACATTGATTCTGAACGAATGTTATTAGATACCGAACCTGATATACAAAATCATATCAATTTCTTTATTAGTAAAGAAAGGATATAATTTTGTATTGTTGGATAATGTTTTGAACATTTCCTATATCAAAAGTTGATTGGTTCAGGCACGTTATCTAAAAGCATTGATGTTCTAAATCAAACTACTATTCTTAGTATACAGAACACACACAAGAGGAAGAGTTCAGAAATGAACGGATCCTTCTTGAGTTATTGTAGACTAGGTCAGATCAATACGACCCGACTAGCTAGAGTTACAAAAAGATGTATATTTAAATTAGTTTGAATTTACATCTTGTGAAACTCGCCAGTCATGTCACAAAGATAAGATGACCATAGCTCTGTTTATTGGAAACAGAGAAAGAGTTAGTGAACTTTTGGGATGATACATGTTTGATGTATGTAGGTCCCCAGTCTACACATGCCAAGACCGGTTCTTTGTACTTCATTACATTCTCTGATAATCTCTCGAGATTCGGACATATGTTCCTGTTGAAACACAAGTCCGAACCTTTTGAGATATTCACAGAATATAAGAAAGAAGTAGAGAACCCAAATATGGGTATAAGTATTATGTCCTTTGATATGATCGAGGAGGAGAATACTTGTGCACGGAAATTCCTGGACTATTCTAAAGGAGAATGAGATTCTCTCTCAGCATTACTCCTCCGTATACACCATAGCACGATGG
Source organism: Agapanthus africanus (assembly GCA_030015575.1). Taxonomy (NCBI): domain Eukaryota; kingdom Viridiplantae; phylum Streptophyta; class Magnoliopsida; order Asparagales; family Amaryllidaceae; genus Agapanthus; species Agapanthus africanus. The sequence continues at coordinate 283,172,321 of JASDDO010000022.1, forward strand.
TATATCGGGGCGGAGCAATCACACCCTATGTGATATGGTGTGCTCTATGATGAGTACTACTGAGTTACCTTTTTCCTTAGGGCGTTATGCACTTGAGAAGTTGCATACCTATTGAATAGGGTTCCAATCAAATCAGTTGCCTACCGCTTCATATGTGATATGGAAAGGGAAGAGCCCATATCTTAAGTTAGTTAAGATTTGGGGTTGTCCGGCCTATGTATAAAAGCAAAATCCGGACAAGCTCGAGGCAAGGTCTGTTATGTAGAACTGGAAAGGTTCCAGCTATACAAAATACAGCAGATGATTTGGTACAACCAAAGGATTTAGTAGATACCAACGAACCTCAGCCTCTCCGCCGATCTAGCAGGGTTCCTCACCCACATGAGAGATACTTCGGTTTCTCTATGACAGTGGGAGCGAGGATTGCATCATGAGATGATGACCCAACTAATTTCGAGCTGGCCATTAGGAGTGAGACTCTGTAAGAATGGCTGGATGCTTAGTTATCTGAGATGGAATCCATATACACCAACGAAGTATGGACTTTGGTTGCTATATCTGAAGGGTTAAATCCCCATCAGGAGCAAGTATATCTTGAGAAGATTACTTGGTGAACATGGAAAAGTTAAGACTTTCAAAGCTAGACTTGTTAAAGGTTTTCGTCATTGACCAGGCATGGATAATGATGAAACCTTTTCTCGTACCTATGCTTAAGTCCAACCAGATCCTACTTGCCACGGCTACATACCATAACTACGATATCTGGCGGTTGGGTGCCATGACTACTTTTCTAAATGATGTTTTAGAATAGTGCGTCTATAAGTACACAGCCAGAGGGCTTCGTAGACAGTGGGAGCAGCGGAAACGTGTGCAAGATGTTTTATTTGATAAAGCAGGCATCGCGGAGTTGGAACATCTATTTTGATAGATAGTGAAAGAAGTTGACATCATCAAAATAAAAGATGAACCTTGTATAAACAAAAAGGTAGTAAGGAGTATGGTGGTGATCCTCGTAGAGTACGTGGATGACATACTCTTGATTGGGAAGGAGTTTCCTATGCTACGCTCGATCAATCTCCGCTTATCACTAGGATTCTCCATAAGGATCAAAAAGATACCTCCTAAATCCTGAGTTTTCATCTATGAGATAGATGTAATTGGATGTTAGGAATCTCACTAGTAGTAATGAGATGGTATTAATCGATCCTGGAGAGAATCACTGGAAGTGTTCCAAAGTGATAAAGATGAATGAAAGTCAGTCGCAGGCATTGTCTTTACCTTCAGTAAAGGGACGGTATGTTGGAAGAGTTCCAAGCTAGATACCGTGACATACTAGACGATAAAGGCTGGATACATCGCTACTTAAGATGCTACCAAAGAGGATGTTTGGGTGTATATTAGTTCATGAGATGAACTACGTTCCTACCATTGTGAGACAATGGAGTTATGGCTTATGCCAAGGAACGCCGGTCCCATCAGTGATCCAGACTTATTCTAAGGCAGTATCACCTGATCATGGAGATGGTTGATCTCCAGGGTGATCGAGGCAAGGAGAGCAGACTTAGAGGATAACGCAGCGGATCCACTCACGAAGGCCTATTCCCAGAGAGAGACTTTTATGGGATGGTTGAGTATGAGATACTACAACCACTGCTACAGATGGCCCTAGTGCAAGTGGGAGATTGTTAGTTATATGTATGCCCTAGAGGCCATTACTGTACATTGGATGTATATTCTAGTGGATGCTGGGACATATATAGGGAGGAATTTCTTGCTTGACATGATAGTATGCTATCTGGTTGTACGTTACCTTAACGTGTACACAGATTGTCTCTCTATTACATGTTGGTAAAGCCCTTAGGATGTGTACTTGACTACCTGGACTATGATGCGGATCATACTAGTGGGGACATGGTAGTCCATAAGTACATCCTTCAAAGTCCCTAGTCGTGGGTGTGTGGAGACGGGGCATCGATATACCAGAGTAGACTAGCGTGTACCTTCTCGACCCATACAGATGGGCGATGGATGATCCCATATCCATTGGTGTTTGACATCAGAGATGATATACAGGTGCTCAGTAGAGACTGGGTACACTGGACAGACTCGCCGAGAACTCCTAGATGGTATTATACCTTACGTCAGATGGCAGTTCTCTGGTGACACTGGTACAGAGTAGTCTGTTGACCCGAGATCGTCATAGAGACTTGTGTGGTTCCCACTGTGCTTTGATTTCCATCTTACCACGTCCAAGAGGGCGTGCAAAACGGTGGTTTTTGGGTACAGTCCCGAGTCACATGGAGGCAATGAGCGATAGGAGGGGATTCGTCTCTCCCGGTATAGGGAGTAGATGTTGCGCTGTGTTCGATTGGTTATAACAGGAAATCCCTGGCCAGGATTGCTGAGATTTTTTGGTAAGTGTTACCAGTAGTTTCTCGAATTGTTATATACCTCATATCTACACGACTTATCGAGCTATTGCGGTCTGACGTTTACCACCCCTAGGCAAGATATGCGACATATCAGACGATGAGACCGGACTGTACGGTAGTGTTACTGGTTGGATTCACTGGAGTGTGAGCGGGCTTACACGTCGATCTTATGATCGCTCAATACCCGGGTGGCCGTTACGTTTAGCAGACCGCTTGCGGCTTGTGGGTGTTTGATATGATCATCACCTGCTGCCGGCGTATTGACGAGTCTTTAGAGTCCTACACAGAGGTTTCCTGGCTCAAGCGAAACGAAATAGGAGCGCATATGAGATATGTGCGGGACCGAGAATGATACCAGTATGTGATACTGTATTCGATTCTCGCGATTTGTGACATTGATCGGTTATATGCGATATAGCCGGGTTATCGGATCAAGTGTTGATTCGATCAGTTGTTACTGTTGATATTAGTCGGTTATATGCGATATGACCGGATCATTAAATCAAGTGTTGATTTAATGATTTAATGCATAATTATATATTTGATATATTACTTTGCATTAACTAGTATCGGTTTACTTAAGATGGATTTTCTCACTCGGATGTGCGCATTGTATATGCGATATACTTTTGTGCACTTGATTGTATCATGTTTGATGATACATTCTTGATTGGTTAAGTGTAAAGAATTAAACCTTGGTTAAGTATATGGTTAGGTTTTTATTTATTTATCCATTCATTTATCTATTTCATTTTGGATTAATAAAGAGAGAAGAAAACAAAATGGTTGCTTTAATTCATGAAGTTTCTTGAAGCTTCATGCAACTTTGACCATTTTGTCTTCATCTCCTTAACCTAACCATTCACTAACCCTAGTCTATTCTCTACACCTAACTATGGTTGGAATTATGATAATGATTCTTTTTCTTTTCAATTCTAATTAACTTAATATAATTCCTTCTTCATCTTCTTCTTCTTCTTCACATGAAGAAGCTTACTTCATCAATGGTGATTGATGAATTAGAGTGAGAAATCCAATTCTAAGGTCTACCCACTTCCTATTTCATCATCCTCTACCTCTTGCTAAGTAGTAGAGTGTGTTTCCTTCACAAGTTTTCATGACTTGGTGAAGTTGGAGCTTGATCTAGCGATGCCTCGACGTAGATCATCTTCGGCACGTCGTCGATGACTTAGCCCGCCATTTCTCCGATGAAGCCGACGCTTGAGCCCGGGATTCATTTTGGACAGCGGAGAGACATCATTGCGGAGCTATGGAGGTAGAGCACCGGATCTACAAAGGTTGTATTTCCGTATTCTTGTAGTTAAGTGTTAACTACTTTCATTTGTCGCCTAAACATCTAGCCAACGATCTAGTCTAGGGTTTCTCGGCACCGTATTTTTGTAAATTGGCATGGTTGATGCCTTGTGAGACCTCCTTGGTGTGCATAGGAACCCTACATATAGGTGATATTCTAAAATAAACAAATGTACACATTGAAGTAAAAACAAACCAAGTAGCATACTACTATTTTGAGCAAGATTGTTTACACAACTGTGAATATCCCAAGCTTCCATTAAGTAATATACAAACTAGTATGATACAGTAATGGCCTCTAGGGCATATACACTAACAAGATCGAGGTGAAGAGAGTAAATACGGAGAATAACAATCCAGATCCACTCACGAAGGCCCTACCCCAGACTCAGTTCGAGCGGCTGATCGAGATGATCGGTCTTCGATACGCCAGTACATGGTCTTAGTGCAAGTGGGAGATTGTTAGTGTATATGCCCTAGAGGCCATTACTGTATCATACTAGTTTGTATATTACTTGATGGAAGCTTGGGATATTCACAGTTGTATAGACAATCTTGCTCAAAATGGTAGTATGCTACTTGGTTTGTTTCTACTTCAATATGTGCATGTGTTTCTTTTAGCATATCGCTTATACATATTAGTAGAGCCCTTAGGATCTTTGCTTGATTACCAGCGTTGTGATGGCAGTCACACTTGTGGGGGCTGGGTAATCTATAAGCACATCCTTATACAGGTCCCTAGTCGTAGGATTATAGAGACAGGGCATCGATACTCCGGAGTAGACTAGCGTATGCGCTTCTCATCCCAGCAGGGGAGATGGTCTGTCCCACAGCCATCAGTACGTCGTACTGGAGATAGTATGCGGGTGCTCGTTAGGTTACGAGTATACTGGACAAGACTTGTCGGGAACTGTTGGTTGGTATTATACCTATCATCAATTATCAGTTCCCCGGTGACATGAGTACAGCTTAGTCCGATGACTTGACACTGTCACTTCGCCTCGAGTGTGTTCCCACTGTACTTAGATTACTACCCTACCATGCCTCAAAGGAGTCGTGCAAACAGGTAGTAGTTGGGTGCAGTCCCGAAGCACTTGGAGGCAGTAACGGTTAGACAGGATTCGTCTCTCCCGGTATTGGGGGTTGACATCGCGCTGTGTCTAGGAGAGGCATTACACGAGTAGTCCCTAGCCAGGGCAAGCGAGATATACTGGTTGGTTTCCAGTGTTATCTCAGGGTGTTCTGGTCTACACTCCGACACAACTTGTAACGCTATTAGGGGATTGACGTTCACCACCCCCTAGGCCCGCCATGCGATGTATCAGACGAACAGACCGGACTGTACGGATATTGTCACATATAGGCTCAGTAGGAGTTCAGATGGGTTTACCTCATCGGCCTTCTTATCGACATCTACCTGGGGACCGTTACGTACAGCTAGTGCCACTTGCGGTCTGTGGTTAAACCCACTGCCAGCGTAGTGTCGAGTCTTTAGAGTCCCACACAGAGAGTTTCCCTGCACTGAGCGAAACGTGTAGAGGCCGTATGGTTTTACGGCAGGGCTGTTAGTTGTATGTATGCCCTAGAGGCCAGTATTTTAAAGATGATGTATATTATATTGGAAGCTTGGACATATATAGAGAGGACTTTCTTGCTCGTCATGATAGTATGCTATCTGGTTGCTCTTTACTTTAACATGTATACATGTCTCTTTATACTGTCTTATTGTTACATGTTGGTAAAGCCCTTAGGATGTGTGCTTGACTACCTGGACTATGATGCAGATCATACTAGTGGGGACATGGTAGTCCATAAGTACATCTTTCAAGGTCCCTAGTCGTGGGTGTATCGAGATGGAGCATCGATATACAAGAGTAGACTAGCGTATACGCTTCTCGACCCATGGGATGGGCGATGGATGATCCTATATCCATTTGTGTTTGACATCAGAGATGGTATACGGGTGCTCAGTGGAGACTGGGTACATTGGACTGACTCGCCGAGGACTCCCAGATGGTATTATACCTCACGTTAGATGGCAGTTCTCTGGTGACACTTGTGCAGGTTAGTCTGTAGACCCGAGATCGTCATAGAGTCTTGTGTGATTCCCACTGTGCTTTGATTTCCACCTTACCACATCCATGAGGGCGTGCAAAATGGTGGTTTTTGTGTACAGTCCCGAGTCACATGGAGGCAATGAGCGATAGGAGGGGTTTCGTCTCTCCCGGTATTGGGGGTTGATGTTGCGCTGTGCTCTATTGGCCGTAACAGGGATGTCCCTGGCCAGGGCTGATTAGAGATTTACTGGTAAATGTTACCAGTAGTTTCTCGACCCGTTATGAGCCTCACATCGGCACGACTTATCGGTTATTGGGGTCTGACATTTACCACCCCTAGATTTGATATGCAACATATCAGACGAGGAGACCGGACTGTACGGGAAGTGTTACCGGCAGGCTTTTTACTGGAGTTGGAGCGGGCTTGTTTGCTGATCTTCTGATCTCTCAATACCTAGGTGGCCGTTACTTCTAGCTAGTACCGCTGACGGCTTATGGGTGCTTGATGTTGTTGGAGATAGTGCCCTCAGAGTCAATTATTGGATCACAGGCACGTGATTGTAATGATTAAGGGAGGACCTATCCTGGTAGGACAGTCTTACTCGAGATGATAGTATGCTATCTGGTTTATCTTTATCATCGTGTACTACTTTAGGTGACCCGACAGGTTGCTATTACACGTTGGTAGAGCCCCTAGGATTCTTACTTGACTGCCAGCACTATGAGGGCGATCATATACGTGGGAGCTGGTAGTCTATAAGCACATCCTTAAATGGTCCCTAGTCGTGGGAGTTTCGAGACAGGGCATCGATACTCCAGAGTAGACTAGTGTATACAGTCGAGACCCCGACGAGGGGCGGTGGCCGGTCTCACAAGCCACTGGTGTCAGTTGGTTCACCTAAGATGTATACAGGTGCTCATTGGGTTATGAGTACACCCGACAGGACTCGCCGGGAACATGCTAGTTGGTCTTATACCTGACGTCAGATAGCAGTTCCCTGGTGACATGTGTACAGGTTAGTTCATCGACCTGAGGATCGTCATTTGTCTCGTGTGAGTTCCCACTGTACTTTGATTACTACCCTACAACGCTCAAAGGAGACGTGCAAACAGGTTTTAGTTGGGTACAGTCCCTAGCCACATGGAGGCAGTGAGCGGATCTTCAGGGGTTCATCTTGTTGGAGATAGTGCCCTCAGAGTCAATTATTGGATCACAGGCACGTGATTGCAATGATTGAGGGGAGGACCTGTCCCAGTAGGACAGTCTTACTCAAGATGATAGTATGCTATCTGGTTTACCTTTATCATCGTGTACTGCTTTAGGTGACCTTACAGGTCACTATTGCACATTGATAGAGACCCTAGGATTCTTGCTTGACTACCGGCAGTATGAGGGCGATCATATACGTGGGATTTGGTAGTCTATAAGCACATCCTTAAATGGTCCCTAGTCGTGGGATTTTCGAGACAGGGCATCGATACTCCAGAGTAGACTAGTGTATACAGTCGAGACCCCGACGAAGGGCGGTGGCCGGTCTCACAAGCCACTGGTGTTAGTTGGTTCACCTAAGATGTATACAGGTGCTCATTGGGTTACGAGTACACCGGACAGGACTCGCCAGGAACCTGCTAGTTGGGTTTATACCAGACGTCAGATAGCAGTTCCCTGGTGACATGTATACAGGTTAGTTCATCGACCTGGGTTCGTCATTTGTATCGTGTGAGTTCCCACTGTGCTTTCATTACTACCCTACCACGGCTCAAAGGAGTCGTGCAAACAGGTTTTAGTTGGGTACAGTCCCGAGCCACATGGAGGCAGTGAGCTAATCTGCAGGGGTTCGTCTCTCCCGGTATTGAGGGTGATGTCGCGCTGTGTCGAGGAGAGCCAGAACATGAAAAGTCCTTGGCCAAGGCAGGAGATTTGCTGGTAGGTATTCCAGTAGTATCTCAGGGTGTTCTGGGCTGCACTCCGACACGACTTGTACCGCTTTTGGGGGTCTGACTTTCAACAACCCCCTAGGCCCGCCATGCGATGCTCATAGACGAACGGACCGGACTGTACGGATATTGTCACTGACAGGCTCAGTAGGGTGTCAGGATGAGTTCGCTCATCGACGTCCCTTTTGGTCAATACCTGGTGGCCCGTCACGTATTGGCTTATACCTCTGACGTGCTAGTGGTTAAATCCACAGCCAAGGTGTTGACGAGTCTTTAGAGTCCACCACACTCAGTTACTCAGGTTTCGGGTGAAACGCTGTAGAGGCCGTATGGAGATATGGCAGGGTTCGATCAGATACGTGCGGTATTGCACGGATCGTGATCGGACGGCTTTTACTAGCCGGTTTGGCTTAAGCCGGATTCTAGTATTAGATAGTGTAGTTTTGTCTCTTTGCATTTGTATTCAGTGGGAATACAAATGCGGGCATGTATTTGCAGTAGCGGGGTTTTCCTGTAATTTATTACGGGATCAGTTTTCTGAAGTTGCCAGTTTGCATTCCGTTCCGGCCGGTTTTCCTTTGTTCCTTCACGGCCGGACTTTTGATGGAGGGGGTTATTTGCACATTTGCAAATAACAATGGTGGAGGGGTTTTCTTGCTTATTTGTGGCATCATGATTGTTTATTCATCATGAGATCCTTTTTTGGTCTTTTCCTTTGCTTTCATTATGATGAGCTTTGATTTGAAATGGATGTGGCTTTTTCTTTTCTCATGTTCTTATATTCCTTCCTTGCATTATCTAAAGAGACAACCCACACCCATTTCCTAAAGAGGCTGGACACATGATGAGAAGAGAATGAGATAGGTTCATTTTTGGTGTTGCATTCTCATCATCTCATTCTCTTGCAAAAGAATTGTGAGCTCCATTTTTCCAAAGCTCATTCTTTTCTTCACCTCCACATCATCTATGGCAACTTCTAAAACCCCAAGAGACAAGTTTACTACACTATTCTATAGCATGTCTTGGACGCATCGGCTAACCAACTTCACGCCCGAGTTGCCTCGGTCAAGAAGTGGGAGCCCGTAAATGATTCTGGCTACGTGGTGCTTTTCCGACGAGCGAGGAGGTGACGAACTTTCCGCGAGAGATCGGAGTGGAGACGAAGACCGAAGGACACGGATCGCTTGGTAAACTTCTCTACTCTTTTCTTGTTTGCTAGTTAGCTCGGTTAATGGCCCGATCCGGGTGAAATGTTCGCGGTGGTGCCGGTTGCAAGTTTTTGCAAAGTTTTTGTTTCCGCGTTTCCGGCGTCGGATCGACGGCCGGGGCGCCCCCGCGGGCTTACACTAGTATCAGAGCCACCCATTAAATTAGCCTAGCTTGGTATAGTTTGTTTAAAACCCGATTGAACAAAATTTCCTAAAAACCGTATTTTGTATGCATGTGTTCTCTGTTGAAATTTTTCCAGCTCCAAAAATTTTTCAGGTCATTGCAGAAAGACATGCAAGCAATTCTAAGAATTCTGGAAAAATACGGTTCTGTGATTCCTTACTTCGATCGCGGAAACGCGGCCAACCCCCTGGTTTGGCCGCGGTTCCGCGGTGGTTAAGAGGAATCGTTGAACCAAACTTTTCCAGTGGGCTTTTGAATATGAAATAGGGGTTTTGGGATATTAATTTTGGGCCCAGATTTTCTGTAAGTGCTACAGTATTGCTTGGGGCCCACTTTGATAAAATTTGTTCGATCGGATATTTTAAACATGCTAGTTCACAGTATTTATATTATATCTGCGACCGTGAATGTCACTCGATCGGTAAATCCAGTCTATCTGCTATAGCCCTTTTAGACGGATTTGCGAACGTGACATTCACGTTGATGTTCTGTGTATTGCTGTGTTGTTGCGGATCGGTCGTGCGGGATAGCCTGGTTGCAGTATTAGTACAGTTTTGTTTTATATGTACATTTGATATTGCGGGACGAGCGTCCGACATGTGGAATGCCGTCACTGCTTGATTGTATTATTCTTTTGGGGCACGACCAGGTTGCGGTCGATGTACCCGGTGTATGTATATTTTACCTTCTGTACTAGGATTACTCCAAGGAGGGGTGCACGGACAGCCGGGTTCTAGAGGGCAACGGGCCCGCATCTCATGGCATTGAGACGGAGGGGGCTTCAGTCTAGGATTGGCGGGCTATTCGCCGCACTCGTAGGGGGTACAGGTTGACCCAGGAGGGGTGCCCAAGTTACCGGATTCCGTGAATTGCTGAGTGGTCCATTCACATCGCTGAAGGGGGCTGCCTCGCTTCAGGTTTTGGCGGGTAACTTGCCGCGCCCGTAGGGGGCTAGGATTTCATTGCACAGGCTATCCACACGACCAGGGGAACGTCGGGTTTCAGTAGCGGCTCTGTGAAACCCGGGGATCCCAGATATCTGTATTGTTCTGTGTTGCTATACATTTCTGTGTTGCTGCATTTCTATCACGCCTTGAGCGAAAATTATATATTATATATATACTAGTAGATGTTGTATATGTTTTTCATCCGTGCTAGTCCAGTCCCTGCTCTGTCGTTAGTTAGCTAACCTAACGGGTGATGACGGGACCTAGTGGCGAATGCGAATGGCATATACGTACGTCAGTATATTTTCGTTCTTTATTGATGTGATCAATTGATGGGACTGCGTTGATTCGGATCAATGCAAGATAAACAAACCTATTCTGATGTTGCTGGAACACTTTTTCAAAAGCTGTTACTGCAAGTGCGTTCTCTTTTGTTTTGCATCATGGTATTCAGTTGGAATATCCTGCTCCTCAGTCGATGAGGCAAGGGCCGAGATCCCTTCACCGGGAGTGACCCCTTGGACAGAAGTTTGCGTCAGAGCAATAACTTCACTATAGCCGATTACTTTTGCTTTGCATCGTGGTATTCAGTTGGAATATCCTGCACCTCATTCTACGGGGAAAGAGTCGAGATCCCTTCACCGGGAGTGACCTCTTTAGCCAAGGTTTTCGTCACTATATTTTAAAAGCTATCAGTTCCTTCAACGATATCAAGTTCATTACGTTAAAGGTTTTCGACAGAAACCATTCGTAGCCCTCCGTCGTTTCATATGGATAGTTAATAGTATTCAAGCTGTGTATGTTGGCCAAAGTCAAGGCACAGTGTTTGGTAGCTGTTGGGTATTCATATGCAGCATAGATAGATGCGTTGGTTTGGGACAGTCGTACTGCCATTTTGGCCAAAGTCAAGGGTAGGTACGGGTGGGTTCAAATTAACCAGGAAAATGACGGGTAGAACTTGACATGTGACTTATGATATGTTGGCCAAAGTCAAGGTCATAAGAGCATGGGGTAGAAATCCATATCGGGAGTTTCAAAAGAACTGAAACTTGCCAGATATGCGCATACCTTCTGGAGTGTGATAGCGTGAGCGGATTCCGTCATGTTATCATGCGATGATGGTTGGATCCCGATTCCCACTGATGAGTTGGTTTACTCCTCGGGTGATCCCGGCTAATTCTTCTTTCAGGTTTGGAGAAGAATTTGACGTTACAGTGGGAGGTTTCCAGATTAGATAAAGTGATAACCATTCTGATCTAGGTTAGAGTGCACGCTGAGTGTTTCTTTTCTCTCTCTCTCTTTGGCAGCGACCATTGACCCGACCATAGACTATGACTCAGTGACCAAGTTGACCGAACCTACTTAACACTGGCTTTTGGATTGTCAGAGTTGCAAACCTCTTTGCCACTCCTACTTTTACCCTTTTCTCCGGGACACCCCGTATTACTACGAACGTCCACTTCCATTGGACAAAACCATCGTATGGTTATATACGAACTCGAAGGAATTCGAGGATGGTTTCCGGTTCTGAAGAAAAAGAATAGGAATATTCAGTTGTCTTTTCTTTTCACCTTCTCTCAGGTTGCGAGTACTCCTTGGTTTAGGAGTAGTACACCTATTACTCAAATTGGATATTCTTCTTCCAAACCATAGGCTGGTACCGACCGGTAGGGAATGAAGAAAGCCAATTAGCCTGAACGGTGTGCAGAAGGTATTAAGTTCAGACAAAGCAAGGGATTAGTAAGAGGACAAAGTAAATTGTGACTGCTATTCACGACCAAACCAAGTATTTCTTCACCAATCCTAAATCACCTTTGTATTTCTCCAGGACACTCTGTATCACTACGAAGATCCCAGTTGATTGGATAATCCATCGTATGGTTATATACGAACTCGAAAGGAACTTGTTCCAGTTCGGGGATGGATCCTGGTTTAGGAGAAATAGGAATAAAGTACATTCAGGTGTCTTTTATCTTCACCTTCTCTCGCGTTGCGAGTGCTCCTAGGATTAGGACAGTACACCCTTTATGCTTATTGGATAGTCTTCTTCCAAACCATAGGCTGGTGCCGAACGGTAGGGAATGAAGAAAACCATTTGTCCTAAAGGGGTGTACAGAAGGTAATGACTAAAGACATATAAAAGGATTTGGAGAAGTGGCAAAGAATTATACGGTTATAGTTGTGAATTTGGATAATGGAAGAGGCATTACTAAGGAATACCAGGATACCCTATCGAAACATTTCAATGTTTCAGTTTCACTGTGTACTGTTAATAGAAAACTGATTTCCCAATTAGACACTTGCTCCAGGGTATGTATTTACCAGGTATGAGTCTCGCATCTGTATGGTTTTACAGATGATGAGTGGGAGTAAGTTATTGGGAATTAGGTGACCATCCTCATTATATCGGGATTCGTTGTAATTGGTGATATTTGAGGAAGTCACCTGGGTTGTTTGCCGGTCGGAAAATATTTGGTTTTGAATATCCGTTGTTATGCACCAATTTCAAATTGATATATCTGTACGTCTATTTTTATAGAGTGAGATATACTTTTTGAAATTATGTCTTTGACATTTACCTATATCAGTGGATGGTTAGGTAAGGAGCATTGAACAACGGTGTAATTCTTCTTAACCATACGTACAGTTTTCAACCTACGACACACAGTGAATGAGTCACTAGACTCAGGGGACTTATATAGAGTATTGTATATTGTCCAGTGTCCATGAGGACAGAGGGGTTGGTTTTCGTACTATATTCGGTTTACTTCTGACTTCTCTAGTTTTTAGACAGGTGTTTCGTAGAAACACAGGGTCCGAATTTTGAGAAGTTATAGGTATAAGAATAAAGTAGAGAACCAGGTGTTGCAAGCATCGGGATTCTTCAAAGTGATCGAAGGTGTAGATACTTGTACATGGTATTCAGTTGATAGTAGTGGTAAAGAGAACTTGCTTCTCTTTCAGGTTACTCATAATTGGAAGCATTCCTAAGTTGAGTAACGCTGATCGGCCTCCTTCCAATTAGTTGACATGCACTGGAGACAGCTGCATGATTTGAATCTGGTTCAATTAAATCAGTGCCTCTGTTTCTATATTGGATATATAACAGTTCATATCTTGACATTGTTAAGATACGGGGAGTTGTCCAGCTTATGCTTAAAACCAGACTCTGGATAACTCAAGGCACGTTTCGGTAAAGGCTGTTTGTGGGTTGACCCGGGCTATGCAGAGGGTTGATATTCTACCATCTGGAAGATCAATAGTGATATTGTTCTTGACTCGCCACAGTTTTAATAAAATGGATTTTTTCAGAAAACAGTTGTAGGAGTATGGTAGAACTGGAAGTGATTCCAGAACCGCAAACGATTACTCGAGATTTGATAAGAACCTAAAGATTCAATCTGGTTTGACATTCTATTGGCCACTCCGCAGATATGGTGGGTAACCTGAGGTACCCGAGAGGTACTTCGGTAGCCTCAAGGACGGTGGCAGAGAGGTTCTTGTTTACCCAGACTTGCCATTGTTGTTGTTCCAGACTGTGAGACCCGGCAAGAGAATGAGTATAGCGTCGTTCTAAACTAGCTTTGGAAGTGCACGTCTATATGACTCTGCCAGAGGGTTGTCGTAGTCAATGGGAGCAGCGAAAGCATTGGTTGACATCAGGCTTATGTCTATTTATAGACTAAAGCAGATATAGCGAAGATAGATCATCTATTTCTGATATGACAGTCATAGGATTGACTTCATCAGAATAGGGGATGGATCTGTTGAGAAGGTAGTAGGGTGTGATGTCCTGGTATTTGATGACATACATAGAGTAGGAAGTGATATTCCTATACTACGATCGGTTATACTTTGGTCGTCACACAGTAGTTTCTCCACATGGGATTTGGATATTATATCAGACATTCTGGTTACTAGATCTATGGTTTTAGATCTAGATTTGGGTGGTTTCCCAATCTGGGTACCTTGACAGCATTCTATGAGTATTTAGAATGGACGACTCCTGGCATGGTGGTGTACCTGCAGGTAATGGAGTCACCCTCTGTAAAGGTGTCTTACAGACTAAAGGGGAGAGGGATACGCATGAATGGCAGATCACTTGCTTAGGCAATTGAGTCAATCATGAGATGTCAAGTACCACACCAGATGTTGTTCTTGAAGTAGATGCAATAAGATGATATTGATCCAATCCTGGGGAAACAGTAGGAAGCAGTTTTAGAACATAAGTGAATGTTCTAGAGATATGATAACAGCATTCTCCTTCGGGAGACAGTTATCATTCCAGGCTTCCAAGGTGACCTGGATGGCAGAGTGGCTGTCAGAGTTATAGTTTTCCTTCTGACAAGGGGCAGTATTTTGGACAGATGGTCCAGGTGGATACTGAGGGAAGGCATGGCGCAGGATACTGATTAAGTTCAGTTGACGATACAGTCTAAGAAGTTTGGATTTGGAGTTCATTTATGAGCTAGGTCCCATCAGACATCCTGACATTCTAAGACAGGTATTGCTCATTTCGGGAGATGGCTTTCTCCGCGAACTTGAGATATAGAGAGACATAGAAAGAAACACCAGAGCGGATCCACTCACTGAGGCTATTCCTCGAACGCAATAGTTTCGCAAACGAGCTTTGTGAGACTGACTAGTAGAGGAGTTGGGTGTTCGGTATCACACGGGCTGTGAGTATGCGACATCGCAATAATTAGCCTTGATTGCAAGGGGGAGATTGTTGGAGATAGTGCCCTCAGAGTCAATTATTGGATCACAGGCACGTGATTGCAATGATTGAGGGGAGGATCTGTCCCAGTAGGACAATCTTACTCAAGATGATAGTATGCTATCTAGTTTACCTTTATCATCGTGTACTGCTTTAGGTGACCTTACAGGTCACTATTACACGTTGATAGAGCCCCTAGGATTCTTGCTTGACTACCGGCAGTATGAGGGCGATCATATACGTAGGAGCTGGTAGTCTATAAGCACATCCTTAAATGGTCCCTAGTCGTGGGAGTTTCGAGACAGGGCATCGATACTCCAGAGTAGACTAGTGTATACAGTCGAGACCCTGACGAGGGGCGGTGGCCGGTCTCACAAGCCACTGGTGTCAGTTGGTTCACCTAAGATGTATACAGGTGCTCATTGGGTTATGAGTATACCGGACAGGACTCGCCGGAAACCTGCTAGTTGGGTTTATACCAGACGTCAGATAGCAGTTCCCTGGTGACATGTGTACAGGTTAGTTCATCGACCTGGGATCGTCATTTGTCTCGTGTGAGTTCCCACTGTGCTTTGATTACTACCCTACCACGGCTCAAAGGAGTCGTGCAAACAGGTTTTAGTTGGGTACAGTCCCGAGCCACATGGAGGCAGTGAGCGGATCTTCAGGGGTTCGTCTCTCCCGGTATTGGGGGTGAGGTCGCACTGTGTCGAGGAGAGCCAGAACATGAAAAGTCCTTGGCCAAGGCAGGAGATTTGCTGGTAGGTATTCCAGTAGTATCTCAGGGTATTCTGGGCTGCACTCCGACACGACTTGTACCGCTTTTGGGGGTCTGACTTTCACCAACCCACTAGGCCCGCCAAGCGATGCTCATAGACGAACGGACCAGACTGTACGGATATTGTCACTGACAGGCTCAGTAGGGTGTCAGGATGAGTTCGCTCATCGACGTCCTTTTTGGTCAATACCTGGTGGCCCGTCACGTATGGGCTTATACCTCTGACGTGCTAGTGGTTAAATCCACAACCAAGGTGTTGACGAGTCTTTAGAGTCCACCACACTCAGTTACTCAGGTTTCGGGCGAAACGCTGTAGAGGCCGTATGGAGATATGGCAGGGTTCGATCAGATGCGTGCGGTATTGCACGGATCGTGATCGGACGGCTTTTACTAGCCGGCTTTGGCTTATGCCGGATTCTAGTATTAGATAGCGTAGTTTTGTCTCTTTGCATTTGTGTTCAGTGGGAATACAAATGCAGGCATGTATTTGCAGTAGCGGGGTTTTCCTGTAATTTATTACTGGATCAGTTTTCTGAAGTTGCCAGTTTGCATTCCGTTCCGGCCGGTTTTCCTTTGTTCCTTCACGGCTGGACTTTCGATGGAGAGGGTTATTTGCACATTTGCAAATAACAATGGTGGAGGGGTTTTCTTGCTTATTTGTGGCATCATGATTGTTTATTCATCATGAGATCCTTTTTTAGTCTTTTCCTTTGCTTTCATTATGATGAGCTTGATTTGAAATGGATGTGGTTTTTTCTTTTCTCATGTTCATATATTCCTTCCTTGCATTATCTAAAGAGACAACCCACACCCATTTCCTAAAGAGGCCGGCCACATGAAGAGTAGAGAATGAGATAGGTTCATTTTTGGTGTTGCATTCTCATCATCTCATTCTCTTGCAAAAGAATTGTGAGCTCCATTTTTCCAAAGCTCATTCTTTTCTTCACCTCCACATCATCTATGGCAACTTCTAAAACCCCAAGAGACAAGTTTACTACACTATTCTATAGCATGTCTTGGACGCGTCGGCTAACCAACTTCACGCCCGAGTTGCCTCGGTCAAGAGGTGGGAGCCCGTAAAAGATTCCGGCTACGTGGTGCTTTTCCGACGAGCGAGGAGGTGACGAACTTTCCGCGAGAGATCGGAGTGGAGACGAAGACCGAAGGACACGGATCGCTTGGTAAACTTCTCTACTCTTTTATTGTTTGCTAGTTAGCTAGGTTAATGGCCCGATCCGGGTGAAATGTGCGCGGTGGTGCCGGTTGCAAGTTTTTGCAAAGTTTTTGTTTTCGCGTTTCCGGCGTCGGATCGACGGCCGGGGCGCCCCCACGGGCTTACACGTCTCTCCCGGTATTGGGGGTGAGGTCGCGTTGTGTCTAGGAGAGCCAGAACATGAAAAGTCCTTGGCCAAGGCAGGAGATTTACTGGTAGGTATTCCAGTAGTATCTCAGGGTGTTCTGGGCTGCTCTCTGACACGACTTGTACCGCTTTTGGGGGTCTGACTTTTACCAACCCCCTAGGCCCGCCATGCGATGCTCAAAGACGAACGGACCGGACTGTACGGATATTGTCACTGACAGGCTCAGTAGGGTGTCAGGATGAGTTCGCTCATCGACGTCCTTTTTAGTCAATTGCTGGTGGCCCGTCACGTATGGCTAATACCTCTGACGTGCTAGTGGTTAAATCCACAGCCATAGTATTGACGAGTCTTTAGAGTCGCCCACATTCAGTTACTCAAGTTTCGGGCGAAACGCTGTAGAGGCCGTATGGAGATATGGCAGGGTTCGATAACATACGTGTGGTATTGCACGGATCAGGATCGGACGGTTAATACTAGAGGTCGTATGGATATATGGCAAGGTTCGATCAGATACGTGCGGTATTGTACGGATCAGGATCGAACGGATAATACTAGCCGGCTTTGGTATAAGCCGGATCCTAGTATAGTACAGTGTAGATTTTGTCTTATTTGCATTTTTATTTCGGTCGGAATACAAATGCGGGTGTGTATGCACAGTATTGGGGTTTTCCTGTAATTTATTACGGGACCAGTTTTCTGGAGTTGCCAGTTTGCTTTCCGTTTCGGCCAATTTCCTTTATATCGTTCGTTGGCCGAAGATTGGTGGAGGAGGGCTTATTTGCTTTTGTGCAAATAAGTTTTTGTGGAGGGTGTTCTTTGCATTTTTTTGGATCATGATGGTTCACCATCACTTGACTTTCTTTGTTCATGATGGCTTGACCTTTTGGAGTCATCATGCTTGAGGTGATGATTGTGTTGGAGTGTTGGTTTAGGCTAGTGATCATTTCTTTGCATGATGGCCTTTTCTCTCTTTTGCATTATTCTTGTGGCTACCTCTTTGTTACACTCCCTTACTCTCTCACTCTCTTTCTAATGCTTGGCCGTCCATAGAAGAAGGGGAGGGCTGTCCCATTTTCGGGTGAGGGGTTTTTGTTCATTTTTATTGCACAAAATCCATTTAGCTCCATCTCCAAAACTCCATTCCTCCACCATCTCAAAAGGCAACTCCTTACAAACCCCAAAATGAGACATGGTTCTGCACTACACATTCTACAGCAAATCTTGGGCACGTCGACTCCCCTGCTTCGTTCCCGAGTTGCCTCGGTATAGAGGTGTGAGCCCGTAAAAGAAGCAGGCGACGTGGTGCCCTTCCGGCGACGAGGTAGAGACCGGAGATTCCGCGGGAGATCGGGACGACGACGAGAAGACCGGAGGACACGGATCACTCGGTATATCTCTCTTCCCATCTTGTAGTTAGCTAGGACTAGTTAATGGCACGATCCGGGTTTTAGTGCGCGGTGGTGCCGGTTCAAGAAAATTAAAGTTAACCATCGCTTCCGCATTTGGCCTCGGGATGGAGGCCGGGGCGCCGCCGTGCACTTACAGATGTGATCATCACCTACAGCCGGCGTATTGACGAGTCTTTAGAGTCCTACACAGAAGTTTTACTGGTTCAGGAAAAACGAAATAGGAGCACGTATGTGATATGTACGAGACCGAGAATAAATGTGAGTATGTGATACCGCATTCTATTCTCACGATTTTTTGTATCGGTCGGTTATATATGATATGACCGGGTTATTCGATAAGTCGATACTGATAGTTTTATATATGCCTTAGAGGCCATTACTGTACATTGGATGTATATTGTAGTGGATGCTGGGACATATATAGGTAGGACTTTCTTGCTCGACATGATAGTACGCTATCTGGTTTCTCTTTATCTTAACATGTATACTTTCTGTCTCTCTGTTACATGTTGATAAAGCCCTTAGGATGTGTACTCGACTTGCAGGACTATGATGTAGATCATACTAGTGGGGCCTGCGTAGTCCATGAGTACATCCTTCAATGTTCCTAGTTGTGGGAATATCGAGACGGGGCATCGATATTCCAGAGTAGACTAGCGTATATCTTCTCGACCCATATGATGGGCGATGGATGATCCCATATCCATTGGTGTTTGACATCATAGATGGTATGCGGGTGCTCAGTGGAGACTGGGTACACTGAACGGACTCCCCGAGAACTCCCAGATGGTATTATACCTCGCGTCATATGGCAGTTCTCTGGTGACACTGGTACAGCTTAGTCTGTTGACCCGAGATCGTCATAGAGTCTTGTGTGTCTCCCACTATGCTTTGATTTCCACCCTACCACGGCTCTACTGAGTCGTGCAAACAGGTGGCTTTTGGGTACAGTCCCGATTCACATGGAGGCAATGAGCGATAGGAGGGGATTCGTCTCTCCCGGTATTGGGGGTTGAAGTTGTGCTATGCTCGACTGGTCATAACTAGAAATCCCTGGCCAGGGTTGCACTGATTTACTGGTATGTGTTATCAATAGTTTCGTGCTTGTTATGGACCTTACATCGGCATGACTTATCGAGCTACTGGGGTCTGACGTTTACCATCCCAAGGCGAGATATGCGACATATCAGACGAATAGACCGGACGGTACGGTAAGTGTTACTGGTTGGATTCACAGGAGTGTGACCGGGCTTGCTCGTTGATCTTTTGATCGCTGAATACCCGGGTGGCCGTTACGTTTAGCAGACCGCTTGCGGCTTGTGGGTGATTGATATGATCATCACCTGCTGCCGGCGTATTGACGAGTCTTTAGAGTCCTACACAGAGGTTTCTTGGCTCAAGCGAAACGAAATAGGAGCGCATATGAGATATGTGCGGGACCGAGAATAATGCGTGTATGTGATACCGTATTCTATTCTCGCTATGAATGTATCGATTGGTTGTATGCGATATAACCTAGTTATCGAATCGAGGATTGATTCGATAAGTCGATACATTGAATATTAGTCGGTCATATGCGATATGACCGGATCGTTAAATCAAATGTTGATTTAATGATTTAATGTATAATTATATATTTGATATATTACTTTGCATTAACTAGTATTGGTTCACTTAAGATAGATTTTCTCACTTGATGTGCACATTGTATATATGATATAGTTTTGTGCGCTAGTTTGTATCATGTTTGATGATACATGCAAACATGGATGTGTGTTTATTTTAAACCATGTTTAGGTTAATGGTTAGGTTTTATATTTGTTTTATTTATTTTCTTTAATTCATTTTTGGAAAGATAAATGAAATGGTGGCTTGATTTGTTGTTTTGTTGAAGCTTCATGAAGCTTTGAATAAGTAACCATTTTGTTTTATCTTTAAACCTAACCATTAGCTAAACTAGGGTTTTCTCTCTACATGAGTTAAACTAACCCAAGGTTGCATTATGATAAAATCAATTGATTTTATTATTATCAAGATATTCTTTTTCCTTCTTCTTCTTCTTCTTCAAGAAGAAGAAACCCTTGCTACCTTCAATGGTGCCATGATCTAAAGAGTGAGAAATCCAAATCCAAAGTCAACCCACTTCCTATTTCTTCATCCTCTACCACTTGCCATGTAGTATAGGGTGTTTTCTTCACAAGTTTCATGACTTGGTGAAGGTGGAGCTTGATCCTGAGTTGCCTCGACACAGATCATCTTCGGCATCGAAGTCGACGACCTAGCCCGATCTTTTCTCCGATGAAATCACCGCGAGAGTCTAGGGATCCGATGATCGCAGCAGAGGGACGTCATCGCGGAGCTAAAGAGGTGGAGGACCGGATCTACAAAGGTTGTAGTCACTTTCAATATCTAGTTAAGTTGTTAACTTGCATTTTTCGCTTTACCTCTAGTAACGATCTAGTTTAGGGTTATTTGGCACATAGAAATTTTTTGATTTTGGCATGTTTGATCTGTTGTGGAACCTCATGTGTGTGCCTAGGAACCCTACAGTGGTATCATAGCCTAGCTAGAGCCTTATGCGATGAGTAGACGAAGTTAGAAACCCGATCGAACCCGAAACCCTAATCCAAAACCATTCTCTGTACATTTTTTGAAATCGGGGATTTTTGTGAATTAAAGATATCCAGAAAATTCAGCAGGCTTTTTTATGAATTACTGTGAAGAATGTGAGGGTAACTCGACCACGTGGCCGCGGAACCGCGGCACGAGCGTGGCATGTGCGGCGGTTCCGCGGCCATATAGGAGCATCTTGGAATTTTCTTTGCACAGTAATTCTTATCTGTTTGTGCTGTATTTTCTGGGAATTTTTAAATTATACTCAAGAGTTGAGTTTTCTGGGTTGTATTGGGAGTTCGTTGTTTCGATCGAATGTTTAACTTCGTCTATGTGTTTTTCCGGGTATTTTAGAATATGTTAAAAAGTTCGACCGGATATAAATACCCAATTTTTTCCCCTGCCGGAAAATTTCCAAGTGTTGGATTTTTCCGTGGTATAAAGACGTTCTAAGTAGTGCAAGTAACGCGATTGACCCTCTAGAAGACAACAAACCTTAACTCGATTATGTGACCGTCTTGAACTGCCCTTTGAACCTTAGGGTTTGGGGCAGTACGGCGTGCCACATGTGAGGCGTTGGCTTGACCCTTCTACGGCTGGACCGTTGGTACTGAGGTATGAAGTGAATGTTTTTAAACTTATTTCATGTGTTGAGCTGTTTCGGGAAAACTTGGGTGTTCGATTGTTCGATCGGAATGTTTAACATTTTCTATTTATCTGGAATGTGATACAATATTTGGAATTCAAAAGTAGTTATGAGATAACTAATATGAATGTTATAAACATAGAACTTTAGTCTAACTTGATCGGTTGCCACGGAATTTTGATGCGATCAAAAGTCCGTCGCAATCACGTAGCGTACACAGATACTCGCCGGTAAACTTAATAGACAGCTACACCCCATAGCCCCGACCAAGTGACTGTAGGAGAACCCCGTCGCCAAAAAACATCTGTTCGGGTGCTCGCGGCAGTGTTGTTCCGCCTTAGTGCACTTCGTCGACGGTATCGGGGGTGCGGCCGTCTACTAAAGTTTGCGACGAACATTCGTTCTGGATGCCGGGAATCTTGTTGAATTGCCTGACTTTATATTGAAAAGTGTTTTCGATATTGAGACTAAAATGCGGGGTTTATAATTGTTAGGCATGCAATTTCTAAGGAATTCATTTGGTTAGGCATGCGATGTCTATAGAGTTTGCGGATTCCAACTATTGTAGTTTTACACATTCTTTTCTGTGACCGTAAGTGTAATATGTGATATCGCCGGTTTCGTTGCTATATGTCAACGAAAATTGGGATACGCATGTTTACTTACGTTGATGACATGTGATGTTTGTTAGTGTATATGCCCTAGAGGCCATTACTGTATCATACTAGTTTGTATATTACTTAATGGATGCTTGGGATATTCACCTTGTATATACAATCTTGCTCAAAATAGTAGTATGCTACTTGGTTTGTCTCTACTTCAATGTGTACTTGTGTTTATTTTACTATATCACTTATACGCATTAGTGGAGCCCTTAGGATCTTTGCTTGATTACCAGCGTTGTGATGGCAGTCACACTAGTGGGGGCTGGGTAATCTATAAGCACATCCTTATACAGGTCCCTAGTCGCAGGACTATCGAGACAGGGCATCGATACTCCGGAGTAGACTAGCGTATGCGCTTCTCATCCCAGTGTGGGAGATGGTCTGTCCCACAGCCATCAGTACGTCGTACTGGAGATAGTATACGGGTGCTCGTTGGGTTACGAGTACACTGGACAGGACTCGTCGGGAACTGACAGGTTGGTATTATACCTATCGTCAGTCATCAGTTCCCAGGTGACATGAGTACAGCTTAGTCCGCTGACTTGACACTGGCACTTCGCCTCGAGTGTGTTCCCACTGCACTTTGATCACTACCCTACCACGGCTCAAAGGAGTCGTGCAAACAGGTGGTGGTTGGATGCAGTCCCGAAGCACTTGGAGGCAGTGACGGTTAGACAGGATTCGTCTCTCCCGGTATTGGGGGTTGACATCGCGCTGTGTCTAGGAGAGCCATTACACGAGTAGTCCCTGGCCAGGGCAAACGAGATATACTGGTAGGTTTCCAGTGTTATCTCAGGGTGTTTTGGGCTTCGCTCCGGCACGACTTGTACCGCTATTTGGGGACTGACGTTTACCGCCCCCTAGGCCCGCCATGCGATGTATCAGACGAACAGACCGGACTGTACGGAGACTGTCACATTCAGACTCAGTAGGAGTACCGATGGGGTTTCACCTCGTCAGCCTTCTTGTCGACATCTACCTGGGGACCGTTACGCACAGCTAGTGCCGCTTGCGGTCTGTGGTTAAACCCACTGCCAGCGTAGTGTCGAGTCTTTAGAGTCCCACACAGAGGGTATTCGCCTATGGGCAAAACAGAGTAGAGGTCGCATGGTTTTTGCGACAGGGTCCGTTCTCATCCGCGCACTTGTGCACGTTTGGAGTCCGGACAGATATTACCAGCGGGCTCTGGTTTGAGCCGGATACTGGTATAGTATTTGGGTTGCTTTTATCTCTCAGTATTCATGTTCCTCGGAACAAGAATGCAGGTGTGTATGCACAGTTATTTGAGGAAGAGGAAGAGGGCTTTTCACTAGGGTTTCGGAACGGGTGCGTATGCACAGTTGACAGTTGTCTTTTTCCAAACCCTAATGGATTTGTATTACATCATTTAATAATATATAATAAAATGAAATTGTGTCATGGTTAGTTTTTGTTGACTTGTTGACCATGGTTGACTTGTTGACCATGGTTGAACATTTGACTACCATCATTACAAATGCAAGATGCTTTTTCATTCTTGCTTTTTCATTTAATGTTTGTAATGATATTAGTCATTTCTAAACTTTCCATCAAACCTTTTTCATTTTGATTATTATTATTATTTGATTATTCTTTTTTCTTTTGATATGGTTGCAAAAGGAAAAAGAGAGGCTCATTCTATCATATTCACTCTCTCTCTTCATTCTCATCTTCTTCTTCCTCTTGCCAAGAGAAACCTTCTCATGAGTTGAGAATCCTTCTCTTGAAAAACAAAAGCAACCCTTAGACACTCTCTACTCACTCTAGTATCAAGGGTCTAGCAAGCCGGCGATTCTAGTTCACTCCAAGTACGAGAAAGAGCCCAAAGGTCGAGCCTTCGAGGTGGATCCATCTTCGACGGAAGAAGGCGACAAAGGAGAACCATCAACCTCTACAAAGTTTGAAGACGAAGGAGTTCAAGTTTAGGTATAACCATCTTTATCCGAGTAGCTAAATCTTTTTAGCATGTTTACTAGTTTTAGTTTAGACAACGATCCCGACCTAGTTTAGTCCATGTTGCCTCTTGCACCAAAAATTTGATTTTATACCGTTTCCGCCTCCCCGTAAGAACCGGGGGTCGCAACATGGACTTACAGTGGTATCAGAGCCTAACTAAACTTATACTAGCTTGGTAGTGAAGTGTAACGAAGTTCGGAACCGTAAAAAACCCAAAAAAAACCATACCTTTTCAAAACCTGAGTTTCTGTTGAAATTTTTTTGGCTCAAAATGAAAAACTTTATACTTGTAAAATCGTCTCAGGGTTTTCTAAGAACACCGATGAAAAACGATCCACTGTTGAGCTCAAAGCGCCGCCCTTCCGCCGCGCGAGGTGGGCTCGTGCCGCGCAACCGCCGCGCTTTGTCGTCTTCTCTGCATCGTTTTTCGTGCAGTGTGTTTGTGTGTTGGTTTTGGGATTTTTAAAATATATTATATGTGCCCAGATTTTCCAGAAAAGAAATTTCCTTTTGGGGTCCTATAATTCCGTATTTTTTTTCCGAACTTCACTGCACTTTGACTATGATGGTTATATCTGTGATGCTTGCATGTATTGAACGTCGGCTAATCGCTATAAGACGATTAGTCGGGGTTATACATGATCTGTAATGTGCTGGAATGTGTATATGAATGTGTTGGACTGTCGCGGGTGAATAGCCGAGGTGGATGTGAGATGAGCTTTTGTTTTTCTTTCATTCATTGTAAATGTAAATTGATGTAATAATATTATTTTTTTGGCCGCACAACCGGGTCGGGGTTGTAGCCGTCATTGTATAATTCTTTTACTGTTTTTGCTCCTAGGATAGACCCATGGAGGGGTGCACGAACTACCGGGTATGCCGAAGTGTCGAGTGGCCTACTCATGGAGATGAGGGAGGTTGCTACGCTTCGGATACTTGGCGGGTAGTTTGCCGCACCCGTAGGGGTCTTGGGTGGGGTATTTGGCTATTCACCGCGACCGTGTTATCCGCTTTTCGTTTCAGGCTCGAAAGGATTGCGGATTGCTAGTATATCCAATGCATTCATCTGTGATCTGTAATGTCTACTATTGCTATATCTATAACTATTTAGGCGTTGCTTATGTTTTACAGACGCGCTAGCCCAGCCCCCGCTCTGTCGTTAGTTAAGTAACCTAACGGGTAATGACGGGGCCCAGTGGCGAATGCGAATGGCATAAGCGTACGTCATATTTTGGTTGTTTTCTGCAATGGTAGGATTAAATGATGGGACGCATTAAAAGTACTAATGCAAGAATATCACGCATTAAAAGAACTAATGCAAGATAATAAACCAAGTTAAAGTCGTTGGAACACTTTCGAAAAACCACTCGGTTCTTTTCAAAACTAACTTTTAAAATGCGAAGCTTGAGCCACTCCATTTAAAAGCTATCTCGTTCCATCGACCAAATCAAGTTCACTACGTTCACGGTTTTGCCAAAACCATTCGTAGCCCTCCGTCGTTTCGTATGAATATTCAAATAGTATTCAAGCTGTGTTTGTTGACCTTCGTCAAGGCATAGTGATTGGTAGCTGTTAAGTATTCATATGTAGCATAGATAGATGCGTTGGTTTGGGACACTCACATTACCTTGTTGACCTTCGTCAAGGGTATATGCGGGTGGATTCAAATTAACCTGGATAATGACGGGCAGAACTTGACATGTGACTTATGATTTGTTGACCTTCGTCAAGGTCATAAGAGCATGGGGAAAAAATCCACATCGGGAGTTTCATAAGTACTGAAACTTGCTAGATTTGCATACCATTTGGAGTGTGCTGATTCTGGTAGGATTCCTTCAGTTTCGTCACACGATGATATTTGGATCCCGATCCTACTGTGAGTATATGCTACTCCTCGGGAAATTTCTCACTTAACGATCAATGCTATAAACCTAGTAGGTGCCTAGAGAGGTGTTAGTGGGGCTACGCCCCCAGGGAAAAGAGGTTCTTTAATTAAGGAACTTCGCGAAAGCGTTGGAAAACCTCCCTCGAAGTACCGACACCGGCCTGGCTGAATGGTTAAGCAAGTATTGTACGGTGGGATTGATCCTGGCTAATTCTTCCTTTATGGTTTGAGGAGGGATTCGAGAAACAGTGGGAGCCATCCTGTTTAGACAAACTAAAAACCACTCTAAACTTGCAAGAGCATCATGCTGAGTGTTTCTTCTTCTCTCTCCTAATTGCAGCGACCAATCAACATGACTGGACTTAAGTTACTCCTAGATAAAAACAAGCTGACAGGGCCAAACTACAAAGATTGGCTCAGGAATGTCAAGATAGCAATCACTTATGACAAGCTGGAGTATCTTCTTACCACCAAAGCTCCCCCTGTCCCTGGTCCAACTTCCAGCGTCGCGGATAAGGAAATCCGCAAGACTTGGGAGATTGATAGCGCGAAGGCCAAGTGCCTCCTGCTTGCCTCGATGGACAACGAACATCAGAGGAGGCATGAGAATATGGACATGGAGTCCATATTGCTTCATACAAAAGAACTGTATGGAGAGCAATCACGTATCGCAAGATACGAAGCGTCGAAAAAGTTGTTTTCGACAAGAATGGCCGTCGGATCATCAGTAGCCGAGCACGTGCTAAAGATGATCGGCTACATTGAGGAGCTCGCTGACCTAGGGATCACATTGGAGAGTGAGCTATATACGGATATAGTTCTCCAGTCCCTTCCTTCCACTTACGCCCAGTTTATAATGAACTTCAACCTACAAGAAAAGGAGGTTGAACTTTCAGAGCTCCTCAACCTGCTGAGGAGCGCAGAGGGCACCCTACAGAAAGGTAGGGAAACATCCACTTTGTTTGTAGGAGGATCATCTTCTTCTAGGTCCAAGGCGAAAGCCAAGGGAAAGAAGAAGAAAGCCCCCGCCAAACCAAGGGGCGGTGTTAGTAAAGTGGATACGAAGGGAAAAGGTAAAGCAACAAAGATAGCGGGGAAGCTTGTGGATAAGGAAGAATGCTTCTTTTGTCATAAGAAAGGACACTGGAAGAATGATTGCAGGGCCTGGAAGGCCAGAACACAGGAATTGAAGCAGGTTGCAGCTTCAGCTTCAGGTGTGTATGTTATTGAAAACTGTCTTTCTATAAACTCTACTTCCTGGGTATTGGATACCGGATCAGGATCTCATATCTGTAATTCTTTGCAGGCGTTGAGAAACCGTAGTATTTTGAAAGCAGGTGACATGACCCTCAGAGTTGCAAACGGAGCTAGCATGGATGCTAAAGCCGTGGGGGACTATCACCTGGGAATGTCAGATGGACATGTTTTGGTTTTGCGTAATTGCTTTTTTGTACCCAACGCAACTTGTAATATCATTTCTGTATCTTTAGTTTCTAAAGAAGGTTATGAATTTGCGTTTGTAAGTAATGTTGTAAACATTCGCCTTAATCAAGTTTTGATTGGGTCAGGTACTTTGAGTAATGGTATATACGTGTTAAACCAACCACAGATTTTTAATGTGCAGAATACACACAAAAGAAAGTCTCCAGAAATAAATCAGACTTTCTTATGGCACTGTAGATTGGGTCACATCAATGAGAGAAGGTTGACGAAGTTACATACAGAAGGGTATTTGAATGCGTTCGAATATCAGTCGTATGCCACTTGTGAATCCTGTCTCAAAGGAAAGATGACAAAGACTCCGTTTACTGGACATGGAGAAAGAGCGAGCGAGCTCTTGGGACTCGTACACAGTGACGTGTGCGGTCCAATGTCTACACATACCCGAAGCGGACATTCTTACTTCATTACTTTTACGGATGACTTCTCAAGGTACGGTTATGTCTTCTTAATGAAACATAAGTCCGAGGCCTTTGGAAAATTCCAGGAGTATAAGAATGAAGTAGAGAAACAGACCGGCAAAAGTATTAAGAATCTAAGATCGGATCGAGGTGGAGAATACTTAAGTGCCGAATTCCTGAATTACTTAAAAGAGAATGGTATTCTCTCTCAGCTTACTCCTCCATACACTCCGCAACATAACGGTGTATCGGAGAGACGGAACCGAACCCTATTGGATATGGTTCGGTCCATGATGAGTAACGCTGAGTTACCGCGATCATTCTGGGGATATGCAATAGAAGCAGCTGCGTATCTCTTGAACAAGGCTCCCACCAAGACTGTGCCTACCACCCCATATGAGATGTGGACTGGGAAGAAACCCTGTCTTAAGTATCTTAAGGTATGGGGATGTCCAGCTTTTGTAAAAAGGCAGCATGCGGACAAGCTTGAGGCACGTTCAGTACAGTGTAAGTTTGTGGGATACCCAAGGAACTCCAGGGGGTATCTTTTCTATTCCGCTGAGGAACAAAAGGTTTTTGTTTCTCAGCACGCCCGCTTCTTGGAAACTGAGTTTTTGGAAACCCAGATAAGTGGGAGCACAATAGAACTGGAAGAAGTTCCAGAACCACAGACTGTTACTGAAAGCTTAGTGGAACCAGAGGGTTCAACAGAACAGGACATTCCTACGCCGCTCCGCAGGAGTAGTAGGCAGTCTCATCCGCCCGAGAGATACTACGGTTTTCTCATAGACGGGGATAGAGAGGATTGCATCATAGATTATGATGAGCCTACTAGCTTCCAGCAGGCCGTTCAGAGCGTTGACTCAGTGAAATGGCTGGATGCAATGCGGACCGAAATGGAGTCCATGTACACCAACAAGGTATGGACGTTGGACATTGCTCCAGACGGGGTAAAACCCGTAGGATGCAAGTGGATCTTCAAAAGGAAGATTGGTGTAGATGGACAGGTTGAGACCTATAAAGCTAGGCTGGTAGCAAAGGGTTTCCGTCAAAGACCTGGCTTGGACTATGACGAAACTTTTTCTCCAGTAACCATGCTGAAATCCATTCGGATCCTTCTTGCCATTGCTGCTTTCCACGATTATGAGATCTGGCAAATGGACGTAAAGACAGCTTTTCTAAATGGAAATTTAGAGGAGTGTGTCTATATGGACCAGCCAGAGGGCTTCATTCAGAGTGGGAGCAGCGGAAAGGTGTGCAAGTTGCTTAAGTCCATCTATGGACTAAAGCAGGCATCGCGGAGTTGGAACATCTGCTTTGATGAGACGGTCAAAGAATTTGGCTTTATCAAAAATCCAGATGAACCATGCATCTACAGTAGATTTGTAGCGAGAACTGTAGTATTCCTCGTTTTATACGTGGATGACATTCTCTTAATAGGAAATGACATTCCTATGCTACAATCTGTCAAGGGGTTCTTGTCACACAGGTTCTCCATGAAAGACCTGGGTGATGCCTCATACATCCTGGGGATCCGGATCCATCGTGATAGATCCAAGAGGATATTGGGACTTTCTCAGTCCAGGTACATCGACACCATAGTGAAGAGATTCAGTATGGAAGATTCCAAGCGCGGTAACCTACCGGCTTGTCACGGGATCACCCTCTCTAAAGAGATGTCTCCCAAGACTGATTTGGAGAGGGATCGCATGTCTATTATACCCTACGCTTCTGCGGTAGGCTCTATAATGTATGCGATGTTGTGTACCAGACCGGATGTAGCTTATGCACTGAGTGTGGTAAGCCGGTATCAGTCAAACCCTGGGGAGAAACACTGGATAGCGGTAAAGAACATTCTCAAGTACCTGAGAAGGACTAAGGAGAAGTTCTTGGTGTATGGCGGAAAAGACCTCCAGATCGAGGCCTTTGCTGACTCCAGCTTCCAGAGTGACAAGGATGATTCCAAGTCCATGTCGGGCTTTGTCTTTACCCTCAATGGAGGGGCGGTGTGTTGGAAGAGTTCCAAACAGGAAACCGTTGCAGACTCGACGATGGAAGCGGAATACATCGCTGCATCTGATGCCGCAAAAGAAGCTGTCTGGATGAGGAAGTTCTTGAAAGAACTTCAGGTGGTTCCGTCCATTGTTGATCCAATACCTCTGTATTGCGACAACAATGGGGCTATAGCTTTAGCGAAGGAACCCAGGTCCCATCAGAGATCCAGGCACATCTTGAGGCGGTATCACCTGATCAGGGAGATCGTGGATCGCAAGGAGATCGAGGTTCGGAGAGTTGCTTCAGAAGACAACACTGCAGATCCATTCACCAAGGCCCTGCCCCAGACTCAGTTCGAGCGGCTGATCGAGATGATAGGTCTTCGATACGCCAGTACATGGCCTTAGTGCAAGTGGGAGATTGTTAGTGTATATGCCCTAGAGGCCATTACTGTATCATACTAGTTTGTATATTACTTAATGGATGCTTGGGATATTCACCTTGTATATACAATCTTGCTCAAAATAGTAGTATGCTACTTGGTTTGTCTCTACTTCAATGTGTACTTGTGTTTATTTTACTATATCACTTATACGCATTAGTGGAGCCCTTAGGATCTTTGCTTGATTACCAGCGTTGTGATGGCAGTCACACTAGTGGGGGCTGGGTAATCTATAAGCACATCCTTATACAGGTCCCTAGTCGCAGGACTATCGAGACAGGGCATCGATACTCCGGAGTAGACTAGCGTATGCGCTTCTCATCCCAGTGTGGGAGATGGTCTGTCCCACAGCAATCAGTACGTCGTACTGGAGATAGTATACGGGTGCTCGTTGGGTTACGAGTACACTGGACAGGACTCGTCGGGAACTGACAGGTTGGTATTATACCTATCGTCAGTCATCAGTTCCCAGGTGACATGAGTACAGCTTAGTCCGCTGACTTGACACTGGCACTTCGCCTCGAGTGTGTTCCCACTGCACTTTGATCACTACCCTACCACGGCTCAAAGGAGTCGTGCAAACAGGTGGTGGTTGGGTGCAGTCCCGAAGCACTTGGAGGCAGTGACGGTTAGACAGGATTCGTCTCTCCCGGTATTGGGGGTTGACATCGCGCTGTGTCTAGGAGAGCCATTACACGAGTAGTCCCTGGCCAGGGCAAACGAGATATACTGGTAGGTTTCCAGTGTTATCCCAGGGTGTTTTGGGCTTCGCTCCGGCACGACTTGTACCGCTATTTGGGGACTGACGTTTACCGCCCCCTAGGCCCGCCATGCGATGTATCAGACGAACAGACCGGACTGTACGGAGACTGTCACATTCAGACTCAGTAGGAGTACCGATGGGGTTTCACCTCGTCAGCCTTCTTGTCGACATCTACCTGGGGACCGTTACGCACAGCTAGTTCCGCTTGCGGTCTGTGGTTAAACCCACTGCCAGCGTAGTGTCGAGTCTTTAGAGTCCCACACAGAGGGTATTCGCCTATGGGCAAAACAGAGTAGAGGTCGCATGGTTTTTGCGACAGGGTCCGTTCTCATCCGCGCACTTGTGCACGTTTGGAGTCCGGACAGATATTACCAGCGGGCTCTGGTTTGAGCCGGATACTGGTATAGTATTTGGGTTGCTTTTATCTCTCAGTATTCATGTTCCTCGGAACAAGAATGCAGGTGTGTATGCACAGTTATTTGAGGAAGAGGAAGAGGGCTTTTCATTAGGGTTTCGGAACGGGTGCGTATGCACAGTTGACAGTTGTCTTTTTCCAAACCCTAATGGATTTGTATTACATCATTTAATAATATATAATAAAATGAAATTGTGTCATGGTTAGTTTTTGTTGACTTGTTGACCATGGTTGACTTGTTGACCATGGTTGAACATTTGACTACCATCATTACAAATGCAAGATGCTTTTTCATTCTTGCTTTTTCATTTAATGTTTGTAATGATATTAGTCATTTCTAAACTTTCCATCAAACCTTTTTCATTTTGATTATTATAATTATTTGATTATTCTTTTTTCTTTTGATATGGTTGCAAAAGGAAAAAGAGAGGCTCATTCTATCATATTCACTCTCTCTCTTCATTCTCATCTTCTTCTTCCTCTTGCCAAGAGAAACCTTCTCATGAGTTGAGAATCCTTCTCTTGAAAAACAAAAGCAACCCTTAGACACTCTCTACTCACTCTAGGATCAAGGGTCTAGCAAGCCGGCGATTCTAGTTCACTCCAAGTACGAGAAAGAGCCCAAAGGTCGAGCCTTCGAGGTGGATCCATCTTCGACGGAAGAAGGCGACAAAGGAGAACCATCAACCTCTACAAAGTTTGAAGACGAAGGAGTTCAAGTTTAGGTATAAAATCTTTATCCGAGTAGCTAAATCTTTTTAGCATGTTTACTAGTTTTAGTTTAGACAACGATCCCGACCTAGTTTAGTCCATGTTGCCTCTTGCACCAAAAATTTGATTTTATACCGTTTCCGCCTCCCCGTAAGAACCGGGGGTCGCAACATGGACTTACAATGTTATGTGTTGCTGGATATGTTATATTGGATCGTCGTGTTTGAATAGCCGGGGGGTTTTTATGTGAGATGAGTGTTTTTCATTTTCATTCATGTAAAAACTTGTATGTAATATTGTTTTATTGGGGCACTTCCAGGTTGCGGAAGATGTCACCATTGATGTATATTATTTACTTTTCCGCATTAGGATAGACCCAAGGAGGGGAGCACAAGTAACTGGGTTCTAGGGTCCAGTAGGAGACCATCTCGAGGAGTCGAGTTCTGGTCTCCTAACCCTAGAATTGGTAGGGTTGCTTGCCGCTCTCGTAGGGGTCTAGGGGTGTGGGATTGGCTATTCATCACGACCGTGGAATCCGTGTTTTATACTGGCACGTATTAAAAATACGGACGTCCTAGTATATCCAATATTTCATATGATATTTTCTGCTGCGTTATCTGTGATGTGATCATGTGATATGTTCAGATAGATATTGCATATAGTATATATGATATATTATATAGACGTTGCTTATGTTTTACACCCGCGCTAGCCCTGCCTCGCTCTGGCGTTAGTTACCTAACCTAACGGTGCAGACGAGACATCGAGGCGAATGCGGATGGCATAAGCGTACGTTATATTTATCTGTGATGTTTAGGTGGACTTAAATGATGGGACATTCATTAATGAGATTAATGAAAGAAAATAAACCTAAAAGATGTTGTGGAATCAAATTTCAAAATAAAACAGGTAGCTACAGTTCTTGCTTTGCATCGTGGTGTTCTTTGTAGAACATCCTGCACCTTATTCGATAAGGAAAGGACCGAGATCCCTTCACCGGGAGTGACTCCTTTAGCAATAACTGGAAGATGCTACAACCCTCGGTTTGTCTTTTGATTGCTTCTATAGTTTCTGCTTTGCACAACGGTATATATGATATATCCTGCACATTATTCGATGAGGAAAGGGCCGACGATCCCTTCACCGGGAGTGACCCCTTTAGCAAAACTAGAAAAGCCTCAAAAACACTCCATTTAAAAACCATTTGATTCCGCAACGAGATCAAGTTCAAAGCGTTAAAGGTTTTATTAAAAACCATCCGCAACCCTCCATCATTTTAGGAAGTAGAGTACTTAGTATTCGTGCTGTGTTTGTTGACCATAGTCAAGGCACAGTGTACGGTAGCTAAGTGATGTCTTCCTACACCGCATATGATGCGATTAGTTAGGACAGTCGCGTGACTTTGTTGACCTTAGTTAAGGGTCATGTGGGTGGGTCTAATTAATCACGAAATGACGGGTAGAACTTGACTAGTGCTTATGATTTGTTGACCATAGTTAAGGTCATAAGTGCTAGGGGTAAAAACCTTTATTGGGAGTTTCAAGCGTTGAAATTTGCAATGAGATTGCATACCTTCTATATGATAGTTGTATCCCGATACCCACTGCGAGTAATTGTTACTCCTGGGAGAGTTTTGCACTTTACAATTAGCCGATCAAGTAGGTGTCTACAAAGGTGCCAACGGGGTTACGCCTCTGCGAAAACGAGGTTTACTTTAATTAGGTCTGTGCGAAAGCACGGAGAACCTCTCTCAAAATACCGACACTGGCTTGGCTGATAGATTGGCGAACTTGTAGAGTGTATTTAATCCCAGCTAGTCTTTCCTTTTAGGATTTGAAGGAAGATTTGATAAAAACAGTGGGAGCCATCCTGATTAGATAAAATAAATAACCAATCTAATCTTGCAAGAGCGCACGCAGAGTGTTTTCTTCTCTCTCTCTCCAGGTAGCGACCATATCACGCCTTAATCAAGATAATAATTTGGATGTATCGACCGAACCTGCTTGTTATACTGAGCTGGGGAACGTTGGTCCCGCTCCAACTTATAATTGTTATAAGACAGAGCAGGAAATAGGGGAATACCAGGATTCCCATGCCGCGCAAACGAAGAAAGTGCATATGATGCATCTTCTTCGGGTGTGTTCACAGAACTTTTTCTCAATATCCTCTATGTCTTGGGTATCTGATACCGGATCAGGATCCCAGATATGTAATCTGTTACATAGGGCTACAGAAAGGCAGAGAACTGAGAACGAGTGATAAGTTTCATGAGACAGAAAACGGGGCAAGTGTTGCAGCCAAGTCTGTTGGTCACTGTCACCTTGTATTACCAGTACATTGATTCTGAACGAATGTTATTAGATACCAAACCTGATGTACAAAATCATATCAGTCTCTTTATTAGTAAAGAAGGATATAATTTTGTATTGTTGGATATTGTTTTGAACATTTCCTATATCAAAAGTTGATCGGTTCAGGTAACGTTATCTAAAAGCATTGACGTTCTAAATCAAACTACAGTTCCTAGTATACAGAACACACACAAGAGGAAGAGTTCAGAAATGAACGGATCCTTCTTGAGGTATTATAGACTAGGTCATATCAATGTGACCCGACTAGCTTAAGTTACATTTAAGATGCATATTTAAATCAGTTTGAATTTACATCTTGTGAAACTTGCCAGTCATGTCACAAAGATTTAATGACCATAGCTCTGTTTATTGGAAGCAGAGAAAGAGTTAGTGAACTCTTAGGACTGATACATAGTGATGTATGCTAGGTCCACTGTCTACACATGCCAGGACCGGTTCTTTGTACTTCATTACATTCTCTGATGATCTCTTAAGATTCAGCCATATTTTCCTGTTGAAACATAAGTCTCAAGTTTTTAAGATATTCACAGAATATAAGTTAGAAGTAGAGAACCAAAAACCGGGTATAAGTATTATGTCCTATGATAAGATCAGGGAGGAGAATACTTGTGCATGGACTTCTTGGACTATTCTAAAGGAGAATGAGATTCTCTCTCTGTATTACTCCTCTGAATATACCACAGCACAACGGTGTATCAGGGCGGAGCAATCGTACCGTATTAGATATGGTGTGCTCTATGATGAGTACTACTGAGTTACCTATTTCCTTTTGGGGTTGTGCACTTAAGAAGCTGCATACGTATTGAATTGGGTTCGAATCAAATCAGTGCCTACCACTCCATATAAGATATGGTATGGGAAAAGCCTATCTCATAAGTAAGTTAAGATTTGGGATTGTCCGGCCTATGTCAAAAGCAAAATCTGGACAAGATCGAGGCAAGGTCAGTTCTGTAGAACTGGAAAGGTTCCAGCTATACAAAACTGCAGCTTATGATTTGACAGAACCAAAGGATTCAATAGTCGCCGACGAACCTCAGCCTCTCCGCCGATCTGGTAGGGTTCCTCACCTGCCTGAGAGATACTTCGGTTTCTCGATGACAGTGGGAGCGAGGATTGCATCATGAGATGATGACCCAACTAGTTTCGAGCAGGCCATCGAGAGTAAGGACTCTGTAAGAATGGCTGGATGCTTAGCGATCTGAGATGGAATCCATGTACACCAACAAAGTATGGACTTTGGTTGCTATATCTGAAGGGTTAAATCCCCATCAGGAGCAAGTATATCTTGAGAAGATTATTTGGTGTAGATCGAAAAGTTGAGACTTTCAAAGCTAGACTTGTTAAAGGTTTTCGTCATCAACTAGGCGTGGATAATGATGAAACCTTTTCCAGGGAAAATGCTTAAGTCCATCCAGATCCTACTTGCCATTGCTACATACCATGACTACGATATCTGGTGGTTGGGTGCCATGACTGCTTTTCTAAATACTGATTTAGATGAGAACGTCTATAAGTACACAGCCAGAGGGCTTCGTAAACAGTGGGAAAAGCGGAAACATGTGTAAGTTGCTTTACAAAATAAAGCAGGTATCGCGGAGTTGGAACATCTGTTTTGATGTGGTAGTCAAAGAGTTTGACTTCATCAAAATGGTAGATGAACCTTGTATGTACAAAAAGGTGGTATGGAGTATGGTGACGATCCTCGTAGAGTACGTAGATGACATACTCTTGATAGGAAAGGAGTTTCCTATGCTACGCTCGGTCAATCTCCGCTTATCATAAGGATTCTCCAATAGGATAAAGGTGATACCTCCTAAATCCTAGGATTTGGGTCTATGAGATAGATCTAAATGGATGTTAGGATTCTTACTAGCTGTAGTAAGATTGTATCAATCGATCCTGGGGAGAATCACCGGAAAGGTTCCAGGGTGATAAGGACGACTGAATGTCAGTCGCAGGCATTGTCTTTACCCTCAGTGAAGGGACGGTATGTTGGAAGAGTTCCAAGCTAGATATCATGGCAAACTAGACGATAAAGGCTGGTAACATCGCTATTAAAGATACTACCAAAGAGGCAGTTTAGGTGTATATTGGTTCATAAGATGAACTAGGTTCCTACCATTGTGTGACAATGGAAGTATGGCTTTGGCCCATGAACCCCGGTCCCATCAGTGACCCAGACATATTCTGAGGCAGCATCACCTGATCATGGAGATAGTTGATCTCCAGGGTGATCGAGGTTAGGAGAGTAGACTCAGAGGACAACACGGCGGATCCACTCACAAAGGCTTTTTCCCAGAGAGAGACTTATATGGAATGGTTGAGTATGTGATACTGCAACCACTGCAACAGATGGCCCTAGTGCAAGTGGGAGATTGTTAGTTATATGTATGCCCTAGAGGCCTTTACTGTATATTGGATGTATATTGTAGTGGATGCTGGTGTTGGAGATAGTGCCCTCAGAGTCAATTATTGGATCACAGGCACGTGATTGCAATGATTGAGGGAGGACCTATCCCGGTAGGACAGTCTTACTCGAGATGATAGTATACTATCTGGTTTATCTTTATCATCGTGTACTGCTTTAGGTGACCTGACATGTCGCTATTACACGTTGATAGAGCCCCTAGGATTCTTGCTTGACTACCAGCAGTATGATGGCGATCATGTACGTGGGAGCTGGTAGTCTATAAGCACATCCTTAAAAGGTCCCTAGTCGTAGGAGTTTCGAGACAGGGCATCGATTCTCCAGAGTAGACTAGTGTATATAGTCGAGACCCCGACGAGGGGCGGTGGCCGGTCTCATAAGCCACTGGTGTCAGTTGCTTCACCTAAGATGTATACAGGTGCTCATTGGGTTATGAGTACACCGGACAGGACTCGCCGGGAACCTGCTAGTTGGTCTTATACCTGACGTCAGATAGCAGTTCCCTGGTGACATGTGTATAGGTTAGTTCATCGACCTGAGATCGTCATTTGTCTCGTGTGAGTTCCCACTGTGCTTTGATTACTACCCTACCACGGCTCAAAAGAGTCGTGCAAACAGGTTTTAGTTGGGTACAGTCCCGAGCCACATGGAGGCAGTGAGCGGATCTTCAGGGGTTCGTCTCTCCCGGTATTGGGGGTGAGGTCGCGCTGTGTCTAGGAGAGCCATTACGCAAAGCCCTCGGCCGAGGCAGGAGGTTTACTAGTAGGTATTCCAGTAGTATCTCAGGGCGTTCTGGGCTACACTCCGACACGACTTGTACCGCTTTTGGGGGTCTGACTTTTACCAACCCCCTAGGCCCGACATGCGATGCTCATAGACGAACGGACCGGACTGTACGGATATTGTCACTGACAGGCTCAGTAGGGTGTCAGGATGAGTTCGCTCATCGACGTCCCTTTTGGTCAATAGCTGGTGGCCCGTCACGTATTGGCTAATACCTCTGACGTGCTAGTGGTTAAATCCACAGCCATAGTATTGACGAGTCTTTAGAGTCCACCACACTTTCAGTTACTCAAGCTTTCGGGCGAAACGCTGTAGAGGCCGTATGGAGATATGGCAGGGTCCGATCAGATACGTGCGGTATTGCACGGATCAGGATCGGACAGTTTTGTACTAGTGGCCGTATAGTTATATGGCAGGGTTCGATCTGATACGTGCGGTATTGCACGGATCAGGATCGGACGGATATTGCTAGCCGGCTTTGGATTAAGCCGGTCCCAGTTTAGTACAGTGTAGATTTTGTCTCATTGCATTTGTATCCGGACGGAATACAGATGCAGGTGTGTATGCACAGTATAGGGGTTTTCCTGTAATTTATTACGGGACCAGTTTTCTGGAGTTGCCAGTTTGCATTCCGTTCCGGCCGGTTTTCCTTTGTTCTTTCCCGGCCGGACTTTTCTGATGGAGGGGGTAATTTGCAGTTTTGCAAATTACATTTGAGGAGGGGGTTTCTTGCATATGTATTTATTATGATAGCATCTTTAGATACCATTCTTTTCCTTCATCTTTTCATGCTTTATTAAGATTAGATATGAGTTGAAAGATGATGTGAGATTGTTATGATGAGGTTTGGATATAGTCACCATTCTCTTTATCCTACACTCACCTCCCTTCTTGTTATGGTTGGTATTCTCATTCCTCCACCATATTCTTCTCACTAGATGAAAAGAAAGCTTCACTTGAGAGAAAGAAAAGAATGAGAGAGTTCATCTTTGTTATGCAACTACAAACCCCAAATGAGACTAGCATGATCTACAACACATTCTACAGCAAATCTTGGACGCGTCGACTCGCCCGCTTCGCGCCCGAGTTGCCTCGGTATTGAGGCGGGAGCCCGTAAAAGACGCAGGCGATGTGGTGCCCTTCCGGCGAGGAGGCGACGATATGGAGACTAGACTTTCCGCGAGAGATCGGGACGATGACGAGAAGACCGGAGGACTTGGATCACTCGGTATACTTCTCCTCCCATCTCTTGTTTGCTAGTATTAGGTTAATGGTTACGATCCGGGTATATTGTCCGCGGTAGCGCCAGTTTAAAAGATAAGAAAATTTTGATTCCGCAATTTGGCTTCGGATAGATGGCCGGCGCGCTGCCGTGGCGCAACATGGTATCAGAGCCACGCCATTAACCTTGCCTAGCTTGTTCTAATGCGTTTTACTTATCCGATCGACCAAAATTCCAAAAACCGTGTTTATGCATGCATCAGTTTTCTGTTGAATTTTTTCTTGCTCAAAAAATTTTTCAGGTTCTAGAAAGCTGATGTACAAGAATTTTTAAGACTGCTGTGAAAATTCGACACAATCAGTCGATTAGTGAAGCGCGGAACCGCGGCCAAAACCCCACTTGGGCCGCGGTTCCGCCGCACTTCAGTGTCTTCACTGTGTCAAAATTTTACAGTGGGCTTGTGGGCTAATTTTAGGGGTTTTGGGATATTAAATTTGGGCCCAGATTTTCTGTGACTGCTGCAGTATTGCTTGGGGGCCCACTTGTTAATTGTTTGATCGATCGGATATTTTAAACACATTATTTCACAGTATTTACATTATATCTGCGTCCGTGAATGTCACTTGATCGGTAAATCCTGTCTAACTGCTATAGCCCGGTTAGACGGATTTGCGAACATGACTTTCACGTTGATGTTCCATGTTTATGCTGTGTTGTTGCGGATCGGTCGTGGGGGATAGCCTGGATGCAATGCTAGTACAGTTTTGTTTTATATGTACATTTGATATTGCGGGGCGAGCGTCCGACATGTGGACTGCCGTCACTGCCTGTTTGTATTATTCTTTTGGGGCACGACCTGGTTGCGGTCGATGTACCCGTTGTATGTATATTTTACTTTCTGTACTAGGATTACCCCGCGGAGGGGTGCACGGATAGCCGGGTTCTAGAGGGCTATGGGCCCGCATCTCATGGCATTGAGACAGAGGGGTCTTCACTCTAGGATTGGCGGGCTATTCGCCGCACTCGTAGGGGATACAGGTTGACCCAGGAGGGGTGCCCAAGTTGCCGGATTCCATGAAGTGCTGGGTGGTCCATTCACGGTGCTGAAGGGGGCTGCCTCGCTTCAGGTTTTGGCGGGTCACTTGCCGCGCCCGTAGGGGTCTAGGATTTCATTGCACAGGCTATCCACACGACCAGGGGAACATCGGGTTTCAGCAGCGGCTCTGTGAAACCCAGGGCTTCCAGATATCTGTATTGTTCTGTGATGCTGTATATTTCTGTGATGTTGCATTTTATCACGCCTTGAGCGAAAATAATATATTGGTATATATATTAGTAGATGTTGTATATGTTTTACATCCGCGCTAGTCCAGTCCCCGCTCTGTCGTTAGTTAAGTAACCTAACGGGTGATGACGGCACCCAGTGGCGAATGCGGATGGCATATACGTACATCGGTATATTTTCGTTCTTTGTGGTGTGATCAATTGATGGGACTGCGTTGATTCGGATCAATGCAAGATAAACAAACCTATTCTGATGTTGTTGGAACATTTTTCAAAAAAAAGCTGTTATTGCAAGGACGTTCACTTTTGTTTTGCATCGTGGTATTCATTTGGAATATCCTGCTCCTCAGTCGACGAGGCAAGGGCCGAGATCCCTTCACCGGGAGTGACCCCTTGGACAGAAGTTTGCGTCAGGGCATTAACTTCACTATAGCCGATTACTTTTGCTTTGCATCGTGGTATTCAGTTGGAATATCCTGCACCTCATTCTACGGGGAAAGAGCCGAGAT
This sequence comes from Agapanthus africanus, assembly GCA_030015575.1. Lineage (NCBI taxonomy): Eukaryota > Viridiplantae > Streptophyta > Magnoliopsida > Asparagales > Amaryllidaceae > Agapanthus > Agapanthus africanus. The sequence continues at coordinate 283,213,274 of JASDDO010000022.1, forward strand.
CCCTTCACCGGGAGTGACCTCTTTAGCAAAGGTTTTCGTCACTATATTTTTATAAAAAGGCTATGCAGTTCCTTCAACGATATCAAGTTCATTACGTTAAAAGTTTTTCGCCAAAAACTAGACATAGCCCTCCGTCATTTCTTACAAGTATTACTTAGTATTCGTGCTGCGTTTGTTGACTGTGTCAAGACGTAGTGTGCGGTAGCTAAGTAGTGTTTGTTTGCAGCATATTAATGGGATTGGTTAGGACAGTCGTGCGGCCTTGTTGACTGTGTCAAGGGCTCGTACGGGTGGGTTTAATGCAATCCAGGATAATGACGGGTTGAACTTGACTAGGACTCTTTTATTTGTTGACTGTGTCAAGGTCACTTGGGTCCTAGGGGTAAAAATCACATCGGGAGTTTCAAAAGAACTGAAACTTGCCAGGCATGCGCATACCTTCTGGAGTGTGGTGACTTGAGTGGATTCCGTCAAGTTATCATGCGATGATAGTTGGATCCCGATTCCCACTGATGAGTTAGTTTACTCCTCGGGTGACCCCGACTAATTCTTCTTTCAGGTTTGGAGGAGAATTTGAGGTACAGTGGGAGGTTTCCTGATTAGACAAAGTGATAACCATTCTGATCTAGGTTAGAGTGCACGCTGAGTGTTTCTTTTCTCTCTCTCTGGCAGCGACCATTGACCCGACCCTGGACTATGACTCAGTGACCAAGTTGACCGAACCTTCTTAACACAGGCTTTTGGATTGTCAGAGTTGCAAACCTCATTGCCACTCCTACTTTTACCCTTATCTCTAGGACACCCCGTATTACTACGAAACGTCAACTTCCATTGGACAAAACCATCGTATGGTTATATACGAACTCGAAGGACTTCGAGGATGGTTTCTGGTTCTGGAGAAAAACGAATAGGATTATTCAGTTGTCTTTTCTTTTCACCTTCTCTCATTGCGAGTACTCCTTGGTTTAGGAGATAGTACACCTATTACGCAAATTGGATAGTCTTTTTCCAAACCTTAGGCTGGTGCCGAACGGTAGGGAATGAAGAAAACCAATTAGCATAACGATGGTGTGCAGAAGGTATTAAGTTAAGACAAAGCAAGGGATAAGTAAGAGGGCAAAGTAAATTGCGACTGCTATTCACGACCGAACCAAGTATTTCTTCGCCAATCCTAAATCACCTTTGTATTTCTCCAGGACACTCCGTATCACTACGAAGATCCACAGTTTATTTGGATACTCCATCGTATGGTTATATACGAACTCGAAAGGAACTTGTTCCAGTTCGGGGATGGATTCTGGTTCAGGAGAAATAGGAATACGGTTTATTCGGTTGTCTTTTATCTTCACCTTCTCTCGCTTTGCGAGTGCTCCTAGGATTAGGACAGTACACCTTTTTATGCTTATTGGATAGTCTTCTTCCAAGCCATAGGCTGGTGCCGAACGGTAGCGAAGGAAGAAAACCATTTGGCCTAAAGGGGTGTGCAGGCGGTAATGACTAAAGACATATAAAGGGATTTGGAAAGATGGCAAAGAGATATACGGTTATAGTTGTGAATCTGAATAATGGTAGAGGCATTGCTAGGAATACCAGGATACCCCATAGAAACATTTCAATGTTTCAGTTTCACTGTGTAATGTTAAAAGAAAACTGATTTCCCGATTAGATACTTACTCCAGGGTATGTATTTACCAGGTATGATTCTCACATGGTTTTACAGATGATGAGTGGGAGTAAGTTATTGGGAATAGGGTGATCATCCTCATTATGTCGGGATTCGTTGTAATCGGTGATATTTGAGGAGATCATCTGAGCTGTTTGCCGGTCGGCAAATATTTGGTTTTGAATATCCGCTGTTGTGCACCAATTTCAAATTGATATATCTGTACGTCTATTTTCATAGAGTGAGATATACTTTTTGATATTATGTCGATGACATTTACCTATATCAGTGGATGGTTAGGTAAGGAGCATTAAACAGCGGTGTAATTCTTCCTAACCATAAGTACAGTTTTCAACCTACGACGCACAGTGAAAGAGTTGTTAGACTCAGCGGACTTATACAGAGTATTGTATGTTGTCCAGTGTCCATTAGGACAGAGGGGTTGGTCCTCATACTATATTATGTTTACTTTTAACTTCTCTAGTTCTTAGACATGTGTTTCGTAGAAACACAGGGTCTAAGTTTTGAGGAGTTATAGGTATTTGAATAGAGTAGAGAACCAGGTGTAGCAAGTATCGGGATTCTTCAAAGTGATCGAAGATGTAGATACTTATGTATGGTATTCAGTTGATAGTAATGATAAAGAGAAATTGCTTCTCTTTCAGGTTACTCATAATTGGAAGCATTCCTAAGTTGAGTAACGCTGATCGGCCTCCTTCCATTTAGTTGACATGCACTGGAGACAGCTGCATGATTTGAATCTGGTTCAATTAAATCAGTGCCTCTGTTTCTATATTGGATATAGAACAGTTCATATCTTGACATTGTTAAGGTACGGGGAGTTGTCCGGCTTATGCTTAAAACCAGACACTGGACAACTCAAGGCACGTTTCTGTAATGGCTGTTTGCGGGTTGACCCAGGCTATGACGAGGGTTGACTTTCTACCATCTTGAAGATCAATAGAGATATTGTTCTTGACTCGCCACATTTTTAAAAAAGAAATGGATTTTTAGAAAACAGTAGTGGGAGTATGGTAGAACTGGAAGTGATTCCAGAACCGCAAACGATTATTGAAGATTTGATAAGGAACCAAAAGATTCAATCTGGTTTGACATTCCATTGGCCACTCCGCAGATACGGTGGGTAACTTCAGGCACCCGAGAGGTACTCCGGTAGCCTCAAGGACGGTGACAGGGAAGTTTTTGTTTACCCACACTTCCAGGCTGCGAGACCCGGTGGGAGGATGAGTATAGCGTCGTTCTAAACTAGCTTTAGAAGTGCACGTCTGTATGACTCTGCCAGAGGGTTGTCGTAGTCAGTGGGAGCAGCGGAAGCATTGGTGGACAGCTGGCTTATGTCTATTTATAGACTAAAGCAGTTGTAGCGGAGATAGATCATCTATTTCTGACGTGACAGTCATAGGTTTGACTTCATCAGAATAGGGGATGGATCTGTTGAGAAGGTAGTACGGTGTGATATCCTGGTATTTGCATAACATACACATAGTAGGAAAAGAAACTCCTATACTACGATCGGTTATACTTTGGTCGTCACACAGTGGTTTCTCCACATGGGACTTGGACATAATATCTGACATACTGGTTACTAGATCTATGGTTTTAGATCTAGATTTGGGTGGTTTCCTAATCTGGGTACCTTGACAGCATTCTATGAGTATTTAGAATGAACGACTCCTGGCATGGTAGTGTACCTGCAGGTAATGGAGTCACCCTCTCTAAAGGTGTCTTACAGACTAAAGGGGAGAGGGATACGCATGATTAGCAAATCACTTGCTTAGGCAATTGAGTCAATCATGACATGTCAAGTACCACACCAGATATTGTTCTTGCAGTAGATGCAATAAGTTGATATTGATCCAATCCTGGAGAAACAGTCGGAAGCAGTTTTAGAACATAAGTTGATGTTCTAAGGATATGATAACGGCAGTCTCTTTTAGGAGACGGTTATCACTCCAGGCTTCCATGGTGACATGGATAGCAGAGTGGCTGTCAGAGTTATAGTTTCTCCTTCTGACGAGGGGCAGTATTTTGGACAGGTGGTCCTAGGCAATACTGAGGGACGCATGGCGCTGGGTACTGATTAAGTTCAGTTATCGATACAGTCTAAGAAGTTTGGATTTGGAGTTCATTTATGAGCTAGGTCTCATCAGACATCCAGACATTCTAAGACAGGTATTGCTCATTTCGGGAGATGGCTTTCTCCACGAACGTGAGATATAGAGAGACATAGAAAGAAACATCACAGCGGATCCACTCACTGAGGCTATTCCTCGAACGCAATAGTTTCGCAAACGAGCTTTGTGAGACTGACTAGTAGAGGAGTTGGGTGTTCGGTATCACACGGGCTGTGAGTATGCGGCATCGCAATAATTAGCCTTGAGTGCAAGTGGGAGATTGTTGGAGATAGTGCCCTCAGAGTCAATTATTGGATCACAGGCACGTGATTGCAATGATTGAGGGAGGACCTATCCCGGTAGGACAGTCTTACTCGAGATGATAGTATGCTATCTGGTTTATCTTTATCATCGTGTACTGCTTTAGGTGACCTGACATGTCGCTTTTACACGTTGATAGAGCCCCTAGGATTCTTGCTTGACTACCAGCAGTATGATGGCGATCATGTACATGGGAGCTGGTAGTCTATAAGCACATCCTTAAAAGGTCCCTAGTCGTAGGAGTTTCGAGACAGGGCATCGATTCTCCAGAGTAGACTAGTGTATACAGTCGAGACCCCAACGAGGGGCGGTGGCCGGTCTCACAAGCCACTGGTGTCAGTTGCTTCACCTAAGATGTATACAGGTGCTCATTGGGTTATGAGTACACCGGACAGGACTCGCCGGGAACCTGCTAGTTGGTCTCATACCTGACGTCAGATAGCAGTTCCCTGGTGACATGTGTACAGGTTAGTTCATCGACCTGAGATCGTCATTTGTCTCGTGTGAGTTCCCACTGTGCTTTGATTACTACCCTACCACGGCTCAAAGGAGTCGTGCAAACAGGTTTTAGTTGGGTACAGTCCCGAGCCACATGGAGGCAGTGAGCGGATCTTCAGGGGTACGTCTCTCCTGGTATTGGGGGTGAGGTCGCGCTGTGTCTAGGAGAGCCATTACGCAAAGCCCTCGGCCGAGGCAGGAGGTTTACTGGTAGGTATTCCAGTAGTATCTCAGGGCGTTCTGGGCTACACTCCGACATGACTTGTACCGCTTTTGGGGGTCTGACTTTTACCACCCCCTAGGCCCGACATGCGATGCTCATAGACGAACGGACCGGACTGTACGGATATTGTCACTGACAGGCTCAGTAGGGTGTCAGGATGAGTTCGCTCATCGACGTCCCTTTTGGTCAATAGCTGGTGGCCCGTCACGTATTGGCTAATACCTCTGACGTGCTAGTGGTTAAATCCACAGCCATAGTATTGACGAGTCTTTAGAGTCCACCACACTTTCAGTTACTCAAGCTTTCGGGCGAAACGCTGTAGAGGCCGTATGGAGATATGGCAGGGTCCGATCAGATACGTGCGGTATTGCACGGATCAGGATCGGACAGTTTTGTACTAGTGGCCGTATAGTTATATGGCAGGGTTCAATCTGATACGTGCGGTATTGCACGGATCAGGATCGGACGGATATTGCTAGCCGGCTTTGGTTTAAACCGGTCCTAGTTTAGTACAGTGTAGATTTTGTCTCATTGCATTTGTATCCGGACGGAATACAGATGCGGGTGTGTATGCACAGTATAGGGGTTTTCCTGTAATTTATTACGGGACCAGTTTTCTGGAGTTGCCAGTTTGCATTCCGTTCCGGCCGGTTTTCCTTTGTTCTTTCCCGGCCGGACTTTTCTGATGGAGGGGGTAATTTGCAGTTTTGCAAATTACATTTGAGGAGGGGGTTTCTTGCATATGTATTTATTATGATAGCATCTTTAGATACCATTCTTTTCCTTCATCTTTTCATGCTTTATTAAGATTAGATATGAGTTGAAAGATGATGTGAGATTGTTATGATGAGGTTTGGATATAGTCACCATTCTCTTTATCCTACACTCACCTCCCTTCTTGTTATGGTTGGTATTCTCATTCCTCCACCATATTCTTCTCACTAGATGAAAAGAAAGCTTCACTTGAGAGAAAGAAAAGAATGAGAGAGTTCATCTTTGTTATGCAACTACAAACCCCAAATGAGACTAGTATGATCTACAACACATTCTACAGCAAATCTTGGACGCGTCGACTCGCCCGCTTCGCGCCCGAGTTGCCTCGGTATTGAGGCGGGAGCCCGTAAAAGACGCAGGCGATGTGGTGCCCTTCCGGCGATGAGGCGACGATATGGAGACTAGACTTTCCGCGAGAGATCGGGACGATGATGAGAAGACCGGAGGACTCGGATCACTCGGTATACTTCTCCTCCCATCTCTTGTTTGCTAGTATTAGGTTAATGGTTACGATCCGGGTATATTGTCCGCGGTAGCGCCAGTTTAAAAGATAAGAAAATTTTTATTCCGCAATTTGGCCTCGGATAGACGGCCGGGGCGCTGCCGTGGCGCAACAGCTGGGACATATATAGGTGGGACTTTCTTGCTCGACATGATAGTACACTATCGGGTTGCTCTTTATCTTAACATGTATACTTTCTGTCTCTCTGTTACATGTTGATAAAGCCCTTAGGATGTGTACTCGACTTGCAGGACTATGATGTAGATCATACTAGTGGGGCCTGCGTACTCCATGAGTACATCCTTCAATGTTCCTAGTCGTGGGAATATCGAGACGGGGCATCGATATTCCAGAGTAGACTAGCGTATATCATCTCGACACATGTGATGGGCGATGGATGATCCCATATCCATTGGTGTTTGACATCAGAGATGGTATGCGGGTGCTCAGTGGAGACTGGGTACACTGAACGGACTCGCCGAGAACTCCCAGATGGTATTATACCTCACGTCAGATGGCAGTTCTCTGTTGACACTGGTACAGCTTAGTCTGTTGACCCGATATCGACATAGAGTCTTGTGTGTCTCCCACTGTGCTTTGATTTCCACCCTACCACGGCTCTACTGAGTCATGCAAACAGGTGGTTTTTGGGTACAGTCCCGATTCACATGGAGGCAATGTGCGATAGGAGAGGATTCGTCTCTCCCGGTATTGGGGGTTGATGTTGTGCTATGCTCGACTGGCCATAACTGGAAATCCCTGGCCGGGGTTGCACTGATTTACTGGTAAGTATTATCAGTAGTTTCGTGCTTGTTATGGACCTTACATCGGCATGACTTATCGAGCTACTGGGGTCTGACGTTTACCACCCCTAGGGGAGATATGCGACATATTAGACGAACAGACCGGACTGTACGGTAAGTGTTACTAGTTGGATTCACAGGAGTGTGAGCAGGCTTGCTCGTTGATCTTCTGATCGCTCAATACCCGGGTGGCCGTTACGTTTAGCAGACCGCTTGCGGCTTGTGGGTGCTTGATATGATCATCACCTGCTGCCGGCGTATTGACGAGTCTTTAGAGTCCTACACAGAGGTTTCCTGGGTCAAGCGAAACGAAATAGGAGCGCATATGAGATATGTGCGGGACCGAGAATAATGCGTGTATGTGATACCGTATTCTATTCTCGCGATGAATGTATCGATTGGTTGTATGCGATATAACCTAGTTATCGAATCGAGGATTGATTCGATAAGTCGATACGTTGAATATTAGTCGGTCATATGCGATATGAACGGATCGTTAAATCAAATGTTGATTTAATATATAATTATATATTTGATATATTACTTTGCATTAACTAGTATTTGTTCACTTAAGATAGATTTTCTCACTTGATGTGCACATTATATATATGATATAGTTTTGTGCACTAGTTTGTATCATGTTTGATGATACATGTAAACTTGGGTGTGTGTTTATTTTAAACCATGTTTAGGTTAATGGTTTGGTTTTATATTTGTTTTCTTTATTTTCTTTAATTCATTTTTGGAAAGATAAATGAAATGGTGGCTTGATTTGTTGTTTTGTTGAAGCTTCATGAGGCTTTGAATAAGTAACCATTTTGTTTTACCTTTAAACCTAACCATTAGCTAAACTAGGGTTTGTTCTCTACATGAGTTAAACTAACCCAAGGTTGCATTATGATAAAATCAATTGATTTTATTAATATCAAGATATTCTTTTTCCTTCTTCTTCTTCTTCTTCAAGAAGAAGAAACCCTTGCTACCTTCAATGGTGCCATGATCTAAAGAGTGAGAAATCCAAATCCAAAGTGAACCCACTTCCTATTTCTTCATCCTCTTCCACTTGCCATGTAGTATAGGGCGTTTTCTTCCCAAGTTTCATGACTTGGTGAAGGTGGAGCTTGATCCTGAGTTGCCTAGACGTAGATCATTTTCGGCATCGAAGTCGACGACCTAGCCCGATCTTTTCTCCGATGAAATCACCGCGAGAGTCCAGGGATCCGATGATCGCAGTGGAGGGACGTCATCACGGAGCTAAAGAGGTGGAGGACCGGATCTACAAAGGTTGTAGTCACTTTCACAATCTAGTTAAGTTGTTAACTTGCATGTTTCGCTTTACCTCTAGTAACGATCTAGTTTAGGGTTCTTTGGCACATAGAAAAATTTTGATTTTGGCATGTTTGATCTGTTGTGGAACCTCATGTGTGTGCCTAGGAACCCTACAGATACGATGTATGTTAGTCGGTTATATGAGATATGATCGGATTATTAAGTCAAGTGTTGATTTAATTATTAAGTGTATAATTGTATATTAGATATACTAGTTTACATTTACTAACACTTGTTCACTTTAGGGTTTTTCTCACACTTGCACACTTGAATATATATATATATATATATATATATATATATATATATGATATATATACTAAAAGTGTTTTCTTTTGTATCATGGTTAATGATACACTAAACATGGGTGTACAAGACACACACCATTCTATATTTAAATGGTGGTTTACATTTATTTAAGGTAATTACAAATTAGTGGAATTTTTGATAAGCATGAAGCTTGTAGAAGCTTGTGGTTGCTTTGAAAAAGTCCACTTGTTTTGTTTTACCTAAGATCTTTGTTTAACCTAACCATCTAGATTAGCTATGGTTATGTCTCTACAAGAGTTAGTATATGATACTCACTCACCATGGTTAGCATACTCACTTGATCATTATCCTCATCTCTTTTCTTTTGTTCATCATCTTCTTTCTTTAGTTCAAAAGAAAAGCTTGCTAGGGTTTGATCAAAAGTGAGAAACAAAGTGAGAAACAAAATTCTAAAGAGAACCCACTTCCTATTTCTCCATCCTCTACTAGACTAGCACTTTAGTTTAGGGTGTTTACTTCACTAATTCTCTAGTTAGTGAAGTAGGAGCTTGAGTCGGAATTCCCTCGACGTAGATCATCCTCGGCCTCGGAGACTTCAAGCAAGGTCGCACCTTTTCGCCTCGTGAAGCCATGCAAGGGTCCGGGAGAACCACGATCGCAGCGAAGGGACTTCATCAAGGAGATAAAGAAGTGGAGGACCGATCTACAAAGGTTGTATTTCGTGATCTCTTAGAGTAAAGTTGTTTACTTGCCTTTCGATTCGCCTAAACTCTAGTATACGATCTTGCTTAGTGTTATTCGGCACATAAAAATTTAATTTTGGCATGGTCGATACCTTGTAGAGCCTTGTTAGTGTGCCTAGTAACCCTACAGTTGTATCAGAGCCTAGCTAGAGCATTAAGCGATGAGTTAACGAAGTTAAAACTCCGAACGAACCCGACAACGTCGAAATCAACCCCTCTCTGGACAATTTTTAAAATCTGGGATTTTTGTGAATTAAAAATATCTAAAAAAATCTGCAGGATTTTCTAAGAATTATAGTGCAAAACGATGACATGATTCGTACATATGACCGCGGTTCCACGGCAAATACCTTCCTGTGCCGCGGAACCACGGTAGTATAGAGTCCTTTGTCTTCTCTGTTTGCACAGTAATTCTAGATTCTGTGATTGGTATTTTCTGGGTATTTTTAATTTGACTCAAGTGTTGAGTATTCAGGGGTTCATTTTGTAATCGTCGATTCGATGGGAGAATTTAATTTTTTTTTGTTATTCCGGATAATTTAGTAAGTATTAAAATGTTCGAACGGATATCACTAACTCAATTTTTCCCGGCACGAAAAAGTTTCAAGTGTTGAATTTTTCTCGGGTTTAATTATTTCGGAAAAACGTGAAAGAAATGTGACGGATCCTCTCGAAGACAACAAACCTTAACTCGATTATATGACTGTCTTGAACTACCCTTTGAACCTTAGGGTTTGGGGCAGTACGGCGTGCCACATGTGAGGCGTTGGCTTGACCCTTCTACGGCTGGACCGTTGCTACTGTGACGTATTCTGGAATCTTTAAACTCCGCTCAAATGTTGAGCTATTATAGAAATCTTGAGTATTTGATTATTCGATCGGAAAGTTTAATACTGTCTATTTATCTGAAATGTGATACAATATGTGGAATTCATACAAGTTAGGCATGAAATGCGGAATATGTGATATTTCAGATTTACGATGTCTAAAGAGATTGTGGATTCCAAATGTTGTAGTTTTACACATTCTTTTCTGCGACCGTAAGTGTAATATGTGATCGCCGGTTTCGTTGCTATATGTCAACGATAATTGGGATGCGCATATTTACTTACGCTAATGACATGTGATGTTCTGTGTTGCTGGATATGTTATATTGGATCGTCGCGTTCTGAATAGCCGGGGTTTTTTATGTTAGATGAGAGTTTATATTTTCATTCATGTAAAATTTAAATGTATGTAATATTCTTTTATTGGGGCACTTCCGGGTCGAGGTTGATGTCACCTTTTGTATATTATTTACTTTTCCGTACTAGGATAGACCCAAGGAGGGGAGCACAAGTAACCGGGTTCTAGGGTCCAGTGGGAGACCAACTCGAGGAGTCGAGTCCGGGTCTCCTAACTCTAGAATTGGTAGGGTGGCTTGCCGCTCTCGTAGAGGTCTAGGGGTGTGGGTTTGGCTATTCATCGCGACCGTGGAATCCGTGTTTTATAGAGGCACAAAATAAAACACGGACGTCCTAGTATATCCAATGTTTCATATGTTTCTTCTGCTGCGATATCTGTGATGTGATCATGTGATGTGCTGTGATAGATACTATATATAGTATATATGATATATTATATAGATGTTACTTATGTTTTACACCCACGCTAGCCTTGCCCTGCTCTGCCGTTAGTTACCTAACCTAACGGTGCACGAGAGGACATCGAGGCGAATGCGGATGGCATAAGTGTACGTCGTATTTATCTGTGATGTTTAGATGACTTAAATGATGGGACTTCATTAATGTGATTAATGAAAGAAAAGAAACCTTAAAGATGTTGTAGAATCAAATTTTCAAATAAAAAGGTAGCTACAGTTTTGCATTGCATAGCGGTATATATGATATACCCTGCACCTTATTCGATGAGGAAAGAGACGAGATCCCTTCACCGGGAGTGACCACTTTAGCGATACTGGCAGATGCTACAAAACTCGGTTTGTCTTTTGATTGCTTTTAGAGTTTTACTTTGCACAGTGATATATATGACATGTCCTGCACCTTATTCGATGAGGAAAGAGCCGAGATCCCTTCACCGGGAGTGACCTCTTTAGCAAAACTAATGAAAGCCTCAAAAACACTCCATTTCAAAATTTAACATGATTCTACGACGATATCAAGTTCATTACGCTCATGGTTTTCTGAAAAACCTGCGTAGCCCTCCGTCATTTCAGATAAAGACTAGTTAGTATTCGTGCTACGTTTGTTAACTATGTTAAGGTGTAGTGTGCGGTAGCTAATTAGTACTTATCTGCTAAAACATGAGATGTGATTGGATTAGGGTAGTTGTACGACTTTGTTGACTATGTTAAGGGTCGTGCAGGTGGGTTTAATTCAATCGGGAAATGACGGGTTGAACTTGACTAGCAATTATGATTTGTTGACTATGTTATGGTCATAAATTGCTAGGGGCAAAATATTATCGGGAATTTCAAGTGTTGAAATTTGCAATGAGATTGCATACCTTTTATGAGATAGTTGGATCCCGATACCCACTGCGAGTAAATGTTACTCCTGGGAGAGTTTTACAAAGGACAATTAGCCGATCAAGAAGGTGTCTAGAAAGGTGTCAACAGGGGTTACACCTCTGGGAAAACGAGGTTTTCTTTAATTAGGTCCGTGCGAAAGCACGGGAAACCTCCCTCAAAGTACCGACACTGGCCTGGCTGAAAGATTGGCAAAGTTGTAAGGTGTAATTAATCCCGGCTAGTCTTTCTTTTTAGGGTTTGAAGGAAGATTTGATAAAAACAGTGGGAGCCATCCTGATTAGATAAGATAAATAACCAATCTGATTTTGCAAGAGCATACGCTAAAGTGTTTTCATCTCTCTCTCCAGGTAGCGACCATATCATGCCTTAATAAAGATAATAATATGGATGTATTGACCGAACCCACATGTTATACTATGCTGGGGAACGTTGGCTCCGTTCTTTCTTATAAGAGTTATAAGACTGAATAGGATATAGGGGAATACCAGGATTCTCATGCCACCCGAATGAAGAAAGTACATGTTGATGCATTTTCTTCAGGTGTGTTCGTTACAGAGAACTGTTTCTCCATTTCCTCTACGTCCTGGGTATTAGATACCGGGTCAGGATCCCATATATGTAATCAGTTGCATGGGCTTAGGAAAGGTAGAGAACTTGGAGAAGGTGATAAAGACATAAGGGTTGGAAATGGTGCAATTGTTGCAGCTAAAACCGTCGGGGAATATCACCTTGTATTGCCAACTGGTAATACATTGATTCTGAACGAATGCTATTTCATGCCGAACCTGATATGCAATATTATATCGGTCTCTTTGTTGAGTAAAGAGGGATATAATTTTGTATTACAGGATAATGTTATGAACATTTTCCTAAACCAAAAGTTGGTCGGATCAGGCACGATGTGCAATAGCATTTATGTTCTAAATCAATCAACAGTTCTGAGCATAACAAACACACACAAGAGGAAGAGTTCAGAACTGAACGAATCCTTCTTATAGCATTGTAGACTGGGTCATATCAATGCGACACGACTCGCTAAGTTGCATAAAGATGAATATTTGAATCCGTTTGAATTTTCATCTTATGACACTTGCCAGTCATGTCTCAAAGGCCAGATGACCAAAACTCCGTTTACGGGACACGGAGAAAGAGTTACCAAACTCTTGGGACTGATACATAGTGATATATGCGGTCCCATGTCTACACATGCCAGGGATGGTTCTTCGTACTTCATTACATTCACTGACAATCTCTCTAGATTCGGATATGTGTTCTAGATGAAACACACATCAGAAGCTTTTGAGAAATTTAGAGAATATAAACAAGAAGTCGAGAACCAAACCGGAAAAAGTATTAAAATCCTACGATCTGATCGAGGAGGTGAATACTTGAGCAATGATATCCTGGACTTCCTAAAAGAGAATGGGATTCTCTCTCAGCTGACTCCTCCATATACACCACAACACAACGGTGTATCGGAACGGAGGAATCACACCCTATTAGATATGGTGGGCTCGATGATGAGTACAGCTGAGTTACCTATTTCCTTCTGGGTTATGTGCTTGGGACAGCAGCATACCTATTGAATCAAGTTCCGTCTAAATCTGTACCTACCACACCATATGAGATATGGAGTGGGAAGAGACCATATTATAAACGAGTTAAGATACGGGGTTGTCCGGCTTATGTCAAAAAGGCAAAATCCAGACAAACTCGAGGCACGGTCAGTTCTTTGCAAGTTTATAGGATATCCTAAGAACTCCCAAGGATATTTTTTCTACCACGCTGAAGAACAAAAATTGTTTGTTTCTCAATATGCCACCTTTTTGGAAAAGGAATTTCTTGCAAAAGAAATTAAAGGCAAAGTGGTAGAGCTGGAAGAGGTTCCAGAAACACAAACTGCAACTGAAGATTTAGTGGAACCAGAGGATTCGGTAGTTTCCAACGAACCTCAGCCTCTCCGACGATCTAGTAGGGTTCCTCACCCACCTGAGAGATACTACGGTTTTCTCATAGATGGTGGGAGCGAGGATTGCATCATGGTTGATGATGACCCAACTAGCTTCGAGCAGGCAATCATGAGTGGGGACTCAGTGAAATGGCTGGATGCAATGCGGTCCGAGATGGAATCCATGTACACCAACAAAGTGTGGACTTTGGAAGTTGCTCCTGAAGGGGTAAAACCCATTGGGAGCAAGTGGATCTTCAAGAAAAAACTTGGTGTAGATGGGAAAGTGGAGACTTTCAAAGCTAGACTTGTTGCAAAGGGTTTTCGTCAAAGACCAGGTGTGGACTATGACGAAACCTTTTCTCCAGTGGCTATGCTTAAATCCATCCGGATCATGCTTGCCGTCGCTGCATATCATGACTACGAAATCTGGCAAATGGATGTTAAGACCGCCTTTCTAAACGGTGATTTAGAAGAGTGCGTGTACATGACTCAGCCAGAGGGCTCCGTAGATAGTGGGAGCAGCGGGAAGGTGTGCAAGCTGCTTAAATACATTTATGGATTGAAGCAAGCATCGCGGAGCTGGAACATCTGCTTTGACGTCGTTATCAAAGAGTTTGATTTCGTCAAAAATGTAGATGAACCTTGTATCTATAAGAAGGTGGCAGAGAGTAAGGCTGTCTTCCTCGTATTGTACGTGGAAGACATACTCTTGATAGGAAACGACATTCCTATGCTGCAATCGGTCAAGCTCTTCTTATCACAAAGATTCTCAATGAAAGATCTAGGTGATGCCTCCTGCATATTGGGAATAAGGATCTATAGAGATAGATCTAAACGGATATTGGGATTGTCCCAATCCAGGTACATTGACACCATACTAAAGTGGTTTAGTATGGAAGAGTCCAAACGTGGGTTTTAGCTACGATCTCAGGGCTCACTCTCTCCAAAGAGATGTCTCCCAAGACTGATTTGGAGAGAGCTCGCATGCAAGGGATACCCTATGCTTCGGCAGTAGGCTCTATCATGTACGCGATGCTATGCACCAGACCCGATGTAGCATACTCACTAAGTATAGTGAGTAGGTATCAAGCTGATCCTGGAGAGAGTCACTGGATAGCTGTGAAGAACATTCTCAAGTACTTACGAAGGACTAAAGAGATGATCTTGGTGTATGGTAACGGAGAACTCCAAGTGGAGTCCTTTACCGATTCGAGCTTCCAGAGTGATAAGGACGACTCTAAGTCGCAGTCGGGATTTGTCTTTACCCTTTACGGAGCAGCGGTTAGCTGGAAGAGTTCCAAGCAGGAAACCGTGGCAGACTCGACGATGGAGGCTGAATACATCGCTGTCAACGATGCTGCCAAAGAAGCTGTCTGGATCAAGAAGTTCATTACTGAACTTGGAGTGGTTCCATCCATTGAGCATCCAATACCTTTGTATTGCGATAACAATGGAGCGGTGGCTTTGGCCAAGGAACCCAGGTCCCAGCAACGATCCAGGCATATTCTGAGGCGGTATCACCTGATCCGGTAGATAGTCGATCGTCGGGAGATCGAGGTTAGGAGGGTTGACACGAAGAATAACACAGCGGATCCACTCATGAAGGCCATTCCCCAGATAAAGTTTGAGAGACTCTTCGGGATGCTCGGTATGCGATACTACAGCAGCTGGCCCTAGTGCAAGTGGGAGATTGTTAGTTGTATGTATGACCTAGAGGCCAGTATTGTACAGATGATGTATATTATATTGGATGCTTGGACATATATAGAGAGGACTTTCTTGCTCGTTATGATAGTATGCTATCTGGTTGCTCTTTACTTTAACATGTATACATGTCTCTTTATACTGTCTTATTGTTACATGTTGGTAAAGCCCTTAGGATGTGTACTTGACTACCTGGACTATGATGCGGATCATACTAGTGGGGACCTGGTAATCCATAAGTACATCCTTCAAGGTCCCTAGTCGTGGGTGTATCGAGACGGGGCATCGATATACCAGAGTAGACTAGCGTATACGCTTCTCGACCCATAGGATGGGCGATGGATGATCCCATATCCATTGGTGTTTGACATCAGAGATGGTATACGGGTGCTCAGTGGAGACTGGGTACACTAGACGGACTCGCCGAGAACTCCCAGATGGTATTATACCACACGTCAGATGGCAGTTCTCTGGTGACACTTGTGCAGGTTAGTCTGTAGACCCGAGATCGTCATAGAGTCTTGTGTGATTCCCAATGTGCTTTGATTTCCACCTTACCACGTCCATGAGGGCGTGCAAAATGGTGGTTTTTCGGTACAGTCCCGAGTCATATGGAGGCAATGAGCGATAGGAGGGGTTTCGTCTATCCCGGTATTGGGGGTTGATGTTGCGCTGTGCTCGATTGGCCGTAACAGGGAAGTCTCTGGCCAGGGCTGATTAGAGATTTACTGGTAAGTGTTACCAGTAGTTTCTCGACCCGTTATAAGCCTCACATCGGCATGACTTATCGGTTATTGGGGTCTGACGTTTACCACCCCTAGATTTGATATGCAACATATGAGACGAGGAGACCGGACTGTACGGGAAGTGTTACCGGCAGGCTTTTTACAGGAGTTGGAGCGGGCTTGCTTGCTAATCTTCTGATCGCTCAATACCCGGGTGGCCATTACGTCCAGCTAGTACCGCTGACGGCTTGTGGGTGCTTGATGTGATCATCACCTATGGCCGACGTATTGACGAGTCTTTAGAGTCCTACACAGAGGTTTTACTAGCTCAGGCAAAACGAAATAGGAGCATGTATGTGATATGTGCGAGACCGAGAATAAATGTGAGTATGTGATACCGCATTCTATTCTCGCGACTTTTTGTATCGGTCGGTTATATATGATATGACCGGGTTATTCGATAAGTCGATACGATGTATGTTAGTCGGTTATATGAGATATGACCGGATTATTAAGTCAAGTGTTGATTTAATGATTAAGTGTATAATTGTATATTATATATACTAGTTTACATTTACTAACACTTGTTCACTTTAGGGTTTTTCTCACAGTTGCACACTTGAATATATATATATATATATATATATATATATATATATATATGATATATATATATATATGATATATATATTAAAAGTGTTTTCTTTTGTATCATGGTTGATGATACACTAAACATGGGTGTACAAGACACACACCATTCTATATTTAAATGGTGGTTTACATTTATTTAAGGTAATTACAAATTAGTGGAATTTTTGATAAGTATGAAGCTTGTAGAAGCTTGTGGTTGCTTTGAAAAAGTCCACTTGTTATGTTTTACCTTAGATCTTTGTTTAACCTAACCATCTAGATTAGCTATGGTTATGTCTCTACAAGAGTTAGTATATGATACTCACTCACCATGGTTAGCATACTCACTTGATCATTATCCTCATCTCTTTTCTTTTGTTCATCATCTTCTTTCTTTAGTTCAAAAGAAAAGCTTGCTAGGGTTTGATCAAAAGTGAGAAACAAAGTGAGAAACAAAATTCTAAAGAGAACCCACTTCCTATTTCTCCATCCTCTACTAGACTAGCACTTTAGTTTAGGGTGTTTACTTCACTAGTTCTCTAGTTAGTGAAGTAGGAGCTTGAGTCGGAATTCCCTCGACGTAGATCATCTTCGTCCTCGGAGACTTCAAGCAAGGTCGCACCTTTTCGTGTCGTGAAGCCATGCAAGGGCCCGGGAGAACCACGATCGCAGCGAAGGGACTTCATCAAGGAGCTAAAGAAGTGGAGGACCGATCTACAAAGGTTGTATTTCGTGATCTCTCAGAGTAAAGTTGTTTACTTGCCTTTCGATTCGCCTAAAGTCTAGTATACAATCTTGCTTAGTGTTATTCGGCACATAAAAATTTAATTTTGGCATGGTCGATGCCTTGTAGAGCCTTGTTAGTGTGCCTAGTAACCCTACAAGGGCTGCGATCACTTACGTGCAGTTGTGTGCGTATGCTGTTCGGGCAGGCAATACTAATGGGCTTTGGTTTACGCAGGATCCTAGTATTGCACGGATGGATTTGTTTTGTCTTCTGTGCATTCGCATTCTACGGAATGCGGATGCGGGTGTGTTTGCACAGTTTTGCGGAGCGGAGAAGGAAGAGGTTCCTCATTAGGATTTTGGCAGTTGGTTCGGTCAAAACCATTATGAGCAGGGGACATTATTTACTAATCCTTTTATTGATAATTATGTTATGGCTAATTTCTTTGACCATTTGACCATCTTGACTTTGTTGACCGTTTGACCGAAGATGACTGGAATCTTCTTGAAAGGTCTAAAGTATTCTTTGGTTTTCATTTTCTTTTTGTAATGAAAATGGTCAAGTCCATGTAGCCATCAACTTTATCATGAAAAGATTAGTAATGATGATATTAGTGTATTATTGAACCATGGTTCATTTTTCTTATCTTATTCTTGATTTCTCATTCTCTCTCTTGAAAGTGAGAAGAAAAGAAGAGCTCCTTGGTTTCTTGTTCTCCTCCTTCTTCCTCCTCTTGATTTCTTCTTTCGATCTTATGTGTTGAGAGAAATAGATCCCACAAAGACAAACACTTCCATATATCTCTACTACACAACCTAGGGCATCTAGACTAGCGATCTCGTTGCCCTAGTTGCCTCGGTTTGAGGTGGAGCTCGATGTACATCTCTCGGGTGGATCGTCTTCGACTCAAGAAGGCCGCGGAGGTGACCAAGATCTGGATCGATCCTCGGAGCGTGGATGGACGAGCCGGACAGCGGAGAGAAGACCCGAAGGACCGGTTTCGTGAGGTATAATTTCTACGGCATAGTAGTTAAAGCCCCTAATAGTTTGCTAGTTTCTAGTTTAGCAAAGATCCGGCTTTTAGTCCATGTTGCCTTGCGCCAAAAATTTGTTTTTCGCCGTTTCCGCCTCCCCGTAAGAACCGGGGTGAGCAACATGGACTTACAAGCCTCACTAATGGCGCCGCAGAATTGCCGTAAACCCTAAGGTTCAAAGGCTTTCACACGGTTATTAAGTCGAGTTAGGGTTTCATTCTTCTAGAGGGACCATTGAATTGCCTGCATGTCTTCCCGACTACTTTAAACTTGGAATAATAGATTTCTGACATTCGATCGTCTCTGTCGACTCTCAACGTCTCCGTGTGAAGTCGTCTCAGCTGGAATCAATCTATCTGATGACCTCGCATCGGGGTAGCGAACGATCCATATGTCCTAGTCATTCATCCTTGGTGACTAGCGACCTTCTATCATCTCTTAGTACAATCTCGTACTGTAATAGCTCCAACATTCGGGACGATATCTCATCGTTCGCAGCAATAACTGGCTCACTCATCTGCATGCTGGACAGTGCCTCAATCTTCATGAGTAAGCAATACACCAATGGTCATCAAATCTGGCTGGCCTCTGTCAGTGGATCAATCCTCTGGTGTTGATCTGCACGTCCGAGTAATTTCATACAGCGATCCATCCAACGCTCGTGGCGCGAAAACACAGTAAAAAGACACATCTCTACAATCGTATATCGCCAGAATCACACCCTGGTCATTCCTCGTTCGTAATGAGCCCGTGCTGACCGCAACTCTAGCCGTAGCTCTCCCTGCCCGTAATCATGGCAGGAAAACTATACTAGTACCGATGAGGCTAGATCAGGAATGAATATGATACTGAGCAAAGAAATGTACATCCTAAGGCTCCTTAAGTGGAGTGGCGTGTCGTAAATATACTGCGGAACATACCAACGGTACGTCACTCTACTTTAGTCACCTATTCCATTAACCAAGGGTCATCCTACGCTCCGAAGGTAAACCTAACGCTCTGATACCAACTTTGTCACGTCCCGAAAGTACGGAACATGACCGGCACCTAGACTACGAACGTCTCGAGGCGTACGTACTCTAAGTAAGCCGAGCCCAGAAATCCAAACCAAGAAAAAAGTAGAGTGTAGGAAAAACCATTTCAAATCAACCAGTAGCAACATAATATACAACGCCTAAAGGCGAGGATCACAACAGAGAAGGAATCTCAACAGCATGGAATCCAAAGAAATATAACGCGCGACTCTAAGGTCGAAAGAATAAACATCACTGGTCTCTATCTCAAATAAATACAAGTTTGGTTGATGGAACTTCTAGATACAACTGAAATATAATATACAATGTATAATGATGGGTACGATACAAATAAACCCACCTACTAGCAAGTCACCCGAAAGAAGCAGTGCCCGCAAGCCGTAATGAAACCTGTACGGCAAAACCTGCAAGAACTGGGGAACAACGGGGGTGAGTTGCCAACTCGTGAATAGAAAAACATCTACGAACAGAAAATCGCATGTATGACGCAATCCTAGGTCATACGATCATAATATATAATCATTAAATAAATGAGTCTGAAGCATGCCAAGGTGGCAATGTAACATCTATACATGTATGTAGTGCCAAGTACTCAGGTAATAACATGTCATAAATGTAAGGTATGCCCGCATGAAGTAAAAAGATGAAGTATCAAATGAATATCAATACACTTATATTAGCGTCCCATCCCACTAATATTGGTGTAAGGGTATATATAACATCGCCCTCATACCCTGTTATATATACAAATAAAGTATGATCAATGTAATCAAGGTCTGTATGTGATCAATGTCTGTATATATATGGATCCCGTCCACCTATCACCCAATGACAATAAGCATCATGCTTGTAAATATCGTAAAGCATATGCATGGAAATAGGAGGATATAATCAAATCATGGAACCTGAGTGCCTAGCATCGACACTCAAAAACGTCATGAAACCTGTGCCTAGCATCGGCACTCGAAAACATCATGAAACATGTGCCTAGCATCGGCACATAAATGCTCGTCTATCAGGCGCTGTCACCAAGATTGGCCCTGATAGGTACGTATCATACGCTATCTCGAAAACCCAAGTGCCCAGCTTCGACCCCCGAATTTCGACGTATCCATACATGCATACTCCGGTCGGTATCCCCATGATAACCGCCGAGCCCAAATACTATCACCGGTAGGTAGTACTCCCCTGCCGGTCTCACCGTCTAGCATATACGAGTCTTCTTGCCCCGAGGTACCTCACCGGGTCCACCATGTACCCGCAATCGGTGCCTACCACTCCTCGAATCGGGTATACCCACACAAGCTCTCTGGAACCGAGAAAACTCATGGTGGATGCACTGAAATATCATATCAAGGGTAACCGGGTTTTTAAAACAATTACATATTTTCTTTTGAAATATCCACGGTCCCCAAATCCAGAAATATCATGGAAGCAGCATATCTCAATGCGTATAATCAAAACATGATGTATGCGACATGTAAAGAAAGGTAAGCATATCAATAAGTCCTGCAACATGGGATAGTAATGTGCACATGTCAAGGGAAGCCGTTCTTTTTAAATGAATCAGTTTTAAAGAATATCTTGCGGTTCCCAAATCTCTAATCAAGCCAGAATCATCTATGTATGTGTACAGGTATAAGTGTACAATATGCCATGCAAGAATCACATCATGAATGCAACAGTACTACAATATAGTGGCATGGCAATTATCGATGATGAAGTGTGTGAGCCAGCAAATAGTGTACGTGGAATATACACATCATCGATAATGGTGCTGGTGTCCTAACAGCATGATGGTAATATCTCAATAAACACAAGTAATGCGATGTAAATAATATGAATATGCGGAATCAAACAATCAACGCAATAGTGAAGAATCTACGTCAATATGTAAGTGTAATGCAGTTTTGCCTTTTTGAAATAAGACGAATCGGGGTTTTTAGTAAAATAAGGACTACGGTGTTTTTAAGAAAAGATGCGCCTTTTTAAATTATCCGTAGAATCCTTTTTTGCCATTCTTTAAAATACTCCCGATTCATTAGTTTTGAAATAGGTACGACTCGGGTCTAGTCTAACATCGACTATACTAACTACGGATCTAACTATCAAGTCAATATGGAAGGATATGGAAACGACCTAACT
The DNA here is from genome assembly GCA_030015575.1 of Agapanthus africanus. Lineage (NCBI taxonomy): Eukaryota > Viridiplantae > Streptophyta > Magnoliopsida > Asparagales > Amaryllidaceae > Agapanthus > Agapanthus africanus. The sequence continues at coordinate 283,235,015 of JASDDO010000022.1, forward strand.
CTGAGTCGATATTTATAAATATAAAGATAGTAGTCGGTGATCCCGCCTCAATAGTATCGCGTACGATACCGTATATCATCTGACATCCTCAAGTCATGAGTGCGGATCAATCATCAATATGAAGCTCGTACGGTAAATCGTCGTACGGCATCCCAATATCTAGGTACGGGTCAATATCACAATCATCACATCAATTATCTGGTATCCTTATCATCATATCACATAATCTGGGGTACTGATCTAAGTCTAGTACGAATCGATACCATCTATATAAGTTTGAATGCGTGTGCGAAACACACGTCCAAAGGCCCGCTAAAAATCACATATCGTATCCCAAATACGAGTCACATCACATCACCGATATCATGGCACCATGCCCAATCTCATCGACTCATCTCCAATGTCCTCCAATATCCTCATCATAACAGTATAAACATAGCAAATATGCCCGTGTGTGCGTGTGGGTGTAAACCTATTCTAGGGTTCGCGACTAGGAACTATACTAGTTACTTCTAACCCTAATCTATGCATAGTACACCTAACACATCCTAAACAACCAAGTCGCACATAAACTATCATATATATAAGTATAGTATATATGGTATAATAGACATCGGACTACGGGGGTGCTATACGCCATCCACCCGACTTCTCCCCGTAGATATAAATCTACCCACCTTTCTTTATGCGTCCCGGTGCCGTTGTCGCCATTTGCATCTCCAACGCTTCGACGCCACGTGGGGTACCTACAAGGATATCACACGCTAAAACACTTGAAAACCATGTCAGAAACCAAAATGGTGCACGCTACACCCATAGGTAAAAACCTGTGGCCTCGCGTGCAAACACAGCCAATATCCACTGCCGCTGACGTCCAAACGCCACCCGACAGAAACGGATCATCGAATACCAAAATCCATACGAATACAAGTCGTAACTCATACGCCAACTCATGAAAGTCAACCCAGATTCTATCCTAACTGGAATCAGTCAAAACTAGACATACCAGGGGTCAAGTTTACATGAAATAGGGTTGTGCACGCAAAACGAGGGGGTTCCCTACTGCTCTGGCCACAAATTGCGGCCAGAGGGATTAAATTTGCGGCCGGGGTAAGGTGTTTTGGGCTAGGGTTTTGGGTGTTGGTTTCTACCTACCTGCATACCTCACTGCCAAGTCAATATTATTTTATTGGTATCTCGGGTTGTAGCAGATTCCAGAAAAGTTGCAAAATCGACAAAGTCGCTAAAATACGCCAAGTCGAATAACTCTGGTATTTGGGTGAAACCTGGAACAATCTCGGTTCAACTGGTCTTACATACCCCTAATAAGGCTACTCTAACATTCAAAACCATCTCTTGACCAAATCTCACTCAAAATCCCTAAACTAGCACTAGATCACAGATATAACAGTAAATTTTCAGCTATAAAACTAGAACTAGGCAGGATACAAGTTGGGTTGTGAGATTATACCTCAAGGGTCCTAGAATGAAGGAGAAGGGAAGGAGAAGGAGGTGAAGTGGGTTGGTGCTGCTGAAGTTCCTGCTTGTGGCTGTTTTCTCATTGCTGATGTTGCTCAGGTTGCTGCTGCTGCTTGCAATCTTTTCTTTCTTTTTGTTGCTGTTTGCAGCAGCTACTGCAGGGCTGTTGTTTTGGTGTGAAGGGCTGATGTTGTTGTGTTTGCTTTGGTGAAGTGGGAGGGTGATGTTGTAGTGTTTGATGAGGGAGTGGGTTGAATTATATTATGGGGTTGCTGTGGCTGAAGTAACTGCTGATGGGTTGATATGGGGCTGAAGTGTGCTGATGCTGCTACTGCTGCTGCAGCTGAAGTGTTGGGGTGGCTGATGTGATGAAATTGGGGCTGTAAAGTGTTGATGGGAGTGTGTAAGTGTGGGCTTTCGTGTTAGGGCTGGTGTAGGGCTGCTGATGTGGGCTGCTGTTGCTATGGCTGCAGCTGAAGCTGGTTCCTTTTGTTGTTCTTTGGCTGTTTGCAGTAGTTACTGCAGGGGCTGTTGCTGTTTGGTGTAGAGTTGTGGTTGTTTTGGCTGATGTAGGGTGCAGTGTTGTGTATAATATGGTGGGGTGTGAGAGTGAGTGATGTGAGGAAAGATGTGATAAATGAGAGGGAGTGGTATGAGCGAGAGGAGAGTGAAAGAACACAAGGGATTATGGAATGAGATGGATCATGGCACACCCTAAACACCTCTCTCTCTCTCTCTCTCTCTCTCTCTTAAAAATGTTAGCACACATAAGCCATCATTGCTCACCCTCTCTCCTACATAAGTCAACCTAACCCTAATCACCCTTTAAACAAGGCCAAAACCCTAAGTTAAAACTAATTAACCTAACAAATTTGTTCAATCCACCATGGTCATCTAAGCAAGGTTCAACCCTAGGCTTAACATGAGTCCAAAAGATGAAACAACTATGACAAGTGTAGAAAAAAAAATGATATGTGCACATTTTTGCACAAAAAGCCAAAAATCCAGTTAGCGATTTTTTAATCGCAGTTAACACGAAAATGTCATAACTTAACCATAAAAACTTAAAAATGACATATTTCCACAAAATACCCCATTTTAGAATTTCCAAACTTTTCTCCCGAATTTTCCCCATTTATCGGTATTTAATTATACCGACCATTAAAATATTCATTAAAAATTAATATTAAATTATGAAAATTCCCAAAAATAATATTTCATTTTTTTGAAATGTTACACATGGTGTGCGGTAGCTACTTACTGCTTATCTGTAGCATATGATGCGATTGGATTAGGGTAGTCGTACGACTTTGTTGGCTTTCGTCAAGGGTCGTGCGGGTGGGTTTAATTCAATCATGAAATGTATGGGTTGAACTTGACTAACGGACTATGGTTTGTTGGCTTTCGTCCAGGTCATAGCACATTAGGGGTAAAAGTATTATCGGGAATTTCAAGTGTTGAAATTTGCAATGAGATTGCATACCTTCTATGAGATAGTTAGATCCCGATACCCGCTGCGAGCAAGAATTGCTCCTAAGAGAGTTTTACACTTTACAATTATCTAACCCATTAGGTGTCTAGAAAGGTGTTAATGGGGTTACCCCTAAGGGAAAATGAGGTTTATCTTAATTAGGCCCGTACGAAAGCACGGGGAACCTCCCTCAAAGTACCGGCACTGGCCTGGCTGAACGGTTAGCGAAGTTATAGACTGTAATTAATTCCGGCTGGTCTTTCCTTTTTAAGGTTTTTTGAAGGAAGATTTGATCAAAACAGTGGGAGCCATCCTGATTAGATAAGATTATAACCAATCTAATCTTGCAAGAGCATACGCTAAAGTGTTTCCTTCTCTCTCTCCAGGTAGCGACCATGTCAGGCCTTAATAAAGATAATAATATGGATGTATTGACCGAACCCACTTATTATACTGAGCAGAGGAACGTTGGTTCCGTTTTTTCTTATAATTGTTATAAGACTGAAGAGGAAATAGCGAAATATCCGGATTCACACGCCGCCCAAACGAAGAAGAAGCATAATGATGCATCTTCTTCGGGTATGTTTATTATCGAGAACTGTTTCTCAGTTCACTCTACGTCCTAGGCATTAGATACCAGATCAGGATCCCACATATGCAATATGTTGCATGGGCTAAGGAAAGGTAGAGAACTGGGAATAGGTGATCATTCCGTAAGAGTAGGGAATGGTACAAATGTTGCAGCCAAAGCGGTTGGCGAATATCACCTTATATTACCAAATGATAATACATTGATTCTGAACGAATGGTATTACATTCCGACCCTGATATGCAATCTTATATCAGTTTCTTTATTAAGTAAAGAAGGATATATTTTTTTAGTACAGGATGATGTTATGAACATCTTCCTGAATCAAAAGTTGATTGAATGAGGCTCGTTACATAATAGCATATATATTCTAAATCAAACCACTGTTCTTAATATACAAAACACACACAAGAAAAAGAGTTCAGAAATGAACTAATCCTTCTTGTGGCATTGTAGACTAGGTCATATCAATGCGACACAACTAGCTAAGTTACATAAAGATGGATATTCGAATACATTCGAATTATCATCTTATGAAACTTGCCATTCATGTCTCAAAAGGCAAGATGACCAAAACTCCGTTCAATGGACATGGAGAAAGAGTTACGGAACTCTTGGGACAGATACATAGTGATGTATGTGGTCCCATGTCTACACATACCATGAATGGTTCCTCGTACTTCATTACATTCACTGTCCTCTACCGGTACTTGGTTGTCCTCTGCCTCTGCCATCTCGTCCTCTCTGAACAGGACCGCCATGACCACGGCCTCTCGAAGTGTCGGTCTAGTGTGGAGCAACAATGAGCGTAGGAGGTAAGACTCTCGGTCGAGGGGGTGAAGGTGGTAAAGTAACATGTGGAACTGCTGCCTCACCCTGATGCCTCACGGTACAATATCTGACATGGTGATGTGGACTCCCACACCGAAAACATCCTGGCAACGGTTGTTGACCCGGTAAGTAAGAGCTGAATAACTGGCCTTGTATCATGCCTTAGCCGCCGCCACGGCCTAGAAAGAATCCGCCGCGGCCTCTACCTACCATATCTCTACCAAACTGCATGGGAGCTGATACACCTGTACGAATCCGCTTCGGTCCCGAAACATTCATAGTCTCAGTAATACACTCCTCCACTAATATGGCTGCGTCCATCGCTGCTGTATAGGTGTCAAAGTGCGGGATACCAATAGATAGGAACAACTGTGTGTCAAGTCCCCGCACGAATCTCTTTATGCGCTTCTGTTCGGTGTCTACCAAATAACACTAGTAAAATAAGGGGTTGCCCCTACGGATATCATCCGTAGGGGCAATAAAAGTTTGGCCCTACGGATTAATATGTAGGGCAAAGTGGTTGCCCCTACGGTCGTTCAATATTTATTTAAAATTTATTAAATCTTAAAGTGTTTTTTGCCCCTACGGTTGCGCAAACCAAGCACCTACGTGTATATCCGTAGGGGCATCTAAATAGCGATTTAAGTGATCGATCCCTATGCTGATTATTTCTTATTCCCTTTATCGTTGCGCGCGAACCCAAATCCCCAAACCTTGACGTTCCCGCCGATCGCCGTTCTCGTCATCGCCAGCGCCGGCCGAATCATCGTCGCCACCGCCTGCAGTGATCTCGTCGTCGCCACCGCCGGCCGAATCGTCGTCGCCACCGCCTGCAGTGATCTCGTCGTCGCCACCACCCTCGTCGTCGCCGATTGCGTCTCCGTCGTCTCCTCCACCGCCTAGCCTACAGGTTAGTTAAACATTATTTTAATGATGTTAGGGTAGCGATGAGGGTTAGGGTTAGGTATCGGTTGGGGTTAGGGTTAGGATTAGGGTTAGGGTACGGGTTCGATCGGTTGGGGTTCGACTGGTGTTGGGGTTAGGGTTAGGGTTCGGTTGGGGTTTTGTGTTGGGGTTGGGGTTCGGCTGGGGCTGGGTTGGGGTTAGGGTTTGGTGTTGGGTTGGGGTTCGGCTGGGGCTGGGTTGGGGTTAGGGTTAGGCCGGGTTAGGGTTTGGTGTTGGGTTGGGGTTCGGCTGGGGCTGGGTTAGGCTTAAAAAGGTGAAATTTTAGGGGATTGATCTGGAAAATAGTGAAAGTCGATACTGTTTATTTGTGAATAACACAGTCCATGATTTTTATATGAGAAAATGGTCCATGAAAGTCTATGGGATTTATCTAAAAAACGCTGAAAGTTCATGTATTTATTTGTAAACAACAAAATTCATGGTATTTATCTGGAAAACGTTGGAGGTCAATGGTATGTATTTGTAAACAACAAAATCTATGAAAATTATGTGAAACGTTCAAACTTCATGGTATTTATTTGTAACAAACAAAGTCTATGGTATTTGTTTGATAAATATTGAAAGACCATGACATTTATATGTAATGGGTCAAAGTCATTTGGATTATGTCAATCTTATTGGCGATACTTTCTTTTTGTGCATATCCAAAAACTTTGAAAGTTCTTGGTACCTATTAGAAAATATAAAGGGTTTTGTAGTAAAAGGAAAGAATTGGATTTAGAAAAACCGTGTGTAACTTTTAGAAATTCTATACACTCAAGTATATAGAAAAGGGTTAATTGCGGATACAGCCTATGTACTATGGGGATCAAGCACTTATAACCTCTGAAGTATAATAATAAGCACTTTTGTTTGTTTTTCATTAGTGATTAATTTTTAGTTTGCTATTTATTCTTTTTCAGTATGGATACTTGATAGAATTATAATTGCTTTACAATTGTTTGCCTTTTTCCTTTTGTGTAGAAAATATATCCATTGTGTCATATGGACACTATTAATTTCACATCGATTCAAGGGAAAATTTGAGGAAGATTGTGTTTGTTATATCAAAAACTTTTTTGTTGAACCCAACAGGTGAAACTTTAGAGTTGTTATAGATAGCTCTACATGTTTAATGCATGTACCATTGTTAAGAGAGTGCAAGGTGGAGAACAATAATTTGTTTCAACGGCACGTTTTTCAAGTTATAACCAATATATGATACTCGATGATAATATGAAACCTTCATATTCCCATCGATACCCATATATGAAACTAAAAGCGCCACTTAGTCCCCGTTTATCGGTTAACATACGTGCGATGCTCGTCGTGACCTAGAACTATACGAAGGTTGTTAAATATCGGACAGTATAGCTCGATACTAACAACCGTCGTATAGTCTACGTGACGAGAAAATTCAATCGTATGGTAACCCATAGATTTGTCCCGTGTGGACAAGTTAAGAATGTATAAAGCAAACGCCTTCATTCACTTGTGTTTTCATCCGTTTCGAGATATTTCGTCGGTATCTTTCCGCTGGTTCTCCATGTACAAAGATAGATTAGATGTTCATTTCAACGTTGTTTCACAGCTTTGAAATGATTATCTATTCTATTACAGTGTACTCGGAGAACAGCGGGGAGGTGCTGCCGAAATTTACTCGAAACGGTTGAAAGCACAAGTGATGGGCGTTCGCTCTATACATTCTTAATGGGATAGAAGCCTACCCCCGACAGCCGGAACACATACATACAAACGCATAATTAGAGAGCGATTCGAGATGTTCGGGTTAAAACCAATATATGATACTCGATGATAATATGAAACCTTCATATTCCCATTGATACCCATATATGAAACTAAAAGCGCCACTTAGTCCCCGTCTATCGGTTAACATACGTGCGATGCTCGTCGTGACCTAGAACTATACGAAGGTTGTTAAATATCGGACAGTATAGCTCGATACTAACAACCGTCGTATAGTCTACTCGACGAGACAATTCAATCGTATGGTAACCCATAGATTTGTCCCGTGTGGACAAGTTAAGAATGTATAAAGCAAACGCCTTCATTCACTTGTGTTTTCATCCGTTTCGAGATATTTCGTCGGTATCTTTCCGCTGGTTCTCCGTGTACAAAGATAGATTAGATGTTCATTTCAACGTTGTTTCACAGCTTTGAAATGATTATCTATTCTATTACAGTGTACTCGGAGAATAGCGGGGAGGTGCTGCCGAAATTTACTCGAAACGGTTGAAAGCACAAGTGATGGGCGTTCGCTCTATACATTCTTAATGGGATAGAAGCCTACCCCCGACAGCCGGAACACATACATACAAACGCATAATCAGAGAGCGATTCGAGATGTTCGGGTTAAAACCAATATATGATAATATGAAACCTTCATATTCCCATCGATACCCATATATGAAACTAAAAGCGCCACTTAGTCCCCGTCTATCGGTCAACATAACGTGCGATAATTTATTCTTTTCAACGACAAACGCACACACAAAGCATATACATGGATTTTCTCCTTTGTCAGTAACTATCCCGTTCTTATATTTCTCAATATAGTCAGCATAACCTACAATTTATATGTTATTCAGTCTAACATGGCCCATGAGTACGTCAGAGTTAAGGACTGGATGTATGTGGATTGGAAACAACGTATGCAACCTAAGTTTGTCGCAGGAGTTGCTGCTTTCCTTGAATTTGCACGAGCACATAATAAGATCATAATAGAGAAGATTCTCTGTCCGTGCGATAGATGTGGCAATAAGTACTGGCAGAAGGTAGAATTGGCAGAGCTTCATATTGTAAAACATGGGTTTACTAGACTTTATTCAACTTGAAAATATCACGGGGAAGGAGAAGAATGCAGTACTGCGGTAGAAGAAGGAGAACACGATAATGCGGCAGGAGAAGAAGAAGAATTCGGTAATACGGCAGGATACGGAGATTTATTTCCATCAGAAGAAATGGAGGATATGGTAGAGGCTAGGTGAATCTATTCGTACCGAAGATGACATTCCTTCCGGTCAAGGACCGCGTGTGGATAAATATGAAAATTTCATGAATGATGCTAAGAAACCAATTTATGAGAATGCGAAGTATTCCACCCTCTCATGGTTCGTCCAACTTTTCCAAATTAAGTGCCTAAATGGATGGAGTAACAAGTCATTCACAATGCTTCTTTCGTTCTTGAAAGATTCTATGCTTCCGGGAAATAATGTGCCCGAAAGCTGGTACGAAGCCCAGAAAATGATGTCTGATTTGGGTCTAAAGTGCGAGAAGATTCAAGCATGTCCTAAAAATTGCGTGTTGTACCGGAAAGAGAATTCAGATTTGAAAGAGTGTCCAACATGCGGAGAAGCCAGGTATAAGCCGAAAGATTCCGATAAGAAGCCTGATATACCTGTGAAGATAGCACGATATTTTCCCATAACACAAAGGCTACAGAGGCTATTCAGGTGCAAGAAAACAGCCGGGGCAATGATTTGGCATCACCGTGCTCCTCCAAGCGAAAATGGAAAAATGAGCCATCCAAGAGATTCACCGGCATGGAAGGATTTCGATAGGAGGCACGCAATATTCAGTAGCGATCCTTGCAATGTCCGGCTAGGACTGGCTGCCGATGGCTTCTGCCCATTCAACTATATGGCTGGAAGTCATAGTACATGGCCCGTTGTAATGATAATTTATAATCTGTCGCCTTGGTTGGCTATGGACCAATCATACTTTATGATGCCTCTTCTTATCGACGGACCAAACTCATCGGGGAACAATATCGACGACTATCTCCGACCTCTGATTGAGGAGCTGAAAACTTTGTTCATTGATGGTGTAGAGACATATGATTCAAACACAAATACAACCTTCATACTGCGTGCGACTTTAATGTGGACAATTAATGACTTTCCTGTGTATGGAATGCTTTCAGGTTGGTCCGTACATGGTCACAAAGCATGTCCTCATTGCCATGAACACACAACATCAAAATTTTTGAATTTTAGCAGGAAGGTTTGTTATTGCGGCCATCGACGTTTTCTGCCTCCAGACCACCCCTATAGGTTAGACACGGTTCACTTTGATGGTCATCAGGAGCTTCTTGGGCCTCCATCCCCATTGTCCGGAGAGGACGTGACTGCTAAATGGGATGGTTACAATAACGTGACCTTCGGGATGGATCCGACGAGACAGGTCAAACCACAATATTGGAACAAGTTAAGCATTTTCTTCGAGCTTCCGTACTGGTCTACAAATTCAGTGCGTCATTGTCTGGACGTCATGCATATAGAGAAGGGAGTATCAGAGCACATACTTAACTTGCTTCTGTGTAAAGACGGGAAATCGAAAGACAACATGAATGCCCGGATGGATCTACAAGAGTGGGGAATAAGAAGTGAACTGCACCCTAAACCGGTAGCGGGTAAACCGGGCAAGTTTGTACTTCCCAATGCCGCTTATCATATGTCACAACCGGAGAAGAAAAGATTCCTGCAGGTGTTGCATGATTTGAAAGTCCCCACAGGTTTCTCAGGATCATTCAGCAAGAAAATAAAAATTGTGAAGGGCAAGATCGATGGGCTGAAAAGTCATGACCACCATGTTATCATGGAGCACCTTCTTCCATTAGCCCTCAGGACTTCTCTCCCCGACTCGGTTGGTCTAGTAATCAACGACCTATGTTGTTTTTTCAGGGAGTTGTGTGCTAAAACGCTGGAGGTTGCGACGCTGGATAAACTAGAAAATTCTATTGCGTTGATACTTTGCAAGTTTGAGCGTATTTTCCCACCGTCATTCTTCGATATCATAATACACTTGACGGTTCATCTTGCAACTGAGGCGAAATTAGCCGGACCGGTACAATATCGATGGATGTATCCCGTCGAGAGGTACGTTAAATTTTTCGTTTCACGCAATTTATAAATTTATTTTTGTCATGTATGCCCGTGTTTATTTATTCAACATATTCTCATTAGGTACCTTTACACTCTTAAGAAGTATATACGCAATAAAAATCGACCAGAGGGTTCTATCATGCAAGGTTATCTTCTTGATGAAGCAACCACATGTATATTGATTTAGAATGCTATATCATAAATATACACATTCCTTTTGCTCTTACTTAGCAATTTTTATTATTGTCTAGCTGTAGTTGGTGACACCACCGCACCTGCGGGTATGTTTATATGTCCTATAGTGCATGCATATTGATTTAGAACGTTATATTATTGATCTACACATTCTTTTTGCAATTACTTATAAAATCTATTTTTAATTGTCTAATTATAGGTGGTGCGTCCACACCTTCCACAGGGGCCACTCCTGCCGCTTCCATACCCTCCGCATCGTCTGCAGGTTAGTATGAATAAATTTAAAATATTTATTTATTTTACATATGCTCTATAGAATAAATATGAACTTCATGGAGATTTAGCGTCGATGTTTATTTTATAGTTGGAGGGGATGCGTCCGGGTCCGGGACCCCGGTTGTTCCTCACCGGAGGAACTATCGTCCCGCTCGTGCTGCTGCTCGGGCCCAGGCTCGTGCGCTATTCACCGTAGGTATATATCATACTTGAATTCTTAATACAACTTTGTCTTATTATTGAATGTCTTGATATTTCGTGCAGACGCAGGGCCTCTCCATCCCCAGAGGGGGACTCGAGGCCCGAATCAGTCCCATAGGCTGAGGCCTGATAGAGCTAGGGGGGAGGCAGCATTCCCCCTATTTTTTACCCTTGACTATCGCTATACCGGTCCTCATGCCGAGAGGTTCGGCCGGTATTTGGGGGACGAGAGCCGGATCATGAAGAACTATCCACTTCACATTGAGTGGGGCGAGCAGCACCAGCGCTCATTCGCCCTCTTCTTTGAACAGGCTCGGGTATGTATTAATATATATTTTCATTTGATCTATCCAATATATTTATTATTAACACTTGCAATCTAATAAAAATGTTTTTTTTTGTATTTTCAGTTGGATTACGATTTTCAGCCTGTAGCCGACCCTGATCACCCGGGGAGGGTGCTCGACCTTCATGCTCTGTACAATGGCCTGATGAAGAACATGCAGGCCAAGGTCCGATACAACAGGAATGAGCTGAAGGCCGACTGCTACTCCCTGTGGATAGCGACCCCCGAGGCAGAGAGAGCGGCCCTCCTATCTACTCCGGCGTTTGCGAGAGTCGACGTAGAGACATGGCCTATATTGTGCGCTTATTTCGACTCCGAACGCAAACGAGTATGTATTTTAAATTTAATTCATTATTTATGATATAATTTATTTCTTTGTGTTTCTTAATTAGAAAACTAAATGTTAATGCGTTGCGCAGAAACAGGCCGCTCAGAATACGGAGAACAGGAAGTCGGCGAAGAGGGGTCGCCCCACTTACACAGGTGGCTCGAGGAACATTACTCGAGCCATGGAGTTATCGGTAAATTAAGAGTTATTCTCTAATATTCTGCAATATTAAGAGTTATTCTCTAATATTTCTAATATTAAGAGTTACTTTCTAATATTGCAGACATCTCGGACCGTGGCGTCAGGTGGTACACCGAGCGTGCTGTCCGCATATCTTGCCGTACACGGCACCTCGACAGATCCCGCCACGGGCGAGCTTCGATGTCCCGACGTCGCTACCCAGGAGTACTGCGTAAGTGTTAATATTTTTTCTACCCAAATTTGAAATTTTAGTTTTGGAAGGTTCAAGTTTAAATTTTATACTTATACTTTACTGCTTAATGTGGGTGTAGGAGCGGGTGGTTGAGCAGGCCCAGGCCTCGGGGATCGATTTTACCGGACAGAACGATCCGAGGCTGCTGACCCCAGTTCTGGACGCCGCACACGGAGGGCACCACGGAGGTTGGGAGAGAGGCCGGGGATTAGGCCCTAGCAGGGCCCATATGAGGTTGGACTCCACCCCGGCGGTTACTTCCTCCGTCTCCAGTGGCCGGCATGTCCATCAGGAACTGAATAGCTTGAGGGCCACCGTTCAGGAGTTGAAGGAGATGCTGGTATGTATACTACTTTATAGTAAAATATCATTTCATATTATATACATATCAACATATCCATAATTAGTACGTAGCTTGAGCTTATTTGGTTTTAGAATTAATTTTGATTAATCATACATACATATGTAATTAAAATAAACAACGCTTTTCCAAACTAGATATCCAAACAGGGTTTCGAAATAACTTAATAATGAAACGAATTCGAATAATACACAGTTCTTACACGCTTCTTACACACGTTATGTCCAGACGCGACAGGGTAGATCGGCCGAGCCTCCACATGCATCTCCTTCGGCTGCGGCTCCGCAAGCCACTACATCGGCTGCGGTTCCGCAGACAGCTCCTGTAGCTCCACCGCCCACTCAGACTCCCGCAGCCGCGGCTCCGCAAGCGACTACCTCGACGGCGGCTGCGCAGACCACAATGCCAGCTCCACATGCCGCTCAGACTCCCTTATTTGTAGCATTGGAGAATGTATTTACCGAGGAGCAGGCGCGCGTTATTTTAACGTTATTCGGAGGTGGAGCTGGACCGAACTAGGGTAGCTTTTTGGTTCTTATTTTTTGAAACATGTATTTATTTATATCACATTGTACTACATTTTGAAACGATATTGATATTGGTTTGTATTTATATCATATTCAGTTTTTGGGTTTTTTTTGTATATTATATATATGCGTGAGATGTGATTATGAATACTGCAATATATGATTTGATTGATGTATATAGTATTGTGCATAGGGCGGGAAAAAATCTAGCAGCCCATTTTAAAAAAAAAATACAGACAATATGTACCTACGGATTAATCCGTAGGTATATATGTTGCCCCTACGGCGTTATCCGTAGGGGCAAACTATCAGGAAACCTGATATTTTCCCACCTGATATTAGTGCAGGGTGTTGGGGGTGCCCCTACGGATATGTCCGTAGGGGCCACTGTTTATCCCCTACGTATTTATCCGTAGGGGCAAAATATCAGGTTTCCTGATATTTTCCCCCCGATCTCAGTGCAGTGTGTTGGGAGTGGCCCCTACGGGTCAATCCGTAGGGGCTACTTTATATCCCCTACGGATGTATCCGTAGGGGTCTAAATAGGACCTACGGGTATATCCGTAGGTATATACAATATATTCAAAAAAAAAATTTAAATATATGATTTTATTACCCTTACGGGGTACTCCGTAGGGGCTATAGCACCTACCGAGGTATCCGTAGGGGCATAAATTTGTCCGTAGGGGCAAGTTCAGGGCCTCAACTTGCACCTGCGGCCTTTGCACCTACGGGGTCTTTTTTCGCCCCTACGTATATATCCGTAGGGGCAGTGAGTTGCCCCTACCGATAAATCCGTAGGGGCAACCCTTATTTGTAGTAGTGTAAGGAGCATATCTGGATAGCTGAGTGAACTGGATGTCATACTCGGCCACGGTCATACCAGAAGGAAGACCTGCAACTCTTCCTATCTCAACGGACTCACACCAAGTCTGGCAAGACCCTCCAGACGAAAGCTAGCAAGCTCGACCGATCTCACATCAGAACAACTCAGGGAACGATAAATCCAGGCCATCCTGTCGAAGAACATCAGTGGATCCTTCGCTGCGTCTGTTCCAGTGAAAACCGAAGGCTTCAGCCTCATAAACTCCTGTAGTGATATTGCGATAGTCTCGGTAGCGGCAGGTTCAGCTGTCTGGGCAGTAGGTATTATCACAGTCCCTATAGTAGGAGGAACATCATCACGTCTCTGTGCTCGGCTGACCTCGACTAAAGATCAAACCATCTGGCATAAATCCTGAATACTCGCCTCCAGCCTAGCAATCCGGCCTGGAGAAGGGGGATCAATCTATCCCTGAGGGGTAGGCGTACCGCCCTGGTCCGTTCTCGTCTCAGACGTGTCCGCCCTAACCTCATCTCTGGCGGCAGCCTTCTGGGACCTCATAGTCTTCGGCGGCATAGTGGCTGGAACAAGAAAAAGGATTCAGTAAGAACATTGGAATCAGAACAAAAGGATACATGGAATCAAAAAAGGAATTACAAGCAAATATATATATCCTAAGGTCTCTTAGGCGGAGTAACGTATCGTGAGTATGCCGCGGAACTTACACACGCTACGTCACTCTGCTTAAGTCACCTACTCCATTATACCAAGGGTCATCCTACAGTTAGAAAGGTAAAACCTAATGCTCTGATACCAACTTTGTCACGACCCAAAGGTGGAATGTGACTGGCACTTAAATCACGCAACGTCTAAAAGTGTAACGTAATTCAAGTAAGCCAAAAAGCCCAAAATCTAAACCGTGAATTAAAATAGAGTGGTAAAAATACTTGTTTTAAAAGGTTAATTTAAACATACAAAAGTTATATCCAAAATCTTTTGAAGACTCAAATTTTATGAAAATTTCTGCAGTATCTCCTTTGTAAAAACTTATCCCAAACCGATACATAACAAATATACTACATATCAACAATAATGGGCATCCCCAAGCGGGAGCTAACTCTTCGCCGAATTGGCAGAACAAAACACAAGCAAGAGTATATCATCATAGTGCAAAACAATAAAGAAGCAAGAAAAGAAAGCATCTCCCACAAAGAAAATATAAAAGTCGGCTCATACGAGCTCGACACCAGATACCAATATAATACAAGTCTCACAGTCTCGTCTCTAGGTCAAATATACAAATGGAAGATGGAGTATACTAGATACAAAAGTAAATATACATTGTGGAAGACAAAAGTATATCTTCATAACCCACCAACAAGTATCACGCCCAAAAGTCGAAGCAAAAGGAGTAGCGGAAGAAGTAGTAGTGCGCTCGCCGCGAGTATGCAGACGGGCCGTGTTTACCGCCGGAAACCAGGAAGACGAATGTCTTGCCTGAATCTGGGGGGAAATGCTATTTGGTGCTATCCTTCCACCTCTCTGAAGATGCCAAGTTGACTTATGGCACCATGTATCAAAGGTTTAAACGGATGCGGCCGATGTAGCAGACTTCGTCAGATTCCCCCTCATATGAGGGCGTTTTTATTGTGGGGATGCTCTTCCCTGCAGGCGCAAGCCCCTGCAGTTAATTACGCTACCGCATCGCGGTAACAACTTTCTCCTTCTCCAGATGGTCACTTCGTGTCGTGGGTGTTTGTTTTGTTTTAGGTTGCCCGTGGATTGTATAAGGAGACTAATTTATGTTGTCGCCCGTAGGGCGTGGATTAGTCCAAATCCGTATCTTCTTAGATTTGAGTTTTGGTTTGGGTTTAAGGATACATTAGTCTCATTTGAGACTAAGATCGACTTAAACGTTTGTTAAGGATACATTAGTCTCATTTTAGACTAAGATCGATTCAACGTTTGTTAAGGACACGTTAGTCTAATTTTTAGACTAAGATCAACTTAACAGGATCATTTAGATCCAACAATAGAGCATTTGGACTCTATTGTTTAGTTTAGGGACATTGCGGTCGATTACCAGTTTAAGGACATGGTGGTCCATTACCAGTTTAAGGACATAGTAGTCCAAGGTTAAGTACATCGTAGTCCGTGGGTTTAAAGAGACCCCACAGTCCGAGGTTAAGGACATCCTAGTCTGTGGGTTTAAAGGGACTCCACAGTCCGAGGTTAAGGACATCATAATCCATGGGCTTAAGGACCCCACAGTCCGGGTTAAGGACATCGTAGTCCGTGAGTTTAAGGACCCCACAGTCTGGTTTAAAGACGTCATAGTCTGTGGAATGTATGGTAGTCGGGACCCGTCACCTCTCTGAAGACGTTGAAGGATTACAACGACATATATCAAAGGGGTTCATAGATGTACCCTCGAACCAAAGTTGATTGGGAGATTTGTAGTCCAATTTGGGACAGAGATCTGTTTAAAGATTTATGAGCATATGGGCTCAGTTGATATGAATCGTGGACTTACGGCCAATCTTGGGCTAAGTCCAAGAAATGTTTAACATTTTATTGTTCTGGCTATTGAACCTTTATTTAGGCTTGGCCCTTTTAATAATGTTGAGCATTAGATCCTGACATTTCTTTTTTGTCTTGTATTGAATGCACAGCATTCATCAGAATCATGTATATTCTAACAGTGCGCCACATGCCGCGCCAGGCGCTTTGCGCCAATTAAAGAGCGCATTGCGCTTCTGTCAAGTAGCGCACACGAAGAGGACAGGTGTCACGCTCTGCGCCAGTTTATGAGCGCATTGCACTTTCAATTTATGAGAGTGTTGCGCTAGTTTAGTGGCGCACAAGTGAGTGACACGTGGCGTGCTTGGCGCTGAGCGCCAGCCCATGAGTGTAGTGTGCTTTTTCAGAAGGGCAAAGCGTAAGTTGAATCTGTGGTTGACACGTGGCACGTTTTGGCGCGGAGCGCCAGCCCATGAGCGCAGTGCGCTGTTTCAGAAGCGCAAAGCGCAAGTTGTATTTGTGGTTGACACGTGGCACGTTTTGGCACTCAGCGTCGGTCCAAGGAGCGCAGAAGCGCAGTTCATGAGTGCAAGGCATTTTCAAATAGCTCAAAGCGCATTTGATTAAATTTATTATCAGAGAACAAGTTTATATTCTTTTTAAAGGAGGTTTGCCTTAAGATTCGAGAACAAAAGTTCTTATTTATAAAAAGGCGATGCCTTTGTAGATCAATGATCTGTGGATGAAGTAAATACTTCTTTTTGTTTTTAAGATGAGATCTTTTGATCTCTTTTTTATCAAAGTCCTTGGTCTTTTGTAGATCTATGATCTTTTTTAGAAGATAGTTCTTCTTTTCATGAGATGATTTCATCTCTGTGTTCAAGAATCATGTTCTTTACCTAGAAGAAATGATCTTCTTTTGCTAAAAGCTTGCTTTTCTTTCTTTTAGTTTTCTCAAAGTTTGTAGGGGGGTTTCTCTCTCTCAGACTTGAAGTCTTGGGGCCTTTATATAGGGCAAATTGATTTGTTAAATCAGTTAAAGAGATCTTTCTCTGATTGATTTGGGGATGTTTCCCCACCGTTGGATCTTTGATTCTAGGTCTTCTGTTTTACAGAAGGCAATCTTCTTGTTTTTAACAAGATTAAGAAATCTTTCCATAACAGAATTTTAATTCTGATTAATTAATGATTTATCATTATTAGATCTTTTGATCTAACGGTGGGGAATTTTATAATTCCAGCGCTGGCGCACCCGTGCTTTGCGCGTGGTGTGCTGCTCAGAGCGCAGCGCACCTAGTGCTAGCGCACCTGTGCTTTGCACGTGGTGCGCTGCTTAGAGCGCAGCGCACCTAGTGCTAGCGCACACGTGCTTTGCACGTGGCTTGCTGCGTTAGAGTCTTTAACTCTCAGTGCTGGCGCTGCTAGCGCTCTCGAGATTTGCACGTGAGCATTGCAACAGAGTCTTTGACTCTTGGCGCTGAGACATTTGTTACATGTGGAGCTTTTCCCTTTGTTATTATTTTTTATTTTATTTTATTGTTATTATTTTATAAGGGAGCAAGTTTTGAGCTAAAATTTTGGCTGGAACAAATGCCCCCCACTACTTTGCCCACGTAAGTATGTACGTGGGTGAGGTAGTGCAGAGTTATGCATGGCCACAGAATTGAGGGCTTAGGAGACAAATTTAGGGTCCTTGTAGCCTAAGACTTTCTTCGTCTTCATGAGCCATAAGGGTCTCAAGAAGGTTTTTCTCCCTACGAGTCGAGAGGATCTCGTAGGTGCAAATTCTCCCTAGAAATCGTGAGGATTTCTAAGTGTTCATTACCTCCGTGAGTCGTAAGGATCTCACTTGGGTATTTTTTCCTTACGAATCGTGAGGACTCGTAAGTAGCTTCTTTATTTCAGTGGCATGTACTTGTGGTAAATGTGGCCCGTAGATAGTTCATCTTGACTTACTTGTAGGGCAGCGATGGCTTAGGAGACAGGGTTAGGATCTGCCACCTAAGACTTTTCAACTTTATGAGTCATGAGGGTCTCGTAAAGACTTTTCTCCCTACAGGTCGAGAGGATCCTGCAAGTGTATTTTCTCCTTAGGAATCGTGAGGATTCCTAAGTGCGTTTTTCCTTGAGAGTCGTAAGGATCTCACAAGAGAATTTTCCCTCTTACAAGTCGAGAGGACTTGTAAGTGGTTGTTTCCCTCCTTGTCGAGATTCGACTTTGGGGAGTGTGGTCCATGAATAGTATCCAAGAGTCCATTTTGGACCGACTTGCAGGGCCACAGTGCTTAGGAAACCGGTTCTTATCCCCATTGCCTAAGGCTTTTCCCTACGAGTCGAGACGAATCGAGAAGTTCTCGCAAAGACACTAATTTCTTCACGAGTTGAGACGAATCGAGTAGTTCTCGCAAGAATGTCCTAACATAACAGTTAACCTCTGCTCTTTTACGACAGAGGTCCGTTAGGGTCTGTGGTACTAGGGTTTTGTCCGTCGTACCGTCGCGTTGGCTGATATATTCCTCGATGGGCAATCTTTCTGTTCGAGTATCATTGCGACTGTCGTGTCTCTGATCCCTTCAGGGGCTGGACAAGACGTCTTCAAGCAATCCTCCTAGGCAGTTTGACCGTCGGAAGAGCAAGCGTTAGGAATTTTGCCATGCCACTTTTTACTTAAGGTTAGGCTCATTTTGGAGAGCCCCGATGAGTCATAAACACTTCGTGCTGGTGTGGGATGATCTCTGATAGTCTTTCAGGTTTTATATGAGTTGCCGTCAAGACCCTGAAGCTAGGAATTTAGCCTTCGCTTCGTTTGCTGGCATTGCGTCTGTTATATCGAGACGAATGTCGCGGTTGTCTCTAGGTTGCCGGTGAACCGTCGAGGTTTGGAACTAGGGATTTTGCTGTGGCTCCGTTGTTTGATTGTCGCGTCTGAATCCTTGTAACACCTTAGAATGTGTTTTGTGGCTAATTATATTTTAATGTATGGTTTTTTTAATAAAAAGTTTACCAAATTGGTTTTTAATTATTTTATCCTATTTAATGAATATTTTATTAGATTTTTTCTAGGCTTGCACACACTTGTGCATGTTAACTAGGGTTTTAATTTGGGTTTAGCCATGATTAGCAACATGGTGAACTAACCATTCCCTAATCTAGTTTTTTAGTTTTGTTTTAAGTGTTATGGGTTTTAAGTATGGATGGTTGTTTTAAAATGAAAAATGAATTTAAAAGGGTTTAAATTATGGTTTGAAGAGTTGACCATGGGGGAGAGAGAGAGAGAGCATGGTGCTACATGGCTTGTGCCATGCTTCATTAATTGAAGAGAGAGAGAGAGAAGGGAGGGGGTTGTTTTCCTTTCTCTCATTCTCACCCTCACTCTCATTTCTTTTGTTCTCTCACTCTCATATACACTCACACACACACACAAGACTTCAGCAGCAGACAGCAACAGCAATAGCATCAGCTAGCAGCATCAACAGCTCCAGACAGCACAGCAGCAGCCACAACAACAGCATCAGTGTTAGTTATATGTATGCCCTAGAGGCCATTACTGTACATTGGATGTATATTGTAGTGGATGCTGGGACATATATAGGGAGGACTTTCTTGCTCGACATGATAGTATGCTATCTGGTTGCTCTTTACCTTAACGTGTACTCAGAATGTCTCTCTATTACATGTTCGTAAAGCCCTTAGGATGTGTACTTGACTACCTGGACTATGATGCGGATCATACTAGTGGGGACATGGTAGTCCATTAGTACATCCTTCAAAGTCCCTAGTCATGGGTGTATCGAGACGGGGCATCGATATACCAGAGTAGACTAGCGTGTACCTTCTCGACCCATACAGATGGGCGATGGATGATCCCATATCCATTGGTGTTTGACATCAGAGGAGATATACGGGTGCTCAGTAGAGACTGGGTACAATGGACGGACTCGCCGAGAACTCCCAGATGGTATTATACCTTACGTCAGATGGCAGTTCTCTGGTGACACTGGTACAGAGTAGTCTGTTGACCCGAGATCGTCATAGAGTCTTGTATGGTTCCCACTGTTCTTTGATTTCCACCTTACCACATCCAAGAGGGCATGCAAAACGGTGGTTTTTGGGTACAGTCCCGAGTCACATGGAGGCAATGAGCGATAGGAGGGGATTCATCTCTCCTGGTATAGGGGGTTGATGTTACGCTGTGTTCGATTGGCTATAACTGGAAATCCCTGGCCAGGGTTGCTGAGATTTACTGGTAAGTGTTACCAGTAGTTTCTCGAACTGATATAGATCTCATATCGACACGACTTATCGAGCTATTGGGGTCTGACGTTTACCACCCCTAGGAAAGATATGCGACATATCAGACGATGAGACCAGACTGTACGGTAGTGTTACTGGTTGGATTCACTGGAGTGTGAGCGGGCTTGCTCGTCGATCTTCTGATCGCTCAATACCCGGGTGGCCGTTACGTTTAGCAGACCGCTTGCGGCTTGTGGGTGTTTGATATGATCATCACCTGCTGCCGGCGTATTGACGAGTCTTTAGAGTCCTACACAGAGGTTTCCTGGCTCAAGCGAAACAAAATAGGAGCACATATGAGATATGTGTGGGACCGAGAATGATACCAGTATGTGATACTGTATTCGATTCTCGCGATTTGTGACATTGATCGGTTATATGCGATATAGCTGGATTATCGGAACAAATGTTGATTCGATAAGTTGTTACTGTTGATATTAGTCTGTTATATGCGATATGACCGGATCATTAAATCAAGTGTTGATTTAATGATTTAATGCATAATTATATATTTGATATATTACTTTGCATTAACTAATATCGGTTCACTTTAAATGGATTTTCTCACTCGGGTGTGCACATTGTATATGTGATATATTTTTGTGCACTTGATTGTATTATGTTTGATGATACATGATTGCTAGGGTTTGTGTAAAGAGTTAAACCATGGTTAAGTAAATGGTTAGGGTTTTTATTCATTTATTCAATCATTTATCTTTTAATTTGGATTAAAAGAAAAAGTGAAAAGAAAATAAAAAGGTTGCTTTCTTACATGAAGCTTCTTGAAGCTTCATGCAACTTTGACTCATGTAACCTTTTTGTCTTCTTCTTCAAACCCTAACCATTCATCTAACTTGAGTTAACTCTCTACATCTAACCATGGTTCAAGTTATGATAAGAATAATTCTTTTTCAATTATTCTAATTAACTTATCATAATATTATCGTCTTCTTCTTCAAGAAGAAAAACTAGATTCCATCAATGGTGATTGATGAAATTGAGTGAGAAATCCAATTCTAAAGTGAACCCACTTCCTATTTATTCATCCTCTACCTCTTGACAAGTAGTAGAGTGTGTTTTTCCTTCATAAGTTTTCTTGACTTGGTGAAGTTGGAGCTTGATCTAGTGATGCCTCGACGTAGATCATCTTCGGCATCGTCGTCGATGACCTAGCCCGCTTTTTCTCCGATGAAGCCGACGCTAGAGCCTAAGATCCGATTAGTACAGCGAGGAGACTTCATCGCGGAGCCAAGGAGGTGGAGAAACGGATCTACAAAGGTTGTATGTTCGTTTACTTTTAGTTAAGATGTTAACTAGTTCCTTTTTCGCCTAATAATTCTAGCCAACGATCCGTATTAGGTTTTCTCGGCACGGATAATTTTTGAAATTGGCATGGTTGATGCCTTGTGAGACCTCATTAGCGTGCCTAGGAACCCTACAGTGGCATCAGAGACTAGCTAGAGCCTTAGGCGAAGTCTAGACGGAGTTTGAAAGCCGGACGAACCGAAAACCTAACCCCAAAATAGCTCTCTGGACTTTTTCTAAAATCGTGTTTTTTTCACATTAAAAATATTCAGAAAATCCAGCAGGCAATTTGAAGAGTTATTGTGAAATTCTATGAACCAATTCGATCAAACCGCCGCGGTTCCGTGGCACGAGCATGGCTCATGCGGCGGTTCCGCGGCTGAATTGTCTCTTTGCCCAATTTTCAATGCACAGTAACTCCTAGTTTGTGGTTCTGGTTTTGCTGGGAATTTTTAATAATTATTAAAGAGTTGAAATTTCTGGGTTGTTTTGGAGATTCGAATGTTCGATCGGATTATCAAATTTTGTCTGTGTGGCATTCCGGATAATTTTAGAATATGTTAAAAAGTTCGACCGGATATAAATACCCAATTTTTCCCCTGTCGGGAAATTTCCATGTGTTGTATTTTTCCGTGGTTTAAAGACGTTCTAAGTAGTGCAAGTAACTCGATGGACCCTCTAGAAGACAACAAACCTTAACTCGATTATGTGACCGTCTTGAACAGCCCTTTGAACCTTCGGGTTTGGGGAAGTACGGCGTGCCACATGTGAGGCGTTGGCTTGACCCTTCTACGGCTGGACCGTTGGTACTGAGGCACGAACTGAATGTTTTTAGACTTGTTTCATGTGTTGATCTGTATCGGGAAAACTTGGGTGTTCGATTGTTCGATCGAAAAGTTTGACATTTTCTATTTATCCGGAATGGGATACAATAATTGGAATTCACATATAGTTATGAGATAACTGAATGAATGTTATAAACATAGCAGTTTAGTCTCACTTGATCGGTTGCCACGGAATTTTGATGTGATCAAAAGTCCGTCGCAATCACGTAGCATATGCGGATACTCGCCGGGTAAACTTAATAGACAGCTACACCCCATAGCCCCGACCAAGTGACTGTAGGAGAGCCCCGTCGCCGAAAGCATCCGTTCGGGTGCTCGCGGTGGCGGTGTTCCGCCTTGGTGCACTTCGTCGACGGCGTCGGGGGTGCGGCCGTCTACTAAAGTTTGCGACGAGCATTCGATCAGGATGTCGGGAATCTTGTTGAATTGCCCGACTTGATATTGAAAAGTGTTTTCGATTATGAGACTAAAATGAGGGGTTTATAATTGTTAGGCATGCGATGTCTAAGGAATTCATTTGGTCAGGCATGTGATGTCTGAGGTGGTTGCGGATTCCAACTGTTGTAGTTTTATACTTTCTTTTCTGTGACCGTAAGTGTAATATGTGATATCGCCGGTTTCGTTGCTATATGTCAACGAAAATTGGGATACGCATGTTTACTTACGTTGATGACCTGTGATGTTATGTGTTGCTGGATATGTTATATTGGATCGTCGTGTTTGAATAGCCGGGGGTTTTTATGTGAGATGAGTGTTTTTCATTTTCATTCATATAAAATCTTGTATGTAATATTCTTTTATTTGGGGCACTTCCAGGTTGCGGAAGTAGTCACCCTTTGTATATTATTTACTTTTCCGCACTAGGATAGACCCAAGGAGGAGGGCAAAAGTAACCGGGTTTTGGAGTCCAGTGGGAGACCAACTCGAGGAGTCGAGTCCGGGTCTGCTAACTCCAGAATTGGTAGGGTTGCTTGCCGCTCTCGTAGGGGTCTAGGGGTGTGGGTTTGGCTATTCATCGCGACCGTGGAATCCGTGTTTTATACTGGCTCGTATTGAAAACACGGACGACCTAGTATATCCAATATTTCATATGATTCTTCTGCTGCGATATCTGTGATGTGATCATGTGATGTTCTGTGATAAATACAGTATATAGTATATATGATATATTATATTGACGTTACTTATGTTTTACACCCGCGCTAGCCCTGCCCCGCTCTGCCGTTAGTTACCAAACCTAACGGTGCACGAGGGGACATCGAGGCGAATGCGGATGGCATAAGTGTACGTCGTATTTATCTTTGATGTTTAGGTATTTAAATGATGGGACTTCATTAATGAGATTAATGAAATTAAAAGAAACCTAAGATGTTGTAGAATCGAATTTCAAAATAAAACAGGTAGCTACAGTTCTTTCTTTGCACAGCGGTATATATGATATATCCTGCACCTTATTCGATAAGGAAAGGACTGAGATCCCTTCACCGAGAGTGACTCCTTTAGCAATAACTGGCAGATGCTACACACTCGGTTTGTCTTTTGATAGCTTTTAAGTGTTTTTGCTTTGCACAGTGATATATATGATATATCCCGCACCTCATTCGATGAGGAAAGGACCGGCGATCCCTTCACCGGGAGTGACTCCTTTAGCAAAACTAGAAAAGCCTCAAAGACACTCCATTTCAAAATTCATTCGATCCTACAACGATATCAAGTTCATTACGCAATAGGTTTTCAGAAAAACCTGTCGTAGCCCTCCGTCATTTCAGATAAGTTGTATATAGTATTCGTGCTGCATTTGTTGGCTTTCGTCAAGGTGCAGTGTGCGGTAGCTATATGCTGCTTATCTGCTAGCATACGATGCGATTGGATTAGGGTAGTCGTACGGCTTTGTTGGCTTTCGTCAAGGGTCGTGCGGGTGGGTTTAATTCGATCAAGAAATTTACGGGTTGAACTTGACTAGCGGGCTATGGTTTGTTGGCTTTCGTCAAGGTCATAGCACGTTAGGGGCAAAATATTATCGGGAATTTCAAGTGTTTAAATTTGCAATGAGATTGCATACCTTCTATGAGATAGTTGGATCCCGATTCCCGCTGCGAGTAATTGTTACTCCTGGGAGAGTTTTACACATTACAATTAGCCGATCAAGTAGGTGTCTAGAAAGGTGTCAACGGGGTTATGCCTCTGGGAAAACGAGGTTTACATTAATTAGGTTCGGGCGAAAGCACGGGGGACCTCCCACAAAGTACCGACACTGGCCTGGCTGAAAGATTGGCGAACTTGTAGTGTGTAATTAATCCCGGCTAGTCTTTCCTTTTAGGGTTTGAAGGAAGATTTGATAAAAAGCAGTGGGAGCCAACCTGATTAGATAAAATAATAACCAATCTATTCTTGCAAGAGCGCACGCTGTTTTCTTCTCTCTCTCTCCTGGTAGCGACCATATCACGCCTTAATCAAGATAATAATACGGATTATTGACCGAACCCGCTTGTTCTACTGAACTGGGGAACGTTGGTCCCGCTCCAACTTATAATTGTTATAAGACAGAGCAGGAAATAGGGGAATACCAAGATTCCCGTGCCGCCCAAACGAAGAGAGTGCATGCTGATGCACCATCTTCGGGTGTGTTCATTATACAGAACTGTTTCTCTATGTCCTTTACGTCCTGGGTATATGATACCGGATCAGGATCCCAGATATGTAATATGTTACATGGGCTACAAATAGGTAAAGAACTGAGAATGGGTGATAAGTTTCATAAGGCAGAAAACGGGGCAAGTGTTGCAGCCAAGTCTGTTGGTCACTGTCACCCTGTATTGTAATACATTGATTCTGAACGAATGTTATTAGATACCGAACCTGATATACAAAATCATATTTGTCTCTTTATTAGTAAAGAAATGATAAAATTTTGTATTGCTGGATAATGTTTTGAACATTTCCTATATCAAAAGTTGATCGGTTCAGGCACGTTATCTAAAAGCATTAATGTGCTAAATCAAACTACAGTTCTTCGTATACAGAACACACACAAGAGAAAGAGTTCAGAAATGGACGGATCCTTCTTGAGGTATTGTAGACTAGGTCATATCAATGCGACCCGACTAGCTGGAGTTACATAAAGATGCATATTTAAATCAGTTTGAATTTACATCTTGTGAAACTCGCCAGTCATGTCACAAAGATAAGATGACCGTAGCTCTGTTTATTGGAAACAGAGAAAGAGTTAGTGAACTCTTGGGATGATACATGTTGATGTATGTAAGTCCCCTGTCTACACATACTAAGGCCGGTTCTTTTTACTTCATTACATTCTCTGATAATCTTTCGAGATTCAGACCTATGTTCCTGTTGAAACACAAGTCCGAACCTTTTGAGATATTCACAGAATATAAGCGAGAAGTAGAGAACCAGAATACGGGTATAAGTATTATGTCCTATGATGAGATCAAGGAGGAGAATACTTGAGCACGGAATTTCTGGACTATTCTAAAGGAGAATGAGATTCTCTCTCAGCATTACTCCTCCGTATACACCATAGCACGATGGTATGTCGGGGCGGAGCAGATACACCCTATTTGATATGGTGTGCTATATGATGAGTACTACTGAGTTACCTATTTCCTTTTGGGAGTTATGCACTTATGAAGTTGCATACCTATTGAATAGGGTTCCAATCAAATCAGTTGCCTACCGCTTCATATGTGATATGGAATGGGAAGAGCCCATGTCTTAAGCTAGTTAAGATTTGGGGTTGTCCGGCCTATGTCTAAAAAGCAAAATCCGGACAAGCTCGAGGCAAGGTCTGTAATGTAGAACTGGAAAGGTTCCAGCTATACAAACTACAGCAGATGATTTGGTAGAACCAAAGGATTCAGTAGATACCAACGAACTTCAGCCTCTTCGCCGATCTAGTAGGGTTCCTCACCCACATGACAGATACATCGGTTTCTATATCACAGTGGGAGCGAGGATTGCATCATGAGATGATGACCCAACTAGCTTCGAGCTGGCCATCAGGAGTAAGACTCTGTAAGAATGGCTGGATGCTTATCGATCTGAGATGGAATCCTTATACACCAACAAAGTATGGACTTTGGTTGCTATATCTGAAGGGTTAAATCCCCATCAGGAGCAAGTATATCTTGAGAAGATTACTTGGTGTAAATGGAAAAGTTGAGACTTTCAAAGCTAGACTTGTTAAAGGTTTTCGTCATTGACCAGGCGTGGATAATGATGAAACCTTTTCCAGTACCTATGCTTAAGTCCATCCAGATCCTACTTGCCACGGCTACATACCATGACTACGATATCTGGCGGTTGGGTGCCATGACTCCTTTTCTAAATGATGTTTTAGAAGAGTGTGTCTATAAGTACACAGCCAGAGGGCCTCGTAGACAGTGGGAGTAGCGGAAACGTGAGCAAGATGCGTTATCTGATAAAGCAGGCATCACGGAGTTGGAACATCTGTTTTGATGGATTAGTCAAAGAGTTTGACATCATCAAAATGGTAGATGAACCTTGTAGAAACAAAAAGGTAGTAGGGAGTATGGTGACGATCCTCGTAGAGTACGTGGATGACATACTCAAGATAGGGAAGGAGTTTCCTATGCTACGCTCAGTCAATCTCCGCTTATCACAATGATTCTCCATATATGATCAAAATGATACCTACTAAATCCTGGATTTCGGACCTATAAGATAGATCTAATTGGATGTTAGGATACTCACTAGCAGTAGTGAGATGGTATCAATCGATCCTGGGGAGAATCACTGGAAGTGTTCCAGGGTGATGAAGACGACTGAATGTCAGTCGCAGGCATTGTCTTTACCCTCAGTAAAGGGACGGTATGTTGGAAGAGTTCCAAGCTAGATACCGTGGCATACTAGACGATAAAGGCTGGATACATCGCTACTTAAGATGCTACCAAAGAGGCTGTTTGGATGTATATTAGTTCATGAGATGAACTTAGTTCCTACCATTGTGTGACAATGGCGTTGTGGCTTATGCCGAGGAACGCAGGTCCCATCAGTGATCCAGACATATTCTAAGGCAGTATCACCTGATCATGGAGATGGTTGATCTCCAGGGTGATCAAGGTAAGGAGAGCAGACTTAGAGGATAACACGGCGGATCCACTCACGAAGGCCTATTCCCAGAGAGAGACTTTTATGGGAAGGTTGAGTATGAGATACTACAACCACTGCTACAGATGGCCCTAGTGCAAGTGGGAGATTGTTAGTTATATGTATGCCCTAGAGGCCATTACTGTACATTGGATGTATATTGTAGTGGATGCTGGGACATATATAGGGAGGACTTTCTTGCTCGACATGATAGTATGTTATCTGGTTGCTCTTTACCTTAACGTGTATTCAGAATGTCTCTCTATTACATGTTGGTAAAGCCCTTAGGATGTGTACTTGACTACCTGGACTATGATGCGGATCATACTAGTGGGGACATGGTAGTCCATAAGTACATCCTTCAAAGTCCCTAGTCGTGGGTGTATCGAGACGGGGCATCGATATACCAGAGTAGACCAGCGTGTACCTTCTCGACCCATACAGATGGGCGATGGATGATCCCATATCCATTGGTATTTGACATCAGAGGAGATATACGGGTGCTCAGTAGAGACTGGGTACACTAGACGGACTCGCCGGGAACTCCCAGATGGTATTATACCTTACGTCAGATGGCAGTTCTCTGGTGACACTGGTACAGAGTAGTCTATTGACCCGAGATCGTCATAGAGTCTTGTGTGGTTCCCACTGTGCTTTGATTTCCACCATACCATGCCCAAGAGGGCATGCAAAACGGTGGTTTTTGGGTACAGTCCCGAGTCACATGGAGGCAATGAGCGATAGGAGGGGATTCGTCTCTCCCGGTATAGGGGGTTGATGTTGCGCTGTGTTCGATTGGCTATAACCGGAAATCCCTGGCCAGGGTTGCTGAGATTTACTGGTAAGTGTTACCAATAGTTTCTCGAACTGTTATAGACCTCATATCGACACGACTTATCGAGCTATTGGGGTCTGACGTTTACCACCCCTAGGAAAGATATGCGACATATCAGACGACGAGACCGGACTGTACGGTAGTGTTACTGGTTGGATTCACTGGAGTGTGAGCGGGCTTGCTCGTCGATCTTCTGATCGCTCAATACCTGGGTGGCCGTTACGTTTAGCAGACCGCTTGCGGCTTGTGGGTGTTTGATATGATCATCACCTGCTGCCGGCGTATTGACGAGTCTTTAGAGTCCTACACAGAGGTTTCCTGGCTCAAGCGAAACGAAATAGGAGCACATATGAGATATGTGCAGGACCGAGAATGATACCAGTATGTGATACTGTATTCAATTCTCGCGATTTGTGACATTGATCGGTTATATGCGATATAGCCGGATTATCGGAACAAGTGTTGATTCGATAAGTTGTTACTGTTGATATTAGTCGGTTATATGCGATATGACCGGATCATTAAATAAAGTGTTGATTTAATGATTTAATGCATAATTATATATTTGATATATTAATTTGCATTAACTAATATCGGTTCACTTTAAATGGATTTTCTCACTCGGGTGTGCACATTGTATATGTGATATATTTTTGTGCACTTGATTGTATTATGTTTGATGATACATGATTGCTAGGGTTTGTGTAAAGAGTTAAACCATGGTTAAGTAAATGGTTAGGGTTTTTATTCATTTATTCATTCATTTATCTTTTAATTTGGATTAAAAGAAAAAGTGAAAAGAAAATAAAAAGGTTGCTTTCTTACATAAAGTTTCTTGAAGCTTCATGCAACTTTGACTCATGTAACCTTTTTGTCTTCTTCTTCAAACCCTAACCATTCATCTAACTTGAGTTAACTCTCTACATCTAACCATGGTTCAAGTTATGATAAGAATAATTCTTTTTCAATTATTCTAATTAACTTATCATAATATTATCATCTTCTTCCTCTTCTTATTCAAGAAGAAAAACTAGATTCCATCAATGGTGATTGACGAAATTGAGTGCGAAATCCAATTCTAAAGTGAACCCACTTCCTATTTCTTCATCCTCTACCTCTTGCCAAGTAGTAGAGTGTGTTTCCTTCACAAGTTTTCTTGACTTGGTGAAGTTGGAGCTTGATCTAGTGATGCCTCGACGTAGATCATCTTCGGCATCGTCGTCGATGACCTAGCCCACTTTTTCTCCGATGAAGGCGACGCTAGAGCCTAAGATCCGATTAGTACAGCGAGGAGACTTCATCGCGGAGCCAAGGAGGTGGAGAAATGGATCTACAAAGGTTGTATGTTCGTTTACTTTTTGTTAAGATGTTAACTAGTTCCTTTTTCGCCTAATAATTCTAGCCAACGATCCGTATTAGGTTTTCTCGGCACGGATAATTTTTGAAATTGGCATGGTTGATGCCTTGTGAGACCTCATTAGCGTGCCTAGGAACCCTACAATCTGCTCCAGCAGCAAGAAGAAGATGAAGTAGCAGGAGCAGAGGCATCAGCGGCAGCTCAAGAAGCAGCAACTCAAGCAACAGCAACACTAGAAGCAAGCAGCATCAGCAGCTGTAGCAGCAGCAGCCCCAGCACCTGCAGCAGCTCTTCTTCCCCTTCTTCTCACTTCTCCTTGTGCCTAGGGCCATGAGTGAGGTATAATTCCTAAACTCATTTCCCTTTTTCCTAGCTTGTATGTAGAATTAGCGTCGGTTTGTGTTAATTATGAGTTTAGTGCTAAATTATGGTGAATTATGTGGAACTTTGGTTAGGATGTGATTGTGTTGGTTAACCCTACTTATTTAAGTGTTGTTAGGGTCACCTTAACTGAGAGTAACCCTGAATTTCACTAAAATACCATAGGGTTTCCATTTGAGTGCAAATCGGTGTTTTTAAGCGATTTTATGGCTTTCTGTGATCTGCTTTTGACCCGGACCCTTCAGGTTAAAATTGAGAATACTGGAGCATGTACACTAGGTTTAGACAACACCCCTAGAACACGAACCCTCCATTCCCAAGTCTGGCCGCCGATTTAATCCTTCTGGCCGTAAATTGCGGCCAGGAAGGGGAGTGGGGTGCTGGGATTCTGTATAGGGTAGTCTGCTGTGTTTTGGCATGTGTAGTTTTGTGATATTTGACCTATAGGAAAATCTGAGACAATATATCGTATTTCTCGTTCGTTGTGTTTGCGCGATACGCGCGATACGTGAGTGGGTTCTGCGATCCAGCATATCGCGGCGTGTCGCGGTAGTTTTAGACGCGTATTCACACGTTTTAGCGTATCGTGCACATGCGCGTTTAGTTCGCGACACGAGTTTCTCGTTTAGTGTCGACATCGCGTTTTGCGAGATATTTGCTTATATATATGATTTACTTGTCTAATTTTCAGGTTTGCAGGCGGGGACTATGGACACAGCTACAAGGGAAACAGGTGGTAGGATTCACCTAGCGTGGAGCGCTGGTGAGTAGATTTAACATCTACAGGGGAATCGCCCGCATGGCGTTATGCGTCTGGGCTAGAATTCTAATACTTGTCGTATATTCTACGTTATTGTTAGAATTGTGCCTTTACCCCATTACTTAGATGTTGTACTTGGACTAGTAGCCGTAGGACACTTCATAAATTATTGACGATTCATATTGCACGAGCACTGATTGTATGCTACACACACCGTCAATAATTGCCATGTCACACACAAACCACTTATAGATACTATATTGCTTGGTTAGGGACCTTGTGACATTGATTCGTACTGCTTATCACATATGACATTTACCATACCTGTATACCTATAGAGTATCGTACCATTAGTGATAGGTATATATACCCTTTACAATACATCTACAGGTATACCTTACTCATATTTTACTTATACCCAGGGGGGTATACTACATCTTTTACTTATAGCTAGACATCTATACTTAGCTGTACCTTATTGATTTCGCATACATCTGGTTTCAGCTACATATTTTCATTTATGTGCTCGCATTTCAGATATATCGTACATATTTATTTATGGATTTGCGCATTGTTATTTGAATTTTACATGATGTTTTCTGGATTTGGGAACCGCGGGAGTTCATGAAATTATGCATTATTTGAAAAACCCAGTTTCCTTGAAATGATATTTGCGCAGCCACCATAAGATTTATTGGTTCTGATTATATACCCTATACTAGGAGTGGGTGCCGTGTGAAGGTACATGGTAGGGCCCGGTATGGTTCCCCTCGGCAAGATGATCGATGGACTTTGCCGATTGAGCCTAGAGGTGGGCGAGTACCTATCGGGGACAGTACCAATGACTCGGCGGGGATCATGGGAATACCGTTGGGAGTCATGTACGTATGGATACGTCGAAAGGCGAGGGTCAGAGCTAGGCACTCGTGCTTTCGGGATAGGGTATGATACGTACCTATCAGGATGCTAGTCTCGGTGACGGCATCTGGTAGATCAGTATTTCTATGTCGATGCTTGGCATATTGGTTTTCATGATATTTCCAATTACTTTGTATATATAACAAGGGATTTAGCCGTTGTTATATATACCCTTACACCAATATCAGTGGAGTGGGATGCTAATATATGTTTATTGACCCCATCATATTTAATTCTGCAAATATAAATATTTAGGATGTTAGAAATTTTACTTGAGTTTGATTTGGGATATTAGGCGATTCATTGAGATTGGATACCGGATACATATGAGATTACTGATTTTTACATTTGGGATATAGGAGATTACTCGATATTGTACTTTGGGGAGATGTGAGACTTATATGATGTGAGAGCCCAGCTTGGGGGATGATTTGAGGAATTGGGATTTGAGTGTCTTGATGGATTGTGATCCTACCACGATCTCAGGATTCCATGGGAATTACATATTTCAATCCATACCTCACACTTATCTATTTATGCACTGTTTCATGTATTAGTAGTACCTGTTGGTGTACCCTTCATGATTGCTGCATATCTATATTCTCATATCCCTATCGCATGATTATTGCATACTATTGTCATATCACTATTGCTTCATATATTGATTGTACCTGCTAGTGTACTTTTCATTATTCTGCATTCACATGACCTGTTATTACTGATAAATTGCATATCTTAGATTCATGTTGTATGTACATACCTTCGATTACCTGCATATGTTATCTACTATTCACGAGTTGGCAACTCACCCCCGTTGTGCCACAGTTGTTTTGCAGGGTGTTTCCCCAGAGTAGTCGAGGCAGGCTATTCATCTATCATCATTTGCTACAGATACCGTATCGGCTCACAGTGTGCTATTTTGCTTAGGTGGGTTTTAGTGGTTATCTGTATTTTGTAATGTACATTCGTTGTATCTTGTACTCTCCATCTACTATTATGTTGTTGACTAAGAGACTTAGTGAGGACGATATTGTATATTAATTGTAGATTTGTTGTCTTTTATACAACTTTATCTCTATTGTCTTTATTTCTTCGCTACGGCGTCGTATATTTGTGGTGGTGATTGTTTTCCGCCTTTGGGTGTGTATTTACTCCCGTTTAGGGATGCTTTATTTATCTTTATCTGTTGTACCCATTTTGGGGCTAGTTCTTACAAAGGGGGTGTTGCCAAAATTTTGAAGAAAGAAGTTGGACTTTTAAAGAATTTGGGTTGTGATTTCAAATGTTTCAAAACTGCTATTATCTTTCCTTATCTTCTTTTTATGGTTTAGATTTCTGGGTTTTGGTTTTCTTTTACTGCGTTACGTCTTTAGGCGTTGCGTGGTATTAGGGCCGTCACGTGCCAATTTCGGGTCGTGACAATCCTGCTGGAGGAAGAACGCTGTGGTGACATCTCGTCTGCTGTATCGAGACGAACGTCGAGGTGGTGACCACTCTGCACTGGTGTGAGAGTATCTCCGATGGTCTTTCAGGTTTTATATGAGTTGCCGTCAAGACCCTGAAGCTAGGAATTTAGCCTTCGCTTCCTTTGCTTTGCCGTGTCCGAATCCTGTTAGAAGAAGGACGCTGTACTGACATCTCGTCTGCTGTATCGAGACGAATGTCGAGGTGGTGAACACTCCATGCTGGTGCGGGATGATCTTCGATGGTCTTTCAGGTTTTATATGAGTTGCCGTCAAGACCCTGAAGCTAGGAATTTGGCTTTCGCTTCGTTTGCTGGCATCGCGTCTGCTATATCGAGACGAATGTCGCGGTTGTCTCTAGGTTGTCGGTGAACCGTCGAGGCTTGGAGCTAGGGATTTTGCCGTGGCTCCGTTTGGTGATGTTGCATCTGTTGTAACAAGACGAATGTCGATGTGATCTCTAGGTTGTTTGTGGACCATTGAGATTTGGAGCTAGGGACTAAGCCGTGGCTCCGTTGTTTTGACCGTAAGGTCTTTTGTTGACGTTGCATCTGCATCCTGCTGGATTGCGAAGGAACGCCGTTGTGGACATTGCATCTGCTATAACGAGACGAATGCTAAGATGGAGTTAGGATTTTGCCGTCACTCCGCTTTGTTTTGACCGTGGGGTCTTTTGCTGACGTTAGATCTGCATCCTGCTGGACTACGAAGGAACGCCGTTGTGGACATTGCATCTGCTGTAATGAGATGAATGCTGAGATGGAGTTGGGATTTTGCCGTCACTCCGCTTTGTTTTGACCGTGAGGTCTTTTGCTGACGTTGAATCTACATCCTGCTGGACTGCGAAGGAATGCCGTTGTGGACATTGTGCCTCCTATGACGAGACGAATGCTGAGATGGAGTTAGGATTTTGACGTCACTCCACTTTGTTTCGACCATGAGATCTTTTGTTGACGTTGCATCTTCCTGCAGAGACACTGATTTCTCTGCGGTTCGGCACGAATCGAGATGTTCTCATCAAGGACGCTGATTTCTCTGAATCGGAGAGGTTGCCAAGGACGTTGATTTCCCTGGGGTTGGTTGACTTGTTTCCGAGACCGAGCGTTGATCCGGCAGGGAGGTCATCGGTTGACTACAGGTTGTCTTTGAACCGTAGAGTCTTGGAACTGAGGAATTTGTCGTCGCTCCTTTTGATGGTGTAGCATCTGTGTCCTGCTGAAATGAGGAAAAACACCATTGTTGGTCTTCAGGCCGTAGATGTGGCCATTGAGATTTGGAATTAGGGACTTTTCCATGGCTCCGTTTCATTACGACTCTGAGGTCGATTGTTGACGTTACGTCTGCATCTGGTTGGAGTGAGGAGAAATGTCGGTGGTGATCTCTAAGTTATCGATGTTGAGGTCGAGACCCTGAAGCTAGGGATCATCCTTTGCTTCGTTTGTTGGCATCGTGTCTGCAACATTGCGACAAATGTCGAGATTTTCTCTAGGTTGTCTATGAACCGTCGAGATTTGGCTTCGCTTTCTGATGGAGCCTGGTGGGACGATAGGGTTCCCTTTTTGTTTGTGCCCATGGATTGTATACAGGGGTCAATGTGACCTCACCTGCAGGGCAAAAAGTTTCACTTTTTTCATTTCATTTTTTTTAATTTCTTTCCACGATGCTCTATCATTTCAGCTTTTTATATTACGAAAATCGCGATTGCCGAATCATTTCTGCTATTTTTCGCGGTGCCCAATCATTTAGACTATTTGTTTTATTTTTACTCGCTGCTTTTTATTGCGAGTTGCTCAACCATTTCAGCTATTTTGCATACATATATTTCTTTTTACTTGCTGATTTTGTTGCAAGTTGCCCTATCATTTCGGCTATTTCGTATGTATCTGCGGCTCGCTAGCTTCTTACTGCAAGCTTGGGATCAGACACCGATTTCGGCATCCGCACCGCTACAACTGGGATATTGCCAGGAGCGAATCATCATTTGCCTCTGTCGATGTCAAACAAAGGTGGTTTAGTGAACATGGTTAGGATCCCGTCGACTAAGGCTTTTGACTTCATGATTCGTAGGGGTCTCATAAAGGTTTTTCTCCCTACGAGTCGTAAGGATCTCGTAGGTGCCTTTTCTCCTTAGGAATCGTGAGGATTCCTAAGTGTATGGCTTCCCGTAAGTCATAAGGATCTTACAAGAGTGCTTTCTCCTTATAAGTCGAGAGGACTTACAAGGGCTGTTCACCGTGTAGACATATCTCTAGTCATGGATGGGACTTTGTTAGGGAAATGTTTATTCGCGCCCGTGGATTGTATACAAGGGTCAGCATTGAGCCGCTTGTAGGGCAGTGTTGGAGGTTGTGGTGGCATTCTTAAGAACAGGTTCAGATCCCTATAGCTTAAGACTTTTGAATCTTATGAGCCATGAGGGTCCCATAAGAGGATTCTCCTCACGAGTCGTGAGGATCTCGCAAGTGTAATTTCTCCTTAGGAATCGTGGGGATCCCTAAGTGTGTTGCTCCCTTGTGAGTCGTAAGGATCTCACGCAGGTGGTTTCTCCTCACAAGGTCGAGAGGACCTTGCAAGTGTCTTTTAACGAGATTGCGCCCTTTCGGGTTTTCACAAAACTCGCCGGTAGCCCTGCTGTTTTTACTCACGGAGCCCTCTCGGGTTTTCATCTGTGCCCCTTTTGCTTATGGACATACATTTTTTTTTGTTTTTTTTACCACATCGTCCTGAGGATGCCGCGGGTTGGTAGTAGTTTAACGATATTTCGGTCATCGGCTAGTTAACGTACGATTACGCAGCTAGATTTTGCCGCAAATCTTCGCATGTTTTGTGTCGGAGGTGGATTCCTTGAAGAGAAGGCTGAGGGCGATTTCTTCGTCAGAGTTGCTTCCAAAGGTGATAACTTGCGATCCCTTGGTGTCGGCTATGTGACAGTTGCCAGCAGCTCTTCCGCTCTCATCTGTCGTGCTTTTTTGTTCCCGACGAGCCTTGCGCTTCACTCGTTGAACGTGTCGTCGATGGGAAACATATCCCTGCCACCAGTTTTTAAAGGCTATGCACTCCTTGGTAGGGTGTGCAATCCTCTGATGGTATAGGCAGAAGTTAGGATATATGTCCGCTTCATCAAGACGTATATTGCCAGGGGAATTTTCTTTGAAAGAGAGCAACTTCATTCCTATTTCCAGGGCCCTAGCGAATCGTTTCCTTACTTTAAGCTTACTTTTGCTGGCGATAGGGATGCTTTGCTCCAGTTGGGGTGTCTCGACCTTTTCCTCCAGTCGTCGGCGTTTGGCCTTTTCGAATATAGCCAGTTCACGCTCTCGATTGGTTTTTCTTTTCTGATGGGCTTCGTTCAGTAGCAAGTCGATCGTCTCATCAAATGGTTCCAGGGGTTTTGGCTTAGGATTTGCCCCCAGTTTCTCGGTGCAAGGAGCTTCCTCATTGTCTATTGACGAGTGAGAGATCACATGGCAGCTTGCTACGTAGTCCTCAGATTCACTTGACGATTCTTCTCCATCATCTTCATCCACAAGGACGTGGCTGAGAAACTCTTGGAGTGTGACTGGAGTCCGCGCTGGTTATACTCTTCCAGCGCGTCAATCTTCTTTTGCAGGTCCGTGTGCTTGTCACCAGACTTCACGGGCTTCTTCTTCTTTTTCAAAGATTTTGACGGCTGGGTGCGAGCGCTTTGACTATTACCATCAATTCTTATGGTTGGGCACGGTTTTAGCATTCCCTCGACGATCTCGGGTTCCAGTGGATTTTTCCATCTGATTGCCGGACACGTTTGGAGATCCTTCAGCATTTTTTTAGTTTTGGCTGAAAGAGCGACCTCCCACGGAGTTTCTTTTATAAAAGAGCACGATGCCCCCGGCGTTTCCACCTTTTTAGGGGCATGAGGTTGCGGCGGTTTCACCTTCCAGTTTTCCGATAATGCGAATTTGCCTTGTTGGTATTGGTCCTCAATCCAGTTTTTGAAGACGCAGCAGTCTTCGATCAGATGGCCCAATACTCGGTGGTAGGGCAGTAATTGGAATCGTTGACGACGTTTGGCTGCAACGGAGATTTTGGATCTGGCAGATTAATGAGTCTGTTGCGCATTTCCAGCTCAAACAGTCTCCTCGTTTTATCTTGGGGAAACGAGTAAGGACGTCCTAGCCTCTCCTCGAGGGATGGGTGTGGACGCATATTGTTTTGGCGAACAACCGGCTTTAAGTTGCTCGGCTGTTGTTGAGTATGGACGAGGAAAGTTGCTTTTCCTTTCCCCTTTTCATTCCGAGGATCCGTCTTTGAAGGAGATGGTCTATGACCCATCTGATCAATTTGGGCCAACTTGATCAAGGCCTGGAAAGTAGTTGGTTTGAAGAACATCATGAACTGGGAGATGGTCGCCTGCGGATCAAGAGTGCCCACAAACATGCCTACCGCCAGCGCTTCTTTGATGCGTTGTTCGTACTTCGACCATAAGTTCCGCCACCGTATTGCGTATTGAACCCATGTCTCACCTGGCTTCACCCTGGCATTGATCAATGCCGTTATTGGGGTGCGTTCACTAGCACTCGCGAATCGCTGGGTGAATAACAGCTCCATTTCCGCAAAAGTCTTGACGGAGTCATTCGGGAGTTCAGAGTACCATTCGAAGGCCGTTTCTGACAAGCTGCCGATGAATTGACGGAGCAAAAGTTTATCATCACCCCCGGTGTTACCGCGAAGAGCTCTGAACTGGGTGACGTGCTGGTGAGGATTGCCTGTCCCCTTGTACACATGGAATTTGGGAATTGTGTATCCCGGCGGGTATTTTATTTGGTCATACCAGCTTGGATACGGTCACCCAGTTTTGATGACTTGGCCGACTATTTCGTTCGCTCGGTGAGCTCGTATTTGTTGAGATATATAATCATCGAGCGTGGGTTTTGAGATGGTTTCCTCCTTGGCTGCTGACAGAGCCGGCAGAGGGTTCGATGTCCCCCCTCTGTCATTTTCAATAATGATTGGAGAGTCTTGTACGGTTTCTTGGCACACTCATGAGGTTCTACAAATGATCAAACATGTCCAATTCAAAATTATCTATGTGTCAAAGAACCCTAAACTAGATCGTTACTAGAGGTAAGGCGAAAGAACATGCAAGTTAACAACTTAACTACAAGTGAAAGGAAATACAACCTTTATAGATCCGGTCCTCCACTTCTTTAGCTCCGTGTTGACGTCCCTCCACTGCGATCATCGGGATCCCGGACTCTAGCGATGGTTTCGTCGGAGAAATGATCGGGCTAGGTCGTTGACTTCGGTACCAAAGATGATCTACGTCGAGGCAACTCAAACTCAAGCTCCATCTTCACTAAGTCATGAAACTTGTGAAGAAAACAACCTATACAACATGGCAAGTGGTAGAGGATGAAGAAATAGGAAGCGGGTTCACTTTAGAATTGGATTTCTCACTTGGATTCATCACTTGGAATTTTCTAGCAATGGCTTTCTTCTTCATGAAGAAGATGAAGAAGAAGAAAGAAAATAATGAATGAATAATAATAATATTAGAAAAACAAGTGATGCTTATCATTTAGCAACCATGGGTGAGGTAACTAATGTAGAGAATAAACTAAGGTTTAAGTGAAATGGTTAGGTTAAGGAATGAAAACAAAATGGTTACTTTTTCAAAGATGCATGAAGCATCATGAAGCTTCTTGCATAAAACAAAAGCAACCATTTAGTTTTTTCTTTTTAACCAAAAATAAATAAAGTAAATAAAACCCTAACCATTTACCTAAACATGGTTTAAAGCATACACACACCCAAGTTTGCATGTATCATCAAACATGATACAAACCAGTGCACAAAAATATATCACATATACAACTTGTGCAAATCAAGTGAGAAAATCCATCTTAAGTGAACAAATACTAGTTAATGTAAAGTAATATATCAAATATATAATTATACATTAAATCATTAAATCAACACTTGATTTAATGATATGGTCATACCGCATATAACCGACTAATATCAAGTGTATCAATATATCGAATCAACATTTGATTCAGTAACCCGGCTATATCTTATATAACCGTCCGATGATACAAATCGCGAGAATAGAATCCAGTATCACATACTGGTATAATTCTCGGTCCCACACATATCTCATATGCGCTCCTATTTCGTTTCGCTTGAGCCAGGAAACCTC
This sequence comes from Agapanthus africanus, assembly GCA_030015575.1. Lineage (NCBI taxonomy): Eukaryota > Viridiplantae > Streptophyta > Magnoliopsida > Asparagales > Amaryllidaceae > Agapanthus > Agapanthus africanus. Next base: position 283,274,706 of record JASDDO010000022.1, read on the forward strand.
TGTGTAGGACTCTCAAGACTCGTCAATACGCCGGCAGTAGGTGATGATCATATCAAACACCCACAATCCGCAAGCGGTCTGCTAAACGTAACGGCCACCCGGGTATTGAGCGATCAGAAGATCAACGAGCAAGCCCGCTCACACTCCTGTGAATCCAACCAGTAACACTTACCGTACAGTCCGGTCTGTTCGTCTGATATGTCGCATATCTCGCCTAGGGGTGGTAAACGTCAGACCCCAGTTGCTTGATAAGTCATGCCGATGTAAGGTCCATAACAAGCATGAAACTACTGATAACTCTTACCACTATATCACTGCAACCCTGGCCAGGGATTTCCAGTTATGGCGAGTCGAGCATAGCGCAACATCAACCCCAATACCGGGAGAGACGAATCCCCTCCTATCGCTCATTGCCTCCATGTGAATCGGGACTGTACCCAAAAACCACCTGTTTGCACAACTTAGTAGAGTCGTGGTAGGGTGGAAATCAAAGCACAGTAGGAGACACACAAGACTCTATGACGATCTCGGGTCAACAGACTAAGCTGTACCAGCGTCACCAGAGAACTGGTATCTGACGTGAGTGTCACGACCCGAAAGTACGGAACCTGACCGGCACTTAAACAACGAACGTCTCGAGGCGTACTTAATCTAAGTAAACCGAAAACCCAGAAATCCAAACCAAGAAAAGTAGTAGAGTGAAGGAAAACCAATTTAAAATCAAGTAGTTTTAATAGCATAAGCCGAGTTATGCGGTTTTAAAAAAAACATCAAGTATTTCCTGAAAATTTCGGCAGAGTTTCCTTTGTAAATACTGGCTCCCAAACGGGATACAACATGAATAGTATACAAAATCAATAAAAAGGCATCCCCAAGCGGGAGCTAGCTCTTCGTCAATCGACGGTCACAACCACACAAGCAATATAATATACAACACCAACGGCGAGGATTAAAATTCAAAGGGAACTCAAAACCACAAGAAAACCACAGAAATATAACGCGCGACTCTAAGGTCGAAGGAATAACATCACTGGTCTCTATCTCAAAATAAATACATGTTTGGTTGATGGAACTTCTAGATACAACAGAATAATGGTATACAAGATAAATAATAGGGGTACGATACAAGTAAAACCACCTACTAGCAAATCACCAGAAGGAAACTATGCCCGCAAACCGGAATGAAACCTGCACGGCAAACCTGCAAGAAACTGGGGCACAACGGGGGTGAGTTGCCAACTCGTGAATAGAAAAACATCTACGAATAGGAATCGCATGTATGACGCAATCCTAGGTCATACGATCAATATATATATCCTCAAATATGTATATAACATGCAGCCTATAACAAAGGCTAGGGTAAATATCTAACCCGAGTGTAATCTCATGTGCCCGTGTCAGTGCCTCAGGTAGCAACAAATCATATGAATGAGGTATGAATGCATGAAAACAGAATACATGTAAATGAAGAACTGTTTTCATAATTTAGTGAGATTTCCTTTGTATTTTTAAAATGAGGTATCATAATGAAATCAGCATAAAACAGTGCCTAGCATCGGCACAAAACGTAATCCTAATATCTCGATATCTCTGTATCACAGTCTCTAGACCTCAATATCTCGAAATCTCAATGTCTCAGTCACAATATCTAGGGCGCCGTCAGTCCAGACCGGCCCCTACCATCCATCTCAAGACTACGACGGTATCCTACGGATATCCGACGCGTCGGGTAAAATCACCGGTAGGTAGTGCTGCCCTGCCAGGCTCACATCGTCATGCGCTTCTTGCCCCGGGGTACCTTACCGGGTCCACGATGTACCCGAAACGGTTCATCCGTCTCCTCGAATCGGGTCTCAAAATCCATCAGCAAACTCATGGTGGACGACTCATACATCATGGGAAAAACCGCACCTTTTATTTTAAAAGAGAGAAAAGGTTTATTTATGTTTTTGCGGTTTTCCTCCAAATCCAGAAAATTTCATGGAAATACGAATCCAAATCATCAATAGCATGTAAAACCATTAATATAGGCATGAGAATCCATGAATGCGACACAACAGTGAATAATAACATGCATGAAGTAGCAGGCAATAACTAAAATGTCTAACTAGCATATAAAGTAAGTACACTAATATCATGTCTAAACTATTAGCTAACAACCTATGTCAAATGAAATAGTATTTTCTAAAGTGTTCGTGACATGGCAATTACCGATGAAGATGTATGTGAGCCGGCAAGTAAGTGTACGTGGTACATACGTGTCATCGGTAATGGTGCAGGTGTCCTAACATCATGATATTAATAATAGGATATGAATCATAATATAAGCACGCGATGCGGAGCGAACAACAATAATGAGGGGAGCTAAATACTAAACAATGGTGCCCTTTGAAATAACACGAATCGTGGGGTTTTGAAAATAAGGGCTACGGTGGTTTTAATAAAGGATAGTCTTTTGAAATATCCGTAGATCCCTTGACCTGTCTTTTAAAATACCCACGATCCGTTAGTTTTGAAATAGGTAGGAGTCTAATCTAATCTAACAACTACACTAAACTATATGGCTGAACTAACAAGCTGAACTACAGGTAAGGAAACCGCCTATCATTTGAATCGATACATATACATACCTGTATATGTATAGTCGGTGATCCCGCCTCAATAATATCATATTCGATACCATATCTATAATCAGGCATCCCAAGTCAAGAGTGCGGATCAATCATCAATATAGCTCGTACGTAAATCCGTCGTACAGCATCCCAAATCAGGGTACGGGTCAATATCACATTCATCATACTATTCACCTGGTATCCTCTTTATCAAATATCATGATCGGGGTACTGATCTACATCTAGTACAAAACTGATACCGCCTAAGTATGCATGGACGTGTGTGAAACACTACGTCAAGGACCCGCTACAACGTCATGTCGTATCTCAAATACGAACCCTGCTATGTCACCGAATTCACAACCTCAATACAAATCTCACCGACTCATCTCAAACCCAAGTATCATCCTCAAATCCGTATGTGAACACATAGTCCCATACCCATGTGAACACATAACTATATATTCCCGTATAAGCACAAATGAAAGAAGAAAGTATGCAAGTATGGGTTGGTGTGTGCATGTGTAGTGCGACCAATACTCTAGGGTTTCGCGACACTAAATCATCCAAGAACACCAAATATCCATATTATCATCAATATACTCAAACAATATATAAACAATATATATATGTGTTTGTATACGTATTCGTATACATCACCACGAACTGCACGGGTGCTATACGCCATCTACCCGACTTCTCCCCGTAGATATAAATCTACTCACCTGGTCCTCGCTCGGCGGTGCCGACGTCGCCACGTGCTTGCTTGTCGTCTCGAAGTCCACATGGGGGTACCTACATATCACAACGTATCGTATCACATAAAAACCAAATTCGAAATCGAAACGGTATACGAAAACCAATTCGGCACGCGTATCACGAATAGATCAAAACCTATCGTCTACACATGCATGAATAGCCAAACCAACCCTCGATGTCGATGTACAAACGTCAAACCATCGAGAAAAACCCAAACACACTCATTTGCTCAATCACGAACACTAAATATAATATAAAATCACTTAAAATTCACAAAAACGCCAAACTCACTTTAAAAGCCATTTTTCCGAAAATCTAGCAAGCAAAAATTACCCGTTTTAGTACAAAACTCAATGTTTAAACAAATCTAGCGGCCATAATACTTATTAAACATCTTAAATAAGTCATAAAAATAATTCCCATAATTTAATCTCGTTAAATTCCAAAACCCCTAAAATTCTAGTTTACAAAAATACCTAAATTTTAACAATTTTATAGCAAAATGCACAAACAACAATTTAGGTTGTATTTGCAAGATCTAAGTTGCTAAACAACAAATTAAGATGTTAATAATGTGATAAAAACCCTAACCATAATTTAATCTCACCTATATATGCATTTCATGAAAACCCTAGTTTGCATAAAAAACTTAATTTGGACATTTTACAAGTATCGATTTATAATTAGCAACAAGATTAGTTTTATCATTTTATAAGATGATAAATTACACTTGCAACCATAATTACATAATAAAAACCCTAACTTGAATTTCATAAATCCATACTAGATTTTCCAACCATTCAATTAAACCCAAATTATTAACTAATTATGCTTGATTTAAAGTATTCAAACAACAATTTAACAAAAGGTCAAGATTTATACCTCACAAGATTAGGGATCTAGCATGAAAATCTTGGCCTTCAATTTGGTCTCTTTTCACCACAATACATGCATGATAGGCTAAGTTGAAATGGGTAAGAGTTGGATTTGGATTTTAGGATTTTTTTGATGGATTTTGAGGCAATTTTGATGAATTTTTTTCAAGAGAAATGAGGGGAAAAGAAAGAGGGGGCTGCTGTTGTGGGAGGGGAGGGAGCTCGGCCAGAAATTAGGGGATAGGAGAGAGAGTGAGGTGGGGAAGGTAATTGGATAAGTCAAAGACCCATATCACAAGTCAACACCTTTCTCATTTCTTATTGTTTTCATTTTCTTTTCTTTTCTTTAGCTTCTATTTGCAAAAACAAGTGGGGAAATGAGGGGGGGCTGCTGAATTCAACCTTATTAGGTGAGAGGGTGTGGGTGTGTGTGTGCGTATAAGGAATATCAAGTAACATGCAACCATACCCCAATTCTATTTAGTTATTTTTCACCATTTAAGCCTTTTTCTTCAATATTTTCTAAAACTGTTTGACAGCTTAATTTCATTTCAAAAACAACATGTTAAAATTTTTGTTTAATGTGTTATGATGTACAAAATTTGTTTCAACCCATTCCAATTTGTAATTTTCCCTAATTAAATGTATTAGTGACGTCTTAAAATAATATTAAAATAATTAATTTCGGAAAATTTTTCAGAAAATTTGAAATTTCACCAGTGGCTCAATAAACACCAAATACTAGAAAATTCATAGCTAGAATATGTATATTTAATTTTATAATAAAGATATTTGTATTTTGACTTTTTACAGAAAACCCCCTTATTTTACCGTTTTTTCGAAATTTCACCGAAACGATTTTTAAAACGTTACAATCTTCCCCCTTAAAGAAATTCGGTCCCCTAATTTAAATTGAAACTCCCCCCAAATACAAAAACATCTAAGCAAAAACATCAAGTCGTCGGGGCTCCGACATCATAAGTACATAAAACGCATCATAGCGCAATACATGCGCATGGGTAATGAGCAGATAACTCAAAATCAAACTCCGTCAAGCATCCCGCAATCATCGGAGTCATGGTAAAGACACAATGTCAAATCCAATACCAAAACCAATATGATATAACTCGAAACTATACACGTAAATATCAAATCTATATATGTAATTATCTGAAGGAAATGCATGTCAAATCTCTTAAAGTTGTTGTGCAATGCACATAACACTGCACAGTGGCGGACGTCTATCATAAGAAAATAACTATATACATATATACCTTTGTTTGAAATGTACGTTCCGCTGTTTTGGGAAACAATTTAGAAGGGTTTTCCTTGTTTTAAACGTTTCGCGTCATATCAGACACGTAGGTAAATACTGAGACTATAGTTCGCTTTTTTTTTAAAATTCCCTTCAATAGCTATCAATGCATGCAAAATACATTCAGGTACTGTCCTCTGACTAGTCCTGCTTAGTACGAAAACACTTAGCAAATATCATAAAACGTACTGCTCCATAGAATCAATCCAAAAGTGCGTATGAAAACCCTGTGCGTTCGGTGCGCACGGAAATCAAAATCCATAAATGTTCCATACATGCGCGCATAAACAATATCTAAGTGCATCGGGTGTGCATGAAACATCAGTCATAGGCAACGTGTGTGCCTGACAGCAAAATCAGGTGCATCTGACATGCACGAAAAATCTCGATTTAGTGCATCTGGTGTGCACCAAAATCACACTTCAAAACATGCGCCCAACATGCGCGAAAATCCAAATCTGGTGCATCCATCGTGCACGAAATCATGAAATCCAATAACAAGTGCCGAATATACGCAAAATCCAATCAGGTGCACAAGGTGCACAAAACAAATATCGAACATCACCATCGAAATCGAAGTCCAGGGCATCTAAATGCACAACATACGTAACACTGCACTGCAAGCATATATGAACTATACCGAGTGCAAAAACCAAATCGTGTGCGTGCATACGCACAAAATCAACTCAAATGTCTAAAACCGTAAAATCACAGACATGTGAAACCAAAGCACGAAAACTATATCAAGGGCAACACTGTGCAAAGATCGTAAATCATCAATCATCAAAATCAAATCATAAGAATAAATCACCCAAAACATAGAAATCAATAATGGTAGCATAGTACCGCTCAAGCGCATCCTCTAAGAATCTCGGGCCAACTGTCGTGGTCACTAGTGGGACGTCTCGTCGATGATCATGAACTCTGGCCTGCTGGTGTGCGTAACAATGACCACTCCTGGGTCAAGGTCTTCACTGTGAATTACCAATCTCTCGGTCCATCGGCTCAACGGCCCTGTCAGGTGTGCTAACGGGGATGATCCCGTTCTGGCACTTCTCTGGTCATCTCTCGGTCAATCATCGCGACCACTCGTAAGACAGCATATCACTAGCGTCGGCCTCTGGCTCTCTGAATGTACGTGACACATCTGATCCTGGGTGCAAGTATCATTGCAGTAGTGTCCTGGAAGGAATCCTGCTCATGGTCTCTTCCATGTTTCGTCTCTGCCAACTGTCCGGAAGTCATCGTCCTTTCCTATATCTGCATCTTGCTCCGGAATGGCTGCATACCCATCGCGACTCCTTCTGGAAGGTATATCCAGTACTCTGCATCGGCATGCGTATCGCATCTCTGATGTCGGCGGAGGGCAACGTCATCATATCCAGATCTTGTACGAACCTCTTACTCCATTTTTCTCTAATGTCGACCGCTTTGGACTCGTCTCGTCGTGGCTGCATGGACTAAGCTCCAACGGCTATCCTCGTATCGGGAGTCTCCCAAGAAATGCATCTCTCCACCTAGCATCCGAATTAAGTCGAGCCATCCGATCGAGTTGTCAAAACCTCATAATCCCCCAAGAGCTCAACATCTTGGGCACAGTTTAATAGTATCGAGTACATACCACAACATCGGTGGTCCAGCCGTAGAAGGGCAAACCCAAGCCTCACTAATGGCGCTGTAGAACTGCCGCAAACCCGAAGGTTCAATGGCTTTCACACGGTCATTAAGTCGAGTTAGGGTTTCATTCTTCTAGAGGGACCATAGAATTGCCTACATGTCTTTCTGACTACTTTAAACTTGGAATAATAGGTTTCTGACATTCGATCGTCTCTGTCGACTCCCAACGTCTCCGCGTGAAGTCGTCTCTAGCTGGAATCAATCTATCTGATGACCTCGCATCGAGGTAGGCGAAGGATCCACATGTCCTAGTCATTCATCCTCGATGACTGGCGACCTTCTATCATTGGCTCAATCCTCTGGTGCTGATATGCCCGTCCGAGTAATCTCATACAGCGATCCATCAACGCTCGTGGCGCGAAAACACAATAAAAAGACACATCTCTGCAATCGTGTGTCGCCGGAATCATTCCCTGGTCAGTCCTCGTTCGTAACGAGCTCATGCTGACCGCAACTCTAGCCGTAGCTCTCCCTGCCCGTAATCGTAGCAGCAAAACCAAAACTGGTACTGATGAGGCTAGATCGGAATGAATATAATACTGAGCAAAGAAATGTACATCCTAAGGCTCCCTAAGTGGAGTGGTGTGTCGTAAATATGCCGCGGAACACACCAACGGTACGTCACTCTTCTTCAGTCACCTATTCCATCAACCAAGGGTCATCCTACGCTCCGAAGGTAAAACCTAACGCTCTGATACCAATTTTGTCACGACCCGAAAGTACGGAATATGACCGGCACTTAAACTACGAACGTCTCGAGGCGTACGTAATCTAAGTAAACCGAAAACCCAGAAATCCAAACCAAGAAAAGTAGTAGAGTGAAGGAAAACCAATTTAAAATCAAGTAGTTTTAATAGCATAAGCCGAGTTATGCGGTTTTAAAAAAAACATCAAGTATTTCCTGAAAATTTTGGCAGAGTTTCCTTTGTAAATACTGGCTCCCAAACGGGATACAACATGAATAGTATACGAAATCAATAAAAAGGCATCCCCAAGCGGGAGCTAGCTCTTCGTCAATCGACGGTCACAACCACACAAGCAATATAATATACAACGCCAACGGCGAGGATTAAAATTCAAAGGGAACTCAAAACCACAAGAAAACCACAGAAATATAACGCGCGACTCTAAGGTCGAAGGAATAACATCACTGGTCTCTATCTCAAAATAAATACATGTTTGGTTGATGGAACTTCTAGATACAACAGAATAATGATATACAAGATAAATAATGGGGGTACGATACAAGTAAACCCACCTACTAGCAAATCACCCGAAGGAAACTATGCCCGCAAACCGGAATGAAACCTACACGGCAAACCTGCAAGAAACTTGGGCATAACGGGGGTGAGTTGCCAACTCGTGAATAGAAAAAGATCTACGAATAGGAATCGCATGTATGACGCAATCCTAGGTCATACGATCAATATATATATCCTCAAATATGTATATAACATGCAGCCTATAACAAAGGCTAGGGTAAATATCTAACCCGAGTGTAATCTCATGTGCCCGTGTCAGTGCCTCAGGTAGCAACAAATCATATGAATGAGGTATGAATGCAGGAAAACAGAATACATGTAAATGAAGAACTGTTTTCATAATTTAGTGATATTTCCTTTGTATTTTTAAAATGAGGTATCATAATGAAATCAGCATAAAACAGTGCCTAGCATCGGCACAAAACGTAATCCCAATATCTCGATATCTCTGTATCACAGTCTCTGTACCTCAATATCTCGAAATCTCAATGTCTCAATCACAATATCTAGGGCGCCGTCAGTCCAGACCGGCCCCTACCATCCATCTCAAGATCACGACGGTATCCTCCGGATATCCGACGCGTCGGGTAAAATCACCGGTAGGTAGTGCTCCCCTGCCAGGCTTACATCGTCACGCGCTTCTTGCCCCGGAGTACCTTACCGGGTCCACCATGTACCCAAAACGGTTCATCCGTCTCCTCGAATCGGGTCTCGAAATCCATCAGCAAACTCATGGTGGACGACTCATACATCATGGGAAAAACCGCACTTTTTATTTTAAAAGAGAGAAAAGGTTTATTTATGTTTTTGCGGTTTTCCTCCAAATCCAGAAAATTTCATAGAAATACGAATCCAAATCATCAATAGCATGTAAAACCATGAATATAGGCATGAGAATCCATGAATGCGACACAACAGTGAATAATAACATGCATGAAGTAGCAGGCAATAACTACAATGTCTAACTAGCATATAAAGCAAGTACACTAATATCATGTCTAAACTATTAGCTAACAACCTATGTCAAATGAAATAGTATTTTCTAAAGTATTCGTGACATGTTAATTACCGATGAAGATGTGTGTGAGCTGGCAAGTAAGTGTACGTGGTACATACGCGTCATCGGTAATGGTGCTGGTGTCCTAACAACATGATATTAATAATAGGATATGAATCATAATATAAGCCCGCGATGCGGAGCGAACAACAATAATGAGCGGGAGCTAAATACTAAACAATGGTGCTCTTTGAAATAACACGAATCGTGGGGTTTTGAAAATAAGGGCTACGGTGGTTTTAATAAAGGATACGTCTTTTGAAATATCCGTAGATCCCTTGACCTATCTTTTAAAATACCCACGATCCGTTAGTTTTGAAATAGGTAGGAGTCTAATCTAATCTAACAACTACACTAAACTATACGGCTAAACTAATAAGCTGAACTGCAGGTAAAGAAACCGCCTATCATCTGAGTCAATACATATACATACCTGTATATGTATAGTCGGTGATCCCGCCTCAATAATATCATATCCGATACCATATCTATAATCAGGCATCCCAAGTCAAGAGTGCGGATCAATCATTAATATAGCTCGTACGTAAATCCGTCGTACGGCATCCCAAATCTGGGTACGGGTCAATATCACATTCATCATACTATTCACCTGGTATCCTCTTTATCAAATATCATGATCGGGGTACTGATCTACGTCTAGTACAAAACTGATACCGCCTAAGTATGCATGGACGTGTGTGAAACACTACGTCAAGGACCCGCTACAACGTCATGTCGTATCTCAAATACGAGCCCTGCTATGTCACCGAATTCACAACCTCAATACAAATCTCATCGACTCATCTCAAACCCAACTATCATCCTCAAATCTGTATGTGAACACATAGTCCCATACCCATGTGAACACATAACTATATATTCCCGTATAAGCACAAATGAAAGAAGAAAGTATGCAAGTATGGGTTGGTGTGTGCATGTGTAGTGCGACCACTACTCTAGGGTTTCGCGACACTAAATCATCCAAGAACACCAAATATCCATATCATCATCAATATACTCAAACAATATATAAACAATATATACATGTGTGTATACGTATTCGTATACATCACCACGAACTGCGGGGGTGCTATACGCCATCCACCCGACTTCTCCCCGTAGATATAAATCTACTCACCTGGTCCTCGCTCGGCGGTGCCGACGTCGCCACGTGCTTGCTTGTCGTCTCGAAGTCCACATGGGGATACCTACATATCACAACGTGTCGTATCGTATAAAAACCAAATTCGAAATCGAAACAGTATACGAAAACCAATTCGGCATGCGTATCACGAATAGGTCAAAACCTATCGTCTACGCATGTAAGAATAGCCAAACCAACCCTCGATGTCGATGTACAAACGTCAAACCATCGAGAAAAACCCAAACACACTCATTTGCTCAATCACGAACACTAAATATAATATAAAATCCCTTAAAATTCACAAAAACGCCAAACTCACTTTAAAAGCCATTTTTCCGAAAATCTATGAAGCAAAAATTACCCGTTTTAGTACAAAACTCGATGTTTAAACAAATTTAGCGGCCATAATACTTATTAAACATCTTAAATAAGTCATAAAAACAATTCCCATAATTTAATCTCGTTAAATTCAAAAAACCCTAAAATTCTAGTTTACAAAAATACCTAAATTTTAACAATTTTATAGCAAAATGCACAAACAACAATTTAGGTTGGATTTGCAAGATCTAAGTTGCTAAACAACAAATTAAGATGTTAATAATGTGATAAAAACCCTAACCATAATTTAATCTCTCCTATATATGCATTTCATGAAAACCCTAGTTTGCATAAAAAACTTAATTTGGACATTTTACAGGTAGCGATTTATAATTAGCAACAAGATTAGTTTTATCATTTCATAAGATGATAAATTACACTTGCAACCATAATTACATAATAAAAACCCTAACTTGAATTTCATAAACCCATACTAGATTTTCCAACCATTCAATTAAACCCAAATTATTAACTAATTATGCTTGATTTAAAGTATTCAAACAACAATTTAACAAAAGGTCAAGATTTATACCTCACAAGATTAGGGATCTAGCATGAAAATCTTGGCCTCCAATTTGTTCTCTTTTCACCACAATCCATGCATGATAGGCTAAGTTGAAATGGGTAAGAGTTGGATTTGGATTTTGGGATTTTTTTGATGGATTTTGAGGCAATTTTGATGATTTTTTTTCAAGAGAAATGAGGGGAAAAGAAAGAGGGGGCTGCTGTTGTGGGAGGGGAGGGAGCTCGGACAGAAATTAAGGGATAGGAGAGAGAGTGAGGTGGGGAAAGTAATTGGATAAGTCAAAGACCCATATCACAAGTCAACACCTTTCTCATTTCTTATTGTTTTCATTTTCTTTTCTTTTCTTTAGCTTCTATTTGCAAAAAAAAGTGGGGAAATGAGGGGGGGCTGCTGAATTCAGCCTTATTAGGTGAGAGGGTGAGGGTGTGTGTGTGTGTATAAGGAATATCAAGTAACATGCAACCATACCCCAATTCTATTTAGCTATTTTTCACCATTTAAGCCTTTTTCTTCAATATTTTCTAAAACTGTTTGACAGCTTAATTTCATTTCAAAAACAACATGTTAAAATTTTGTTTAATGTGTTATGATGTACGAAATTTGTTTCAACCCATTCCAATTTGTAATTTTTCCCTAATTAAATGTATTAGTGACGTCTTAAAATAATATTAAAATAATTAATTTCGGAAAAATTTTCAGAAAATTTGAAATTTCACCAGTGGCTCAATAAACACCAAATACTAGCAAATTCATTGCTAGAATATGTATATTTAATTTTATAATAAAGATATTTGTATTTTGACTTTTTACAGAAAACCCCCTTATTTTACCGTTTTTTCGAAATTTCTCCGGAACGATTTTCAAAACGTTACAGTGAGGTATAATACCATCTGGGAGTTCTCGGCGAGTCCGTTCAGTGTACCCAGTCTCCACTGAGCACCAGCATACCATCTCTGATGTCACACACCAATGGATATGGGATCATCCATCGCCCTTCACATGGGTCGAGAAGATATACGCTAGTCTACTCTGGAATATCGATACCCCGTCTCGATATTCCCACGACTAGGAACATTGAAGGATGTACTCATGGACTACCCAGGCCCCACTAGTATGATCTACATCATAGTCCTGGAAGTCAAGTACACATCCTAAGGGCTTTATCAACATGTAACAGAGAGACAGAAAGTATACATGTTAAGATAAAGAGCAACCAGATAGCGTACTATTATGTCGAGCAAGAAAGTCCTACCTATATATGTCCCAGCTTCCACTACAATATATATCCAATGTACAGTAATGGCCTCTAGGGCATACATATAACTAACAATCTCCCACTTGCACTAGGGCCATCTGTAGCAGTGGTTGCAGTATCTAATACTCAACCATCCCATATAAGTTTATCTCTGGGAAAAAGCCTTTGCGAGTGGATCCGCCGTGTTATCCTCTGAGTCTCCTCTCCTAACCTCGATCACCTTGGAGATCAACTATCTCCATGATCAGGTGATGCTGCCGCAGAATATGTCTGGGTCACTGATGGGACCGGGTTTCCTGGGCCAAAGCCACACTTCCATTGTCACACAATGGTAGGAACCTAGTTCATCTCATGAACCAATATACACCCAAACTGCCTCTTTGGTAGTATCTTTAATAGCGATGTTACCAGCCTTTATCGTCTAGTTTGCCACGGTATCTAGCTTGGAACTCTTCCAACATACTGTCCCTTTACTGAGGGTGAAGACAGTGCCTGCGACTGACATTCAGTCGTCCTTATCACCCTGGAACCTTTCCAGTGATTCTCCCCAGGATCGATTGATACCATATCACTAAACTTAGTGAAAAGCCTAATATCCATTTAGATCTATCTCATAGATCCAAATCCTAGGATTTTGGAGGTATCATTTTGATCCTATATGGAGAATTCATGTGATAAGTGGAGATTGACCGTGCGTAGCATAGGAAACTTTTTCTCTATCAAGAGTATGTTATCCACGTACTGTACGAGGATCACCACCTTACACTCTACTACCTTTTTGTATATACAAGGTTCATCTACCATTTTGATGAAGTCAAACTCTTTGACTACCACATCAAAATAGATGTTCCAACTCCGCGATGCCTGCTTTATTCTGTAAAGCAACTTGCACACGTTTCCGCTGCTCCCACTGTTTACGAAGCCATCTGGCTGTGTTCTTATAGACACTTTCTTCTTTATTAATATTTAGAAAAGCAGTCATGACACCCAACCGCCAGATATCGTAGTCATGGTATGTAGCCGTGTCAAGTAGGATCCGGATGGACTTAAGCAGAGCCACTGGAGAAGGTTTCATCATTATCCATGCCTGGTTGATGACTAAAACCTTTAACAAGTCTAGCTTTGAAAGTCTCAACTTTTCCATCTACACAAAGTAATCTTCTCAAGATATACTTGCTCCTGATGGGGATTTAACCCTTCATATATAGAAACCAAAGTCCATACTTTGTTGGTGTACATGGATTCCATCTCAGATCGCTAAGCATCCAGCCATTCTTACAGAGTCCCTACTCTCGATGGCCTGCTCGAAACTAGTTAGGCCATCATCTCATGATGCATTCCTCGCTCCCATTGTCATCGAGAAACCGTAGTATCTCTCAGGCGGATGAGGAACCCTACCAGATCGGCGGAGAGGCTGAGGTTCGTCGGGAACTATTGAATCCTTTGGTTCTGTCAAATCATCAGCTGCAGTTTGTATAGCCGGAACCTTTCCAGTTGTACAGACTGACCTTGCCTCGATCTTGTCCGGATTTTGCTTTTGACATAGGCCGTACAATCCCAAATCATAACTTACATAAGAGAAAGGCTCTTCCTATACCATATCTTATATAGAGTGGTAGGCACTGATTTGATTCGGACCCAATTCAATAGGTATTCAACTTCTTAAGTGCACAACCGCAAAAGGAAATAGGTAACTCAGTAGTACTCATCATAGAGCACACCATATCTAATATGGTGCAATTGCTCCGTCCCGATACACCGTTGTGCTGTGGTATATTCAGAGGAGTAACACCGAGAGTGAATCTCATTCACATTTAGAATAGTCCAGGAATTCTTTGCACAAGTATTCTCCTCCCTGATCTTATCATAGGACATAATACTTATACCCGGTTTTTGGTTCTCTACTTCTAACTTATATTCGGTGATTATCTCAAAAGTTTCGGACTTGTGTTTCAACAGGAACATATATCTGAATCTTGAGAGATCATCAGAGAATGTAATGAAGTACAAAGAGCCGGTCCTGGCGTGTGTAGACAGGGGACCTTTCATACATCATCATGTATCAGTCCCAAGAGTTTACTAACTCTTTCTCTGTTTCCAGTAAACGGAGCTATGGTCCTCTAATCTTTGTGACATGACTGGCAAGTTTCACAAGATGTAAATTCAAACTGATTTAAATATGCATCTAAAATGTAACTTAAGCTAGTCGGGTCACATTGATATGACCTAGTCTACAATACCTCAAGAAGGAATCGTTCATTTCTTAACTCTTCTTCTTGTGCGTGTTCTGTATAGTAGAAATTGTAGTTTGATTTAGAACGTCAATGCTTTTAGATAACGTGCCTGAACCGATATAGGAAATATAAAAAACATTACTCAACAATAAAAAATTATATCCTTCTTTAATAAATAAAGAGATTGATATGCTTTTGTATATCAGGTTCGGTATCTAATAGCATTTGTTCAGAATCAATGTATTTGGAAATACAGGGTGACAGTGACCAACAGACTTGGCTGCAACACTTGCACCGTTTTCTGTCTCATGAAACTTATCACACGTTCTCAGTTCTCTACCTTTCTGTAGCCCATGTAACGGATTACATTTGCGGGATCCTGATCCGGTATCTAATACCTAGGACATAGAGGACACTGAGAAACTGTTCTTTGTAATGAACACACCCGAAGGAGATGCATCACATGCACTTTCTTCGTTTGGGCGGCATAGGAATTCTGGTATTCCCCTATTTCCTGCTCGGTCTTATAACAATTATAAGTTGGAGCGGGACCAACGTTCCCCAGCTCAGTAAAACAAGCGGGTTCGGTCAATACATCCATATTATTATCTTGATTAAGGCGTGATATGGTCTCTACTTGGAGAGAGAGAGAAGAAAACACTCTATGTGTGCTCTTGTAAGATTAGATTGGTTATTTATTTTATCTAATCAGGATGGCTCCCACTGTTTTTATCAAATCTTCCTTCAAACCCTAAAAGGAAAGACTAGCCGGGATTAATTACACTCTACAAGTTCTCCAATCTTTCAGCCAAGCCAGTGTCGGTACTTTGAGGGAGGTTCCCTGTGCTTTCGCACGGACCTAATTACAACAAACCTCGTTTTCCCAGGGGCGTAACCCCATTGACACCTTTCTAGACACCTACTTGATCGGCTAATTGCAAAGTGCAAAACTCTCCCAGGAGTAACAATTACTCGCAGTGGGTATCGGGATCCAACTATCATATAGAAGGTATGCAATCTCATTGCAAATTTCAACATTTGAAACTCCCGATAATGGTTTTTACCCCTATCACTTATGACCTTAACTATGGTCAACAAATCATAAGCACTGGTCTAGTTCTACCCGTCATTTCATGATTAATTAGACCCACCGACATGACCCTAAACTAAGGTCAACAAAGTCACGCGACTGTCCTAACTAATCGCATCATATGCGGTTTAGGAAGACATCACTTAGCTACCGTACACTGTGCCTTGACTATGGTCAACAAACACAGCACGAATACTAAGTACTCTACTTCCTAAAATGACGGAGTGTTGCGGATGGTTTTTAAGAAAACTTTTAACGCTTTGAACTTGATCTCGTTGCGGAATCAAATGTTTTTTAAATGGAGTATTTTTGAGGCTTTTCTAGTTTTGCTAAAGGGGTCACTCCCGGTGAAGGGATCGTCGACCCTTTCCTCATCGAATAAGGTGTAGGATATATCATATATACCGCTGTGCAAAGCAAAAACTATAGAAGCAATCAAAAAACAAACCGAGGGCTGTAGCATCTGCCAGTTATTGCTAAAGGGGTCACTCCCGGTGAAGGGATCTCGGCCCTTTCCTTATCGAATAAGGTGCATGATGTTCTATAAGGAACATCGCGATGCAAAGCAAGAACTGTAGCTACTTGTTTTTAAGAAATTCGATTCCACAACATCTTTTAGGTTTATTTTCTTTCATTAATCTCATTAATGAACGTCCCATCATTTAAGTCACCTAAACATCACAGATAAATACGACGTACACTTATGCCATCCGCATTCGCCTCGATGTCCCCTCGTGCACCGTTAGGTTATGTAACTAACGACAGAGCGGGACAGGGCTAGCGCGAGTGCAAAACATAAGTAACGTCTATATAATATATCATATATATTATATACTGTATCTATCACAACATATCAAATGATCACATCACAGATATCGCAGCAGAAAAAACATATGAAACATCGAATATACTAGGACGTCCGTGTTTTATTTTGAGCCAGTATAAAACACGGATTCCACGGTCGCGATGAATAGCCAAACCCACACCCCTAGACCCCTACGAGAGCGGCAAGCAACCCTACAAATCCTGGAGTTAGGAGACCCGGACTCGACTCCTCGAGTTGGTCTCCCACTGGACTCCAGAACCCGGTTACTTGTGCTCCCCTCCTTGGGTCTATCAGAGTGCGGAAAAGTAAATAATATACAAATGGTGACAGCAACCTCGACCCGGAAGTGCCCCAATAAAAGAATATTACATAAAAATAATTTTACATGAATGAAAATAAAAACTCTCATCTCACATAAAACCCCCGGCTATTCAAACACGACGATCCAATATAACATATCCAGCAACACATAACATCACATGTTATCAACTTAAGTAAACATGCGTATACCAATTGTCGTTGACATATAGCAACGAAACCGGCGATATCATATATTACACTTACGGTCACAGAAAAGAAAGTGTAAAACTACAACAGTTGGAATCCGCAATCTTCTCAGACATCGCATGCCTGACCAAATGAAATCCTTAGACATCACATGCCTAACAATTATAAACCCCGCATTTTAGTCTCAATATCGAAAACACTTTTCAATATCTAGTCGGGCAATTCAACAAGATTCCCGAAAAACTGATCGAATGCTCGTCGCAAACTTTAGTAGGCGGCCACACCCCCGATACCGTCAACGAAGTGCACCAAGGCGGAACACAGCTGTCGCGAGCACCCGAACGGATGCTTTTGGCGACGGGGTTCTCCTATAGTCACTTGGTCGGGGCTATGGGGCGTGGCTGTCTATTAAGTTTACCGGCGAATATCCGCGTACGCTACGTGACTGCGACGGACTTTTGATCGCATCAAAATTCCGTGGCAACCGATCATTTGAGACTAAATTGCTATGTTTATAACATTCATATTAGTTATCCATAATTACTTGTGAATTCCAAATATTGTATCACATTCCAGATAAACAGAAAATGTTAAACATTCCGATCGAACAGTCAAACACCCAAGTTTTCCCGAAACAGCTCAACACATGAAATAAGTTTAAAAACATTCACTTTATGCCTCAGTACCAACGGTCCAGCCGTAGAAAGGTCAAGCCAACGCCTCACATGTGGCACGCCGTACTGCCCCAAACCCGAAGGTTCAAAGGGCAGTTCAAGACGGTCACATAATCGAGTTAAGGTTTGTTGTCTTCTAGAGGGTCCATCGCGTTACTTGCACTACTTAGAACGTTCTTAAACTACGGAAAAATCCAACACTTGGAAATTTCCCGGCAGGGGAAAAAATGGGTATTTATATCCGGTTGAACTTTTAGCAGTTTCTAAAATATCCGGAAAAACATAAACGAAGTTCAATTATCCGATCGAATTAACAAGTCCCCAATAAAACCTTAGAAAACTCAACACTTGAGTGGAATTAAAAAATTCCTAGAAAAAAATGACAAGAAAGGACCTAAGAATAAATATGTGAAGTTTGAGGAACTAATTCACAATTTGGGCCACGGAACCACCGCCAAACCCTTGGTTTGGCCGCGGTTCCGCGGTCAAAGTTTTGAGTTAGGGGTCCGTACTTCACAGTAATTCTTAGATTTTCCTGCTTAATTTTCTGAGCATTTTTAATTCACAAAAATCCACAGTTTGAAAAAATGTACAGAGAAGGGTTTTGATCGGGGTTTCGGGGTTCGATCGGATCTCTAACTTCGTCTACACTTCGCCTAAAGCTCTAGCTAGGCTCTGATACCACTGTAGGGTTCCTAGGCACACTCATGAGGTTCTACAACTGATCAAACATGTCCAATTCAAAATTTTCTTTGTGTCAAAGAACCCTAAACTAGATCGTTACTAGAGGTAAGGCGAAAGAACATGCAAGTTAACAACCTAACTACAAGTGAAAGGAAATACAACCTTTGTAGATCCGGTCCTCCACTTCTTTAGCTCCGTGTTGACGTCCCTCCGCTGCGATCATTGGGATCCCGGACTCTAGCGATGGTTTCGTCGGAGAAATGATCGGGCTAGGTCGTTGACTTCGGTGCCGAAGATGATCTACGTCAGGGCAACTCAAACTCAAGCTCCATCTTCACTAAGTCGTGAAACTTGTGAAGAAAACACCCTATACAACATGGCAAGTGGTAGAGGATGAAGAAATAGGAAGTTGGTTCACTTTAGAATTGGATTTCTCACTTGGATTTATCACTTGGAATTTTCTAGCAATGGCTTTCTTCTTCATGATGAAGATGAAGAAGAAGAAAGAAAATAATGAATGAATAATAATAATATTAGAAAAATAAGTGATGCTTATCATTTAGCAACCATGGGTGAGGTAACTAATGTAGAGAATAAACTAAGGTTTAAGTGAAATGGTTAGGTTAAGGAATAAAAACAAAATGGTTACTTTTTCAAAGATGCATGAAGCATCATGAAGCTTCTTGCATAAAACAAAAGCAACCATTTAGTTTTTTTCTTTTTAACCAAAAATATATAAAGTAAATAAAACCCTAAACATTTACCTAAACATGGTTTAAAGCATACACACACCCAAGTTTGCTTGTATCATCAAACATGATACAAACTAGTGCACAAAAATATATCACATATACAACTTGTGCAAATCAAGTGAGAAAATCCATCTTAAGATAACAAATACTAGTTAATGTAAAGTAACATATCAAATATATAATTATACATTAAATCATTAAATCAACACTTGATTTAATGATCCGGTCATACCGCATATAACCGACTAATATCAAGTGTATCAATATATCGAATCAACATTTGATTCGGTAACCCGACTATATCTTATATAACCGTCCGATGATACAAATCGCGAGAATAGAATCCTGTATCACATACTGGTATTATTCTCGGTCCCTCACATATCTCATATGCGCTCCTATTTCGTTTCGCTTGAGCCAGGAAACCTCTGTGTAGACTCTAAAGACTCGTCAATACGCCGGCAGTAGGTGATGATCATATCAAACACACACAAGCCGCAAGCGGTCTGCTAAACGTAATGGCCACCCGGGTATTGAGCGATCAGAAGATCAACAAGCAAGCCCACACACACTCCTGTGAATCCAACCAGTAACACTTACCGTACAGTCCGGTCTGTTCGTCTGATATGTCGCATATCTCGCCTAGGGGTGGTAAACGTCAGACCCCAGTTGCTTGATAAGTCATGCCGATGTAAGGTCCATAACAAGTGTGAAACTACTGATAACTCTTACCAGTATATCACTGCAACCCTGGCTAGGGATTTCCAGTTATGGCCAATCGAGCATAGCGCAACATCAACCCCCAATACCGGGAGAGACGAATCCCTTCCTATCGCTCATTGCCTCCATGTGAATCGGGACTGTACCCAAAAACCACATGTTTGCACAACTCAGTAGAGCCGTGGTAGGGTGGAAATCAAAGCACAGTAGGAGACACACAAGACTCTATGACGATCTCGGGTCAACAGACTAAGCTGTACCAGTGTCACCAGAGAACTGCCATCTGACGTGAGGTATAATACCATCTGGGAGTTCTCGGCGAGTCCGTTCAGTGTACCTAGTCTCCACTGAGCACCCGCATACCATCTCTGATGTCACACACCAATGGATATGGGATCATCCATCGCCCAACACATGGGTCGAGAAGATATACGCTAGTCTACTCTGGAACATCGATGCCCCGTCTCGATATTCCCACGACTAGGAACATTGAAGGATGTACACATGGACTACCCAGGCCCCACTAGTATGATTGTAACGTTTTGGAAATCGTTATGCGATTTCGTCCGTTTTAGGGTAAGTTTGTCGGTATTTTTCCGTTTTTACCCGACTGTGAACAAACGACCATATAGACTTGCCAGCACCTAGATTAGCTAAAATAAAGCTAGTGCGCGAGCTTTGGGAGTATATGGGACGTTTTGGTTCAATTTGATTTTTTTCCCAACTTTTAATATTATTTTAATGCGGTATTCAAATTTTGGGAAAATTTCTTTTTGCGATCTTTTCTTTAAAACCTTAAGTTAAAGAAATCCTTCTCACTTCACTTAGAATATATTGTGTGGACTAGGATTTAAGATAGGATTTAAAAGAAAAAGAAAAGAAAAGAGAAGGAATAGATGCATGCATGTGTGTGTATGTGTGCAAATGCATTGATTAGGCAATTAATGAAGGAAATTGCTAGGAAAGCCTCACCAATCCACCTCCTCATCACTTGGCCGAATTTCCTTCTCCCTCTACTGCCCATGATCAATTATCTCTCATATTTTATCAATCCAAACTCACAAAACCCTCAAAAAAATTCTGAAACCTATCACAAATTTAGCAAAAGCTTTGGATTTCTTGCTCTTGATCACTTGGAGATAGGAAAAGCTTGGAACTTGAGAGCAAAGTTGTTAGGTATATTCCTTCTACTGTTAGTTTATAGTTTTTGTGTGGTTTTGATCGTTAATTTCTGCGTAGAACGTAGTTTATATCGATTGAGGCGATATCGATTTTTTAGTGTCTTTATAGAGATATTAGTATCTGCTGTGACCTGGGAGGTTTAGTGATTGAATAAACAACTTCAGAGAGATGTGCAGGTTGACCTGAGACACCATCAGAGAGACGGGGGCCACCCCGCCAGTTTGGGCCGGCGAGCCTTGAAGAGGGGGCCGGCGACGCCGGCCGACTTGGGTAGTTTTGGGGTGGGTTTTCTGTGGGTGTTGTCTGCTGTGGTTTTGGGTTGTTTGGTACTGTTGATTTTATTAGTAAATGCAGTATACAAAATCTGGGATCGATTACCTATAATCGTGTGTTTTGAGTTCGCATGATACGTGTTGCGACACGAGTCGTGTGTCGTGCTGCGATGTACTCAGTTTGGGTTTAGGTATCGTTGCGTGTGTTTGCACTAGACGTGTACTCGTGAGTTGGTTTAGTGCATTGATACGTTTTATAATACGTAGTTTTGCGTTATTGTCATTGCTTCTGAGATGTTCGCTTTATTTCTTGTGTTTGTGATATTATAGCGTCGCAAGCGGGGACTTCAGACGCTGCGAACAAAGGGAAGCAGGTGGTCGGATCTTCATAGCTGGAGACCACAGGGTGAGTAGATTTAACATCTACGGGGAATCGCCCGTATGGCGCTAAGCGTCGGGGCTAGTTATGATATAGTGTTAGCCGTATGCTGATTTGCTTATGTAGAGATATTGCATGATTCATGTTGCATAAAGTTACTTGTGCTTGATACTGTACCTGTTGTACACTGCACTATTATCGACAGTCCATGTTGCACGAGCACCAATGATATGCTACACACACCCTGTCGGTAATTGCCATGACACGCACAACACAAATGCTCATTTATATACCTTGCTGTTGGTTAGCGACATTAAACAGTTATACTTGTGTGACAGTGCATATTACATAGAACATACCTGTATACCTACATGCTCATATGTATGCCATGCTATATTATTCGTTCACACATATACCTTGCTATTATTATATGATCAGTGTTTATTGCATATATATCGGTGGTATGGGACGCTGTATATATATGTATTCTGGATTTGGATTTACATGATTTGTTTTCATAGCATATATATCGGTGGTATGGGACGCTGTATATATATGTATTCTGGATTTGGATTTTTGGGAACCGCGAGATACATTTAATGACTTGATTCATTATTTGGCGAATCGTTCCGTGATATGCTCATATTGATGTTTTATGTTGCATATGCTACTTTTTATGGATTTATGCATTTGAGATGCGATATGGAAATTAAAGTGTCGATCTTGGGCACTTACTTTCCGAGAGATATATGGGGTTTGACAGACCGATACGTGGAAATACAAGTGTCGAGGTGGGATACTTGGGTTTCGAGGAACGTATGGATATCAGGAAGACCGATACGTGGAAATACAAGTGTCGAGGTGGGATACTTGGGTTTCGAGGAACGTATGGATATCAGGAAGACCGATGCGTGGAATGCAAGTGTCGAGATGGGATACTTGGGTTTCGAGGAACGTATGGATACGAGTATTTATGTGTCGATGTTAGGCACTGGTTTTCATGATGTTTTCGAGTGTCGATGTTTGACACTCAGGTTTCATGAGACGTACAGGATTGGAGGGCCGATCTGAGGACCGATCTGAGTATTTTGGGATTTGGGTGTTGTTGAGTTATACCGTGTTTTTCATGCTTATGATTTGTGCATGAGATTATTTACTATCCCGCATTCAGTATTCAATTGATATGAATATCATGATAGTTGCATATTCATATTGTCATACTCATGCTATCAGTTCACATGTCATTGATCATTGCTGTTAGTGCATACTTGCGATTACTGTATGATGTTAATTACTATTCACGAGTTGGCAACTCACCCCCGTTGTGCCACAGTTTTTGCAGGACTTACCCTCTGAGTAGTCGCGGCAGGGCAGCTTATCATCACTACTTTTGTGGATACCGCTACCTTTGGCAGTGAGGCCGTTGCATTATAGGTGGGTTTGCGGTTATCCGTTGTACATTGTATATCTTTTGTTGGATCTAGTATTCTCCATCTACCCCTGTTGTATTTGACTTAGAGACGACTGGTGAGATATCAGTGTTGTATTATATTGGTTTTGGGAACCGTGCTCGTAGAAGCAGGTTTTTTTCTCGAAATGTTTACTTCCTGTATAGTCGTTCTCTTGATATTTCTTCGCTTTGGCGTAGTATACTTGTTGTGGTGATTGTCTCCGCCGGTGGGCGTGATTTTTCTCCCACTTGGGATGTTTTATATTATCTGTGTTGTACCCGTTTACGGGGCCAGTTTTACAAAGGAGGTGCTGCCAAAATTTTCATGAAAGAAAACTAGAGTTAGAGATTTTAAATGACGACTTCTAATACTTTTAAAATTATGTTTTCTCCGTTGATCCAGTTTTGGGTGGTTTAGATTTCTTGGTTTTCGGCTTACTTAAGTTACGTACGCCTGTAGACGTTACGTAGTTTGAGTGCCGGTTACGGGCCGAATTGCGGGTCGTGACAAAGTTGGTATCAGAGCGTTAGGTTTTACCTTTCGGAGTCTAGGATGACCTTGGTATGATGGAGTAGGTAGCTTAAGCAGAGTGACGTAGCGTGTGTATGTTCCGCGGCATACTTACGACACGGTACTCCGCCTAAGTGACCTTAGGACTTGTTGACTGATATTCCTTCCGTGATTGATATACATCTTGTGATTCGATCTCCGTTTCCTTATCGAATCTTGTTTCAATTTCCAGCCCATATGCCGCCGAAGACTACGAGGGCTCAGAGAGCGGCCGCGAGGGCCGAGGTCAGGGTTGACTCGCCTGAGGCGAGAACTGACCAGGGTGGTACGCCTGTTGTACCGGAGTATATTGCTATGATTGGAGCTGGTATGCAGGATCTGCGCCAGATTGTGGGGACTTTGGTAGAGACCATTCGAGCGCAGGTGCAGGCAGTTGTTCCACCCGCTGCGGAGGCCACGATGGTACCTACGGTTCCGGTAGTCGCAGTTTCAGCTCCGGAGGTTATTGCTGTGTCGTTGACGGATTTCATGAGGTTGAGACCTCCGGTGTTTACGGGCACAGATGTTACCGAGGATCCGCAGTCGTTCATCGACCGGATGGCCAGGATTTGTCGCTCACTCCGATGTTCCGACGAGAGATGGGTAGAGTTTGCCATTTTTCGTCTGGAGGGCATGGCCCAGAAGTGGTGTGAGTCGTTGGAGAGGGACAGAGCCGCTGGTCTTGCTCCTATGACCTGGGCTGAGTTTATGACGTCTTTTCTTGTTCGTTTTCTTCCACCGAGCGTCAGGGATGCGCGAGCACGCAGATTTGAGTCTTTACGTCAGACGCCGGGGATGACGGTGTCAGATTATGATGTATTGTTTACTGAGCTATCGATATATGCTCCATACCTGGTGGCGACTGAGGAGATGAGGGTGAAGAGGTTTGTTCGAGGCCTACTTACCCAGATATTCTTAGCCATCAGCATTCAGCATTGTGACACGTATGCGGCAGCGGTGGATGCAGCTCTTTTGGTAGAGGAGCGTCTAGCGGAGTCATCAGTTGCTCCAGGACCGAAGAGAGTTCGTATAGGTGATTCGGCAGCGAGGCAGGCGTTTAGACGTCGAGACAGTTTCCGTTCTGATAGTGGCGTTTCGGGACGGGGTCGGCTTTATGGTTCTTACCCTCAGGATGATCGGCAGTTTGTTTCTGGATGTTACCGGTGCGGTAGTTTGGGTCATCGGGTTCGAGATTGTACGGAGCCGCGTGTGAACGAGCCAGCTGTAGCGCAGGTTACCTTACCACCTTCTCCACCTCAGAGAGCGTTGCCTCTTGTTCCTGTAGTTGCGCCGCGTCAGACTCCGGTTCAGCGAGGTCGTGGTCGCGGAGGTTTTGTACCGAGAGGTCGAGGTGGCAGAGGCAGAGGACAGCCAGTAGCCGGTAGAGGTCAGGCTAGGGTTTTTGCCTTGACTCACCTGGACGCTCAGGCGTCCAATGCCGTGGTTTCAGGTACTCTTTCTATATGTTCTTATGATGCGCATGTTCTTTTTGATCCGGGATCCACGCATTCGTATGTTTCTACGCATTTCGTGCCGAGGTTAGGCCGAGAGTCGTGTTTGCTGGATCAGCCGCTGGTCGTGACTACTCCTGTGGGAGAGTCGTTTGTTGCGCGTTATGTGTTTCGATCTTGTGTCGTCCATATTGGTGACAGAGATCTGCCCGTCGACTTGATCCTTCTGGAGATGTTGGACTTCGACGTTCTGTTGGGCATGGATTGGCTAGCTACTTGCTATGGGTCCGTGGACTGCCGCGAGAAGACAGTTAGATTTTGTTTTCCCGGCGAGTCGGTGTTAGTTGTGCAGGGGGACCGTAGTGCCGCCCCTCACAGCTTGATTTCTGTATTGTGCGCTAGTCGGCTTTTGAGGAGTGGATGTCGGGGATTCTTGGCGTTCATTCATGATACTGGAGCCACAGTGGAGTTGTTGGACCAGGTTTCTACCGTGCGAGAGTTTCCCGATGTTTTTCCCGATGAGTTACCTGGGATGCCGCCAGAGCGCGATATTGAGTTTTGCATTGATCTGATTCCTGGCACGGAGCCTATTTCTATACCGCCTTATCGGATGGCTCCGGCAGAGCTTAGAGAGCTTAAAGATCAATTGCAAGAGTTGCTTGATTTGGGACTTGTGCGTCCGAGTGTTTCGCCGTGGGGAGCTCCTGTTCTGTTCGTCAAGAAGAAGGACGGCAGTTTGAGGCTATGTGTGGATTATCGTCAGTTGAACCGTGTTACGGTGCGGAACAAGTATCCTTTACCCCGCATTGACGATTTATTCGATCAGCTCCAGGGTGCGAAACATTTTTCGAAGATTGATCTGCGTTCGGGTTATCATCAGTTGCGGGTTCGGGATGATGACATTCAGAAGACTGCTTTTCGTACGCGCTATGGGCATTATGAGTTTTTGGTGATGTCGTTCGGACTCACCAATGCGCCAGCAGCGTTCATGGATCTGATGAACCGGATTTTCAGGCCGTTCCTCGACCAGTTCATTATCGTGTTTATTGATGACATACTGGTTTACTCTAGGAGTCGAGAGGAGCATGAGCAGCACTTGGGGATTACTTTGCAGATATTGAGAGAGCACCAGTTGTATGCTAAATTCTCAAAGTGCGCATTTTGGCTTGATAGAGTTGACTTCCTGGGTCATGTGGTGACTAGTGATGGGATTCTTGTGGACCCGAGGAAGATCGAGGCTGTACAGCTTTGGCCCAGACCTGTATCGGTGACTGAGGTCCGCAGCTTTTTGGGCTTAGCTGGTTATTATCGCCGTTTTGTGCAGGATTTTTCGAGGATCGCTGCACCGCTGACTGGATTGACCCGGAAGGGGGTTCCTTTTCTCTGGACTGATGCGTGCGAACAGAGTTTTCAGCAGTTGAAGACTCGGTTGACGACAGCACCAGTTCTTTCTTTACCTTCTGGATCGGGAGGCTACGTTGTGTATTGTGATGCTTCTCGAGTGGGGCTTGGCTGTGTTTTGATGCAACATGATAGGGTAATTGCATATGCTTCTAGACAGCTGAAGAAGCACGAGCTGAATTACCCCACTCACGATCTTGAGATGGCAGCGGTAGTCTTTGCGTTGAAGATCTGGAGACACTACTTGTATGGAGAGTCGTGTCAGATCTTCACGGATCACAAGAGTCTGAAGTACATCTTCCAGCAGCGAGATCTGAACCTGAGACAGCGCCGATGGATGGAGCTAGTGAAGGATTATGATTGTGAGATCCTTTATCACCCGGGCAGGGCGAATGTGGTAGCCGATGCTTTGAGTCGTAGGCCCGTGGGTAGCTTATCCAAGCTGAGCGCCGTTCGATGTCAGTCTTCTGCAGATTGGCAGCTCTTGTGTGAAGTAGAGTGCAGTTCGAGTTCACCTCCACTGGGGGACAGTTTGCTCATGTCTGCGCCCGTCCACTACTTGTTGATCGTATCCGTGAGGCGCAACCCAGTGATGCTCGTTTGTCTGAGATTCTTGAGCTTGTTCGACGGGGTACAGTTTCGGAGTTCATGATTGATGACCAGGGTGCGCTACGATGCGGGACTCGCTTGTGTGTACCGGATGTTGATGGGTTGAGACGCGAAATCCTAGAGCAGGCACATCATTCGGCCTTTAGCGTTCATCCGGGGTCCACCAAGATGTACAGAAATTTGAGAGACTTCTATTGGTGGGAAGGGATGAAACGCGATATTTCGGACTTCGTTTCGAGGTGCCTGACTTGTCAGCAAGTCAAGGCTGAGCATCAGAGACCGGCTGGAGAGTTGCAGCCTTTACCCATTCCGGAGTGGAAATGGGAGCAGATTTCCATGGACTTTATTGTGGGTCTACCCAGGACCAGTAGAGGGTACGACTCCATTTGGGTTATTGTAGACCGGTTGACGAAAGCGGCTCACTTCCTTCCAGTAAAGACCACTTTCGGCTATGCTCAGTACGCTTAGCTTTATATAGATGAGATTGTGCGTTTGCACGGTGTTCCCACATGCATAGTATCCGACAGAGGTACCCAGTTTACTAGCCGTCTATGGCAGAAGCTTCAGGAAGCTTTGGGTACCAGATTGAGTTTTAGCACCGCTTTTCATCCGCAGACCGATGGTCAGACGGAGCGGACTATTCAGACACTGGAGGATATGCTCCGTGCATGTGTGCTTGATTTTGGGGGCAGTTGGGATCGTCACTTTCCGTTGATTGAGTTCTCCTATAATAATAGCTTTCAGGAGACTATTCAGATGGCACCTTTTGAGGCTCTATATGGTAGGAAGTGTCGATCGCCAGTCTGTTGGACCGAGCTTAGTGAGAGTTTGGTGTTGGGACCCCAGCTTGTTCAGGAGACTACGGAGAAGATCCAGCTGATTCAGGACAGGATGAGAACAGCCCAGTGCAGGCAGAAGTCTTATGCCGACCGTCGTCGTCGCAGGCTTGAGTTCGCAGTGGGAGATCATGTATTCCTGAAGATTTCTCCGATGAAGGGCGTTATGCGATTTGGGAAGAGAGGGAAGCTCAGTCCCAGATTTGTAGGTCCTTTCGAGATCCTCGAACGAGTGGGTTCGGTTGCTTATCGTTTAGCGCTCCCGCCTAGTTTTCCAGATGTTCACCCCGTTTTTCATGTGTCGATGCTTCGTAGATACCTTCATGATCCTTCTCATATAATTCAGCACGAGACCGTTCAGCTTGAGCGTGATCTTTCGTTCACCGAGCAGCCGATAGTTATTTTGGATCGGCAGGTGAAGAAGCTTCGGTCTAGGGACTTGCCTTCTGTAAAGATTCTATGGCGTAGTCCGACTGGTTAGGAGATCACTTGGGAGATCGAGAGCGAGATGCGGAAGAAATTCCCCCATCTTTTTGAAGGTACGTTTAGTATGAAATTGTAATTCGGGGACCGAATTTCTATAAGGGGGGAGACTGTAACGTTTTGGAAATCGTTATGCGATTTCGTCCGTTTTAGGGTAAGTTTGTCGGTATTTTTCCGTTTTTACCCGACTGTGAAAAAACGACCATATAGACTTGCCAGCACCTAGATTAGCTAAAATAAAGCTAGTGCGCGAGCTTTGGGAGTATATAGGACGTTTTGGTTCAATTTGATTTTTTCCCCAATTTTTAATATTATTTTAATGCGGTATTCAAATTTTGGGAAAATTTCTTTATGCGATCTTTTCTTTAAAACCTTAAGTTAAAGAAATCCTTCTCACTTCACTTAGAATATATTGTGTGGACTAGGATTTAAGATAGGATTTAAAAGAAAAAGAAAAGAAAAGAGAAGGAATAGATGCATGCATGTGGGTGTATGTGTGCAAATGCATTGATTAGGCAATTAATGAAGGAAATTGCTAGGAAAGCCCCACCAATCCACCTCCTCATCACTTGGCCGAATTTCCTTCTCCCTCTACTTCCCATGATCAATTATCTCTCATATTTTATCAATCCAAACTCACAAAACCCTCAAAAAAATTCTGAAACCTATCACAAATTTAGCAAAAGCTTTGGATTTCTTGCTCTTGATCACTTGGAGATAGGAAAAGCTTGGAACTTGAGAGCAAAGTTGTTAGGTATATTCCTTCTACTATTAGTTTATAGTTTTTGTGTGGTTTTGATCGTTAATTTCTGCGTAGAACGTAGTTTATATCGATTGAGGCGATATCGGTTTTTTAGTGTCTTTATAGAGATATTAGTATCTGCTGTGACCTGGGAGGTTTAGTGATTGAATAAACAACTTCAGAGAGATGTGCAGGTTGACCTGAGACACCACCAGAGAGACGGGGGCCACCCCGCCGGTTTGGGCCGGCGAGCCTTGAAGAGGGGGCCGGCGACGCCGGCCGACTTGGGTAGTTTTGGGGTGGGTTTTCTGTGGGTGTTGTCTGCTGTGGTTTTGGGTTGTTTGGTACTGTTGATTTTATTAGTAAATGCAGTATACAAAATATGGGATCGATTACCTATAATCATGTGTTTTGAGTTCGCATGATGCGTGTTGCGACACGAGTCGTGTGTCGTGCTGCGATGTACTCAGTTTGGGTTTAGGTATCGTTGCGTGTGTTTGCACTAGACGTGTACTCGTGAGTTGGTTTAGTGCGTTGATACGTTTTATAATACGTAGTTTTGCGTTATTGTCATTGCTTCTGAGATATTCGCTTTATTTCTTGTGTTTGTGATATTATAGCGTCGCAAGCGGGGACTTCAGACGCTGCGAACAAAGGGAAGCAGGTGGTCGGATCTTCATAGCTGGAGACCACAGGGTGAGTAGATTTAACATCTACGGGGAATCGCCCGTATGGCGCTAAGCGTCGGGGCTAGATATGATATAGTGTTAGCCGTATGCTGATTTGCTTATATTGAGATATTGCATGATTCATGTTGCATATAGTTACTTGTGCTTGATACTGTACCTGTTGTACACTGCACTATTATCGACAGTCCATGTTGCACGAGCACCAATGATATGCTACACACACCCTGTCGGTAATTGCCATGACACGCACAACACAAATGCTCATTTATATACCTTGCTGTTGGTTAGCGACATTAAACAGTTATACTTGTGTGACAGTGCATATTACATAGAACATACCTGTATACCTACATGCTCATATGTATGCCATGCTATATTATTCGTTCACACATATACCTTGCTATTATTATATGATCAGTGTTTATTGCATATATATCGGTGGTATGGGACGCTGTATATATATGTATTCTGGATTTGGATTTACATGATTTGTTTTCATAGCATATATATCGGTGGTATGGGACGCTGTATATATATGTATTCTGGATTTGGATTTTTGGGAACCGCGAGATACATTTAATGACTTGATGCATTATTTGGCGAATCGTTCCGTGATATGCTCATATTGATGTTTTATGTTGCATATGCTACTTTTTATGGATTTATGCATTTGAGATGCGATATGGAAATTAAAGTGTCGATCTTGGGCGCTTACTTTCCGAGAGATATATGGGGTTTGACAGACCGATACGTGGAAATACAAGTGTCGAGGTGGGATACTTGGGTTTCGAGGAACGTATGGATATCAGGAAGACCGATACGTGGAAATACAAGTGTCGAGGTGGGATACTTGGGTTTCGAGGAACGTATGGATATCAGGAAGATCGATGCGTGGAATGCAAGTGTCGAGATGGGATACTTGGGTTTCGAGGAACGTATGGATACGAGTATTTATGTGTCGATGTTAGGCACTGGTTTTCATGATGTTTTCGAGTGTCGATGTTTGACACTCAGGTTTCATGAGACGTACAGGATTGGAGGGCCGATCTGAGGGCCGATCTGAGTATTTTGGGATTTGGGTGTTGTTGAGTTACACCGTGTTTTTCATGCTTATGATTTGTGCATGAGATTATTTACTATCCCGCATTCAGTATTCAATTGATATGAATATCATGATAGTTGCATATTCATATTGTCATACTCATGCTATCAGTTCACATGTCATTGATCATTGCTGTTAGTGCATACTTGCGATTACTGTATGATGTTAATTACTATTCACGAGTTGGCAACTCACCCCCGTTGTGCCACAGTTTTTGCAGGACTTACCCTCTGAGTAGTCGCGGCAGGGCAGCTTATCATCACTACTTTTGTGGATACCGCTACCTTTGGCAGTGAGGCCGTTGCATTATAGGTGGGTTTGCGGTTATCCGTTGTACATTGTATATCTTTTGTTGGATCTAGTATTCTCCATCTACCCCTGTTGTATTTGACTTAGAGACGACTGGTGAGATATCAGTGTTGTATTATATTGGTTTTGGGAACCGTGCTCGTAGAAGCAGGTTTTTTTTTCGAAATTTTTACTTCCTTTATAGTCGTTCTCTTGATATTTCTTCGCTTTGGCGTCGTATACTTGTTGTGGTGATTGTCTCCGCCGGTGGGCGTGATTTTTCTCCCACTTGGGATGTTTTATATTATCTGTGTTGTATCCGTTTACGGGGCCAGTTTTACAAAGGAGGTGCTGCCGAAATTTTCATGAAAGAAAACTAGAGTTAGAGATTTTAAATGACGACTTCTAATACTTTTAAAATTATGTTTTCTCCGTTGATCCAGTTTTGGGTGGTTTAGATTTCTGGGTTTTCGGCTTACTTAAGTTACGTACGCCTGTAGACGTTACGTAGTTTAAGTGCCGGTTACGGGCCGAATTGCGGGTCGTGACAATGATCTACATCATAGTCCTGGAAGTCGAGTACACATCCTAAGGGCTTTATCAACATATAACAGAGAGACAGAAAGTATACATGTTAAGATAAAGAGCAACCAGATAGTGTACTATCATGTAGAGCAAGAAAGTCCTACCTATATATGTCCCCGCATCCACTACAATATACATCCAATGTACAGTAATGGCCTCTAGGGCATACATATAACTAATAAGTCTTCAGCTGGAGGATCCGGCTGTAACATCATCCCGTCCATGTCTTGGAAGAGAAGCGCCATTCGTTTTAAGTTGGTAGCTTGTTCCGCTGCCTCTTTGTCCTTCTTTTCGAGGACTCTGCGGAGGAAGTCAACATCGGTTTCTTGTTCTTGACGTTGTTCCGATGACGTGCCCGGTGAGTGCGGCCATTTGCGTTAGCATTTCTTAGAGCTTATGTTGCTGCTCTTGGGCTTTTTTCATAGATCGAGTGAGCGGTCGATGGCCCATCGAAGCGCGGCTTTCCTCTTTTCCGAAAGCCATTTAAACAGTATGCACCGTTATGCCCCCAGACTTAGGGCGCTTGGGCTCAGCGTCTTTGTGGCCCGCCACGTTCATAGGGGCTTTCTCTGACCTCCTTCTCTTTTGAGCAGCTGATGTTGAGGGGGCCATTGTAGCGGGCACCCAGGTGGTTGTCTTCCTTTCTGGCTTGACAGGACGGTTCTCTTCCTGTTGAACCTTCACCTTTTTCTGTCGGAGAGGGTAATCTTGATCAATCACTGACTCCTGGACCTGTCGCCAGACCTTGTATATTTTGGAGGATAGCCGCTGAGGGGGCTGTTCCGGCTTCATTTCTGTAACATTCTCCAAGGGTGGAGGAGATCTTTTCAGTACGGCGGTAGAAGAGTTCTTGCGCACCTTGTTCAGCAATTCAAAACTGTTCGCGGTTGGAACAGCAGCATCGATCTCCACCGTTGGAGATGGGGGAGTGAATCCATACGGAGAGCTTCCCCCAGCCTTCCGTACTCGGCGCCAGTGATGACGGAGAGCATGTCGCACAGATGGTGTTGGCTCGGCTATGGGGATGGCTTTGTCGTGCCCCCTGTTTTGAGGAGAAGCTGTTATTGGCACTAGCCGGTCGAAGACTGACGTTCGTTGAGAGTGGATAGTCAGTTTCACGAAGGCCAACTTTCAAACATGGGAACCAGCCTTGACGACCTTAAGAGCAGGAATGGCTATCCTCTTCGGGATGGTCGCTTCAGGTATTGCGGGCTTCTTTATGGACCCACTTGAGCTTTGGCCCAGTTTGCTGAAAACTGAGGCATTGGACTTGGGCGACCCGTTGAGAGGGGCCGCGGTAGTTTTAAGCCGATCAAAGACCAACTTCTTTGGAGCTTCTTGCGACGACATTGGAGCATTGAAGCTCGTCAGTGGGAGCATGGTCTCAAAGAATAGCCCAGTGGTGGCCTGAGTTACCTGTTCCACTGGCATCATGAAAAGGGAGGCCGCTTGAGGCCCGTAGGTCACTCCTCCGGTGAGGATGGAGTGGGAGTTGTTGCAATGAGTGCAGTTTGAAGCCATTAATCTTCTGTTTTCTGCACGGAGCAAGACACCAAATCTTAGTACCTCGAATCCAGGGGAAACCATAGCAAATCGCGATTCTTTCGCGAACACGACACACGAAGTGTGGAGTGGAAAGAGGAAAAGGTCCCACCGGGCGTGCCAGAATCTGTTTACCGCCGGAAACCGGGAAGACGAACGTCTTGCCTGAATCTGGGTGCAGATGCTATTTGGTGCTATCCGTCCACCTCTCCGAAGATACCAAGTTGATTTATGGCACCATGTATTGAATGTTTAAACATATGCGGCCGATGTAGCAAACTTCGTCAGATTCCCCTTCATGTGAGGGGTTTTTGGTTGTGGGGATGCTCTTCCCTGCAGGCGCAAGCCCCTGCAGTTAATTACGCTACCACATCGCGGTAACAACTTTCTCCTTCTCCAGATGGTCACTTCGTGTCGTGGGTGTTTGTTCTGTTTTAGGTTGCCCGTGGATTGTATACGGAGACTAATTTATGTTGTCGCCCGTAGGGCGTGGATTAGTCCAAATCCGTATCTTCTTAGATTTGGGTTTTGGTTTGGGTTTAAGGATACGTTAGTCTCATTTGAGACTAAGATCAACTTAAATGTTTGTTAAGGATACATTAGTCTTATTTTAGACTAAGATCGACTCAACGTTTGTTAAGGACATGTTAGTCTAATTTTCAGACTAAGATCAACTTAACAGGATCATTTAGATCCAACAACAGAGCATTTGGACTTTATTATTTAGTTTAGGGACATTGCGGTCGATTACCAGTTTAAGGACATGGTGGTCCATTACCAGTTTAAGGACATAGTGGTCCAAGGTTAAGGACATCGTTGTCCGTGGGTTTAAAAGGACCCCACAGTTCGAGGTTATGGACATCGTTGTCCGTGGGTTTTAAAGGACCCCACAGTCCGAGGTTAAGGACATCATAGTCCGTGGGTTTAAAGGGACCCTACAGTCCGAGGTTAAGGACATCATAGTCCGTGGGTTTAAAAGGACCCTACAGTCCGAGGTTAAGGACATCATAGTCCATGGGCTTAAGGACCCCACAGTCCAGGTTAAGGACATCGTAGTCTGTGAGTTTAAGGACCCCACGGTCCGGTTTAAAGACGTCATAGTCTGTGGAATGTATGGTTGTCGGGACCCGTCACCTCTCTGAAGACGTTGACGGATTACAACGACATATATCAGAGGGGTTCAGAGATGTACCCTCGAACCAAAGTTGATTGGGAGATCTGTAGTCCAATTTGGGACTGAGATCTGTTTAAAGGTTTATGAGCATATGGGCTCAGTTGATATGAATTGAGGATTTACGGCCAATCTTGGGCTAAGTCCAATAAATGTTTAACATTTTATTGTTCTGTCTATTGAACCTTTATTTGGTCTTGGCCTTTTTAATAATACCGAGCATTAGATCCTGAAATTTCTTTTTTGTCTTGTATTGAATGCATAGCATTCATCAGAACAATGTGTGTTCTGACAGTGCGCCACGTGGCGCGCCAGGCGCTTTGCGCCAATTAAAGAGCGCATTGCGCTTCTGTCAAGTAGCGCACACGAAGAGGACAAGTGTCACGCTCTGCGCTATGCGCCAGTTTATGAGCGCATTGCACTTTCAATTTATGAGCGCGTTGCGCTAGTTTAGTGGCGCACAAGTGAGGGACACGTGGCGCGCATGGCGCTGAGTGCCAGCCCATGAGCGCAGTGCGCTGTTTCTGTAACGTTTTAAAAATAATTAAATAAATAAAATCGTTTAAGTGAATTTTATGATTTTCGGTAAAGTAAAACGTATTTTTCGTAAAACAAAACCGTAATTATTTTTCACTATAAATTTAAAAATACCTATTTTAATTATGATATTACTAGTAAATGGTGTTTATTTGGTCACTTATAAATTTTTAGTTTAATTAAATATTTTTCCTAAATTAATTATTTTAAATATTAACATAAGCTTTATTTATGCACTAAATTAGTGTAAATTTCAAATTTGAAATGGGTTAATTTTGCAAAGTGAGCCATGACATACTAGAGTTTGGTTTGTAGCATGCTTTTCTCTTCTTGATTTGTCTTCAAAGTTCTAGAAAATTCATGGGTAAATTAAACTAAAAATAAAATAAATTATTGAAAAGACTTAAAATGGTGTAATTAATTAAAGTGGTTTCTACAAGTTTCTACACTCTTTTCTCTCTCTCTCTTTTTCTCCACTCTTGTGGCCGAGCCTACCCCATGGCTGCCCAAAATTTTTCCACCTCCTTTTCTCTTCAAAAATTCATTAAAAATTTATTCAAAACTCACACAAAATGCTAATAATTCCCAAATTAGATCATGACCCATTATTCTTTGATCAATCTTGCTTGAATCCTTAGAGCAAAGAGATCATTTTGAAGACAAGTTTGCATGTTTGGATCTCAAGTTGAAGGTATAATCTTAAACCAATTGTCACTTGATATATAATTATTTCAATTTAAATAATCATGATGCTTAATTAGGTTTTAATTTCAAATATTGAAAATTCAAGAAAGGGGTTTGAGTTTAAGTTAGGGTTTTCATAAATTGGTTATGATTATGCAAAATGAAATTTAGTTGTCAAATTACTAATTGTTACATTTTAATGGTTCAAATTTAGCTATTTGTAAACTAGATTTTTATAAATCATATAAATATGTGAGATAAAATTCAAGTGAGGTTTTTATCAATTATTCATGGTTTTAATGAGGAGATTAACATGTCAATTGAATGTTAAACATAATCTAGTTGCTAGTTGCTAATTTTTTTGTTTAAAAATTATGCTAATTATGCTAGTTTCTTTTTTATTTGCAAACTAGGTTTTGGGGAAATTGACTAAGTAATTGAGATTAAATACAAATTAAGGTTTTTATGACATTATGAACATTTTAAATTGTAGTTTAATAATTTAGTTCGTGCAAAACCAAGTTTAGTTGTGGAATTGTGAATTTTATTGTGAAATTGTTAAAATTTGATAAAATTGCAAACTAGAAATTTTGGTTTGATACAAATTGATGGGATTAAATTATAGAAATGGTTTTTATGACTTAGTTATGTTGTTTAATGAATATTATGACCATTAGTTTCATTTAAATATCAAGTTTTGAAGTAAAACGGTAAATTGGCGTTTTGGGGTTTTACGAAATCGGACGATTTGATCGATTTTAGGGTTTCTATGTTTTAAACGAAGTTTTATATTATAAGTAATGAGATTTAAAACTACGAGTTGTTTTTTGGTGTTTTATCTCGATCAATCGGCGTTTGTACGCCGATATCGAGCGATATTTGGTTCTTTTGCGTGAGTGGGTCATAGGTTTTAACCTATGCGCGTTTCGTGCGTCGTTTCGGTTTTGTCCGTGATTCAGTTTACGATATTATATGTGTTTGCATATAGGTACCCTCGCGTGGACTTTGGACGAGGAAGAAGAGGAGGGCGGCATCGTCTTCGGCAGACAAGGATCAGGTGAGTAGATGTATATCTACGGGGGGAAGTCGGGTGGATGGCGTTTAGCACCCCCGCACGTAGAATAGGAACGGTACTTATTGACATAAGGAAGCCAGATGTGACCCTAGATTCTTAATAAGTAGGACCCTAGTAATGACCCTAGGCAGGACTAGACTGATTTAGGAAGACATACCAGAGGATGAATACCTTGGAAGAGATTCGTGGGTTTCAGGTAGATACACACACACGCACACTGAATCTCGACGTGGTGTATACATGTATGTGTATATATATATATAGGACTAGGTGTATATATATATATATATATATATATATATATATATATATATACAACACGTATATGGGATACAATGATGTGATATGATACACGGGAATGAAATAGTATAGCTGGGCTTGATGACGTGATTCTTGACTATACGGTCGTATTATGATGTTAGCGGATCATTAAAAAAATGATATAATGAATAGGTATACATAGATAATAAAGGGTGGTGATGATATAGAGGTACATAGGACTCTAAAATAGCACCTAAACCATAACAGATTGATATTCTGATATGTTATATGTGTGACTTGATTACGACATCATATAGATGTAACTAGTTTGCGATATCATAAAGGTGTAACTTGATTTCGATATCTTATAGGAGTGACTTAATCACGACTTGACATATATGACTTGATCAAGATATGATATATATGACATGACATTTCGGAGGATAAATTAACGATGTATATTTATGCTGACAATGATATACGATTGATGTATGCGATTACAGTATAGCACCTTGATCATGACATGTGTTGATGATGATATTATACGAATGATGAGACTCGTAGGTGATACTTGACCCGTACCCCGATATTGGGATGCCGTACGATAGATTTTACCGTACGAGGCATAGATGTGATGATTGATCCGCACTCTTGTTTCGAGGAAATCGTACTACGTACGTGACGCCATTGAGGCTGGATCGCCAACTATTAGAGATATGGACTCAGACTTTAGGTGTACTCTTATTTCTTATCGACTAGTTCTTAGGTTTAGTTCTTTAGGAGGTTAGATGGACACTAGTTAGGCTCGAGACATATAGTTGTAGTTATACTTGTATATCAAATGAGTGGTTATTGCACATCTGTCTTTACATTCATACTGTAATCATAATGTTTCATGTTCATACATATGTCTCTATAATCAGTATAAACTTTGCCTGTTAGGACACCAGCACCATTACCGATGATGCGCATATTCCACGCACACTTATTTGCCGGCTCACACACATCATCATCGGTAATTGCTATGTCACGTACACTTTAGATCATATTATCTTTTATTGATAGAATCAGCAAATAGCTAGATCGGTATAATATTGTGATTACTCTCTGGTGTTAGTATAGACATGGCATTGATTAATTAGACATTTCATGCATTCATATTTCCATGTTATCATGCAGTATTATGGGCATATGCCGACACTTATCATATACTTACTCATGATTTTGGGATTCTGGTTTTCTATGAGATTTCTGGATTTTAGGGAAAACCGCAGGAATATATAAAAACTTCTCTCTCTCCCCTCCTCTCTTTAAAAAAAACATAAGATGCGGGTTTTTCGTGATGTATGTGTCGTCCACCATGAGATTTCATGTTTTCTGTTGGGTTTCGAGACCCGATTCGAGGAGTGGATGAACCGTCTCGGGTACATGGTGGGCCCGGTATGGTACCCCGGGGCAAGAAGATCGAGTTGTAGACGATGAGCCTGGCAGGGGAAGGCTACCTACCGGTGATGTCTGGCGCGGCGGATATCCGGAGGATACCGACCGCTGTCGTGAGATTTGATGATATGGGCCGATCCGGACTGACGGAGCCCGAGATATTGAGACTATGGGACTTGAGATTTACATGTTTGTGTCGATGCTTGACACAGATTTTCATGGATTTCATTGTTGAGATTTCAGATCCCTATACATATTTTACTATCATAACAGCTAAAGATTTCTTATACAGATATATCTGGATTTCAGGATTGGTTATTTTACATTCATGGTGCATGCATATCCATTCATATGACATAGTACTATAGGAGGCACTGACACGAGCACGGAGTATCTGCATTTACACGTAGTATTACCCTGCTATTACTAGATGATTGGGATCTAGTAGTGTATTATTATGACCTAGGATAGCGTCGTGCATTCGATTTCTTTTCGTAGATGTCTTCTACTCACGAGTTGGCAACTCACTCCCGTTGTGCCAAATTTTATTACAGGTTCGATGTACAGGTTTTCCTGGCAGTTGCTGGCACATGATTTCTTTCCGAGTGATTTGCACGGTAGGTTGGTTCATTTGTATCTGGACCGCCGTTGTATTTTTATTATTTCATTTGTATCTAGAAAGCTCCATCAACCATACTTGTATTACTTGATAAGTTTATTGGACCAGTTATTTATTTCAACCTTAGAGTCGCGCTTGTATTATTCTGATCTGGTGGTTTTGTTTTCTTTTGAGTTTTGAGCCTCGCCCTTTGGCGTTGTATATTATTGTGCTTGTTTCTGCCTGTTGGCGTTGAGCTAGCGCCCGTTTGGGGATGCTTTTTATTGTTTATGTATATTATACTTGTTGTACCCGTTTGGGGCCAGTTTTTACAGAGGAGACTCTGCCGAAATTTTTGGGAAAATTTGCTGATGCTTTTAAACTTGTTTCCTTCATGTTTCTTTTACTTCTTCTTCTTCTTTTATGGTTTAGATTTTTGGGCTTCGGCTTACTTAGTTTACGTTGCGCCTCTAGACGTTTCGTAATCTAAGTGCCGGTCACGTTCCGTACTTTCGGGTCGTGACAGTTTCAGAAGCGCAAAGCGTAAGTTGTATCTGTGGTTGACACGTGGCACGTTTTGGTGCTGAGCGCCAGCCCATGAGCGCAGTGCGCTGTTTCAGAAGCGCAAAGCGCAAGTTGTATCTGTGGTTGACACATGGCACGTTTTGGCGCTGAGCGCCGGTCCAAGGAGTGCAAAGCATTTTCCAATAGCGCAAAACGTATTTGATCAAATTTATGATCATAGAACAAGTTTATGTTCTTTTTAAACGAGGGTTTGCCTCAAGATTCAAGAACAAAAGTTCTTATTTATAAAAAAGCGATGCCTTTGTAGATCAATGATCTGTGGATGAAGTAAATAGTTCTTTTTGTTTTTATGATGAGATCTTTTGATCTCTTTTTTATCAAAGACCTAGATCTTTTGTAGATCTATGATCTTTTTTAGAAGATAGTTCTTCTTTTCATGAGATGATTTCAACTCCGTGTTCAAGAATCATGTTCTTTACCTTGAAGAAATGATCTTTTTTTGCTAAAAGCTTGCTTTTCTTTCTTTTAGTTTTCTCAAAGTTTGTAGGGGGTTTCTCTCTCTCAGACTTGAAGTC
Source organism: Agapanthus africanus (assembly GCA_030015575.1). Classification (NCBI taxonomy): domain Eukaryota; kingdom Viridiplantae; phylum Streptophyta; class Magnoliopsida; order Asparagales; family Amaryllidaceae; genus Agapanthus; species Agapanthus africanus. The sequence goes on from JASDDO010000022.1 coordinate 283,315,480, forward strand.
TTGGGGCCTTTATATAGGGCAAATTGATTTGTTAAATCAGTTAAAGAGATCTTTCTCTGATTGATTTGGGGATGTTTCCCCACCGTTGGATCTTTGATCCTAGGGCTTCTATTTTACAGAAGTCAATCTTCTTGTTTTTAACATGATTAAGAAATCTTTCCGTAACAGAATTTTAATTCTGATCAATTAATGATTTATCATTATTAGATCTTTTGATCTAACGGTGGGGAATTTTATAATTCCAGCGCTGGCGCACCCGTGCTTTGCACGTGGTGCGCTGCTCAAAGCGCAGCGCACCTAGCGCTAGCGCACCCGTGCTTTGCACGTGGTGCGCTGCTCAGAGCGCAGCGCACCTAGCGCTAGCGCACACGTGCTTTGCATATGGCGCGCTGCGTTAAAGTCTTTAACTATCAGTGCTGGCACTGCTAGCGCTAGCGCTCTCGTGCTTTGCACGTGAGCACTGCAACAGAGTCTTTGACTCTTGGCGCTGAGACATTTGTTACATGTGGAGCTTTTCCCTTTGTTATTATTTTTTATTTTATTTTATTGTTATTATTTTATAAGGGAGCAAGGTTTAAGGCAAAATTTTGGCGGGAACAGGTCGGTTATGCAAGACACTGTGGCACAACAGGGGTGCGTTGCAAGCTTGTGAGTAGTAAGTAACATAATATGAAACAATCGCAAGAATGCACGTAATGCGTCAAATCCTAAATATGAACTATGATGCGATGTACTAGCATAAATGCGACATGAATAAGTGGTCAATAATGAAATCTAGGTATATCTGCCATGAGAAAACTAAATTTTATCTTAATAGAATTTAGGTATGGTAAAACCAAAGTATCATCAATAGAAACAAAAAAATCCTGTGTCAAGCATCGACACTCAATATCTCGATATCTCGGGTGCCGTCTCTCAGATCGGCCCACAATCCATCTGAATCACACGACTCCGGTCGGTATCCTCCAGATCTCCACCGGGCCAACAATCACCGGTAGGTAATGCTCTCCTGCCATGCTCAACGTCTCTCTATACGATCTTCTTATCCTGGGGTACCTCACCGAGTCCACCATGTACTCACAGACAGTGCTTCCTCTCCCCTCGAATCGGGTATATACATAACTCCAGAACCGAGAAAACTCATGGTGAACGCCACACATCATAGCACGAGAAACAGCATTATCCTTTTTAAAATGATCATAAGTTTATAAAATTCACTTGCGGTTCCCCAAATCCAGAAATCTCATGAAAACGGAAATCTCCAAGAAAATCATATTACATGAATATATCCATGATGGCGAATGTCCATTATATCAATATGATGCAACTAGATGAATGACTTGAAGATTTATATGTCATAATGATGCAGACGCAAACATGCAAGTTATCATGTAAATTCTATAGTGTACGTGACATAGCAATTACCAATAGCGTGTGTGTACATACAAGATAGTGCACATGCGGCATGAACCATTGGTAATGGTGTAAGTGTCCTAGTGTGATAGTATCAAGGTGCATGACGATGCGTATGCAATATGGATATGGGTATAAACATATGAATACAAGAATTGTAATTAGATTCTAATTATCAGGCGCTTTACGCCATCCGAACGATTTCCCCCATGGATGTTTAAATCTACTCACCGGAATGTCTCGGCTAATCGAATTTGACCACCGCCTTTCCTTTCCTAGCCGCGTTCGACGTCTCCGCAACAGATCCTAAAATCGTACAAACTTGGCATATAAGGCTAGAATCCGATATAACGTGAAATCAAATACTATACGAAGGAACTAATTCTCACAAATTAAACACGTGTAAACTTGGTGCGCTAAACGTGTGCAACGTCTAAGACCACCCCTAAGGACTGTTTTCCAAAGAAAACGCCAAAACTAGAATCGAAACATTCGTATTGTTGGATATATGTATGCCCTAGAGGCCATTATATATAGTGGATGCTTGGACATGTATATATATAGATGACTTTCTTGCTCGACATGATAGTATGCTATCTGGTTTACTTTATCTTGACATGTTCATTTGATCATGCATCTTACTCATTTAGTACATGTTGATAAAGCCCGTAGGATATTTGCTTGACTACTACGACGATGATGCAGATCATACTAGTGGGACACATGTAGTTTATAAGCATATCCTTGAACTGTTCCTAGTCGTGGGTGTATCGAGACAGGGCATCAATATTCCAGAGTAGACTAGCGTATACCATTCTTTCCCCATATGATGGGCGATGGATGATCCCATATCCGTCTGGTGTGGTGAAACCAAAGATTGTATGTGGGTGCTCAGTGGACTCTGGGTACACTGAACGGACTCGCCAAGAACTCCTATATGGTATTATATCTATCGTCGGATAGCAGTTCTCAGGTGACACTGGTACAGGTTAGTCTGTAGACCCAAGATCTGTTGGAGATAGTGCCCTCATAGTCAATTATTGGATCGCAGGTACGTGATTGCAATGATTGCGGAGGACCTATACCGGTATGACAATCTTACTCGAGATGATAGTATGCTATCTGGTTAGCCTTTATCAGTCGTGTACATGTTCAGGTGACTGATTACATGTTACACTTTGATAGAGCTCTTAGGATCTTGCTTTACTACCAACAGTATGATGGCGATCATATACGTGAGAGTTGGGTAGTTTATATGCATATCCTTAATTGTGGTCCCTAGTCGTGGGAGTTTCGAGACAGGGCATCGATACTCCGGAGTAGACTAGTGTATACAGTCGAGACCCCGACGAGGGGCGGTGGCCGGTCTCACAAGCCACTGGTGTCAGTTGGATCACCTAAGATGTATACAGGTGCTCATTGGGTTATGAGTACACCGGACAGGACTCGCCGGGAATCTGCTAGTTAGTATTATATCTACCGTCAGATAGCAGTTTCCTGGTGACATGTGTACAGGTTAGTTCATCGACCTGAGGTCGTCATTTGTCTCGTGTGAGTTCCCACTGTGCTTTGATTTCTACCCTACCACGGCTCAAAGGAGTCGTGCAAACAGGTAGCTTTTGGGTACAGTCCCGAGCCATATGGAGGCACGTGAGCGGATCGGCAGGGGATTCGTCTCTCCCGGTATTGGGGGCGAGGTCGTGCTGTGTCTAGGAGAGCCATTACACAAAGTCCATGGCCATGGCAGGAGATTTACTGGTAGGTACTCCAGTAGTATCTCAGGGTGTTATTGGGCTTCACTCCGACACGACTTATACTGCTATTGGGGGTCTGACGTTACTAGCCCCCTAGGCAGATATGCGATACTCATTGACGAACGGACCGGACTGTATATACATTGTCACTGTTAGGCTCAGTAGGGTTTTCTGGATGAGTGCGCTCATCGGCATCCCTTGAGGTCAGTCCATGGGCAGCCGTTACGCATTGCTAGTGCCGCTGACGGTTTGTGGTTAAACCCACTGCCAGGATACTGACGAGTCATTAGAGTCCCCCACAGACAGTTTCACAAGTTCGGGCGAAACGTTGTAGAGGCCGTATGGTTTTATGGCAGGGTTCGGAAAATGCACGTGCGTTTACGCACGTGTTATTTTTCGGGCAGATAATACTGGTCGGCTTTGGTTTAAGCCGGATCCGAGTATTATATTGAGTAGGTATAATATCTATGTCTCAGTTGCATTTGTATTCGGTCGTAATACAAATGCGGGTATATTTATACAGTTTCGGGGTTGTCCTGAAATTCGTTTCAGGATCACTTTTGGAAGTTGCCAGTTTCCAGTTTTCTATCAGCCGTCTTTTTACATTCTGTTAAAGACGGATTTATCTTTTCGCAGATGAGGTGAGTCATCATTCTAGAAGCTTCTAGAAGTGATGACGAGGCTTGGTGAGTCATTCATGATAAGGTGACTAAGCTTAATGTGATTGGTTCAATTTTTTGAGTCATCATGCTATTTTGTTTTCCTTAGGATATTTTCATTTGATATTTTCCTTAAGGTTACCTCCCTCCTCCTACGGTCACCTCCCTCCTTCAATAAATATGGCCGGCCACCCTTGTGAGAAGAATAGGAATTGATTCATTCATTTTTGGCCAAAGACTATGGTTTTGTGTGCATGGAAATTTCATTGCTTCTTTCAATTTCCATCACCAATTTCCATCGGCAACTTCATTTACCGATCGTCCACGGACTTGGACGAAGTGAGACAAAGTCATCTACTCAATCTCTACATCATTCTTGGTCGTCTCTTTTAGCAAACTTGACGATCGAGTTGCCTCGAGTCAGAGGCGGGAGCCCGTTTAAAGAATCGTCGACGTGGTGCCACCTCGACGAAGGAATCGGAGATCGACGAGATCGGAGCAGCCGCAACGGAGCGTGGGATGATGGTTGAAGAACGAAGGACTCGGATCGTTCGGTATAACCATTCTACACTCTTTACAGTTTGTTAGTTTAGCAATAATGGCAGATCCGGGTTAAAGTATACGATAGCGCCAGTTTAAAAGTTTTTGTTCCGCATTTGGCGTCGGTAGACGGCCGGGGCGCTAGCGTAGACTTACAGTGGTATCAGAGCCTCACCATTTTGCTATGCTAACTTGTGCTAACGCGTTTAAAATATCGATCCGACCGAAAATCGAAAACTGCAAAAATCCAAGCCGACAGTTTCTGTCGATTTTAAACAGTGTCAAAATTGATTTCTGGATGTCTTAAAAATCCGTGCAGGTGATTATAAGACCCACGACAAAATTTGGGGTCGTGACTCCTCCAAGTTGCCGCGGAAGCGCCGCCAAACCCATGGTTTGGCCGCCCTTCCGCGGCCATGTGAGGAGCACGTGCTCCCAATTTTTTTCAGTGGGTTCTTATGTGGATTTTGGGGTTTTTGGTTACTATAGTTTGGGCCCAGGTTTTATTACTGTTCTACAGTTTTGTTGTGGGGCCCACATCTTTATATTTGGTCGATCGAAATTTAAACACGTTAGTTTACAGTGCTTACATTATATCTCCGACCGGGAATGTCATTTGATCGGTAAACCGCGTCTGATTGCTATAGTTCTTTTAGACGGGTTTGCGAACGTGACATTCGCGTTGATGTTCTTTGTTGTGCTGTGATGTTGCGGATTTGTCGTGGTGGATAGCAGTGTGCAATGGTAGTACAGTTTGAGTTTATTTGTACATTTGATATTGCGGGGCGAGCGTCCAACTTGTGGACTGCCGTCACTGCCTGTTGTATAATATTCTTTTGGGGCACGACCAGGTTGCGGTCGATGTACCTATTGTACTATTTTTCATTACTGTACTAGATTATACCCCACGACGGATTGCACGGATAGCCGGGTTCGGGAGGGCAACGGGCCCGCATCTCATGGCTTTGAGAGGCAGAGGGGTCCCACTTCAGAATTGGCAGACTATTCGCCGCACTCGTAGGGGGTACAGGTTGACCCAAGGAGGGGTGCTCAATTTACCGGATTCCGTGAAGTGCCGGGTGTTCCATTCACTATGCTGTGGGGACCACCTCGCTTCAGGTTTTGGCGGGTAACTTGCCGCACCCGTAGGGGTCTAGGTTTCATTGCACAGGCTATCCACGCGACAGGGGAACGTCGAGTTTCAGCAGTGGCTCTGTGAAACTCGGGGATCCCAGATATCTGTATTGTTCTGTGATGCTTATTACTTTTCTGTAATGTTGCATATTATCACGCCTGGAGCGATTATGTATATTGGTTTATATACTATTAGATGTTGTATATGTTTTGCACCCGCGCTAGTCCAGTCCCCGCTCTGTCGTTAGTTAAGTAACCTAACGGGTAATGACGGGACCCAGTGACGAATGCGGATGGCATATACGTACATTTTATTTTCGTTCTTTTTGGTGTGATTGAATGATGGGACTGCGTTGATTCTGATCAATGCAAAAAGTAAAAACAAACCTGTTTACAGTTGTTGGAACAAATTTAAAAGGGTGTTATTACAAAGACGTTTCTTTTGTTATGCATAGCGGTATTCGGTGTGAATATCCAGCACCTCATTCTACGAGGCAAGGGCTGATATCCCTTCACCGGGACTGACCCCTTGGACAGAAGTTTGCGTCAGAGTAATAACTTCACTATAGTTGATTACAAGTTGCTTTGCATAGCGGTATTCAGTGGAATATCCTGCACCTCATTCCACGAGGAAAGAGCCGAGATCCCTTTACCGGGAGTGACCTCTTTAGCAAAAGGTTTTCGCCACTATATTTTAAAAAGCTATCAGGTTCCTTCAGCGATATCAAGTTCACTACGCTAAAGGTTTTTCGCCAAAAACCAGCCGTAGCCCTCCGTCACTTCTTTTGGGTATTTAGTAGTATTCAAGCTATGCATTTTAGCCAAAGTTAAGGCATAGTGTTTGGTAGCTGCTGGGTATTCAATTGTTGCATAGATAGATGAGTTAGTTTGGGACAGTCGTTCTGCCGATTGGCCAAAGTCAGGGGCATGTGCGGGTGGGTTCAAATTGACAAGATAGTGATGGGTAGAACTTGGCATGTGACTTATGACACTTTGACCAAAGCCAAGGTTATAAGAGCATGGGGCAAAAATCATATCAGGAGTTTTCTAAAGAAACTGAAACTTGCCAAGTATGCGCATACCTTCTGGAGTATGAGTAGCGTGGATGCAATCCATCACGTTATCATGCGATGAGAGTTGGATCCTGATTCCCACTGATGAGTTGGTTTACTCTTCGGGTGATCCCGATTGATTCTTCTTTAGGTTTGGAGGAGAATTTGACAGGACAGTGGGAGGTTTCCGGATTAGATAAAGTGATGACCATTCTGATCTAGGTTAGAGTGCACGCAGAGTGTTTCTTTTCTCTCTCTCTCTATGGCAGCGACCTTTGACCGACCCTAGACTATGACTCATTGACCAGGTTGACCGAACCTTCTTAAAATACTGGCTTTTGGATTGTCTGAGTTGCATAAGTCATTGCCACTCCTTCTTTTACCCTTTGAATTTCTCAGAACACCCGTATTACTACGGATATCCACTTCCATTGGATAGATCCATCGTATGGTTATATACGAACTCGAAGGGACTTCTTCGGGGATGGATCCAGGTTCAGGAGAAATAGAATTGGTTTATTCAGTTGTCTTTTATTATCACATTCTCTCAAGATGCAAGTACTCCTTGGTTTAGGAGGGTACACCTATTATGCTTACTGGATAGTCTTCTTGCAAACCATAGGCTGGTGCCGAACGGTAGGGAAGGAAGAAAACCAGTTAGCCTAACGATGGTGTACAGAAGGTAACGACTAAAGACAAATAAAGGGATTTGGAGAGATGGCAATAAAATATACGGTTGAAGTCATGAATAGGATTATGGAAGAGGCATTGCTATGAATACCAGGATACCCATATGAAACATTTTCATATTTCAGTGCATTGTTAAAGGAAAAACTGTTTTCCCGATTAGACACTTACTCCAAGGGTATGTATTTACCAGGTTTCATTCTCATATCTGTATGGTTTTACAGATGATGAGTGGGAGTAAGATATTGGGAATTAGGTGATCATCCTCATTATATCGGAATTCATTGTAATTGGTGATATTTGAGGAAATCGCCAGGGTACAGTTTTCCACCTACAACGCACAGGTTTTGAGTTGTTTAACTCAGCGGACTTATACAGAGTATTGTATGTTGTCCAGTGTCCATCAGGACAAAGGGGTAGGTCCTCGTACTATGTTCTGTTTACTTATAACTTCTCTAGTATTTAGACAAGTGTTTCGTAGAAATACAAGGTCTAAGTTTTGAGAAGTTGTGGGTATAAGAATAAAGTAGAGAACCAGGTATCACAAGTATCGGGATTCTTCAAAGAGATCGAAGATGTAGATTCTTGTGAATGGTATTCAGATGATAGTGATGATTTTGAGAAACGTATTTCTCTTTCAGGTTACTCATAATTGGATGGATTCCTAAGTTGAGTAATGCTGATTAGCCTTTTTCCATTAAGTTGATATGCACTGGAGACAGCTGCATGGATTGAATCTTGGTTCCAATTAAATAAGTACCAAAGTTTCTGTATTGGATATAGAATGGATCGTACCTTAAAAGAAATTAAGGTGCGTGGAGTTGTCCAGCTTATGCTTAAAACCAGACTCTGGATAACTCAGGACACGGTTCTGTAATGGCTGTTTGTGGGTTGACCCTGGCTATGACGAGGGTTGATATTCTACCATTTGGAAGATCAATAGTGATATTGTTCTTGACTCGCCACAGTTTTAGTAAAAATGGATCTTTTTCAGAAAACAGTAGTGGGAGTATGGTAGAACTGGAAGTGATTCCAGAACCGCGAACGATTACGGAAAATTTAATAGGACCTATACATTCAATCATGTTGACATTCCAATAGCCACTTCGCAGGTATGGTAGGTAACCTCAGACATCCGAGAGGTACTCCGGTAGCCTCAAGGACGGTGACAGGGAGGTTCTTATCTATCAAGACTTGACACTACTGTTGTTCCACGATATGAGACCCGGTAGGAGGGTTGTCGTAGTCAGTGGGAGCAGTTGAAGCATAGTGGGCAAGATGCTTATATCTATTTATAGACTTGAGCAGTTATAGCGGAGATAGATCATCTAATTTTGATGTGACAGTCATGGGTTTGACTTCAATCAGAATAAGGGATGGATCAGTTAAGAATGAAGTAGGGTGTGATGTCATGGTATCTGGATGACATACACAGAGTGGGAAGTAAAATTCCTATACTACGATCGGTTGTACCGTGGTCGTCACACAGTTGTTTCTCCAGACAGGATATGGATATAATATTTGACATTCTGGTTTCTAGATCTATGGTTTTGGATCTGGATTTGGGTAGTTTCCCAAAGTGGGTACTTTGACAGATATTCTAATGGTTTTTGGAATAGCTGACTCCTAGCATGGTAGTGTACCTGCAGGTGATGGAGTCACCCTCTCTAAAGGTGTCTGACAGACTAAAAGGGAGAGGGATGTGCATGATTGGCAGATCACTTGCTTAGGCAATTGAGTCAATCATGAGATGTCAAGTACCACACCAAATGTTGGTTTTGCACTAAATGCAATAAGTTTGTATTAATCCAATCCTGGAGAAACATAAGGAAGCAGTTTTAGAACATAAGTACATGTTCTACGGATTTGATGACGGCAGCCTCTTTCGGGAGACGGTTATCATTCCAAGCTTGAAAGGTGACATGGTTGACAGAGTGATTGTCGGAGTTTTAGTTTTTCCCTCTGACGAAGAGGGACAGTATTATGGACAGGTGGTCCAAGAGGATACTGTGGGTGGCATGGTGCAGGATACTGATTAGGTTCAGTGATCCATACAGTCTAAGAAGTTTGGATATGGAGTTCATTTATGAACTAAGGTCCCATCAGATATCCAGACATGTTCTAAGACAGGTATTACTCAATTCGGGAGATGGTTTTCTCCGCGAACTTGAGATTAAGAGAGATATAGAAAGATACTTCTAGGCGGATCCACTCACTGAGGCTATTTCTCGAACACAATAGTTTTACAAACGGGCTTTGTGAAACTGATTAGTAGAGGAGTTGGGTGTTGTTTTCACACGGGCTGTGAGTAGTCGACATCGCAATATTAGCCTTGAGTGCAAGTGGGAGATTGTTGGAGATAGTGCCCTCATAGTCAATTATTGGATCGCAGGTACGTGATTGCAATGATTGCGGAGGACCTATACCGGTATGACAATCTTACTCGAGATGATAGTATGCTATCTGGTTAGCCTTTATCAGTCGTGTACATGTTCAGGTGACTGATTACATGTTACACTTTGATAGAGCCCTTAGGATCTTGCTTTACTACCAACAGTATGATGGCGATCATATACGTGAGAGTTGGGTAGTTTATATGCATATCCTTAATTGTGGTCCCTAGTCGTGGGAGTTTCGAGACAGGGCATCGATACTCCGGAGTAGACTAGTGTATACAGTCGAGACCCCGACGAGGGGCGGTGGCCGGTCTCACAAGCCACTGGTGTCAGTTGGATCACCTAAGATGTATACAGGTGCTCATTGGGTTATGAGTACACCGGACAGGACTCGCCGGGAATCTGCTAGTTAGTATTATATCTACCGTCAGATAGCAGTTCCCTGGTGACATGTGTACAGGTTAGTTCATCGACCTGAGGTCGTCATTTGTCTCGTGTGAGTTCCCACTGTGCTTTGATTTCTACCCTACCACGGCTCAAAGGAGTCGTGCAAACAGGTAGCTTTTGGGTACAGTCCCGAGCCATATGGAGGCACGTGAGCGGATCGGCAGGGGATTCGTCTCTCCCGGTATTGGGGGCGAGGTTGTAAGTCGATGTACTTCACCCCAGTACTTATGGGAAGGCGGAATTTTCAAAAACTTATCAAGTTTAAACAACGAACATCGACTAACCGCTTGAATCGAAGCTAAACTATAAATAACCGTATTCAAATGAGTTTCTTCTCACAAGTGATTAGGGATTATACCTAATGAAACCGGTCCTTCTTCTTTACGTCCTCCTTTGTTCTCCTCGGCCTTCTCTAGGTAGTAGACGATCCACCCGAGAGCGAAACTCCAAGCTAAACCTCTAACTTGAGGTAACTAATCAACTTTGATTGCTAATCAAAGATGAGAGGATGATATAGAGTGAAGGTTATGGATTGTTTAGTCTAACTAATCCTTTGATCTCAACACATGAGGATTAAGGATTAGGGTTTGAAGATGAGAGCTTGAGGAGAAAGAATGTGTGATAAGATAATGAGAGAAGAGAGAGAGTGTATCATAATATTATGAAGCATTCTTTTTAAAGAATAATCAATAAAGGAAATGAATAAGCATGCTTCATAAAATATCTTGTGATGATTCATTAGCATGAGTCATTAAGCAATAAATGTGCATTAATGAAGTGAATGAATCACCACCATGACTCACTCTCTTATCCAAAAGAAACCTCCTTAGTCACATCTTCTAGAAGCTTCTCGAGTAATTACGAGAACGCCCCTCCGATCCGTAAAAATACGGAAAAACTTTAGACTGTAAAAATCCAATAACCGGATACCAGTAACTGGCTTAAACCAAAGCCGACTGGTAAAATCTGTCCGAAAGTCGTACGCGCGTAAACGCACGTATGCGTCCGAACCCTTTGTCGCAAAACCATGCAACCTCTATATCGTTTCGCCTGGAGTAGGAAACTCTCTGTGTGGGACTCTAGAGACTCGACTACTACGCTGGCAGTGGGTTTAACCACAGACCGCAAGCGGCACTAGCTGTACGTAACGGTCCCCAGGTAGTTGTCGATAAGAAGGCCGATGAGAAAACCCATCCGAACTCCTACTGAGTCTGATGTGACAATCTCCATACAGTCCGGTCCGTTCGTCCAAGACTATCGCATATCGGGCCTAGGGGGCGGCAAGCGTCAGTCCCCTAATAGCGGTATAAGTCGTGTCGGAGTGAAGCCCATTACACCCTGAGAAACTGCTAGAACCTACCAGCAAATCTCGCTTGCCCTGGCCAGGGACTTTGCGTAATGGCTCTCTGACACAGCACGATATCTACTCCCAATACCGGGAGGGACGAATCCTGTCTAACCGCCACTGCCTCCAAGTGCTCGGGACTGCACCCAACTGCTACCTGTTTGCACGACTCCTTTGAGCCGTGGTAGGGTAGCAATCTAAGAACAGTGGGACACACTCGAGGCGAAGTAGCAGTGTCAAGTCTGCGGACTACGCTGTACTCATGTCACCTGGGAACTGTTCACTGACGACTGGTATCAAACCAACCAACAGTTCCCTGTGAGTCCTGTCCGGTGTACCCGTAACCTAACGAGCACCTGTATACTATCTCCAGTACGACGTACTGATGGCTGTGGGACAGACCATCTCCCCAACTGGGATGAGAAGCGTACACACTAGTCTACTCCGGAGTATCGATGCTCTGTCTCGATAATCCAACGACCAGGGACCTGAATAAGGATGTGCTTGTAGACTACCCAGCCCCCACTAGTGTGACTGCCATCACAACGCTGGTAGACAAGCAAGATCCTAAGAGCTCTATCAATACGTACACTCACATATTAAGATAGAAAAAAACCAAGTAGCATACTACCATGTTTAGCAAGACTGTTATATACATGTGAATGTCCCAAGCTTCCATTAAGTAATATACAAGCTAGTATGATACAGTAATGGCCTTCTAGGGCATAAACACTAACAATCTCCCACTTGCACTAGGGCCATGTACTGGCATATCGTAGACCAATGATCTCGAGTAGCCTCTCGAACTGAATCTGAGGAAGGGCCTTCGTGAATGGATCAGCAATGTTTTCTTATGAAGCAACTCTCCGAACCTCGATCTCCTGACGATCAATGATCTCCCTGATCAGGTGATACCGCCTCAAGATGTGTCTGGACTTCTGATGGGACCTTGGTTCCTTCGCTAAAGCTATAGCTCCGTTGTTGTCTCAATACAGAGGTATTGGATCAACTATGGTAGGAACCACCTGAAGTTCTGTTAGGAACTTCTTCATCCAGACTGCTTCTTTTGCGGCATCGCAAGCAGCTATATACTCCGCTTCCATCGTCGAGTCAGCAACGGTGTCCTGCTTGGAGCTCTTCCAGCACACCGCCCCTCCATTGAGGGTAAAGACATATCCCGACATGGACTTGGAATCGTCCTTATCACTCTGGAAGCCGGAATTAGCAAAGGCCTCCAACCTGAGGTCTTTTCCGCCGTAAACCAAGAACATCTCCTTAGTCCTCCTCAGGTACTTGAGAATGTTCTTTACTGCTATCCAGTGTTTCTCCCCTGGGTCTGACTGATACCGGCTTACCACGCTCAGTGCGTAAGCTACATCTGGTCTGGTACACAACATCGCATACATTATAGAGCCTACCGCAGAAGCGTAGGGTATAATAGACATGCGTTCCCTTTCCAAATCAGTCTTGGGAGACATCTCTTTGGAGAGGGTGATTCCGTGACAAGCCGGTAGATTACCGCGCTTAGAATCTTCCATACTGAATCTTTTCAGTACAGTGTCGATATACCTGGACTGCGAAAGTCCCAACATCCTCTTGGATCTATCACGATAGATCCGGATCCCCAGAATGTAAGAGGCATCACCCAGGTCTTTCATTGAGAACCTGTGTGACAAGAATCCTTTGACAGATTGTAGCATAGGAATGTCATTTCCTATCAATAGAATGTCATCCACGTACAAGACGAGGAATACGACACTTCTGGCCACAACTTTACTATATATGCACGGTTCATCTGGATTTTTGATAAAGTCATATTCTTTGACTGTCTCATCAAAACAGATGTTCCAACTCCGCGATGCCTGCTTTAGTCCATAAATAGACTTAAGCAGCTTGCATACTTTCCCGCTGCTCCCACTCTGATTGAAACCCTCTGGCTGATCCATATAGACGCTCTCTTCTAAATTTCCATTCAGAAAAGCCGTCTTTACGTCCATCTGCCAGATTTCATAATCATGGAAGGCAGCAATAGCAAGAAGGACCCGAATGGATTTGAGCATAGCCACTGGAGAAAAAGTTTCGTCATAGTCCAAACCAGGTCTTTGACGAAAACCCTTTGCAACAAGTCTAGCCTTATAGGTTTCCACCTGTCCATCTACACCAATCTTTTTCTTGAAGATCCATTTGCATCCTATAGGTTTTACCCCATCTGGAGCAAAGTCCAAAGTCCATACTTTGTTGGTGTACATGGACTCCATCTCGGTCCGCATTGCATCTAGCCATCGTACCGAGTCGCCGCTCTGGATGGCCTGCTGGAAGTCAGTAGGTTCATCATCATCTATGATGCAATCCTCTCTATCCCCGTCAATGAGAAAACCGTAGTATCTCTCAGGCGGATGAGACGGCCTACTACTCCTGCGGAGGGGTGCGGGAATGTTCTGTTCTTCTTGAACCTCTGGTTCTACCAAAATTTCAGTAGCAGCTTGTGGTTCTGGAATTTCTTCCAGTTCTATTTCGCTCCCATTTGTATCCTTTTCTAAAACTTGTTGTTCTAAAAAATAGGCATTACGAGAAACAAAAACCTTTTGTTCCTCTGCGTAATAGAAGCAATATCCCTTGGAGTTCTTTGGATATCCTACAAGCTTACACAGTACTGATCGTGCCTCGAGCTTGTCCACATGCTGCTTTTTTACAAAAGCTGGACATCCCCAAATCCTTACATACTGAAGATAGGGTTTCTTCCCACTCCACATCTGATATGGTGTGGTAGGCACAGTTTTGGTTGGAACTCTGTTCAAAATATATGCCGCTGATTCTAGCGCATATCCCCAGAAAGATCGCGGTAACTCAGTATTACTCATCATGGATCGTACCATATCCAATAGGGTTCGATTCCTTCTCTCCGATACACCGTTGTGCTGTGGAGTGTATGGAGGAGTAAGCTGAGAGAGAATTCCTTTCTCTTTTAGGTAACCTAGGAATTCGGCACTTAAGTATTCTCCACCTCGATCAGATCTTAGTGTCTTAATACTTTTGCCTGTTTGGTTTTCCGCTTCACTCTTGAATTCCAGGAATTTCTCAAAGGCCTCTGATTTATGCTTCATTAAGAAAACATATCCATACCTAGAGAAATCATCTGTAAAAGTAATGAAGTAGGAATAACCACCTCTCGCATGTGTAGACATTGGACCGCATACATCGCTGTGTATGAGTCCTAAGAGCTCGCTCGCTCTTACTCCTTGTCCAGTGAATGGAGTCTTTGTCATCTTTCCTTTGAGACAGGATTGACAAGTGTCATAAGATTGATATTCGAACGAGTCCAAATATCCTTCTCTATGCAACTTAGTCAACCTTCTCTCATTGATGTGACCCAGTCTACAATGCCATAAGAAAGCTTTATTTAAATCTGGAGACTTTCTTTTTAGTGTGTTCTGGACATTGAAAATTTGGAGTTGGTTTAAAACATATATGCCGTTATTTAGAGTACCGGACCCAATCAAACCATGATTAAGGTGGATGTTGACAACATCTCTTACAAACGTGAAATCATAACCTTTATTTGATAACAAGGAAACTGATATGATATTACACGTTAAGCTGGGTACAAAATAACAGTTATGTAAAACCAAAATGTGTCCACTCGTCAATCCAAGGTGATAATCCCCGACGGACGCAGCTCCCACGCTAGCTCCGTTAGCAACCCTGAGGATCATATCACCTTCCTTCAGCACTCTACGGTTTCTCAGTGCCTGCAAAGAATTGCAAATATGAGATCCTGATCCGGTATCCAATACCCAGGAAGTAGAGTTGATCGACAGACAATTCTCAATTACAAACACACCTGAAGTCGAAGCCACAGCTTGCTTCGGTTCCTGGTTCTTGGCGTTCCACGCCTTGCAATCCTTCTTCCAGTGCCCTTTCCTGTGACAATGGAAGCACTCATCCAGGCCAACTACTGGTGCTGTAAACTTTTTCTTTCCCTTCTTTCCCACCTTACTAACACCTCCTCTAGGTCTGGGTGCGGCCTTCTTCTTCCTTCCTTTGGCCCTAGCCTTGGACCCGGAAGAAGATGAACCGCCAACAAACATAGCGGGTGTTTCCCTTGCCTTCTGCAAGGTGCCCTCTGCACTCCTTAACATGTTCAGGAGTTCCGCAAGTTCAACTTCTTTTCCTTGAAGATTGAAGTTGAGGATAAACTGGGCGTAGGTGGGAGGAAGGGACTGGAGAACAAGGTCTGTATAGAGCTCATTATCCAAAGTCGTCCCAAGGTCCGCGAGCTCTTCAATATAGCCGATCATCTGTAGGACATGTTCACCTACCGATGACCCGACAGCCAACCTCGCTCGAAACAGTTTCTTAGATGTCTCGTATCTTGCTATACGAGATTGCTCTCCATAAAGTTCCTTTGTATGGAGAAATATGCCATCTAGGGACATATCCTCGTGCCTCCTCTGATGTTCATTGTTCATCGAGGCAAGCACGATGCACTTGGCTCTCGCGCAATCTAAATCCCAGGTTTTGCGGATTTCCTTATCCGCATTGCTGGATTTGGGACCAAGGACAGCAGGTGCTGTAGCGGTGAGGACGTACCCCAGTTTGTCATAGGTCAAAGCCATCTTGACATTCCGCAGCCAATCTTTATAGTTTGGCCCCGTCAGTATATTTTTCTCTAAAAGTAACTTAAGTCCAGTCATTTTCAGGGTCGCTGCAATTAGGAGAGAGAGAAGAAAACTCTTTAGCATGATGCTCTTGCAAGTTTAGAATGGTTTTTAGTTTATCTAAACTGGATGGCTCCCACTGTTTCTCGAATCCTTCCTCAAACCATAAAAGAAGAATTAGCCAAGACTATTCTCACCGTACAATACTTGCTTAACCGTTCAGCCAGGCTGGTGTCGATACTTCGAGGGAGGTTTTCCAACGCTTTCGCGAAGTTCCTTAATTAAATAACCTCTTTTCTCTGGGGGCGTAACCCCGCTGACACTTTTCTGGACACCTACTAGGTTTATAGCATTGATCGTTAAGCGACGAATATCCTGATAAGTAGCATATACTCACAGTAGGATCGGGATCCAAATATCATCGTCTGATAATGCTGTAGGAATGCTACCAACATTCATCAAACTCAAAATGGTATGCATCTCTTTGCAAATTTCAGTTTCTTTAGAAATTCCCGATATAAGTTTTTACCCCATGCTCTTATGACCTTGGCGTTGGTCAAAATGTCATAAGTCACATGTCAAGTTCTACCCATCGTTATCTTGTTAATTTGAACCCATCCGTATATATCCCTGACGTTGGCCAAATGATAATACGACTGTCCCAAACCAACTCATCTATCTATGCAACAAATGAATATCCAGCAGCTACCAAACACTATGCCATGACGTTGGCCAAAACTGCATAGCTTGAATACTACTGAATACCCAAATGAAATGACGGAGGGCTACGACTGGTTTTGGCGAAACCGTGAACGTAGTGAACTTGATATAACCGAAGGAACCTGATAGCTTTTAAAAGGAGTGGTTAAAGCTCCGCATTTAAAAATATCTGTTTTAAAATTAACCGAGTGGTTTCTTTTAAATTGTTCCAACGATTTAAACTTTGGTTTGTTTTACTTTGCATTATAGATAATGCGTCCCATCATTAACCTATCATTGCAGAAAACAACGAAAATATAACGTCCTCTTATGCCATCCGCATTCGCCACGGGGTCCCGTCATCACTCGTTAGGTTACTTAACTAACGACAGAGCGGGGGCTGGGCTAGCGCGGGTGTAAAACATAAGTGACGTCTAAATAGCTATAATAAATATAGATATTTTACATTCGTCTGACGCAATGATATTCATTCCAGAACACAGATAAACAATATTGGATTTGCAAGCAATCTGTATTTCTTTTGAGCCTGCAAGAAAAGACAGATTACACAGTTGTGATGAATAGCCGTTTACCCCACCCTCGACCCCTACGGGTACGGCAAACTACCCACCCGGCAGTCTGTGTACCCCACCTTGGGTCAGTCCTAGGAGCAAAAACAGTAAAATGAAATAATACAACGGTGGCTACAACCGCAACCTGGAAGTGCCCCGCGAAAATAATATTACAACAAATTACATTTACAACAAATGAATTAATCAATAACCCATTGCTAACCCCGGCTATACACCACAACAGTCCAATACAGTTTATATGCACAAACAGATATAACCATTTCAAAAATGTGCAACCCCCTGCCAACCGACATACTAGCAGTTGGGGGAGGTTTACGAACACATTAAACAATCACAGATATAATCCAATACGCAAATACTGTACAATTCGATCGAATAAACAACATCAATATTGCTCCAAAATCTGCTCTGTTAATCAGTAACCTGAGCAATAATTAAATATTCCAGAAAACACTAAATATCACAGGGGACCCACACAAAAAATTTGGGATCATGACTCGGCAACTCGGCGGCGGAACCGCGGCGGATCGGTGGGATCCGCCGCGCTTCCGCGGCGCTTTAGCCGAGTCATGGGCTCAATTTTCTTGGGTGTTCTCCTGGACCCATGTCAAGCTTTCTGAACATCCCTGAAAAATTTTAGGACATCATTTTGGATTCGACAGAAACTGATTTTTATTAGGGTTTTCCGGCTTCGTTTTTCCGTTCGAAATTCGTACAAATTTGCGATTAAGTTATTTAGTGTTTAGCGAGGCTCTGATACCACTGTAAGTCGATGTACTTCACCCCAGTACTTGTGGGGAGGCGGAATTTTCAAAAACTTATCAAGTTTAAACAACGAACATCGACTAACCGCTTGAATCGAAGCTAAACTATAAATAACCGTATTCAAATGAGTTTCTTCTCACAAGTGATTAGGGATTATACCTAATGAAACCGGTCCTTCTTCTTTACGTCCTCCTTTGTTCTCCTCGGCCTTCTCTAGGTAGTAGACGATCCACCCGAGAGCGAAACTCCAAGCTAAACCTCTAACTTGAGGTAACTAATCAACTTTGATTGCTAATCAAAGATGAGAGGATGATATAGAGTGAAGGTTATGGATTGTTTAGTCTAACTAATCCTTTGATCTCAAAACATGAGGATTAAGGATTAGGGTTTGAAGATGAGAGCTTGAGGAGAGAGAATGTGTGATAAGATAATGAGAGAAGAGAGAGAGTGTATCATAATATTATGAAGCATTCTTTTTAAAGAATAATCAATAAAGGAAATGAATAAGCATGCTTCATAAAATATCTTGTGATGATTCATTAGCATGAGTCATTAAGCAATAAATGTGCATTAATGAAGTGAATGAATCACCACCATGACTCACTCTCTTATCCAAAAGAAACCTCCTTAGTCACATCTTCTAGAAGCTTCTCGAGTAATTACGAGAACGCCCCTCCGATCCGTAAAAATACGGAAAAACTTTAGACTGTAAAAATCCAATAACCGGATACCAGTAACTGGCTTAAACCAAAGCCGACTGGTAAAATCTGTCTGAAAGTCGTACGCGCGTAAACGCACGTATGCGTCCGAACCCTTTGTCGCAAAACCATGCAACCTCTATATCGTTTCGCCTGGAGTAGGAAACTCTCTGTGTGGGACTCTAGAGACTCGACTACTACGCTGGCAGTGGGTTTAACCACAGACCGCAAGCGGCACTAGCTGTACGTAACGGTCCCCAGGTAGTTGTCGATAAGAAGGCCGATGAGAAAACCCATCCGAACTCCTACTGAGTCTGATGTGACAATCTCCATACAGTCCGGTCCGTTCGTCCAAGACTATCGCATATCGGGCCTAGGGGGCGGCAAGCGTCAGTCCCCTAATAGCGGTATAAGTCGTGTCGGAGTGAAGCCCATTACACCCTGAGAAACTGCTGGAACCTACCAGCAAATCTCGCTTGCCCTGGCCAGGGACTTTGCGTAATGGCTCTCTGACACAGCACGATATCTACTCCCAATACCGGGAGGGACGAATCCTGTCTAACCGCCACTGCCTCCAAGTGCTCGGGACTGCACCCAACTGCTACCTGTTTGCACGACTCCTTTGAGCCGTGGTAGGGTAGCAATCTAAGAACAGTGGGACACACTCGAGGCGAAGTAGCAGTGTCAAGTCTGCGGACTACGCTGTACTCATGTCACCTGGGAACTGTTCACTGACGACTGGTATCAAACCAACCAACAGTTCCCTGTGAGTCCTGTCCGGTGTACCCGTAACCTAACGAGCACCTGTATACTATCTCCAGTACGACGTACTGATGGCTGTGGGACAGACCATCTCCCCAACTGGGATGAGAAGCGTACACACTAGTCTACTCCGGAGTATCGATGCTCTGTCTCGATAATCCAACGACCAGGGACCTGAATAAGGATGTGCTTGTAGACTACCCAGCCCCCACTAGTGTGACTGCCATCACAACGCTGGTAGACAAGCAAGATCCTAAGAGCTCTATCAATACGTACACTCACATATTAAGATAGAAAAAAACCAAGTAGCATACTACCATGTTTAGCAAGACTGTTATATACATGTGAATGTCCCAAGCTTCCATTAAGTAATATACAAGCTAGTATGATACAGTAATGGCCTTCTAGGGCATAAACACTAACAGAGGTCGTGCTGTGTCTAGGAGAGCCATTACACAAAGTCCATGGCCATGGCAGGAGATTTACTGGTAGGTACTCCAGTAGTATCTCAGGGTGTTATTGGGCTTCACTCCGACACGACTTATACTGCTATTGGGGGTCTGACGTTACTAGCCCCCTAGGCAGATATGCGATACTCATTGACGAACGGACCGGACTGTATATACATTGTCACTGTTAGGCTCAGTAGGGTTTTCTGGATGAGTGCGCTCATCGGCATCCCTTGAGGTCAGTCCATGGGCAGCCGTTACGCATTGCTAGTGCCGCTGACGGTTTGTGGTTAAACCCACTGCCAGGATACTGACGAGTCATTAGAGTCCCCCACAGACAGTTTCATAAGTTCGGGCGAAACGTTGTAGAGGCCGTATGGTTTTATGGTAGGGTTCGGAAAATGCACGTGCGTTTACGCACGTGTTATTTTTCGGGCAGATAATACTGGTCGGCTTTGGTTTAAGCCGGATCCGAGTATTATATTGAGTAGGTATAATATCTATGTCTCAGTTGCATTTGTATTCGGTCGTAATACAAATGCGGGTATATTTATACAGTTTCGGGGTTGTCCTGAAATTCGTTTCAGGATCACTTTTGGAAGTTGCCAGTTTCCAGTTTTCTATCAGCCGTCTTTTTACATTCTGTTAAAGACGGATTTATCTTTTCGCAGATGAGGTGAGTCATCATTCTAGAAGCTTCTAGAAGTGATGACGAGGCTTGGTGAGTCATTCATGATAAGGTGACTAAGCTTAATGTGATTGGTTCAATTTTTTGAGTCATCATGCTATTTTGTTTTCCTTAGGATATTTTCATTTGATATTTTCCTTAAGGTTACCTCCCTCCTCCTACGGTCACCTCCCTCCTTCAATAAATATGGCCGGCCACCCTTGTGAGAAGAATAGGAATTGATTCATTCATTTTTGGCCAAAGACTATGGTTTTGTGTGCATGGAAATTTCATTGCTTCTTTCAATTTCCATCACCAATTTCCATCGGCAACTTCATTTACCGATCGTCCACGGACTTGGACGAAGTGAGACAAAGTCATCTACTCAATCTCTACATCATTCTTGGTCGTCTCTTTTAGCAAACTTGACGATCGAGTTGCCTCGAGTCAGAGGCGGGAGCCCGTTTAAAGAATCGTCGACGTGGTGCCACCTCGACGAAGGAATCGGAGATCGACGAGATCGGAGCAGCCGCAACGGAGCGTGGGATGATGGTTGAAGAACGAAGGACTCGGATCGTTCGGTATAACCATTCTACACTCTTTACAGTTTGTTAGTTTAGCAATAATGGCAGATCCGGGTTAAAGTATACGATAGCGCCAGTTTAAAAGTTTTTGTTCCGCATTTGGCGTCGGTAGACGGCCGGGGCGCTAGCGTAGACTTACAAGATCGTCATAGAGTCTTGTGTGTCCTCCCACTGTACTTTGATCTCCACCATGTTGGAGATAGTGCCCTCATAGTCAATTATTGGATCGCAGGTACGTGATTGCAATGATTGCGGAGGACCTATCCCGGTAGCACAGTCTTACTCGAGATGATAGTATGCTATCTGGTTTGCCTTTATCAGTCGTGTATATGTTCAGGTGACTGATTGCATGTTACACTTTGATAGAGCCCTTAGGATCTTGCTTTACTACCAACAGTATGATGGCGATCATATACGTGAGAGTTGGGTAGTTTATATGCATATCCTTAATTGTGGTCCCTAGTCGTGGGAGTTTCGAGACAGGGCATCGATACTCCGGAGTAGATTAGTGTATACAGTCGAGACCCCGACAAGGGGCGGTGGCCGGTCTCACAAGCCACTGGTGTCAGTTGGATCACCTAAGATGTATACAGGTGCTCATTGGGTTATGAGTACACCGGACAGGACTCGCCGGGAATCTGCTAGTTAGTACTATACCTATCGTCAGATAGCAGTTCCCTGGTGACATGTGTACAGGTTAGTTCATCGACCTGAGGTCGTCATTTGTCTCATGTGAGTTCCCACTGTGCTTTGATTTGTACCTTACCACGGCTCAAAGGAGTCGTGCAAACAGGTAGTTTTTGGGTACAGTCCCGAGCCATATGGAGGCACGTGAGCGGATCGGCAGGGGATTCGTCTCTCCCGGTATTGGGGGCGAGGTCGTGCTGTGTCTAGGAGAGCCATTACACAAATCCATGGCCATGGTAGGAGATTTACTGGTAGGTACTCCAGTAGTATCTCAGGGTGTATTGGGCTTCACTCCGACATGACTTATACTGCTATTGGGGGTCTGACGTTACTAGCCCCCTAGGCAGATATGCGATACTCATTGACGAACGGACCGGACTGTATATACATTGTCACTGTTAGGCTCAGTAGGGTTTTCCGGATGAGTGCGCTCATCGGCATCCCTTGAGGTCAGTCCGTGGGCAGCCGTTACGCATTGCTAGTGCCACTGACGGTTTGTGGTTAAACCCACTGCCAGGGTGCTGACGAGTCATTAGAGTCCCCCACAGGCAGTTTCCTAAGTTCGGGCGAAACGTTGTAGAGGCCGTATGGTTTTATGGCAGGGTTCGGAAAATGCACGTGCGTTTACGCACGTGTCGATTTTCGGACAGGTGATACTGGTCGGCTTTGGTTTAAGCCGGATCCGAGTATTATATTGAGTAGGTATAATATCTTTGTCTCAGTTGCATTTGTATTCGGTCGTAATACAAATGCGGGTATATTTATACAGTTTCGGGGTTATCCTGAAATTTGTTTCGGGATCACTTTTGGAAGTTGCCAGTTTCCAGTTTTCTATCAGCCGTCTTTTAACATTTGGTTAAAGACGGATTTATCTTTTCTTCAGATATGATGAGTCGTGCTTCTAGAAGGTTCTAGAATTTGGTGACTAGGTTTATTGGTGTTGTGTTCTAATTGGTTGCATTAAAGGTGTGATGAGGTGTTATTAGTGATTCATGCTTTGTTATTAATGCTTCTTGTTTTCCTTAGGATATTAAGTGAGAAGCTTTTGCTTGTGGTCACCTCCCTCCTCCTACGGTCACCTCCCTCCATCATATAAAGAGGTCGGCCTTCTCTCTCCTCCTCACTTGACTTGTAGATTTCATTTTAGAGAGAAAAGATTATGATAGGTTTTATCGGTGTATGGAATTTCACAGTCCATTTCATTCCATTACCCGATTCCTTCGGCAACTTCATTAACCGATCGTCCACGGATTTGGACGAAGTGAGCCAAAGTCATCTACTCATTCTCTACATCATTCTTGGTCGTCTCTTTTAGCAAACTTGACGATCGAGTTGCCTCGAGTGAGAGGCGGGAGCCCGTTTAAAGAACCGATCATGTGGTGCCACCTCGACGAGGATATCGGAGTTCGACGAGATCGGAGCAGCCGCAACGGAGCGTGGGATGATGGTTGAAGAACGAAGGACTCGGATCGTTCGGTATAACATTCCTACACTCTTTACAGTATGTTAGTTTAGCAGTAATGGCAGATCCGGGTTAAAGTATACGATAGCGCCAGTTTAAAAGTTTTGTTCCGCATTTTGGCATCTGTAGACGGCCGGGGCGCTAGCGTAGACTTACATTGGTATCAGAGCCTAACCATTTTGCTATACTAACTTGTGCTAACGCGTTCAAAACATCGATCCGACCGAAAATCGAAAAACACAAAATCCATGCCCGACAGTTTCTGTTGATTTTAAACGGTCTCAAAATTTATTTCTGGATGTCTTAAAAATCTGTGCAGGGTTTTCTAAGAACTACGACGAAATTTGGGGTCGTGGTCCCTCCAAGCTGCCGCGGAAGCGCGGCCAAACCCATGGTTTGGCCGCGCAGCCGCGGCCACGTGGGGAGCACGTGCTCCCAAATTTTGTCAGTTGGTTCTCTGTGGGATTTTGGGGTTTTTAGTATATATCGTTTTGGCCCAGATTTTGTTACTGTTCACCAGTAAGTCGTGGGGCCCACTTTTTGATATTTGGTCGATCGAAATTTAAACGCGTTAGTTTACAGTGCTTACATTATATCTCCGACCGGGAATGTCATTTGATCGGTAAACCGCGTCCGATTGCTATAGTTCTTTTAGACGGGTTTGCGAACGTGACATTCGCGTTGATGTTCTTTGTTGTGCTGTATTGTTGCGGATTTGTCGTGGTGGATAGCAGTGTGCAATGGTAGTACAGTTTGAGTTTATTTGTACATTTGATATTGCGGGGCGAGCGTCCAACTTGTGGACTGCCATCACTGCCTGTTGTATAATATTCTTTTGGGGCACGACCAGGTTGCGGTCGATGTACCTATTGTACTATTTTTCATTACTGTACTAGGTTTTGCCCCGAGACGGAGTGCACGGATAGCCGGGTTCTGGAGGGCAACGGGTCCGCATCTCATGGCTTTGGGAGGCAGAGGGGCCCCACTCTAAAATTGGCAGACTATTCGCCGCACTCGTAGGGGGTACAGGTTGACTCAAGGAGGGGTGCTCAATTTACCGGATTCCGTGAAGTGCCGGGTGTTCCATTCATTATGCTGTGGGGGACTGCCTCGCTTCAGGTTTTGGCGGGTAACTTGCCGCACCCGTAGGGGTCTAGGTTTCATTGCACAGGCTATCCACACGACAGGGGAACGTCGAGTTTCAGCAGCGGCTCTGTGAAACTCGGGGATCCCAGATATCTGTATTGTTCTGTAATGCTTATTACTTTTCTGTAATGTTGCATATTATCACGCCTGGAGCGATTATTGTATATTGGTTTATATACTATTAGATGTTGTATATGTTTTACACCCGCGCTAGTCCAGTCCCCGCTCTGTCGTTAGTTAAGTAACCTAACGGGTGATGACGGGACCCAGTGACGAATGCGGATGGCATATACGTACATTTTATTTTCGTTCTTTTCTGGTGTGATAAATGATGGGACTGCGTTGATTCTGATCAATGCAAAGTTAAAACAAACCTGTTTACAGTTGTTGGAACAAATTTAAAAAGTGTTGTTACAAAGACGTTTCCTTTTGTTATGCATAGCGGTATTCAGTGGAATATCCTGCACCTCATTCGACGGGGCAAGGGCCGATATCCCTTCACCGGGACTGACCCCTTGGACAGAAGTTTGCGTCAGAGTAATAACTTTACTATAGTCGATTACAAGTTGCTTTGCATAGCGGTATTCAGTGGAATATCCTGCACCTCATTCCATGAGGAAAGAGCCGAGATCCCTTTACCGGGAGTGACCTCTTTAGCAAAAGGTTTTCGCCACTATATTTTAAAAAGCTATCAGGTTCCTTCAGCGATATCAAGTTCACTACGCTAAAGGTTTTTCGCCAAAAAACCAGCCGTAGCCCTCCGTCATTTCATATGGATGTTCAGTAGTATTCAAGCTATGTTGGTCTAGCCCTTAGCTAGGACATAGTGATTGGTAGCTGCTGGGTGTTCACATATTGCATAGATAGATGAGTTGGTTTGGGACAGTCGTACAGCCTTGTTGGCCCTTAGTCAAGGGCGAGTACGGGTGGGTTCAAATTAACAAGATAATGATGGGAAGAACTTGACATGTGACTTATGGTGGGCTGGCCCTTAGTCCGGATCATAAGAGCATGGGGCAAAAACTATATCGGGAGTTTCTAAAGAAACTGAAACTTGCCAAGTATGCGCATACCTTCTGGAGTATGAGTAACGTGGTTGCATTCCATCACGTTATCATGCGATGAGAGTTGGATCCCGATTCCCACTGATGAGTTGGTTTACTCTTCGGGTGATCCCGATTGATTCTTCTTTAGGTTTGGAGGAGAATTTGACAGGACAGTGGGAGGTTTCCGGATTAGATAAAGTTATGACCATTCTGATCTAGGTTAGAGTGCACGCAGAGTGTTTCTTTTCTCTCTCACTCTTTGGCAGCGACCTTTGACCGACCCTAGACTATGACTCAGTGACCAAGTTGACCGAACCTTCTTAAAATACTGGCTTTTGGATTGTCTGAGTTGCATAAGTCATTGCCACTCCTTCTTTTACCCTTTGAATTTCTCAGAACACCCGTATTACTACGGATGTCCACTTCCATTGGATAGATCCATCGTATGGTTATATACGAACTCGAAGGGACTTCTTCGAGGATGGATCCAGGTTCAGGAGAAATAGAATTGGTTTATTCAGTTGTCTTTTATTATCACCTTCTCTCAGGTTGCGAGAGGTCCTTGGTTTAGGAGAGTACACCTATTACGCCTATTGGATAGTCTTATTTCAAACCATAGGCTGGTGCCGAAAGGTAGGGAATGAAGAAAACCAATTAGCCTAAGTAGGGTGTG
Organism: Agapanthus africanus; assembly: GCA_030015575.1. NCBI lineage: Eukaryota > Viridiplantae > Streptophyta > Magnoliopsida > Asparagales > Amaryllidaceae > Agapanthus > Agapanthus africanus. The sequence goes on from JASDDO010000022.1 coordinate 283,341,796, forward strand.
CAGAAGGTAATATGTAAAGACAAAATAAAAGGATTAGAAAGAGGGCAAAGTAAATTGCGACTGATATCATTCACGACCAAAACCGCGTACTTCATCGCCGCTCCTATTTCACCTTTAAAAGAATAAGGTATTATTCAGTTGCCTTTTATCGTCACCTTCTCTCGAGATGCGAGTACTCCTTGGTTTAGGAGGGTACACCTATTATGCTTACTGGATAGTCTTCTTCCATACCATAGGCTGGTGCCGAACGGTAGGGAAGGAAGAAAACCATTTAGCCTAACGATGGTGTACAGAAGGTAACGACTAAAGACAAATAAAGGGATTTGGAGAGATGGCAATAAAATATACGGTTGAAGTCATGAATTGAATTATGGAAGAGGCATTGCTATGAATACCAGGATACCCCTACGAAACATTTTCATGTTTCAGTGCACTGTTAAAGGAAAAACTGTTTTTCCCGATTAGACACTTACACCAAGGGTATGTATTTACCAGGTTTCATTCTCATATCTGTATGGTTTTACAGATGATGAGTGGGAGTAAGATATTGGGAATTAGGTGATCATCCTCATTATATCGGAATTCGTTGTAATTAGTGATATTTGAGGAAATCGCCAGGGTACAGTTTTCCACCTACAACGCACTGGTTTTGAGTTGTTTAACTCAGCGGACTTATACAGAGTATTGTATGTTGTCCAGTGTCCATCAGGACAAAGGGGTAGGTGCTCCTACTATGTTCTGTTTACTTATAACTTCTCTAGTATTTAGACGAGTGTTTCGTAGAAATACAAGGTCTAAGTTTTGAGAAGTTGTGGGTATAAGAATAAAGTAGAGAACCAGGTATCACAAGTATCGGGATTCTTCAAAGAGATCGAAGATATAGATTATTGTGATTGGTATTCAGATGATAGTAATGGTTTTGAGAAACGTGTTTCTCTTTCAGGTTACTCATAATTGGATGGATTCCTAAGTTGAGTAATGCTGATTAGCCTTTTTCCATTAAGTTAATATGCACTGGAGACAGATGCATGGATTGAATATGGTTCCAATTAAATAAGTGCCAAAGTTTCTATATTGGATGTAGAATAGTTCGTACCTTAAAAGATATTAAGGTACGGGGAGTTGTCCAGCTTATGATTAAAACCAGACACTGGATAACTTAGGGCACGTTTCTGTAATGGCTGTTTGTGGGTTGACCCTGGCTATGACGAGGGTTGATATTCTACCATTTAGAAGATCAATAGTGATATTGTTCTTGACTCACCACAGTTTTAGTAAAATGGATCTTTTTCAGAAAACAGTAGTGGGAGTATGGTAGAACTGGAAGTGATTCCAGAACCGCGAACGATTACGGAAGACTTAATAGGACCTATACATTCAATCAGGTTTGACATTCCAATAGCCACTCCGCAGATTTGGTGGGTAACCTCAGACAACCGAGAGGTACTTCGGTAGCCTCAAGGACGGTGACAGGGAGGTTCTTATCTATCCAGACTTGACACTACTGTTGTTCCAGGCTATGAGACCCGGTAGGAGGGTTGTCGTAGTCAGTGGGAGCATCGGAAGCATAGTGGGCAAGTATCTTATATCTATTCATAGACTTGAGCAGTTATAGCGGAGATAGATCATCTAATTTTGATATGACAGTCATGGGTTTGACTTCAATCAGAATAGGGGATGGATCAGTTAAGAAGGTAGTAGGGTGTGATGTCATGGTATCAGGATGACATACACAGAGTAGGAAGTAAAATTCCTATACTACGATCGGTTGTACTGTGATCGTCACACAGTTGTTTCTCCAGACAGGATATGGATATAATATTTGACATTATGGTTTCTGGATCTATGGTTTTAGATCTAGATTTGGGTAGTTTCCCAATGTGGGTACTTTGACAGATATTCTAATGGTTTTTGGAATAGTTGACTCCTAGCATGGTGGTGTACCTGCAGGTGATGGAGTCACCCTCTCTAAAGGTGTCGTATAGACTAAAGGGGAGAGGGATGTGCATGATTGGCAGATCACTTGCTTAGGCAATTGAGTCAATCATGAGATGTCAAGTACCACACCAAATGTTGGTTTTACACTAGATGCAATAAGTTTGTATTAATCCAATCCTGGAGAAACATAAGGAAGCAGTTTCAGAACATTGGTACATGTTCTACGGATTTGATAACGGCAGCCTCTTTCGGGAGACGATTATCATTCCAGGCTTCAAAGGTGACGTGGATGACAGAGTGACTGTCAGAGTTTTAGTTTTTCCCTCTGACGAAGAGGGACAGTATTATGGACAGGTGGTCCAAGAGGATACTGTGGGAAGCATGGTGCCCGATACTGATTAGGTTCAGTGATCGATTCAGTCTAAGAAGTTTGGATATGGAGTTCATTTATGAACTAAGGTCCCATCAGATATCCAGACATGTTCTAAGACAGGTATTACTCAATTCGGGAGATGGCTTTCTCCGCGAACTTGAGATTAAGAGAGATATAGAAAGATACTTCTAGGCGGATCCACTCACTGAGGCTATTTCTCGAACACAATAGTTTTACAAACGGGCTTTGTGAAACTGATTAGTAGAGGAGTTGGATGTTCGGTTTCACACGGGCTGTGAGTAGTCGACATCGCAATATTAGCCTTGAGTGCAAGTGGGAGATTGTTGGAGATAGTTCCCTCATAGTCAATTATTGGATCGCAGGTACGTGATTGCAATGATTGCGGAGGACCTATCCCGGTAGCACAGTCTTACTCGAGATGATAGTATGCTATCTGGTTTGCCTTTATCAGTCGTGTACATGTTCAGGTGACTGATTGCATGTTACACTTTGATAGAGCCCTTAGGATCTTGCTTTACTACCAACAGTATGATGGCGATCATATACGTGAGAGTTGGGTAGTTTATATGCATATCCTTAATTGTGGTCCCTAGTCGTGGGAGTTTCGAGACAGGGCATCGATACTCCGGAGTAGACTAGTGTATACAGTCGAGACCCCGACAAGGGGCGGTGGCCGGTCTCACAAGCCACTGGTGTCAGTTGGATCACCTAAGATGTATACAGGTGCTCATTGGGTTATGAGTACACCGGACAGGACTCGCCGGGAATCTGCTAGTTAGTACTATACCTATCGTCAGATAGCAGTTCCCTGGTGACATGTGTACAGGTTAGTTCATCGGCCTGAGGTCGTCATTTGTCTCGTGTGAGTTCCCACTGTGCTTTGATTTCTACCCTACCACGGCTCAAAGGAGTCGTGCAAACAGGTAGTTTTTGGGTACAGTCCCGAGCCATATGGAGGCACGTGAGCGGATCGGCAGGGGATTCGTCTCTCCCGGTATTGGGGGCGAGGTCGTGCTGTGTCTAGGAGAGCCATTACACAAATCCATGGCCATGGTAGGAGATTTACTGGTAGGTACTCCAGTAGTATCTCAGGGTGTATTGGGCTTCACTCCGACATGACTTATACTGCTATTGGGGGTCTGACGTTACTAGCCCCTAGGCAGATATGCGATACTCATTGACGAACGGACCGGACTGTATATACATTGTCACTGTTAGGCTCAGTAGGGTTTTCCGGATGAGTGCGCTCATCGGCATCCCTTGAGGTCAGTCCGTGGGCAGCCGTTACGCATTGCTAGTGCCTCTGACGGTTTGTAGTTAAACCCACTGCCAGGGTGCTGACGAGTCATTAGAGTCCCCCACAGGCAGTTTCCCAAGTTCGGGCGAAACGTTGTAGAGGCCGTATGGTTTTATGGCAGGGTTCGGAAAATGCACGTGCGTTTACGCACGTGTCGATTTTCGGACAGGTGATACTGGTCGGCTTTGGTTTAAGCCGGATCCGAGTATTATATTGAGTAGGTATAATATCTTTGTCTCAGTTGCATTTGTATTCGGTCGTAATACAAATGCGGGTATATTTATACAGTTTCGGGGTTATCCGGAAAGTTGTTTCTGGATCACTTTTGGAAGTTGCCAGTTTCCAGTTTTCTATCAGCCGTCTTTTAACATTTGGTTAAAGACGGATTTATCTTTTCTTCAGATATGATGAGTCATGCTTCTAGAAGGTTCTAGAATTTGGTGACTAGGTTTATTGGTGTTGTGTTCTAATTGGTTGCATTAAAGGTGTGATGAGGTGTTATTAGTGATTCATGCTTTGTTATTAATGCTTCTTGTTTTCCTTAGGATATTAAGTGAGAAGCTTTTGCTTGTGGTCACCTCCCTCCTCCTACGGTCACCTCCCTCCATCATATAAAAAGGCCGGCCTTCTCTATCCTCCTCACTTGACTTGTAGATTTCATTTTAGAGAGAAAAGATTATGATAGGTTTTATCGGTGTATGGAATTTCACAGTCCATTTCATTCCATTACCCGATTCCTTCGGCAACTTCATTAACCGATCGTCCACGGATTTGGACGAAGTGAGACAAAGTCATCTACTCATTCTCTACATCATTCTTCATCGTCTCTTTTAGCAAACTTGACGATCGAGTTGCCTCGAGTCAGAGGCGGGAGCCCGTTTAAAGAACCGATCATGTGGTGCCACCTCGACGAGGATATCGGAGTTCGACGAGATCGGAGCAGCCGCAACGGAGCGTGGGATGATGGTTGAAAAATGAAGGACTCGGATCGTTCGGTATAACATTCCTACACTCTTTACTGTATGTTAGTTTAGCAATAATGGCAGATCCGGGTTAAAGTATACGATAGCGCCAGTTTAAAAGTTTTGTTCCGCATTTTGGCGTTTGTAGACGGCCGGGGCGCTAGCGTAGACTTACACACCATACCACTGCTCTACTGAGTCTTGCAAACAAGTGGACTTTGGGTACAATCCTGAGGCACATTGAGTCAATGAGCGATAAGAGGGGTTTCGTCTCTCCCGGTATTTGGGGTTAATGTTGTGCTTTGCTCGATTGGCTATAACAGGAAGTCCCTGGCCAGGGCTGCTGAAATTTACTGATAAGTGTTATCAGTAGTTTCTCGATCTGTTATGAGCCATACACCGGCATGACTTATTGAGTTATTAGGGTCGAAGAAACCATCCCTAGACTCGATATGTAGCATATCTGACGAAGAGACCGAACTGTACGGTAAGTGTTGCCAGTTGCCTCGACGGGAGTTTTGACAGCTTCGCTGGTTTTCTTCTGATCACTCAATACCCGGGTGGCAGTTATGATTAGCTGACCGCTTGCGGCTTGTAGGTGTTTGATATGATCATCACATGCTGCCGGCGTAATGAAGAGTCTTAGAGTCTCACAAAGGAGTTTCCTAGCTCGGGCGAAAAGATGTGGTGTGCATATGGAATATGCGCGGGGACCCGATAAAATACATGTATGTGATATTGTATATTAATCGGGCGTTTTTCTATTAGTGTGGTCGTATGTGATATGACCGGTTTGTTAAATCAAATGTTGATTTAACATTTGGCTTTTAGCTTATTTCTTTATTAAACCCTTTTATATTTTGTATGCATGCATGTATGCATATGTTTATGTTGATGCACATGATGATGTGCATGCACACATACATTCATACATTGTATCATGGTTGATGATACACATGTGGTGGCAATGCAAGATTCACATGGAAGTATTTATCTATATAATTATTTTTGAGTTAAAGAAAAGATAATTCACTCATGGTTGATATTTATCTACTTTGACTACACTTCACCTAACAATTAACCATGAGTTAATTTTCTATGGTTCTTTTTACTCCTAAATAAATATCTAGATATTTATCATCCCATGGTTAAGGATGAGAGTGTGAAATATATATAATTTCTATTCTCATTTTTATTGATGATATCATTATCTCTTGAGCTCAAGCTTTGTATTATCATCTTCTTCCTCATTCTCTTGCTCTCTTGAGTTTTCCAAAGAGTGAGCTAGTAAAAAATAAAGGGTTTTGAATAGAGAATACAAACCACATCATCATTCTACACATCTCTAGATCATTTGTATAGGTTGTTTGCTACACTTCTTTCAAAGATCACGTAAAGCAAGGAGCTTTGGGCAAAGAGATTTCGGGTGGATCATCGTGGACTAGGAAGACCTCTATCGATCTGTTTCAAACTCTCAAAGTGCCAAGGAGTCACCAAGGGAAGTCTACAAAGGTTGTAATCTCTTCACTTAGTCTTAAATTGCTTCTTGCATGTGATGCTTATTGATTGTTACCCTAAAATTCTAGTTAAGATCCAAGGTTAGTTTACTTAGCACCTCATAAAATAATAATTATAGCATGTGTGATGCTTCCAAACCCTAGATGAGGTGGTGAGGAAACCCAATGGTGGTATCAGAGCCAAGCTAGAGCTTTAGTGTAATCTAGACGACGTTAAAAACCTCGAACGAACGAAATTCGATACCCAAAACATGCTCACTGGAAATTTTTGAAAAAGTTGGATTTTTCCACATTAAAAATACTCAGAAAATCATGCAGGGTATTGTATGGGCCCACAAGAAGAACGAAGCCCTAACTCGACTTAACGACTGCGGAACCGCGGCCTAAAGGCTCTTTTTGCGGCGGTTCCGCGGCGCCGTTGGTGAGGCGTGGACTGTGCCTTCTTGTGCTGGCCCGTATGTGCTAATAGCAGTCTCTGTTTTTTTTTAAAAACTGGTCAAGTGTTGAACTTTCTGTGAATTCTTTGGGTGATTGATAGTTCGATCGAATGTTTTAATTGAGCCTAGTATATATGAATGTGATACAATAATTGAAATCTACAAATTTGTTTGTTGCGTGTAAATCTAACATTTCGGTCTCGGGTATGATCGGAAATTTTGTTGAATTATCCGACTTATTTTTGAAAAGGTGTTTTCTTAAATGAGACCTAAATGCCAGCTTTACATTGTTGGGCATGAAATCTTTGATATGTGATATCCCGGGTTTGTGTTGCCTATGGGCAGTTACGATTCCAATTGTTGTAGTTTTTCATTTCTTTTCTGCGACCGTAAGTGTAGTATGTGGTGTATTGTCGGTTTCGTTGCTATACATCATACTTACGTTGATGATATGTGATATCATGTGTTGCTGAGATATGATATGCAGGATTGTCGTGATTAAATAGCCGGGGGTTTTATGTGAGTTGAGAGTTTTATTTTCATTCATGTAAAAAAATCAAATGTATGTAATATTATTTTATTTGGGGAACTTCCGGGTTGAGGATGATGTCGCCATCATTGTATATTATTTACTTTTCCGCATTAGAATAGACCCAAGGAGGGGAGCATAAGTGACCGGCTTCTAGGGTTTAGTGGGAGGCCATCTCGAGGAGTCAAGACTGGGTGTCCTAAACTCTAGAATTGGTAGGGTCACTTGCTACTCTTGTAGGGGTCTAGGGGTGTAGGCTTGGCTATTTATCGTGACTGAGGAATCCGTATTTTCTATTGTTGGCTAAATACAAAATACAGACATCTTAGATATCCTTTTATTTTCATATGTGCTTCTGTTGTTGATATTCTGTGATGTGATTACTTAATATCTGAGACTAATGGATTATTATTATTATATATATATATATATGATATATAATAAACGTTTCTTATGTTTTACACCCGCGCTAGTCCCGCCCCGCTATGCCGTTAGTTAAGTAACCTAACGGTGCATAACGGGACACTGTGGCGAATGCGGATAGCATAAGTGTACGTTCTATTTTCGTTTCTTTTCTCTGATGGCTTAGGAACTTAAATGATGGGACTACATCAATAAGATTAATGTAAAGAAAAAGAAACCTAAAGATGTTATAGAATCAGATTTGAAACCCACTCGGACTTTTTATGAAAAATGCAAGTTTCAAAAGATGCGGAGCTTAAGCCACTCCTTTTCTATTCTATTTTGATTCTACAACGAGATCAAGTTCAAAGCGTTAAAGGTTTTCATAAAAACCATCCACAACCCTCCGTCATTTTAGGAAGCAGAGTACTTAGTATTCGTGCTACGTATGTTGATTATAGTCAAAGCGTAGTGTACGGTAGCTAAGTGATGTCTTCCTACAAAGCATATGATACGAGCAGTTAGGATATTCATGTGATTATGTTGATCATAGTCTAGGGTCATATGGGTGGGTCTAGTTAATCTCGAAATGACGGGTAGAACTTGACTAGTGCTTATGATATGTTGACCATATCCAAGGTCATAAGCAGCTAGGGGTAAAAACCATATCGGGAGTTTCAAGAGTTGAAATTTGCAATGAGATTGTATATCATCTATATGATAGTTAGATCCTGACCCCACTATGAGTAAGAGTTACTTCCAGGAGAGTTTTGCACTTTATAATTAGCTAATCCAGTAGGTGTCTAGAATGGAGTCAATGGGGTTTGACCTCTGGGAAAACGTGGTTTATTTTAATTAGGTTTGTGCGAAAGCACGGGGAACCTCCCTCAAAGTACCGACACTGGCCTGGATAACCGGTTAGCTAAACTGTAGAATGTAATTAATCCTGGCTAGTTTTCTTTTAAGGTTTTGAAAGAAAATTTGATAAAAGCAGTGAGAGATATCGATTAGATAAGATAATAACCAATCTAAATCTTTGCAAGAGCATTTCGCTGCGTGTTTTCTTTTCTCTCTCCTGATGGCAGATACCGATGATGGGACTTAAGTTTCTTTTAGAGAAAAACAAACTTACGGGACCGAATTATAAAGAATGGTTGAGGAACTTGAACATTGCACTCACATATGATAAAGTATCATATGTCCTCACTACCAAAGCCCTACCCGTCCCAGGTCCTGAATCATCTGTTTTGGATAGAGAGATCCGAAAAACATGGGATATTGATTGCAACACGGCTAAGTGCCTCGCGCTTGCTTCTATGGATAGTATCCATCAGAAACAGCATGAGAAGATGGATATACAATCCATGTTTCTTCATACAAAGGAGTTGTATGAAGAGCAATCTCGGACTTTACGATACGAGGCATCTCGAAAGTTGTTTCAGATGCAGATGGCCCCTGGCACATCAGTAGGAGAACATGTTCTGAAGATGATTGGTCTTATAGAAGAACAAGAGGAACTGGGATGGACCATGGATAATGAGCAATATACTGATATTGTTCTGCAGTCTCTCCCTCCTGCCTTTGCTCCGTTCATTGTGAATTTCAATATGAATGATTTGGAGAAATCAATGCCGGAACTTCTCAATATGTTGAGAAGTGCAGAGAGCACGTTTAAGACTGCGAAAACTCCCGCTCTGCTTGCTTGGACATCTTCCTCTTCCATCCCAAAAGCCAAGGCCAAGGGAAAGAAGAAGAAGAAGAAACCCATCAAACCGAAAGGTGGAGTTCAAAAGGCGAAGGGGAAAGACAAATCTGGGGCCGAGGGAAGTGGAAAAGGAGAATGTTTTTACCGCCACAAGTCGGGACATTGGAAACACAACTGTGCTCTGTATCTTGCGGATCTCAAGAAGAAGAAGCATATCGATGCTTCCGCTTCAGGTGTATTTATAACTGAAAACTGTTTTTCTATAAACTTTGCATCTTGGGTATTATATACCGGTTCTGGTTCTCACATATGCAATCGTATGCAGGGATTGAGAAACAGTAGAGTTTTGAAGACTGGCGACCATACTCTACGGGTTGGAAATGTTTCCAATGTACATACTGTATCCGTAGGAGAGTATCATCTGGGGTTGCCTTCGGGTTGTATTATGGTTTTGAACCCTTGTTATTATGTACCAAGTATGCTATGTAATATAATATCAGTTTTTTTGTTGGACAATGAAGGATATCATTTTGTGTTGTAGAATAATGTTATGAACATTTTGATTGGGTATGGTAAACTAAATAACGGCATTTACGTCCTGAACCAACACACAGTTTTCAATATACAACATACTAATAAAAGAAAATTTTCATATATAAATGAAGCTTTTCTTTGGCATTGTAGACTTGGTCATATTAATGAAACAAGACTAAACAAGTTACATAAAGATGGGTATTTAAATCCTTTTGAATATAAATCTTATGCGACTTGTCAGTCCTGTATCAAATGTAAAATGACCAAAACTCTGTTTACTAGACACGGAGAAAGAGCTGTGGAACTCTTAAGCCTCATACATAATGATTTATGCGGACCAATGTCTACACATGCTAGAGGCTGTTTTTCTTCCTTCATTACTTTTACTGATGATTTCTCAAGATTCGGACATGTGTTTTTGTTAAAGCATAAATCCGAAGCTTTCGAGAAATTCAAGGAGTATAAACTTGAAGTAGAAAAACAAACAGGCTTGAGTATCAAGAAACTTCGATCTGATCGAGATGGAGAGTTTTTGAGTACAGAGTTTTCTGACTTCTTAAAAGAGAATGGGATTCTCTCTCAGCTCACTCTCCCTTACACACCACAGCACAATGGTGTGTCAGAACGGAGGAATCATACCCTATTAGATATGGTACGATCCATGATGTGTGATGCTGAGTTACCGCTTTTCTTTTGGGGACATGCATTGGAGACAACAATGTATCTGTTAAACAGGGTTCCAATCAAGACCGTGTCTACCACCCCATTTGGGATATAGAGTGGAAAAAGACCATCTCTTAAAAGAGTTAGGATATAGGATAGTCCGGATTTTGTCAAAAAGCAGAATCCAGACAAACTCGAAACACGATAGGTCATGTGTAAATTTATGCGATATCCAAAAAATTCATATGGATATCTATTCTACCATAAGGAGGAACAAAAGGTGTTTGTTTCTCAACATGCCACATTTTTAGAAAATGAGATTTTTACAAAAGGTGATGATGGCAATGCGGTAGAAATAGAAGAGGTTCTAGAGACACAAATTACTCATGACGAATTGGTTGAAGCTGATGTTGCAGTAGAACTTCAAGAACTTCAGCCGCTCCGGAGATCTAATGAACTTCTCAACCACCGGAGAGATACTATGGGTTCTCATTGATGGTGATAGAGAAGATTGCATCATGGATGATGATGATCCTACTAGTTTTCAGCAAGCTATCACGAGTGGTGACTCAGCGAAGTAGATGGATACCATGAGATCAGAAATGGAGTCCATGTACACCAAAAAAGTATGGACTTTAGACGTTGCACCCCCTGAGATAAAACCCGTGTGTTGCAAATGAATCTTTAAGAGAATGACTGGTGTAGATGGACAGGTAGAGACCTATAAAGCAAGGCTTGTAGCGAAAGGTTTTCGTCAAAGACCATGATTGAACTATGATGAAAATTTCTCTCCAGTACAATGCTTAAATCCATTCAGATCCTACTTACTATTGCTGCTCACTACGACTATGAAATCTGGCAGATGGACGTTAAAACTGCATTTCAAAATGGTGATTTAGAAGAATGTGTTTATATGGATCAGCCAGAGGGCTTCATTGGCAGTGGCAGCAGCGGGAAGGCATGTAGGTTGCTTAAATCCATTTATGGATTAAAGCAGGCCTCACGGAGCTAGAACATCTGCTTTGATGATACAATCAAAGAGTTTGATTTTGTCAAAAATGTAGATGAGACATGAATTTGTAAGAAGATTGTAGGGAGTACTATCGCATTCCTCTTATTGTACGTGGATGACATTCTCTTGATAGGAAATGATATTCCTATGCTACAATCGGTCAAACTATTCTTATCACGATGGTTTTCAATGAAGGACCTGGGTGATACCTCTTGCATTTTGGGCATTAGAATCTATAGAGATAGATCCAAAAGGTTATTGAGATTGTCCTAATCAAAGTACATTGACACCATCCTAAAAGGTTTAGTATGGAATATTCTAAGCGCGGTGCCTTGCCCGCTTGTCATAGAATCACTCTCTCCAAGGACTTCTATCTGAAGACTGATGAAGTGAGAGCTCGCATGAGCATTATACCCTACGCTTTAGCCGTAGGATCTATAATGTATGCGATGTTATGTACTTTCCCTGATGTAGCTTATGCACTAGCTGAGTAAGCAGGTATCAATCCAACCCAGGGGAGAAACATTGGATAGCAGTGAAGAACATTCTTAAGTACTTACGAAGGACCAAAGAACTGTTCTTGGTGTATGGTAATAGAGATCTCCAGATGGAGGCCTTTATCGATTCCAGCTTTTAAAGTGATAAGGATGACATCAAATCTATCTCAGGGTTTGTATTTACCCTCAATAGAGGGGTGGTTAGTTGGAAGAGTTCGAAACAAGATACCGTTGCAGACTCCACGATAGAAGCTGAGTATATTGCTGCAAATGATGCTGCCAAGAAAGCCATCTGGATGAGGAAGTTCATCGTGGAACTAGCAGTAGTTCCATCCATTATTGATCCAATACCACTGTATTGTGATAATAATGGAGCTATGGCGTTAGCCAAAGAACCAAGATCCCATCAGAAGTCCAGACACATCCTAAGGCGATATCATTTGATCCGGGAGATAGTAGATCGCCATGATATCTAGATTCGGAGAGTAGATACAAAGAATAACACCGTGGATCCACTCACCAAGGACCTTCCACAGCCGCAGCATGAGCGACTTTTTGAGATGTTGGGTATGAGATACGCCAATAATTGTCCTTAGTGCAAGTGGGAGATTGTTGGATATATGTATGCCCCAGAGGCCATTATATGTATAGTGGATGCTTAGACATGTATATATATAGATGCCTTTCTTGCTCGACATGATAGTATGCTATCTGGTTTACTTTATCTTGACATGTTCATTTGATCATGCATCTTACTCATTTGGTATATGTTGATAAAGCCCATAGGATATTTTCTTGACTACCGCGAGTATAATGCAGATCATACTAATGGAACACGTGTAGTTTATAAGCATATCCTTGAATTGTTCCTAGTCGTGGGTGTATCGAGACAGGACATCGATATTCCAAAGTAGACTAATGCATAGAATTCTTGCCCCATATGATGGGCGATGGATGATCCCATATCCATATGGTGTGGTGATGATTGAAAGAGTTTAAAGGTTAACCGCAATCAAGACGGTGTCGCTTTGCAGCTAGTCGCGATGAGCACGGGTCGATCCACAGGGAGACTGAGCGTTTTAAGTTCTTGTTCTCACGAGTTAATGCGCGGGTTGGAAAGTTCTTATCTAACCTATATGTTATATGCAAGTATAAAGTTGTTAGGAAATGATACAAAAGTGTAAGCTAAGGAATCCGCACTAAAACCTTTGAGCTGAACTTAACGATTGAAGATAGAACAATTGGCAACAACGTGGATTAGGGTGCTTAAGCACGGTATTCATGGAATCCGGCTTATTGACCCTTGTCTGTCTGTTCTTGTCTCTTGCTTTCGCCTCCAGCCAAACCGAACGCAATCGATCATGGTTAGGAATCACCGTTACCTTGGTAGGGTAGGGTGCCTAACGGAGCGCTTGCGTAACGTTTGGACGGAGTTCAATGGAAAATACAGGAAAAGGAAATGAGCAAAGAAACCTTAACTTACAATATCGTATTTATTCCTAACAACATCATATTAACAACCATTCACAACAAAAACCAAAAAAAGCAAAAGAAAAGAACAAAGAAAAGAAAAGAGCATTATAAGTGCGTGCAAGGAATTTAAAGAGAAAGTAAGTAAAGCATGGTAATAAATTGCATGAATGTAAAGCAAGTAAAAATGCAAGAAAGAAATAAGCAAGAAAGAAAGAACTAGGAACCAAAGTGCAAGTGACAATCCATGGATTCAATAGCCCAATCTTAAACTTGCAAGCTCGATGAAGAGGTTGCAAGATCAAGAGAAAACAAAGAACCCAAGGGAAATGAAGGCACAAAAGAGAAGAGCTTTATTGATTTCATATGAAGATACAACCCTTGAGATCAATAACCAACCTTTAAACTTGCAAGCTCAATGAAGAGGTTGCAACTGTAAGTGCACGGCGGTGCCCCGGCCGTCAATCCCACGCCGGAATGCGGAAGCGATGATTTTCTTTAACTTTTTAAACCGGCACCACCACGCACTATAAACCCGGATCGGGCCATTAAACTAGTCCTAGCTAACTAGAGAAGGGGTAGAAAGATATACCGAGTGATCCGTGTCCTCCGGTCTTCCCGTCGTCGTCCCGATCTCCCCGCGGAAACTCCGGTCGTCGCCTCCTCACCGGAAGGGCACCACATCGCCGGCTTCTTTTACGGGCTCCCACCTCTGGTCCGAGGCAACTCGGGCACGAAGTTGGCGAGTCGACGTGCCCAAGGTTTGCTGTAGAATAGTGTAGTGAGCTATGTCTCATTTGGGGTAGTGGATGTTGCCATATGGTGGAGGTATGAGATATAAGCTTTTGGAGGAAGAGCTAAATTGATTTTTGCCAAGCCAAATGAGTGTAAATCCCCCACTACAAAATCGGGACAGCCCCAAACTTTTGGACGGCCATGATGGTGAAGGGTGAGAATGGAGTGAAGTGGAATCCAAGAGGAGAGTGAACCACATAATGCAAGAGAGAGAGAGAGAGATAAGTTATCATGATGAATCATGAGAACCAAAACCACACTCCAACATCATAACACATCATCATCACCAAAAAGCAAGCCATCATATCTCCACAAATCAAACCATGATGACTAAAAGAAAATCAAATGAAGTCAAATGATTGTGTAGTCATCGTGACACAACAAAATGCAATGACCACCCTCCACAATGCTTATTTACATAAATGCAAATAAGCCCTCCTCCACCAATCTTCGGCCAATAAAAGATACAAAGAAATATGGCCGAAACGGAAAGCAAACTGGTAACTCCAAAAAACTGATCCCGTAATAAATTACAGGAAAACCCCGCTACTGTGCATACACACCCGCATTTGTATTCCGACCGAATATAAATGCAATGAGACAAAATCTACACTGTACAATACTAGGATCCGGCTTAAACCAAAGCCCGCTAGTATTTTCCGTCCGATCATGATCCGTTCAATACAGCACGTATCTGATCGAACCCTGCCATATCTCCAAACGGCCTCCACAGCGTTTCGCCTGAAAACTTGAGCAACTGGTCTGTGGGGGACTCTAAAGACTCGTTAATACTATGGCTGTGGATTTAACCACTAGCACGTCAGAGGTATTAGCCATACATGACGGGCCACCAGCTATTGACCAAAAGGGACGTCTGTGAGTGAACTTATCCTGACACCCTACTGAGCCTGTCAGTGACAATATCCGTACAGTCCGGTCCGTTCGTCTATGAGCATCGCATGGCGGGCCTAGGGGGTTGGTAAAAGTCAGAGGTACAAGTCGTGTCGAACTGTAGTCCAGAACACCCTGAGATACTACCGGAATACCTACCAGTAAATCTCCTGCCTCGGCCGAGGGCTTTGTGTAATGGCTCTCCTAGATACAGCGCGACCTCACCCCCAATACCGGGAGAGACGAACCCCTGAAGATCCGCTCACTGCCTCCATGTGGCTCGGGACTGTACCCAACTAAAACCTGTTTGCACGTCTCCTTTGAGCGTGGTAGGGTAGTAATCAAAGTACAGTGGGAACTCACACGAGACAAAAGACGATCCTCAGGTCGATGAACTAACCTGTACACATGACACCAGGGAACTGCCATCTGACGTCAGGTATAAGACCAACTAGCATGTTCCCGGCGAGTCCTGTCCGGTGTACTCATAACCCAATGAGCACCTGTATACATCTTAGGTGAACCAACTGACACCAGTGGCTTGTGAGACCGGCCACCGCCCCTCGTCGGGGTCTCTACTGTATACACTAGTCTACTCTGGAGTATCGATGCCCTGTCTCGAAACTCCCACGACTAGGGACCTTTTAAGGATGTGCTTATAGACTACCAGCTCCCACGTATATGATCTCCCTCATACTGCTGGCAGTCAAGCAAGAATCCTAGGGCCTCTATCAACGTGTAATAGTGACCTGTCAGGTCACCTAAAGCAGTATACGATGATAAAGATAAACCAGATAGCATAGTATCATCTTGAGTAAGACTGTCCTACCGGGATAGGTCCTCCCTCAATCATTGCAATCACGTACCTGTGATCCAATAATTGACTCTGAGGGCACTATCTCCAACAATCTCCCACTTGCACTCAAGGCTAATTATTGCGATGTCGCATACTCACAGCCCGTGTGATACCGAACACCCAACTCGTCTAATAGCCAGTCTCACAAAGCTCATTTGCGAAACTATTGCGTTTGAGGAATAGCCTTAGTGAGTGGATCCGCTTTGATGTTTCTTTCTTTGTCTCTATATATCTCAAGTTCGCGGAGAAACCCATCTCCCGAAATGAGCAATACCTGTCTTAGAATGTGTCTGGATGTCAGATGGGACCTAGCTCATAAATGAACTCCAAATCCAAACTTCTTAGACTGTATCGTCAACTGAACTTAATCAGTATCGTGCGCCATGCCTCCCTCAGTATTGCCTTGGACACCCTGTCCAAAATACTGCCCCTCGTCAGAAGGAAAACTATAACTCTGACAACCTCCTTGTCGTCCAGGTCACCTTGGAAGCCTGGAATGATAACTGTCTCCCGAATGAGGCTGTCGTTATCATATCCCTAGAACATCCACTTATGTTCTAAAACTGCTTCCGACTGCTTCTCCAGGATTGGATCAATGTCTTATTGCATCTGCTGCAAAAACAACATCTGGTGTGGTACTTGACATCTCATGATTGACTCAATTGCCTGAGGAAGTGATCTGCCAATCATACACATCCCTCTCCCCTTTAGTCTGTAAGACACCTTTAGAGAGGGTGACTCCATCACCTGCAGGTACACTACCGTGCCAGGAGTCGTCCATTCTAAATACTCTTAGAATGCTGTCTAAGTACCCAGATTGAGAAACTACCCAAATCTAGATCTAAAACCATAGATCCAGTACCCAGAATGTTTGATATGAAATCCATTTCCTTTGTGGAGAAACCACTGTGTGACGACCAAAGTATAACCGATCGTAGTATAGGAGTTACTTTTCCTACTCTGTGTATGTCATCCAAATACCATGACAACACACCCTACTACCTTCTTAACAGATCCATCCCCTATTCTGATGAAGTCAAACCTATGACTGTCACATCAGAAATAGATGATCTATCTCCGCTATATCTGCTTTAGTCTATAAATAGACATAAGCCACTTGTCCACTATGCTTCCGTTGCTCCCACTGACTACGACAACCCTCTGGCAGAGTCACATAGACGTACACTTCTAAAACCAGTTCAGAACGACGCTATACTCATCCTCCTGCCGGGTCTCACAGTCTGGAACAACAGCAATGGCAAGTCTGGGTAAACAAGAACCTCCCTGTCACCGTCCTTGAGGCTACCGGAGTACCTCTCGGGTGCCTGAGGTTACCCACCGTATCTACGGAGTGGCCAATAGAATGTCAAACCAGATTGAATCTTTAGGTTCCTATCAAATCTTCAGTAATCGTTTGTGGTTCTGGAATCACTTCCAGTTCTACCATACTCTCACTACTGTGTTCTGAAAAAATCCATTTTTAATAAAAGTGTGGCAAGTTAAGAACAATATCACTATTGATCTTCCAGATGGTAAAAAGTCAACCCTCGTCATAGCCTAGGTCAACCCACAAACAGCCATTACAGAAACGTGCCTTGAGTTATCCAGAGTCTGGTTTTAAGCATAAGCCGGACAACTCCCCGTACCATAACAATGTCAAGATATGAACTGTTCTATATCCAATACAGAAACAGAGGCACTGATTTAATTGAACCAGATTCAAATCATGCAGCTGTCCCCAGTGCATGTCAACTAAATGGAAAGAGGCCGATCAGCGTTACTCAACTTAGGAATGCTTCCAATTATGAGTAACCTGAAAGAGAAGCAAGTTCTCTTAATCATTACTATCAACTGAATACCATACACAAGTATCTACATCTTCGATCACCTTGAAGAATCCCGATACTTGCAACACCTGGTTCTATACTCTATTCTTATACCTATAACTTCTCAAAATTCGTACCCTGTGTTTCCACAAAACACCTGTCTAAAAACTAGAGAAGTCATAAGTAAACCGAATATAGTACGAGGACCATCCCCTCTGTCCTAATGGACACTGGACAATATACAACACTCTGTATAAGTCCCCCGAGTCTAATAACTCAATCCCTGCGTGTCGTAGGTTGAAAACTGTACTATGGTTAAGAACAATTACACCGCTGTTTAATGCTCCTTACCTAATCATCCACTGATATAGGTAAATGTCATTGACATAATTTCAAAAAGGTATATCTCACTCTATGAAAATAGACGTACAGATATATCAATTTGAAATTAGTGAATAGCAACGGATATTCAAAATCAAATATTTGCCATCCGGCAAACAACCTAGGTGACCTCCTCAAATATCACCGATTACAACGAATCCCGATATAATGAGGACGATCACCTAATTCCCAATAACTTACTCCCACTCATCATCTGTAAAACTATACAGATGTGAGAATCATACCTCGTAAATACATACCCTGGAGCAAGTGTCTAATTTGGAAATCAGTTTTCTTTTAACAGTACACAGTGACACTGAAACATTGAAATGTTTCGATAGGGTATCCTGGTATTCCTAGTAATGCCTCTTCCATTATCCAGATTCACAACTGTAACCGTATATTTCTTTGCCACCTCTCCAAATCCCTTTATATGTCTTTAGTCATTACCTTCTGCACACCCCTTTAGGCCAAATGGTTTTCTTCCTTCCCTACCGTTCAGCACCAGCCTATGGTTTGGAAGAATACTATCCAATAAGCATAATGGGTGTACTGTCCTAATCCTAGGAGCACTCGCAATGTGAGAGAAGGTGAAGATAAAAGACAACCGAATAAACCTTATTTCTATTTCTCCTGAACTAGAATCCATCCCCGAACTGGAACAAGTTCCTTTCTAGTTCGTATATAACCATACGATGGAGTATCCAATAAACTGTGGATCTTCGTAGTGATACGGAGTGTTCTGGAGAAATACAAAGGTGATTTTAGGATTGGCGAAGAAATACATGGTTTGGTCGTGAATATCAGTCGCAATTTACTTTGCCCTCTTACTAATCCCTTGATATGTCTTTACTTAATACCTTATGTACACCATCGTTATTCTAATTGGTTTTCTTCATTCCCTACCGTTCGGCACCAGCCTATGGTTTGGAAGAAGACTATCCAATTTGCGTAATAGGTGTACTATCTCCTAAACCAAGGAGTACTCGCAACCTGAGAGAAGGTAAAAGGAAAAGACAACTGAATAATCCTATCCGTTTCCTCCAGAACCGGAAACCATCCTCGAATAAATTCCTTCGAGTTCGTATATAACCATACGATGGTTTTATCCAATGGAAGTGGACGTTCGTAGTAATACGGGGTGTCCTGGAGAAAAGGGTAAAAGTAGGAGTGGCAATGAGGTATGCAACTCTGACAATCCAAAAGCCAGTGTTTAAGAAGGTTCGGTTAATTTTGGTCACTGAGTCATAGTCTTAGGGTCGGGTCAATGGTTTCTGCCAAAGAGAGAGAGAAAATAAACACTCAGCGTGCACTCTAACTTATATCAGAATGGTTACCAATTTATCTAATCTGGAAACCTTCCACTGTACCGTCAAATTCTCCTCCAAACCTGAAAGAAGAATTAGTCGGGATCACCCGAGGAGTAAACCAACTCATCAGTGGGAATCGGGATCCAACTATCATTGCATGATAACATGACGGAATCCGCTCACGTTATCACACTCCAGAAGGTATGCGCATATCTGGCAAGTTTCAGTTTCTTTAGAAACTCCCGATGTGATTTTTGCCCCATGCTCTTATGACCTTGTGTAAGTCTACGCTAGCGCCCCGGCAGTCTACAGACGCCAAATGCGGAACAAAAACTTTTTAACTGGCGCTATCGTATACTTTAACCCGGATCTGCCATTATTGCTAAACTAACAAACTGTAAAGAGTGTAGAAAGGTTATACCGAACGATCCGAGTCCTTCGTTCTTCAACCATCATCCCACGCTCCGTTGCGGCTGCTCCGATCTCGTTGATCTCCGATTCCTTCGTCGAGGTGGCACCACATCACCGAATCTTTAAACGGGCTCCCGCCTCTGACTCGAGGCAACTCGATCGTCAAGTTTGCTAAAAGAGACGACCAAGAATGATGTAGAGAATGAGTAGATGACTTTGTCTCACTTCGTCCAAGTCCATGGACGATCGGTTAATGAAGTTGCCGAGGGAATCGGGTGATGGAATGAAATGAGCTGTGAATTCCATACACCCCAAATATCTATCATAATCTTTTTTCCAATGAAAACCATCAAGTGAGAGAGAGAGGAAGGGGGCCAGCCACTTATAGCAAGAGGGGGGTGACCGTAGGAGAGGGGGGGGTGACCACAAGAGAAAGCTTCTCACTCAAAATATCCTTAAGAAAACAAGAAGCTTTAATGCTAAAGCATGAATCACTAATACACCTCATCAAGCCTTTAATGAAACCATTAATGTCAAGATGAGTCACTAGCCTAGTCACCATCCTAGTCATCATATCTAGAAACTTCTAGAATACTGACTCATCATATCTGAAGAAAAGATAATTCCGTCTTTAACAGAATGTTAAAAGACGGCTGATAGAAAACTGGAAACTGGCAACTTCCAAAAGTGATCCTGAAACGACTTTCAGGATAACCCCGAAACTGTATAAATATACCCGCATTTGTATTACGACCGAATACAAATGCAACTGAGACAAAGATATTATATCTACTCAATATAATACTCAGATCCGGCTTAAACTAAAACCGACCAGTATTATCTGCCCGAAAAATAACACGTGCGTAAACGCACATGCATTTTCCGAACCCTGCCATAAAACCATACGGCCTCTACAACGTTTCGCCCGAACTTGGGAAACTGTCTGAGGGGGACTCTAATGACTCGTCAGTACCGTGGCAGTGGGTTTAACCACAAACCGTCAGCGGCACTAGCTATGCGTAACGGCTGCCCATGGACTGACCTCAAGAGAGGCTGATGAGCGAACTCAAGGGAGGCCGATGAGCGAACTCATCCAGAAACCCTACTGAGCCTAACAGTGACAATGTATGTACAGTCCGGTCCGTTCGTCAATGAGTATCGCATATCCGCCTAGGGGCTAGTAACGTCAGACCCCCAATAGCAGTATAAGTCGTGTCGGAGTGTAGCCCAATAACACCCTGAGATACTACTGGAGTACCTACCAGTAAATCTCCTGCATTTGCCATGGACTTTGTGTAATGGCTCTCCTAGACACAGCACGACCTCGCCCCCAATACCGGGAGAGACGAATCCCCTGTCGATCCGCTCACGTGCCTCCATATGGCTCGGGACTGTACCCAAAAGCTACCTGTTTGCACGACTCCTTTGAGCCGTGGTAGGGTAGAAATCAAAGCACAGTGGGAACTCACACGAGACAAATGACGACCTCAGGTCGATGAACTAACCTGTACACATGTCACCAGGGAACTGCTATCTGACGATAGGTATAATACTAACTAGCAGATTCCCGGCGAGTCCTGTCCGGTGTACTCATAACCCAATGAGCACCTATATACATCTTAGGTGATCCAACTGACACCAGTGGCTTGTGAGACCGGCCACCGCCCCTCGTCGGGGTCTCGACTGTACACACTAGTCTACTCCGGAGTATCGATGCCCTGTCTCGAAACTCCCACGACTAGGGACCACAATTAAGGATATGCGTATAAACTACCCAACTCTCACGTATATGATCGCCATCATACTGTTGGTAGTAAAGCAAGATCCTAAGGGCTCTATCAAAGTGTAACATGCAATCAGTCACCTGAACATGTACACGACTGATAAAGGCAAACCAGATAGCATACTATCATCTCGAGTAAGACTGTCCTACCGGTATAGGTCCTCCGCAATCATTGCAATCATGTACCTGTGATCCAATAATTGACTATGAGGGCACTATCTCCAACAATCTCCCACTTGCACTCAAGGCTAATTATTGCGATGTCGACTACTCACAGCCCGTGTGAAACCGAACATCCAAATCCTCTACTAATCTGTATCACAAAGCCCGTTTGTAAAACTATTGTGTTCGAGAAATAGCCTTAGTGAGTGGATCCGCCTAGATGTTTCTTTCTATATCTCTCTTAATCTCAAATTCTTGGAGAAAGCCATCTCCCGAAACGAGTAATACCTGTCTTAGAATATGTCTGGATATCTGATGGGACCTAGTTCATAAATGAACTCCAAATCCAAACTTCTTAGACTGTATCGATCACTGAACCTAATCAGTATCCGGCACCATGCCACCCACAGTATCCTCTTGAACCACCTGTCCATAATACTGTCCCTCTTCGTCAGAGGGAAAAACTATAACTCTGACAATCACTCTGTCAACCATGTCACCTTTGAAGCCTGGAATGATAACCGTCTCCCGAAGGAGGCTGCCGTCATCAAATCCGTAGAACATGTACCTATGTTCTAAAACTGCTTCCTCATGTTTCTCCAGGATTGGATTAATACAAACTTATTGCATCTAGTGCAAAACCAACATTTGGTGTGGTACTTGACATCTCATGATTGACTCAATTGCCTAAGCAAGTGATCTGCCAATCATGCACATCCCTCTCCCCTTTAGTCTATACGACACCTTTAGAGAGGGTGACTCCATCACCTGCAGGTACACCACCATGCTAGGAGTCAACTATTCCAAAAACCATTAGAATATCTGTCAAAGTACCCACATTGGGAAACTACCCAAATCCAGATCTAAAACCATAGATCCAGAAACCAGAATGTCAAATATTATATCCATATCCTGTCTGGAGAAACAACTGTGTGACGACCACAGTACAACCGATCGTAGTATAGGAATTTTACTTCCTACTTTGTGTATGTCATCCAGATACCATGACATCACACCATACTACCTTCTTAACTGATCCATCCTTTATTCTGATTGAAGTCAAAACCATGACTGTCATATCAAAATTAGATGATCTATCTCCGCTATAACTGCTCAAGTCTATCAATAGACATAAGCTACTTGCCCACCATGCTTCCGTTGCTCCCACTGACTACGACTGTAAGTCGATGTGGAACACCCCAGTACTTGTGGAGAGGCGGAATTTTCAAAAACAAACTTGTTTAGTGAACGAACATCGACTAACCGCTTGAATCGAAGCTAAACTATAAATAACGAAACACAAGTGTTCCTAAAATACGGTGTTTCGGGATTATACCTAATGAATCAACTCCTTCGTCTTTACGAACTCCTTGTTCTCCTTGGCCTTCTTGAAGTAGTAGAAGATCCACCCGAGAGCAAAACTCCAAGCTTCGCCTCTAAACTTGAGGTAACTAACCTTCTTGGATTGCTAATCGAAGAAGATAGATCGATATAGAGTGATGGTTATGGATTGTAAAGTCTTACTAACCCTTGTACTCAACTCATGAGAAGGGAGGATTAGTTTTCTTGAAGAGGGAGAGCTAGAGGAGAGATAAGATGAAAAATGATAATGAGCTTCCTCTTGTGCAAATAGTAAATCAAGAAGATATATATATATCTAGCATATCTTTTTATTTACTAAAATAATAAATCAAGAAGATATATATCTAGCATATCTTTTATTAGAAAATAATATTAACAACCATGCTAGATAATATCTTATGATGATTTATTTTTACACTCATTTCATTTTACACCTTAACCTCCTTTGTCACCATCTTCTAGAAGGTTCCCGTAAAATTACGAAAACGCCCCTCCAATCCATAAAATACGGAAAAACTTTAGACTGTAAAAATCCAATAACCGGATACCAGTAACTGGCTTAAACCAAAGCCGACTGGTAAAAACTGTCCGAAAGTCGTACGTGCGTAAACGCACGTATGTGTCCGAACCCTTGTCGTAAAACCATACGACCTCTATATCCTTTCGCCTGGAATAGGAAACTCTCTGTGTGGGACTCTAGAGACTCGACTACTACGCTGGCAGTAGGTTTAGCCACAGACCGCAAGCGGCACTAGCTGTACGTAACGGTCCCCAGGTAGTTGTCGATAAGAAGGCCGATGAGAAAACCCATCCGAACTCCTACTGAGTCTGATGTGACAATCTCCATACAGTCCGGTCCGTTCGTCCAAGACTATCGCATATCCGGCCTAGGGGGCGGCAAGCGTCAGTCCCCTAATGGCTGTATAAGTCGTGTCGGAGGGAAGCCCATTACACCCTGAGAAACTACTGGAACCTACCAGCAAATCTCGCTTGCCCTGGACAGGGACTTTGCGTAATGGCTCTCTGACACAGCGCGATATCTACTCCCAATACCGGGAGGGACGAATCCTGTCTAACCGCCACTGTCTCCAAGTGCTCGGGACTGCACCCAACTGCTACCTGTTTGCATGACTCATTTGAGTCATGGTAGGGTAGCAATCTAAGAACAGTGGGACACACTCGAGGCGAAGTAGCAGTGTCAAGTCTGCGGACTATGCTATACTCATGTCACCTGGGAACTGTTCACTGACGACTGGTATAAAACCAACCAACAGTTCCCTGTGAGTCCTGTCCGGTGTACCCGTAACCTAACGAGCACCTGCATACTATCTCCAGTACGACGTACTGACGGCTGTGGGACAGACCATCTTCCCAACTGGGATGAGAAGCGTACACACTAGTCTACTCCGGAGTATCGATGCTCTGTCTCGATAATCCAACGACTAGGGACCTGAATAAGGATGTGCTTGTAGACTACCCAGCCCCCACTATTGTGACTGCCATCACAACGCTGGTAGTCAAGCAGGATCCTAAGAGCTCTATCAATACGTATGCTCACATATTAAGATAGAAAAACCAAGTAGCATACTACCATGTTTAGCAAGACTGTTATATACATGTGAATATCCCAAGCTTCCATTAAGTAATATACAAACTAGTATGATACAGTAATGGCCTTCTAGGGCATAAACACTAACAATCTCCCACTTGCACTAGGGCCATGTACTGGCATATCGAAGACCAATGATCTCGAGTAGCCTCTCGAACTGAATTTGAGGTAGGGCCTTAGTGAATGGATCAGCAATGTTCTCTTCTGAAGCAACTCTCCGAACCTCGATCTCCTGACGATCAATGATCTCCCTGATCAGGTGATACCGCCTTAAGATGTGTCTGGACTTCTGATGGGACCTTGGTTCCTTTGCTAAAGCTATAGCTCCGTTGTTGTCGCAATACAGAGGTATTGGATCAACTATGGTAGGAACCACCTGAAGTTCTGTTAGGAACTTCTTCATCCAGACTGCTTCTTTTGCGGCATCGCAAGCAGCTATATACTCCGCTTCCATCGTCGAGTCAGCAACGGTGTCCTGCTTGGAGCTCTTCCAGCACACCGCCCCTCCATTGTGGGTAAAGACATAGCCCGACATGGACTTGGAATCGTCCTTATCACTCTGGAAGCCGGAATCAGCAAAGCCCTCTAACTTGAGATCTTTTCCGCCGTAAACCAAGAACATCTCCTTAGTCCTCCTCAGGTACTTGAGAATGTTCTTTACTGCTATCCAGTGTTTCTCCCCTGGGTCTGACTGATACCGGCTTACCA
Organism: Agapanthus africanus; assembly: GCA_030015575.1. Classification (NCBI taxonomy): domain Eukaryota; kingdom Viridiplantae; phylum Streptophyta; class Magnoliopsida; order Asparagales; family Amaryllidaceae; genus Agapanthus; species Agapanthus africanus. The sequence goes on from JASDDO010000022.1 coordinate 283,367,247, forward strand.
CACTCAGTGCGTAAGCTACATCTGGTCTGGTACACAACATCGCATACATTATAGAGCCTACCGCAGAAGCGTAGGGTATAATAGACATGCGTTCCCTTTCCAAATCAGTCTTGGGAGACATCTCTTTGGAGAGGGTGATTCCGTGACAAGCCGGTAAATTACCGCGCTTAGAATCTTCCATACTGAATCTTTTCAATATAGTGTCGATATACCTGGACTGCGAAAGTCCTAACATCCTCTTGGATCTATCACGATAGATCCGGATCCCCAGAATATAAGAGGCATCACCCAGGTCTTTCATGGAGAACCTGTGTGACAAGAATCCTTTGACAGATTGTAGCATAGGAATGTCATTTCCTATCAATAGAATGTCATCCACGTACAAGACGAGGAATACGACACTTCTGGCCACAACTTTACTATATATGCACGGTTCATCTGGATTTTTGATAAAGTCATATTCTTTGACTGTCTCATCAAAACAGATATTCCAACTCCGCGATGCCTGCTTTAGTCCATAAATAGACTTAAGCAGCTTGCATACTTTCCCGCTGCTCCCACTCTGATTGAAACCCTCTGGCTGATCCATATAGACGCTCTCTTCTAAATTTCCATTCAGAAAAGCCGTCTTTACGTCCATCTGCCAGATTTCATAATCATGGAAGGCAACAATTGCAAGAAGGATACGAATGGATTTGAGCATAGCCACTGGAGAAAAAGTTTCGTCATAGTCCAAACCAGGTCTTTGACGAAAACCCTTTGCAACAAGTCTAGCTTTATAGGTTTCTACCTGCCTATCTACACCAATCTTTTTCTTGAAGATCCATTTGCATCCCATGGGTTTTACCCCACCTGGAGCAAAGTCCAAAGTCCATACTTTGTTGGTGTACATGGACTCCATTTCGCTTCGCATTGCATCTAGCCATCGTACCGAGTCGCCGCTCTTGATGGCCTGCTGGAAGCTAGTAGGTTCATCATCTTCTATGATGCAATCCTCTCTATCCCCGTCTATAAGAAAACCGTAGTATCTCTCAGGCGGATGAGACGGCCTACTACTCCTGCGGAGGGGTGCGGGAATGTCTTGTTCTTCATGAACCTCTGGTTCTACCAAACTTTCAGCAGCAGTTTGTGGTTCTGGAATTTCTTCCAGTTCTATTTCGCTCCCACTTGTTTCCTTTTCTAAAAACAGATGTTCCAGAAAATGGGCATTACGAGAAACAAAGACCTTTTGTTCCTCTGCGTAATAGAAATAATATCCCTTGGAGTTCTTTGGATATCCCACAAACAAACATTTTACTGATCGTGCCTCGAGCTTGTCCATATGCTGCTTTTTAACAAAAGCTGGACATCCCCAAATCTTCATATGCTGAAGATGGGGTTTCTTCCCAGTCCACATCTGATATGGAGTGGTAGGCACAGTCTTGGTAGGAGCCCTGTTCAGAAGATATGCCGCTGATTCTAGCGCATAACCCCAGAAAGATTGCGGTAACTCAGCATTACTCATCATGGATCGTACCATATCCAATAGGGTTCGATTCCGTCTCTCCGATACACCGTTATGCTGTGGAGTGTACGGAGGAGTAAGCTGAGAGAGAATACCTTTCTCTTTTAGGTAACCTAGGAACTCGGCACTCAAGTATTCACCACCTCGATCAGATCTAAGTGTTTTGATACTTTTGCCGGTTTGGTTTTCTACTTCATTCTTATACTCTTGGAATTTCTCAAAAGCCTCGGATTTATGTTTCATCAGATAAATAAATCCGTATCTTGAGTAATCATCCGTGAAAGTAATGTAATAGGAAAAACCACCTCTCGCATGTGTAGACATTGGACCGCATACATCGCTGTGTATGAGTCCTAAGAGCTCGCTCGCTCTTACTCCTTGTCCAGTAAATGGAGTCTTTGTCATCTTTCCTTTGAGACAAGATTGACAAGTGTCATAAGATTGATATTCGAACGAGTCCAAATATCCTTCTCTATGCAACTTAGTCAACCTTCTCTCATTGATGTGACCCAGTCTACAATGCCATAAGAAAGCTTTATTCACATCTGGAGACTTTCTTTTTAGTGTGTTCTGGACATTGAAAATTTGGAGTTGGTTTAAAACATATATTCCGTTATTTAGTGTACCTGACCCAATCAAACCATGATTAAGGTGGATGTTGACAACATCTCTTACAAACGTGAAATCGTAACCTTTATTTGATAACAAGGAAACTGATATGATATTACACGTTAAGCTGGGTACAAAATAACAGTTATGTAAAACCAAGATGTGTCCACTCGTCAATCCTAGGTGATAATCCCCGACGGACGCAGCTCCCACGCTAGCTCCGTTAGCAACCCTGAGGATCATATCACCTTCCTTCAACACTCTACGGTTTCTCAGTGCCTGCAATGAATTGCAAATATGAGATCCTGATCCGGTATCCAATACCCAGGAAGTAGAGTTGATTGACAAACAATTCTCAATTACAAACACACCTGAAGTCGAAGCCACAGCTTGCTTCGGTTCCTGGTTCTTGGCATTCCACGCCTTACAATCCTTCTTCCAGTGCCCTTTCCTGTGACAATGGAAACACTCATCCTGGCCAACTACAGGTGCTGCAAACTTTTTCTTTCCCTTTCCTCCCACCTTACTAACACCTCCTCTAGGTCTGGGTGCGGCCTTCTTCTTCCTTCCTTTGGCCTTAGCCTTGGACCCGGAAGAAGATGCACCGCCAACAAACATAGCGGGTGTTTCCCTTGAGTTCTTCAAGGTGCCCTCTGCACTCCTTAACATGTTCAGGAGTTCCGGAAGTTCAACTTCTTTTCTTTGAAGATTGAAGTTCAGGATAAACTGGGCGTAGGTGTGAGGAAGGGACTGGAGAATAAGGTCTGTATAGAGCTCATTATCCAAAGTCGTCCCAAGGTCTGTGAGCTCTTCTATATAGCCGATCATCTTTAGGACATGTTCTCCTACTGATGACCCGACAGCCAACCTCGCTCGAAACAAGTTCTTTGAGGTCTCGTATCTTGCTATACGAGATTGCTCTCCATAAAGTTCTTTTGTATGGAGAAATATGCCATCAAGGCCCATATCCTCGTGCCTCCTCTGATGTTCATTGTTCATCGAGGCAAGCACGATGCACTTGGCTTTCGCGCAATCTAAATCCCAGGTTTTGCGGATTTCCTTATCCGCATTGCTGGATTTGGGACCAGGGACAGCAGGTGCCGTAGCGGTGAGGACGTGCCCCAATTTGTCATAGGTCAAAGCCATTTTGACATTCCGCAGCCAATCTTTATAGTTTGGCCCTGTCAGTATATTTTTCTCTAAAAGTAACTTAAGTCCAGTCATTTTCAGGGTCGCTGCAATTAGGAGAGAGAGAAGAAAACTCTTTAGCATGATGCTCTTGCAAGTTTAGAGTGGTTTTTAGTTTATCTAAACTGGATGGCTCCCACTGTTTCTCGAATCCTTCCTCAAACCATAAAAGAAGAATTAGCCAGGACTATTCTCACCGTACAATACTTGCTTAACCGTTCAGCCAGGCTGGTGTCGGTACTTCGAGGGAGGTTTTCCAACGCTTTCGCGAAGTTCCTTAATTATATAACCTCTTTTCTTTGGGGGCGTAACCCCGCTGACACTTTTCTGGACACCTACTAGGTTTATAGCATTGATCGTTAAGTGACGAATATCCTGATAAGTAGCATATACTCACAGTAGGATCGGGATCCAAATATCATCGTATGATAATGTTGAAGGAGTGCTACCAACATTCATCAAACTCCAAATGGTATGCATCTCTTTGCAAATTTCAGTTTCTTTAGAAATTCCCGATATAAGTTTTTGCCCCATGCTCTTATGACCTTGGCTTTGGTCAAAGTGTCATAAGTCACATGTCAAGTTCTACCCGTCATTATCTTGTCAATTTGAACCCATCCGTATATACCCCTGACTTTGGTCAAATGGTAATACGACTGTCCAAAACCAACTCATCTATCTTATGCAACAATTGAAAACCCAGCAGCTACCAAACACTATGCCTTGACTTTGGCCAAAATGCATAGCTTGAATACTACTGAATACCCAAATGAAATGACGGAGGGCTACGAATGGTTTTGGCGAAACCGTGAACGTAGTGAACTTGATATAACCGAAGGAACCTGATAGCTTTTAAAAGGAGTGGTTAAGGCTCCGCATTTAAAAATATCTGTTTAAAAAAATAACCGATTGGTTTCTTTTAAATTGTTCCAACGATTAAAACTTTGGTTTATTTTTCTTTGCATTATAGATAATGCGTCCCATCATTAACCTATCATTGCAGAAAACAACGAAAATATGACGTCCTCTTATGCCATCCGCATTTGCCACTGGGTCCCGTCATTACTCGTTAGGTTACTTAACTAACGACAGAGCGGGGACTGGGCTAGCGCGGGTGAAAAACATAAGTGACGTCTAAAATAGCTACATAAATATAGATATTTTACATTCGTCTGACGCAATGATATTCATTCCAGAACACAGATAAACAATATTGGATTTGCTAGCAATCTGTATTTCTTTTGAGCCTGCAAGAAAAGACAGATTACACAGTTGTGATGAATAGCCGTTACCCCACCCTCGACCCCTACGGGTACGGCAAACTACCCACCCGGCAATTTGTGTACCCCACCTTGGGTCAGTCCTAGGAGCAAAAAAACAGTAAAATGAAATAATACAACGGTGGCTACAACCGCAACCTGGATGTGCCCCGCAAAATAATATTACAACAAATTACATTTACAACAAATGAATTGAATAATAACCCATTTCAAAACCCCGGCTATACACCACAACAGTCCAATACAGTTTATATGCACAAACAGATATAACCATTTCAGAAATGTGCAACCCCCTGCCAACTGACATACTAGCAGTTAGGGGAGGTTTACGAACACATTTATCAATCACAGATATAATCCAACATGCAAATACTGTACAAATTCGATCGATTAAACGTATTTAATATTGCTCCAAAATCTGCTGTATTAACTGGAAACCTGAGCAACTATTAAATATCCCAGAAAACCCCAAATATTGCACAGAAGCAACACAAGAAAAATCGGCCCCTGACTCGCCAACTCGGCGGCGGAACCGCGGCGACTCAGTAGGGTGAGGCCGCGGTTCCGCGGCGGTTTGGACGAATCAGGTGACTGTTTTTCTTGGGTGTTCTTGTGTGGTCATTTCTAGCTCTCTGAACATCCCAAATAAATTTTTAGACATCATTTTAAAATCGACAGAAACTTGACAGTTTTGGGATTTTCCGGCTTCGTTTTTCCGTTCGAAATTCGTACAAATTCGCAATAAAGTTATTTATTGTTTAGCGAGGCTCTGATACCACTGTAAGTCGATGTGGAACACCCCAGTACTTGTGGGGAGGCGGAATTTTCAAAAACAAACTTGTTTAGTGAACGAACATCGACTAACCGCTTGAATCGAAGCTAAACTATAAATAACGAAACACAAGTGTTCCTAAAATACGGTGTTTCGGGATTATACCTAATGAATCAACTCCTTCGTCTTTACGAACTCCTTGTTCTCCTTGGCCTTCTTGAAGTAGTAGAAGATCCACCCGAGAGCAAAACTCCAAGCTTCGCCTCTAAACTTGAGGTAACTAACCTTCTTGGATTGCTAATCGAAGAAGATAGATCGATATAGAGTGATGGTTATGGATTGTAAAGTCTTACTAACCCTTGTACTCAACTCATGAGAAGGGAGGATTAGTTTTCTTGAAGAGGGAGAGCTAGAGGAGAGATAAGATGAAAAATGATAATGAGCTTCCTCTTGTGCAAATAGTAAATCAAGAAGATATATATATATCTAGCATATCTTTTTATTTACTAAAATAATAAATCAAGAAGATATATATCAAGCATATCTTTTATTAGAAAATAATATTAACAACCATGCTAGATAATATCTTATGATGATTCATTTTTACACTCATTTCATTTTACACCTTAACCTCCTTTGTCACCATCTTCTAGAAGGTTCCCGTAAAATTACGAAAACGCCCCTCCAATCCGTAAAATACGGAAAAACTTTAGACTGTAAAAATCCAATAACCGGATACCAGTAACTGGCTTAAACCAAAGCCGACTGGTAAAAACTGTCCGAAAGTCGTACGTGCGTAAACGCACGTATGTGTCCGAACCCTTGTCGTAAAACCATACGACCTCTATATCCTTTCGCCTGGAATAGGAAACTCTCTGTGTGGGACTCTAGAGACTCGACTACTACGCTGGCAGTAGGTTTAGCCACAGACCGCAAGCGGCACTAGCTGTACGTAACGGTCCCCAGGTAGTTGTCGATAAGAAGGCCGATGAGAAAACCCATCCGAACTCCTACTGAGTCTGATGTGACAATCTCCATACAGTCCGGTCCGTTCGTCCAAGACTATCGCATATCCGGCCTAGGGGGCGGCAAGCGTCAGTCCCCTAATGGCTGTATAAGTCGTGTCGGAGGGAAGCCCATTACACCCTGAGAAACTACTGGAACCTACCAGCAAATCTCGCTTGCCCTGGCCAGGGACTTTGCGTAATGGCTCTCTGACACAGCGCGATATCTACTCCCAATACCGGGAGGGACGAATCCTGTCTAACCGCCACTGTCTCCAAGTGCTCGGGACTGCACCCAACTGCTACCTGTTTGCATGACTCATTTGAGTCATGGTAGGGTAGCAATCTAAGAACAGTGGGACACACTCGAGGCGAAGTAGCAGTGTCAAGTCTGCGGACTATGCTATACTCATGTCACCTGGGAACTGTTCACTGACGACTGGTATAAAACCAACCAACAGTTCCCTGTGAGTCCTGTCCGGTGTACCCGTAACCTAACGAGCACCTGCATACTATCTCCAGTACGACGTACTGACGGCTGTGGGACAGACCATCTCCCCAACTGGGATGAGAAGCGTACACACTAGTCTACTCCGGAGTATCGATGCTCTGTCTCGATAATCCAACGACTAGGGACCTGAATAAGGATGTGCTTGTAGACTACCCAGCCCCCACTATTGTGACTGCCATCACAACGCTGGTAGTCAAGCAGGATCCTAAGAGCTCTATCAATACGTATGCTCACATATTAAGATAGAAAAACCAAGTAGCATACTACCATGTTTAGCAAGACTGTTATATACATGTGAATATCCCAAGCTTCCATTAAGTAATATACAAACTAGTATGATACAGTAATGGCCTTCTAGGGCATAAACACTAACAACGACAACCCTCCTACCGGGTCTCATAACCTGGAACAACAGTAGTGTCAAGTCTGGGTAGATAAGAACCTCCCTGTCACTGTCTCTGAGGCTACCGAAGTACCTCTCGGGCATCTGAGGTTACCCACCATACCTGCGGAGTGGCTATTGGAATGTCAAACCTGATTGAATATATAGGTCCTATTAAATTTTCCGTAATCGTTCACGGTTTTGGAATCACTTCCAGTTCTACCATACTCCCACTACTGTTTTCTGAAAAAGTTCCATTTTACTAAAACTGTGGCGAGTCAAGAACAATATCACTATTGATCTTCCAAATGGTAGAATATCAACCCTCGTCATAACCAGGGTCAACCCACAAAACAGCCATTACAGAAACGTGCCCTGAGTTATCCAGAGTCTGGTTTTAAGCATAAGCTGGACAACTCCCCATACCTTAATATCTTTTAAGGTACGAACTATTCTATATCCAATATAGAAACTTTGGCATTTATTTAATTGGAACCATATTCAATCCATGCATCTGTCTCCAGTGCATATCAACTTAATGGAAAGAGGCTAATCAGCATTACTCAACTTAGGAATCCATCCAATTATGAGTAACCTGAAAGAGAAACACGTTTCTCAAAACCATCACTATCATCTGAATACCAATCACAAAAATCTACATCTTCGATCTCTTTGAAGAATCCCGATACTTGTGATACCTGGTTCTCTACTTTATTCTTATACCCACAACTTCTCAAAACTTAGACCTTGTATTTCCACGAAACACTCGTCTAAATACTAGAGAAGTTATAAGTAAACAGAACATAGTACGAGGACCTACCCCTTTGTCCTGATGGACACTGGACAACATACAATACTCTGTATAAGTCCGCTGAGTTAAACAACTCAAAACCTGTGCGTTGTAGGTGGAAAACTGTACCTTGGCGATTTCCTCAAATATCACCAATTACAACGAATTCCGATATAATGAGGATAATCACCTAATTCCCAATATCTTACTTCCACTCATCATTTGTAAAACCATACAGATATGAGAATGAAACCTGGTAAATACATACCCTTGGAGTAAGTGTCTAATCGGGAAAACAGTTTTTCTTTAACAATGCACTGAAACATGAAAATGTTTCATAGGGGTATCCTGGTATTCATCGCAATGCCTCTTCCATAATCCAATTCATGACTTCGACCGTATATTTTATTGCCATCTCTCCAAATCCCTTTATTTGTCTTTAGTCGTTACCTTCTGTACACCTTTGTTAGGCTAAATGGTTTTCTTCCTTCCCTACCGTTCGGCACCAGCCTATGGTTTGGAAGAAGACTATCCAGTAAGCATAATAGGTGTACCCTCCTAAACCAAGGAGTACTCGCATCTCGAGAGAAGATGATAATAAAAGACAACTGAATAATACCTTATTCTTTTAAAGGTGAAATAGGAGTGGCGATGAAGTACGCTGTTTTGGTCGTGAATGATATCAGTCGCAATTTACTTTGCCCTCTTTCTAATCCCTTTATTTTGTCTTTACATATTACCTTCTGCACACCCTACTTAGGCTAATTGGTTTTCTTCATTCCCTACCTTTCGGCACCAGCCTATGGTTTGGAATAAGACTATCCAATAAGCGTAATAGGTGTACTCTCCTAAACCAAGGAGCTCTCGCAACCTGAGAGAAGGTGATAATAAAAGACAACTGAATAAACCAATTCTATTTCTCCTGAACCTGGATCCATCCTCGAAGAAGTCCCTTCGAGTTCGTATATAACCATACGATGGATCTATCTAATGGAAGTGGATATCCGTAATAATACGGGTGTTCTGAGAAATGCAAAGGGTAAAAGAAGGAGTGGCAATGACTTATGCAACATAGACAATCCAAAAGCCAGTATTTTAAGAAGGTTCAGTCAACTTGGTCACTGAGTCAAAGTCTAGGGTCGGTCAAAGGTCGCTGCCAAAGAGAGAGAGAGAAAAGAAACACTCTGCGTGCACTCTAACCTAGATCAGAATGGTCATCACTTTATCTAATCCGGAAACCTCCCACTGTCCTGTCAAATTCTCCTCCAAACCTAAAGAAGAATCAATCGAGATCACCCGAAGAGTAAACCAACTCATCAGTGGGAATCAGGATCCAACTCTCATCGCATGATAACGTGATGGAATGCATCCACGCTACTTATACTCCAGATTGTATGCGCATACTTGGCAAGTTTCAGTTTCTTTAGAAACTCCCGATATTATTTTTGCCCATGCTCTTATAACCTTGGCGTTGGTCAAAATGTCATAAGTCACATGCCAAGTTCTACCCGTCACTATCTTGCCAATTTGAACCCATCCGCACATGCCCCTGACGTTGGCCAATCGGCAGAACGACTGTCCCAAACTAACTCATCTATCTATGCAACAATTGAATACCCAGCAGCTACCAAACACTATGCCTTAACTTTGGCTAAAATGCATAACTTGAATACTACTAAATACCCAAAAGAAGTGACGGAGGGCTACGACTGGTTTTTGGCGAAAAACCTTTAGCGTAGTAAACTTGATATCGCTGAAGGAACCTGATAGCTTTTTTAAAATATAGTGGCAAAAACCTTTTGCTAAAGAGATCACTCCCGGTAAAGGGATCTCGTCTCTTTCCTCGTGGAATGAGGTGCACGATATTCCACTGAATATCGCTATGCAAAGCAACTTGTAATCGACTATAGTGAAGTTATTACGCTGACGCAAACTTCTGCCCAAGGGGTCAGTCCCGGTGAAGGGATATCGGCCCTTGCCCCGTCGAATGAGGTGCAGGATATTCCACTGAATACCGCTATGCATAACAAAAGGAAACGTCTTTGTAACAACACTTTTTAAATTTGTTCCAACAACTGTAAACAGGTTTGTTTTACATTGCGTTGATCAGAATCAACACATGTCCCATCAATCGATCACACCAGAAAAGAACGAAAATAAAATGTACGTATATGCCATCCGCATTCGTCACTGGGTCCCGTCATCACCCGTTAGGTTACTTAACTAACGACAGAGCGGGGACTGGACTAGCGCGGGTGTAAAACATATACAACATCTAATAGTATATAAACCAATATACAATAATCGCTCCAGGCGTGATAATATGCAACATTACAGAAAAGTAATAAGCATCACAGAACAATACAGATATCTGGGATCCCCGGGTTTCACAGAGCCGCTGCTGAAACCCGACGTTCCCCTGTCGTATGGATAGCCTGTGCAATGAAACCTAGACCCCTACGGGTGCGGCAAGTTACCCGCCAAAACTTGAAGCGAGGCAGCCCCCTACAGCATAGTGAATGGAGCACCCTGCACTTTACGGAATCCGGTAATCTTGGGCACCTCTCCTTGGGTCAACCTGTACCCCCTATGAGTGCGGCGAATAGTCTGCCAATTCTAGAGTGGGACCCCTCTGCCTCTCAAAGCCATGAGATGCGGACCCGTTGCCCACCAGAACCCGGCTATCCGTGCACTCCGTCGCGGGGCAAAACCTAGTATAGTAATGAAAAATAGTACAATAGGTACATCGACCGCAACCTGGTCGTGCCCCAAAATAATATTATACAACAGGCAGTGACGGCAGTCCACAAGTTGGACGCTCGCCCCGCAATATCAAATGTACAAATAAACTCAAACTGTACTACCATTGCACACTGCTATCCCCCACGACAAATCCGCAACATCACAGCACAACACAGAACATCAACGCGAATGTCACGTTCGCAAACCCGTCTAAAAGAACTATAGCAATCAGACGCGGTTTACCGATCAAATGACATTCCCGGTCGGAGATATAATGTAAGCACTGTAAACTAACGTGTTTAAATTTCGATCGACCAAAGACCAAATATCAAAAAGTGGGCCCCACGACTTGCTGGTGAACAGTAACAAAATCTGGGCCAAAACGATATTTACCAAAAACCCCAAAATCCAACAGATAAGCCACTGGAAAAATTTGGGAGCACGAGCTCACCACGTGGCTGCGGATGCGCGGTCAAACCATGGGTTTGACCGTGTTTCCACGGCGGTTTGGTGGGGTCACGAGCCTAAATTTTGTCGTGGTTCTTAGAAAAGCCTGCACAGTTTTCTGAGACATGTAGAATTAATTTTTGAGACCATTTAAAATCAACAGAAACTGTCGAGCTAGGATTTTGCAATTTTCGATTTCCGGTCCGATCGATATTTTAAACGCGTTAGCACAAGTTAGCATAGCAAAATGGTTAGGCTCTGATACCACTGTAAGTCTACGCTAGCGCCCCGGCAGTCTACAGACGCCAAATGCGGAACAAAAACTTTTTAACTGGCGCTATCGTATACTTTAACCCGGATCTGCCATTATTGCTAAACTAATAAACTGTAAAGAGTGTAGAAAGGTTATACCGAACGTTCCGAGTCCTTCGTTCTTCAACCATCATCCCACGCTTCGTTGCGGCTGCTCCGATCTCGTCGATCTCCTATTCCTTCGTCGAGGTGGCACCACATCACTGATTCTTTAAACGGGCTCCCGCCTCTGACTCGAGGCAACTCGATCGTCAAGTTTGCTAAAAGAGACGACCAAGAATGATGTAGAGAATGAGTAGATGACTTTTTCTCACTTCGTCCAAGTCCATGGACGATCGGTTAATGAAGTTGCCGAGGGAATCGGGTGATGGAATGAAATGAGCTGTGAATTCCATACACCCCAAATATCTATTATAATCTTTTTTCCAATGAAAACCATCAAGTGAGAGAGAGAGGAAGGGGGCCGGCCACTTATAGCAAGAGGGGGGTGACCGTAGGAGAGGAGGGGTGACCACAAGAGAAAGCTTCTCACTAAAAATATCCTTAAGAAAACAAGAAGCTTTAATGCTAAAGCATGAATCACTAATACACCTCATCAAGCCTTTAATGAAACCATTAATGTCAAGATGAGTCACTAGCCTAGTCACCATCCTAGTCATCATATCTAGAAACTTCTAGAATACTGACTCATCATATCTGAAGAAAAGATAAATCCGTCTTTAACAGAATGTTAAAAGACGGCTGATAGAAAACTGGAAACTGGCAACTTTCAAAAGTGATCCTGAAACGACTTTCAGGATAACCCCGAAACTGTATAAATATACCCGCATTTGTATTACGACCGAATACAAATGCAACTGAGACAAAGATATTATATCTACTCAATATAATACTCGGATCCGGCTTAAACCAAAACCGACCAGTATTATCTGCCCGAAAAATAACACGTGCGTAAACGCACGTGCATTTTCCGAACCCTGCCATAAAACCATACGGCCTCTACAACGTTTCGCCCGAACTTGGGAAACTGTCTGTGGGGGACTCTAATGACTCGTCAGTACCCTGGCAGTGGGTTTAACCACAAACCGTCAGCGGCACTAGCTATGCGTAACGGCTGCCCATGGACTGACCTCAAGGGAGGCTGATGAGCGAACTCAAGGGAGGCCGATGAGCGAACTCATCCAGAAACCCTACTGAGCCTAACAGTGACAATGTATATACAGTCCGGTCCGTTCGTCAATGAGTATCGCATATCCGCCTAGGGGGCTAGTAACGTCAAACCCCCAATAGCAGTATAAGTCGTGTCGGAGTGTAGCCCAATAACACCCTGAGATACTACTGGAGTACCTACCAGTAAATCTCCTGCCATGGCCATGGACTTTGTGTAATGGCTCTCCTAGACACAGCACGACCTCGCCCCCAATACCGGGAGAGACGAATCCCCTGTCGATCCGCTCACGTGCCTCCATATGGCTCGGGACTGTACCCAAAAGCTACCTGTTTGCACGACTCCTTTGAGCCGTGGTAGGGTAGAAATCAAAGCACAGTGGGAACTCACACAAGACAAATGACGACCTCAGGTCGATGAACTAACCTGTACATATGTCACCAGGGAACTGCTATCTGACGATAGGTATAGTACTAACTAGCAGATTCCCGGCGAGTCCTGTCCGGTGTACTCATAACCCAATGAGCACCTGTATACATCTTAGGTGATCCAACTGACACTAGTGGCTTGTGAGACCGGCCACCGCCCCTCGTCGGGGTCTCGACTGTACACACTAGTCTACTCCGGAGTATCGATGCCCTGTCTCGAAACTCCCACGACTAGGGACCACAATTAAGGATATGCGTATAAACTACCCAACTCTCACGTATATGATCGCCATCATACTGTTGGTAGTAAAGCAAGATCCTAAGGGCTCTATCAAAATGTAACATGCAATTAGTCACCTGAACATGTACACGACTGATAAAGGCAAACCAGATAGCATACTATCATCTCGAGTAAGACTGTCCTACCGGTATAGGTCCTCCGCAATCATTGCAATCACGTACCTGTGATCCAATAATTGACTATGAGGGCACTATCTCCAACACTTTGATGAAGGTAAACAAATCATAAGTCACATGTCAAGTTCTACCCGTCATTGTCCAGGTAAATTTGAACCCACCCGTACAAGCCCTTGACGACGGTCAACAAGGCTATACGACTGTCCCAAACCAACGCATCTATCTATGCAGCAGAAAGGTAACAAGCAGCTACCATACACTATGCCTTGACGAAGGTCAACAAACATAGCATGAATACTACGTGCTACCCGTTTGAAACGACGAAGGGGTACGAATGGTTTCTGGCGAAAAACCGTTAACGTAATGAACTTGATATCGTTGAAGGAACTGGATAGCTTTTATGAAAATATAGTGACGAAAACCTTTGCTAAAGAGGTCACTCCCGGTGAAGGGATCTCGGCTCTTTCCCCGTAGAATGAGGTGCAGGATATTCCAACTGAATACCACGATGCAAAGCAAAAGTAATCGGCTATAGTGAAGTTATTGCCCTGACGCAAACTTTTGTCCAAGGGGTCACTCCCGGTGAAGGGATCTCGGCCCTTGCCTCGTCGACTGAGGAGCTGGATATTCATAACCGAATACCACTGTGCAAAACAAAAGTCAACGTCCTTGCAATAGCAGCTTTTTGAAAAGTGTTCCAACAACATCAGAATAGGTTTGTTTTAACTTGCATTGATCCGAATCAACGCAGTCCCATCAATTGATCACACCACAAAGAACGAAAATAATGACGTACGTATATGCCAACCGCATTCGCCACTAGGTCCCGTCATTACCCGTTAGGTTAGTTAACTAACGACAGAGCGGGGACTGGACTAGCGCGGATGCAAAACATATACAACATCTACCAGTATATATATAATATATAATTTTCGCTTAAGGCGTGATAAAATGCAACATCACAGAAATGTACAACATCACAGAACAATACAGATATCTGGGATCCCCGGGTTTCACAGAGCCGCTACTGAAACCCGACGTTCCCCTGGTCGTGTGGATAGCCTGTGCAATGAAATCCTAGACCCCAACGGGCGCGGCAAGTCACCCGCCAAAACCTGAAGCGAGGCAACCCTCTTCAGCTACGTGAATGGGCCACCCAGCACTTCACGGAATCAGGTAACTCGGGCACCCCTCCTGGGTCAACCTGTACCCCCTACGAGTGCGGCGAATAGCCCGCCGATTCTAGAGTAAAGCCCCATCTGTCTTAATGCCATGAGATGCGGGCCCGTTGCCCTCTAGAACCCGGCTACCCGTGCACCCTTCCGCAGGGTAATCCTAGTACAGAAAGTAAAATATACATACAACGGGTACATCGACCTCGACCCGGTTGTGCCGCAAAAGAATAATACAAACATGCAGTGACGGCAGTCCACATGTCGGACGCTCGCCCCGCAATATCAAATGAACATAATGTTAGTGTATATGCCCTAGAGGCCATTACTCTATCATACTAGTTTGTATATTACTTAATGGAAGCTTGGGATATTCACAGTTGTATAAACAATCTTGCTCAATATACTAGTATGCTACTTGGTTTGTTTCTACTTCAATGTGTACATGTGTTTATTTTAGTATATCACCTATACACATTAGTGGAGCCCATAGGATCTTTGCTTGATTACCAGCGTTGTGATGGCAGTCACACTTGTGGGGGCTGGGTAATCTATAAGCACATCCTTATGCAGGTCCCTAGTCGCAGGACTATCGAGACAGGGCATCGATACTCCGGAGTAGACTAGCGTATGCGCTTCTCATCCCAGTGTGGGAGATGGTCCTGTCCCACAGCCATCAGTACGTCGTACTGGAGATAGTATGCGGGTGCTCGTTGGGTTACGAGTACACTGGACAGGACTCGTCGGGAACTGTTGGTTGGTACTATACCTATCGTCAGTTATCAGTTCCCAGGTGACATGAGTACAGCTTAGTCCGCTGACTTGACACTGTCACTTCGCCTGGAGTGTGTTCCCACTGCACTTTGATTACTACCCTACCACGGCTCAAAGGAGTCGTGCAAACAGGAAGTTTTTGGGTGCAGTCCCGAAGCACTTGGAGGCAGTAACGGTTAGACAGGATTCGTCTCTCCCAATATTGGGGGTTGACATCGCGCTGTGTCTAGGAGAGCCGTTACACGAGTAGTCCCTGGCCAGGGCAAGCGAGATATACTGGTAGGTTTCCAGTGTTATCTCAAGGTGTTCTGGGCTTCACTCCGACACGACTTGTACCGCTATTGGGGGACTGACGTTTACCGCCCCCTAGGCCCGCCATGCGATGTATCAGACGAACATACCGGACTGTATAGAGATTGTCACAGTCAGACTCAGTAGGAGTTCAGATGGGTTTCACCTCGTTAGTCTTCTTATCGGCATCTACCTGGGGACCGTTACGCACAGCTAGTGCCGCTTGCGGTCTGTGGTTAAACCCACTGCCAGCGTAGTGTCGAGTCTTTAGAGTCCCACACAGAAAGCTATTCGCCTTTAGGCAAAAGAGTAGAGGTCGCATGGTTTTGCGACATGTCGCATGGTTTTGCGACAGGGTTCGGTCACATCCGTGCACTTGCGCACGTACAGTGTCCGGACAGTTAACACTAGCGGGCTTTGGTTTAAGCCAGATCCTAGTGTACGTTTTGGGGATGGTTTTATCTCGTATGTATTCGTGTTCCTCGGAACGCGGATGCGGGTGTGTATGCACAGTTGACAGAGAGAGAGAGGCAGAGTATTCTCATTGGGGTAGTTGACTGTTGACTGTTGATTGTTGACCATTGACTTTTGCTTAACCCTAATGAGAATAAGATATATGATTAACATTAATATTAATTAAGTATTATAGTTACATGGTTGTTGAGGGGTTGACATTGTTGACTTGTTGACTTTGTTGACCGGTTGACTAGGTTGGACTAGTTGACCATCATCATGACAATGGCTATCATTCCATGGCAAAGATTTTTGCTTGCTTGTTTATTTATGCAAAATGAGTGCATGAAATGATATAGTCATTTTGACTTTAAACTATTTACACAATACTTGATTACTATTTTTGTGATGATGGCTTTTGGATTATGATATGTGAGAATGGGATGAGTATGGTTCATTCTATCATTTGCTTTCTCTCTCTTAAGCTCTCTCATTCTCCAGCTCTCCCTCTTCCTCTTGCTCTCTCTACCTCAAGGCAAACCATTCTCATGTGTTGAGACTCATTGCCTTAGAGATAAAAAGACACCAAAACATTCCTCTACTCATTCTAGTTCACAAGGCCTAGCAAGCCAAGTGATCTAGTTTCTTCAAAGTGCGAAGAAGACGCCAAAGGTAGAAGCTTTCGGGTGGATCAATCTTCGGCGCAAGGAGACGACGAGGTGAGGCCGATCCGTACACTGGGAGGAGTCGAAGACGAAGGAGTTTAAGAAAGGTATAGCCCCCTAACCGAGTAGGTAAACTCTTGTTAGGTTGTTAGCTAGTAGTTTAACAAAGATCCGTATTGGTAGTCCATGTTACCACCCTCTTGAAAATCGTTTTTCACCAATTCCGCAACCCCGTAATTACCGGGGAAGGGTAGCAAGGACTTACATGTTGGAGATAGTGCCCTCAGAGTTAATTATTGGATCACGGCACGTGATTGCAATGATTGAGGGAGGACCTATCCCAGGAGGACAGTCTTACTCAAGATGATAGTATGCTATCTGGTTTATCTTTATCATTGTGTACTGCTTTAGGTGACCCTACAGGTCACTCTTGCATATTTATAGAGCCCCTAGGATTCTTGCTTGACTGCCAGCAGTATGAGGGCGATCATATACGTGGGAGCTGGTAGTCTATAAGCACATCCTTAAAAGGTCCCTAGTCGTAGGAGTTTCGAGACAGGGCATCGATACTCCAGAGTAGACTAGTGTATACAGTCGAGACCCCGACGAGGGGCGGTGGCCGGTCTCACAAGCCACTGGTGTCAGTTGGTTCACCTAAGATGTATACAGGTGCTCATTGGGTTATGAGTACATCGGACAGGACTCGACGAGAACATGCTAGTTGGTCTTATACCTGACGTCAGATAGCAGTTCCCTGGTGACATGTGTACAGGTTAGTTCATCGACCTGGGGATCGTCATTTGTCTCGTGTGAGTTCCCTCTGTACTTTGATTACTACCCTACCATGCTCAAAGGAGACGTGCAAACAGGTTTTAGTTGGGTACAGTCCCGAGCCACATGGAGGCAGTGAGCGGATCTTCAGGGGTTCGTCTCTCCCGGTATTGGGGGTGAGGTCGCGCTGTGTCTAGGAGAGCCATTACACGAAGTCCTTGGCCAAGGCAGGAGATTTACTGGTAGGTATTCCAGTAGTATCTCCGGGTGTTCTGGGCTGCTCTTTGACACGACTTGTACCGCTTTTGGGGGTCTGACTTTTACTAACCCCCTAGGCCCGCCATGCGATGCTCATAGATGAACGGACCGGACTGTACGGATATTGTCACTGACAGGCTCAGTAGGGTGTCAGGATGAGTTCGCTCATCGACGTCCCTTTTGGTCAATAGCTGGTAGCCCGTCACGTATGGCTAATACTTCTGACGTGCTAGTGGTTAAATCCACAGCCATAGTATTGACGAGTCGTTAGAGTCCACCACACATACAGTTACTCAAGTTTCTGGCGAAACGCTGTAGAGGCCGTATGGAGATATGGCACGGTTCGATCACATACGTGCGGTATTGCACGCATCAGGATCGGACGGTTAGTACTAGAGGCCGTATGGTTATATGGCAGGGTTCGATCAGATACGTGCGGTATTGCACGGATCAGGATCGGACGGATATTACTAGCCGTCTTTGGTTTAAGCCGGATCCTAGTATAGTACAATGTAGATTTTGTCTCATTGCATTTGTATTTCGGTTGGAATACAGATGCGGGTGTGTATACACAGTAGCGGGGTTTTTCCTGTAATTTATTACGGGACCAGTTTTTTGGAGTTTCCAGTTTGCTTTCCGTTTCAGCCATATTTCTTTGTATCGTTCGTTGGCCGAAGATTGGTGGAGGAGGGCTTATTTGCATTTGTGCAAATAAGCATTTGTGGAGGGTGGTCTTTGCATTATTCTTGTGTCATGATGGTTGCACCATCCCTTGACCATTTGACTCTTTCTTTTCCATCATGGCTTGACTTCTTGACTTCATGATGGTTCATGATGGTTGTTGATTAGTAGATGGAGTGTGGTTTTGCTAGTGATGATGCTTCTTGCATGATGACCATTCCTCTCACTTGCATTATTCTTGTGGCTATCTTTTTCACTCACTACCTCACTCTCATTCTCTCCACTCCATCATGCATGGCCGGCCAAGCTCCTTGGGGGCTGTCCAAAATTCTAGAGGTGGGGTTTTTGTGCTTTTGCTTTGGTAAAAATCCCACAAGATCAATCTCCATTAGCTTGTATCATCCCTCCACCAAAAGGCAACCTCCATGAACCCCAAAATGAGACATGAGCACTACACATTCTACAGCAAACCTTGGGCACGTCGGCTCGCCAACTTCGTGCCTGAGTTGCCTCGGTATAGAGGCGGGAGCCCGTAAAAGAAGCAGGCGACGTGGTGCCCTTCCAGCGAGGAGGTGGAGACCGGACATTCCGCGGCAGATCGGGACGACGGAGAGAAGACCGGAGGACACGGATCGCTCGGTATATCTCTCTTCCTCATCTTGTGGTTAGCTAGGACTAGTTAATGGCCCGATCCGGGTAATTAGTGCGCGGTGGTGCCGGTTCAAGAAAAATTAAAGTTAACCATCGCTTCCGCATTTGGCCTCGGGATAGAGGCCGGGGCGCCGCCGTGCACTTACAGTAGTATCAGAGCCTCGCCATTAACATAGTCTTGCTTTGTCCAATGTGTTTTACATCTCCGATCGAACAATTTTCCAAAAACCGTATTTTTCTTCACATCAGTTTCTGTCGAAATTTTTTGAAGTCCAAAAATTTTTCAGGTTGTTTCAGAATGATGTGTAGGACATTCTAAGAGTTCTGTGAAAATTTGGGCTCATGAACAGTCCAAACCACCGCGGAACCGAGGCCAAACCCATGCTTAGGCCGCGGTTCCGCCGCGACTTGAACTGTTCAGTCCCCCAAAATTCTACAGAATGCTCCTGACTTGAAAATAGGGTTTTTGGAACATTTTTTTTGGGCCCAGAATTTCTTGATGTGCTACAGTAGTACTTGGGGGCCCACTTGGTAAATTTTGATCGATCGGATATTTTAAACACATTAGTTCACAGTATTTACATTATATCTGCGACCGTGAATGTCACTTGATCGGTAAATCCTGTCTAACTGCTATAGCCCGGTTAGACGGATTTGCGAACGTGACTTTCACGTTGATGTTCTGTGTTATGCTGTGATGTTGCGGATTGGTCGTGGGGGATAGCCTGGATGCAAAGCAAGTACAGTTTTGTTGTATTATGTACATTTTATATTGCGGGGCGAGCGTCCGACATGTGGACTGCCTGTTTGTATTATGATTTTGGGGCACGACCAGGTTGCGGTCGATGTACCAGTTGTATGTATATTTTACTTTCTGTACTAGGATTACCCCAAGGTGGGGTGCACGGATAGCCGGGTTCTAGAGGGCAACGGGCCCGCATCTCATGGCATTGAGACGGAGGGGGCTTCACTCTAGAATTGGCGGGCTATTCGCCGCACTCATAGGGGGTATAGGTTGACCCAGGAGGGGTGCCCAAGTTACCGGATTCCGTGAAGTGTCGGGTGGTCCATTCACGTTGCTGAAGGGGGCTGTCTCGCTTCAGGTTTTGGAGAGTAACTTGCCGCGCCCGTAGGGGTCTAGGACATTGCACAGGCTATCCACACGACCAGGGGAACGTCGAGTTTCAGTAGCGGCTCTGTGAAACCCGGGGATCCCAGATATCTGTATTGTTCTGTGATGCTGTACATTTCTGTGATGTTGCATTTTCTCACGCCTTGAGCAAAATATAATATATTGGTAAATATATTAGTAGATGTTGTATATGTTTTGCATCCGCGCTAGTCCAGTCCCCGCTCTGTCGTTAGTTAGCTAACCTAACGGGTAATGACGGGACCCAGTGGCGAATGCGGATGGCATATACGTACGTCATATTATTTTCGCTCTTTGTGGTGTGATCAATTGATAGGACTGCGTTGATTCGGATCAATGCAAGTTAAAAACAAACCTATTCTGATGTTGTTGGAACATTTTTCAAAAAGCTGTTATTGCAAGGACGTTCTCTTTTGCTTAGCATCGTGGTATTCAGTTAGAATATCCTGCTCCTCAGTCGACGAGGCAAGGGCCGAGATCCCTTCACCGGGAGTGACCCCTTGGACAGAAGTTTGCGTCAGGGCATTAACTTCACTATAGCCGATTACTTTTGCTTTGCACCGTGGTATTCACTTGGAATATCCTGCACCTCATTCTACGGGGAAAGAGCCGAGATCCCTTCACCGGGAGTGACCTCTTTAGCAATGGTTTTCGTCACTATATTTTTAAAAGCTATCCGGTTCCTTCAACGATATCAAGTTCATTATGTTAAAGGTTTTCGCCAGAAACCATTCGTAGCCCTCCATCATTTCGGTTAAATATTCGGTAGTATTCAAGCTATGTATTTTGACCTCACGCCAAGGCATAGTGATTGGTAGCTGCCGGATATTTATCTGTTGCATAGATAGATGCGTTGGTTTGGGACAGTCGTACTACTATTTTGGCCTACGTCAAGGGTATGTACGGGTGGGTTCAGATTAACCTAGATAATGATGGGCAGAACTTGACATGTGACTTATGATATTTTGACCTCACGCCAAGGTCATAAGAGCATGGGGCAGAAATCACATCGGGAGTTTCTAAAGAAACTGAAACTTGCCAGATATGCGCATACCTTCTGGAGTGTGATGACGTGAGCGGATTCCGTCACGTTATCATGCGATGATAGTTGGATCTCGATTCCCACTGATGAGTTGGTTTACACCTCGGGTGATCCCGACTAATTCTTCTTTTAGGTTTGGAGGAGAATTTGATGGTACAGTGGGAGGTTTCCAGATTAGATAAATTGATAACCATTCTGATCTAGGATAGAGTGCACGCTGAGTGTTTCTTTTCTCTCTTTCTTCGGTAGCGACCATTGACCCGATCCTAAGACTATGACTCAATGACCAAAATTAACCGAACCTTCTTAAACACTGGCTTTTGGATTGTCAGAGTTGCAAACCTCATTGCCACTCCTACTTTTACCCTTTTCTCCAGGACACCCCGTATTACTACGAACGTCCACTTCCATTGGACACAACCATCGTATGGTTATATACAAACTCGAAGGAATTCGAGGATGGTTTCCGGTTCTGGAGAAAACGAATAGGATTATTCAGTTGTCTTTTCTTTTTACCTTCTCTCAGGTTGCGAGTACTCCTTGGTTTAGGAGATAGTACACCTATTACGCAAATTGGATAGTCTTCTTCCAAACCTTAGGCTGGTGCCTAACAGTGGGGAATGAAGAAAACCAATTAGCATAACGATTGTGTGCAGAAGGTATTGAGTTAAGACAAAGAAAGGGATTAGTAAGAGAGCAAAGTAAATTGCGAGTGCTATTCACGACCAAACCAAGTATTTCTTCGCCAATCCTAAAATCACCTTTGTATTTCTCCAGAACACTCCGTATCACTACGAAGATCCACAGTTTATTGGATACTCCATCGTATGGTTATATACGAACTCGAAAGGAACTTGTTCCAGTTCGGGGATGGATTCTGGTTCTGGAGAAATAGGAATAAGGTTTATTCGGTTGTCTTTTATCTTCACCTTCTATCGCTTTGCGAGTGCTCCTAGGATTAGGACAGTACACCCATTATACTTATTGGATAGTCTTCTTCCAAACCATAGGCTGGTGCCGAACGGTAGGGAAGGAAGAAAACCATTTGGCCTAAAGGGGTGTACAGAAGGTAATGACTAAAGACATAGAAAGGGATTTGGAAAGATGGCAAAGAATTACACGGTTACAGTTGTGAATCTGAATAATGGAAGAGGAATTACTAGGAATACCAGGATACCCCATCGGAATATTTCAATGTTTCAGTTTCACTGTGTACTGTTAAAAGGAAAACTGATTTCCCGATTAGACACTTTCTCCAGGGTACGTATTTACCAGATATGATTCTCACATTTGTATGGTTTTACAGATGATGAGTGGGAGTAAGCTATTGGGAATTGGGTTATCATCCTCATTATATCGGGATTTGTTTTAATCGGTGATATTTGAGGAAGTCACCTGGGTTGGTTGCCGGACGGAAAATATTTGGTTTTGAATATCCGCTGTTATGCACCAATTTCAAATTGATACATTTGTACGTCTATTTTTATAGAGTGAGATATATCTTTTTGAAATTATGTCTGTGACATTTACCTATATCAGTGGATGGTTAGGTAAGGAGCATTAAACAGCGGTGCAATTCTTCTTAACCATAAGTACAGTTTTCAACCTACGACACACAGTGAATTAGTTATCAGACTCAAAGGACTTATACAGAGTATTGTATGTTGTCCAGGGTCCATCAGGACAGAGGGGTTGGTCTTCGTACTATATTCGGTTTACTTATGACTTCTCTAGTTTTTAGACAGGTGTTTCGTGGAAACACAGGGTCCGAATTTTGAGAAGTTATAGGTATATGAATAAAGTAGAGAACCAGGTATTGCAAGTATCGGGATTCTTCAAAGTGATCGAAGATGTAGATACTTGTGTATGATATTCAGTTGATAGTAATGGTTAAGAGAACTTGCTTCTCTTTCAGGTTACTCATAATTGGAAGCATTCCTAAGTTGAGTAACGCTAATCGGCCTTCTTCCATTTAGTTGACATGCACTGGAGACAGCAGCATGATTTGAATCTGGTTCAATTAAATCAGTGCATCTGGTTCTATATTGGATATAGAACAGTTCATATCTTAACGATGTTAAGGTACGGGGAGTTGTCCGGCTAATGACTAAAACCAGACACTGGACAACTCAAGGCACGTTTCTGTAATAGCTGTTTGTGGGTTGACTTTCTACCATCTGGAAGATCAATAGTAATATTGATCTAGACTCGCCACAGTTTTAATAAAAATGGATTTTTTCAGAAAACAGTAGCGGGAGTATGGTAGAACTGGAAGTGATTCCAAAACTACAAACGATTACTGAAGATTTCATTGGAACCTAAAGATTCAATCTTGCTTGACATTCCAATAGCCACTCCGCAGATAAGGTGGGTAACTTCAGGCACCCGAGAGGTACTCCGGTAGCCTCAAGGACGGTGACAGGGAAGTTCTTGTTTACCAAGACTTGCCATTGCTGTTGTTTCAGGCTGCGAGACCCGGCAGGAGGATGAGTGTAGCGTCGTTCTAAACTAGCTTTAGAAGTGTACGTGTATATGACTCTGCCAGAGGGTTTTCGTAGTCAGTGGGAGCAAAGGAAGCATAATGGACAAGTGGCTTATGTCTATTTATAGACTAAAGCAGATATAGCGGAGATAGATCATCTATTTCTGATGTGACAGTCATAGGTTTGACTTCATCAGATTAGGGGATGGATCTGTTAGGAAGGTAGTAGGGTGTGTTGTCATGGTATTTGGATGACATACACAGAGTAGGAAAAGAAACTCCTATACTACGATCGGTTATGCTTTGGTCGTCACACAGTGGTTTCTCCACATGGGACTTGGACATTATATCATACCTACTGGTTACTGGATCTATGGTTTTAGATCTAGATTTGGGTGGTTTCCCAATCAGGGTACTTAGACAGCATTCTAAGAGTATTTAGAATGGACGACTCCTGGCATGGTGGTGTACCTGCAGGTAATGGAGTCACCCTCTCTAAAGGTGTCTTATAGACTAAAGGGGAGAGGGATGTGCATGGTTGGCAGATCACTTGCTCAGGCAATTGAGTCAATCATGAGATGTCAAGTACCACACCTGATGTTGTTTTTGCAGCAGATGCAATAAGACATTGATCCTATCGTGGAGAAACAGTCAGAAGCAGTTTTAGAACATAAGTGGATGTTCTAGGGATATGATAATGACAGTCTCATTCGGGAGACAGTTATCATTCCAGGCTTCCAAGGTGACCTGGACGACAAGGAGGTTGTCAGAGTTGTTTCTTTCCTTCTAACGAGGGGCAGTATTTTGGATAGGTGGTCCAAGGCAATACTGAGGGAGGCATGGCGCAGGATACTGATTAAGTTCAGTTGACGATACAGTCTAAGAAATTTGGATTTGGAGTTCATTTATGAGCTAGGTCCCATCAGACATCCAGACACATTCTAAGACAGGTATTGCTCATTTCTTGAGATGGTTTTCTCCGCGAACTTGAGATATAGAGAGACATAGAAAGAAACATCAAAGCGGATCCACTCGCTGAGGCTATTCCTCGAACGCAATAGTTTCGCAAACGGGATTTGTGAGACTGACTAGTAGAGGAGTTGGGTGTTCGGTATCACACGGGCTGTGAGTTTGCGACATCGCAATAATTAGCCTTGAGTGCAAGTGGGAGATTGTTGGAGATAGTGCCCTTAGAGTCAATTATTGGATCACAAGCACGTGATTGCAATGATTGAGGGAGGACCTATCCCAGGAGGACAGTCTTACTCAAGATGATAGTATGCTATCTGGTTTATCTTTATCATCGTGTACTGCTTTAGGTGACCCTACAAGTCACTATTGCACGTTGAAAGAGCCCCTAGGATTCTTGCTTGACTGCCAGCAGTATGAGGGCGATCATATACGTGGGAGCTGGTAGTCTATAAGCATATCCTTAAAAGGTCCCTAGTCGTGGGAGTTTCGAGACAGGGCATCGATACTCCAGAGTAGACTAGTGTATACAGTCGAGACCCCGACGAGGGGCGGTGGCCGGTCTCACAAGCCACTGGTGTCAGTTGGTTCACCTAAGATGTATACAGGTGCTCATTGGGTTATGAGTACACCAGACAGGACTCGCCGGGAACATGCTAGTTGGTCTTATACCTGACGTCAGATAGCAGTTCCCTGGTGACATGTGTACAGGTTAGATCATCGACCTGGGGATCGTCATTTGTCTCGTGTGAGTTTCCACTGTACTTTGATTACTACCCTACCACGCTCAAAGGAGACGTGCAAACTATTGCGCCACGGCAGCGCCCCGGCCGTCTTACCGAGGCCAAAATGCGGAATCAAAAATTTTCCTTACTTGGAAACTGGCGCTACCACGGATAATAAAACCCGGATCGTTAACCATTAACCTATACTAGCTAACAAGAGAAGGGTAGAGAAGTATACCGAGTGATCCGAGTCCTCCGGTCTTCTCGTCATCGTCCCGATCTCCCGCGGAATCACCATTCGTCGTCTTCCCGTCGGAAAGGGCACCACGTAGCCGGATTCTTTTACGGGCTCCCACCTCTGGACCGAGGTAACTCGGGCGCGAAGTTGGCTAGCCGACGCGTCCAAGATTTTCTGTAGGCTAGTGTAGAATGGTTGTCTCATTTGGGGTAGTGAAGTTGCCATTGGTGATGGAGGAATGAGGTTAAGAAAAATGGTGCTTTCATTTTCCAAAACAAGAAGAATGAGATGAAGGAAAAATGCCATTACTCTCCAAAATGAACCTCTCATTCTCTCTTGAACAAAAGGTGGAGGAAGAAACTCAAAAACAAGAAGGAAGGTGAGTGTAGGAAAAGCAAGAGGTGACCACATCCAAAAGAAATGATAACCATGTCATTTCCAAATCAAATCCAACTCTAATCACAAATAAAGCAAGAAATGATGTATGAAAAGAAAAGATGCCATCATAATCAATCCATATGCAAGAAACCCCTCCACAATATGTTATTTGCAAACTTGCAAATAACACCCTCCATCGGAAAAGTCCGGCCGGGAAAGAACAAAGGAAAACCGGCCGGAACGGAATGCAATCTGGCAACTCCAGAAAACTGGTCCCGTAATAAATTACTGGAAAACCCCGATACTGTGCATACACACCCGTATCTGTATTCCGACCGGATACAAATGCAATGAGACAAAATCTACACTGTACTATACTAGGATCCAGCTTAAACCAAAGCCGGCTAGTAATATCCGTCCGATCCTGATCCGTGCAATACCGCACGTATCTGATCGAACCCTGCCATATAACCATACGGCCACAAGTACAAACCGTCCGATCCTGATCCGTGCAATACCGCACGTATCTGATCGGACCCTGCCATATCTCCATACGGCCTCTACAGCGTTTCGCCCGAAACTGGAGTAACTGAATGTGTGGTGGACTCTAAAGACTCGTCAATACTATGGCTGTGGATTTAACCACTAGCACGTCAGAGGCATAAGCCAATACGTGACGGGCCACCAGCTATTGACCAAAAGGGACGTCGATGAGCGAACTCATCCTGACACCCTACTGAGCCTGTCAGTGACAATATCCGTACAGTCCGGTCCGTTCGTCTATGAGCATCGCATGGCGGGCCTAGGGGGTTGGTAAAAGTCAGACCCCCAAAAGCGGTACAAGTCGTGTCGGAGCGTAGCGCAGAACACCCTGAGATACTACTGGAATACCTACCAGTAAATCTCCTGCCTCGGCCGAGCGCTTTGTGTAATGGCTCTCCTAGACACAGCGCGACCTCACCCCCAATACCGGGAGAGACGAACCCCTGCAGATCCGCTCACTGCCTCCATGTGGCTCGGGACTGTACCCAATTAAAACCTGTTTGCACGACTCCTTTGAGCCGTGGTAGGGTAGTAATCAAAGCACAGTGGGAACTCACACGAGACAAATGACGATCTCAGGTCGATGAACTAACCTGTACACATTTCACCAGGGAACTGCTATCTGACATCTGGTATAAGACCAACTAGCATGTTCCCGGCGAGTCCTGTCCGGTGTACTCGTAACCCAATGAGCACCTGTATACATCTTAGGTGAACCAACTGACACCAGTGGCTTGTGAGACCGGCCACCGCCCCTCGTCGGGGTCTCGACTGTATCCACTAGTCTACTAATGGAGTATCGATGCCCTGTCTCGAAACTCCTACGACTAGGGACCATTTAAGGATGTGCTTATAGACCGCCAGCTCTCACGTATATGATCGCCATCATACTGCTGGTGGTCAAGCAAGAATCCTAGGGGCACTATCAACGTGTAATAGCGACATGTCAGGTCACCTAAAGCAGTACACGATGATAAAGATAAACCAGATAGCATACTATCATCTTGAGTAAGACTGTCCTACCGGGATAGGTCCTCCCTCAATCATTGCAATCACGTGCCTGTGATCCAATAATTGACTCTAAGGGCACTATCTCCAACAATATCCCACTTGCACTCAAGGCTAATTATTGCGATGTCGCATACTCACAGCCCGTGTGATACCGAACACCCAACTCCTCTACGAGTCAATCTCACAAAAACCCGTTTGCGAAACTATTGTGTTCGAGGAATAGCCTCAGTGAGTGGATCCGCTAGGATGTTTCTTTCTATGTCTCTCTATATCTTAAGTTCGCGGAGAAAACCATCTCCCGAAATGAGCAATACCTGTCTTAGAATGTGTCTGGATGTCTTATGGGACCTAGCTCATAAATGAACTCCAAATCCAAACATCTTAGACTGTATCATCAACTGAACTTAATCAGTATCCTGCGCCATGCCTCCCTCAGTATTGCCTTGGACCATCTGTCCAAAATACTGCCCCTCGTCAAAAGGAAAAACTATAACTCTGACAACCTCCCTGTCGTCCAGGTCACCTTGGAAGCCTGGAATGATAACTATCTCCCTTAATGAGTCTGTCGTTATCAAATCCCTAGAACATACACTTATGTTCTAAAACTGCTTCCGATTGTTTCTCCAGGATTGGATCAATATCAACTTATTGCACCTACTGCAAGAACAACATCTGGTGTGGTACTTGACATCTCATGATTGACTCAATTACCTAAGCAAGTGATCTGCCAATCATGCGTATCCCTCTCCCCTTTAGTGTGTAAGACACCTTTAGAGAGGGTGACTCCATTACCTGCAGGTATACTACCGTGCCAGGAGTCGTCCATTCTAAATACTCTTAGAATGCTGTCTAAGTACCCTGATTGGAAAACCACCCAAATCTAGATCTAAAACCATAGGTCTAGTAACCAGTATGTTTGATATAATGTCCAAGTCCCATGTGGAGAAACCACTGTGTGACGACCAAAGCGTAACCGATCGTAGTATAGGAATATGACTTCCTACTCTGTGTATGTCATCCAAATACCAGGACATCATACCCTACCATCTTCTCAACAGATCCATCCCCTATTCTGATGAAGTCAAACCTATGACTGTCACGTCAGAAATAGATGATCTTTCTCCGCTACATCTGCTTTAGTCTATAAATAGACATAAGCCACATGTCCACCAATGCTTCCGCTGCTCCCACTGACTACGATAACCCTCTGGCAGAGTCATATACACATACACTTCTAAAGCTAGTTTAGAATGACACTATACTCATCCTCCTGCCGGGTCTCACAGTCTGGAACAACAGCAATGGCAAGTCTGGGTAAACAAGAACCTCCCTGCCACCGTCCTTGAGCATACTGAAGTACCTCTCGAGTGCCTGTGGTTACCCACCATATCTGCGGAGTGGCTAATCGAATGTCAATCCAGATTGAATCTTTAGGTTCCTTATCAAATCTTCAGTAATCGTTTGTGGTTCTGGAATTACTTCCAGTTCTACCATACTTCCACTACTGTTTTCTGAAAAAAAAAATCCATTTTTATTTAAAACTGTGGCGAGTCAAGAACAATATCACTATTGATCTTCCAGATGGTAGAAAATCAACCCTCGTCATAGCCTGGGTCAACCCACAAACTGTCATTACAGAAACGTGCCTTGAGTTGTCCAGTGTCTGGTTTTAAGCATAAGCCGGAAAACTCCCCGGACCTTAACATCGTTAAGATATGAACTGTTCTATATCCAATATAGAACCAGAGGCACCGATTTAATTAAACCAGATTCAAATCATGCAGCTGTCTCCAGTGCATGTCAATAAAATGGAAAGAGTACGATCTGTGTTACTCAACTTAGGAATGCTTCCAATTATGAGTAACCTGAAAGAGAAGCAAGTTCTCTTAATCATTACTATCAACTGAATACCATATACAAGTATCTACATCTTCGATTACTTTGAAGAATACCGATACTTGCAATACCTGGTTCTCTACTTTATTCGAATACCTATAACTTCTCAAAATTCGGACCCTGTGTTTCCACGAAACACCTGTCTAAAAACTAGAGAAGTCATAAGTAAACCGAATATAGTACGAGGACCAACCCCTCTGTCCTGATGGACCCTGGACAACATACAATACCCTGTATAAGTCCCTTGAGTCAGATAACTCATTCACTGCGTGTCGTAGGTTGAAAACTGTACCTTTGGTTATGAAGAATTACACCGATGCTTAATGCTCCTTACCTAACCATCCACTGATATAGGTAAATGTCGTAGACATAATTTCAAAAAGTTATATCTCACTCTATGAAAATAGACGTACAGATATATCGATTTGAAATTGGTTCATAATAGCAGATATTCAAAACCAAATATTTGTCGTCCGGCAACCAACCCAGGTTGCTTCCTCAAATATCACCGATTTCAACGAATCCCGATATAATGAGGATGATCACCCAATTCCCAATAACTTGCTCCCACTCATCATTTGTAAAACCATACAGATGTGAGAATCATACTTGGTAAATACATACCCTGGAGTAAGTATCAAATCGGGAAATCAGTTTTCCTTTAACAGTACACAGTGAAACTGAAATATTGAAATGTTTCGATGGGGTATCCTGGTATTCCTAGTAATGCCTCTTCCAGTATCCAGATTCACAACTGTAACCTTGTAATTCTTTGCCATCTTTCTAAATCCCTTTCTATGTCTTTAGTCATTACCTTCTGTACACCCCTTTAGGCCAAATGGTTTTCTTCCTTCCCTACCGTTCGGCACCAGCCTATGGTTTGGAAGAAGAATATCCAATAAGCATAATGGGTGTACTGTCCTAATCCTAGGAGCACTCACAAAACGAGAGAAGGTGAAGATAAAAGACAACCGAATAAACCTTATTCCTATTTCTCCTGAACCAGAATCCATCCCCGAACTGGAACAAGTTCCTTTCGAGTTCGTATATAACCATACGATGGAGTATCCAATAAACTGTGGATCTTCGTAGTGATACGGAGTGTCCTGGAGAAATACAAAGGTGATTTAGGATTGGCGAAGAAATACTAGGTTTGGTCGTGAATATCAGTCGCATTTTACTTTGCCCTCCTACTAATCCCTTGCTTTGTCTTTACTTAATACCTTCTGCACACCATCGTTATGCTAATTGGTTTTCTTCATTCCCCACCGTTCGGCACCAGCCTAAGGTTTGGAAGAAAACTATCCAATTTGCGTAATAGGTGTACTACTCCTAAACCAAGGAGTACTCGCAACCTGAGAGAAGGTAAAAGGAAAAGAAAACTGAATAGTCCTATCCGTTTTCTCCAGAACCGGAAACCATCCTCGAATTCCTTCAAGTTCGTATATAACCATACGATGGTTTTGTCCAATGGAAGTGGACGTTCGTAGTAATACGGGGTGTCCCGGAGAAAAGGGTAAAAGTAGGAGTGGCAATGAGGTCTGCAACTCTAACAATCCAAAAGCCAGTGTTAAGAAGGTTCGGTTAACTTGGTCATTGAGTCATAGTCTAGGGTCGGGTCAATGGTCGCTGCCAAAGAGAGAGAGAGAAAAGAAACACTCAGCGTGCACTCTAACCCAGGGAACTGCTATCTGACATCTGGTATAAGACCAACTAGCATGTTCCCGGCGAGTCCTGTTCGGTGTACTCATAACCCAATGAGCACCTGTATACATCTTAGGTGAACCAACTGACACCAGTGGCTTGTGAGACCGGCCACCGCCCCTCGTCGGGGTTTCGACTGTATACACTAGTCTACTAATGGAGTATCGATGCCCTGTCTCGAAACTCCTACGACTAGGGACCATTTAAGGATGTGCTTATAGACCGCCAGCTCTCACGTATATGATCGCCATCATACTGCTGGTGGTCAAGCAAGAATCCTAGGGGCTCTATCAACGTGTAATAGCGACATGTCAGGTCACCTAAAGCAGTACACGATGATAAAGATAAACCAGATAGCATACTATCATCTTGAGTAAGACTGTCCTACCGGGATAGGTCCTCCCTCAATCATTGCAATCACGTGCCTGTGATCCAATAATTGACTCTGAGGGCACTATCTCCAACACAAACAGGTTTTAGTTGGGTACAGTCCCGAGCCACATGGAGGCAGTGAGCGGATCTTCAGGGGTTCGTCTCTCCCGGTATTGGGGGTGAGGTCGCGCTGTGTCTAGGAGAGCCATTACACGAAGTCCTTGGCCAAGGCAAGAGATTTATTGGTAGATATTCCGGTACTATCTCATGGTGTTCTGGGCTGCTCTCTGACATGACTTGTACCGCTTTTGGGGGTCTGACTTTTACCAACCCCCTAGGCCCGCCATGCGATGCTCATAGACGAACGGACCGGACTGTACGGATATTGTCACTGACAGGCTCAGTAGGATGTCACGATGAGTTCGCTCATCCACGTCCCTTTTGGTCAATAGCTGGTGGACCGTCACGTATGGCTAATACCTCTGATGTGCTAGTGGTTAAATCCACAGCCATAGTATTGACGAGTCGTTAGAGTCCACCACACATACAGTTACTCAAGTTTCGGGCGAAACGCTGTAGAGGCCAAATGGAGATATGTCACGGTTCGATCCCATACGTGCGGTATTGCACGCATCAGGATCGGACGGTTAGTACTAGAGGCCGTATGGTTATATGGCAGGGTTCGATCAGATACGTGCGGTATTACACGGATCAGGATCGGACGGATATTACTAGCCAGCTTTGGTTTAAGCCGGATCCTAGTATAGTACAGTGTAGATTTTGTCTCATTGCATTTGTATTTCGGTTGGAATACAGATGCGGGTGTGTATACACAGTAGCGGGGTTTTTCCTGTAATTTATTACGGGACCAGTTTTCTGGAGTTGCCAGTTTGCTTTCCGTTTCGGCCATATTTCTTTGTATCGTTCGTTGGCCGAAGATTGGTGGAGGAGGGCTTATTTGCATTTGTGCAAAAACGCATTTGTGGAGGGTGGTCTTTGCATTATTCTTGTGTCATGATGGTTGCACCATCCCTTGACCATTTGACTCTTTCTTTTCCATCATGGCTTGACTTCTTGACTTCATGATGGTTCATGATGGTTGTTGATTAGTTGATGGAGTGTGGTTTTGCTAGTGATGATGCTTCTTGCATGATGACCATTCCTCTCACTTGCATTATTCTTGTAGCTATCTTTTTCACTCACTAACTCACTCTCATTCTCTCCACTCCATCATGCATGGCCGGCCAAGCTCCTTGGGGGCTGTCCAAAATTCTAGAGGTGGGGTTTTTGTGCTTTTGCTTTGGTAAAAATCCCACAAGATCAATCTCCATTAGCTTGTATCATCCCTCCACCAAAAGGCAACCTCCATGAACCCCAAAATGAGACATGAGCACTACACATTCTACAGCAAACCTTGGGCACGTCGGCTCGCCAACTTCGTGCCCGAGTTGCCTCGATATAGAGGCGGGAGCCCGTAAAAGAAGCAGGCGACGTGGTGCCTTTCCGGCGAGGAGGTGGAGACCGGACATTCCACGGCAGATCGGGACGACGGCGAGAAGACCAGAGGACACGGATCGCTCGGTATATCTCTCTTCCCCATCTTGTAGTTAGCTAGGACTAGTTAATGGCCCGATCCGGGTATTTAGTGCGCGGTGGTGCCGGTTCAAGAAAAATTAAAGTTAACCATCGCTTCCGCATTTGGCCTCGGGATGGAGGCCGGGGCGCCGCCGTGCACTTACATTACAGTGGTATCAGAGCCTAGTTAAACTCTATCTAACATGTTAGCATGGTAACTAGAAATTCGATCGGAGAAAAAGTCCCGAAATGAACCCAAAAATTCAAGCTTGCTGTCGATTTTCAAAGTACTGTAAAAGTAATAAATCATGCATTAAAAATCGACTCAGGGTTTTTATAGTCTACTGTAGAAAAACGGTCCAGAGATCTCACCAAACCACCGTGGAAACGCGTCAATAGCATGCTATTGCCGCGGTTCTGCGGCCGATTGAGCTCCTCTCTGGATCGTCTTCACTGCAGTTTGTTCTATGGGGTATTTTGGGAATTTTGGTATATGTTTTTTCAGCCCAGATTTTCCAGAAAGAAAAATTTGTTTTTGGGGCTTTAAAAACCGTATTTTGATCGAGTTTCTTAACACTTAAGCTGACGGGTTTATTTCTGTGATGTGATATTTGTATTGAACGCCTGCTAATCGCTATATGTCGATTAGTGGGGGTTATACAAATCTGTGATCTGTAATGGCATTGGAATGTGTATATGAATTCATTGGATTGTCGCGGGTGAATAGCCGGGGGTTGTGAGACGAGAGTTTTCTTTTCTTTCAATTCATGTAAATTTGTAAATTGATGTAATAATTATTTATATGGCCGCACAACCGGGTCAGGGTTGTAGCCGTCATTGTATAATTTCTTTTTACTGTTTTTGCTCCTAGGATAGACCCATGGAGGGGGTGCACAAACTACCGGGTATGCCGAAGTGCCGAGTGGCCTATTCACGAAGTTGAGGGAGGTCTCTTCGCTTCGGGTACTTGGCGGGTAGTTTGCCGCACCCGTAGGGGTCTTGGGTAGGGTATGGCTATTCACCGCGACCGTGTAATCTGTTTTTCGTTACAGGCTCGTACGAATTGCAGGTTCCTAGTATATCCAAAGTTTTCATCTGTGATCTGAAATGGTTATCATTGCAATATATCTATATATGATATTATTTAGGCGTTGCTTATGTTTTGCAGCCGCGCTAGCTCTGCCCCCGCTCTGTCGTTAGTTAAGTAACCTAACGGGTAATAACGGGCCCCGTGACGAATGCGAATGGCATAAGCGTACGTCATATTTTGGTTGTTTTCTGGAATGGTAGGATTAAATGATGGGACGCATTAAAAGAACTAATGCAAGAAAAATACGCATTAAAAGAACTAATGCAAAGAAAAATAAACCAAGTAAAAGTCGTTGGAACACTTTGAAAAACCACTCGGTTCTTTTCAAAACCAAACTTTTAAATGCGGAGCATGAACCACTCCTTTTGAAAGCTATCTCGTTCCATCGATTATATCAAGTTCACTACGTTCACGGTTTCGCCAAAACTATTCGTAGCCCTCCGTCGTTTCACATGGATGGTCAATAGTATTCAAGCTATGTTTGTTGGCCAAAG
The DNA here is from genome assembly GCA_030015575.1 of Agapanthus africanus. Lineage (NCBI taxonomy): Eukaryota > Viridiplantae > Streptophyta > Magnoliopsida > Asparagales > Amaryllidaceae > Agapanthus > Agapanthus africanus. The sequence goes on from JASDDO010000022.1 coordinate 283,402,186, forward strand.
TCAAGGCATAGTGATTGGTAGCTATTGGGTATTCATGTGAAGCATAGATAGATGTGTTGGTTTGGGGTAGTCGTTCTACCTTGTTGGCCAAAGTCAAGGGTATGTGCGGGTGGGCTCAAATTAACATGGAGAATGACGGGTAGAACTTGACATGTGACTTATGATTTGTTGGCCAAAGTCAAGGTCATAAGAGCATGGGGCAAAAATCCACATCGGGAGTTTCAAAAGAACTGAAACTTGCTAGTATTGCATACCATTTGGAGTGTGATGATTCTGGTAGGATTCCTTCAGTTTCGTCATGCGATGATATTTGGATCCCGATCCTACTGTGAGCATATGCTACTCCTCGGGAAATTTCTCACTTAACGATCAATGCTATAAACCAAGTAGGTGTCTAGAAAGGTGTTAGCGGGGCTACGCCCCCAGGGAAAAGAGGTTCTTAAATTAAGGAACTTCGTGAAAGCGTTGGAAAACCTCCAACGAAGTACCAACACCAGCCTGGCCGAACGGTTAAGCAAGTATTGTACGGTGAGATTGATCCTGACTAATTCTTCCTTTCTGGTTTGAGGAGGGATTCGAGAGACAGTGGGAGCCATCCTGTTTAGACAAATTAAAAACCACTCTAAACTTGCAAGAGCATCATGCTGAGTGTTTCTTCTCTCTCTCCTAATTGCAGCGACCAATCGACATGACTGGACTTAAGTTACTTCTAGATAAAAAAATACTGACAGGGCCAAACTACAAAGATTGGCTCAGGAATGTCAAAATGGCAATCACTTATGACAAGTTGGGGTATCTCCTTACCACCAAAGCTCCCCCTGTCCCAAGTCCCACCTCCAGCGTCGCGGATAAGGAAATCCGTAAGACTTGGGAGATTGATAGCGCGAAGGCCAAGTGCCCTGTACTTGCCTCTATGGACAATGAACATCAGAGGAGGCACGAGAATATGGACCTCGAATCCATATTTCTCCATACAAAAGAACTGTATGGAGAGCAATCTCGTATCGCAAGATACGAAGTGTCAAAGAAGTTATTTTCGGCAAGGTTGGCCATCAGATCATCGGTAGCGGAACACGTGCTTAAGATGATTGGCTTCATTGAGGAGCTCGCGGAACTTGGGACCACGTTAGAGAACGAGCTCTATACGGACTTGATTCTCCAGTCCCTTCCTTTCACTTACGCCCAGTTTATCCTGAACTTCAACTTACAAGAAAAAGAAGTTGAACTTTCAGAACTCCTCAACATGCTGAGGAGTGCAGAGGGCACCCTACAGAAAGGTAGGGAAACATCCACTTTGTTTGTAGGAGGATCTTCATCTTCTAGGTCCAAGGCGAAAGCCAAGGGAAAGAAGAAGAAAGCCTCCGCCAAACCAAGAGGCGGTGTTAGTAAAGTGGATACGAAGGGAAAAGCAAAAGCAACAAAGATAGAGGGGAAGCTTATAAGCAAGGAATAGTGCTTTTTCTGTCATAAGAGTGGTCACTGGAAGAAAGATTGCAGGGCTTGGAAAGCCAGGACACAGGAACTGAAGCAAGTTGCGGCTTCAGCTTCAGGTGTGTATGTTATTGAAAACTGTCTATCAATAAACTCTACTTCCTGGGTATTGGATACCGGATCAGGACCTCATATCTGTAATTCTTTGCAGGCGTTGAGAAATCGTAGGGTTTTGAAGGCAGGTGACATGACCCTCAAAGTTGCAAACGGAGCTAGCATGGATGTTGAGGCCGTAGGGGACTATCACCTGGGGATGTCAGATGGACACGTTTTGGTTTTGCGTAATTGCTTTTTTGTACCCAACGCAACTTGTAATATCATTTCTGTATCTTTGGTTTCTAAAGAAGGTTATGAATTTGCGTTCGTAAGTAATGTTGTAAACATTCAGCTTAATCAAGTTTTGATTGGGTCAGGTACATTAAGCAATGGTATATACGTATTAAACCAACCACAGATTTTCAATGTCCAGAATACACACAAAAGAAAGTCACCGGAAATAAATCAGACTTTCTTATGGCATTGTAGACTGGGTCACATACAGAAGGATATTTGAATCCGTTCGAATATCAATCGTATGCCACTTGTCAATCCTGTCTCAAAAGAAAGATGACAAAGACTCCGTTCACTGGACACGGAGTAAGAGCGAGCGAGCTCTTGGGACTCGTACACAGTGACGTGTGCGGTCCAATGTCTACGCATACGCGAAGCGGTTATTCTTACTTCATTACTTTTACGGATGACTTTTCAAGGTACGGTTATGTCTTCTTAATGAAACATAAGTCCGAAGCCTTTGGAAAATTCCAGGAATATAAGAATGAAGTAGAAAAACAAACCGGCAAAAGTATCGAGATTCTAAGATCGGATCGAGGTGGTGAATATTTGAGTGCCGAGTTCCTGGACTATTTAAAAGAGAACGGAATTCTCTCTCAGCTTACTCCTCCATACACTCCGCAACATAACGGTGTATCGGAAAGACGGAACCGAACCCTATTGGATATGGTACGGTCCATGATGAGTAACGCTGAGTTACCGCGATCATTCGGGGGATATGCACTAGAATCAGCTGCATACCTTTTGAACCGAGTTCCAACTAAGACTGTGCCTACTACACCATATGAGATGTGGTGTGGGAAGAGACCCTATCTTAATCACATTAAGACATGGGGATGTCCAGCTTTTGTCAAAAAGCAGCATGCGGACAAGCTCGAGGCACGCTCAGTACAGTGCAAGTTTGTGGGATATCCAAAGAACTCCAAGGGATATTTCTTCTATTGCGAAGAGGAACAAAAGATTTATGTTTCTCGTCATGCCCACTTCTTGGAAACTGAATTTTTGGAAAATCAGATAAGTGGGAACGCAATAGAACTGGAAGAAATTCCAGAACCACGAGCTATTACTGAAAGCTTAGTAGAACTTCAAAAGAAAATGACATTCCTACGCCGCTCCGCAGGAGTAGTAGGCAGTCTCATCCGCCCGAGAGATACTACGGTTTTCTCATAGACGGGGATAGAGAGGATTGCATCATAGATTATGATGAGCCGACTAGTTCCAGCAGGCCATTCAGAACGTTGACTCGGTAAAATGGCTGGATGCAATGCAGACCGAAATGGAGTCCATGTACACCAACAAAGTATGGACGTTGGACGTTGCTCTAGATAGGGTAAAACCCGTAGGATGCAAGTGGATCTTCAAAAGGAAGATTGGTGTAGATGGACAGGTTGAGACCTATAAAGCTAGACAGGTTGCAAAGGGTTTTCGTCAAAGACCTGGTTTGGACTATGACGAGACCTTTTCTCTAGTAGCTATGCTGAAATCTATTCGGATCCTTCTTGCTATTGCTGCCTTCCACGATTATGAGATTTGGCAGATGGACGTAAAGACCGCTTTTCTAAATTGAAATTTAGAGGAGTGTGTTTATATGGACCAGCCAGAGTGTTTCATTCACAGTGGGAGCAGCGGAAAGGTGTGCAAGTTGCTTAAGTCCATCTATGGACTAAAGCAGGCATCGCGGAGTTGGAACATCTGTTTTGATGAGACGGTCAAGGAATTTGGCTTTATCAAAAATCCAGATGAGCCATGCATCTATAGTAGATTTGTAGCGAGAACTGTAGTATTCCTCGTTTTATACGTGGATGACATCCTCTTAATAGGAAATGACATTCCTATGCTACAATCTGTCAAAGGGTTCTTGTCACACAGGTTCTCCATGAAAGACCTGGGTGATGCCTCATACATTCTGGGGATCCGGATCTATCGTGACAGATCCAAGAGGATATTAGGACTTTCACAGTCCAGGTACATCGGCACCATACTGAAAAGATTCAGTATGGAAGATTCCAAGCGCGGTAATCTACCGGCTTGTCACGGGATCACCCTCTCCAAAGAGATGTCTCCCAAGACTGATTTGGAAAGGGATCGCATGTCTATTATACCCTACGCTTCTGCGGTAGGATCTATAATGTATGCGATGTTGTGTACCAGACCAGATGTAGCTTATGCACTGAGTGTGGTAAGCCGGTATCAGTCAAACCCTGGGGAGAAACATTGGATAGCAGTAAAGAACATTCACAGGTACCTGAGAAGGACTAAGGAGATGTTCTTGGTGTATGGCGGAAAAGACCTCCAGATCGAGGCCTTTGCTGACTCCAGCCTCCAGAGTGACAAGGATGATTCCAAGTCCATGTCGGGTTATGTCTTTACCCTCAATGGAGGGGCGGTGTGTTGGAAGAGTTCCAAACAGGAAACCGTTGCTGACTCGACGATGGAAGCGGAATATATCGCTGCTGCAGATGCCGCAAAAGAAGCTGTCTGGGTAAGGAAGTTCTTAACTGAACATCAGGTGGTTCCGTCCATTGTTGATCCAATACCTCTGTATTGCGACAACAACGGGGCTATAGCTTTAGCAAAGGAACCAAGGTCCCATCGGAAGTCCAGACACATCTTAAGGCGGTATCACCTGATCAGGGAGATCGTGGGTCGCCAGGAGATCGAGGTTCGGAGAGTTTCTACAGAAGACAACACTGCTGATCCACTCACAAAGGCCTTGCCACAGACTCAGTTCGAGCGGCTGATCGAGATGATAGGTCTTCGATACGCCAGTACATGGCCTTAGTGCAAGTGGGAGATTGTTAGTGTATATGCCCTAGAGGCCATTACTGTATCATACTAGTTTGTATATTACTTAATGGAAGCTTGGGATATTCACAGTTGTATAAACAATCTTGCTCAATATAGTAGTATGCTACTTGGTTTGTTTCTACTTCAATGTGTACATGTGTTTATTTTAGTATATCACCTATACACATTAGTGGAGCCCTTAGGATCTTTGCTTGATTACCAGCGTTGTGATGGCAGTCACACTAGTGGGGGCTGGGTAATCTATAAGCACATCCTTATGCAGGTCCCTAGTCGCAGGACTATCGATACAGGGCATCGATACTCCGGAGTAGACTAGCGTATGCGCTTCTCATCCCAGTGTGGGAGATAGTCTGTCCCATAGCCATCAGTACGTCGTACTGGAGATAGTATGCGGGTGCTCGTTGGGTTACGAGTACACTGGACAGGACTCGTCGGGAACTGTTGGTTAGTACTATACCTATCGTCAGTTATCAGTTCCCAGGTGACATGAGTACAGCTTAGTCCGCTGACTTGAAACTGTCACTTCGCCTCGAGTGTGTTCCTACTGCACTTTGATTACTACCCTACCACGACTCAAAGGAGTCGTGCAAACAGGTAGTTTTTGGGTGCAGTCCTGTCACGACCCGAAAGTACGGAACGTGACCGGCACTTAGATTACGAAGCGTCTAGAGGCGCCACGTAACCTAAGTAAGCCGAAGCCCAGAAATCTAAACCATGAAAAAGAAGAAGAAGCAGTAAAAGAAAACATGAAGGAACAAGTTTAAAACATCAGCAAATTTTTCCAAAAATTTCGGCAGAGTCTCCTCTATAAAAACTGGCCTCCAAACGGGTACAACAAGTATAATATACATAAACAACAATAAAAAGCATCCCCAAACGGGAGCTAACTCAACGCCAACAGGAGGAAACAACCACAACAAGCACAATAATATACAACGCCAAAGGGCGAGGCTCAAAACTCAAAAGAAAACAAAACCACCAGATCAGAATAATACATGCGCGACTCTAAGGTCGAAATAAAAGTCTGATCCAATAAACTTATCAAGTAATACAAGTATGGTTGATGGAGCTTACTAGATACAAATGAATGAATAAAAGTACAATGGTGGTTCAGATACAAGTGAACCAACCTACCGTGCAAATCACCCTGAAGAAAAGGTGTGCCAACAAGCTGCCACGGAAACCTGTACATCGAACCTGTAATAAAATTTGGCACAACGGGGGTGAGTTGCCAACTCGTGAGTAGAAGACATCTACGAAAAGAAATCGAATGCACGACGCTATCCTAGGTCATAATATTACACTATTATATCCCAATCAACTAGTAATAGCAGGGTAAAACTACGTGTAAGTGCAGATACTCCGTGCTCGTGTCAGTGCCTCATATAATACTATGTCATATGAAATGAAATGCATGCACCATGAATGTAAAGTAACAAATCCTGAAATCCAGATATATATGTATAAGAAATCTTTAGCTATTATCATAGTAAAATGTGTATAAGAATCTGAAATCTCAACAATGAAATCCATGGAAATCCGTGTCAAGTATCGACACAACACATGTAATCTCAAGTCTCAATATCTCGGGCTCCGTCAGTCCGGATCGGCCCATATCATCAAATCTCACGACAACGGTCGGTATCCTCCGGATATCCGCCGCGTCAGACATCACCGGTAGATAGCCTTCCTCGGCCAGGCTCATCGTCTACAACTCGATCTTCTTGCCCTGGGGTATGATTGAATTGATTAAGCGTGCTTGCGCTTTCTAAAAGATAGATCAAAAATATTTGTAACCACAATCAAGAACGGCGTTGCTTGGTAGCTAGCCGGTGAGTACGGGTCGGTCTACAGGGATGTTGTGAATCTCCGATTCGTTCTTACGAGTTAATTCCGAAGGGTGTTCGGAGTTGTTATTAAATCTAAAATCCTAAATTATCCTAGGGCAATTACCTAGATATAAATCTTGCTAGGGTTAGGTTTAGGAATGGTTTGGAAATGTAAATAAATCTCAACGCTTTCTATACCCAGATTAGGATTTAAGAGGAGTTATGGTAATTATCAATAAAGGGGATTGGATCCATTCGGGAAGGTGTTCCTTCCTCTAGGTTCTTGTCCTTCTTTTAGAGATCCTTACCCTAACCTCAATGGAAAACATCACACCCGGGCCTTTATACTACGGTATCACCGCTACCTCGAGGGATAGGGTGCCGTAGGGAGCGGTATGTGCATGTATGCATGGAGTCCTATAGATTCTATGTGATGAGTAAGAAAGGGATGAGAGATCTCATCTCTCAAAAGCCTTTCCCAGAGCTAACATCTAAGGCAATGAATTAAAATCTAAACTAGGGCAATTAAATAAAACTACTTACTGATGCATCTCTCCAATCATCCATGCAGGGTTGTCAGATCTGAATTTCTGAATGGAGAAGAAACACCGATGCTCTCCAAAAGATTTCTAAATTTTATTCATTAATGGGAGGCATAAGAAAATACAAAGCTTTTGGGTTCTATTTATAGGACATAGAAACCCTAGGTTTACAATTGCACCGCATGTCTACAATTACAAATATACCCCCAGAAAATCTTTCCATAGCCTTCAGAACATTTAGGTCAAATTTTCTTTCCATGAAGGCTTTAAAGGGCCACGGAACCGCGGCAATGGTGCGCTTGGGCCGCGGTTCCGCGGCCCAATGGTGAGTTCATCTGATTGTTTTTCCTGGGCTTCTTTAGGTTACTCTAGGCTTCTTTATTCTTTATTCCTTTTATCAGTTGGGCTTCTATATTAATTCCAGATCTTTAGTGAACACTTTGCAATGGATCTTTTAACCGTCTTTCTTTCAAATTTGGATCTTGCGTTGCCTTGTTGGTGGTGAAGCGTTCTTCTGCTGGGCTTTACTAAGATCCTCCTAATTGTTGGTCAAAAGTCCTTCTTTTGTGTCGTCTTTTGTGTTTTTCACTGTTTTCGCGCCAAGAACCTGTAACCTGTAATATGTAGCAGACATGGGTCAAAAGCACCAGTTTATTTATAAAAAGAATAAGAATGGGGAATATAATAATACAATATTATGGTGTGAACAAATACCCCCAAACTTATCTTTTGCTCGTCCTCGAGCAAACTTATTTTTTATTCTCAATAAAAATCTAACCTAGCCACACTTTCGCAGGGAAACACGATTGCACTGAGCACGTGCAACAAGCCGTTAAACCTCTAGGTGTCCCTAGTAGGAGGAGTGTTGTCTCCTGAGGGTTTTCAGCGGATACTACCCACAAAATCCTATCAATTTGGCTTTTTCGACTTTTGTTTTCCAATTAGGTTTTCTAACAAGGAATTCTATTATCGTCGACTCATAAATTATCCACCCATATTCTTCACACTTTCTCATTATTTAACTTAAGATTATATATATCCTATAGAATTACCTAGCTTTCGGCATTTCTTAATTTTTCCTTCTAGGGTTCCATCTCCACTTAGGAATTTCTATCAACCCTTACTAAAGATACAAGTTCTATTCTTCACTCCTTTCTCTTATCTAAATCCCAATCAAATACCCCTATGTGTGTGTATAAATCACCCCTACACTTGGAAATTCAAATCAAGCAATCATGCCCTTGTCCGTTGTCCAAAGTACTTATTAGTAGGTGAATTTTTAATTGAATTTTGCTTACACATCCTTCATGCGACCGTTAATACTTCTTGAGGTACCAACAACCGATTACAAGATGTGTTTGCACATTAAAGCGTAATTCCTAGTCTTGCAACACCCAAGGCTTTAGCAGTGACTCCCAAACCAGTTGGTCTAAGGCACTGGGTGATAAGTCACCCTTGCTAAATATTTTTCTATTTTTTACAGCCTTAAGTAATCACAAAAACCAGTGTCCATTTTTTTATTTATTCACTTTTTTCCTTTTATTTTCATTGTACTAAGGACTTTAGACAAGAGCATTTCAAGGTCTCTTCTACTATTCCAAGTTTCAAGGTGCGTGATTGTGCAAATTGTAGGGTATACATTTTCAGAATCTAGACTTTAGCTAGGAACTATTTTTCAAACTTATACTCTAATAAGAACATCAATACTCTTTCCTTGTTTCGACTTAGCCCAAGAAGTGAACCCAAAATTTGCCTATTTCTAAATAAACTACAAAGGCATATACTTTCTACCGTTAAACTTTAAGGACGGTTATCTTTAGGGTTTTTAATTCACTAAGTCTAAGATCTAGGTGTTCCTAGCCAGTTAACCTATTTGTCAAACTCAAGTCAATTAGCCAAAATTGAATACATTAATTTTTATAATTTTTGAAATTTTTCAAATTTTTATGGGTTTTCAAATAAGTATACAAATGCAAAAAAAAAAAAAATATGTACAAATGAATGCGAAGGAAGAAGACGTACCGAGCATACCCCCAAACTTGAACTTGACAGTGTCCTCACTGTCATGCTAAACCAAGAGTGTAAAAATGTCGGCACTCCCCTGTTTATTTATTTATAATTTTTTTTTTATTTTTAATGTTTTGAAATTTTTTTTATTTTTTTATAGAAAAAGAAAACAAAAATATATATACATATATACAAAGATTCCCCCAAACTTAAGCTTGGCCTTGCACAAGCCAAAAGTTAGCACCAACCATTCAAAAATCTTATCGTGGTAATGGTATAGTTGGTGTAAGAAAATGAGAAACACGCGAGACCGTGTGGAAAGAAGAATGGTAGAATATGGTCTCGGTGGGGGAGAAGAATGGCGAAAAGAAGAAGGAAGTGGAGTACGATCTTGAGTGTGTAAATTGAGTGAATAAATTAGCGCAATATGTGATGACCAATATGTTATAAGAGATTGCGCTAACCTATCTACTCGTCGAGAAATGGGATCAAATCCCTCAAGATTCGCAAGAAAACATGGGTACGCCGAACTTGGTATAGGTGATGAAAGCGTAACGGTCATTTGTTCGGTCGGAACAATGGGAAAGACGAAAGGGAGTGAATTAGGAATAGTATCTTTCTCACCGTAGTAAACTGTTTCAAACCTAAAAGATTCCATTAATGGTTCGAAACTACTATAATCAACCGAGTCTGATGGCTCGTCTGAAAATGTAAATGACTCAAACTCAGGCGGTGAGTCATCAACATCGTCCGAAAAAGTGAAACACTCGTAAGTGTTATCATTTGTGAGATCTGTGTCAGATTCAAAGGAAAAGATTTCAAGCTCACAGTCTTCAAGCGGGGTCGGAACGATCGGAAGGAGGGAGGGTGATATAACAGTCAAAGGTTCAGGAGGATGAATTGGCAAATCAGACACATCAAACAAAAATGATTCAACCTCAATATTAACCTCAAGACTCTCCTCAATACTATCCTCAATATTCAACTCATCCATGCCATTATCATCAAAGTCTAGACGCATATGATATTCGGGAGAAACATTTAATAACTCAGGATGATGATTTGAACATAAAATTTCAAGCAAATCGACAGGTGCATCATCCGAAATATTCCCGGCGTCTATATTCTCAATCAAGTGAAAATCAATTTCTTTAGACGCCTCATCAAAAGCATGGATATCTATCGATTTAGGTTCTAGAGTGGAGGTGTAAAGATCGAAAGGATGAGGTGCGGTTTCACTCGAAAGGTGTTCTTCACAATCTGGCAAATCAAACACTACAAAATCGCACAACTCATTTTTATTTTCAATAGGTGAACTATTTAGGGCAATCGATGGAAAACTGGTGTTGTGGGCTTCAATTGGGTAAGGGTAGGTGTGATTTGGAAATCCTCTCTCATTCTCATTCTGTCCAACCACCTCCTCATACATTGAAAAATTTGGTGCTAGCGGGAAACTAGTTACCGGTTCAGCAGGTTGCATAAGGGCGGCCACAGACGCTTCCACATTCCTAACCATTTTGTTTGTTGCTGCGATATACGCCTCCAACGCCTCTTCCAGACTAGACTTTGGTGGTAAGGGGGTTTCGGGAAAAGATTCGAAATTGTGTGGATATGCAAAACTCCCAACAGGCAGTATAGAATCAATGTCTAGTGAAGGTGGTAAGGTCGGGTAGGACTGGTAGGAAGTGGGTGGTAAGACAGGGGTAGGGTCTACATGTGGATAAAAATGTGAATAATCTTGTGGATCCCTAGAACTAGATGTGTGGAGAGGGGTGAAAGATCGGCTGCGAGATTGAGCAATGTGCTCAGCAATGGACATCGGCCTAGGAGTGTCAGAAGGACTCGAAAGAGTGGTATCAACATATGGAAGTGGTGAAGGTTGACTTGGTTGACACAAAGTGGGTTTAAAAGTCAAACTGTTTCTCCTAGACTCCTCTATGTGATCTTTCAAAGATTTTTTAGGCATGGAAGGATCATCTTTAAATTGACCGAACACATTGACATATGACGCAAAATTTGGTTCGGGATACCAAAGTTCGGCTAATGATTTATTGTGTGGGGTACCCATGTTAGAAGAAGAAAGGTGACAAGAAGGAAGGTTGGGTGGTGCAAGGATTTATTTGGGGCTAAAAAATTTTGCAAGTTCTATAAAATATTTGTCCTTTTTATTCTCATTTTTCATTGATTTTTTTTTCTCTTTATTTGGAAAAATTTTGTTGCAAAAAGATTTTAGAGAAAAGATATGCAACAACAAAATATTTTATAGAAAAGATGTGCAACAGCAAAATATTACTTGCAATTGGTTATTATTTGAAGCATATCACAAGAATCTTTATTTGGAAAAAATTTTTGCAAAAAGATATTCGAGAAAAGATATGCAACAAAAAAGATTACTTGCAATCAATTTCAATTTTGAGCGGGGCCCAAAAATCCTGCACAAGACTGTTATATGGAAGGGAATATATTTTTAAGGTGCACAAAATCCTGCAGGCATTTTTCAGAAAATATATTGAAATTTGCAGAGGAGAAATAACAGAGGAGCTTACAGTGCAAATTTCAGAGGATGATCTCACCAAAAGAGCGCGTTTCCGCGGTCAAAGGAGGCCTACCGCGGCGGTTCCTCGGCTAAACGTGCGAGACACGTGTTCAGATTTTGCTGACATCACCAGATGGTGGCGCTTCCGCGGCGGGAGCAGAGAAATGCGGCGGATCCGCGGTATTTTGGACGATTCAGATCTCCAAATTTTATCTGGTGTTCTGTTGAATTAATCCCTTGCTGTTTAGATCTTCTGATTTCCGTTTCGCCTTCTGGAAATTTCCAGATCGTCTTTGTATATCCTGCAAAATTAAAACAACAAAGTATCCCTTCCAAAAATAATAGATTATATATATTTTTATATTTTTTTGATTTTTCAGATTTTTATGAATTTTTAAATTTTATGATTAACCCGAAATTGCGAAAAGGAAATTTCTACGCCATCCCCGGCAACGGCGCCATTTGATTGAATTGATTTAGCGTGCTTGCGCTTTCTAAAAGATAGATCAAAAATATTTGTAACCGCAATCAAGAACGGCGTCGCTTGGTAGCTAGCCGGTGAGTACGGGTCGGTCCACAGGGATGTTGTGAATCTCCGATTCGTTCTTACGAGTTAATTCCGAAGAGTGTTCGGAGTTGTTATTAAATCTAAAATCCTAAATTATCCTAGGGCAATTATCTAGATATAAATCTTGCTAGGGTTAGGTTTAGGAATGGTTTGGAAATGTAAATAAATCTCAACGCTTTCTATACCCAGATTAGGATCTAAGAGGAGTTATGGTAATTATCAATAAAGGGGATTGGATCCATTCGGGAAGGTGTTCCTTCCTCTAGGTTCTTGTCCTTCTTTTAGAGATCCTTACCCTAACCTCAATGGAAAACATCACACCCGGGCCTTTATACTACGGTATCACCGCTACCTCGAGGGATAGGGTGCCGTAGGGAGCGGTATGTGCATGTATGCATGGAGTCCTATAGATTCTATGTGATGAGTAAGAAAGAGATGGGAGATCTCATCTCTCAAAAGCCTTTCCCAAAGCTAACATCTAAGGCAAGGAATTAAAATCTAAACTAGGGAAATTAAATAAAACTACTTACTGATGCATCTCTCCAATCATCCATTCAGGGTTGTCAGATCTGAATTTCTGAATGGAGAAGAAACACCGATACTCTCTAAAAGATTTCTAAATTTTATTCATTAAAGGGAGGCATAAGAAAATACAAAGCTTTTGGGTTCTATTTATAGGACATAGAAACCCTAGGTTTACAATTGCACCGCATGTCTACAATTACAAATATACCCCCAGAAAATCTTTCCATAGCCTTCAGAACATTTAGGTCAAATTTTCTTTCCATGAAGGCTTTAAAGGTTGCGCTTGGGCCGCGGTTCAGCGGCCCAATGGTGAGTTCATTTGATTGTTTTTCCTGGGCTTCTTTAGGTTACTCTGGGCTTCTTTATTCTTTATTCCTTTTATCAGTTGGGATTCTATATTAATTCCAGATCTTCAGTGAACACTTTGCAAAGGATCTTTTAACCGTCTTTCTTTCAAATTTGGATCTTGCGTTGCCTTGTTGGTGGTGAAGCGTTCTTCTGCTGGGCTTTACTAAGATCCTCCTTATTGTTGGTCAAAAGTCCTTCTTTTGTGTCGTCTTTTGTGTTTTTCACTGTTTTCGCGCCAAGAACCTGTAACCTGTAATATGTAGCAGACATGGGTCAAAAGCACCTGTTTATTTATAAAAAGAATAAGAATGGGGAATATAATAATACAATATTATGGTGTGAACAGGGTACCATACCGGGCCCACCATGTACCCGAGACGGTTCATCCACTCCTCGAATCGGGTCTCGAAATCCAACAGAAAACATGAAATACTCATGGTGGACGACACATACATCACGAGAAAACCACATCTTATTTTAAAAAGAGAAGAGGAGAGAAAGAGAAGTTTTTATATATTTTTGCGGTTTTCCCCAAAAATCCAGAAATCTCATAGAAATCCAAATCTCAAAATCATGAGTAAGTATATGATAAGTGTCGGCATATGCCCATACTACTGTGCGATAACATGAAAATTTGAATTCATGAATGTCTATAAATATCATGTCTTATACTAACATCAGAGAGTAATCACAATATTATATCGGTTTAGTTGTTAACTGATTCTATCAATAAAAGATAATATGATATAAAGTGTACGTGACATAGCAATTACCGATGATGATGTGTGTGAGCCGGCAAATAAGTGTGCGTGGAATATGCGCATCATCGGTAATGGTGCGGGTGTCCTAACAGGTAAGGTTTATACTGATTATAGCAACATATGTAAGAACATGCACCATGATAATTACAGTATGAATGCAAGACAGATGTGCCCTATCCACCCCTCTGCGACATACGAGAACAACTATCACAATATGAATCGAACCTAAACTAGTGTCCATCTAACCTCCTAAGGAACATTACCTAAGAAACTAGTCATTAAGAAACAACAGTCTACCTAGGTCTGAATCAATATCTCTAATAGTCGGTGATCCAGCCTCAATAGCGTCACGTACGAAGTACGGCTTCCTCGAATCAAGTGTGCGGATCAATCATCATATCTATGCCTCGTACGGTAAAATCCATCGTACGGCATCCCAATATCGGGGTACGGGTCAAGTGTCTCCTAGGTGTCTCATTATTCGTATAATGTCATCACCAACACATCTCATGATCAAGGTGCTAAACTGTAATCGCCTACATCAATCATATATCATTGCCATCATAATAAGCATCATTAGTTTATCCTCAGAAATATCATGTCGTATGTATTATATTGTGATTAAGTCAAACTAATATCATATCGTCCTCAAGTCACATCTTTATGATATCAATATCAGGTCACACCTATGTGATGTCGTAATCAAATCATACATATTCCATATCGTGATCAGTCACAAGTTACAGTTCGGGATCTATTTTAGAGTTCCATGTACCTTAATATCATCACTACCCATTAAAATTTATGTATACATGTTCATTATCTTATTCTCTAATGATCCGCTAACACTTTAATACGACTGTATAGTCAAGAATCACGGCATCAAGCCCAGTTATGCCGTTTCATTCCCGTGTATCATATCACATCAATCAATCCCATATACGTGTTGTATATACATGTATATACCTATACCTAGTTCTATACATATACACATACACGTATACCCCATGTCGAGTTTCAGTGTGTGCGTGTGTGTGTTTCTATCTGAAACCTACGAACCTCTTCCAAGGTACTCAACCTCCGATATGGTTTTCCTAAATCAGTCTAGTCCAGCCTAGGGTCAATACTAGGGTCCTACTGATTAAGAATCTAGGGTCACATCTGGTTTCCTAATGTCAATAAGCACTATTCCTATCCTACGTTGCGGGGGTGCTAAACTCCATCCACCCGACTTCCCCCCGTAGATATACATCTACTCACCTGGTCCATGTCTGCCGAAGACGGCGTCGCCATCCTCCTCTTCATCGCCCGCAGTCCACGTGAGGGGTACCTAAATGCAAACATATAAATAGCATCGTAAACCGAATCACATACAAAAGTCAAACGATACAAGGAACAAGCATAGGTTAAAACCTATGTTCCGTCCACGCAAAAGAACCAAATACCGCTCGATATCGGCATACAAACTCCGATGGATCGAGATAACATCAACAAACAACCTGTAGTTTTAAAACACATTACTTATACTATAAAACATGATTAAATCCATCGAAACCCGAAAATCTATCAAACCGCCCAATTTCGCAAAACCCGAAAATGCCAGTTTACCGTTTTTCATCAAAACTTAACATTTAAATGAAACCAATGGCCATAAAACTCATTAAATAGCATAACTAGACTATACAAACTATTACTATATTTTTATTACACAAACTTGTATAAATTTGAAATTTCTAGTTTGCACCCTTTAACAATTTTCAACATTTTTCAAGCAAAATACCACAATTCCACCACAAAACATGATTTTGCATAAATTAATGACTTAAACCACAATTCATGATGATAATGATATAATGAAATCATAATTATATTTTTAATCTCATTTATATAGGAATTTCTAAAATCTAGTTTACAAAATTAGCAATTTTTTATCACAATTTATCAATTAACCATAGAAACTAGCAATCAAACTAAGTTTTTCTTTCCATTAACATGCTAATATTTCCAATAAAACTATAATCCAATGATAACAACCCAAATTAGAATTTTATATTAACCACAACCACATTTTGCAAAAACCTAGTTAACTAAATTCCTAATTTAAAACAATTTTTGAATAACAATTTGTTAAACAATAACCATGCAAGATTTCCTAATACTAAAATTGTTAAACTAACTACTATAACCCTAATTAATTATTAAAAATCATAACTTAAATTTAGAACCCTAGCTTGCATTTTAATAAAAAGAACATAGAATTAATTCATTAAATCTAATTAAGCTTAATATGAACATCTAATAACAATAAGTCAAAAGAAAGAAAATTATACCTTCAAAATGTGAAATCCAAACAAGAAATGAGCCTCCAAAATGCATGCTTTCCATCTCCAAATTTCATATAAAAATGAGCAAGGAATAAAGAGTATGGAATATATAGGATTTTGTGGAATTTTAATTGAATTTTGATGTGTTTTTGATGAATTTTGAATAAAAATGATGTGGGAAATGGGGGGGGCAGCCATGGGGGTTGTGGCCGGCCCTAGAGAGGTGAGGTAGAGAAAGAAGAGAGTGGGAAAAGTGTGTAGAAGTTTCAAGAGAAAGAACAACACTTAAGTCTTTTCATGGTTTATTTAATTATTTATTTATTTATTTACTATAGCAACTCAAGAAAGCTCTAGAAAATAGGAAAAATTTGCAAATAATTTTTGCATGATACATACTAAATTCTAACATGCCATGGTTCATTTTTACAAATTAAAACCATTTAAATTTGTAATTTACACTAATTTAGTGTAAAAATAAAGCTTATGTTAATATTTAAAATAATTAATTTAGGAAAAATATTTTATTAAACTAAAAATTTATAAGTGGCTAAATAAACACCATTTACTAGTAATTTCATAATTAAAATGGATATTTTTAAAATTATAATGAAAAACAATCACGGTTTGATTTTACGAAAAATACATTTTACTTTACCGAAAATCATAAAATTCACTTAAACAATTTTATTCATTTAATTATTTATTTAATTATTTTTAAAACGTTACAAGTCCCGAAGCACTTGGAGGCAGTGACGGTTAGACAGGATTCGTCTCTCCCGGTATTGGGGGTTGACATCGCGCTGTGTCTAGGAGAGCCATTACACGAGTAGTCCCTGGCCAGGGCAAGCGAGATATACTGGTAGGTTTCCAGTGTTATCTCAGGGTGTTCTGGGCTTCACTCCGACACGACTTGTACCGCTATTGGGGGACTGACGTTTACCGCCCCCTAGGCCCGCCATGCGATGTATCAGACGAACAGACCGGACTGTATAGAGATTGTCACAGTCAGACTCAGTAGGAGTTCAGATGGGTTTCACCTCGTCAGTCTTCTTGTCAGCATCTACCTAGGGACCGTTACGCACAGCTAGTGCCGCTTGCGGTCAATGGTTAAACCCACTGCCAGCATAGTGTCGAGTCTTTAGAGTCCCACACAGAAAGCTAATCGCCTTTAGGCAAAAGAGTAGAGGTCGCATGGTTTTGCGACAGGTCGCATGGTTTTGCGACAGGGTTGTCACATCCGTGCACAGTGCCCGGACAGTTAACACTAGCGGGCTTTGGTTTAAGCCAGATCCTAGTATACGTTTTGGGGTTGGTTTTATCTCGTATGTATTCGTGTTCCTCGGAACGCGGATGCGGGTGTGTATGCACAGTTGACAGAGAGACAGAGGCAGAGTATTCTCATTGGGGTAGTTGACTGTTGACAGTTGACCGTTGACCATTGACTTTTGCTTAACCCTAATGAGAATAAGATATATGATTAACATTAATATTAATTAAGTATTATAGTGACATGGTTGTTGAGGGGTTGACATTGTTGACTTGTTTACTTTGTTGACCGGTTGATTAGGTTGGACTAGTTGACCATCATCATGACAATGGCTATCATTCCATGGCAAAGTGTTTTGCTTGCTTGTTTATTTATGCAAAATGAGTGCATGAAATGATATAACCATTTTGACTTAAACCATTTACACAATACTTGATTACTATTTTTGTGATGATGGCTTTTGGATTATGAGAGGTGAGAATGAGATGAGTATGGTTCATTCTATCATTTGCTTTCTCTCTCTTGAGCTCTCTCATTCTCAAGCTCTCCCTCTTCCTCTTGCTCTCTCTACCTCAAGGCAAACCATTCTCATGTGTTGAGACTCATTGCCTTAGAGATAAAAAGACAGCAAAACATTCCTCTACTCATTCTAGTTCACAAGGCCTAGCAAGCCAAGTGATCTAGTTTCTTCAAAGTTCGAAGAAGAAGCCAAAGGTAGAAGCTTTCGGGTGGATCCATCTTCGGCGCAAGGAGACGACGAGGTGAGGCTGATCCGTACACCGGGAGGAGTCGAAGACGAAGGAGTTCAAGAAAGGTATAGCCCCCTAACCGAGTAGGTAAACTCTTGTTAGGTTGTTAGCTAGTAGTTTAACAAAGATCCGTATTGGTAGTCCATGTTACCACCCTCTTGAAAATCGTTTTTCACCAATTCCGCAACCCCGTAAGTACCGGGGAAGGGTAGCATGGACTTACACATAATACAACAAAAACTGTACTAGCATTGCATCCAGGCTATCCCCCACGACCAATCCGCAACATCACAGCATAACACAGAACATCAACGTGAATGTCACGTTCGCAAATCCGTCTAACCGGGCTATAGCAGTTAGACAGGATTTACCGATCAAGTGACATTCATTGTCGTAGATATAATATAAATACTGTGAACTAATGTGTTTAAAGTTTTCAATCGATCAAATTTTCCTAAGTGGGCCCCCAAGCATTACTGTAGCACTTAAAGAAATTCTAGGTCCAAAAGGAATGTTCCAAAAACCCTATTTTCAAGTCAGGAGGCCTCTGTAAAAAATTGGTGCAATGATTCCTTCTTATTGCCGCGGAACCGCGGCCCAAACAGGGGTTTGTCCGCGGTTCCACGGTCCTTCTATGGAATCAGTGCATCGAATTTTTACAGTATGCTTAAAATTCCCTGTACATACTTCTGCAGCACACTGAAAATTTTTTGGAGCCCAAAAAATTTTAATAGAGAACTGATACATGAGAAAAAAGCGGTTTTGGAACATTTGTTCGATCGAAGCTTTAAACATACTAGACCAAGCTAGACTAGGTTAATGGCGAGGCTCTGATACCACTGTAAGTGCACGGCGGCGCCCCGGCCGTCAATCCAACGCCGGAATGCTGAAGCGATGTTTTCTTTAACTTTTTAAACCGGCACCACCGCGCACTATAAACCCGGATCGGGCCATTAAACTAGTCCTAGCTAACTAGAGAAGGGGTAGAGAGATATACCGAGTGATCCGTGCCCTCCGGTCTTCTCGTCGTAGTCCCGATCTCCTCGCGGAAACTCCGGTCGTCGCCTCCTCGCCGGAAGGGCACCACATCGCCGGCTTCTTTTACGGGCTCCCACCTCTGGTCCGAGGCAACTTTGGCACGAAGTTGGCGAGTCGACGTGCCCAAGGTTTGCTGTAGAATAGTGTGGTGAGCTATGTCTCATTTGGGGTAGTGGATGTTGCCATATGGTGGAGGTATGAGATATAAGCTTTTGGAGAAGGTGCTAAAATGATTTTTGCCAAGCCAAATGAGTGTAAATCCCCCATTACAAAATTGGGACAGCCCCAAACTTTTGGCCGGCCATGACATGGTGAAGGGTGAGAATGGAGTGAAGAGGAATCCAAGAGGAGAGTGAACCACATAATGCAAGAGAGAGAGAGATAAGTTATCATGATGAATCATGAGAACCAAAACCACACTCCAACATCATAACACATCATCATCACCAAAAAGCAAGCCATCATATCTCCAGAAATCAAACCATGATGACTAAAAGAAAATCAAATGAAGTCAAATGATGGTGTAGTCATCATGACACAACAAAATGCAATGACCACCCTCCACAATGCTTATTTGCACAAATGCAAATAAGCCCTCCTCCACCAATCTTCGGCCAATGAAAGATACAAAGAAATATGGCCGAAACGGAAAGCAAACTGGTAACTCCCAAAAACTGATCCCGTAATAAATTACAGGAAAACCCTGCTACTGTGCATACACACCCGCATTTGTATTCCGACCGAATATAAATGCAATGAGACAAAATCTACACTGTACAATACTAGGATTCGGCTTAAACCAAAGCCCGCTAGTATTTTCCGTCTGATCATGATCCGTTCAATACCGCACTATCTGATCGAACCCTGCCATATCTCCATAAGGCCTCTACAGCGTTTCACCCGAAAACTTGAGCAACTGGTCTGTGGGGGACTCTAAAGACTCGTCAATACTATGGCTGTGGATTTAACCACTAGCACGTCAGAGGTATTAGCCATACATGACGGGCCACCAACTATTGACCAAAAGGAACGTCTGTGAGCGAACTCATCCTGACACCCAACTGAGCCCGTCAATGCCAATATCCGTACAGTCCGGTCCGTTCGTCTATGAGCATCGCATGGCGGGCCTAGGGGGTGGGTAAATGTCAGACCCCCAAAAGCGGTACAAGTCGTGTCGGAGTGTAGTCCAGAACACCCTGAGATACTACTGGAATACCTACCAGTAAATCTCCTGCCTCGACTGAGGGCTTTGTGTAATGGCTCTACTAGACACAGCGCGACCTCACCCCCAATACCAGGAGAGACGAACCCCTGAAGATCCGCTCACTGCTTCCATGTGGCTCGGAACTGTACCCAACTAAAACCTGTTTGCATGTCTCCTTTGAGCGTGGTAGGGTAGTAATCAAAGTACAGTGGGAACTCATACGAGAAAAATGACGATCCTCAGGTCGATGAGCTAACCTGTACACATGTCACCAGGGAACTGCCATCTGACGTCAGGTATAAGACCAACTAGCATGTTTCCGGCGAGTCCTGTCCGGTGTACTCATAACCCAATGAGCACCTGTATACATCTTAGGTGCACCAACTGACACCAATGGCTTGTGAGACCGGCCATCGCCCCTCGTCGGGGTCTCGACTGTATACACTAGTCTACTCTGGAGTATCGATGCCCTGTCTCGAAACTCCCACGACTAGGGACCTTTTAAGGATGTGCTTATAGACTACCAGCTCCCACGTATATGATCGCCCTCATACTGCTGGCAGTCAAGCAAGAATCCTAGGGGCTCTATCAACGTGTAATAGCGACCTGTCAGGTCACCTAAAGCAGTACACGATGATAAAGATAAACCAGATAGCATACTATCATCTTGAGTAAGACTGTCCTATCGGGATAGGTCCTCCCTCAATCATTGCAATCACGTGCCTGTGATCCTATAACTGACTCTGAGGGCACTATCTCCAACAGCAACATCAAGAGAAGGTTAAGAACTCAAGGGGAAGCTATTTACAAGAACTAAAGAAACAAAAAGAGTTACAAAGTGAAGAACAAAACATGGAAAAACTTGGACTAAATGAGACAAAGTGAGACCATGAACCCTTGCCCACTGCCTGCTATATATAGGCATAAAAGAAAAGAAAATAAACAATAAAAATAGGGCTACGTGGTAGCAGGAGATGGACGGTGAGAAAATGGGGCCCACATGAGGCAGTGCGGCCAGCGACCTCGGCTAAAATGAGCATGTGCTCGTGTCAAATCCGAGCACATGGGCTCGTTCTCCTGTGGTATGCTGGGGTAGTCTCCAGTATGTCTTTGGTGTTGCCGGTTTTCTTAAATTTGACTTGGTATGCATCTAGTTCTTGGAGGGAAATAAGTAGCTATACATCACATCACTACTTTTTGCAATAAATACACATCACACCATATAGCCCACTTGCACTAGCCCACTTGAGTGTGTCATGGCAGCCCTCCTAGGTCCATGGTCCAAGCCCCAAGAGTTAGTGTGTACACATGCTTTGTGTTGGACCAAAATATTGTGCACACACTTGTTGCGAAATAACTCTTGGGATATCGGTCGGTTTGCGGTTTTGGTTGCAGTGTCAGCTCACAAATGATATATCCGTGATTCTGGATGTATTTCTAGTGTTTTGTCACGAATACCTGTAATCTATATTACTGAGCAAATACTGGTTAATAGTACCGATATATACAGAAAATAGATAATGAATGAGCGGTATTAAAATGCAATATTCTGGTCTGAACAGGTGACACCAAAGATTGTATGTGGGTGCTCAGTGGAGACTGGGTACACTGAACGGACTCGCCGAGAACTCCTATGTGGTATTATATCTATCGTCGGATAGCATTTCTCAGGTGACACTGGTACAGGTTAGCCTGTAGACCCAAGGTTGTCATAGAGTCTTGTGTGCCCTCCTACTGTACTTTGATCTCCACCCTACCATGGCTCTACTGAGTCATGCAAACAGGTGGAATTTGGGTACAGTCCTGAGCACATGGATGCAATGAGCGATAGGAGGGGTTTCGTGTAGGGTTGCTAGGCACGCTCACAAGGTTCTACGAGGCATCAACCATGCCCGATTAAAAAATTATCCGTGCCGAACAACCCGAAGCCGGATCTTTAAACTAGAGTTTAGGCGAAAACAAGTATGTTAAACAGTTTAACACTAAGTGAGAGGGATTACAACCTTTGTAGATCCGGTCCTTCACTTCTTAAGCTCCGTGTTGAGGTCCCTTCGCTGCGATCATCCTGTTCTGGACTTTCGAGAGGCTTCACGAAGAGAATGATGCAACCTTTGCTTCCGATCTTCGATACAAAGATGATCTACCTTGAAGTTTTATTAACACAAGCTAACACTTACTAAAAGAAGTGAACACTCTCATCTAAAGGCCAAGGATAGATGAGAATGATGAAGTAGGATTTTTGCTCTCATTTATAATCTTTTTCTCACATATTTTCATCACTTGGAAAAAACTAGTAAGCTTTTTCATGAAAAGAAAGAAGGAAGAAGATGAACAATATCATAGAATCACTTTGTGATGAATAATGAAAGGATTAATATGATGAATAATGCAACCATGGTTGACTTAACCATTATAGAGAATTAACCAAGGGCTAGGGTTTGGGTTAGGTTAAGAATGAGTCACTTGAAAATATCTTTTCCAAAACAAAAAAGAAAACCTTCTAGAATCTACTAGTAGACTTAACCCTAATCCAAACCCTAATCATGTTTAAACTCCACAAAACATGTTGCATCAGTTATCATATCATGTTACAATATTATATATCACATATATAATATTTATCGTAACAAAATAAAATAATACAATTAACAGATATCGCATATATATCAATGTATTACCCGAGTGAGAAAAAGAATCTTTTAGTGAGCTAATTTTTGATAATGTAATTTAATATATCATATATATTATTATACATTAAATTATCGAATCAACACTTGATTCGACAATCCGGCTATATCGCATATAACCGACTAATATTTATCAGTACCGATTCATCGAATCAACACTTGATCCGATGACCCGGCTGATATAAAATATCGTGAGAATAGAATACGGTATCTCATATCGCATTAACCTCGGTCCTGAACATATCACATACGTGCCCCTACTCCATTTTTCCTGAGTCAAGAAACCTCTGTGTAGGACTCTAAAGAATCGTCAATGTTGCGCCACGGCAGCGCCCCTGCCGTCTATCCGAGGCCAAATTGCGGAATCAAAATTTTTCCTTACTTGGAAACCGGCGCTACCGCGGACAATGAAAAACCCGGATCGTTAACCATTAACCTATACTAGCTATCAAGAGATGGGAAGAGAAGTATACCGAGTGATCCGAGTCCTCCGGTCTTCTCGTCATCGTCCCGATCTCCCGCGGAAAGTCTTGTCTCCACATCGTCGCCTCCTCGCCGGAAGGGCACCACATCGCCTGCGTCTTTTACGGGATCCCGCCTCAATACCGAGGCAATTCGGGCATGAAGCCGGCAACTCGATATACTCAAGATATGCTGTAGAATGTGTAGTGCTTTGTCTCACTTGGGTTTTGGTTACCATGGTGATGGAGGGATCAAGATTAGAAAAATGGTGCTTGCATTTTTCTAGCAAGAAAATGAGATCAAGAATGAAACTCTCAAGATGAAGCTCTCATCTTCTTCTTTTTTTTTTCCAACCATAGAAAAAAAACTCTCAACTAAAAATGGTGGAGAAAAGAATATATCAAAACAAGAGGGAGGTGAGTGTAGGAGAGCATGAAGGGTGACCATATCCTAAACCTCATCATCACAACCTCACATCAACTCTAATCATAATAAAGCATGAAAAGAAGAAGGAAAAGAATGGCATCTAAAGATGCTATCATAATTAATCATCTTACAAATAAAACCTCCACAATATGTTATTTGCAAACTTGCAAATAACACCCTCCATCCTAAAAGTCCGGCCGGGAAAGAACAAAGGAAAACCGGCCGGAACGGAATGCAAACTGGCAACACCAGAAAACTGGTCCCGTAATAAATTACAGGGAAAACCCCGATACTGTGCATACACACCCGCATCTGTATTCCGTCCGGATACAAATGTAATGAGACAAAATCTACAATGTACTAAACTAGGACCGGCTTAAGCCAAAGCCGGCTAGTAAAAACCGTTCGATCCTGATCCGTGCAATACCGCACGTATCAGATCGAACCCTGCCATATCTCCATATGGCCTCTACAGCGTTTCGCCCGAAAGCTTGAGTAACTGTAAGTGTGGTGGACTCTAAAGACTCGTCAATACAATGGCTGTGGATTTAACCACTAGCACGTCAGAGGTATTAGCCAATACGTGACGGGCCACCAGCTATTGACCAAAAGGGACGTCGATGAGCGAACTCATCCTGACACCCTACTGAGCCTGTCAGTGACAATATCCGTACAGTCCGGTCCGTTCGTCTATGAGTATCGCATGGCGGGCCTAGGGGGTTGGTAAAAGTCAGACCCCCAAAAGCGGTACAAGTCGTGTCGGAGTGTAGCCCAGAACGCCCTGAGATACTACTGGAATACCTACCAGTAAATCTCCTGCCTCGGCCGAGGGCTTTGCGTAATGGTTCTCCTAGACACAGCGCGACCTCACCCCCAATACCGGGAGAGACGAACCCCTGCAGATCCGCTCACTGCCTCCATGTGGTTCGGGACTGTACCCAACTAAAACCTGTTTGCACGACTCCTTTGAGCCGTGGTAGGGTAGTAATCAAAGCACAGTGGGAACTAACACGAGACAAATGATGATCTCAGGTCGATGAACTAACCTGTACACATGTCACCAGGGAACTGCTATCTGACATCTGGTATAAGACCAACTAGCAGGTTCCCGGCGAGTCCTGTCCGGTGTACTCATAACCCAATGAGCACCTGTATACATCTTAGGTGAACCAACTGACACCAGTGGCTTGTGAGACCGGCCACCGCCCCTCGTCGGGGTCTCGACTGTATACACTAGTCTACTAATGGAGTATCGATGCCCTGTCTCGAAACTCCTACGACTAGGGACCTTTTAAGGATGTGCTTATAGACTACCAGCTCCCACATATATGATCGCCATCATACTGCTGGTAGTCAAGCAAGAATCCTAGGGGCTCTATCAACGTGTAATAGCGACATGTCAGGTCACCTAAAGCAGTACACGATGATAAAGATAAACCAGATAGCATACTATCATCTCAAGTAAGACTGTCCTACCGGGATAGGTCCTCCCTCAATCATTGCAATCACGTGCCTGTGATCCAATAATTGACTCTGAGGGCACTATCTCCAACAGTCAATACGCCGGCAGTAGGTGATGATCATATCAAACACCCACAAGCTGCAAGCGGTCTGCTAAACGTAACAGCTACCCAGGTATTGAGCGCTCAGAAGATCAACAAGCAATCATGTAACTTCTCCTGTGAATCCAAAAAGTAACACTCCCGTACAGTCCGTTCTCGTCGTCTAATATGTTGCATATCTCGCCTAGGGGTGGTAAACGTCAGACCCCAGTAGCTCGATAAGTCGTGTTGATATGAGGTCTATTACAGTTCGAGAAACTACTGATAACACTTACCAATACATCTCAGCAACCCTGGCCAGGTATTTCCGGTTATAGCCAATTGAACACAGCACAACATCAACTCCCTATACCGGGAGAGACGAATCCCCTCCTATCGCTCATTGCCTCCATATGATTCGGGAATGTACCCAAAAGCCACCTTTTGCACGCCTTCTTGGACGTGGTATGATAGAAATCAAAGCACAGTGGGAATCACACAAGACTCTATGACGATCTCGGGTCAACAGACTACTCTGTACCAGTGTCACCGGAGAACTGCCATCTGACGTGAGGTATAATACCATCTGGGAGTTCTCGGCGAGTCCATCCAGTGTACCCAGTCTCCACTGAGCACCCGTACACCATCCTTGATGTCAAACACCGATGGATATGGGATCATCTTTCGCCCATCATATGGGTCAAGATGCGTATACGCTAGTCTACTCTGGTCTATCGATGCCCTGTCTCGATACACCCTCGACTAGGAACAGTTATAGGATGTACTCGTCGACTACCGTG
The DNA here is from genome assembly GCA_030015575.1 of Agapanthus africanus. Classification (NCBI taxonomy): domain Eukaryota; kingdom Viridiplantae; phylum Streptophyta; class Magnoliopsida; order Asparagales; family Amaryllidaceae; genus Agapanthus; species Agapanthus africanus. The sequence goes on from JASDDO010000022.1 coordinate 283,428,429, forward strand.
GCCCCACTAGTATGATCTCATCATAGTCTGTAACGTTTTGAAAATCGTTTCGGTGAAATTTCGAAAAAACGGTAAAATAAGGGGGTTTTCTGTAAAAAGCCAAAATACAAATATTTTTATTATAAAATTAAATATACATATTCTAGCTATGAATTTGCTAGTATTTGGTGTTTATTGAGCCACTGGTGAAATTTCAAATTTTCTGGAAATTTTTTTTTTAATATTATTTTAAGCCGTTACTAATACATTTAATTAGGGAAAATTACAAATTGGAATGAGTTGAAACAAATTTTGTGCATCATAACACATTAATTAAAATTTTAACATGTTGATTTTGAAATGAAATTAAGTTGTTAAACGGTTTTGAAAATATGATGGAAAAAAAAGGCTTAAATAAAACAATATGATATAATTAAAGAGTTTAGGTGTTAATGTGAGTATGGGGTAAGTTTAACTCTCTTTTCTCACACACTCCCTCACATTTCCAGCCGCATGGCCGACCATATTCCCCCCCCCCCCACTCTTTCTCCAATCACTTCTCATTCTCATCTATTTTAAGAAAACAAAAGAAAGGAAGAAAGAGAAAATGAGGTAGGTGTTTGTGTTGACTTGGACTTTTCTTTACTTGCCATTCTCTCCCCTCACACTCTCACCTCTTCCCCCATCAACAACAGCCCCTCCAACAACAACAGCCCTCCCCCAAAAATCCCATACAATTTTGCCCCAAAAATCCATCAAAATGCTTCAAAATCCATACAAATTCAAAGCAAACTCAAAATCCAAGCCCTACCCATTTTACCTTAGCCTATCTACTATGGATCTTGGGGAAAAGTTGAGATTTTGGAGGCTTATTTCCATGATTGATCTCATGGTTTGAAGGTATAATCTCAACCTTTTGTTAAATTGTTGTTTGGTTGCTTTAATCAAAACTTATTTAGTAAATATCATGGTTCCAATTTCTAGATAAGAAATTCAAGTGAGGGTTTTGTTTTGGAGTTAGGGTTGTGATCAATGGTGCATGGTTGTGTGATGTGGGTATTGCAATTTGAAAACTTGTTAAAACTAATCTAGTTGCTAATTACAAGTTGTTACTTGAAAATGTCCAAATTTAAGCTTTTTATGCAAACTAGGTTTTTTATGAAATGCATATATATGTGAGATTAAATTATGGTTAGGGTTTATATCACATTATTAACATCTTAATTTGTTTTTTAGCAACTTAGATCTTGCAAATCCAACCTAAATTGTTGTTTGTGCATTTTGCTATAAAATTGTTAAAATTTGGGTATTTTGTAAACTAGAATTTTGGGGTTAATGGAATTTAATGAGATTAAATTGTGGAAATTGTTTTTATGACTTATTTAAGATGTTTAATAAGTATTATGGCCATTAGATTTGTTTAAACGTCGGGTTTTGTACTAAAACGGGTAATATTTGCTTGCTAGATTTTCGGAAAAATGGCTTTTTAAGTGAATTTGGGGTTTTTGTGAATTTTAAGCTATTTTATATTATAATTAGTGCTTGTGATTGTACAAATGAGTGTGTTTGGGTTTTTCTCGATGGTTTGGGCGTTTGTACGCCGACGTCGAGGGTTTTTAGGTTGATTTGTGGAAGCGAACCATAGGTTTTGACCTATGTGGGATTCGTGCGTCGTTTTGGTCATGAGTCGGATTTTAATGCGATATGGTGCGTTATGATATGTAGGTACCCCATGTGGACTTCGAGACGACAAGCAAGCGCGTGGCGACGTCGGCACCGACGAACGAGGACCAGGTGAGTAGATTTATATCTACGGGAAGAAGTCGGGTGGATGGCGTATAGCACCCCCGCAGTTCGTGGTGATGTATTCGAATACGTATACACACACATATATATATTGTTTATATATTGTTTGAATATATTGATGATAATATGGATATTTGGTGTTCTTGGATATTTAGTGTCGCGAAACCTAGAGTAGTGGTCGCACCACACATGCACACACCAACCCATACTGGCATACTTTCTTCTTTCATTTGTGCTTATACGGGAATATATAGTTATGTGTTCACATGGGTCTTACATACGGATTTGAGGATGATACTTGAGTTTGAGATGAGTCGATGAGATTTGTATTGAGGTTGTGAATTCGGTAATATAGCAGGGTTCGTATTTGAGATACGACATGACGTTGTAGCGGGTCCTTGACGTAGTGTTTCACACACGTCCATGCATACTCAGGCGGTATCAGTATTGTACTAGAAGTAGATCAGTACCCCGATCATGATATTTGATAAAGAGGATACCAGGTGAATAGTATGATGAATGTGATATTGACCCGTACCTAGATTTGGGGATGCCGTACGACGGATTTACGTACGAGCTATATTTTGATGATTGATCCGCACTCTTGACTTGGGATGTCTAATTATAGATATGGTATCGGATATGATATTATTGAGGAGGGATCACCGACTAATATATATACAAGTATGTATATGGATCGACTCAGATGTTAGGCGGTTTCCTTACCTGTAGTCCAGCTAGTTAGCTTAGCCCTTTAGTTTAGTTTAGTTGTTAGATTAGATTCGATTCTTACCTATTTCAAAAACTAACGAATCGTGGGTATTTTAAAAGACAGCCCAAGGGATCCTACGGATATTTCAAAAGACGTATCTTTTCATAAAAACACCGTAGCCCCTATTTTCAAAACCCCATGATTCGTGTTATTTCAAAAGGCACCATTTGTAGGACTTATATTAGATTAATGCAGGTTAGTTACGGTTGCGTCTAGTATTCAGCTCCCACGTATTATTGTGGTTCGCTTCGCATCGCATACTTATGTTATAATTTCTTATTGCAATGTTGATATCATGCTGTTAGGACACCAGCACCATTACCGATGATGCGTATGTACCACGTACACTTACTTGCCGGCTCACACACATCTTCATCGGTAATTGCCATGTCACGTACACCCTAAAAAATATTAGCATACTTGCCTTATATGATAGTTTAGACATTGTAGTTATTACCTGCTACTTCATGCATACTGTTATTCATTGTTATGCCACATTCATGGATTCTCATGTATATATTCACTATTTTACGTGTTATTGAGGTTTTGGATTCGGATTTCCATGAGATTTTCTGGATTTGGAGGAAAACCGCAAAAACATAAATAAACCTTTTCTCTCTTTTAAAATAAAAGTGCGGTTTTCCCATGATGTATGAGTCGTCCACCATCAGTTTGCTGATGGATTTTGAGACCCGATTCGAGGAGTGGAGGAACCGTTTCGGGTACATGGTGGGCCCGGTGCGGTACCCCGGGGCAATAGGAATGTGTTGTTGACGTTGAGCCCGGCAGGGGAGCACTACCGACCGGTGATATTACCCGACGCGTCGGATATCCGGAGGATACCGTCGTGGTCTTGAGATGGATGGTAGGGGCCGGTCTGGATTGACGGCGCCATAGATATTGTGATTTGAGATATTGAGGTACAGCGATTGTGATACAGAGATATCAAGATATTTGGACACTTGTTTTGTGTCGATGCTGGGCACTGTTTTATGCTGATTTCATTTATGGTACCTCACTTTTAAAATACAGAAATCTCACTGATTTATGAAAGCAGTTTTCGTCATTACATGCATTCTGTTCCATGCATTCATACCTCATTCATATGATATATTGCTACCTGAGGCACTGACACGGGCACATGAGATTACACTCGGGTTAGATATCTACCCTAGCCTTGTTATAGGTTGCATGTTATTCTTATATTTGAGGATATATTATGATCATTGACCTAAGATTGCGTTATTTATGCGATTTCTGTGCATAGATGTTTTTCTATTCATGAGTTGGCAACTCACCCCCGTTGTGCCCCAGTTTCTTACAGGTTTGCCGTACAGGATTCTTTGCGGCTTGCGGGCATAGTTTCCTTCGGGTGATTTGCTAGTAGGTGGGTTTACTTGTATCGTACCCCCATTATATATCTTGTATATTATTATTCTGTTGTATCTAGAAGTTCCATCAACCGAACATGTATTTATTTTGAGATAGAGACCAGTGATGTTATTCTTTCGACCTTAGAGTCGCGCGTTATATTTCTGCAGTTTTCTTATGGTTTTGAGTTTCCTCTTGAATTTTGATCCTCGCCGTTGGCGTTGTATATTATATTGCTTGTGTGGTTGTGACCGTCGATTGACGAAGAGCTAGCTCCCGCTTGGGGATGCTTTTTTATTGATTTCGTATACTCTTCATGTTGTATCCCGTTTGGGGGCCAGTATTTGCAAAGGAGACTCTGCCGAAATTTTCAGTAAATTTTGATGTTCTTAAAAACCGCATAATTCGGCTTATGCTATTAAAACTACTTGTTTTAAATTGGTTTTCCTTCACTCTACTACTTTTCTTGGTTTGGATTTCTGGGTTTTCGGTTTACTTAGATTACGTACGCCTCAAGACGTTTCGTAGTTTAAGTGCCGGTCATGTTCCGTACTTTCGGGACGTGACATAATCCCAGTAGTCGAGTACATATCCTAAGGGCTTTATCAACATGTAACATAGAGACAATCAGAGTACATGTTAAGATAAAGTACAACCATATAGCATACTATCATGTCAAACAAGAAAGTCCTCCCTATATATGTCCAAGCATCCATTACAATATACATCGTATGTACAGCAATGGCCTCTAGGGCATACATATAACTAACAATCTCCCACTTGCACTAGGGCCATCTATTGTGGTATCACATACCCAACAATTAGCTGCGGTTGAAGTATCTCATACTCAACCATCCCATAAAAGTCTCTACTGGGAAAAAGGCCTTTTTGAGTGGATCCGCGCTGTTGTCCTTTGTGTCTACTCTCCTAACTTCGATCTCCCTGGAGATCAACCATCTCCATGATCAGGTGATACTGCCTAAGAATTATATCTTGATTTCTGATGGGACGGTAGTTCCTTGGCAAAAGCCACAACTCCATTGTCACACAATGGTAGGAACGAAGTTCATCTCATGAACTTATATATATCCAGACTGCCTCTTTGGTAGCATCCTTGGTAACGATGTATCTTGCCTTTAATCGTCTAGTATGTCACGGTATCCAGCTTGGAACTCTTCCAACACACCGTCCCTCTACTGAGGGTAAAGACAATGCCTGCGACTGACATTCAGTCGTCCTTATCACCCTGGAACCTTTCCCGTGATTCTCCCCAGGATCGATTGATACCAACTCACTACAACTAGTGAGTATCCTAACATCCAATTAGATCTATCTCATAGATCCAAATCCCAGGATTTAGGAGGTATCGCTATGATCTTATATGGAGAATCCTTGTGATAAGCGGAGATTGACCGAGCGTAGCATAGGAAACTCCTTCCATATCAAGAGTATGTCATCCACGTACTCTACGAGGATCAGAACCATACTCCCTACTACCTTTTTGTATATACAAGGTTCATCTACCATTTTGATGAAGTCAAACTCTTTGACTACCACATCAAAACAAATGTTCCAACTCCGCGATGCCTGTTTTATCACATAAAACATCTTGCACACGTTTCCGCTGCTCCCACTGTCTACGAAGCCCTCTGGCTGTGTACTTATAGACGCTCTCTTCCAAATCAACATTTAGAAAAGCAGTCATGACACCCAACCACCAGATATCGTAGTCATGGTATGTAGCCATAGCAAGTAGGATCTGGATGGACTTAAGCATAGCTTTGAAAGTCTCAACTTTTCCATGTACACCAAGTAATCTTCTCAAGATATACTCACTCCTGATGGGGATTTAACCCTTCAGATAAAGCAACCAAAGTCCATACTTTATTGGTGTATAAGGATTCCATCTCAGATCGATAAGCATCCAGCCATTCTTACAGAGTCCCATTCCTGATGGCTAGCTCGAAACTAGTTGGGTCATCATCTCATGATGCAATCCTCGCTCCCACTGTCATAGAGAAACCAAAGTATCTCTCAGGTGGGTGAGGAACCCTACTAGATCGGCGGAGAGGGTGAGGTTCGTTGGAAACTATTGAATCCTTTGGTTCTACCAAATCATCAGCTGCAGTTTGTATAGCTGGAACCTTTCCAGTTCTACATAACAGACCTTGCCTCGAGCTTGTCCGGATTTTGCTTTTTGACATAGGCCGGACAACCCCAAATCTTAACCAACTTAAAATATAGGCTCTTCCCTTTCCATATTACATATGAAGTGGTAGGCAACTGATTTGATTCGAACCCTATTCAATAGGTATGCAGCTTCTCAAGTGCATAACTCCCAAAAGGAAATAGGAAACTCAGTAGTACTCATCATAAAGCACACCATATCAAATAGGGTGCTATTGCTCCGCCCCGATACACCATCGTGCTATGGTGTATTCGGAGGAGTAATGCTGAGAAAGAATCTCATTCTCCTTTAGAATAGTCCAAAAATTCCGTGCTCAAGTATTCTCCTCCTTGATCTCATTAAAGAACATAATACTTATACCCGTTTTTGGTTCTCTAATTCTAACTTATATTCCGTGAATATCTCAAAAGCTTCGGACTTGTGTTTCAACAGGAATATAAGTCTGAATCTTAAGAGATCATCAGAGAATGTAATGAAGTACAAAGAACCGGTCTTGGCATGTGTAGACAGGGGACCTTCATACATCAGCATGTATCAATCCCAAGAGTTCACTAACTCTTTCTCTGTTTCCAATAAACGGAGCTATGGTCATCTTATCTTTGTGACATGACCGACAAGTTTCATAAGATGTAAATTCAAAATAATATAAATATGCATCTATATGTAACTTCAGCCAGTCGGGTCGCATTGATATGACCTAGTCTACAATACCTTAAGAAGAATTCGTTCATTTCTGAACTCTTCCTCTTGAGTGTGTTCCGTATACTAAGAACTGTAGTTTGATTTAGAACATCAATGCTTTTAGATAACGTACCTGAACCGATCAACTCTTGATATAGGAAATGTTCAAAACATTATCCAACAATACAAAATTTTATCATTTCTTTACTAATAAAGAGAGTGATATGATGTTGTATATCAGGTTCGGTATCTAATAACATTTATTCAGAATCAATGTATTCTGGTAATACAGGGTGATAGTGACCAACAGACTTGGCTGCAACACTTGCACCGTTTCTATCTCATGAAACTTATCACCCGTTCTCAATTCTTTACCTATCTCTAGCCCATGTAACAAATTACATATGTGGGATCCTGATCCGGTATCAAATACCCAGGATGTAAAGGATACTGAGAAACAGTTCTCTGTAATGAACACACCCGAAGAAGATGCATCAGCATGCACTTTCTTCGTTTGGACGGCACGGGAATTCTGGTAATTCCCTATTTCCTGCTCTATCTTATAACAATTATAAGTTGGAGCAGGACCAACGTTCCCCAGCTCAGTATAACAAGCGGGTTCGGTCAATATATCCGTATTATTATCTTGATTAAGGCGTGATATGGTCGCTACCTGGAGAAAGAGAGAAGAAAACACTCAGCGTATGCTCTTGCAAGATTAGATTGTTTATCTAATATATCTAATCAGGATGTCTCCTACTGTTTTAATCAAATCTTCCTTCAAAACCTAAAAGGAAAGACTAGCCGGGATTAATTACACACCACAATTTCGATAATCTTTCAGCCAGGCCAGAGTCGGTACTTTGAGGGAGGTTCTCCGTGCTTTCGCACGAACCTAATTAAAGTAAACCTCATTTTCCCAGAGGCTTAACCCCGTTAACACCTTTCTAGACACCTACTTGATCGGCTAATTGTAATGTGTAAAACTCTCCCAGGAGTAACTCTTACTCGCAGCGGGTATCGGGATCCAACTATCTCATAGAAGGTATGCAATCTCATTGCAAATTTCAACACTTTGAAATTCCCGATAATATTTTACCCCTAGTGACTTATGACCTTAACTATGGTCAACAAATCATAAGCACTAGTCAAGTTCTACCCGTCATTTCTTGATTAATTAGACCCACCCACATGACCCTTAACTAAGGTCAACAAAGTCATATGACTTGTTAGTGTATATGCCCTAGAGGCTATTACTGTATCATACTAGTTTGTATATTACTTGATGGAAGCTTGGGATATTCACAGTTGTATATACAATCTTGCTCGAAATGGTAGTATGCTACTTGGTTTGTCTCTGCTTTAATATGTGCATGTGTTTCTTTTAGCATATCGCTGATATACATATTAGTAGAGCCCTTAGGATCTTTTAGCATATCGCTGATATACACTCGTGGGGGCTGGGTAATCCATAAGCACATCCTTATACAGGTCCCTAGTCATTGGACTATCGAGACAGGGCATCGATACTCCGGAGTAGACTAGCGTATGCGCTTCTCATCCCAGCGTGGGAGACGGTCTGTCCCACAGCCGTCAGTACGTCGTACTTGAGGTAGTATGCGGGTGCTCGTTAAGTTACGAGTACACTGGACAGGACTCGTAGGGAACTGTTGGTTGGTATTATACCTATCGTCAGTTATCAGTTCCCAGGTGACATGAGTACAGCTTTGTCCGCTAACTTGACACTGTCACTTAGCCTCGAGTGTGTTCCCACTGCACTTTGATTACTACCCTACCACGGCTCAAAGGAGTCGTGGAAACAGGTAGTTTTTGGGTGCAGTCCCGAAGCACTTGGAGGCAGTGACGGTTAGACAGGATTCGTCTCTCCCGGTATTAGGGGTTGACATCGCGCTGTGTCCAGGAGAGCCATTACACAAGTAGTCCCTGGCCAGGGCAAGCGAGATATACTGGTAGGTTTCCAGTGTTATCTCAGGGTGTTCTGGGCTACACTCCGACACGACTTGTACCGCTATTAGGGGACTGACGTTCACCGCCCCCTAGGCCCGCCATGCGAAGTATCAGACGAACAGACCGGACTGTACGGAGACTGTCACATACAGGCTCAGTAGGAGTTCAGATGGGGTCACCTTGTCAGTCTTCTTATCGGCATCTACGTGGGGACCGTTACGTACAGCTAGTGCCGCTTGCGGTCTGTGGTTAAACCCACTGCCAGCGTAGTGTCGAGTCTTTAGAGTCCCACATAGAGAGCTGTTCGCCTTTAGGCAAAATGAGTAGAGGTCGCATGGTTTTGCGACAGGGTTCGTTCACATCCGTGCACTTGTGCACGTTTGTTGTCCGGACAGCTTATACTAGCGGGCTTTGGTTTAAGCCAGATCCTAGTATATGATTTGGGATTGGTTTTATCTCTTTGTATTCTTGTTCCCCGGATCACGAATACGGGTGCGTATGCACAGTTGCTTGAGACAGAGGGAGAGGACTTTGATTAGGGTTAATGACCATTGTCATTTTGTTAACCCTAATGCTTATTTATGTATTATGGTTAATTGATATTAGTTTAAAATAATTGTGCATGGTTATGGTTGTTGACCTTAGTTGACATGTTGACCATCATCATTCCATATAAAAGATGCTCTTTTATCCTTGCAATTAGCATTAAATATGAAATGATAATGGTCATTTCTTGATTAAGCCATGACAATTATCTCACTAATTATCTATTTTTATAATTCACACATATATGTGAGAATGGCTTATTATTCTCTCATTCTATGATTTACTTTCTCTCTCTTGCTCTTCCTCTTCCTCAAGCTCACCCCTCTCATGTGTTGAGAAACACTTGAGCTTGAGAAATACCTCTTCTTGATAATCTCTACTCTCATCTAGGGTTCTAGGATTAGCACTTCTAGCACCCTAGTTACTTCTAGCTTGGAGTTGAAGCCAAAGGTTGAGGCTTTCGGGTGGATCCTTCTTCGACGTGAGAAGACGACAAAGGTGATCCCTTTCTACTACTCCAAGGAGCAAGGAGAAAGGACATAAAGCCCTAGGAATAACCATTCTAACCTTTAGCTAGTTTCTGGTTAGCTTTAGCTTGTTTTTGTTTAGCAAAGATCCTCTTTTGTCTAGTCCATGTTGCCTAGTATGATAAAAATTTGATTTTTATTCCGTTTTCCGCCTCCCCGTAAGCACCGGGGTAGGCAACGTGGACTTACAGTGGTATCAGAGCCTAACTAAACATAAACTAGCTAGGTAGTAAAAGTGTATGGAAGTTTGATCGGAAAAATCGAAAAACCAAATTATCAAAACCCTAACTTTCTGTTAAAATTTTTCCTGTTCAAAATAAAATAAATCATACTCCAAAAATCATCTCAGGGTTTTGTTAAGAAACTCACCAAACCCGGTCCAGTGAATCGATCAAAGCGCCGCGGTTCCGCGGCAATAGCAAACTATTGTCGCGCAACCGCGGCCGAGTTGACTCGGTTCTGGGTCGAGTTTGGTGCAGTGTTCTTCTGGCTTGGTTTTGGGATTTTTAAGATGGTTTATATGTGCCCAGGTTTTCCAGAAAAGAAATTTGTTTTGGCGGGCCTATAAATCCGTATTTTTGATCGAACTTCACTACACTTTGACTAAAAGGTTATATCTGTGATGTTTATATGTATTGAACGTCGGCTAATATCTATATGTCGATTAGTCGGGGTTATACATATCTGTGATCTGTGTTTGATGATGGTATGTGTATATGAATGCGTTGGATTGTCGCGGGTGAATAGCCGGGGTGGATGTGAGATAAGTGTTTCTTTTTCTTTCATTCATTGTAATATGTAAATTGATGTAATAATATTTGTGTGGCCGCACAACCGGGTCGGGGTTGTAGCCGTCATTGTATAATTCTTTTTATTGTTTTTGCTCCTAGGATAGACCCATGGAGAGGGTGCACAAACTACCGGGTATCTCGAAGTGCCGAGTGGCCTACTCACGGTGTTGAGGGAGGTTGCTTCGCTTCGGGTACTTGGTGGGTAGTTTGCTGCACCCGTAGGGTTCTTGGGTGGGGTATTGGCTATTCACCGCGACCGTGTAATCCGCTTTTCGTTGCAGGCTCGAACGGATTGCGGATTCCTAGTATATCCAATGTATTCATCTGTGATCTGTAATGTCTATCATTGCTATATATTTATATATGATAACTATTTAGACGTTGCTTATGTTTTACAGCCGTGCTACCCCAGCCCCCGCTCTGTCGTTAGTTAAGTAACCTAACGGGTGATGACGGGGCCCGTGGCGAATGCGAATGGCATAAGCGTACGTCATATTTTGGTTGTTTTCTGCAATGGTAGGATTAAATGATGGGACGCATTAAAAGAACTAATGCAAGAAAATAAACCTAGTAAAATTCGATTGGAACACTTTGAAAACCACTCGGTTCTTTTCAAAACTAAACTTTTAAATGCGGAGCTTGAACCACTCCTTTTAAAAGCTATCTCGTTCCATCGATTATATCAAGTTCACTACGTTCACGGTTTCTCCAAAACCATTCGTAGACCTCCATCATTTCAGTTAAATATTCGGTAGTATTCAAGCTATGTATTTTGACCTCACGCCAAGGCATAGTGATTGGTAGCTGCCGGATATTTATCTGTTGCATAGATAGAATGCGTTAGTTTGAGACAGTCGTACTGCCATTTTGGCCTACGTCAAGGGCAGGTACGGGTGGGTTCAAATTAACCGGGATAATGATGGGAAGAACTTGACATGTGACTTATGACATTTTGACCTCACGCCAAGGTCATAAGAGCATGGGGCAAAAATCTACATCGGGAGTTTCATAAGTACTGAAACTTGCTAGCGCTGCATACCATTTGTAGTGTGATGATTCTGGTAGGATTCCTTCGGTTTTATCACGCGATGATATTTGGATCCCGATCCTACTGTGAGTATATGATACTCCTCGGGAAAACTCTCACTTAACGATCAATGCTATAAACCTAGTATGTGTCTAGAAAGGTGTTAGCGGGGCTACGCCCACAGGGAAAAGAGTTTACTTAATTAAGGAACTTCGCGAAAGTGTTGGAAAACCTCCCTCGAAGTACCGACACTGGCATGGCTGAACGGTTAAGAAAGTATTGTACGGTGGGATTGATCCTGACAAATCCTTTCTTTACGGTTTGAGAAGGGATTCGAGAGACAGTGGGAGCCATCCAGTTTAGACAAATTAAAAACCACTCTAAACTTGCAAGAGCATCATGCTAAAGTGTTTCTTTTCTCTCTCCTAATTGCAGCGACCATTCAACATGACCGGACTTAAGTTATTACTAGATAAAAACATATTGACAGGGCCAAACTACAAAGATTGGCTCAGGAATGTCAAGATGGCAATCACTTACGATAAGTTGGGGTATGTCCTTACCACCAAAGCTCCCCCTGTCCCAGGTCCCACCTCCAGCGTCGCGGATAAAGAAATCCGTAAGACATGGGAGATCGATTGCGCGAAGGCCAAATGCCTCGTGCTTGCCTCGATGGACAACGAACATCAGAGGAGGCATGAGAATATGGACCTGGAGTCCATATTTCTCCATACAAAAGAACTGTATGGAGAGCAGTCTCGTATCGCAAGATACGAAGTGTCGAAGAAGCTATTTTCGGCAAGATTGGTCGTCGGATCATCGGTAGCGGAACACGTGCTTAAGATGATTGGCTACATAGAGGAGCTCGCGGACCTTGGGACCACGTTGGATAATGAACTCTACACTGATTTGATTCTCCAGTCCCTTCTTTCCACTTACGCCCAGTTTGTCTTAAACTTCAACATGCATGGAAAGGAGGTAGAACTTTCCGAACTTCTGAACATGTTGAGGAGTGCTGAGGGCACCCTACAGAAGGGTAGGGAGACATCCACTTTGTTTATAGGAGGATCTTCCTCTTCTAGATCCAGCGCGAAAGCCAAGGGTAAGAAGAAGAAAGCCCCCGCCAAACAAGGAGGCGGTGTCAGTAAAGTGGATACGAAGGGAAAGGGAAAGGCAACAAAGGACGCGGGAAAGCTGGTGGGAAAGGAAGAATGCTTCTATTGTCATAAAAGTGGACACTGGAAACAGGATTGCAAGGCTTGGAAGGCCAGAACACAGGATTTGAACCGAGTTGCGGCTTCAGCTTCAGGTGTGTATGTTATTGAAAACTGTCTATCAATAAACTCTACTTCCTGGGTATTGGATACCGGATCAGGATCTCATATCTGTAATTCTTTGCAGGCGTTGAGAAAGCGTAGATTTTGGAAGGCAGGTGACATGACCCTTAGAGTTGCAAACGGTGCTAGCATGGATGCTGAGGCCGTGGGGGACTATCACCTGGGATTGTCGGATGGACACTTTTTGGTTTTGCGTAGTTGTTATTATGTACCAAATGCAACCTGTAATATCATTTCTGTATCTTTATTATCTAAAGAAGGTTATGAATTCGCATTTGAAAGTAATGTAGTGAACAGTCACCTTAATCAAGTTTTGATTGGGTCAGGTACATTGAACAACGGTATATACGTTTTAAACCAACCACAAATTTTCAATGTCTAGAATACACACAAAAGAAAGTCTCCAGAAATCAATAAAAATTTCTTATGGCATTGTAGACTGGGTCACATCAATGAGAGAAGGTTGACTAAGTTACATGCAGAAGGATATTTGGATCCGTTCGAATATCAATCGTATGCAACTTGTCAATCCTGTCTCAAAGGAAAGATGACGAAGAATCCGTTCACTGGACACGGAGTAAGAGCGAGCGAGCTCTTGGGACTCGTACACAGCGACGTGTGCGGTCCAATGTCTATACATGCACGAAGCGGTTATTCTTACTTCATTACTTTTACGGATGATTTCTCAAGGTTCGGACATGTCTTCTTGATGAAGCATAAATCCGAAGCTTTTGAAAAGTTCCAGGAATATAAGAATGAAGTAGAAAAACAAACAGGCAAAAGTATCAAGGCACTGAGATCTGATCGAGGTGGTGAATACTTGAGTGCTGAGTTCCTGGGTTACTTAAAAGAGAATGGAATTCTCTCTTAGCTTACTCCTCCATACACTCCGCAACACAACGGTGTATCGGAGAGACGGAACCGAACCCTATTGGATATGGTACGGTCCATGATGAGTAACGCTGAGTTGCCGCGATCGTTCTGGGGATATGCACTAGAATCAGCTGCATACCTTTTGAACCGATTTCCCACTAAGACTGTGCCTACCACACCATATGAGTTATGGAGTGGGAAGAAACCCTATCTTCAATACCTGAAGATTTGGGGATGTCCAGCTTATGTCAAAAAGCAGCATGCGGACAAAATAGAGGCACGCTCAGTACTGTGCAAGTTTGTGGGATACCCAAAGAACTCCAGGGGGTATCTTTTCTATTACGCAGAGGAACAAAATGTCCTTGTTTCTCGTAATGCCCATTTTCTGGAACATCAGTTCTTAGAAAAAGAAATAAGTGGGAGCGCAATAGAACCGGAAGAAATTCCAGAACCACAAGCTATTACTGAAAGCTTACTAGAACCAGAGGGTTCGAAAGATCAAGACATTCCCACGCCACTCCGCAGGAGTAGTAGGCAGTCTCATCCGCCCGAGAGATACTACGGTTTTCTCATTGACGGGGATAGAGAGGATTGCATCATAGATTGTGATGAGCCTACTAGCTTCCAGCAAGCCATTCAGAGCGTCGACTCGGTAAAATGGCTGGATGTAATGCGGACCGAAATGGATTCCATGTACACCAACAAAGTATGGACGTTGGACATTGCTCCAGATGGGGTATAACCCGTAGGATGCAAGTGGATCTTCAAAAGGAAGATTGGTGTAGATGGACAGGTTGAGACCTATAAAGCTAGACTGGTTGCAAAGGGTTTTTGTCAGCGACCTGGTTTGGACTATGACGAAACCTTTTCTCCAGTAGCTATGCTGAAATCCATTCGGATCCTTCTTGCCATTGCTGCCTTCCATGATTATGAGATTTGGCAGATGGACGTAAAGACCGCTTTTCTAAATGGACATTTAGAGGAGTGTGTCTATATGGACCAGCCGGAGGGTTTCATTCAGAGTGGGAGCAGCGAAAAGGTGTGCAAGTTGCTTAAGTCCATTTATGGACTAAAGCAGGCATCGCGGAGTTGGAACATCTGTTTTGATGAGACGGTCAAGGAATTTGGCTTTATCAAAAATCCAGATGAACCATGCATCTATTGTAGATTTGTAGCGAGAACTGTAGTATTCCTCGTTTTATACGTGGATGACATTCTCTTAATAGGAAATGACATTCCTATGCTACAATCTGTCAAGGTGTTCTTGTCACATAGGTTCTCCATGAAAAACCTGGGCGATGCCTCATACATTCTGGGTATCCGGATCTACCGTGACAGATCCAAGAGGATATTAGGACTTTCACAGTCCAGGTACATCGACACCATACTGAAGAGATTCAGTATGGAAGATTCCAAGCGCGGTAATCTACCGGCTTGTCACGGGATCACCCTCTCCAAAGAGATGTCTCCCAAGACTGATTTGGAGAGGGATCGCATGTCTATTATACCCTACGCTTCTGCGGTAGGCTCTATAATGTATGCGATGTTGTGTACCAGACCGGATGTGGCTTATGCACTGAGTGTGGTAAACAGGTATCAGTCAAACCATGGGGAGAAACATTGGATAGCGGTAAAGAACATTCTCAAGTACCTGAGAAAGACTAAGGAGATGTTCTTGGTGTATGGCGGAAAAGACCTCCAGATTGAGGCCTTTGCTGACTCCAGCTTCCAGAGTGACAAGGATGATTCCAAGTCCATGTCGGGTTTTGTCTTCACCCTCAATGGAGGGGCGATGTGTTGGAAGAGCTCCAAACAGGAAACCGTTGCTGACTCGACTATGGAAGCGGAATACATTGCTGCATCTGATGCCGCAAAAGAAGCTGTCTGGATGAGGAAGTTCTTGAAAGAACTTCAGGTGGTTCCATCCATTGTTGACCCAATACCTCTGTATTACGACAACAACGGGGCTATAGCTTTAGCGAAGGAACCCAGGTCCCATCAGAAATCCAGACACATCTTAAGGCGGTATCACCTGATCAGGGAGATTGTGGATCGCCAGGAGATCGAGGTTCGGAGGGTTGCTTCAGAAGATAACACTGCAGATCCATTCACCAAAGCCTTGCCCCAGACTCAGTTCGAGCGGCTGATTGAGATGATAGGTCTTCGATACGCCAGTACATGGCCTTAGTGCAAGTGGGAGATTGTTAGTTTATATGCCCTAGAGGCCATTACTGTATCATACTAGTTTGTATATTACTTGATAGAAGCTTGGGATATTCACAGTTGTATATACAATCTTGCTCGAAATGGTAGTATGCTACTTGGTTTGTCTCTGCTTTAATATGTGCATGTGTTTCTTTTAGCATATCGCTGATATACATATTAGTAGAGCCCTTAGGATCTTTGCTTGATTACCAGCGTTGTGATGGCGCTCACACTCGTGGGGGCTGGGTAATCCATAAGCACATCCTTATACAGGTCCCTAGTCGTTGGACTATCGAAACAGGGCATCGATACTCCGGAGTAGACTAGCGTATGCGCTTCTCATCCCAGCGTGGGAGACGGTCTATCCCACAGCCGTCAGTACGTCGTACTTGAGATAGTATGCTGGTGCTCGTTAGGTTACGAGTACACTGGACAGGACTCGTAGGGAACTGTTGGTTGGTATTATACCTATCGTCAGTTATCAGTTCCCAGGTGACATGAGTACAGTTTAGTCCGCTGACTTGACACTGTCACTTCGCCTCGAGTGTGTTCCCCCTGCACTTTGATTACTACCCTACCACGGCTCAAAGGAGTCGTGCAAACAGGTAGCTTTTGGGTGCAGTCCCGAAGCACTTAGAGGCAGTGACGGTTAGACAGGATTCGTTTCTTCCGGTATTGGGGGTTGACATCGCGCTGTGTCCAGGAGAGCCATTACACAAGTAGTCCCTGGCCAGGGCAAGCGAGATATACTGGTAGGTTTCCAGTGTAATCTCAGGGTGTTCTGGGCTACACTCCGACACGACTTGTACCGCTATTAGGGGACTGACGTTCACCGCCCTCCTAGGCCCGCCATGCGATGTATCAGACGAACAGACCGGACTGTACGGAGACTGTCACATACAGGCTCAGTAGGAGTTCAGATGGGGTCACCTCACCAGTCTTCTTATCGGCATCTACCTGGGGACCGTTACGTACAGCTAGTGCCGCTTGCGGTCTGTGGTTAAACCCACTGCCAGCGTAGTGTCGAGTCTTTAGAGTCCCACACAGAGAGCTATTCGCCTTTAGGCAAAATGAGTAGAGGTCGCATGGTTTTGCGATAGGGTTCGTTCACATCCGTGCACTTGTGCACGTTTGTTGTACGGACAGCTTATACTAGCGGGCTTTGGTTTAAGCCAGATCCTAGTATATGATTTGGGATTGATTTTATCTCTTTGTATTCGTGTTCCCCGGATCACGAATATGGGTGCGTATGCACAGTTGCTTGAAACAGAGGGAGAGGACTTTGATTAGGGTTAATGACCATTGTCATTTTATTAACCCTAATGCTTATGTGTGTATTATGGTTAATTGATATTAGTTTAAAATAATTGTGCATGGTTATGGTTGTTGACCTTAGTTGACATGTTGACCATCATCATTCCATATAAAAGATGCTCTTTGATCCTTGCAATTAGCATTAAATATGAAATGATAATGGTCATGTCTTGATTAAGCCATGACAATTATCTCACTAATTATCTATTTTTATAATTCACACATATATGTGAGAATGGCTTTTTATTCTCTCATTCTATGATTTACTTTCTCTCTCTTGCTCTTCCTCTTCCTCAAGCTCTCCCCTCTCATGTGTTAAGAAACGCTTGAGCTTGAGAAATACCTCTTCTTGATAATCTCTACTCTCATCTAGCGTTCTCGGATTAGCACTTCTAGCACCCTAGTTACTTCTAGCTTGGAGTTGAAGCCAAAGGTTGAGGCTTTCGGGTGGATCCTTCTTCGACGTGAGAAGACGACAAAGGTGATCCCTTTCTAATACTCCAAGGAGCAAGGAGAGAAGGACATCAAGCCCTAGGTATAACCATTCTAACCTTTAGCTAGTTTCTAGTTAGCTTTAGCTTGTTTTTGTTTAGCAAAGATCCTCCTTTGACTAGTCCATGTTGCCTAGTATGATAAAATTTTGATTTTTATTCCGTTTTCCGCCTCCCCGTAAGCACCGGGGTGGGCAACGTGGACTTACATGACTGTCCTAACTAATCGCATCATATGCTATATAGGAAGACATCACTTAGCTACCGTACACTGTGACTTAACTATGGTCAACAAACACAGCACGAATACTAAGCACTCTAAAAATGACGGAGGGTTACGACAGGTTTTTAAGAAAACCTATTGAGTAATGAACTTGATATCGTCGTAGAATCGAGTGATTTTAAATGGAGTGTTTTTGAGGCTTTTCTAGTTTTGCTAAAGGGGTCACTCCCGGTGAAGGGATCGTCGGCCCTTTCCTCATCGAATAAGGTGCAGGATATTTCACAAATACCACTATGCAAAGAAAGAACTATAGAAGCAATCAAAAGACAAACCGAGTTTGTAGCATCTGCTAGTTTCACTAAAGAGGTCACTCCCGGTGAAGGGATCTCGACTCTTTCCTTATCGAATAAGGTGCTGGATGTTCTACAAGGAACACCGCTATGCAAAGCAAGAACTAGAGATACCAGTTTTTAAACAAGTTTCTACAACATCTTTAGGTTTCTTTTATTTCATTAATCTCATTAATGAAGTCCATTTTTAATTATGCTTCACAAGCATCACATTTTGAAACGAAATCTGCAATATAACATATATCTCATATATATAATATAAACATTCATCTCAGGAAGTAATATAATCTCATCACAGAACATTGCAGCAGAAGAACATATATGAAATATTGGATATACTAGGACGTCCGTGTTTTAAATACGAGCCTGTATAAAACACGGATTCCACGGTCGCGATGAATAGCCAAACCCACATCCCTAGACCCCTACGAGAGCGGCAAGCAACACAGCCAATTCTAGGGTTAGGAGACCCGGTCCCGACTCCTCAAGATGGTCTCCCACTGGACCCTAGAACCCGGTTACTTGTGCTCCCCTCCTTGGGTCTACCTAATGCGAAAAAGTAAATAATATACAACGGTGACATCTTTCGCAACCTGGAAGTGCCACAATAAAAGAATATTACATACAAATTTTTACATGAATGAAAATTGAAAACACTCATCTCACATAAAAAACCCCGGCTATTCAAAACGCGACGATCCAATATAACATATCACAGCAACACATAATATCGCATATCATCAACGTAAGCAAGTATGCGTATCCCGATTGTCGTTGATGTATAGCAACGAAGCCGGCGATGCAACACATACTATGTTTACGGTCACAGAAAAGAAAGTATAAAACTACAACAGTTGGAATCCGCAACCTCCTTAGACATCGCATGCCTAACCAAATTAATTCCTTAGACATCGCATGCCTAACAATTATAAACCCCGCATTTTAGTCTCATTATCGAAAACTCTTTTCAATATCAAGTCGGGCAATTCAACAGGATTCCCGACATCCTGATCGAATGCTCGTCGCAAACTTTAGTAGACGGCTGCACCCCCGGATGCCGTCGACAAAGTGCACTAAGGTGGAACACCGCTGCCGCAAGCACCCGAACGGATGCTTTTGGCGACGGGGTCGGGGCTATGGGGTGTCGCTGTCTATTAAGTTTACCCGGCGAGTATCCGCGTACGTTACGTGATTGCGACGGACTTTTGATCACATCAAAATTCTGTGGCAACCGATCATCTGAGACTAAATTGCTACATTTATAATATTCAAATCAGTTATCTCATAACTTTTTGTGGATTCCAAATATTGTATCACAATCCAGATAAATAGACAATGTTAAACTTCAAATCGAATAATCAAACACCCAAGATTTCCCCAAAATATCTCAACACTTGAAATCAGTTTAGAAACATCCATCACATGCCACTGTACTAATGGTCCAGCCGTAGAAGGGTCAAGCCAACGCCTCACATGTGGCACGCCGTACTGCCACAAACCCTAAGGTTCAGAGGCAGTTCAAGACGGTCACATAATCGAGGTAAGGTTTGTTGTCTTCTAGAGGGTCCACCGCGTTACTTGCATGACTTAGAAAGTTTCAAACTCGAGAAAAATCCAACTTTTGAAAAAATTTCCGACTATGGAAAAAGTGAGTTATTGATATCCGCCCGAACTTTTTAACAGTTTCTAAAAATTACCCGGACAAGCTAAACAAAGTTAAAATATCCGATCGAAACAACGAGTCCCCAATACAACCCAGAATACTCAACACTTAAGTAAAAATAAAAAATTCCCAGAAGAATCAAGAATCACATACGGAGGTTACTGTGCAAATTTGAAAATATGAAGCAACTTTTTGGCCGCGGAACAGCCGCCAATACCATGGTACGGCAGCGGTTCCGCGGCGCTTTAGAGGATTTAGAAGCACGTGCTTCACAGTAACTCTTGTATTTCCCTGCTGATTTTTTTGAGCATTTTTAATTTGGAAAAAATCACATTTTCAAAAAATGTACAGAGAAGGGTTCGTGTCGGGGTTTCCGGGTTCGATCGGACTTTAAACTTCTTCTAGACTTCGCCTAAAGCTCTAGCTTGGCTCTGATACCACTGTAGGGTTGCTAGGCACGCTCACAAGGTTCTACGAGGCATCAACAATGCCCGATTAAAAAATTAGCCGTGTCGAACAACCCGAAGCCGGATCTTTAAACTAGAGTTTAGGCGAAAACAAGTATGTTAAACAGTTTAACACTAAGTGAGAGGGATTACAACCTTTGTAGATAGGGCCCTTCACTTCTTAAGCTCCGTGTTGAGGTCCCTTCGCAGCGATCATCGTGTTCTGGACTCTCGAGAGGCTTCACGAACAGAATGATGCAACCTTTGCTTCCGATCTTCGATACAAAGATGATCTACCTTGAAGTTTCATTAACACAAGCTAACACTTACTAAATGAAGTGAACACTCTCATCCAAAGGACAAGGATAGATGAGAATGATGAAGTAGGATTTTTGCTCTCATTTATAATCTTTTTCTCACATATTTTCATCACTTGGAAAAAACTAGTAAGCTTTTTCATGAAAAGAAAGAAGGAAGAAGATGAACAATATCATAGAATCACTTTGTGATGAATAAAGAAAGGATTAATATGATGAATAATGCAACCATGGTTGACTTAACCATTATAGAGAATTAACCAAGGGCTAGGGTTTGGGTTAGGTTAAGAATGAGTCACTTGAAAATATCTTTTCCAAAACAAAGAAAGAAAACCTTCTAGAATCTACTAGAAGACTTAACCCTAATCCAAACCCTAATCATGTTTAAACTCCACAAAACATGTTGCATTAGTTATCATATCATGTTATAATATTATATATCACATATATAATATTTATCGTAACAAAATAAAATAATACAATTAACATATATCAATGTATTACCCGAGTGAGAAAAAGAATCTTTTAGTGAGATAATATTAGATAATGTAATTTAATATATTATATATATTATTATACATTAAATTATCGAATCAAAACTTGATCCGACAATCCGGCTATATCGCATATAACCGACTAATATTTATCCGTACCAATTCATCGAATCAACACTTGATCCGATGACCCGGCTGATATCAAATATCGCGAGAATAGAATACGGTATCTCATATCGCATTATCCTCGGTCCCGCACATATCACATACGTGCCCCTACTCTGTTTTTCCTGAGTCAAGAAACCTCTGTGTAGGACTCTAAAGAATCGTCAATACGCCGGCAGTAGGTGATGATCATATCAAACACCCACAGGCTGCAAGCGGTCAGCTAAACGTAACAGCTACCCAGGTATTGAGCGCTCAGAAGATCAACAAGCAAGCCTGTAACTTCTCCTGTGAATCCAAACAGTAACACTCCCGTACAGTCCGGTCTCATCGTCTGATATGTTGCATTTCTCGCCTAGGGGTGGTAAACGTCAGACCCCAGTAGCACGATAAGTCGTGTCGATATGAGGTCTATAACAGTTCGAGAAACTATTGATAACATTTACCAGTAAATCTCAGCAACCCTGGCCAGGTATTTCTGGTTATAGCCAATCGAACAAAGCACAACATCAACTCCCTATACCGGGAGAGACGAATCCCCTCCTATCGCTCATTGCCTCCATGTGATTCGGGACTGTATCCAAAAGCCACCTTTTTGCACGCCCTCTTGGACGTGGTATGATGGAAATCAAAGCACAGTGGGAATCACACAAGACTCTATGACGATCTCGGGTCAACAGACTACTCTGTACCAGTGTCACCGGAGAACTGCCATCTGACGTGAGTTATAATATCATCTGGGAGTTCTCGACGAGTCCGTCCAGTGTACCCAGTCTCCACTGAGCACCCGTACACCATCCTTGATGTCAAACACCGATGGATATGGGATCATCCATCGCCCATCATATGGGTCAAGATGCGTATACGCTAGTCTACTCTGGTCTATCGATGCCCTGTCTACACCCTCGACTAGGAACAGTTATAGGATGTACTCATCGACTACCGTGGCCCCACTAGTATGATCTCATCATAGTCCTAGTAGTCAAGTACATATCCTAAGGGCTTTATCAACATGTAACATAGAGACCATCAGAGTACATGTTAAGATAAAGTACAACCAGATAGCATACTATCATGTCGAGCAAGAAAGTCCTCCCTATATATGTCCAAGCATCCATTACAATATACATCGTATGTACAGCAATGGCCTCTAGGGCATACATATAACTAACATTTCGTCTCTCCCGGTATTGGGGGTTTATGTTGTGCTTGTTGGGATTCCCTTGCACCTAGTCTAGGGTTTGGTAGCATCACTCATGCCATTTTAAAATTTAGAGAGGTGCAAAGCAAGCAAAACATGAATCTTTACTGGAAATTCTAGGGTAACAAGTTTGTATCTCATACAAAGAACTAAAGAGATTAAGATTACAACCTTGTGTAAGTCCATGTTGCCCACCCCGGTGCTTACGGGGAGGCGGAAACGGTATAAAAATTTGATTTTTACAACTCTAGGAAACATGGACTAACTAAAGAAAGGATCTTTGCTAAACATAAACTAACAACCAAGATAAAAGAGTTAGCTACTCGGTTAAAGGGTTATACCTAAGTCTTGAAGTCCTTCTCTTCTTGCTCCTTGGAGTGGGATGAACGGGTTGTCCTCGTCGCCTTATCTTGCCGAAGAAAGATCCACCCGAGGGCCTCTACCTTTGGCTCCTACCTCAAACTAGAAGTAACAAAGGTGCTTTGTGTGCTAAACCTAGAACCTTAGAAAGAGTAGAGAGTAATTTTGAAGGTTTTATCTCAAAGCTTAATGGTTCTCAACTCATGAGAGGGAGAGCTTTGAAAGAGAGGAAGAGGACGGGAGAGAATGAGAATGATAGAATGAGAAGATAATGCCAACCCTCTCACATATATGTGAATTATGATAATTAAAAAATTAACTAAAGATAATTGTGATGGTTAACTTTAAATGACCATTATCATTTCATATTAATTACTTTTGCAAGAATCAAAGAGCATCATTCATATGAAATGATGATGGTCAATTTGTCAACATAGATCAACATGTCAACCATAGTCAAATGGTCAACAACACTAACCATAACACAATTATAATTAATTAATATTAATAATCATATTTCACATATAAACATTAGGGTTAAGAAAAAGACAACGGTCATCAACCCTAATGAAAGTCCTCTGCCTCTGCCTAAGTCAACTGTGCATACACACCCGTATCCGTGTTCCGAGGAACACGAATACAATGAGATAAAACCAATCCCGAAACATATACTAGGATCTGGCTTAAACCAAAGCCCGCTAGTATAAGCTGTCCGGACACCAAACGTGCACAAGTGCGCGGATGTGAACGAACCCCGTCGCAAAACCATGCGACCTCTACTCGTTTTGCCTAAAGGCGAATAACCCTCTGTGTGGGACTCTAAAGACTCGACACTACGCTGGCAGTGGGTTTAACCACAGACCGCAAGCGGCACTAGCTGTACGTAACGGTCCCCAGGTAGATGCCGATAAGAAGGCTGACGAGGTAAACCCATCTGAACTCCTACTGAGCCTGAATGTGACAGTCTCCGTACAGTCCGGTCTGTTTGTCTAAGAATATCGCATGGCGGGCCTAGGAGGCGGTAAACGTTATTCCCCTAATAGCGGTACAAGTCGTGTCGGAGTGTAGCCCAGAACACCCTGAGATAACACTGGAAACCTACCAGTATATCTCGCTTTCCCTGGCCAGGGACTTTGTGTAATGGCTCTCCTAGACACAGCGCAATATCAACCCCCAATACCGGGAGAGACGAATCCTGTCTAACCGTCATTGCCTCCAAGTGCTTCGGGACTGCACCCAACTGCTACCTGTTTGCACGACTCCTTTGAGCCGTGGTAGGGTAGCAATCTAAGAACAGTGGGAACACACTCGAGGCGAAGTGACAGTGTCAAGTCAACGGACTAAGCTGTACTCATGTCACCTGGGAACTGATAACTAACGATAGGTATAATACCAACCAACAGTTCCCGATGAGTCCTCTCAAGTGTACTCGTAACCTAACGAGCACCTGCATACTATCTCAAGTACGACGTACTGACGGCTGTGGGACAAACCGTCTCCCAAGCTGGGATGAGAAGCGCATACGCTAGTCTACTCCGGAGTATCGATGCCCTGTCTCGATAGTCCTACGACCAGGGACCTGCATAAGGATGTGCTTATGGATTACCCAGCCCCCACGAGTGTGACTGCCATCACAACGCTGGTAATCAAGAAAAGATCCTAAGGGCTCCACTAATGTGTAAAGGCGATATGCTATAAGAAACACATGCACACATTAAAGTAGAAACAAACCAAGTAGCATACTACTATTTTGAGCAAGAATGTCAATACAAGGTGAATATCCCAAGCTTCCATTAAGTAATATACAAACTAGTATGATACTGTAATGGTCTCTAGGGTATATAAACTAACAATCTCCCATTTGCACTAAGGCCATGTACTGGCATATCGAAGACCTATCATCTCGATCAGCCGCTCGAACTGAGTCTGGGGTAAAGCTTTCGTGAATGGATCAGCAGTGTTATCTTCCGTAGCAACTCTCCGAACCTCGATCTCCTGGCGACCCACGATCTCCCTGATCAGGTGATACCACCTCAAGATGTGTCTGGACTTCTGATGGGACCTGGGTTCCATCGCTAAAGCTATAGCCCCGTTGTTGTCGCAATACAGAGGTATTGGGTCAACAATGGACGGAACCACCTGAAGTTCTGTTAAGAACTTCCTTATCCAGACGGCTTCTTTTGCGGCATCTGCAGCAGCGATATATTCCGCTTCCATCGTCGAGTCAGCAACGGTTTCCTGTTTGGAACTCTTCCAACACACCGCCCCTCCATTGAGGGTAAAGACATAACCCGACATGGACTTGGAATCATCCTTGTCACTCTGGAAGCTGGAGTCAGCAAAGGCCTCGATCTGGAGGTCTTTTCCGCCATACACCAAGAACATCTCCTTAGTCCTTCTCAGGTACTTGAGAATGTTCTTTACCGCTATCCAGTGTTTCTCCCCAGGGTTTGACTGATACCGGCTTACCACACTAAGTGCATAAGCTATATCAGGTCTGGTACACAACATCGCATACATTATAGAGCCTACCGCAGAAGCGTAGGGTATAATAGACATGCGATCCCTTTCCAAATCAGTCTTGGGAGACATCTCTTTGGAGAGGGTGATCCCGTGACAAGCATGTAGATTACCGCGCTTGGATTCTTCCAAAGTGAATCTTTTCAGTATGGTGTCGTTGTACCTGGACTGTGAAAGTCCTAATATCCTCTTGGATCTGTCACGATAGATCCGTATCCCCAGAATGTAAGAGGCATCACCCAGGTCTTTCATGGAGAACCTGTGTGACAAGAACCCTTTGACAGATTGTAGCATAGGAATGTCATTTCCTATTAAGAGAATGTCATCCACGTTTAAAACGAGGAATACTACAGTTCTTGCTACAAATCTACTATAGATGCATGGTTCATCTGGATTTTTGATAAAGCCAAATTCTTTGTCCGTCTCATCAAAACAGATGTTCCAACTCCACGATGCCTGCTTTAGTCCATAAATGGACTTAAGCAACTTGCACATCTTTCCGCTGCTCCCACTCTTAATGAAACCCTCTGGCTGGTCCATATAGACACACTCCTCTAAATTTCCATTTAGAAAAGCGGTCTTTATGTCTAACTGCCAAATCTCATAATCGTGGAAGGCAGCAATGGCAAGAAGGATCCGAATGGATTTCAGCATAGCCACTGGAGAAAAGGTTTCGTCATAGTCTAAACCAGGTCTTTGACGAAAACCCTTTGCAACAAGTCTAGCCTTATAGGTCTCAACCTGTCCATCTACACCAATCTTCCTTTTGAAGATCCACTTGCATCTTACGGGTTTTACTCCATCTGGAGTAACGTCCAACGTCCATACTTTGTTGGTGTACATGGACTCCATTTCGGTCCGCATTGCATCCAGCAATTTTACCGAGCCAACGCTCTGAATGGCCTGCTGGAAGCTAGTCGGCTCATCACTATCAATGATGCAATCCTCTCTATCCCTGTCTATGAGAAAACCGTAGTATCTCTCGGGCGGATGAGACCGCCTACTACTCCTGCGGAGCGGCGCAGGAATGTCCTGATCTTTCGAACCCTCTGGTTCTACTAAGCTTTCAGTAATAGCTCGTGGTTCTGGAATTTCTTCCAGTTCTATTGCGCTCCCACTTATCTGATTTTCCAAAACCACAGTTTCCAAGAAGTGGGCATGACGAGAAACAAAAACTTTTTGTTCATCTTCGCAATAGAAGAAATATCCTTTGGAGTTCCTTGGATATCCTACAAAGTTGCACTGTACTGAGCGTGCCTCGAGTTTGTCCGCATGCTGCTTTTTGACAAAAGCTGGACATCCCCATGTCTTAATGTGATTAAGATAGGGTTTCTTCCCACACCACATCTGATATGGTGTAGTAGGCACAGTCTTAGTTGGAACCCGGTTCAAAAGGTATGCACCTGATTCTAGTGCATATCCCTAGAATGATCACGGCAACTCAGCGTTACTCATCATGGACCGTACCATATCCAATAGGGTTCGGTTTCGTCTTTTCGATACACCGTTATGTTGCGGGGTGTATGGAGGAGTAAGCTGAGAGAGAATTCCATTCTCTTTTAAGTAATCCAGGAACTCGGCACTTAAGTATTCACCACCTCGATCAGATCTTAGTGTCTTGATACTTTTTCCTGTTTGTTTTTCTACGTCATTCTTATATTCCTGGAATTTTCCAAAGGCTTTGGATTTATGTTTCATTAAGAAGACTTATTCATACCTTGAAAAGTCATCCGTAAAAGTAATGAAGTAAGAATAACCGCTTCGTGCATGCGTAGACATTGGACCGCACACGTCGCTGTGTACGAGTCCCAAGAGCTCGCTCGCTCTTACTCCGTGTCCAGTGAACGGAGTCTTTGTCATCTTTCCTTTGAGACAGGATTGACAAGTTGCATATGATTGATATTCGAACGGATCCAAATATCCTTCTGTATGTAACTTCGTCAACCTTCTCTCATTGATGTGACCCAGTCTACAATGCCATAAGAAAGCCTGATTTGTTTCCGGAGACTTTCTTTTGTGTGTATTCTGGACATTGAAAATCTGTGGTTGGTTTAATACGTATATACCATTTCTTAATGTAGCTGACCCAATCAGAACTTGATTAAGGTGAATGTTTACAACATTACTTACAAATGCAAATTCATAACCTTCTTTAGATATTAAAGAAACAGAAATGATATTACAAGTTGCATTGGGTACAAAATAACAATTACGTAAAACCAAAATATGTCCATCTGACATTCCCAGGTGATAGTCCCCCACGGCCTCAGCATCCATGCTAACTCCATTTGCAACTTTGAGGGTCATATCACCTGCTTTCAAAAACCTACACTTTCTCAATGCCTGCAAATAATTACAGATATGAGATCCTGACCCGGTATCCAATACCCAGAAAGTAGAGTTTTTTGATAGACAGTTTTCAATAACATACACACCTGAAACTGAAGTCGCAACTTGCTTCAATCCGGGTTTCTGGCCTTCCAAGTCTTGCTATCTTTCTTCCAGTGTCCACTCCTGTGACAGCAAAAGAACTCTTCCTTCCCCACAAGCTTTCCCGCTACCTTTGTTGCCTTTGTCTTTCCCTTCGTATCCACTTTACTAACACCGCCCTTTGGTTTGGTGAGGGTTTTCTTCTTCTTTCCCTTGGCTTTCGCCTTGGACCTAGAAGAGGAAGATCCTCCTACCAACAAAGTGGATGTTTCCCTACCTTTCTGTAGGGTTCCCTCTGCACTCCTCAGCATGTTGAGGAGTTCTGAAAGTTCAACTTCCTTTTCTTGCAAGTTGAAGTTCAGGATAAACTGGGCGTAAGTGGAAGGAAGGGACTGGAGAATTAAGTCCGTATAGAGCTCATTCTTCAACGTGGTCCCAAGGTCCGTGAGCTCCTCTATGTAGCCAATCATCTTAAGCACGTGTTTCGCTACCGATGATCTGACGGCCAATCTCGCCGAAAACAGCTTTTTCGAGACTTCGTATCTGGCGATACGGGATTTCTCTCCATACAGTTCTTTTGTATGGAGAAATATGGATTCGAGGTCCATATTCTCATGCCTACTCTGATGTTCATTGTTCATAGAGGCAAGCACGAGGCACTTGGCCTTCACGCAGTCGATTTCCCGGGTCTTACGGATTTCCCTATCCGCGACGCTGGTTTTGGGACCTGGGACAGGGGGAGCTTTGGTGGTAAAGAGATACCCCAACTTGTCATAAGTGATTGCCATTTTAACATTCCTGAGCCAATCTTTGCAGTTTGGCCCTGTCAGTATGTTTTTATCTAGTAGTAACTTAAGTCCAGTCATGATGTTTGGTCGCTGCAATTAGGAGAGAGAGAAGAAACACTTTAGCATGATGCTCTTGCAAGTTTAGAGTGGTTTTTAATTTGTCTAAACAGGATGGCTCCCACTGTCTCTCGAATCCCTCCTCAAACCATAAAGGAAGAATTAGTCGGGATCAATCTCACCGTACAATTCTTGCTTAACCGTTCAGCCGGGCCAGTGTCGGTACTTCGAGGGAGGTTTTCCAACGCTTTCGCGAAGTTCCTTAATTAAGTAACCTCTTTTTCCTATGGGCGTAGCCCCGCTAACACCTTTCTAGACACCTACTTGGTTTATAGTATTGATCGTTAAGTGAGAAAGTTCCGGAGGAGTAGCATATACTCACAGTAGGATCGGGATCCAAATATCATCGCGTGACAAAACTGAAGGAATCCTACCAGAATCATCACACTCCAAATGGTATGCAGCGCTAGCAAGTTTCAGTTTCTTTTGAAACTCCCGATGTGGATTTTTTTGCCCCATGCTCTTATGACCTTGACTTTAGTCAACAAATAATAAGTCACATGTCAAGTTCTACCTGTCATTCTGCAGGTTAATTTGAACCCACCCACACCTACCCTTGACTTTGGCCAACAAAGCAGTACGACTGTCCCAAACCAACACATCTATTTATGCGGCACATGAATACCCAATAGCTACCAATCACTATGTCTTGACTTTGGCCAACAAATATAGCTTGAATACTTATTGACTATTCATGTGAAACGACGGAGGGCTACGAATGGTTTTGGCGAAACCGTGAACGCAGTTAACTTAATATAATCGATGGAACGAGATAGCTTTTAAAAGGAGTGGTTCAAGCTCCGCATTTAAAAGTTGGTTTTTGAAAAGAACCGAGTGGTTTTGAAAGTGTTCCAACGACTTTTACTTGGTTTATTTTCTTGCATTAATTTTAATGCGTCCCATCAATTAATCCTACCATTGCAGAAAACAACGAAAATATGAGGTACGCTTATGCCATCCCAATTCGCCACGGGGTCCCGTCATGACCCGTTAGGTTACTTAACTAACGACAGAGCGGGGGCTGGACTAGCGCGGATGCAAAACATAAGCAACGCCTAAATAGATATCATATATAGATATATACATTCGTCACATGCAATGATAGCCATTCCAGATCACAGATGAACACATTGGATATACTAGGAATCCGCATTCCGTACGAGCCTGTAACGAAGAGCGGATTACACGGTCGCAATGAATAGCCAAACCCCACCCTAGACCCCTACGGGTGCGGCAAACTACCCGCCAAGTACCCGAAGCGAAGCAACCTCCCTCAACACCGTGAGTAGGCCACTTGGCACTTCGAGATACCCTGTAGTTTGTGCACCCCACCTTGGGTCTATCCTAGGAGCAAAAACAGTAAAAGAAATTATACAATGACGGCTACAACCTCATTCCGGATGTGCGGCCATACAAATAATATTACATCAAATTTACATATTACAAGAATTGAAAGAATAAGAAAACTCTCATCTCACAACCCCCCGGCTATTCATCCGCGACAATGCAACGAATTCATATACACAAACCATCAACATTACAGATCACAGATATGTATAACCCCTACTAATCGTTGTATAGCGATTAGCAGACGTTCAATACATATATCACATTACAGATACAACCCATTAGCCAAAGTCTACAGAAAATCAATCAAAATACGGATTTGTATCCACCCCAAAAACAAACTTGTTCTCTGGAAATTCTGGGCAGAAACAAACCATCTCAAAAATCACAAAACACCAACAGAAGAAAACTGCAGGAGAAACGATCCACGGCCGAGTCAACTCGGCCGTGGATCCGCGGTGAGTTGGTAGACTCACTGGATCGTTTTTCTTGCCTGTTCTTTAAAAAGCCTGAGCCGATTTTTAGTATATGATTTATTACTTTTTGAGCAGAAATAAAAATCGGCAGAAACTTGAATTTTAGAAAACGTGTTTTGCGATTTTTTCCAATCGAAGTTCTAGATACTTTGCTAACTTGCTAGTTTGTGTTTAGCTAGGCTCTGATACCACTGTAAGTCCACGTTGCCCACCCCGGTGCTTACGGGGAGGCGAAAACGGTATAAAAATTTAATTTTTACAACTCTAGGCAACATGGACTAACTAAAGAAAGGATCTTTGCTAAACATAAACTAACAACCAAGCTAAAAGAGTTAGCTACTCGGTTAAAGGGTTATACCTAAGTCTTGAAGGTCTTCTCTTCTTGCTCCTTGGAGTGGGATGAACAGGTTGTCCTCGTCGCCTTCTCTTGCCGAAGAAAGATCCACCCAAGGGCCTCTACCTTTGGCTCCTACCTCAAACTAGAAGTAACTAAGGTGCTTGGTGTGCTAAACCTAGAACCTTAGAAAGAGTAGAGAGTAATTTTGAAGGTTTTATCTTAAAGTGTCACGACCCGAAATTGGCACGTGACGGCCCTAATACTACGCAACGTCTACAGGCGTAACGCAGTAAAAGAAAGCCAAAACCCAGAAATCTAAACCATTAAAAGACAAGAAAAGATAAGAAAAATTGTTTAAACCTTTAAAAAAAATTTCAAGTATAAATTCTTTAAGTCCATTTTCTTTCTTGAAAATTTCGGCAGCACCTCCTTTATAAAAACCAACCCCAAAAATGGGTACAACATAAATATAAAGTAAAGCATCCCCAACGGGAGCAAATACACGCCCAAAGGCGGAAAACAACTACCACAACAAATATACGACGCCGTAGCGAAGAAATAGAAGACGATAGAAAAGAAACTGTATAAAAGACAACAAGTCACAACATAATATACAACATCGTCCTCACCAAGTCTCTAAGTCAATATGAAAATAGTAGATGGAGGGTACAAGATACAACGAATATACAATACAAATACAGATAACCACCAAAACCCACCTAAACAAAACATCACACTGTGAGCCGATGCGGTATCTGTAGCAAAAGATGATAGATGAATAGCCAGCCTCGACTACTCTGAGGAACACTCTGTAACACCTGTGGCACAACGGGGGTGAGTTGCCCACTCATGAATAGTAAATAACATATGCAGGTATTCGCAAGAATGCACGTAAAGCGTGAATCTAAGATATGCAATTAACAGCAATAACATGTCATATGAATGTAGAATAATGGAAAGTACTCTAGCAGGTACAACCAATATATGAAGCAATAATAATATGACAATAGTATACAATAATCATGCAATAAGGGTGTGAGAATATAAATATGCAACAATCAAGTAAGGTACACTAACAGGTACTACTAATACATGAAACGATGCACAAACAGATAAAGGTGAGGTATGGAGTGAAATATGTCATTTCCACGGAATCCTGACATCATGGTAGGATCACAATCCATCAAGATACTCAAAATCCCAATTCCTCAATCAGCCCCCAATTGGCTCTCATAACATATAAGTCTCACATCTCCTCAATGTACAATATCAAGTATATCTCACATACCCCGACTGTACAACATCAAGTAGATCTCACATATCTATCCAGTATCCAATCTCAATGAATCACTTATATCCCAAATCAAATCTCAAGTAACATTCTAACATCCTAAATATATTTGCATAAATAAATATGATGGGGTCAATACATATATATTAGCGTCCCATTCCACTAATAATGGTGTAAGGGTATATATAACAGCGGCTAAATCCCCTGTTATATATAAAAGGAATAATTAGAAATATCATGAAACCAATGTGCCAAGCATCGACAAAAAAATACTAATCTATCAGATGTTGCCAACAAGACTAGCATCCTGATAGGTACGTATCATACGCTATCCCGAAAGCACGAGTGCCTAGCTCTGACCCTCGCCTTTCGACGTATCAATACGTATATGACTCACGTCGGTATCCACATGATAGCCGCTGAGTCATAAGTACTGTCACCGGTAAGTACTTGCCCACCTCCAGGCTCAATCGGCAAAATCCATCGATCATCTTGCCGAGGGGAACCGTACCGGGCCCCACCATGTACCCTCAAACGGCAGCCACTCCTCGTATGGAGTATATAATCAGACCCGATAAATCTCATGGTGGATGCGCAAATATCATATCAAGGAAATCGGGCCTTTCATATAATGCATAATTTTATGAACTCCCGCGGTTCCCAAATCGAGAAAATATCATGAAAAATCCATATAACAATGCGAAAATCCATGAATATAATATGTGCGCCATATCTGAAATGCAAGCATATAAAAGGAAAAACCGCTAATTAACTGCATCAAGTTAATACAAATATCATGTGGTTCCTATTTATCCACTTCTAAATAATATCAAGTGAAGGTAAACATGTAGCTAAAACCAGCTGTATGTGAAATCAATAAGGTATAGCAAGATAATGTGTCTACCTATAAGCAATGATATAGTATACCCCCTGGGTATAAGAACAGTATGTGCAAGGTATACCTGTAGCTATGACAGGGAGTGTGTATGTACCTATCACTAATGGTACAATACTCTATAGGAATACAGGTATGCAAAATGCCATATATGATAAGGAGTATGAATCAATGTCACAATGTCCCTAACCAAGCAATATAACATCTATAAGTGGTTTGTGTGTGACATGGCAATTATTGACGGTGTGTGTAGCATACAATCAGTGCTCGTGCAACATGAATCGTCAATAATATGTGCAGTGTCCTACTACTACTAGTCCAGGCACAACTACATCTAAGTAATAGGGTAAAGGCGCAATTCTAACAATAACATAGAATATGCGACAAGTAATAAAATCTCTAGCCTTTACGCATAACGCCATGCGGGCGATTCCCCTGTAGATGTTAAATCTACTCACCAGCGCTCCTGGCTAAGTGAAGCCTACCACCTGTTTTCCTTTGTCGTAGCGTCCGAAG
Organism: Agapanthus africanus; assembly: GCA_030015575.1. Classification (NCBI taxonomy): domain Eukaryota; kingdom Viridiplantae; phylum Streptophyta; class Magnoliopsida; order Asparagales; family Amaryllidaceae; genus Agapanthus; species Agapanthus africanus. The sequence goes on from JASDDO010000022.1 coordinate 283,462,241, forward strand.
TCCCCCCTTGCGAACCTAAAATTTCACAAACACATCACATAAGCAAATATCCTATATCGACGAAAAGACATTGAAACACAAGAATAACGCCATGAAAATTGTACTGCGCACTTAGCGCATCTATCGCGCACGACATCGGCCAAAAACCCTAACCGGGGTCGCTAAACTACGAAACACCAAGTCTAGACCCTGATCGTCCCGATCGCGCAACACAATACAAACAATTACGAGGAATAAAATAGATATAATATCGCAACGACCAATCGAACCCACGTCGGAAAAACCCCGAAACCTAGTAAACAACCTACCACAATATTTCGCACTAGTTTCAAGCTAACACATATCTAGCGATTACAAACACCTTAAAATAGCTTAACTAAGCTATCCAAACCATTTCTATATTTTTTAACACTTGCAAAATGAGTTTTAGCAAAAACCTAGTAAGCAAAAATTCTTAATTAAAGAAAATATTCATTAAGAAAATTTAGCATTTTCTACTAGGTTAAGCTTTTCCTAAACACAAATTAACACTTCAATTAAATATTAAACAATTAAATTAAGCTTTAACCTTAACTTGAATTTCTAAAACCATTTCAAGAATTTTGAAACATGAAATTTAAAGCTTAAACTAACATCTAATTAAGCTAGCATAATGTATTAAGTAACAATTAGAGATTGGGATTAGGGTTTTATACCTTCAAGAACACCACTTGAATCAAGAATAAAACCAAACGTTAGCCTCCAAAATTCTCACTAGAATGAAGATCCAAGCAACTTTTGTGAAAAAGAATGAAGGTTTTGGATTTTATTTGAATTTCTATGAATTAATTTGGATTTTTCATGATTATTTGTGCAAGAAATGATGAAAAATGAGTGAGGAAGAACAAGGGCAGCAAGGGGGAGAGAGAGGCCGGCCATGAGGGTGTGGGGGGTGTTTTGTGCAAAAAAAAAGAAAAAAGTTCTAGTTTAATTCATTAATTGCTTCATTAAATGCAAAAATGACACCTTTTCTTTCATTTTCTTTTCTTTTTTAATTCAAAAACCTTTTGCACTAAAAATATCTAGATATTTAAAAAGAAGGTTCTAAAACTAATTGTAGTGATGATTTTCAAAAATTTTCATTTAGAAGAAATTTCCCGATTTACGTGCACAAAATACCGCTTAAAATAATATTTTATTTGGGGAAAATTCTATCTGAACCAAAACCTCCCAAATACTCCTAAAGTTCGCGGACAAGCTTTATTTTAGCTAAAAAAGGTGCCGGTAAGTTTCTACGGAAGTTTGATCGAAATCGGGTTAAAACGGAAAATACCGATTATTTTGCCCTAAAACAGAAAATTCGCAAAACGATTTCTGAAACGTTACAATCTTCCCCCCTTAAAGAAATTCGGTCCCCGAATTAAAATTTTCATTAAGCATACCTTCAAAAAGAAGAGTACAAAACTCCCAATTCTCGCTCGCAGCCTCCCGAGTGATCATCTCACTATACGACTACGTCCAAGAAAACTCTCCACAGATAGCAAGACCCTTGACCGAAGTTTCTCCACCTGCCGGGCCATTAACACCAATGGCTGCCGGTCAGCGAAAAGATCGCGTCAAAGCAAATGGTCTAATGCTGAATCATGTGAAAAAAGTCATGAAGGTAATTGCAAAGTATCAACACAAAGAATGCGGGGTGAAAACTCAATAATCTGGGCGGAAGTGCCAAATTAAAGACAACGAACTAACTCGCTTAAAGGATCTCAAAAGGACCTACAATCCTGGGATAAGATTCCCAAAACTCCACACGTCATTTATCAAAAAATCCATAGGAATACATGATCTCCCACTGCGAACTCAGGCCTGCGACCACCCTGGTCGGCATAAGATCTCTGTCCTCACAGGACTATCATCATCCTGACCTGAACAACTGGATCATTTCCGAAGTCTCTAGACGAGCTGGGGTCCAAAAATCCAATAATGCAGAGTCAGAAAAATAGATTGGTGATCGACACGACCTAACCCTAAACCTAAAGGTTGCCAATTGGAGTGTCTCCTGATAACAACTATCGAAGGAGAATCCTGACAATGGCGAGTGACGATCCTCAATTGCCGACAACAACAACACGAACGCACAAACATATCCTCCAGAGTCTGGTATAGCCCGCTCTCACAAACCCATCATCCTGCGGATGGAAAGATGGAGCTAAAGCTTAACCAGTACCCAAGGCTTCCTGAAGCTTCTGCCCAAGATGGCAAGCGAACAGGGTGCCTTCATTGGACACGGCCCTCGAAGGAACTCTGTGCAACGCACAACTTAACAAAGAACAACTAAGCAAACCGAGTAAAACCGGACAACAAGCATCCGAATGGAGTCACACCCTGACTAAACTTGGGTATACCCATAACGAAATTCGTGGAAATCTGCACCCATTCCCACTTCGGAACGGTTAAAGGTTGCAACTCTCCAGCCGGTCTCAGATGCTCAACCCAAAACAAACAACAAGACAAACACCTTGAAACGAAACCTGAAATTTCTCTTTACATTCCTGCCCACCCGTAACTATCTCACAAGTCACATCAATGTTGGTAGAACTTGAATGAATACAGAGAATTGACAGATGTGCCAGCTCTAGGATTTCACGTCTCTACCCGATAATATCAGGTACACAAACGCGTCCTTAACTTAGCACACTATTGTCACAAATCAAGGACTCTGAATCATTACCCAGCCAAGTATGCTCAAGTATCTCTAACGAACGAGCGTCGGTAGACAGTGTCTCGCGAAAAAGATTGAAGACAAGTGGTCGGGCGCGGACATGAGCAAGATGTCCCCTCCGTAGAGACAAACTTAAGCTATACTCAACGATCACACAAGAACTGTAAATCTGCGGAGGACTATCACAACAATCAAATCCACTGCAGGAAGATGCACATTAATCTCTGGTAGTCCGTGAAAAATCTGACACGACTCTCAAACCAGTAGTGTCTCCAAATCTCCAATGCAAAACCACCACGGCCATCTCCAGATCATGAGTGGAATATCCTGCTAGTACTTCCTCCAACTGTCGGGAAGAAAAAGCGATAACTCTATAGTGCTACCTCAGCAAACAATCGAGCCCACTCAAGAAACATTACAGTTAAACCACAAAGTCGCCATAACCAAAAGCAAAGAAAGAACTGATGCAATTGTTAACCGAATCTTCGACTGCGGAAACTCCGCACACATGCCTCAGTCCAAAGAAAGAAACCTCCAATCCGGTCAATTCAGTCGACGGTGCAGGACTACACTAACGATCCTGCACGAAACGGCGGTGGAAACTTGCTAAGCCCAAAATCTGCGGAACTCCTTCGAGCACAGAAGTCTGGGCCTAAGCTGTATGGCCACGATCTCCCTCGGAACCATACAAAACCATCTCCCGTGACTACAAGACCAAGGAGTCAACACAAACAAACCTGAAGGAACACTCTGAGAATCTAGCAAATAGCTGGGGCTCTCCCAATATCTGCAAAACAAATCCTCAAGTGCATCTCCAGTTCCTCACGACACAAGGAAAAGACCAGAATGTTATCTTGACACAACAATAACTGGTCGAGGAACGTCCTGAAGAAATCTGGTTCATCATATCCAGGAATGTTGCGAGGGCATTGGCAAGTCCAACGACACCACCACAACACAAACTATCCGTAGCACGCACAAAAGCAGTATTCGGAATGCCATCACTCCGAACCCGCAACAATGATGACCTAATCCCAAACCAACTTAGAAAATGTCTCAGACTCTGGAGCTGATCGAAGAAATCTTCAATGCGAGATAAAGGATAACTATCCGCACCGTAAGCCGGTTCAATTGACGATCCATCAATACACAACCTCAAACTGCCGTCTTTCTCCTTGACGAACAAAAATAGGAGCTTCCAAAAGCGAAACGCTCAGACGCACAAAACTCCCCAACAAATAACTCTGCAGCTGATTCTTAAGCTCCCTAAGCTTCGCCAGCTCCTCTGGAACATCGTCGGAAAACTCTTGCATGAAAGAAAACCTGTCCAACAACCCTCTGTGGCTACGGTATCACGAATGAACGCCAAGAATCCACGACATCTCCTCAAAAGCCGAATAGCAGAAAAGGCTAAATTCAAGCTGTGAGAGGCGGCACAACTATCCACCTGCACAACAAGAATTGACTCGCCGGGAAAACAAAACCTAGCTGTTTTCTCACGGTAGTCCACAGACGCCTAGCACGTAACTAACCAGTCCGTGCTCAGGAGAACGTCAAATCCAACATCTCTAGAAGGATCAAAGTGACGGACAAATCTCCTAACCAATTGGCATACGACTGAATTACATGTTGCGCAACAAAAGAATCGCTGACAGAAGTTAACACAACAAACGACTGATCTAGCTAACACGATCCTCGTCCTAACCACGGCACAAAGTGTGAAAAATAAACCAATACATCAAAAGAACATACGATTTAAAGATACTTGAAAACTCTGCATTGGATGCCCGCGCGTCCCGATGAGTAGAAGCAAACTCCTATGTCTGCCCTCAACCCGCAACTGACTGAAATCTTCCTCTGCTAGACTGTCCCCTCTGAGCAAACCTTTCACATCCACAACCTCTCTGAATACGATCCTGACGTAGTGCTAAAGAACAATCCCTGACGATGTGCTGAAGGCTTCCGCATCGAAAACATCCATACGATGGCTACTGACCCTCCTGGGGATAAGAGCTGAACGACTGTCCTCGTCCAAAGCCTCTGCTACTCCTACGGTGGCCACGAAATCTGTCTCGACGACTAAGTCTCTGTCTCTGGGCTTGTACACTGGTACGAGTCCTCCACTGTTCCGAAACTCTCAGATTCTCTGGAATACGTGCATCCACTGGTGCTATGTAGGTGACGGACTGCGGCATACCGATCCCAAGGAACAACTGTGTAACAGGGGTGACAACCTCCTGTCGCTGCACTCGAACGGCATCAACTATTGATCTCATCGTCTGGCGCAAGTCCTGCATCTCTGCCACAAGCCTATCGATACTATCTGTCGAAGGCGGATCCATCTGCACCTGTGCAACGAGCGTGCCATCCTGGTCAGTGCTCGTCCTACCCGAGTCAATTCTGACCTCGGCCCTCGCTGCACCTCTCTGAGTCCCCATAGTCGTCGGCGGCAAAGGCTATAAATAGGGATATGATTCGATATGAACACAGAAATCGAATCATAAGGATATAAATCATCAAGGAAGGAATTTCAAGCAATTGTACTTAGGTCACTTTAGGCGGAGTACTGCATCGTGAGTATGCTGCAGACATACACACACTACGTTATTCTGCTTAAGCTACCTACTCCATCATACCAAGATCATCCTACACTCCGAAAGGTAAAACCTAGCTCTCTGATACCAACTTTGTCATGACCCGAAATTGGCACGTGACGGCCCTAATACTACGCAACGTCTATAGACGTAACACAGTAAAAGAAAGCCAAAACCCAGAAATCTAAACCATTAAAAGACAAGAAAAGATAAGAAACATTGTTTAAACCTTTAAAAAAAATCTCAAGTATAAATTCTTTGAGTCCAAATTTCTTTCTTGAAAATTTTCGGCAGCACCTCCTTTATAAAAACCAACCCCAAAAATGGGTACAACATAAATATAAAGTAAAGCATCCCCAACGGGAGCAAATACACGCCCAAAGGCGGAAAACAACCATCACAACAAATATACGACGCCATAGCAAAGAAATAGAAGACGATAGAAAGGAAACTGTATAAAAGACAACAAGGCACAAAATAATATACAACATCGTCCTCACCAAGTCTCTAAGTCAATATGAAAATAGTAGATGGATAGTACAAGATACAACGAATATACAATACAAATACAGATAACCACCAAAACCCACCTGAACAAAACAGCACACTGTGAGCCGATACGGTATCTGTAGCAAAAGATGATAGATGAAGAGCCTACCTTGACTACTCTGGGAAACACTCTGTAACACCTGTGGCACAACGGGGGTGAGTTGCCAACTCGTGAATCGTAAATAACATATGCAGGTAATCGCAAGAATGCACGTAAAGCAAGAATCTAAGATATGCAATTAACTGTAACATTTCAAAAAAATTAAATATTATTTTAGGGAATTTTTATAATTTAAATATTACGTTATTTAATATTTTAATAATTCGGTATAATTATATACAAATAAATGGGGAAATTTTTTGGAAACTTATGGAAAATTCTAAAATAGGTTATTTTATGGAATTATGTCATTTTTAAGTTGTTATGATTAGTTATATGCTAATTTAGTGCTAATCGCGATTAAAAATCACTAATCGGTTTTTTTAGCAATTTTGTGCAAAACATGCACATATCTTTTTCCACACTTGTGTTACATTTTTCTTGGCATGGTTTTATTTTGGGGTTACTATTCTTGTGAGAAAGGAAAAAGAAAGGAAAAGAAAAAGAAATGAGAATGGAATAAAATATAAGGTATGGTATGAGAGAGAAAAGAGAGGGGTTGCTTTGACTTTGTCATTTGTCCCCATTCCTTCACCTTCATCATCTCTCCCTCTTCTCTTTTCTGAGCTACTGCTGCTCCTCCTCCCTCCCCTCTTCAATAGCCCCAAATCACCATGAAAACTACACCAAAACCCCATCTTCATTTCACTAAAAGTGTGCACAAGCTCAAGATCTACACATTGAACCAAGAAAGCAAGGATTTTGGCCACTAGGGGCAACTCAAGAATTTTCTTGAGTTGCCAAATGTGGTATTTTCTGGACCTTAAAGCTTAGTTTATGCATTACCTTTACCCCATATTTAGATTGAACCGATATTGTGTGTTTTGTGGACTTAAGGGAAAACCTAGTTAGGGTTTGAGGGAATTTGTGTTGTAATGTGAAATTGAGCTCAGTAGAGGCTACACCAACACCTTAGTGCTATAATTGAGACCCAAACCTAAAGCTTAAACCCAAAATACGGATTTAAGAAACCGATATCGGAAAATTTAAGGAATCTGTGAAGGTTATATGAGATCTGCTATCAACCCGAGACTCTGAAAAATATTTTGGTTGGACAGTGAGATGTGCAGGCACCCAGTAAGCTACCACCAAAACCCTAGCCCCTAACTCCCAACCCCGGCCGCAAATATATCCTTTCTGGCTGCAAATTGCGGCCAGACCAGAGAGGAATTGGCTCGTTTTTGTTTTGGTGCCCCCTTGTTCGTGGATTAGACCCCTGGTATGTGTAGATTTGTCTAATTTGACCTAGGGTGAAATCTGGAGCTTATTCCCTTAGTTGCTTTTTTGGATTCGTTTTTCCGTATTCCGTATTTTTAATTCTGAAATTGTGTTTTGTGTTACCTCGACTGTTTGGCGTTTTTACGACGATATCGGGGATTGATTGATGGTTTTGGAGGGCGTGCCCATAGGTTCTAACCTATAGGCCCCTTATCATATCGTTTTGGGTTTCGTGTGCCGTTTTAGCTTTGATTCGGTTTTAATACGCATTTACGATACTTTGATGTGTAGGTACCCCATGAAGACTTCGGGACGACAAGAAAACGCATGGCGACGTCGACAATGAAGACGCGAGGTGAGTAGATTATATCTACAGGGGGAAGTCGGGTGGATGGCGTATAGCACCCCCGCAGTCCGTAGTTGATATTATATATATATATATATGATAGTTATAGTGTGTCATGGATATTGTGTTAGGTGTATTATGGATAGTTAGGATTAGAAGCAACTAGTGTAGTTCATAGTCGCGACCCCTAGAATAGATTTATACCTACACGTACACCCTTGCATATTCATTATAGTTGCACTGTGTTTGATGATATTGGATGACGTTGGAGATGAGTCGATGATATTGGGCATAGTACCGTGAGATCGGTGATTTGATATGATTCGTATTTGGGATACGACCTGTGATCTTAGCGGGCCTTTGGGCATGTGTTTTACCCCCGCATTCATACTTATATAGATGGTATCGATTTATACTAGACTTAGATCAGTACCCCAGATCATGTGATGTGATGATAAGAATACCAGGTAATTGATGAGATGATGCGATATTGACCCGTACCCAGCTAATGGGATGCCGTACGACGATTTACCGTACGAGCTTTATATTAAGGATAGATCCGCACACACGGCTTAAGGATTGTCGTATGGTATGTTGTATCGTACGCGATACTATTGAGGCGGGATCACCGACTATTATACTTATATATATTTATATCGACTTAGATTTAGGTGGATTCCATACCCCTCCCGGTTGACTTGATACTTAGATCTGAAGTTTGCATAGTAGATGTTAGACTAGACCCGAGTCATACCTATTCCAAAAACTAATGAATCGGGAATATCTTAAAAACACTGTAGCCCTTAGTTTACTAAAACACCGATTTGTCTTATTTCAAATGGCAAGCTGCATTACTATTCATTTACCATTTACTCTACGGCTCGCATTGCATTGCATGCTTATATGTTATTGATTCATATTCCTTGTGCATATGCCTTTACATAGTTGCATGCTCATATTAGTGTTCATGTTGCATGTATTATAATTCATGGATTTCGCACTGTGATATGGTTGCATATGATGATTATGGATTGTTTTACTCCTGCGTGTATATATCAGTGGTATGGGATGCTGAAATATATATGTACGCCCATAGAGTATATATATATCAGTGGTATGGGACGCTGAAATATATGTACACCCATAGAGTATATATATATTAGTGGTATGGGACGCTGATATATATATACGCCTACTTAATATATCATCATGATGATCTATGCAAATTTACATATGCATTATGAGCTCGATGTGAGAGGAGACTATGTGCTCGGAGCCTATGAGCTCGATGTGAGAGGGCCTATGTGCTCGGAGCCTATGAGCTCGATGTGAGAGGAGCCTATGTGCTCGGAGCCTATGAGCTCGATGTGAGAGGAGCCTATGTGCTCGGAGCCTATGAGCTCAATATGAGAGGAGCCTATATGCTCGGAGCCTATGAGCTCGATGTGAGAGGAGCCTATGTGCTCGGAGCCTATGAGCTCAATTTGAAAGGAGCCTATGTGCTCGGAGCCTATGGGCTCGATTTGAGAGGAGCCTATGTGCGTCTTTATGGTCGATGGCATACTATATCTCCCCTACCCCACATTTATTTTATATGTATTGCATCATATATTAGTAGTACCTGATAGAGTACCTTCATGAACGCTGCATACATATCGGATACATGATATATGGGTTTCATTTGATATTGAGATATATAGTTTATGTCGATGCTCGACACTGATTTTCTGATGTTTCCATTCATGATATCTCCTGTTCCCATTTTAACGCATACGTACATCATACTTATGATATGTTATTACGTGAGGCACTGGCACGAGTACTTGGCACTACACTTATCTTCAGATGTTACATTGCCACTTTACCATGCTTCATACTTATTCATTTGAGGTTTATATTATATCTGATCATTTTGACTTAGGATTATGTCATGCTTTCAATTTCTGCTTGTAGATATTTTCTATTCACGAGTTGGCACACCCCCGTTGTGCCACAGTTCTTGCAGGTTTTGCCGTACAGGTTCCATAGCGGCATTTCCGGCACATTGCTTCCTTTGCGGGTGATTTGCTTGGTAGGTGGGTTCTTTGCATCAGAACCACCCTTGTATATGTATTATTCTTTGTATCTAGAAATTCCATCAACCAAAACTTGTATATTGTTTCAGACTCAGACACTAGTGATGTATTATTTCGACCTTAGAGTCGCGCTTAGTAGTGTTACGGTTTTCATGCTTATTTGAGTTTCCTTTGAGTTTTGATCCTCGCCATTCGGCGTTGTATATCATATTGCTTGCGTGGTTGTGACAAAGTTGGATTTCTGGGTTCTCTTTATTTACTCCTTATATGGTTTTAGATTTCTGGGCTTGGCTTACTTGGATCAGATGGAGTCCTATAGACTTCATATGGTTCAAGGGCCAGTCACGTGCTCTTTCGGGTCGTGATAAAGTTGGTATCAGAGCGCTAGGTTAACCTTGTTTCGAGTCTAAGTTTGACTATGTGGAGCCTAGGGCGTCTATATATATACGGAACTTAGGCTTGACCTTACGGAACTTGGACTTAGTCGAGGGGGTATTAGACCCAAACTTTCGTCGTGTAGGATGACCCTTGGTTGATGGAATAGGTGACTAAAGTAGAGTGGCGTACCGTGGGTATATTCCGCGGCATACTTACGATACACTACTCCGCTTAAGGAACCTTAGGATGCATATATTTTCGAGATCAGTGATTCTCTTCATATCCATGATTATACATCCATTTGAGATCCTCGATTCTATTAGTTCCATGATCATACTTTCATTGATGTTGTTCTTTCTTATGATCATGTACCCACTCTGGATCGGTTGTTTTCTTTCTTGCCATTGATCTGCTCTCTTCGATACTCGATTGAGGTTCCTGTCGCTATTATTTGAGCACAGTCTGGGCTGCTGCTAGGGTTACGATCAGGGAGAGCTCGTCTTGTACGAAGGACGACCGTTGTGTTTTCTGGTGACATGGGAATGTCTCGAGTTAGTATTGGTGATTGTGACCTCTAGTGGAGGCGAGTGCTTGGTTTTGCACCGGATGATCGGGCCATTGTTAGAGCTGTCAGTTGAGAGAGGACTGTTGATGTATAGCATACCTCAGAGATTATGATGTCCCCTACCGTGCAGACAGATGAACCAGCTGTTGCTGAGATTGACAGGATGTCGCTTCCGGAGCTTACGAGCTGAGATCGCCGGAGCTTCCAGGCAGATATGAGACAGATGATAGCTTGTCTACCGATTTGAGAGACGATGGTGATTCGTCCGATTTATGCACCGGAGCAGGCCTAAATGAGTCGAAGATTTCCAGTGTGGAGAGTCTTACGCAGATCTAGAGCAGACCGATTTAGAGATGACTGCCAATGTATCGCCTTTCTTGGAGGATTGAGGCGTTATTCAGCGTACAGGCGAATGAGCCAGTTGTTGCTGCGAACAACGAGATATTGCCCCAGATGTTGGAGCTATTGCGGTACGAGTTGTCCTAGGAGATGATAGAAGGTCGCTAGTCATCGAGGACGAATAACTAGGACATGTGGATTGTTCGCCTACCCCGATGCGAGGTCATCAGATAGAATGATTCCAGCTAGAGACGACTTCGTGCAGGTTCATTGAGAGTCGATTGAGACGATCGAATGTCAGGAGCTATTTTCCAAGTTTAAAGTATTCGGAAAGATATGCAAGCGATTCTATGCACCCTTTAGAAGAATGAACCCCTAACTCGACTTAATGACCGAGAGAAAGCCTTTGAACCTTAGGGTTTGCAGCAGTTCCGCGGCGCCATTAGTGAGGCTTGGATTTTCCCTTCTACGGCTGGACCCCTGATGCTGTGGTATGTACTCGATACTATTAAACTGTACCCAAGATTTTAATCTCTTGGGGGATTATGAGGGTATGACGATTTGGTCGGATGATTCGATATCATTCGGATATCATGTGATGGGACACACTGCTTGGGAGACTCCAGATACGAGGATAACCGTTAGAGCGTAGTCCGTGCAACCATGATGAGACGAGTCCAAATCAGTCGACATTGAAGCAGAGTGAAGTAAAGAGTTCGCAAGAGATTTGACGAGGTGACGTTCCACTCCGCTGACATCAAAGATGCGATACGCATGCAGAGGCATTGTATATGGATATACCTTACAGAAAGAGTTGCGACCAGTATCCAGCCGTTCCAGAATAAGAATTTGCTTCAGCAATGGATGATGACTTCCGGGCAATTCGGCAGGAATGAGATTTGAGAGAGACCTGTTGGAGATAGTGCCCTCAGAGTCAATTATTGGATCACAAGCACGTGATTGCAATGATTGAGGGAGGACCTATTCCGGTAGGACAGTCTTACTCAAGATGATAGTATGCAATCTGGTTTATCTTTATCATCGTGTACTGCTTTAGGTAACCTTACAGGTCGCTATTACACGTTGATAGAGCCCCTAGGATTCTTGCTTGACTGCCAGCAGTTTGAGGGCGATCATATAAGTGGGAGCTGGTGGTCTATAAGCACATCCTTAAAAGGTCCCTGGTCGTGGGAGTTTCGAGATAGGGCATCGATACTTCAGAGTAGACTAGTGTATACAGTCGAGACCCCGACGAGGGGCGGTGGCCGGTCTCACAAGCCACTGGTGTCAGTTGGTTCACCTAAGATGTATACAGGTGCTCATTAGGTTATGAGTACACCGGACAGGACTCGCCGGGAGCATGCTAGTTGGTCTTATACCTGACGTCAGATAGCAGTTCCCTAGTGACATGTATACAGGTTAGTTCATCGAACTGAGGATCGTCATTTGTCTCATGTGAGTACCCACTGTACTTTGATTATTACCCTACTACACTCAAAGGAGACGTGCAAACAGGTTTTAGTTGGGTACAGTCCCGAGCCACATGGAGGCAGTGAGCGGATCTGCAGGGGTTCGTCTCTCCCGGTATTGGGGGTGTGGTCGCGCTGTGTCTAGGAGAGCCATTACACAAAGCCCTCGGCCAAGGCAGGAGATTTACTGGTAGGTATTCCAGTAGTAACTCAGGGTGTTCTGGGCTACACTCCGACACGACTTGTACCGCTTTTGGGGGTCTGACTTTTACCAACCCCCTAGGCCCGCCATGCGATGCTCATAGACGAATGGAACGGACTGTACGGATATTGTCACTGACAGGCTCAGTAGGGTATCAGGATGAGTTCGCTCATCGACGTCCCTTTTGGTCAATACCTGGTAGCCCATTACGTATGGCTAATACCTCTGACATGCTTGTGGTTAAATCCATAGCCAAAGTGTTGACGAGTCTTTAGAGTCCCCCACAGACCGTTTTCTCAAGTTTCGGGCGAAACGCTGTAGAGGCCGTATGGAGATATGGCAGGGTTCGATCAGATACTTGCGGTATTGCACGGATCACGATCGGACGGTTTATACTGGCGGGCTTTGGTTTAAGCCAGATCCTAGTATTGTACAGTGTAGATTTTGTCTCTTTGCATTTGTATTTCAGTCGGAATACAAATGCGGGTATGTATATACAGTAGCGGGGTTTCCTGTAAATTATTACGGGATCAGTTTTTTGGAGTTCCCAGTTTGTTTTCCGTTTCGGCCATTTTCCTTTGTATCTTTCATTGGCTGGAAAAATGGTGGAGGAGGGCTTATTTGCATTTGTGCAAATTAGCATTGTGGAGGGTGGTCTTTACATATTGTTGCTTCATGATGGTTGCACCATCATTTGACTTCTTGTCTTCATCATGGCTTGACTTTTGAAGTTATCATGGTTATTGATGATTAGGTTTTGGAGTGAGGTTCTCATTTGTGATCATTGTTTTATCATCATCACATTTTCTCTCTCTTTGATGTATGATGGCCTCTTTTCTCTTCCTTGTATTATTAATCCTCACTCACTGCTCTCTCTCACTCGCTTGACCTTGTAATGGCCGGCCACTTCAAGGGTGGGCTGTCCCATATTTTTGGAGTGAGGATTTTGTATCTCATTTGCTTGAAAAATGAGGTAGCCATCACAATACTCACTTCATCTCATTCCTCCACCAAAAGGCAACTTCAAGTGACCCCAATGAGACATAGCACTACACTTATTCTACAGCAATCCTTGGGCACGTCGACTCGCAAACTTCGTGCCCGAGTTGCCTCGGTCCAGAGGTGGGAGCCCGTAAAAGAAGCCGGGGATGTGGTGCCCTTCCGGCGACATGGTGGAGACCGGAGATTCCCTGGGGAGATCGGGACGACGACTAGAAGACCGAAGGACACAGATCGCTCGGTATATCTCTCTACCCGTTCTTTAGTTAGCTAGAATTAGATTAATGGCCCGATCCGGGATTTTTGTGCGTGGTGGTGCCAGTTCAAAAGTTAAATTAAAATTATCATTTCCGCATTTTGGCCTCGGATTGATGGCCGGGGCGCCGCCGTGCACTTACACTGGTATTAAAGCCACGCCATTAACCAAGTCTAGCTTGCACTAGTATGTTTAAAGCTTCGATCGAACAAATATTCCAAAACCACATTTTCATGTACATCTGTTCTCTGTCGATTTTGTTTTGGCTCAGAAAATTTTTCAGTGTGTTGAAGAATGACATGCAGAGAGTTCTAAGATCTCTGTAAAAATTTGGTCACCTTTTGTTACTGTTCAGCCGCCGAACCGCGGCGAAAGCCGTGCTTGGGCCGCGGTTCCGCCGCCACTTAGCCTCCTCACTGGACCAATTTTTTACAGAGGGTCTTGGACAGGGAAATTGGGGTTTTGGCATATTCTTTTTGGGCCCAGAATTTCTTTAAGTGCTACAATAGTGCTTGGGGCCCACTTGGAAAAATTTGATCGATCGAAAATTTTAAACACATTAGTTCACAGTATTTACATTATACTTGTGACCGTGAATGTCACTTGATTGGTAAATCCTGTCTAACTGCTATAGCCCGGTTAGACGGATTTGCGAACGTGACATTCCCGTTGATGTTCTGTGTTGTGCTGTGATGTTGCAGATTGTCGTGGTGGATAGCCTGGATGCAATGTTAGTACAGTTTTTGTTGTATTATGTACATTTGATATTGCGGGGTGAGCGTCCGACATGTGGACTGCCGTCACTGCCTGTCTGTATATGATTCTTTTAGGGCACGACCGGGGTGAGGTCGATGTACCCGTTGTTTGTATATTTTACTTTCTGTACTAAGATTACCCCAAGGCGGGGTGCACGGATAGCCGGGTTCTAGAGGGCAACGGGCCCGCATCTCATGGCATTGAGACGGAGGGGGCCTCACTCTAGAATTGGCGGACTATTCGCCGCACTCGTAGGGGGTACAGGTTGACCCAGGAGGGGTGCCCAAGTTACCGGATTCCGTGAAGTGCAGGGTGGTCCATTCACGTTGCTGAAGGGGGCTGCCTCGCTTCAGGTTTTGGCGGGTAACTTGCCGCGCCCATAGGGGTCTAGGATTTCATTACACAGGCTATCCACATGACCAGGGGAATGTCGGGTTTCAGTAGCGGCTCTGTGAAACCCGGGGATCCCAGATATCTGTATTGGTCTGTGATGCTTATTACATTTCTATGATGTTGCATTTTATCACACCTTGAGCGAATATTATATATTGTTATATATACTAGTTGATGTTGTATATGTTTTGCATCCGCGCTAGTCCAGTCCCCGCTCTGTCGTTAGTTAACTAACCTAACGGGTAATGACGGGACCCAGTGGCGAATGCGGATGGCATATACGTACGTCATTATTTTCGTTCTTTATGGTGTGATCAATTGATAGGACTGCATTGATTCGGATCAATGCAAACTAAACAAACCTATTTGATGTTGTTGGAACAATTTTTCAAAAAGCTGTTATTGCAAGGGCATTCTCTTTTGTTTTGCACAGTGGTATTCGGTTATGAATATCCAGCACCTCAGTCGACAAGGCAAGGGCCGAGATCCCTTCACCGGGAGTGACCCCTTGGACAGAAGTTTGAGTCAGGGCAATAACTTCACTATAGTCGTTTACTTTTGCTTTGCATCGTGGTATTCAGTTGGAATATCCTGCACCTCATTCTACGGGGAAAGAGCCGAGATCCCTTCACCGGGAGTGACCTCTTTAGCAAAGGTTTTCGTCACTATATTTTTCTAAAAAGCTATCCGTTCCTTCAACGATATCAAGTTCATTACGTTAAATGTTTTTCGCCAGAAACCATTCGTAGCCCTCCATCGTTTCAGACGGGTAGCACGTAGTATTCATGCTATATTTGTTGGCCTTCGTCAAAGCATAGTGTATGGTAGCTGCTTGTTGCCTTTCTGCAACATAGATAAATGCGTTGGTTTGGGACAGTCGTATAGCCTTGTTGGCTAAAGTCAAGGGCTTGTACGGGTGGGTTCAAATCAACTTGGACAATGACGGGTAGAACTTGACATGTGACTTATGATTTGTTGACCTTCGTCAAGGTCATAAGAGCATGGGGCAAAAATCACATCGGGAGTTTCTAAAGAAACTGAAACTTGCCAGATATGCGCATACCTTCTGGAGTGTGATAACGTGAGCGTAGTCCGTCACGTTATCATGCGATGATAGTTGGATCCTGATTCCCACTGATGAGTTGGTTTACTCCTCGGGTGATCCCCACTAATTCTTCTTTCAGGTTTGGAGGAGAATTTGACGGTACAGTGGGAGGTTTCCTGATTAGATAAAGTGATAACCATTCTGATCTAGGTTAGAGTGCACGCTGGGTGTTTATTTTCTCTCTCTCTTTGGCAGCGACCTTGACCCGACCCTAGACTATGACTCAGTGACCAAGTTGACCGAACCTTCTTAAACACTGGCTTTTGGATTGTCAGAGTTGCAAACCTCATTGCCACCCCTACTTTTACCCATTTCTCCAGGACACCCCGTATTACTACGAACGTCCACTTCCATTGGACAAAACTATCGTATGGTTATATACGAACTCGAAGGAATTTATTCGAGGATGGTTTCCGGTTCTGGAGAAAACGAATAAGACTATTCAGTTGTCTTTTCCTTTTACCTTCTCTCTGGTTGCGAGTACTCCTTGGTTTAGGAGATAGTACACCTATTACGCAAATTGGATAGTCTTCTTCCAAACCTTAGGCTGGTGTCGAACGGTGGGGAATGAAGAAAACTAATTAGCCTAACGATGGTGTACAGAAGGTATTATGTAAAGACAAAGAAAGGGATTAGAAGGAGGGCAAAGTAAATTGCGACTGCTATTCACGACCAAACCAAGTATTTCTTCGCCAATCCTAAATCACCTTTCTATTTCTCCAGGACACTCCGTATTACTACAAAGATCCACAGTTTAATGGATACTCCATCGTATGGTTATATACGAACTCGAAAGGAACTTGTTCCAGTTCGGGGATGGATTCTGGTTCAGGAGAAATAGGAATAAGGTTTATTCGGTTGTCTTTTATCTTCACCTTCTCTCGCATTGCGAGTGCTCCTAGGATTAGGATAGTACACCCATTATGCTTATTGGATAGTCTTCTTCCAAATCATAGGCTGGTGCCGAACGGTAGGGAAGGAAGAAAACCATTTGGCCTAAAGGGGTGTACAGAAGGTAACGACTAAAGACATATAAAGAGATTTGGAGAGGTGGCAAAGAAACATACGGTTACAGTTGTGAATCTGGATAATAGAAGAGGCATTACTAGGAATACCGGGATACCCCATCGAAACATTTCAATGTTTCAGTTTCACTGTGTACTGTTAAAAGAAAACTGATTTCCCAGTTAGTCCTTACTCTAGGGTATGTATTTACCAGGTATGATTCTCACATCTGTATGGTTTAACAGATGATGAGTGGGAGTAAGTTATTAGGAATTGAGTGATCATCCTCATTATATCGGTATTCATTGTAATCGGTGATATTTGAGGAAGTCACCAGGGTTGTTTGCCGGACGGTAAATATTTGGTTTTGAATATCCGTTGTTGTGCACCAATTTCAAATTGATATATCTGTACGTCTATTTTTATAGAGTGAGATATACCTTTTTGAAATTATGTCCATGACATTTACCTATATCAATGGATGGTTAGGAAAGGAGCATTAAACAGCGGTGTAATTCTTCTTAACCATAAGTACAGTTTTCAACCTACGACACACAGGGAATGAGTTATTAGACTCAAGGGATTTATACAGAGTATTGTATGTTGTCTAGCGTCCATGAGGACAGAGGGGTTGGTTCTCGTGCTATATTCGGTTTACTTATGACTTCTCTTGTTTTTAGACAAGTGTTTCGTAGAAATACAGGGTCCGAATTTTGAGAAGTTATATGTATATGAATAAAGTAGAGAACCAGGTATAGCAAGTATCGGGATTGTTCAAAGTGATCGAAGATGTAGATACTTGTGTATGGTATTCAGTTGATAGTAATGATTAAGAGAACTTGCTTCTCTTTCGGGTTACTCATAATTCGAAGCATTCCTAAGTTGAGTAACGCTGATCGGCCGCTTTCCATTTAGTTGACATGCACTAGGGACAGCTGCGTGATTTGAATCTGGTTCAATTAAATCAGTGCCTCTGTTTATATATTGGATATAGAACAGTTCATATCTTAACGATGTTAAGGTACGGGGAGTTGTCCGGCTTATGCTTAAAACCAGACTCCGGACTACTCAAGGCACGTTTCTGTAATGGCTGTTTATGGGTTGACCCAGGCTATGACGAGGGTTGACTTTCTACCATTTGGAAGATCAATAGTGATATTGTTCTTGACTCGCCACAGTTTTAAAAGTAAAATGGATTTTTTTTCAGAAAACAGTAGTAGGAGTATGGTAGAACTGGAAGTGATTCCAGAACCGCAAACGATTACTGAAGATTTGATAAGAACCTAAAGATTCAATCTGGTTTGACATTCCATTGGCCACTCCGCAGATTTGGTAGGGTAACCTCAGCCACCCGAGAGGTACTCCGGTAGCCTCAAGGACAGTGACAGGGAGGTTCTTGTTTACCCAGACTTGCCATTGCTGTTGTTCCAGACTGTGAGACCCGGCAGGAGGATGGGTATAGCGTCGTTCTAAACTGGATTTAGAAGTGTACGTCTATATGACTCTGCCAGAGGGTTGTCGTGGTCAGTGGGAGCAGCGGAAGCATGGTGGACAAGTGGCTTATGTCTATTTATAGACTAAAGCAGATATAGCGGAGATAGATCATCTATTTCTAATGTGACAGTCATAGGTTTGACTTCATCAGAATAGGGGATGGATCTATTAAGAAGGTAGTAGGGTGTGATGTCCTGGTATTTGGATGACATACACAGAGTAGGAAGTGATATTCCTATACTACGGTCGGTTATATTTTGGTTGTCACACAGTTGTTTCTCCATATGGGACTTGGATATAATATCAAGACATTCTGATTACTAGATCTATAGATCTAGATTTGGGTGGTTTCCCAATCAGGGTACTTAGACAGCATTCTAGAGGTGCTTTAGAATGGACGACTCCTGGCATGGTGGTGTACCTGCAGGGGGTGGAGTCACCCTCTCTAAAGATGTCTTTCAGACTAAAGGGGAGAGGGATGCGCATGATTGGCAGATCACTTGCTTAGGCAATTGAGTCAATCATGAGATGTCAAGTACCACACCAGATGTTGTTTTTGCGGTAGATGCAATAAATCGATATTGATCCAATCCTGGAGGAACATTAGGAAGCAGTTTAGAACATAAGTGGATGTTCTAGGGATATGATAACGACAGCCTCTTTTGGGAGACGGTTATCAATCCAGGCTTCCAAGGTGACATGGATGACAGAGAGGTTGTCAGAGTTATAGTTTTCCTTCTGACGAGGGGCGGTATTATGGACAGGTGGTCCAGGAGGATACTGAGGGAGGAATGGCGTAGGATACTGATTAAGTTTAGTTGACGATACAGTCTAAGAAGTTTGGATTTGGAGTTCATTTATTAGCTAGGTCCCACCAGACATCCAGACATATTCTAAGACAGGTATTGCTCATTTCGGGATATGGCTTTCTCCGCGAACTTGAGATAAAGAGAGATATAGAAAGAAACATCAAGGCGGATCCACTCACTGAGGCTATTCCTCGAACGTAATAGTTTCGCAAACGGGTTTTGTGAGACTGACTAGTAGAGGAGTTGGGTGTTCGGTATCACACGGGCTGTGAGTATGCGACATCTCAATAATTAGCCTTGAGTGCAAGTGGAAGATTGTTGGAGATAGTGCCCTCAGAGTCAATTATTGGATCACAGGCACGTGATTGCAATGATTGAGGGAGGACCTATTCCGGTAGGACAGTCTTACTCAAGATGATATTATGCTATCTGGTTTATCTTTATCATTGTGTACTGCTTTAGGTGACCTTACAGGTCGCTATTACATGTTGATTGAGCCCCTAGGATTCTTGCTTGATTGCCAGCAGTATGAGGGTGATCATATAAGTAGGAGCTGGTGGTCTATAAGCATATCCTTAAAAGGTCCCTAGTCGTGGGAGTTTCGAGATAGGACATCGATACTCCAGAGTAGACTAGTGTATACAGTCGAGACCCCGACGAGGGGCGGTGGCCGGTCTCATAAGCCACTGGTGTCAGTTGGTTCACCTAAGATGTAAACAGGTGCTTATTGGGTTATGAGTACACCTGACAGGACTCGCCGGGAGCATGCTGGTTGGTCTTATACCTGACGTCAGATAGCAGTTCCCTGGTGACATGTGTACAGGTTAGTTCATCGACCTGAGGACCGTCATTTGTCTCGTGTGAGTTCCCACTGTACTTTGATTACTACCCTACCACGCTCAAAGGAGACGTGCAAACAGGTTTTAGTTGGGTACAGTCCCGAGCCACATGGAGGCAGTGAGCGGATCTGCAGGGGTTCATCTCTCCCGGTATTGGGGGTGAGGTCGCACTGTGTCTAGGAGAGCCATTACACAAAGCCCTCGGCCGAGGCAGGAGATTTACTGGTAGGTATTCCAGTAGTATCTCAGGGTATTCTGGGCTACACTCCGACACGACTTGTACCGCTTTTGGGGTTCTAACTTTTACCAACCCCCTAGGCCCGCCATGCGATGCTTATAGACGAACGGACTGGACTGTACGGATATTGTCACCGACAGGATCAGTAGGGTGTCAGGATGAGTTCGCTCATCGATGTCCCTTTTGGTCAATACCTGGTAGCCCGTTACGTATGGCTAATACCTCTGACGTGCTAGTGGTTAAATCCACAGCCAAAGTGTTGACGAGTCTTTAGAGTCCCCCACAGACCGTTTTCTAAAGTTTCGGGCGAAACGCTGTAGAGGCCGTATGGAGATATGGCAGGGTTCGATTAGATACGTGCGGTATTGCACGGATCACGATCGGACGGTTTATACTGGCGGGCTTTGGTTTAAGCCAGATCCTAGTATTGTACAGTGTAGATTTTGTCTCTTTTCATTTGTATTTCAGTCGGAATATAAATGCGGGTATGTATATACAGTAGCGGGGTTTCCTGTAATTTATTACGGGATCAGTTTTTTGGAGTTGCCAGTTTGTTTTCCGTTTCGGCCATTTTCCTTTGTATCTTTCATTGGCTGGAAAAATGGTGGAGGAGGGCTTATTTGAATTTGTGCAAATTAGCATTGTGGAGGGTGGTCTTTGCATATTATTGCTTCATGATGGTTGCACCATCATTTGACTTCTTGACTTCATCATGGCTTGACTTTTGAAGTTATCATGGTTGTTGATGATTAGGTTTTGGAGTGAGGTTCTCATTTGTGATCATTGTTTTATCATCATCACATTTTCTTTCTCTTTGATGTATGATGGCCTCTTTTCTCTTCCTTGTATTATTGATCCTCACTCACTACTCTCTTTCACTCCCTTGACCTTGTAATGGCCGACCACTTCATGGGTGGGCTGTCCCATATTTTTGGACTGAGGATTTTGTATCTCATTTGCTTGAAAAATGAGGTAGCCATCACAAATATTCACTTCATCTCATTCCTCCACCAAAAGGCAACTTCAAGTGACCCTAATGAGACATAGCACTATACTTATTCTGCAGCAATCCTTAGGCACGTCAACTCGCCAACTTCGTGCCCGAGTTGCCTCGGTCCAGAGGTGGGAGCCCGTAAAATAAGCCGGCGATGTGGTGCCCTTCCGGCGACGTGGTGGAGACCGGAAATTCCGCGGGGAGATCGGGACGACGACGAGAAGACAGAAGGACACGGATCGCTCGGTATATCTCTCTACCCGTTCTTTAGTTAGCTAGAATTAGATTAATGGCCCGATCCGGGATTTTTGTGCGCGGTGGTGCCAGTTCAAAAGTTAAAGTAAAATTATCGTTTCCGCATTTTGGCCTCGGATTGACGGCCGGGGCGCCGCCGTGCACTGACAAGACCTCGACAGGACCTTTCTGGAATACTATACGAGAAGACCTGGACCCAAGAGAGGTCATATTGTGCACACCCAGCAGGCCAGAGTTCAGCATCGTCGACGAGGTAGTTGACCAGGTTCGGATAAAGGACCTTGCCCAGATGCGTTGCGAGTTGATCGAGGACGGACGAGTATTGAGTATTCCTCCGATGGTTGGGACGCATTCCCGAGGACCTGTTCGGCCAGACATCATCTACAGAACGAAGAAGCTACAGAGTACGCGATTTCGAGTCCGTGCGAGAGACATCGGATTGACCGTGGCCGAGAACAGTGCAGTGCGTAGATAGCTTGGCGTGACGTCATAGTGGACGACGATAGAGACAAGTGGAACCAGAGGTTCGTGCGAGACGCTGACGAGCTGTCATTACTTCCCATCGAGACTAGAGACCTGATATACTTACAGAGGCATTAGGATGTGACCAATTTCCAAGAAAATGCTGTGCTGAGGACGCAGATGTCCATCGAGAGAGAAAAGAGATATGCAAAAGTACCAGCCTCTGTACAGACCGACATAGGCAAGATCGGAAGAGACCTTGAGTGGGATTCCTTCCAGGACACTGCTGCCATGATATTTGCACCCAGGATCGGATGTGTAATGTGTATTCAGAGGACCAGAGGCCGATGCCAGTGACATGCTGCTTTACGAGTGGTCGTGAAGATTGACCGAGAGATGACCAGAGAAGTGCCAGAACGGAATAGTCCCCGTTAGCACACCTGACAGGGCCGATGAGCCGATTGATTGCGAAATAGGTAATCCGCAGAGAAGATAAGGACCAAGAGACAGAGGACGCCAGACCGTGAGCAAGAGGCAAGTAGATATCTTGCGCTGCCAGCATTGGATGCACCTTTGGTGTTTTGATTTGTTTTGTGCACGCTGGTCTCGCTGTCAGGCACGCCCGTTGCCCTTGGCAGATGTTTCGTGCACACCTGTTGCACCTACGTGTTGTTTTGTGCACATGTATGGCACATATATGGATTTTGTTTTCCGTGCGCACCTGACGCACGGGGTATTCTTATATACGCCTTAGGATTGATGTTTTCGGAGCCCCGACAATTTAGATTTTTGCTGAAATGTTTTAGTACTAGGGGGTTTAAATTTAAATTCGGGGAACGAATTTATTTATGGGGGGTAGATTGTAACATTTTAAAAAAATTAAATATTATTTTAGGGAATTTTTATAATTTAAATATTACTTTATTTAATATTTTAATAATTCGGTATAATTAAATACAAATAAATGGGGAAAATTTTTGGAAACTTATGGAAAATTCTAAAATAGGTTATTTTATGGAATTATGCCATTTTTAAGTTGTTATGATTAGTTATATGCTAATTTAGTACTAATCGCGATCAAAAATCACTAATCGATTTTTTTAGCAATTTTGTGCAAAACATGCACATATCTTTTTCCACACTTGTGTTACATTTTTCTTGCCATGGTTTTATTTTGGGGTTACTATTCTTGTGATAAAGGAAAAAGAAAGGAAAAGAAAATTAAATGAGAATGGAATAAAATATAAGGTATGGTGTGAGAGAGAAAAGAGAGGGGTTGCTTTGACTTTGTCCTCATTCCTTCACCTTCATCATCTCTCCCTCTTCTCTTTTCTGAGCTGTTCCTGCTCCTCCTCCCTCCCCTCTTCAATAGCCCCAAACCACCATGAAAACTACACCAAAACCCCATCTTCATTTCTCTAAAAGTGTGCACAAGCTCAAGATCTACACATTGAACCAAGAAAGCAAGGATTTTGGCCAGGGCAACTCAAGAATTTTCTTGAGTTTCCAAATGAGGTATTTTCTGGACCTTAAAGCTTAGTTTATGCATTACCTTTATCCCATATTTAGATTGAACCGATATTGTGTGTTTTGTGAACTTAAGGGAAAACCTAGTTAGGGTCTGAGGGAATTTGTGTTGTAATGTGAAATTGAGCTCAGTAGAGGCTACACCAACACCTTAGTGCTATAATTGAGACCCAAACCTAAATCTTAAACCCAAAATACGGATTTATAGAAACCGATATCGGAAAATTTAAGGAATCTGTGAAGGTTATATGAGATCTGCTATCAACCTGAGACTCTGAAAAATATTTTGGTTGGACAGTGAGATGTGCAGGCACCCAGGAAGCTACCACCAGAACCCTAGCCCCTAACTCCTAACCCCGGCCACAAATATATCCTTTCTGGCCGCAAATTGCGGCCAGACCAGAGAGGAATTGGCTCGTTTTCGTTTTGGTGCCCCCTTGTCCGTGGATTAGACCCCTGGTATGTGTAGATTTGTCTAATTTGACCTAGGGTGAAATCTGGAGCTTATTCCCATAGTTGCTGTTTTGGATTCGTGTTTCCGTATTCCGTATTTTTAATTCTGAAATTGTGTTTTGTGTTACCTCGACTATTTGGCGTTTTTACGACGATATCGGGGATTGATTGATGGTTTTGGAGGGCGTGCCCATAGGTTCTAACCTATAGGCCCCTTATCGTATCGTTTTAGGTTTCTTGTGTCGTTTTAGCTTTGATTTGGTTTTAATACCCATTTACGATACTTTGATATGTAGGTTCCCCATGAAGACTTCGGGACGACAAGAAAACGCATGGTGACGTCGACAATGAAGACGCGAGGTGAGTAGATTATATCTACATGGGGAAGTCGGGTGGATGGCGTATAGAACCCCCGCAGTCCGTAGTTGATATACTATATATATATATATATATATATGATAGTTATAGTGCGTCGTGGATATTGTGTTAGGTGTATTATGGATAGTTAGGATTAGAAGCAACTAGTGTAGTTCATAGTCGCGACCCCTAGAATAGATTTATACCTACACGTACACCCTTGCATATTCATTATAGTTGCACTGTGTTTGATGATATTGGATGACGTTGGAGATGAGTCAATGATATTGGTCATAGTGCCGTGAGATCGGTGATTTGATATGATTCGTATTTGGGATACGACCTGTGATCTTAGCGGGCCTTTGGGCATGTGTTTTACCCCCGCATTCATACTTATATAGATGGTATCGATTTATACTAGACATAGATCAGTACCCCAGATCATGTGATGTGATGATAAGAATACCAGGTAATTGATGAGATGATGCGATATTGACCCGTACCCAGCTAATGGGATGTCGTACGACGATTTACCGTACGAGCTTTATATTGAAGATAGATCAGCACTCACGACTTGAGGATTGTCATATGGTATGCTGTATCGTACGCGATACTATTGAGGCGGGATCACCTACTATTTTACTTATATATATTTATATCGACTCAGATTTAGGTGGATTCCATACCCCTCCCGGTTGACTTGATACTTAGATCTGTAATTTGCATAGTAGATGTTAGACTAGACCCGAGTCATACCTATTTCAAAAACTAACGAATCGGGAATATCTTAAAAACACCGTAGCCCTTAGTTTACTAAAAACCCCGATTTGTCTTATTTCAAATGGCAAGCTGCATTACTATTCATTTACCATTTACTCTACGGCTCGCATTGCATTGCATGCTTATATGTTATTGATTCATATTCCTTGTGCATATGCATTTACATAGTTGCATGCTCATATTAGTGTTCATGTTGCATGTATTATAATTCATGGATTTCGCACTGTGATATGGTTGCATATGATGATTCTGGATTGTTTTACTCCTGCGTATATATATCAGTGGTTTGGGACGCTGAAATATATATGTACACCCATAGAGTATATATATATCAGTGGTATGGGACGCTGAAATATATATGTACACCCATAGAGTATATATATATTAGTGGTATGGGACGTTGATATATATATACGCCTACTTAATATATCATCATGATGATCTATGCAAATTTACATATGCATTATGAGATCGATGTGAGAGGAGCCTATGTGCTCTGAGCCTATGAGCTCGATGTGAAAGGAGCCTATGAGCTCGATGTGAGAGGAGCCTATGTGCTCGGAGCCTATGAGCTCGATGTGAGAGGAGCCTATGTGCTCGGGGCCTATGAGCTCGATTTGAGAGGGGCTCGGGGCCTTTATGGTCGATGGCATATTATATCTCCCCTACCCCACATTTATTTTATATGCATTGCATCATATATTAGTAGTACCTGATAGAGTACCTTCATGAACGCTGGATACATATCGGATACATGATATATGGGTTTTATTTGATATTGAGATATATAGTTTATGTCGATGCTCGACACTGATTTTCTGATGTTTCCATTCATGATATCTCCTGTTCCCATTTTACCGCATACGTACATCATACTTATGATATGTTATTACGTGAGGCACTGGCACGAGTACTTGGCACTACACTTATGTTCAGATGTTACATTGCCACTTTACCATGCTTCAGACTTATTCATTCGAGTTTTATATTATATCTGATCGTTTTGACTTAGGATTATGTCATGCTTTCAATTTCTGCTTGTAGATATTTTCTATTCACGAGTTGGCAACTCACCCCCGTTGTGCCACAGTACTTGCAGGTTTTGCCGTACAGGTTCCATAGCGGCATTTCCGGCAGATTGCTTCCTTTGCGGGTGATTTGCTTGGTAGGTGGGTTTCTTTGCATCAGAACCACCCTTGTATATGTATTATTCTTTGTATCTAGAAATTCCATCAACCAAAACTTGTATATTGTTTCAGACTCAGACACTAGTGATGTATTATTTCGACCTTAGAGTCGCGCTTAGTAGTGTTACGGTTTTCATGCTTATTTGAGTTTCCTTTGAGTTTTGATCCTCGTTCGGCGTTGTATATCATATTGCTTGCGTGGTTGTGACAAAGTTGGATTTCTGGGTTCTCTTTATTTACTCCTTATATGGTTTTAGATTTCTGGTCTTGGCTTACTTGGATCAGATAGAGTCCTACAGACTTCATATGGTTCAAGGTCCAGTCACGTGCTCTTTCGGGTTGTGACATTAACAGCAATAACATGTCATATGAATGCAGAATAATGGAAAGTACTCTATCAGGTACAACTAATATATGAAGCAATAATAATATGAAAATAGTATACAATAATCATGTAATAAGGGTGTGAGAATATAAATATGCAACAATCATGAAAGGTACACTAACAGGCACTACTAATACATGAAACAGTGCACAAACAGATAAAGGTGGGTATGGAGTGAAATATGTCATTTCCACGGAATCCTGACATCGTGGTAGGATCATAATCCATCAAGATACTTAAAATCCCAATTCCTCAATCAGCCCCCAATTGGCTCTCATAACATATAAGTCTCACATCTCCTCAATGTACAATTTCAAGTATATCTCGCATATCCCGACTGTACAACATCAAGTAGATCTCACATATCATCCAGTATATAATCTCAATGAATCACTTATATCCCAAATCAAATCTCAAGTAACATTCTAACATCATAAATATATTTGCATAAATAAATATGATGGGGTCAATACACATATATTAGCGTCCCATTCCACTAATAATGGTGTAAGGGTATATATAACAGCTGCTAAATCCCCTGTTATATATACAAGGAACAATTAGAAATATCATGAAACCAATGTGCCAAGCATCGACACAAAAATACTAATCTATCAGATGCTGCCACCAAGACTAGCATCCTGATAGGTACGTATCATACGCCATCCCGAAAGCACGAGTGTCTAGCTCTGACCCTCGCCCTTCGACGTATCAATACGTATATGACTCACGTCGGTATCCACATGATAGCCGCTAAGTCATAAGTAATGTCACCGGTAGGTACTTGCCCACCTCCAGGCTCAATCGGCAAAGTCCATCGATCATCTTGCCGAGGGGAACCGTACCGGGCCCCACCTTGTACCTTCATACGGCAGCCACTCCTCGTATGGAGTATATAATCAAAACCGATAAATCTCATGGTGGATGCGCAAATATCATATCAAGGAAACCGGGCCTTTCATATAATGCATAATTTTATGAACTCCCGCGGTTCCCAAATCCAGAAAATATCATGAAAATCCATAAAACAATGCGAAAATCCATGAATATAATATGTGCGCCATATCTGAAATACAAGCATATAAAGGAAAAACCGCTAATTAACTGCATCAAGCTAATACAAATATCATGCGGTTCCTATTTATCCACTTCTAAATAACATCAAGTGAAGGTAAACATGTAGCTAAAACCAGATGTATGTGAAATCAATAAGGTATAGCAAGATAATATGTCTACCTATAAGCAATGATATAGTATAGCCCCTGGGTATAAGAACAGTATGTGCAAGGTATACCTGTAGCTATGACAGGGAGTGTGTATGTACCTATCACTAATGGTACAATACTCTATAGGAATACAGGTATGCTGAATGCCATATATGATAAGCAGTATGAATCAATATCACAATGTCCCTAACCAAGCAATATAACATCTATAAGTGGTTTGTGTGTGATGTGGCAATTTTTGACGGTGTGTGTAGCATACAATCAGTGCCCGTGCAACATGAATCGTCAATAATATGTGCAGTGTCCTACAACTACTAGTCCAGGCACAGCTACATCTAAGTAATAGGGTAAATGCGCAATTCTAACAATAACGTAGAATATGCGACAAGTAATAAAATCTCTAGCCCTGACGCATAACGCCATGCGGGCGATTCCCCTGCAGATGTTAAATCTACTCACCAACGCTCCTGGCTAAGTGAAGCCTACCACCTGTTTTCCCTTGTCGTAGCGTCCGAAGTCCCCGCTTGCGAACCTAAAATTTTACAAACACATCACATAAGCAAATATTCTACATCGACGAAAAGACATCGAAACGCAAGAATAACGCCCTGAAAATTGTACTGCGCACTTAGCGCATCTATCGCGCACGACATCGGCCAAAAACCCTAACCGGGGTCGCTAAACTATGAAACACCAAGTCTAGACCCCGATCGTCCCGATCGCGCAACACAACACAAACAATTACGAGGAATAAAATAGATATAAACTCGCAACGACCAATCGAACCCACGTCGGAAAAACCCCGAAACCTAGTAAACAACCTACCGCAATATTTCGCACTAGTTTCAAGCTAACGCATATCTAGCGATTACAAACACCTTAAAATAGATTAACTAAGCTATCTAAACTATTTCTATATTTTTTAACACTTGCAAAATGAGTTTTAGCAAAAACCTAGTAAGCAAAAATCCTTAATTAAACAAAATATTCATTAACAAAATTTAGCATTTTCTAAGTAACGCCTTGAAAAGTCATTTTGGTGTTTTCCTGAAAATCGGTGAAAACTCAGTATTTTTCCGAAAACCGTCCTTTTTGTTATTTTGTAGTTTAGGACTAATTATACCTAAAATGGATAGGTATTGCTTGTTTTTAGTAGCAATTGAGTTAATTATGAAATTCTGGTCGTTTAAAAATTTTCCCTAATTTTTCAAAATTTTAATATTATTTTAAGCCGGTAAGAAAATACATTAAATTAGCGATAAGTACAAATTTAAATGGGCTAAATTTAAGCTTTAAAATCATTTTAATTAAAATCTAGTTGTAACATAAATTTTTAGTAATTTATTTTAAGTTTTAACTAATTTTTATAATGGAAAACGAAATTTATTGAATTTAAGCTTAAACTTGCAATTTTTGACTTGTAGGGGGTCTTTTTACATAAAATTTCTTTTGTAAAACCCCTCTCTCTCTTCCCTCAGCCCTAGGACGGCCCATTTCCAACAAACCCAAGAAAAAAAATGCTTGCCTCTTTGACTTCATTTTTGTGTAGAAAAGAGGTGTTTTTTTTTAGGATTTTGGATTTTTTTTATTAGGTATGGGTCTTTACTTGTTTGGTGTGGGTTGACCAAGACTTTTTCCATACCCCACACCACTTCCCCACTCCCTTGTTCTGGCCAAAAATCTGCAGCCCTCCCCCTTCATTTTTCCCCTCTCTTTTGTTCTCAAATTCATCTCTAAAACCATAAAAAATCAACAAATCCTTCACTAATTCAACACAAAACCTTAATCCATCTCTTCTCACACCCACTTTAGTTTAAATCTTCATGAAAGGAGGCATCTTTGGAAGCAAATTGTTCTTGCTAGATCTCTAGTTGAGGTATAAATTCTTCCTAATTAAATTCTTTTGTTAAGTTTCTTAAATTAGATTGTTTTAGTGTTAATTTAGTATTAGTTTCATTCTAGATTTTTAAAAGTTCATGGTTGAAATTAAACTAGGGTTTTAGAAAACATTATTTAGTTAATTAAATCTATTTTGTTATCTAGTTGTTGCTAATCTAAGTTAATGAGGTTACTTTATTTGTGTGGGCTTCAAATTAGTGTTAATTTGGTATTGTCATGTTTAGTTTTGGATTGAAATTGCTAATTATGAAAATCAAGAAAGCTTTTGTTTATGGAAATTAGGTTTTTAAGCATTGTTAATGGTTTAAAACTAATGTAATGCTATCTATGGTTAACTTGGGTGTTTGCGCGAGGTTGTGTGCACTTTATCGCAAATCCGCGAAGTTTGCACGATTTTGGATGTCTTTTGTGCTTACTAGTTTTAATTAAATTTTTGTGCTGAGGTATTTGCGATGTCTTGATGACATTTTTAGCATATCCTATGACTTTTAGGATGAGTGAGTGCGGATTTTTGAGTGTTCGGGTTTCAGTTTTTCCGGGCGACCTAATCGACGATTCTAGTTAGTTTTGTGATTTTCGCGTGCGTTCCGCGCACCTTGTGCACGTTGTGCCTAGCTTGTGAACGTAGATATTCTCGTTCGGGATTTGCGTCGTTTCATGATATGTAACCTTATGTCTTGTATTGATGTAAATTCCAGGTTCGGTCGCGGAGGCTTCTGATGCGGCACGAAAAGGAAAAGCGGTGATCGGACGTAGCTAGCTGAGGATTTCTGTGAGTAGATGTAACATCTACGGGGGACTATCGTTGGATGGCGCAAGTCGCCCGATAGTTTTAGTAGCTTAAAAAGATTCTTAGTAATGTTAGTAATTAGGGGTGTAATACTTGTATGATTACTTGCTACATTCATGCCTTATATCGACATACATATGCGAACCCATTCTATAGGACACCTGCACCATTGCCAGGGTTTTTATATGCAGCACGAGCACTATTCATGCTTACACCCACGCCCTGGTAATTGCCATGCCACCACACTAGATAACCTATAAATTGAAACCTTTTACTATAATTGATACTTAAACTTGTGCTATTGCCTTTAATTCCTTAAAATGAAATCGTAGGATTGCTATTCATGTGCATGTACCTCATCATATTATTTGTTCATGCCTAGTCTATTAATCACACATCGCAACTTGATTATTGATACCATATGCATTCATTATCATTGACATATGCACTTATGAGGATTTCTTGAGATTCTATGATATTTCTGGATTTCGGGGGAAAGCCGCAAAATTTCTAAACTTATTATATCTTTTAAATATGTAAATTGCGGTTTTCTAGTGATGTAAGTGTCGTCCACCATGAGTTTGCTGTGGTTTTTGAGATTCGTTTCGAGGAGTTGGATGAACCGTCTCGGGTACATGGTGGACCCGGTATGGTACCCCGGGGCAAGATGAATGTGGTGTTGACGTTGAGCCTGGCAGGGGACGGATTACCTACCGGTGACTGTTTGGCACGGCGTATATCCAGAGGATACCGACCGTGGCCGCGAGATGATGAGATTTTGATATTAAGCTGGGTCAGCCGGATGGCTGAGGCCAGAGATACTATGACATGGATATATGAGATTTGTGATAGTTTTGAGGTGTCGTTGCTGGACACAGGTTCTTGTTAATTCTATTGGTATTGTGCTGGTATTTCAAAAGAGATTCTTAAAAGGAAAAAGATGATTTCTTATACTTACATATGCGGATCACGAGTATATTTATATTGCATGCATACTTGCTAGTATAGTCATATGGCATACGTACCTGCTGTTACATCTTGCCATACCTGTATTATAGATGCTAGGATGCTTGTGTGCATACTTACGATAGCCTGTGTAGATGTTATTTATTACTCACGAGTTGGCAACTCACCCCCGTTGTGCCACAGCCTTTTTGCAGGTCCGCTCCGTCAGTACAATAGTGTTCACATCATAATACTGCAATTCATACGCCCCACTTTCGTGCATTTTATAAGTAAACAGATGCTTTTTGACGATCGTTTGTTGCATATTACAGGATACAGGTTTCTGGAGCAACTACAGTGAAAAAGACACAAAACAGCTGAAAAGAGACTTTTGACCAACAATCAGACGGACCCTGATCAAGCCTAGTCGAAGAACAATACAAGGTCCAAAAATGTCAAGTGAACGGTCAAAAGACACGAACAAGTTTTCACTGAAGATCTGGAAAAGACCTAGAAGCCCAACAGAGAAAATACAAATAGAAACAGAAAGCCAAGAAACCCAGAAGAAAGCCCATAAAAGTACAGAGCCTGACTCATTAGTTTGGCCGCGGATCCGCGGCCAAACCCATGCTGGCGCCGCGGATCCGCGGCCATCTAATGCACGTGTCGCCACCGACTTCTTGTGTCGGTGCGACGGTTCGGGTGTTGGGATTTTCAGGGGTTAAATCTGTAATTTCACATCTACGAGACTCTGAAACCCTAATTCTCCTGTTTGCTTATAAATTGTAATTTTAGATCTGTAAAATGGATTCCTCTTTTCAATAAATAAAATTCAGAAATTCTGGAAGTGACATTCAGATCTGTTCTTTATCGCTTGGAGGGAGCCATCACCATTAGTAAGTGTTTTTCTTTTATTCTTTTAATGTTATTTCATCCCCTAATGAGCGAGTAGTCTCCTCGCTTGTTAGGGTTAGCCTTGGGGAAAGGGTTGAGAGATGAAATCTCTCACCCCTTTCAATGCCATATTAAACTAACCCATTAAGAACTCCATGCATGCGCGCACAACCGCTCCCTGCGGCACCCTACCCCTCGAGGTAACGGTGAACCGCAGTATAAAGGGCCGGTTGGGCGCGTTTTCCATGGGGGTTAGGGTAATTAACGATAAAGGAAGGATACGAATCTAGAGGAAGAAAACATCTTCCCAAAAGAGTCGTATCCACTTTATCGATAATTACTATAACACCTAATGGATCTAAAATACAGCATTGAAAGCGGTGAGGAAACATCAATCTCCAAAACTTCCTCTAAGCCTGACCCTAGCAAGAATTTAAATTAGATTAATTAAGTTTTAGATCTAGATTTTTATAAAACCAAAACGACAAATAGAATCAACTCGTTAAGACACACTAAAGGAATTTACCCGTCTCTGTGGATCGACCCGCACTCACCGGCTAGCTGCGAAGCGACGCCGTTTCTGATTGCGGTAAATTACATGTTTTTGACATCAATCAAATGGCGCCGTTGCCGAGGACGGCGTAATATTTCTTTTTTGGGAATTTTCGGGTTGATATAAATTTTAAAAATTATAAAAATCTGAAAATATTTAAAAAAAATATAAAAAAATAATCAAATTTGATCTGTTTGAAGGGTTTATCTTTTGGATCTTGCAGGAACAGCGAAGAATCAAGAATCTGGAATTTTACAGAGGGAAAAACAGAAAAGTACATATAAGAACGGAGAGGAACTGCAGTCGCAGAACAGCAGAATTTTTTTCAGCGACCGATCCCTCTACGCAGCCGCGCTTCCGCCGCATATGGGGCCTCCACGCCGCGGTTCCGCGCCTGTGATGCCACGTCAGCATCTCAAATTTGCTCTTTTTGTTCTCTTTTCCTCCCCTCTGTAACCTCCATATATACACTGTTAAAATTTTTCTGCAGGATTTCTTTGCGTAAAATGTCTTTCTCCCCCTTCTAAATAACAGATTTCTGCAGGTTTCTTTGCGCCGCGCTAAAATTGAATGCAAGTGAATTTTTGTTTTGCATAATTTAACCGGACTCAAAGGGGCTAATTGACCAAACTCACATTGGGTGGGGATTTTATCACCCTTCCCAGGACCTCAGAAAACACCTAAAGCATTTTGCATCGACCACCTTTAATTAAAAAAGATTAGACTCAGACCTAAGGACAGCGAGCTCAATAGGAAAAGGACTAGGGTAGGCATCGGCCATTTATCCTAACCGACATTCCTTCCCACTTACCTGGCCGTATTTGTCCGTGAAGAGGCGGTTTGAGGTCCTATTTCTAGCCCTAATTAGGAGCTGTCTAGCAGACCTAGGAAACCCTAGATCTAGGCCTGATTGTGCATGTGTGGTTGATACATTGGTGTCACGAGTCCTATTTTCTAAAACCTTATTGCAAAACTATCCAATAAAAAATTAAAGAAAAATCTTTTAAAAACTTGCAAAAATTTTGTCGCTAAGAAATCCTTGCATTCTTCTATCATGGGTACCCCATATCATAAATCTCTTGCCGAATCTTGGTATCCCGAACCTAACTTTGCGTCGTTCGTCAATTGTTTCGGTCAATTTAAAAACGATCCTTCCTTGCCAAAAAATTTCGTTGAAAGATCAAATAGAGGCGTCTAGGAGAAATAGTTTGCCTTTTCAACCCACTTTGTGTCAACCGAGTCAACCTTTACAACCTACATATGTTGACACCACTTCTTCAAGTCCTTCTGTCACTCCTAGGCCGATGTCCATTGCTGAGCATATTGCTCAATCTCGCAGTCGATCTTTCACCCCTCTCCACCCATCTAGTTTTAGGGATCCGCATGATTATTCACCTTCTTATACATATGTTGACCCTACTCCTGTCTTACCACCCACTTCCTACCAATCATACCCGACCTTCCCACCTTCACTAGACGCTGTTTCGACACAGCCATTAGGGAGTTTCACATACCCAACTAATTTTGAATCTTTTACTGAAACCCCCTCACCACCTAAGTCTAGTTTGGAAGAGTCGTTGGAAGCATATATTGCTGCAACAAATAAAATGATGAGGACAGTGGAAGCATCCATGGCCGCCCTTACGCAATCTAGTGAACCGGTAGCTAGTGTCCCGCTAGCTCCGAATTTTTCAATGTGTAAGGCGGCAGTTGGACAGAGTGAGAATGAGAGAGGATTTTTAAATCAAAGCCACCCTTACCCAATTGAAGCCCACAACTCCGGTTTTCCATCGATTGTTCCAAATGATTCACCAGTTGAAAATAAAAATGAGTTGTGCGATTTTGTTGTGTTTGATTTGCCAAATTATGAGGAACCCCTTTTGAGTGAAACCATACCTAATCCTTTCGATCTTTACACCTCCACTCTAGAACCTACATTGATAAATATCCATGCTGTGGATGAAGTGTCTAAAGAAATTTATTTTCACTTGATTGAGGATATAGACGCCGGGAATATTTCGGATGATGAACCTGTCGATTTGCTTGAAATTTTATGTTCAAATCATCATCCTGAGTTATTAAATGTTTCTCCCGAATCTCATATGCGTCTAGATTTTGATGATAATGGCATGGATGAATTAAATATTGAGGATAGTACTGAGGAGAGTCTTGAGGATAATATCGAGGCTGAACCGTTTTTATTGGATGTGTCGGATTTTCCAATTCAGCCTCCTGAACTTGTTTTGTGTTGACTCCTAGGTCTTGTAGTCACGGGAGACGGCTTCGTATGGTTCCGAGGGAGATCGTGGTCGTACAACTTAGGCCCAGACTTGTGTGCAGGACGGAGATCCGCAGATGGTTGGGCTTAGCAGGTTTTTACCGCCGTTTCATGCAGGATTGCTAGAGTAGTGCTGCACCGTCGACTGAATTGACCAGTAAGGAGGTTTCTTTTCTTTGGACTGAGGCATGTGTACGGAGTTTTCAGCCGTTGAAGATTCAGTTAACAACTGCATCAGTCTTTCTTTGCTTTTGGTTCGGGCGACCTTGTTTTCTAACTGTATTGTTTCTTGAGTGGGCTCGAGGGTGTACTTATGTGACACTATAGAGTTATCACTTTTGCTTCCCTACATTTGGAGGAAGTACGAGAAGGATATTCCACTCATGATCTGGAGATGGCCGCGGTGGTTTTGCGTTGGAAATTTGGAGACACTACTTGTTTTGAGAGACGTGTCAGATTTTCCACGGACCACTAGAGTTTAATGTACATCTTCCTGCAGCGGATTTGGATTGATGTGTTAGTCTTCTGCAGATTTACAGTCCTTGTGTGATCGTTGAGTACAGCTTAAGTTCGTCTCTACGGAGGGAATAACTTACTCATGTCCGCGCCTGACCACTTCCCTTAAATCGTTTTCGCGAGACACTGCCCGTCGATGCTCGTACATTAGAGATACTTGAGCATATTCGGCTGGGTAATGATTCGGAGACCTTGAATTGTGACAATGGTGTGCTAAGTTAGGGACGCGTTTGTGTACCTGACATCATCGGGTAGAGACGTGTAATCCTAGAACATGCACATCCGTCAACTCTCTATATGCATTCAAGTTCCACCAGCTTTAACGTGACTTGTGAGATAGTTACGAGTGGACAAGGATGTAAAGAGAAGTTTTAGGTTTCGTTTCAAGGTGTCAGTCTTGTTGTGTGTTTGAGTCGAGCATCTGAGGCCGGCTGGAGAATTGCAACCTTTTACCGTTCCGAAGTAGGAATGGGAGCAGATCTCCATGAATCTCATTATGGTTTCTACCCAAGTTTAATCAGGGTGTGACTCCATTCGGATTCTTGTCGTCCGGTTTTACTCAGTTTGCTCAGTTGTTCTTCGTTAAGTTGTGTGTTGTCTTGTTTGTCGTCAGCAGTTGGGATCGTCACTCGCCATCGTTAGGGTTCTCCTTCGATAGCTATTATCAGGAGACACTCCAATTGGCCACCCTTAGGCTTAGGGGTTAGGTCGTGTCGATCACCAGTCTGTTGTTCTTCTGACTCCGCGTAAGTAGGACCTTGGACCCCAGCTAGTCTAGAGACTTCGGAGTTAGTCCAGCTGTGTTAGGTCAGGATGGGAATTGTCCATTGCGAACTGAGGTCTTATGCCGACTGTGTTAGTCATAGACTCGAGTTCGCAGGGACAGATCATGTATTCCTATGGACTTTCCGATGAATGACGTGTTGGATTTTGGGAAGCTTATCCCAGGATTTAGGTCCTTCTGAGATCCTAAGCGAGTTAGTTTCGTTGCCTTTAATTTGGCACTTCCGCCCAGATTATTGGATTTTCACCCCGTATTCCTTGTGATGATACTTTAAAATTACCTTCATTGCCTTTATCGCATGATTTAGCACCAGAACAATTAGCTTGGGCACGATCTTTCATTCACCAGCAGCCATGTGTGTTAAATGGCTCGACAGGTGGAGAAACGTCGGTCAAGGGTCTTGCCATCTGTGAAGGGTTTTCTTGGGCGTAGCCGTATAGTGAGATAGTCACTTGCGAGGCTGGGAGCGAGATTTGAGGATTTTAAACTTCCCTTTGAAGGTACGCGTATCAGTATATTTTTAAATTCGGGGACGAATTTCTTTTAAGGGGGGGAGATTGTAACACCTTAGAATGTGTTTTGTAGCTAATTATATTTTAATGTGTGGTTTTTAATAAAAAGTTTACCAAATGAAGTTTTAAATATTATATGCTATTTATTGAGTTTTTTATTAGAATTTTGTTAGGCACACACACACTTGTGCATGATAACTAGGGTTAGAGATGGGTTAGACCATGATTAGCTAGCATGATGGATTAACCCATTCTCTTTAAGTTATTTGTTTTGTTTAAGTGTTATGGTTGTTTTTATTTAAAATGAATTTAAAAGGGCTTTTTTTTATATGGTTTGACTTTGTGTGAGGGAGAGAGGGCATGGGAGCATGGTGTGACCATGCCTCATTAGTGAGGAAAGAGAGTGAGAAGGGGGAGGGGTCCTTGTTGTTTCACTCATTCTCCCTCTCATTTTCCTTCTCTCATTCACTCACACTCTCAACACACACACACACAGCACTCATCAGCAGCAGCAACAATAGCAAGAGCAGCAGCAGAAGAGGCAACAACAACATCAACAACAAGATCAACAACAACATCAACAACATCACCATCATCAGCTCCAGCATCATCATCATCTCAGCAACAACAACAACAACAAGAACAGCAAGCAGCAGCAGCAGCAAAGCAGCAGCATCAGCAACTTCTGGAGCAGCAGTGGAGTTCCAGCAACTGCGGCAGCCATCATCTCCTCCACACACCCCTTCACCTGCTTTCTAGGGTTGCATAGGGTATATTTTCTGAACCCTATTTCTTG
This sequence comes from Agapanthus africanus, assembly GCA_030015575.1. Lineage (NCBI taxonomy): Eukaryota > Viridiplantae > Streptophyta > Magnoliopsida > Asparagales > Amaryllidaceae > Agapanthus > Agapanthus africanus. The sequence continues at coordinate 283,500,321 of JASDDO010000022.1, forward strand.
TTGTGTAGCTTGTGTGTTAATTAGCTCGATTAGTGCTAAATTAGCTAGTTTAGTGCTAGTTTAGGTGTTTTGTGTGGAATTTTGGTTGGAATGTGTTGGAATTGGTTAACCTAGCTCTTTGTAGTGTTGTTGGTCACCTTCAACTGAGAAATAGCCAGATTACACTAAAATACCATAGGTTTTCCTTTTTGTGCAAAATTGTCGTTTTTATGCGATATAGTGGATATCTGGAATCTGCTATTGACCCGGACCTTACAGAGTGAAATTGAGAAGACTGGGACATGATACCTAGGTCTTGACACCACCACCAGAGCACGACCCCCTAACTCCCAACCCAGGCCGCCAAATTCCTCATATTGGCCGCAAATTGCGGCCCAGAAGGGGACTGGGGTGTTGGGGTTTTTTGTAGGGTTCCCTGCTGTGTTGTCTAGGTCTTTGGCATGTATAGTTTTGTGATATCTTACCTGTAGGAAAATCTGGGGTCATATATCGTTTTTTGTGTCCGTTGTGTTTGCGCGATACGCACGATACGTGAGTGGGTTCTGTGATCCAGCGTATCGCGGCGTGTCGCGATGGTTTTAGACGCGTACACACACGATTCAGCGTATCGTGCACACGCGCGTTTAGTTCGCGACGCGAGTTTCTCGTTTTCGTTCGATATCGCGTTTCGCGGAATATTTTGGCTTATATATGATTTCCATGTCGTATTTGCAGGTTTGCAGGCAGGAACTACGGACACGGCTACACGGGGGAGCAGATGGTAGGATTCACCTAGCGTGGAGTGTAGGTGAGTAGATTTAACATCTACAGGGGAATCGCCCGCATGGCGTTATGCGTCTGGGCTAGGATTCAAATACCTATCGCACATTCTACGTCATTGTAGAATTGCGCCTTTACATTATTTCCTTGATGTAATTATACTGTGACTAGCAGCCGTAGGACACTGCATATATTATTGACGGTTCATGTTGCACGAGCACGGATTGTATGCTACACACAGACCGTCAATAATTGCCATGTCACACACTACCCCTTATAGCTACTATTGCTTACCACACATGACATCTAGCTACCGGTATACCTATTGTGTATCATACCTTTAGTGATAGGTACATTTACACCTTGCGATACAGCTACAAGTATACCTTTTAGATATTTTACTTACCGGGGGATATCTTACTCATATTCTTCTTATACCCAGGGGGGTATACGACATCAGTTCTTATAGGTAGATACCTATACATTGTTACACCTGTATGTCATACACATATTCAGTTGCTGTCGCATATTTACAGTTATTGATGTTATCTAGCTGTACCTTATTGGTTTCGCATACATCTGGTTTCAGCTACATATTCTTATTTATATGCTCGTATTTTTGCTATATCGCATATATGTATTCCTGGATTTGCGCATTGTTATTTGAGTTTCACATGATGATTTCTGGATTTGGGAACCGCGGGAGTTCATGAAATTATGCATACATTGAAGAACCCGGTTTCCTTGAGATGATATTTGCGCGTCCACCATGAGTTTTATCGGTGCTGATTATATACTCCATACGAGGTGTGGTTGCCGTATGAGAGTACATGGTAGGGCCCGGTATGGTTCCCCTCGGCAAGAAGATCGATGTATTTTGCCGATTGAGCATGGAGGTGGGCGAGTACCTACCGGTGACAGTACCCATGACTCGGCGGGGGATCACGGAGACACCGCTTAGAGTCATGTACGTATGCATACGTCGAAGGGCGAGGGTCAGAGCTAGGCACTCGTGCTTTCGGGATAGCGTATGATACGTGGTCAGGATTTCTGTGTCGATGCTTGGCACACTGTTTTCATGATATTTCTTTAACCCTTTTGTATACATAACAGGGGATTTAGCCGTTGTTATATATACCCTTACACCAATATTAGTGGAATGAGACGCTAATATATGTGTATTGCCCCCATCATACTTATTTCTATGTATTTACCTTGAGGATGTTAGATTCTTACTTGAGATTCGACTTGGGATATAGGTGATTCATTGACATTGGATATTGGATATGAATGAGATTGTTGAATTGTACATTCGAGATATAGGAGAGCTATTCGATATTGTACATTGAGGTGATGTGAGACTTATATGTTGTGAGAGCCCAATGTGGGGGCTGATTTGAGGATTTGGGATTTGAGTGTCTTGATGGATTGTGATCCTGCCACGATGTCAGGTTTCCGTAGAAATGACATATTCCACCCTATACCTCACCCTTACTTATTTTTATGCACAGATTCATTTTGTGATGGTACATGTTAGTGTACCCTTATGATAGTTGCATATTTACATTCTCATATCCCTATTGCATGGTTATTGCATATTATTGTCATGTTACTATTGCTTCACATATTGATTGTACCTGCTAGTGTACTCTCCTTTATTCAGCATTTGCATGACATGTTATTACTGTAATCGCATATCTTAGATTCATGCTGTACGTGCATTCCTGCGATTACCTGCATATGTTTTATACTATTCACGAGTTGGCAACTCACCCCCATTGTGCCATAGGTGTTTCAGGTTGTTCCCCAGAGTAGTCGAGGCAGGCTATTCCGCTATTCAGCTTTTGATCTTTTGCTACAGATACCGCATCAGCTCATAGTACTATTTTGCTTAGGTGGGTTTTGGTGGTCATCTGTATTTCCTATTGTACCTTCGTTGTATTTGTACTCTCCATCTACTATTGTATTGTGGACTTAGAGACTTGGTGAGGACGTATTTGTATATTATTGTGGATTTGTTCTCTTTTATACAACTTCTCTATATTGTCCTTGTTTCTTCGCTACGGCGTCGTATATTTGTATTGTATTCATCTTGGCTGGGTTTTAACAAAAAGGGGTGTTGCTAAAATTTTAAAAGAAAGAAAGTAAGACTTTTGAAGAATTTGGGTTGCGATTTCAAATGTTTCAAAACTTATATTATCTTTTCCGTATTTTTATGGTTTAGACTTCTGGGTTTTGGCTTTCTTTTACTACGTTACGTCTTAGGGCGTTGCATAGTATTAGGGCCGTCACGGGCCAATTTTGGGTCGTGACAATACCAATGTAAGCCCGCGGGGGCGCCCCGGCCATCGATCCGACGCCTGAAACGCGGAAACAAAAACTTTGCAAAAACTTGCAACCGGCACCACAGCGGAATTTTCACCCGGATCTGGCCATTAACCTAGCTAACTAGCAAACAAGAAAAGAGTAGAGAAGTATACCAAGTGATCCGTGTCCTTCGGTCTTCGTCTCCACTCCGATCTCCTGCGGAATGTTCGTCACCTCCTCGCTCGTCGGAAAGGCACCACGTAGCCGGAATCTTTTACGGGCTCCCGCCTCTGGACCGAGGCAACTCGGGCGCGAAGTTGGCTAGCCGACGCGTCCAAGACTTGCTATAGAATAGTGTAGAATGCTATGTCTCTTTAGGGTTTTATGTTGCCATGGATGGAGGTGGTGATGAGAGAAAGAACTATGGAGGAATATGATGCTCTCAACTTAGCAAAAGGAAAAATGAGATTAGAATAAAAATTGCCACACCTCAAATATGAATCTCTCCCCCTCTCTCTTAGTGGCCGGCCCCCCCTTCTCCTCATGGTGGAGGAAAAAGAATAATATCAATCAAGAGAAGAAAAGGGAATGAATGTATGAGAAAATAGTCACACCAAATTCCAATTCAATCCACTCACAAACCATCATATGAAAAGCAATGAAATGGACAAGAATGGAATCTCATCATGAAGAGGCTACAATAATGCAAGAAACCCCTCTACAAAGTGTTAATTGCAAACTTGCAATTAATACCTTCCATCCGAAAGTCCGACCGAGAAGGAATGAAGGAAAACCGGCCGGAACGGAATGCAAACTGGCAACATCAGAAAACTGATCCCGTAATAAATTACAGAAAAACCCCACTACTGCAAATACATGCCCGCATTTGTATTCCCACTGAACACAAATGCAAAGAGACAAAATCTACACTATCTAATACTAGGATCCGTCTTAAGCCAAAGCCGGCTAGTAAAATCCGTCCGATCACGATCCGTGCAATACCGCACGTATCTGATCGAACCCTGCCATATCTCCATACGGCCTCTACAGCGTTTCGCCCGAAACCTGAGTAACTAAGTGTGGTGGACTCTAAAGACTCGTCAATACTATGGCTGTGGATTTAACCACTAGCACGTCAGAGGTATAAGCCAATACGTAACGGGCTACCAGGTATTGACTGAAAGGGACGTCGATGAGCGAACTCATCCTGACACCCTACTTAGCTTGTCAGTGACAATATCCGTACAGTCCGGTCCGTTCGTCTATGAGCATCGCATGGCGGGCCTAGGGGGTTGGTAAAAGTCAGACCCCCAAAAGCGGTACAAGTCGTGTCGGAGTGCAGCCCAGAACACCCTGAGATACTACTGGAATACCTACCAGCAAATCTCCTGCCTTGGCCAAGGACTTTTCATGTTCTGGCTCTCCTCGACACAGCGCGACCTCACCCCCTATACCGGGAGAGACGAACCCCTGCAGATCCGCTCACTGCCTCCATGTGGCTCGGGACTGTACCCAACTAAAACCTGTTTGCACGACTCCTTTGAGCCGTGGTAGGCTAGTAATCAAAGCACAGTGGGAACTCACACGAGACAAATGACGATCCCAGGTCGATGAACTAACCTGTACACATGTCACCAGGGAACTGCTATCTGACGTCTGGTATAAAACCCAACTAGCAGGTTCCCGGCGAGTCCTGTCCGGTGTACTCATAACCCAATGAGCACCTGTATACATCTTAGGTGAACCAACTGACACCAGTGACTTGTGAGACCGGCCACCGCCCCTCGTCGGGGTCTCGACTGTATACACTAGTCTACTCTGGAGTATCGATGCCCTGTCTCGAAACTCCCACGACTAGGGACCATTTAAGGATGTGCTTATAGACTACCAGCTCCCATGTATATGATCGCCCTCATACTGCCGGTAGTCAAGCAAGAATCCTAGGGGCTCTATCAACGTGCAATAGTGACCTGTAAGGTCACCTAAAGCAGTACACGATGATAAAGGTAAACCAGATAGCATACTATCATCTTGAGTATGACTGTCCTACAGGGACAGGTCCTCCCCTCAATCATTGCAATCACGTGCCTGTGATCCAATAATTGACTCTGAGGGCACTATCTCCAACACCAATTAGATCTATCTCATAGATCCAAAACCCAGGATTTAGTAGGTATCACTTTGATCCTATATGGAGAATCCTTGTGATAAGCGGAGATTGATCGAGCGTAGCATAGGAAACTCCTTCCCTATCAAGAGTATGTCATCCACGTACTCTACGAGGATCACCACCATACTCCCTACTACCTTTTTGTATATACAAGGTTCATCTACCATTTTGATGATGTCAAACTCTTTGACTAACTCTTCAAAACAGATGTTCCAACTCTGCGATGCCTGTTTTATCACATAAAACATCTTGCATACGTTTCCGCTGCTCCCACTGTCTACGAAGCCCTCTGGCTGTGTACTTATAGACTTTGTCTTCTAAATCATTATTTAGAAAAGCAGTCATGACACCCAACCGCCAGATATCGTAGTCATGGTATGTAGCCGTGGCAGGTAGGATCTGGATGGACTTAAGCATAGCTACATAGAAAAGGTTTCATCATAACCCATACTTAGTCAATGATGCAAACCTTTAACAAGTCTAGCTTTGAAAGTCTCAACTTTTCCATGTACACCAAGTAATCTTCTCAAGATATACTTGCTCCTGATGGGGATTTAACCCTTCAGATAAAACAACCAAAGTCCATACTTTGTTGGTGTATAAGGATTCCATCTCAGATCACTAAGCATCCAGCCATTCTTACAGAGTCCTACTCCTGATGGCCAGCCCGAAACTAGTTGGGTCATCATCTCATGATGCAATCCTCGCTCCCACTGTCATAGAGAAACCGAAGTATTTCTCAGGTGGGTGAGGAACCCTACTAGATCGGCGGAGAGGCTGAGGTTCGTTGGTTGCTATTGAATCCTTTGGTTCTATCAAATCATCTGCTTCAGTTTGTATAGCTGGAACCTTTCCAGATCTTCATAACAGACCTTGCCTCGAGCTTGTCCGAATTTTGCTTTTTGACATAGGCCGGACAACCTCAAATCTTAACTGACTTAAGAGATGGGCTCTTCCCTTTCCATATCTCATATGAAATGGTAGGCATCTGATTTGATCTGAACCGTATTCAATAGGTATGCAACTTGATAAGTGCATAACTCCCTAAAAAGGAAATAGGAAACTCAGTAGTACTCATCATAGAGCACACCTTATCATATAGGTTATGATTGCTCCGTCCCGATATACCATCGTGCTATGGTGTATGCGGAGGAGTAATGCTGAGAGAGAATCTCATTCTCCTTTAGAATAGTCCAAGAATCCCGTGCTCAAGTATTCTCCTCCTTGATCACATCAAAGGACATAATACTTTTACTCGTATTTTGGTTCTCTACTTCTATCTTATATCTATGAATATCTCAAAAGGTTCGGACTTGTGTTTCAACAGGAACATATGTCTGAATCTTGAGAGATTATCAGAAAATGCAATGAAGTACAAAGAACCGATCTTGGCATGTGTAGACAGGGGACCTTCATACATCAGCATGTATCAATCCCAAGAGTTCACTAACTCTTTCTCTGTTTCCAATAAACAGAGCTATGGTCATGTTATCTCTGTGACATGACTGGCAAGTTTCACAAGATGTAAATTCAAACTGATTTAAATATGCATCTAAATGTAACTTCAGCTAGTCGGGTCGCATTGATATGACCTAGTCTACAATACCTTAAGTAGGATTTGTTCATTTCTGAACTCTTCCTCTTGTGTGTGTTCTGTGTACTAAGAACTGTAGTTTGATTTAGAACGTCAATACTTTTAGATAACGTGCCTGAACTGATCAACTCTTGATATAGAAAATGTTCAAAACATTATCCAACAATACAAAATTATATCCTTCTTTATCTAAATAAAGAGACTGACATGATTTTGTATATCAGGTTCGGTATCTAATAACATTTGTTCATAATCAATGTATTCTGGTAATACAGGATGACAGTGACCAACAGACTTGGCTGCAACACTTGCACCGTTTTCTGCCTCATGAAACATATCACCCGTTCTCAGTTCTCTACCTTTTTGTAGCCCTATGTAACAAATTACATATGCGGGATCCTGATTTGGTATCACATACCCAGGACGTAAAGGATACTGAGAAACAGTTCTGTGTAACGAACACACCCGAAGATGATGCATCAACATGCACTTTCTTCGTTTGGGTGGCACGAGAAATCTGGTATTCCCCTATTTCCTGCTCTGTCTTATAACAATTATAAGTTGGAGCGGGACCAACGTTCCCCAGCTCAGTATAACAAGCGGGTTCGGTCAATATATCCGTTTTATTATCTTGATTAAGGCGTGACATGGTTGCTACCAGGAGAGAGAGAGAAGAAAACACTCTGCGTGCGCTCTTGCAAGATCAGATTGGTTATTATTTTATCTAATCAGGATGGCTCCCACTGTTTTTATCAAATCTTCCTTCAAACCCTAAAAGGAAAGACTAGCCGGGATTAATTACACGCTACAAGTTCGCCAATCTTTCAGCCAGGCCAGTGTCGGTACTTTAAGGGAGGTCCCCCGTGCTTTCGCACGAACCTAATTAATGTAAACCTCGTTTTTCCAGAGGCGTAACCCCGTTGACACCTTTCTAGACACCTACTTTATCGGCTAATTGTATTGTGTAAAACTCTCCCAGGAGTAACAATTACTCGCAGTGGGTATCGGGATCCAACTATCTCATAGAAGGTATGTAATCTCATTGCAAATTTCAACACTTGAAATTCCCGATAATATTTTGCCCCAAGCGATCTATGACCTTAACTAAGTCAACAAACCATAAATCGCAAGTCAAGTTCAACCCGTACATTTCCCGATTGAATTAAACCCACCCGTACGACTCTTAACTGAGTCAACAAGGCCGTACGAATACCCTAATCCAATCACATTTCATGTTTTAGCAGATAAACATTACTTAGCTACCGTACACTATGCCTTAACTAAGTCAACAAACATAGCACGAATACTAAATAATATCTATCTGAAATGACGGAGGGCTACGACAGGTTTTTCTGAAAACCTTTTGCGTAATGAACTTGATATCGTTGTAGAATCAAATGATTTAAAATGGAGTGTTTTTTAGGCTTTTCTAGTTTTGCTAAAGGGGTCACTCCCGGTGAAGGGATCGTCGGCCCTTTCCTCGTCGAATGAGGTGCAGGATATATCATATACATCACTGTGCAAAGAAAGAACTATAGGAGCAATCAAAAGACAAACCGAGGGTTGTAGCATCTGCCAGTTATTGCTAAAGGAGTCACTCCCGGTGAAGGGATCTCGGTCCTTTCCTTATCGAATAAGGTGCAGGATGTTCTACAAGGAACACCGCGATGCAAAGCAATAACTGTAGCTACCTGTTTTTGAAAATTCGATTCCACAACATCTTAGGTTTATTTTCTTTCATTAATCACATTAATGAAGTCCCATCATTTAATATACCTAAACATCACAGATAAATACGACGTACACTTATGCCATCCGCATTCGCCTCGATGTCCCCTAGTGCACCGTTAGGTTAGGTAACTAACGATAGAGCGGGGCAGGGCTAACGCGAGTGCAAATCATAAGTAACATCTATATAATATATCATATATACTATATACAGTATTTATCACAGAACATCACATGATCACATCACAGATATCGCAGCAGAAGAATCATATGAAATATTGGATATACTAGGACGTTCGTGTTTTCAATACGAGCCTGTATAAAACACGGATTCCACGGTCGTGATGAATAGCCAAACCCACACCCCTAGACCCCTACGAGAACGGCAAGCAACCCTATCAATTCTAGAGTTAGGAGACCCGGACTCGACTCCTCGAGTTGGTCTCCCACTGGACTCCAGAAACCGGTTACTTGTGCTCTCCTCCTTGGGTCTATCCTAGTGCGGAAAAGTAAATAATATACAATGGGTGACATCTTCCGCTACCTGGAAGTGCCCCAATAAAAGAATATTACATACAAGTTAATTTTACATGAATGAAAATAAAAGCTCTCATCTCACATAAAACCCCCGGCTATTCATAACGCGACGATCCAATATAACATATCCAGCAACACATAACATCACATGTCATCAACGTAAGTAAATGTGCGCACCCCAATTGTCGTTGGCATATAGCAACGAAACCGGCGATATCACATATTACACTTACGGTCACAGAAAAGAAAGTGTAAAACTACAACAGTTGGAATCCGCAAACTCTTTAGACATCACATGCCTGACCAAATGAATTCCTTAGACATCACATGCCTAACAATTATAAACCCCGCATTTTAGTCTCTATATCGAAAACACTTTTCAATATTCTAGTCGGGCAATTCAACAAGATTCTCGATAAACTGATCGAATGCTCGTCGCAAACTTTAGTAGGCGGCCACACCCCCGATACCGTCGACGAAGTGCACCAAGGCGGAACACCGCTACCGCGAGCACCCGAACGGATGCTTTCGGCGACGGGGTTCTCCTACAGTCACTTGGTCGGGGCTATGGGGTATGGCTGTCTATTAAGTTTACCCGGCGAGTATCCGCGTACGCTACGTGATTGCGACGGACTTTTGATCACATCAAAATTCCGTGACAGCCGATCAAATGAGACTAAAGTGCTATGTTTATAACATTCATATCAGTTATCTCATAACAACTTGTGAATTCCAATTGTTGTATCCCATTCCAGATAAATAGAAAATGTTAAACTTTCCGATCGAACATTCAAACACCCACGTTTTCCCGAAACAAATCAACACATGAAATAAGTTTAAAAACATTCACTTCATCTGTAACATTTCAAAAAAGATAAAATGTTAATTTTGGGAATTTTTATAATTTAATATTATTTTATTGAATATTTTAATATTTTGGAATTATTAAATACAAATAAATGGGGAAAAATTTTGGAAAATTTTGGAAAATTCTAGAATAGGGTAAATTAGAGAATTATGACATTTTAAAGTTTTTGTGATTAATTTGACACTAATTTAGTGCTAATCGCGATTAAAAATCGCTAATCGGTTTTTAGCTTTTTGTGCAACACATGCACATATCACTTTTTCACACTTGTGCATTTTCTTGCCATGCTTTTCATTTGGGTTTACTATTTGAGTGAGAAGGGTTTTAAAAGGAAAAAGAAAAGGAAAAGAATAAAGAAATGGGTAGTTGGTGAGAGAGAGAGAGGTATGGGCTTCATTGACTAAGGACTTAACCATTTCTCCCCTCATTTCCCTCCCTCTTCTCCCTTCTCCTGCTGCTACTCCTGCACCTCCTTTCCCTCCCCTCTTCAAGCTCCAAAACAACCCCAAAACCCAATCTCCATTTCATTAAATGTGTGCACAATCCCTAGATCTACACTTGGTGCTAAAGAAGCAAGGATTTTGGCCACTAGCGGCAACTCAAGAAAATTCTTGAGTTGCCAAATGAGGTATTTTCTGGACCTTAAACTTAGTTTATGCATTTCCTTTACCCTCATATTAAGATCGAATCGATATTGTGTGATATTGTGGACTTGTGGATAACCTAGTTAGGGTTGTGATGATTTATGGGTTGTAATATGGAATTGAGGTCAGTAGAGGTTATACCATCACCCTAGTGTATGAATTGGAAATCCAAAACCTGAAGCTTAAACCATAATACGGATTTTAGAAACCGATATCGGGGAAATTATGAAATCTGTGAAGGGTATATTGAATCTGCTATCACCCGAGACACCCTAAATTAAAATTGATTGGACAGTGAGACGTGCAGGCACCCAGGAAGCTAACCCCAAGACCCCAGCTCCCACTTCTTCTTCCCGGCCGCCAATTTATCCCCATTGGCCGCAAATTGCGGCCTGGGTCCCACCATTTTGGCTCGTATTGGTTCTGTAGCTCCTACATGTTCATGTTAGACCCCTGGTATATATAGATTTGTATAAAGTGACCTAGGGTAAAATCTGGGACATATTTCCTAAGTTGCTGTTTTAGATTCATGTTTCCGTATTCCGTATTTTTAATTCTGCAATTGTGGATTGTGTTTTGCCTCGACTATTTGGCGTTTATACGACGATATAGAGGATGTGTTGATGGTTTTGAAGGCGTGCCATGGGTTTTAACCTATAGGCCTCTTATCGTATCATTTTGGATTTCATGTGCCGTTTTAGCTATGATTTGGTTTTAATGCGCATATACGATATTTTGATGTGTAGGTACCCTATGAAGACTTCGGGACGACAAGCAAGCGCGTGGCGACGTCCATAAATGAAGACGCTAGGTGAGTATATTATATCTACTGGGGGAAGTCGGGTGGATGGCGTATAGCACCCCCGCAATCCGTAGTTGTTATTATATATGATAGTTAGGTGTATTATGGATAGTGTAGGGTTAGAAGTGACTAATGTAGTTCATAGTCGCGAACCCTAGAATAGAATTACACCTACATGCACACCCTTGCATATTACTTATACTCGCACTGTGTTGATGATATTGGATGACTTTGGAGATGAGTTAATGAAATTGGGCTTTGTGTCGCGAGATCGGTGATGTGATATGATTCGTATTTGGGATGCGAAATGTGATTCTTGCGGGCTTGGGATGTGTGTTTACCCCCGCATGCATACTTTATTGATGGTATTGATTTATACTAGACATAGAATAGTACCCCAGATTATATGATATGTTGATAGTGATACCTGAAGTGTGATGAGATAGTGTGATATTGACCCGTACCCAGCTATTGGGATGCCGTACGACGATTTACCGTATGAGCTTTACATTGATGATAGATCCGCACTCATGACTTGAGGATGTCATATGATATACTGTATCGTTCGCGATACTATTGAGGCGGAATCACCGACTATTATATCTATATATATATCGACTCAGATGTTAGGCGGTTTCCTTACCTGTAGCTCAGCTTGTTAGTTCAGCTGTATAGTTTAGTGTAGTTGTTAGAATAGATTAGACTCCTACCTATTTCAAAACTAGCGGGTCGTGGGTATTTTAAAAGACAGGTCAAGGGATCTACGGACATTTCAAAAGGCGTATCTTTTCATAAAAACACCGTAGCCCCTATTTTCAAAACCCCATGATTCGTGATATTTCAAAAGGCACCATTTGTAGGACTTATATTAGATTAATGCAGATTAGTTATAGTTGCGTCTAGATTCAGCTCCCACTTTTTTTGTGGTTCGCTTTGCATCGCATTCTTATATTATGTTTCATACTCCATTATTGATATCATGCTGTTAGGACACCAGCACCATTACCGATGTTGCGTATGTACCACGTACACTTACTTGCCGGCTCACACACATCTTCATCGGTAATTGCCATGTCACGTACACCTTAGAAAATACTATTGCTTGACATAACCTATTAGCTAATAGTTTAGACATTGTAGTTATTACCTGCTACTTCATGCATACTGATATTCATTGTTATGCCGCATTCATGGATTCTCATGCATATATTCACTATTTTACGTGTTACTGAGGTTTTGGATTTGGATTTCCGTGAGATTTTCTGGATTTGGAGGAAAACCGCAAAAACACAGATAAACATTTTCTCTCTTTTAAAATAAAAAGTGCGGTTTTCCCATGATGTATGAGTCGTCCACCATGAGTTTGCTGATGGATTTAGAAACCTGATTTGAGGAGACGGATGAACCGTTTCGGGTACATGGTGGACCCGTTGCGGTACCCCGTGGCAAGATGAATGTGGTGATGACGTTGAGCCTGGCAGGGGAGCACTACCGACCGGTGATTTTACCTGACGCGTCGGATATCCGGAGGATACCGTCGTGGTCTTGAGATTGATGGTAGGGGTCGGTCTGGGCTGACGGCGCCCTAGATTTTGTGATTGGGATACAGAGATATCGGGATATTTGGATTACGTTTTGTGCCGATGTTAGGCACTGTTTTATGCTGATTTCATTATAATACCTGATTTTAAAAATACAAAGGAAATCTCACTAAAGTATGAAAACAGTTTCTTCATTTACATGTATTATGTTCTCATGCATTCATACCTCATTCTTATGTTATATTGCTACCTGAGGCACTGACACAGGCACAGGAGATTACACTCGGGTTAGATATTTACCCTAGCCTTGTTATAGGCTGCAAGTTTTATATTGAGGATTTTGTACTGATCGTTTTGACCTAGGATTATGTCTTGCGTTCGGTTTCTGCTTGTAGTTATTCTCTATTCACGAGTTGGCAACTCACCCCCGTTGTGCCACAGTTCTTGCAGGTTTTGCCGTACAGGTTCCTTTGCGGCATTTCTGGCACATTGCTTCCTTGCGGGTGAATTGCATTTGGTAGGTGGTTCCTTTTGCATCAAAACCACCATTGTACTTATATTATTCTTTGTATCTAGAATTTCCATCAACCAAATTTGTTTATTGTTTCAGACTCAGACTTTAGTGATGTTTTATTTGGCCTTAGAGTCGCGCTTAGTTGTATTGCGGTTTTCATGCTTACTGTGTTTCTTTTGGATCGATCCTCGCCTTTCGGCGTTGTATATTATATTACATGTGTGGTTGTGACCGTCAATTGACGAAGAGCTAGCTCCCGCTTGGGGATGCCTTTTATCATTGTATATATGTTATGCTTTTTGTATCCCGTTCGGGGCCAGTATTTACAAAAGAAACTCTGCCGAAATTTTTAGAAAAGACTTTACCTTTTAAAAATGCACCTTCGGCTTAGTTATTTAAAAACCTCGACTTCAAACATATTTTCCTTCACTTCTTTAAACCAGTTTTCTTCACTTACTCTTAAAATGGTTTTAGATTTCTGGGCTTTGGCTTACTTGGATCAGATGGAGTCCTATAGATTTCATATGGTTCGAGGGCCAGTCACGTGCTCTTTCGGGTCGTGACAAAGTTGGTATCAGAGCGCTAGGTTGACCTTGGTTCGAGTCTAAGTTTGACTATGTGGAGCCTAGGGCGTTTATATATATACGGAACTTAGGTTTGACCTTACGGAACTTAGACTTAGTCGAGGGGGTATTAGACCCGAACTTTCGTCGTATAGGATGACCCTTGGTTGATGGAATAGGTGACTAAAGTAGAGTGACGTACCGTTGGTATGTTCCGCGGAATACTTACGACACGCCACTCCGCTTAAGAAACCTTAGGATGTACATATTTTCGAGATCAGTGTTTCTCTTTATATCCATGATTATACATCCATTTGAGATCCCCGATTCTATTAGTCCATGATCATACCTTCATTGAAGCTGTTCCTTCTTATGATCGTGTATCCACTCTGGATCTGTTGTTTCCTTTCTTGCCATTGATCTGCTCTCTTCGATACTCGATTGAGGTTCCTGTCGCCATGTTTGAGCGCAGTTTGGGCTGCTGCTAGGGTTACGGTCAGTGCGAGCTCGTCTGGTATGAGGGCTGACCATTGTGTTTTCTGGTGACATGGGAACGTCTCGAGTTAGTATTGATGACTGTGACCTCAAGTGGAGGCGAGTGCTTGGTTTTGCATCGGATGATCGGGCCATTGTTAGAGCTGCCAGTTGAGAGAGGACTGTCGATGTACATCATACCTCAGAGATTATGATGTCGCCTACCGTGCAGACAGAGGGACCAGCTGTTGCTGAGATTGACGGGATGTCGCTTTCGGAGCTTACGAGCTTAGATTGTCGGAGCTTCCAGACAGATATGAGACAGATTATAGCTAGTCTACTCGATTTGAGAGACGAAGGTGATTCGTCCGATTTATGCACCGGAGCGGGCCCAGTTGAGTTGAAGATTTCCAGTGTGGAGAGTCTTACTCAGATCTAGACCAGACCGATTCAGAGATGACCGCCAATGTGTCGTCTTTCCTGAAGGATTGAGGCGCTGTTCGGCGTGCAGGTGAATGAGCCAGTTGCTGCTGCAAATGACGAGATATTGCCCAGATGGTTGGAGCTGCTGCAGCGTGAGCATATACTTAGAGAGATGATAGCGAGTCACCAGTCACCTGAGGATGAATGACTAGGACATTTGGTACGTCCGTTTACCGATGCGAGGTCATCAGATAGATTGATTCCAGCTAGAGACGACTTCACGCAGATTCGTTGAGAGTCGATTGAGACGATCGAATGTCAGGAGCCCATTTTCCAAGTTTAAAGTATACGGAAAGACATGCAGGTGATTCTATGGACCCTCTAGAAGAATGAAACCCTAACTCGACTTAATGACCGTGTGAAAGCCTTTGAACCTTAGGGTTTACGGCAGTTCCGCGGCGCCATTAGTGAGTCTTGGGTTTGCTCTTCTACGGCTGGACCACCGACGCTAAGGCATGTACTCGATACTATTAAACTGTACTCAAGATGTTGATCTCTTGAGGGATTATAAGGTTCTGACGAGTCGATCGAATGTTTCGACATCATTCGGATATCATGTGATGGGATGCATTGCTTGGGAGACTCCAGATACGAGTATAGCCGTTAGAGCATAGTCCATGCAGCCATGATGAGACGAGTCCGAATCAGTCGACATTGAAGCAGAGTGAAGAAAAGAGTTCACAAGAGATTTCGACGAGATGACGTCCCACTCCGCTGACATTAGAGATGTGATACGCACCCAG
Source organism: Agapanthus africanus (assembly GCA_030015575.1). Classification (NCBI taxonomy): domain Eukaryota; kingdom Viridiplantae; phylum Streptophyta; class Magnoliopsida; order Asparagales; family Amaryllidaceae; genus Agapanthus; species Agapanthus africanus. The sequence goes on from JASDDO010000022.1 coordinate 283,516,048, forward strand.
AGGCGTTGTATATGGATATATCTTCCAGAAAGAAGCGCGATAAGTATGCAGCCGTTCCGGAACAAGAATTTGCTTCAGCAAGGGATGATGACTTCTGGGCAATTCGGCAGGGATGAGATTTGAGAGAGACTTCGACATGACCTTTCTGGAATACTATACGAGAAGACCTGACCCAGGAGTGGTCATATTGCGCACAACCAGCAGGCCAGAGTTAGCATTGTCGACGAGGTAGTTGACCAGATTCGGATAAAGGAACTTACCCAGATGCGTTGCGAATCGATCAAGGACGGACGAGTATTGAGTATTCCTCCGATGGTTGGGACGTGTTCCCGAGGACCTGTTCGGCCTGACATCTTCTACAGAATGATGAAGCTACAGAGTACGCGATTTCGAGTCCGTGTGAGAGACTTCATATTGACCGTGGCCGAGAACAGTGCAGTGCGTATATATGCATGGCGTGACGTCATAGTGGACGACGATAGAGACAGGTGGAACCAGAGGTTCGGGCGAGACGCTGACGAGCTGTCATTGCTTCCCGTCGAGACCAGAGGTCAGATATGCTTACAGAGGCATTGGGATGCAACCAGATTCCGAGAAATATTGTGTTGTGGACACAGATGTCTATCGAGTGAGAAGAGATTATGCAGGAGAGCCAGCCTCTGTACAGTTCGGCATAGGCAAGATCGGAAGAGACCTTGAGCAGGATTCCTTCCAGGACATTGCTGCAATGATGTTTGCACCCAGGATCAGATATGTGACGTGCATTCAGAGAGCCAGAGGCCGACGCTAGTGATGGGCTGCCTCACGAGTGGTCGTGAGGATTGACCGATAGGTGACCAGAGAAGTGCCAGAACGGAATCGTCCCCGTTAGCACACCTGACAGGGCCGATGAGCCGATTGACTGCGAGATAGGTAATCCTCAGAGAAGATAAGGACCCAGAGTCAGAGGGCGCCAGACCGTGAGCAAGAGGCAAGTAGATATCTTGCGCTGCTTGCAGTGTATGCACCGACTCCTTCTCGACCTCGAAGGAGGAACTACCGACGACGGTACTATGATTTGTGATTTTGTGATTCGATTATCACGTATCCTTCATTTTGGATTTCGGTATTTTGGGCGTTCTGTTTGCATGATTTAGTTTTGATGACTGAGTTTCATGATATTTGTTTCATGCACCCACTGGATATTTATATTTTGCGCATAGTTATTACATTCGAGGTTTTGATTGTGAATTCACACCCACCTTATACAGTGATTTGATTTACACTTCCAGCAGAGTTTTCATGCACCTTTAGTGTTTTGATATACGATTTTGGTGCACGCCAGATGCACTAAATCGGGATTCTTCGTGCATGTTACATGCACCTGATTTGGTTGCTGTCAGGCACACACGTTGCCTATGACAGATGTTTCGTGCACACCCGTTGCACCTAGATGTTGTTTTGTACACCTGTATGACACATATATGGATTTTGATTCCTTGCGCACCAGACGCATAGGATATTCTCTATGTATTGATGTCTTCGGAGCCCCGACAAATTGGAGTATTACAAAAATTGTTTTAGTATTGGGGGTTTAAATTTAAATTCGGGGACCGAATTTCTTTAAGGGGGGTAGATTGTAACATTTCAATAAAGATAAAATGTTAATTTTGGGAATTTTTATAATTTAATATTATTTTATTGAATATTTTAATATTTTGGAATTATTAAATACAAATAAATGGGGAAAAATTTTGGAAAATTTTGGAAAATTCTAGAATAGGGTAAATTAGAGAATTATGATATTTCAAAGTTTTTGTGATTAATTTGACACTAATTTAGTGCTAATCGCGATTAAAAATCGCTAATCGGTTTTTAGCTTTTTGTGCAACACATGCACATATCACTTTTTCACACTTGTGCATTTTCTTGCCATGCTTTTCATTTGGGTTTACTATTTGAGTGAGAAGGGTTTTAAAAGGAAAAAGAAAAGGAAAAGAATAAAGAAATGGGTAGTTGGTGAGAGAGAGAGAGGTATGGGCTTCATTGACTAAGGACTTAACCATTTCTCCCCTCATTTCCCTCCCTCTTCTCCCTTCTCCTGCTGCTGCTCCTGCACCTCCTTTCCCTCCCCTCTTCAAGCTCCAAAACAACCCCAAAACCCAATCTCCATTTCATTAAATGTGTGCACAATCCCTAGATCTACACTTGGTGCTAAAGAAGCAAGGATTTTGGCCACTAGGGGCAACTCAAGAAAATTCTTGAGTTGCCAAATGAGGTATTTTCTGGACCTTAAACTTAGTTTATGCATTTCCTTTACCCTCATATTAAGATCGAATCGATATTGTGTGATATTGTGGACTTGTGGATAACCTAGTTAGGGTTGTGATGATTTATGGGTTGTAATATGGAATTGAGGTCAGTAGAGGTTATACCATCACCCTAGTGTATGAATTGGAAATCCAAAACCTGAAGCTTAAACCATAATACGGATTTTAGAAACCGATATCGGGGAATTTATGAAATCTGTGAAGGGTATATTGAATCTGCTATCACCCGAGACACCCTAAATTAAAATTGATTGGACAGTGAGACGTGCAGGTACCCAGGAAGCTAACCCCAAGACCCCAGCTCCCACTTCTTCTTCCCGGCCGCCAATTTATCCCCATTGGCCGCAAATTGCGGCCTGGGTCCCACCATTTTGGCTCGTATTGGTTCTGTAGCTCCTACATGTTCATGTTAGACCCCTGGTATATATAGATTTGTATAAAGTGACCTAGGGTAAAATCTGGGACATATTTCCTAAGTTGCTGTTTTAGATTCATGTTTCCGTATTCCGTATTTTTAATTCTGCAATTGTGGATTGTGTTTTGCCTCGACTATTTGGCGTTTATACGACGATATAGAGGATGTGTTGATGGTTTTGAAGGCGTGCCATGGGTTTTAACCTATAGGCCTCTTATCGTATCATTTTGGATTTCATGTGCCGTTTTAGCTTTGATTTGGTTTTAATGCGCATATACGATATTTTGATGTGTAGGTACCCTGTGAAGACTTCGGGACGACAAGCAAGCGCGTGGCGACGTCCACAAATGAAGACGCTAGGTGAGTAGATTATATCTACTGGGGGAAGTCGGGTGGATGGCGTATAGCACCCCCGCAGTCCGTAGTTGTTATTATATATGATAGTTAGGTGTATTATGGATAGTGTAGGGTTAGAAGTGACTAGTGTAGTTCATAGTCGCGAACCCTAGAATAGAATTACACCTACATGCACACCCTTGCATATTACTTATACTCGCACTGTGTTGATGATATTGGATGACTTTGGAAATGAGTCAATGAAATTGGGCTTTGTGCCGCGAGATCGGTGATGTGATATGATTCGTATTTGGAATACGAAATGTGATTCTTGCGGGCTTGGGATGTGTGTTTACCCCCGCATGCATACTTTATTGATGGTATCGATTTATACTAGACATAGAATAGTACCCCAGATTATATGATATGTTGATAGTGATACCTGAAGTGTGATGAGATAGAGTGATATTGACCCGTACCCAGCTATTGGGATGCCGTACGGCGATTTACCGTATGAGCTTTACATTGATGATAGATCCGCACTCATGACTTGAGGATGTCATATGATATACTGTATCGTACGCGATACTATTGAGGCGGAATCACCGACTATTATATCTATATATATATCGACTCAGATGTTAGGCGGTTTCCTTACCTGTAGCTCAGCTTGTTAGTTCAGCTGTATAGTTTAGTGTAGTTGTTAGAATAGATTAGACTCCTACCTATTTCAAAACTAGCGGGTCGTGGGTATTTTAAAAGACAGGTCAAGGGATCTACGGACATTTCAAAAGGCGTATCTTTTAATAAAAACACCGTAGCCCCTATTTTCAAAACCCCATGATTCGTGATATTTCAAAAGGCACCATTTGTAGGACTTATATTAGATTAATGCAGATTAGTTATACTTGCGTCTAGATTCAGCTCCCACTTTTTTTGTGGTTCGCTTTGCATCGCATTCTTATATTATGTTTCATACTCCATTATTGATATCATGCTGTTAGAACACCAGCACCATTACCGATGTTGCGTATGTACCACGTACACTTACTTGCCGGCTCACACACATCTTCATCGGTAATTGCCATGTCACGTACACCTTAGAAAATACTATTGCTTGACATAACCTATTAGCTAATAGTTTAGACATTGTAGTTATTACCTGCTACTTCATGCATACTGATATTCATTGTTATGCCGCATTCATGGATTCTCATGCATATATTCACTATTTTACGTGTTACTGAGGTTTTGGATTTGGATTTCCGTGAGATTTTCTGGATTTGGAGGAAAACCGCAAAAACACAGATAAACATTTTCTCTCTTTTAAAATAAAAAGTGCGGTTTTCCCATGATGTATGAGTCGTCCACCATGAGTTTGCTGATGGATTTAGAAACCCGATTCGAGGAGACGGATGAACCATTTCGGGTACATGGTGGACCCGTTGCGGTACCCCGGGGCAAGATGAATGTGGTGATGACGTTGAGCCTGGCAGGGGAGCACTACCGACCGGTGATTTTACCTGACGCGTCGGATATCCGGAGGATACCGTCGTGGTCTTGAGATTGATGGTAGGGGTCGGTCTGGATTGACGGCGCCCTAGATTTTGTGATTGGGATACAGAGATATCGGGATATTTGGATTACGTTTTGTGCCGATGTTAGGCACTGTTTTATGCTAATTTCATTATGATACCTCATTTTAAAAATACAAAGGAAATCTCACTAAAGTATGAAAACAGTTTCTTTATTTACATGTATTATGTTCTCATGCATTCATACCTCATTCTTATGTTATATTGCTACCTGAGGCACTGACACAGGCACAGGAGATTACACTCGGGTTAGATATTTACCCTAGCCTTATTATAGGCTGCATGTTTTATATTGAGGATTTTGTACTGATCGTTTTGACCTAGGATTATGTCTTGCTTTCGGTTTCTGCTTGTAGTTATTCTCTATTCACGAGTTGGCAACTCACCCCCGTTGTGCCACAGTTCTTGCAGGTTTTGCCGTACAGGTTCCTTTGCGGCATTTCTGGCACATTACTTCCTTGCGGGTGAATTGCATTTGGTAGGTGGTTCCTTTTGCATCAAAACCACCATTGTACTTATATTATTCTTTGTATCTAGAATTTCCATCAACCAAATTTGTTTATTGTTTCAGACTCAGACTTTAGTGATGTTTTATTTGGCCTTAGAGTCGCGCTTAGTAGTATTACGGTTTTCATGCTTACTGTGTTTCTTTTGGATCGATCCTCGCCTTTCGGCGTTGTATATTATATTGCATGTGTGGTTGTGACCGTCAATTGACGAAGAGCTAGCTCCCGCTTGGGGATGCCTTTTATCATTGTATATATGTTATGCTTGTTGTATCCCGTTCGGGGCCAGTATTTACAAAAGAAACTCTGCCGAAATTTTTAGAAAAGACTTTACCTTTTAAAAATGCACCTTCGGCTTAGTTATTTAAAAACCTCGACTTCAAACATATTTTCCTTCACTTCTTTAAACCAGTTTTCTTCACTTACTCTTAAAATGGTTTTAGATTTCTGGGCTTTGGCTTACTTGGATCAGATGGAGTCCTATAGATTTCATATGGTTCGAGGGCCAGTCACGTGCTCTTTCGGGTCGTGACAAAGTTGGTATCAGAGTGCTAGGTTGACCTTGGTTCGAGTCTAAGTTTGACTATGTGGAGCCTAGGGCGTTTATATATATACGGAACTTAGGCTTGACCTTACGGAACTTAGACTTAGTCGAGGGGGTATTAGACCCGAACTTTCGTCGTATAGGATGACCCTTGGTTGATGGAATAGGTGACTAAAGTAGAGTGACGTACCGTTGGTATGTTCCGCGGCATACTTACGACACGCCACTCCGCTTAAGAAACCTTAGGATGTACATATTTTCGAGATCAGTGTTTCTCTTTATATCCATGATTATACATCCATTTGAGATCCCCGATTCTATTAGTCCATGATCATACCTTCATTGATGCTGTTCCTTCTTATGATCGTGTATCCACTCTGGATCTGTTGTTTCCTTTCTTGCCATTGATCTGCTCTCTTCGATACTCGATTGAGGTTCTTGTCGCCATGTTTGAGCGCAGTTTGGGCTGCTGCTAGGGTTACGGTCAGTGCGAGCCCGTCTGGTACGAGGGCTGACCATTGTGTTTTCTGGTGACATGGGAACGTCTCGAGTTAGTATTGATGACTGTGACCTCAAGTGGAGGCGAGTGCTTGGTTTTGCATCGGATGATTGGGACATTGTTAGAGCTGCCAGTTGAGAGAGGACTGTCGATGTACATCATACCTCAGAGATTATGATGTCGCCTACCGTGCAGACAGAGGGACCAGCTGTTGCTGAGATTGACGGGATGTCGCTTTCGGAGCTTACGAGCTTAGATTGTCGGAGCTTCCAGACAGATATGAGACAGATTATAGCTAGTCTACTCGATTTGAGAGACGAAGGTGATTCGTCCGATTTATGCACCGGAGCGGGCCCAGTTGAGTTGAAGATTTCCAGTGTGGAGAGTCTTACTCAGATCTAGAGCAGACCGATTCAGAGATGACCGCCAATGTATCGTCTTTCCTGGAGGATTGAGGCGTTGTTCGGCGTGCAGGTGAATGAGCCAGTTGCTGCTGCAAATGACGAGATATTGCCCAGATGGTTGGAGCTGCTGCAGCGTGAGCATATACTTAGAGAGATGATAGCGAGTCGCCAGTCACCTGAGGATGAATGACTATGACATTTGGTTCGTCCGTTTACCGATGCGAGGTCATCAGATAGATTGATTCCAGCTAGAGACGACTTCACGCAGATTCGTTGAGAGTCGATTGAGACGATCGAATGTCAGGAGCCCATTTTCCAAGTTTAAAGTATACGGAAAGACATGCAGGTGATTCTATGGACCCTCTAGAAGAATGAAACCCTAACTCGACTTAGTGACCGTGTGAAAGCCTTTGAACCTTAGGGTTTACGGCAGTTCCGCGGCGCCATTAGTGAGGCTTGGGTTTGCTCTTCTACGGCTGGACCACCGACGCTGAGGCATGTACTCGATACTATTAAACTGTACTCAAGATGTTGATCTCTTGGGGGATTATAAGGTTCTGACGAGTCGATCGAATGTTTCGACATCATTCGGATATCATGTGATGGGATGCATTGCTTGGGAGACTCCAGATATGAGTATAGCCGTTGGTGCATAGTCCATGCAGCCACGATGAGACGAGTCCGAATCAGTCGACATTGAAGCAGAGTGAAGAAAAGAGTTCACAAAAGATTTCGACGAGATGACGTCCCACTCCGCTGACATTAGAGATGTGATACGCACCCAGAGGCGTTGTATATGGATATATCTTCCAGAAAGAAGCGCGATAAGTATGCAGCCGTTCCGGAACAAGAATTTGCTTCAGCAAGGGATGATGACTTCTGGGCAATTCGGCAGGGATGAGATTTGAGAGAGACTTCGACATGACCTTTCTGGAATACTATACGAGAAGGCCTGACCCAGGAGTGGTCATATTGCGCACAACCAGCAGGCCAGAGTTAGCATTGTCGACGAGGTAGTTGACCAGATTCGGATAAAGGAACTTACCCAGATGCGTTGCGAATCGATCAAGGACGGACGAGTATTGAGTATTCCTCCGATGGTTGGGACGTGTTCCCGAGGATCTGTTCGGCCTGACATCTTCTACAGAATGATGAAGCTACAGAGTACGCGATTTCGAGTCCGTGTGAGAGACTTCAGATTGACCGTGGCCGAGAACAGTGCAGTGCGTAGATATGCATGGCGTGACGTCATAGTGGACGACGATAGAGACAGGTGGAACCAGAGGTTCGGGCGAGACGCTGACGAGCTGTCATTGCTTCCCGTCGAGACCAGAGGTCAGATATGCATACAGAGGCATTGGGATGCAACCAGATTCCGAGAAATATTGTGTTGTGGACACAGATGTCTATCGAGTGAGAAGAGATTATGCAGGAGAGCCAGCTTCTGTACAGTTCGGCATAGGCAAGATCGGAAGAGACCTTGAGCAGGATTCCTTCCAGGACATTGCTGCAATGATGTTTGCACCCAGGATCAGATATGTGACGTGCATTCAGAGAGCCAGAGGCCGACGCCAGTGATGGGCTGCCTCACGAGTGGTCGTGAGGATTGACCGATAGGTGACCAGAGAAGTGCCAGAACGGAATCGTCCCCGTTAGCACACCTGACAGGGCCGATGAGCCGATTGACTGCGAGATAGGTAATCCTCAGAGAAGATAAGGACCCAGAGTCAGAGGGCGCCAGACCGTGAGCAAGAGGCAAGTAGATATCTTGCGCTGCTAGCAGTGGATGCACCGACTCCTTCTCGACCTCGAAGAAGGAACTACCGACGACGGTACTATGATTTGTGATTTTGTGATTCGATTATCACGTATCCGTCATTTTGGATTTCGGTATTTTGGGCGTTCTGTTTGCATGATTTAGTTTTGATGACTGAGTTTCATGATATTTGTTTCATGCACCCACTGGATATTTATATTTTGCGCATAGTTATTACATTCGAGGTTTTGATTATGAATTCACGCCCACCTTATACAGTGATTTGATTTACACTTCCAGCAGAGTTTTCATGCACCTTTAGTGTTTTGATATACGATTTTGGTGCACGCCAGATGCACTAAATCGGGATTCTTCGTGCATGTTACATGCACCTGATTTGGTTGCTGTCAGGCACACACGTTGCCTATGACAGATGTTTCGTGCACACCCGTTGCACCTAGATGTTGTTTTGTACACCTGTATGACACATATATGGATTTTGATTCCTTGCACACCAGACGCATAGGATATTCTCTATGTATTGATGTCTTTGGAGCCCCGACAAATTGGAGTATTACAAAAATTGTTTTAGTATTGGGGGTTTAAATTTAAATTCGGGGACCGAATTTCTTTAAGGGGGGTAGATTGTAACATTTCAAAAAAGATAAAATGTTAATTTTGGGAATTTTTATAATTTAATATTATTTTATTGAATATTTTAATATTTTGGAATTATTAAATACAAAAAAATGGGGAAAAATTTTGGAAAATTTTGGAAAATTCTAGAATAGGGTAAATTAGAGAATTATGACATTTTAAAGTTTTTGTGATTAATTTGACACTAATTTAATGCTAATCGCGATTAAAAATCGCTAATCGGTTTTTAGCTTTTTGTGCAACACATGCACATATCACTTTTTCACACTTGTGCATTTTCTTGCCATGCTTTTCATTTGGGTTTACTATTTGAGTGAGAAGGGTTTTAAAAGGAAAAAGAAAAGGAAAAGAATAAAGAAATGGGTAGTTGGTGAGAGAGAGAGAGGTATGGGCTTCATTGACTAAGGACTTAACCATTTCTCCCCTCATTTCCCTCCCTCTTCTCCCTTCTCCTGCTGCTGCTCCTGCACCTCCTTTCCCTCCCCTCTTCAAGCTCCAAAACAACCCCAAAACCCAATCTCCATTTCATTAAATGTGTGCACAATCCCTAGATCTACACTTGGTGCTAAAGAAGCAAGGATTTTGGCCACTAGGGGCAACTCAAGAAAATTCTTGAGTTGCCAAATGAGGTATTTTCTGGACCTTAAACTTAGTTTATGCATTTCCTTTACCCTCATATTAAGATCGAATCGATATTGTGTGATATTGTGGACTTGTGGATAACCTAGTTAGGGTTGTGATGATTTATGGGTTGTAATATGGAATTGAGGTCAGTAGAGGTTATACCATCACCCTAGTGTATGAATTGGAAATCCAAAACCTGAAGCTTAAACCATAATACGGATTTTAGAAACCGATATCGGGGAATTTATGAAATCTGTGAAGGGTATATTGAATCTGCTATCACCCGAGACACCCTAAATTAAAATTGATTGGACAGTGAGACGTGCAGGCACCCAGAAAGCTAACCCCAAGACCCCAGCTCCCACTTCTTCTTCCCGGACGCCAATTTATCCCCATTGGCCGCAAATTCCGGCCTGGGTCCCACCATTTTGGCTCGTATTGGTTCTGTAGCTCCTACATGTTCATGTTAGACCCCTGATATATATAGATTTGTATAAAGTGACCTAGGGTAAAATCTGGGACATATTTCCTAAGTTGCTGTTTTAGATTCATGTTTCCGTATTCCGTATTTTTAATTCTGCAATTGTGGATTGTGTTTTGCCTCGACTATTTGGCGTTTATACGACGATATAGAGGATGTGTTGATGGTTTTGCAGTCGTGCCATGGGTTTTAACCTATAGGCCTCTTATCGTATCATTTTGGATTTCATGTGCCGTTTTAGCTTTGATTTGGTTTTAATGCGCATATACGATATTTTGATGTGTAGGTACCCTATGAAGACTTCGGGACGACAAGCAAGCGCGTGGCGACGTCCACAAATGAAGACGCTAGGTGAGTAGATTATATCTACTGGGGGAAGTCGGGTGGATGGCGTATAGCACCCCCGCAGTCCGTAGTTGTTATTATATATGATAGTTAGGTGTATTATGGATAGTGTAGGGTTAGAAGTGACTAGTGTAGTTCATAGTCGCGAACCCTAGAATAGAATTACACCTACACGCACACCCTTGCATATTACTTATACTCGCACTGTGTTGATGATATTGGATGACTTTGGAGATGAGTCAATGAAATTGGGCTATGTGCCGCGAGATCGGTGATGTGATATGATTCGTATTTGGGATACGAAATGTGATTCTTGCGGGCTTGGGATGTGTGTTTACCCCCGCATGCATACTTTATTGATGGTATCGATTTATACTAGACATAGAATAGTACCCTAGATTATATGATATGTTGATAGTGATACCTGAAGTGTGATGAGATAGTGTGATATTGACCCATACCCAGCTATTGGGATGCCGTACGACGATTTACCGTATGAGCTTTACATTGATGATAGATCCGCACTCATGACTTGAGGATGTCATATGATATACTGTATCGTACGCGATACTATTGAGGCGGAATCACCGACTATTATATCTATATATATATCGACTCAGATGTTAGGCGGTTTCCTTACCTGTAGCTCAGCTTGTTAGTTTAGCTGTATAGTTTAGTGTAGTTGTTAGAATAGATTAGACTCCTACCTATTTCAATACTAGCGGGTCGTGGGTATTTTAAAAGACAGGTCAAGGGATCTACGGACATTTCAAAAGGCGTATCTTTTCATAAAAACACCGTAGCCTCTATTTTCAAAACCCCATGATTCATGATATTTCAAAAGGCACCATTTGTAGGACTTATATTAGATTAATGCAGATTAGTTATAGTTGCGTCTAGATTCAGCTCCCACTTTTTTGTGGTTCGCTTTGCATCGCATTCTTATATTATGTTTCATACTCCATTATTGATATCATGCTGTTAGGACACCAGCACCATTACCGATGTTGCGTATGTACCACGTACACTTACTTGCCGGCTCACACACATCTTCATCGGTAATTGCCATGTCACGTACACCTTAGAAAATACTATTGCTTGACATAACCTATTAGCTAATAGTTTAGACATTGTAGTTATTACCTGCTACTTCATGCATACTGATATTCATTGTTATGCCGCATTCATGGATTCTCATGCATATATTCACTATTTTACGTGTTACTGAGGTTTTGGATTTGGATTTCCGTGAGATTTTCTGGATTTTGAGGAAAACCGCAAAAACACAGATAAACATTTTCTCTCTTTTAAAATAAAAAGTGCGGTTTTCCCATGATGTTAGGTTAGACATTGTAGTTATTACCTGCTACTTCATGCATACTGATATTCATTGTTATGCCGCATTCATGGAATCTCATGCATATATTCATTATTTTACGTGTTACTGAGGTTTTGGATTTGGATTTCCGTGAGATTTTCTGGATTTTGAGGAAAACCGCAAAAACACAGATAAACATTTTCTCTCTTTTAAAATAAAAAGTGCGGTTTTCCCATGATGTATGAGTCGTCCACCATGAGTTTGCTGATGGATTTAGAAACCCGATTCGAGGAGACGGATGAACCGTTTCGGGTACATGGTGGACCCATTGCGGTACCCCGGGGCAAGATGAATGTGGTGATGACGTTGAGCCTGGCAGGGGAGCACTACCGACCGGTGATTTTACCTGACGTGTCGGATATCCGGAGGATACCGTCGTGGTCTTGAGATTGATGGTAGGGGCCGGTCTGGACTGACGGCGCCCTAGATTTTGTGATTGGGATACAGAGATATCGGGATATTTGGATTACGTTTTGTGCCGATGTTAGGCACTGTTTTATGCTGATTTCATTATGATACCTCATTTTAAAAATACAAAGGAAATCTCACTAAAGTATGAAAACAGTTTCTTCATTTACATGTATTATGTTCTCATGCATTCATACCTCATTCTTATGTTATATTGCTACCTGAGGCACTGACACAGGCACAGGAGATTACACTCGGGTTAGATATTTACCCTAGCCTTGTTATAGGCTGCATGTTTTATATTGAGGATTTTGTACTGATCGTTTTGACCTAGGATTATGTCTTGCGTTCGGTTTCTGCTTGTAGTTATTCTCTATTCATGAGTTGGCAACTCACCCCCGTTGTGCCACAGTTCTTGCAGGTTTTGCCGTACAGGTTCCTTTGCGGCATTTCTGGCACATTGCTTCCTTGCGGGTGAATTGCATTTGGTAGGTGGTTCCTTTTGCATCAAAACCACCATTGTACTTATATTATTCTTTGTATCTAGAATTTCCATCAACCAAATTTGTTTATTGTTTCAGACTCAGACTTTAGTGATGTTATATTTGGCCTTAGAGTCGCGCTTAGTAGTATTGCGGTTTTCATGCTTACTGTGTTTCTTTTGGATCGATCCTCGCCTTTCGGCGTTGTATATTATATTGCATGTGTGGTTGTGACCGTCAATTGACGAAGAGCTAGCTCCCGCTTGGGGATGCCTTTTATCATTGTATATATGTTATGCTTGTTGTATCCCGTTCGGGGCCAGTATTTACAAAAGAAACTCTGCCGAAATTTTTAGAAAAGACTTTACCTTTTAAAAATGCACCTTCGGCTTAGTTATTTAAAAACCTCGACTTCAAACATATTTTCCTTCACTTCGTTAAACCAGTTTTCTTCACTTACTCTTAAAATTGTTTTAGATTTCTGGGCTTTGGCTTACTTGGATCAGATGGAGTCCTATAGATTTCATATGGTTCGAGGGCCAGTCACGTGCTCTTTCGGGTCGTGACATCATCCCTCGGTACCAACGGTCCAGCCGTAGAAGGGTCAAGCCAACGCCTCACATGTGGCACGTCGTACTGCCCCAAACCCTAAGGTTCAAAGGGCAGTTCAAGACAGTCACATAATCGAGTTAAGGTTTGTTGTCTTCTAGAGGGTCCATCGCGTTACTTGCACTACTTAGAACGTTTTCAAACTACGGAAGAATCCAACACATGGAAATTTCCCGGCAGGGGAAAAATTGGGTATTTTTATCCGGTCGAACTTTTTAACATATTCTAAAATTATCCGGAAAAACTTATAGACAAAGCTAAACAATCCGATCGAATCATCGATTCCCCAAAGCAACCCAGAAAACTCAACTCTTGAGCAAACTTTAAAAATTCCCATAAAATACAGCACTCAATATAGGATATTACTGTGCAAAGCACGTGCCAAGAACCAACTTGTTGGCCGCGGAACCGCCGCACATGCTAGGGTGGGGCCGCGGTTCCGCGTCTCTTTAGTCGAATTAGGCTCACGTGCTTCACAGTAACTCTTATAATACCCTGCTGTATTTTTTGGATATTTTTAATTTTGAAAAATCCACATTTTCAGAAAATGTCCAGAGAGGGTTAAAAGTTAGGGTTTCGGGGTTCGATAAGATTTCTAACATCGTCTACACTTCGCCTAAGGCTCTAGCTAGTCTCTGATACCACTGTAGGGTTCCTAGGCACACTCAAGAGGTTCCACAAGGCATCAACCATGCCAAACAAAAATTTTCCGGTGCCGAGAAACCCTAATGAAGATCGTTAACTAGAAGTAAAGGCGAAAAGCAAGCAAGCAAACGACTTTGCTACTAAGTGAAAGGGATTAGAACCTTTGTAGATCCGGTCCACCACTTCTTTAGCTCTGTGTTGACGTCCCTCCGCTGCGATCATCGGATCCCGGACTCTAGAAATGGTTTCGTCGGAGAAATGATCGGGCTAGGTCATTGACTTCGAGGCCGAAGATGATCTACGTCGGGGAGACTCAAACTCAAGCTATTACTTCACTTGGTCGAAAACTTTGTGAAGAGAACACCCTATACTACTTGGCAAGTGGTAGAGGATGAAGAAATAGGAAGTGGGTTCACTTTAGAATTGGATTTCTCACTCTTTTTCTCATGATGCCATTGGAGCTGGCAAGCTTTTTCAAGCTTCATGAAGATGAAGAAGAAGAAAGAATATCATATCCATTAAAAGAATAATATGAATACTTATCCTTTTAATCATAGCACCATGGTTGAGTTAAGCCCTCATGCTTAACTCATGTAGAGAATTAACCATAGCATAAGGTTAAGGGTTGGATTAGCTAATATCTTGAACAAATGACAAAAGAGTTGACTTTGTCAATGTTCATCAAGCTTCATGAAGCTTGATAACTTTGACCAAAGTCACTCTCTTTTGTTATTTGTTTAAGAAAATAGTAAACCCTAATTCAACCTTGTTATGGTTCAAGTCTCATACACACAACTTGTTTGTATCATCAAGCATGATACAAACATGTACACTTGTATATATCACATATAAACAATGTACACATTCAAGTGAGAAAACAAATCTTAAGTGAACCAATACTAGTTAATGTAAAGTAATATATCAAATATATAATTATACATTAAATCATTAAATCAACACTTGATTTAACGATCCGGTCATATCGTATATAACCGACTAATATCAATAGTAACAACTTATCGAATCAACACTTGATCCGATAACCCGGCTATATCGCATATAACCGATCGATGTCACAAATCGCGAGAATACAGTATCACATACTGGTATTATTCTCGGTCCCGCACATATCTCATATGCGCTCCTATTTTGTTTCGCTTGAGCCAGGAAACCCCTGTGTAGGACTCTAAAGACTCGTCAATACTCCGGTAGCAGGTGATGATCATATCAAACACCCACAAGCCGCAAGCGGTCTGCTAAACGTAACGGCCACCCGGGTATTGAGCGATCATAAGATCAACGAGCAAGCCCGCTCACACTCCTGTGAATCCAACGAGTAACACTACCATACAGTCCGGTCTGTTCGTCTGATATGTCGCATATCTCGTCTAAGGGTGGTAAACGTCAGACCCTAATAACTCGATAAGTCGTGTCGATATGAGGCTCATAACGGGTCGAAAAACTACTGGTAACACTTACCGGTAAATCCCTAAAGCTGCCTTGGCCAAGGACTTCCTGTTATAGCCAATCGAGCACTGCGCAACATCAACTCCCTATACCGGGAGAGACGAAACCCCTCCTATCGCTCATTGCCTCCATGTGATTCGGGACTGTACCCAAAAGCCACCTTTTTGCACGCCCTCTTGGACATGATATGATGGAAATCAAAGCACAGTGGGAATCACACAAGACTCTATGACGATCTCGGGTCTAGAGACTAACCTGTACCAGTGTCACCAGAGAACTGCCATCTGACGTATGGTATAATACCATCTTAGAGTTCTTGGCGAGTCCGTCCAGTGTACCCAGTCTCTACTGAGCACCTGTATATCATCTCTGATGTCAAACACCAATGGATATGGGATCATCCATCGCCCATCTGTATGGGTCGAGAAGGTATACGCTAGTCTACTCTGGTATATCGATGCCCCGTCTCGATACACCCACGACTAGGGACCTTGAAGGATGTACTTATGGACTACCATGTCCCCACTAGTATGATCTGCATCATAGTTCAGGTAGTCAAGTACACATCCTAAGGGCTTTACCAACATGTAACAGAGAGACAATCAGTGTACACGTTAAGGTAAAGAGTAACCAGATAGCATACTATCATATCGAGCAAGAAAGTCATCCCTATATATGTCCAAGCATCCACTACAATATACATCCTATGTATAGTAATGGCCTCTAGGGCATACATATAACTAACACTATCAGATGGCTCTAGGGCAAGTGGGAGATTGTTAGTTATATGTATGCCCTAGAAGCCATTACTATACATAGGATGTATATTGTAGTGGATGCTTGGACATATATAGGGATGACTTTCTTGCTCGATATGATAGTATGCTATCTGGTTACTCTTTACGTTAATGTGTACATTGATTGTCTCTCTGTTACATGTTGGTAAAGCCCTTAGGATATGTACTTGACTACCTGGACTATGATACAGATCATACTAGTGGGGACATGGTAGTCCATAAGTACATCCTTCAAGGTCCTTAGTCGTTGGTGTATCGAGACAGGGCATCGATATACCAGAGTAGACTAGCGTGTACCTTCTCGACCCATATAGATAGGCGATGGATGATCCCATATCCATTGGTTTTTGACATCAGAGGTGATATATGGGTGCTCAGTGTAGACTGGGTACACTGGACGGACTCACCGAGAACTCCCAGATGGTATTATACCTCACGTCAGATGGCAGTTCTCTGGTGACACTGGTACAGGTTAGTCTGTAGACCCGAGATCGTCATAGAGTATTGTGTGATTCCCACTGTACTTTGATTTCCATCATACCACGTCCAAGAGGGCATGCAAAAAGGTGGCTTTTGGGTACAGTCCTGAATCACATGGAAGCAATAAGCGATAGGAGGGGTTTCGTCTCTACCGGTATAGGGAGTTGATGTTGCGCTGTGCGCGATTGGCCATAACAGGAAGTCATTGGCCAAGGCTGCTTTAGGGATTTACTGGTAAGTGTTACCAGTAGTTTCTCGACCTATTTTGAGCCTCATATAGACACGACTTATCGAGTTATTGGGGTCTGACGTTTACCACCACTAGACGAGATATGCGACATATCAGACGAAGAGACCGGACTGTACGGTAGTGTTACTAATTGGATTCACAGGAGTGTGAGCAGGCTTGCTTGTTGATCTTCTGATCGCTCAATACTCGGGTGGCCGTTACGTTTAGCAGACCGCTTGCGGTTTGTGGGTGTTTGATATGATCATCACCTACTGCCGGCGTATTGACGAGTCTTTAGAATCCTACACAGGGGTGTCCTGGCTCAAGCGAAACGAAATAGGAGCGCATATGAGATATGTGCGGGACCGAGAATAATACCAGTGTGTGATACTGTATTCTATTCTCTCGATTTGTGACATTGATCGGTTGTATGCGATATAGCCGGGTTATCGGATCAAGAGTTGATTCGATAAGTTGTTACTATTGATATTAGTCGGTTATATGCAATATGACCGGATCGTTAAATCAAGTGTTGATTTAACGATTTAATGTATAATTATATATTTGATATATTACTTTACATTAACTAGTATTGGTTCACTTAAGATTGATTTTCTTACTAGATTGTGCACATTGTTTATATGTGATATATACAAGTGTACATGTTTGTATCATGCTTGATGATACATGAAAGTTGTGTGTATGAGACTTAAACCAAATCAAGGTTAAATTAGGGTTTACTATTTTCCTAACAAATAACAAAAGAGTGAGGTTTTGGTCAAAGTTATCAAGCTTCATGAAGCTTGAAGAAACTTTGACAAAGTCAAATCTTTTGTCATTTCCTTAGGATATTAGTTAACCCAACCCTTAACCTAAATCTTTGGTTAATTCTCTACATGAGTTAAGCATGAGAGCTTAACTCAACCATGGTGCCATAATTAAAAGGATAAGTTTCATTTGGATATTTATTCTATTGACTCTTTTCTTCTTCTTCTTCATCATCAAGCTCCACAAAAGCTTGCTAGCTCCAATGGTGCCATGAGAAAAAGAGTGAGAAATCCAATTCTAAAGTGAACCCACTTCCTATTTCTTCATCCTCTACTACTTTCCATGTAGTATAGGGTGTTCTCTTCACAAAGTTTATGACCAAGTGAAGGAATAGCTTGAGTTTGAGTCTCCCCGACGTAGATCATCTTCGGCCTCGAAGTCAACGACCTAGCCCGCTCATTTCTCCGATGAAACCAACGCTAGGGTCCGGTATCCCGATGATCGCAGCGAAGGGACGTCAACACGGAGCTATTGAAGTGAAGAACCGGATCTACAAAGGTTGTAATCCCTTTCACTTACTAGTAAAGTAGTTTACTAGCTTTTCGTTTCGCCTAATCTCTAGTTAACGATCTTGCATAGAGTTGTTAGGCACATAAAAATTTGAATTTGGCATGGTAGATGCCTTGTGGAACCTCTATTTAACAGTTTATGGATTAACAGTTTATGGATTATACATATCAACACTTTCTCCCAAGATCCAAGCTTTCCTAGCTCCAAGTGATCAAAGAAGAAAAAAAACAAGACTTGAAGTATTTTTGTGAATATTTATGGAAATTTTGAAGATTTATTGAGGTTGGAATTGTTGCAAATGATAAAAGCAAGATTAAGGGCAGAAGAAAGGAAAACGAACTCGGCCAAGAGAGGAGGTGGGGAAATTGGGTAGAGTTTTCTAGCTAATTCCTTGCAATAAATGCACATAAATGCATATACATGCACATGCCACCTCTCCCATTCAATTTTATTTCTTTTAGTCAACACAAAAGATCTAGATATTATAAGTAGGGTTTGGTTTTACTTGAACTTGATTTGTTTGAAAAGATACAAATTTTGGAGAATTTTCCCAAACCCAAAATGTAAATACCACATTAAAATAATATTAAAATAGGGAAAAATTCTTTCTGAACCAAAACTTTCCATATACCTCAAAAGATCGCGCACTAGCTTTATTTTAGCTAAACTAGGTGCCGGCAAGTTTATATGGACGTTTGATCACAGTCGGGTTAAAACGGAAAATACCGACAATTTTTCCCTAAAACGGAAAAATTCGCATAATGATTCTTAAAACGTTACAACAGGGGTTTAAAGTCACTACTAAATCTCAATTCCACCATCTCAATCAAAATAAAACCCTAACCTCAATTTGAAGTTTCCAAGTTCACAAATCCACACTTTAAACCAAATCTAAACTAACTAGAATGCTGGGAAAACATAAACTAAACTAAGTGAAGGGAATTTTACCTCAATTGGGCAACTCAAGAAAAACCCTAGCTATCCCAAGTCATTAAAATCCAACTTTTCTTGGTCCAAAGTGTAGAGGGTGAAGAGGGGATCAACTTTAATGAAAGGGATTTAGGGTTTTGATGAAGTTTTGATGATGATTTCTAGGGGTTGAAGGTGGAGGGAGTGTGAAGATGAAGAAGTGGAAGAAAAGTGATGGGGGGAAAGAATGAGGCAGCCCCCCCTCTCTCTCACTTATTCCCACTCTCTCTCTCAATTAATTACCCTTTTACCCTTCTCTTTTTCTTTTCTTTTTTTTTAAGACCAAATAACATAATACCCTAAAACCACACAAGGAAACAACATGTAACCAGAACGTAACATGATATGGTGCACCAGCGGTGGAAAACTGTAGAAACACGGATTTGGCCTAATCGCGATTAGCAGTGCACTAATCGGGTTTTATCCAAACTGTATATAATAAACTTTTAAAAATGCCAAATCCGATAAATATATTTTTAAATGAATAAATCATTTTAATCTTCAATTATTTCACAATTATTGGTATATATTTATACCATTTTATGAAAACCCCAATTTCGCAAATCGGTTAGTTTTCGCGAAATATATTATTTTAATATTAAATTCCAAAAATAATATTTTATATTTTCTGAAATGTTACACTATTATAAGGTATACGTATCTAATCTAACAGCTACATACGGGCTAAACTAAATAGTGTAGACAGTGATTAACAATATCCATAACATATCTGAGTCGATGAATCTATCAATCGGCAGTCCAGCCTCACAGCATCACGTACGGTATAATCCATCGTACGTCATCCTCGAGTCAAGGATATGGATCAATCATCAGGTAAAACTCATCGCATACGGTAATCTATCGTATGGCGGCATTATACAAATAAGAATTCTATCAACCTATACAACAATGAGGGTATGGATCTAACGTCTCGTACGGTATATCACTCATTATCCTCATAAATATATAAATATATATATATATATATATATCTCAAATCACATCCGTATCAATCTCATATCATGTCTTGGCAATAGTATCTATATTCTCATATCGCCTCTCATCCGTATATTGACATATTAAGCCAAAACATCTTATCTCATCATATTTTCTTTTCATCACATCAACATCTCACATCAAGTAATCTTATATATATTTATCATATTTACCGATCCCATAACACATCTATCTTAATCTTATCATATTCATTGATCTCGTGTCATATCCTTTAGCTTTTGTCTCATATCTCGATATATGTATTCAATCTTTCATATCATCTCCAACTAACTTTTTTATCATATCCGTAGTTTCCAAGTATAGGTTTCTCCGACTATATTCTATATATCGGTTTCCATTTATAATTGCGGGGGTGCTATACGCCATCACCCGACTTCCCCCGTAGATATAAATTTACTCACCTGCAATACTCCTCGCTTAGACGAAGTCGATGTGCTTTGTCGTCTCGGAACTCCATGCGAGGTACCTACAAATCAACACATATCGCAACGTTATGAAAACCAAGTCCGAAAACCGATACGGTACACGAAGTGCCCATTGGTTAAAACCTATAGCTTACGCATGCAAAAACAACCAAACAACCCTCGTCGTTGATGTACAAACGTCCAACGACCAAATCTCATTAAGAATTTCATAAATCCAAGTTTCAAATATCAGAAAACATAACCACAACAAACTCAAAATGCTCCCAGATTTTAGCACAGGTAGACTGGGACAAAACAACCAATACAGTAGCTGGGTTATAAGGAGTATGAGCTATAGGCAAAAACCCAACACCAGACTCCAAAATTTGGCCGACGCGAAGTGCTACAGTAACGGGTGTTGCCGGCCCAATTTTGATATTTTATTCTCGTTCTTCTGTGGTGGTCTTCTAATGGTCCTATTAGGTCAATGTAGTTGTTTGTTTTTTTATAAACATCCCAGGTTGCTCTAGATTCCCTGTAGGCCAACAAAACTTCACAAAACCGACACGGGATAAATCCTAAGTTCGTGTATCGGGTTCTAATCTCTGTTCTTGGCCAGTAAAACATCACTAAGGGTTTTCAAAAACTCACTACACCTCAATTTACCAATTACATGTCAAGTTTCCCACTAAATCTCAACTTGGAAATTTCTAAGCTCACAAATCCACACTTAATAAAACTCTAAACTAAACTAAAAATCTAAGAAACTAATTAAAAGGTGGGAAGTGGAGTTATACCTTATGGATGCAACTCCAGAAAAACCTTAGATGCCCAAAGTCTCCAAAATCCAAACTTGAAAGGTCCAAAGGGTTTAGGATGGGGTGGGGATCATTTTCAGTGAAGGGGGTATAGGGTTTTGCTGGAGATTTGGAGATGTTTTCATGGGGTAGAGAAGGTAGAGGAAGCATGAAGATGAAGATGAAGGAGATGAGATGATGAAGGAAAATAATGGATGAAGGAAAATTAATGAGGGAGAAAAGGTCAAGGGTAGGAGCCCCTCTCTCTCTCTCTCATACCCTCACATGGTATGCCATGCCTCATCATGGGTCCTCTATCTCTCTCTCTCTTCAATTTTTCTCTCTTTTCTTATTCTTTTCTCTCTTTTCCCAAATAAATCACAAGTCACAAATACAAATGAACAACATGCAACCAAAATACAACATGTCATGGTGCACTAGCCATGACTAATTAAAAATACGGATTTGGCATAATCGTGATTAGTAGTACATTAATCGAGTTTAATTTAAACTTGTATATAATTAATTATACAAATGCCCAAATCCGATAAACATATTTTTAAATGAATAAATCATTTTAATCTTCAATTATTTCCCAAATATTGGTATATATTTATATCATTTTATGAAAACCCCAAATTCGCAAATCGAATAGTCTTCGCAAAATATATTATTTTAATATTTAAATTCCAAAATAATATTTTATATTTCTCAGATGTTACAATCTTCCCCCCTTAAATAAATTCGGCCCCCGAATTTAAATTTAAACCCCCAAATACTAAAACATTTTAATAATCTTGTTCAGATCAATGGGGCTCCGAAGTCACGGAAGCTACAGAAATACCACAGCACATCATGTGCACATGAAAACGAATACAAAACTCAAGGTCGAAATCCGTCAAGTATAACACAGTCATCGGAGTTACAATGAAGATATAGATCTCGAAATCCACTACTGAAATCTAATATACTATTGTCACTACTAAAAATAGGGGTTGCCCCTACGGATTTATCCGTAGGAGCAATTCACTGCCCCTACGGATATATCCATAGGGGAAAGAAATTACCATGTAGGTGCAAACGCCGTAGGTGCAAGTCTTAGCCTTGAACATGCCCCTACGGTTAAATACTTGCCCCTACGGCGTGATCCGTAGGTCCTGATGTCCCTACGGATTAGTCTGTAGGGAAAAAAAGTTATTTAATTTATTGGTTTATGAAATAAAATAGTTGTCCCTACGGATACATGCGTAGGTCCAGAAGTGTAGGGGCAAAATATCAAGTATCCTGATATTTTGACCCTACGGATACCTATGTAGGGGCATGTGTAAGCCTCTACGGTCAAAGCCATAGGGACAAGTATAACCCTCTCTACTGAGATCATAGGGGCAAAATATCAGGTATCCTGATACTTTGCCCCTACGGATAAATCAGTAGGGGCAAAATAGGACCCTACGGATTAATCCGTAGGGGAAATGTTGGGCCCTACGGATTAATCCGTAGGAACATATTATCAGGGTTTTTTTTATAAAAAAGGGCTGCCTATTTTTTTCTTGCCCTGTGCACAATAATATATACATCATATATAAAATTAATCAACACGCAGAATATATACCGCAATATTCATAATCACATCTCACGCATAATATACAAAAGAAATCAACAAGCAGAATACGATATCAATATAAACACGCAAACACCACCAATATCAATATCGTCCAAAATATATACAATATTTATCATATAAATAAATACATGTTTAAAATATAAGAATCAAAAAGCTACCCTAGCTCGGTCCAGCTCCACCTCCGATAAACGTCGTAATCTGGCGTGCCTGCTCCTCGGATATACCCTATGTCAATATCTCGAGCAATGCGGAGTGTGCGGGAGTCTGAGCGGGCTGTGGAGCTGTAGGAGTAGTCTGCGCAACCTCCGCCGAGGTAGTGGCTTGCGGAGCCGCAGCTGGGGGAGTCTGAGCGGGCAGTGGAGCTATAGGAGTTGTCTGCGGAACCGCAGACGAGGCAGTGGCTTGCGGAGCCGCAACCGAAGGAGATGCATGTGGAGGCTCGGCCGATGTATCCTGTCGCGTCTGTTCAATTTTGTGTGCAATAAACGAGTAAGAACTGTGTATTAGTCGAATTCGTATCATTATCAAGTTATTATGAAACCCCAATCTATGTATACATAGGGACTTAGGCCTCGCTTGGATATCTAGTTTGGAAAACCGTAGTTTATTTTAATTAGATATGTATGTATGATTAATCAAAGCTAAGTCTACAACCAAATAAGCTCAGGCTACGTATTAATATTGGATATGTTGCTATCTATAATATGACATAATATTTTACTATTAAGTAGTATACATACCAACATCTCCTTCAACTCCTGAACGGTGGCCTACAAGGTGTCCAGATCTTGCTGGAAACGTCGCTCACTGGAGACGGAGGAAGTAACCGCCGGAGTGGAGTCCAACCTCATATGGGCCCTGCAAGAACCCAGTCACCGGCCTCTCTCCTAACCTTCGTGGTGCCTTCCGTGTGCGGCGTTGATCAGTCGAAAATATTGCATTTTTAACACATCAATTTCCCTACTATTTGCAATCATCTAAAGGTGTTCGGTATGAATATAGCACATATTAGAAATTTGTCTGTAAAATACCAAATAACATGTGTTATACATTATAACCGGCATTTTAAGGGAAATTGTGTATTTATTATTGCACGCATGATCTTTTGTATATCGCAACACTTGTCTCCAGATTGTGTACAGGAAATTCCAGGTAAAAGAGCCGGAACCTCTTTAAAGTGCTGATGAAAATACCCCAAGTCCAAGACATGTGATCTGGCAGTAAACAAGAAAGTATAAAAATATTCCAGATATAAAATAAGTCCCCAAGGATCAGCACTAATTCAGCCTGGATGTTGCATGCAAAGTTGGCACCAAACGACCGTGGATCCGCGGCCGAATGGGCCGATCCGCCGCGGATCCGCGGCTGCGTTGACTCAGTGGGGGCAGAATGCTTTCTCCGAGGTCTCCTTTCAAAATGGCAAATTTCTTCAAGACACTTCAGTATCTAGACATCCCCAGAAGCTTCTCTTCTAACAGCCAACCAAGCTTATCAAGCAAGCTAGCTAACTACCTTAATCTAGAAGCTTCCTTCACAACTACCAAGCTTACAAGGGAAGCTAAACCTAGCTTAGCTTCTAAAGAAAACTAAACTTAGCTTCTAGGGGAAGCTAAAGTAGAAGACTATAAAAAGGGACCCAAGGGCATCATTACAAGGTTGTTGAAAATTGAGCCAAAATTCCGCAAGTTGAGTGACACAACTTGCAACTCAAAACCCTAGCCCGAATCCAATTCAAAAGCCAAATCAAGATTCATCGAGTACCAAACTGAGCAAGAATTCAAAGAGCCTTTTTTAAGCAACGCCGATCTTCATCCGAGCAAGTGATCCACGACGATCCGCGACTCAAGAAGACGATGCGAAGCTAGTTCGACGATCGAGTTCTCTCCTCAATTCTTGTAATCTTTGAGTGTATTGTAACGAAACATCGAATAATAAAAGGTGAAAATTCTTGATCTTGCTTTTCTTTACATTTGAGCATTATGATGAGTTGTCAATTCTTGATTGTTTTCTTTTTCATGATATTTATGTGAAAACTCCGCTTGTGGAGGAATCGAGAAAATAGATAGATGATGATGATTAAATTCTTGAACGATTCTTAAGTCTTATGAGTTTTGTAAACTCTAGGAAATTGAATCAACGACGACCTAGTTTTGAGCGAGATACTTTCTTGAATGTTTTCGCTCTTAATTAGAGATCAACGATCGATACTTGAAATTCCTAAAGGTTAGAATTTGAATGCTAATCAACAAAAGGACAAGGGATGATGATGGAGAAACCCTAGTTTCTTCAATAGATCCCTAAACCTCGTTGATTGTCATCAATCTAGCAACAAATCTTCAATATATAAGAATTTTTAATCATAAGTATTCATCATCACTATCGATTGGATCGATTCCTACAAGCCTCTTCACAAATCTTTGATAATTCAAACAATTTGGGAACATTTCTTGATTCTTGATTTTAGATATTTACATTCTTTAAATTTCTTGAAAATAAAAACTCACAAATCTTGAATCAATTTTATTGCAACTTCTTTTATCTTTTAATTTTCGACTCAACTAAAACAAAATTGATCAAATCTCACTTTCCCTATGGACGATCCGCATTCACCGACGAACCTACAATAGACACCGTTATTGATTGCGGTTTACAAATTTCTTTGGTAGTGATCTTTACACTTTTCAAAACACGACACACGAAGAATGATCAATCAAATGGCGCCGTTGCCGGGGATCGTGTGCTAATTTGTTCGTTTTTGTAATTTGAGTTGAAAAATTTATTATTCCTTCAGAATTTTTAGATCAAAATTCGCACAAGTGCTTAACTATTTTTTGTGAATTGTTGCGAGGAAATCTGGAATCTGTGGAGCAAGAGGAAAAAAATTTAGGACATTTCAGGGAGTTCAGTGAGTGAACAGGAGTATCTGCAGCAATTTTTGTGCAGAGATCTCATCATACCACCGCGTTTCCGCGGCAATATAGTGCTTCTCGCGGCGGTTCCGCGGCGAGACTAGGGGTTCACTGTTCCAAACTTTTCAGGTATATTTCTAACTTTCTTATCTCCACCCTGCTATGCTCCATTAACCAATTTATGCAGGTTTCTTTGCAAAAATTCACAGCGCCGCATAAAGAAATTTTTTTATGTGTTTGATCTTGCTTGTTTGCATTTTTAATACGGAAATTAAGGGGCAAAGACCAAATTCAGATTAGGCGGGGAGTTCATTACCCTTCCTAAGCCCCAAAAATCACAAAACTGCATCCGCATAACCCTCATTAACTAAAAAATATCGAGACATGACTCTAAGGACCGTCGCGCTCACTTAGGACAGAAGGAGGTCGTGGGTAATCTATTGCTTATCCGCATTTCTTTTGTGGTGTCTAAGGCAAGTGTGTAAAAGGCAAGTGGTTACTTAATTAGGCCCACTACTTACGTAGTGGAGAACCTCCCACTTACCTGGCACTTACCTGGCCACAGAAGGGACAAAGAGGCAGTAGAGGATTTATCTTGCGACTTGTCTTCTGGAAGTCTAGGAGTGGTCTAGAGACTTGACCTAGGTAACCACTAGAATTAGGGTTTCTTGTGCATTGTTTGTGTGAATTTTTCAAAAATCCGTACTTTTTCAAAACAAACGCCAACTCATCTTTTCCTTAATTATCACAACGCTGCCACTTGTGCTAAACCATTTAGTGCATGCTCGGCTGGACACGGGATTCTAGTGCCTGTCTTGTCCGTGTTCTTCTATCGACTCCGAAGTCGGTATTTCTACATCTACTTTTTCTTTATCCACTACCACACCCATTTCGATGGACAATTCTCCATCGAACTTCTTTAACACTACTCTGCCACCGTCCGCAGGTGCGCAGAATCCGCCCCGCATCTCTCTCCAAGAGAGATGCTACCCTATGCGAGGTCCTCTTTCGACCTGTCTCACCATTCCACCAGCCAATGGGGACAATTTTGAAATCAAACCACAATACATCAATCTTCTACCGAAATATCACGGTCTCGAGTCTGAAGACGCATACGTCTTTATTACCAAATTTGAAAATGTATGCGTTATGATGGGTACTTCACAGCTTTCTGTGGATGCTATGCGTCTACGTCTTCTCCCATTTACTTTGTGCGATATAGCCGAGAAGTGGCTTTATAACACAGCCGCACATTCTATTTCAAACTGGGATGAATTCGTCGCAGCTTTCCTAAAGAAATTCTACCCTGATCATAAAACAGCTCGAGTCCGTAGCGAAATAAATCAATTTACCCAGCTTCCAAATGAACCATTCTTGAAGTGTTTTGAACGCTTCAAGGATCTGTTAGTTCAATGTCCACATCATGGAATTCCTAGATGGGATCTGTACAGAATCATATATGAGGGCATTAATCCTACCACAAAACAGAACCTTGAATCCATGTGTCAAGGCACCTTCATGACTAAAGATGATGGTGAAGCCTGGAGATTCTTAGAAGATTTCGCTGAAAAATCATGATAGTAGGAGAGTGTAAGTCAGTCATCGTCTAGGGGTGGCATTCACCAAATTGATGTTTCCATAGGAGTTAGAGCTGAAATGGAAGCAATGCAAATTCCAAATATGAAAGAAAAGAGAGTTTTCCTATTTTTAAGTTGTTTAGGGACATAGATTTCTATATGTCCAAGTATATTTGAAGAAAATAGGGTAATGCCTATGTTTTAATTTTAAAGAACATTTGATATGTTCATGTTGTTTGACTTTGTTTGTTAGGGAAGATGGCGGAGGGTGAAGCTTTGATTGTGAGAACTCTTTTAGAGTTCATCAATGTTTTCTTTCTCGAATCCCGAAGAGAGCAGATGTTGAAGAAGGATTAAAAGAACTTAAATTTAAGTTCTTACCTTCTTTTCTCTTATTAGAACCGAGAGCAAAAGTTTACAATCCTTTTAAAGTTCTCCAAAAATATAATCCTCTTTTTTTACTGTTCTTAAATTAGTATATATATATATATATATATATATATATATATATATATATATATATATATCTTTTTGGGTGGGAGTAGTTACTAAACTATTCCCCCAAATTTAGGGATAGCGAGGGAAAGAAATAACCCTTCATTTTTTTTTGCTCCAACAATAACATATATCTGGTAAAATTGGAATCTCCCCCTTGGCTCATTGGTTTTCGCCTACAATAAAAGAAATTCTACACAATCATTTCTTTCATTAGCGTCTTCAGCAAAAGCGTCTTTGGGGCGTCGTACATGCTTATGAGTACAAGGTTTTAGGTTTCTTGGTCCATCTTCCTCCCACGCAAGAGACTAAAGGATGAATTCTGTCTTGCTCGATATATTGAATATGTTATTCTCCATCATCGCAATGCAGTTTACTTTTTCTGGCTTAAGGTCATATCAAAACTATTGGTTATTCATCTTGAGTTTGAAGGAGGCCGTTAGCATATAGATATTTTTGTGTTGATTAGAATCTAGTATGATGTGGTGGGATTATGATAGTTTAGATTGATGGTTAGGATTGCTTATTATCAATTAATTTTGTAAGAAGTTGAATTGATTGATATGATTAGCATCATAGTTAAATGATCGAACTTGCATTATATCTAGGGTTGCATCCGAATCGGCTACAGAGCGGATATTAGCATTATCTTTTCCTTATTTGTTTTCTAGTGATGGATAGAAATACAAATACGGATATAGTTCAATAATAAACAAATCATATTTGTATTTGAAAAAATCCGATACCCCTACAAATATGAAGCAGATATTAAAGAAACGAGCACGGATACAAATTAGATATATGTATAAAAAAGATTTAGGATAAAACAAATATGGATGCGGAACAAAAATACTTATGTAATCGATACATTTAATTGAATACTTATTTAAGATGGCTTAAAATATTTGATAGAGATAATTATGAATGCAAAAGAATATTATGTAAATAATTAAATATGTTAACAAATATATTATATCTATTGCTAGCCTATTTTACATATATTTTTAAAAAATGATTAAATGCATAACAATAAAACGAGTAAAACATGTATGATTAACTAAGCATTATTAACTAAAATATTAATTTAAAATGATATTATTTTCTTGTATTTGCCTGCGGATATCTGTATCAGTATTCAACTTTACATATCCAGATAACCAGTTTCTGGCCACTTTGCTCCTCATAGCAGCTTGAGACACTGGGATCTCCATAAACATGCAAAACTCTAATATATAGCTAGAACTCATGGCATGTCAATCTGAAATAGAGCCAAAGAAAGAAGAAAAAAATTCCTTAATTTTAAAGGTGTCCATGTCATAAATGGTCGGTATGTTTATAAGGATTTCAAAAAAAACCAAATCATCAAATCTAGAGGGAAAAAAAGGAGGAAACCTTAGAAATAGCTTATGATGGTGTAATTAATTTGAATTATACATTCATGTTTATGCAACTAGTTGAACTTCTGCCATTTTAAAAGTTTTAAAAATATGTCTACAAATTATTTGTTCTAAAACATGAAAAATACATGTTTAAACTTACAAATATAGAACTTATATCTATTTAATTTGTAATAATATCTTCACATTTAACTTTTTCAGTATTTCAGACATTTATTCTTTTCCCATGATATACAACAGTTGTTTCTATACAAATTGTATAGACATGCACAACATGGGCAAACATGTTGGTACAAAAATGAAGCATAATCATTAATTACATCTGCACAATCAGCGCTGCAGAATACAAATTGTTGTAAGTAGAGAATAACAACAGGCCATGACAACCAATAATCATAACCTAACTAATAATTTATCATAATCCCGACACATTGAATACAAACTAAACCTATTTTTTATAACAATAATATCCGGCAGTTACATGAAAGTATTTCCTAATCTAACAACCTCCCTCAAACTCACGGTGGATAACCGAGCTGAATATGCAGCC
Source organism: Agapanthus africanus (assembly GCA_030015575.1). NCBI lineage: Eukaryota > Viridiplantae > Streptophyta > Magnoliopsida > Asparagales > Amaryllidaceae > Agapanthus > Agapanthus africanus. The sequence goes on from JASDDO010000022.1 coordinate 283,546,091, forward strand.
TGCAAAAAGGAAAGATGAAGAAAAACAATTTCGTATGGCATAAGCAAGGCGGACGTAACCTCTTATCTTTTTCGCATGAGCTAGGTAGACCGAATCTTGAAATATGTAGTCTCTTTCGCATAAGCTAGGTGGACAGAATCTCGAAATCTCTTTTACTAGAAATGCCTTGTGAAGAAGCGCCATAGATATTGCACGGATTTGATCTTGATGGAGACTATTGTTGATGATCCATAGAAGAGATAAAACTTCAAACCGGATATTGTTATAGAATTTATTTATTTTGGATTGATAGACAAAATATAAATGAAGATAAATTTTGGATCAAGCCATGAGCTCTGATACCATGATAAGAAAGCAATAAGCTCGATCATCTTTAATATGAGAAAAAACATCTTAATTTATACAACTCCAAATAAATTGATTGATAACCAATAATCACAACCTAACCAATAATTTATCATAATCCCAACACATTGAATACAAATTAAACATATTTTTGATAACAATAATATTCAGCAGTTACATGAAAGCATTTCCTAATCTAACACAAAGGTGGAATTCATGTTTGATTATCTTTTTACCGCCAAGGCCATTAATCACATGCTCCTGTTCGTCGCAGTCATTGACTCCACTAAAGGTTGGTGGGCCTGAGTTAGCAACGCTTCCAGAGCTCGAATGGTTCTCTGATTCACCTCTACCAACTGGTGAGCAAGCTGATCAAACCTAACATTAAGTTTCTGCGTAACCCCTTCAAGTAGTGCATTAGCCGAAAGGTTCCCAGTTGAGTTCTTGTCGTTCGGTAGAGGAGTCGCCGACGTATCGCCCTCTGGTGGCAGAGGATCGTTCCCCTTGCGAGTTATTTGAATTGATATCAGGCATTTTTTCTCTCCACCTCCCCTTTCGCCTAGAGGGCTGGCTTCCACTTCTCGGTGGCGAGAGACCGGGAGTCCTTCTGTTTCGAGAACATAAAAAGCTTCTTGTGATCGAGTGGGTGAACGGCCGCGGGGAGCCCTTCTACCTAGAGGGCTGGCTTCCACTTCTCGGTGGCGAAAGACCGGGAGTCCTTCTGCTTCGAGAACATAAAAAGCTTCTTGTGATCGAGTGGGTGAACGGCCTCGGGGACGACCGTCAAGTGAGATGTGTTGATAGTTGGCTTGACTAGTACGAGATCTCGTATCTACCATGCACTAGCAGAGTTCCCACTGGATGTGCCAAAAAAGGTGTTCTCTTATTTTTCAGACAAATGCATCAATGAATAAAAAGGTTAAGCAAACAATCTCTCTTGACAGTTGAGCCGTCTTTTGAGGAAGGGGATAATATTCTTCCCGTGAATTTGACTGCTTAAGATGACATGATAAAGACAGAATTTAACAAACGAGTGAAATCAACTATCAACCATCATCACTTTATCAATATTTATCAAGAGTTACATTGTCCATTGGATTCATCGATAAAATCTACAACTCTCGGTCTGAACTAAATTTAGAGGCCGAGTGCAAACACACGGCTGGACACCTGAGTCACCTGCAACATGAGCCCTAAGCTGAGTCAAGACTCGTCGACTATACCACTCGGTCTCTCGGCCTACTCTCGATATTCGAGCGCAGGGCTAGACATCTGAGCCGTTTGGTCGTTTGTTACCCGACTGAGCGGCGCCAAAAATCTCACCTAGGACAAGATCGACTTTAAGACCTCGACACGTGCACAGGGCTAGACATTTGAGTCGCTTGTGCCTTCAGCATTAATTCTGATCTTGTCTATGAAAACCTTGGCCTCTTCCAGATAGAAGCTACTTAAAAACGAGAGTTCGTGCACTGAAGGGCCGGCCGAGGGTCGTTCCTTCATCTTATCTTGCAATCCTGATGAAGGCTGGATTTCTCAAGTCTCGTCACAGCCTCAAAAACACTGGTGTTGATCGATGGTGGTCAGCATTGCATAAACTAAGTAGGCGACTTTTAGAGCCCTTAAAGATAAAAGATATGATAATTAAAGATTAATTTGAGAGATATATCTTCTATCTCTTCAGTGACTTCTTGTATTTATAGCACTTCATATCAGAATGCCACCAACTAAAACCTAGATTTCTTTCCTTCTAACTTCGATATTTTGCTTGCTCTTGAAGCATATAAAGATTAGATCGAAACTTGGCATACCAGTTTAAAAATCTTCTCACCGATCCCTAAAGAATTCATCAAATCTTTCCTTCTTGCGCTTTCTTAGTAACAAAGATTTTATTACGCATGGAAATCGGCCATGGTGTGCAAAAAAATTCCTTCCAGCCCGGCTGATATCAACATCGGGGCAAACCATCTATAGGCCTTGCTTCTCTTCATTCAGCTGATCTGGCTTTTTTTGTGAACACATATATGCCATTTTTATCCAACGTTTGAAATATCGAAAACATATCCAAAAAATGCTTCATATAGTGGATATCGGGAGAAATCGTGATTTCGGCCGATATTATATCAGTTTTATCGCATCGCTAAGAGTCCTAAAATGATATATCAGCCGATATGTGATTCCATGCTCTATCCGTTCAAGTAATTTATTAGCATGAACACCCTTTCTGTTTTTATGACGATTTTTGTTAATTTCAAGTAATTTTTGTTAAGAGTATTTCCGTGTATGTGAATGTGAAAGGTGAACGGAATCGTGTAGAAAGTATACCACAATCAATAATTTCGCAATATCCAAAGTACTGAGTACGGGTCTCCCTAGAGGAGATAGCACGCTGACAATAATCTTTTAGACGAGTTACGAAAATATGGTGAGAGAGACGGAGTATATCCAAGGATAAAATGTAAGATAAAGAAAAACTCGTTAGGGATGCGAATTAGATAGTAGTTGAACGGCCAAATTCCTTTCAACTTTCCTCCGATTCATTGCCTTGCCAAATACCATTGTTTTGCAAATAGCGCGGAATATCAATCACATACCTAACGAGACAGTGGAGCATAAACCGTCAATTTAACACACAATAGCATTTTACAAGGTTAAGAACTCTAACCATCTCTAACTTAGTATTATTTGAACGGATTATCCAACACATACCGGCTAGGGTAGTGAAGAAGAACCCGCCAAATTCTACAACAAGACTAATGCTAGCTAGAGTGAATTGTGCTAGTATCAACGTAAACAAGTGAATTGTGCTAGCATCAATGTACGAGTGTGGAATGAGAGCACAATGGCGGAATGGCTTGAGAGGAGGCATAGTCTACCATACAACAAGTAACGTCACCACACTACTAATTTATCCTTCCATTCGCTCACGTTGTTACTAACCCCTAATCCAATTGATCACCACTTATTCTCATCGTCGATTCAAGTCAATATGCTAGCCTCACAATGAGGTCTAGAGAGGTTGAGATGATCAACTTAAAAGGTTGATTTTCATTTGAATTGGAGTTCAATTCTTTAGATTAGGATCAAAGGAAAGGATAGAGGAGGCATGGCCTTCCATCTACTATCCTCTCCTTATCCTTTCCCTTATGCAAGAAAAACTACTCACTATCCATGAAAAATGAAAAGAAAACAAGAAGGGAGAAGATCATTAGATTCACAAGGTGCAAATATGAAATTACAATGAATTCTCACACCAATTAAATCACAATTATGAAGATCAAAAAAATTTATTACCAATAAGAGAATTCAACAACAATTTGAATGGCCACTATCATCTATAATTGAAAGAAGCTGCCTACATACACTAAAACTCAACCCTAGAGCATGAGAGCTATGGAGTAGCTAGCAAGCAAAAAAGAGAATAATTCCTAATTCTAATCTAAATCCTATGAATGAAAAGATAAATTTTTCCTCTCTGTTCTCGTCTATTTATATTAATCTTAAGTCGATTATCAGGGGCTGTGGGCCAAGCATCCAGAGACGAAGACATAGGCCTAATTCGACCCGGTCTTTTACGACTTTCACCACGGATCTACGATGTAATGTGCTTTGCTCACCGTGGATCCGCGGTGGAAGCAAGCCCAATGGGCCTCATGTTTGGCCCATGTTCTTTTGTCTTTATGTAGTCTTCAATACTATTCCTTTTGCAATTTTAGGGGCACTTGACTTTGGTGCCAACAGAGGCTATAAAATCTTGAGTCCGTATCCATCTGAGTTGGGTCATCATTGGCTCAAAAATCCATCTTTTGCTCCTAATACCTGTAACCTGACTTATACATGAACATAGGAGTTAATAGCACTTATTTATATACATCGTGGATAAGAATGAGCGGTATATAATATAATGCATCGTGATGGACAAATACCCTAAACCTATCTTTTTCTCGCCCTCAAACAAAACCGTTTTATTTTAAAGAAAAGAGAAAAGTCCTAGCTCACTTTTACAGGCGCCACGGTTGTACTTAGCATGTGCAATAAGCCGTTAACCCTTAGGTTACCCTCAAGGACGAGTGGTCTGGTGAGGGTTTTCAACAGATAACACCCACAAAATCCGGCGTCGAGCTAGTTTCGTAGAATCACTTTCGACTATAATCCTAATGTTTAGTATCTAGTTTAAAAGCTCTATTCCCCTAAATTAGAAACTTCCACCCCTATTTTTCACTCCTCACTATTGATTTAACTTGAGCTCCTGGACATCTTTGTGCTCATGCAATAGTGTCGATTAATCTCAAGACTTCGATTCAAAACTATCATGTCTCTTATTATTAACACAGTCACTCGGGCTTACTTAGGGATCAGCCGGTTGGATGTCTTATTAAGAGTGTATTGTTTATATTAGACTTGGCTATCCATATAGCGAGTCTTTCGGGCGATGACTCCCAAACCAGACGGTCGTCGAGCATCAGGTGAGAACATCCTAAAGGTCTAATCACTCGAATAACCAAGACCTAACAAACAAAGACTAATTGTTTTTATTTATAAAAGACTTAGCTTCGTATGTAACGAGTCTTTTGACCGATGCCTCCCAAACCATATGGTTTTAGAGCATCGGGTGAGAAAACGCCCTACAGGTCTAATCACTTGAGTAAATAAGTCCCTCTTTATTATATTAACACCATTCAGCAATCCTCAACGCTTTACCAGCGCAGTGACCACGTACTATGTGTTGTTTTTTCCTTGTCGTCGGCACTCTCTTGCCTTTGTAATGCACTCTTTTAGCTTTTCATCATGTTCAACATTTTACTCATCTTTGGCCATCCATTTCATAAAACTCGACTGACTAGCGGGATGACCTCATCAAATTCGGCGGTGTCACTCTCCGAAGAGGACTCTGCCAAAACAAGTTCCAGTTGGGTGGGTTCATGAGAGGTCCAATTCTTTTTTAACCGGTTTTTGTATGACCCGTCTCCCTCCAACATGGAATGGATCGGAGGACCCTCCAAGTACGAAGCAAAATCATTTGAATTCAAGAATAGAGGCAAAGTTAGGTCACTAACATAGGGCAAGGATAAACTTTAGCCCCCTTCGCCGCACCGTTCGTATGCAATAAAATTGTGCACATATCTATTCGGTGATTTTTCGTCATCAAGAAATATACGATGTTGAGATCTTGCTTGAAAAATGCCGTCTTGTGTGTGCTACTAATGTCGTTTTGCAACCAACGACATGAGTAAGTACGTCGACATACATTTTTCCCGACTCAATCTCCGTGGAGGATTTCTGATTAAAATTAACCCTATGTACGGTACATACTCATTAATATCAAGTGGTGGTTAATCATGGCCTTATGCACAGGGATATTCGTAACAACATGTATTGTATCGGTGGTGATCTCATGAGTCACCCCATTCCACATCATAAGAATTGACATCGTATCTTGCAAGCTATTCGCAACCATATAACTGTAAGTCCACGTTGCCCACCCCGGTGCTTACGGGGAGGCGGAAAACATAATAAAAATCGGATTTTTATCAACTATAGGCAACATGGACTATGCTTTAAGGATCTTTACTAAACAAAAACTTGCTAAAGCTTTTGCATATCTCCCCGAGGACGACATGTACTCATCACTTTGCATATCGTGAAGTTGTTGATTGCGATATAGTTTCTACACGATTTCGTTCTTCACTTTCACATTCACATACACGGAAATACATAAACAAACACCTTTTATGTTTATCAAAAAAAGCCCTCAAATTCACTCTATACAACATAAACAAGGTTAAATAAGACAATTATTTGAGTTTAATTGGTTTGAGGGTGTTAATCATCCAAGACACTGGGTACACTGGGTGTTTGTGCTAATTTATAAAAGTTATGCAAGGTAAACTATAGGTCTGCATTTTGCCATGAATATTATACTTAATAACTTGTCTTTATACTAATCTCTACTATTTTGCTTTACAACACTATTTTTCTCTTGCAAACAAATAATTCATTTGCAAATTATGAAAAAGCTTTTCTTTAATGTAAAATTTTATTTTCAATGTAACAACAGTCCTTTAAGTATCTCACTTACCACTCCTATAATCTTAAAGAGTGTACCACCAAATACAAAAAGCAGAATACTTTCTCTCTCTAATTCTACTTCTCCCCTCGCTCTCTCTCAAGATGATGAGGATAAACACGGATAGTTTGATCAAATTAGGTATCTTTTTTTTTTAATATCAATCTTATGTAAATTTCATTATCAAACTATTATAAATAAAAAAAAGGAAAAAATAATTAAGATGACGATTTTGTTATTAGATGCAAGAATAGCAAAAAGCCTTTCTTCAGCTCTTCAGTTCGAGGCGAAGTTCAATGAAATTTACATGTTCACAGTGAAGGTTCCTAGTGCCCTCACCGCGGCAACCGCGGCCGATGCGTAACCGAAAAACGAAAATTTTCAAGAGGACACTAAAAACTGATCCCTAGCGATCGATTCAAATACTAAAACTAGAAAGTAAGCATGCAAGGTTTAGGAATTACAACCTTTGATGCGTGTTCGCCTAATCGTGGAAGACCCCTCCAAGCTCCTCGTAGGCCGTCGGTAACAGCTTAAGAGGCGATCGCCCTTACCGAAAATTAAGCTCCAGCTTCATCTAGTGAAGCAACCGACGCTCCAAACTCGTTAGGAATGAAGAGTTGGATGTAGGAATTTTCCACTATCTTTCTCTCAAGAACTAAGCTCAAGAGAGCTATGAGGAAGAAGAGGAGGTGAAGAAGTAACCATAACACATAACGAGCTAAGTGAATCAAAATGAAAATAGAATGGCTACATATTTTTACAACCATGTAAAAAATATCACAACATTTTCCAATAACAAATGAAGCCCGTTCCTCTCTACATGTCTTCAACCATGCTCAATACCACCCCATCCTTCGCCTCATTTCCAAATGATTTTCATATAATGATGTGTCCTTTTTCTTGAACATATTCCGTATAAATACGGAATACAATCCGGTATACGTACCGAAATATATATACGCGTATCCGTATTAAAATATGAATAGTCGAGAGAGAAAATAAATAGTGAACAATAATACTAGAATTTATATATCAAATATATATATATATATAAATTATTAAATCAAAACTTGATTTAATAATCTGGCTTATTCGAAAGCCGGCTAGTATTATCAACCGTCTGATTAAAATCCGTGTAGCATGTATATGTATTTAATCGGACTCCTGTATGCACCAACATACGTCATCAACATCATATTGCCTAAACCGGGAAAACCATTTTTGTGGGACTCTAAAAACTCGACAATACGTTGGCAGTGATTACTGTTGGAGATAGTGCCCTCAAAGTCAATTATTGGATCACAGGCACGTGATTGCAATGATTGAGGGGAGGACCTGTCCCAGTAGGACAGTCTTACTCAAGATGATAGTATGCTATCTGGTTTATCTTTATCATCGTGTACTGCTTTAGGTGACCTTACGATTCGCTATTACACGTTGATAGAGCCCCTAGGATTCTTGCTTGACTACCAGCAGTATGAGGACGATCATATAAGTGAGAGCTGGAGTCTATAAGCACATCCTTAAACGGTTCCTAGTCGTGGGAGTTTCGAGACAGGGCATCGATTCTCCGGAGTAGACTAGTGTATACAGTCGAGACCCCGACGAGGGGCGGTGGCCGGTCTCAAAAGCCACTGGTGTCAGTTGGTTCACCAAAGATGTATACAGGTGCTCATTGGGTTATGAGTACACCGGACAGGACTCGCCGGGAACCTGCTAGTTGGGATTATACCTGATGTCAGATAGCAGTTCCCTGGTGACATGTGTACAGGTTAGTTCATCGACCTGAGGTCGTCATTTGTCTCGTGTGAGTTCCCACTGTGCTTTGATTACTACCCTACCACGGCTCAAAGGAGTCGTGCAAACAGGTTTTAGTTGGGTACAGTCCCGTGCCACATGGAGGCAGTGAGCGGATCTGCAGGGGTTCGTCTCTCCCGGTATTGGGGGTGAGGTCGCGCTGTGTCTAGGAGAGCCAGAACATGAAAAGTCCTTGGCCAAGGCAGGAGATTTGCTGGTAGGTATTCGAGTAGTATCTCAGGGTGTTTTGGGCTACACTCCGACACGACTTGTACCGCTATTGGGGGTCTGACTTTTACCAACCCCCTAGGCCCGCCATGCGATGCTCATAGACGAACGGACCGGACTGTACAGATATTGTCTCTGACAGGCTCAGTAGGGTGTCAGGATGAGTTCTCTCATCGGCGTCTCTTTTGGTCAATAGCTGGTGGCCCGTCACGTATGGCTAATACCTCTGACGTGCTCGTGGTTAAATCCACAGCCATAGTATTTACGAGTCTTTAGAGTCCACCACACACAGTTACTCAGGTTTCGGGCGAAACGCTGTAGAGGCCGTATGGAGATATGGCAGGGTTCGATCAGATACGTGCGGTATTGCACGGATCGTGATCGGACGGATTTTACTAGCCGGCTTTGGCTTAAGCCGGATCCTAGTATTAGATAGTGTAGTTTTGTCTCTTTGCATTTGTGTTCAGTGGGAATACAAATGTGGGCATGTATATGCAGTCGCGGGGTTTTCCTGTAATTTATTACGGGATCAGTTTTCTGAAGTTGCCAGTTTGTATTCCGTTCCGGCCGGTTTTCTTTTATTCCTTCATGGCCGGACTTTCTGATGGAAGGGGTTAATTGCAAGTTTGCAATTAACTTATTTGATGAGGGGTTTCGTGCATTTGTGTGACTTCATGTCAATTCCTTCATGATGAGATTCTTTCTTAGTCTTGTCTTTTGCACTTATGAGAAAAGGGATTGATTAGGTTTTGAGTGGATTGGGATTAGAAATTTGGTGTAACCTTTTTCCTTGCATTATCTTTTCTTTTCTCATTGGGTTATTCATTCCATAATCTCCTCTTTGGAGATGAGGGGGCCGGCCACTTGAGTGAGATGAGAGGATTGATTTTGAGGTGGTGGGATTTTTATTCATCTCATTTTCTCTTTGGCTTGCTTGCAAAAATTCCACACAACTCTCCATAGCTCATTTTCTTCCTCCACCTCCATACATGGCAACTTCTAACCCTCAAGAGACATAGCCTACTACTCTATTCTACAGCAAATCTTGGACGCGTCGGCTAGCCAACTTCACGCCCGAGTTGTCTCGGTCAAGAGGTGGGAGCCCGTAAAAGATTCCGGCTACGTGGTGCCCTTTTCGACGAGGAGGTGACGGACGGAGTTTCCGCGGGAGATCGGAGTGGAGACGAAGACCGAAGGACAGGAATCGCTTGGTATACTTCTCTACCCGTATTTTACTTTGCTAGTTGCTAGGTTAATGGCCCGATCCGGGTGAAAAGTGCGCGGTGGTGCCGGTTTGCTAGTTTGCAAAGTTTTTGTTTCCGCGTTTCCGACGTCGGATCGACGGCCGGGGCTCCGCCGTGGACTTACATTGGTATCAGAGCCATGCCATTAACCTTGCCTAGCTTGCTCTAGTATGTTTAAAACCCGATTGAACAAAAATCCCCAAAAACCGTATTTTCAAGGCATCGTGTTTCTGTCGAAATTTTTTATGCTCCAAAATTTTTTCAGGTCATTGCAGAAACACAAGCAGGAAATTCTAAGAATTATGGTAAAATTTGATACAGTGATCGCTTAGTACGGCCGCGGAAACGCGGCCAAACCCCTGGTTTGTCCGCGGTTCCGCGGTGGGAAGGTGTGCTCATTGCACCAAAATTTCCCCGTAGGTCTTATACTTGGAAATAGGGGTTTTGGGATATTATTTTTGGGCCGAGATTTTCTGTAAGTGCTACAGTACTGCTTGGGGCCCACTTCGATGTATTTGTTCGATCGGATATTTTAAACATGCTAGTTCACAGTATTTACATTATATCTGCGACCGTGAATGTCACTTGATCGGTAAATCCTGTCGAACTGCTATAGCCCGGTTAGACGGATTTGCGAACGTGACATTCACGTTGATGTTCTGTGTTATGCTGTGATGTTGCGGATCGGTCGTGGGGGATAGCCTGGATGCAATGGTAGTACAGTTTTGTTTTATATGTACATTTGATATTGCGGGGCGAGCGTCCGACATGTGGACCGCCGTCACTACCTGTTTGTATTATTCTTTTGGGGCACGACCTGGTTGCGGTCGATGTACCCGTTGTATGTATATTTTACTTTCTGTACTAGGTTTACCCCGCAGAGGGGTGCACGGGTAGCCAGGTTCTAGAGGGCAACAAGCCCGCATCTCATGGCGTTGATACGGAGGGGGCTTCACTCTAGAATTGGCAGGGCTATTTGCCGCACTCGTAGGGGGTATAGGTTGACCCAGGAGGGGTGCCCAAGTCACCGGATTCCGTGAAGTGCTGGGTGGTCCATTCACGTAGTTGAAGGGGGCTGCCTCGCTTCAGGTTTTCGCGGGTAACTTGCCGCGCCCGTAGGGGTCTAGGATTTCATTGCACAGGCAATCTACACGACCAGGGGAACGTCGGGTTTCAGCAGCGGCTCTGTGAAACCCGGGGATCCCAGATATCTGTATTGTTCTGTGATGCTGTACATTTCTGTGATGTTGCATTTTATCACGCCTTGAGCGAAAATTATATATTATATATACTAGTAGATGTTGTATATGTTTTGCATCCGCGCTAGTCCAGTCCCCGCTCTGTCGTTAGTTAAGTAACCTAATGGGTGATGACGGGACCCAGTGGCGAATGCAGATGGCATATACGTACAACATTATTTTCGTTCTTTTGTGGTGTGATCAATTGATAGGACTGCGTTGATTCGGATCAATGCAAGCTAAACAAACCTATTCTGATGTTGTTGGAACACTTTTTCAAAAAGCTTTTATTGCAAGGGCGTTCTCTTTTTTTTTGCACAGTGGTATTCAGTTGGAATATCCTACTACCCAGTCAACGAGGCAAGGGCCGAGATCCCTTCACCGGGAGTGACCCCTTGGACAAAAGTTTGCGTCAGGGCAATAAATTCACTATAGCCGATTACTTTTGCTTTGCATCGTGGTATTCAGTTGGAATATCCTGCACCTCATTCCACGGGGAAAGAGCCGAGATCCCTTCACCGGGAGTGACCTCTTTAGCAAAGATTTTCGTCACTATATTTTTAAAAAGCTATCAGTTCCTTCAACGATATCAAGTTCATTACGTTAAAGGTTTTCGCCAGAAACCATTCGTAGACCTCCATCATTTCAGTTAAATATTCGGTAGTATTCAAGCTATGTATTTTGACCTCACGCCAAGGCATAGTGATTGGTAGCTGCCGGATATTTATCTGCAGCATAGATAGATGCGTTGGTTTGGGACAGTCGTACTACTATTTTGGCCTTCGTCAAGGGTATGTACGAGTGGGTTCAAATTAACCTGAATAATGATGGGTAGAACTTGACATGTGATTTATGATATTTTGACCTCACGCCAAGGTCATAAGAGCATGGGGCAAAAATCCATATCGGGAGTTTCAAAAGAACTGAAACTTGCCAGATATGCGCATACCTTCTGGAGTGTGATAACGTGAGCGGATTCCGTCACGTTATCATGCGATGATAGTTGGATCCCGATTCCCACTGATGAGTTGGTTTACTCCTCGGGTGATCCCGGCTAATTCTTCTTTCAGGTTTGGGGAAGAATTTGACGTTACAGTAGGAGGTTTCCAGATTAGATAAAGTGATAACCATTCTGATCTAGGTTAGAGTGCACGCTGAGTGTTTCTTTTCTCTCTCTCTCTCTTTGGCAGCGACCATTGACCCGACCCTAGACTATGACTCAGTGACCAAGTTTACCGAACCTTCTAAACACTGACTTTTGGATTGTCAGAGTTGCAGACCTCATTGCTACTCCTACTTTTACCCTTTTCTCCGGGACACCCCGTATTACTACGAACGTCCACTTCCATTGGACAAAACCATCATATGGTTAGATACGAACTCGAAGGAATTCGAGGATGGTTTCCGGTTCTGGAGAAAACGAATAGGACTATTCAGTTGTCTCTTCCTTTACCTTCTCTCTCAGATTGCGAGTACTCCTTGGCTTAGGAGATAGTACACCTATTACGCAAATTGGATAGTCTTCTTCCAAACCTTAGGCTGGTGCCGAACGATGGGGAATGAAGAAAACCAATTAGCCTAGACGGTGTACAGATGGTATTAAGTTAAGACAAAGAAAGGGACTAGTAAGAAGGCAAAGTAAATTGCGACTGCTATTCACGACCAAACCAAGTATTTCTTCGCCAATCCTAAATCACCTTTGTATTTCTCCAGGACACTCCGTATCACTACGAAGATCCCAGTTTATTGGATAATCCATCGTATGGTTATATACGAACTCGAAAGGAACTTGTTCCAGTTCGGGGATGGATCCTGGTTCAGGAGAAATAGGAATAAAGTTCATTCGGTTGTCTTTTATCTTCACCTTCTCTCGCATTGCGAGTGCTCCTAGGATTAGGACAGTACACCCATTATGCTTATTGGATAGTCTTCTTTCAAACCATAGGCTGGTGCCGAACGGTAGGGAAGGAAGAAAACCATTTGGCCTAAAGGGGTGTACAGAAGGTATTGACTAAAGACATATAAAGGGATTTGGAGGGATGGCAAAGAATTATACGGTTACAGTTGTGAATCGGGATAATGGAAGAAGTATTACTAGGAATACCAGGATACCCCATCGAAATATTTCAATGTTTCAGTTTCACTGTGTATTGTTAAAAGAAAATTGATTTCCCAATTAGACTCTTACTCCAGGGTATGTATTTACCAGGTATGATTCTCACATCTGCATGGTGTTACAGATGATGAGTGGGAGTAAGTTATTAGGAATTAAGTGACCATCCTCATTATATCGGGATTCGTTGTAATTGGTGATATTTGAGGAAGCCACCTGGATTGTTTGCCGGTTGGCAAATATTTTGTTTTGAATATCCGTTGTTGTGCACCAATTTCAAATTGATATATCTGTACGTCTATTTTTATAGAGTGAGACATACCTTTTTGAAATTATGTCTATGACATTTACCTATACCAGTGGATGGTTAGGTAAGGAGTATTGAACAGCGGTGTGATTCTTCTTAACCAAAAGTACAGTTTTCAACCTACGACACACAGTGAATGAGTCATTTGACTAAAGGGACTTGTACAAAGTATTGTTTATTGTCCAGTGTCCATTAGGACTGAAGGGTTGGTCCTCGTACTATATTCTGTTTACTTATGCCTTCTCTGGTTCTTAGACAGGTGTTTCGTAGAAACACAGGGTCTAAGTTTTGAGAAGTTATAGGTATAAGAATAAAGTAGAGAACCAGGTATTACAATTATTGGGATTCTTCAAGGTGATCGAAGATGTAGATACTTGTGAATGGTATTCAGTTGATAGTAATGTGATTGATCATTTCTTTGTGTGTCGTTTAAGAAAATGAATAGAATCACAATCAAAGAATTATATTTGACCGCAATCAACTACGGTGTCGGATGTAGTTTGTAAGTGAGTGCGGATCGTCCACAGGGATTGTACGATTCGTTTTTATATTTGATTTGTTTGAATCGAAAAGTTAACTGACAAGAAAAGAAAACATGATTCAAGAATTTATCAATTGATTCAGGTGTTACGATGTTTAATCAAGAATTAAGAAACTGATAAACAATCAAGAATTGGGTTTCGATAATATTTCCAACCAAATGTCAAGAATCTAAATGAGGCTCGTAGGAATCGATTAGATCGATAGACGTGATGTAATCTAAAGATAACGTGTTCTTGTCCTTCGAAGGATTGATACTAGAACGATGATGATCGACGAGAGTTAGGGCTTTCTCGTGAAACTAGGGTTTCATCATTTAACCCTTGTTCTTTCGTCGATATCATTCACATTCTAGCCTCTAGCAATTTCAAGAAACGATCGTAACTTCCCAATTTCGAGCGATATCAATCAAGAAAGCATCGCAACGAAATGGGTCGTCGATTCTTGAACTTGCTAGGGTTTACAAAACTCGTAGGAATCAAGAATCGTTTTCAGATTTATTTCAACATCATTCTATTGATCGTCTCGACTCCTCGACGAGCGGAGTATCACTCAAACATCACAACAAGAATTATAACTAGAAATTTAGATTGATTCATGATGCAAGAATTTAAAGAAAACAAGATAAAAGAATATCACCTTTTATTTATATCAACACTTTGATTACAATCGCTCAAGAACTACAAGAGGAAGAATCTAAATTGTTGAATTGGCGTCGCTCGGCTCCGTGAGTCGCGGATCTCTTGGACCACTTGCTCCGTTGAAGATTGGCTCGGCTCATAAAAGGTTGAAAGGCTTCTTGCTTGAATGGGTACTCGGGATCTTTGGCTTTTGATTGGGATTTAGGGTTAGGGTTTCACACAAGTTCTCTCACTAAACTTGTGGAAGAAGAAGATGAAGAGAGAGATAGAATGGCTCTCAAATGATTTCAATAAATGAATCCTTTTACAATGAGCTTAGGGTCTTATTTATACAACACCCAAACCCTAAGCCTTTGAGTTCCCTCTAAAAGTTTGTTGAAAGACTTCTAGAAAGAGTTTGTTAGGCTTAGCTTAGGGTTTAAGCTAAGGTTTAAGGAGAATGTTCTAGAATGATAGGCTAGTTTAGTGTAGACCCCAAAGTTCGTTGATCTGGCAGAAGTCTCTGGAGTCTTCTGGAGTTTGAAGTATATGAGCTGAATGTGGGCCCAGAGTGAAGCATTGTGCAGCAAAAATTTATGTCTGACGTGGCAAGACGACCGCGGAACCGCGGCTCAAGGTGGCTTAGGCCGCGGTTCCGCGGCCATGTTGAAGCTTTGGGCTTTGCTCTTTTTGCAGAGGTCTTGGGCTGCTATTTTTAGCTCTCTCTGATCTGTTGAATTTCATTTGTCCCTTTGGGTTGATACCAGAACTGAATTCATTGAGTTAGCGTAACGCTTTAGCTGTACCCTGTACATTTTAGCCTTTCTGCTGGATTTTCCTGCACAGATCTCAAAACAAGTGTTGCACACATGTAGCGAAGATGCGATGCCATGAAATGCAGTCAATTTCCTGTATAGTGTTGGTTTAAGAGTCTACTACATATAATCTGATATTTTGTGACAGTTTTGCTAATATGTAGAATATGAATGCCGAACACTTCTATATGAATGCAAATGATGAGGAAATTGCCGGTAAAAATATACAATATTTTCGACTAATCAAATTCCCCCAAACTTAATTTCGATCGTCTCGAGCGAACTGTTTTATTAAAAAGAGAAGGAGAAGATAAAGAAAGAGAAAAACTAATTAGCACACTTTCGTAGGCAACACGATTGCACTGAGCATGTTCAACAAGCCTTTAAACCTCTAGGTGTCCCTAGTAGGAGGAGTGTTGTCTCCTGAGGGTTTTCAGCGGATTGCACCCACAAAATCCAATAATAAAAGGAAGATCATGAATATTACATTTAAAGAAAAGAATTGTAAAAGAAAAGTCTTGAAAATTAGGGTTTCCAACTAAGCTAGCTTTTCGGTTGTCATGAGCCCTATCTTAATGGTCATGAAAAGATGTCAGAAATCACGTCCTCCCTCAATAAAACATCGTCTTATTCTTCATTCCTATCATTATTCCAAACATCGATCATATAACCCTGCGTGTGTGTAAAGACATCCCTACACCCGGAGAATTCAATTCAAGCTATCATACTCTTGCCCATCAGCCTCAGTACTTTTTAATCAATGAATATTTAGATGAGGTTGCTCACACACTTTCATGCGACCGTTAATACTTCTTGAGGTACTAACCGACCGATTACTCCTGTGCTTGCTTATTTGGTGTATTTTCCTCGTCTTGCACC
This sequence comes from Agapanthus africanus, assembly GCA_030015575.1. Lineage (NCBI taxonomy): Eukaryota > Viridiplantae > Streptophyta > Magnoliopsida > Asparagales > Amaryllidaceae > Agapanthus > Agapanthus africanus. The sequence continues at coordinate 283,562,284 of JASDDO010000022.1, forward strand.
ACCTCAGGCATAGCAGTGACTCCCAGACCAGTTGGCCTTAGGGCACTAGGTGAAGAAGCACCCTCGCTATACATTTTTATTGCCCTTGGTGATAACAAAACCAGTGTCCATTTTTGTCACCACTTTATATTTTTCTTTATTTTTTTATTTCCTTCATACTTTTGGCTTTAAGACAAGAGCATTTCATGGTATCCTCTACTATCCCAGGCTTTAAGACGTGTGTAAGTGCGAATAGCAGGGTATCAACGTTCAAAATGTTTGGCTTCCAGAATAGAAACTATTTTTCAGACTTATTTTTATTCTCAGATTAGTGACGTCCTTCATCTTACTAACCCTTGGGACAACGGCTCATAACTACTTATTACTAGTTCGTATAAGAAAACTTCTACTTTTCTTAGTTTTCTTAAATTTTTCTAATCTCATGGATGTAAATTTTCACTATCTAAACTTTCATTATCTTATTTATATACAAAAAAGTGTAGATATTAAAGTTATTTTTATACTTGAAAATTTTTAGATTTTTATGGGTTTTGAAATTTTTTAAATTTTTATAGATTTTCTTAAAAGAAATGTTTTGTGCTTATGCAAATGATATGCAAATGATGCAAAAATAAGCACAAACCTCCCCCAAACTTGTTTTCAACAGTGTCCTCACTGTTGTCAATAGCTATATCTACAAAACCTGTAAGTCTGGGAGGAATTATTAGTGGGGGCAAAATATATAAGTGTAGAACTTCCCCCAAACTTATTCTTTTCACTCACCTTCATTCAAAAGATGATGCAATGATATACTAGATATGAAGGTGAGACGGAGGAATTTTAATCCAAATAAACTGGCTCTTGTAAGAACAAGAGCTCCTCCGTGGGGTCAGTGGAAAAATACGGCTTTAATCTATGTCCATTCACTTTGAAAAAGGTGCCGTTTTTAACATTTTCTACTTCTACTGCCCCGTGCGGGTATACAGACCGCACAACAAAAGGTCCCTTCCATCGAGATCGGAGCTTACCCGCGTGAAGGTGTAATCGTGAATCATAAAGAAGGACTTGTTGACCAAGTGAAAATGTTTTCCTCAAAATGTTTTTATCGTGAAAAATCTTAGTCCTATTCTTTGTGATTACAGCGTTATCATAAGCTTCATCGTGGAGTTCGCTTAGCTCGTTAAGTTGCAGCTTCCGAAAGTTGCAAGCAAGTTTTAGATCAAAATTTATTTCTTTAATAGCCCACAATGCTTTATGCTCTATCTCGACGGGTAAATGACATGCTTTCCCAAACACTATCCTATATGGAGACATTCCTAGATCGGTCTTATATGCAGTTCGGAATGCCCAAAGAGCATCCGTCAGTTTGGTTGACCAGTCTTTTCTATTTTTAGCAACAGTTTTCTCCAGGATAAGTTTGATTTGTCTGTTTGAGATTTCAGCCTGCCCGCTTGTTTGGGGGTGATAGGGTGTAGAAAGTCGGTGGTTGATTGAGTATTTCCGCATCAGAGTCTCGAAAGACCTGTTGCAGAAGTGTGTCCCATTATCGCTAATAAAAGCGCGTGGGTGTCCAAATCGCGAGAAGATATTCTCTTTTATGAACTTAATGACAACTTTCTTGTCATTAGTGCGACATGGAATGGCTTCTACCCTCTTTGAGACATAATCAACCGCCAGTAGTATGTACAGATTCCCAAAGGAGTTGGGAAAAGGACCCATAAAATCTATGCCCCAAACATCGAACATTTCAACAACCAAGATGGGTTGCTGGGGCATTTCATTCCTCTGGGAGATTCTACCCGTATACTGACATTGTGTACAGGTTTTGCAATGCTCAAATGCGTCCTTGAATAAGGTCGGCCAATAAAATCCACATTGCAAAACCTTCTCCGCTGTCTTTCTAGGACCAAAATGACCCCCACAGGCCTGATCATGACAAAAAGAAAGAACACTCTTGAACTCTTCATTCGGGACACACCGGCGAATGATCTGATCAGGACAATATTTAAACAAATAGGGTTCATCCCAGTAAAAGTGTTTTACTTGGGATAGAAAACGGTATTTGTCCTGTTTCGACCAATCGCTGGGTATCAGTCCCGTGGCATGATAGTTCACAATATCCTTGAACCATGGTTCACTGGATATGCTCAAGAGTCGCTCGTCAGGAAACGAGTCATTGATCGGCAGGGTCACAGGGGAAGAAATGATGCGTGAAACATGGTCAGCTACTACGTTTTCACATCCTTTCTTATCTTTGATAACAAGATCGAATTCTTGTAACAGAAGGATCCAACGTATTAGTCGACCTTTTGCATCTTTCTTCGCCAGAAGATGTTTTAAAGCGGAATGATCGGTATACACAACTATAGGTGAGCCAATTAAGTAAGGCATGAATTTTTCTAATGCAAATACAACCGCTAAAAGTTCTTTTTCTGTGGTTGTATAATTGATTTGCGCATCATTTAGGGACTTACTAGCATAGTAAATCACGTGTGGCATCTTTTCGATGTGCTGTCCTAAGACTGCACCTACTGCAAAATCAGATGCGTCACACATCAGCTCAAAGAGGTAGTCCCAATTTGGTGATGATAGAACGGGAGCTGAAGTGAGTGAGTGTTTAAGTGAGTCGAAAGCTGTCTCACAATCCGAGTCAAAATGGAAGGTCGTATCCTTGGCCAGGAGAAGAGTTAAAGGTCTAGCAATTTTGCTAAAGTCCTTAATGAATCTCCTATAAAAGCCCGCGTGGCCAAGGAAAGAGCGAATGTCTTTGACGCTTTTGGGATGAGGGAGGTTTTGAATGACATCTATCTTAGCTCTGTCAACCTCAATGCCTTTCTGTGAAATGACATGTCCAAGGACTATTCCTTCTTGGACCATAAAATGGCATTTTTCCCAGTTCAAAGTCAAGTTCTTCTCTTTGCAACGAGTAAGAACAGCGTCAAGATTCGCTAGGCAATCGGAAAAGGAGTCTCCAAAAATCGAGAAGTCGTCCATAAAGATCTCCAGAAAATTCTCTACCATATCAGAGAATATCCCCATCATACACCGCTGAAAGGTAGCGGGAGCATTGCATAGCCCGAAGGGCATGCGACTGTAAGCAAAGGTACCAAAAGGACAAGTAAAAGTGGTTTTATCTTGATCCTTTTTGGCGATGGGGACCTTATTATAGCCTGAGTATCCGTCCATAAAACAATAATATTCTCGTCCCGCTAAGCGTTCCAGCATCTGATCAATGAATGGTAGAGGAAAATTATCTTTCCTCGTGGCAGCGTTGAGTTTTCTATAATCGATGCATACACGCCACCCAGTTTGGGTGCGTGTTTGAATCAACTCATTCGCCTCATTGGTTATAACAGTGATGCCGGATTTCTTAGGAACGACATGTATAGGACTCACCCACTGGCTATCGGAGATGGGGTATATAATACCATTATCTAAGCATTTGACGATCTCTTTCATGACTGCCTCCTTCATGACGGGATTCAACCGTCTCTGTGGTTCTCGTGTTGGTCTGGCATCATCCATCACATGTATATGATGTTCAACTATCAAGGGACTAATCCCTTTGATGTCCGCCATACTCCAACCAAACGCCTCTTTGTTAGATCTCAATACCGATAAAAGTGCATACTCTTGCTCTAATGCTAAAGAAGCGGAAATTATAACCGGTAAAGACTCCTTCTTACCTAAATAAGCATATTTCAGATGAGAGGGTAAAATTTTGAGATCTAATTCAGGCGGAGAAATGATAGAAGGAGGGATCATTGAATGATTTTTGGATTTACAAAGAAGCTCAGAGCCTGTGAAAGATACAGATTCGGGTGGAGAAAAGTCAGAAGTGCAGGACTCAAGTGTAGGTAAAGTGTCCTCACTAAGATCTTGTGTGAAATCAAACAGAGATGTGGTAATATCATCGAGATCAGTAAAGCAAAGTTCCTCAGCTGCACAACTATCGGGAGCGATCTCATGGACAGAGCACACATCTAAAATATGAGCAGAGGGTTCTGATGGCTGACTTCCAACTTTGTAGATATTTAGTTCAATGGTCATATTTCCAAATGATAAGTTCATTGAACCGTTTCTACAGTTTATAACAGCGTTGGAAGTGGCAAGGAAAGGACGACCTAGAATCACCGGAATTTGGCCCCGGGGGTTTGCTACAGGATGTGTGTCGAGCAAAATGAAGTCTACAGGGAAAAAAAATTCCCCGACCTTTATCAACACATCCTCTAATTCACCCCTTGGTTTGGTGATAGATCGGTCTGCCATCTGGAGAGTGCAGTGAGCAGGTTTCAGGTCTCCAATCCCTAATTACTCATAGACAGAATAAGGGAGCAGGTTAACACTCGCGCCAAGGTCTAAAATAGCACGATTTATGTTTTTACCCCCAATCGAAATCGATATTGTAGGACATCCTGGGTCCTTTCGTTTCTTTGGTAGCTGGGGAATAAAAGCAGTGCTGATATTATTAGACATAAAGACCTTCTTCGGCACTTGAGTCTTCCTCTTCCTAGTGCACAAGTCCTTAAGAATTTCGCATAAGTGGGGACTTGTTGAATCGCATCTAGGAGAGGGATATTGATGTTAACCTGTTTGAACATTTCTATAATTTTCTCCATATGAGGACTCGTTCTATTACCCCTTAACCGGTTCGGGTAAGGATCTTTTGCAATAAGCGCAGGGTCCATCACAGGAGAAGGAAGAGGGGGTAGACGAGGTCCCAAAAGAGGTGTGTGGACCGTCTGTGGAGAACTATAAGGGTTGGGAGAAGGTGTCGAGCCTAATGGGAAATGGAGAATAGGCTCTCGAGAAGATGGTGTGGTAGAAGAAGAAGGATCAGAAGGAGAAGTGTGTGTATGTGGAAAGGTCTCAGCCGGGGTGTTGATATGATTTTCAGTATCATCAATATCTTCCCCGACATGATTGTTCAGCACTTTTCCCGATCTCAACGTTGTGATGGCATTTACATTGTAATGCCCAGGATTCTGTAGGGGTTGAGTGGGAAGTTTCCCTTTTTCTCTCGCACTCATTTCGGCTTTTAGGCGTGCGATTTCAGCTTCCATCGATCTGATACTCTCAGCTTGGGACGCTGAGTTTTTCTTTATCTCACTGACGGAAGATCTAACCTCAGTCGAAACCTCTATGAAATTTGATAAAAGTGATTTCATGGTTTGAGTGAATTGAGAGAATTCGTCAGAACTGGACAACTGCATAGGATTAGACTGTGCAGGATTGTTGCCCTGGTTTTGGAAATTTTGTGACTGATAGGGGTGCTGAGTGAGTTGAAGGGGTTGCTGTTGTGGTGGAGGAAGAGCCCTTTGAAATTGATTCGTGTTTGGAACCGTGTTTTGAGATTGGTTTTGGTTCCAAGCAAAATTCGGGTGATTCCTCCAACCCTGACTGTACGTGGAAGAATATGGATCGTTTCTAGGTCTTTGAAATGCGGCATTAGAATGCTTGTGACCTTGAAACGCAGAGTTTAATGGACATTCTTCCGTTAAATGTGACGGATCAGAACAACACCCACAAACAGTTTTGGGGAGCGATATTGGGTTTAGGGAGGCTGCAGAAAATTTGTGTTCCATAGCGTCGAGCTTCTTTTGCATTGCTGCCATCTCAGCTCGAACACCTATGGACACATCTATTTGGTGTACGCCACCCCTATTCAATGGTTGGGTTCCACCCTCCCACTGTAGTGATTTTTCAGCGAACTCTTCTAAGTACTTCCAAGCTTCCCCATCATCCTTGGTCATAAATGTACCTTGACACATGTTTTCAAGGCTCTGTTTAGTGTTTGAGTTAATGCCCTCATAAATGATTCGGCAAAGCTCCCATCTCGGGATGTCGTGATGAGGACACTGAACCAAAAGATCCTTGAAACGTTCAAAGCATTTTGAAAATGGTTCGGTAAGGAGCTGGGCAAATTGATTCAGTTCGCTACGGATTCGAGCTGTCTTTTGGATTGGGTAAAATTTCTTAAGGAATGCAGCGACGAATTCTTCCCAATTCGTGATTGAATGTGCGGTAGTGTTATATAGCCACTTCTCTGCTATATCGCACAAAGTAAATGGAAGAAGTCGTAGACGCATCGCATCCACTGAAAGTTGTGACGTACCCATCATTGCGCATACGTTTTCAAATTTGGTAATGAAAACGTAAGTGTCCTCAGTCTCGAGTCCGTGGAATTTGGGTAAAAGATTGATATACTGGGGCTTAATCTCAAAGTTATCCCCATTGGCTTGTGGTGTGGATAAGCAGGTCGAAAGAGGACCTCTAAGTGGATAGCACCTCTCCTGGAGGGAGATGCGGGGTGGATTCTGCGCACCAACGGACGGCGGCAGATTAGGGTTAAAGAAGTTTGATGGAGGTGGATCCATCGGTGTGGGTGTGGTAGTGGGTAAAGGAAGGGTAAATGGAGAAATGTCGACTTCGGAGTCGATAAAAGGTACGCGGACTAAACGGGCACTAGAATCCCGTGTCCAGCCTATCTTGTACTAAAAAGGGTTAGTACAAGTGGCAGCGTTGGCTTATAATTAGGGGTAAATGAATGAATGCGGTGTTTGCTTTTAAAAAAAGAACGGATTTTTGAAAAAATGATGCGACACAACAAATGCAGCACACAACCCTAGAATCTAGTGGTCACCTAGGTCCGGCTCTAGACCGCTCCTAACTGCCAAAAGACAAGTCGTGGGATAGAATCCTCCACTGCCTCTTTGTTCCCCTGTGGCCGGATAAGTGCCAGGAAAGTTGGAAGGTACTCCACTACGTAAGTAGTGGGCCTAATTAAAAACCACTAGCCTTAGACACACTCGCCTTAGGCACCACAAGAAAATGCGGATAAGCAATGAATTACCCACGGCCTTCTCCTGTCCTAATTGAGCACGACAGTCCTTAGAGTCATCTCTAGATTTCTTTTAATTAATGTGGGTCAATGCGGATGCAAGTTTGGTGGTTTTCGGGGCCTAGGAAGGGTAATGAAATCCCCACCTAATTTGGATTTGGCCGTGCCCCTTAATATCCGTATTTAGCATGCAAACAACCAAGAAACAAAATCACGCACAAATTTAATTTTTGCAGTTTGCGAGCTGCGATTATTTGCAAAGAATCCTGCAGAAAAGTATTAGTTGGAGCTAAAAAGAGGAGAGAGGAGAAGTCAAGAAATCACCTGAAGAAATAATTGCACAGAGAACTCCCAAGATTGTCGCGGAACCGCCGCAATTAGGCACTCCCACCGCGGAATCGCGGTCGTATGATGCGATCACTGAACCAAAATTCACCAGGGAGCTTCTGTAGACTCCCTCTGCTCTCCGGTAGTTTCCAAAAATTTTTCCAAATTCCCAGCAAGCTCCAGATCTCCTTGCAATGAAACACAACAAATTGTTTAGGGTTTGCACGAATTTTGATCTCAAAATAACAATGGAATAATTCTTTCAATTCAAACTTTGATATACAACGAATTAGCGCGCGATCCCCGGCAACGACGCCATTTGATTGATCATTTCTTTGTGTGTCGTTTTAGAAAATGAATAGAATCACAATCAAAGAATTATATTTGACCGCAATCAACTACGGTGTCGGATGTAGTTTGTAAGTGAGTGCGGATCGTCCACAGGGATTGTGCGATTCGTTTTTATATTTGATTTGTTTGAATGGAAAAGTTAACTGACAAGAAAAGAAAACATGATTCAAGAATTTATCAATTGATTCAGGTGTCACGATGTTTAATCAAGAATCAAGAAACTGATAAACAATCAAGAATTGGGTTTCGATAATATTTTCAACCAAATGTCAAGAATCTAAATGAGGCTCGTAGGAATCGATCGGATCGATAGACGTGATGTAATCTAAAGATAACGTGTTCTTGTCCTTCGAAGGATTGATACTAGATCGATGATGATCGACGAGAGTTAGGGCTTTCTCGTAAAACTAGGGTTTCATCATTTAACCCTTGTTCTTTCGTCGATATCATTCACATTCTAGCCTCTAGCAATTTCAAGAAACGATCGTAACTTCCCAATTTCGAGCGATATCAATCAAGAAAGCATCGCAACGAAATGGGTCGTCGGTTCTTGAACTTGCTAGGGTTTACAAAACTCGTAGGAATCAAGAATCGTTTTCAGATTTATTACAACATCATTCTATTGATCGTCTCGACTCCTCGACGAGCGGAGTATCACTCAAACATCACAACAAGAATTATAACTAGAAATTTAGATTGATTTATGATGCAAGAATTTAAAGAAAACAAGATAAAAGAATATCACCTTTTATTTATATCAACACTTTGATTACAATCGCTCAAGAACTACAAGAGGAAGAATCTAAATTGTTGAATTGGCGTCGCTCGGCTCCGTGAGTCGCGGATCGCTTGGACCACTTGCTCCGTTGAAGATCGGCTCGGCTCATAAAAGGTTGAAAGGCTTCTTGCTTGAATGGGTACTCAGGATCTTTGGCTTTTGATTGGGATTTAGGGTTAGGGTTTCACACAAGTTCTCTCACTAAACTTGTGGAAGAAGAAGATGAAGAGAGAGATAGAATGACTCTCAAATGATTTCAATGAATGAATCCTTTTACAATGAGCCTAGGGTCTTATTTATAGAACACCCAAACCCTAAGCCTTTGAGTTCCCTCCAAAAGTTTGTTGAAAGACTTCTAGAAAGAGTTTGTTAGGCTTAGCTTAGGGTTTAAGCTAGGGTTTAAGGAGAATGTTCTAGAATGATAGGCTAGTTTAGTGTAGACCCCAAAGTTCGCTGATCTGGAAGAAGTCTCTGGAGTCTTCTGGAGTTTGAAGTATATGAGCTGAATGTGGGCCCAGAGTGAAGCATTGTGCAGCAAAAATTTATGGCTGACGTGGCAAGACGACCGCGGAACCGCGGCTCAAGGTGGCTTAGGCCGCGGTTCCACGGCCATGTTGAAGCTTTGGGCTTTGCTCTTTTTGCAGAAGTCTTGGGCTGCTATTTTTAGCTCTCTTTGATCTGTTGAATTTCATTTGTCCCTTTGGGTTGATACCAGAACTGAATTCATTGAGTTGGCGCAACGCTTTAGCTGTACCCTGTACATTTTAGCCTTTCTGCTGGATTTTCCTGCACAGATCTCAAAACAAGTGTTGTGCACATGTAGCGAAGATGCGATGCCATGAAATGCAGTCAATTTCCTATATAGTGTCGGTTTAAGAGTCTAATACATGTAATCTGATATTTTGTGACAGTTTTGCTAATATGTAGAATATGAATACCGAACACTTCTATATGAATGCAAATGATGAGGAAATTGCCGGTAAAAATATACAATATTTTCGACTAATCGTAATGGTTAAGAGAACTTGCTTCTCTTTCAGGTTACTCATAATTGGAAGTACTCCTAAGTTGAGTAACGCTGATCCGCCTTCTTCCATTTAGTTGACATGCACTGGAGACAGATGCATGATTTGAATCTGGTTCAATTAAATCAGTGCCTCTGTTTCTGTATTGGATATAGAACAGTTCATATCTTGACATTGTTAAGATACGGGGAGTTGTCTGGCTTATGTTTAAAACCAGACTCCGGATAACTCAAGGCACGTTTCTGTAATGGCTTTTTGTGGGTTGACCCGGGCTATGACGAGGGTTGATATTCTACCATCTGCAAGATCAATAGTGATATTGTTCTTAACTCGCCACAGTTTTAATTAAAAATGGATTTTTTTCACAAAACAGTAGTAGGAATATGGTAGAACTGGAAGTGATTCCAGAACCGCAAACGATTATTGAAGATTTGATAAGAACCTAAAGATTCAATCTGGTTTGACATTCCATTGGCCACTCCGCAGATAAAGTGGGTAACCTCAGGCACCCGAGAGGTACTTCGGTATGCTCAAGGACGGCGGCAGGGAGGTTCTTGTTTACCCAGACTTTCCATTGCTGTTGTTCCAGACTGTGAGACCCGGCAGGAAGATGAGTATAGCATCGTTCTAAACTATCTTTAGAAGTGTACGTCTATATGACTCTGCCAGAGGGTTGTCGTAGTCAGTGGGAGCAGCGGAAGCATTGGTGGACAGTTAGCTTATGTCTATTTATAGACTAAAGCAGATATAGCGGAGATAGATCATCTATTTCTGATGTGACAGTCATAGGTTTGACTTCATCAGAATAGGGGATGGATCTGTTAAGAAGGTTGTAGGGTGTGATGTCCTGGTATTTGATGACATATACAGAGTAGGAAGTGATATTCCTATACTACGATCGGTTATACTTTGGTCGTCACACAGTAGTTTCTCTACAAAGGACTTGGATATTATATCAGACATTCTGGTTACTAGATCTATGGTTTTAGATCTAGATTTGGGTAGTTTCCCAATCTGGGTACTTAGACAGCATTCTAAGAGTATTTAGAATGGACGACTCCTGGCATGGTAGTATACCTGCAGGTGATGGAGTCACCCTCTCTAAATGTGTCTTACAGACTAAAGGGGAGAGGGATGCGCATGATTGGCAGATCATTTGCTTAGGCAATTGAGTCAATCATGAGATGTCAAGTACCACACCAGATGTTGTTCTTGCAGTAGGTGCAATAAGTTGATATTCATCCAATCCTGGAGAAACAGTCGAAAGCAGTCTTAGAGCATAAGTTGATGTTCTAGGGATATGATAACAGCATTCTCCTTCGGGAGACAGTTATCATTGCAGGCTTCCAAGGTGACCTGGATGGCAGAGTGGCTGTCAGAGTTATAGTTTTCCCTCTGACGAAGGGGGCAGTATTTTGGACAGGTGGTCCAGGTGGATACTGAGGGAAGGCATGGCGCAGGGTGCTGATTAAGTTCAGTTGACGATACAGTCTAAGAAGTTTGGATTTGGAGTTCATTTATGAGCTAGGTGTAGGGTTGCTAGGCACGCGCACAAGGGTCTACGAGGCATCAACCATGCCCGAATAAAAATTTAGCCGTGCCGAACTACCCGAATACGGAACTTTAAACTAGAGATTAGGCGATAACTTGCATGCTAAACACTTTAACACTAAGTGAGAGGGATTACAACCTTTGTAGATCCGGTCCTTCACTTCATATGCTCCGTGTTGTGGTCCCTTCGCTGCGATCATCGGGATCCGGACTCTCGAGAGGTTCCACGAAGAGAAAGACGCAACCTTTGCTTCCGATCTTCGATACTAAGATGATCTACCTCGAAGTTTCTTTAACACAAGCTAACACTCATGAAATGATGTGAACACCCTCATCTAAATGGCAAGGGAAGATGAGGATGATGAAGTAGGATTTTTGCTCTATTTATTTATCTTTTTCTCATATTTATTCATCACCTTTGAAAAATCTAGTGAGCTTTTTCATGGAAGAAATGAAGGAGGAAGAAGATGATTAATCCATTTGTGATGAATAGGAAATAATAATATGATAGATAAAGCAACCATGGTTCACTTAACCTTTGTAGAGAATTGACTAGGGTTAGGGTTTTTGGGTAATTAAAAGAATGAGTCATGAACAAATATCTTTCACAAAACAAAACAAATCCTTCTAGAAACTTCTAGAAAGATTAACCCTAATCCGAACCCTAATCAAGTTTAAACTCCACTAAACGAGTTGCATTAGTTATCATATCATGTTACAATATTATATATCACATATATAATATTTACCGTAACAAAATAAAATAATACAATTAACATATATCGCATATATATCAATGTATTACCCGAGTGAGAAAAAGAATCTTTTAGTGAGCAAATATTAGTTAATGTCATTTAATATATCATATATATTATTATACATTAAATTATCGAATCAACACTTGATCCGACAATCCGGCTATATCGCATATAACCGGCTAATATTTATCCGTACCGATTCATCGAATCAACACTTGATCCGACGACCCGGCTGATATCAAATATCGCGAGAATAGAATACGGTATCACATATCGCATTATCCTCGGTCCCGCACATATCACATATGTGCTCCTACTTCCTTTTGCCTGAGTCAAGAAACCTCTGTGTAGGACTCTAAAGAATCGTCAATACGTCGGCAGTAGGTGATGATCATATCAAACACCCACAAGCTGCAAGCGGTCAGCTAAACGTAACAGCTACCCAGGTATTGAGCGCTCAGAAGATCAACAAGCAAGCCTGTACATTCTCCTGTGGATCCAAACAGTAACACTCCCGTACAGTCCGGTCTCGTCGTCTGATATGTCGCATATCTCGCCTAGGGGTGGTAAACGTCAGACCCCAGTAGCTCGATAAGTCATGTCGATATGAGGTCTATAACAGTTCGAGAAACTACTGATAACACTTACCAGTAAATCTCAGCAACCCTGGCCAGGGATTTTCGGTTATAGCCAATCGAACACAGCACAACATCAACTCCCTATACCGGGAGAGACGAATCCCCTCCTATCGCTCATTGCCTCCATATGATTCGGGACTGTACCCAAAAGCCACCTTTTTGCACGCCCTCTTGGACGTGGTATGATGGAAATCAAAGCACAGTGGGAACCACACAAGACTCTATGACGATCTCGGGTCAACAGACTACTCTGTACCAGTGTCACTGGAGAGCTGCCATCTGACGTATGGTATAATACCATCTGGGAGTTCTCGGCGAGTCCGTCCAGTGTACCCAGTCTCCACTGAGCACCCGTACACCATCCTTGATGTCAAACACCGATGGATATGGGATCATCCATCGCCCATCATATGGGTCAAGATGCGTATACGCTAGTCTACTCTGGTGCATCGATGCCCTGTCTCGACACACCCTCGACTAGGAACAGTTATAGGATGTACTCGTCGACTACCGTGGCCCCACTAGTATGATCTCATCATAGTCCCAGTAGTCGAGTACATATCCTAAGGGCTTTATCAACATGTAATATAGAGACAATCAGAGTACATGTTAAGATAAAGTACAACCAGATAGCATACTATCATGTCGAGCAAGAAAGTCCTCCCTATATATGTCCTAGCATCCACTACAATATACATCGTATGTACAGTAATGGCCTCTAGGGCATACATATAACTAACAATCTCCCACTTGCACTAGGGCCATCTGTTATGGTATCACATACCCAACAATTAGCTGCGGTTGAAGTATCTCATACTCAACCATCCCATAAAAGTCTCTACTGGGAAAAAGGCCTTTGTGAGTGGATCCGCGCTGTTGTCCTCTGTGTCTACTCTCCTAACCTCGATCTCCCTGGAGATCAACCATCTCTATGATCAGGTGATACTGCCTAAGAATTATATCTGGATTTCTGATGGGACGGTAGTTCCTTGGCTAAAGCCACAACTGCATTGTCACACAATGGTAGGAACGAAGTTCATCACATGAACTTATATATATCCAGACTGCCTCTTTGGTAGTATCCTTGGTAACGATGTATCTTGCCTCTAATCCTCTAGTATGTCACGGTATCTAGCTTGGAACTCTTCCAACATACCGTCCCTCCACTGAGGGTATAGACAAGCCTGCGACTGACATTCAGTCATCCTTATCACTCTGGAACCCTTCCAGTGATTCTCCTCAGGATCGATTGATACGATCTCACTACAACTAGTGAGTATCCTAACATCCAATTAGATCTATCTCATAAATCAAAACCCAGGATTTAGGAGGTATCACCTTGATCCTATATGGAGAATCCTCGTGATAAGCGGAGATTGACCGAGCGTAGCATAGGAAACTCCTTCCCTATCAAAAGTATGTCATCCACGTACTCTATGAGGATCACCACCATACTCCCTACTACCTTTTTTGTATATACAAGGTTCATCTACCATTTTGATGAAGTCAAACTCTTTGACTACCATATCAAAACAGATGTTCCAACTCCGCGATGCCTGTTTTATCATATAAAACATCTTGCACACGTTTCCGCTGCTCCCACTGTCTACAAAGCCCTCTGGCTGTGTACTTATAGACACTCTTTTTTTTCTAAAACATCATTTAGAATAGCAGTCATGACACCCAACCACCAGATATCGTAGTCATGGTATATAGCCGTGGCAAGTAGGATCTGGATGTACTTAAGCATAGCTTTGAAAGTCTCAACTTTTCCATGTACACCAAGTAATCTTCTCAAGATATACTTGCTCCTGATGGGGATTTAACCCTTCAGATAAAGCAACCAAAGTCCATACTTTGTTGGTGTATAAGGATTCCATCTCAGATCGATAAGCATCCAGCCATTCTTACAGAGTCGCACTCCTGATGGCCAGCTCGAAACTAGTTGGGTCATCATCTCATGATGCAATCCTCGCTCCCACTGTCATAGAGGAACCGAAGTATCTCTCAGGTGGGTGAGGAACCCTGCTAGATCGGCGGAGAGGCTGAGGTTCGTTGGTATCTACTGAATCCTTTGGTTCTACCAAATCATCAGCTGCAGTTTGTATAGCTGGAACCATTCCAGTTCTACATAACAGACCTTGTCTCGAGCTTGTCCGGATTTTGCTTTTAGACATAGGCCGGACAACCCCAAATCTTAACAAACTTAAGATATGGGCTCTTCCCTTTCCATATCACATATGAAGTGGTAGGCAACTGATTTGATTTGAACCCTATTCAATAGGTATGCAACTTCACAAGTGCATAACTCCTAAAAGGAAATAGGAAACTCAGTAGTACTCATCATATAGCACACCATATCAAATAGGGTGCTAATGCTCCGCCCCGATATACCATCGTGCTATGGTGTATACGGAGGAGTAATGCTGAGAGAGAATCTTATTCTCCTTTAGAATAGTCCAGGAATTCCGTGCTCAAGTATTCTCCTCCTTGATCGCATCAAAGGACATAATACTTTTACCCGTATTTTGGTTCTCTACTTCTAACTTATATTCTGTGAATATCTCAAAAGGTTCGGACTTGTGTTTCAACAGGAACATATGTCTGAATCTTGAGAGATTAATAGAGAATGTAATGAAGTACAAAGAACCGATCTTGGCATGTGTAGACAGGGGACTTTCATACATCAACATGTATCAATCCCAAAAGTTCACTAACTCTTTCTCTGTTTCCATTAAACAGAGCTGTGGTCATCTTATCTTTGTGACATGACCGGCAAGTTTCACAAGATGTAAATTCAAACTAATTTAAATATGCATCTAAATGTAACTTCAGCTAGTCGGGTCGCATTGATATGACCTAGTCTACAATGCCTCAAGAAGGATTCGT
This sequence comes from Agapanthus africanus, assembly GCA_030015575.1. Taxonomy (NCBI): domain Eukaryota; kingdom Viridiplantae; phylum Streptophyta; class Magnoliopsida; order Asparagales; family Amaryllidaceae; genus Agapanthus; species Agapanthus africanus. The sequence goes on from JASDDO010000022.1 coordinate 283,577,421, forward strand.
TCATTTCTGAACTATTCCTCTTGTGTGTGTTCTGTATACTAAGAACTGTAGTTTGATTTAGAACGTCAATGCTTTTAGATAACGTGCCTGAACTGATCAACTCTTGATATAGGAAATGTTCAAAACATTATCCAACAATACAAAATTATATCCTTTCTTTACTAATAAAGAGACTGACATGATTTTGTATATCAGGTTCGGTATCTAATAACATTTGTTCAGAATCAATGTAATCTGGTAATACAGGGTGATAGTGACCAACAGACTTGGCTGTAACACTTGCACCGTTTTCTGTCTCATGAAACTTATCACCCGTTCTCAGTTCTCTACCTATCTGTAGCCCATGTAACAAATTACATATGCGGGATACTGATCCGGTATCACATACCCAGGACGTAAAGGATACTGAGAAACAGTTCTCTGTAATGAACACACCCGAAGATGATGCATCAACATGCACTTTCTTCGTTTGGGCGGCACGGGAAATATGGTATTCCCCAATTTCCTGCTCTGTCTTATAACAATTATAAGTTGGAGCGGGACCAACGTTCCCCAGCTCAGTATAATAAGCGGGTTCGGTCAATATATCCGTTTTATTATCTTGATTAAGGCGTGATATGGTCGCTATCTGGAGAGAGAGAGAAGAAAACACTCAGCGTATGCTCTTGCAAGATTAGATTGGATATCTAATATATCTAATCAGGATGTCTCCCACTGTTTTAGTCAAATCTTCCTTCAAACCCTAAAAGGAAAGACTAGCCGGGATTAATTACACGCTACAAGTTCGCCAATCTTTCAGCCAGGCCAGTGTCGGTACTTTGAGGGAGGTCCCCCGTGCTTTCGCACGAACCTAATTAATGTAAACCTCGTTTTCCCAGAGGCATAACCCCGTTAACACCTTTCTAGACACCTACTTGATCGGCTAATTGTAATGTGTAAAACTCTCCCAGGAGTAACTCTTACTCGCAGCGGGTATCGGGATCCAACTATCTTATAGAAGGTATGCAATCTCATTGCAAATTTCAACACTTGAAATTCCCAATAATATTTTGCCCCTAGCAGCTTATGACCTTGGCTAAGGTCAACAAATCATAAGTGCTAGCCAAGTTCAACCCGTCATTTCCCGATTGAATTAAACCCACCCGCACGATCCTTGGCTAAGGTCAACAAAGTCGCACGACTACCCTAACTCAATCGCATCATATGCTTATACAGATAAGCACTAATCAGCTACCGCACACTACGCCTTGACTAAGGTCAACAAACGTAGCACGAATACTAACCAGTACTTATCTGAAATGACGGAGGGCTACGACGGGTTTTTCAGAAAACCCTATGCGTAATGAACTTGATATCGTTGTAGAATCGAGTGATTTTAAATGGAGTGTTTTTGAGGCTTTTCTAGTTTTGCTAAAGGGGTCACTCCCGGTGAAGGGATCGTCGGCCCTTTCCTCATCGAATAAGGTGCAGGATATATCATATACACCGCTGTGCAAAGCAGAAACTATAGAAGCAATCAAAAGACAAACCGAGTTTGTAGCATCTGCCAGTTATTGCTAAAGGAGTCACTCCCGGTGAAGGGATCTCGGTCCTTTCCATATCGAATAAGGTGCTGGATGTTCTACAAGGAACACCGCTATGCAAAGCAAGAACTGTAGCTACCAGTTTTTATAAACAAGTTTCTACAACATCTTAGGTTTCTTTTATTTCATTAATCTCATTAATGAAGTCCCATTTTATTATGCTTCACAAGCATCTCTTTTGAAACGAAATCTGCAATATAACATATATCTCATATATATAATATATAAACATTCGTCTTAGGCAGTAATATGATCTCATCACAGAACATTGCAGCAGAAGAACATATATGAAATATTGGATATACTAGGACGTCCGTGTTTTCAATACGAGCCTGTATAAAACACGGATTCCACGGTCGCGATGAATAGCCAAACCCACATCCCTAGACCCCTACGAGAGCGACAAGTAACAATGCCAATTCCAGGGTTAGGAGACCCGGTCTCGACTCCTCGAGATGGTCTCCCACTGGACCCTAGAACCCGGTTACTTGTGCTCCCCGCCTTGGGTCTACCTAATGCGGAAAAGTAAATAATATACAACGGTGACATCTTCCGCTACCTGGAAGTGCCCCAATAAAAGAATATTACATTCAAATGAATTTTACATGAATGAAAAAGAAAAACTCTCATCTCACATAAAACCCCGGCTATTCAGAACGCGACGATCCAATATAACATATCACAGCAACACATAATATCTCATATCATCAACGTAAGCAAGTATGCATATCCTGATTGTCGTTGATATATAGCAACGAAGCCGGCGATACTCCACATACTACGCTTACGGTCACAGAAAAGAAAGTGTAAAACTACAACAGTTGGAATCCGCAACCTCTTTAGACATCGCATGCCTAACAAAATGAATTCCTTAGACATCGCATGCCTAACATTTATAAACCCCGCATTTTAGTCTCATTATCGAAAACTCTTTTCAATGTCAAGTCGGGCAATTCAACAAGATTCCCGACGTCCTGATCGAATGCTCGTCGCAAACTTTAGTAGACGGCCGCACCTCTAGATGCCGTCGACGAAGTGCATTAAGGCGGAACACCGCTGCCGCGAGCACCCGAACGGATGCTTTCGGCGACGGGGTTCTCCTACAGTCACTTGGTCGGAGCTTTGGGGCATGGCTGTCTATTAAGTTTACCCGATGAGTATCCGCGTACACTACGTGATTGCGACGGACTTTTGATCATATCAAAATTCCGTAGCAACCGATCATTTGAGACTAAACTGCTATGTCTATAATATTCAAATTAGTTATCTCATAACTACCTGTGGATTCCAATTATTGTATCACATTCCAGATAAATAGAAAAAATTAAACTTTCCGATCGAATCATCAAGCACCCAAGATTTCCCCAATATATCTCAACACTTGAAATCAGTTTAAAAACATCCATCACATGACACAGTACCAATGGTCCAGCCGTAGAAGGGTCAAGCCAACGCCTCACATATGGCACGCCGTACTGCCCCAAACCCTAAGGTTCAAAGGGCAGTTCAAGACGGTCACATAATCGAGTTAAGGTTTGTTGTCTTCTAGAGGGTCCATCGAGTTACTTGCACGACTTAGAACATTCTTAAACACGGGGAAAAATCCAACTTTTGAAAAATTTTCCGACAGGGGAAAAAGTGAGTTATTGATATCCGTTCGAACTTTTTAACAGTTTCTATAAGATATCCGGAAAGCCACATAGACAAAATCTAATACTCCGATCGAAACATCGAATCCCCAAAATAACCCAGATAATTCAACAGTTGAATAAAAAATAAAAATTTCCAGAAAATACAACATTAGAAAATAGGAGTTACTGTGAAAAGCACGTGCGCTGAATCGATCACGTGACCGCGGAAGCGCCGCTAATTCTGGGGTGGGGCCGCGGTTCTGCGCCTACTTTGTCGAATTACGCGCACGTGTTTCACAGTAATTCTTGTAATTACCTGCTGTAATTTTTGGACATTTTTAATTTGGAAAAATCCCAGATTTTAGAAAATTTCCAGAGAGCAATTTTGAGTTTAGTGTTTCCGGTTTTCCGGGTTCGATCGGACTTTAAACTTCGTCTAGACTTCGCCTAAAACTCTAGCTTGGCTCTGATACCACTGTAGGGTTGCTAGGCACGCGCACAAGGGTCTACGAGGCATCAACCATGCCCGAATAAAAATTTAGCCGTGCCGAACTACCCGAATACGGAACTTTAAACTAGAGATTAGGCGATAACTTGCATGCTAAACACTTTAACACTAAGTGAGAGGGATTACAACCTTTGTAGATCCAGTCCTTCACTTCATATGCTCCGTGTTGTGGTCCCTTCGCTGCGATCATCGGGATCCGGACTCTCGAGAGGTTCCACGAAGAGAAAGACGCAACCTTTGCTTCCGATCTTCGATACTAAGATGATCTACCTCGAAGTTTCTTTAACACAAGCTAACACTCATGAAATGATGTGAACACCCTCATCTAAATGGCAAGGGAAGATGAGGATAATGAAGTAGGATTTTTGCTCTATTTATTTATCTTTTTCTCATATTTATTCATCACCTTTGAAAAATCTAGTGAGCTTTTTCATGGAAGAAATGAAGGAGGAAGAAGATGATTAATCCATTTGTGATGAATAGGAAATAATAATATGATAGATAAAGCAACCATGGTTCACTTAACCTTTGTAGAGAATTGACTAGGGTTAGGGTTTTTGGGTAATTAAAAGAATGAGTCATGAACAAATATCTTTCACAAAACAAAACAAATCCTTCTAGAAACTTCTAGAAAGATTAACCCTAATCCGAACCCTAATCAAGTTTAAACTCCACTAAACGAGTTGCATTAGTTATCATATCATGTTACAATATTATATATCACATATATAATATTTACCGTAACAAAATAAAATAATACAATTAACATATATCGCATATATATCAATGTATTACCCGAGTGAGAAAAAGAATCTTTTAGTGAGCAAATATTAGTTAATGTCATTTAATATATCATATATATTATTATACATTAAATTATCGAATCAACACTTGATCCGACAATCCGGCTATATCGCATATAACCGGCTAATATTTATCTGTACCGATTCATCGAATCAACACTTGATCCGACGACCCGGCTGATATCAAATATCGCAAGAATAGAATACGGTATCACATATCGCATTATCCTCGGTCCCGCACATATCACATATGTGCTCCTACTTCGTTTTGCCTGAGTCAAGAAACCTCTGTGTAGGACTCTAAAGAATCGTCAATACGCCGGCAGTAGGTGATGATCATATCACACACCCACAAGCTGCAAGCGGTCAGCTAAACGTAACAGCTACCCAGGTATTGAGCGCTCAGAAGATCAACAAGCAAGCCTGTACATTCTCCTGTGGATCCAAACAGTAACACTCCCGTACAGTCCGGTCTCGTCGTCTGATATGTCGCATATCTCGCCTAGGGGTGGTAAACGTCAGACCCCAGTAGCTCGATAAGTCGTGTCGATATGAGGTCTATAACAGTTCGAGAAACTACTGATAACACTTACCAGTAAATCTCAGCAACCCTGGCCAGGGATTTCCGGTTATAGCCAATCGAACACAGCACAACATCAACTCCCTATACCGGGAGAGACGAATCCCCTCCTATCGCTCATTGCCTCCATATGATTCGGGACTGTACCCAAAAGCCACCTTTTTGCACGCCCTCTTGGACGTGGTATGATGGAAATCAAAGCACAGTGGGAACCACACAAGACTCTATGACGATCTCGGGTCAACAGACTACTCTGTACCAGTGTCACCGGAGAACTGCCATCTGACGTATGATATAATACCATCTGGGAGTTCTCGGCGAGTCCGTCCAGTGTACCCAGTGTCCACTGAGCACCCGTACACCATCCTTGATGTCAAACACCGATGGATATGGGATCATCCATCGCCCATCATATGGTTCAAGATGCGTATACGCTAGTCTACTCTGGTGCATCGATGCCCTGTCTCGACACACCCTCGACTAGGAACAGTTATAGGATGTACTCGTCGACTACCGTGGCCCCACTAGTATGATCTCATCATAGTCCCAGTAGTCGAGTACATATCCTAAGTGCTTTATCAACATGTAATATAGAGACAATCAGAGTACATGTTAAGATAAAGTACAACCAGATAGCATACTATCATGTCGAGTAAGAAAGTCCTCCCTATATATGTCCTAGCATCCACTACAATATACATCGTATGTACAGTAATGGCCTCTAGGGCATACATATAACTAACACTAGGTCCCATCTGATATCTAGACTCATTCTAAGACAGGTATTGCTCATTTCGGGAGATGGCTTTCTCCGCGAACTTGAGATAGAGAGAGACACAGAAAGAAACACCAGAGTGGATCCACACACTGAGGCTATTCCTCGAACACAATAGTTTCACAAACGAGCTTTGTGAGACTGACTAGTAGAGGAGTTGGGTGTTTGGTATCACACAGGCTGTGAGTATGCGACATTGCAATAATTAGCCTTGAGTGTAAGTGGGAGATTGTTGGAGATAGTGCCCTCAGAGTCAATTATTGGATCACATGCACGTGATTGCAATGATTGAGGGGAGGACTTGTCCCAGTAGGACAGTCTTACTCAAGATGATAGTATGCTATCTGGTTTATCTTTATCATCGTGTACTGCTTTAGGTGACCTTACGAGTCGCTATTACACGTTGATAGAGCCCCTAGGATTCTTGCTTGACTACCAGCAGTATGAGGGCGATCATATAAGTGAGAGCTGGAGTCTATAAGCACATCCGTAAAAGGTCCCTAGTCGTGGGAGTTTCGAGACAGGGCATCGATTCTCCAGAGTAGACTAGTGTATACAGTCGAGACCCCGACGAGGGGCGGTGGCCGGTCTCACAAGCCACTGGTGTCATTTGGTTCACCTAAGATGTATACAGGTGCTCATTGGGTTATGAGTACACCGGACAGGACTCGCTGGGAACCTGCTAGTTGGGATTATACCTGATGTCAGATAGCAGTTCCCTGGTGACATGTATACAGGTTAGTTCATCGACCTGAGATCGTCATTTGTCTCGTGTGATTTCCCACTGTGCTTTGATTACTACCCTACCACGGCTCAAAGGAGTCGTGCAAACAGGTTTTAGTTGGGTATAGTCCCGAGCCACATGGAGGCAGTGAGCGGATCTGCAGGGGTTCGTCTCTCCCGGTATTGGTGGTGAGGTCGCGCTGTGTCTAGGAGAGCCAGAACATGAAAAGTCCTTGGCCAAGGCAGGAGATTTGCTGGTAGGTATTCCAGTAGTATCTCAGGGTGTTCTGGGCTACACTCTGACACGACTTGTACCGCTATTGGGGGTCTGAATTTTACCAACCCCCTAGGCCCGCCATGAGATGCTCATAGACGAACGGACCGGACTGTACGGATATTGTCACTGATAGGCTCAGTAGGGTGTCAGGATGAGTTCGCTCATCAACGTCCCTTTTGGTCAATAGCTGGTGGCCCGTCACGTATGGCTAATACCTCTGACGTGCTAGTGGTTAAATCCACAGCCATAGTATTGACGAGTCTTTAGAGTCCACCACACACAGTTACTCAGGTTTCAGGCGAAACGCTGTAGAGGCCGTATAGAGATATGGCAGGGTTCGATCAGATACGTGCGGTATTGCACGGATCGTGATCGGACGGATTTTACTAGCCGGCTTTGGCTTAAGCCGGATCCTAGTATTAGATAGTGTAGTTTTGTCTCTTTGCATTTATGTTCAGTAGGAATACAAATGTGGGCATGTATATGCAGTCACGGGGTTTTCCTGTAATTTATTACGGGATCAGTTTTCTGAAGTTGCCAGTTTGTATTCCGTTCCGGCCGGTTTTCTTTTATTCCTTCACGGCCGGACTTTCTGATGGAAGGGGTTAATTGCAAATTTGCAATTAACTTATTTGATGAGGGGTTTCTTGTATTTGTGTGGCTTCATGTCAATTCCTTCATGATGAGATTCTTTTTGAGTCTTGTCTTTTGCACTTATGAGAAAAGGGATTGATTAGGTTTTGAGTGGATTGGGATTAGAAATTTGGTGTAACCTTTTTCCTTGCATTATCTTTTCTTTTCTCATTGGGTTATTCATTCCATATTCTCCTCTTTGGAGATGAGGGGGCCGGCCACTTGAGTGAGATGAGAGGATTGATTTTGTGGTGGTGGGATTTTTATTCATCTCATTTTCTCTTTGGCTTGCTTGCAAAAATTCCACACAATTCTCCATAGCTCATTTTCTTCCTCCACCTCCATACATGGCAACTTCTAACCCTCAAGAGACATAGCCTACTACTCTATTCTACATCAAATCTTGGACGCGTCGGCTAGCCAACTTCGCGCCCGAGTTGTCTCGGTCAAGAGGTGGGATCCCGTAAAAGATTCCGGCTACGTGGTGCCCTTTTCGACGAGGAGGTGACGGACGGAGTTTTCGCGGGAGATCGGAGTGGAGACGAAGACCGAAGGACACGGATCGCTTGGTATACTTCTCTACCCGTATTTTACTTTGCTAGTTGCTAGGTTAATGGCCCGATCCGGGTGAAAAGTTCGCGGTGGTGCCGGTTTGCTAGTTTGCAAAGTTTTTGTTTCCGCGTTTCCGGGGTCGGATCGACGGCCGGGGCGCCGCCGCGGACTTACAATTACTGGATAAATCCATAACCACAAGCACATAACAGCTATCCAGGTATATACCGAAAGGAGGGTCGACAATCAAGTCCGTCTGTACCCTATTGAGCATGAATATGATAATCTCCGTACAGTCCGGTCTCTTCGTCTAAAAGTATTGCATACCAGATCTAGAAGGTGGGAATGCCAGACCCCTAATAACCCGATAAGTCGTGTCGGAGTCAAGCTCATCACCAACCGATAAACTACTGAACTCCTATCAGTAAATCTTTGTAGGGTTACTAGGCACACTCAAGAGGTTCCACAAGGCATCAACCATGCCAAATTTAAATTTTTATGTGCCGAGGAACCCTAATGAAGATCGTTAACTAGAGGATAAGCGAAACAACCGGCTAGCAACTTTGCTACTAAGTGAATGGAAATACAACCTTTGTAGATCCGGTCCTCCACTTCTATAGCTCCGTGTTGACGTCCCTCCGCAGCGATCATCGGGATCCCAGACTCTAGCGATGGTTTCGTCGGAGAAATGAGCGGGCTAGGTCGTTGACTTCGAGGTCGAAGATGATCTACGTCGGGGAGACTCAAACTCAAGCTATTCCTTCACTTGGTCGAAAACTTTGTGAAGAGAACACCCTATACTACATGGCAAGTGGTAGAGAATGAAGAAATAGGAAGTGGGTTCACTTTAGAATTGGATTTCTCACTCTTTTTCTCATGGCACCATTGGAGCTAGCAAGCTTTTGTGAGCTTGATGAAGATGAAGATGAAGAAGAAAGAATCATATCAATTCTTAACCAAAATGAAACTTATCCAATAAATAATGGCACCATGGTTGAGTTAAGCCCTCATGCTTAACTCATGTAGAGATTTAACCAAAGCATTAGGTTAAGGGTTGGGTTAACTAATATCTTGAACAAATGACAAAAGAGTTGACTTTGTCAATATTTATCAAGCTTCATGAAGCTTGATAACTTTGACCAAAGTCACACTCTTTTGTTATATGCTTAGGAAAATAGTAAACCCTAATCTAACCTTGATTTGGTTCAAGTCTCATACACACAACTTGTTTGTATCATCAAGCATGATACAAACATGTACACTTGCATATATCACATATAAACAATGTGCACATTCAAGTGAGAAAATCAATCTTAAGTGAACCAATACTAGTTAATGTAAAGTAATATATCAAATATATAATTATACATTAAATCATTAAATCAACACTTGATTTAACGATCCGGTCATATCGTATATAACCGACTAATATCAATCGTAACAACTTATCGAATTAACACTTGATCCGATAACCCGGCTATATCGCATACAACCGATCAATGTCACAAATCGCGAGAATAGAATACAATATCACATACTAGTATTATTCTCGGTCCCGCACATATCTCATATGCTCTCCTATTTCGTTTCGTTTGAGCCGGGAAACCACTGTGTAGGACTCTAAAGACTTGTCAATACGCCGGCAGTAGGTGATGATCATATCAAACACCCACAAGCCGCAAGCGGTCTGCTAAACGTAACGGCCACCCGGGTATTGAGCGATCAGAAGATCAACGAGCATGCCCGCTCACACTCCTGTGAATCCAATCAGTAAAACTACCGTACAGACCGGTCTGTTCGTCTAATATGCCACATATCTCGTCTAGGGGTGGTAAACGCCAGACCCCAATAACTCGATAAGTCGTGTCGATTCGAGGCTCATAACGGGTCGAGAAACTACTGGTAACACTTACCAGTAAATCCCTAAAGCAGCCTTGGCCAAGGACTTCCTGTTATAGCCAATCGAGCACAGCGCAACATCAATTCCCTATACCGGGAGAGACGAAACCCGTCTTATCGCTCGTTGCCTCCATGTGATTCGCGACTGTACCCAAAAGCCACCTTTTTCCACGCCCTCTTGGACGTGGTATGATGGAAATCAAAGCACAGTGGGAATCACACAAGACTCTATGACGATCTCGAGTCTACAGACTAACCTGTACCAGTGTCACCAGAGAACTGCCATCTGACGTAAGGTATAATACCATCTGGGAGTTCTCGGCGAGTCCGTCCAGTATACCCAGTCTCCACTGAGCACCCGTATATCATCTCTGATGTCAAACACCAATGGATATGGGATCATCCATCGCCCATTTGTATGGGTCGAGAAGGTATATGCTTGTCTACTCTGGTATATCGATGCCCCGTCTTGATACACCCACGACTAGGGACTTTGAAGGATGTGCTTATAGACTATCATGTCCCCACTAGTATGATCCGCATCATAGTCCAGGTAGTCAAGTACACATCCTAGGGGCTTTACCAACATGTAACAGAGAGACAATCAGTGTACACGTTAAGGTAAAGAGTAACCAGATAGCATACTATCTTATCGAGCAAGAAAGTCCTCCATATATATGTCCAAGCATCCACTACAATATACATCCTATGTATAGTAATGACCTCTAGGGCATAATATAACTAACAATCTCCCACTTGCACTAGGGCCATCTGATAGCAGTGGTTGTAGTATCTCATACTCAAGTATCCCATAATAGTCTCTCTCTGGGAAAAGGCCTTTGTGAGTGGATCCGCCGTGTTGTCCTCTGAGTCTGCTCTCCTAACCTCGATCCTCTGGAGATCAACCATCTCCACGATCAGGTGACACTGCCTTAGAATATGTCTGGATCACTGATGGGACGGGCGTTCCTTGGCATAAGCCACAACTCCATTGTCACACAATGGTAGGAACAAAGTTCATCTCATGAACTAATATATACCCAGACTTCCTCTTTGGTAGCATCTTTGGTATCGATGTATCCAGCCTTTATCGTCTAGTATGCCACGGTATCTAGCTTAGAACTCTTCCAACATACCGTCCCTTTATTGAGGGTAAAGACAATATCTGTGACTGACATTCAGTCGTCCTTATCACCCTGGAATCTTTCCAGTGATTCTCCTCAGGATCTATTGATACCTTCTCACTACAACTGGTGAGTATCCTAACATCCAATTAGATCTATCTCATAGATCCAAAACCCAGGATTTAGTAGGTATCACTTTGATCCTATATGGAGAATCCTTGTGATAAGCGGAGATTGATCGAGCGTAGCATAGGAAATTCCTTCCTTATCAAGAGTATGTCATCCACGTACTCTACGAGGATCACCAGCATACTCCCTACTAACTTTTTGTATATACAAGGTTCATCTACCATTTTGATGATGTCAAACTCTTTGACTAACTCATCAAAACAGATGTTCCAACTCCGCGATGCCTGCTTTATCACATAAAACATCTTGCACACGTTTCCGCTGCTCCCACTGTCTACGAAGCCTTCTGACTGTGTACTTATAGACTATCTCTTCTAAATCTTTATTTAGAAAAGCAGTCATGACACCCAACCGCCAGATATCGTAGTCATGGTATGTAGCCGTGGGAAGTAGGATCTGGATGGACTTAAGCATAGCTACTTAGAAAAGGTTTCATTATAATCCATACCTGGTCAATGATGCAAACTTCTTACAAGTCTAACTTTGAATGTATTAACTTTTCCATGTACACCAAGTAATCTTCTCAAGATATACTTGCTCCTGATGGGGATTTAACCCTTCAGATAAAGCAACCAAAGTCCATACTTTGTTGGTGTATAAGGATTCCATCTCAGATCGATAAGCATCCAGCCATTCTTATAGAGTCCCACTCCTGATGGCCAGCTCGAAACTAGTTGGGTCATCATCTCATGATGCAATCCTCGCTCCCACTGTCATAGAGAAACCGAAATATCTTTCAGGTGGGTGAGGAACCCTACTAGATCGGCGGAGAGGCTGAGGTTCGTTGGTTGCTATTGAATCCTTTGGTTCTACCAAATCAGCAGCTGCAGTTTGTATAGCTGGAACTCTTTCCAGTTCTACCTCATGTCCACAAATTTCTTCATAAGAAATTCCCTTTCACAAAGGTGGCATGCTGAGTAACAAAACATCTTTTGTTCCTCGGTTAGGTAGAAGATATTCCTTTGCGTATGATTGGGATATCCAACAAACTTCTACATATCTGACTTTACCTCGAGCTTGTCCGGATTATGCTTTTTAGACATAGGCCGGACAACCCCAAATCTTAACTGACTTAAGAGATGGGCTCTTCCCTTTCCATATCTCATATGAAATGGTAAGTATCTGATTTGATCGAAACCCTATTCAATAGGTATGCAACTTTATAAGTGCATAACTCCCTAAAAGGAAATATGAAACTCAGTAGTACTCATCATAGAGCGCACCATATCATATAGGGTGCTATTGCTCTGCCCCGATATACCATCGTGTTATGGTGTATACGGAAGAGTAATGCTGAGAGAGAATCTCATTCTTAGAATAGTCCAGGAATCCCGTGCTCAAGTATTCTCCTCCCTGATCACATCAAAGGACATAATACTTATACCCGTATTTTGGTTCTCTACTTCTAACTTATATTCTGTGAATATCTCAGAAATTTCGGACTAGTGTTTCAACAGGAACATAGGTCTGAATCTCGAGAGATCATCAGAGAATTTAATGAAGTACAAAGAACCGGTCTTGGCATTTGTAGACAGGGGACCTTCATACATCAATATGTATCATCCCAAGAGTTCACTGACTCTTTCTCTGTTTCCAATAAACAGAGCTAGGGTCATCTTATCTCTGTGACATGACTGGCAAGTTTCACAAGATGTAAATTCAAACTGATTTAAATATGCATCTCAATGTAACTTAGCTAGTCGGGTCGCATTGACATGATCCAGTCTACAATACCTCAAGAAGGATTCGTTCATATCTGAACTCTTCCTCTTATGTGTGTTGTATATACTAAGAACTGTGGTTTGATTTAGAACGTCAATGCTTTTAGATAACGTGCCTGAACCGATCAACTCTTGATTTAGGAAATGTTCAAAACATTATCCAACAATACAAAATTATATCATTCTTTACTAATAAAGAGACCGATATGATTTTGTATATCAGGTTCGGTAACTAATGACATTTGTTCAGAATCAATGTATTCAGGTAATACAGGGTGACAGTGACCAACAGACTTGGCTGCAACACTTGCACCGTTTTCTGCCTCATGAAACTTATCACCCGTTCTCAGTTCTCTACCTTTCTGTAGACCAATGTAACAGATTACATATCTGGGATCCTGATCCGGTATCAAATACCCAGGACGTAGAGGATACAGAGAAACGGTTCTTTGTAATGAACACACCCGAAGGAGATGCATCATATGCACTTTCTTCGTTTGGGCGGCATAGGAATTCTGGTAATCCCCAATTTCCTGCTCTGTCTTATAACATTTATAAGTTGGAGCGGGACCTAACGTTCCCCAGCTCAGTATAACAAGCGGGTTCGGTCAATATATCCGTTTTATTATCTTGATTAAGGCGTGACATGGTCGCTACCTGGAGAGAGAGAAGAAAACACTCTGCGTGCGCTCTTGCAAGATCAGATTGGTTATTATTTTATCTAATCAGGATGGCTCCCACTGTTTTTATCAAATCTTCCTTCAAACCCTAAAAGGAAAGACTAGCCGGGATTAATTACACCCTACAAGTTCGCCAATCTTTCAACCAGGTAGTGTCGGTACTTTGAGGGAGGTTCCCCGTGCTTTCGCACGGACCTAATTAAAGTAAACCTCGTTTTCCCATAGGCGTAACCCCGTGGACACCATTCTAGACACCTACTTGATCGGCTAATTGTAATGTGTAAAACTCTTCCAGGAATAACAATTACTCGCAGTGGGTATCGGGATCCAACTATCACATAGAAGGTATGCAATCTCATTGCAAATTTCAACACTTGAAATTCCCGATAATATTTTACCCCTAGTGTGCAATGACCTTGACGCATACCAAACAACCCATAGTCTGCTAGTCAAGTTCAACCCGTACATTTCTTGATTGAATTAAACCCACCCGCACGACCCTTGACGCATGCCAAACAACGCCGTACGAATACCCTAATCCAATCGCATCGTATGCTAGCAGATAAGCACTAGTTAGCTACCGTACACTACGCCTTGACGCATGCCAAACTACCGCAGCACGAATATTAAGTAGTACTTATCTGAAATGACGGAGGGCTACGACAGGTTTTTCTGAAAACCTATTGCGTAATGAACTTGATATCGTTGTAGAATCAAATGATTTTGAAATGGAGTGTTTTTTAGGCTTTTCTAGTTTTGCTAAAGGGGCCACTCCCGGTGAAGGGATCGTCGGCCCTTTTCTCATCGAATAAGGTGCAGGATATATCATATATACCGCTGTGCAAAGCAAAAAACTATAGAAGCAATCAAAAGACAAACCGAGGGTTATAGCATCTGCCAGTTATTGCTAAAGGGGTCACTCCCGGTGAAGGGATCTCGGCCCTTTCCTTATCGAATAAGGTGGAGGATGTTCTACAAGGAACACCGCGATGCAAAGTAAGAACTGTAGCTACCTGTTTTTGAAAATTCGATTCCACAACATCTTTTAGGTTTCTTTTCTTTCATTAATCACATTAATGAAGTCCCATCATTTAAGTCACCTAAACATCACAGATAAATACGACGTACACTTATGTCATCGGTGTTCGCCTCGATGTCCCCTCATGCACCGTTAGGTTAGGTGACTAACGGCAGAGCGGAGCAGGGCTAGCGCGGGTGTAAAACATAAGTAACGTCTATATAATATATCATATATACTATATACAGCATTTATCACAGAACATCAAATGATCACATCACAGATATCGCAGCAGAAGAATCATATGAAACATTGGATATACTAGGACGTCCGTGTTTTCAATACGAGCCTGTATAAAACACGGATTCCACGGTCGCGATGAATAGCCAAACCCACACCCCTAGACCCCTATGAAAGCGGCAAGCAACCCTATCAATTCTAGAGTTAGGAGACCCGGACTCGACTCCTCGAGTTGGTCTCCCACTGGATTCCAGAACTCGGTTACTTGTGCTTTCCTCCTTGGGTCTATCCTAGTGCGGAAAAATAAATAATATACAAATGGTGACATCTTCCGCAACCTGGAAGTGCCCCAATAAAAGAATATTACATACAACAAATTTTACATGAATGAAAATGAAAAACTCTCATCTCACATAAAACCCCCCGGCTATTCAAAACGCGACGATCCAATATAACATATCCAGCAACACATAACATCACATGTCATCAACATAAGTAAATATGCGCATCCCAATTGTCGTTGACATATAGCAACGAAACCGGCGATATCACATATTACACTTACGGTCGCAGAAAAGAAAGTGTAAAACTACAATAGTTGGAATCCGCAACCTCTTTAGACATCGCATGCCTAATTAAATGAATTCCTTAGACATCGCATTCCTAACAATTATAAACCCCGCATTTTAGTCTCATTATCGAAAACACTTTTCAATATCAAGTCGGGCAATTCAACAAGATTCCCGACATCCTGATCGAATGCTCGTCGCAAACTTTAGTAGGCAGCCGCACCCCCGATACCGTCAACGAAGTGCACCAAGGCGGAACACCGCTGCCGCGAGCACCCGAACGGATGCTTTTGGCGACGGGGTTCTCCTACAGTCACTTGGTCGGGACTATGGGGCGTGGCTGTCTATTAAGTTTACCCAGCGAGTATCCGCGTACGCTACGTGATTGCGACGGACTTTTGATCACATCAAAATTCCGTGGCAACCGATCAATTGAGACTGTGCTATGTTTATAACATCCAAATCAGTTATCTCATAACCACATGTAGATTCCAAATATTGTATCACATTCCAGATAAATAGACAGTGTTAAACTTTCCGATCGAATAATCAAACACCCAAGTTTTCCCAATTGGTTCTCAACACTTGAAGGGGGTTTAAAAACATCCACCACATGCCACAGTACCAACGGTCCAGTCGTAGAAGGGTCAAGCCAACGCCTCACATGTGGCACGCCGTACTGCCCCAAACCCTAAGGTTCAAAGGGCAGTTCAAGATGGTCACATAATCGAGTTAAGGTTTGTTGTCTTCTAGAGGGTCCATTGCGTAACTTGCACGATTTAGATGTTCCCAAACAACGGAAAAATCCAACACTTGGAAATTTTTCGGGTCGGGAAAAAATGAGTTATTGATGTCGGATCGAACTTTTTAACAGTTTCTAAATATCCGGAAAGCCCAACGAAATTAAATTCTCCGATTGAATCGACGGTTACAAAATAAACCCCAGAATACTCAACACTTGAGTCATATTAAAAATACCCATAAAATATTAAGAACAGAGACAAGTATTACGGTGCAAATATAAAAACATATACTCACTGTACGGCCGCGGATCCACGGCACGAGCAGGCAATTGCCGCGGTTCCGGGGCCATCCGTACAGATCACGTCACCAAATTTGCATCGTAATTCTTAGAAAACCCTGCTGAATTTTTTAGGCATTTTTAATTCTGGAAAATTCCAGATTTTAAAAATTGTACAGAGAGGGGTTTGAAATGTCGTATTCGGGTTCGATCGGGGTTTTAACTTCGTTAACACATCGCCTAATGCTCTAGCTAGGCTCTGATACCACTGTAGGGTTACTAGGCACACTCAAGAGGCTCCACAAGGCATCAACCATGCCAAATTCAAATTTTTTAACTAGAGGATAAGCGAAACAACCGGCTAGCAAACTACTTTGCTACTAAGTGAATGGAAATACAACCTTTGTAGATCCGGTCCTCCACTTCTATAGCTCCGTATTGACGTCCCTCCGCTGCGATCATCGGGATCCCGGACTCTAGCGATGGTTTAGTCGGAGAAATGAGCGGGCTAGGTCGTTGACTTCGAGGCCGAAAATGATCTACGTCGGGGAAACTCAAACTCAAGCTATTCCTTCGCTTGGTCGAAAACTTTGTGAAGAGAACACTCTATACTACATGGCAAGTGGTAGAGAATGAAGAAATAGGAAGTGGGTTCACTTTAGAATTGGATTTCTCACTCTTTTTCTCATGGCACCATTAGAGCTAGCAAGCTTTTGTGAGCTTGATGAAGATGAAGAAGAAGAAGAAGAAAGAATCATATCAATTCTTATCCAAAATGAAACTTATCCAATAAATAATGGCACCATGGTTGAGTTAAGCCCTCATGCTTAACTCATGTAGAGATTTAACCAAAGCATTAGGTTAAGGGTTAGGTTAACTAATATATTGAACAAATGACAAAAGAGTTGACTTTGTCAATGTTTATCAAGCTTCATGAAGCTTGATAACTTTGACCAAAGTCACACTCTTTTGTTATATGCCTAGGAAAATAGTAAACCCTAATCTAACCTTGGTTTGGTTCAAGTCTCATACACACAACTTGTTTTTATCATCAAGATGATACAAACATGTACACTTGCATATATCACATATAAACAATGTGAACATTCAAGTGAGAAAATCAATCTTAAGTGAACCAATACTAGTTAATGTAAAGTAATATATCAAATATATAATTATACATTAAATCATTAAATAAACACTTGATTTAACGATCCGGTCATATCGTATATAACCGACTAATATCAATAGTAACAACTTATCGAATCAACACTTGATCCGATAACCCGGCTATATTGCATACATCCGATCAATATCACAAATCGCGAGAATAGAATACAGTATCACATACTAGTATTATTCTCGGTCCCGCACATATCTCATATGCGCTCCTATTTCGTTTCGCTTGAGCCGGGAAACCCCTGTGTAGGACTCTAAAGACTCGTCAATACGCCGGCAGTAGGTGATGATCATATCAAACACCCACAAGCCGCAAGCGGTCTGCTAAATATAACGGCCACCCGGGTATTGAGCGATCAGAAGATCAACAAGCAAGCCCGCTCACACTCCTGTGAATCCAATCAGTAACACTACCGTACAGTCCGGTCTGTTCGTCTGATATGTCGCATATCTCGTCTAGGGGTGGTAAACGTCAGACCCCAATAACTCGATAAGTCGTGTCGATACGAGACTTATAACTGTTAGTGTATATGCCCTAGAGGCCATTACTGTATCATACTAGTTTGTATATTACTTAATGGATGCTTGGGATATTCACCTTGTATATACAATCTTGCTCAAAATAGTAGTATGCTACTTGGTTTGTCTCTACTTCAATGTGTACTTGTGTTTATTTTACTATATCACTTATACGCATTAGTGGAGCCCTTAGGATCTTTGCTTGATTACCAGCGTTGTGATGGCAGTCACACTAGTGGGGGCTGGGTAATCTATAAGCACATCCTTATACAGGTCGCTAGTCGCAGGACTATCGAGACAGGGCATCGATACTCCGGAGTAGACTAGCGTATGCGCTTCTCATCCCAGTGTGGGAGATGGTCTGTCCCACAGCCATCAGTACGTCGTACTGGAGATAGTATACGGGTGCTCGTTGGGTTACGAGTACACTGGACAGGACTCGTCGGGAACTGACAGGTTGGTATTATACCTATCGTCAGTCATCAGTTCCCAGGTGACATGAGTACAGCTTAGTCCGCTGACTTGACACTGGCACTTCGCCTCGAGTGTGTTCCCACTGCACTTTGATCACTACCCTACCACGGCTCAAAGGAGTCGTGCAAACAGGTGGTGGTTGGGTGCAGTCCCGAAGCACTTGGAGGCAGTGACGGTTAGACAGGATTCGTCTCTCCCAGTATTGGGGGTTGACATCGCGCTGTGTCTAGGAGAGCCATTACACGAGTAGTCCCTGGCCAGGGCAAACGAGATATACTGGTAGGTTTCCAGTGTTATCTCAGGGTGTTCTGGGCTTCGCTCCGGCACGACTTGTACCGCTATTGGGGGACTGACGTTTACCGCCCCCTAGGCCCGCCATGCGATGTATCAGACGAACAGACCGGACTGTACGGAGACTGTCACATTCAGACTCAGTAGGAGTACAGATGGGGTTTCACCTCGTCAGCCTTCTTGTCGACATCTACCTGGGGACCGTTACGCACAGCTAGTGCCGCTTGCGGTCTGTGGTTAAACCCACTGCCAGCGTAGTGTCGAGTCTTTAGAGTCCCACACAGAGGGTATTCGCCTATGGGCAAAACAGAGTAGAGGTCGCATGGTTTTGCGACAGGGTTCGTTCTCATCCGCGCACTTGTGCACGTTTGGAGTCCGGACGGATATTACTGGCTGGCTCTGGTTTGAGTCAGAGGCCGGTATATGTTTTGGGGTTGCTTTTATCTCTCAGTATTCATGTTCCTCGGAACAAGAATGCAGGTGTGTATGCACAGTTATTTGAGGAAGAGGAAGAGGGCTTTTCATTAGGGTTTCGGAACGGGTGCGTATGCACAGTTGACAGTTGTCTTTTTCCAAACCCTGATGGATTTGTATTACATCATTTAATAATATATAATAAAATGAAATTGTGTCATGGTTAGTTTTTGTTGACTTGTTGACCATGGTTGACTTGTTGACCATGGTTGAACATTTGACTACCATCATTACAAATGCAAGATGCTTTTTCATTCTTGCTTTTTCATTTAATGTTTGTAATGATATTAGTCATTCCTAAACTTTCCATCAAACCTTTTTCATTTTGATTATTATTATTATTTGATTATTCTTTTTTCTTTTGATATGGTTGCAAAAGGAAAAAGAGAGGCTCATTCTATGATAACCATTCTCTCTCTTCATTCTCATCTTCTTCTTCCTCTAGCCAAGAGAAACCCTCTCATGTGTTGAGAATCCTTCTCTTGAAAAACAAAAGCAACCCTTAGACACTCTCTACTCACTCTAGGATCAAGGGTTTAGCAAGCCGGCGATTCTAGTTCACTCCAAGTACGAGAAAGAGCCCAAAGGTCGAGCCTTCGAGGTGGATCCATCTTCGACGGAAGAAGGCGACAAAGGAGAACCATCAACCTCTACAAAGTTTGAAGACGAAGGAGTTCGAGTTTAGGTATAACCATCTTCATCCGAGTAGCTAAATCCTTTTAGCATGTTTGCTAGTTTTAGTTTAGACAACGATCCCGACCTTGCTTAGTCCATGTTGCCTCTTGCGATAAAAATTTGTTTTTTATACCGTTTCCGCCTCCCCGTAAGCACCGGGGGTCGCAATATGGACTTACAATAACGGGTCGAGAAACTACTGGTAACACTTACCAGTAAATCCATAAAGCATCCTTGGCCAAGGACTTCCTGTTATAGCCAATCGAGCACAGCGCAACATCAACTCCCTATACCGGGAGAGACGAAACCCCTCCTATCGCTCATTGCCTCCATGTGATTCGGGACTGTACCCAAAAGCCACCTTTTTGCACACCCTCTTGGACGTTGTATGATGGAAATCAAAGCACAGTGGGAATCACACAAGACTCTATGACGATCTCGGGTCTACAGACTAACCTGTACCAGTGTCACCAGAGAACTGCCATCTGACGTAAGGTATAATACCATCTGGGAGTTCTCGGCGAGTCCGTCCAGTGTACCCAGTCTCCACTGAGCACCCGTATACCATCTCTGATGTCAAACACCAATGGATATGGGATCATCCATCGCCCATCTGTATTGGTCGAGAAGGTATACGCTAGTCTACTCTGGTATATCGATGCCCCGTCTCGATACACCCACGACTAGGGACTTTGAAGGATGTACTTATAGACTATCATGTCCTCACTAGTATGATCCGCATCATAGTCCAGGTAGTAAAGTACACATCCTAAGGGCTTTACTAACATGTAACAGAGAGACAATCAGTGTACACGTTAAGATAAAGAGTAACCAGATAGCATACTATCATATCGAGCAAGAAAGTCCTCCCTATATATGTCCAAGCATCCACTACAATATACATCCTATGTATAGTAATGGCCTCTAGGGCATACATATAACTAACAATCTTATCTACCGTGACCACAGATCTAGGGTGATGGCCAACCGAATATAGCGCAACATCGACTCCTAATACCAGGAGAGACGAATCCTAGACAATCGCTCACTGCCTCTATGTGGCTTGGGGAAGTACTCAACTAAAAGCTGTTTGCACGACTTCTCTTGAGCCGTAGTAAGATAGTAATTTAAGTACAGTGGGAACTCACACGAGACAAAAGACGATCTCAGGTCAAAAGACTAACGTGTATTCATGCCACTAGAGAACTTCCATTTGACGATAGATATACAATTTAGAAGTTCTCAGCGAGTCCGTCCGGCGTACTCACCTCCAGTGAGCATATATATACTATCTTAGGTGACACAACACCAATTGCTTGTGAGACCGGCTACCGCCCCTCGTCAGAGCCTCGAAACTTATACACTAGTCTATTCCGGAATATCGATACCCAGTCTCGATACTTCCATGATTAGGGACATTTAAGAATGTGCTCATAGACTACTCAACTCTCACGTATATGATCGCCGTCATAATACTGGTAGTCAAGAAAGAATCCTACAGGTTTTATCATTATGTATTAGCAACACGTAATAAAAAGTAAAACGTACACATCAATGATAAAAACAAACCAGATAACATACTATCAGCTTGAATAAGATTGTTCTACCTGTATAGGTCTTCATTCAATTATCATAATCGTCTACCTGCAATTACAATAATTGCCTTAAGGGTACGATATCCAACACACGAATGCCGGTGGGCGATCACTTGAGAGTGAGCCAATCCAGAACCATTTCTTTGACATTAAAATAGAGGAGAATAGTATGAAGATAAGTTATTAACTACAATATTGAAGAATCGAGGATATAAGTAACACCCTTTGAATGTCTAGTAGCTCATAATGAGTAGTCCTTTATGGTTCAATTCACCCGCTCAAAAAACATGTCCGAGACACTCAATGATGGTCTCAATAGAGCGGCGATATCCTCGGTCTCCATTGAGACCTCCACTGAGTATGTCTCGGACTTGTTTTTCAAGCGGATGAATTGGACAACAAAAAATTCCAATCATTATGAGAAACTAGGAATTCAAAGGGCACTACCCGACATCCTGGGTTTTTCAATATTATACAGAATAATTATTTTCATACTAATCTCTTCTATTTTAATGTCAAAGAAATGGTTCTGTATCAGCCCACCCTCATGTAATCGCTCATCGGTATCCATGAACATGTAAAATTTGTTGAACTCCGCCTCGAACTGAGGGGGAAGAAAAAGGTTTCTTGCTATTCTGAATCCAATTGCAAAAATACCATTTTAATTAATTTTTCATTTTTTTATATATAATAGTTTGATAATGAAATTTACAAAAGATTAATATTTAAAAAAAAGAAAAAGATATACATAATTTCATCAAACTACAAATGTTCATCATCATCATCTTAAAAGAGAAAGTGGGATGAAGTAGAAATAGCCAAACAGAGATAGTACCCTGTTTTCAATGTTTAGTGGCACAACATACACTTTGTAAAACTATAGGAAAAGACAAACGAAATACTTAAAGGATAGTTTGTTATAATGAAAAGAAAATGTTACATCAAAGAAACGCTTTTCCAAACTTTTCATAATTTGCAAATCAATTGTTTGTTTGCAAGAGGAAAAGGATTTTGAGCTCTCGTTTGTCCTTTAGGTTTTCGGTGCATTGGTCTTCGATGAGATAAATCAATTATACTGCGCGATCTACTACTCCAATAATCAGAAAACCAATAGCAAAATATGAAGAGAAGGAGAAGATGGCTTCAAGGAAAAAGAAACAAGACCGGATAATATGTTAAATAGAAAGAAAGCAGATGAAATGAAAGAGAAAGATAATGAACATTGTTACGCATAGTTTATAGGTATCACTAAAGTTAGTCACAAATAATTTATTTTTATTTTCTAACTAAAAACAAAGAGAAATTATTAGTCACGGATACAACTATCTCAGTCTCACAAGCAAAAGATTCTAGGCTTTCCTTTTGTAAGGCTTGCAAACTAAACAAAAACAACAACTGAGCCTTTTATCTCAAGCATATGGGATAGGCTACATGAACCAATATGAGAATCACGTCGGGTCCAGCACACTAAAAACCCTAAAAATATAAGGGTAAATTGTCAAAACACCCCCGGCCCAATTTGGGGCTATCAAAAAAACCCTTGGCTTTTTTCACTTGATAAAAACCCCTAGACCCACATTAAACCCTGTGTTGTACTTTTTACCTTTATATTTTCATGATATTCCTACATACCCTTATTAATAATTTATACAAAATGATATAAGATTTTTAATTTTAGATCATAAAACTCCTTACTGATAATTTTCATAATAAAACAATTTAAAATCATTATTCTCAGTTCAACCTGTAGTTCATATTGTAAGTCCATGCTGCCTCTCCCGGTACTTACGGGCATGCGGAATTTGACGAAAAACAATTTTCTAGAGGCGGCAACATGGACTCAAAACCGGATCTTTGTTAAACATCTAACTAACAACCTAACTAAGAGTTGTTAACTACTCGGTTAGGGGGTTATACCTTTCTTTCTTGAACTCTTTCGTCTTCAAACCTCGATGGTGTACGGATCGGCTTCACCTCATCGTCTCCTTGCCCCGAAGATCGATCCACCCGAAAGCTTCTACCTTTGGCTTCTTCTTCGAGCTTTGAAGAAACTAGTTCACTCGGTTTGCTAAACCTTAT
This sequence comes from Agapanthus africanus, assembly GCA_030015575.1. Lineage (NCBI taxonomy): Eukaryota > Viridiplantae > Streptophyta > Magnoliopsida > Asparagales > Amaryllidaceae > Agapanthus > Agapanthus africanus. The sequence goes on from JASDDO010000022.1 coordinate 283,601,233, forward strand.
GAACTAGAGTGAGTAGAGGAGAGTGTGTTAGGATTTTTCTCTATGGTTCTTGCTTCTCAACACATGAGACAAGTGAACCATAGACTAGAGAGAGATAGAGCAAGAGGAAGAAGATGAGAGCTCAAAACACAAGAGAGAGAAAGGAAATGAAAGAATGAGCAAGACTTTTTCTCCCTTGGCTCTCATAATCCAAAGCCATCATAACCAATAATAGCAATCAAGTATTAGGGATGGTTTAAGCTACAATAGCCATATCATTTCATGCACTCATTTTGCACAAGAGAAACAAGCAAGCAAAAGTCTTTGCCATGAAATGATAGCCATTGTCATCATGATGGTCAACTAGTCCAACCTAGTCAACCGGTCAACAAAGTCAACAAGTCAACCTCTCAACAACCATGTCACCATAATACTTAATTAATATTATTGTTAATCATATATCATATTCTCATTAGGGTTTAGCAAAAAGTCAATGGTCAACAGTCAACAGTCAACAACCCTAATGAGAATTCTCTGCCTCTGTCTCTCTGTCAACTGTGCATACACACCCGCATCTGCGTTCCGAGGAACACGAATACATACTAGATAAAATCAATCCCAAAACGTACACTAGGATCTGGTTTAAACCATAGCCCGCTAGTGTTAACTGTCCGGACACTAAACATGCACAAGTGCACGGATGTGACCGAACCCTGTCTCAAAACCATACGACCTCTACTCTTTTGCCTAAAGGCGAATAGCTTTCTGTGTGGGACTCTAAAGACTCGACACTACGCTGGCAGTGGGTTTAACCACAGACCGCAAGCGGCACTAGCTGTGCGTAATGGTCTCCAGGTAGATGCCGACAAGAAGACTGACGAGGTGAAACCCATCTGAACTCCTACTGAGCCTGAATGTGACAGTCGTCGTACAGTTCGGTCTGTTCGTCTGATACATCGCATGGCGGGCCCAGGGGGCGGTAAACGTCCGTCCCCTAATAGCGGTACAAGTCGTGTCGGAGTGTAGCCCATAACACCTTGAGATAACACTGGAAACCTACCAGTATATCTCGCTTGCCCTGGCCAGGGACTACTCGTGTAATGGCTCTCCAAGACACAGCGCGATGTCAACCCCCAATACCGGGAGAGACGAATCCTGTCTAACCGTCACTGCCTCCAACTGCTTCGGGACTGCACCCAACTACTACCTGTTTGCACGACTCCTTTGAGCCGTTGTAGGGTAGTAATCTAAGTACAGTGGGAACACACTCGAGGCGAAGTGACAGTGTCAAGTCAGCAGACTAAGCTGTACTCATGTCACCTGGGAACTGATAACTGACGATAGGTATAGTACCAACCAACAGTTTCCGATGAGTCCTGTCCAGTGTACTCGTAACCCAACGAGCACCCGCATACTATCTCCAGTACGACGTACTGATGGTTGTGGGACAGACCATCTCCCACACTGGGATGAGAAGCGCATACGCTAGTCTACTCCGGAGTATCGATGCCCTGTCTCGATAGTCCTGCGACTAGGGACCTGCATAAGGATGTGCTTATAGATTACCCAGCCCCTACTAGTGTGACTGCCATCACAACGCTGGTAATCAAGCAAAGATCCTAAGGGATCCACTAATGTGTATAGGTGAAAAAATAAACACATGTACACATTGTAGTAGAAACAAACCAAGTAGCATACTACTATATTGAGCAAGATTGTTTATACAAGGTGAATATCCCAAGCTTCCATTAAGTAATATACAAACTAGTATGATACAGTAATGGCCTCTAGGGCATATACACTAACAATCTCCCACTTATACTAAGGCCATGTAGTGGCGTATCGAAGACCTATCATCTCGATCAGCGGCTCGAACTGAGTCTGGGACAAGGCCTTGGTGAATGGATCTGCAGTGTTATCTTCTGAAGCAACCCTCCAAACCTCGATCTCCTGGCGATCCACGATCTCCCTGATCAGGTGATACCGCCTCAAGATGTGTCTGGATTTCTGATGGGACCTGGGTTCCTTTGCTAAAGCTATAGCCCCGTTGTTGTCGCAATACAGAGGTATTGGATCAACAATGGACGGAACCACCTGAAGTTCATTCAAGAACTTCCTCATCCAGACGGCTTCTTTTACGGCATCAGATGCAGCGATGTATTCCGCTTCCATAGTCGAGTCAGCAACGGTTTCCTGTTTGGAACTCTTCCAACACACCGCCCCTCCATTGAGGGTAAAGACAAAACCCGACATAGACTTGGAATCATCCTTGTCACTCTGGAAGTTGGAGTCATCAAAGGCCTCGATCTGGAGGTCTTTTCCGCCATACACCAAGAACATCTCCTTAGTCCTTCTCAGGTACTTGAGAATGTTCTTTACCGCTATCCAGTGTTTCTCCCCGGGGTTTGACTGATACCGGCTTATTACACTAAATGCATAAGCTACATCCGGTCTGGTACATAACATCGCATACATTATAGAGCCTACCGAAGAAGCGTAGGGTATAATAGACATGCGATCCCTCTCCAAGTCAGTCTTGGGAGACATCTCGTTAGAGAGGGTGATCCCGTGACAAGCCGGTAGGTTACCGCGCTTGGAATCTTCCATACTGAATCTTTTCAGTATGGTGTCGATGTACCTGGACTGTGAAAGTCCTAATATCCTCTTGGATCTATCACGATGGATCCGGATCCCCTGGATGTATGAGGCATCACCCAGGTCTTTCATGCAGAACCTGTGTGACAAGAACCCCTTGACAGATTGTAGCATAGGAATGTCATTTCCTATTAAGAGAATGTCATCCACGTATAAAACGAGGAATACTACAGTTCTCGCTACAAATCTACTATAGATGCATGGTTCATATGGATTTTTGATAAATCCAAATTCCTTGACCGTCTCATCAAAGCAGATGTTCCAACTCCGCGATGCCTGCTTTAGTCCGTAGATGGACTTAAGCAACTTGCACACCTTTCCGCTGCTCCCACTCTGAATGAAACCCTCTGGCTGGTCCATATAGACACACTCCTCTAAATTTCCATTTAGAAAAGCGGTCTTTACGTCCATCTGCCAAATCTCATAATCGTGGAAGGCATCAATGGCAAGAAGGATCCGAATGGATTTCAGCATAGCCACTGGAGAAAATGTTTCGTCATAGTCCAAACCAGGTCTTTGACGGAAACCCTTTGCAACAAGTCTAGCTTTATAGGTCTCAACCTGTCCATCAACACCAATCATTCTTTCGAAGATCCACTTGCATCCTACGGGTTTTACCCCGTCTGGAGCAATGTCCAACGTCCATACTTTGTTGGTGTACATGGACTCCATTTCGGTCCGCATTGCATCCAACCATTTTACCGAGTCAACGCTCTGAACGGCCTGCTGGAAGATAGTAGGCTCATCATAATCAATGATGCAATCCTCTCTATCCCCGTCTATAAGAAAACCGTAGTATCTCTCGGACGGATGAGACTTCCTACTACTCCTGCGGAACGGCGTAGGAATGTCCTGTTCTTTTGAACCCTCTGGTTCCACTAAGCTTTCAGTAATAGTCCGTGGTTCTGGAATTTCTTCCAGTTCTACTGCGCTCCCACTAATTTCCTTTTCTAAGAACTGGTCTTCTAGAAAGTGGGCATGACGAGAAACAAAAACCTTTTGTTCCTCTTCGCAGTAGAAGAAATATCCCTTGGAGTTCTTTGGATATCCCACAAACTTGCACTGTACTGAGCGTGCCTCGAGTTTGTCCACATGTTGCTTTTTGACAAAAGCTGGACTTCCCCATGTCTTAATGTGATTAAGATGGGGCCTCTTCCCACACCACATCTCATATGGTGTGGTAGGCACAGTCTTAGTGGGAACTCGGTTCAAAAGGTATGCAGCTGATTCTAGCGCATACCCCCAGAATGATCGCGGTAACTCAGCGTTACTCATCATGGATCGTACCATATCCAATAGGGTTCGGTTCCGTCTCTCCGATACATCGTTATGTTGCGGAGTGTATGGAGGAGTAAGCTGAGAGAGAATTCCATTCTCTTGTAGGTAATACAGGAACTCGGCACTCAAGTATTCACCACCTCGATCCGATCTTAGAATCTTGATACTTTTGCCGGTCTGTTTTTCTACTTCATTCTTATATTCCTGGAATTTTCCAAAGGCTTCGGACTTATGTTTCATTAAGAAGACATAACCGTACCTTGAAAAGTCATCCGTAAAAGTAATGAAGTAAGAATAACAGCTTCGCGCATGCGTAGACATTGGACCGCACACGTCGCTGTGTACGAGTCCCAAGAGCTTGCTCGCTCTTATTCCGTGTCCAGTGAACGGAGTCTTTGTCATCTTTTCTTTGATACAGGATTGACAAATGGCATACGATTGATATTCGAACGGATCCAAATATCCTTCTGTATGTAACTTAGTCAACCTTCTCTCATTGATGTGACCCAGTCTACAATGCCATAAGAAAGTCTGATTGATTTCTGGAGACTTTCTTTTATGTGTATTCTGGACATTGAAAATCTGTGGTTGGTTTAATACGTATATACCATTGCTTAATGTACTTGACCCAATCAGAACTTGATTAAGGTGAATGTTTACAACATTGCTTACAAACGCAAATTCATAACCTTCTTTAGAAACCAAAGATACAGAAATGATATTACAAGTTGCGTTGGGTACAAAAAAGCAATTACGCAAAACAAAAACATGTCCATCTGACATTCTCAGGTTATAGTCCCCCTCGGCCTTAGCATCCATGCTAGCTCCGTTTGCAACTTTGAGGGTCATGTCACCTGCCTTCAAAAACCTACGGTTTCTCAATGCCTGCAAAGAATTACAGATATGAGATCCTGATCCGGTATCCAATACCCAGGAAGTAGAGTTTATTGAAAGACAGTTTTCAATAACATACACACCTGAAGCTGAAGCCGCAACCTGCTTCAGATCCTGTGTTCTGGCCTTCCAAGCCCTGCAATCTTTCTTCCAGTGTCCACTCTTATGACAATAGAAGCATTCTTCTTTATCCACAAGCTTCCCCACTTTCTTTGTTGCTTTTGCCTTTCCCTTCGTATCCACTTTACTACCACCGCGCCTTGGTTTGGCGGGGGCTTTCTTCTTCTTTCCCTTGGCTTTCGCCTTGGACCTAGAAGAGGAAGATCCTCCTACAAACAAAGTTGATGTTTCCCTACCTTTCTGTAGGGTGCCATCTGTGCTCCTCAGCATGTTGAGGAGTTCTGAAAGTTCAACTTCCTTTTCTTGTAAGTTGAAGTTCAGGATAAACTGGGCGTAAGTGGAAGGAAGGACTGGACAATTAAGTCTGTATAGAGCTCACTCTCCAACGTGGTCCCAAGGTCCGCGAGCTCCTCTATGTAGCCAATCATCTTAAGCACATGTTCCGCTACCGATGATCCGACGGCCAACTTTGCCGAAAATAACTTCTTCGACACTTCGTATCTTGCAATACGAGACTGCTCTCCATACAGTTCTTTTGTATGAAGAAATATGGATTTGAGGTCCATATTCTCGTGCCTCCTCTGATGTTCGTTGTCCATAGAGGCAAGCACGAGGCACCTGGCCTTCGCGCAATCGATCTCCCAAGTCTTACGGATTTCCTTATCCGCGACGCTGGAGGTGGGACCTGGGACAGGGGGAGCTTTGGTGGTAAGAAGATACCCCAGCTTGTCGTAAGTGATTGCCATTTTGACATTCCTGAGCCAATCTTTGTAGTTTGGCCCTGTCAGAATGTTTTTATCTAGAAGTAACTTAAGTCCAGTCATGTCGATTGGTCGCTGCAATTAGGAGAGAGAGAGAAGAAACACTCAGCATGATGCTCTTGCAAGTTTAGAGTGGTTTTTAGTTTGTCTAAACAGGATGGCTGCCACTGTCTCTCGAATCCCTCCTCAAACCAAAAAGGAAGAATTAGTCAGGATCAATCTCACCGTATAATTCTTGCTTAACCGTTCGGCCAGGCTGGTCTCGGTACTTCGAGAGTGGTTTTCCAACGCTTTTGCGAAGTTCCTTAATTAAATAACCTCTTTTCCCTGTAGGCGTAGCCCCGCTAACACCTTTCTAGACACCTACTCAGTTTATAGCATTGATCGTCAAGTGAGAAATTTCCCGAGGAGTAGCATATACTCACAGTAGGATCGGGATCCAAATATCATCGCATGGCAAAACTGAAGGAATCCTACCAGAATCATCACACTCCAAATGGTATGCAGCGCTAGCAAGTTTCAGTACTTATGAAACTCCCGATGTGGATTTTTTGCCCCATGCTCTTATGACCTTGACTTTGGCCAAAATATCATAAGTCACATGTCAAGTTCTACCCGTCATTCTCCAGGTTAATTTGGACCCACCCGCACCTACCCTTGACTTTGGCCAAAATGGCAGTACGACTGTCCCAAACCAATGCATCTATCTATGCTGCATATGAATACCCAATAGCTACCAATCACTATGCCTTGACTTTGGCCAACATACATAGCTTGAACACTATTGACCATTCATGAGAAACGACGGAGGGCTACGAATGGTTTTGGCGAAACCGTGAACGTAGTGAACTTGATATAATCGATGGAACGAGATAGCTTTTAAAAGGAGTGGCTCAAGCTCCACATTTAAAAGTTGGTTTTGAAAAGAACCGAGTGGTTTTTCGAAAGTGTTCTAATGACTTTTACTTGGTTTATTTTCTTGCATTAGTTCTTTTAATGCATATTTTTCTTGAATTAGTTCTTTTAATGCGTCCCATCATTTAATCCTACCATTGCAGAAAACAACCAAAATATGACGTACGCTTATGCCATTCGCATTCGCCACGGGGCCCCGTCATTACCCGTTAGGTTACTTAACTAACGACAGAGCGGGGGCAGGGCTAGCGCGGCTGTAAAACATAAGCAACGCCTAAATAATATCATATATAGATATACTGCAATGATAGCCATTTCAGATCACAGATGAACACATTGGATATTCTAGGAACCCGCAATTCGTATGAGCCTGTAACGAAAAACAGATTACACGGTCGCGGTGAATAGCCAATACCCCACCCAAGACCCCTACGGGTGCGGCAAACTACCCGCCAAGTACCCGAAGCGGAGCAACCTCCCTCAACACCGTGAGTAGGCCACTCGGCACTTCGAGATACCCGGTAGTTTGTGCACCCCCTCCATGGGTCTATCCTAGGAGCAAAAACAGTAAAAAGAAATTATACAATGATGGCTACAACCCCGACCCGGTTGTGCGGCCATACAAATAATTATTACATCAATTTACAAATTTACATGAATTGAAAGAAAAGAAAACTCTCGTCTCACAACCCCCGGCTATTCACCTGCGACAATCCAATGAATTCATATACACAAACCAACATCATTACAGATCACAGATTTGTATAACCCCCACTAATCGACATATAGCGATTAGCAGACGTTCAATACAAATATCACATCACAGAAATAAACCCGTCAGCTTAAGTCTTTAGAAACTCGATCAAAATACGGTTTTTAAAGCCCCAAAAACAAATTTTTCTTTCTGGAAAATCTGGGCTGAAAAAACATATACCAAAATTCCCAAAATACCCCACTGAATATACTGTGGCAAAGAAGATCCAGAGAAGAGCTAATACGGCCGCGGAACCGCGGCAATAGCAAGCTATTGCCGCGTTTCCACGGCGGTTTGATGAGTTCACAGGACCGTCTTTCTACAGTATACCCTGAAAACCCTGAGTCGATTTTTAAAGCATGATTTATTACTTTTACAGAACTTTGAAAATCGACAGCAAGTTAGATATCGGGGTGTATTTCGCGACTTTTCTCCGATCGAATTTCTAGTTACTATGCTAACATGTTAGGTTGTGTTTAACTAGGCTATGATACCACTGTAAGTCCATGCTGCCTCTCCCGGTACTTACGGGCATGCGGAATTTGATGAAAAACAATTTTCTAGAGGCGGCAACATGGACTCAAAACCGGATCTTTGTTAAACATCTAACTAACAACCTAACTAGGAGTTGTTAACTACTCGGTTAGGGGGTTATACCTTTCTTTCTTGAACTCCTTCGTCTTCAAACCTCGATGGTGTACGGATCGGCTTCACCACGTCGTCTCCTTGCGCCGAAGATCGATCCACCCGAAAGCTTCTACCTTTGGCTTCTTCTTCGAGCTTTGAAGAAACTAGTTCACTCGGTTTGCTAAACCTTATGAACTAGAGTGAGTAGAGGAGAGTGTATTGGGATTTTTCTCTATGGTTCTTGCTTCTCAACACATGAGACAAGTGAACCATAGACTAGAGAGAGGGAGAGCAAGAGGAAGAAGATGAGAGCTCAAAACACAAGAGAGAGAAAGGAAATGAAAGAATAAGCAAGACTTTCTCTATCTTGGCACTCATAATCCAAAGCCATCATAACCATTAATAGCAATCAAGTATTAGTGATGGTTTAAGCTACAATAGTCATATCATTTCATGCACTCATTTTACACAAGAGAAACAAGCAAGCAAAAGTCTTTGCCATGAAATGATAGCCATTGTCATCATGATGGTCAACTAGTCCAACCTAGTCAACCGGTCAACAAAGTCAACAAGTCAACAAAGCCAACCCCTCAACAACCATGTCACCATAATACTTAATTAATATTATTTTTAATCATATATCATATTCTCATTAGGGTTTAGCAAAAAGTCAACAGTCAACAGTCAACAGTCAACAACCCTAATGAGAATTCTCTGCCTCTGTCTCTCTGTCAACTGTGCATACACACCCGCATCCGCGTTCCGAGGAACACGAATACATACTAGATAAAATCAATCCCAAAACGTACACTAGGATCTGGCTTAAACCAAAGCCCGCTAGTGTTAACTGTCCGGACACTAAACGTGCACAAGTGCACGGATGTGACCGAACCCTGTCGTAAAACCATACGACCTGTCGCAAAACCATGCGACCTCTACTCTTTTGCCTAAAGGCGAACAGCTTTCTGTATGGGACTCTAAAGACTCGACACTACGCTGGCAGTGGGTTTAACTACAGACCGCAAGCGGCACTAGCTGTGCGTAACGGTCCCCAGGTAGATGCCGACAAGAAGACTGATGAGGTGAAACCCATCTGAACTCCTACTGAGCCTGAATGTGACAGTCGCCGTACAGTCCGGTCTGTTCGTCTGATACATCGCATGGCGGGCCTAGGGGGCGGAAAACGTCAGTCCCCTAATAGCGGTACAAGTCATGTCGGAGTGTAGTCCATAACACCCTGAGATAACACTGGAAACCTACCAGTATATCTCGCTTGCCCTGGCCAAGGACTACTCGTGTAATGGCTCTCCTAGACACAGCGCGATGTCAACCCCCAATACCGGGAGAGACGAATCCTGTCTAACCGTCACTGCCTCCAAGTGCTTCGGGACTGCACCCAACTACTACCTGTTTGCACGACTCCTTTGAGCCGTGGTAGGGTAGTAATCTAAGTACAGTGGGAATACACTCGAGGCGAAGTGACAGTGTCAAGTCAGCGGACTAAGCTGTACTCATGTCACCTGGGAACTGATAACTGACGATAGGTATAGTACCAACCAACAGTTCCCGATGAGTCATGTCCAGTGTACTCGTAACCCAATGAGCACCCGCATACTATCTCCAGTACGACGTACTGATGGCTGTGGGACAGACCATCTCCCACACTGGGATGAGAAGCGCACACGCTAGTCTACTCCGGAGTATCGATGCCCTGTCTCGATAATCCTGCGACTAGGGACCTGCATAAGGATGTGCTTATAGATTACCCATCCCCTACTAGTATGACTGCCATCACAATACTGGTAATCAAGCAAAGATCCTAAGGGCTCCACTAATGTGTATAGGTGAAAAAATAAACACATGTACACATTGAAGTAGAAACAAACCAAGTAGCATATTACTATATTGAGAAAGATTGTTTATACAAGGTGGATATCCCAAGCTTGCATTAAGTAATATACAAACCAGTATGATACAGTAATGGCCTCTAGGGCATATACACTAACACATATAGAGGTGCAAATCGAGTCGGGGTTTCAAAGGTTTTTTTTTGGCTCCAATGCTCCATACACCACCCAAACCTGTTTAAGGTTTTTTCTTTTAGCTGTTAATTTTGTGGGATCGGGTTTGTGTTAGGGTAAAAACCTGCCCACTCAAAACCATATTTAAGCTCGTTCATACCTAAATCCGTCAAAACTGAACCAGTTATGATAAACGCAACCCAATCCTTTAGTTATATGTGAGTAGTTTAATTAATTTATGTATTTTATTTTATTTTATACGTAGATGTTTTCGATATCACATTTAGCTATCGAAGGCAAGCTAAGTTGCAAGGGAATCAAATAAAGTAGCTTGAATGAGGTTTATAGAAACTGTTTTTAAAGTGGAAACGGTATATCTCTTTCAATCGTGGAATTCTTGTTGTTATCACGCAATTTGGTTGAGTGTCATGAAGAAAACAAGCAAAACTAATGACGGAAAATTGATTAATAATGTTTTTGGGTGAATTTTAATGTGAGGGTAAAAAATTATAAAATGCCTAGTGGGAGCATGAAATTATATGAATGACTTGATTTTCTTAAATAATGACTCTTCTAGGTCAAACATATGTTTATTAATAAGGGTGAACCTGAATACTCATTAAAACCTGACCTGTCCGTTCAAACCCGCTGAACCCGTTTATAAGGATTCAGGTATATAATATTGTAAACTTGACCGGATGGGATTAAGACTAAATTTTTGGTCTAGATGTAAATTCTATGCAAAATGAGCAACTAGGAGTAGGGGTAAATCTAAACGAATATTGATAGAAGAAATTAAGAACGATATGTTAATTGTTAATTTAACCAAGAAGCTGGTCTTTATAGAGCATAATAGAAGAGAAAGATTTTATGGTCACTACTACGAAATTGCTCACGGGGTATGGTTAAAACCATATCCAGAAAGCTTAGCGGGTACGGTTTTAACCATACTCCGTCAGGGAGCCGATCATATTTTTTAGGCCGGTTTCCTGTAAAGGGGTACCGTTAAAACCATGACCAGATGTAGGGGTACGTTTTAACCAAACCCTAATTCTTTTGGTGGGTACGGTTTAACCGTACCCATATATGTCACGGGTACGGTTCTAACCGGGGTACGATCCCAATGTATTTCTTTAAAAAAATGAAGAAAAAAAAATCATCCATCCCCTTTCTACTCCGTCTATCTACAGAAGAGCGCCTCCCATTCAAGCACTGGGGAATCCATCCCCACAAACGAGAATATCTGAGACACAACCACCACCGCTCACGCATTATACTAAACACTTGGCACACAAAAATTAAACCCCAACCCAAACAAAAGCCCTAATAATCCCTCACCTCCATAGGCAATTCCTCAGCCTCATCTCCTCCGGCGGGAAATCCCTCGTCCCCCTCGGCGGATTCACATCGATCACCTCTGCTTCTCTCTTCTCTTCATCTGAATCAAAATCGAATCTTTGTGACAGAACCAAGCACGCAATCCTAAGAGAGACTAGGGTTCAGGGTTGAGGCGAGCGGCGACGTGGACAGGACCGGGACGTGGAGGCGAGCGGCGACGTGGAGGCGAGGGTTGAGAGGGAGCAGCGAAGAGGCGGCGACGGGGGGCGGAGTGGATAGAGAGAGAGGGAGGAAGAGAGAGAGAGATCTAGCAAACGCTGGATTCAAATTTTGAAGAGAGATGAGTGGCTTGGACTAGGATCCTCTCCTTGCTCCCTCTGCCATTTTCCCTCCTGTTGTGGGATCTTCACAACACATCAAGATCCAAAGTTGTTATACACAATTTTGATTTTTTATTAAGTTTTTTTAATTTTTTTCTTTGGACCCGTCTTTTAATTTTTTGTTATTTTTTTGGGGTACGGTTATAGCCCTGCTCCGCTTTTTGGTTTCTTTTTTTTAAATTTATTATGGTTTCAACTGTACCAGGATGGGGATACGATAGTATTAGCGTATGATTGAAACCGTACGCAGCTGTCTGTACCATATACTAGTATTTGTTGTGAGGCTTATTTCATAGAAACCACCATGTGGTTTAATCAAGTTTTTCAAAACCATCATATGGTTCAAACTCATCACGAAACTCCCCTAAACTTTTAATTCATCCTACAAAACCCCCTGCAATTATTTATTAGAGAAATTGACTAAATTAAGATTTTATTTAGAAAAGCCGTCTTGACGTCCATTTGCCGTATTTCGTAGTCATAATAAGCAGCAATTGCAAGCATGATTCTTATCGACTTAAGTATCACAACTGGAGAAAAGGTTTCACCAAAATCCACACCTAGTCTTTGACGGAAGCCTTTTGCCACCAGTTTAGCTCTGAAGGTTTCCACCTTCCCATCTGCACCGATCTTTTTTTTGAAGACCCATTTGCTCCCAATGGGTTTTACCCCTTCAGGAGTATCGACCGAAGTCCATAGTTTGTTGGATTGTATCGAGTCAATTTCAAATTTCATAACATCTATCCATTTCTAAGGGTTTTACTCTTTATGACTTGCCGATAAGTGATAGGATCGTCATCCTCTATGACACAATCTTCGATGTCACCGTCACTGAGATATCCATAATATCTCTCACGTGCTCTAGATTGCCTACCAGATCGACGGAGCGGTTCCTCTGGATCAGATAATACTAAAGTTTCAGGTTCAATTTGGTCTTGTAAGTCAACGGTAGCGCCCCAGCCGTCTACAGACGCCAAATGCGGAACAAAAACTTTTTAACTGGCGCTATCGTATACTATAACCCGGATCTGCCATTATTGCTAAACTAACAAACTGTAAAGAGAGTAGAAAGGTTATACCGAACGATCCGAGTCCTTCGTTCTTTAACCATCATCCCACGCTCCGTTGCGGCTGCTCCGATCTCTTCGATCTCCAATCTGCTCGTTCAGGTGGCACCACGTCAAAGATTCTTTAAACAGGCTCCCGCCTCTGACTCGAGGCAACTCGGTCGTCAAGTTTACCAAAAGAGACGACCAAGATTGATGTAGAGAATGAGTAGAATGCTTTGTCTCACTTCGTCCAAACCCGTGGACGATCGGTTAATGAAGTTGCCAATTAAGTCGGGTGATGGAATGAAATGAGCTATGAAATTTCCATACACCTCAAAACTATCATAATCTTTTTTAACCAAATGAATCAATCAAGTGTGTGTGAGAGAGGAGGGGGCCGGCCACATATAAGGAGGTGGGGGGTGAGTGTAGGAGAGGGGGAGGTGACAATAATAGAAATATCTAGTGTGAACACAAAGTATGAACACATTAATGAAATAATGAGTCACTAATCCTTGTCACCAAAACCATTAATGCAACATATGAGTCATAAGCCTAATCACCACTTCTAGAACCTTCTAGAAGCATGACTCACCCTCATCAAAGAAAAGATAAATCCGTCTTTAACCGAATATTAAAAGACTGGCGATAGAAAACTGGAAACTGACAACTTCCAAAAGTGATCCCGAAACGAATTTCAGGATAACCCCATAACTGTATAAACATACTCGCATTTGTATTACGACCGAATACAAATGCTACCGAGACAAAGATATTATATCTACTCAATATAATACTCGGATCTGGCTTAAACCAAAACCCACCAGTATTATCTGTCCGAAAAAGGACACGTGCGTAAACGCACATACATTTTCCGAACCCTGCCATAAAACCATACGGCCTCTACAACGTTTCGCCCAAACTTAGGAAACTGTCTGTGGGGGACTCTAATGACTCGTCAGTTCCCTGGCAGTGGGTTTAACCAAAAACCGTCAGCGGCACTAGCTGTGCGTAACGGCTGCCCATGGACTGACCTCAAGGGAGGCCGATGAGCAAAATCATCCGGAAACCCTACTGAGCCTAACAGTGACAATGTATATACAGTCCGGTCCGTTCGTCTATGAGTATCGCATATCTGCCTAGGAGGCTAGTAACGTCAGACCCCCAATAGCAGTATAAGTCGTGTCGGAGTGTAGCCCAATAACACCCTGAGATACTACTGGAGTACCTACCAGTAAATCTCCTGCCACGGCCGTGGGCTTTGTGTAATGGCTCTCCTAGACACAGCACGATCTCACCCCCAATACCGGGAGAGACGAATCCTCTGCCGATCCGCTCACGTGCCTCCATGTGGCTCGGGACTGTACCCAAAAACTACCTGTTTGCACGACTCCTTTGAGCCGTGGTAGGGTAGAAATCAAAGCATAGTGGGAACTCACACGAGACAAATGACGACCTCAGGTCGATGAACTAACCTGTACACATGTCACCAGGGAACTGCTATCTGACGATATGTATAATACCAACAAGCAGGTTCCCGGCGAGTCCTGTCCGGTGTACTCATAACCCAATGAGCACCTGTATACATCCTAGGTGATCCAACTGACACCAATGGCTTGTGAGACCGGCCACCGCCCCTCGTCGGGGTCTCGACTGTATACACTAGTCTACTTCGGAGTATCGATGCCCTGTCTCGAAACTCCCATGACTAGGGACCACAATTAAGGATATGCTGATAAACCACCCAACTCTCACGTATATGATCGCCATCATACTGTTGGTAGTAAAGCAAGATCCTAAGGGCTCTATCAAAGTGTAACAGTGATCAGTCACCTGAAACTGTACACGACTGATAAAGGCAAACCAGATAGCATACTATCATCTCGAGTAAGACTGTCCTACCGGTATAGGTCATCCGTAATCATTGCAATCACGTACCTGCGATCCAATAATTGACTTTGAGGGCACTATATCCAACAATCTCCCACTTGCACTTAAGGCTAATTATTGCGATGTCGACTACTCACAGCCCGTGTAAAACCGAACACCCAACTCCTCTACTAATCAGTTTCACAAAGCTCATTCGTAAAACTATTGTGTTCGAGAAATAGCCTCAGTGAGTGGATCCGTCTGGATGTTTCTTTCTATATCTCTCTTAATCTCAAGTTCGCGGAGAAAGCCATCTCCCGATTTGAGTAATACCTGTCTTAGAATATGTCTGGATATCTGATGGGACCTAGTTCATAAATGAACTCCAAATCCAAACTTCTTAGACTGTATCGATCACCGAACCTAATCAGTATCCTGCACCAAGCCTCCCAAAGTATCCTCTTGGACCACCTGTCCATAATACTGTCCCTCTTCAGAGGAAAACTATAAGTCTGACAATCTCTCTGTCATCCATGTCACCTTTGAAGCGTGGAATGATAACCGTCTCCCGAAGGAGGCTGCCGTCAACAAATCCGTAGAACATGCACTTATGTTCTAAAAACTGCTTCCTTATGTTTCTCCAGGATTGGATTAATACAAACTTATCGCATCTAGTGCAAAAAACAACATCTGGTGTGGTACTTGACATCTCATGATTGACTCAGTTGCCTAAGCAAGTGATCTGCCAATCATGCCCATCCCTCTCCCCTTTAGTCTGTAAGACACCTTTAGAGAGGATGACTCCATCACCTGCAGGTACACCACCATGCCAGGAGTCATCTATTCTAAATACTATCAGAATACTGTCATAGTACCCACATTGGGAAACTACCCAAATCTAGATCTAAAACCATAGATCTAGAAACCAGAATATCAAATATTATATCCATATCATGTCTGGAGAAACAACTGTGTGACGACCACAGTACAACCGATCGTAGTATAGGAATTTTACTTCCTACTCTGTGTATGTCATCCAAATACCATGACATCACACCCTACTACCTTCTTAGCAGATCCATCCTCTATTCTGATGAAGTCAAACCTATGACTGTCACATCAAAACTAGATGATCTATCTCCGCTATAACTGCTCTAGTCTATAAATAGACATAAGCTACTTGCCAACTATGCTTCTGCTGCTCCCACTGACCACAACAACCCTCCTACCGGGTCTCATAGCCTGGAACAATAGTAGTGCCAAGTCTGAGTAGATAAGAACCTCCCTGTCACCGTCCTTGAGGCTACCGGAGTACCTCTCGGGTGTCTGAGGTTACCTACCATATCTGCGGAGTGGCTAATGGAATGTCAAACCTGATTGAATCTTTAGGTCCTATTAAATTTTCCGTAATCGTTTGCGGTTCTGGAATCACTTCCAGTTCTACCATACTCCCACTACTGTTTTCTGAAAAAATCCATTTTACTAAAACTGAAGCGAGTCAAGAACAATATCACTATTGATCTTCCAAATGGTAGAATATCAACCCTCGTCATAGCCAGGGTCAACCCACAAACGTCCATTACAGAAACGTGCCCTGAGTTATCCAGAATCTGGTTTTAAGCATAAGCCGGACAACTCCCCGTACCTTAACATCGTTAAGATATGAACCATTCTATATCCAATATAGAAACTTTGGCACTTATTTAATTGAAACCAGATTCAAATCATGCAGTTGTCTCCAGTGCATATCAACTTAATGAAAAGAGGCTAATCAGTATTACTCAACTTAGGAATCTATCCAATTATGAGTAACCTGAAAGAGAAACAAGTTTCTCAAAACCATTACTATCATTTGAATACCGATCACAAGAATCTACATCTTCGATCTCTTTGAAGAATCCCGATACTTGTGACACCTGGTTCTCTACTTTATTCTTATACCCACAACTTCTCAAAAATTAGACCTTATATTTCAACGAAATACTTGTCGAAAAACTAGAGAAGTCAAAAGTAAATGGAACATAGGACGAGGAACTACCCCTTTGTCCTGAAGGACACTGGACAACATACAATACTCTGTATAAGTCCGCTGAGTTGAAAAACTCAAAACCTGTGCGTCGTAGGTTGAAAACTGTACCCAGGAGATTTCCTCAAATATCACCAATTACAACGAATTCCGATATAATGAGGATAATTACCTAATTCCCAATAACTTACTGTTGGAGATAGTGCCCTCAGAGTTAATTATTGGATCACAGGCACGTGATTGCAATGATTGAGGGAGCACCTATTCCAGGAGGACAGTCTTACTCAAGATGATAGTATGCTATCTGGTTTACCTTTATCATCGTATATTGCTTTAGGTGACCTTACAGGTCATTATTGCATGTTGATAGAGCCCCTAGGATTCTTTCTTGACTGCCAGCAGTATGAGGGCGATCATATACGTGGGAGCTGGTAGTCTATAAGCACATCCTTAAAAGGTCCCTAGTCGTGGGAGTTTCGAGACAGGGCATCGATACTCCAGAGTAGACTAGTGTATACAGTCGAGACCCCGACGAGGGGCGGTGGCCGGTCTCACAAGCCACTGGTGTCAGTTGGTTCCCCTAAGATGTGAACAGGTGCTCATTGGGTTATGAGTACACCGGACAAGACTCACCGGGAACATGCTAGTTGGTCTTATACCTGACGTCAGATAGCAGTTCCCTGGTGACATGTGTACAGGTTAGTTCATCGACCTGAGGATCGTCATTTGTCTCGTATGAGTTCCCACTGTACTTTGATTACTACCCTACCACGCTCAAAGGAGACGTGCAAACAGGTTTTAGTTGGGTACTGTCCCGAGCCACATGGAGGCAGTGAACGGATCTGCAGGGGTTCGTCTCTCCCGGTATTGGGGGTGAGGTCGCGCTGTGTTTAAGAGAGCCAGAACATGAAAAGTCCTTGGCCAAGGCAGGAGATTTACTGTTAGTTATTCCATTAGTATCTTAGGGTGTTCTGGGCTGATCTCTGACACGACTTGTACCGCTTTTGGGGTCTGACTTTTACCAACGCCCTAGGCCCGCCATGCGATGCTCATAGACGAACGGAACGGACTGTACGGATATTGTCACTGACAGGTTCGGTAGGGTGTTAGGATGAGTTCGCTCACAGACGTCCTTTTTGGTCAATAGCTGGTGGCCCGTCACGTATGGCTGATACCTCTGACGTGCTAGTGGTTAAATCCACAACCATAGTATTGACAAGTCTTTATAGTCCCCCACAAACCAGTTGCTCAAGTTTCGGGCGAAACGCTGTAGAGGCCGTTTGGAGATATGGCAGGGTTCGATCAGATACGTACGGTATTGCACGGATCAGGATCGGACGGTTAATACTAGAGGGCTTTGGTTTAACCCAGATCCTAGTATAGTACAGTGTAGATTTTGTCTCATTGCATTTGTATTTCGGTCAGAATACAGATGCGGGTGTGTATACACAGTATCGAGGGTTTCCTGTAATTTATTACGGGACCAGTTTTCTGGAGATGCCAGTTTGCTTTCCGTTTCGGCCATATTTCTTTGTATCTTTCATTGGCCGAAGATTGGTGGAGGAGGGCTTATTTGCATTTATGCAAATAAGCATTTTGGAGGGTTGTTTTTGCAAATTGTTGGATCATCATTGCTTGACTTTCTTTTGTTCATGATGGTTCATGATGGGTTGCTTTTTGGTGATGATGATGTGTTATGATGTTGGAGTGTGGTTTTGGTTCTCATGATTCATCATGATAACTTATCTCTCTCTCTCTTGCATTAGGTGGTTCACTCTCTTTTGGATTCCAACTTCACTCCATTCTCACCCGTCACCTTGTGATGGCCGGCCTTGTTCTAGAGGGGGCTGTCCCATATTTTTGGTGTGGGATTTTTGCTCTTTTGGCTTTGTAAAATCCCACAAGTTCCATCTCCATAAGCTTATATCATTTCCTCCACCATATGGCAACTCCCTCAACCCCAAAAATGAGACACAAGTTCTACACTACATTCTACAGCAAATCTTGGGCACGTCGACTCGCCAGCTTCGTGCCCGAGTTGCCTCGGTCCAGAGGTGGGAGCCCGTAAAAGAAGCCGGCGACGTGGTGCCCTTCCGGCGAGGAGGTGGAGACCGGACATTCCGCGGGAGATCGGGACGACGACGAGAAGACCGAAGGACACGGATCGCTCGGCATATCTCCTTACCCATCTTTTAGTTAGCTAGGACAAGATTAATGGCACGATCCGGGTATTTAGTGCGCGGTGGTGCCGGTTTGAAAAGTTAAAGTAAATCATCGCTTCCGCATTCCGGCGTCGGATTGACGGCCGGGGCACCGCCGTGCACTTACAGTGGTATCAGAGCCTCGCCATTAACCTAGTCTAGCTTGGTCTAATGTGTTTACATTTCCGATCGAACAAAATTCCAAAACCGCGTTTTCGAATAGCATCAGTTTCTGTCGAAATTTTTTTAGCTCCAAAAATTTTTCAGGTTGTTGCAGAATGATGTGCAGGGAATTTTAAGAGTTCTGGGAAAATTTGGTCTCGTGAACAGTCTGCACGACCACGGAACCGCGGCCAAACCCATGCTTGGGCCGCGGTTCCGCCGCTCTTTTAACTGTTCAGCGCACCAAATTTTTCCAGAGAGCTCCTGTGTAGAAAATAGGGTTTTTGGAACATTCTTTTTGGGCCCAGAATTTCTTTATGTGCTACAGTAGTGCTTGGGGCCCACTTGGTAAAATTTGATCGATCGGAAATTTTAAACACATTAGTTCACAGTATTTACATTATATCTTCTACCGTGAATGTCACTTGATCGGTAAATCCTGTCTAACTGCTATAGCCCGGTTAGACGGATTTGCGAACGTGACATTCACGTTGATGTTCTGTGTTATGCTGTGATGTTGCGGATTGGTCGTGGGGGATAGCCTGGATGCAATGTTAGTACAGTTTTGTTGTATTATGTACATTTGATATTGCGGGGTGAGCGTCCGACATGTGGACTGCCGTCACTGCCTGATTGTATATTATTCTTTTGGGGCACGACCGGGTCGAGGTCGATGTACCCGTTGTATGTATATTTTACTTTCTGTACTAGGATTACCCCAAGGTGGGGTGCACGGATAGCCGGGTTCTAGAGGGCAACGGGCCCGCATCTCATGGCATTGAGACGGAGGGGGCTTCACTCTAGAATTGGCGGGCTATTCGCCGCACTCGTAGGGGGTACAGGTTGACCCTGGAGGGGTGCCCAAGTTACCGGATTCCGTGAAGTGCTGGGTGGTCCATTCACGTTGCTGAAGGGGGCTGCCTCACTTCAGGTTTTGGCGGGTAACTTGCCGCGCCCGTAGGGGTCTAGGATTTCATTGCACAGGCTATCCACACGACCAGGGGAACGTCGGGTTTCAGTAGCGGCTCTGTGAAACCCGGGGATCCCAGATATCTGTATTGTTCTGTGATGCTGTATATTTCTGTGATGTTGCATTTTATCACGCCTTGAGCGAAATATTATATATTGATATATATATTAGTAGATGTTGTATATGTTTTGCATCCGCGCTAGTCCAGTCCCCGCTCTGTCGTTAGTTAGCTAACCTAACGGGTAATGACGGGACCCAGTGGCGAATGCGGATGGCATATACGTACATCATTATATTTCGTTCTTTGTGGTGTGATCAATTGATGGGACTGCGTTGATTCGGATCAATGCAAGCTAAACAAACCTATTTTGATGTTGTTGGAACAATTTTTCAAAAAAGCTGTTATTGCAAGGACGTTCACTTTTGTTTTGCACAGTGGTATTCAGTTGGAATATCCTGCTCCTCAGTCGACGAGGCAAGGGCCGAGATCCCTTCACCGGGAGTGACCCCTTGGACAGAAGTTTGCGTCAGGGCAATAACTTCACTATAGCCGTTTACTTTTGCTTTGCATCGTGGTATTCAGTTGGAATATCCTGCACCTCATTCTACGGGGAAAGAGCCGAGATCCCTTCACCGGGAGTGACCCCTTTAGCAAAGGTTTTCGCCACTATATTTTTATAAAGCTATCCTGTTCCTTCAATGATATCAAGTTCATTACGTTAAAGGTTTTCGCCATAAACCATTCGTAGCCCTCCGTCGTTTCATATGGATAGTCAATAGTATTCAAGCTGTGTATGTTGGCCAAAGTCAAGGCACAGTGATTGGTAGCTATTGGGTATTCATATGCAACATAGATAGATGCGTTGGTTTGGGGCAGTCGTACTACTATTTTGGCCAAAGTCAAGGGTATGTACGAGTGGGCTTAAATTAACCTGGAGAATGACGGGTAGAACTTGACATGTGACTTATGATATGTTGGCCAAAGTCAAGGTCATAAGAGCATGGGGCAAAAATCTCATCGCGAGTTTCTAAAGAAACTGAAACTTGCCAGATATGCGCATACCTTCTGGAGTGTGATAGCGTGAGCGGATTCCGTCACGTGATCATGCGATGATAGTTGGATCCCGATTCCCATTAATGAGTTGGTTTACTCCTCGGGTGACCCCGACTAATTCTTCTTTCAGGTTTGGAGGAGAATTTGACGGTACAGTGGGAGGTTTCCAGATTAGATAAATTGGTAACCATTCTGATATAGGTTAGAGTGCACGCTGAGTGTTTCTTTTCTCTCTCTCTGCCAGCGACCATTGACCTGACCCTAAGACTATGACTCAGTGACCAAGTTGACCGAACCTTCTAAAACACTGGCTTTTGGATTGTCAGAGTTGCATACCTTATTGCCACTTCTACTTTTACCCTTTTTCTCCAGGACACCCCGTATTACTACGAACGTCCACTTCCATTGGACAAAACCATCGTATGGTTATATACGAACTCGAAGGAATTTATTCGAGAATGGTTTCCGGTTCTGGAGAAAACGAATAGGACTATTCAGTTGTCTTTTCCTTTTACCTTCTCTCAGCCTGCGAGTACTCCTTGGTTTAGGAGATAGTACACCTATTACGCAAATTGGATATTCTTCTTCCAAACCATAGGCAGGTGCCGACCGGTAGGGAATGAAGAAAACCAATTAGCCTAACAATGGTGTACAGAAGGTATTATGTAAAGACAAAGAAAGGGATTAGAAGGAGGGCAAAGTAAACTGCGACTGCTATTCACGACCAAACCAAGTATTTCTTCGCCAATCCTGAAATCACCTTTGTGTTTCTCCAGAACACTCCGTATCACTACGAAAATCCACAGTTTATTGGATACTCCATCGTATGGTTATATACGAACTCGAAAAGAACTCGTTCCAGTTCGGGGATGGATTCTGGTTTAGGAGAAATAGGAATAAGGTTTATTCGGTTGTCTTTTATCTTCACCTTCTCTCGCATTGCGAGTGCTCCTAGGATTAAGACAGTACACCCATTATGCTTATTGGATAGTCTTCTTCCAAACCATAGGCTGGTGCCGAACGGTAGGGAAGGAAGAAAACCATTTGGCCTAAAGGGGTGTGCAGAAGGTAATGACTAAAGACATATAAAAGGATTTGGACAGGTGGCAAAGAATTATACGGTTACAGTTGTGAATCTGGATATTCGAAGAGGCATTACTAGGAATACCGGGATACCCCATCGAAACATTTCAATGTTTCAGTTTCACTGTGTACAGTTAAAGGAAAACTGATTTCCCGATTAGATACTTACTCCAGGGTATGTATTTACCAGGTATGAGTCTCACATCTGTATGGTTTTACAGATGATGAGTAGGAGTAGGTTATTGGGAATTAGGTGATCATCCTCATTATATCGGGATTCGTTGTAATTGGTGATATTTGAGGAAGTCACCTGGGTTGTTTGCCGGACGGCAAATATTTGGTTTTGAATATCCGCTGTTGTGCACCAATTTCAAATTGATATATCTGTACGTCTATTTTCATAGAGTGAGATATACCTTTTTGAAATTATGTTTATGACATTTACCTATATCAGTGGATGGTTAGGTAAGGAGCATTAAACAGCGGTGTAATTCTTCTTAACCATAAGTACAGTTTTCAACCTACGACACACAGGGATTGAGTTATCAGACTCAAGGGACTTATACAGAGTATTGTATGTTGTCCAGTGTCCATGAGGACAAAGGGGTTGGTTCTTACACTATATTCGGTTTACTTATGACTTCTCTAGTTTTTAGACAGGTGTTTCGCGGAAACACAGGGTCCGAATTTTGAGAAGTTATAGGTATATGAATAAAGTAGAGAACCAGGTATTGCAAGTATCGGGATTCTTCAAAGTGATCGAAGATGTAGATACTTGTGTATGGTATTCAGTTGATAGTAATGATTAAGAGAACTTGCTTCTCTTTCAGGTTACTCATAATTGGAAGCATTCCTAAGTTGAGTAACGCTGATAGGCCTCCTTCCCTCTAGCTGACATGCACTGGAGACAGCTGCATGATTTGAATCTGGTTCAATTAAATCAGTGCCTCTGTTTCTGTATTGGATATAGAACAGTTCATATCTTAACATTGTTAAGGTATGGGGAGTTGTTGGATTATGCTTAAAACCAGACTCTGGATAACTCAAGGCACGTTTCTGTAATGGTTGTTTGTGGGTTGACCCAGGCTATGACAAGGGTTGACTTTCTACCATCTGGAAGATCAATAGTGATATTGTTCTAGACTCGCCACAGTTTTAATAAAAATGGATTTTTTCATAAAACAGTAGTGGGAGTATGGTAGAACTGGAAGTGATTCCAGAACCACAAAAGATTACTGAAGATTTGATAGGAACCTAAAGATTCAATCTGGTTTGACATTCCATTGGCCACTCCGCAGATAAGGTGGGTAACTTCAGGCAACCGAGAGGTACTCCGGTAGCCTCAAGGACGGTGACAGGGAAGTTCTTGTTTACCCAGACTTGCCATTGCTGTTGTTCCAGACCATGAGACCCGGCAGGAGGATGAGTATAGCGTCGTTCTAAACTTGCTTTAGAAGTGTACGTTTATATGACTCTGCCAGAGGGTTGTCATGATCAGTGGGAGCAGCGGAAGCATTGGTGGACAACAGGCTTATGTCTATTTATAGACTAAAGCAGATATAGCGGAGATAGATCATCTATTTCTGATGTGACAGTCGTAGGTTTGACTTCATCAGAATAGGGGATGGATCTGTTTAGAAGGTAGTAGGGTGTGACGTCATGGTATTTGGATGACATACACAGAGTAGGAAGTGATATTCCTATACTACGATCGGTTATACTTTGGTCGTCACACAGTGGTTTCTCCACATAGGACTTGGACATTATATCAGACATACTGGTTACTAGATCTATGGTTTTAGATCTAGATTTGGGTCGTTTCCCAATTAAGTGTACTTAGACAGCATTCTAAGAGTATTTAGAATGGACGACTCCTGGCACGGTAGTGTACCTGCAGGTGATGGAGTCACCCTCTCTAAAGGTGTCTTACAGACTAAAGGGGAGAGGGATGTGCATGATTGGCAGATCACTTGCTTAGGCAATTGAGTCAATCATGAGATGTCAAGTACCACACCAAATGTTGTTTTTGCAGTAGATGCAATTAGTTGATATTGATACAATCCTGGAGAAACAATCGGAAGCAGTTTTAAAACATAAGTGAATGTTCTAGGGATATGATAGCGACAGCCTCATTCGGGGACAGTTATCATTCCAGGCTTCCAAGGTGACCTGGACGACAGGAAGGTTATCAGAGTTATGGTTTTCCTTCTGATGAAGGGCAGTATTTAGGACAGGTGGTCCAAGAGGATACTGAGGGAGGCATGGCGCAGGATACTGATTAAGTTCAGTTGACGATACAGTCTAAGAAGTTTGGATTTGGAGTTCATTTATGAGCTAGGTCCCATCAGACATCCAGACACATCCTAAGACAGGTATTGCTCATTTCGGGAGATGGCTTGCTCCGCGAACTTGAGATATAGAGAAACATAGAAAGAAACATTAGGGCGGATCCGCTCACTGAGGCTATTCCTCGAACGCAATAGTTTCGCAAACGAGCTTTGTGAGACTGACTAGTAGGGGAGTTGGGTATTCGGTATCACACGGGCTGTGAGTATGCGACATCGCAATAATTAGCCTTGAGTGCAAGTGGGTGATTGTTGGAGATAGTGCCCTCAGAGTCAATTATTGGATCACAGGCACGTGATTGAAATGATTGAGGGAGGACCTATCCCAGGAGGACAGTCTTACTCAAGATGATAGTATGCTATCTGGTTTACCTTTATCATCGTGTACTGCTTTAGGTGACCTTACAGGTCACTATTGCACGTTGATAGAGCCCCTAGGATTCTTGCTTGACTGCCAGCAGTATGAGGGCAATCATATACGTGGGAGCTGGTGGTCTATAAGCACATCCTTAAAAGGTCCCTAGTCGTGGGAGTTTCGAGATAGGGCATCGATACTCCAGAGTAGACTAGTGTATACAGTCGAGACCCCGACGAGGGGCGGTGGCCGGTCTCACAAGCCACTGGTGTCAGTTGGTTCCCCTAAGATGTATACAGGTGCTCATTGGGTTATGAGTACACCGGACATGACTCGCCGGGAACATGCTAGTTGGTCTTATACCTGACGTCAGATAGCAGTTCCCTAGTGACATGTGTACAAGTTAGTTCATCGACCTGAGGATCGTCATTTGTCTCGTGTGAGTTCCCACTGTACTTTGATTACTACCCTACCACGCTCAAAGGAGACGTGCAAACAGGTTTTAGTTGGGTACAGTCCCGAGCCACATAGAGGCAGTGAGCGGATCTGCATTAGTTCGTCTCTCCCGGTATTGGGGGTGAGGTCGCGCTGTGTCTAGGAGAGCCAGAACATGAAAAGTCCTTGGCCAAGGCAGGAGATTTACTGGTAGGTATTCTTGTCACGACCCGCAGGGTACAGAACGTGACTGGCACTTAAGTTTACGAAACGTCTAAAGGCGTCCGTAAAATAAGTAAGCCAAAGCCTAGAAACGAAACCAATGAAGCAAAAGAGTGAAGAAAACCCAATCATTTGAAAGCAAGTTATCAAATAAGTCATGTAAAACCCTTTTTAAAAACAATACCAATTTTTCCCGAAAATTTCGGCAGAGTCTCCTTTGTAAATACTGGCCCCCAAAAATGGGTACAACAAAATATATACATGAAACCAACAAAATAGGGCATCCCTAAGCGGGAGCTAGCTCTTCGCCATAAGGCGGTCACAAATCCCACGCAATGTAAATGACAACAAGCATAATAATCATAAGGAAGCATAAAAAAAGTAGCATGTCGGCTCAAGTGAGCTCGACCCCCAAAATACAGCATAAAATCCACAAACCTCACAGTCTCATCTCTAGGTCAATATACAATAATCTGGTAGAAACAGTAGATGGAGTACACTAGATACAAAGAATATACAAGGTGGTACAAAAATGATAACATAACCCACCTATGAGCAAATCTCGAGCTCAGGCAAAAGAGGCAAAAGACAAGTGCGCCCGCCGCTACTGAACTGACAGAGCGGACCTGCAAAAGACTGTGGCACAACGGGGGTGAGTTGCCAACTCGTGAGTAATAAATAACATCTACAAAGGCTATCGTATGCATGCACACAAGCATCCTAGCATCTATAATGCAGGTATGACTGGATGCACTAGCAGGTGTGTATATAACATCAGTGTACTAATATGTATGCAACATGAATATCTGAGGTCTCAATAGGTATATATAAGAAATATTTTATCTCTTTTTGTTCTTGAAACTCTTTTAGAATGCCAGCATAATGTCAATGAATCGACGAAAATCGGTGTCCAGCAACGACACCCAAAAGCTGTCTCAAATCTCATGAATCCATGTCATAGTGTCTCTGGCCTCAGCCATCCGGCTGACCCAACTCAGTATCAATATATCATCCTCTCGCGGCCCCGGTCGGTACCCTCTGGATATCCGCCGTGCCCAATGAAGTCACCGGAAGGTAATCCATCCCCTGCCAGGCTCATCGTCATCACCACGAGCTTCTTGCCCCGGGGTACCCTACCGGGCCCACCATGTACCCGAAACGGTTCATCCAACTCCTCGAAACGGGTCTCCAAAAACCACAGCAAACTCATGGTGGAAGACACTTACATCACTAGAAATCCGCAATTTACATATTTTAAAAATATAATAAGTTTAGAAATTTTTGCGGTTTTCCCCCGAAATCCAGCAATATCATAAAATCCCAAGAAATCCTCATAAGTGCATATATCAATGATAATGAATGCGTATGATATTAATAATCAAGATGCGATGTGTGATTAATGTATTAAGCATGAACAATTAATATGATGAAGTACATGCACATGACTAGCAATACTACGGTTTCATTTTTAAGGAATTAAAGGCAATAGTACCAGTTTAAGTACCAATTAGTAAAAGGTTTCAATTTAAAAGTTATCTAGTGTGGTGGCATGGCAATTACCAGGGTGTGTGTGTAAACATGAATAGTGCTCGTGCTGCATATAAAGACCTGGTAATGGTGCATGTGTCCTACAATTGAGTTTGCGTATATGGGTATAACATATTAATCTAATCGCAGCAATTATCATGCCAGTATTATTATTCTAATGTCACAAGTGGTTATCCAATTTACTATTTTTCCAGTTTACTAAATCTATCGGGCGACTTGCGCCATCCAAACGATCGTCCCCCGTAGATGTTAAATCTACTCACCGGGATCCCTGGCTAGCTGTGTCCAATCACCGCCTTTCCCTTTCGCGCCGCGTCTGACGTCTCCGCGACCGAACCTGGAATTTACATCAATACCAAATATAAGGTTACATATCAAGAACGACGCAAAACCCCCAACGAAACTACTAAAGCTCGCTAGCTAGGTACAACGTGCACAAAGTGCGCGGAACACACGCGAAAATCGCAAAAACTGCCAAAAACGCCGATTTGGGTCACCCGGCAAAACTAAAACCCGACTACCCAAAAACCGCACTCACGCATCCTAAAAGTCGTAGGACAAGCCATTACAATCATCAAGATATCAAAAATAGTCCATCACATAATTTATATAAAAATCTAGTAAGCATAGCGTCCCAAAATCGGTGCAAAAATCGCCGATTTGCGACAAAACGACTACAATAAAGCATACTCACCCAAGCACACTACAAGCAATCCACACCCACTAATTACAACACATTAACCATGCTCCAAAACCTATATTCCACAACCAAACCCTTTCTTGATTTTTATAAATAGCAATTGCAAATCAAAATCCACACTTGAAAAACTTAATTTAACACCACAAAAGCCCACTTAAGGAAATTAACCTCTTAGGTTAGGTTAGCAAAACACTAGATAACAATTTAGGTTCAATTAACTAAATAATGCTTTCTAAAACTTAATCCACTCACTAATCAAGCTTCAAATATCATTTTCCATACATAACCCTCTCTTGAAAAACCTTAAAACAACAATTTACAACTAAAATCAACTTCTAAAATTACCTAAATTAGCATAATTAAAGACTACATAACAAGGTAACCATATAGATTAGTTCACTAACAACTAGATTAACTAATAAACACTTAATTAATTATCATGGTTCAAAACCCTAGTTTAAACAAACTACTCATTTTAAACTAGATTAGAAATAAGGTAACTTTTAACACTAACCATACAATTAGAGGAATTAGCAACAAAAGAAAGTAACTTAGATGGAATTATACCTCTTGATCTATGGATCAAGCAAGAAAGTTTTCTCCAAAGAATGGCTTCCTAGCTTCAAGATTCAAGCAAGAATGGCTAAGGATAATGATAGCATAAGGAAATTGTTTGGATTTTTGAATTAAATCATGGATTTTGATGTATTTTTCTTGAAGAAATTGAAGAAAAAAGAAAAGAAAAGAGAGGAAGAAGAGGGTGCAGGTTTTTCGGCCAGAATGAGGTATGGGGGAGGGTGTGGGGGTGAGTGGGAAGGTCAAGGGTCATGTTCCAAAGTCAAATGTGTCATACTTTATTCATTATATTTAAAATTAAATCCATAAACTAACAAAACAACTCAAGAAGCAACCAAAGAAAAGAGAGGCCAGAAATTTCTGGTCTTGGCCAAGGTTTGGGCTGTTCTTGGGCTGAGGGAAAAGATAGAGGGGTTTTACAAAAGAAATTTTATGCAAAAAGGCCACCTACAACTCAAAAATTGCAAGTTTTAGCCCAAAAATTCAATAATTTCGTTTCAAATCATAAAAATTTGAAAAAAATCAAAATAAATTACTAAAAATTCATGTTATCACTAGAATATAATTATCATAATTTTAGAGATTAAAATTAGCCCGGAAAAATTTGTATTTATCGCTTATTTAATGTATTTTCTTACCGGCTTAAAATAATATTAAAAAAATGAAAAATAGGGAAATTTTTTTAAATGACCAAAATTTCATAATTAACTCATTAGTCACTAAAAACAAGTAATTACCTATCCATTTATGGTATAATTAGCCCTAAACTGCAAAATATCGAGAAAGACGGTTTTCGGAAAAATACCGAATTTTCACCGAATTTCAGGAAAACACCAAAACGACTTTTCAAGACGCTACAATCTTCCCCCCTTAAAGAAATTCGGTCCCCGAATTTAAAAATATAGCTACGCGTACCTTCAAAGAGATGGGGATACTTCTTCCTCATCTCGCCCTCGGTCTCCCAGGTAACCTCCTCGCTGCTCGGGCTACGCCAAAGGACCTTGACGGTTGGTATACTCTTCGACCTCAACTTCTTCACCTGCCGATCCAGGATGGCCACCGGCTGCTCTGCAAAGGAAAGGTCGCGCTCTAGCTGGACTGTCGGGTGCTGAATCGCATGTGAAGGGTCGTGAAGGTACTTGCGGAGCATCGAAACATGAAAAACGGGGTGAACATCGGGAAAGCTGGGTGGAAGAGCCAAACGATATGCAACAGCGCCGACACGCTCGAGGATCTCGAAGGGACCTACGAATCTAGGGCTAAGCTTCCCCTTTCGCCCAAAACGCATCACGCCCTTCATCGGAGAGACTTTCAGAAAAACATGGTCGCCAACTGCGAACTCTAATCTGCGACGGCGTCTGTCTGCATAGGATTTCTGCCTGCTCTGAGCCGCTCTCATCCGGTCTCGGATCAACTGGATCTTCGATGTCGTCTCCTCAACAAGCTGCGGCCCCAAAATGCTGCTCTCGCTGAGCTCTGTCCAACAAACGGGCGATCTGCATCTCCTCCCATACAATGCCTCGAAAGGTGCCATCTGAATAGTATCCTGGAAGCTATTGTTGTAGGAGAACTCCACTAGAGGCAAATGACGATCCCAGCTACCACCAAAGTCTAAAATGCACGCTCTGAGCATGTCCTCGAGGGTCTGAATGGTCCGCTCTGACTGTCCGTCCGTCTGCGGATGAAACGCTGTGCTGAAGCTCAAACGAGTGCCCAAAGCCTCCTGAAGTCTCTGCCAAAGTCGGCTGGTGAACTGAGTGCCTCGATCTGACACGATACAAGTCGGTACGCCATATAGTCGCACGATCTCGTCAATATAGAGCTGAGCATACTGAGCGAAGCTGAAAGTCGTCTTCACTGGAAGAAAGTGAGCCGCTTTCGTCAATCTATCCACGATCACCCAGATGGAGTCGTACCCTCGACTGGTCCTGGGTAGACCCACAACGAAATCCATCGAAATCTGCTCCCATTTCCACTCTGGAATGGGTAACGGCTGTAGCTCTCCTGCGGGCCTCTGGTGCTCGGCCTTGACTTGCTGACAAGTCAGGCATCTCGAAACGAACTCCGCAATGTCCCTCTTCATCCCGTCCCACCAGTAGGTCTCTCTCATATCATGGTACATCTTGGTGGAACCGGGGTGGACACTATACACTGATCGGTGTGCCTCCTCAAGAATGTCGCGCCGTAATCCATCAGCATCTGGTACGCACAGTCTAGATCCATATCGTAAAATCCCCTGATCGTCAACCATGAACTCGGAAAATCTGCCCTGTCCCATCTGTTCCACGATCTCTGAGCAACGGTCGTCACTGCGCTGTGCCTCATATATACGGTCAAGCAACTGTGGGCGTGCACGAACATGCGCGAGCTGCCCCCCCCCGTCTGAGTGAACTCGAACTCAACTCGGCTGTCGCATAACATCTGCCAATCTGCTGACGACTGCCTCTGCACTGCGCGCAAAAAGGATAGACTACCCCCGGGCCTCCTACTCAACGCATCTGCCACCACATTCGCCTTGCCTGGGTGATATAAGATCTCGCAGTCGTAGTCTTTCACCAACTCCATCCAACGACGCTGTCTGAGGTTCAGGTCTCGCTGCTGAAATATGTACTTTAAGCTCTTGTGATCGGTGAATATCTGACACGACTCGCCGTATAGGTAATGTCGCCAAATCTTCAGTGCAAAGACCACTGCAGCCATCTCCAAATCATGAGTGGGGTAGTTCTGTTCATGCTTCTTCAACTGCCGAGAAGCATAAGCGATCACCCGGCCATGCTGCATCAAAACGCATCCTAATCCCACTCGCGAAGCATCACAGTAGACAACAAATCCGCCTGATCCCGAAGGCAAAGATAATACCGGCGCCGTAGTCAAACAAGTCCGTAGCTGCTGAAAACTGCGCTCGCACTCCTCTGTCCAGACGAAAGGAACTCCCTTCCGGGTCAAACTGGTCAACGGTGCAGCTATACGGGAGAAGTCCTGAACAAAACGCCTGTAGTAGCCCGCCAAGCCTAGAAAACTACGGATCTCAGTAACCGATGTAGGTCGGGGCCACTGCTGAACAGCCTCAATCTTCTTCGGGTCCACACAAATGCCGTCCCTCATAACCACGTGACCCAAGAATCCGACGCTGTCCAGCCAGAATGCACACTTGGAGAACTTCGCGAACAGCTGGTGCTCCCTCAGAGTCTGTAACGTAATCCGCAAGTGCTGCTCGTGCTCCTCTCTGCTCCGGGAGTACACCAAGATATCGTCGATAAACACGATGATGAACAAGTCAAGATACGGCCTGAATGTACGGTTCATCAAATCCATAAATGCTGCTGGGGCGTTGGTGAGTCCGAACGACATCACCAAAAACTCGTAGTGGCCATAGCGTGTACGGAAAGCTGTCCTCGGTATATCCTCCTGTCGAACTCGCAGCTGATGGTATCCTGATCGCAAGTCGATCCTCGAAAAATAACCCGCACCCTGAAGCTGGTCGAACAAATCATCAATGCGCGGCAACGGATATCTGTTCCGAACGGTAACTTTGTTCAGCTGGCGGTAGTCGATACATAAGCGCAAACTTCCATCCTTCTTCTTGACAAACAGGACCGGAGCACCCCACGGAGAAACACTCGGTCGAATAAGCCCCTTGTCCAACAAATCCTGCAACTGATCCTTCAGCTCTCGAAGCTCTGCCGGGGCCATCCGATAAGGCGGTATAGAAATAGGCCCCGAACTGGGAATCAAATCAATGCAGAACTCAACATCGCGCTCAGGCGGTAGCCCGGGTAGCTCATCAGGGAAAACATCAGGGAACTCACAAACTACCGGGACCTGGTCCAACGGAACCTCTGTAGCTCGAGTATCACAAACAAACGCTAAGAATCCCTGACATCCCTTCCGCAAGAGCTGACCAGCGCGAAGAGACGAAATTAAGCTGGGAAGGGCGACACTGCGGTCTCCCTGAATAACAAGGACTGGCTCTCCCGGAAAGCTAAATCTGACTGCCTTCTCACGGCAGTCCACCGAAGCATAACAAGTGGCTAGCCAATCCATGCCCAGAAGCACATCAAAGTCCAACATATCGAGGAGTATCAAATCAACTGATGAATCCCTCTCCCCGATACGAACGGAACACAAACGAAATACAAACCGAGCGACAAACGACTCGCCTACCGGAGTAACAACAACAAGCGGCTGGTCTAACGACGACGACTCACGGCCCAACATCGGTGCAAAGTGTGTAGAGACGTACGAATGTGTGGAACCTGGGTCGAATAATACCCGTGCGTCGAAAGAACAAACTGGCAAGGTACCTGTCACGACGGCATTGGATGCCTGCGCATCCTGCGGTGTCAAAGCAAAAACTCGGGCCTGTCCTCCACCGATAGCGGGCTGACCTCGACCTCGGCCTCTGCCTCCTCGTCCTCTCTGAACAGGACCGCCACGTCCTCGGCCTCTCGGTGCACCTAACTGGTGTGGAGCATCGCCTGGGGTAGGAAGTAGGGCTCTCTGAGGAGGGGGTGGTGATGGTGGTAGGGTCACGTGCGGAACTGTCGCTGCTCCCTGTCGTCTCACCGGGCAGTCTCTGACAAGATGGTGCAAACTCCCGCACCCAAAACATCCTGGCGACGGCTGCTGCCCCTGGGGATAAGAACCATATAACTGTCCCCGTCCAAATCCTCTGCCAGGCCTATCTCTCGGAAAGAATCTGGCGCGCTGCCTCTGGGGCGGTACATCGGTGCGCATCCTCTTCGGCCCAAAAACGGCCGAAGTCTGTGATATGCGTGCCTCCATCCGCAATGCCGTATCCCTAGCAGCTGAATAAGTGTCGTAGCGCTGGGCGCCAATGGCAAGATATAGCTGGGCATCAAGTCCCTGTACGAACCTCTTCACCATCTTCTCCTCGGTATCCACCAAATACTGAGCATATCGGGACAACTGTGTAAACTGGATGTCATACTCAGACACCGTCATCCCAGGTGTCTTGACTAAGGCCTCGAAGCTGCGAGCTCTGGCGTCACGAACGCTCTCTGGAAGGAAACGGGCTAGAAAGACCGCTGTAAACTCGGCCCAAGTCATAGGCGGCAGATCTGCAGCTCGACCTCTCAAGACTGACTCCCACCATGTCTGCGCGAGACCCTCTAGTTGGAAACTCGCAAGCTCTACCCATCGATCATCCGAACATCTCAACGAACGGCAGATCCTGGCTAAACTGTCAAGGAACGTCTGTGGGTCTTCCGCTGCCTCGGTGCCGGTGAATACTGGAGGTCTCAGCCTCATGAAATCCTGTAGTGAAACCGGAATGGCCACGGTGGTAGTAGTAGGGGCAGGTATCAAGGTCGTCTGTGATGTAGTAGGTACGTCATCCGGCCTCGGTGTACGACTGGCTGCAACTAGGGATCCTACCATCTGACGCAGCTCCTGCATGCCTCCCATCATCTGTCGCAACTCCTCCATACCGGTCTCGAGCCTATCCATACGGCCTGGGGAAGGTGGATCGGTCTGTCCCTGCGGCGTAGGCATACCACCCTGCTCAGTCCTAGTCTCGGACGAGCCAGCTCGAATCTCGTCTCTGGCGGCAGCCCTCTGTGCCCTCGTAGCCTTCGGCGGCATAGTGGCTGTCACAGGAAAACGGATATTAAGGACAGTGCAATAGGATCATAGGATACACGGAATTGAAGAAGGAAATTTCCAAGCAAGTATCCTAAAGTCACTTAGGCGGAGTACCGTATCGTAAGTATGCCGCGGACATACGCACGCTACGTTACGCTGCTTAAGTCACTTACTCCATCTACCAAGGGTCATCCTACACTCACAAAGGTATAACCTCGCTCTGATACCAACTTTGTCACGACCCGCAGGGTACAGAACGTGACTGGCACTTAAGTTTACGAAACGTCTAAAGGCGTCCGTAAAATAAGTAAGCCAAAGCCTAGAAACGAAACCAATGAAGCAAAAGAGTGAAGAAAACCCAATCATTTGAAAGCAAGTTATCAAATAAGTCATGTAAAACCCTTTTTAAAAACAATACCAATTTTTCCCGAAAATTTCGGCAGAGTCTCCTTTGTAAATACTGGCCCCCAAAAATGGGTACAACAAAATATATACATGAAACCAACAAAATAGGGCATCCCTAAGCGGGAGCTAGCTCTTCGCCATAAGGCGGTCACAAATCCCACGCAATGTAAATGACAACAAGCATAATAATCATAAGGAAGCATAAAAAAAGTAGCATGTCGGCTCAAGTGAGCTCGACCCCCAAAATACAGCATAAAATCCACAAACCTCACAGTCTCATCTCTAGGTCAATATACAATAATCTGGTAGAAACAGTAGATGGAGTACACTAGATACAAAGAATATACAAGGTGGTACAAAAATGATAACATAACCCACCTATGAGCAAATCTCGAGCTCAGGCAAAAGAGGCAAAAGACAAGTGCGCCCGCCGCTACTGAACTGACGGAGCGGACCTGCAAAAGACTGTGGCACAACGGGGGTGAGTTGCCAACTCGTGAGTAATAAATAACATCTACAAAGGCTATCATATGCATGCACACAAGCATCCTAGCATCTATAATGCAGGTATGACTGGATGCACTAGCAGGTGTGTATATAACATCAGTGTACTAATATGTATGCAACATGAATATCTGAGGTCTCAATAGGTATATATAAGAAATATTTTATCTCTTTTTGTTCTTGAAACTCTTTTAGAATGCCAGCATAATGTCAATGAATCGACGAAAATCGGTGTCCAGCAACGACACCCAAAAGCTGTCTCAAATCTCATGAATCCATGTCATAGTGTCTCTGGCCTCAGCCATCCGGCTGACCCAACTCAGTATCAATATATCATCCTCTCGCGGCCCCGGTCGGTACCCTCTGGATATCCGCCGTGCCCAATGAAGTCACCGGAAGGTAATCCATCCCCTGCCAGGCTCATCGTCATCACCACGAGCTTCTTGCCCCGGGGTACCCTACCGGGCCCACCATGTACCCGAAACGGTTCATCCAACTCCTCGAAACGGGTCTCCAAAAACCACAGCAAACTCATGGTGGAAGACACTTACATCACTAGAAATCCGCAATTTACATATTTTAAAAATATAATAAGTTTAGAAATTTTTGCGGTTTTCCCCCGAAATCCAGCAATATCATAAAATCCCAAGAAATCCTCATAAGTGCATATATCAATGATAATGAATGCGTATGATATTAATAATCAAGATGCGATGTGTGATTAATGTATTAAGCATGAACAATTAATATGATGAAGTACATGCACATGACTAGCAATACTACGGTTTCATTTTTAAGGAATTAAAGGCAATAGTACCAGTTTAAGTACCAATTAGTAAAAGGTTTCAATTTAAAAGTTATCTAGTGTGGTGGCATGGCAATTACCAGGGTGTGTGTGTAAACATGAATAGTGCTCGTGCTGCATATAAAGACCTGGTAATGGTGCATGTGTCCTACAATTGAGTTTGCGTATATGGGTATAACATATTAATCTAATCGCAGCAATTATCATGCCAGTATTATTATTCTAATGTCACAAGTGGTTATCCAATTTACTATTTTTCCAGTTTACTAAATCTATCGGGCGACTTGCGCCATCCAAACGATCGTCCCCCGTAGATGTTAAATCTACTCACCGGGATCCCTGGCTAGCTGTGTCCAATCACCGCCTTTCCCTTTCGCGCCGCGTCTGACGTCTCCGCGACCGAACCTGGAATTTACATCAATACCAAATATAAGGTTACATATCAAGAACGACGCAAAACCCCCAACGAAACTACTAAAGCTCGCTAGCTAGGTACAACGTGCACAAAGTGCGCGGAACACACGCGAAAATCGCAAAAACTGCCAAAAACGCCGATTTGGGTCACCCGGCAAAACTAAAACCCGACTACCCAAAAACCGCACTCACGCATCCTAAAAGTCGTAGGACAAGCCATTACAATCATCAAGATATCAAAAATAGTCCATCACATAATTTATATAAAAATCTAGTAAGCATAGCATCCCAAAATCGGTGCAAAAATCGCCGATTTGCAACAAAACGACTACAATAAAGCATACTCACCCAAGCACACTACAAGCAATCCACACCCACTAATTACAACACATTAACCATGCTCCAAAACCTATATTCCACAACCAAACCCTTTCTTGATTTTTATAAATAGCAATTGCAAATCAAAATCCACACTTGAAAAACTTAATTTAACACCACAAAAGCCCACTTAAGGAAATTAACCTCTTAGGTTAGGTTAGCAAAACACTAGATAACAATTTAGGTTCAATTAACTAAATAATGCTTTCTAAAACTTAATCCACTCACTAATCAAGCTTCAAATATCATTTTCCATACATAACCCTCTCTTGAAAAACCTTAAAACAACAATTTACAACTAAAATCAACTTCTAAAATTACCTAAATTAGCATAATTAAAGACTACATAACAAGGTAACCATATAGATTAGTTCACTAACAACTAGATTAACTAATAAACACTTAATTAATTATCATGGTTCAAAACCCTAGTTTAAACAAACTACTCATTTTAAACTAGATTAGAAATAAGGTAACTTTTAACACTAACCATACAATTAGAGGAATTAGCAACAAAAGAAAGTAACTTAGATGGAATTATACCTCTTGATCTATGGATCAAGCAAGAAAGTTTTCTCCAAAGAATGGCTTCCTAGCTTCAAGATTCAAGCAAGAATGGCTAAGGATAATGATAGCATAAGGAAATTGTTTGGATTTTTGAATTAAATCATGGATTTTGATGTATTTTTCTTGAAGAAATTGAAGAAAAAAGAAAAGAAAAGAGAGGAAGAAGAGGGTGCAGGTTTTTCGGCCAGAATGAGGTATGGGGGAGGGTGTGGGGGTGAGTGGGAAGGTCAAGGGTCATGTTCCAAAGTCAAATGTGTCATACTTTATTCATTATATTTAAAATTAAATCCATAAACTAACAAAACAACTCAAGAAGCAACCAAAGAAAAGAGAGGCCAGAAATTTCTGGTCTTGGCCAAGGTTTGGGCTGTTCTTGGGCTGAGGGAAAAGATAGAGGGGTTTTACAAAAGAAATTTTATGCAAAAAGGCCCCCTACAACTCAAAAATTGCAAGTTTTAGCCCAAAAATTCAATAATTTCGTTTCAAATCATAAAAATTTGAAAAAAATCAAAATAAATTACTAAAAATTCATGTTATCACTAGAATATAATTATCATAATTTTAGAGATTAAAATTAGCCCGGAAAAATTTGTATTTATCGCTTATTTAATGTATTTTCTTACCGGCTTAAAATAATATTAAAAAAATGAAAAATAGGGAAATTTTTTTAAATGACCAAAATTTCATAATTAACTCATTAGTCACTAAAAACAAGTAATTACCTATCCATTTATGGTATAATTAGCCCTAAACTGCAAAATATCGAGAAAGACGGTTTTCGGAAAAATACCGAATTTTCACCGAATTTCAGGAAAACACCAAAACGACTTTTCAAGACGCTACAATTCTAGTAGTATCTCAGGGTGTTCTGGGCTGATCTCTGACACGACTTGTACCGCTTTTGGGGGTCTGACTTTTACCAACCCCCTAGGCCTGCCATGCGATGCTCATAGACGAACGGACCGGACTGTACGGATATTGTCACTGACAGGCTCAGTAGGGTGTCAGGATGAGTTCGCTCACAGACGTCCCTTTTGGTCAATAGCTGGTGGCCCGTCACGTATGGCTGATACCTCTGACGTGCTAGTAGTTAAATCCACAACCATAGTATTGACGAGTCTTTATAGTCCCCCACAGACTAGTTGCTCAAGTTTTTGGCGGAACGCTGTAGAGGCCGTATGGAGATATGGCAGGGTTCGATCAGATACGTGCGGTATTGCACGGATCAGGATCGGACGGTTAATACTAGAGGGCTTTGGTTTAAGCCAGATCCTAGCATACTACAGTGTAGATTTTGTCTCATTGCATTTGTATTTCGGTCGGAATACAGATGCGGGTGTGTATACACAGTATCGGGGTTTTCCAGTAATTTATTACGGGTCCAGTTTTCTGGAGTTGCCAGTTTGCTTTCCGTTTCGGCCATATTTCTTTGTATCTTTCATTGGCCGAAGATTGGTGGAGGAGGGCTTATTTGCATTTGTGCAAATAAGCATTTTGGAGGGTTGTTTTTGCAAATTGTTGGATCATCATTGCTTGACTTTCTTTTGTTCATGATGGTTCATGATGGGTTGCTTTTTGGTGATGATGATGTGTTATGATGTTGGAGTGTGGTTTTGGTTCTCATGATTCATCATGATAACTTATCTCTCTCTCTCTCTCTCTTGCATTAGGTGGTTCACTCTCTTTTGGATTCCAACTTCACTCCATTCTCACCGTTCACCTTGTGATGGCCGGCCTTGCTCTAGAGGGGGCTGTCCCATATTTTTGGTGTGGGATTTTTGCTCTTTTGGCTTTGTAAAATCCCACAAGTTCCATCTCCATAAGCTTATATCATTTCCGCAACCATATGGCAACTCCCTCAACCCCAAAAATGAGACACAAGTTCTACACTACATTCTACAGCAAATCTTAGGCACGTCGACTCACCAGCTTCGTGCCCAAGTTGCGTCGGTCCAGAGGTGGGAGCCCGTAAAAGAAGCCGGCGACGTGGTGCCCTTCCGGCGAGGTGGTGGAGACCGGACATTCCGCGGGAGATCGGGACGACGACGAGAAGACCGAAGGACACGGATCGCTCGGAATATCTCCTTACCCATCTTTTAGTTAGCTAGGACTAGATTAATGGCACGATCCGGGTATTTAGTGCGCGGTGGTGCCGGTTTGAAAAGTTAAAGTAAATCATCGCTTCCGCATTCCGACGTCGAATTGACGGCCGGGGCGCCGCCGTGCACTTACACTTACTCCCACTCATCATCTGTAAAACCATACAGATATGAGAAAGAAACCTGGTAAATACATACCCTGGAGTAAGTATCCAATCGGGAAAACAGTATTCTTTTAACAATGCACTGAAACATGAAAATGTTTCGTAGGGGTATTCTGGTATTCATAGTAATGCCTCTTCCATAATCCAATTCATGACTTCAACCGTATATTTTATTGCCATCTCTACAAATCCCTTTACTTGTCTTTAGTCATTACCTTCTGTACACCATCGTTAGGGTAAATGGTTTTCTTCCTTCTTTACCATTCGGCACCAGCCTATGGTTTGGAATAAGACTATCCAGTAAGCATAATAGGTGTACCCTCCTAAACCAAGGAGTACTCGCAACTTGAGAGAAGGTGATGATAAGAGTCAACTGAATAATACCTTATTCTATTAAAGGTGAAATAG
The DNA here is from genome assembly GCA_030015575.1 of Agapanthus africanus. Lineage (NCBI taxonomy): Eukaryota > Viridiplantae > Streptophyta > Magnoliopsida > Asparagales > Amaryllidaceae > Agapanthus > Agapanthus africanus. The sequence goes on from JASDDO010000022.1 coordinate 283,640,898, forward strand.
GAGTGGCGATGAAGTACGCGGTTTGGTCGTGAATGATAACAGTCGCAACTTACTTTTCCCTCTTTCTAATCCCTTTATTTTGTCTTTACATATTACCTTCTGCACACCCTACTTAGGCTAATTGGTTTTCTTCATTCCCTACATTTCGGCACCTGCCTATGATTTGGAATACGACTATCCAATAAGCGTAATAGGTGTACTCTCCTATACTAAGGAGCCCTCGCAACCTGAGAGAAGGTGATAATAAAAGACAACTGAATAAACCAATTCTATTTCTCCTGAACCTTGATCCATCCTCGAAGAAGTCCCTTCGAGTTCGTATATAACCATACGATGGATCTATCCAATGGAAGTGGATGTCCGTAGTAAAACGGGTGTTCTGAGAAATGCAAAGGGTAAAGGAAGGAGTGGCAATGACTTATGCAACATAGACAATCCAAAAGCCAGTATTTTAAGAAGGTTCGGTTAACTTGGTCACCGAGTCATAGTCTAGGGTCGGTCAAAGGTCGCTGCCAGAGAGAGAGAGAGAAAAGAAACACTCTGTGTGCACTCTAACCTAGATCAGAATGGTTATCACTTTATCTAATCAGGAAACCTCCCACTGTACTGTCAAATTCTCCTCCAAAGCTAAAAGAAGAATCAATCGGGATCACCCGAAGAGTAAACCAACTCATCAGTGGGAATCGGGATCCAACTCTCATTGCATGATAACATGACGGAATCCACTCACGTTACTCACACTCCAGAAGGTATGCGCATACTTGGCAAGTTTCAGTTTCTTTTGAAACTCCTGATATGATTTTTACCCCATGTTCTTATGACCTTGACGAAAGCCAACAAATCATAAGTCACATGTCAAGTTCTGCCCGTCATTATCTTGTTAATTCGAACCCACCAGTACATACCCTTGACGAAAGCCAACAAGGTAGTACGACTGTCCCAAACCAACTCATCTATCTATGCAACAAATGAATACCCCAGCAGCTACCAAACACTATGCCTTGACGAAAGCCAACAAATATAGCTTGAATACTACTGACCAGCCATAAGAAATGACGGAGGGCTACGGCTGGTTTTTGGTGAAAAACCTTTAACGTAATGAACTTGATCTCGTTGAAGGAACCAGATAGCTTTTTATAAAAATATAGTGGCGAAAATCTTTTGCTAAAGAGGTCACTCCCGGTGAAGGGATCTCGGCTCTTTCCTCATGGAATGAGGTGCAGGATATTCCACTGAATACCGCGATGCAAAGCAACATGTAATCGGCTATAGTGAAGTTATTACCCTGACGCAAACTTCTGCCCAAGGGGTCACTCCCGGTGAAAGGATATCGGCCCTTGCCCCGTCGAATGAGGTGCAGGATATTCCAACCGAATACCGCTATGCAAAACAAAAGGAAACGTATTTGTAATAACACTTTTTTAAAATTGTTCCAACAACATCCAAATAGGTTTGTTTTCCTTTGCATTGATCAGAATCAACGCAGTCCCATCAAATAATCACACCAGAAAAGAACGAAAATAAAATATACGTATATGCCATCCGCATTCGTCACTGGGTCCCGTCATCACCCGTTAGGTTACTTAACTAACGACAGAGCGGGGACTGAACTAGCGCGGGTGCAAAACATATACAACATCTACTAGTATATATACCAATATACAATAATCGCTCCAGGCATGATAATATGCACCATTACAGAAAAGTAATAAGCATCACAGAACAATACAGATAATCTGGGATCCCCGAGTTTCACAGAGCCGCTGCTGAAACCCGAAGTTCCCCTGGTCGTGTGGATAGCCTATGCAATGAAACCTAGACCCCTACGGGTGTGGCAAGTTACCCGCCAAAACCTGAAGCGAGGCAGCCCCCTACTGCAAAGTGAATGGACCACCTTGCACTTCACGGAATCCGGTAGGTTGAGCACCCCTCCTTGGGTCAACCTATACCCCCTACGAGTGCGGCGAATAGTCTGCCAATTTTAGAGTGAGGCCCCTCTTCCTCTCAAAGCCATGAGATGCGGACCTGTTGCCCTCCAGAACCCGGCTATCCGTGCACTCCGTCGCGGGGTAAAACCTAGTACAGAAATGAAAAATATGTACAACGGGTACATCGACCTCGACCCGGTCGTGCCCCAAAAGAATATTATACAACAGGCAGTGACGGCAGTCCACATGTTGGACGCTCGTCCCGCAATATCAAATGTACAAATAAATCCAAACTGCACTACCATTACACACTGCTATCCACCACGACAAATCCGCAACATCACAGCACAACACAGAACATCAACGCGAATGCCACGTTCGCAAACCCGTCTAAAAGAACTATAACAATCAGACGCGGTTTACCGATCAAATGACATTCACGGTCGGAGATATAATGTAAGTACTGTAAACTAACATGTTTAAATTTCGATCGACTAAATATCACGAAGTGGGCCCCACGAACATCTGCTGCACAGTAACAAAATCTGGGCCCAAAAGATATATACCAAAAACCTCAAATTCCAACAGAGAAGCTACTGTACAAATTTGGGTCAATGATTCAACATAACGGCCGCGGATGCGCAGTCAAACCCTAGGTTTGACCGCGATTCCACGGCGATCCTGTTGAGTCACGTGCTCAAATTTGCACCACGTGCTTAGAAAACCCTGCACAGATTTCTGTGATATGTAAAATAATTTTAGGACTTGATTTAAAATCGACAGAAACTGTGAATGGAAAAATTATAGTTTTTGATATTCGGTCCGATCGATGTTTTAAACGCGTTAGCACAAGTTAGTAAAGCAAAATGGTGAGGCTCTGATACCACTGTAAGTCTACGGTTGCGCCCCGGCGATCTACAGACGCCAAATGCGGAACAAAAACTTTTTAACTGGCGCTATCGTATACTATAACCCGGATCTGCCATTATTGCTAAACTAACAAACTGTAAAGAGAGTAGAAAGGTTATACCGAACGATTCGAGTCCTTCGTTCTTTAACCATCATCCCACGCTCCGTTGCGGCTGCTCCGATCTCTTCGATCTCCAATCTGCTCGTTCAGGTGGCACCACGTCAACGGGCTCCCGCCTCTGACTCGAGGCAACTCGGTCGTCAAGTTTGCCACAAGAGACGACCAAGATTGATGTAGAGAATGAGTAGAATACTTTGTCTCACTTCGTCCAAAGCCGTGGACGATTGGTTAATGAAGTTGCCAATTAAGTCGGGTGATGGAATGAAATGAGCACATTAATGAAATAATGAGTCACTAATCCTTGTCACCAAAACCATTAATGCAACATATGAGTCATAAGCCTAATCACCACTTCTAGAACCTTCTAGAAGCATGACTCACCCTCATCCAAGAAAAGATAAATCTGTCTTTAATCGAATGTTAAAAGACGGGCGATAGAAAACTGGAAACTGGCAACTTCCAAAAGTGATTCCGAAACGAATTTCAGGATAACCACGTAACTATATAAACATACCCGCATTTGTATTACGACCGAATACAAATGCTACTGAGACAAAAATATTATATCTACTCAATATAATACTCAGATCCGGCTTAAACCAAAGCCCACCAGTATTATCTGCCAGAAAAAGGACACGTGCGTAAACGCACGTGCATTTTCCGAAACCTGCCATAAAACCATACGGCCTCTACAACGTTTCGTCCGAACTTGGGAAACTGTCTGTGGGGGACTCTAATGACTCGTCAGTACCCTGGCAGTGGGTTTAACCACAAACCGTCAGCGACACTAGCTGTGCATAACGGCTGCCCATGGACTGACCTCAAGGGAGGCCGATGAGCGAACTCATCCGGAAACCCTACTGAGCCTAACAGTGACAATGTATATACAGTCCGGTCCGTTCGTCTATGAGTATCACATATCTGCCTAGGGGGCTAGTAACATCAGACCCCCAATAGCAGTATAAGTCGTGTCGGAGTGTAGCCCAAGAACACCCTGAGATACTACTGGAGTACCTACCTGTAAATCTCCTGCCACGGCCGTGGGCTTTGTGTAATGGCTCTCCTAGACACAGTACGATCTCACCCCCAATACCGGGAGAGACGAATCCCCTGCCGATCCGCTCACGTGCCTCCATGTGGCTCGGGACTGTACCCAAAAACTACCTGTTTGCACGACTCCTTTGAGCCGTGGTAGGGTAGAAATCAAAGCACAGTGGGAACTCACACGAGACAAATGACGACCTCAGGTCGATGAACTAACCTGTACACATGTCACCAGGGAACTGCTATCTGACGATATGTATAATACCAACTAGCAGGTTCCCGGCGAGTCCTGTCCGGTGTACTCATAACCCAATGAGCACCTGTATACGTCTTAGGTGATCCAACTGACACCAGTGGCTTGTGAGACCGGCCACCGCCCCTCGTCGGGGTCTTGACTATATACACTAGTCTACTCCGGAGTATCGATGCCCTGTCTCGAAACTCCCACGACTAGGGACCACAATTAAGGATATGCTGATAAACCACCCAACTCTCACGTATATGATCGCCATCATACTGTTGGTAGTAAAGCAAGATCCTAAGGGCTCTATCAAAGTGTAACAGTGATCAGTCACCTGAAACTGTATACGACTGATAAAGGCAAACCAGATAGCATACTATCATCTCGAGTAAGACTGTCCTACCGGTATAGGTCCTCCGCAATCATTGCAATCACGTACCTGCGATCCAATAATTGACTTTGAGGGCACTATATCCAACAGGTCTTCCGTAATTACTTGTTCTTCTGGAGCCACTTCCAGTTCTACTGCGCTCACACTAATTTCTTTTTCAAGAAATTCCTTCTCTAAGAAGGTGGCATGTCTAAAGATAACAATACATTGTTCCTCTGAGCAGTAGAATCTATACTCTTGGGAATGCATTGGGTATCTTATGAACTTGCAAAGTACGGATCGTGCCTCTAGCTTGTCAGGATTCTGGTTTTTAACAAAAGCAGAACAACCCCATATTTTAACAAACTTAAAATTAGGCTTCTTGCCTTTCCATAACTCATATGGAGGCAAGGGAACTGACTTTGATAGAACTTGGTTCAATATGTATGCAGCAGTCTTTAGTGCATACCCCCAGAATGAAAGAGATAACTCAGTGTTACTCATCATGAAACGTACCATATCCAATAGGGTACGATTCTTTTAACAACCGAGTTCAGTTATACCAATTTCTGTTGCTGTATGTGTTGTTTGTGGTGTTTATTTCATTTACTGTGTGGATAAGAATGGTAGTTTACTTTACGTTCGACTCGCTTGCTTGAGCTTGTTGTTTCATAGTTATAAAATACCCTAACATCACATTTTTGCATATAACAATTTAAGTCACTTAAAATAATTTAAAAATGCATGACATGGCCTGCATGATACCCTTAATCCCGTGGTAGCGTCCTTGCATCGTGTTCTCGTCCCGTTCATGAAACGGACGTGTTTGGATGGCCACGCGCACGTGCGTGCGTCCGTTCTTGGGGGTATGCATTTCTGTTATATAATCTTTCATTTTAAATTTTGGAACTTGCTATTATTCTCGTATTTCAAATCTAAAATTTTGGACCCGACCCGGGCGCGTTTCTGAACTATTTTGTATCCTGCTAAATTCTAATTATTTTTTTTATTTCTTTAATCCGTTTAAAATATATTTTTTAACAGCATAAAAGATTCTTTTACAGCCAAAAAAAATATTTTTTTAAACTATTGGATCTTTTTAAATCTTAATCAACTTTCTTTCCCCACGAGCCAATGAGATTTCGTCTACTGCGCTTGGGCCCCACCACCGAGCTCTCTCTCTCTCTCTCTTCTTTCCTCTCTCTTTTCCTCAGCCAATTAAATTCCTTCCTTGTGCCAGCCCCACCGAGCTCCTCTTTCTCTCTTCCCTTTCTCTCTCCTCTCGCGCTCTTTCTCTCTCCTCTCGCGAACACTGTTCGCTTCTCGATTCTGCTCACCACCCGCGCGATCTCGTCACCTCCCTTCATGCTTTTCTTCTTCTCCATCATTTAAAAACCCCGAGCACGAGAAAACCCAAAGCATCGAACCCTAACCCTAAACTCCTCTGCCTCTACACCCTCTACCTCACCATCTCCTTCTCGTCTTCATCTTCCCTTCCTCTCTTCTCCTTTCCTCGACACGAGAACCCTGCAACCAACCCTAACCACAGAACCCATCGCCTCACCTGCACCTCCATCGCCGACGATCTCCTCTCCTCGTCGTCAACTCACCCCACTCCTTCTCTCCTCACCTCCATCATCTCCTTCTCCTCCATCTTCTCCCTCCTTCCAATGCACCCTGCACACCCACAGAACCCCACAAAATCCATCATCACCACCTTGCACCACTTCGTCGTCGATCATCCCTCACCGTCGCCATCTCACTCCACCTCTCCTCCTCTCCCTCTCCTCTGTGCTTCTCCCTCACCATTATCCCTGCACACCAAGAAACCCCAGGCAGCAAAATCGAGCCTTAACCCTAGCACACCCAAACCCTAGCTTCGCCGGGAAACCCTCACGCCGGCAACCCTCGTCGTCGTCACCCTTGCCGACTCCCCTCTGCAACCACATAACACAGCTACGGTAAGATCTCTCTCATGTTTCCCTTCTTCCATCCTTTCTTCTCTCTCTTTATGTGTTGTTTCTCATGTTCACTGTTATTGGTTTGCCCGAATCCGACCGTGCTGGCGACGATCGCGACGACCCAGCAAGCATCTCTGACCCGTGTGATCCCCTCGTGCGTTGTTTGGACCCAGTCCGTATACCGTGCGCGCGTCGCGACTTTTCCCACCGACGCGTGACGTTCCGTATACCGTTTCTTGATCCGTCGAGGCAAGTAAAACTTGCTACATGCTATTATGTTATTTTTTTGCATATTTAATTGCATGATTATATCTGTAAATTAACCTAAGGCCATTGTTTCATTTTAACACTTCGATGTCCATTTTATCACTTTAGATTTACTACTTCAAACATACCATGTTGCATTTCGTTTTACTATACCTAGTACCCACATCCGTATTTAAATCAATTAACATTTATTTGCATAGCCCATAGTACCCCTTTTATAGTTTATACCCTATCGGACGACCGTTTACATACAGCTAGCCTAATTTATCTTCAATTGCATCACAAGATTATTTAGTACATAATAACATGATTTTAACATCCATATTTGTTATACTGTATTTAAGTAATGTTGAAACTATTCCTTAAACCCAAATTGATAACCGTGCATCTATATACCTCAATATGTACCTGATTGCATTTCATATTACCAAGTTCCAGTTTATTATGTTATTAGTACTCATGCTTGTTTTGTATACCATGCTTATGCTAGTTTGATTATGAGCATCCACATGACATCTTGTGCATCCTGACATGACTTGTTACACTTCCTATTTCTTGACACGACATGGTACCGTGCACCTCTCGACATGACATGATATCTATTTACTACCTGGCTTGACCTGATGTACCATGGCGTTACCTGTCACTTGATCTTATGTCTAATGCCAACAAACCTGTCCTGTTGTCCTTACGGACGTTTCCTGTTGTCTATCCAGACAAACCTGTACCTGCCTGAGACTTGAACACTTTTGACTTGGGGGTATGGGGAAATCAATTATGAAACCTGACTTGTAACTCGACAGTTCTATACCTGTTCTGATCAGTCTTACGGGCTAGGCTAGCCCCGGAGTGATGCTACAGACATCACTCGTCATTACCTACCATCCTTTACTGCCTTGCGGCACGTCTCGGGTTCAGCCCGAGAGTCATAGACCGTGATCCCGGGCACGCACGGAATACTATTGAGTTACATCGATGATTCATCAAATTGATTTCAAAGACTTGAGAGTAGTTAACCCAATAGACCAGTTTAGATTACTCATTGCACACTACCTTTCATTGCCCTGATTTATATTGTTGTTACACCTGCTTTACCAGTTATGATCATACTTGCATGTCTTGCTACCCTGTATATATATTATTGCTTGATGTTATGACGCGCTGACTTCTGGGTTTTGCATGGCCCAGATCCTCTACCTTTGTTGCATACTGATCAGGAGTATTGCCGCTGTTAGACCGAGCGGTGAAGATCCTGTTGGTATGCAGTTTTACTTTCCAGGTGTTTCATTTATTGTATCTTTTGCTTCTTGACTCATTTATTCTGGCTCATGGACATGTACTAGATAGTTTAGTTTACTTTCCTGTTCTTGATATCTCTACAGCCGTAATGTGACTGTGGAAGGATTTTTCCTATCCACAGGTAGTATGGTTGGCTATGTCATGTGCCCATCTTAGCGTACTCTGGAAAGCGGGACGTGAAAATTCTTCCTTTCTAATACGCCATTATGTTGTGGAGTGTATGATGGAGTAACCTGAGAGAGAATCTCATCTTCTTTTAAGTAACCAAGAAATTTTGTACTCAAATATTCACCTCCTCAATCCGATCGAAGAATCTTAATATTCTTTCCAGTTTGGCTTTGCACTTCATTCTTATACTCTTTGAACTTCTCAAATGAGTCAGACTTATACTTCATTAAGTATATGTGTCCGAAGCGTAAGCAGTCATTTGTAAAAGTATTGAAGTAAGAGTATCCTTCTCAAACTTGAATAGACATTGGATCACATACATCACTATGTACTAGTCCCAAGAGTTCATCAATGCTTTCTCTGCTTTTACTAAACGGAGATTTAGCCATCTTTCCTTTAAAACATGACCTACAATTATCATATGACTCGAATTCAAACGAATGTAGGTAACTATTCTTATGTAATTGCTTAAACCTTGTCTTATTTATATGGCCAAGTCTATGGTGTTGGATATAGTGCCCTCAAAGTCAATTATTGGATCGCAGGCACGTGATTACAATGATTGAGGAGGACCTATACCGGTAGAACAGTCTTACTCGAGATGATAGTATGCTATATGGTTTGTCTTTATCATCGTGTACAGCTTTAGGTGATATGATCACTATTACACGTTGATAGAGCCCTTAAGATTCTTGCTTGACTACCAGCAGTATGATGGCGATCATATACGTGAGAGTTGGATAGTCCATAAGCACATCCTTGAAAGTGGTCCCTAGTCGTGGGAGTTTCGAGACAGGGCATCGATACTCCGGAGTAGACTAGTGTATACAGTCGAGACCCCGACGAGGGGCGGTGGCCGGTCTCACAAGCCATTGGTGTCAGTTGGTTCACTTAAGATGTATACAGGTGCTCATTGGGTTATGAGTGCACCGAACAGGACTCGTCGGGAACCTGCTAGTTGGTATTATATCTAGCGTCAGATAGCAGTTCTCTGGTGACATGTGTACATGTTAGTTCATCGACATGAGGTCGTCATTTGTCTCGTGTGGGTTCCCACTGTGCTTAGATTACTATCCTACCACGACTCAAAAGAGTCGTGCAAATAGGTTTTAGTTGGGTACAGTCCCATGCCACATAGAGGCAGTGAGCAGATCTGCAGGGGATTCGTCTCTCCCGGTATTGGGGGTGAGATCGCGCTGTGTCTAGGAGAGCCATTACACCAAGTCCTTGGCCAAGGCAGGTGAGAATTACTGGTAGGTATTCCAGTAGTTTCTCAGGGTGTTCAGGGCTGCCCTCCGACACGACTTATACCGCTATTAGGGGTCTGACGTTACCAGCCCCTAGGCCCGATATGCGATGATCATAGACGAACGGACCGGACTGTACGAATATTGTCACTGATAGGCTCAGTAGGGTTCCAGGATGAGTTCGCTCATCGTCTTCCCTTTCGGTCAGTACATGGGCAGCCGTTACGTACAGCTAGTACCACTGACGTGCTTGTGGTTAAACCCACTACCAGAGTATTGACGAGTCTTTAGAGTCCCCCACAGATAGTTTCCCAAGTTCGGGCGAAACGTTGTAGAGGCCGTATGGTTTTATGGCAGGGTTCGAACATGCACGTGCACTTGTGCACGTGTCATGATTCAGACAGATAATACTGGTGGGCTTTGGTTTAAGCCGGATCCTAGTATTATATTGTGTATGAATATTTTCCGTCTCATTGCATTTTGTATTCGGTCGGAATACAAATGCGGGTATGTATATACAGTTGTGGGGTAATCCTGTAATTTGTTACGGGATTGCTTTTTGAAGTTGCCAGTTTATCTCCGTTCGATTAAACATTAGTTTTAATGTTTAATTATTGGTTGATGTTGATATATTATTTTAGCCAAAATTCATTCATTCCTAGTCATGGCCGAAATCATTTGTGAGGTGGAAATTTTGAGAGTGAGTCATTGAGTGAGTCACTTGTTTCATTAATGCAAGCATGGTTTCTTTTTGATGAGTCATTTTGCATTCATTCCTTTTTGTAATGCAAAGGATATTTATTTGCGATAAGGATAGCATATGGTCACCACTTCATGTTTGTGCTCACCCCCCAATTTCCAGTGCACTTATAAGTGGCCGGCCCCACTTGAATTAAAGAAGATTTTCTTTCCATCATTTGGCCGAGCCTCATTTAAATGAGGAAATGATTCATTTGCAAAATCCCAAGCTCATTTCTTCACCTAAAAAGGCAGCTTCAATTTACCTCCACCCAATGGCTTGGGTGCCTTGAGACAAAATATTCTACACTATCTCTACTTCAATCTTGGACATGTCGGTTAGCAAACTTCATGTCCGAGTTGCCTCGGTTTAGAGGCGAAAGCCCGTATAAAGATCCGTTGACGTGGTGCCATCTCGACGAGGAGACAGGAGATCGGAGATGCAGCGAGGTGCGTGGTATGATGGCTAAAGATCAAAGGACACTGATCGATCGGTATAGCCATTCTATCATTTTGTAGTTTTCTAGTTTAGTGTTAATGGCATGATCCGGGTTACAGTCTTTGTTAGCGCCAGTTTATGAAAAAGTTTTTATTCCGCGTTTGGCCTCAGATTATTGGCCGGGGCGCTGGCGTAGACTTACATGGTATCAGAGCCACGCCATTAACGTTTACTAGTTTTTTCTAACATGTTTAAAATATCGATCGAACGAAATTTCCAAAACTGCAATTCCAAATTTAAAGTTTCTGTCGAAATTTTTTTGTCGTCTAAAAATTATTTTGAGTATGTTAGAAAATCGAGCAAGCTTTCTAAGACTGCAGAAGAAATTTGATAGATTGATCCCACAAAACCACCGTGGAACCGCCGCAGAACCTATGGGTTTGCCGCGGTTCCGCCGTCGTTTTGGAGCTTCAGTGCACCATTTTTCTTCTGGGTGTCTTTCATGTGGAATTGTGGTTTCTGGAATATTTTGTTTGGGCCCAGATTTGTTTGAGTACTGGATTTGTACTTGGGTCCCACTTCGGAAAGTTTTGTCAATCGGAATTTTAAATGTGTTAGTTTACAGTACTTATATTATATCTGCGACCGTGAATGTCATTAGAGCGGTAAATCTTGTCTAATTGCTATAGTCCTTTTAGACGGGTTTGTGAACGTGACATTCACGTTGATGTTCTGTGTTGTGCTGTGATATTGCGGATTTGTCGTGGTGGATAACCCGGTGCAATGTTAGTGCAGTTTGGATTTATTTGTACTTTTGATATCGCGGGGCGAGCGTCCGACATGTGGACTGCCGTCACTGCCTGTTTGTATATTATTCTTGAGACACGACCGGGTTGAGGTCGATGTACCCGTTGTACATATTTTCATTTCTGTATTAGGGTTATCCCGCGAAGGAGTGCATGGATAGCCGGGTTCTGGAGGGAAACGGGTTCGCATCTCATGGCTTTGAGAGGGAGGTGACCTCACTCTAGGATTGGTAGGCTATTCACCGCACTCGTAGGGGGTACAGGTAGACCCAAGGAGGGATGCTTAAGTTACCGGATTCCGTGAAGTACTGGGTGGTCCATTCACTTTGCTGAAGGGGGCTTCCTCGCTTCAGGTTTTGGCGGGTAACTTGCCGCACCCGTAGGGGTCTAGGAATTCATTGCACAGGCTATCCACATGACCAGGGGAACGTCGGGTTTCAGTAGCGGCTCTGTGAAACCCGGGGATCCCAGATTATCTATATTGTTCTGTAATGCTTATTACTTTTCTGTAATGTTGCATTTATCACACCTGGAGCGATTATTGTATATTGGTATATATACTAGTAGATGTTGTATATGTTTTGCACCCACGCTAGTCCAGTCCCCGCTCTGTCGTTAGTTAAGTAACCTAACGGGTGATGACGGGACCCAGTGATGAATGCGGATGGCATATACGTACATTTTATTTTCGTTCTTTTCTGGTGTGATTAATTGATAGGACTGCGTTGATTCTGATCAATGCAAAGGAAAACAAACCTGTTTGACGTTGTTGGAACAGTTTTTAACATGTGTTATTACAAGGACGTTTTCTTTTGTTTTGCACAGTGGTATTCAGTTGGAATATCCTGCACCTCATTCGACAAGGCAAGGGCCGAGATCCCTTCATCGAGAGTGACCCCTTGGGCAGAAGTTTGCGTCAGGGTAATAACTTCACTATAGTCGTTTACTTGTTGCTTTGCATCGCGGTATTCAGTTGGAATATCCTGCACCTCATTCCATGAGGAAAGAGCCGAAATCCCTTCATCGGGAGTGACCTCTTTAGCAAAGGTTTTCGCCACTATATTTTTGTAAAAAGCTATCAGGTTCCTTCAATGAGATCAAGTTCGTTACGTTAAAGGTTTTTCGCCAAAAACCAGCCGTAGACCTCCATCATTTCAGTTGGGTATTCAGTAGTATTCAAGCTATGTATTTTGACCAACGCTAAGGCATAACGTTTGGTAGCTGCTGGGTATTCATCTGTTGCATAGATAAATGAGTTGGTTTGGGACAGTCGTACTGCCATTTGGCTAACGTCAAGGGTATGTACGGGTGGGTTCAAATTAACAAGATAATGATGGGTAGAACTTGACATGTGACTTATGATATTTTGGCCAACGTCAAGGTCATAAGAGCATGGGGCAAAAATCCACATCGGGAGTTTCTAAAGAAACTGAAACTTGCCAGGCATGCGCATACCTTCTAGAGTGTGATAACGTGAGTGGATTCCTTCACGTTATCATGCGATGATAGTTGGATCCCGATTCCCACTGATGAGTTGGTTTACTCTTCGGGTGATCCCGACTAATTCTTCTTTCAGGTTTGGAGAAGAATTTGAGGTTACAGTGGGGGTTTCCTGATTAGATAAAGTGATAACCATTCTAATCTAGGTTAGAGTGCACGCAGAGTGTTTCTTTTCTCTCTCTCTCTCTTTGGCAGCGACTATTGACCAACCCTAGACTATGACTCAGTGACCAAGTTGACCGAACCTTCTTAAAATACTGGCTTTTGGATTATCTGAGTTGCATACATCATTGCCACTCCTTCTTTTACCCTTTGCATTTCTCCAGAACACCTCGTATTACTATGAACATCCACTTCCATTGGATAAATTTATCGTATGGTTATATACGAACTCGAAGGAACTTGTTCCAGATTCGGGGATGGATTCAGGTTCAGGAGAAATTGAATTGGTTTATTCAGTTGTCTTTTATCATCACCTTCTCTCAGGTTGCGAGTACTCCTTGGTTTAGGAGAGTACACCTTTTACGCTTATTGGATAGTCTTCTTCCAAACTATAGGCAGGTGCCGAAAGGTAGGGAATGAAGAAAACCAATTAGCCTAAGTAAGGTGTACAGAAGGTGATAAGTAAAGACAAAATAAAGGGATTAGAAAGTGGGTAAAGTAAATTGCGACTGCTATCATTCACGACCAAACCGCATAGTTCATCGCCACTCTTACTTCACCTTTGCTTTTCTCCAGTTCAAGAGAAATAGAATAAGGTTTTATTCAGTTGTCTTTTATCATCACCTTCTCTCAGGTTGCGAGTACTCCTAAGATTAGGAGTATACACCTATTACGCTTATTGGATAGCCTTCTTCCGAACCATAGGCTGGTGCCGAACGATAGAGAAGGAAGAAAACCATTTAGCCTAACGATGGTGTACAGAAGGTAACGACTAAAGACAAATAAAAGGATTTGGAGAGATGACAACGAAATATACGGTTACAGTCATGAATCAGGATAATGGAAGAGGCATTACTAGGAATCCCGGATACCCCTTCGAAACATTGTCATGTTTCAGTTTCACTGTGCATTGTTAATTGTAAACTGATTTCCTAATTAGACTCTTGCTCCAAGATTTGTATTTACCAGGTATGATTCTCACATCTGTATGGTTTTACAGATGATGAGTGGGAGTAAGTTATTGGGAATTAGGTGATCATCCTCATTATATCGGAATTCGTTGTAATTGGTGATATTTGAGGAAATCGCCTGGGTACAGTTTTCAACCTACGACGCACAGGGTTTGAGTTATTCAACTCGGCGGACTTATACAAAGTATTGTATGTTGTCCAGTATTCATTAGGACAAAGGGGTTGGTCTTCGTACTATGTTCTGTTTACTTGTGACTTCTCTAGTTTTTAGACAAATGTTTCTTAGAAATACATGGTCTAAGTTTTGAGAAGTTGTGGGTACAGGAATAAAGTATAGAACCAGGTGTTGCAAGTATCGGGATTCTTCAAGGTGATCGAAGATATAGATACATGTGTATGGTATTCAGTTGATAGTAATGGTTTTGAGAAACTTGTTTCTCTTTCGGGTTACTCATAATTGGATGCATTCCGAAGTTGAGTAATGCTGATCGGCCTCTCTCCATTTAGTTGACATGCGCTGGAGATAGCTGCATGATTTGAATCTGGTTCCAATTAAATTAGTGCCAAAGTTTCTTTATTGGATATAGAATAGTTCATATCTTAACGATGATAAGGTACGGGGAGTTGTCCGGCTTATGCTTAAAACCAGACTCTGGATAACTCACGGCATGTTTCTGTAATGGCAGTTTGTGGGTTGACCCGGGCTATGTCAAGGGTTGACTTTCTACCATCTGGAGATCAACAGTGATATTGTTCTTGACTCACCACAGTTTTAGTAAAATGGATTTTTTCAGGAAACAGTAGTGGGAGTATGGTAGAACAGGAAGTGATTCCAGAACCGTAAACGATTACTGAAAATTTAATAGAACCTAAAGATTCAATCAGGTTTGACATTCCATTAGCCACTCCGCAGATATGGTGGGTAAACTCAGGCACCCGAGAGGTACTCCGGTAGCCTCAATGATGGTGACAGGGAGGTTCTTGTTTACCCAGACTAGCCATTACTGTTGTTCCAGACTGTGAGACCCAGCAGGAGGATGAGTATAGCGTCGTTCTAAACTAGCTTTAGAAGTGCACGTGTATATGACTCTGCCAGAGGGTTGTTGTAGTCAGTGGGAGCAGCGGAAGCATAGTGGACAAGTAGCTTAGGTCTATTTATAGACTAAAGCAGATATAGCGGAGATAGATCATTTATTTTTGATGTGACGGTCATGGGTTTGACTTCATCAGAATAGGGGATGGATCTGTTAAGAAGGTAGTAGGGTGTGATGTCCTGGTATTTGGATGACATACACAGAGTAGGAAGTAAAATTCATATACTACGATCGGTTCTACTGTGGTTGTCACACAGTTGTTTCTCCACAAAGGATATGGATATAATATCAGACATTCTGGTTACTAGATCTATGGTTTTAGATCTAGATTTGGGTAGTTTCCCAATCTGGGTACTTAGAGAGTATTATAAAGGTGTTTTAGAATGGACGACTCCTGGCATGGTGGTGTACCTGCAGGTGATGGAGTCTCCCTCTCTAAAGGTTTCTTACAGACTAAAGGGGAGAGGGATGTGCATGATTGGTGTTAGTGTATATGCCCTAGAGGCCATTACTGTATTATACTAGTATGTATATTACTTGATGGAAGCTTGGGATATTCACAGTTGTACAGACAATCTTGCTCAATATAGTAGTATGCTACTTGGTTTGTCTCTGCTTTAATGTGTACATGTGTGTTTATTTATTATATCACCTATACGCATTAGTAGAGCCCTTAGGATCTTTGCTTGATTACCGGCGTTGTGATGGCGATCACACTCGTGGGGGCTGGGTAATCTACAAGCACATCCTTATACACGTCCCTAGTCGTGGGAGTACCGAGATAGGGCATCGATACTCCGGAGTAGACTAGCGTATGCGCTTCTCATCCCAGGCTGGGAGACGGTCTGTCCACAGCCGTCGGTACGTCGTACTTGAGATAGGTATGCGGGGTGCTCGTTAGGTTACGAGTACACTGGACAGGACTCGTCGGGAACTGATGGTTGGTATTATACCTATCGTCAGTTATCAGTTCCCAGGTGACATGAGTACAGCTTAGTCCGCTGACTTGACACTGTCACTACGCCTCGAGTGTTTTCCCACTGTTCTTTGATTACTACCCTACCACGGCTCTACTGAGTCATGCAAACAGGTAGTAGTTGGGAGCAGTCCCGAAGCACTTGGAGGCAGTGACGGTTAGACAGGATTCGTCTCTCCCGGTATTGGGAGTTGACATCGCGCTGTGTCTAAGAGAGCCATTACACGAGTAGTCCCTGGCCAGGGCAAGCGAGATATACTGGTAGGTTCCAGTGTTATCTCAGGGTGTTCTGGGCTTCACTCCGACACGACTTGTACCGCTATTAGGGGTCTGACGTTTACCGCCCCCCTAGGCCCGCCATGCGATGTATCAGACGAACAGACCGGACTGTACGGAGATTGTCACATACAGACTCAGTAGGAGTTCGGATGGGTTTACCTCATCGGCCTTCTTATCGACATCTACCTGGGGACCGTTACGTACAGCTAGTGCCGCTTGCGGTCTGTGGTTAAACCCACTGCCAGCGTAGTGTCGAGTCTTTAGAGTCCCACACAGAGAGTTTCCCTGCACTGAGCGAAACGTGTAGAGGCCGTATGGTTTTACGGCAGGGCTGCGATCACTTGCGTACACTAGTGTGCGTATGATGTTCGGGCAGGCAGTACTAGTGGGCTTTGGTTTAAGCCAGATCCTAGTATTGCACGGATGGATGTGTTTTGTCTTCTGCGCATCTGCATTCTACGGAATACGGATGCAGGTGTGTATGCACAGTTTTCTGGAGCGATGAAGGAGGAGGTGCCTCATTAGGGTTTTGGCAGATGGTTCGGCCAAAACCGCTATGTGGCAGGCTCATTAGGGTTTCGACAGTTTGTTTGGTCAAAACCATAATGAGCCGGGGACATTATTTACTAATCCTTTCTTTGATAATTTTGTCATGGCTAATTACATTGACCATTTGACCATCTTGACTTTGTTGACCTTTTGACCAAAGTTGACTTGGACCTTCTTAGAAGATCTAAAGTATTCTTTGGTTTTCTTTTTATTTAGTTATGATAATGGTCATGTCATTTGTAGCCATCACCTTTATCTTGATTGGATTTGTAATGATGATGTTGATGCATTATTGCAACCATGGTTAGCTTTTCTCTTGGTTAAGCTTTTCATTTGCTTATTCTCATTCTCTCTCTTGAAATGAGAAGCTCCATGGTTGCTAGATAATCTCCTTCTTCTTCCTCCTCTTGATCTTCTCCTTTGATCTCATGTGTTGAGAGAAAAAGGATTCTACTTGACAAACACATCCATACATCCTCTCTACACAACCTAGGGCTTCTAGATTAGCAATCTTCTTGTCCTAGTTACCTCGGCTTGAGGTGGAGCTCGGCGCACATCTCTCGGGTGGATCGTCATCGACTCAAGGAGGCCGCGGAGGTGACCGAAGTCCGGATCAACCTTTGAGCAAGCCATGAAAAGAACAAGAAGAAGAGAAGAACATCAAAGAAGAACAACAACAAGAAGTGAAGGAGTTCAAGTTGAGGTATAACCACTTTGCCGAGTAGTTAATTCTTCTTTGCAAGTATGCTAGTTTAGTTTAGCAAAGATCCGACTTTTACGGTCCATGCTACAAAGTTTAGAAAAAAATTTTGATTTACCGTTTCCGCAACCCCGAAAGTACCGGGAGAGGTAACGTGGACCTAACAGTGGTATCAGAGCCTAACTAAACTTAAACTAGCTTGGTAGTGAAGTGTAACGAAGTTCGGAACCGGAAAAATCCAAAAACCAAACTTTTACAAAACCTGAGTTTATGTTGAAATTTTTTTGGCTCAAAATGAAAAACTTTATACTTGTAAATTCGTCTCAGGGTTTTGTGTGAACACCCAAGAAAAACGATACCCCAATTCATCCAAAGCGTCGCCCTTCCGCGGCACGAGGTGGGCATGTGCCGCGGAAGCGCCGCGGTTTGTTTTCCTCTCTGCATCATTTTTCGTGCAGTGTTCTTCTGGTGGGATTTTGTGATTTTTAAGATATATTATATGTGCCCAGATTTTCCAGAAAAGAAATTTTCTTTTGGGGTCCTATAATTCCGTATTTTTCCGGACTTCACTGCACTTTGGCTATGTTGGTTATATCTGTGATGTTTGCATGTATTGAACGTCGGCTAATCGCTATAAGTCGATTAGTCGGGGTTATACATGATCTGTGTTTGATATTGGAATGTGTATATGAATGTGTTGGACTGTCGCGGGTGAATAGCCGGGGTGGATGTGAGATGAGCTTTTATTTTTCTTTCATTCATTGTAAATGTCAATTGATGTAATAATTATTATTTGTTTGGCCGCACAACCGGGTCGGGGTTGTAGCCGTCATTGTATAATTCTTTTTACTGTTTTTGCTCCTAGGATAGACCCATGGAGGGGGTGCACAAACTACCGGGTAGCTCGAAGTGCCGAGTGGCCTACTCATGGCATTGAGGGAGGTTGCTTCGCTTCGGGTACTTGGCGGGTAGTTTGCCGCACCCGTAGGGGTCTTGGGTGGGGTATTTGGCTATTCACCGCGACCGTGTTATCCTCTTTTCGTTCCAGGCTCGAAAGAATTGCGGATTGCTAGTATATCCAATGTATTCATCTGTGATCTGTAATGTCTATCATTGCTTTCTATTTAGGCGTTGCTTATGTTTTACTGCCGCGCTAGCCCAGCCCCCGCTCTGTCGTTAGTTAAGTAACCTAACGGGTGATGACGGGGCCCCGTGGCGAATGCGAATGGCATAAGCGTACGTCATATTTTGGTTGTTTTCTGCAATGGTAGGATTAAAATGATGGGACGCATTAAAAGAACTAATGCAAGAAAATAAACCTAAAAAAACGTTGTTGGAACAATTTTTCAAAAAGCTGTTATTACAAGGACGTTCAATTTTTGTTTTGCATAGCGGTATTCGGTTCTGAATGCCCAGCACCTCAGTCGACGAGGCAAGGGCCGAGATCCCTTCACCGGGAGTGACCCCTTGGACAAAAGTTTGAGTCAGGGTAATAACTTCACTATAGTCGATTATTCTTGCTTTGCATCGAGGTATTCATTTGGAATATCCTGCACCTCATTCGACGAGGAAAGAGCCGAGATCCCTTTCCAGGGAGTGACCTCTTTAGCAAAAAGTTTTCGCCACTATATTTTCAAAAACTGTATCATGTTCCTTCAACGATATCAAGTTCATTACGTTAACGGGTTTTTCGCCAAAAACCCAGTCGTAGCCCTCCGTCGTTTCGGATAATTAATACTTAGTATTCGTGCTGCGTTTGTTGATTATTCGTCAAGACACAGTGAACGGTAGCTGAGTAATAATTCTCTGTTGCACTGATAGATGCGATTGGTTAGGACGGTCGCATGATTTTGTTGATTATTCGTCAAGGATCATGAGGGCGGGTCTAATGCAATCCAGGATAACGACGGGTTGAACTTGACTAGGACCTTTTGATTTGTTGATTATTCGTCAAGGTCACTTGGGTCCTAGGGGCAAAAACTACATCGGGAGTTTCAAAAGAACTGAAATTTGCAGATTTAGCATACCTTCTGGAGTGTGGTGACTACAGTGGATTCCATCTAGGTTATCACACAATGACAGTTGGATCCCGATCCCACTGATGAGTTGGTTTACTCTCGGGAGATTATTTCACTTAACGATCGATGCTATAAACCTAGTAGGTGTCTAGAAAGGTGTTAGCGGGGTTACGCCCCCAGGAAAAAGAGGTTCTTTAATTAAGGAACTTCGCGAAAGCGTTGGAAAACCTCCCTTGAAGTACCGACACCAGCCTGGCTGAAAGGTTAAGCAAGTATTGTGACGTGAATTAAAACCCGGCTAGTTCCTCTTTTAAAAGGTTTTAAGAAGAATTTGAGGAAACAGTGGGAGACATCCTGGTTAGATAAATCAATAAACCAATCTAATCTTGCAAGAGCATACGCTGAGTGTTTCTTTTCTCACTCTCCAGGCAGCAACCTTTTCACGCCCTAATCAAGATAATAAAATGTATCGCTTGACCGAACCGAATTCTTATTCGGGACTGGGGAAAGTTGGTTCAGCTCTAACTTGTGACAACAGTCATAAGTATGAGAATGGGAAAGAGGAAAGTATGGATTTCCAGGATACCCAGTTGAAGAAGAAGCATAGTTTTGCATCTACTTCAGGTGTTCTTGTAATTGAGAACTGTTTTACGGTCAGCCCTACCTCCTGGGTACTTGATACCGGATCAGGATCTCATATCTGTAATTTATTACAAGGACTGAGAAAAAGTAGGAAAGTTGCACCGGGTGATATGTCGCTCAGAGTAGCGAACGGAGCACAAGTTAATGCGGCAGCCGTCGGTGAATATCACCTAGTATTGCCGAATGGCAAGACTATGATTTTGAACGATTGCTACTATGTACCCTCCATGGTTTGCAACATCATATCAGTTTCTTTACTCGATAAAGATAGATATAAGTTTGTTCTTGAAAAGAATATCATGAACATTTACCTTGATGAGGTACTGGTTGCAGAGGGTACACTGTTTAATGGTATCTACGTTCTAAATCAGAATACAGTTCTCAATATACAAAACACACGCAAGAGGAAGAATTCAGATACGAATGAATCCTACTTGTGGCATTGTAGACTTGGTCATGTCGGAGAGAAAAGACTGAGTAAGTTGCATAAAGATGGACTCTTGGATGCGTTCGAGTTTTCATCTTATGAAACTTGTCATTCTTGTCTCAAAGGGAAGATGACCAAATCTCCGTTCACCGGACATGGAGAAAGAGCAGTAGAGCTCTTGGGACTCGTACATAGTGATGTATGTGGTCCGATGTCTATACATGCAAGGGGTGGGTTCTCGTACTTCATCACATTCACTGACGATCTCTCTAGGTTCGGATATGTGTATCTGATGAAACACAAATCTGAAGCTTTTGAGAAATTCAAGGAATTCAGAAAGGAAGTAGAGAACCAGACAGGCAAAAGTATCAAGATCCTCCGGTCTGACAGGGGAGGGGAATACTTAAGCACGGAATTCCTAGATTACTTAAAAGAGAATGGTATTCTCTCTCAGCTTACTCCTCCATATACACCACAGCACAACGGTGTATCGGAGCGGAGGAATCGTACCCTATTGGATATGGTTCGCTCCATGATGAGTAGTGCTGAGTTACCTCTTTCATTCTGGGGACATGCGCTTCAGACAACGGCATACCTTTTGAATCAAGTTCCGTCCAAATCTGTGCCTAAAACTCCGTATGAAATATGGAGCAGTAAGAAACCATGTTTGAAGTTTATTAAGATATGGGGTTGTCCGGCCTATGTAAAAACACAGAAACCGGACAAGTTAAAGGCACGGTCAGTTCTCTGTAAATTTGTGGGATATCCTAAAGACTCACTAGGATATCTGTTCTACCATACTGAGGAACAGAAGGTGTTTGTATCTCGCCACGCCACCTTCTTAGAAAGGGAGTTTCTTGCAAAAGAAACTAGTGGGAGTTCGGTAGAACTGGAAGAAATTCAGCGACCACAAAATGTAACTGAAAATTTGGAGGAACCGCTAGATTCTGTAACCCCAGACGAACCTCAGCCACTCCGCAGATCTGGTAGGATTTCTCATCCGTCCGAGAGATACTACGGTTTTCTCATTGACGGGGATCGAGAGGATTGCATCTTAGAAGAAGATGACCCTACCAGTTTCAGGCAGGCCATTATCAGTAGGGACTCTGATAAGTGGCAGGAAGCAATGCAATCCGAAATGGAGTCCATGTACGCCAACAAAGTGTGGACCTTGGATATTGCTCCACCTGGGGTAAAACCCGTTGGATGCAAATGGATCTACAAAAGAAAACTTGGTGTAGATGGGCAGGTGGAAACCTATAAAGCTAGACTCGTTGCAAAAGGTTTTCGTCAAAGACCTGGTTTGGACTATGACGAGACTTTTTCTCCGGTGGCTATGCTCAAATCCATTCGGATCTTACTTGCCATTGCTGCCTTCCATGACTATGAAATCTGGCAGATGGATGTTAAGACGGCTTTCCTAAACGGTTGTTTGGAAGAGTGCGTTTACATGGATCAACCAGAAGGTTTCGTAGACAGTGGGAGCGGCGGAAAGGTGTGCAAGTTGCTTAAATCCATTTATGGATTAAAGCAGGCATCGCGGAGCTGGAACATCTGTTTTGATGAGGCAATCAAGGAATTTGATTTCATCAAGAACGAAGATGAACCCTGTGTTTATAAGAAGATTGTAGGACGAACTGTCGTGTTCCTAGTCTTGTACGTGGACGACATTCTTTTAATAGGAAATGATATTCCTATGCTATAGTCGGTCAAGCTGTTTTTGTCACAAAGGTTCTCCATGAAGGACCTGGGTGATGCCTCGTACATTCTGGGGATCAAGATCTATAGATTTAGATCCAAGAAACTGTTGGGACTTTCACAGTCCAGGTACATAGAGACCGTACTAAAGAGATTTAGTATGGAGGGTTCCAAGCGCGGTAACATACCCGCATTGCACGGAATTACCCTCTCCAAGAAGATGTCTCCTAAGACTGACGACGAGAGGGTTCGCATGAGCACTATACCCTACGCTTCGGCGGTAGGATCTATAATGTATGCGATGCTATGTACAAGACCAGATGTAGCTTACGCGTTGAGCGCGGTAAGCCGGTATCAGTCAGACCCAGGGGAGGACCACTGGACAGCAGTGAAGAACATTCTCAAGTACCTGAGAAGGACTAAGGAGATGTTCCTGGTTTACGGTAATGGAGACCTCAGGGTCGAGTCCTTTACCGATTCAAGCTTCCAGAGTGACAAAGATGACAGCAAGTCTGTCTCGGGTTTTGTGTTTACCCTCAACGGAGGGGCGGTATGTTGGAGGAGTGCCAAGCAGGATACCGTCGCAGACTCGACGATGGAGGCTGAATACATTGCTGCAAGCGATGCCGCAAAAGAGGCGGTCTGGATAAAGAAGTTCATTAGTGAACTTCAGGTGGTTCCATCCATTGTTGACCCAATACCTCTGTATTGCGATAACAATGGGGCTATAGCTTTAGCAAAGGAACCAAGGTCCCATCAGAAATCCAGGCACATCTTAAGGCGGTATCACCTGATCAGGGAGATCATTGATCAACAGGAGATCGAGGTGCGGAGAGTGGACACAAAGGACAACACTGCGGACCCATTCACAAAGGCTTTACCCCAGACTCAGTTCGAGCGGCTAATCGAGATGATAGGTCTTCGATACGCCAGTACATGGCCTTAGTGCTAGTGGGAGATTGTTAGTGTATATGCCCTAGAGGCCATTACTATATCATACTAGTATGTATATTACTTGATGGAAGCTTGGGATATTCACAGTTGTACAGACAATCTTGCTCAATATAGTAGTATGCTACTTGGTTTGTCTCTGCTTTAATGTGTACATGTGTGTTTATTTATTATATCACCTATACGCATTAGTAGAGCCCTTAGGATCTTTGCTTGATTACCGGCGTTGTGATGGCGATCACACTCGTGGGGGCTGGGTAATCTACAAGCACATCCTTATACACGTCCCTAGTCGTGGGAGTACCGAGATAGGGCATCGATACTCCGGAGTAGACTAGCGTATGTGCTTCTCATCCCAGGCTGGGAGACGGTCTGTCCCACAGCCGTCGGTACGTCGTACTTGAGATAGTATGCGGGTGCTCGTTAGGTTACGAGTACACTGGACAGGACTCGTCGGGAACTGATGGTTGGTATTATACCTATCGTCAATTATCAGTTCCCAGGTGACATGAGTACAGCTTAGTCCGCTGACTTGACACTGTCACTTCGCCTTGAGTGTGTTCCCACTGTTCTTCGATTACTACCCTACCACGGCTCTACTGAGTCGTGCAAACAGGTAGTAGTTGGGAGCAGTCCCGAAGCACTTGGAGGCAGTGACGGTTAGACAGGATTCGTCTCTCCCGGTATTGGGGGTTGACATCGCGCTGTGTCTAGGAGAGTCATTACACGAGTAGTCCCTGGCCAGGGCAAGCGAGATATACTGGTAGGTTCCAGTGTTATCTCAGGGTGTTCTGGGCTTCACTCCGACACGACTTGTACCGCTATTAGGGGTCTGACGTTTACCGCCCCCCTAGGCCCGCCATGCGATGTATCAGACGAACAGACCGGACTGTATGGAGATTGTCACATACAGACTCAGTAGGAGTTCGGATGGGTTTATCTCATCGGCCTTCTTATCGACATCTACCTGGGGACCGTTACGTACAGCTAGTGCCGCTTGCGGTCTGTGGTTAAACCCACTGCCAGCGTAGTGTCGAGTCTTTAGAGTCCCACACAGAGAGTTTCCCTGCACTGAGCGAAACGTGTAGAGGCCGTATGGTTTTACGGCAGGGCTGCGATTGTTCATACCATAATATTGCATTTTCTATTCCCCATTCTTATGCATTTTACAATGATAAACAGGTGCTTTTGATGCATGTCTGCTACATATTACAGGTTACAGGTTCTTGGACAGAAAACAGTGAAAATGATGAAAAGACGATGCAAAAGTGGACTTTGACCAACAAACAGAAGACTCTTGATCAAGCCTATATCAAAGATAAAATTCACAAAGTACAAGGCAATGCAAGGTCCAAGATTACAAAGCGAACGGTGAAAAGCCCACCGCAATTATTCACTGGAGATCTGGAAGAAACATTGAAGCTATTTTAATAAAGAGCCAAATAATAAGGAAGCCCAAAGATCCAAGGCCCAATACTTTCTTTTAAAGAGACATAAAATTTTACCAAAGCTTGAAGTCTACTTTGACTAGGTCTTCCTAAGGATATTTTGGTAAATGTAGACATGCAAATCAATTGTAACCTAGGGTTTCCTATTCTCTATAAATAGGAACTCTACTCATTGTAATTTCTTATGCCTCCCTTCATTAATAAATTTTAGAATTCTTTTGGAGAGCATCGGTGTTTCTTTTCAATTCATGAATTCAGATCTGACAACCCTGCGTTGATGATTGGAGAGATGCATCTGTAAGTAGATTTAATTCCTTGCTTTAGTTTAGATTTCAATTCTTGCCCTAGGTAATTTTTATTTTCTGTCGTAGATAAATGTTCTTCAATTCTTTAATGAGCGAGTAGTTTCCTCGCTTGTTAGGGTTAGGAATAGGGAAGGATTTGAGAGATGAAGATCTCTCATCTCTTTTCTTTGCCAATCTTTTATGAAAATTAGAACTCCATGCATACCTTCTTATTCCGCTCCCTACGGCACTCTACCCTCGAGGTAACGGTGATTCCGTAGTCTAAAGGCCCGGATTCTAAGGTTTTCCATGGAGGTTAGGGTAAAGATTAAGAAAGGAAGGACAAGGATCTAGAGGAAGAATCAATCTTCCCAATCATCCTAATCCCCTTTGTTAAGATTTACCATAACACTAATATGATATCTTTAATGAAAAGGCAATGGAAAGAGATGTAGATCTTTGTTTACCAAATTTTCCCTAAACCTAATCCTAGCAAGTTTCTAATCCTAGTATCATACAACTTCAATTTTTAGATTTAATAATTAATCCGAACACCCTTCGGAATTAACTCGTAAGCGCGAATCGGAAACTCACAAAATCCCTGTGGACCGACCCGTACTCACCGGCTAGCTGCAAAGCGACGCCGTTCTTGATTGCGGTTTACAAATATTTTTGATCTATCTTTTAGAAAGCGCAAGAACGCTAAATCAATCCAATCAAATGGCGCCGTTGCCGGGGATGGCGTAGAATTTTCTTTTCGCAATTTCGGGTTAATCATAAAATTTAAAAATTCATAAAAATCTAAAAAATCCAAAAAAATATAAAAATATATATCATTTGTTATTTTTGGAAAGGATACTTTGTGGTTGAATTTTTGCAGGATATACAAATTCGGATCTGGAGATTTCCAGAAAGCAAAACAGAAAACGGGATATCGGAACAGAAGAGATTTTAAACAACAGAACAGTGATTTTTTTTTGGAGCAGTGAACCCCCTAAACCGCCGCCTTTCCGCGGCCATAACTTGCTTTAGGCCGCGGAACCGCGCTCTCCTTGACGATTTGTCGTGTGAAAAAAATTTTTGGGATCCGCGCCGACTTTTCCGCCGCGTAACCGCGGTGGCAACCCCTATTTTGCCGCGGATTAGCTGCGTTCTGGTGACAACATCTTCTGAAAAAAATTTCTGTAAGCTTCCCTGTTCTTTCTCTGCAAATATTTCCATATATTTTTTTGAAAATTCCTGCAGGATTCCGTGAGCTATAAAATATATTCCCTTCCAAATAACGATCTTGTGCAGGATTTGTGGGCCCCGCTTGAACTAAATTGATTGCAAGAAATATTTTGCTGTTAATTCTTTCCAAATAAAGATTCTTGTGATATGCTTAAGATAATAACTGATTGCAGGTAATATATTTTCGGTTGCATATCTTTAATTAAAAATCTTTTTGCAACAAATTTTCAAACAAAGAAAAAGAAAAAGGAAAATTTTTATTAGAGAACTTGCAAAATTTTTAGCCCCAAATAAATCCTTGCACCATCACCCAACTTTCTTTCTTTCATCCTTTCTTCTAACATGGGTACCCCACATAAAAAATCATTAGCCGAACTTTGGTATCCCGAACCTAATTTTGCGTCATATGTCAATGTGTTCGGTCAATTTAAAGACGATCCCTCCATGCCTAAAAAATCTCTGAAAGATCACATAGAGGAGTCTAGGAGAAACAGTTTGACTTTTCAACCCACTTTGTGTCAACCTAGTCAACCTTTACCACCTACATATGTTGACACCACTTTTCCAAGTCCTGCTGTAACTCCTAGGCCGATGTCCATTGCTGAGCACATTGCTCAATCTCGTAGCCAATCTTTCACCCCTCTCCACTCATCCAGTTCTAGGGATCAACACGACTATTCATCTTTTTATCCATATGTTGACCCTACCCCTGCCCAACCACCCACTTTCTACCAGTCATACCCGACCTTCCCACCTTTACTAGACACCGTTTCTACACAGCCTTTAGGGAGTTTTGCATATCCACACAATTTCGAATCTTTTTCCGAAACCCCCTTACCACCAAAGTCTAGTCTGGAAGAGGCGTTGGAGGCATATATCGCAGCAACAAACAAAATGGTTAGGAATGTGGAAGCGTCCGTGGCCACCCTTATGCAACCTAGTGAACCGGTAGCTAGTGTCCTGCTAGCTCCAAATTTTTCAATGTATGAGGCGGCAAGTGGACAGAGTGAGAATGAGAGAGGATTTTCAAATCAAACCTACCCTTACCCAATTGAAGCCCACAACTCCTTTTTTCCATCGAAAGTCCTAAATGATTCACAAGTTCAAAATAAAAACGAGTTGTGCGACTTTGTAGTGTTTGATTTGCCAGATTGTGAGGAACCCCCTTCGAGTGAAACAGCACCTAATCCGTTTGACCTTTACACTTCCACTCTAGAACCTACATTGATAAACATCCATGCTTTTGAGGAGGTGTCTAAAGATATTGACTTTCACTTGATTGAGGATATAGACGCCGGGAATATTTCGGATGATGAACCTGTCGATTTAATTGAAATTTTATGTTCAAATCATCATCCCGAGTTATTAAATGTTTCTCCCGAATCTCATATGCGTCTTGATTTTGATGATAATAGCATGGATGAGTTGAATATTGAGGAGAATTATGAGGATAATATTGAGGAGAGTGGTAAGGATCATATTGAGGTTGAACCATTTTTCTTTGATGTGTCGGATTTTCCAATTCATCCTCTTGAACCTTTACCTAAATCACCCTCCCTTTTTTCCATCGTTCTGACCACGCTTCATTTCACGCTTGACGACTGTGAGCTTGAAAACTTTTCCTTTGAATCTGACACAGTTCCCACAGCCGATGACACTTACGAGTGTTTCACTTTTTCGGACGATGTTGAAGTCTCACCGCCCGAGTTTGAGTCCTTTGCATTTTCAGATGAGTTAGTTAATCCATCAGACTCGGTTGCTTACAGTCGTTTCGAACCATTAATGGAATCTTTTAAGTTCGAAACAGTTTACTATGGTGAGAAAGATACTATCCCTAATTCACTCCCTTTCGTCTTTCCCATTGTTCCGACCGAACAAATGACCGTTACGCTTTCATCTCCTATACCTAGTTCGGCGTACCCATGTTTTCTTACGAATCTTGAGGGATTTGACCCCATTTCCCGACGAGTTGGTAGGTTAGCGCAATCGATTTTAACACATCGGTCATCACAAATTGCGCTAATTTATTCACTCAATTTACACCCTCAAGTTCGCACTCCATTTCCTTCTCCTTTCCACCATTCTTCTCCCCCACCGAGACCATATTCTACCATTCTTCTTTCCACACGGTCTCGCGTGCTTCTCATTTTCTTGCACCAACTATACCATTTCCACGATAAGATTTTTGAATGGTTGGTGTTAACCTTTGGCTTGTGTAAGGCCAAGCTTAAGTTTGGGAGAATCTTTGTATATATGTATATATATTTTTGTTTTCTTTTTCTATAAAAAAATAAAAAAATAAAAAAAAAAATTTCAAAACATTAAAAATACAAAAAAAAAATTGTAAATAAATAAACAGGGGAGTGCCGGTATTTTGACCTTCTTGGTTTAGCATGACAGTGAGGACACTGTCAAGTTCAAGTTTGGGGGTATGCTCGGTACGTCTTCTTCCTTCGCATTCATTTGTACATATTTTTGCATTTGCATACTTATTTGAAAACCCATAAAAATTTGAAATTCTTCTTCCTTCGCATTCATTTATACATATTTTTGCATTTGCATACTTATTTGAAAACCCATAAAAATTTGAAAAATTTGAAAAATTATAAAAATTATTGTATTCAATTTTGGCTAATTGACTCGAGTTTGATAAATAGGTTAACTGGTTAGGAACAACTAGATCTTAGACTTAGTAAATTAAAAACCCTAAAAATAACCTTCCTTAAAGTTTAACAGTAGAAAGTATATGCCTTGTAGTTTATTTAGAAATAGGCAAATTTTGGGTTCACTTCTTAGGCTAAGTCGAAACAAGGGAAGAGTATTGATGTTCTTATTAGAGTATAAGTTTGAAAAATAGTTCCTAGCTTAAGTCTAGATTCTGAAAATGTATACCCTACAATTTGCACAATCACGCACCTTGAAACTTGGAATAGTAGAAGAGACCTTGAAATGCTCTTGTCTAAAGTCCTTAGTATGAAAAAGTGTGAATGAAAAAAAAAATGGACACTGGTTTTTGTGATTACTTAAGGCTGCAAAAATAGAAAAATACTTAGCGAGGGTGCTTCATCACCTAGTGCCTCAGACCAACTGGTTTGGGAGTCACTGCTAAAGCCTTGGGTGTTGCAAAACTAGGAAGTACGCTTTAAAACGCTAACGCATCTTGTAATCGGTTGTTGGTACCTCAAGAAGTATTAACAGTCGCATGAAGGATGTGAAAGTGAAAATTCACAAGTGCTTTGGACAATGGACGGGAGTACGATTGCTTGATTTGAATTTCCAAGTGTAGGGGTGATATTTACACACACGTAGGGATATGTGATTGGAGTTTAGATAAGAGAAAGGAATGAAGAATAGAACTTGTGTCTTTAATAGAGTTGATAGAAATTCCTAAGTGGAGATGGAACTCTAGAAGGAAAACTTAAGAAATGCCGAAAGCTAGGAAATTCTACAGGATATATATAATCTTAAGTTAAATAATGAGGAAGTGTAAAGAATACGGGTGGATAATCTGCGGGTCGACGATAATAGAATTCCTTGTTAGAAAACCTAATTGGAGAACAAAAGTCGAAAAGCCAAATTGATAGGATTTTGTGGGTGTAATCCGCTGAAAACCCTCAGGAGACAACACTCCTCCTACTAGGGACACCTAGAGGTTTAACGGCTTGTTGCACGTGCTCAGTGCAATCGCGTCTCCCTGCGAAAGTGCGGTTAGGTTTTTGTAGAGAATAAAAAAAATAAGTTTGCTCGAGGACGAGCAAAAGATAAGTTTGGGGGTATTTGTTCATACCATAATATTGCATTTTCTATTCCCCATTCTTATGCATTTTACAATGATAAACAGGTGCTTTTGATGCATGTCTGCTACATATTACAGGTTACAGGTTCTTGGACAGAAAACAGTGAAAATGATGAAAAGACGATGCAAAAGTGGACTTTGACCAACAAACAGAAGACTCTTGATCAAGCCTATATCAAAGATAAAATTCACAAAGTACAAGGCAATGCAAGGTCCAAGATTACAAAGCGAACGGTGAAAAGCCCACCGCAATTATTCACTGGAGATCTGGAAGAAACATTGAAGCTATTTTAATAAAGAGCCAAATAATAAGGAAGCCCAAAGATCCAAGGCCCAATACTTTCTTTTAAAGAGACATAAAATTTTACCAAAGCTTGAAGTCTACTTTGACTAGGTCTTCCTAAGGATATTTTGGTAAATGTAGACATGCAAATCAATTGTAACCTAGGGTTTCCTATTCTCTATAAATAGGAACTCTACTCATTGTAATTTCTTATGCCTCCCTTCATTAATAAATTTTAGAATTCTTTTGGAGAGCATCGGTGTTTCTTTTCAATTCATGAATTCAGATCTGACAACCCTGCGTTGATGATTGGAGAGATGCATCTGTAAGTAGATTTAATTCCTTGCTTTAGTTTAGATTTCAATTCTTGCCCTAGGTAATTTTTATTTTCTGTCGTAGATAAATGTTCTTCAATTCTTTAATGAGCGAGTAGTTTCCTCGCTTGTTAGGGTTAGGAATAGGGAAGGATTTGAGAGATGAAGATCTCTCATCTCTTTTCTTTGCCAATCTTTTATGAAAATTAGAACTCCATGCATACCTTCTTATTCCGCTCCCTACGGCACTCTACCCTCGAGGTAACGGTGATTCCGTAGTCTAAAGGCCCGGATTCTAAGGTTTTCCATGGAGGTTAGGGTAAAGATTAAGAAAGGAAGGACAAGGATCTAGAGGAAGAATCAATCTTCCCAATCATCCTAATCCCCTTTGTTAAGATTTACCATAACACTAATATGATATCTTTAATGAAAAGGCAATGGAAAGAGATGTAGATCTTTGTTTACCAAATTTTCCCTAAACCTAATCCTAGCAAGTTTCTAATCCTAGTATCATACAACTTCAATTTTTAGATTTAATAATTAATCCGAACACCCTTCGGAATTAACTCGTAAGCGCGAATCGGAAACTCACAAAATCCCTGTGGACCGACCCGTACTCACCGGCTAGCTGCAAAGCGACGCCGTTCTTGATTGCGGTTTACAAATATTTTTGATCTATCTTTTAGAAAGCGCAAGAACGCTAAATCAATCCAATCAGCGATCACTTGCGTACACCAGTGTGCGTATGATGTTCGGGCAGGCAGTACTAGTGGGCTTTGGTTTAAGCCAGAACCTAGTATTGCACGGATGGATGTGTTTTGTCTTCTGCGCATCCGCATTCTACGGAATACGGATGCAGGTGTGTATGCACAGTTTTCTGGAGCAATGAAGGAGGAGGTGCCTCATTAGGGTTTTGGCAGATGGTTCGGCCAAAACCGCTATGCGGCAGGCTCATTAGGGTTTCGACAGTTTGTTTGGTCAAAACCATAATGAGCCGGGGACATTATTTACTAATCCTTTCTTTGATAATTTTGTCATGGCTAATTACATTGACCATTTGACCATCTTGACTTTGTTGACCTTTTGACCAAAGTTGACTTGGACCTTCTTAGAAGATCTAAAGTATTCTTTGGTTTTCTTTTTATTTAGTTATGATAATGGTCATGTCATTTGTAGCCATCACCTTTATCTTGATTGGATTTGTAATGATGATGTTGATGCATTATTGCAACCATGGTTAGCTTTTCTCTTGGTTAAGCTTTTCATTTGCTTATTCTCATTCTCTCTCTTGAAATGAGAAGCTCCATGGTTGCTAGATAATCTCCTTCTTCTTCCTCCTCTTGATCTTCTCCTTTGATCTCATGTGTTGAGAGAAAAAGGATTCTACTTGACAAACACATCCATACATCCTCTCTACACAACCTAGGGCTTCTAGATTAGCAATCTTCTTGTCCTAGTTACCTCGGCTTGAGGTGGAGCTCGGCGCACATCTCTCGGGTGGATCGTCATCGACTCAAGGAGGCCGCGGAGGTGACCGAAGTCCGGATCAACCTTTGAGCAAGCCATGAAAAGAACAACAAGAAGAGAAGAACATCAAAGAAGAACAACAACAAGAAGTGAAGGAGTTCAAGTTGAGGTATAACCACTTTGCCGAGTAGTTAATTCTTCTTTGCAAGTATGCTAGTTTAGTTTAGCAAAGATCCGGCTTTTACGGTCCATGCTACAAAGTTTAGAAAAAAATTTTGATTTACCGTTTCCGCAACCCCGAAAGTACCGGGAGAGGTAACGTGGACCTAACAATTGGCATATCACTTGCTTATGTAAGTCGATGTACTACACCCCAATACTTGTGGGGAGGCGGAATTTTCAAAAACGAACTTGTTTAGTGAACGAACATCGACTAACCGCTTGAATCGAAGCTAAACTATAAACAACCAAACACAAAGTGTTTCTAAACTACTGTGTTTAGGGATTATACCTAATGAACCAACTCCTTCGTCTTTGCGAACTCCTTGTTCTCCTCGGCCTTCTCGAAGTAGTAGACGATCCACCCGAGAGCAAAACTCCAAGCTTAGCCTCTAAACTTGAGGCAACTAACCTTCTTGGATTGCTAATCAAAGAAGATAGATTGAGATAGAGTGATGGTTATGGATTGTTTAGTCTTACTAACCCTTGTACTCAACTCATGAGAGGGGAGGATTAGTCTTTCGAAGAGAGAGAGCTTGAGGAGAGAGAAGGTGAGAATTATTATCATATGAGAATAGTAAGTTATCATAATAAATATGAAGCATTCTTATTTATGAAGAAATGAATAATACATAATGAATAAGCATTCTTCACAAATATCTAATGGTGATTCATTGTCATGACTCATTAAGCACTTATCATGCATTAATGATATGCATGAATTACCCTCATGACTCACTAAACTCATTTAATGCAAATGACACCTAAACCTCCTTAGTCACCACTTCTAGAAGCTTCTCGCATAATTACGAGAACACCCCTCCAATCCGCAAAAATACGGAAAAACTTTAGACTGTAAAAATCCAATAACCGGATACCAGTAACTGGCTTAAACCAAAATCGACTGGTAAAAACTGTCCGAAAGTCGTACGCGCGTAAACGCACGTATGCGTCCGAACCCTTGTCGTAAAACCATAAGACCTCTATATCGTTTCGCCTGGAATAGGAAACTCTCTATGTGGGACTCTAGAGACTCGACTAATACGCTGGCAGTGGGTTTAACCACAGACCGCAAGCGGTACTAGCTGTACGTAACGGTCCCCAGGTAGTTGTCGATAAGAAGGCCGATGAGGAAACCCATCCGAACTCCTACTGAGTCTGATGTGACAATCTCCATACAGTCCGGTCCGTTCGTCCAAGACTATCGCATATCCGGCCTAGGGGGCGGCAAGCGTCAGTCCCCTAATAGCGGTATAAGTCGTGTCGGAGGGAAGCCCATTACACCCTGAGAAACTACTGGAACCTACCAGCAAATCTCGCTTGCCCTGGCCAGGGACTTTGCGTAATGGCTCTCTGACACAGCGCGATATCTACTCCCAATACCGGGAGGGACGAATCCTGTCTAACCGCCACTGCCTCCATGTGCTCGGGACTGCACCCAACTGCTACCTGTTTGCACGACTCCTTTGAGCCGTGGTAGGGTAGCAATCTAAGAACAGTGGGACACACTCGAGGCGAAGTAGCAGTGTCAAGTCTGCGGACTATGCTGTACTCATGTCACCTGGGAACTGTTCACTGACGACTGGTATAAAACCAACCAACAGTTCCCTGTGAGTCCTGTCCGGTGTACCCGTAACCTAACGAGCACCTGTATATTATCTCCAGTACGACGTACTGACGGCTGTGGGACAGACCATCTCCCTAACTGGGATGAGAAGCGTACACACTAGTCTACTCCGGAGTATCGATGCTCTGTCTCGATAATCCAACGACTAGGGACCTGAATAAGGATGTGCTTGTAGACTACCCAGCCCCCACTAGTGTGACTGCCATCACAACGCTGGTAGTCAAGCAAGATCCTAAGAGCTCTATCAATACGTACACTCACATATTAAGATAGAAAAACCAAGTAGCATACTACCATGTTTAGCAAGACTGTTATATACATGTGAATATCCCAAGCTTCCATTAAGTAATATACAAACTAGTATGATACAGTAATGGCCTTCTAGGGCATAAACACTAACAATCTCCCACTTGCACTAGGGCCATGTACTGGCATATCGAAGACCAATGATCTCGAGTAGCCTCTCGAACTGAATCTGAGGTAGGGCCTTCGTGAATGGATCAGCAATGTTCTCTTCTGAAGCAACTCTCCGAACCTCGATCTCCTGACGATCAATGATCTCGCTGATCAGGTGATACCGCCTCAAGATGTGTCTGGACTTCTGATGGGACCTTGGTTCCTTTGCTAAAGCTATAGCTCCGTTGTTGTCGCAATACAGAGGTATTGGATCAACTATGGTAGGAACCACCTGAAGTTCTGTTAGGAACTTCTTCATCCAGACTGCTTCTTTTGCGGTATCGCAAGCAGCTATATACTCCGCTTCCATCGTCGAGTCAACAACGGTGTCCTGCTTGGAGCTCTTCCAGCACACCGCCCCTCCATTGAGGGTAAAGACATAACCCGACATGGACTTGGAATCGTCCTTATTATTCTGGAAGCCGGAATCAGCAAAGGCCTCCAACCTGAGGTCTTTTCCGCCGTAAACCAAGAACATCTCCTTAGTCCTCCTCAGGTACTTGAGAATGTTCTTTACTGCTATCCAGTGTTTCTCCCCTGGGTCTGACTGATACCGGCTCACCACGCTTAGTGCGTAAGCTACATCTGGTCTGGTACACAACTTCGCATACATTATAGAGCCTACCGCAGAAGCGTAGGGTATAATAGACATGCATTCCCTTTCCAAATCAGTCTTGGGAGACATCTCTTTTGGAGAGGGTGATTCCGTGACAAGCCGGTAGATTACCGCGCTTAGAATCTTCCATACTGAATCTTTTCAGTACAGTGTCGATATACCTGGACTGCGAAAGTCCCAACATCCTCTTGGATCTATCACGATAGATCCGGATCCCCAGAATATAAGAGGCATCACCCAGGTCTTTCATGGAGAACCTGTGTGACAAGAATCCTTTGACAGATTGTAGCATAGGAATGTCATTTCCTATCAATAGAATGTCATCCACGTACAAGACGAGGAATACGACACTTCTGGCTACAACTTTACTATATATGCACGGTTCATCTGGATTTTTGATAAAGTCATATTCTTTGACTGTCTCATCAAAACAGATGTTCCAACTCAGCGATGCCTGCTTTAGACCATAAATGGACTTAAGCAGCTTGCATACTTTCCCGCTGCTCCCACTCTGATTGAAACCCTCTGGCTGATCCATATAGACGCTCTCTTCTAAATTTCCATTCAGAAAGCCGTCTTTACGTCCATCTGCCAGATTTCATAATCATGGAAGGCAGCAATAGCAAGAAGGACCCGAATGGATTTGAGCATAGCCACTGGAGAAAAAGTTTCGTCATAGTCCAAACCAGGTCTTTGACGAAAACCCTTTGCAACAAGTCTAGCCTTATAGGTTTCCACCTGTCCATCTACACCAATCTTTTTCTTGAAGATCCATTTGCATCCTATGGGTTTTACCCCATCTAGAGCAAAGTCCAAAGTTCATACTTTGTTGGTGTACATGGACTCCATTTCGGTCCGCATTGCATCTAGCCATCGTACCGAGTCGCCGCTCTGGATGGCCTGCCGGAAGTCAGTAGGTTCATCATCTTCTATGATGCAATCCTCTCTATCCCTATCTATGAGAAAACCGTAGTATCTCGCAGGCGGATGAGACGGCCTACTACTCCCGCGGAGGGGTGCGGGAATGTTCTGTTCTTCTTGAACCTCTGGTTCTACCAAACTTTCAGTAGCAGTTTGTGGTTCTGGAATTTCTTCCAGTTCTATTTCGCTCCCACTTGATTCCTTTTCTAAAAACAGATGTTCCAGAAAATGGGCATTACGAGAAACAAAGACCTTTTGTTCCTCTGCGTAATAGAAATAATATCCCTTGGAGTTCTTTGGATATCCCACAAACAAACATTTTACTGATCGTGCCTCGAGCTTGTCCACATGCTGCTTTTTAACA
Source organism: Agapanthus africanus (assembly GCA_030015575.1). NCBI lineage: Eukaryota > Viridiplantae > Streptophyta > Magnoliopsida > Asparagales > Amaryllidaceae > Agapanthus > Agapanthus africanus. Next base: position 283,677,428 of record JASDDO010000022.1, read on the forward strand.
AAAGCTGGACATCCCCAAATCTTCATATGCTGAAGATGGGGTTTCTTCCCAGTCCACATCTGATATGGAGTGGTAGGCACAGTCTTGGTAGGAGCCCTGTTCAGAAGATATGCCGCTGATTCTAGCGCATAACCCCAGAAAGATCGCGGTAACTCAGCATTACTCATCATGGATCGTACCATATCCAATAGGGTTCGATTCCGTCTCTCCTATACACCGTTATGCTGTGGAGTGTATGGAGGAGTAAGCTGAGAGAGAATTCCTTTCTCTTTTAGGTAACCTAGGAACTCGGCACTCAAGTATTCACCACCTCGATCAGATCTAAGTGTCTTGATACTTTTGCCGGTTTGGTTTTCTACTTCATTCTTATACTCTTGGAATTTCTCAAAAGCTTCGGATTTATGTTTCATCAGATAAATGAATCCGTATCTTGAGTAATCATCCGTGAAAGTAATGAAATAGAAAAAACCACCTCTTGCATGTGTAGACATTGGACCGCATACATCGCTGTGTATGAGTCCTAAGAGCTCGCTCGCTCTTACTCCTTGTCCAGTAAATGGAGTCTTTGTCATCTTTCCTTTGAGACAAGATTGACAAGTGTCATAAGATTGATATTCGAACGAGTCCAAATATCCTTCTCTATGCAACTTAGTCAACCTTCTCTCATTGATGTGACCCAGTCTACAATGCCATAAGAAAGCTTTATTTAAATCTGGAGACTTTCTTTTTAGTGTGTTCTGGACATTGAAAATTTGGAGTTGGTTTAAAACATATATGCCGTTATTTAGTGTACCGGACCCAATCAAACCATGATTAAGGTGGATGTTGACAACATCTCTTACAAACGTGAAATCATAACCTTTATTTGATAACAAGGAAACTGATATGATATTACACGTTAAGCTTGGTACAAAATAACAGTTATGTAAAACCAAAATGTGTCCACTCGTCAATCCTAGGTGATAGTCCCCGACGGACGCAGCTCCCACGCTAGCTCCGTTAGCAACCTTTAGGGTCATATCACCTTCCTTCAGCACTCTACGATTTCTCAGTGCCTGCAATGAATTGCAAATATGAGATCCTGATCCGGTATCCAATACCCAGGAAGTAGAGTTGATCGACAGACAATTCTCAATTACAAACACACCTGAAGTCGAAGCCACAGCTTGCTTCGGTTCTTGGTTCTTGGCGTTCCACGCCTTGCAATCCTTCTTCCAGTGCCCTTTCCTGTGACAATGGAAGCACTCATCCTGGACAACTACCGGTACCGCAAGCTTTTTCTTTCCCTTCCCTCCCACCTTACTAACACCTCCTCTAGGTCTGGGTGCGGCCTTCTTCTTCCTTCCTTTGGCCTTAGCCTTGGACCCGGAAGAAGATGTACCGCCAACAAACATAGCGGGTGTTTCCCTTGAATTCTTCAAGGTGCCCTCTGCACTCCTTAACATGTTCAGGAGTTCCGGAAGTTCAACTTCTTTTCTTTGAATGTTGAAGTTCAGGATAAACTGGGCGTAGGTGTGATGAAGGGACTGGAGAATAAGGTCTGTATAGAGCTCATTATCCAAAGTCGTCCCAAGGTCTGCGAGCTCTTCTATATAGCCGATCATCTTTAGGACATGTTCTCCTACCGATGACCCGACAGCCAACCTCGCTCGAAACAAGTTCTTTGAGGTCTCGTATCTTGCTATACGAGATTGCTCTCCATAAAGTTCCTTTGTATGGAGAAATATGCCATCAAGGTCCATATCCTCGTGCCTCCTCTGATGTTCATTATTCATTGAGGCAAGCACGATGCACTTGGCTTTCGCGCAATCTAAATCCCAGGTTTTACGGATTTCCTTATCCGCATTGCTGGATTTGGGACCAGGGACAGCAGGTGCCGTAGCGGTGAGGATGTACCCTAATTTGTCATAGGTCAAAGCCATTTTGACATTCCGCAGCCAATCTTTATAGTTTGGCCCTGTCAGTATATTTTTCTCTAAAAGTAACTTAAGTCCAGTCATTTTCAGGGTCGCTGCAATTAGGAGAGAGAGAAGAAAACTCTTTAGCATGATGCTCTTGCAAGTTTAGAGTGGTTTTTAGTTTATCTAAACTGGATGGCTCCCACTGTTTCTCGAATCCTTCCTCAAACCATAAAAGAAGAATTAGCCAGGACTATTCTCACCGTACAATACTTGCTTAACCGTTCAGCCAGGCCAGTGTCGATACTTCGAGGGAGGTTTTCCAACGCTTTCGCGAAGTTCCTTAATTAAATAACCTCTTTTCTCTGGGGGCGTAACCCCGCTGACACCTTTCTGGACACCTACTAGGTTTATAGCATTGATCGTTAAGTGACGAATATCCTGATAAGTAGCATATACTCACAGTAGGATCGGGATCCAAATATCATCGTCTGATAATGTTGAAGGAATGCTACCAACATTCATCAAACTCCAAATGGTATGCATCTCTTTGCAAATTTCAGTTTCTTTAGAAATTCCCGATATAAGTTTTTGCCCCATGCTCTTATGACCTTGGCTTTGGTCAAAGTGTCATAAGTCACATGTCAAGTTCTACCCGTCATTATCTTGTCAATTTGAACCCATCCGTATATACCCCTGACTTTGGTCAAATGGTAATACGACTGTCCCAAACGAACTCATCTATCTTATGCAACAAATGAAAACCCAGCAGCTACCAAACACTATGCCTTGACTTTGGCCAAAATGCATAGCTTGAATACTACTGAATACCCAAATGAAATGACGGAGGGCTATGAATGGTTTTGGCGAAACCGTGAACGTAGTGAACTTGATATAACCGAAGGAACCTGATAGCTTTTAAAAGGAGTGGTTAAGGCTCCGCATTTAAAAATATCTGTTTTTTAAAATTAACCGAGTGGTTTCTTTTAAATTGTTCCAACGATTAAAACTTTGGTTTATTTTCTTTGCATTATAGATAATGTGTCCCATCATTAACCTATCATTGCAGAAAACAACGAAAATACAATGTCCTCTTATGCCATCCGCATTCGCCACGGGGTCCCGTCATTACCCGTTAGGTTACTTAACTAACGACAGAGCGGGGGCTGGGCTAGCGCGGGTGTAAAACATAAGTGACGTCTAAATGGCTATCATATATATAGATATTTTACATTCGTCTGACGCAATGATATACATTCCAGAACACAGATGAACTTAATTGGATTTGCAAGCAATCTGTATTTCTTTTGAGCCAGCAAGAAAAGACAGATTACACAGTTGTGATGAATAGCCATTACCCCACCCTCGACCTCTACGGGTACGGCAAACTACCCACCCGGCAGTTTGTGTACCCCACCTTGGGTCAGTCCTAGGAGCAAAAACAGTAAAATGAAAAAATACATCGGTGGCTACAACCGCAACCTGGATGTGCCCCGCAAAATAATATTACAACAAATTACATTTACAACAAATAAATTAAATAATAACCCATTGCTAAACCCCGGCTATACACCACAACAGTCAAATTACAGTTCATATGCACAAACAGATAAAACCATTTCAGAAATGTGCAACCCCCTGCCAACTGACATACTAGCAGTTAGGGGAGGTTTACGAACACATTATACAATCACAGATATAATCCAATATGCAAATACTGTACAATTTCGATCGATTAAACGCATTTAACATTGCTCCAATACTGCTCTGTAAACTGGAAACCTGAGCAAAATTAAAATATCCCAGAAAACACCAAATAACTGAGGGGACCCACACATGAAAAATGAGTCCATGACTCGGCAACTCGGCCGCGGAACCGCGGCGGATCGGTGGGATCTGCCGCTCTTCCGCGGCTCTTTAGCCGATTCATGGGCTCAAATTTCATGGGTGTTCTTCTGTGGTCATTTCAAGCTTTCTGAACTTACCTGAAAAATTTTTGGACTTCATTTAAATTTCTACAGAAACTTGACAGTTTTTAGGGTTTTCCGGCTTCGTTTTTCCGTTCGAAATTCGTACAAATTTGCAATTAAGTTATTTATTGTTTAGCGAGGCTCTGATACCACTGTAAATCGATGTACTACACCCCAATTCTTGTGGGGAGGCGGAATTTTAAAAAACGAACTTGTTTAGTGAACGAACATCGACTAACCGCTTGAATCGAAGCTAAACTATAAACAACCAAACACAAAGTGTTTCTAAACTACTGTATTTAGGGATTATACCTAATGAACTAACTCCTTCGTCTTTACGAACTCCTTGTTCTCCTCGGCCTTCTCGAAGTAGTAGACGATCCACCCGAGGGCAAAACTCCAAGCTTAGCCTCTAAACTTGAGGCAACTAACCTTCTTGGATTGCTAATCAAAGAAGATAGATTGAGATAGAGTGATGGTTATGGATTGTTTAGTCTTACTAACCCTTGTACTCAACTCATGAGAGGGGAGGATTAGTCTTTTGAAGAGAGAGAGTATGAGGAGAAAGAAGGTGAGAATTATTATCATATGAGAATAGTAAGTTATCATAATAAATATGAAGCATTCTTATTTATGAAGAAAAGAATAATACATAATGAATAAGCATGCTTCACAAATATCTAATGGTGATTCATTGTCATGACTCATTAAACATTTATCATGCATTAATGATATGCATGAATCACCCTCATGACTCACTAAACTCATTTAATGCAAATGACACCTAAACCTCCTTAGTCACCACTTCTAGAAGCTTCTCGCATAATTACGAGAACGCCCCTCCAATCCGCAAAAATACGGAAAAACTTTAGACTGTAAAAATCCAATAACCGGATACCAGTAACTGGCTTAAACCAAAGCCGACTGGTAAAAACTGTCCGAAAGTCGTACGCGCGTAAACGCACGTATGCGTCCGAACCCTTGTCGTAAAACCATACGACCTCTATATCGTTTCGCCTGGAATAGGAAACTCTCTGTGTGGGGCTCTAGAGACTCGACTACTACGCTGGCAGTGGGTTTAACCACAGACCGCAAGCGGCACTAGCTGTACGTAACGGTCTCCAGGTAGTTGTCGATAAGAAGGCCGATGAGGAAACCCATCCGAACTCCTACTGAGTCTGATGTGACAATCTCCATACAGTCCGGTCCGTTCGTCCAAGACTATCGCATATCCGGCCTAGGGGACGGCAAGCGTCAGTCCCCTAATAGCGGTATAAGTCGTGTCGGAGGGAAGCCTATTACACCCTGAGAAACTACTAGAACCTACCAGCAAATCTCGCTTGCCCTGGCCAGGGACTTTGCGTAATGGCTCTTTGACACAGCGCGATATCTACTCCCAATACCGGGAGGGACGAATCCTTTCTAACCGCCACTGCCTCCAAGTGCTCGGGACTGCACCCAACTGCTACCTGTTTGCACGACTCCTTTGAGCCGTGGTAGGGTAGCAATCTAAGAACAGTGGGACACACTCGAGGCGAAGTAGCAGTGTCAAGTCTGCGGACTATGCTGTACTCATGTCACCTGGGAACTGTTCACTGACGACTGGTATAAAACCAACCAACAGTTCCCTGTGAGTCCTGTCCGGTGTACCCGTAACCTAACGAGCACCTGTATACTATCTCCAGTACGACGTACTGACGGCTGTGGGACAGACCATCTCCCTAACTGGGATGAGAAGCGTACACACTAGTCTACTCCGGAGTATCGATGCTCTGTCTCGATAATCCAACGACTAGGGACCTGAATAAGGATGTGCTTGTAGACTACCCAGCCCCCATTAGTGTGACTGCCATCACAACGCTGGTAGTCAAGCAAGATCCTAAGAGCTCTATCAATACGTACACTCACATATTAAGATAGAAAAACCAAGTAGCATACTACCATGTTTAGCAAGACTGTTATATACATGTGAATATCCCAAGCTTCCATTAAGTAATATACAAACTAGTATGATACTGTAATGGCCTTCTAGGGCATAAACACTAACAGCTTAGGCAATTGAGTCAATCATGAGATGTCAAGTACCATACCAGATGTTGTTTTGCACGAGATGCAATAAGCTTATATTAATCCAATCCTGGAAAAATATTCGGAAGCAGTTTTAGAACATAAGTGGATGTTTTAGAGATTTGATAACAGCAGCCTCCTACTGGAGATGGTTATCATTCCAGGCTTCCAAGGTGACATGGATGACAGAGTGATTGTTAGAGTTATAGTTTTCCCTCTGACGAAGGGGGCAGTAGTTTGGATAGGTGGTCCAACAGGATACTGTGGGAGGCATGGTGCAGGATACTGATTAGGTTCAGTTGACGATGCAGTCTAAGAAGTTTGGATTTGGAGTTCATTTATGAACTAGGTCCCATCAGATTTCCAGACATATTCTAAGACAGGTATTGCTCAATTCGGGAGATGGCTTTCTCCGCAAACTTGAGATTAAGAGAGACATAGAAAGAAACATCAGGGCGGATCCACTCACTAAGGCTATTTCTCGAACACAAGAGTTTTACAAACGAGCTTTGTGAAACTGATTAGTAGAGGAGTTGGGTGTTCGGTATCACACGGGCTGTGAGTATGCGACATCGCAATAATTAGCCTTAAGTGCAAGTGGGAGATTGTTGGATATAGTGCCCTCAAAGTCAATTATTGGATCGCAGGCATATGATTGCAATAATTGAGGAGGACCTATACTGGTAGAATAGTCTTACTCGAGATGATAGTATACTATCTGCTTTGTCTTTATCATCGTGTACAGCTTTAGGTGATATGATCACTATTTCACGTTGATAGAGCCCTTAGGATTCTTACTTGACTACCAGCAGTATGATGGCGATCATATACGTGAGAGTTGGGTAGTCCATAAGCACATCCTTAAAAGTGGTCCCTAGTCGTGAGAGTTTCGAGACAGGGCATCGATACTCCAGAGTAGACTAGTGTATACAGTAGAGACCCCGACGAAGGGCGGTGGCCGGTCTCACAAGCCATTGGTGTCAGTTGGTTCGCCTAAGATGTATACAGGTGCTCATTGGGTTATGAGTGCACCGTAAAGGACTCACCGGGAACCTGCTAGATGGTATTATACCTAGCATCAGATAGCAGTTCTCTGGTGCCATGTGTACAGGTTAGTTCATCGACCTGAGGTCGTCATTTGTCTCATGTGGGTTCCCACTGTGCTTAGATTACTACCTTACCACGGCTCAAAGGAGTCGTGCAAACAGGTTTTAGTTGGGTACAATCCCGAGCCACATAGAGACAGTGAGCGGATCGGCAGGGGATTCGTCTCTCCCGGTATTGGGGGTGAGATCACGCTGTGTCTAGGAGAGCCATTACACCAAGTCCTTGGCCAAGACATGTGAGAATTACTGTAGGTATTCCAGTAGTTTCTCAGGGTGTTCAGGGCTGCCCTCCGACACGACTTATACCGCTATTGGGGTCTGACGTTACCAGCCCCTAGGCCTGATATGCGATGCTTACAGACGAACGGACCGGACTGTACAAATATTGTCACTGATAGGCTCAGTAGGGTTCCAGGATGAGTTCGCTCATCGGCTTCCCTTTCGGTCAGTACATGGGCAGCCGTTACGTACAGCTAGTACCACTGATGTGCTTGTGGTTAAACCCACTACCAGAGTATTGACGAGTCTTTAGAGTCCCCCACAAATAGTTTCCCAAGTTCGGGCGAAACGTTGTAGAGGCTGTATGGTTTTATGGCAGGGTTCGAACATGCACGTGCACTTGTACACGTGTCATGGTTCGGACAGATAATACTGGTGGGCTTTGGTTTAAGCCGGATCCTAGTATTATATTGTGTATGAATATTTTCCGTCTCATTGCATTTTGTATTCGGTCGGAATACAAATGCGGGTATGTATATACAGTTGTGGGGTAATCCTGTAATTTGTTACGGGATTGCTTTTTGAAGTTGCCAGTTTATCTCCGTTCGATTAAACATTAGTTTTAATGTTTAATTATTAGTTGATGTTGATATATTATTTTGGCCAAAATTCATTCATTCCTAGTCATGGCCGAAATCATTTGTGAGGTGGAAATTTTGAGAGTGAGTCATTGAGTGAGTCACTTGTTTCATTAATGCAAGCATGGTTTCTTTTTGATGAGTCATTTTGCATTCATTCCTTTTTGTAATGCAAAGGATATTTATTTGCGATAAGGATAGCATATGGTCACCACTTCATGTTTGTGCTCACCCCCCAATTTCCAGTGCACTTATAAGTGGCCGGCCCCACTTGAATTAAAGATGATTTTCTTTCTATCATTTGGTCGAGCCTCATTTAAATGAGGAAATGATTCATTTGCAAAATCCCAAGCTCATTTCTTCATCTAAAAAGGCAACTTCAATTTACCTCCACCCAATGGCTTGGGTGCCTTGAGACAAAGTATTCTACACTATCTCTACTTTAATCTTGGATATATTGGTTAGCAAACTTCATGTCCGAGTTGCCTCGGTTTAGAGGCTGGAGCCCGTATAAAGATCCGTTGACGTGGTGTCACCTCGATGAGGAGACATGAGATCGGAGATGCAGCTAGGAGCGTGGGATGATGGCTAAAAACCGAAGGACTCGGATCGATTGGTATAGCCATTCTATCATTTTGTAGTTTGCTAGTTTGGTGTTAATGGCACGATCCGGGTTACAGTCTATGTTAGCGCCAGTTTATGAAAAGTTTTTATTCCGCGTTTGGCCTCAGATTATTGGCCGAGACGCTGGCGTAGACTTACATGGTATCAGAGCCACGCCATTAACCTTTACTAGTTTGTTCTAACATGTTTAAAATATCGATCGAACGAAATTTCCAAAACCGCAATTCCAAATTTAAAGTTTCTGTCGAAATTTTTTTGTCGTCTAAAAATTATTTTGAGTATGTCAGAAAATCGAGCAGGCTTTTCTAAGACTGCAGAAGAAATTTGACATATGCACTCAACAATATTTTATACCATTAAAAATATCTAATGTATCAAATCTAATCCTATTAAATTTTATACAATTTTGACATATGCACTCAATAATATTTTAACGCTTAGAACATATTGATTAATCCTAATTATAGCAATAATAATATATAAAAATATATATACCTAATTAATATATGCAATTCATAAGAATGAATCAAGATAAAATTAATTAACTTAATTTATAAACTTTCGCTCTGATACCATGTTGGTGAAAATTAGTGTAAACGCAATGATTGGTAGAGCTTTGTGTGTTATGTGTTCTATATGTTCTACTTACCGCAATTAAGTCAGTTTCCCTTGGTAGCTAGCCGGTTGAGTACGAGTCGATCCACGGAGAGATGGTATGTATTTCCGTTCTCGTTTTAGATGAATCATGTAAAGAATGCCTAAGTTTGTTCAATTCTATCCTAAGTGTTGTGTATATATATGTTCAAGAGGACTTGTTAGCGTTAGGGTTGGTTAGTAGAGTTAGGAATTATTCTTGTGCTTTGTCTTGTGCCATCATTGAAATGATATTAGAATAATCGGAAGTAACAGGGATTAGGAGGACATAGTAATGGTATTTGCGAGTTTAAGCAAGCTTTTCAACGCTAAATCCTAGTACCCCTTATCCGTCCGTTCCATGCTCTTATTTCCAACCCTAGGCTAAACATATACAACAAATCTCTAATTAGGTCACAACTACATGTCACGTTGTAGTGTGCCTAAAGGAATTCTCAACTTAGGCCGCGACTATATGTCACTTATAGCGCGCCTAATAAAGAAGGTAATGTTTGTATGGTCTAAGTTCAATTCAACTTGTTTGGCGAAGAGAAGCACAAGGGATTTTTCTGTCACGACCAGAAAAAGGCATGTGACTGACACTTGAATCATGTGAAGTATATAAGACCCCACCTAATTCAAGTAAGCCAAAAGCTCAGAAATCTAAACCTTTTTAGGGAAAATAGTGGAGGTACAGTTTTCAAATAAGATTTACCGAATCAAACTTATTCTTATATATACATAAGTAGTAATATATGAAAACACTATATTTGTATCTAACTTGAAAATCCTTTTTGTCGTTCGAAATTTGGGCAGCATCTCCTTTATATATTTTAACCCGAAAACGCTACAAACAATATAATATAAGGCATTTCCAAGCGGGAGCTAGCTCTTCGCCAATTGGTGGAAACAACTACGCAAGTAATATAAATATACAACGCCGAAGGGCGAGGATCAAAACACAGAAAGAAAGCAAGAAACTAACATCATCAAGAAAACCAGAAACAACAATAAATACATAAGCGCGACTCTAAGACTGAAAGAATATACAAACTGTGGTTATCTAAGTCTACTAAATATACATCATCTGGTTGATGGATCCTTTAACTAGATATAACTGAAATAAAAAACAAATACAACTGGAATGTAATGTGTATAAACAATGGTGGTCACGATGCAAGTGAAACCACCTATCAAGCAATCACCAGGAAGAAGTTATATGCCAGCAAGCCGCAACGGAACTTGTACGGCGAAACCTACAAAGTTCCAAACTAAGGGATTGTCTCGCCTATCCTTGAAACTATGGCACAACGGGGGTGAGTTGCTAACTCGTGAGTAGAAGATATCACCGAGTAAAAATCGTATGTATGACGATCTCCTAAGTCATACAGTACAATACAATAATAATAGTAGCACGGCGACTTCTAATAACAGTAGAGGTAATAATATAGACATATGTATAAAGTCAAGTACTCGTGTCCGAGTCATAAATTAACTACATGTCATATGTATTATGTATGAATGCGACAAGAATGAATGATCAAACATGAAATCTGAATATATCTGAATGATAAAATATGTGTTCTTATCTTAGTAAAATATTGATATTATAAACCTGGAATAGCATCAAATGAAATAGACAGAAATCTGTATTAAAAATATCGACACAATATATATGTATATCATATCTTGGTAGCCGTCTCTCAGATCAACCCTCAAATCTATCAAGTCACACGACTTCGGTCGGTATCCTCCAGATAACCGCCGGGTCCAACTATCACCGGTAGGTAGTGTTCCCCTGCCAAGCTCACCGTCTATCTATATGGCCCTCTTGCCTCGGGATACCTCACTGGGTCCGCCATATACCCGCAGACGGTGCATCCCCCTTCTCGAATTAGGTATATGTACACACGTAGCTCAAGAACAGAGAAAACACATGGTGGACGCCACACACATCATATCATGAGATAACCGCAATTTCTATTAAAAAATTAATATAAGTTTTATGAAATTCTTTTGTGGTTTTCCCCAAATCCAGAAATCTCATGAATACGGAAATCTCCAAGAGAATCACAATATATGCAGTATACAATGAGATAATAAGTACCGGTGTAAAACCAAAGATCGGTGCATAAGTAGAATGTATGTATGCGAATGCATTTCGCATCTAAGTAAGAAATACAATGTCTACACTAGCATAAAAGATCATGACTGTTAAACAATACTATTTCTACAGACTATCGGTGTTGGATATAGTGCCCTCAGAGTCAATTATTGGATCACAGGCATGTGATTGCAATGATTGAGGGAGGACCTGTACCGGTAGGACCGTCTTACTCAAGATGATAGTATGCTTTCAGGTTTATCTTTATCATCGTGTACTGCTTTAGGTGACCTTACAGGTCGCTATTACACTTTGATAGAGCCCTTAGGATTCTTGCTTGACTACCAGCAGTATGATTGCGATCATATACGTGGGAGCTGGGGTCTATAAGCACATCCTTAAAAGGTCCCTAGTCGTGGGAGTTTTCGAGACAGGACATCGATACTCCAGAGTAGACTAGTGTATACAGTCGAGACCCCGACGAGGGGCGGTGGCCGGTCTCACAAGCCACTGGTGTCAGTTGGTTCACCTAAGATGTATGCAGGTGCTCATTGGGTTATGAGTACACCGGACAGGACTCGCCGGGAACATACTAGTTGGTATTATACCTGACGTCAGATAGCAGTTCCCTGGTGACATGTGTACAGGTTAGTTCATCGACCTGAGATCGTCATTTGTCTCGTGTGAGTTCCCACTATGCTTTGATTACTACCCTACTACGGCTCAAAGGAGTCGTGCAAACAGGTTTTAGTTGGGTACAGTCCCGAGCCACATGGAGGCAGTGAGCGGATCGGCAGGGGTTCGTCTCTCCCGGTATTGGGGGTGAGATCACAATGTGTCTAGGAGAGCCATTACACGAAGTCCTTGGCCAAGGCAAGAGATTTACTGGTAGGTATTCCAGTAGTATCTCAGGGTGTTCTGGGCTACACTCCGACACGACTTGAACCGCTTTTGGGGGTCTGACTTTTACCAACCCCCTAGGCCTGCCATGCGATGCTCATAGACGAACGGACCGGACTGTACGAATATTGTCACTGACAGGCTCAGTAGGGTGTCAGGATGAGTTCGCTCATCGACCTCCCTTTTGGTCAATACCTGGTAGCTCGTTACGTACAGCTAGTATCTCTGACGTGCTAGTAGTTAAATCCACAGCCAAAGTATTGACGAGTCTTTAGAGTCCCCCACTGACTGTTTCTCAAGTTTCGGGCGAAACGTTGTAGAGGCCGTATGATATATGGCAGGGTTCGATCTTATACGTGCGGTAGTGCACGGATCTTGATCGGACGAATCATACTAGTGGGCTTTGGTTTAAGCCGGATCCTAGTATTAGATTTGTTGGATTACTTTAGTCTCATCGCATTCGCTTTCAGTCGGAATGCGGATGCAGGTATGTATATACAGGTGAGGGGTATCCTTGTGATCCGTCACGAGTTTACTTTAGATGTTGCCGTATCTTTTTATTGTTGCAAACATTTGGATTAATGTTTGTAAATGGAAATTGTGAGCTAGAATTCATCATTTTGTGCATTAATTGTGACACATGCAAACCTAGTGACTCATGGTCTCTTTTATTATGCATATGTCACATTTGATGTTTGATTTGTGTTGATATGATGAGAGGAGAGAGAGAGGGGCTGCCATGAGAGGCTTGGTCTTGTATTTTTCTCATAACACTCACTCTCATATTATCATTCCATCACAACAAAAGAAAAGAAAAAGAAACCTCTTCTTCTTCTTCTTCCTCTAGCTCAAAACTTCCATCAATGGCATCATCTCTAACCTCCATCCAAGCCATAGATGCAAGAGACAAAGTGATCACAAACATTCTCTACATCGCCTTGGACACGTCGGCTAGCACACTTCGTGCCCGAGTTGCTTCGGATGAAGCGGGAGCCCGTAAAAAGACTCGTAGATGTGGTGCCCTTTCCGATGAGGAGATCGAGACCGGAGTTGCCGTGAGGAGCTTGGGATGGTGGCCAAAGATCGAAGGACACGGATCGATCAGTATAGCTTTCCAACCCTCTCTTTAGTTGCTAGTAGTAGGTTAATGGTTCGATCCGGGTTTTAAGCATACGATAGCGCCGGTTTTCTAGTTTGAAAAAGTTTTTGTTTCCGCATTTTGGCCTCGGAATGACGGCCGGGGCGCTACCGTAGACTTACATGGTTTCAGAGCCACGCCATTAACCTTTTCTAGCTTGCTCTAACGTGTTTAGAACTTCGATCGAACAAAAATTCTGAAACCGCGATTTCAAAAGTGCAGTTTCTGTCGATTTTCTTTTGTTGTCAAAAAATTATTTGGTATGTTGCAGAAATACGTGCAGGCATTTATAAGACCACTGCAGAAATTTGGTTGCATGAAGACACTGTTTCGCCGAGGAACCGCGGCAATACCCTCTTTTGGCCGCGGTTCCGCCGCCACTTTGTGCCTTCAATGCACCATTTTTCCTACAGTGGTCTCTGTGTTGGAATTGGGGTTTTTGGTATTATTTGTTTGGGCCCAGATTATTTTGAGTACAGGGAATTGTACTTGGGGCCCACTTCGGGAAATTTTGTTGATCGAAAAATTTAAACATATTAGTTCACAGTATTTACATTATATCTGCGACCGTGAATGTCATTTGGTCTAATTGCTATAGTTCTTTTAAACGGATTTGCGAACATGACATTCACGTTGATGTTCTGTGTTGTGCTGTGATGTTGTGGATTTGTCGTGGTGGATAGCCTAGATGCAATGGTAGTACAGTTTGGTTGTATTTGTACATTTGATATTGCGGGGCGAGCGTCCGACATGTGGACTGCCGTCACTGCCTGTTTGTATATTATTCTTTTGGGACACGACCGGGCGGAGGTCGATGTACCCGTTGTATGTATATTTTATTTTCTGTACTAGGATTACCCTGCGGTGGGGTGCACGGATAGCCGGGTTCTAGAGGGCCACGAGCCCGCATCTCATGGCTTTGAGACGGAGGGGGCTTCACTCTAGAATTGGCGGGCTATTCGCCGCACTCGTAGGGGGTACAGGTTGACCCAGGGAGGGGTGCCTAAGTTACCGGATTCCATAAAGTGTTGGGTGGTCCATTCACGTTGCTGAACGGGGCTGCCTCGCTTCAGGTTTTGGCGGGTGACTTGCCGTGCCCGTAGGGGTCTAGGATTTCATTGCACAGGCTATCCACACGACCAGGGGAACGTCGGGTTTCAGTAACGGCTCTATGAAATCCGGGGATCCCAGATTATCTGTATTGTTCTGTGATACTTATTACATTTTTGTGCATTTTTATCACGCCTTGAGCGAATATTATATATTGATATATATACTAGTAGATGTTGTATGTGTTTTACACCCGCGCTAGTCCAGTCCCCGCTCTGTCGTTAGTTAAGTAACCTAACGGGTGATGACGGGACCCAGTGGCGAATGCGGATGGCATATACGTACATCATATTTTCGTTCTTTTGTGGTGTGATCAATTGATGGGACTGCATTGATTCGGATCAATGCAAGCTAAACAAACCTATTCTGATGTTGTTGGAACATTTTTCAAAAAAAGCTGTTATTGCAAGGACGTTCTCTTTTGTTTTGCACAGTGGTATTCGGTTATGAATATCCAGCACCTCAGTTGACGAGGCAAGGGCCGAGATCCCTTCACCGGGAGTGACCCCTTGGACAGAAGTTTGCGTCAGGGTAATAACTTCGCTATAGTCGATTGCCTTTTGCTTTGCATCATGGTATTCAGTTGGAATACCCTGTACCTCATTCTACGGGGAAAGAGCCGAGATCCCTTCACTGGGAATGACCTCTTTAGCAAAGGTTTTCGCCACTATATTTTTATAAAAAGCGATCCGGTTCCTTCAACGATATCAAGTTCATTACGTTAAAGGTTTTTCGCCAAAAACCATTCGTAGCCCTCCGTCATTTCAGACGGGTAGCACTTAGTATTCTTGCTATGTTTGTTGGCCAAAGTCAAGGCATAGTGTATGGTAGCTATTTGTTATCTTTCTGCTGCATAGATAGATGCGTTGGTTTGGGACAGTCGTACTGCTTTGTTGTCCAAAGTCAAGGGTAGGTACGGGTGGGTTCAAATTAACCTGGATAATGACGGGTAGAACTTGACATGTGACTTATGATTTATTGGCCAAAGTCAAGGTCATAAGGGCATGGGGTAAAAATCACATCGGGAGTTTCTAAAGAAACTGAAACTTGTCAGGCATGCACGTACCTTCTGGAGTGTGATAATGTGAGTGGATTCCATCACGTTATCATGCGATGATAGTTGGATCCCGATTCCCACTGATGAGTTGGTTTACTCCTCGGGTGATCCCGAATAATTCTTCTTTCAGGTTTAGAGGAGAATTTGAGATTACAGTGGGAGGTTTCCTGATTAGATAAATTGATAACCATTCTGATTTAGGTTAGAGTGCACGCTGAGTGTTTCTTTTCTCTCTCTCTTTGGCAGCGACCATGACCCGACCCTTGACTATGACTCAGTGACCAAAGTTAACCTAACCTTCTTAAAACACTGGCTTTTGGATTGTCTGAGCTGCATACCTCATTGCCACTCCTACTTTTACCATTTTCTCCAGAACACCCCGTATTACTACGAACATCCACTTCCATTGGATAAAACCATCGTATGGTTATATACGAACTCGAAGGAACTTATTCGAGGATGGTTTCCGGTTCTGGAGAAAACGAATAGGACTATTCAGTTGTCTTTTCCTTTTACCTTCTCTCAGGTTGCGAGGACTCCTTGGTTTAGGAGGGTACACCTATTATTCTTATTGGATAGTCTTCTTCCAAACCATAGGCAGGTGCCGAACGGTAGGGAAGGAAGAAAACCGATTAGCCTAAGAGAGGTGTGCAGAAGGTAATAAGTAAAGACAAATAAAGGGATTAGTAAGAGGGCAAAGTAAATTGTGTCTGCTATTCACGACCAAACCAAGTATTTCATCGCCACTCCTACTTTACCTTTGTATTTCTCCGGAACACCCCGTATCACTATGAACATCCACAGTTATTTGGATACTCCATCGAATGGTTATATACGAACTTGAAGGAACTTGTTCCAGTTCGGGAATGGATTCTGGTTCAGAAGAAATAGGAATAAGGTTTTATTCAGTTGTCTTTTATCTTCACCTTCTCTCAGGTTACGAGTACTCTTAGGATTAGGAGAGTACACCCATTATGCTTATTGGATAGTCTTCTTCCAAACCATAGGCTGGTGCCGAACGGTAGGGAAGGAAGAAAACCATTTGGCCTAAAGGGGTATACAGAAGGTAATGACTAAAGACATATAAAGGGATTTGGAGAGATGGCAAAGATATATACGGTTACAGTTGTGAATCTGATAATGGAAGAGGCATTACTTGGAATACCCGAATACCCCTTCGAAACATTTATATGTTTCAGTTTCATTATGTATTATTAAAGGAAAACTGATTTCCCAATTAACCCTTGCTCCAGGGTATGTATTTACCAGGTTTGATTCTCATATCTGTATGGTTTTACAGATGATGTGTGGGAGTAAGTTATTGGAAATTGGGTGATCATCCTCATTATATCGGGATTCGTTGTAATTGGTGATATTTGAGAAAATCGCCTGGGTTGTTTGCCGGACGGCAAATATTTTGTTTTGAATATCCGTTGTTATGCACCAATTTTAAATTGATATATCTGTATGTTTATTTTTATAAATTGAAATATAACTTTTTGAAATTGTGTCCATGACATTTACCTATATCGGTGGATGGTTAGGTAAGGAGCATTAAACAGCGGTGTAATTCTTCTTAACCATAAGTACAGTTTTCAACCAACGACACACAGGGAATGAGTTATTAGACTCAAAGGACTTATACAGAGTATTGTATGTTGTCCAGTGTCCATGAGGACAGAAGGGTTGGTACTCGTACTATATTCTATTTACTTGTGACTTCTCTAGTTCTTAGACATGTGTTTCGTAGAAATGCAAGGTCCAAGTTTTGAGAAGTTATAGGTATATGAATAAAGTAGAGAACCAGGTATAGAAAGTATCAGGATTCTTCAAGGTGATCGAAGATGTAGATACTGTAGGGTTCCTACGCACTCTTGTGAGGGTTCATAAGGCATCAACCATGCCCGAATAAAATTTTAGACGTGCCGAACAACCCAAAGCCGGGATCTTTGCTAGATTATTAGGGTTTAACATGCAAGTAAACATCTTTACAACTAAGTGTGAGGGATTACAACCTTTGTAGTCCGCTCCTTTGCTTCATAAGCTCCGAGTAGAAGTCCCTTCGCCGCGATCCACGATCTCCCGGACTCAAGAGAGGCTCCACGACTCGAACGATCAATGCTAGCTTGTAGTGTTCCTTTTCTCCGATGATCTACGTCGAAGTTGCTATAACTCAAGCTCTCTCACTCTAATGAGGTGAACACCCTAATCTAATCGGCTAGATTAGATGAGGATGATAGGGTAGTTACGCTTTCTTTTTATATCAAATTCTCACATGAAAACATCACAAAAGGAAACCTAGTAAGCTTTCTCAAGCTAAAGGTTGAAGATGAAGAAGAAATAATGCATAATCATTTTGTGATGAATAATGAAATGAATATATGATTAATAATGGAACCATGGTTAAGGATGACAAGGATAACCCATGTAGAGAATTAACTAGGGCTAGGGTTTGGTTGGGTTAAAAAATGAGTCATAACAAAATATCAACATAATATCTTAACCATGACAAAAGAAAATCCTTCTAGAAGCATTAAGAAGGAACTAATCCAAATCAAATCCTAATCTAGTTTAATCTCCACCAAACATGTTTCATCATTAATCATATCATGTTACAATAATATATATCACATATATATTATATATTTGTAACAAAAGAAAATAATACAATTAACATATATCGTATATATATTAATGTATTACCCGGTGAGAAAATGAAATAATAAAGCGAGCCAATATTAGATAATGCAATACAATATATCATATATATTATTATACATTAAATCATCGAATCAACACTTGATCCGACAATCCGGCTATATCGAATATAACCGACTAATATATCATGTACCGATTCATCGAATCAACACTTGATCCGATGACCCGGCTCATATCTAAATATCGCGAGAATATAATACGGTATCTCATATCGCATTATCCTCGATCCTGCACATATCATATATGTGCCCCTACTCCATTTTGTCTGAGTCAAGAAACCTCTGTGTAGGACTCTAAAGAATCGTCAATACGCTGGTAGCAGGTGATGATCATATCAAATACCCATAAACTGCAAGCGGTCAGCTAAACGTAACATCCACTCAGGTATTGAGCGATAAGAAGATCAACAAGCTAGCCTGTGCGTTCTCCTGTGAATCCAATCCGTAACATTCCCGTACAGTCCGGTCTTTTCGTCTGATATGTTGCATATCTAGTCTAGGGGTGGTATACGTCAGACCCCAGTAACCGATAAGTCGTGTCGATGTGAGGCTCATAACAGGTCGAGAAACTACTGGTAACACTTACCAGTAAATCTCTATATCATCCCTGACCAGGGACTTCCAGTTATAGCCAATCGAACACAGCACAACATCAACTCCCTATACCGGGAGAGACGAATCCCCTCCTATCGCTCATTGCCTCCATGTGATTTGGGACTGCACCCAAAAGCCACCGTTTTGCACGCCCTCTTGGATGTGGTAAGGTGGAAATCAAAGCACAGTGGGAATCACACAAGACTCTATGACGATCTTGGGTCTACAGACTACCCTGTACCAGTGTCACCGGAGAACTGCCATCTGACGTGTGGTATATCACCATCTGGGAGTTCTCGGCGAGTCCGCCTAGTGTACCCAGTCTCCACTGAGCACCCATACACCATCTCTGATGTCATAACACCGATGGATATGGGATCATCCATCGCCCATCATATGGGTCAAGATGCGTATACGCTAGTCTACTCTAGTGTATCGATGCCCTGTCTCGATATACCCTCGACTAGGAACAGTTATAGGATGTACTCATCGACTATCGTGGCCTTACTAGTATGATCTCATCATAGTCTCAGTAGTCGAGTACAGATCCTAAGGGCTTTATCAACATGTGAAAGTAAGACAGTAAACCAATACAAGCCAACATGTTAAGATAAAGTGAAACCAAATAGCATACTATCATGACGAGCAAGAAAGTCCTCTCTATATACATCCAAGCATCCATTATAATATACATCATATGTACAACAATGGCCTCTAGGACATATACATAACTAACAATCTCCCACTTGCACTAAGGCCAGCTGCTGTAGTATCTCATACCTAGCATCCCGAATAATCTTTCAAACTGTATCTGGGGAATGGCCTTTTTGAATGGATCCGCAGTGTTGTCCTTCGTATCTACTCTCCTGACCTCGATCTCCCGGCGATCAACAATCTCCCTGATCAGGTGATACCGCCTCAGAATATGTCTGGACTTTTGATGGGACCTGGGTTCCTTGGCCAAAGCCACAGCTCTATTTTTATCACAATACAGAGGTATTGGATGCTCAATGGATGGAACCACACCAAGTTCACTAATGAACTTCTTTATCCAGACAGCCTCTTTGGCAGCATCGTTGGCAGCGATGTATTCAGCCTCCATCGTCGAGTCTGCAACGGTATCCTGTTTGGAACTCTTCCAACATACCGCCCCTCCATTAAGGGTAAAGACAAATCCCAAGTGCGACTTAGAGTCGTCCTTATCACTTTGGAAGCTGGAATCGGTAAAGGACTCCACCTGGATTTCTCTGTTACCATACACCAAGAACATCTCTTTAGTCCTTCGCAATCACTTGAGATTGTTCTTCACAGCTGTCCAGTAATTCTCTCCAGGATCTGCTTGATACCGACTCACTACACTCAGTGAGTATGCTACATTGGGTCTGGTACATAGCATCACATACATGATAGAGCCTACTGCCGAAGCATAGGGTATCCCTTGCATGCGAGTTCTCTCCAAATCAGTCTTGGGAGACATCTCTTTGGAGAGAGTGAGTCCAGAGATCGTGGGTTGGTTCCCACACTTGGATTCTTCCATACTAAACCTTTTTAGTATGGTGTCAATGTACCTGGATTGGGACAATCCCGGTATCCGTTTAGATCTATCTCTATAGATCATGATTCCCAATATGCAGGAGGCATCACCCAGATCTTTCATTGAGAATCTATGTGATAAGAAGAGCTTGACTGACTGCAGCATAGGAACATCGTTTCCTATCAAGAGTATGTCATCGACGTACAATACGAGAAAGACAACCTTACTCTCTGCAACCTTCTTATAGATACAAGGTTCATATATATTTTTGATGAAGTCAAACTCTTTGACTACAATATCAAAGCAGATGTTCCAACTCCGCGATACTTGCTTTAACCCATAAATGGATTTAAGCAGCTTGCACACCTTTCCGCTGCTCCCACTATCTACGAAGCCCTCTGGCTGAGTCATGTACACGCTCTCTTCTAAATCACCATTTAGAAAGGCGGTCTTAATATTCATTTGCCAGATTTCGTAGTCATGGTATGCAGCAATGGCAAGTAAGATTCGGATGGACTTAAGCATAGCCACTGGAGAAAAGGTTTTGTCATAATCCACACCTGTTCGTTGATGAAAACCCTTTGCAACAAGTCTAGCTTTGAAAGTCTCAACTTTTCCATCTAAACCAAGTTTCTTTTTAAAGATCCACTTGCTCCCAATAGGTTTTGCCCCTTCAGGAGCATTTTCTAAAGTCCATACTTTGTTGGTGTACATGGATTCCATCTCAGATCGTATTGCAACCAGCCATTTCACAGAGTCACTACTCGTGATGGCCTGCTCGAAACTAGTTGGGTCATCATCAACCATGATGCAATCCTTGCTTCCACCATCAATGAGAAAACCGTAGTATCTCTCAGGTGGATGAGAAACCCTACTAGATCGGCGGAGAGGCTGGGGTTCGTCGGGTATTACTGAATCCTCTGGTTCCACTAAATCTTCAGTTGTAGTTTGCTCCGCTGGAACTTCTTCCAGTTCTAGCTCTTCGCCACTAATTTCTTTTGCAAGAAATTCCTTTTCTAAAAAGGTGGCATGTCGAGAAACAAACACCTTTTGTTCCTCACGATGGTAGAAAAGATATCCATATGAATGTTTGGGATATCCCACAAACTTGCATAGAACTGACCGTGCCTCGAGTTTGTCTGGATTTTGCCTTTTGACATAGGCCAGACAACCCCATATCTTAACTCATTTAAGACATGGTCTCTTCCCACTCCATATCTCATATGGTGTGGTAGGTACAGATTTAGTTAGAACTTGATTCAATAGGTATGCAGCTGTCTCCAGCGCATACCCTCAGAAGGAAATAGGTAACTCAGCTGTACTCATCATAGAGCACACCATATCTAATAAGGTGCGGTTCCTCCATTCCGATACATCGTTGTGCTGTGGTGTATAAGGAGGAGTAAGCTTAGAGAGAATCCCATTCTCTTTTAGATAATCTAGGAACTCATTGCTTAAGTATTCACCTCCTCGATCAGATCGAAGAATCTTAATACTTTTGCCCGTTTGGTTCTCTACTTCGTGCTTATATTCTCTGAATTTCTCAAAAGCTTCAGACTTGTGTTTCTTCAGGAACCCATATCCGAATCTTGAGAGATCGTCAGAGAATGTAACGAAGTAGGAAGAACCGTTTCATCGCATGTATAGACATGGGACCACATACATCACTATGTACTAGTCCTAAGAGTTCGGTAACTCTTTCTCCGTGTCCACTAAACGGAGCTTTGGTCATTTTGCCTTTGAGACATGAATGGCAAGTATCATAAGATGATAATTCGAACGGATTCAAATATCCATCCTTATGTAACTTAGCTAGTCGTGTCGCATTGATATGACCAAGTCTACAATGCCACAAGAAGTATTCGTTCATTTCTGAACTCTTCCTCTTGTGTGTGTTTTGTATATTAAGAACTGTATTTTGATTGAGAATGAATATGCCATTATGTAACGAGCCTGATCCAATCAACTTTTGATTCAGGAATATGTTCATAACATTATCCTGTACTACAAAATTATATCCTTCTTTAATTAATAAAGAAACTGATATAATGTTGCACATCATGTTTGGTATATAATAGCACTCATTCAGAATCAGTGTACTACTGCTTGGTAATAATAGGTGATATTCGCCAACTGCTTTGGCTGCAATACTTGCACCATTCCCTACTTAAACGGAATGATAACCTTTTCCCAGTTCTCTACCTTTACGTAGCCCATGTAACATTTTACATATATGGGATCCCGATCCGGTATCTAATACCCAGGACGTAGGGTGAACTGAGAAACAGTTCTCAATAACTAACACACCCGAAGAAGGTGCATCAACATGCATGTTTTCTGTTTGGGCGGCATGAGAATCCAGATATTCTCCTGTTTCCTGCTCAGTCTTATAACTTTTATAAGAAAGAACGGGACCAACGTTCCCCTGCTCAGTATAATAAGCGGGTTCAGTCAATACATCCATATTATTATCTTGATTATGGCCTGACATGGTCGCTACCTGGAGAGAGAGAGAATAAAACACTTTAGCGTATGCTCTTGCAAGATTAGATTGGTTATTATCTTATCTAATCAGGATGTCTCCCACTGTTTTTATCAAATCTTCCTTCAAACCCTAAAAGGTGAGATTAGCTGGGATTAATTACACCCTACAATTTCGTCAATCTTTCAGCCAGATCAGTGTCGGTACTTGAGGGAGGTTCCCCGTGCTTTCGTACGGACCTAATTAAAATAAAACTCGTTTTCCTAGAGGCATAACCCCGTTAACACCTTTCTAGACACCTACTTGATCGGCTAATTGTCCTGTGTAAAATTCTCGCAGGAGTAACTCTTACTCGCAGTGGGTATCAGGATCCAACTATCTCATAGGAGGTATGCAATCTCATTGCAAATTTCAACACTTGAAATTCCCGATAATACTTTTACCCCTAACCTCCTATGACCTTGACAATGGCCAACAAACCATAGGAAGCTAATCAAGTTCAACCCGTCATTTCTTGATTGAGATAAACCCACCCGCACGACCCTTGACAAAGGCCAACAAGGTCGTACGAATGCCCTAATCCAATCACATCACATGTTTAAACAGATAAGTACCAGTCAGCTACCACACACTACGCCTTGACAAATGCCAACAAACGCAGCACGAATACTAAATAGTCTTTATCTGAAATGACGGAGGGGTACGCAGGTTTTTCAGAAAACCATGAGCGTAATGAACTTGATATCGTCGTAGAATCAAGTGATTTTTGAAAAGGAGTGTTTTTTAGGCTTTTCCAGTTTCGCTAAAGAGGTCAATCCCGGTGAAGGGATCTCGGCTCTTTCCTCATCGAATAAGGTGCAGGATATATCATATATACCGCTGTGCAAAGCAAGAACTATATAAGCTGTCAAAACCTAAACCGTGAGTTTATAGCATCTGCCAGTTTCGCTAAAGAGGTCACTCCCGGTGAAGGGATCTCGGCTCTTTCCTCATCGAATAAGGTGCAGGGTATATCATATATACCGCTATGCAAAGCAAAACTGTAGCTATCCTTTTTATAAAGTTTTGATTCTACAACATCTTTTAGGTTTCTTTCCTTTTATTAATCTCATTAATAAATCCCATCAGCTGATGCTTCCTAAGCATCACAAAAGAAACGAAAGCAGTAATATTTATATATCAGCATATATATATAGTATAAGCATTCATCTCAGGCAGTAATATGATCTCATCACAGAACATTGCAGCAGAAGAACATATATGAAATATTGGATATACTAGGATGTCCGTGATTTTAATACGAGCCGGTATAAAACACGGATTCCACGGTCGCGATGAATAGCCAAATCCACATCTCTAGACCCCTACGAGAGCGACAAGTAACACTGCCAATTCTAGGGTTAGGAGACCCGGTCTCGACTCCTCGAGATGGCCTCCCACTGGACCCTAGAACCCGGTTACTTGTGCTCCCCTCCTTGGGTCTACCTAATACGGAAAAGTAAATAATATACACTGGTCACATCAACCTCATCCCGGAAGTGCCCCAATAAAAGAATATTACATACAAATGAATTTTACATGAATGAAAATAAAAAACCCCATCTCACATAAAACCCCCGGCTATTCAGAACACGACGATCCAATATAACATATCACAACAACACATAATACCTCATATCATCAACGTAAGCAAGTATGCGTATCCCGATTGTCGTTGATGTATAGCAACGAATCCG
Source organism: Agapanthus africanus (assembly GCA_030015575.1). Lineage (NCBI taxonomy): Eukaryota > Viridiplantae > Streptophyta > Magnoliopsida > Asparagales > Amaryllidaceae > Agapanthus > Agapanthus africanus. The sequence goes on from JASDDO010000022.1 coordinate 283,701,955, forward strand.
GCGATACTCTACATACTATGCTTACGGTCACAGAAAAGAAATTGTAAAACTACAACATTTGGAATCCACAATCACTTTAGACATCGTAAATCTGAAATATCACATAATTTGCATTTCATACCTAACTATATGAATTCCACATATTGTATCACATTCCAGATAAATAGACAGTATTAAACTTCCGATCGAATAATCAAATACCCAAGATTTCCTAAATAGCTCAACACTTGAGCGGAGTTCAAATAATCCCAGAATATGTCACAGTACCGATGGTCCAGCCGTAGAAGGGTCAAGCCAACGCCTCACATGTGGCACGCCGTACTGCCCCAAACCCTAAGGTTTAGAGGCGGTCCAGACGGTCACATAATCGAGTTAAGGTTTGTGTTCTTCTAGAGGGACCGCCCCGTTACATGCACATTTTTCCGAAAGATTTAAACCCAAGGAAAAATTCAACACTTGAAAGATTTTCGTGCCGGGAAAAAATGAGTTAATGATATCCGTTCGAACATTTTAACAGTTTCTAAATATCCGAAAAACATAACAAAATTAAATTTTCCGATCGAATCAACGAATACAAAATAATCCCCAGAACACTCAACACTTGAGTCAGATTAAAAATACCCAGAAATTATAAATAACAGATATGGATATTACTGTTGAAAAACCAAAGCCCAATTGAACAGTACGGCCGCGGATCCGCAGCCCAAGCAAGGTTTGGCCGCGGTTCCGTGGCGGTCCGTACGAATTGCAGGCTCGTTTTCAACAGTATTACTTATATTTACCCGCTGATTTTTTTAGGTATTTTTAATACAGAAAAAATCGCATTTTTAAAATTTGTCCAGAGAGGGGATTGTTTTGACGTTTCGGGGTTCGATCGGAGTTTTAACTTCGTATACACATCGCCTAATGCTCTAGCTAGGCTCTGATACCACTGTAGGGTTCCTAGGCACTCTTGTGGGGGTTCATAAGGCATCAACCATGCCCGAATAAAATTTTAGACGTGCCGAACAACCCAAAGCCGGGATCTTTGCTAGATTATTAGGGTTTAACATGCAAGTAAACATCTTTACAACTAAGTGTGAGGGATTACAACCTTTGTAGTCCACTCCTTCACTTCATAAGCTCCGAGTAGAAGTCCCTTTGCCGCGATCCACGATCTCCCAGACTCAAGAGAGGCTCCACGACTTGAACGATCCATGCTAGCTTGTAGTGTTCCTTTTCTCCGATGATCTACGTCGAAATTGCTATAACTCAAGCTCTCTCACTCTAATGAGGTGAACACCCTAATCTAATCGGCTAGATTAGATAAGGATGATGGAGTAGTATTTATGCTTTCTTTTTATATCAAATTCTCACATGAAAACATCACAAAAGGAAAACCTAGTAAGTTTTCTCTAAGCTCAAGGTTGAAGATGAAGAAGAAATAATGCATAATCCTTTTGTGATGAATAATGAAATGAATATATGATTAATAATGGAACCATGGTTAAGGATGACAAGGATAACCCTTGTAGAGAATTAACTATGGCTAGGGTTTGGTTGGGTTAAAGAATGAGTCATAACAAAATATCAACATAATATCTTAACCATGACAAAAGAAAATCCTTCTAGAAGCATCAAGAAGGAACTAACCCAAATCAAACCCTAATCTAGTTTAATCTCCACCAAACATGTTTCATCATTAATCATATCATGTTACAATAATATATATCACATATATATTATATATTTGTAACAAAAGAAAATAATACAATTAACATATATCGTATATATATCAATGTATTACCTGGTGAGAAAATGAAATAATAAAGCGAGCCAATATTAGATAATGCAATACAATATATCATATATATTATTATACATTAAATCATCGAATCAACACTTGATCCGACAATCCGGCTATATCGAATATAACCGACTAATATATCATGTACCGATTCATCGAATCAACACTTGATCCGATGACCCGGCTCATATCTAAATATCGCGAGAATATAATACGGTATCTCATATCGCATTATCCTCGATCCTTCACATATCACATATGTTCCCCTACTCCGTTTTGCCAGAGTCAAGAAACCTCTGTGTAGGACTCTAAAGAATCTTCAATACGCCGGTAGCAGGTGATGATCATATCAAACACCCGCAAGCTGCAAGCGGTCAGCTAAACGTAACATCCACCTAGGTATTGAGCGATAAGAAGATCAACAAGCTAGCATGTGCGTTCTCCTGTGAATCCAATCAGTAACACTCCCGTACAGTCTGGTCTCTTCGTCTGATATGTTGCATATCTAGTCTAGGGGTGGTATACGTCAGACCCCAGTAACCGATAAGTCTTGTCGATGTGAGGCTCATAACAGGTCGAGAAACTACTGGTAACACTTACCAGTAAATCTCTATATCAGCCCTGTCCAGGGACTTCCAGTTATAGCCAACCGAACACAGCACAACATCAACTCCCTATACCGGGAGAGACGAATCCCCTCCTATCGCTCGTTGCCACCATGTGATTCGGGACTGCACCCAAAAGCCACCGTTTTGCACGCCCTCTTGGACGTGGTAAGATGGAAATCAAAGAACAGTGGGAATCACACAAGACTCTATGACGATCTCGGGTCTACAGACTACCCTGTACCAGTGTCACCGGAGAACTGCCATCTGACGTGTGGTATATCACCATCTGGGAGTTCTCGGCGAGTCCGTCCAGTGTACCCAGTCTCCACTGAGCACCCGTACACCATCTCTGATGTCATAACACCGATGGATATGGGATCATCCATCGCCCATCATATGGGTCAAGATGCATATACGCTAGTCTACTCTGGTGTATCGATGCCCTGTCTCGATATACCCTCGTCTAAGAACAGTTATAGGATGTACTCATCAACTACCATGGCCCTACTAGTATGATCCCATCATAGTCCCAGTAGTAGAGTACAGATCCTAAGGGATTTATCAACATGTGAGTGTAAGACAGTAAACCAATACAAGTCAACATGTTAAGATAAAGTGAAACCAAATAGCATACTATCATGATGAGCAAGAAAGTCCTCTCTATATACATCCAAACATCCATTATAAAATACATCATATGTACAAAAATGACCTCTAGGGCATATACATAACTAACAGATACTTGTGTATGGTATTCAGATGATAGTAATGATTAAGTGAACTTGCTTCTCTTTCACGTTACTCATAATTGGAAGCACTCCTAAGTTGAGTAATGTTGATCGGCCTCTCTCCATTTAGTTGACATGCACTGGTGACAGCTGCATGATTTGAATCTGATTCCAATTAAATCAGTGCCTCTGTTTCTATATGGGATATAGAATAGTTCATATCTTAACAATGTTAAGGTACGGGGAGTTGTCTGGCTTATGCTTAAAACCAAACTCTGGATAACTCAAGGCACGTTTCTGTAATGGCTGTTTGTGGGTTGACCCGGGCAATGACGAGGGTTGACTTTCTACCATCTGGAAGATCAATAGTGATATTGTTCTTGACTCGCCACAGTTTTAGTAAAATGGATTTTTTCAGAAAAACAGTAGTGGAAGTATGGTAGAACTGGAAGTGATTCCAGAACCGCAAACGATTACTGAAAATTTAATAGGACCTAAAGATTCTATCTGGTTTGACATTCCATTAGCCACTCCGCAGATATGGTGGGTAACCTCAGGCACCCGAGAGGTACTCCGGTAGCCTCAAGGACGGTGACAGGGAGGTTCTTGTTTATCCAGATTTGACACTACTGTTGTTCCAGGCTATGAGACCCGGCAGGAGGATGAGTATAACATCTTTCTGAACTGACTTTAGAAGTGTACGTGTATATGACTCTGCCAGAGGGTTGTCGCAATCAGTAGGAGCAGCGGAAGCATAGTGGACAAGTAGCTTATGTCTATTTTTGGACTAAAGCGGATATAGCGGAGATAGATCATCTATTTCTGATGTGACAGTCATAGGTTTGACTTCATCAGAATCGGGGATGGATCTGTTAAGAAGGTAGTAGGGTGTGATGTCCTGGTATTTGGATGACATACACAGAGTAGGAAGTGAAATTCCTATACTACGATCGGTTATACTTTGGTTGTCACACAGTGGTTTTTCCACGCAGGATATGGATATTATATCAGATATTCTGGTTACTAGATCTATGGTTTTAGATCTAGATTTGGGTAGTTTCCCAATCTGGGTACTTAGACAGCATTCTAAAGGTTTTTTAGAATGGACGACTCCTGGCACGGTAGTGTACCTGCAGCTGATGGTGTCACCCTCTCTAAAGGTGTCTTACAGACTAAAGGGGAGAAGGATGTGCATGATTGGCAGATCACTTGCTTAGGCAATTCAGTCAATCATGAAATGTCAAGTACCACACCAGACATTTTTTTTGCACCAGATGCAATAAATTGATATTAATCCAATCCTGGAGAAACGATCGGAAGCAGTTTTAGGACATAAGTGGATGTTCTAGGGATATGATAACGGCAGCCTCCTTCGGGAGACGGTTATCATTCAAGGCTTCCATGGTGACCTGGCTGACAGAGTGGCTGTCAGAGTTATAGTTTTCCCTCTGACGAGGGGCAGTATTTTGGACAGGTGGTCCAAGCGGATACTGAGGGAGGTGTGGCGCAGGATACTGATTAAGTTCAGTTGACGATACAGTCTAGAAGTTTGGATTTGGAGTTCATTTATGAACTAGGTCCCATCAGATATCCAGACATATTCTAAGAGAGGTATTGCTTATTTCGGGAGATAGCTTTCTCCGCGAACTTGAGATAAAGAGAGACATAGAAAGAAACATCAAGGCGGATCCATTCTCTAAGGTTATTCCTCGAATGCAATAGTTTCGCAAACGGGCTTTGTGAAACTGATTAGTAGAGGAGTTGGGTGTTCGGTATCAAACGGGCTATGAGTATGCGGCATCGCAATAATTCGCCTTGAGTGCAAGTGGGAGATTGTTGGATATAGTGCCCTCAGAGTCAATTATTGGATCACAGGCACGTGATTACAATGATTGAGGGAGGAACTGTACCGGTAGGACACTCTTACTCAAGATGATAGTATGCTATCTGGTTTATCTTTATCATCGTGTAATGCTTTAGGTGACCTTACAGGTCGCTATTACACGTTGATAGAGCCCTTAGGATTCTTGCTTGACTACTAGCAGTATGATGGCGATCATATACGTGGGAGCTGGGGTCTATAAGCGCATCCTTAAAAGGTCCCTAGTCGTGGGAGTTTTCGAGACAGGGCATCGATACTCCATAGTAGACTAGTGTATATAGTCGAGACCCCGAAGAGGGGCGGTGCCCGGTCTCACAAGCCACTAGTGTCAGTTGGTTCACCTAAGATGTATACAGGTGCTCACTAGGTTATGAGTACACCGGAAAGGACTCGCCGGGAACATGCTAGTTGGTATTATACCTAACGTCAGATAGCAGTTCCCTGGTGACATGTGTACAGGTTAGTTCATCGACCTGAGATTGTCATTTGTCTCGTATGAGTTTCCACTGTGCTTTGATTACTACCCTACCACGGCTCAAAGGAGTCGTGCAAACAGGTTTTAGTTAGGTACAGTCCCGAGCCACATGGAGGTAGTGAGCGGATCGGAAGGGGTTCGTCTCTCCCGGTATTGGGGGTGAGATCGCGTTGTGTCTAGGAGAGCCATTATACGAAGTCCTTGGCCAAGGCAGGAGATTTACTGGTAGTTATTCCAGTAGTATCTCAGGGTGTTTTGGTCTACACTCCGACACGACTTGTACCGCTTTTGGGGGTCTGACTTTTACCAACCCCTTAGGCCCGCCATGCGATGCTCATAGACGAACGGACCGGACTGTGCGGATATTGTCACTGACAGGCTCAGTAGGGTGTCCGGATGAGTTCGCTCATCGACCTCTCTTTTGGTTAATACCTGGCATCCCGTTACGTACAGCTAGTACCTCTGACGTGCTAGTGGTTAAATCCACAGCCAAAGTATTGACGAGTCTTTAGAGTCCCCCACAGACCGTTTCTCAAGTTTCGGGCGAAACGTTGTAGAGGCCGTATGATATATGGCAGGGTTCGATCTTATACGTGCGGTAGTGCATGAATCTTGATCGGACGGATCATACTAGTGGGCTTTGGTTTAAGCCGGATCCTAGTATTAGATTTGTTGGATTACTTTAGTCTCATCGCATTCGCATTCAGTCGGAATGCGGATGCAGGTATGTATATACAGGTGAGGGGTATCCTTGTGATCCATCGCGAGTTTACTTTAGATATTGCCGTATCTTTTTATTGTTGCAAACATTTGGATTAATGTTTGTAAATGGAAATTGTGAGCTAGAATTCATCATTTTGTGCATTAATTGTGACACATGCAAACCTAGTGACTCATGGTCTCTTTTATTGTGCATATGTCACATTTGATGTTTGATTTGTGTTGATATGATGAGAGGAGAGAGAGAGGGGCTGCCATGAGAGGCTTGGCCTTGTATTTTTCACATAACACTCTCTCTCATATTATCATTCCATCACAACAAAAGAAAAGAAAAAGAAACCTCTTCTTCTTCTTCTTCCTCTAGCTCAAAACATCCATCAATGGCATCATCTCTAACCTCCATCCAAGCCATGGATGCAAGAGACAAAGTGATCACAAACATTCTCTACATTGTCTTGGACACGTCGGCTAGCACACTTCGTGCCCGAGATGCTTCGGATGAAGCGGGAGCCCGTAAAAAGACTCGTAGATGTGGTGCCCTTTCCGACAAGGAGATCGAGACCGGAGTTGCCGCGAGGAGCTTGGGATGGTGGCCAAAGACTGAAGGACACGGATTGATCGGTATAGCTTTCCAACCCTCTCTTTAGTTGCTAGTTGTAGGTTAATGGTTCGATCCGGGTTTTAAGCATACGATAGCGCCGGTTTTCTAGTTTGAAAAAGATTTTGTTTCCGCATTTTAGCCTCGGAATGACGGCCGGGGCGCTACCGTAGACTTACAATCGGATCATACGATGTAACAACGATTACTACAGTTGCGTGACATGGCAATTACCGATGATGATGTGTGTAAGCCGGCAAGCAAGTGTACGTGCAACATACGCATCATCAGTAATGGTGCTGGTGTCCTAACAGACGAGATCATAAAAGCTAAAGAAAACACATGTATATATGAAGTGCAATGAGAGCAATATGAATATAATGGAAAAATGAATAGTAAGCGCAACATTATAAAATATACATATTTGTATACGAGCCATACAGTTTTAGTGTTTGAAATAGCATGAATTGTGGTTTTTAGAAAAGTAGGGGCTACGATGTTTTTGAGAAAAGATACGTCTTTTGAAAAATTCGTAACATCTCTCGAATTGTCTTTTGAAAATACTCACGATTCATTAGTTTTGAAAATAGGTATGACTCGAGCCTAGTCTAGCATCTACCTAAACAACTAAAAGACTAAACTAAGAACCTAGTCGGGATGATAAGAAAATCTAAATATATTCCGAGTCAATATACCTAGTAGTTGGCGATCCAGCCTCATAGCGTCACGTACCGTAAAATACATCGTATGTCATCCTCGAATGAAGAGTGCGGATCAATCATCTTATATATCTCGTACTTCCTCAAAATCGAGGGTACGGGTCAAAATCATACATAATATCATCATTCGTACGGTTTCATCATCGTACAATATCATGATCAGGGGTACGGACTTAAGGTCTCGTACAATCTATCTTTCATCAAGTCAAATGTTATCGCATGTTTGCATATATATATATATCGCCCACCGATCCTTTATTATATCATATCGTAAACAGTGTCTCGACTCAATCACACATCATAATCTCATGGCATCATTCCCGATCATATCAACTCATATCCATTCAACATCTTGTATCCTCATCTTATACGTATATGTATACTATATATATATATATATATATATATATATATATATCAATGCATCCATATATATATACACCGCATATATACATATACACCCATATCCTAACACGTGTATGTGTGAGTGTGGGTGTACAACAATATAAACTAACGGGTCTCGACTATAGAAAGTGGACTAAGAATGAGCATTTCCTACAAATATACCAATTATAACCTAGAGTCTCCTAGAGTCTCCTAGAGCCCTACTTGCTAAGTATCCGCATCTTACAATATAACACAGACATATATATAATATACACATCCTAATCTACGAACTGCGGGGGTGCTAAACGCCATCCACCCAACTTCCCCCGTAGATATACATCTACTCACCTTGATCCTTGCTTGCCGAAATCAATGACGCCACGCTCTCCCTTGTCATTCCGAAGTCCACGCGAAGGTACCTACATATCACAACACATCGTATCGCATCAAAATCCGATTCAAAACCCGACATGACACGCGAAGTGCTTATAGATAAGAACTTATAGCCTACGCATGCAAAAACAATCATAACTCCCTCGTTGTTGACGTACAAACTTCCAACAATCAAATTACAGGATTCCCTAGCACGGCAGCAAGGTTTCGGGAGGCATCTATCATGCCATATTAAAATTTTGCCGTTCTAACTAACCCTAACCCTAGAATCGTCTACTAGAAATCCAACGGAATGTAATGCAAACAACATCGCATATGAAAGTGAACAAGGAATACAACCTTTGTAGACCGATCCTTCACTTCATTAGCTTCGTGTAGTAGTTCCTTCACTGCGATCATGAAGTCCCGGACTCTAGAGAGGCTCCCATGAAGAAATGAACATGCTTGCATCAAAGTCTTCGAGGACGAAGATGATCTATGTCGAAAAGACACTAACCCAAGCTATCTCTTCACTAATTATGGAATTAGTGAAGCAAACACCCTATACTAAATGGAAAGTAGTAAAGGATGATGAAGCAGGAAGTGCGCTCACTTTAGATTTGATTTTCTCACTCATTTTCTCACATCTCCGTTGAAGCTAGAAAGCTTGAGAGGAAGAAGAAGACTCTCATGGAATTAACCCAAATCAATTATGAGAACCATGGGTGAGTTTAGTATCATATACTTAACCCTTGTAGAGACTAAACTAAGGTTAGGTTAAGAAATATCTAAGTATAAAACAAATTAGTAGACTTGGTCAATGGTTCCAAAAGCTTCTCCAAACATCAACCATTTGTCCAATTTCCACATAATTTGTAGTTTACTTTGATAAATAAAACCCTAGGATTATCTTTAGGATGGTATAAGTCTCATACACCCATCTTGCATGTATCATCAAACATGACACAAACATGTACACTAATATATATCACATATATACACATGCACACCAAGTGAGAAAAGAAATCTTAAGTGAGCTAATACTAGTTAATGTAATGTAATATATCAAATATATAATTATACATTAGATTATCAAATCAACTCTTGATTTAATAATCCGGCTATATTACATATAACCGACTAATATCAAATGTAACAACTTATCGAATCAACACTTGATCCGATGACCCGGTTATATCACATATAACAGACCTATGTCACATATCGCGAGAATAGAATACGGTATCACATATCGTATTAATCTCGGTCCCGCACATATCCCATATGTGCTCCTACTCCGTTTCGCTTGAGCCAGGAAACCCCTGTGTAGGACTCTAAAGACTCGTCAATACGCCGGCAGTAGGTGATGATCATATAAAACACCCACAAGCCTCATGCGGTCTTCCAAACGTAACGGCCACCTGGGTATTGAGCGATCAGAAGATCAACAAGCAAGCCTTCTCACACTCCTGCTAATCCAGTCAGTAACACTACCGTACAGTCCGGTCTCTTCGTCTGATATGTCGCATATCTCGTTTAGGGGTGGTAAACGTCAGACCCCAGCAACTCGATAAGTCGTGCTTATGTGAGGATCATAACGGATCGAAAAACTACTGATAACACTTACCAGTATATCTCTGAAGCAGCCCTGGCCAGGGACTTCCTGTTATAGCCAATCGAGCACAGCGCAACATTAACCCCCAATACCGGGAGAGACGAAACCCCTCCTATCGCTCATTGCCTCCATGTGAATCGGGACAGTACCCAAAAGTCACCGTTTTGCACGTTCTCTTGAACGTGGTAAGGTGGAAATTAAAGCACAGTAGGAATCACACAAGACTCTATGACGATCTCGGGTCTACAGACTAACTTGTACCAGTGTCACCAGAGAACTGCCATCTGACGTGAGGTATAATATCATCTGGGAGTTTTCGGCGAGTTCGTTCAGTGTACTCAGTCTCCACTGAGCACCCGTATACTGTCTCTGATGTCAAACAAAAATGTATATGGGATCATCCATCGCCCATCTACATGGGTCGAGAAGCTATACGCTAATCTACTCTAGTATATCGATGCCCTGTCTCGATACACCCACGACTAGAAACATTTGAAGGTTGTACTTATCGACTACCATGTCCCCACTAGTATGATCTGCATCATAATCCTGGTAGTCAAGTACTCACCCTAAGGGCTTTATCAACATGTAACATAGAGACAATCAGTATACATGTTAAGATAAAGTGCAACCAGATAGCATACTATTATGTCGAGCAAGAAAGTCCTCTATGTATATGTCCAAGCATCCACTACAATATACATCGTATGTATGGCCTCTAGGGCATATATATAACTAACAATCTCCCACTTGCACTAGGGCCATCTATTGTAGTATCCAATACCCAACAATCAGCACTGGTTGAAGTATCTCTTACTCAACCATCCCATAAAAATCTCTCCTGGGAATAAGCCTTTGTGAGTAGATCCGCCCTGTTCTCCTATGTGTCTACTCTCCTAACCTCGATCTCCCTGGAGATCAACCATCTTCATGATCAGGTGATACTGCCTAAGAATATGTTTGGATCACTGATGGGACGGGGGTTCCTAGGCCTAAACCATAATTCTATTGTCACACAATGGTAGGAACGAAGTTCATCTCATGAACTTTTATACATCCAGACTACCTCTTTGGTAGTATCCTTGGTAGCAATGTATCTAGCCTTTATTATCTAGTCTGTCACAGTATCTAGCTTGGAACTCTTCCAACATACCGTCCCTCCACTGAGGGTAAAGACAATGCATGTGACTGACATTCAGTCGACCTTACCACCCTCGGAGCTATCCAGTGATTCTCCTCAGGATCGATTGATACCATCTTACTATACCTAGTGAGAATCCTAATATCCAATTAGATCTATCTCATAGATCAAAACCCAGGATTTAGGAGGTATCACCTTGATCCTATATGGAGAATCCTTATGATAAGAGGAGATTGACTGAGCGTAGCATTAGAAACACCTTCCTATCAAGAGTATGTCATCCACGTACAATACGAGGATCACCACCATACTCTCTACTATCTTTTTGTATATACAAGGTTCATCTACCATTTTGATGATGTCAAACTCTTTGACTACCGTATCAAAATAGATGTTCCAACTCCGCGATGCCTGCTTTAACCTATAAAGCAACTTGCACACGGTTCCGCTGCTCCCACTGTCTACGAAGCCCTCTGGCTGTGTACTTATATATGCTCTCTTCTAAATCACTTTTTAGAAAAGCAGTCATGACACCCAACCGCCAGATATCGTAGTCATGGTATGTAGCAATGGCAAGTAGGATCCGGATGGACTTATGCATAGGCACTAGAAAAGGTTTCATCATAATCCATACCCGGTCAGTGACGAGAACCTTTTACAACAAGCCTTGGCTTTGAAAGTCTCAACGTTTCTATGTACACCAAGTAATCTTCTCAAGATATACTTGCTCCTGATGGGGATTTAACCCTTTAGATATAACAACCAAAGTCCATACTTTGTTGGTGTATATAGATTCTGTCTCAAATCGCTTAGTATCTAGCCATTCTCACAGAGTCCCCACTCTTGATGGCCTGCTCGAAACTAGTTGGGTCATCATCTCATGATGCAATCCTTACTCCCACTGTCATAGAGAAAACCGAAGTATCTCTCAGGAAGATGAGGAACCCTACTAGATCGGTGGAGATGTTGGAGATAGTGCCCTCAGAGTCAATTATTGGATCACAGGCACGTGATTGCAATGATTGAGGGAGGACCTATCCCGGTAGGACAGTCTTACTCGAGATGATAGTATGCTATCTGGTTTATCTTTATCATCATGTACTGTTTTAGGTGACCTGATATGTCGCTATTACACGTTGATAGAGCCCCTAGGATTCTTGCTTGACCACCAGCAGTATGAGGGCGATCATATAAGTGGGAGCTGGGGTCTATAAGCACATCTTTAAAAGGTCCCTAGTCGTGGGAGTTTCGAGACTGGGCATCGATACTCCAGAGTAGACTAGTGTGTACATTCGAGACCCCGACGAGGGGCGGTGGCCGGTCTCACAAGCCACTGGTGTCAGTTGGATCACCTAAGATGTATACAGGTGCTCATTGGGTTATGAGTACACCGGACAGGACTCGCCGGGAACATGCTAGTTGGTCTTATACCTGACGTCAGATAGCAGTTCCCTGGTGACATATGTACAGGTTAGTTCATTGACCTGAGGATCGTCATTTGTCTCGTGTGAGTTCCCACTGTACTTTGATTACTACCCTACCACGCTCAAAGGAGATGTGCAAACAGGTTTTAGTTGGGTACAGTCCCGAGCCACATGGAGGCAGTGAGCGGATCTTCAGGGGTTCGTCTCTCCCGGTATTGGGGGTGAGGTCGCGCTGTGTCTAGGAGAGCCATTACACGAAGACCTCGGCCGAGGCAGGAGATTTACTGGTAGGTATTCCAGTAGTATCTCAGGGTTTTCTGGGCTACACTCCGACATGACTTGTACCGCTTTTAGGGGTCTGACTTTTACCAACCCCTAGGCCCGCCATGCGATGCTCATAGATGAACGGACCGGACTGTACGGATATTGTCACTGACAGGCTCAGTAGGGTGTCAGGATGAGTTCGCTCATCGACGTCCCTTTTGTTCAATACCTGGTAGCCCGTTACGTATTGGCTTATACCTCTGACGTGCTAGTGGTTAAATCCACAGCCATGGTGTTGACGAGTCTTTAGAGTCCACCACACATTCAGTTACTCAAGCTTTCGGGAGAAACGCTGTAGAGGCCGTATGGAGATATGGCATGGTTCGATCAGATACGTGCGGTATTGCACGGATCAGGATCGGACAGTTAGTACTAGAGGCCGTATGGATATATGGCAGGGTTCGATCAGATACGTGCGGTATTGCACGGATCAGGATCGAACGGATATTACTAGCCGGCTTTGGTTTAAGCCGGATCCTAGTATAGTACAGTGTAGATTTTGTCTTATTTGCATTTGTATTCGGTCAGAATACAGATGCTGGTGTGTATGCACAGTATCGGGGTTTTCCTGTAATTTATTACGGGACCAGTTTTCTGGAGTTGCCAGTTTGCTTTCCGTTTCGGCCAATTTCCTTTGTATCGTTCATTGGCCGAAGATTGATGGAGGAGGGCTTATTTGCATTTATGCAAATAAGCAATTTTGGAAGGGGGTCTTTGCATATTATTGTATCATGATACTTGCACCATCATTGCTTGACTTTCTTTAGTCATCATGGCTAGTCTTATAGTATCATGATTGCATGACTTTTGGTTGTTATGATGATAGTTGGAGTGTGAGGTTGGCTTTGTTATCATGCTTGATCATGATCACTTTTCTCTCTCTCTCTTGTATCATTTGATCCATACACTCCCTCATTCATTCTCTACTCTCCCATTCCAAGTCATGGCCGGCCATTCCCTCATGGGGGCTGCCCATTTTTTTGGTGTGGGGTTTTTGGTTCATTTCATGCTCCAAAAATCCCCAAGTTCCTCTACATAGTTTATGTATCATCCCTCCACCAAAATGGCACCTCCATGAACCCCAAAATGAGACACAAGTTCTACACATTCTACAGCAAACCTTGGGCATGTCGGCTCACCAACTTCATGCCCGAGTTGCCTCGGTATAGAGGCGGGAGCCCGTAAAAGAAGCAGGCGACGTGGTGCCCTTCCGGCGTCTTGGTGGAGATCGGAGATTCCGCGGGAGATCGGGACGACGACGAGAAGACCGGAGGACTCGAATCACTCTGTATATCTCTTTTCCCCATCTTGTAGTTAGCTAGGACTAGTTAATGGCCCGATCCGGGTTTTTAGTGAGCGGTGGTGCCGGTTCAAGAAAATTAAAGTAAACCATCGCTTCCGCATTTGGCCTCGGGATGGAGGCCGGGGCGCCGCCGTGAACTTACAGGAGAGACTGAGGTTCATTGGAAACTATTGAATCCTTCGGTTCTACCAAAACATCAGCTACAGTTTGTATAGCTGGAACTCCTTCCAGTTCTATCACATGACCACTAATTTCTTCACAAGAAATTCCCTTTTTAAAAGATGGCATGCTGAGAAATAAAACACTTTTTGTTCCTCAGTGGGGTAGAAGATATTCTCTTGCAAATGATTGGGATATCCAACAAACTTCTACAGGACTGACCTTGCCTCGAGCTTGTCCGGATTTTGCTTTTAGATATAGGCCGGACAACCCCAAATCTTAACTTACTTAAGAGATGGGCTCTTCCCATTTCATATCATATATGGAGTGGTAGGCATCTGATTTGGTTGGAACCCTATTCAATAGGAATGCAGCTTCACAAGTGCATAACCCCTAAAAGGAAATAGGCAACTCAGTAGTACTCATCATTGAGCACACCTTATTACATAGGGTGCGATTGCTCTGCCCCGATATACCAACGTACTGTGGTGTATACGGAGGAGTAATGCTGAGAGAGAATCTCATTCTCCTTTAGAATAGTCTAGGAATTCCGTACTCAAGTATTCACCTCCCTGATCACATCAAAGGACATAATACTTATACCCATTTTGGTTCTCTACTTCTGACTTATATTCTTTGAATTTCTCAAAAACTTCAGACTTGTGTTTCAACAGGAACACATGTGCGAATCTTGAGAGATCATCAGTGAATGTAATGAAGTAAAAAGAACCAGTCCTGGCATGCGTAAACAGTGGACCTTCATACATCATCATGTATCAATCCCAAGAGTTCATCTAACTCTTTCTCTGTTTCCAATAAACGGAGCTATGGTCATCTTATCTTTCTGACATGACTGGCAAGTTTCACAAGATGTAAATTCAAACTGATTTAAATATGCATCTTTATATAACTTCAGCTAGTCGGGTCGCATTGATATGACCTAGTCTACAATGCCTCAAGAAGGATTTATTCATTTCTGAACTCTTCCTCTTGTGTGTGTTCTGTACGTTAAGAACTGTGGTATGATTTAGAACGTATATGCTTTTAGATAACGTGCTTGAACCGATCAACTCTTGATATAGGAAATGTTCAAAACATTATCCAACAATACAAAATTATATCCTTCTTTACTAAATAAAGAGACTAATATGATATTGTATATCAGGTTTGGTGTCTAATAACATTTGTTCAGAATCAATGTATTTTGGTAATACAGGGTGATAACTGCCAATAAGCTTGACTACAACACTTGCACCGTTTCCAACTCATGAAACTTATCATCCATTCTCAGTTCTCTATCTATCTGTAGCCCATGTAACATATTACATATGTGGAATCTTGATCCGGTATCTCATAAGCAGGACGTAAAGGATACTGAGAAACAGTTCTCTATAATGAACACACCCGAAAAAGATGCATCATCATGCACTTTCTTCGTTTGGGCGGCACGGGAATTCTGGTATTCCCCCATTTCCTGCTCGGTCTTATAACAATTATAAGTTGGAGCGGGACCAATGTTCCCCAGCTCAGTATAACAAGCGAGTTTGGTCAATGCATCCATATTATTATCTTGATTAATGCGTGACATGGTCGCTACCTGGAGAGAGAGAGAGAAGAAAACACTCAGCGTATGCTCTTGCAAGATTAGATTGGTTATTATTTTATCTAATCAGGATAGCTCCCACTGTTTTAGTCAAATCTTCCTTCAAACCCTAAAAGGAAAGACTAGCCGGGATTAATTACACCCTACAAGTTCGCCAATCTTTCGGCCAGGCCAGTGTCGGTACTTTGAGGGAGGTTCCCCATGCATTCGCATGGACCTAATTAAAATAAACCTCGTTTTTCCAGGGGCGTAACCCCGTTAACACCTTTCTAGACACCTACTTGATCGGCTAATTGGAATGTATAAAACTCTCCCAGGAGTAACTCTTACTCGCAGTGGGTATCGGGATCCAACTATCTTATAGGAGGTATGCAATCTCATTGCAAATTTCAACACTTGAAATTCCCGATAATATTTTGCCCCTAGCGTTCTATGACCTTGACGGAGGTTAACAAACCATAGGCTGCTAGTCATGTTCAACCCGTCATTTCTTGATTGAAATAAACCCACCCGCATGACCCTTGACGGAGGTCAACAAGGCCGCATGACTACCCTAATCCAATCACATCGTATGCAGCAGATAAGAACTAGTCAGCTACCGCACACTACACCTTGACTGAGGTCAACAAACGTAGCACGAATACTAAATAGTACTTATCTGAAATGACGGAGGGCTACGACAGGTTTTTAAGAAAACCCTTTGCGTAATGAATTTGATCTCGTTGTAGAATCAAATGATTTTGAGAAAGGAGTGTTTTTTTTAGGCTTTTACTAGTTTCGCTAAAGTGGTCACTCCCGGTGAAGGGATCTCGGCTCTTTCCTTATCGAATAAGGTGCATGATATTTCACAAATACCACTATGCAAAGCAAAAACTATAGAAGCAATCAAAAGACAATCCGAGTTTGTAGCATCTGCTAGTTTCGCTAAAGAGGTCACTCCCGGTGAAGGGATCTCGGCTCTTTCCATATCGAATAAGGTGCTGGATATTCTACAAGGAATACCGCTATGCAAAGCAAGAACTAGAGCTACCAGTTTTTAAAACATGTTTCTACAACATCTTTAGGTTTCTCTTATTTCATTAATCTCATTAATGAAGTCCCATCATAATATGCTTCCCAAGCAACACATATGAAACGAAAGCAACAATATATAATATATATATCATATATATATAATATAAGCATTCGTCTCAGAATATAATCAATGATCACATCACAGAATATCGCAACAGAATAAAACATATGAAATATTGGATATACTAGGATTTCCGTGTTTTAGATTAAGCCTGTATAAAACACGGATTCCACTGTTGTGATGAATAGCCAAACCCACATCCCTAGACCCCTACGAGAGCGGCAAGCAACCCTACCAATTCTAGAGTTAGGAGACCCGGTCTCGACTCCTCCAGATGGTCTCCCACTGGACTCTAGAACCAGGTTACTTGTGCTCCCCGCCTTGGGTCTATCCTAATGCGGAAAAGTAAATAATATACAATGGTTACATCATCCTCAACCCATAAGTGCCCCAAATATTACATACAATAAATTTTACATGAATGAAAATGAAAAAACTCTCATCTCACATAAAACCCCCGGCTATTCAAAACACGACGATCCAATATAACATATCACAACAACACATAACATTACATGTCATCAACGTAAGTAAATATGCGTATCCCAATTGTCGTTGACATATAGCACCGAAACAGGCGATACACCACATATTACACTTATGGTCACAGAAAAGAAAGTGAAAAACTACAACAGTTGGAATCCGTAACCACGTTAGACATCATAAACCCAACGTATCACATACTTTGGATTTCATGCCTAACCAAATGAATTCCTTAGACATCACATGCCTAACAATTATAAACCCCGCATTTTAGTCTCGATCTCGAAAACACTTTTCAATATCAAGTCGAGCAATTCAACAAGATTCCCGACATCTAGATTGAATGCTCGTCGGAAACTTTAGTAGACGGCCGCACCCCCCGATGCCGTCGACGAAGTGCACTAAGGCGGAACCCCGCTGTCGCGAGCACCCGAACGGATGCTTTTGGCTACGGGGTTCTCCTACAGTTACTTGGTCCAGGCTATGGGGTGTGGCTATCTAATAAGGTTACCCGGCGAGTATCAGCGTACGCTACATGATTGCAACGGACTTTTGATCACATCAAAATCCCGTGGAAACCGATCAAATGAGAATAAATTGATAGATTTATAACATTCAAATTAGTTATCTCATAACTACTTTTGTGGATTCCAAATATTGTATCCCATCATATGATACCCGGACGATGTTAAACTTTTCGATCGATTCATCAAAGTCCCACAATTTCCCGACAGCTCAACACTTGAGCACAGTTTTAGTAATACCCAGAACATGCCACAGCACCTATGCACCAGCCATAGAAGGGCAAACCTAAGCCTCACTCATGTCGCCACGGAACTGCGGCAAACCCTAGGGTATAACCGCGGTTCCGCGATCCAAAAAGTCAAGTTAGGGTTTCATTCTTCTACAGGGTTCATAGGATTACTTGCATGTTTTTCCGAATAAGTTAAACTTGGAAAAATGGGTTTTTGACATTCGATCGAACTTTTAAATTTCGCCTAGACAATATGTGAATAACCCAAAATAATGTTAAAACTACGAATACGAAGCACTCCGAATTGCTTATAGTGTAAGATTACATCACATGCAAAATTAGCAAAACAAATAACACCTGAAACACCAAAACCAAGTCACTGGAACACAAAAAAAAATTCAGGCAAAACTACCAAAAATTGGCTGGCCCCAACCTACATGATCTCGGCCAAAATATGAGCATTCCCCTTGAAATTTTAACTGTGTTCATGATATATCCCATATAACATTCTGTACTTGTTTAAAAAAATTTTTGACAAACTTTTAAATTCGACAGAAACTACATTTTAGCGTTTCAAGTTTCGGAGTATTTCGGTTTCGTAATCTTAATAAAATCCGTCTAAATTTCTAGCATGGTTCTGATACCACTGCAGAGTTCCCTAGCACGACAGCAAGGTTTCGGGAGGCATCTATCATGCCATATTAAAATTTTGCCGTTCTAGCTAACCCTAACCCTAGAATCGTCTACTAGAAATCCGACGGAATATATTGCAAACAACTTCGCATATGAAAGTGAACAAGGAATACAACCTTTGTAGACTGGTCCTTCACTTCATTAGCTCCGTATAGTAGTCCCTTCGCTGCGATCATGAAGTCCTAGACTCTAGAGAGGCTCTCATGAAGAAATGAACATGCTTGCATCGAAGTCTTCGAGGCCGAAGATGATCTACGTCGAGGAGACACTAAC
Source organism: Agapanthus africanus (assembly GCA_030015575.1). Classification (NCBI taxonomy): domain Eukaryota; kingdom Viridiplantae; phylum Streptophyta; class Magnoliopsida; order Asparagales; family Amaryllidaceae; genus Agapanthus; species Agapanthus africanus. The sequence continues at coordinate 283,721,137 of JASDDO010000022.1, forward strand.
CCAAGCTATCTCTTCACTAATTATGGAATTAGTGAAGCAAACACCCTATACTAAATGGCAAGTACTAGAGGATGATGAAGTAGAAAGTGGGCTCACTTTAGATTTGATTTTCTCACTCATTTTCTCACATCTCCATTGAAGCTAGAAAGCTTGAGAGGAAGAAGAAGAAGACTCTCATGGAATTAACCCAAATCAATTATGAGAACCATGGGTGAGTTTTGTAGGGTTAGCATAGCACCTTGTGAAGGTTTTTGCAAGCATCAATCATGCTACTTTAAAATTTTTAGGGTGCTAAACAAACCCTAACCAAGATCTTAACTAGAGAATTAGGGATAACATGCATGTAAACAACTTTACATCTAAGAGAGAGAGATTACAACCTTTGTAGCCCGTTCCTTCTCTTCATAAGCTCCGAGTAGTAGTCCCTTCTCCATGATCCATGAACTCCCAGACTTTAGATAGGCTCCACAAGTCGAATGATCCATGCTTGCAGGAAGTCTTCCTTTTCGAAGAAGATCTACCTTGAAGAATCTCAAACTCAAGCTCTCACCTCTCTAATCAAGTATTAATGAAGTGAACACCCTAATCTAAGTGGCTAGAATAGATGACGATGATGAAGTTGGAATTTTACTCTCTTTTGTTTTCATTTTCTCACTTTAAATCATCACTTCACAAAAAGCTAGAAAGCTTTTTCAAGGAGAAAGAAGAAGAAGAAGAAGAAAGCTTTTGTGATGAATAATGAATTATTGTTATGGTTACAAATGACAACCATGAGTTAATAAATGAAGACCTTAACTCATGTAGAGAATAAACTAGAGTTAAGGGTTTGGGTTGGGTTAACAAAATATCTTCACAAAATATCAAGCTAGAAAACAAAAAGGTAAGCTTCATGAATCTTCATGAAAAAGCTAACCCAAATCCAAAACCTAACTTTGTTTAAACTTAAAAACCATGTTGCATTTGTAACCCTAACTTGTTACAATATTATATATCACATATACAATATATTTTGTAACAAAAGAAAATAATACAATTAACATATATCGCATATACATCAATGTATTATCCAGTGAGAAAATGAATCAATAAAGCGAGCTTATATTAGTTAACGTAATATAATATATCACATATATAATTATACATTAAATTATCGAATCAACTCTTGATCCGACAATCCGGCTATATTGCATCTAACCGACTAATATAACATGTACCAATTCATCGAATCAACACTTGATCCGATGACCCGGCCATATCAAATATACCCGGCCGATATCTCATATCACGAGAATAGAATACGGTATCTCATATCGTATTATTCTCGGTCCTGCACATATCACATATGTGCTCCTACTCCGTTTTGCCTGAGCCAGGAAACCTCTGTGTAGGACTCTAAAGAATCGTCAATACACAGGCAGCAGGTGATGATCATATCAAACACCCATAAGCTGCAAGCGGTCAGCTAAACGTAACAGCCACCCGTGTATTGAGCAATCAGAAGATCAACAAGCAAGCCTGTACATTCTCCTGCAAATCCAATCAGTAACACTCCCGTACAGTCCGATCTCTTCGACTGATATGTTGCATATCTAGTCTAGTGGTGGTAAATTGTAAGTGCATGGCGGCGCCCCGGCCTCCATCCCGAGGCCAAATGCGGAAGCGATGGTTAACTTTAATTTCAAACCGGCACCACCGCGCACTATAAACCCGGATCGGGCCATTAACTAGTCCTAGCTAACTACAAGATGGGGAAGAGAGATATACCGAGTGATCCGAGTCCTCCGGTCTTCTCGCCGTCGTCCCGATCTCCACCTCCTCGCCGGAAGGGCACCACGTCGCCTGCTTCTTTTACGGGCTCCCACCTCTATACCGAAGCAACTCGGGCACGAAGTTGGCGAGCCGACGTGCCCAAGGTTTGCTGTAGAATGTGTAGTGCTCATGTCTCATTTTGGGGTAGTGAAGGTTGCCATTTGGTGGAGGAATGATATAAGCTTTTAGAGATGGAACTTGTGGGGATTTTTGTGAAGCCAAAAGACTAAAAATCCCACACCACAAAAATGGGCAGCCCTCTCCCATCTTTGGCCGGCCAGGCATATGGTGGTGGTGTGAGAATGGAATGGAGTGAGGAAATAATCCCATGGGACAAGAATAATGCAAGGTAGAGTGTAAAAGGGAAAAAGGCAAGTCTCACATCAAACATCATAACCCTTCATCATCAACAAGCATGATAACAAACAAAGACCAACACTCCACCACAAACATCATGAAACCACAAGTCAAGCCATCATGGTCAAAAGAAGTCAAATGATGGTGCAAGTATCATGATATAATAATATGCAAAGACCCCCTTTCCAAATTGCTTATTTGCACAAATGCAATAAAGCCCTCCTCCACCAATCTTCAGCCAATGAAGGATACAAAGAAATATGGCCGAAACGGAAAGCAAACTGGCAACTCCAGAAGACTGGTCCTGTAATAAATTACAGGAAAACCCCGATACTGTGCATACACACCCGCATCTGTATTCCGACCGAAATACAAATGCAATGAGACAAATTTACACTGTACTATACTAGGATCCGGCTTATACCAAAGCCGGCTAGTATTATCCGTCCGATCCTGATCCGTGCAATACCGCACGTATCTGATCGAACCCTGCCATATATCCATACGGCCTCTAGTACAAACCGTCCGATCCTGATCCGTGCAATACCGCACGTATCTGATCGGACCCTGCCATATCTCCATACGGCCTCTACAGCATTTCGCCCGAAACTTGAGTAACTGTATGTGTGGTGGACTCTAAAGACTCGTCAATACTATAGCTGTGGATTTAACCACTAGCACGTCAGAGGTATTAGGCATACGTGACGGGCCACCAGCTATTGACCAAAAGGGACGTCGATGAGCGAACTCATCCTGACACCCTACTGAGCCTGTCAGTGACAATATCCGTACTGTCCGGTCCGTTCGTCTATGAGCATCGCATGGCGGGCCTAGGGGGTTGGTAAAAGTGAGACCCCCAAAAGCGGTACAAGTCGTGTCGGAGTGTAACCCAGAACACCCTGAGATACTACTGGAATATCTACCAGTAAATCTCCTGCCTCGACCGAGGGCTGTGTGTAATGGCTCTCCTAGACATAGCACGACCTCACCCCCAATACCGGGAGAGACGAACCCCTGAAGATCCGCTCACTGCCTCTATGTGGCTCGGGACTGTACCCAACTAAAACCTGTTTGCACGTCTCCTTTGAGCGTGGTAGGGTAGTAATCAAAGTACAGTGGGAACTCACACGAGACAAATGACGATCCCCAGGTCGATGAACTAACCTGTACACATGTCACCAGGGAACTGCTATCTGACGTCAGGTATAAGACCAACTAGCATGTTCCCGGCGAGTCCTGTCCGGTGTACTCATAACCCAATGAGCACCTGTATACATCTTAGGTGATCCAACTGACACCAATGGCTTGTGAGACCGGCCCCCGCCCCTCGTCGGGGTCTCGAATGTATACACTAGACTACTCTGGAGTATCGATGCCCTGTCTCGAAACTCCCACAACTAGGGACCTTTTAAGGATGTGCTTATAGACCCCAGCTCCCACTTATATGATCGCCCTCATACTGTTGGTGGTCAAGCAAGAATCCTAGGGGCTCTATCAACGTGTAATAGCGACATGTCAGGTCACCTAAAGCAGTACACGATGATAAAGATAAACTAAATAGCATACTATCAACTCGAGTAAGACTGTCCTACTGGGACAGGTCCTCCCTCAATCATTTCAATCACATGCCTGTGATCCAATAATTGACTCTGAGGGCACTATCTCCAACAATCTCCCACTTGCACTCAAGGCTAATTATTGCGATGTCGCATACTCACAGCCCGTGTGATACCGAACACCCAACTCCTCTACTAGTCAGTCTCACAAAACCTGTTTGCGAAACTATTGCGTTCGAGGAATAACCTCAGTGAGTGGATCCGCTTTGATGTTTCTTTCTATGTCTCTCTATATCTCAAGTTTGTGGAGAAAGCCATCTCCCGAAATGAGCAATACCTGTCTCAGAATGTGTCTGGATGTCTGATGGGACCTAGCTCATATATGAACTCCAAATCCAAACCTCTTAGACTGTATCGTCAACTGAACTCAATCAGTATCCTGCGCCATGCCTCCCTCAGTATTGCCTTGGACCACCTGTCCAAAATACTGCCCCTCGTCATAAGGAAAAACTATAACTCCGACAACCTCCTTGTCGTCCAGGTCACCTTGGAAGCCTGGAATGATAACTGTTTCCCGAATGAGGATGTCGTTATCATATCCCTAGAACATCCACTTATGTTCTAAAACTGCTTCCGACTGTTTCTCCAGGACTGGATCAATGTCAACTTATTGCATGTAGTGCAAGAACAACATCTGGTGTGGTACTAGACATCTCATGATTGACTCAATTGCCTGAGCAAGTGATCTGCCAATCATGCACATCCCTCTCCCCTTTAGTCTGTAAGACACCTTTAGGGAGGGTGACTCCATCACCTGCAGGTACATCACCATGCCAGGATTCGTCCATTCTAAATACTCTTAGAATGCTGTCTAAGTACTCTGATTGGGAAACCACCCAAATCTAGATCTAAAACCATAGATCTAGTAACCAGTATGTCTGATATAATGTCCAAGTCCCATGTGGAGAAACCACTGTGTGACGACCAAAGTATAACCGATCGTAGTACAGGAATATCACTTCCTACTCTGTGTATGTCATCCAAATACCATGACATCACACCCTACTACCTTCTCAACAGATCCATCCCCTATTCTGATAAAGTCAAACCTATGACTGTCACATCAGAAATTGATGATCTATCTCCGCTATATCTGCTTTAGTCTATAAATAGACATAAGGTACCTGTCCACCAATGCTTCCGCTGCTCCCACTGACTACGACAACCCTCTGGCAGAGTCATATAGACGTACACTTCTAAATCCAGTTCAGAACGACGCTATACTCATCCTCCCGCCGTGTCTCGCAACCTGGAACAACAGCAATGGCAAGTGTGGGTAAACAAGAACCTCCCTGCCACCGTCCTTGAGGCTACCAGAGTACCTCTCGGGTGCCTGAGGTTACCCACCTTATCTGCGGAGTGGCCAATGGCATGTCAATCCAGATTGAATCTTTAGGTTCCTTATCAAATCTTCAGTAATCGTTTGCGGTTCTGGAATCACTTCCAGTTCTACCATACTCCCACTACTGTTTTCTGAAAAAGAATCCATTTTTATTAAAACTGTGGCGAGTCTAGAACAATATTTCTATTGATCTTCCAGATGGTAGAAAGTCAACCCTCGTCATAGCCTGGGTCAACCCACAAACAGCCATTACAGAAACATGCCTTGAGTTATCCAGAGTCTGGTTTTAATCATAAGCCGGACAACTTCCCTTACCTTAACATCGTTAAGATATGAACTATTCTATATCCAATATAGAACCAGAGGCACTGATTTAATTGAACCAGATTCAAATCATGCAGCTGTCTCCAGTGCATGTCAACTAAATGGAAAGAGTCCGATCAGCGTTACTGAACTTAGGAATGCTTCCAATTATGAGTAACCTGAAAGAGAAGCAAGTTCTCTTAATCATTACTATCAACTGAACACCATACACAAGTATCTACATCTTCGATCACTTTGAAGAATCCCGATACTTGCAATACCTGGTTCTCTACTTTATTCAAATACCTATAACTTCTCAAAATTCGGACCCTGTGTTTCCACGAAACACTTGTCTAAAAACTAGAGAAGTCATAAGTAAACCGAATATAGTACGAGGACCAACCCCTCTGTCCTGATGGACCCTGGACAACATACAATACTCTGTATAAGTCCCTTGAGTCTGATAACTCATTCACTGTGTGTCGTAGGTTGAAAACTGTACTTATGGTTAAGAAGAATTACACCGCTGTTTAATGCTCCTTACCTAACCATCCACTGATATAGGTAAATGTCACAGACATAATTTCAAAAAGGTATATCTCACTCTATGAAAATAGACGTACAGATATATCAATTTGAAATTGGTGCATAACAGCGGATATTCAAAACCAAATATTTGCCGTCCGGCAAACAACCCAGGTGACTTCCTCAAATATCACCGATTACAACGAATCCCGATATAATGAGGATGATCAATCAATTCCCAATAACTTACTCCCACTCATCATCTGTAAAACCATACAGATGTGAGAATCATACCTGGTAAATACATACCCTGGAGTAAGTATCTAATCGGGAAATCAGTTTTCTTTTAACATTACACAGTGAAACTGAAACATTGAAATGTTTCGATGGGGTATCCTGGTATTCCTAGTAATGCCTCTTCCATTATCCAGATTCACAACTGTAACCGTGTAATTCATTGCCATCTTTCCAAATCCCTTTCTATGTCTTTAGTCATTACCTTCTGTACACCCGTTTAGGCCAAATGGTTTTCTTCCTTCCCTACCGTTCGGCACCAGCCTATGGTTTGGAAGAAGACTATCCAATAAGCATAATGGGTGTACTGTCCTAATCCTAAGAACACTCGCAAAGCGAGAGAAGGTGAAGATAAAAGACAACCGAATAAACCTTATTCCTATTTCTCCTGAACAAGAATCCATCCCCGAACTGGAACAAGATCCTTTCGAGTTCCTATATAACCATACGATGGAGTATCCAATAAACTGTGGATCTTCGTAGTGATACGGAGTGTCCTGGAGAAATACAAAGGTGATTTAGGATTGGCGAAGAAATACTTGGTTTGGTCGTGAATAGTAGTCGCAGTTTACTTTGCCCTCTTACTAATCCCTAGCTTTGTCTTAACTTAATACCTTCTGCACACCATCGTTATGCTAATTGGTTTTCTTCATTCCCCACCGGTCGGCACCTGCCTATGGTTTGGAAGAAGACTATCCAATTTGCATAATAGGTGTACTATCTCCTAAACCAAGGAGTACCCGCAACCTGAGAGAAGGTAAAAGGAAAAGACAACTGAATAGTCCTATTCGTATTCTCCAGAACCGGAAACCATCCTCGAATAAATTCCTTCGAGTTCGTATCTAAGCATACGATGGTTTTGTCCAATGGAAGTGGACGTTCATAGTAATACGGGGTGTCCTGGAGAAAAGGGTAAAAGTAGGAGTGGCAATGAGGTTTGCAACTCTGAAAATCCAAAAGCCAGTGTTTAAGAAGGTTCGGTTAATTTGGTCACTGAGTCATAGTCTTAGGGTCGGGTCAATGGTCGCTGCCAAAGAGAGAGAGAGAAAAGAAACACTCGGCGTGCACTCTAACCTAGATCAGAATGGTTTTATTTAATCTGGAAACCTCCTACTGTACCGTCAAATTCTCCTCCAAACCCGAAAGAAGAATTAGTCGGGATCATCCAAGGAGTAAACCAACTCATCAGTGGGAATCGGGATCTAACTATCATCGCATGATAACGTGACGGAATCCGCTCACATCATCACACTCCAGAAGGTATGCGCATATCTGGCAAGTTTCAGTTTCTTTAGAAACTCCCGATGTGATTTTTGCCCCATGCTCTTATGAACTTGACTTTGGCCAACAAATCATAAGTCACATGTCAAGTTTGACCCGTCATTCTCCAGGTTAATTTGAGCCCACCCGCACAAGCCCTTGACTTTGGCCAACAAGGCTATACGACTGCCCCAAACAAACGCATCTATCTATGCTGCATATGAATATCCAACAGCTACCAAACACCGTGCCTTGACTTTGGCCAACAAACACAGCTTGAATACTATTGACCACCCATATGAAACGACGGAGGGCTACGAATGGTTTCTGGCGAAAACCTTTAACGTAATGAACTTGATATCATTGAAGGAACTGATAGCTTTTTGGAAAATATAGTGATGAAAACCTTTGCTAAAGAGGTCATGTAAGTGCACGGCGGCGCCCCGGCCGTCAATCTGACGCCGGAATGCGGAAGCGGTGATAAACTTTTATTTTGCGAACTTAGCAAACCGGCACCACCGCGCACTAAACACCCGGATCGGGCCATTAAATTAGATCTAGCTAACTACAAAACGGGTTAGAGATATACCGAGTGATCCGAGTCCTCCGGTCTTCTCCTCGTCGTCCCGATCTCCTGCGGAAACTCCGGTCGTCGCCTCCTCGCCGGAAGGGCACCACATCGCCTGCATCTTTTACGGGCTCCCACCTCAATACCGAGGCAACTTGGGCACGAAGCAGGCAAGTCGACGTGCCCAAGATTTGCTGTAGAATGTAGTGTAGAGGCTATGTCGCATATGGTGGTTTAGTTGCCATGGAGGATGGAGGAGGAGGTTAGGAAAATTGGTGCTTTCAATTTTCTAGCAAGAAGGATAGATGAAGAATCATGCCACCATACCAAATGAAACTCTCTCTCATTTTTCCTCTCTCTCTCAAAATTGTGGCCGGCCCCTATCTTGAAATGGTGGAGAGAATGAATAAAACATGAGGGAGGTGAGTGTAGTAAAAGATGGAGGGTGACCACAACCAAAGCAATGATAACCATGTCAACTCCAAATCTAATCAACTCTAATCACCATTAATACAAAGGAAAAGATGGATAAAGCATATAATGATGATGGTCATATCATGAAGCCACAAATGCATAAAACCCCTCCTCAATAAGTTATTTGCAAACTTGCAAATAACCCCCTCCATCGGAAAAGTCCGGCCGGGAAAGAACAAAGGAAAACCGGCCGGAACGGAATGCAAACTGGCAACTCCAGAAAACCGGTCCCGAAATAAATTATAGGAAAACCCGATACTGTGCATACACACCCGCATCTGTATTCCAACCGAATACAAATGCAATGAGACAAAATCTACACTGTACTATACTAGGATCCGGCTTAAACCAAAGCCAGCTAGTAATATCCGTCCGATCCTGATCCGTGCAATACCGTACGTATCTGATCGAACCCTGCCATATATCCATATGGCCACTAGTACAAACCGTCCGATCCTGATCCGTGCAATACCGCACGTATCTGATCGGACCCTGCCATATCTCCATACGGCCACTACAGCTTTTCGCCCGAAAGCTTGAGTAACTGAAAGTGTGTGGTGGACTCTAAAGACTCGTCAATACTATGGCTGTGGATTTAACCACTAGCACGTCAGAGGTATTAGCCATACGTGACGGGCCACTAGCTATTGACCAAAAGGGACGTCGATGAGCGAACTCATCCTGAAACCCTACTGAGCCTGTCAGTGACAATATCCATACAGTACGGTCCATTCGTCTATGAGCATCGCATGGAGGGCCTAGGGGGTTGGTAAAAGTCAGACCCCCAAAAGCGGTACAAGTCGTGTCGGAGTGTAGCCCAGAACACCCTGAGATACTACTGGAATACCTACCAGTAAATCTCCTGCCTTGGCCAAGGACTTCGTGTAATGGCTCTCCTAGACACAGCGCGACCTCACCCCCAATACCGGGAGAGACGAACCCCTGCAGATCCGCTCACTGCCTCCATGTGGCACGGGACTGTACCCAACTAAAACCTGTTTGCACCACTCCTTTAAGCCGTGGTAGGGTAGTAATCAAAGCACAGTGGGAACTCACACGAGACAAATGACGATCTCAGGTCGATGAACTAACCTGTACACATGTCACCAGGGAACTGCTATCTGACGTCAGGTATAAGACCAACTAGCATGTTCCCGGCGAGTCCTGTCCGGTGTACTCATAACCCAATGAGCACCTGTATACATCTTAGGTGAACCAACTGACACCAGTGGCTTGTGAGACCGGCCACCGCCCCTCGTCGGGGTCTCGACTGTATACACTAGTCTACTCTGGAGTATCGATGCCCTATCTCGAAACTCCCACGACTAGGGACCTTTTAAGGATGTGCTTATAGACTACCAGTTCCCACGTATATGATCGCCCTCATACTGCTACCAGTCAAGCAAGAATCCTAGGGGCTCTATCAACGTGTAATAGCGACCTGTAAGGTCACCTAAACCAGTACACGATGGTAAAGATAAACCAGATAGCATACTATCATCTTGAGTAAGACTGTCCTACCGGGATAGGTCCTCCCTCAATCATTGCAATCACGTGCCTGTGATCCAATAACTGAGTCTGAGGGCACTATCTCCAACAATCTCCCACTTGCACTCAAGGCTAATTATTGCGATGTCGCATACTAACAGCCCATGTGATACCGAACACCCAACTCCTCTACTTGTCAGTCTCACAAAACTCGTTTGCGAAACTAATGCGTTCGAGGAATAGCCTCAGTGAGTGGATCCGCCTTGATGTTTCTTTCTGTGTCTCTCTATATCTCAAGTTCGCGGAGAAAGCCATCTCCCGAAATGAGCAATACCTGTCTTAGAGTATGTCTGGATGTCTGATGGACCTAGCTCATGAATGAACTCCAAATCCAAACTTCTTAGACTGTATCGTCAACTGAACTTAATCAGTATCATGCGCTATGCCTCCCTCAGTATTGCCTTGGACTACCTGTCCAAAATACTGCCCCTCGTTAGAAGGAAAACTATAACTCTGACAACCTCCTTGTCGTCCAGGTCACCTTGGAAGCCTGGAATGATAACTGTCTCCCGAAGGAGAATGCTGTTATCATATCCCTAGAACATCCACTTATGTTCTAAAACTGCTTCCGACTGTTTCTCCAGGATTGGATCAATGTCAACTTATTGCATGTAGTGCAAGAACAACATCTGGTGTGGTACTTGACATCTCATGATTGACTCAATTGCTTGAGCAAGTGATCTGCCAATCATGCACATCCCTCTCTACTTTAGTCTATAAGACACCTTTAGAGAGGGTGACTCCATCACCTGCAGGTATACTACCATGCCAGGAGTCGTCTGATTGATATAATTTCTGTGATTGTAATAAATCGAATCAAATAGTAAAGAAATCACAACCAAAAATTATTTGACCGCAATCAACTACGGTGTCGGATTGTAGTTAGTATGTGAGTGCGGATCGTCCACAGGGAAAGTGTAATCGTTCGTCTTTCGAATTAGATGAATTGAAACTTTAAAGAAAAGAAAACAAACAATTCATGATTTGTAGTTGAAGTTCAAGAAAGAGAAAAAAAACTAGATCTAATAACAAGAAAAGATAGAATCAAGAATTGATCGTTTATTGATTTTTCCAAACCAAATCTCAAGAATCGAAATGAGGCTCGTAGGAATCGATCGGATCTATAGATGTGATGTAATCTTACAATTACGTATTCTTATCCTTCGATGAATTGATACTAGATCGATGATCATCGATGAGAATTAGGGATTTCTTGTGAAACTAGGGTTTCATCTTATCCCTTGTTCTTTCGTCGATGTCATTCATATTCTAGCCTCTAGTAAATTCAAGAAGCGATCGTAGATCCCTAATTTCGAGCGAACACAATTAAGAAAGCATCGCTACGAAACTAGGTCATCGATTCTTGAACTTGCTAGGGTTTACAAAACTCGTAGGACTTAAAAATAGTATTAGAATTTCTTACATCATCATTCTACAATCGTCTCGACTCCTTAACGAGCGGAGTTTCACTCAAACATCACAACAAGAGCAACAATTACAAATTGAGATCTAATCATGATGCAAGAATTAAAAGAAAGCAAGATTAACGAATTTCACCTTTTATTTATATCGACAATTTTATTACATCGCTCAAGAACTACAAGAGGAGGAACTCGATCGTCGACTTGGCTTCGCTCGTCTCCGTGGATCGCGGATCGGCTTGGATCACTTGTCCGATTGAAGATCGGCTCGGCTCCTAAAAGGTTGAAGGCTTCTCGCTTGATTTGGTACTCAAGATCTTGGATTTGGAGAGGAATTAGGGTTAGGGTTTCGCACAAGCTTTGTCACGAAACTTGTGGAAGAAGATGATGTAGAATTATTCACTAATGAGTGATTAGCCTTTAACCCTAGATCTAGTGCTCTATTTATAGATAACTAATCTTAGATCTAGGATTTCAAATTCTAACTTTCCCTCCAAAAGTTTGTTGGGGGGAAATTCAAATTTCCCTCCAAAAGTTAGTTAGGGCAGAAGGTTCTAGATGTAATTAGTTAGGAGGAGCTTCTAGAATAGGATTAATTAGGAGCTTAATTTAGGATTAGCCTTCTTAATCTTCATTTCTGATCTGGCAGTAGCTTCGAGATAGTTCTGGACTTTGAAGTGTCACAATGAGGTGTGGGACCAGAGCTGAGAATTATGCCCAAAACATTTCCTGCTGACGTGACATAACCGCCGCCCTTCCGCGGCGCATGCAAGCTTATGCCGCGGAAGCGCGGCGCTCATGGGGCTTTGGATCTTGTGCTCTCTGTGGTAGTCTTGGGTTGACTTTTGGACCTCTATTTGATATATATAATTGTATTTATCCCTCTGAAATGCTACCAGATCTGAAATGATTTAGCTGGCGTAATGTTGATCAGCTCTTGGGTTTTCCTTCCGTATTTCCTGCACATACTCAAGACAAGTGTTGCGCAAATACAGAAATGATGCGATGCCATGAAATGCGGTTAATTTCCTTTAAAGTGTCGGTTTAAAGGTCTACTACATGAAATCTCATATTTTGTGACAGATTTGCTAATATGTAGAATATGAATGCCGAACACTTCTAAGTGTATGCAAATGATAAGGAAATTGCCGGTTAAAATATGCAATATTTTCGACTGATCAAATACCCCCAAACTTAATTTCGATCGTCTCGAGCGAATGTTTTATTAAAAAGAGAAGGAGAAAACAAAGAAAGAGAAAAACTAACTAGCACACTTTCGTAGGCAACACGATTGCACTGAGCACGTGCAACAAGCCTTTGAACCTCTAGGTGTCCCTAGTAGGAGGAGTGTTGTCTCCTGAGGGTTTTCAGCGGATTGCACCCACAAAATCCAATAATAAAAGTAAGATCATGAATATTACATTTAAAGAAAAGAATTGTAAAAGAAAGACTTTGAAAATTAGGGTTTCCAACTAAGCTAGCTTTTCGGTTGTCATAAGCCCTATCTTAATGGTCATGAAAAAATGTCAGAAATCACGTCCTCCCTCAATAAAACATCGTCTTATTCTTCATTCCTATCTTTATTCCAAACATCGATCATATCACCCTGCGTGTGTGTAAAGACATCCCTACACCCGGAGAATTCAATTCAAGCTATCATACTCTTGCCCGTCAGCCTCAGTACTTTTATTTTTTTGATAAACGAGATAGCTCACACACTTTCATGCGACCGTTAATACTTCTTGAGGTACTAACCGACCGATTACTATTGTGCTTGCATGCTTGGTGTATTTTCCTAGTCTTGCACCACCTCAGGCATAGCAGTGACTCCCAGACCAGTTGACCTTGGGGCACTAGGTGAAGAAGCACCCTTTTGCTATATATTTTTCTTGCCCTTGGTGATAACAAAACCAGTATCCATTTTTCTCACCACTTTCAAAATATATATATATTTTTTTATACTTTTGGCTTTAAGACAAGACCATTTCAAGGTATCCTCTACTATCCCAGGCTTCAAGACGTGTGTAAGTGCTAATGCAGGGTATCAACGTTCAAAATGTTTGGCTTCCAGAATAGAAACTATTTTTCAGACTTATTTTTATCCTCAGATTAGTGACGTCTTTCATCTTACTAACCCTTGGGACAACGGCTCATAACTACTTGTTACTAGTTCGTATAAGAAAACTTCTAATTTTCTTAGTTTTCTTAAATTTTTCTAATCTCATGGATGTAATTTTTCACTATCTAAACTTTCATTATCTTATTTATGTACAAAAATATTTTTATAATTTTGAAAATTTTTAAATTTTTATGGATTTTTCAAAAAAATGTTTTGTGCTTATGCAGATGATATGCAAATGATGCGAAAATAAGCACAAACCTCCCCCAAACTTGTTTTCAACAGTGTCCTCACTGTTGCCTTCTGCTAAATCTCGAAAAACCTGTAAGCTTGGGAGGAATTTATTAGTGGGGCAAAATATTTAAGTGAAGAACCTCCCTCAAACTTATTTTTGGCTCAAAATTTTGTAAAACTTTTCTTTTCAAGAGCCAGAAAAAATGTACCCCCCCAAACTTGAGTTATGCAATGTTAAACTTTGAAAATCATATGAGGGGGTCAAAAATCAGTGGTCGATGCCAAGCTTTGCAAAGACCGAAAGTTAACACCAACCATTCGAAAATTTTATCAATGCAGTGCTCGGGTTGGTGGAAAATGAAGTGGGGAAAAGGTAAGTGGTGGAAGAGAATGTGTGTGCATCTCATTTTGGAGAGACGATGCAGTGAATGTGATGGATAACTCGCATTCTTTTTACATTTCAGAAGAAGGGGTGGAGGTTCAATTCTATTGATTTGGACATGATTCGTCTCAACACCCGTGCTTTTTAGAAATGCGAGTTCATCAGCGAAGATCTCCTCAAAAGTTTCATCTATACCCCGAAGAATAATGTCATCACAATGTGCGGGGTGATCTTCAGACTCTAAAGGTAGTTCATAATCAGTGTTAGTTGTTGACCCGGACATCTTGATGGAAGAGTCCGTATGCGTATGATACATAATTGGGTCAAACAATAACGTATGAAAAGAGTCAAGATCAGTATCAGGAGGATCATTAAATTCGCTGCTGTCGACATCCATTAAGTCGACAGAACAGACCTGAGCAGTAGGTTCAGAGGGTACACTTCCTAACTTGTAAATGTTCATCTCAATTGTCCTGTTCCCGAAGGATAAGGTCATAGAACCGTTACGACAATTGATGATAGCATTGGAAGTGGCCAAAAAGGGGCGACCTAAAATCAACGGAATTTGATTCCGTGTGTTCGCTACAGGCTGTGTATCAATTACAATAAAGTCTACAGGGAAGATAAATTCCCCGATTTTTATTAACACATCCTCTAGTTCACCCCTAGGTCTGGTGATTGATCGGTCAGCCATCTGTAAAGTGCATGGAGATGGTTTCAACTCTCCGATCCCTAACTGCTCATAAAATGAGAAAGGAAGCAGGTTAACACTTGCCCCAAGATCTAGTAGAGCACGGTTAATGTGTTTCTCCCCAATAGAGATGGAAATCGTAGGATATCCAGGATCCTTACGTTTCCTCGGTAATTGCTGGGGGAAAGCTGTGTCTACAGTTTTTGCCATGAATATCTTCTTGGGCATTTGTTTCTTCCTCTTTCTAGTGCAAAAATCTTT
Organism: Agapanthus africanus; assembly: GCA_030015575.1. Classification (NCBI taxonomy): domain Eukaryota; kingdom Viridiplantae; phylum Streptophyta; class Magnoliopsida; order Asparagales; family Amaryllidaceae; genus Agapanthus; species Agapanthus africanus. The sequence continues at coordinate 283,736,341 of JASDDO010000022.1, forward strand.
AAGAACTTTCGCATATGCAGGTACTTGTTGGATAGCATCTAGAAGAGGGATATTGATGTTAACCTGTTTAAACATCTCAGTGATCTTCTCCATCTGTGGACTTAGTGTGTTAGCCCTTAACCGATTCGGGTAAGGTGCTTTAGCAATAAGTGCTGGGTCCATGGGAGAAGGAAGTGTGTGTGGAACCGATCCCAGAATAGAAGTGGGAATCGTCCGAGGAGGGGTAAAAGAGGTGGGCTGTAATGGCGAGCCTTTTGGGAAATGGAGAATAGGCTCGGAAGAGGGTGGTAGGGTAGAAGAACTGGGGTCAGAATTAGATGTGTGTGTGTGTGGAAAGGTCTCAGCCGGGGTGTTGATATGATTTTCAGTATCATCAACTTCTTCCCCAACATGATTGTCAAGCACTCTTCCAGATCTCAATGTGGTGATTGCATTCACATGATGTGAATAACCAGGATTTGGTAAGGATTGAGCTGGAAGTTTCCCTTTTTCCCTTGCACTTATTTCGGCTTTTAATCGTGCAATTTCTTCTTCCATCGATTTAATACTCTCGTTTTGGGACGCAGAGTTTTTCTTCATGTCATCGATGGAAGATTTCATTTCAGCCGAAACTTGCATGATATTTGTTAAGATCAAATTCATGTATTGTGCAAAAGAAGAGGATTCATCAGTTCCGGTCAACTGTAAAGGACTAGACAGTGCAGGTGTGTTGACCTGATTTTGAAAATTATGTGCTTGAAAGGGGTGCTGACTTAATTGAAGTTGTGGCTGCTGTTGTGGTGGAGGGACCCTTTGGAAATTGTTTTGGTTTGGAACCGTGTTTTGTGATTGATTTTGGTTCCAAGCAAAATTAGGGTGATTCCTCCAACCCTGATTATATGTGGAAGAAAAAGGATCGTTTCTCGGTCTTTGAAATGTGGCATTGGTATGCTCACGACCTTGAAACGGACATTCTTCCGTCAAGTGAGACGGATCAGAACAGCACCCACAAACAGTTTTGGGGAGTGATACCGGGTTTAGGGAGGCTGCAGAAACTTTGTGTTCCATAGCGTCGAGCTTCTTTTGCATTGCTGCCATTTCAGCTCGAACACCTATGGACACATCTATTTGGTGTACGCCACCCCTATTCAATGGTTGGGTTCCACTCTCCCAAATTAGTGATTTTTCAGCGAACTCTTCTAAGTATCGCCAAGCTTCCCCATCATCTTTGGTCATAAATGTACCTTGACACATATTTTCAAGGCTCTGTTTAGTGCTAAGGTTACTGCCCTCATATATGATTCGGCAAAGCTCCCATCTCGGGATGCCATGATGAGGACATTGAACCATTAGATCCTTGAAACGTTCAAAGTATTTTGAAAATGGTTCGGCAGGGAGCTGGGCAAATTGGTTCAGTTCGCTACGGATTCGAGCCGTCTTTTGGATTGGGTAAAATTTCTTTAGGAATGCAGCGACGAATTCTTCCCAATTCGTAATAGAATGTGCAGTAGTGTTATATAGCCACTTCTCGGCTATATCGCACAAGGTAAAAGGAAGAAGTCGTAGACGCATCGCATCCACAGAAAGTTGAGACGTACCCATCATAGCGCATACGTTTTCAAATTTGGTAATGAAAACGTAAGCGTCCTCGGTCTCGAGTCCGTGGTATTTGGGTAAAAGGTTGATATACTGGGGCTTGATTTCAAAGTTATCCCCATTGGCTGGTGGTGTGGATAAGCAGGTTGACAGAGGACCTCTAAGTGGATAGCATCTTTCCTGGAGAGAAATGTGGGGAGGATTCTGCACACCAACGGACGGTGGCAGATTAGGGTTACAGAAGTTTGATGGATTCGGGTCCATCGGTGTGGGTGTGGTAGTAGGTAAAGAAAAGGTAAATGGAGAATTATCGACTTCGGAGTCGATAAAGGGTACGCGGACTAAACGGGCACTAGAATCCCGTGTCCAGCCTATCTTGTACTAAAAAGGGTTAGTACAAGTGGCAGCGTTGACTTTATAATTAGGGGTAAAATGAATGCGGTGTTTTCTTTTGAAAAGGGACGGATTTTGAAAAAAATTGATGCGACAACCAAATGCAGCAACACAACCCTAGAATCTAATGGTCACCTAGGTCCGGCTCTAGACCGCTCCTAACTGCCAAAAGACAAGTCGCGGGATCAATCCTCCACTGCCTCTTTGTCCCCCTGTGGCCGGATGAGTGCCAGGTAAGTGGGAAGGAACCACCACTACAGTGGACCTAATTAATAACCACTAGCCTTAGACACACTCGCCTTAGGCACCACAAGAAAACGCGGATAAGCAATGAATTACCCACGGCCCTCTCTTGTCCTAAATGAGCGCGACAGTCCTTAGAGTCATCTCTAGATTTCTTTTAGTTAATGGGGGTAAATGCGGATGCACGTTTGGTGGTTTTCGGGGCCTAGGAAGGGTAATGAAATCCCCACCTAATTTGGATTTGGCCGTGCCCCTTAAATTTCCGTATTAATATGCAAAACAACCAAGAAAAGCAAAATCACGCACAATTTTAATTTGCTTTTGCGGCGCAGCTATTGTTTGCAAAGAATCCTGCAGAAAGGATTAGTTGGAGCTAAAAAGGGCGAGGGGAGAGAGACAGAAATCACCTGCTGGAAAATTTTCCAGAGAACCCTTCAGACTGCGGCACTTCCGCCGCATAAACCATGTATATGGCGCCCTTCCGCGGTCAGTTGTTTGGTTCACTGCACCAAATTTCTTCAGCTGCTTTCTGTTCCTATCTCCAGCTCTCTGGTATATCCCAAATAATTTTTCCACAGCTCAGAATGCTCCAGATCACCTTGCAATCAAATCACAACACACGTGTAAGAGTTTGTACGAATTTTGATTTCAAGAAATGAAACGTAATAATTCTTTCACTTCAAACTATAAAATGTAAACGAATTAGCGCGTAATCCCCGGCAACGGCGCCATTTTGATTGATATAATTTCTGTGATTGTAATAAATCGAATCAAATAGTAAAGAAATCACAACCAAAAATTATTTGACCGCAATCAACTACGGTGTCGGATTGTAGTTAGTATGTGAGTGCGGATCGTCCACCGGGAAAGTGTAATCGTTCGTCTTTCGAATTAGATGAATTGAAACTTTAAAGAAAAGAAAACAAACAATTCATGATTTGTAGTTGAAGTTCAAGAAAGAGAAAAAAAACTAGATCTAATAACAAGAAAAGATAGAATCAAGAATTGATCGTTTATTGATTTTTCCAAACCAAATCTCAAGAATCGAAATGAGGCTCGTAGGAATCGATCGGATCTATAGATGTGATGTAATCTTACAATTACGTATTCTTATCCTTCGATGAATTGATACTAGATCGATGATCATCGATGAGAATTAGGGATTTCTTGTGAAACTAGGGTTTCAACTTATCCCTTGTTCTTTCGTCGATGTCATTCACATTCTAGCCTCTAGTAAATTCAAGAAGCGATCGTAGATCCCTAATTTCGAGCGAACACAATCAAGAAAGCATCGCTATGAAACTAGGTCATCGATTCTTGAACTTGCTAGGGTTTACAAAACTCGTAGGACTTAAAAATAGTATTAGAATTTCTTACATCATCATTCTACAATCGTCTCGACTCCTTAACGAGCGGAGTTTCACTCAAACATCACAACAAGAGCAACAATTATAAATTGAGATCTAATCATGATGCAAGAATTAAAAGAAAGCAAGATTAACGAATTTCACCTTTTATTTATATCGACAATTTTATTACATCGCTCAAGAACTACAAGAGGAGGAACTCGATCGTCGACTTGGCTTCGCTCGTCTCCGTGGATCGCGGATCGGCTTGGATCACTTGTCCGATTGAAGATCGGCTCGGCTCCTAAAAGGTTGAAGGCTTCTCGCTTGATTTGGTACTCAAGATCTTGGATTTGGAGAGGAATTAGGGTTAGGGTTTCGCACAAGCTTTGTCACGAAACTTGTGGAAGAAGATGATGTAGAATTATTCACTAATGAGTGATTAGCCTTTAACCCTAGATCTAGTGCTCTATTTATAGATAACTAACCCTAGATCTAGGATTTCAAATTCTAACTTTCCCTCCAAAAGTTTGTTGGGGGGAAATTCAAATTTCCCTCCAAAAGTTAGTTAGGGCAGAAGGTTCTAGATGTAATTAGTTAGGAGGAGCTTCTAGAATAGGATTAATTAGGAGCTTAATTTAGGATAAGCCTTCTTAATCTTCATTTCTGATCTGGCAGTAGCTTCGAGATAGTTCTGGACTTTGAAGTGTCACAATGAGGTGTGGGACCAGAGCTGAGAATTATGCCCAAAACATTTCCTGCTGACGTGACATAACCGCCGCCCTTCCGCGGCGCATGCAAGCTTATGCCGCGGAAGCGCGGCGCTCTTGGGGCTTTGGGTCTTGTGCTCTCTGTGGTAGTCTTGGGTTGACTTTTGGACCTCTATTTGATATATATAATTGTATTTATCCCTCTGAAATGCTACCAGATCTGAAATGATTTAGCTGGCGTAATGTTGATCAGCTCTTGGGTTTTCCTTCCGTATTTCCTGCACATACTCAAGACAAGTGTTGCGCAAATACAGAAATGATGTGATGCCATGAAATGCGGTTAATTTCCTTTAAAGTGTCGGTTTAAAGGCCTACTACATGAAATCTCATATTTTGTGACAGATTTGCTAATATGTAGAATATGAATGCCGAACACTTCTAAGTGTATGCAAATGATAAGGAAATTGCCGGTTAAAATATGCAATATTTTCGACTGATCATCGTCCATTCTAAATACTCTTAGAATGCTGTCTAAGTTCCCAGATTGGGAAACCACCCAAATCTAGATCTAAAACCATAGATCTAGTAACCAGTATGTTTGATATAATGTCCAAGTCCCATGTGGAGAAACCACTGTGTGACGACCAAAGTATAACCGATCGTAGTATAGGAGTTTCTTTTCCTACTCTGTGTATGTCATCCAAATACCATGACATCACACCCTACTACCTTCTCAACAGATCCATCCCCTATTCTGATGAAGTCAAACCTATGACTGTCACGTTAGAAATAGATGATCTATCTCCGCTACATCTGCTTTAGTATATAAATAGACATAAGCCACCTGTCCACCAATGCTTCCGCTGCTCCCACTGACTACGACAACCCTCTAGCAGAGTCATATAGACGTACAGTTCTAAAGCAAGTTTAGAACGACGCTATACTCATCTTCATGTCGGGTCTCACAGTCTGGAACAACAGTAATGGCAAGTGTGGTTAAACAAGAACCTCCCTGCCACCGTCCTTGAGGCTACCGGAGTACCTCTCGGGTGCCTGAGGTTATCCACCAAATCTGCGGAGTGGCCAATGGAATGTCAATCCAGATTGAATCTTTAGGTTCCTTATCAAATCTTCAGTAATCGTTTGCGGTTCTGGAATCACTTCCAGTTCTACCATACTCCCACTACTGTTTTTTGAAAAAATCCATTTTTAAAAAAACTGTGGCGAGTCATGAACAAAATCACTATTGATCTTCCAGATGGTAGAAAATCAACCCTCGTCATAGCCTGGGTCAACCAACAAACAGCCATTACAGAAACGTGCCTTGAGTTGTTCAGTGTCTGGTTTTAATCATAAGCCGGACAACTCCCCGTACCTTAACAACGTTAAGATATGAACTGTTCTATATCCAATATAGAACCAGAGGCACTGATTTAATTGAACCAGATTCAAATCATGCAGCTGTCTCCAGTGCATGTCAACTAAATGGAAAAAGAGCGATCAGCGTTACTCAACTTAGGAATGCTTCCAATTATGAGTAACCCGAAAGAGAAGCAAGTTCTCTTAACCATTACTATCAACTGAATACCATACACAAGTATCTACATCTTTGATCACTTTGAAGAATTCCGATACTTGCAATACCTGGTTCTCTACTTTATTCAAATACCTATAACTTCTCAAAATTCGGACCCTGTGTTTCCACGAAACACCTGTCTAAAAACTAGAGGAGTCATAAGTAAACCGAATATAGTACGAGAACCAACCCCTCTGTCCTCATGGATGCTGGACAACATACAGTACTCTGTATAAGTCCCTTGAGTCTGATAACTCATTCACTGTGTGTCGTAGGTTGAAAACTGTACTTATGGTTAAGAAGAATTACACCGCTGTTTAATGCTCCTTACCTAACCATCCACTGATATAGGTAAATGTCGTAGACATAATTTCAAAAAGGTATATCTCACTCCATAAAAATAGACATACAGATATATCAATTTGAAATTTGTGCATAACAACGGATATTCAAAACCAAATATTTGCCGTCTGGCAAACAACCCAGGTGACTTCCTCAAATATCACTGATTACAACGAATCCCGATATTATCAGGATGATCACCCAATTCCCAATAACTTACTCCCACTCATCATCTGTAAAACCATACAGATGTGAGAATCATACCTGGTAAATACATACCCTGGAGTAAGTATCTAATCGGGAAATCAGTTTTCCATTAACAGTACACAGTGAAACTGAAACATTGAAATGTTTCGTTGGGGTATCCTGGTATTCCTAGTAATGCCTCTTCCATTATCCAGATTCACAACTGTAACCGTATAATTCTTTGCCATCTTTCCAAATCCCTTTATATGTCTTTAGTCCTTACCTTCTGCACACCCCTTTAGGCCAAATGGTTTTCTTCATTCCCTACCGTTCGGCACCAGCCTATGGTTTGGAAGAAGACTATCCAATAAGCATAATGGGTGTACTGTCCCAATCCTAGGAACACTCGCAATGCGAGAGAAGGTGAAGATAAAAGACAACCGAATGTACTTTATTCCTATTTCTCCTGAACCAGGATCCATCCCCGAACTGGAACAAGTTCCTTTCGAGTTCGTATATAACCATAAGATGGATTATCCAATAAACTTGGGATCTTCGTAGTGATACGGAGTGTCCTGGAGAAATACAAAGGTGATTTAGGATTGGGGAAGAAATACTTGGTTTAGTCGTGAATAACGGCCGCAATTTACTTTGCCCTCTTACTAATCCCTTGCTTTGTCTGAACTTAATACCTTCTGTACACCGTTTAGGCTAATTGGTTTTCTTCATTCCCTACCGGTCGGCACCAGCCTAAGGTTTGGAAGAAGACTATCCAATTTGCGTAATAGGTGTACTATCTCCTAAGCCAAGGAGTACTCGCAATCTGAGAGAGAAGGTAAAAGGAAAAGACAACTGAATAGTCCTATCCGTTTTCTCCAGAACCGGAAACCATCCTCGAATTCCTTTGAGTTCGTATCTAACCATACGATGGTTTTGTCCAATGGAAGTGGACATTCGTAGTAATACGGGGTGTCCAGGAGAAAAGGGTAAAAGTAGGAGTGGCAAGGAGGTCTGCAACTCAGACAATCCAAAAGCCAGTGTTAAAGAAGGTTCGGTCAACTTGGTCACTGAGTCATAGTCTAGGGTCGGGTCAATGGTCGCTGCCGAAGGGAGAGAGAAAAGAAACACTCAGCGTGCACTCTATCCTAGATCAGAATGGTTATCACTTTTTCTAATCAGGAAACCTCCCACTGTACCGTCAAATTCTCCTCCAAACCTGAAAGAAGAATTAGTCGGGGTCACCCGAGGAGTAAACCAACTCATCAGTGGGAATCGGGATCCAACTATCATTGCATGATAACGTGACAGAATCCGCTCATGTCATCACACTCCAGAAGGTATGCGCATATCTGGCAAGTTTCAGTTCTTTTGAAACTCCCGATGTGGATTTTTACCCCATGCTCTTATGACCTTGACTTTGGCCAACAAATCATAATTCACATGTCAAGTTCTACCCGTCATTCTCCAGGTTGATTTGAATCCACCCGTACCTACCCTTGACTTTGGCCAACAAGGCAGTACAACTGTTCCAAACCAACGCATCTATCTATGCTGCATATGAATAACCAACAGCTACCAAACACTGTGCCTTGACTTTGGCCAACAAACACAGCTTGAATACTATTGACTACCCACATGAAACGACGGAGGGCTACGAATGGTTTCTGGCGAAAACCTTTAACGTAATGAACTTGATATCGTTGGAGGAACGGATAGCTTTTTAGAAAATATAGTGACGAAAACCTTTACTAAAGAGGTCACTCCCGGTGAAGGGATCTCGGCTCTTTCCCCGTAGAATGGGGTGCAGGATATTCCAAATGAATACAACGATGCAAAGCAAAAGCAATCGGCTATAGTGAAGTTAATGCCCTGACGCAAACTTCTGTCCAAGGGGTCACTCCCGGTGAAGGGATCTCGGCCCTTGCCTCGTCGACTGAGGAGCAGGATATTCCAACTGAATACCACGATGCAAAACAAAAGAGAACGTCCTTGCAATAAAAGCTTTTTGAAAAGTGTTCCAACAACATCAGATTAGGTTTGTTTTAACTTGCATTGATCCGAATCAACGCAGTCCTATCAATTGATCACACCAATAAAGAACGAAAATATACTGATGTACGTATATGCCATCAGCATTCGCCACTGGGTCCCGTCATTACCCGTTAGGTTAGCTAACTAACGACAGAGCGGGGACTGGACTAGCGCGGATGTAAAACATATACAACATCTACTAATATATATACCAATATATTATATTTCGCTCAAGGCGTGATAAAATGCAACATCACAGAAATGTACAGCATCACAGAACAATACAGATATCTGGGATCCCCGGGTTTCACAGAGCCACTACTGAAACCCGACGTTCCCCTGGTCGTGTGGATAGCCTGTGCAATGAAATCCTAGACCCCTACGGGTGCGGAAAGTCACCCGCCAAGACCTGAAGCGAAGCAGCCCCTTTCAGCACCGTGAATGGACCACCCAGCACTTCACGGAATCCGGTAACTTGGGCACCCCTCCTGGGTCAACCTGTACCCCCTATGAGTGCGGCGAATAGCCCGCCAATCCTAGAGTGAAGCTCCTCCGTCTCAATGCCATGAGATGCGGGCTTTTTGCCTTCCAGAACCCGGCTATCCGTGCACTCCTCCGCAGGGTAATCCTAGTACAGAAAGTAAAATATACATACACCGGGTACATCGACCGCAACCTGGCCGTGCCCCAAAATAATAATACAAACTGGCAGTGACGGCAGTCCACATGTCGGACGCTCGCCCCGCAATATCAAATGTACATAATACAACAAAATTGTACTAGCATTGCATCCAGCCTATCCCCCACGACCAATCCGCAACATCACAGCATAACACAGAACATCAACGTGAAAGTCACGTTCGCAAATCCTTCTAACCGGGCTATAGCAGTTAGATAAGATTTACCGATCGAGTGACATTCACGGTCGCAGATATAATGTAAATACTGTGAAATAATGTGTTTAAAATATTCGATCGATCAAAAATTAACAAGTGGGCCCCCAAGCAATACTGTAGCACTCACAAAAATTCTGGGCCCAAGTTTAATATTCCAAAACCCCTATTTTCAGCCCACGAGCCCACCGGAAAATTTTGACGCATTGATCCCTCAAACCTGCGGCGGAACCGCGGCGCAAAGTGGTGTTTGGCCGCGGTTCCGCGCTCTACTTGAACGATCAATGTCTCGAATTTTCCCAGAACTCTTAGAACTTCTTGTACATCAGTTTTCTACAACCTGAAAAATTTTTAGAGCAAGAAAAAATTCGACAGAAAACTGATATGAAGAAAACGCGGGTTTATGGAATTTTGGTCGATCGGAAATGCAAACACATTAAACAAAGCTAGACTATGTTAATGGCAAAGCTCTGATACCACTGTAAGTGCACGGCGGCGCCCCGGCTGTCAATCTGACGCCGGAATGCGGAAGCGGTGATAAACTTTGATTTTGCGAACTTAGAAAACCGGCACCACCGCGCACTAAACACCCGGATCGGGCCATTAAACTAGATCTAGCTAACTATAAGATGGGTTAGAGATATACCGAGTGATCCGAGTCCTCCGGTCTTCTCGTCGTCGTCCCGATCTCCTGCGGAAACTCCGGTCGTCGCCTCCTCGCCGGAAGGGCACCACATCGCCTGCAACTTTTACGGGCTCCCACCACAATACCGAGGCAACTCGGGCATGAAGCTGGCAAGTCGACGTGCCCAAGATTTGCTGTAGAATGTATTGTAGAGGCTATGTCTCATATGGGGGTTTAGTTGCCATGGAGGATGGAGGAGGAGGTTAGGAAAATTGGTGCTTTCAATTTTCTAGCAAGAAGGATAGATGAAGAATCATGCCACCACACCAAATGAAACCCTCTCTCATTTTTCCTCTCAAAATTGTGGCCGGCCCCTATCTGGAAATGGTGGAGAGAATGAATAAAACATAAGGGAGGTGAGGTTAGTAAAAGGTGGAGGGTGACCACAACCAAAGCAATGATAACCATGTCAACTCCAAATCTAATCAACTCTAATCACCATTAATACAAAGGAAAAGATGGATAAAGCATATAATGATTATGGTCATATCATGAAGCCACAAATGCATAAAACCCCTCCTCAATAAGTTATTTGCAAACTTGCAAATAACCCCCTCCATCGGAAAAGTCCGGCCGGGAAAGAACAAAGGAAAACCGGACGGAACGGAATGCAAACTGGAAACTCCAGAAAACTGGTCCCGTAATAAATTACAGGAAAACCCCGATACTGTTCATACACACCCGCATCTGTATTCCAACCGAATACAAATGCAATGAGACAAAATCTACACTGTACTATACTAGGATCCGGCTTAAACCAAAGCCGGCTAGTAATATCCGTCCGATACTGATCCGTGCAATACCGCACGTATCTGATCGAACCCTGCCATATATCTATACGGCCACTAGTACAAACCGTCCGATCCTGATCCGTGCAATACCGCACGTATCTGATCGGACCCTGCCATATCTCCATACGGCCTCTACAGCTTTTCGCCCGAAAGCTTGAGTAACTGAAAGTGTGTGGTGGACTCTAAAGACTCGTCAATACTATGGCCGTGGATTTAACCACTAGCACGTCAGAGGTATTAGCCATACGTGACGGGCCACTAGCTATTGACCAAAAGGGACGTCGACGAGCGAACTCATCCTGACACCCTACTGAGCCTGTAAGTGACAATATCCGTACAGTCCGGTCCGTTCGTCTATGAGCATCGCATGGCGGACCTAGGGGGTTGGTAAAAGTCAGACCCCCAAAAGCGGTACAAGTCGTGTCGGAGTGTAGCCCAGAACACCCTGAGATACTACTGGAATACCTACCAGTAAATCTCCTTCCTTGGCCAAGGACTTCGTGTAATGGCTCTCCTAGACACAGCGCGACCTCACCCCCAATACCGGGAGAGACGAACCCTTGCAGATCCGCTCACTGCCTCTATGTGGCTCGGGACTGTACCCAACTAAAACCTGTTTGCACGACTCCTTTGAGCCATGGTAGGGTAGAAATCAAAGCACAGTGGGAACTCACACGAGACAAATGACGATCTCAGGTCGATGAACTAACCTGTACACATGTCACCAGGGAACTGCTATCTGACGTCAGGTATAAGACCAACTAGCATGTTCCCGGCGAGTCCTGTCCGGTGTACTCATAACCCAATGAGCACCTGTATACATCTTAGGTGAACCAACTGACACCAGTGGCTTGTGAGACCGGCCACCGCCCCTCGTCGGGGTCTCGACTGTATACACTAGTCTACTCTGGAGTATCGATGCCCTATCTCGAAACTCCCACGACTAGGGACCTTTTAAGGATGTGCTTATAGACTACCAGCTCCAACGTATATGATCGCCCTCATACTGCTGGCAGTCAAGCAAGAATCCTAGGGGCTCTATCAACGTGTAATAGCGACCTGTAAGGTCACCTAAACCAGTACACGATGATAAAGATAAACCAGATAGCATACTATCATCTTGAGTAAGACTGTCCTACCGGGATAGGTCCTCCCTCAATCATTGCAATCACGTTCCTGTGATCCAATAACTGACTCTGAGGGCACTATCTCCAACAGGTCACTCCCGGTGAAGGGATCTCGGCTCTTTCCCCGTAGAATGAGGTGCAGGATATTCCAACTGAATACCACGATGCAAAGCAAAAGTAATCGGCTATAGTGAAGTTATTGCCCTGACGCAAACTTTTTGTCCAAGGGGTCACTCCCGGTGAAGGGATCTCGGACCTTGCCTCGTCGACTGAGGAGTAGGATATTCCAACTGAATACCAAGATGCAAAACAAAAGTGAACGTCCTTGCAATAACAACTTTTTGAAAAGTGTTCCAACAACATCAGATTAGGTTTGTTTTACTTGCATTGATCCAAATCAATGCAGTCCCATCAATTGATCACACCACAAAGAACAAAAATATACTGATGTATGTATATGCCATCCGCATTCGCCACTGGGTCCCGTCATTACCCGTTAGGTTAGCTAACTAACGACAGAGCGGGGACTGGACTAGCGCGGATGCAAAACATATACAATATCTACTAATATATATCAATATATAATTTTCGCTCAAGGCGTGATAAAAATGCAACATCACGGAAATGTACAGCATCACAGAACAATACAGATATCTGGGATCCCCGGGTTTCACAGAGCCACTACTGAAACCCGACGTTCCCCTGGTCGTGTGGATAGCCTGTGCAATAAAATCCTAGACCCCTACGGGCGCGGCAAGTCACCCGCCAAAACCTGAAGCGAGGCAGCCCCTTCAGCAACGTGAATGGACCACCCAGCACTTCACGGAATCCGGTAACTTGGGCACCCCTCCTGGGTCAACCTGTACCCCCTACGAGTGCGGTGAATAGCCCGCCAATTCTAGAGTGAAGCCCCCTCCGTCTCAATGCCATGAGATGCGGGCCCGTTCCCCTCTAGAACCCGGCTATCCGTGCACCCCTCCTTAAGGTAATCCTAGTACAGAAAGTAAAATATACATACAACGGGTACATCGACCGCAACCTAGTCGTGCCCCAAAATAATAATACAAACAGGCAGTGACGGCAGTCCACATGTCGGACGCTCGCCCCGCAATATCAAATGTACATAATACAACAAAACTGTACTACCACTGCAACCAGGCTATCCCCACGACCGATCCGCAACATCACAGCATAACACAGAACAACAACGTGAATGTCACGTTCGCAAATCCGTCTAACCGGGCTATAGCAGTTAGACAGAATTTACCGATCAAGTGACATTCACGGTCGCAGATATAATGTAAATACTGTGAAATAACATGTTTAAAATATCCGATCGAACAAATTTTTCCAAGTGGGCCCCCAAACATTACTGTAGCACATGAAGAAATCTGGGCCCAAAAAATAACATTCCAGAAAACCTATTTTCCAGTCCAAGCCCCTCTGTAAAAAATTGGTCCAGTGAAGAGGCTAAACGGCGGCGGAACCGCGGCTCAAGCATGGCTTTGGCCGCGGTTCCGCGGTGATATGGTGTGATCACCCGACCAAATTTTCACAGAGTTCTTAGAATTCCCTGCACAGTATTCTGAGACAACCTGAAAAAAATTTCGAGACAAAAAAAATTCGACAGAAAACTGTTGTTTTGAAAAACACGGTTTTGGAACATTTGTTCGATCGGAAGTGTAAACACGTTAGACAAAGCTAGACTATGTTAATGGCGAGGCTCTAATACCAATGTAAGTGCACGGCGGCGCCCCGGCCTCCATCCCGAGGCCAAATGCGGAAGCGATGGTTAACTTTAATTTCAAACCGGCACCACCGCGCACTATAAACCCGGATCGGGCCATTAACTAGTCCTAGCTAACAACAAGATGGGGAAGAGAGATATACCGAGTGATCTGAGTCCTCCGATCTTCTCGCCGTCGTCCCGATCTCCACCTCCTCTCCGGAAGGGCACCACGTCGCCTGCTTCTTTTACGGGCTCTCACCTCTATACCGAGGCAACTCGGGCACGAAGTTGGCAAGCCGACGTGCCCAAGGTTTGCTGTAGAATGTGTAGTGCTCATGTCTCATTTTGGGGTGGAGGTTGCCATTTGGTGGAGGAATGATATAAGCTTTTGGAGATGGAACTTGTGGGGATTTTTGTGAAGCCAAAAGACTAAAAATCCCACACCACACAAATGGGCAGCCCTCTCCCATCTTTGGCCGGCCATGCATATGGTGGTGGTGTGAGAATGGAATGGAGTGAGGAAATAATCCCATGGGACAAGAATAATGCAAGGTAGAGTGTAAAAGGGGAAAAGGCAAGTCTCACATCAAACATCATAACCTTTCATCATCAACAAGCATGATAACAAACAAAGACCAACACTCCACCACAAACATCATGAAACCACAAGTCAAGCCATCATAGTCAAAAGAAGTCAAATGATGGTGCAAGTATCATGATACAATAATATGCAAAGACCCCCTTTCCAAATTGCTTATTTGCACAAATGCAAATAAGCCCTCCTCCACCAATCTTCGGCCAATGAAGGATACAAAGAAATAAGGCCGAAACGGAAAGCAAACTGGCAACTCCAGAAAACTGGTCCAGTAATAAATTACAGGAAAACCCCGATACTGTGCATACACACCCGTATCTGTATTCCGACCGAAATACAAATGCAATGAGACAAATTTACACTGTACTATACTAGGATCCGGCTTATACCAAAGCCGGCTAGTATTATCCGTCCGATCCTGATCCGTGCAATACCGCACGTATCTGATCGAACCCTGCCATATATCCATACAGCCTCTAGTACTAACCGTCCGATCCTGATCCGTGCAATACCGCATGTATCTGATCGGACGCTGCCATATCTCCATACGGCCTCTACAGCATTTCGCCCGAAACTTGAGTAACTATATGTGTTGTGGACTCTAAAGACTCATCAATACTATGGCTGTGGATTTAACCACTAGCACGTCAGAGGTATTAGCCATACGTGACGGGCCGCCAGCTATTGACCAAAAGGGGCGTCGATGAGCGAACTCATCCTGACACCCTACTGAGCCTGTCAGTGACAATATCCGTACAGTCCGGTCCGTTCGTCTATGAGCATCGCATGGCGGGCCTAGGGGATTGGTAAAAGTCAGACCCCAAAAAGCTGTACAAGTCGTGTCGGAGTGTAGCCTAGAACACCATGAGATACTACTGAAATACCTACCAGTAAATCTCCTGCCTCGGCCGAGGGCTTCATGTAATGGCTCTCCTAGACACAGCGCGACCTCACCCCCAATACCGGGAGAGACAAACCCCTGAAGATCCGCTCAATGCCTCCATGTAGCTCGGGACTGTACCCAACTAAAACCTGTTTGCACGTCTCCTTTGAGCGTGGTAGGGTAGTAATCAAAGTACAGCGGGAACTCACACGAGACAAATGACGATCCCCAGGCCGATGAACTAACCTGTACACATGTCACCAGGGAACTGCTATCTGACGTCAGGTATAAGACCAACTAGCATGTTCCCGGCGAGTCCTGTCCGGTGTACTCATAACCCAATGAGCACCTGTATACATCTTAGGTGATCCAACTGACACCAATGACTTGTGAGACCGGCCACCGCCCCTCGTCGTGGTCTCGAATGTATACACTAGTCTACTCTGGAGTATCGATGCCCTGTCTCGAAACTCCCACGACTAGGGACCTTTTAAGGATGTGCTTATAGACCCCAGCTCCCACTTATATGATCGCCCTCATACTGCTGGTTGTCAATCAAGAATCCTAGGGGCTCTATCAACGTGTAATAGCGACATGTCAGGTCACCTAAAGCAGTACACGATGATAAAGATAAACCAGATAGCATACTATCATCTCGAGTAAGACTGTCCTACTGGGACAGGTCCTCCCTCAATCATTGCAATCGCGTGCCTGTGATCCAATAATTGACTCTGAGGGCACTATCTCCAACTTAAATGTCAGACCCCAGTAACCGATAAGTCGTGTCGATGTAAGGCTCATAACGGGTCAAGAAACTACTGATAACTCTTACCAGTAAATCTCCATATCAGCCCTGGCCAGGGACTTCCAGTTATAGCCAATCGAACACAGCGCAACATCAACTCCCAATACCGGGAGAGACGAAACCCCTACTATCGCTCATTGCCTCCATATTATTCGGGACTGTACCCAAAAGCCACCGTTTTGCACGCCCTCTTGGATGTGGTAAGGTGGAAATCAAAGCACAGTGGGAATCACACAAGACTCTATGACGATCTCGGGTCTACAGACTAACCTGTACCAGT
Organism: Agapanthus africanus; assembly: GCA_030015575.1. Classification (NCBI taxonomy): domain Eukaryota; kingdom Viridiplantae; phylum Streptophyta; class Magnoliopsida; order Asparagales; family Amaryllidaceae; genus Agapanthus; species Agapanthus africanus. The sequence goes on from JASDDO010000022.1 coordinate 283,752,531, forward strand.
GTCACCAGAGAACTGCTATCTGACGATAGGTATAATACCATCCAGGAGTTCTCGGCGAGTCCATTCAGTGTACCCAGTCTCCACTGAGCACCCGTACACCATCTTTGATGTCCAACACCAATGGATATGGGATCATCCATCGCCCATCATATGGGTCAAGATGCGTGTACGCTAGTCTACTCTGGAGTATCGATGCCCTGTCTCGATACACCCTCGACTAGGAACAGTTATAGGATATACTCGTTGACTACCCTGGCCCCACTAGTATGTTAGTTATATGTATTCCCTAGAGGCCATTACTGTACATACGATGTATATTGTAATGGATGCTTGGACATATATAGGGAGGACTTTCTTGCTCGACATGATAGTATGCTATCTGGTTGTACTTTATCTTAACATGTACTTTGATTGTCTCTATGTTACATGTTGATAAAGCCCTTAGGATATGTACTCGACTACTGGGACTATGATGAGATCATACTAGTGGGGCCACGGTAGTCGACGAGTACATCCTATAACTGTTCCTAGTCGAGGGTGTATCGAGACAGGGCATCGATACACCAGAGTAGACTAGTGTATACGCATCTTGACCCATATGATGGGCGATGGATGATCCCATATCCATCGGTGTTTGACATCAAGGATGGTGTACGGGTGCTCAGTAGAGACTTGGTACACTGGACGGACTCGCCGAGAACTCCCAGATGGTATTATACCTCACGTCAGATGGCAGTTCTCCGGTGACACTGGTACAGAGTAGTCTGTTGACCCGAGATCGTCATAGAGTCTTGTGTGATTCCCACTGTGCTTTGATTTCCATCATACCACGTCCAAGAGGGCATGCAAAAAGGTGGCTTTTGGGTACAGTCCCGAATCACATGGAGGCAATGAGCGATAGGAGGGGATTCGTCTCTCCCGGTATAGGGAGTTGATGTTGTGCTGTGTTCGATTGGCTATAACCGGAAATCCCTGGCCAGGGTTGCTGAGATTTATTGGTAAGTGTTATCAGTAGTTTCTCGAACTATTATAGATCTCATATCGACACGACTTATCAAGCTACTGGGGTCTGACGTTTACCACCCCTAGGCGAGATATGCGACATATCAGACGACGAGACCGGACTGTATGGGAGTGTTACTGTTTGGATTCACAGGAGAATGTACAGGCTTGCTTGTTCATCTTCTGAGCGCTCAATACCTGGGTAGCTGTTACGTTTAGCTGACCGCTTGCAGCTTGTGGGTGTTTGATATGATCATCACTTACTGCCGGCGTATTGACGATTCTTTAGAGTCCTACACAGAGGTTTCTTGGCTCAGGCAAAACGGAGTAGGGGCATATATGTGATATGTGCGGGACCGAGGATAATACGATATGAGATACCGTATTCTATTCTCGCGATATATGATATCAGCCGGGTCATCGGATCAAGTGTTGATTCGATGAATCGGTACAGATAAATATTAGTCGGTTATATGCGATATAGCCGGATTGTCGGATCAAGCGTTGATTCGATAATTTAATGTATAATAATATATATGATATATTAAATTACATTAACTAATATTAGCTCACTAAAAGATTCTTTTTCTCACCCGGGTAATACATTGATATATATGCGATATATGTTAAATGTATTATTTTATTTGGTTACAATAAATATTATATATGTGATATATAATATTGTAACATGATATGATAACTAATGCAACATGTTTAGTGGAGTTTAAACATGATTAGGGTTTGGATTAGGGTTAAGCTTTCTAGATGATTCTAAAAGGTTTTGGTTTTGTTTTGTGAAAGATATTTTCAAGTGACTCATTCTTAACCTAACCCAAACCCTAGCTTTGGTTAATTCTCTACAAAGGTTTAGTCAACCATGGTTGCATTATTCATCATTATCTCCTTTGCATTATTCATCACAAAAGGAATTCTATCATAATGCTATTATTCATCATCTTCTTCCTTCTTCTTTCTTCATGGAAAAAGCTTACTAGCTTTTTTCCAAGTGATGAATAAATGTGAGAAAAAGATAAATAAAGAGAGCAAAAATCCTACTTCATCATCCTCATCTTTCCTTGCCCTTTAGATGAGAGTGTTCACTCAATTTTAGTGAGTGTTAGCTTGTGTTAATGAAACTTCAAGGTAGATCATCTTTGTATCGAAGATCGGAAGCAAGACTGCATCTTTCTCTTCGTGGAACCTCTCGAGAGTCCGGAACCCGATGATCGCAGCAAAGGGACCACAACACGGAGCTTATGAAGTGAAGGACCGGATCTACAAAGGTTGTAATCCCTCTCACTTAGTGTTAAAGTGTTTAGCATGTTAGTTTTCGCCTAATCTCTAGTTTAAAGATCCGGCTTCGGGTTGTTCGGCACGGCTAATTTTTAAATCGGGCATGGTTGATGCCTCATAAAACCTTATGGCAGTGCATAGCAACCCTACAGTGGTATCAGTGCCAAGCTAGAGCTTTAGGCGAAGTCTAGACGAAGTTTAAAGTCCGATCGAACGCCGAAACCCCGATAAAACTCCTTCTCTGTACCTTTTTCAAAAATGTGGTTTTTCTTAATTAAAAATGCGCAGAAAAACAAGCAGGAAAAACTAAGAATTACTGTATAGTACGGTCCCCTAAGTCGACTATTTGACCGCGTAACCGCGGCGAAACCATGGGTTTTGCGGTGGTTCCGCGGCCAAAATTTTGACTTAGTCCCTGAAATTTTATGTAATTATTTTTAGGCCCTTTCTTATTATTTTTTTCTGGGAATATTTTAATTCCACTCAAGTGTTGAGTTTTCAAGGGCTGTATTGGGGAATCGTTGATTCGATCGGATAATTTAACTTTGTTTAGTTTTGTCCGGATAATTTTAGAAACTGTTAAAAAGTTCGAACGGATATCAATAAATCACTTTTTCCCCAGTCGGAAAATTTTTCAAAAGTTGGATTTTTTCTCGTGTTTAAGAACGTTCTAAGTCGTGCAAGTAACGCGGTGGACCCTCTAGAAGACAACAAACCTTAACTCGATTATGTGACCGTCTTGAACTGCTTCTGAACCTTAGGGTTTGTGGCAGTACGGCGTGCCACATGTGAGGCATTGGCTTGACCCTTCTACGGCTGGACCATTGGTACTATGGCATGTGATGGATGTTTTTAAACTGATTTCAAGTGTTGAGATATATTGGGGAAATTTTGGGTGTTTGATTATTCGATCGGAAAGTTTAACATTGTCTATTTATCTGGAATGTGATACAATATTTGGAATCCACAGGTAGTTATGAGATAACTAATTTGAATGTTATAAATCTAGCGGTTTAGTCTCAGTTGCTCGGTTGCTACGGAATTTTGATGTGATCAATAGTCCGTCGCAATCACGTAGCGTACGCGGATACTCGCCGGGTAAACTTAATAGACAGCCACGCCCCATAGCCCCGACCAAGTGACTGTAGGAGAACCCCGTCGCCGAAAGCATCCGTTCGGGTGCTCGCGGCAGCGGTGTTCCTCCTTAGTGCACTTCGTCGACGGCATCTGGGGGTGCGGTCGTCTACTAAAGTTTGCGACGAGCATTCGATCAGGTTGTCGGGAATCTTGCTGAATTGCCCGACTTGATATTGAAAAGAGTTTTCGATAATGAGACTAAAATGCGGGGTTTATAATTGTTAGGCATGCGATGTCTAAGGAATTCATTTGGTTAGGCATGCGATGTCTAAGGAGGTTGCGGATTCCAACTGTTGTAGTTTTACACTTTCTTTTCTGTGACCGTAAGCGTAGCATGTGGTGTATCGCCGGCTTCGTTGCTATACATCAACGACAATCGGGATACGCATACTTGCTTACGTTGATGATATGAGATATTATGTGTTGCTGTGATATGTTATATTGGATCGTCGCGTTTTGAATAGCCGGGGGTTTTATGTGAGATGAGAGTTTTTCTTTTTTATTCATGTAAAATTCATTTGTATGTAATATTCTTTTATTGGGGCACTTCCAGGTTGCGGAAGATGTCACCGTTGTATATTATTTACTTTTCCGCATTAGGTAGACCCAAGGCGGGGAGCACAAGTAACCGGGTTCTAGGGTCTAGTGGGAGACCATCCCGAGGAGTCGAGACCGGGTCTCCTAACCCTAGAATTGGCAGTGTTACTTGCCGCTCTCGTAGGGGTCTAGGGATGTGGGTTTGGCTATTCATTGCGACCGTGGAATCCGTGTTTTATACTGGCTCGTATTGAAAACACGGAGATCCTAGTATATCCAATATTTCATATATGTTCTTCTGCTGCAATGTTCTGTGATGAGATCATATTACTGCCTGAGATGAATGATTATATTATATATATGAGATATATGTTATATTGCATATTTCGTTTCAAATGTGATGCTTGTGAAGCACAATTAAAATGGGACTTCATTAATGAGATTAATGAAACTAAAAGAAACCTAAGATGTTGTAGAAACTTGTTTAAAAACTGGTAGCTCTAGTTCTTGCTTTGCATAGCGGTGTTCCTTGTAGAACATCCAGCACCTTATTCGATAAGGAAAGGACCGAGATCCCTTCACCGGGAGTGACTCCTTTAGCAATAACTGGCAGATGCTACAAACTCGGTTTGTCTTTTGATTGCTTCTATAGTTCTTGCTTTGCATAGTGATATTTGTGAAATATCCTGCACCTTATTCGATGAGGAAAGGGCCGACGATCCCTTCACCGGGAGTGACCCCTTTAGCAAAACTAGAAAAGCCTCAAAAACACTCCATTTAAAATCACTCGATTCTACAACGACATCAAGTTCATTACGCAAAAGGTTTTCTTAAAAACCTGTCATAGCCCTCCGTCATTTCAGATAAGTCCTTCTTAGTATTCGTGCTACGTTTGTTGACCTCCGTCAAGGCGTAGTGTGCGGTAGCTAACTAGAATTTATCTGTTTATGCATATGATGCAGATTGTTTTAGGGTAGTCGTGCGGCCTTGTTGACCTCCGTCAAGGGTCGTGCGGGTGGGTTTGATTCAATCAAGAAATGACGGGTTGAACTTGACTAGTAGCCTATGATTTGTTGACCTCCGTCAAGGTCATAGGATGCTAGGGGTAAAATATTATTGGGAATTTCAAGTGTTGAAATTTGCAATGAGATTGCATACCTTCTATGAGATAGTTGGATCCCGATACCCGCTGCGAGTAAGAGTTACTCCTGGGAGAGTTTTACACATTACAATTAGCCGATCAATTAGGTGTCTAGAATGGTGTTAACGGGGTTACGCCTCTGGGAAAACGAGGTTTACTTTAATTAGGTTCGTGCGAAAGCACGGGGGACCTCCCTCAAAGTACCGACACTGGCCTGGCTGAAAGATTGGCGAACTTGTAGCATGTAATTAATCCCGGCTATTCTTTCCTTTTTGGGTTTGAAGGAAGATTTGATTAAAACAGTGGGAGACATCCTGAATAAATATATTATATAACCAATCTAATCTTGCAAGAGCATACGCTGAGTGTTTTCTTCTCTCTCTCTCCAGGTAGCGACCATATCACGCCTTAATCAAGATAATAATACAGATATATTGACCGAACCCGCTTGTTATACTGAGCTGGGGAACGTTGGTCCCGCTCCAACTTATAATCGTTATAAGACAGAGCAGGAAATTAGGGAATACCAGATTTCCCGTGCAGCCCAAACGAAGAAAGTGCATGCTGATGCATCTTTTTCGGGTGTGCTCATTACAAAGAACTGTTTCTCAGTATTCTTTACGTCCTAGGTATGAGATACCAGATCAGGATCCCGCATATGTAATCTGTTACATGGGCTACAGAAAGGTAGAGAACTGAGAACGGGTGATAAGTTTCATGAGACAGAAAATAGTGCAAGTGTTGCAGCCAAGTCTGTTGGTCACTATCACCCTGTATTACCAGAATACATTGATTATGAACGAATGTTATTAGATACCGAACCTGATATAAAAAATCATATCAGTCTCTTTATTAGTAAAGAAAGGATATAATTTTGTATTGTTGGATAATGTTTTGAACATTTCCTATATCAATAGTTGATCGGTTCAGGCACGTTATCTAAAAGCATTGACGTTCTAAATCAAACCACAGTTCTTAGTATACAGAACACACACGAGAGGAAGAGTTCAGAAATGAACGGATACTTCTTGAGGCATTGTAGACTAGGTCATATCAATGCGACCCGACTAGCTGAAGTTACATATAGATGCATATTTAAATTAGTTTGAATTTACATCTTGTGAAACTTGCCGGTCATGTCACAAAGTAAAGATGACCACAGCTCTGTTTATTGGAAACAGAGAAAGAGTTAGTGAACTCTTGGGATTGATACATGCTGATGTATGAAAGTCCCCTGTCTACACATGCCAAGGTCGGTTCTTTGTACTTCATTACATTCTCTGATAATCTCTCAAGATTCAGACATGTGTTCCTGTTGAAACATAAGTCCGAACCTTTTGAGATATTCAAAGAATATAAGTTAGAAGTAGAGAACCAACAACGGGTATAAGTATTATGTCCTTTGATGAGATCAAGGAGGAGAATACTTGAGTACGGAATTCTTGGACTATTCTAAAGGAGAATGAGATTCTCTCTCAGCATTACTCCTCCGAATACACCACAGCACGTCGGTGTATCGGGGTGGAGCAATAGCACCCTATGTGATATGGTGTGCTCTATGATGAGTACTACTGAGTTTCCTATTTCCTTTAGGGAGTTATGCACTTGTGAAGTTGTATACCTATTGAATAGGGTTCAAATCAAATCAGTTGCCTACCACTTCATATGTGATATGGAAAGGGAAGAGCCCATATCTTAAGTTTATTAAGATTTGGGGTTGTCCGGCCTATGTCTAAAAAGCAAAATCCGGACAAGCTCGAGGCAAGGTCTGTTATGTAGAACTGGAAATGTTCCAGCTATACAAACTACAGCTGATAATTTGGTAGAACCAAAGGATTCAATTGTTTCCAACGAACCTCAGCCTCTCCGCCGATCTAGCAGGGTTCCTCACCCACCTGAGAGATACTTCAGTTTCTCTATGACAGTGGGAGCGAGGATTGCATCATGAGATGATGACCCAGCTAGTTTCGAGCTGGCCATCTGGAGTGGGACTCTGTAAGAATGGCTGGATGCTTATCGATCTGAGATGGAATCCTTATACACCAACAAAGTATGGACTTTGGTTGCTTTAGCTGTAGGGTTAAATCCCCATCAGGAGCGAGTATATCTTGAGAAGATTACTTGGTGTACATGGAAAAGTTAAGACTTTCAAAGCTATGCTTAAGTCCATCCAGATCCTACTTACCACGGCTACATACCATGACTACGATATCTGGCGGTTGGGTGTCATGACTGCTTTTCTAAATGATGTTTTAGAAAAGAGCGTCTATAAGTACATAGCCAGAGGGCTTCGTAGACAGTGGGAGCAGCGGAAACGTGTGCAAGATGTTTTATATGATAAAACAGGCATCGCGGAGTTGGAACATCTGTTTTGATATGGTAGTCAAAGAGTTTGACTTCATCAAAATAGTAGATGAACCTTGTATAGACAAAAAGGTAGTAGGGAGTATGGTGGTGATCCTCGTAGAGTACGTGGATGACATACTCTTGATAGGGAAGGTGTTTCCTATGCTACGCTCGGTCAATCTCCGCTTATCACAAGGATTCTCCATATAGGATTAAAGAGATACCTCCTAAATCCCGAGTTTTGGATCTATGAGATAGTTCTAAATGGATGTTAGGATACTCACTAGTTGTAGTGAGATGGTATCAATCGATCCTAGGGAGAATCACTGGAAAGTTTTCAGGGTGATAAGGACGACTGAATGTCAGTCGCAGGCTTTGTCTTTACCCTCAGTGGAGGGACGGTATGTTGGAAGAGTTCCAAGCTAGATACCGTGACATAATAGACGATTAAAGGCAAGATACGTCTTTACCAAAGATGCTACCAAAGAGGCAGTCTGGATATATATAAGTTCATAAGATGAATTTCGTTCCTACCATTGTGTGACAATGGAGTTGTGGCTTTAGCCAAGGAACTACCGTCCCATCAGAAATCCAGATATAATTCTTAGGCAGTATCACCTGATCATAGAGATGGTTGATCTCCAGGGAGATCGAGGTTAGGAGAGTAGATGCAGAGGACAACAGCGCGGATCCACTCACAAAGGCCTTTTTCCCAGTAGAGACTCTTATGGGATGGTTGTGTATGAGATACTTCAACCGCAGCTAATTGTTGGGTATGTGATACCACAACAGATGGCCCTAGTGCAAGTGGGAGATTGTTAGTTATATGTATGCCCTAGAGGCCATTACTGTACATACGATGTATAATGTAATGGATGCTTGGACATATATAGGGAGGACTTTCTTGCTCGACATGATAGTATGCTATCTGGTTGTACTTTATCTTAACATGTACTCTGATTGTCTCTATGTTACATGTTGATAAAGCCCTTAGGATATGTACTCGACTACTGGGACTATGATGAGATCATACTAGTGGGGCCACGGTAGTCGACGAGTACATCCTATAACTGTTCCTAGTCGAGGGTGTATCGAGACAGGGCATCGATACACCAGAGTAGACTAGCGTATACGCATCTTGACCCATATGATGGGCGATGGATGATCCCATATCCATCGGTGTTTGACATCAAGGATGGTGTACGGGTGCTCAGTAGAGACTGGGTATACTGGACGGACTCGCCGAGAACTCCCAGATGGTATTATACCTCATGTCAGATGGCAGTTCTCCGGTGACACTGGTACAGAGTAGTCTGTTGACCCAAGATCGTCATAGAGTCTTGTGTGATTCCCACTGTGCTTTGATTTCCATCATACCACGTCCAAGAGGGCGTGCAAAAAGTTGGCTTTTGGGTACAGTCCGGAAACACATGGAGGCAATGAGCGATAGGAGGGGATTCGTCTCTCCCGGTATAGGGAGTTGATGTTGTGCTGTGTTCGATTGGCTATAACCGGAAATCCCTGGCCAGGGTTGCTGAGATTTATTGGTAAGTGTTATCAGTAGTTTCTCGAACTGTTATAGACCTCATATCGACACGACTTATCGAGCTACTGGGGTCTGACGTTTACCACCCCTAGGCGAGATATGCGACATATCCGACGACGAGGCCGGACTGTACGGGAGTGTTACTGTTTGGATTCACAGGAGAATGTACATGCTTGCTTGTTGATCTTCTGAGCGCTCAATACCTGGGTAGCTGTTACGTTTAGCTGTCCGCTTGCAGCTTGTGGGTGTTTGATATGATCATCACCTACTACCGGCGTATTGACGATTCTTTAGAGTCCTATACAGAGGTTTCTTGGCTCAGGAAAAACGGAGTAGGGGCACATATGTGATATGTGCGGGACCGAGGATAATACGATATGAGATACCGTATTCTATTCTCGCGATATATGATATCAGCCTGGTCATCGGATCAAGTATTGATTCGATGAATCGGTACGGATAAATATTAGTCAGTTATATGCGATATAGCCGTATTGTCGGATCAAGTGTTGATTCGATAATTTAATGTATAATAATATATATGATATATTAAATTACATTAACTACTATTAGCTCACTAAAAGATTCTTTTTCTCACCCGGGTAATACATTGATATATATGCGATATATGTTAAATGTATTATTTTATTTGGTTACAATAAATATTATATATGTGATATATAATATTGTAACATGATATGATAACTAATGCAACATGTTTTGTGGAGTTTAAACATGATTAGGGTTTGGATTTGGGTTAAGCTTTCTAGATGATTCTAAAAGGTTTTGGTTTTGTTTTGTGAAAGATATTTTCAAGTGACTCATTCTTAACCTAACCCAAACCCTAGCCTTGGTTAATTCTCTACAAAGGTTTAGTCAACCATGGTTGCATTATTCATCATTATCTCCTTTGCATTATTCATCACAAAAGGAATTCTATCATAAAGCTATTATTCATCATCTTCTTCCTTCTTCTTTCTTCATGGAAAAAGCTTACTAGCTTTTTTCCAAGTGATGAATAAATGTCAGAAAAAGATAAATAAAGAGAGCAAAAATCCTACTTCATCATCATCATCTTCCCTTGCCCTTTAGATGAGAGTGTTCACTCAATTTTAGTGAGTGTTAGCTTGTGTTAATGAAACTTCAAGGTAGATCTTCTTTGTATCGAAGATCGGAATCAAGACTGCATCTTGTAAGTGCACGGCGGCGCCCCGGCCTCCATCCCGAGGCCAAAATGCGGAAGCGGTGATAAACTTTAATTTTGCGAACTTAGCAAACCGGCACCACCGCGCACTAAAACCCGGATCGAACCATTAACTAGTCCTAGCTAACTACAAGATAGGGAAGAGAGATATACCGAGTGATCCGAGTCCTCCGGTCTTCTCGTCGTCGTCCCGATCTTCCGCGGAATGTCCGGTCTCCACCTCGTCGCCGGAAGGGCACCACATCGCCTACATCTTTTACGGGCTCCCGCCTCTATACCGAGGCAACTCGGGCACGAAGCTGGCTAGTCGACGTGCCCAAGATTTGCTGTAGAATGTATAGTAGAACTTGTGTCTCACTTTGGGGTTGTAGGAATTGCCTTTTGGTGGAGGGATGAACTATAGAGTTTGGAGAGGGGAGTTGTGGGAATTTTGCAAAGCTAGAAGGACAAAATTCCCATCACAAGAATTTGGGACAGCCCCCCTTCTATGTGGCCGGCAAAGCATTGTGAGGGGAGAGTGAGAATGAGAGAGTGAGCAAAGGAATGAGTAGTCAACTCTATCATGCAAGAGAGAGGGAAAAAGGAAATCATGTGAACCAATGATAACAAGGCAAAACCAACACTCAACTATCACTCATCACAAACAAAGTCCAACCATCATGAACCATCATGAAGTCAAGAAGTCAAGGTATGGAGCTCCCATCATGATGCAACAAAATGCAAAGACCCCATCCACAAATACTTATTTGCAACAATGCAAATAAGCCCTCCTCCACCGATCTTTGGCCAATGAACGATACAAAGAAATATGGCCGAAACGGAAAGCAAACTGGCAACTCCAGAAAACTGGTCCCGTAATAAATTACAGGAAAGCCCCGATACTGTGCATACACACCTGCATCTGTATTCCGACCGAAATACAAATGCAATGAGACAAAATCTACACTGTACTATACTAGGATCCGGCTTAAACCAAAGCCGGCTAGTAATATCCGTTCGATCCTGATCCGTGCAATACCGCACGTACCTGATCAAACCCTGCCATATAACCATACGGCCAGTAGTACAAACTGTCCGATCCTGATCCGTGCAATACCGCACGTATCTGATCGGACCTTGCCATATCTCCATACGGCCTCTACAGCTTTTCGCCCGAGAGCTTGAGTAACTGAATGTGTGGTGGACTCTAAAGACTCGTCAATACTATGGCTGTGGATTTAACCACTAGCACGTCAGAGGTATAAGCCAATACGTGACGGGCCACCAGCTATTGACAAAAAGGGACGTCGATGAGCGAACTCATCCTGACACCCTACTGAGCCTGTCAGTGACAATATCCGTACAGTCCGGTCCGTTCGTCTATGAGTATCGCATGGCGGGCCCAGGGGGTTGGTAAAAGTCAGACCCCCAAAAGCGGTACAAGTCGTGTCGGAGCGTAGCCCAGAACACCCTGAGATACTACTGGAATACCTACCAGTAAATCTCCTGCCTCGGCCGAGGGCTTTGTGTAATGGCTTTCCTAGACACAGCGCGATCTCACCCCCAATACCGGGAGAGACGAACCCCTGCAGATCCGCTCACTGCCTCCATGTGGCTCGGGACTGTACCCAACTAAAACCTATTTGCACGACTCCTTTGAGCCGTGGTAGGGTAGTAATCAAAGCACAGTGGGAACTCACACTAGACAAATGACGATCTCAGGTCTAAGAACTAACCTGTACACATGACACCAGGGAACTGCTATCTGACGTCAGGTATAGGACCAACTAGCATGTTCCCGGCGAGTCCTGTCCGGTGTACTCATAACCCAATGAGCACCTGTATACATCTTAGGTGATCCAACTGACACCAATGGCTTGTGAGACCGGCTACCGCCCCTCGTCGGGGTCTCGACTGTATACACTAGTCTACTCTGGAGTATCGATGCCCAATCTCGAAACTCCCACGACTAGGGACCTTTTAAGGATGTGCTTATAGACTACCAGCTCCCACGTATATGATCGCCCTCATACTGCTGGTGGTCAAGCAAGAATCCTAGGGGCTCTATCAACGTGCAATAGTGACCTGTCTGGTCACCTAAAGCAGTACACGATGATAAAGATAAACCAGATAGCATACTATCATCTTGAGCAAGACTGTCCTACTGGGACAGGTCCTCCCTCAATCATTGCAATCACGTGCCTGTGATCCAATAATTGACTCTGAGGGCACTATCTCCAACACATCTTTCTCTTCGTGGAACCTCTCGAGAGTCCGGAACCCGATGATCGCAGCGAAGGGACCACAACACGGAGCTTATGAAGTGAAGGACCGGATCTACAAAGGTTGTAATCCCTCTCACTTAGTGTTAAAGTGTTTAGCATGTTTGTTTTCGCCTAATCTCTAGTTTAAAGATCCGGCTTCGGGTTGTTCGGCACGGCTAATTTTTAAATCGGGCATGGTTGATGCCTCGTAGAACCTTGTGGCAGTGCATAGCAACCCTACATAGTATGATCTCATCATAGTCCTAGTAGTCAAGTACATATCCTAAGGGCTTCATCAACATGTGATCACAAAAGAGTATTTGTTAACACGTTAAGATAAAGTGAAACCAGATAGCATACTATCATATCGGGCAAGAAAGTCCTCTCTATATATATCCAAGCATCCATTATAATATACATCACATGTACAACAATGACCTCTAGGGCATATACATAACTAACAAGTTTAGTATCATATACTTAACCCTTGTAGAGACTAAACTAAGGTTAAAGATAATAGGTTAGGTTAAGAAATATCTAAGTAGAAAACAAATTAGTAGACTTGGTCAATAGTTCCAAAAGCTTCTCCAAGCTTCAACCATTTGTCCAATTTCCATATAATTTGTAGTTTACTTTGATAAATAAAACACTAGGATTATCTTCAGGATGGTATAAGTCTCATACACCCATCTTGCATGTATCATCAAGCATGACACAAACATGTACACTAATATATATCACATATATACACATGCACACCAAGTGAGAAAAGAAATCTTAAGTGAGCTAATACTAGTTAATGTAATGTAATATATCAAATATATAATTATACATTAGATTATCAAATCAACTCTTGATTTAATAATCCAGCTATATTACATATAACCAACTAATATCAAAAGTAACAACTTATCGAATCAACACTTGATCCGATAACCCGGCTATATCACATATAACCGACCTATATCACATATCGCGAGAATAGAATACGGTATCACATATCGTATTAATCTCGGTCACGCACATATCCCATATGTGCTCCTACTCCGTTTCGCTTGAGCCAGGAAACCCCTGTGTAGGACTCTAAAGACTCGTCAATACGCCGGCAGTAGGTGATGATCATATCAAACACCCACAAGCCGCAAGCGGTCTGCCAAACGTAACGACCACCCAGGTATTGAGCGATCAGAAGATCAACAAGCAAGCCTGCTCACACTCCTGCGAATCCAGTTAGTAACACTACCGTACAGTCCGGTCTCTTCGTCTGATATGTCGCATATCTCTTCTAGGGGTGGTAAACGTCAGACCCCAGTAACTCGATAAGTCGTGCCGATGTGAGGTGATTGATACGAAAAAGTGTTTATAGTAATTAATCGCAATCAATAACGGTTTCGCGTGTAGCTAGACCGAGATGAGTACGGGTCGTCCTCGGGGAAACGTTGAATCTTTTACTCTTACTTTAGATGTGTTGAAAAAGAGAGGAGGGATAAAGAATATTGTAGAATGGTTTCTAGATCTACGTTAAGCACTAATGCAAAATATAGATCTAGATTATTTATGGATGTAGTTAATATAAGAAGGGGCTTGTAGGGTTCGTTAGGATTTAGTAGTTATGGATGATTAATTAAAAATTACCCTTTTATCCTTTAATAGATTTAAAACTAGAACGATAGTGATGCATGTAGATTAGGGTTTCTGGAGGGAAAAGGAATCCCACTCTTAACCCTTATCTCAACACGGAACTCCGTTCATATCTAGCCTTTACCAAAACAATCATTAATCTAATCTCTAATCGCGGTCGAGACTAACAATGAATTGGTAGCGCGCCCGATTAGGATGTTAATGATTGTTTTGATAAAGTTTATAAACTTTATAGGACGTAAAAAGAGTTTAGATATTTTCATCATCCATTAACCTATCCTAATCCTCCGAACCTTAACAAGCGGAGAATTACTCGCGCATGTTGGGAAAAAAAGAGATGGAGAGAAAATGCATAATTAAACTACGAAGAAATAGAATAGGAAAAAGAAAGCTACATTTATTAATCAATAATATTCATTACACTTTGATTCCTTAGAAAATGATTACAAATACTAGTTGCTTCTCGATCTCTTCTAAGGAGGTAGATGAACCGTTGATGATCAGCCTGGATGCGTGAGCCGTCTTGGACTTCGTGATCTCGTCGGCTTGATGATTTTTCCAAGGGGCTCTCGGTCCTTATTTATACTCCAAAAGCCAGAACCCTAGCTTCCAAATTTGGAAGCCAACAGTTAAGATTTCACCAGAAAAATCGCAGCTCCAAACAACTCTGACCCGCGGCGGATCCGCAGTCAATGCGTAGGTTTGACCGCGGATCCGCGGTCTTATATGTAGATCGTTGGATTTTGTCTTCTGCGCTTTTCTCCTTGTGACACGTGGCGATCTCTGGAACCTTTGGAAATTGGAAATCTTTTCTTTATTTCTGCCAGATTTGATTTCTTAGTTTGCTTTCTTAATTAGGTAGGTTTGCTCTTAACAACATTGATTCCCTTGATTTTTAGCCCTGAAAAATTATGCACAATCTCAACAAATAATATTAGTGGAGTTTTGTTTTATTGAGATATTAATTTCACCAGTAAGATTTGGTCAATGGTATCTTTGCATACATTTTCCTACCAAATGTTAATTATAATATATCAACACATTAAAAATAGTATTTTTACAGATAAACTCATATATTTATGATATATTATAATAAATTCCTTTACTAGTATAGAAATAGTATGAAAAATGTAATAACAAATGTGCAGTTTTATCAACTGAACAAATACCCCCAAACTTATCTTTGATCGTCCCGAGCAAACTAGTTTATTCAAGAGAAGGAGAAAAAGAAAGGAGAAAACTAAGCACACTTTCGTAGGTAAACACGATTGCACTGAGCACGTGCAACAAGCCGTTAAACCTCTGGGTGTCCCTAGTAGGAGGAGTGTTGTCTTCTGAGGGTTTTTAGCGGATTACACCCACAAAATCCTATAATAAAAGAGAAATGGTGAAATTTACATATAAAGATAAGAACCATAAAAGAAAGACTTTGAAAATAAGAGTTTCCAACTACACTAGCTTTTCAGTTGTCATGAGCCCTATCTTAATAGTTATGAAAAGATGTTAGAAATCACATTATCCCTCAATAAAACATCGTCTTTATTCTTCATTCCTACCTTTCATTCAAACATCGATTATATAACCCTACGTGTGTGTAATGGACATCCCTACACTCGGAGAATTCAATTCAAGCTATCATACTCTTGTCCATCTACCTCAGTACTTTTTAATTTGATGAATATTTATTAATTTGCTCACACATTTTCATGCGACCGTTAATACTTCTTGAGGTACTAACCGACCGATTACTTATGTGCTTGCTGATTAGGTGATAGTATTTTCCTCGTCTTGCACCACCTAAGGCTTAGCAGTGACTCCCAAACCAGTTGGTCTAAGGCACTAGGTGATGAAGCACCCTCGCTATATTTTTTTATTGCTGCCTTGGCGATAACAAAACCAGTGTTCATTTTTTTTCTTTTCACCATTTTTATATTTTCTTCATTTTTTTATTTCCTTCATACTTTGGCTTTTAGACAAGAGCATTTCAAGGTATCCT
Organism: Agapanthus africanus; assembly: GCA_030015575.1. NCBI lineage: Eukaryota > Viridiplantae > Streptophyta > Magnoliopsida > Asparagales > Amaryllidaceae > Agapanthus > Agapanthus africanus. Next base: position 283,768,617 of record JASDDO010000022.1, read on the forward strand.
CTACTATCCCGAGCTTCAAGACGTGTGTAAGTGCATATAGTAAGGTATCAACATTCAAATGTTTTGCTTCCAGAATAGAAACTATTTTTCAGACTTATTTTTATCCTCAGATTAGTGACTTCCTTCATCTTACTAACCCTTGGGACAACAGCTCATAACTACTTATTACCAGTTCGTTTAAGAAAATTTATAATTTTCTTGGTTTTCTTAAACTAGTCCTATCTTTTGGATGTAATTTTTCACTTTCTACTCTTTTGTTATAAAAGAAAATTTTTAAATTTTTTTGAAAATGTTGTGTTTATGCAAAATATGATGCAAATTGATGTGTAAATAAGCACAAACCTCCCCCGAACCTGTTTACAGCAGTGTCCTCACTGATGTCATCCGTTAAGCTCAAAAACCTGTAGACTTGGGAGGTGAAAGGGGACAAGAAATAATGCAAGTGAAATCCTCCCCCAAACTTATTTTTGGCTCACAATCTTATAAAAATTCTTTTTCTTTCAAGAGCTAAAATATACCCCCCCAAACCTGAGTTAAAGATGTTAATCTTTTAAAATCACACGAGGGGGTCAAGGTTATTGGTCAATGCCAAACTTTGCAAAGACCGAAGGTCAACACCAACCATTCAAAAATTTTATCAATGAAGCACCAAGGTTGGTGGAAGAATATGTCACCTTTCGACGTGAAGAAGTGGGGAGGTGATAAGAGGTGTAATGGAAAAGGATTGCGTCTCAATTTGGAGAGATGACACAATGATAGTAAAGATGGATTACTCGCATTATCATGATTGTCCAGAAGAAGGGGGTAGAGGTTCAATTTCTTTATCTTGGAGTTGATTCATCTCAACACCCGTATCTTTTAAAAATGCGAGTTCATCAGCGAAAATTTTCTCAAAGCTTTCATCGATACCCCGAAGAATAATGTCATCAGGAAAAACAGGGTGATCGTCAGACTCTATAACAAGTTCCTCATCAGCGTTAGAGGTTGACCCGGACAACTCGGTGGAAGAGTCCGTATATGTATAATACATGGTTGGGTCAAACAACAACATATGAAAAGAGTCGGTATCATGAGGTTGATCAAATTCGCTGTTGTCGACATCCATTAATTCGACAGAACACACATGAGCATAGGGTTCGGAGGGTTCACTTCCCAACTTGTAAATGTTAAGCTCAATTGACTTCTTTCCAAAGGATAGGGTCATAGATCCGTTTCTACAATTGATTACTGCGTTGGAAGTTGCTAGGAAGGATCGACCGAGTATCACCGGGATTTGATTGCGTGGGTTTGCTACAGGTTGTGTATCTATAACAATAAAGTCCACAGGGAATATGAATTCCCTGACTTTGATTAACGCATCCTCTAGCTCACCCCTAGGTTGGGTGATAGATCGATCGGCCATCTGAAGAGTGCAATGCGCAGGTTTTAACTCTCCGATCCCTAATTGCTCATAAATAGAATACGGAAGCAAGTTAACACTAGCACCTAAATCGAGTAGAGCACGATTGATATTTTTACCCCCAATAGAAATAGATATTGTAGGACTTCCGGGGTCCTTTCGTTTCTTGGGTAGTTGTTGTGTAAAAGCAGTGCTCACATTACTCGCAAGGAAAACATTTTTAGGTACTTGAACTTTTCTCTTCCTAGTGCACAAGTCCTTTAGGATTTTCGCATATGACGGAACTTGTTGAATAGCATCTAGGAGAGGAATGTTTATGTTAACTTGCTTAAAAATTTCCACAATCTTCTCCATTTGTGGACTTGGTCTGTTGCCCCTTAACCTGTTTGGATAAGGTGCTTGATTAATAAGTTTTGGGTCCAACGTTTATGGAGAAGATTGTGGGGACGGATTCGATCCCAAAATTGGAGTGGGAATCGACTTAGATAGATTTGGCGAAATGTTCGAGCCTTGGGGAAAACGGAGAATAGGCTCGGATGAAGGTGGGAGACTAGACGAATTAGGGGAAGAAGAAGAAGAAGCTGGGGTATCATTGGTGTCACTAACATCAAATTGCTCACCCACTCGGTTATTCAGCACTTTTCCCAATCTCAACGTAGTAACGGCATTCACATTATGATTTTGTGAATGGCCAGGATTCGATAGGGGTTGAGATGGGAGTTTCCCTTTCTCTCTCGCAATCATTGCGGCATTTAACTGTGCAAGTTGGTTTTCTATTAATTTAATACTTTCGCCGTGGGAGGCAGAATCTTGCTTTATGGTATCAATAGAAGACTTCATCTCAGCGGACATTTGAATGGTATGTTTCATAAACATATCCAAAGTTTGTGCGAGTGAAGAGTTGTCAGTACCGGCCACTTGTGGTGTAGAAGTGTTGGACGGATTTTGAAAATTCTGTGACTGAAAGGGGAGCTGATTCTGTGGTTGTAGTTGCTGTGGAGGAGGTCTTTGATAATTGCTTTGGAACTGATTTTGATTTTGGGGTTGGTTTTGGTTCCAAGCAAAATTAGGATGATTCCTCCATCCTTGATTGTACGTGGAAGAATAAGGATCGTTTCTAGGTTGCTGCTGAAAAGCAGCATTAGTTTGAAACGATGCATTCATAGGACATTCTTCCGTTAAGTGTGAAGGATCTGAACAGAAACCACAGACGGTATTGGGAAGCGTGACCTGATTTAGGGAGAATGATGAGAACTTGTTCTCAATAGCGTCGAGTTTCTTCTGTATCGCTGCCATTTCGGCTTTTACTGCGATGGAAACATTGAGCTGATGAATACTTCCGTTAGAAGAAGGTGGTCTTACGCTTTCCCATTGCAAAGTGTGTCCAGCGAGGTCTTCCAGATATTTCCAAGCTTCACCGTCGTCTTTAGACATGAAATTGCATTGACAATTTGTTTCAAGCATCTGCTTTGTCGCTGGATTAATCCCCTCATATATAATTCGGCATAAATCTCATCTATTGATTCCATGATGAGGACATTGGACAAGCAGATCTTTGAAACGTTCAAAGCACTTCCAAAATGGTTCATTGGGAAGCTGGGTGAACCGGTTGATCTCGCTCTTAACACGGGCTGTCTTATGGTTTGGGTAAAACTTCCTAAGAAATGCTATAACGAATTCATCCCAATTAGTGATAGAGTGTGCGGCAGTATTATAAAGCCATTTTTCTGCCAAGTCGCACAGTGTGAATGGGAGAAGACGCAAGCGCATAGCATCCACAGTCAATTGTGAAGTACCCATCATTGCGCATACGTTTTCAAATTTGGTGATGAAAACGTACGCGTCTTCCGACTCAAGCTCGTGAAATTTGGGCAGCAGATTGATGTAGTGGGGTTTAATTTCGAAATTATCCCCGTTAGTTGGTGGAATTGATAGACAAGTAGGAAGGGGACCACGGATAGGATAGCATCTTTCTTGGAGAGAGATGCGCGGTGGATTCTGCGCACCTACGGGCAGTGGCAGCGTGGTGTTATAATCTGATGGAGTACCGTCCATCTCGGTCGTGGTGTGTGGTGGTGGAAAAGAAGATGAAGAAGTACCGACTTCGGAGTCGATAGCAGGAACGCGGACAAGACGGGCACTTGAATCCCGTGTCCAGCCAAGCATGCACTAAGCGGGTTTAGTGCAAGTGGCAGCGTGTGTATGATTTAAAATTGGTCTGTTTTGAAAAAGTGGGACTCAAGAAAAATCACTCTACAATGCACAAACAACCCTAGAACTAAGGTTACCTAGGTCCAGTCTCTAGACCGCTCCTAGACTTCCAAAGGACAAGACGCAGGATCAATCCTCTACCGCCTCTTTACTACTCTTGTAGCCAGGTAAGTGCCAGGTAAGTGGGAGGCTCCCCACTACGAAAGTAGTGGTCCTAATTAAGTAACCACTTGCCTTTGACACACTTGCCTAGGCACCACAAAAGTAATGCAGATAAGCGATAGATTACCCACGACCTTCCTCTGTCCTTATTGAGCGCGACAGTCCTTAGAGTCTGGTCTAGATATTTTTTAAATTAATGTAGGGTTGATGCAGATGCTCGGTTTGTGATTTGTGGGGCTTAGGAAGGGTGATGAAATCCCCACCTAATCTAGATTTGGTCTTTGCCCCTTAAAGTCCGTATTAAAATATGCAAAACAAAACCAATCACAAAACTTTGCAAAAAGATTTTTGAGCGGCGATATTTTGCAAAGAATTCTGCAGAAAAGAGATTTTATTGGATTTCAGAGGAGAGAGAAAGAGGTTAGAATCTTACCAGAGAAGTGTGGAACCCTAGATCCTCAACTTGGCCGCACTCCCGCAGCCAAGATGCACCTTCTGCCGCGGTTCCGCCGCAAGAGGGAGTGATCAGTTGCTGAATTTTTTTCTGTGGCCTTCTGTGAGTCTTGGGATCTCGATGAATGTCTCTGGCTCTCTGTTTCCTCAATTCAGTAACTCCAGATTCCCTCGCAAAATTCACACGACAATCGTTAAATATATAATTTGCAGTTTTGTTTTATTTATGATATAGATCGTATAAGAATTCAACAAAAATAGTAAGAATAAAAAATTATGCGCGTATCCCGACGACGGCGCCATTTGATTGATACGAAAAAGTGTTTGTAGTAATTAACCGCAATCAATAACGGTGTCGTGTGTAGCTAGACCGAGATGAGTACGGGTCGTCCTCAGGGAAACGTTGAATCTTTTACTCTTACTTTAGATGTGTTGAAAAAGAGAGGAGGGATAAAGAATATTGTAGAATGGTTTCTAGATCTACGTTAAGCACTAATGCAAAAAATAGATCTAGATTATTTACGGATGTAGTTAATATAAGAAGGGGCTTGTAGGGTTCGCTAGGATTTAGTAGTTATGGACGATTAATTAAAAATTACCCTTTTTATCCTGTAATAGATTTAAAACTAGAACGACAGTGATGCATGTAGATTAGGGTTTCTGGAGGGAAAATGAATCCCACTCCTAACCCTTATTTCGACACGGAACTCCGTTCATATCTAGCCTTTACCAAAACAATCATTAATCTAATCTCTAATCGCGGTCGAGACTAACAATGAATTGGTAGCACGCCCGATTAGGATGTTAATGATTGTTTTGATAAAGTTTATAAACTTTATAGGACTTAAAAAGAGTTTAGGTATTTTCATCATCCATTAACCAACCCTGATCCTCCGAACCTTAACAAGCGGAGAATTACTCGCGCATGTTGGGAGAAAAAGAGATGGAGAGAAAATGCATAATTAAACTATGAAGAATTAGAATAGGAAAAAGAAAGCTACCTTTATTAATCAACAATATTCATTACAATTTGATTCCTTAGAAAATGATTACAAATACTAGTTGCTTCTCGATCTCTTCTAAGGAGGTAGATGAACCGTTGATGATCAGTCTTGGACTTCGTGATCTCGTCGACTTGATGATTTTTCCAAGGGGCTCTCAGTGCTTATTTATTCTCCAAAAGCCAGAACCCTAGCTTCCAAATTTGGAAGCCAACAGTTAAGATTTCACCAGAAAAATCGCAGCTCCAAACAACTCTGACCCGCGGCGGATCCGCGGTCAACGCGTAGGTTTGACCGCGGATCCACGGTCTTGTATGTAGATCGTTGGATTTTGTCTTCTGTGCTTTTCACCTTGTGAAACGTGGCGATCTCTGGAACCTTTGGAAATTGGAAATCTTTTCTTCATTTTTGCCAGATTTGATTTCTTAGTTTGCTTTCTTAATTAGGCAGGTTTACTCTTAACAACTTTGATTCCCTTGAGTTTTAGCCCTGAAAAATTCTGCACAATCTCAACAAATAATATTAGTGGAGTTTTGTTTTATTGAGATATTAATTTTGTTGGAGATAGTGCCCTCAAAGTCAATTATTGGATCGCAGGTACGTGATTGCAATGATTCAGGCAGGACCTATACCGATATGACAGTCTTGCTCGTGATGATAGTATGCTATCTGGTTTGTCTTTATCATCGTATACATGCTTTAGTTCGCTATTGCATATTGATAGAGCCCATAAGATTCTTGCTTGACTACCAACAGTATGATGGCGATCATATAGGTGGGAGCTGGGGTCTGTAAGCACATCCTTAAAGTGTCCCTAGTCGTGGGAGTTTCGAGATAGGGCATCGATACTCCAGAGTAGACTAGTGTATACAGTCGAGACCCCGATGAGGGGCGGTGGCCGGTATCACAAGCCACTGGTGTCAGTTGGATCACCTAAGATGTATATATGTGCTCATTGGGTTATGAGTACACCGGACAGGACTCGCCGGGAACATGCTAGTTGGTATTATACATATCGTCAGATAGCAGTTCTCTGGTGACATGTGTACAGGTTAGTTCATCGACCTGAGGTCGTCATTTGTCTCGTGTGAGTTCCCACTGTGCTTTGATTTCTACCCTACCACGGCTCAAAGGAGTCGTGCAAACAGGTCTTTTTTGGGTACAGTCCCGAGCCACATGGAGGCAAGTGAGCGGATCGGCAGGGGATTCGTCTCTCCCGGCATTGAGGGTAAGATCGCGCTGTGTCTAGGAGAGCCATTACACAAAGCCCTCGGCCGAGGCAGGAGATTTACTGGTAGGTACTCCAGTAGTATCTCAGGGTGTTCTGGGCCACTCTCTGACACGACTTATACTGCTATTGGGGGTCTGACGTTACCAGCCCCTAGGCCGATATGCGATACTCATAGACGAACGGACCGGACTGTATGTATATTGTCACTGTTAGGCTCAGTAGGGTTTATAGATGAGTTCGCTCGTCAGCTTGCCTTCCAATCAATACATAGGCAACCGTTACGTACAGCTAGTGCCTCTGACGTGCTAGTGGTTATACCCAGTACCAGTGTATTGATGAGCCATTAGAGTCCCCCACAGACACTTTCCCAAGTTCGGACGAAACGTTATTGAGGCCGTATGGTTTTATGGCAGGGTTCGGAAAATGCACGTGCGTTTTCGCACGTATCATATTTCGGGCAGATAATACTGGTCGGCTTTAGTTTAAGCCGGATCCGAGTATAATGCTGTGTAGATATAATATCTTTGTCTCAGTTGCATTTGTATTCGGTCGTAATACAAATGCGAGTATGTTTATACTGATACGGGGTTATCCTGAAATTCGTTTCAGGATCACTTTTGGAAGTTGCCAGTTTCCAGTTTTCTATCAGCTGTATTTAACATTCGGTTAAATGCGGATTTATCTTTTATTCTTGAGATGAGTGTGGAAGTTTCTAGTAGGTGACTAGGATGGTGAGGTCACTTAGTGCTTTAATGGAGCATTTATGTGTTGATGACTATGTGTTATGAATCATTGTTTCATTAAATGAGTTCATACTATGTGTTAAGGTGACTCATTCTCTTCATGATTGATCTTTATCTTGTGGTCACCTTCCCCTCTCCTACACTCACCTCCCTCATCCTCTATATATGGCCGGCCCTCCCCTCCTCTTCTCACTGACTCACTAGGGAAAAGATTATGATAGATTTGTATATGGAAATTTCATATAGCTCAAATTCTTATCACCCGATTCCAAAAGGTAACTTCCTTAACCGTTCGTCCATAGCTTTGGACGTAACGAGACAAAGTGTTCTACTCTTTGTCTACATCATCTTGGTCGTCTCTTCTAGCAAACTTGACGATCGAGTTGCCTCGGTTCAGAGGCGGGAGCCCGTTTAAAGATCCGTCGACGTGGTGCCACCTGGACGAGAAGACTGGAGATCGAGGAGATCGGAGCAGCCACAACAAGCATGGGATGATGGTTGAAGACCAAAGGACTCGGATCGTTCGGTATAACTCTTCTACCCACTTTTTAGTTTGTTAGTTTAGCTTTAATGGCAGATCCGGGTTATAGTACGCGATAGCGCCAGTTTGTAAAAAGTTTTTGTTCCGCATTTGGCGTATGTTAGACGGCCGGGGCGCTACCGTGGACTTACAAATTTCACCATTAAGATTTGGTCAATGGTATCTTTGCATACATTTTCCTACCAAATGTTAATTATAATATATCAACACATTAAAAATAGTATTTTTACAGATAAACCCTCATATGTATGATATATTATAATAAAGTCCTTTTCTAGTATAGAAATAGTAGGAAAAATGTAATAACAAATTTGCAGTTTTATCAACTGAACATGAGGCTCATAACGGGTCGAGAAACTACTGATAACACTTACCAGTATATCTCTGAAGCAGCCTTGGCCAGGGACTTCCTGTTATAGCCAATCGAGCACAGCGCAACATCAACCCCCAATACCGGGAGAGACGAAACCCCTCCTATCGCTCATTGCCTCCATGTGATTCGAGACTATACCCAAAAGTCACTGTTTTGCATGTTCTCTTGAACGTGGTAAGGTGGAAATCAAAGCACAGTGGGAAACACACAGGACTCTATGACGATCTCGGGTCTACAGACTAACCTGTACCAGTGTCACCAGAGAACTGCCATCTGACGTGAGGTATAATACCATCTGGGAGTTCTCGGCGAGTCCGTTCAGTGTACCCAGTCTCCATTGAGCACCCGTATACTGTCTCTGATGTCAAACACTAATGGATATGGGATCATCCATCGCCCATCTACATAGGTCGAGAAGCTATACGCTAGTCTACTCTGACGTGAGGTATAATAACAGTCTTACTCAATATGATAGCATGCTATCTGGTTTGATTCTATATTAATATGTGTATATGTTTCTTTTAGCATATCGCTCATACATATTGATAGAGCCCTTAGGATATTTGCTTGACTACCAGTGTTGTGATGGCAGTCACACTATTGGGGGCTGGGTAGTCTATAAGCACATCCTTATACTTATCCCTAGTTGTAGGATTATCGAGACATGGTATCGATACTCCAAAGTAGACTAGTGTATACGCTTCTCATCCCAGAGATGGACTGTCCCGTAGCCATTGGTATGCGATACCGGAGATAGTATACAGGTGCTCATTGGGTTATGAGTTACACTGGACAGACTCGATGGGAACTGCTGGTTGGTATTATACCTATCGTCAGTTAGTATTTCCCGGGTGACATGAGTATAGGTTAGTTTGTTGACTTGACATCATTATTTGTTTCGAGTGTGTTCCCACTATACTTAGATTACTACCCTACACGGCTTAAATGAGTCGTGCAAACAGGTAGTAGTTGGGTGCAGTCCCAAAGCACTTGGAGGCAGTAGTGGATAGAAAGGTTTTGCCTCTCCCGATAATGGGAGTTGATATCCCGTTATGTTCGGATAGCCATTACACAAAGTCTTGGCCAGGGCAAGCGAGATTTACTGGTAGGTACACCAGTAGTTTCTCAAGGAGTATTAGGCTATACACCGACATGACTTATTGCGCTATTAGGGGTTTGATGATTACCAATCCCTAGGCCCGATATGCGATACTCTTAGACAAACAGACTGGACTATACGAAGATTGTCATAGATAGGCTCAGTAGGAGTTCGGATGAGTTTGCTCGTCGGCCTTCTTATCGACAGATACCTGAGTAGCCGTTACGTACAGTTAGTGCCACTGACGGACTTGTGGTTAAATCCACTGCTAGCGTACTGTCGAGTCTTTAAAGTCCCACACAGAGGGTTTCCCTGGTTCAGGCGAAACGATGTATAGGCCATATGGTTTTACGTGCAGGGTTCCGATCATATACGTGTACTGGCTACATGGATGTTGTTCGGACGGATAATACTAGTGGGCTTTGATTTAAGCTGGATTCTAGTATTATATTATTGGATTATTATTATGTCATCGTATTCGTATTTTTGCAGTACGAATACATGTATGTATATACGGTTAAGGCATTCTTGTAATTTCAAAAGAGATGCTTCTAGAAGGGGACGCCTCATTATTTTGATTTATCTATTTTTGGAAATAGATTAATGTGGTGGAAAATGGAGATATTTAAGGCATGGAGTGAAGCATGGCTTATAGTTTTGTTTATTGGTTTGGACTCACTATTCAAGCATGGTTGATATTTTCAATTGGAAAATATTGCATGTTTGTTGTGACAAAGAGTATGAGACATTCTTCAGTTGCCTCAACACTTATTCATTTGTGATTTTCCTTTCTCTCTCCATTTTTCCTCTCCTTCTTCCTCAAGACTCTAACCCTCAGATGAGTTGTGAACCATAGGGTCACTTGAGATTAAATAGTCCAATTAACACTCTACATCTCCTAAGCTACCTAAATTAGCGAACTAGGTACCTTAATTGTGAAAGTCTATCCTAGCACCACCATGAGTTTTTAGTAGCATCAAGCATGCCAAATTTTAAATTTTACTTGGTGCTAAGTTAAACTAACAAGATCTTTACTAGAAAATTAGAGTTTAAACCTATGATGATATGAAAACTAAAGAGAAGGAAAGATGGCTATACCCTCGTAGATCGAGTCCTTCTCTTCTAAAGCTCCGTATTGTAGTCCACGCGACTCCACCCGGCTCCACTTCGAGTTGAACGAGTCTCCCTTGTGATCTTCACGCCGAAGACGTGTAAGTCCATGCTACCTCTCCCGGTACTTTCGGGCATGCAGAATTTGATGAAAAACAATTTTCTAGAGGCGGTAACATGGACTCAAAACCGGATCTTTGTTAAACATCTAACTAACAACCTAACTAGGAGTTGTTAACTACTCGGTTAGGGGGTTATACCTTTCTTTCTTGAACTCCTTCGTCTTCAAACCTCGATGGTTGTTCGGATCGGCTTCACCCCGTCGTCTCCTTGCGCCGAAGATCGATCCACCCGAAAGCTTCTACCTTTGGCTTCTTCTTCGAGCTTTGAAGAAACTAGTTCACTCGGTTTGCTAAACCTTGTGAACTAGAGTGAGTAGAGGAGAGTGTGTTGGGATTTTTCTCTATGGTTCTTGGTTCTCAACACATGAAACAAGTGAACCATAGACTAAAGAGAGGGAGAGCAAGAGGAAGAAGATGAGAGCTCAAGAACAAGAGAGAGAATGAAAATGGTAGAATGAGAAAGACTTTTCTCTCTTGGCTCTCAAAATCCAAAGCCATCATAACAAATCATAGCAATCAAGTATTATGTGATGGTTTAAGCTACAATAGCCATATCATTTCATGCACTCATTATTCACAAGAGAACAAGCAAGCAAAAAGTCTTTGCCATGAAATGATAACGATTGTCATCATGATGGTCAACTAGTCCAATCTAGTCAACCGGTCAACAAAGTCAACAAGTCAACAAAGTCAACCCCTCAACAACCATGTCACCATAATACTTAATTAATATTATTGTTAATCATATATCATATTCTCATTAGGGTTGAGCAAAAAGTCAATAGTCAACAGTCAACAACCCTAATGAGAATCCTCTGCCTCTGTCTCTTCGTCAACTGTGCATACACACCTGCATCCGCGTTCCGAGGAACACGAATACATACTGGATAAAACCAATCCCAAAACGTACACTAGGATCTGGCTTAAACCAAAGCCTGCTAGTGTTAACTGTCCAGACACTGTACGTGCACAAGTGCACGGATGTGACCGGACCCTGTCGCAAAACCACACGACCTGTGGTAAAACCATGCGACCTCTACTCTTTTGCCTAAAGGCGAATAGCTTTCTGTGTGGGACTCTAAAGACTCGACACTACGCTGGCAGTGGGTTTAACCACAGACCGCAAGCGGCACTAGCTGTGCATAACGGTCCCCAGGTAGATGCCGACAAGAAGACTGACGAGGTGAAACCCATCTGAACTCCTACTGAGTCTGAATGTGACAGTCTCCGTACAGTCCGGTCTGTTCGTCTGATACATCGCATGGCGGGCCTAGGGGGCGGTAAACTTCAGTCCCCTAATAGCGGTACAAGTCGTGTCGGAGTGAAACCCAAAACACCCTGAGATAGCATTGGAAGCCTACCAGTATATCTCGCTTGCCCTGGCCAGGGGCTACTCGTGTAATGGCTCTCCTAGACACAGCGCGATGTCAACCCCCAATACCAGGAGAGACGAATCCTGTCTAACCGTCACTGCCTCCAAGTGCTTCGGGACTGCACCCAACTACTACCTGTTTGCACGACTCCTTTGAGCCGTGGTAGGGTAGTAATCAAAGTACAGTGGGAACACGCTCGAGGCGAAGTGACAGTGTCAAGTCAGCGGACTAAGCTGTACTCATGTCACCTGGGAACTGATAACTGACGATAGGTATAATACCAACCGGTCAGTTCCCGACGAGTCCTGTCCAGTGTACTCGTAACCTAACGAGCACCCGCATAGTATCTCCAGTACGACGTACTGATGGCTGTGGGACAGACCATCTCCCACTCTGGGATGAGAAGCGCATACGCTAGTCTACTCCGGAGTATCGATGCCCTGTCTCGATAGTCCTGCGATTAGGGACCTGCATAAGGATGTGCTTATAGATTACCCAGCCCCCACTAGTGTGACTGCCATCACAACGCGGGTAATCAAGCAAAGATCCTAAGGGCTCCACTAATGTATATAGGTGATATACTAAAATAAACACATGTACATATTGAAGTAGAAACAAACCAAGTAGCATACTACTATTTTGAGAAAGATTGTATATACAAGGTGAATATCCCAAGCTTCCATTAAGTAATATACAAACTAGTATGATACAGTAATGTCCTCTAGGGCATATACACTAACAATCTCCCACTTGCACTAAGGCCATGTACTGGCGTATCGAAGACCTATCATCTCGATCAGCCGCTCGAACTAAGTCTGGGGCAAGGCCTTGGTGAATGGATCTGCAGTGTTATCTTCTGAAGAAACCCTCCGAACCTCTATCTCCTGGCGATCCACGATCTCCCTGATTAGGTGATACCGCCTCAAGATGTGTCTGGATCTCTGATGGGACATGGGTTCCTTCGCTAAAGCTATAGCCCCGTTGTTATCGCAATACAGAGGTATTGGATCAACAATGGACGGAACCACTTGAAGTTCTTTCAAGAACTTCCTCATCCAGACAGCTTCTTTTGCGGCATCAGATGCAGCGATGTATTCCGCTTCCTTCGTCGAGTCTGCAACGGTTTCCTGTTTGGAACTCTTCCAACACACCGCCCCTCCATTGAGGGTAAAGACAAAACCCGACATGGACTTGGAATCATCCTTGTCACTCTGGAAGCTGGAGTAAGCAAAGGCCTCGATCTGGAGGTCACTTCCGCCATACACCAAGAACATCTCCTTAGTCCTTCTCAGGTACTTCAGAATGTTCTTTACCGCTATCCAGTGTTTCTCCCCAGGGTTTGACTGATACCGGCTTACCACACTCAGTGTATAAGCTACATCCGGTCTGGTACACAACATCGCATACATTATAGAGCCTACCGCAGAAGCATAGGGTATAATAGACATGCGATCCCTCTCCAAATCAGTCTTGGGAGACATCTCTTTAGAGAGGGTGATCCCGTGACAAGCCGGTAGGTTACCGCGCTTGGAATCTTCCATACTGAATCTTTTCAGTATGGTGTCGATGTACCTGGACTGTGAAAGTCCTAATATCCTCTTGGATCTATCATGATGGATCCAGATCCCCAGGATGTATGAGGCATCACCCAGGTCTTTCATGGAGAACCTGTGTGACAAGAACCCCTTGACAGATTGTAGCATATGAATGTCATTTCCTATTAAGAGAATGTCATCCACGTATAAAACGAGGAATACTACAGTTCTCTCTACAAATCTACTATAGATGCATGGTTCATCTGGATTTTTTATAAAGCCAAATTCCTTGACTGTCTCATCAAAACAGATGTTCCAACTCCGCGATGTCTGCTTTAGTCCGTAGATGGACTTAAGCAACTTGCACACCTTTCCGCTGCTCCCACTCTGAATGAAACCCTCTGGCTGGTCCATATAGACACACTCTTCTAAATTTTCATTTAGAAAAGCGGTCTTTACGTCCATCTGCCAAATCTCATAATCTTGGAAGGCAGCAATGGCAAGAAGGATCCGAATGGATTTCAGCATAGCTACTGGAGAAAAGGTCTCGTCATAGTCCAAACCAGGTCTTTGACGAAAACCCTTTGCAACCAGTCTAGCTTTATAGGTCTCAACCTGTCCATCTACATCAATCTTCCTTTTGAAAATCCACTTGCATCCTACGGGTTTTACCCCATCTGGAGCAATGTCCAACTTCCATACTTTGTTAGTGTACATGGACTCCATTTCGGTCCGCATTGCATCCAGCCATTTTACCGAGTCAACGCTCTGAATGGCCTGCTGGAAGCTAGTAGGCTCATCATAATCTATGATGCAATCCTCTCTATCCCCGTCTATGAGAAAACCGTAGTATCTCTCGGGCGGATGAGACTGCCTACTACTCCTGCGGAGCGGCGTAGGAATGTCCTGTTCTTTTGAACCCTCTGGTTCTACTAAGCTTTCAGTAATAGTCTGTGGTTCTGGAATTTCTTCCAGTTCTATTTCGCTCCCACTTGTTTCCTTTTCCAAGAACTGGTGTTCTAGAAAATGGGCATTACGAGAAACAATGATCTTTTGTTCCTCTGCGTAATAGAAGAGATACCCCCTGGAGTTCTTTGGGTATCCTACAAACTTGCACGGTACTGAGCGTGCCTCGAGTTTGTCCGCATGCTGCTTTTTGACAAAAGCCGGACATCCCCAGATCTTCAGATATTGAAGATAGGGTTTCTTCCCACTCCATATCTCATATGGTGTGGTAGGCACAGTCTTAGTCGAAACTCGGTTCAAAAGGTATGCAGCTGATTCTAGCGCATACCCTTAGAATGATCGCGGTAACTCAGTGTTACTCATCATGGACCGTACCATATCCAATAGGGTTTGGTTCCGTCTCTCCGATACACCGTTATGTTGCGGAGTGTATGGAGGACTAAGCTGAGAGAGAATTCCATTCTCTTTTAAGTAGTCCAGGAACTCGACACTCAAGTATTCACCACCTCGATCCGATCTTAGAATCTTGATACTTTTGCCGGTTTGTTTTTCTACTTCATTCTTATATTCCTGGAATTTTCCAAAGGTTTCGGACTTATGTTTCATTAAGAAGTCATAACCGTACCTTGAAAAGTCATCCGTAAAAGTAATGAAGTAAGAATAACCGCTTCGTGCATGTGTAGACATTGGAACGCACACGTCGCTGTGTACGAGTCCTAAGAGCTCGCTCGCTCTTACTCCGTGTCTAGTGAACGGAGTCTTTGTCATCTTTCCTTTGAGACAGGATTGACAAGTGGCATAGGATTGATATTCGAACGGATTCAAATATCCTTCTGTATGTAACTTCGTCAACCTTCTCTCATTGATGTGACCCAGTCTACAATACCATAAGAAAGTCTGATTTATTTCCGGAGACTTTCTTTTGTGTGTATTCTGGACATTGAAAATCTGTGGTTGGTTTAATACTTATATACCATTGCTTAATGCACCTGACCCAATCAGAACTTAATTAAGGTGAATGTTCACAACATTACTTACAAATGCAAATTCATAACCTTCTTTAGATAATAAAGATACAGAAATTATATTACAAGTTGCATTGGGTATAAAATAGCAATTACGCAAAACCAAAACTTGTCCATCTGACAAGCCCAGGTGATAGTCCCCCACGGACTCAGCATCCATGCCAGCTCCGTTTGCAACTCTGAGGGTCATATCACCTACTTTCAAAACCCTACGCTTTCTCAGTGCCTGCAAAGAATTACAAATATGAGATCCTGATCCGGTATCCAATACCCAGAAAGTAGAGTTTATTGAAAGACAGTTTTCAATAACATACACACATGAAGCTGAAGCCGCAACCTGCTTCAGTTCCTGTGTTATGGCCTTCCAAGCCCTGCAATCATTCTTCCAGTATCCCTTCTTATGACAATAGAAGCATTCTTCTTTATCCCCAAGCTGCCACGCTTTCTTTGTTGCTTTTGCTTTTGCTTTTCCCTTCGTATCCACTTTACTAACACCGCCCCTTGGTTTGGCGAGGGCTTTCTTCTTCTTTCCCTTGGCTTTCGCCATGGACCTAGAAGAGGAAGATCCTCCTACAAACAAAGTGGATGTTTCCCTACCTTTCTGTAGGGTGCCCTCTGCGCTCCTCAGCATGTTGAGGAGTTCTGAAAGTTCAACTTCCTTTTCTTGTAAGTTGAAGTTCAGGATAAACTGGGCGTAAGTGGAAGGAAGGGACTGGAGAATCAAGTCCGTATAGAGCTCATTCTCCAACGTGGTCCCAAGGTCCGCGAGCTCTTCTATGTAGCCAATCATCTTAAGCACGTGTTCCACTACCGATGATCCGACGGCCAACCTTGCCGAAAATAACTTCTTCGATACTTCGTATCTTGCGATACGAGACGGCTCTCCATACAGTTCTTTTGTATGGAGAAATATGGATTCGAGGTCCATATTCTCGTGCATCCTCTGATGTTCGTTGTCCATAGAGGCAAGCACGAGGCACCTGGCCTTCGCGCAATCGATCTCCCAAGTCTTACGGATTTCCTTATCCGCGACGCTGGAGGTGGGACCTGGGACAGGGGGAGCTTTGGTGGTAAGAAGATACCCCAACTTGTCGTAAGTGATTGCCATTTTGACATTCCTGAGCCAATCTTTGTAGTTTGGCCCTGTCAGTATGTTTTTATCTAAAAGTAACTTAAGTCCAGTCATGTCGATTGGTCGCTGCAATTAGGAGAGAGAGAAGAAACACTCAGCATGATGCTCTTGCAAGTTTAGAATGGTTTTTAGTTTGTCTAAACAGGATGGCTCCCACTGTTTCTCGAATCCCTCCTCAAACCAAAAAGGAAGAATTAGTCAGGATCAATCTCACCGTACAATTCTTGCTTAACCATTCAGCCAGGCCAGTGTCGGTACTTCGAGGGAGGTTTTCCAACGCTTTCGCGAAGTTCCTTAATTTAATAACCTCTTTTCCCTGGGGCGTAGCCCCGCTAACACCTTTCTAGACACCTACTTGGTTTATAGCATTGATCGTTAAGTGAGAAATTTCCCGTGGAGTAGCATATACTCACAGTAGGATCGGGATCCAAATATCATCGCGTGACAAAACTGAAGGAATCCTACCAGAATCATCACACTCCAAATGGTATGCAGCGCTAGCAAGTTTCAGTACTTATGAAACTCCCGATGTGGATTTTTGCCCCATGCTCTTATGACCTTGGCGTGAGGTCAAAATGTCATAAGTCACATGTCAAGTTCTTCCCATCATTATCCAGGTTAATTTGAACCCACCCGTACCTACCTTTGACGTAGGCCAAAATGACAGTACGACTGTCTCAAACCAACGCATTCTATCTATGCAACAGATAAATATCCGGCAGCTACCAATCACTATGCCTTGGCTTGAGGTCAAAATACATATCTTGAATACTACCGAATATTTAACTGAAATGATGGAGGGCTACGGATGGTTTTGGCAAAACCGTGAACGTAGTGAACTTGATATAATCGATGGAACGAGATAGCTTTTAAAAGGAGTGGCTCAAGCTCCGCATTTAAAAGTTAGTTTTGAAAAGAACCGAGTGGTTTTTCAAAAGTGTTCCAACGACTTTTACTTGGTTTATTTTCTTGCATTAGTTCTTTTAATGCGTGTTATTCTTGCATTAGTTCTTTTAATGCGTCCCATCATTTAATCCTACCATTGCAGAAAACAACCAAAATATGACGTACGCTTATGCCATTCGCATTCGCCACGGGGCCCCGTCATTACCCGTTAGGTTACTTAACTAACGACAGAGCGGGGGCTGGGCTAGCGCGGCTGTAAAACATAAGCAACGCCTAAGTAATATCATATATAGATATATTGCAATGATAGCCATTTCAGATCACAGATGAACACACTGGATATACTAGGAACCCGCAATTCGTACGAGCCTGTAACGAAAAGCAGATTACACGGTCGCGGTGAATAGCCAATACCCAACCTAAGACCCCTACGGGTGCGACAAACTACCCGCCAAGTACCCGAAGCGAAGCAACCTCCCTCAACTCCGTGAGTAGGCCACTCTGCACTTCGGGATACCCGGTAGTTTGTGCACCCCCTCCATGGGTCTATCCTAGGAGAAAAAACAGTAAAAAGAAATTATACAATGACGGCTACAACCCCGACCCGGTTGTGCGGCCATACAAATAAATATTACATCAATTTACAAATTTACATGAATTGAAAGAAAAGAAAACTCTCTTCTCATAACCCCCGGCTATTCACCCGCGACAATCCAATGAATTCATATACACAAACCAATAACATTACAGATCACAGATTTGTATAACCCCCACTAATCGACATATAGCGATTAGCAGACGTTCAATACAAATATCACATCACAGAAATAAACCCGTCAGCTTAAGTCATAAGAAACTCGATCAAAATACGGTTTTTAAAGCCCCAAAAACAAAATTTTCTTTCTGGAAAATCTGGGCTGAAAAAACATATACCAAAATTCCCAAAATACCCCACTGAATATACTGTAGCAAAGAAGATCCAGAGAAGAGCCAATACGGCCGCGGAACCGCGGCAATAGCAAGCTATTGCCGCGTTTCCGCGGCTCTTTGATGAGATCAAAGGACCGTCTTTCTACAGTATACTCTAAAAACCCTGAGTCGATTTTTAAAGCATGATTTATTACTTTTACAGAACTTTGAAAATCGACAGCAAGTTAGATTTTGGGTGTATTTCGTGACTTTTTCTCCGATCGAATTTCTAGTTACTATGCTAACATGTTAGGTAGTGTTTAACTAGGCTCTGATACCACTGTAAGTCCATGCTACCTCTCCCAGTACTTTCGGGCATGCGGAATTTGATAAAAACCAATTTTCTAGAAGCGGTAACATGGACTCAAAACTGGATCTTTGTTAAACATCTAACTAACAACCTAACTAGGAGTTGTTAACTACTCGGTTAGGGGGTTATACCTTTCTTTCTTGAACTCCTTCGTCTTCAAACCTCGATGGTTGTCCGGATCGGCTTCACCCCATCGTCTCCTTGCGCCGAAGATCGATCCATCCGAAAGCTTCTACCTTTGGCTTCTTCTTCGAGCTTTGAAGAAACTAGTTCACTCGGTTTGCTAAACCTTGTGAACTAGAGTGAGTAGAGGAGAGTGTGTTGGGATTTTTCTCTATGGTTCTTGGTTCTCAACACATGAGACAAGTGAACCATAGACTAAAGAGAGGGAGAGCAAGAGGAAGAAGATGAGAGCTCAAGAACAAGAGAGAGAATGAAAATGATAGAATGAGAAAGACTTTTCTCTCTTGGCTCTCATAATCCAAAGCCATCATAACAAATCATAGGAATCAAGTATTATGTGATGGTTTAAGCTACAATAGCCATATCATTTCATGCACTCATTTTTCACAAGAGAACAAGCAAGCAAAAAGTCTTTGCCATGAAATGATAGCCATTGTCATCATGATGGTCAACTAATCCAACCTAGTCAACCGGTCAACAAAGTCAACAAGTCAACAAAGTCAACCCCTCAACAACCATGTCACCATAATACTTAATTAATATTATCGTTAATCATATATCATATTCTCATTAGGGTTGAGCAAAAAGTCAATAGTCAACAGTCAACAACCATAATGAGAATCCTCTGCCTCTGTCTCTCCGTCAACTTTGCATACACACCCGCATCCGCGTTCCGAGGAACACGAGTACATACTGGATAAAACCAATCCCAAAACGTACACTAGAATCTGGCTTAAACCAAAGCCTGCTAGTGTTAACTGTCCGGACACAGTACGTGCACAAGTGCACGGATGTGACCGGACCCTGTCGCAAAACCACGCGACCTGTCGCAAAACCATGCGACCTCTACTCTTTTGCCTAAAGGCGAATAGCTTTCTGTGTGGGACTCTAAAGACTCGACACTACGCTGGCAGTGGGTTTAACCACAGACCGCAAGCGGCACTAGCTGTGCGTAACGGTCCCCAGGTAGATGCTGGCAAGAAGACTGACGAGGGGAAACCCATCTGAACTCCTACTGAGTCTGAATGTGACAGTCTCCGTACAGTCTGGTCTGTTCGTATGATACATCGCATGGCGGGCCTAGGGGGCGGTAAACGTCAGTCCCCTAATAGCGGTACAAGTCGTGTCAGAGTGAAGCCCAAAACACCCTGAGATAGCACTGGAAGCCTACCAGTATATCTCGCTTGCCCTGGCCAGGGACTACTCGTGTAATGGCTCTCCTAGACACAGCGCGATGTCAACCCCCAATACCGGGAGAGACGAATCCTGTCTAACCGTCACTGCCTCCAAGTGCTTCGGGACTGCACCCAACTACTACCTGTTTGCACGACTCCTTTGAGCCGTGGTAGGGTAGTCATCAAAGTACAGTGGGAACACGCTTGAGGCGAAGTGACAGTGTCAAGTCAGCGGACTAAGCCGTACTCATGTCACCTGGGAACTGATAACTGACGATAGGTATAATACCAACCGGTCAGTTTCCGACGAGTCTTGTCCAGTGTACTCGTAACCTAATGATCATCCGCATACTATCTCCAGTACGACGTACTGATGGCTGTGGGACAGACCATCTCCCACTCTGGGATGAGAAGCGCATACGCTAGTCTACTCCGGAGTATCGATGCCCTGTCTCGATAGTCCTGCGACTAGGGACCTGCATAAGGATGTGCTTATAGATTACCCAGCCCCCACTAGTGTGACTGCCATCACAACGCTGGTAATCAAGCAAAGATCCTAAGGGCTCCAGTAATATGTATAGGTGATATACTAAAATAAACACATGTACACATTGAAGTAGAAACAAACCAAGTAGCATACTACTATTTTGAGCAAGATTGTATATACAAGGTGAATATCCCAAGCTTCAATTAAGTAATATACAAACTAGTATAATACAGTAATGGCCTCTAGGGCATATACACTAACAAGACGATCCACCCGAAGTCTCTCTAGCTCAAACTATCTCTACACTAGACTCTTTTAGTGTAGGAAACACGCTACACTTGATCGCTAATCAAGTGTAGGATGGTGAAGTAAGGGTTTTGAAAGCTCACAAGGGATCTCACAAGCTCAATGATTCACATCACATGTGAGGGTTTTGAGCTCGGAGATGATGTGAGAAAATTTAGAGAACAAGAGAGAGCAAGAGCTCATGAAAATGGCTAAGGTAAAAATGACCAAGTGAAGAATAAAGAATGAATGGCTACTCACTTATTCAAGCATGGAATAAATTGCAATTCTAAATTGCAACCATACTTGAATAGTGAGTCAAGACAAATTTAATATGATAAAAACCATGCCTTAGACCATATCCAAATTATCTCTTCATTTTACACCTCATTTTTCCATTTTCTTAAAATATAAAATCAAGCTATGCTTCATAATATATATATATATATATATTAACATATATATATATATATATATTAATAAATCATTTAGTGAGCTAATAATATTAGTTAATATATAATTATGTCAAATATAATTTATATCAAATTATTAAATCAACACTTGATTTAATAATCCGGTTATATCACATATGACCGACTAATATCATTTATCTGTGTATCACATTATCAAATCAACACTTAATTCGATAATCTGGTTATATCACATATAACCTAACTTGATAACAGATAACTGCCAGATTACAATACGGTATCACATACATGTATTTAATCAGGCCCATACACATATCACATATGTGCCCTACTCCGTTTCGCTTGAACCGGGAAACTTCTATGTTGGACTCTAAAGACTCGTCAATATGCCAGCAGTAGGTGATGATCACATCAGTCACCTACAAGCCGTCAGCGGTACTAGCTGAACGTAACAGCTATCCGGGTATTGAGCGATATGAAGATCAACAAGCAAGCTCGTCAATTCTCTTCGTGAAGCCTATCAGTAACACTACCGTATAGTCCGGTCTCTTCGTCTGATATGTCGCATATCATGTTTAGGGGTGGTAAATGTCAGACCCTAGTAACGTGATAAGTCATGCTGATGACTGGCCTATAACGGTTTGAGAAACTACTGATAACTCTTATCAGTAAATCTCAGCTGCAACCCCAATACCAAGAGAGAAGAAAACCCTCCTATCGCTCATTGCCTCCTTGTGACTCGGGACTGTACCCAAAATCCACCTGTTTGCACGTCTCCTTTGAGCGTGGTAGGGAGGAAATCAAAGCACAGTGGGAGCCACACAAGACTCTATGACGATCTCGGGTCTACAGACTAACCTGTACCAGTGTCATCAGAGTACTTCTATATGATGATAGGTATACTACCAACTAGGAGTCCTCAGCGAGCCCTGTTCGGTGTACCCATTCTCTAATGAGCACCTGTGTACAATCTTCGATGTCACAAACCAATGGTTGTGGGATCAACCATCGCCCTCTAAAGGACAAGAAACATACACACTAGTCTACTTTGGAATATCGATGCCCTTGTCTCGATATTCCCTAGACTAGGAACTGACTAAAGGATGTACTTTTGGACCACCCTGGCCCCACTTGTATGATCCCATCATAATCCTGGTAGTCAAGTACATATCCTAAGGGCTTTATCAACATGTGAGAGAAAGACGGTAAATAATACCAGTCAACATGTTAAGATAAAGAGTAACCAGATAACATACTATCATGTCGAGCAAGAAAGTCCTCTATATATATGTGTAAGCATCCATTATAATATACATCAATGTACAATAATGGCCTCTACGACATACATATTCCTAACAATCTCCCACTTACACTAAGGTCATGTGTTGTAGTATCTCATACCCAACATCCTAAAAAGTCTCTCAAACTGCATCTGGGGGAGGGCCTTCGTTAGTGGATCCGCTACGTTGTCCTTCGTGTCAACTCTCCTGACCCCAATCTCCCGGCGATCTACTATCTCCCTGATCTGGTGATACCGTCTAAGAATATGTCTGGATCTCTAATGGGACCTAGGTTCCTTGGCCAAAGACACAGCTCCATTGTTATCATAATACACAGGCATTGGATGCTCAATGGATGGAACCACACCAAGCTCAGCAATGAACTTCTTCATTTAGATAGCCTCTTTGGCAGCATCGTTGGCAGTGATGTATTCAGCCTCCATCGTCGAGTTTGCTACGGTATCTTGCTTGGAACTATTCCAACACGCCGCCCCTCCGTTGAGGGTAAGACAAAACCCGAGACCGACTTACTGCCGTCTTTATCACTCTGGAAGCTCGAATCGGTAGAGGACTCCATCTGGAGTTCACCGTTACCAGACACCAAGAACATTTCTTTAGTCCTTCTCAAGTACTTAAGAATATTCTTCATAGCCGTCCAGTGTTTCTCCCCAGGATCTGATTGATACCTGCTCACTACACCTAGTGAGTAAGCTACATCTGGTCTGGTACATAACATCGCATACATGATAGAGCCTATAGCCGAAGCATATCCCTTGCATGCGAGCCCTCTCCAAATCAGTCTTGGGAGACATCTCTTTGGAGAGAGTGATTCCTGAGCAAGCGGGTAAATTACCTCGTTTGGAATTTTCCATACTAAACCTCTTTAGTATGGTGTCGATGTACCTGGATTGGGACAATCCCAATATCCCTTTAGATCTACCTCTATAGATCTTTATCCCCAGGATATAGGAGGCATCGCCTAGATTTTTCATGGAGAACTTATGTGATAAGAAGAGCTTGACCGAGTGTAGCGTAGGAATATCATTCTTTATCAAGAGTATGTCATCCACGTATAATACAAGGAAGACCACCTTACTCTCTAAGCCTTCTTATATATACAAGGTCCATCCATATTTTTGATGAAGTC
This sequence comes from Agapanthus africanus, assembly GCA_030015575.1. NCBI lineage: Eukaryota > Viridiplantae > Streptophyta > Magnoliopsida > Asparagales > Amaryllidaceae > Agapanthus > Agapanthus africanus. The sequence goes on from JASDDO010000022.1 coordinate 283,792,266, forward strand.
AAACTGTTTGACAGCTTCATCTAAACAGATGTTCCAGCTCTGCGATGCCTGCTTCAATCCATAGATGGATTTAAGTAGCTTGCACACCTTTTCGCTGCTCCCACTGTCTACGAAGCCTTCTGGCTGTGTCATATACACGCTCTCTTCTAAATCACCATTTAGAAAAGTGGTCTTGATGTCCATCTGCCAGATTTCGTAGTCATGGTATGCATCAATGGCAAGTAGGATCCTGATGGACTTAAGCATAGCGACAGGAGAAAAGGTTTCATCATAGTCGACGCCAGGTCGTTGACGAAAAACTTTTGCTACAAGTCTAATTTTGAAAGTCTCAACTTTTCCATCTACACCTATCTTCTTTTTGAAGATCCACTTTTTACCAATGAGATTTACCCCTTCAGGAGCAACTTCCAAAGTCCATACTTTATTGGTGTCCATGGATTCCATCTCGGATCGCATAGCATCCAACCATTTCACAGAGTCTCCACTTGTGACGGCCTGCTCGAAACTAGTCGGGTCATTATCTTCCATGATGCAATCCTTGCTCCCACCGTTTACAAGAAAACTGTAGTATCTCTCAGGCGGATGAGGAACCCTACTAGATCTGCAGAGTGGTTGGGATTCATTGGGTACTATTGGATCTTTCGGTTCTACTAAATCGTCAGTTGTAGTTTGTGCTGCTGGAACTTCTTTCAGTTCAACATCATTGCTACTAATTTCTTTTATAAGAAATTCCTTTTCTAAAAGGGTGGCATGTTGAACAACAAACACCTTTTGTTCCTGACTTTGGTAGAAAAGATATCCATGCGAATTCTTTGGATATCCTACAAACATACATAGAACTGACCCTGCCTCGAGTTTGTCCGGATTTTTCTTTTTGACATAGGCCTGACAACCCCATATCTTAACTCGTTTAAGATATGGTCTCTTTCTACTCCATATCTCATATGGTGTTTTAGGCACAGATTTTGATGGAACTTGATTCAATAGGTATGCGGCCGTCTCAAGCGCATAACCCCAAAAAGAAATAGGCAACTCAGTAGTACTCATCATAGAGCACACCATATCTAATAAGGTGTGATTCCTCCGCTCCGATACACCGTTGTGTTGTGGCATATACGAAGGAGTAAGCTGAGAAAGAATCTCATTCTCTTTTAAATAATCACGGAATTATGTGCTCAAGTATTCTCCTCCCCGATCTGATTGAATGATTTTAATACTCTTACCTGTCTGGTTTTCAACTTCGCACTTATATTTCTTGAATTTCTCAAAAGCTTCAGACTTGTGTTTCAACAAGAACGCATATCCGAACCTTGAGAGATTATCGGTGTGTAATAAAGTACGAGAAACCATTTCTGGCATGTGTAGACATGGGACCGCATACATCACTATGTATCAGCTCCAAGGGTTCAGTAGCTCTTTCTCCATGTCGAGTAAACGGAGTTTTGGTCATCTTACCTTTGAGACATGACTGGCAAGTTTCATAAGATGAAAATTCGAACGGATTCAAATAGCCATTTTTATGCAACTTAGCCAGTCTTGTCGCATTGATATGACCTAGTCTACTGTGCCACAAGAAGGTTTCGTTCATTTCTGAACTTTTCCTCTTGTCTGTATTCTGTACGTTAAGAACTGTACTTTGATTAAGAACGTATATACCATTACATAACGTACCAAATCCAATTAATACTTGATTTTGGAAAATGTTCATAACATTACCCTCTAATGTGAGATTATATTCTTCTTTAGTTAGCAAAGAAACCGATATAATGTTGCACATCATATTTGGTACGTAGTAACAGTCGTTCAGAATCAATGTATTACCAGTTGGTAATACAAGGTGATATTCGCCAAAGCCTTTGGCGCAACAATTGTACCATCCCCTACCGTTAGAGATTTATCACCCTTTCCCAGTTCTCTACCACTTTTTAGCCCATGTAACAGATTACATACGTGGGATCCTGATCCGGTATCCAATACCCAGGACGTTGAATAAACTGAGAAACAATTCTCGGTAACGAACACACCCGAAGAAGATGCATCAACATGTTGTTTCTTCATACGGGTGGCATGGGAATCCTAATATTCCCCTATTCCTAAGGAACAAATATTCCCCAGCTTAGTATAATAAGCGGGTTCGGTCAATACATCCATATTATTATCTTGATTAAGGCGTGACATTGGTTGCTGCCTGGAGAGGGAGAGAGAAGGAAACACATTAGCGTGCACTCTTTGCAAGATTAGATTGGTTATTATCTTATCTAATCAGGATGGCTCCCACTCTTTTTATCAAATTTTTCTTCAAACCATAAAAGGTAAGATTAGCCGAGATTAATTACACCCTACAGGTTCGCTAATCGTTCGGCCAGGCAGGTATCGGTACTCCGAGGGAGGTTCCCCGTGCTTTTGCACGGACCAAATTAAAATAAAGCTCGTTTTCCTAGAGTCATAACCACATTGACACATTTATAGACACTTACTGGATTAGCTAATTGTAAAGTGCAAAACTCTCCCAAGAGTAACTCTTACTCGCAGTGGGTATCGGGATCCAACTATCAAATAGAAGGTATGCAATCTTATTACAAATTTCAACACTTGAAATTCCCGATAATTTTTTTACCCCTAACCACTTGTGACCTTGATAAGGTCAACAAATCATAAGCGTTGGTCAAGTTTTACCCGTCATTTCTTGATTGAATTAAACCCACCCGCACTACCCTTGACAATGTCAACAAGGCCGCACGACTACCCTAACCCAATCGCATCACATGCTGGCAGATAAGCACTAATCAGCTACCACACACTACGTCTTGACAAGGTCAACAAACGCAGCACGAATACTAAATAGTACTTATCTGAAATGACGGAGGGCTACGTGTTGGGGTAAAAATTTACACCCCGGTTGACCAAGTCAAAATCAAAGTCAACCCCAAGCCAAGTGGGCCCATGCCCAGATCCAGTGGGCCCATGCCCGGGTCGAGCCAGAACATGAAGCGGCCGGCCTCCCCATGCCAAGATAAAAATTTTGTAATAAATAATTTTATTGCATTTCTTTTATTTTATTTCATGGATAAATGTTAGAAAAATAGGCATAAAGCCAATTTTTTGTAAAGCCCATGGCTTATGTGCAAAAAGAAATGGCACATGAGCCATAGGATAGGCAAAATGCCATTTTGTGAAGCCCAAGGGGCTATGTGTAAAGTGTATAGCCTATAAAGGCAAGGATAATGAAATATCCCAAAAAAACTTTTCTCTCTCCAAAAAATGTTTGAGATCTGAGATTTTTCTTCCTCCTTCAAGGTTCCAAAACCTTCTTCTTTCTTCTGAATTAAATCAAGAGTTTTACTCTTCCTTTTTCAAAACTAAATAGTTTTCCACCACAAAACCCATTAAGGGGAACTCAGATCTTCCATTAGATCTCAAAAAGAAAACATTTTTAAAAATCCCACAGCTCTTGATCTTCAAGATCCAGCTAACAGAGGAGGAAGAAGAAGAACATCTTTCACTAAACCCCCAAAAAAGAAGAAAAACACACTCAGGAGTCCAACTCCTCTCTGATTTCTCTTCTGAGAAATTTTTTCAGGCTAAAAGCCTCTTTTTCTCACCGGCGCTCAAGCGCAGAGTGCCCGCGAGCCGACACGTGGTGCGCTTGCGCTCCAGCGCACAGCGCTCCAGCGCAGAGCGCCCGCGTGCCGACACATGGCACGCTTGCGCTCGAGCGTAAGCGCTCGAGCGCAAGCCGCCCCCGTGCCGACATGTGGCGCTCCTGCGCAAGCGCTCGAGCGCAAGTCGCCCCGGTGCTGCCACGTGGTGCTCTTGCGCTCGAGCGCAAGTCGCCCCCGTGCCGACACGTGGCGCTCTTGAGCTCCAGCGCAAGCGCTCGAGCGCAAGTCGCCCCCGTTCCGACGCGTGGCGCTCTTGCATTCCAGCGCAAGCGCTCGAGCGCAAGTCGCCCCCGTGCCGACACATGGCGCTCTTGCGCTCCAGCGCAAGCGCTCGAGCGCAAGCACTCGAGCGCAAGTCGCCCCCGTGCCGACGCGTGGCGATCTTGCGCTCCAGCGCAAGCGCTTGAGCGCAAGTCGCCCCCGTGCCGACACGTGGCGCTCTTGCGCAAGCGCTCGAGCGCAAGTCGCCCTTGTGCCGACGCGTAGCGCTCTTGCGCTCAAGCGCAAGCGCTCGAGCGTAAGTCGCCTACGTGCCGACACGTAGCGCGCTTGCGCCCAAGCGCTCAGCGTCTGAGCGCAAAGCGCCCACGTGCCGACACGTGGCGCGTTGCGCTCCAGCACTCTGCGCTCGAGCGCAAAGCGCCCACGTGCCGACACGTGGGGCGCTTGCGCTCAAGCGCCTAGGCGCTAGCCCCACGCATCCTTTGGATGTTTTTTTCCCCTTTATTTATATATGCATGTATATATATACATATGTATACAAATATACACATACACATACTCCACGACACTGCCGCTGTTAGAAAAAAATTTCTAACGGGGCGCTACACCGCACCCCGCAAGGGGGCTGCTAGCCCCCTTGACCCCCAGCCCGCTATCCGGGTAGCGAGACCCCCGTAAAAACTCTACGTGGCTCCCGACATATTCAAACCCCCCCTCCAAAACAACAACACACATACACTGTACATTGAGTTCGCATGACCAGTTTGACCCGTCAATCGGAGGTTCCCTCGCCCCAAAGGAGGAGGGTAATTAACGGCAGCTTAGTCCGCGGCTGCCGGAGATTCGGATCCCCACAATCAATAAACCTCGGCCTACCCTAGGCAGGGGGAATCTGTAGTATACGCCTGACAAGCGCGTGCGTATTCCCATCTCAATGGGATGACGAAAAACACCCTACAGATTCTGGCACGCCCGGTGGGACCAATCTCTCCTCCCATATTTCGGGTTAAGCGTTCATGCGAACTCAATCAATACACATATCGATTGCCTATACTGAAATGTTTTTTTTTCCGTGCAGCAATCAACCTTCGACGACAATGTCTCCCCAGACGAAGTCAGCTTCCAACGTGACCTCGATTCCGTACGTGGTCAAGATCAACGCTCGTGTGGTTCACCCCGCAAGCCTCAATCGACAGTGGGAGGAACCGCCCCGCCAGTTTGGCTCCGTCATCATCTACCCTGCCGGAAGCGCTCATCCGGCAGAGATCCCGGCGGAACAGGTGGCCAAGTCGGTCTCAAGGGGTAAGAGGCCGAATGTCATGATCGCCAAAGCACCACAACCGAAACTTAAGATGGTGTCTGAACGAGTCCCTGGCGCTCTAGCTGGGGGCAAGAATTCCGATGCGAAGGGCAACATTAAATGTTGCGGACAAGCTCAGGCGATGACTCCAACAAATGCACAATCGGGCGTATCTCTAAGGCCCTCCATCAACCGGTCTGCGGCGTCTTCCCAAAGAGCCGAAGTCTGCCAGGTGCTTAGAACGGAAAAGTTAAGGCAGAAGCGGCTCAGGTATCGAGCCAATAAAAGGGCCAAGGCTTCGGCCAAATGGAATCGTGTGAAGTTCCAAGTGCAGGGTTTCCCAGCGACGACGGCTGAGTCGGACGTAAGAATCAGCAATTCCTTCGAGCCTCTAAAGTGGGTTCAGAAAAATGCCATGACCGCCAGAATCAAGAAGACCGCGGTCCGAACAGTGCCACAAAGAGACGTGTCCCGGCCCCAACAGAAAAGTATGACACTATCACTTCAAGAGCCTATCAAGCACTCTGTGCCGCACGAAAGCAGCAGGGCAAACCCAGAAAAGAAGCGCAAGCACCATTCAAGAACCTGGTTAGGCCAGCCGCCTTCAATCGACTACCAGCTACCGAAGCAAGGGGGTCAAGACAGCGATCCGTGAAATCAGCCGCCAATGATAGAAAGACGGCCGAATATATCATCCATACGGTCTACATGGCGGGCGGGCTCCCCAGCGACAACCTTCGCAGCAAAAGCAAGGACGGGGCCACCACATCCCAACCCCAATCTATCCTGAATGTGGTTGCCGCCGCCCAAGAACAGCCGCCCCCGCTGGATGAAGAAAACCCTCTCAATGAGGATGATAGGCAGATAGACCCCTCGGTCCATGTAGAGTCAAGCTCGGACAGCGAGGAAGAGCCGACTTTCCGCCCCAGGACTGCGGAGCAGGAGCTGCTTCAAGAGCTTCGAAAACAGCTCAGGAGCAAAGATAAAGAGATGGCCAAGCTCTATTCGATGATTGACGACTTAACGAACGTGGTGATGCAGCTTACGGCTCAAATTGCTCGAGCGCCTCCCAATCAGGCACAAGCCGCTACTAATCAGCCGGGTGATGACAATCCGAGGCAGCCAATGCCTGTTCCTTTGGGACCAAGACTGGTCGAGCCGAATGAAAGCCGGCCACATTCCGCTTCTGGGGACGCCTTGGCCCCAGATAGCGCTATCCCGCTAACACAGGATCGGATAATGGATTTGGTCACCAGCAAGGTTAAAACATTGGTGGCCGAAGCTGAAGCTCAGAAAGAAATCGGCAGTAGTGGACGGCCATATCCCGCGCAGTATGATCTGATTGAGTTCCCAAGCGGCTACGTCATTCCTAAGTTCGGAAGATTTGATGGAACGGGGAATGCAAACCAGCACGTCGCCCACTTCAAAGCATCGTGCAGAAATACAGGGGGCAATTACGCGCTCCTTCTTCGTCAGTTTGTCAACAGCCTGACCGGCGTCGCCTTCGACTGGTATGCGAGCATACCGGACGGGTCCGTCATTACCTTTGCCCAAATGGAGTCCCTGTTTCGATAAAGGTTCATGAGTGTCAGTGATAAAATCTCCATTGCCGACCTTGTGAGGACCATGCCGGGGAAGAATGAAAGCAACACCGACTTTATCGCCCGATGGCGTAATCTCACAGTCAAGTGCGAACCGCCGCTGGAGCAGGACCAGTCCGTCAGCCTTCTCATTGGGAACCTCAGCAATTGGATGGTCCCATTCTTGTGTACAGCGGGCCTCAAGACATTTCAGGAGCTAACCAAGAAAGTCCAAATGCTGGAACGCTCGAAACAAGAGTCCCCGCCGGACTCTCAGAGAGACAAAACCTGGAAAAGCAAGCGGGACGACAACCGTAGAAGTGGGAGTTCCAGAAGTACCAATGTCTTCAATGCCTCCGACAATGAAGAAAAGCGAAGGGCGGGCGAATCCAAAACCAACCGGTCTCGAAAGCCATTGCTGGGAAGAGATGGGCCTTCCCTAGAGGAGAAAAAGAACAAGGTTTACTCTTTTAGAAGGGACAAGGTCCGCAAGATATTTAAAGATGCCTTGAACAACGGCCTACAATTGCCGGAGTCGAAAAGACCCCAAGAAGCAAAGATGACCGACAATCCTCTGTATTGCCCGTACCACCGAGTAGTGAGCCATGCGATCGAGGATTGCTATATCTTCAAAGACTGGGTCGAGAAGCAATACAAGGCTGGAGAGATCGAGTTGTCCAAAAGCGTGTTGGTGAACAATCAAGTTGCAACCGCCAACTTTATACAGACAGAAGTTGAAGCCTTCTGGGAGCAGACAGCTGAACCTGCTTCCCTGACAAACGAAACTGACTCATCACGGCCTTCGTGGAGTACGCACATATCTAATAAGATGAAGAAGATGATAAAGCTACTTCGGAAAGAACCCAGGACGGAACGGGAATGGCAGAAGAAGCCTACCAGTCCAGCTGCCAATGCGGCTCCATCAGGCTCAAAATCCAAGAAGCTCAAGAAGAAGAAAAGTGCAGCTAGGCGCGAAAAAGAGTCTGCAGGGAGATCGACCATTCAAAAATATATCGATTCCCTCGAAGAATATGAACAAAAGGAAAGAACATTGATTCAATTGAAGGAGTTCTTCCCTGTACAAGCGGCTGAAATTCTGGAGGAGTTAAAAGAAGTCTCCAATGAAGAGATCCTAGTAGTGACCTGCTACGCCATCCATCTTGGCAGTGACTCCGAGGATGATCTCTGTTTTCCAGAAGAGGACGAGGAGCTCACCACAAAGGCCAATCAAATCCAGCTCAGAAGCGGCAGGGCTCTACCGCCAAATCAGGGCTACACCCCAAAAGGGAAGGAAAAACAAGTCACTAATGAAGAAGATGGCAGAGAACCGGCTGATGAAAACATAAGTCCTTCCTCGGTGGACTATAATGTCTTGGCACATCTCCGGAAGCTTCCGTCTCTCCTGAGCATCTACGACGCCTTGGTCTTATCTAAGGAGCTTAGAGATGTTCTCATTCACGCTCTACAAAACCCCGAGCGGTATCAGGCTCACTTTGCGGAAATTAATATGAAAGAAGCCCAGCACACTTTGTATGCCGCCGCAGTCACATTTAAGGATGAAGATTTGCTACTGGGAACGGCTGAGCATAATCGGCCGCTTTACGTGACCGGGTACAGCGACGGAGATCGAATTAATCGCTTATTGATTGATCCGGGGTCCTCAGTGAACATCATGAACTTGCGAACTCTGAAGAGTTTGTCAATGGACGTCCAACACCTGTCAACGGAAAGGATTGTCATTCAAGGCTTCAACCAAAATTGCCAGCAAGTTCTGGGGTCTATAGCTTTGCCAATCAAATTCGGGGATCTGCAAAGTGAAGCTAAGATATACGTGATCGTGGCCGACACGTCTTATAAGATTCTCTTGGGGCGGCCGTGGCTCCACGATTACGGCATCATTCCGTCAACTCTCCATCAATGCATGAAGTATACTAAAAATGGCTAAGAAAGACGCATTGACGGAGACATCCAGCCGTTCGGTGTGCATGAAGTCCGATATGAAGATTCTCGATACTTTATGAACCACCAAAATGCTAAGACACGACTGACTGAGGATAGACCGTCCCCAAGACTCAAAAGCAAATCTGCGCCGGCTGTCACTTTCAAAAGCAAAAATACCCAAGTACGCCCGCATTTCGGCAGCGACACTAATGAGTCCGACTCTGGAAGCCCGTCCTTCCGTAAAACTTGCCCTCGTTTCGGCAGCGATACGAACGAATCTTGTTAGTTGTATGTATGCCCTAGAGGCCAGTATTGTACAGATGATGTATATTATATTGGATGCTTGGACATATATAGAGATGACTTTCTTCTTCGATATGATAGTATGCTATCTGGTTGCTCTTTATCTTAACATGTACACTTGTCTCTTTAAACTGTCTTATGGTTACATGTTGGTAAAGCCCTTAGGATGTGTACTTGACTACCTGGACTATGATGCAGATCATACTAGTGGGGACATGGTAGTCCATAAATACATCCTTCAAGGTCCCTAGTCGTGGGTGTATCGAGACGGGGCATCGATATACCAGAGTAGACTAGCGTATACGCTTCTCGACCCATGGGATGGGCGATGGATGATCCTATATCCATTGGTGTTTGACATCAGAGATGGTATACGGGTGCTCAGTGGAGACTGGGTACACTGGACGGACTCGCCGAGAACTCCCAGATGGTATTATACCTCACGTCAGATGGCAGTTCTCAGGTGACACTTGTACAGGTTAGTCTGTAGACCCGAGATCGTCATGGAGTCTTGTGTGATTCCCACTGTGCTTTGATCTCCACCTTACCACGTCCATGAGGGCGTGCAAAACGGTGGTCTTTGGGTACAGTCCCGAGTCACATGGAGGCAATGAGCGATAGGAGGGGTTTCGTCTCTCCAGGTATTGGGGGTTGATGTTGCGCTGTGCTCGATTGGCCGTAACAGGAAAGTCCCTGGCCAGGGCTGATCAGAGATTTGCTGGTAAGTGTTACCAGTAGTTTCTCGACCCGTTATAAGACTCATATCGGCACGACTTATCGGTTATTAGGGTCTGACGTTTACCACCCCTAGACTTGATATGCGACGTATCAGACGAACAGACCGGACTGTATGGTAAGTGTTACTGGTTGGATTCACAGGAGTGTGAGCGGGCTAGCTCATCGATCTTCTGATCGCTCAATACCCGGATGGCCGTTACGTTTAGCAGACCGCTTGCGGCTTGTGGGTACTTGATATGATCATCATCTGCTACCGGCGTATTGACGAGTCTTTAGAGTCCTACACAGAGGTTTCCTGGCTCAAGCGAAACGAAATAGGAGCGCATATGAGAGATGTGCAGGACCGAGAATAATGCGTGTATGTGATACCGTATTTCATTCTCACGATAAATGTTTCGATTGGTTATATTCGATATGACCTAGTTATCGAATCATTGATTCGATAAATCGATACATTGGATACTAGTCGGTTATGTGCGACATGACCGGATCATTGAATCAAATGTTGATTTAATGATTTAATGTATAATTATATATTTGATATATTACTTTACATTAACTAGTATTGGTTCACTTTAAATGGATTTTCTCACTTGATGTGCACATTGTATATGTGATATACTTTTGTACACTAGTTTGTATCATGTTTGATGATACTAGCTCACTTGGGTTTGTGTAAAGATTAGACCATGGTTATATGAATGGTTAGGGTTTTGTTTATTCAATTATTTATTTATTCATTCATTTTTGATATTAGTAAGGATGGTGGCTTATTTTGATTTTTATGTTGAAGCTTCTTGAAGCTTTGATTAAGTCAACCATTCTTATCTCATCCTTAACCCTAACCATTCCCACTAACCTTAGTTTAATCTCTACACTTGACCATGGTCAAGATATGATAAGTATTCATATTAGTTTCATTTTTATAATAACTTATCATATTCTTTTTCTTCTTGATCATCTTCTTCTTCAAGAAAAGCTTAAGGTCCATCAATGGCAACTTGAGCTAAGGTGAGAGAAATCCAATTCTAAAGTGAACCCACCTCCTATTTCTTTACCTTCTACCTCTTGCCAAGTTGTTTTGGGTGTTTTCTTCACAAGTTTCACAACTTGGTGAAGTTGGAGCTTGAACTTGCGATGCCTCGACGTAGATCATCTTCGGCACGAAGCCGACGACCTAGTCCGCCCAATTCTCCGATGAAGCCGACGTTTGAGTTCGGGATTCGAGACGGACAACGAGAGGAGGCCCACGTGGAGCTAAGGAAGTGGATATCCGGATCTACAAAGGTTGTAGCATCTAACTTTTAGTTAAGTAGTTAACTAGATTATCTTTTCGCCTAAACATCTAGTCTACGATCCGTGTTAGGGTTTCTCGGCACCCATAAAATTTTAAATTGGCATGTTCGATGCCTTGTGAGACCTCCATAGTGTGCCTAGGAACCTTAAAGTGGTATCAGAGCCTAGCTAGAGCCTTAGGCGAAGTCCAGACGGAGTTTGAAGTCCGAACGAACCGAAACCCTAACTCACAAAATGCTCTCTGTACATTTTCTAAAATCTGGGATTTTTCCAAATTAAAAATATGCAGAAAAACAAGCAGGAGAATCTAAGAGTTACTGTGAAATTCGACAGCCCAAATCCACCAAGCCGCCGCGGTTCCGCGGCATGAGCATGGCTCATGCGGCGGTTCCGCGGCCGTACGGCCTCATTAAACAAAGAATTCTGCACAGTAATTCTTATTTTCCCGTGCTGGTTTTCCTGGGAATATTTAAAATTTAATCTAGAGTTGCATTTTCTGGGGTTGTTTTGTAGCTTCACTTTTTCGATCGGATTATCAAATTTCGTCTTTGTGTGTTTCCGGATAATTTTTAGAATATATTAAAAAGTTCGACCGGATATAAATACCCAATTTTTCCCCTGTCGGGAAATTTCCAAGTGTTGGATTTTTACGTAGTTTAACGACGTTCTAAGTAGTGCAAGTAACGCGATGGACCCTCTAGAAGACAACAAACCTTAACTCGATTATATGACCGTCTTGAACTGCCCTTTGAACCTTCGGGTTTGGGGCAGTACGGCGTGCCACATGTGAGGCGTTGGCTTGACCCTTCTACAGCTGGACCGTTGGTACTGAGGCACGAACTGAATGTTGTTAGACTTATTTCATGTGTTGAGCTGTATCGGGAAAACTTGGGTATTCGACTGTTCGATCGGAAACTTTAACATTTTCTATTTATCCGGAATGGGATACAATAATTGGAATTCACAAACAGTTATGAGATAACTGAATGAATGTTATAAATCTAGCGGTTTAGTTTCATTTTATATTGAAAAGAGTTTTCGATAATGAGACTAAAATGCGGGATTTATATCTGTTAGGCATGTGATGTCTAAGCATTTCATTTGATTAGGCATGCCATGTCTAAAGAAGTTGCGAATTCCAATTGTTGTAGTTTTACACTTTCTTTTCTGTGACCGTAAGTGTAATATATGATATCGCCGGTTTCGTTGCTATATGTCAACGACAATTGGGATGCGCATATTTACTTACGTTGATGACATGTGATGTTATGTGTTGCTGGATATGTTATATTGGATCGTCGTGTTCGAATAGCCGGGGGGTTTTTTATGTGAGATGAGTGCTTTTCATTTTCATTCATGTAAAAACTTGTATGTAATATTCTTTTATTTGGGGCACTTCCAGGTAGCGGAAGTTGTCACCTTTTGTATATTATTTACTTTTCCGCATTAGGATAGACCCAAGGAAGGGAGCACAAGTAACCGGGTTCTGGGGTCCAGTGGGAGACCAACTCGAGGAGTCGAGTCCAGGTCTCCTAACCCTAGAATTGGCAGTGTTGCTTGCCGCTCTCGTAGGGGTCTAGGGGTGTGGGATTGGCTATTCATCACGACCGTGGAATCCGTGTTTTATACTGGCTCGTATTGAAAACACGGACGTCCTAGTATATCCAATATTTCATATGTTTATTCTGCTGCGATATCTGTGATGCGATCATGTGTTGTTCTGTGATAGATACAGTATATAGTATATATGATATATTATATAGACGTTACTTATGTTTTGCACCCGCACTAGCCATGCCCTGCTCTGTCGTTAGTTACCTAACCTAACGGTGCACGAGGGGACATCGAGGCGAATGCGGATGGCATAAGTGTACGTCGTATTTATCTGTGATGTTTAGGTATTTAAATGATGGGACTTCATTAATGTGATTAATGAAAGGATAGAAACCTAAGATGTTGTAGAATCAAATTTTAAACAAAACAGGTAGCTACAGTTCTTGCTTTGCATAGTGGTATATATGATATACCCTGCACCTTATTCGATGAGGAAAGGACCGAGATCCCTTCACCGGGAGTGACTCCTTTAGCAATAACTGGCAGATGCTACACACTCGGTTTGGCTTTGATTGCTTTTAAGAGTTTTTGCTTTGCACAGTGATATATGTGATATATCCCGCACCTCATTCGACGAGGAAAGGGCCGACGATCCCTTCACCGGGAGTGACCCCTTTAGCAAAACTAGAAAAGCCTCAAAATCACTCCATTTCAAAACTTCATTCGATTCTACAACGATATCAAGTTCATTACGCTCATGGTTTTTTTCCTGAAAGAACCCGCGTAGCCCTCCGTCATTTCAGATAGATATTATTTAGTATTCGTGCTATGTTTGTTGACTTAGTCAAGGCATAGTGTATGGTAGCTAAATTATGTTTATCTGTAACAACATGAGATGTGATTGGATTAGAGCATTCGCACGGCCTTGTTGACTCAGTCAAGGGTCGTATGGGTGGTTTTAATTCAATAGGGAAATGTACGGGTTGAACTTGACTTGCGATTTATGGTTTGTTGACTTAGTCAAGGTCATAGATCGCTAGGGGCAAAAGCATTATCGGGAATTTCAAGTGTTGAAATTTGCAATGAGATTGCATACCTTCTATGAGATAGTTGGATCCCGATACCCACTGCGAGTAAGAGTTACTCCTGGGAGAGTTTTACACATTACAATTAGCCGATCAAGTAGGTGTCTAGAAAGGTGTTAACGAGGTTACGCCTCTGGGAAAACGAGGTTTACATTAATTAGGTTCGTGCGAAAGCACGGGGGACCTCCCTCAAAGTACCGACACTGGCCTGGCTGAAAGATTGGCGAACTTGTAGTGTGTAATTAATCCCGGCTAGTCTTTCCTTTTAGGGTTTGAAGGAAGATTTGATAAAAAGCAGTGGGAGCCATCCTGATTAGATAAGATAATAACCAATCTGATCTTGCACGAGCATACGCTAAAGTGTTTTCTTCTCTCTCTCTCCAGGTAGCGACCATTTCATGCCCTAATGAAGATAATAATATGGATGTATTGATCGAACCCGCATGTTATACTGTGCAGGGGAACGTTGGACCCGTTCTATCTTATAAGTGTTATAAGAATGAACAGGAAACAGGAGAATATCTGGATTCTCACACCGCCCAAACGGAGAACATGCATGTTGATGCATCATCTTCTGGTGTGTTTGTCATTGAGAACTGTTTCTCAGTTCACCCTACGTCCTGGGTATTACATACCGGATCAGGATCCCACATATGTAAGATGTTACATGGGCTGCGAAAAGGTAGAGAACTGGGAAAAGGTGATCATTCCGTTCAAGTAGGGAACGGTGCAAATGTTGCAGCCAAAGCAGTTGGCGAATATCACCTAGTATTACCAAGTGGTGATACAATAATTCTGAATAAGTGCTATTATATACCAAACATGATGTGCAACATTATATCAGTTTCTTTATTGAGTAAAGAAGGATATAATTTTGTAGTAAAGGATAATGTTATGAACATATTCCTGGATCAAAGGTTGATTGCATCAGGCTCGCTACATAATGGCATATTCATTCTCAATCAAAATACAGTCTTCAATATACAAAACACACACAAAAGGAAAAGCTCAGAAATGAACGAATCCTTCTTGTGGCACTGTTGACTTGGCCATATCAATGAGACACGACTAGCTAAGTTGCATAAGAATGGATATTTGAATTCATTCGAATTATCATCTTATGACACTTGCCATTCATGTCTCAAAGGAAAAATGATCAAAACTCCGTTTACGGGACACGGAGAAAGAGTTACTGAACTCTTGGGACTGGTGCATAGTGATGTATGCGGTCCAATTTCTACACACGCCAGAAATGGTTCTTCCTACTTCATTACATTCACTGACGATCTCTCTAGATACGGGCATGTGTTCCTGTTGAAACACAAGTCTGAAGCTTTTGAGAAATTCAAAGAATATAAGCACGAGGTAGAGAACCAAACGGGCAAAAGTATTAAGGTTCTTCGATCTGATCGAGGAGGTGAATACTTAAGCAGTGAGTTCCTGGATTATCTAAAAGAGAATGGGATTCTCTCTCAGCTTACTCCTCCTTATACACCACAGCACAACGGTGTATCGGAACGAAGGAATCGCACCCTATTAGATATGGTGCGTTCAATGATGAGTAATGCTGAGTTACCTATTTCCTTTTTGGGGTATGCGCTTGAGACAGCCATATACCTATTGAATCTGGTTTCGTCTAAATCTGTACCTACCACACCATATGAGATATGGAGTGGGAAGAGACCATATTTTAAACGAATTAAGATATGGGGTTGTCCGGCCTATATCAAAAAGCAAAATCCGTACAAACTCGAGGCACGATCAGTCCTTTGCAAGTTTGTGGGATATCCTAAGAATTCTCAAGGATATTTTTTCTACCAAGCTGAGGAACAAAGAGTGTTTGTTGCTCAACATGCCACCTTTTTGGAAAGGGAATTTCTTGCAAAAGAAATTAATGGCAAAGAGGTAGAGTTGGAAGAGGTTCCAGCACCACAAACTGCAACTAACGATTTAGTAGAACCAGAGGATTCAGTGGTGCCCGACGTACCCCAGCCTCTCCACCGATCTAGTAGGGTTTCTCGTCCACCTGAGAGATACTATGGTTTTCTCATTGATGGTGGCAGTGAGGATTGCATCATGGAGGATGATGACCCAACTAGCTTCGAGTGGGGACTCAGTGAAATGGCTGGATGCTATGCGGTCCGAGATGGAATCCATGTACACCAACAAATTATGGACTTTGGAAGTTGCTCCTGAAGGGGTAAAACCCATTGGGAGCAAGTGGATCTTCAAGAAAAAACTTGGTGTATATGGGAAAGTGGAGACTTTCAAAGCTAGACTTGTTGCAAAAGGTTTTCGCCAAAGACCAGGTGTGGACTATGACAAAACCTTTTCTCCAGTGGCTATGCTTAAATCCATCCGGATCATGCTTGCCATCGCTGCATATCATGATTACGAAATCTGGCAAATGGATGTTAAGACCGCCTTTCTAAACGGTGATTTAGAAGAGTGCGTGTACATGACTCAGCCAGAGGGCTTCGTAGACAGTGGGAGCAACGGGAAGGTGTGCAAGCTGCTTAAATCCATTTATGGATTAAAGCAAGCATCGCGGAGTTGGAACATCTGCTTTGACGTCGTTATCAAAGAGTTTGATTTCGTCAAAAACCCAGATGAACCTTGTATCTACAAGAAGGTAGCAGAGAGTAAGGTTGTCTTCCTCGTATTGTATGTGGACGACATACTCTTGATAGGAAATGATATTCCTATGCTGCAAGCGGTCAAGCTCTTCTTATCACAAAAATTCTCAATGAAAGATCTTGGTGATGCCTCCTGCATATTGGGAATTAGGATCTATAGAGATAGATCCAAACGGATATTGGGATTGTCCCAATCCAGGTACATTGACACCATACTAAAGAGGTTTAGTATGGAAGAATCCAAGCGTGGGAACCTACCCACGATCTCTGGACTCACTCTCTCCAAAGAGATGCCTCCCAAGACTGATTTGGAGAGAGCTCGCATGCAAGGGATACCCTATGCTTCGGCAGTAGGCTCTATCATGTATGCGATGCTATGTACCAGACCCGATGTTGCATACTCACTAAGTGTAGTGAGTCGGTATCAATCAGATCCTGGAGAGAGTCACTGGACAGCTGTGAAGAACATTCTCAAGTACTTGCGAAGGACTAGAGATATGTTCTTGGTGTATGGTAACGGAGAACTCCAAGTGGAGTCCTTTACCGATTCGAGCTTCCAGAGTGATAAGGACGACTCTAAGTCGCAGTCGGGCTTTGTCTTTACCCTTTACGGAGGGGCGGTTAGCTGGAAGAGTTCCAAGAAGGAAACCGTGGCAGACTCGACGATGGAGGCTGAATACATCGCTGCCAACGATGCTGCCAAAGAGGCTGTCTGGATCAAGAAGTTCATTACAGAACTTGGAGTGGTTCCATCCATTGAGCATCC
The DNA here is from genome assembly GCA_030015575.1 of Agapanthus africanus. Classification (NCBI taxonomy): domain Eukaryota; kingdom Viridiplantae; phylum Streptophyta; class Magnoliopsida; order Asparagales; family Amaryllidaceae; genus Agapanthus; species Agapanthus africanus. Next base: position 283,809,349 of record JASDDO010000022.1, read on the forward strand.
AATACCTTTGTATTGCGATAACAATGGAGCGGTGGCTTTGGCCAAGGAACCCAGGTCCCATCAGCGGTCCAGGCATATTCTGAGGCGGTATCACCTGATCCGGGAGATAGTTGATCGCCGGGAGATCGAGGTCAGGAGAGTTGACACGAAGGACAACACGGCGGATCCACTCACGAAGGCCATTCCCCAGATACAGTTTGAGAGACTCTTCGGGATGCTCGGTATGCGATACTACAGCAGCTGGCCTTAGTGCAAGTGGGAGATTGTTAGTTGTATGTATGCCTTAGAGGCCAGTATTGTACAGATGATGTATATTATATTGGATGCTTGGACATATATAGAGATGACTTTCTTGCTCGATATGATAGTATGCTATCTGGTTGCTCTTTATCTTAACATGTACACTTGTCTCTTTAAACTGTCTTATGGATACATGTTGGTAAAACCCTTAGGATGTGTACTTGACTACCTGGACTATGATGCAGATCATACTAGTGGGGACATGGTAGTCCATAAGTACATCCTTCAAGGTCCCTAGTCGTGGGTGTATCGAGACGGGGCATCGATATACTAGAGTAAACTAGCGTATACGCTTCTCGACCCATGGGATGGGCGATGGATGATCCCATATCCATTGATGTTTGACATCAGAGATGGTATACGGGTGCTCAGTGGAGACTGGGTACACTGGACGGACTCGCCGAGAACTCCCAGATGGTATTATACCTCACGTCAGATGGCAGTTCTCAGGTGACACTTGTACAGGTTAGTCTGTAGACCCGAGATCGTCATGGAGTCTTGTGTGATTCCCACTGTGCTTTGATCTCCACCTTACCACGTCCATGAGGGCGTGCAAAACGGTGGTCTTTGGGTACAGTCCCGAGTCACATGGAGGCAATGAGCGATAGGAGGGGTTTCGTCTCTCCCGGTATTGGGGGTTGATGTTGCGCTGTGCTCGATTGGCCGTAACAGGGAAGTCCCTGGCCAGGGCTAATCAGAGATTTGCTGGTAAGTGTTACCAGTAGTTTCTCGACCCGTTATGAGCCTCATATCGGCACGACTTATCGGTTATTGGGGTCTGACGTTTACCACCCCTAGACTTGATATGCGACGTATCAGACAAACAGACCGGACTGTACGGTAAGTGTTACTGGTTGGATTCACAGGAGTGTGAGAGGGCTAGCTCGTCGATCTTCTGATCGCTCAATACCCGGATGGCCGTTACGTTTAGCAGACCGCTTGCGGCTTGTGGGTGCTTGATATGATCATCATCTGCTACCGGCGTATTGACGAGTCTTTAGAGTCCTACACAGAGGTTTCCTGGCTCAAGCGAAACGAAATAGGAGCGCATATGAGATATGTGCAGGACCGAGAATAATGCGTGTCTGTGATACCGTATTTCATTCTCGCGATAAATGTTTCGATTGGTTATATTCGATATGACCTAGTTATCGAATCATTGATTCGATAAATCGATACATTGGATACTAGTCGGTTATGTGCGACATGACCGGATCATTGAATCAAATGTTGATTTAATGATTTAATGTATAATTATATATTTGATATATTACTTTACATTAACTAGTATTGGTTCACTATAAATGGATTTTCTCACTTGATGTGCACATTGTATATGTGATATACTTTTGTACACTAGTTTGTATCATGTTTGATGATACTAGCTCACTTGGGTTTGTGTAAAGATTAGACCATGGTTATATGAATGGTTAGGGTTTTGTTTATTCAATTATTTATTTATTCATTCATTTTGGATATTAGTAAGGATGGTGGCTTATTTTGTTTTTTTATGTTGAAGCTTCTTGAAGCTTTGATTAAGTCAACCATTCTTATCTCATCCTTAACCCTAACCATTCCCACTAACCTTAGTTTAATCTCTACACTTGACCATGGTCAAGATATGATAAGTATTCATATTAGTTTCATTTTTATAATAACTTATCATATTCTTTTTCTTCTTGATCATCTTCTTCTTCAAGAAAAGCTTAAGGTCCATCAATGGCAACTTGAGCTAAAGTGAGAGAAATCCAATTCTAAAGTGAACCCACCTCCTATTTCTTTACCTTCTACCTCTTGCCAAGTTGTTTGGGTGTTTTCTTCACAAGTTTCACAACTTGGTGAAGTTGGAGCTTGAACTTGCGATGCCTCGACGTAGATCATCTTCGGCACGAAGCCGACGACCTAGTCCGCCCAATTCTCTGATGAAGCTGACGTTTGAGTTCGGGATTCGAGACGGACAGCGAGAGGAGGCCCACGTGGAGCTAAGTAGATATCCGAATCTACAAAGGTTGTAGCATCTAACTTTTAGTTAAGTAGTTAACTAGATTATCTTTTCGCCTAAACATCTAGTCTACGATCCGTGTTAGGGTTTCTCAGCACACATAAAATTTTAAATTTGCATGTTCGATGCCTTGTAAGACCTCCATAGTATGCCTAGGAACCTTACAAATATGTTACCGAAGGCCCATCTAGCAGCAAAGTCCGCCCTCATCTTGGCAGTGACACTGAAGAGTCAGAAGAAGAGGACATTCCGTGCAACAGCTGTGCAGATTGGCCCCCCATGCAGCAAGCGAAACTACGAGAGACCTTCAAAGTCGTAGAAGGGTCCCTGGCCATCACAAGGGTGCCGGAACGGATGTGCAAAGAGCTCGACGCATTATCAGTCTCTACTGTGGACCAGCTGAAAACTTTCTACGTGCCTGGGAGGAAAAATGGACAGAAGGGCATCCTGTTTTACAGGTCAAACCCCGTTGTGCACCCGGACGATCTTTCTATCGCGTGCCTTCCCTATGAGAGAGGTATAAGAGCCGTCCTCAATCCCCGATACTATGCGCCCAAGATGCGGGAATACTTTAAGAAGTGCGGATGCCGGTTATATCAAACGGAGTCCGAAGCAAAGTTTTACGTAGGGCTATGGTATCTGCCCAGGTCCGAGCACTCATCGATGGACAAATTCCAGATAGACGGGGCATAGGCTACATTCAACCTGATTCCAAAGCGTGCTACATGATCCATGTTGGTGAGGCCAGCGAAAGATCGAATGATGATGACGAGATAGCCGAGCCAGAAGAAGCTCCTCAAGAGCTCGAAGATGGCGGACAAGGAACCTTTGATGAGCTAACCGAGATTGACTTAGGAACGCCCGATAATCCAAGGCCGACCTACATCAGCTCACTCTTGTCGGAGGAAATGAAAGAGCAGATAATTGCCTTGCTGTGTGAGTTCATCGACTGCTTCGCGTGGACGTACAAAGAAATGCCTGGCCTTTCCCCTGAGGTAGCCGTACATAAGCTGGCTATATCTCCTGATGCTAAGCCAGTCAAACAAGCTCCTCGAAGAATGAGAAGGGAGTTGGAAGAAAAGGTCATCGAGGAAACCAAGAAGCTCATCGATGCCGGCTTCATCAGGGAAGAGAAATATGCAGACTGGATCGCATGCATAGTCCCAGTGAAGAAGAAAAATGGACAGATCCGAGTTTGTGTCGATTTCAGGGACCTTAACAAGGCATGTCCTAAAGACGACTTCCCGCTACCGGTCATGGAAATGATGGTCGATGACACCTCAAATTACGAACTGTTCACCTTTATGGATGGCTCGTCTGGATATAATTGTTGGATATGTATGCCCTAGAGGCCTGTATTGTATAGGATACTAGACATGTATATGTACAGAAACAATCTTTGCTCAAAATGATAGTATGCTATCTGGTTTATCTTTATCATAAACATGTGATGTGTTGATGAAGCCCTTAGGACTATGCTTGACTACCAGGATTATGATGAGATCATACTGGTGGGACCTGGGCAGTCTACAAGCATATCCTTCAATAGTTCCTAGTCGAGGGTATATCGAGACAGGGCATCGGTATTACCAGATTAGACTAGTGTGTACGTTTCTTGACCCTGGGGGCAATGGTTGATTCCACAACCATTGATGTCTGACATCAAAGATTGTACACAGGTGCTCATTGGAGAATGGGTACACCGAACAGGACTCGCTGAGAACTCCTAGATGGTATATATACCTATTGTCAGATAGCATTCTCTAGTGATACTTGTACAGGTTAGTCTGTAGACCCGAGATCATCATAGAGTCTTGTGTGATTCCCACTGTACTTTAATTTCCTCCCTACCACGGCTCTACTGAGTCGTGCAAACAAGTGGATTTTGGGTACAGTCCCGAATCATATGGAGACAGTGAGCGATAGGAGGGGTTTCGTCTCTCCCGGTATAGGGAGTTGATGTCGCGCTATGTTTGATCGGCTATAACACCTAAATCCCTGGCCAGGGTTCTCGAGGATTACTGATAAGTGTTATCAGTAGTTTCTCGAACTGTTATGAGCCATAAATCAGCATGACTTATGAAGTTACTGGGGTCTGACATTTACCACCCCTAGACTTCATATGCGACGTATTAGACGAAGAGACCAGACTGTACGGTAAGTGTTGCTTGCAGGCTCGTAAGGGTTGTGATGGGTTCGCTCGTCGGCCACCTTTTCGTCAAGTACCTGGGTAGCCGTTACGCACAGCTAGTGCCGCTGACGTGCTTGTGGTTAAACCCACTGCCAGCGTACTGTCGAGTCTTTAGAGTCCCACACAGAGAGTTTCCTCGTTCAGGCGAAATATGTAGAGGCTGTAAGTTGTTATGGCAGCCGTAAGCTGTTACGGCAGGGTTTCGATTTTATTCATGTAATTGTTACAGGAATAATAATCGGAAGGATAATACTGGTAGGCTTTGGTTTAAGCTGGATACCGGTATTATATTATTGGATTAATGGCATTCGTATTTTTCGGAATTCGGATACGGGTATACAATATACGGTATACGGAGGAGGGGTATTTTTGTAATTGTTACAAGAATACCTTCTAGAAGGTGCCACCTCATAATGACATAATAATGACATCATTTATGAAAAATAAAATGAGGTGGAAATTAAAAGGTACAAGCATGATAAGGTTGTTGTTATGGAGTTACTATTGAAGCATGATACTAATTTATATAATGCATGCTTCAATTAATTCTCTTTGTGCTATATTTTTATTCATCATGCTTGAACACTTTCATTATGATAAACACTCACTCCTTCTCATCTCCTCCTTCTCATTCTTCTTATAAATAGCTTCACATGAGATGTGAATGTTAAGTGAATCAAGAGAAGGTTAAGAGAAAGAAATGCTATAGATTTCAAGCTAATCCAATACATTCATCTCTACATAATCCTAGTGACCTATTCTAGCAAAATTGGTCTCTAGGTTAAACTCTTCTGAAGAGTTTCTAGCTCGCACGACAACTCTCGGGTGGATCATCTGGGTCTTGGGTGGCCGGAGATCGAAGACATCGGCAACGTCAAAAGGAGCTAAGGAGTTCATCAAAGAGAAGACCCGAAGGACCGTATCATTGAGGTATAATCCCTAACATAGTAGATAAGATCTCTAGTTAGGTTTTTCTAGTTGTGGTTTAGTCAAGATCTTCGGTTAAGTACGTGTTGTATGCCAAGAAAATTTTTGTTCACCGCTTCCGCCGCGCCACAAGAGTTGTGGGAGCATGAAACATACACTAACATGGTATCAGATCCTAACTAAACCACAATTTGATGTTAGCCAAAAGTTAAAATCTCGATCGACAGTTTTTTCTCCCGAAAACTCGTTTTCTGCCCTTGCTGCCGTCAGTTTTTGAAAGTGCTCCAAAATTGATTTGACATATCTTAAAAATACAAGCAGGCTTTTATTAGAATACTGTAGAAATTTGCACTCATGACTCCACAAAAGAGGCGCGGATCCGCGGCCAAACCCATGGTTTGGCCGCTAATCCGCCGCCATATTGGGGCCTTGTTGACTCATTTTTCTACAGTGTTCATATATTGCAGAATTAGGGTTTATGGGATATAAAGAATTTTAAAAAGGTGTTTTTACAGGAACATGTCAAGTGTTGGCATGGTTTAAAATTATCGATCGAAATTCTAATAGTGTTTGGCTAATCGGGTTTTTCGTTTTTGTGATATGTGTTTGAAACGTCCGCTAATTGCTATATGACGATTAGTGGGGGTTGCACATATGGATATCATGAGATGGTATGTGTATATGAATGTGTTGGATCGCGTGATGAATGGCCGGGGGGTGTGAGAAGAGCGTTTTTTTCTTTTCTTTCATTCCATGTAATTTGTAAAAAGCCATGTAATATTGTTTTACGGGTACATCCGGGATGAGGTTGTAGCCACCGTTGTATAATTTCTTTTTACTGTTTTGTTCCTAGGATAGACCCAAGGTGGGGTGCACAAACTATCGGGTTTTCAAAGTGTCGAGTGGCCTACTCAATTGTTGAGGGAGGTTACTACACTTCGGAAATTTGGCGGGTAGTTTGCCGCACCCGTAGGGGTCTAAAGGGGGTTTGGCTATTCATCACGACCGTGGAATCCGTCTTCCATTAAGGGCTTGAATGAAATACGGAATTCCTAGTATATCCAATGCATTCATCTGTGATCTGAAATGGTTATATTTATATATATGAGATATATAATAAACGTTGCTTATGTTTTGCACCCGCACTAGTCCAGTCCCCGCTCTGCCGTTAGTTAAGTAACCTAACGGTGCATGACGGGACCCAGTGACGAATGCGGATGGCATAAGCGTACGTTCTATTTTTTCGTTTCTTTTCTGTGATGTTTAGGAAACGTAAATGATGGGACTACATTAGTGTGATTAATGATAAGAGAAAGAAACCTAAAGATGTTGTAGAATCAAATTTTTTAAGAAAAAGGATAACTCTAGCTTTTGTTTTGCATAGCGGTATTCTTGAATATCCTACACCTCATTCGATGAGGAAAGGGCCGAGATCCCTTCACCGGGAGTGACCCCTTTAGCAAAACTGGAAAATGTTAGAAAGAACTCGATTTGATTTTATAGTTGATCTAACTTTGCTTTGCATCGTGGTATTTTCATATCCAGCACCTTATTCGATAAGGAAAGAGCCGAGATCCCTTCACCGGGAGTGACCTCTTTAGAAAAATTAGAAAGATACTACAAAAACCATTCGATTTTTAAAACTGGAGCTTAAACCACTCTTTCCCACTCGATTCTACAACGATATCAAGTTCAAAACGTTAAAGGTTTTCATAAAAACTATCCGTTGCCCTCCGCCATTTTAGGAAGCAGAGTACTTAGTATTCGTGCCACGTTTGTTACTATAGTTAAGGCGTGGTGTACGGTAGCTAAGTGATGAATTCTTACAAAGCATTTGATGCGATCGATTAGGGCATTCTCATGACTTTGTTGACCATAGTTAAGGGTCATGTGGGTGGGTCTAAATCAATCACGAAATGGCTGGTTGAACTTGACTAGTACTTATGATTTGTTGACCATAGTTAAGGTCATAAGTCACTAGGGGTAAAAATCATATCGGGAATTTCAAGAGTTGAGATTTGCAATGAGATTGCATACCTTCTATATGATAGTTGGATCCCGATCCCACTGTGAGTAAAAGTTACTCCCGGGAGAATTTTGCACTTTTTGGTTAGCGAACTTGTAGATTGCAATTTATCCTGGCTAGTTTTCCTTTTAGGTTTGAAGGAAAATTTGATAAAAAGCAGTGGGAGACAACAATTAGATAAGATTAATAACCAATCTAATTATGCAAGAGCAATCGCTGAATGACTTCTTTTCTATCTCCTAATAGCAGATACAAATGTCGGGACTTAACCTTTTATTAGACAAAAACAAACTCACTGGACCGAATTACAAAGATTGGCTAAGGAACGTGAATATTGCCCTGACATATGATAAGGTCTCATACGTCCTGACTACTCCAGCCCCTCTTAGCCCAGGCCCTGATTCTTCAGTTGCGGATAAAGAAATCCGCAAGAAATGGGATACAGACTGCGCAACAGCCAAGTGCCTCGTGCTAGCTTCTATGAACAATGAACATCAGAAGCAGCACGAGAAGATGAATGTCCAATCCATCTTTCTCCATACAGAGGAGTTGTATGGAGAGCAATCTCGTACTCTCCGATACGAGGCATCTCGAAAGTTGTTTCAGATGCGCATGGCTGCTGGCACGTCTGTAGGTGACCATGTATTGAAGATGATTGGACTTATCGAAGAACTTGAGGACCTAGGTTGGACCATGGAGAACGAGCAATATGTTGATATTGTTCTGCAGTCCCTTTCCCCTGCCTTTGCTCACTTCATTGTAAACTTCAACATGCACAAAATGGAGAAGTCTTTACCAGAACTCCTCAATATGTTGAGGAGTGCAGAGAGCACGCTAAAGGTAGCGAAGACTCCCGCTCTTATTGCTGGGTCATCTTCTTCCTCCATCCCGAAAGCCAAGGCCACGGGAAAGAAGAAGAAGAAGAATCCCATCAAGCAAAGAGGCGGAGTGAAAAAGGCATCGGGAAGGGACAAGAAAGGGGCTGCTGTGACAGGTCGTGGGGAATGTTTCCACTGCCACCAGACTGGGCACTGGAAGAGAAACTGTGCTAAATACTTGGCCGACCTCCAGAAGAAGAAGCATGGTGATGCTTCCACTTCAGGTGTGTTTGTTACAGAAAACTATTTTTCAATTAACTCTGCTTCCTGGGTATTAGATACTGGATCAGGATCTCACATCTGCAATTGTATGCAGGGGTTGAGAAATAGCAGGTTGTTGAAGAAAGGTGATCACACTCTCCGAGTTGGGAATGGTTCCTCAGTACATGCTACTGCAGTGGGAGAGTATCATCTTGGTTTGCTGTCGGGTTCTATATTGGTTTTGAACCCATGTTATTTTGTACCTTCGATGTTATGTAATATTATATCTGTATCGTTGTTGGACAATGCTGGATATAATTTCGTATTGCAATCTAATGTTATGAATATTAATCTTAATCAAGAGTTGATTGGGTATGGAACATTAAATAACGGGATATACATCCTAAATCAGCATACAGTTTTTCATATACAACACGGAAACAAAAGAAAGGTTTCAGACATAAATGAAGCTTTCATTTGGCATTGTAGACTAGGTCATATTAATGAAACAAGACTGACCAAGCTACATAAAGATGGATATTTAGACTCGTTTGAATATAAATCTTATGCGACTTGCCAGTCTTGCATCAAAGGTAAAATGACCAAAACTCCGTTTACTGGACACGGAGAGAGAGCTACTGAACTCTTAGGCCTCATACATAGTGATGTATGTGGACCAATGTCTACACATGCTGCAGGTGGTTTTTCATACTTCATAACCTTCACTGATGATTTATCGAGATTCGGGCACGTGTTCTTGTTGAAACATAAGTCCGAAGCCTTTGAAAAGTTCAAGGAGTATAAATCTGAAGTAGAAAAACAAACAGGCTTAAGTATCAAGAAACTTCGATCGGATCGTGGAAGTGAGTATCTAAGCTCAGAGTTTCTAAATTTCCTAAAAGAGAATGGGATTCTCTCTCAGCTCACTCCTCCGTATACACCACAACACAACGGTGTATCGGAAAGGAGGAATCGCACATTATTAGATATGGTACGATCCATGATGAGTGATGCTGAGTTACCTATATCATTTTGGGGGCACGCATTGGAGACTGCGATTTATCTATTGAATAGGGTTCCGACCAAAACTGTGTCTACCACTCCATATGAGATATGGTATGGGAAGAGACCATCTCTTAACAGAGTTAAGGTATGGGGTTGTCCGGCTTATGTGAAAAAGCAGAATCCAGACAAACTTGAGACACGATCGGTTTTGTGTAAATTTGTGGGATATCCAAAACACTCGTATGGATATCTATTCTACCACAAGGAGGAACAAAGGGTGTTTGTTTCTCAGTATGCCACATTTTTAGAAAATGAATTTTTTACAAATGATACTGTTGGCAATGCGGTAGAACTGGAAGAAGTTCCAGATGCACAAACCATTACCGATGATTTGATTGAACCTGAGGTTTCAATAGAACCTGACATACCTCAGCCACTCCGTAAATCTAGTAGGACTTCTCGCCCACCTGATAGATACTACGGTTTTCTAATTGACGGCGATAAAGAAGATTGCATCATGAATGATGATGACCCTACTAGTTTTCAGCAAGCTATCATGAGTGGTGACTCAGTGAAATGGTTGGATGCCATGAGATCCGAAATGGAATCCATGCACACCAACAAAGTATGGACTTTGGAGGCTGCACCTTCTTGAGTAAAACCCATTGGGTGCAAATAGATCTTTAAAAGAAAGATTGGTGTGGATGGTCTGGTGGAGACCTATAAAGCTAGGCTGGTAGCAAAAGGATTTCGTCAAAGACCGGGCTTGGACTATGATGAAACTTTTTCACCAGTCACGATGCTCAAATCCATTCGGATCTTGCTTGCTATAGCTGCTTACTATGATTATGAGATCTAGCAGATGGATGTTAAAATGGCATTTCTAAATGGTAATTTAGAAGAATGCGTTTTTATGGATCAGCCAGAGGGCTTCATTGATAGTGGGAGCAGCGGAAAAGCATGCAGGCTGCTTAAATCCATCTATGGATTAAAGCAGGCATCACGGAGTTGGAACATCTGCTTTGATGATACAATCAAAGAGTTTGGTTTTATCAAAAATGTGGATGAACCATGTATTTATAAAAGGATTGTAGAGAGTACTGTTACATTCCTCGTATTGTACGTGGACGATATTCTCTTGATAGGATTTGATATTCCTATGTTACAATCGGTCAAACTATTCTTATCGCAGAGGTTCTCCATGAAAGACCTGGGTGATGCCTCGTACATTCTGGGGATTAAGATCTATAGAGATAGATCTAAGAAATTATTGGGATTGTCCCAATCGAGATACATTGACACCATACTAAAGAGGTTTAGTATGGAAGATTCCAAAAGGGGTAATTTACCCGCTTGTCATGGGATCACCTTCTCCAAAGAGATGTCTCCAAAGACTGATGAGGAGAGGGCTCGCATGAGCATTATACCCTATGCTTCGGCAGTAGGATCTATAATGTATGCGATGTTATGTACTCGCCCAGATGTAGCTTATGCACTAAGTGCAGTAAGCAGGTATCAATCCAACCCAGGGGAGAAACACTGGACTGCCGTGAAGAACATTCTAAAGTACTTGAGAAGAACTAAAGAAATGTTCTTGGTGTATGGTAACGGAAATCTCCAAATGGAGGGCTTTACCGACTCCAGCTTCCAGAGCGACAAGGATGATAGTAAGTCCATCTCAGGGTTTGTATTTACTCTAAATGGAGGGGCGGTATGTTGAAAGAGTTCCAAACAAGATACCGTCGCTGACTCCACGATGGAAGCTGAGTATATTGCTGCTAATGATGCCGCAAAAGAAGCGGCCTGGATGAGGAAGTTCATTTCAGAACTTCAAGTGGTTCCATCCATTGCTAATCCAATACCTCTGTATTGCGATAACAATGGAGCCATGGCTTTGGTAAAGGAACCGAGGTCCCATCAGAAATCCAGACATATCTTGAGGCGGTATCACCTCATCAGGGAGATAGTGGATCGCCAGGAAATCAAGGTACGGAAAGTAGACACGAAAGACAACACGGCAGATCCATTCACTAAGGCTATCCCTCAAGTACAGTTTGAGAAACTGTTTGAGCTGTTGGGCATGCGGTACGCCGGAAACTGGTTCTAGCTGGTACTTATTGCATTAATTACAGGCCTTAGTGCAAGTGGGAGATTGTTGGATATGTATGCCCTAGAGGCCTGTATTGTATAGGATACTAGACATGTATATGTACAGAAACAATCTTTGCTCAAAATGATAGTATGCTATCTGGTTTATCTTTATCATAAACATGTGATGTGTTGATGAAGCCCTTAGGACTATGCTTGACTACCAGGATTATGATGAGATCATACTGGTGGTACCTGGGCAGTCTACAAGCATATCCTTTAATAGTTCCTAGTCGAGGGTATATCGAGACAGGGCATCGGTATTACCAGATTAGACTAGTGTGTACGTTTCTTGACCCTGGGGGGCAATGGTTGATTCCACAACCATTGATGTTTGACATCAAAGATTGTACACAGGTGCTTATTGGAGAATGGGTACACCGAACAGGACTCGCTGAGAACTCCTAGATGTTATATATACCTATTGTCAGATAGCAGTTCTCTAGTGATACTTGTACAGGTTAGTCTGTAGACCCGAGATCGTCATAGAGTCTTGTGTGATTCCCATTGTACTTTAATTTCCTCCCTACCACGGCTCTACTGAGTCGTGCAAACAGGTGGATTTTGGGTACAGTCCCGAATCATATGTGTTAGTGTATATGCCCTAGAGGCCATTACTGTATCATACTAGTTTGTATATTACTTAATGGATGCTTGGGATATTCACCTTGTATATACAATCTTGCTCGAAATAGTAGTATGCTACTTGGTTTATCTCTACTTCAATGTGTACTTGTGTTTATTTTACTATATCACTTATACGCATTAGTGGAGCCCTTAGGATCTTTGCTTGATTACCAGCGTTGTGATGGCAGTCACACTAGTGGGGGCTGGGTAATCTATAAGCACATCCTTATACAGGTCCCTAGTCGCAGGACTATCGAGACAGGGCATCGATACTCCGGAGTAGACTAGCGTATGCGCTTCTCATCCCAGTGTGGGAGATGGTCTGTCCCACAGCCATCAGTACGTCGTACTGGAGATAGTATACGGGTGCTCGTTGGGTTACGAGTACACTGGACAGGACTCGTCGGGAACTGACAGGTTGGTATTATACCTATCGTCAGTCATCAGTTCCCAGGTGACATGAGTACAGCTTAGTCCGCTGACTTGACACTGGCACTTCGCCTCGAGTGTGTTCCCACTGCACTTTGATCACTGCCCTACCACGGCTCAAAGGAGTCGTGCAAACAGGTGGTGGTTGGGTGCAGTCCCGAAGCACTTGGAGGCAGTGACGGTTAGACAGGATTCGTCTCTTCCGGTATTGGGGGTTGACATCGCGCTGTGTCTAGGAGAGCCATTACACGAGTAGTCCCTGGCCAGGGCAAACGAGATATACTGGTAGGTTTCCAGTGTTATCTCAGGGTGTTTTGGGCTTCGCTCCGGCACGACTTGTACCGCTATTGGGGGACTGACGTTTACCGCCCCCTAAGCCCGCCATGCGATGTATCAGACGAACAGACCGGACTGTACGGAGACTGTCACATTCAGACTCAGTAGGAGTACCGATGGGGTTTCACCTCGTCAGCCTTCTTGTCGACATCTACCTGGGGACCGTTACGCACAGCTAGTGCCGCTTGCGGTCTGTGGTTAAACCCACTGCCAGCGTAGTGTCGAGTCTTTAGAGTCCCACACAGAGGGTATTCGCCTATGGGCAAAACAGAGTAGATGTCGCATGGTTTTGCGACAGGGTTCGTTCCCATCCGCGCACTTGTGCACGTTTGGAGTCCGGACAGATATTACCAGCGGGCTCTGGTTTGAGCCGGATACTGGTATAGTATTTGGGGTTGCTTTTATCTCTCAGTGTTCATGTTCCTCGGAACAAGAATGCAGGTGTGTATGCACAGTTATTTGAGGAGGAGGAAGATGATTTCCATTAGGGTTTCGGAACGGGTGCGTATGCACAGTTGACAGTCGTCTTTTTCCAAACCCTAATGGATTTGTGTTATATCATTTAATAATATATAATAAAATGAAATTGTGTCATGGTTAGTTTTTTGTTGACTTGTTGACCATGGTTGACTTGTTGACCATGGTTGAACATTTGACTACCATCATTACAAATGCAAGATGCCTTTTCATTCTTGCTTTATTCATTTAATGCTTGTAATGATATTAGTCATTCTAAACTATCCATCAAACCTTTTTCATTTTGATTATTATTATTATTTGATTAAACCTTTTTCATTTTGATATGGTTGCAAAAGGAAAAAGGTGAGCTCATTCTATCATTCTCACTCTCTCTCTTCACTTCATCTTCTTCTTCCTCTAGTCAAGAGAAACCTTCTCATGAGTTGAGAATCCTTCTCTTGAAAAACAAAAGCAAACCCTAGACACTCTCTACTCACTCTAGGATCAAGGGTCTAGCAAGCCGGCGATTCTAGTTTCACTCCAAGTACGAGAAAGAGCCCAAAGGTCGAGCCTTCGAGGTGGATCCATCTTCGACGGGAGAAGGCGACAAAGGAGAACCATCAACCTCTACAAAGTTTGAAGACGAAGGAGTTCAAGTCTAGGTATAACCATCTTCATCCGAGTAGCTAAACTTCTTTAGCTAGTTTGCTAGTTTTAGTTTAGACAACGATCCCGACCTTGCATAGTCCATGTTGCCTCTTGCACTAAAAATTTGATTTTTATACCGTTTCCGCCTCCCCGTAAGAACCGGGGGTCGCAACGTGGACTTACAGTGGTATCAGAGCCTAACTAAACTTAAACTAGCTTGGTAGTGAAGTGTAACGAAGTTCGGAACCGTAAAAAACCCAAAAACCATACATTTTTAAAACCTGAGTTTCTGTTGAATTTTTTTTGGCTCAAAATGAAAAACTTTATATTTGTAAATTCATCTCAGGGTTTTTTAAAAACACCCATGAAAAACGACACAGAGATTCATCCAAACCGCCGCGCTTCCGCCGCACGAGGTAGGCTCGTGCCGCGGAAGCGCCGCGGTTTGATGTCCTCTCTGCATCGTTTTTCGTGCAGTGTCTTTCTGTGTTGATTTTGGGATTTTTAGGATATATATTATATGCCCAGATTTTCCAGAACTAAAATTTACTTTTGGGGGCCTATAATTCCGTATTTTTCCGAACTTCACTACACTTTGACTATGATGGTTATATCTGTATTGTTTGCATGTATTGAACATCGGCTAATCGCTATAAGTCGATTAGTCGGGGTTATACATGATCTGTAATGTGCTGGAATGTGTATATAAATATGTTGGATTGTCGCGGGTGAATAGCCGGGGGTTGTGAGACGAGAGTTTTCTTTTCTTGCAATTCATTGTAAATGTAAATTGATGTAATAATTATTATTTGTTTGGCCGCACAACCGGGTCGGGGTTGTAGCCGTCATTGTATAATTCTTTTTACTGTTTTTGCTCCTAGGATAGACCCATGGAGGGGTGCACGAACTACCGGGTATGCCGAAGTGTCGAGTGGCCTACTCATGGAGATGAGGGAGGTTGCTACGCTTCGGGTACTTGGCGGGTAGTTTGCCGCACCCGTAGGGGTCTTGGGTAGGGTATTGGCTATTCACCGCGACCGTGTTATCTGTTTTTTGTTACAGGCTCGTACAAATTACAGATTACTAGTATATCCAATGTATTTATCTGTGATCTGAAATGTTTATCATTGCTTTCTATTTAGGCGTTGCTTATGTTTTACAGACGCGCTAGCCCAGCCCCCGCTCTGTCGTTAGTTAAGTAACCTAAAGGGTAATGACGGGGCCCAGTGGCGAATGCGAATGGCATAAGCGTACGTCATATTTTGGTTGTTTTCTGCAATGGTAGGATTTAAATGATGGGACGCATTAAAAGTACTAATGCAAGAATATCACGCATTAAAAGAACTAATGCAAGATAATAAACCAAGTTAAAGTCGTTGGAACACTTTCGAAAAACCACTCGGTTCTTTTCAAAACTAACTTTTAAAATGCGGAGTTTGAGCCACTCCCTTTAAAAGCTATCTCGTTCCATCGACCAAATCAAGTTCACTACGTTCACGGTTTTGCCAAAACCATCCGTAGCCCTCCGTCGTTTCGCATGAATAGTCAATAGTATTCAAGCTGTGTATGTTGGCCAAAGTCAAGGCACAGTGATTGGTAGCTGTTGGGTGTTCATGTGTAGCATAGATAGATGCGTTGGTTTGGGACAGTCGTACTGCCATTTTGGCCAAAGTCAAGGGTAGATACGGATGGATCCAAATTAACCTGGATAATGACGGGTAGAACTTGACATGTGACTTATGATATTTTGGCCAAAGTCAAGGTCATAAGAGCATGGGGCAAAAATCCACATCGGGAGTTTCATAAGTACTGAAACTTGCTAGATTTGCATACCATTTGGAGTGTGGTGATTCTGGTAGGATTCCTTCAGTTTCGTCACGCAATGATATTTGGATCCCGATCCTACTGTGAGTATATGCTACTCCTCGGGAAATTTCTCACTTAACGATCAATGCTATAAACCTAGTAGGTGCCTAGAAAGGTGTTAGCGGGGCTACGCCCCCAGGGAAAAGAGGTTCTTTAATTAAGGAACTTCGCGAAAGCGTTGGAAAACCTCCCTCGAAGTACCGACACCAGCCTGGCCGAACGGTTAAGCAAGTATTGTACGGTGGGATTGATCCTGACTAATTCTTCCTTTATGGTTTGAGGAGGGATTCGAGAAACAGTGGGAGCCATCCTGTTTAGACAAATTAAAAACCACTCTAAACTTGCAAGAGCATCATGCTGAGTGTTTCTTCTTCTCTCTCCTAATTGCAGCGACCAATCAACATGACTGGACTTAAGTTACTCCTAGATAAAAACAAGTTGACAGGGCCAAACTACAAAGATTGGCTCAGGAATGTCAAGATAGCAATCACTTATGACAAGCTGGGGTATCTTCTTACCACTAAAGCTCCCCCTGTCCCTGGTCCAACTTCCAGCGTCGCGGATAAGGAAATCCGCAAGACTTGGGAGATTGATAGCGCGAAGGCCAAGTGCCTCCTGCTTGCCTCGATGGACAACGAACATCAGAGGAGGCATGAGAATATGGACATGGAGTCCATATTGCTTCATACAAAAGAACTGTATGGAGAGCAATCACGTATCGCAAGATACGAAGCGTCGAAAAAGTTGTTTTCGACAAGAATGGCCGTCGGATCATCAGTAGCCGAGCACGTGCTAAAAATGATCGGCTACATTGAGGAGCTCGCTGACCTGGGGATCACATTGGAGAGTGAGCTATATACGGATATAGTTCTCCAGTCCCTTCCTTCCACTTACGCCCAGTTTATAATGAATTTCAACCTACAAGAAAAGGAGGTTGAACTTTCAGAGCTCCTCAACCTGCTGAGGAGCGCAGAGGGCACCCTACAGAAAGGTAGGGAAACATCCACTTTGTTTCTAGGAGGATCGTCTTCTTCTAGGTCCAAGGCGAAAGCCAAGGGAAAGAAGAAGAAAGCCCCCGCCAAACCAAGGGGCGGTGTTAGTAAAGTGGATACGAAGGGAAAAGGTAAAGCAACAAAAATAGCGGGGAAGCTTGTGGATAAGGAAGAATGCTTCTTTTGTCATAAGAAAGGACACTGGAAGAATGATTGCAGGGCCTGGAAGGCCAGAACACAGGAATTGAAGCAGGTTGCAGCTTCAGCTTCAGGTGTGTATGTTATTGAAAACTGTCTTTCAATAAACTCTACTTCCTGGGTATTGGATACCGGATCAGGATCTCATATCTGTAATTCTTTGCAGGCGTTGAGAAACCGTAGGGTTTTGAAGGCAGGTGACATGACCCTCAGAGTTGCGAACGGAGCTAGCATGGATGCTAAAGCCGTGGGGGACTATCACCTGGGAATGTCAGATGGACATGTTTTGGTTTTGCATAATTGCTTTTTTGTACCCAACGCAACTTGTAATATCATTTCTGTATCTTTAGTTTCTAAAGAAGGTTATGAATTTGCGTTTGTAAGTAATGTTGTAAACATTCACCTTAATCAAGTTCTGATTGGGTCAGGTACATTGAGTAATGGTATATACGTATTGAACCAACCACAGATTTTCAATGTCCAGAATACACACAAAAGGAAGTCTCCAGAAATAAACCAGACTTTCTTATGGCATTGTAGATTGGGTCACATCAATGAGAGAAGGTTGACGAAGTTACATACAGAAGGGTATTTGAATGCGTTCGAATATCAGTCGTATGCCACTTGTCAATCCTGTCTCAAGGGAAAGATGACAAAGACTCCGTTTACTGGACATGGAGAAAGAGCGAGCGAGCTCTTGGGACTCGTACACAGTGACGTGTGCGGTCCAATGTCTACACATGCCCGAAGCGGACATTCTTACTTCATTACTTTTACGGATGACTTCTCAAGGTACGGTTATGTTTTCTTAATGAAACATAAGTCCGAGGCTTTTGAAAAATTCCAGGAGTATAAGAATGAAGTAGAGAAACAGACCGGCAAAAGTATTAAGATTCTAAGATCGGATCGAGGTGGAGAATACTTAAGTGCCGAATTCCTGAATTACTTAAAAGAGAATGGTATTCTCTCTCAGCTTACTCCTCCATACACTCCGCAACATAACGGTGTATCGGAGAGACGGAACCGAACCCTATTGGATATGGTTCGGTCCATGATGAGTAACGCTGAGTTGCCGCGATCATTCTGGGGATATGCGCTAGAATCAGCCGCATACTTTTTGAACCGAGTTCCCACTAAGACTGTGCCTACTACGCCATTTGAGATGTGGTGTGGAAAGAGACCCCATCTTAATCACATTAAGATATGGGGAAGTCCGGCTTTTGTCAAAAAGCAGCATGCGGACAAACTCGAGGCACGCTCAGTACTGTGCAAGTTTGTGGGATATCCAAAGAATTCCAAGGGATATTTCATCTACTGCGAAGAGGAACAAAAAGTTCCTGTTTCTCGTCATGCCCACTTTCTAGAACACCAGTTCATAGAAAAGGAAATAAGTGGGAGCGCAGTAGAACTGGAAGAGATTCCAGAACCACGGACTATTACTGAAAGTTTAGTGGAACCAGAGGGTTCGGAAGAACAGGACATTCCTACGCCACTCCGCAGAAGTAGTAGGCAGTCTCATCCGCCCGAGAGATACTACGGTTTTCTCATAGACGGGGATAGAGAGGATTGCATCATAGATTATGATGAGCCTACTAGCTTCCAGCAGGCCGTTCAGAGCGTTGACTCAGTGAAATGGCTGGATGCAATGCGGACCGAAATGGAGTCCATGTACACCAACAAGGTATGGACGTTGGACATTGCTCCAGACGGGGTAAAACCCATAGTATGCAAGTGGATCTTCAAAAGGAAGATTGGTGTAGATGGACAGGTTGAGACCTATAAAGCTAGGCTGGTAGCAAAGGGTTTCCGTCAAAGACCTGGCTTGGACTATGACGAAACCTTTTCTCCAGTAGCCATGCTGAAATCCATTCGGATCCTTCTTGCCATCGCTGCCTTCCACGATTATGAGATCTGGCAAATGGACGTAAAGACAGCTTTTCTAAATGGAAATTTAGAGGAGTGTGTCTATATGGACCAGCCAGAGGGCTTCATTCAGAGTGGGAGCAGCGGAAAGGTGTGCAAGTTGCTTAAGTCCATCTATGGACTAAAGCAGGCATCGCGGAGTTGGAACATCTGCTTTGATGAGACGGTCAAAGAATTTGGCTTTATCAAAAATCCAGATGAACCATGCATCTATAGTAGATTTGTAGCGAGAACTGTAGTATTCCTCGTTTTATACGTGGATGACATTCTCTTAATAGGAAATGACATTCCTATGCTACAATCTGTCAAGGGGTTCTTGTCACACAGGTTCTCCATGAAAGACCTGGGTGATGCCTCATACATCCTGGGGATCCGGATCCATCGTGATAGATCCAAGAGGATATTGGGACTTTCACAGTCCAGGTACATCGACACCATACTGAAGAGATTCAGTATGGAAGATTCCAAGCGCGGTAACCTACCGGCTTGTCACGGGATCACCCTCTCTAAAGAGATGTCTCCCAAGACTGATTTGGAGAGGGATCGCATGTCGATTATACCCTACGCTTCTGCGGTAGGCTCTATAATGTATGCGATGTTATGTACCAGACCGGATGTAGCTTATGCACTGAGTGTGGTAAGCCGGTATCAGTCAAACCCTGGGGAGAAACACTGGATAGCGGTAAAGAACATTCTCAAGTACCTGAGAAGGACTAAGGAGATGTTCTTGGTGTATGGCGGAAAAGACCTCCAGATCGAGGCCTTTGCTGACTCCAGCTTCCAGAGTGACAAGGATGATTCCAAGTCCATGTCGGGCTTTGTCTTTACCCTCAATGGAGGGGCGGTGTGTTGGAAGAGTTCCAAACAGGAAACCGTTGCAGACTCGACGATGGAAGCGGAATACATCGCTGCATCTGATGCCGCAAAAGAAGCTGTCTGGATGAGTAAGTTCTTGAAAGAACTTCAGGTGGTTCCGTCCATTGTTGATCCAATACCTCTGTATTGCGACAACAATGGGGCTATAGCTTTAGCGAAGGAACCCAGGTCCCATCAGAGATCCAGGCACATCTTGAGGCGGTATCACCTGATCAGGGAGATCGTGGATCGCAAGGAGATCGAGGTTCGGAGAGTTGCTTCAGAAGACAACACTGCAGATCCATTCACCAAGGCCCTGCCCCAGACTCAGTTCGAGCGGCTGATCGAGATGATAGGTCTTCGATACGCCAGTACATGGCCTTAGTGCAAGTGGGAGATTGTTAGTGTATATGCCCTAGAGGCCATTACTGTATCATACTAGTTTGTATATTACTTAATGGATGCTTGGGATATTCACCTTGTATATACAATCTTGCTCGAAATAGTAGTATGCTACTTGGTTTGTCTCTACTTCAATGTGTACTTGTGTTTATTTTACTATATCACTTATACGCATTAGTGGAGCCCTTAGGATCTTTGCTTGATTACCAGCGTTGTGATGGCAGTCACACTAGTGGGGGCTGGGTAATCTATAAGCACATCCTTATACAGGTCCCTAGTCGCAGGACTATCGAGACAGGGCATCGATACTCCAGAGTAGACTAGCGTATGCGCTTTTCATCCCAGTGTGGGAGATGGTCTGTCCCACAGCCATCAGTACGTCGTACTGGAGATAGTATACGGGTGCTCGTTGGGTTACGAGTACACTGGACAGGACTCGTCGGGAACTGACAGGTTGGTATTATACCTATCGTCAGTCATCAGTTCCCAGGTGACATGAGTACAGCTTAGTCCGCTGACTTGACACTGGCACTTCGCCTCGAGTGTGTTCCCACTGCACTTTGATCACTGCCCTACCACGGCTCAAAGGAGTCGTGCAAACAGGTGGTGGTTGGGTGCAGTCCCGAAGCACTTGGAGGCAGTGACGGTTAGACAGGATTCGTCTCTCCCGGTATTGGGGGTTGACATCGCGCTGTGTCTAGGAGAGCCATTACACGAGTAGTCCCTGGCCAGGGCAAACGAGATATACTGGTAGGTTTCCAGTGTTATCTCAGGGTGTTTTGGGCTTCGCTCCGGCACGACTTGTACCGCTATTGGGGGACTGACGTTTACCGCCCCCTAGGCCCGCCATGCGATGTATCAGACGAACAGACCGGACTGTACGGAGACTGTCACATTCAGACTCAGTAGGAGTACCGATGGGGTTTCACCTCGTCAGCCTTCTTGTCGACATCTACCTGGGGACCGTTACGCACAGCTAGTGCCGCTTGCGGTCTGTGGTTAAACCCACTGCCAGCGTAGTGTCGAGTCTTTAGAGTCCCACACAGAGGGTATTCGTCTATGGGCAAAACAGAGTAGATGTCGCATGGTTTTGCGACAGGGTTCGTTCCCATCCACGCACTTGTGCACGTTTGGAGTCCGGACAGATATTACCAGCGGGCTCTGGTTTGAGCCGGATACTGGTATAGTATTTGGGGTTGCTTTTATCTCTCAGTGTTCATGTTCCTCGGAACAAGAATGCAGGTGTGTATGCACAGTTATTTGAGGAGGAGGAAGATGATTTCCATTAGGGTTTCGGAACGGGTGCGTATGCACTGTTGACAGTCGTCTTTTTCCAAACCCTAATGGATTTGTGTTATATCATTTAATAATATATAATAAAATGAAATTGTGTCATGGTTAGTTTTTTGTTGACTTGTTGACCATGGTTGACTTGTTGACCATGGTTGAACATTTGACTACCATCATTACAAATGCAAGATGCCTTTTCATTCTTGCTTTATTCATTTAATGCTTGTAATGATATTAGTCATTCTAAACTATCCATCAAACCTTTTTCATTTTGATTATTATTATTATTTGATTAAACCTTTTTCATTTTGATATGGTTGCAAAAGGAAAAAGGTGAGCTCATTCTATCATTCTCACTCTCTCTCTTCACTTCATCTTCTTCTTCCTCTAGTCAAGAGAAACCTTCTCATGAGTTGAGAATCCTTCTCTTGAAAAACAAAAGCAAACCCTAGACACTCTCTACTCACTCTAGGATCAAGGGTCTAGCAAGCCGGCGATTCTAGTTTCACTCCAAGTACGAGAAAGAGCCCAAAGGTCGAGCCTTCGAGGTGGATCCATCTTCGACGGGAGAAGGCGACAAAGGAGAACCATCAACCTCTACAAAGTTTGAAGACGAAGGAGTTCAAGTCTAGGTATAACCATCTTCATCCGAGTAGCTAAACTTCTTTAGCTAGTTTGCTAGTTTTAGTTTAGACAACGATCCCGACCTTGCATAGTCCATGTTGCCTCTTGCACTAAAAATTTGATTTTTATACCGTTTCCGCCTCCCCGTAAGAACTGGGGGTCGCAACGTGGACTTACAATATGGAGACAGTGAGCGATAGGAGGGGTTTCGTCTCTCCCGGTATAGGGAGTTGATGTCGCGCTATGTTTGATCGGCTATAACACCTAAATCCCTGGCCAGGGTTCTCGAGGATTACTGATAAGTGTTATCAGTAGTTTCTCGAACTGTTATGAGCCATAAATCAGCATGACTTATAAAGTTACTGGGGTCTGACATTTACCACCCCTAGACTTCATATGCGACGTATTAGACGAAGAGACCGGACTGTACGGTAAGTGTTGCTTGCAGGCTCGTAAGGGTTGTGATGGGTTCGCTCGTCGGCCACCTTTTCGTCAAGTACCTGGGTAGCCGTTACGCACAGCTAGTGCCGCTGACGTGCTTATGGTTAAACCCACTGCCAGCGTACTGTCGAGTCTTTAGAGTCCCACATAGAGAGTTTCCTCGTTCAGGCGAAATATGTAGAGGCTGTAAGTTGTTATGGCAGCCGTAAGCTGTTACGGCAGGGTTTCGATTTTATTCATGTAATTGTTACAGGAATAATAATCGGAAAGATAATACTGGTAGGCTTTGGTTTAAGCCGGATACCGGTATTATATTATTGGATTAATGGCATTCGTATTTTTCGGAATTCGGATACGGGTATACAATATACGGTATACGGAGGAGGGGTATTTTTGTAATTGTTACAAGAATACCTTCTAGAAGGTGCCACCTCATAATGATATAATAATGACATCATTTATGAAAAATAAAATGAGGTTGAAATTAAAAGGTACAAGCATGATAAGGTTGTTGTTATGGAGTTACTATTGAAGCATGATACTAATTTATATAACGCATGCTTCAATTAATTCTCTTAGTGCTATATTTTTATTCATCATGCTTGAACACTTTCATTATGATAAACACTCGCTCCTTCTCATCTCCTCCTTCTCATTCTTCTTATAAATAGCTTCACATGAGATGTGAATGTTAAGTGAATCAAGAGAAGGTTAAGAGAAAGAAATGCTATAGATTTCAAGCTAATCCAATACATTCATCTCTACATAATCCTAGTGACCTATTCTAGCAAAATTGGTCTCTAGGTTAAACTCTTGTGAAGAGTTTCTAGATCGCACGACAACTCTCGGGTGGATCATCTAGGTCTTGGGTGGCCGGAGATCGAAGACATCGGCAACGTCAAAAGGAGCTAAGGAGTTCATCAAAGAGAAGACCCGAAGGACCGTATCATTGAGGTATAATCCCTAACATAGTAGATAAGATCTCTAGTTGTGGTTTAGACAAGATCTTCGGTTAAGTGCGTGTTGTATGCCAAGAAAATTCCTGGGCTTCATAGTCCGACATCGAGGGATCAAAGTTGACCCATCAAAGATAAAGGCCATCATGGAGATGCCCCCTCCGAAGAGTCTGACGCAGCTAAGGTCTTTTCAAGGTAAGCTTGCTTATATACGGAGGTTTATCTTAAATTTAACGTGGAGATGTAGGCCCTTCTCAAAGCTCATGAAGAAAGGAGCTCCTTTTATCTGGGATGCCGAATGTCAAGCAGCGTTCGAAAGCATCAAACAATACTTGTTGCACCCTCCAGTGCTGGCCGCTCCCATTCCAAATAAACCGCTGATTCTCTATACTGCCGCGCTGGATGAGTCACTCGGTGCGCTCCTTGCCCAGAATAACGAGGAGGGAAAAGAAAATGCCCTCTACTACCTCAGTCGAACTCTAGTTGGGGCGGAACACAACTATTCCCCAATCGAAAAGCAATGCCTGGCTCTGATATTTGCTGTGAAGAAGCTGAGACACTATCTGCTGGCTCATCGGGTTATGCTAATCTCCAAGGTCGACCCGCTCAAACACTTGATGACCAGAGCAAGCCTAGCCGGCAGAATGGCAAGATGGGCCGTCATGTTACTTGAGTTTGACATAGTATATACTCCTCAGAAAGCAGTAAAAGGGCAAGCTCTTGCAGACTTCCTTGCCGCTCATCCTATACCAGAAGGGTCGCCGCTAAATTGTGCGTTACCCGATGAACAAGTGCTGCACCTCGAGGAAGATGAGCCATGTTGGGAGCTCTACTTCGATGGAGCCTCGTCAATAAGGACCTCCAGTAAATCAAGTGTCCCGGAGATAAAAGCAGGGATAGGATTGGTGTTCATCACACCATCAATGGGAACCCTACAGCGTTCTTTTGCTCTTACCGAGCCTCGGACAAACAATGAAGCTGAGTATGAAGCTCTGATAGCTGGTTTGGAGCTCGCCATAGAAATGGAAATCCGTCAGCTACGAGTTTACGGTGACTCCCAGCTCGTCGTCAACCAAGTAAGCGGCGATTATAAGATATTCAAACCCGAATTAGCTCGGTACAGAGGCCGAGTCGTGGAACTCATGAAACGGTTCACTCATATTGAACTAACGAGAGTCCCTAGAGCGTTGAACGGAAAAGCCGACATACTCGCTCGCCTAGCCAAGGAGCTGGCTGATCCTGACATGGACGAAATTCTGATCACAGTCAGGAGCCGAAAAATTCTACCCCCAGTCTCTCTACGAGAAGAGGAAAGCGCGGAACAGAAGAGCAGTCCCGCCGAAGAAGCTTCAATCATCCAAGACGAGCCCGATTGGAGAGAACCCTTCATAGAGTACCTCCGATATGACAAGCTGCCCGAAGAAAAATCTGCGAGGATTCAGCTGAAGAAAAGAGCTCTCTGATACGTGTTTGTAAATGACACGTTATACCGCAGGTCATATGACCAACTCTGGCTCAGGTGTCTGTCATTGGCCGAAGCCCAAAAGGTCATGAAAGATGTCCACTCGGGCTTTTGCGGTGCTCACCAATCTGGTCCCAAGATGCGACTTCAAATCAAACGGCTTGGGTATTACTGGCCCACCATGATACGGGATTGCGGAGAGCATGCAAAGAAATGTTATATTTGCCAAATTCACGGTGATTTTATTCACAAGCATCCCAATCCATTGCATCCTACGGTGGCGTCGTGGCCCTTCGAAGTCTGGGGCACCGACATTGTTGGCCCAATTGATCCTCCTTCATCCAAAGGCCACCGGTTCATACTGGCCGCAACCGACTACTTCTCCAGATGGGCTGAAGCTGTCCCGCTAAAAGAAGTCAAGAAAAAAGATTTTCTGACATTCTTCCAGCATAATATTCTATACCGCTTCGGTACACCAAGAAGAATCATTTCCGACAACGGGCCTTCTTTCAAGAGCTTCAACGTCTCAAGGTTCGCTACTCAGCACAAGATAGACTGGAGATATTCCTCTATCTATAATCCAAAAGCCAATGGGCTCGCCGAAGCCTTCAATAAGACTCTATGCAAGCTCCTGAGAAAAAATGCTTCAGCCAACAAGAGAGACTGGAATCTCAAGCTTCACGAGGCATTGTGGGCATATCGTCCCACGCACCGTACTCCAACTCAGTCCACTCCATACTCATTGCTCTTCGGAGTGGAGGCGGTCCTCCCCCTCGAAGTTGAAGTTCCGAGCTTAAGAATGGCCGTCCAACATGAGTTGACGGAGGAAGAAAACGTGCTCCTTTGACTTGAAGAACTCGATGCCCTCGAAGAAAAGAGGCTCGCGGTGCAACAAAATCTGGAGCTATACCGAGCCCAAATGTCACGGGCCTATGACAAGATAACCCGTCTCCGCGCTTTCAAGAAAGGTGAATTGGTGTTGGTCCTCAAAAGACCGATCATCCCCAATCGACATGCCAAGGGAAAATTCGAGCCAAACTGGGAAGGACCATACGTCATCGAGAAAGTGTTCGATGGAGGATCCTACGAACTGATAAGTGCCGAGGGAGAAAGGCCCATGCCACCCATCAATGGCCGATATCTTAAGAAATACTATACGTGAGTGCTTTAAGTCGTAGGCGAATTGAGCACATCAGCCCTACGGTCTGGATCATACATCCTGCAAAACCGTATACAATCCACGGGCATAAATGACCCCTATCTCTCCCAAATCCTGCCGGTGAGACTACTTTTAAAGTCCCACCAGCGGCAAAAAAAAGAGAAAAAAAAATAAAAGAAATAAAAAAATAAACGATATGTCCACAAGCAAAACGGGAACGGATGAAAACCCGAAAGGGCTCCGTGAGTAAAAACAGCAGGACTACCGGCGAGTCTGTGAAAACCCGAAAGGGCGCAAACTCATGAAAAGAGATGAAATACACTCGCAAAGTCCTCTCGACCTTGTGAGGAGAAAACCCCTGCGTGAGATCCTAACGACTCACAAAGGAGCAACACACTTAGGAATCCTCACGATTCCTAAGGAGAAAATACACATGCGGGATCCTTACGACTCGTAGGGAGAAAATGCTTTTATGGGACCCTCACGGCCCATAAAATTGAAAAGCCTTAGGTGATAGGGACCCAAACCTATCTCCTAAGCCATCGTTCCCCAACGGGCAACGGCAAATGATGAGTCGCTCCTGGCATTTCGCTTCAGTGTTAGCGGTGCTGATGCCGACCAAAAACCCAAATCCCAAGTCCTCCCAAGATAAATGATGAGTTGCTCCTGGCATTATTCCAGTGCAGCAATGCTGATGCCAAACAAGATCCAAATTCCAAGTCCCCAAACGGCGAATGATGAGTCGCTCCTGGTATCATATTCCAGTGTAGCGATGCAGACGCCGACCAAATTCCAAATCCTATACCCCAACGGCGAATGATGAGTCGCTCCTGGTACCACATTCCAGTGCAGCGATGCAGACGCCAACAAAGCCCTGAAATTCTTCCAACCCTACGGTCTGGATCATACATCCTGCAAAACCATATACAATCCACGGGCGTAAAACAATCCCGATCTCTCCACAAAAAAAAAGAAAAAAAAAGAAGGAGAAGAAAAACAAAAAGAACGGTATGTCTACAAGCAAAATGGGCACGGATGAAAACCCGA
Organism: Agapanthus africanus; assembly: GCA_030015575.1. Lineage (NCBI taxonomy): Eukaryota > Viridiplantae > Streptophyta > Magnoliopsida > Asparagales > Amaryllidaceae > Agapanthus > Agapanthus africanus. The sequence goes on from JASDDO010000022.1 coordinate 283,836,741, forward strand.
AGGGCTCCGTGAGTAAAAACAGCGGGACTGCCGGCGAGTTTGTGAAAACCCGAAAGGGCGCAAAGTCGTAAAAAAGAAAAGAAATGAAATGCACTCGTAAAGTCCTCTCGACTTTGTGAGGAGAAAATTCCCGTGTGAGATCCCTACGACTCACCAATGAGCAACACACTTAGGAGTCCCCACGACTCTTAAGGAGAAAACACACCTACGAGATCCTTTCGACTCGTAGGGAGAAAATGCTTTTATGGGACCCTTACGACCCATAAAATTGAAAAGTCTTAGGTGATAGGGATCTAAACCTGCCTCCTAAGCCATCAATTCCCAAATCCTCTCGGGGAAAATGATGAGTTGCTCCTGGCATTATTCCAGTGCAGCAATGCCGATGCCAAACAAAAACCAAAATCCCAAAATCCTCTCAATGACAGATGATGATTCGCTCCTGGTACCATATTCCAGTATAGCGATGCTGATGTCAACCGAAATCAAAATAAACAAGTCAACCTCCACTCCGACACCGCAGAAAGCGGAGCAAGTCAGAATCCAATCTTGACACCGCAAGAAGCGGAGCAAGTCAAGTCTACCCCTGACACTGCAAGAAGCAGAGCAAGTCAAATCAAGCAACGACCGTCCAAGTCGCAAAAAGGGCAGCACCGACCGTCCAAGTCGTTAAAATGGCAGCACCGACCGTCCACGTCGCTAAAAGGGCAGCAACGACCGTCCAAGTCGCAAAAAGGGCAGCACCGACTGTCCAAGTCGTTAAAATGGCAGCATCGACCGTCCAAGTCGCAAAAAGGGCAGTATCAACCATCCACGTCGCTAAAATGGCAGCATCGACCGTCCAAGTCGCGAAAAGGGCAGCACCGACCGTCCACGACGCTAAAATGGCAGCACCGACCGTCCACGTCACTAAAATGGCAGCATAGACCGTCCAAGTCGCAAAAAGGGCAGCATCGACCGTCCAAGTGGCAAAAAGGGCAGCATTGACCGTCCATGTCGTAAAAAGGGCAGCGCAGGATTCCTACAAAGCGGGAACCGGATCACTCCGGGCCAGGGAAACGTCTATCATGGACACTCCATCTCGGAGTCATGTCAAGCAACGACCGTCCATGTCGTAAAAAGGGCAGTGCCAGCTTCCCAAAAAGCGGGAACCAAATCAGGTCGCCTCCAAGTAAAAGAAGATCCATCAATTTCATGCACACGACCCACATATGTGGTGTGCATTTATTGGTGGGGAGCAATTTGTTGGGGTAAAAATTTACACCCCGGTTGACCAAGTCAAAATCAAAGTCAACCCCAAGCCAAGTGGGCCCAAGCCCAGATCCAGTGGGCCCATGCTCGGGTCGAGCCAGAACATGAAGCGGACGGCCTCCTCATGCCAAGATAAAAATTTTGTAATAAATAATTTTGTTGCATTTCTTTTATTTTATTTTATGGATAACTGTAAGAAATATAGGCATAAAGCCAAATTTTTGTAAAGCCCATGGCTTATGTGCAAAAAGAAATGGCACATGAGCCATAGGATAAGCAAAATGCCATTTTGTGAAGCCCAAGGGGCTATGTGTAAAGTATATAGCCTATAAAGGCAAGGATAATGAAATATCCCAAAAAAACTTTTCTCTCTCCAAAAAATGTTTGAGATCTGAGATCTTTCTTCCTCCTTCAAGGTTCCAAAACCTTCTTCTTTCTTTTGAATTAAATCAAGAGTTTTACTCTTCCTTTTTCAAAACTAAATAGTTTTCCACCACAAAACCCATTAAGGGGAACTCAGATCTTCCATTAGATCTCAAAAAGAAGAGATTTTTAAAAATCCCACAGCTCTTGATCTTCAAGATCCAGCAAACAGAGGAGGAAGAAGAAGAACATCTTTCACTAAACCCCCAAAAAAGAAGAAAAACACACTCAGGATTCTAACTCCTCTCTGATTTCTCTTCTGAGAAATTTTTTCAGGCTAAAAGCCTCTTTTTCTCGCCGGCGCTCAAGCGCAGAGCGCCCGCGTGCCGACACGTGGTGCGCTTGCGCTCAAGCGCACAGCACTCTAGCGCAGAGCGCCCGCGTGCCGACACGTGGCGCGCTTGCGCTCCTGCGCAAGCGCTCGAGCGCAAGTCGCCCCGGTGCCGACACGTGGCGCTCTTGCGCTCCTGCGCAAACGCTCGAGCGCAAGTCGCCCCGGTGCCGACACGTGGCGCTCTTGCGCTCCAGCGCAAGTGCTCGAGCGCAAGTCGCCCTCATGCCGACGCGTGGCGCTCTTGCGTTCCAGCGCAAGCGCTCGAGCGCAAGTCGCCCCCATACCGACGCGTGGCGCTCTTGCGCTCCAGCGCAAGCGCTCGAGCGCAAGTCGCCCCCGTGCCGACGCGTGGCGCTCTTGCGCTCCAGCGCAAGCGCTCGAGCGCAAGTCGCCCTCGTGCCGATGCGTGGCGCTCTTGCGCTCAAGCGCAAGCGCTCGAGCGCAAGACGCCCACGTGCCGACACGTGGCGCGCTTGCGCCCAAGCGCTCAGCGTCTGAGCGCAAAGCGCCCACGTGCCGATACGTGGCGCGTTGCACTCCAGCACTCTGCGCTCGAGCGCAAAGCGCCCACATGGCGCGCTTGCGCTCAAGCGCCTAGGCGCTGGCCCCACGCATCCTTTGGATGTCTTTTTCCCCTTTATTTATATATGCATGTATATATATACATATGTATACAAATATACACATACACATACTCCACGACACTGCCGCTGTTAGAAAAAAATTTCTAACGGGGCGCTGCCCCGCACCCCGCAAGGGGGCTGCTAGCCCCCTTGACCCCCAGCCCGCTATCCGGGTAGCGGGACCCCCGTAAAAACTCTACGTGGCTCCCGACATATTCAAACCCCCCTCCAAAACAACACCACACGTACATTGTACATTGAGTTCGCATGACCAGTTTGACCCATCAATCGGAGGTTCCCTCGCCCCAAAGGTGGGGGGTAATTAACGGCAGCTTAGTCCGCGGCTGCCGGAGATTCGGATCTCCACAATCAATAAACCCTGGCCTACCCTAGGCAGGGGGAATCTGTAGTATACGCCTGATAAGCGCGCGCGTATTCCCGTCTCAATGGGGTGACGAAAAACACCCTACACTACGCAGGTTTTTAAGAAAACCATGATCGTAATGAACCTTATATCGTTGTAGAATCTAGCAATTTTGAAAAGGAGTGTTTTTCTGCTAGTTTCGCTAAAGAGGTCACTCCCGGTGAAGGGATCTCGGCTCTTTCCTCATCGAATGAGGTGCTGGATATTCATCAAGGAATACCACTATGCAAAGCAAGAACTAGAGAAGCTATTAAAAGACAAAACCGAGTGGGTTGTAGCATTTTCTAGTTTCGCTAAAGAGGTCACTCCCGGTGAAAGGATCTCGGCTCTTTCCTCATCAAATGAGGTGCTGAATATTCATCAAGGAATACCACTATGCAAAGTAAAACAAGAGCTACCTTGTTTAAAAATTTGATTCTACAATATCTTTAGGTTTCTTTCTTTTCATTAATCTCATTAATGAAGTCCCTTCATTTAATGTTTCCTAAACATCACAGAAAATGAAACGAAAATAGAACGTACGCTTATGCCATCAGCATTCACCACTGGGTCCCGTCATGCACCGTTAGGTTACTTAACTACCGGCAGAGCGGGGGCTGGACTAGCGCGAGTGCATAACATAAGCAATGTTTATTATATATCATATATATAATATAACATCCGTCTCACACAGTTATATGATCACATTACAGAACCAAGAGCAGAAGCAACATATGAAATATTGGATATACTAGGATTTCCATGTTTTAAATTTAGCCAGTAATGTAAAACACGGATTGCACGGTCGTGATGAATAGCCAAACCCACATCCCTAGACCCCTGCGAGAGCAGCAAGTAACCCTACCAATTCTAGAGTTAGGAGACTTGGTCTCAACTCCTTGAGATGGTTTTCTACTGGACTCTAGAACCCGGTTACCTGTGCTTCCCGTCTTGGGTCTATCCTAATGCGGAAAAATAAATAATATACATCAATCGTGACATCGTCCTCAACCCGGAAGTGTCTCAATAAAAAATATTACATATAGATTTTACATGAATGAAAATAAAAACTCTCATCTAACAAAAAAAAACCCGGCTATTCATTCACGGCGATCCAATAAATCATATCACCAGCAACACATAACATCTCATGTCATCAACGTAAGTAAATATGCGTATCCCGGATTTCATTAACATATAGCAACGAGATCAGGATACCCCACATATTACACTTACGGTCGTAGAAAAGAAATGGAAACTACAATAATTAGAATCCGTATATCCTTAGATATTATAAACCTGGAATATCTTATATTCCGTATTTCATGCCTAACCTATAAACCTTGTATTTTAGTCTCAAATTGAAAACACTTTTCAATTACTTTAGTCGGGTAATTCAACAGGATTCCTGACTACATTCTCGAATACTCGTCGGAAACTTTAGCAGATGGCCGCACCCCCGATGCCATCGACGAAGTGCAGTAAGGCGGAAAACCGTGGCCGCAAGCACCTGAGTAGGTGCTTTTGGCAACGAGGTTCTCCTACAGTCATTTGGTCTCGGCTATGGGGCGTGGCTGTCTACTAGAGTTACCCGGCGAGTGTTCGCGTACAATACATAATTGTGACGGAGTTTTGATCCGAATAAAAACTCTGTGGCAACCGATTAACCGGGACTAAAACACTAGATTTACAATATACTAACTAGTTTTCACAAAAATAATTATCTGGATTCTAAATATTGTATCACATATTATCAAGATCTATACAACGTTAAACTTTTCGATCGATTTAGCAAACACCCACAAAATCCAGAGACCTCAACAACTTGAGAATCATTAAAAATACCCAGAGAGTGCAAAATATACAAATGGAGCAGCATAGAAAATTTCGACCCATGAAACCCCAAATGTGCGACGGAACCACGGCCAAACAAGGGTTTGGGCCGCTGTTCCGCGGTCGTTTGAGGGAATTGTAGGTTTAATTTTTCTAGGGCTCTATAAAATTCCCTGCACGATTTTTTGGATATTTTTAATTACCAAAATTCCAACTTTTGAAAAATTCGACAGAAACATCAAGATTTTGCGGTTTTCGAAACTGATCGAACCCTTTATCATCATAATGACCTTCCCTAATATTCTGGCTTGGCTCTGATACCATGAAAGTCTACCCTAGCACCACAATGAGTTTTTAGTAGTATCAAGCATGCCAAATTTTAAATTTTACTAGGTGCTAAGTTAGACTAACAAGATCTTTACTAGAAGATTAGGGTTTAAACATATGATGATATGAAAACTAAAGAGAAGGAAAGATGGCTATACCCTGTAGATCGAGTCCTTCTCTTCTAAAGTTCCGGGTTGTAGTCCACGCGACTCCACTAGGCTCCTCTTCGAGTTGAACGAGCCTCCTTCATGATCTTCGCGCCGAAGACGATCCACCCGAAGTCCCTCTAGCTCAAACTACCTCTACACTAGACTCTTTTAGTGTAGGAAACACGCTACACTTGATCGCTAATCAAGTGTAAGATGGTGAAGTAGGGGTTTTGAAAGCTCACAAGGGATCTCACAAGCTCAATGATTCACATCACATGTGAGGGTTTTGAGCTTGGAGATGAGAAAGTTTAGAGAACAAGAGAGAGCAAAAGCTCATGAAAATGGCTTAGGCAAAAATGACCAAGTGAAGAATGAAGAATGAATGGCTACTCACTTATTCAAGAATGGAATAAATTGCAATTCTAAATTGCAACCATACTGGAATAGCGAGTCAAGACCAATTTAATATGATAAAAACCATGCCTTAGACCATACCCAAAATATCTCTTCATTTTACACCTCATTTTTCTATTTTCTTAAAATAGAAAATCAAGCCATGCTTCATATAATAATATATATATATATATATCAAATATATATATTAACATATATATATTAATAAAGGAATTAGTGAGCTAATAATATTAGTTAATATATAATTATATCAAATATAATTTATATCAAATTATTAAATCAACACTTGATTAATAATCCGGTTATTCCACATATGACTGACTAATATCATTTATCTGTGTTTCGCATTATCAAATCGACACTTGATTCGATAATCTGGTTATATCACATATAACCTAACTTAATAACAGATAACTGCCAGATTACAATACGCTATCACATACACGTATTTAATCAGGCCCACGCACATATCACATATGTGCCCTACTCCGTTTCGCTTGAACTAGGAAACTTCTATGTGGGACTCTAAAGACACGTCAATACGCCAGCAGAAGGTAATGATCATATCAGTCACCTACAAGCCATCAGCGGTACTAGCTGGACGTAACAGCTACCTGGGTATTGAGCGATATGCAGATCAACAAACAAGCTCATCCATTCTCTCCATGAAGCCTATCAGTAACACTACCGTATAGTCCAGTATCTTCATCTGATATGTTGCATATTATGTCTAGGGGTGGTAAACGTCAGACCCCAGTAACGTGATAAGTCATGCCGATGTCTGGCTTATAACGGTTCGAGAAACCATTGATAACTCTTATCAGTAAATCTAAGCTGCAACCATGGCCAGGGACTTCCAGTTATAGCCAATCAAGTATAGCGCAACATCAACCCCCAATACCGGGAGAGACGAAATCTCTTCTATCGCTCATTGCTTCCATGTGATTCAGTACTGTACCCAAAATCCACCTGTTTGCACGTCTCCTTTGAGTGTGGTAAGGAGGAAATCAAAGCACAGTGAGAGCCACACAAGACTCTATGACGATCTCGGGTCTACAGACTAACCTGTACCAGTGTCACCAGAGGACTGCTATCTGGCGATAGGTATACTACCAACTAGGAGTCCTCGGCGAGTCCTGTTTGGTGTACCCATTCTCCAATGAGCATCTGTGTACAATCTTCGATGTCACACACCAATGGTTATGGGATCAACCATGTAACGATTTGAAAATCGTTTAGGTGAAATTTCGGAAAATCGGTAAAATAAGGGGTGTTTTCCGTAAAAGTCAAGATATAAATATCTTTTAATATAAAATTAAATATATACATTCTAGCTATGTAATTGCTAGTATTTGGTGTTTATTAAGCCACTGGTAAAATTTCTAATTTTCTGAAAAAAATTTCCGAAATTAATTATTTTAATATTATTTTAAGCCGTCACTAATACATTTAATTAGGGAAAATTACAAATTGGAATGGGTTAATTCAAATTTTGTGCATCATGACGCATTAATCTAACATGAAAAATATTGTTTTCGAACTGAAAAGAAATTTGTCAAGACGGTTTAGAAAATTTAAAAGAAAAAGGGTTTAAATAGTGAAATTAGTGTTAATGGATATTGTGGTATAACATTTATCATCTTTTCCCTCACCCACACAACACCACATCCCTCCCCCCCTCCTACTGGCCGAAAGTGCAGGCCACTCCCCAAATGTCCCCACCTCCAAAGATTAGAAAGAAAACAAAAGGAAAAAGAGAAGAATGAATAAAGAAAAGGATGTATAAGTGTTAACTTGGAGTATGGGCTTGTTTGACTTCCACCCAACACCCTCATTCTCTCTCTCCCTCTCCCTCTTGATGCTGTCCGAGCCCTCCCTCTCTCCAAACTGCAGCAGCCCTCCCCTAAAATCCCACACAATTTTGCATCAAAAAATCAACAAAAATGCTTCAAAATCCCTACAAAATCAAGGCTAATTCCAAATCCAATCTCTACCCATTTCTCCATGACCTATTCTAAGTTGGATCTTGAAGGAAAGTTGATGTTTAGAGGCAAGTTTCAAGTTACATCTCAAGAAAATTTTGGAGGTATAATCTTAACCATGTAGTTAAATTTTTTATTATTGCTTTAATCTAAGCTAAATAGGTGTTTAATTAGGTTTTATTGAAAGTTTGGAAAATTCTAGAATATTGTTTGAATTTAATTAGGGTTTAACCATCACTACTAGGATAATCAAGTGTAGTTCATCATGTTAAGGAAATGAAAACATAACTTAGTTGCTAATATATAAATTGTTAGATGTAAAATGTCCAAATTTAGCTTTTTTTTATGCAAACTAGGTTTTAATGAAATACATATATAATTGAGATTAAAATTTAATTAAGTTTTAATGACATTATTAACATTTTAATTTATTGTTTAGCAACTTAGATCATGCAAATCCAAGCTAAATTATTGTTTGTGCATTTTTGCTATAAAATTGTTAAAATTGGATAAATTGTAAACTAGAATTTTGGGGTTAATGAAATTTAATGAGATTAAATTGTGGAAATCGTTTTTTTGACTTATTTAAGATGTTTAATAAGTATTATTGCCATTAAAATTGTTAAAACATCAAGTTTGTACTAAAACGGTAAATTTTTGCTTGCTAGGTTTTCGGAAAAATAGCTTTTAAAGTGAGTTTGGGGTTTTTGTAAATTTTAACCTATTTCATATAATAATTAGTGTTTTTGAATGTGCAAATGGGTGCGTTTGGGTTTTCTCGATAGGTTGATGTTTGTACATCGACATCGAGAGTTGGTTTGGCTATTCTTGCATGTGTAGGCGATAGGTTTTGACCTATACGTGATACGCGTGCCGATTTGGTTTTCGTATGCCGTTTCGATTTCGAATTGGGTTTTTATGCGATACGATACGTTGTGACATGGAGGTACCCCATGTGGACTTCGAGATGACGAGCAAGCGCGTGGCGACGTCGGCACCGGCGAGCGAAGATCAGGTGAGTAGATTATATCTACGGGGGAAGTCGGGTGGATGGCGTACAGCACCCCCGCAAAGTTACGAGAATTGATGTGATGTGGTAACGATATACTTTTATATGTTAATGTGAGATATGAACACCTAGTAAGAAAAGCTTTAGGAGCTTATGGATTAGTGTTAGCGAGGAACGGAGGAAGGATTTGGTTGGTTTTTGAATCGCAACCCTAGAGTAAGGATTTGCATACACGCACACATATACACTTGCATACATTATTTTCTTGTGCGTATATGGGATATGTATATATTTATATACACATAGGTATGGGACTATATATATATATATGTATACCTATACATGGATAATGAGGATAGTGGATGATAGTTGGGGACGAGTCGATGAGTTTGGGCTTGATGCCACGAGATCGGTGATATGATTTGGATCGTATTATGAGTTGCGAAATGTGATGATAGCGGATCGGTAGGCGATGTGTTTCATACACACGCATTTATATATATATGTTGATGATATTAGTAGTGTACTAGACTTAGATCAGTACCCCCTACCCACGATATGTAATGATGTGGATACCAGATGAATAATAAGATAAATGTGATATTGACCCGTACCCAGTTTGGGATGCCGTACGATGGATTTACCGTACGAGCTATATATTGATGATAGATCCACACTCTTGATTTGAGGATGCCATATCAAATGGTGTGTCATATGGGATACTATTGAGGCGGGATCACCAACTATTATATAGACAGATATATATCGACTCAGATGTAGGTGGTTTCCGTATCCCTTTCGATTGGTTGTTAGTTAGACATGTAGTTTACCTAGTAGATGTCAGACTGGACCCGAGTCATACCTATTTCCAAAACTGACGAATCGTGAGAATTTTAAAGACATACCAAGGGATACTATGGATATTTTAAAAGACATATCTTTTCTTAAAAAACACCATAGTCCTTATTTTCAAACACCACGATTCGTACTATTTCAAAAGGCAAAACAGTATGACACATGTATAGTAAGGTAGATCCCTTGTTGTCACATCATTATTCATGTTCCTCACATTATTGTTGTATTTACTATTCATTTTTCCTTATTATGTTGTTATCGCCTCATTGCATGTTATTGTGTACGTAGTAATTATGAAACCATGCTGTTAGGACACCAGCACCATTACCGATGACGCGTATGCTCCACGTACACTTGCTTGCCGGCTCACACACATCTTCATCGGTAATTGTCAAGTCACGTACACTTTAGAAAATACTATTTCAGTGACATAGCTTGCTAGCTGATAGTTGTAATATGTTATAGTTTCCATATGTTAGTTTAATTATTGCAATCATTGCATGATATCAGATGCATCGATATATTCATTGGTTATGCAATATTATGGAGATTTATGCCGGTATTCACTGTTTATTGGTATCATAATTTCGATAATTTCGGATTTACATGAGATTTCTGGATTTGGGGGAAAACCGCAAGAATTTAATAAAAGCTTAGTATCATCATTTTAAAATGCAAAATTGCGGTTTTCTCGTGATGTATGAGTCGTCCACCATGAGTTTTCATGATTGCTGTTGGATTTGGAAACCCGATTCGAGGAGTTGGATGAACCGTCTCGGGTACATGGTGGGCCCGGTATGGTACCCCGGAGCAAGAAGCTTGAGTTGTATTCGATGAGCCTGGCAGGGGAGCACTACCTACTGGTGATATTATTTGGACTCGTCGGTTATCGGGAGGATACTGGCCGGAGTCATGAGATGGATATAGGATGATCCGTTCTGCCAGAGCCCGTGGGTTTTTCCCGCAGATGATACGGATGCCTGAGATATTGATATTTGATATTTGAGATTTGAGATATTGTGATTTGATACTGAGATACTGAGACTTATGTTTTGTGTCGATGCTTGACACTGATTTCTCTGTTCCATTCATTGATGATACGTGATTGACATACATATAGAAATTTCATTGATTAAAGAAAGCAGTTGTTTCATTCATGATATATTCTGTTTCCATTCGTAATGCATTCATACATCATATATCTGATATGTTGTTATCTGAGGCACTGCCACGAGCATGTAGTATTACACTATACATAGCTGGACCAGGATTTTTATTGAGAATATTACCTGATATGACCTAGGATAGCGTTATGCATGCGATTTCTACTCGTAGATGTTTTCTATTCACGAGTTGGCAACTCACCCCCGTTGTGCTACAGTTCCTTGCAGGTTTTGCCGTACAGGTTGCGTTGCGGCTTGCTGGCACACTGTTCCTTCCGGGTGATTGCTTTGGTAGGTGGGTTCTTTGCATCAGGACCACCATTGTTTATTTATTATTTCTGTTGTATCTAGAAACTCCATCAACCAGATTGTATATTTGAGAGAGATAGAAAACCAGACCTATTATTCTTTCGACCTTAGAGTCGCGCGTTGTATTATTATGGTTTTCATGTCGATTTGGGTTTTCTTTTGAGTTTTGCTCCTCGCCCTTCGGTGTTGTATATTATATTGCTTGTGTGGTTGTGACCGTCGATTGACGAAGAGCTAGCTCCCGCTTGGGGATGCCTTTTTATTCATTTCGTATACTATTCATGTTGTATCGCGTTTGGGGCCAGTATTTACAAAGGAGACTCTGCCGAAATTTTCAGAAAATACGTGAGATTTTAAAAATACATACTTCGGCCTATGTTGATTAAAACTACTTGTTTTCAATTGGTTTTTCCTTCACTCAACTGCTTCTTTGGTTTTGATTTCTGGGTTTTGGCTTACTTAGATTGCGTACGCCTCGAGACGTTTCGTAATTTAAGTGTCGGTCATGCTCCGTACTTTTCGGGTCGTGACAAACCATTGCCCTCTAAGGGACAAGAAACGTACACACTAATCTATTCTGGAATATCGATGCCCTTATCTCGATATTCCCTCAACTAGGAACCGATTAGAGGATGCACTTTTGGACCACCCTGGCCCCACTAGTATGATCTCATCATAATCCTGGTAGTCAAGCACATATCCTAAGGGCTTTATCAACATGTGAGAGAAAGACAGTAAACAATACCAGTCAACATGTTAAGATAAAGAGTAACCAGATAGCATACTATCATGTCGAGTAAGAAAGTCCTCCATATATATGTTCAAGCATCCATTATAATATACATCAATGTACAATAATGGCCTCTACGACATACATATTCCTAACAAGTTGCCTCGGTTTAGAGGTTGGAGCTTGAACCATAGACTCTCGGGTGGATCGTCTTTGACATAAGGAGATCGACGATCAAGCATGATCCGGACCTTCGAGGAGCTCAAGGAGAGGAGAAGAAGACCCGAAGGACTTGTAACGAGGTATAAACTCTTACCGAGTAGTTAAAACCTCCAAGTAGTATAGCTAGTTAAGATTTCCATAAAGATCCTGGAGTTTAGGTCGATGTTGCAAGTCAAGAAAATCGTTTTTTGTAAATTCCGCCTCCCCACGAACCTGCTGTTGGGGTCCGGTGCTCGCTCCGCAGAAGCCGTGGCCGAGGCGGAAGCGAAAACAAAAATTCTAGCGAACACCGGACTCCCATAAAACCCATGATTCGAACCATATATCTAAACTAGCTATTCTACAAGTGCATGAGGTTGAGAAAATACAACTTTTATCGCGTGTCTACCCAATTGTAGAAGACCCATCCAAGTTCGTAGCCGCCGGGGTCGCGCTTGAGAATCGACCACTCTTGTTGAGGACGATCCACCCGAGGGAACACAGAGGAGGCTCTAACCGACGACCCAAATTCGCTAGGTTTGGATGGTCGGTATTGTAGGAATACTCCACTAAAAATTTCTCTCTAAATCTATGTTAAAATATGAGAGCAAGTAGAAGAAGGTTAAGAGCTAGAGGAGAGCATGGAGCATGGTTGGAGGGGATGAAGAAAATCATCAAAAATAACCCTTGTAGAAAAGAATGGCTACAAATATATCAACTATCCACCAATAGTAAACACAAATGGTTTTAACAATATAAAATCCGAAGCCATGCTTTCCTACATCTCCATAACCATGCTTCATGTTCTCTTACTTTATACCTCATTTCTTTATTTGATTTTCCAAAAAGGAAAATCAAATGTGAGGTGTCCTTCTTCTAGAAGTATTCCCGTATAAATACAGAATACTTCACCTGATATATGTATCGCTACACATACGCGTATCCGTATAAAAATACGGATAGCACCAAAGAGAGAAAATAAATAGTGAACAATAATACTAAAATATATGTATCAAAATACATACATAAATTATTAAATCAAAACCTGATTTAATAATCCAGCTTAATCCTAAACCGGCTAGTATTATCAACCGTCCGATTAAAGTCCGTGTATCGCGTACACGTATTTAATCGGACCCCCTGCATGTACCACAGTACGGCTCCTGCATCTGTTGCCTGAACCGGGAAAACCCTCTGTGTGGGACTCTAAAGACTCGACAATATGCTGGCAGTGGGTTTAACCACAAGCACGTCAGCGATACTAGCTGTATGTAACGGCTACCCAGGTACTTGTCGAAAGAGGGGTCGACAATCAAGTGCGTCCTTAACCTACTGAGCCTGACTGTGACAAACTCTGTACAGTCCGGTCTCTTCGTCAAAGAGTGTTGCATATCGGGTCTAGGGGTAGATAACGTCAGACCCCTACTAACCTGATAAGTCATGTCTGAGTTTAGCTCATCACCAACTGAGATACTACTGATCAACAATCGGTAAATCTCACCCACCGTGGCCACTAATTTTTGGTGATGGCCAACTGAACACAACGCGACATCGACTCCTAATACCAGGAGAGACGAATCCCTGACAGTTGACCACTGCCTCCATATGGCTCGAGACTGTACCCAACTAAAACCTGTTTGCACGACTCCTTTGAGCTATGGTAGGGTAGTAATCAAAGTACAGTGGGAACTCACACGAGACAAATGATGACTTCAGGTCAAAGGACAACCTGTATACATGCCACCTGAGAACTTCTATCTGACGATAGGTATAATACCATCTAGAAGTTCTCGGCGAGTCCGTCCAGTGTACTCACCTCCAGTGAGCGCCCGTATACTATCTTAGGTGTCACAACACCAGTGGCTTGTGAGACCGGCCACTGCCCCTCGTCGGGGTCTAGAAGCGTATACACTAGTCTACTCCGGAATATCGATGCCCAGTCTCGATACTCCCACGACTAGGGACATTTAAGAATATGCTTATGGACAACCCATCTCTCACATATATGATCGCCATCACAATGCTGGTCGTCAATGTAGGGATCCTAGGCACACTCAAGAGGTTCCACAAGGCATCAACCATGCCAAATTCAAAAATTTTAGGTGCCGAAAAACCCTAAACTAGATCGTCAACTAGAGGTAAAGGCGAAAGAAACAATCAAGCAAACTACTTTGCTACTAAGTGAATGGAAATACAACCTTTGTAAATCCGGTCCTCCACTTCCAAAGCTCCGTGAAGACGTCCCTCCGCTGCGATCATCGGAATCCCGGACTCTAGCGATGGTTTCGTCGGAGAAATGATCGGGCTAGGTGGTTGACTTCGGTGCCGAAGATGATCTACGTCGAGGCGACTCTAAATCAAGCTCCATCTTCACTTGGTCATGAACCTTGTGAAGAAAACACCCTATACAACATGGCAAGTGGTAGAGGATGAAGAAATAGGAAGTGGGTTCACTTTGGATTTGGATTTCTCACTTGATTTCATCACTTAGAATTTTCTAGCAAGCTTTTCTTTTCTTCATCAAGAAGAAGAAGAAGAAGAAAAGAAAATGAATTATCAATAATAGAAAATCAAGTGAAGCCTTATCATAATGTATCCATGGGTGAAGTAAACTCATGTAGAGAGCAAACCATAGTTTAGGTAATGGTTAGGTTTAAGTAAAAAACAAAATGGTTAGACTTTTCAAAGACGCTTTGAAGCTTCATGAAGCTTTAAGCCAAAAATAAAGAAAAGCACCATTTTGTTTTTACAAAATGAATAAAGAAAATAAAACCCTAAACCCTAACCATTAACTAAACATGGTGTAAATCATACACATACCCAAGATTGCATGTATCATCAAACATGATACAAACTAGTGCACAAAAATATATCACATATACAACTTGTGCACTTCAAGTGAGAAAATCAATCTTATGTGAACAAATACTAGTTAATGTAAAGTAATATATCAAATATATAATTATACATTAAATCATTAAATCAACACTTGATTTAATGATCCGGTCATACTGCATATAACCGACTAATATCAAGTGTATCAATATATCGAATCAACACTTGATTCGGTAACCCGGCTATATCACATATAACCGACCGATGATACAAATCGCATACTGGTATTATTCTCGGTTCCGCACATATCTCATATGCGCTCCTATTTCGTTTTGCTTGAGCCAGGAAACCTCTGTGTAGGACTCTAAAGACTCGTCAATACGCCGGCAGCAGGTGATGATCATATCAAACACCCACAAGCCGCAAGCGGTCTGCTAAACGTAACGGCCACCCGGGTATTGAGCGATCAGAAGATCAACGAGCAAGCCCGCTCACACTCCTGTGAATCCAACCAGTAACACTTACCGTACAGTCCGGTCTGTTCGTCTGATATGTCGCATATCTTGCCTAGGGGTGGTAAACATCAGACCCCAGTAGCTCGATAAGTCGTGTCGATATGAGGTCTATAACAGTTAGAGAAACTACTGGTAACACTTACCAGTAAATCTCAGCAACCCTGGCCAGGGATTTTCGGTTATAGCCAATCGAAACAGCACAACATCAACTCCCTATACCGGGAGAGACGAATCCCCTCCTATCGCTCATTGCCTCCATGTGATTCGGGACTGTACCCAAAAACCACCGTTTTGCATGCCCTCTTGGACATGGTAAGGTGGAAATCAAAGCACAGTGGGAATCACACAAGACTCTATGACGATCTCGGGTCTACAGACTAACCTGTACCAGTGTCACCAGAGAACTGCCATCTAACGTAAGGTATAATACCATCTGGGAGTTCTCGACGAGTCCGTCGAGTGTACCCAGTCTCCACTGAGCACCCGTATATCATCTCTGATGTCAAACACCAATGGATATGGGATCATCCATCGCCCATCTGTATGGGTCGAGAAGGTATACGCTAGTCTACTCTGATATATCGATGCCCCGTCTCGATACACCCACGACTAGGGACCTTGAAGGATGTACTTATGGACTACCATGTCCCCACTAGTATGATCTGCATCATAGTCCAGGTAGTCAAGTACACATCCTAAGGGCTTTACCAACATGTAACAGAGAGACAATCAGTATACACGTTAAAGTAAAGAGTAACCAGATAGCATACTATCATGTCGAGCAAGAAAGTCCTCCCTATATATGTCCCAGCATCCACTACAATATACATCCTATGTTCAGTAATGGCCTCTAGGGCATACATATAACTAATAGTCAAGCAACAATCCTACAGGCTTCATCAACGATGGAGATAAACCAGATAGCATACAATCATCTCGAGTAAGATTGTTATACATGTATAGGTTCTCCCTTAATTATTATAATCGCCTACTTGCAATCATAATAATTGCCTTGAGGGCACTACATCCAACAATCTCCCACTTGCACATAAGGCCAATTATTGCAGTATCATGTATCATAACTCGTGTGCTACCGAATACCCAACTTCTCTATTAATCAGTTTCGCAAACTACGTTTGTGAAACTTTAACGTGTTCGAGAAATAGCCTTAGTGAGTGGATCCGCTACAATGTTCCAATTTCATCTCTCTATATCTCAACTTTGTGGAGATCAACGATCTCCCAAACTGAGCGATACCCCGCCTCAAGAATTTGTCTGGATACCTGATGGGACCAAGTTCATCAATGAACACCTCCATCCAACAAACTTCTTGGGATGTATCCTCTGTTGAATTATAACCAGCATCCTGCTCCATGATTACCTCAGTATCCCTATTGGAACACTATCCAATATATTGATCCTCAGAAGAGACTAAACTCATAACTCTGACAGCATCTCTGTCATCCAGGTCACCTTAGAAGCCATAACCGATAATCGCCTCCTTGAGGAGGCTGTCGTTATCTTATACCAAGAAAATCATCTTATGTTCTTTACTGCTTCCCAATATTTCTCTAGGATTGGATTAATATCTGTTTGTTGCAACTAGTGCAAAAGCAATATCTGGTCATGTACAAAACTTTGCATGATTGACTCAATTGCCTAAGCAAATGATGTTTCATTTATGCCTGCCCCTCTCTTCTGTTGGGTTTTGCCGGCGCCCCGGCCATCAAACCGTGGCCAAATGCGAAACAAAAATTTTCAAAACTTTGGCGCAAACAATACCCGCCCAAGATCGAACCAAAAACCCTATACTAGCAATATGTATACTAGGAGTTAGATGGTTATACCGAACAGATCGTGTCTTTCGGTCTTCTATCATTTCCAAGCTCTTTGAGATGCTGCGGATTGGATTTGGTTGCCGGTCTTCCTCCATCCATGATGATCTACCCGAGGGAAACGGTGCAAGCTCCAGCCTCGCCTAGCGAGGCAACTGACGCTCCAAGGTTGCTAGCAATGGAGAATAGATGTGTAAGATTATCTTACTAATGTTTTTCTCTCATCACAAATGCTCAAAGAGCAACCCTAAAAAATGAAGGAGGTGAGGAAACATGTGGTATTAGCAACTAAAGAAAATGGCTAAGTGTTTCTCCAAGTGAGAATGTGAATCAAGTAAAGAAGCAAGTCAAGAAAAGAAAAAATGAGCCAAGCATCTAGAGAAATATGATGGCAGCCACTCCATTTTTCAATCATCCAACAAAATATCTTATTTCCTTTTTACAATAAACAAATCCAAGCCATACCTCTCTACAAGCCATACAATGTTCATGCCACCTCACCCTTTCCACCTCATTTCCCAAAATGATTTTCTAAAATGAAAATCAAATAATGAGGTGGTCATCTTCTAGAAGCTATTCCTTATAAATACGGAATGCAACCCGGTACATGTATTGAAATACATGTACGCGTATTCATACAAAAATACGAATAGACAAGAGAGAAAATGTATAGTGAACAATAATACTAGAATACATATATATAAATACATATAGAAATTATTAAATCAAAACCTGATTTAATAATCCGGCTTAATCCTAAGCCGCTAGTATTATCAACCGCCCGATTAAAGTCTGTGTAGCCTATACACATATTTAATCGGATACCTGTATGTACCAACATACGTCATTTACACCATATCGCCTGAACCGTGAAAACCCTCTGTATGGGACTTTAAAGACTCGTTAGTACGATGGCAATGGGTTTAACCATAAGCACGTCAGCGACACTAGCTGTACGTAACGGCTACCCAGTTATTGAGTGAAAGGAAGGCCGACGAGCAAACTCATCCATACCCCTACCGAGCCTGACAGTGACAATCTCCGTACAGTCCGGTCCGTTCGTCTATGAGTATCACATATCGGGTCTAGGGGGAGGATAAAATCAGACCCCTAATAACGCGACATTTAGTGTCGGTATGAAGTCCATCACCACCTGAGAAACTACTGATCCAAATCAGTAATTCTCGACTACCTTGGCCAAGGATTTCTGGTGATGGCCACCCGTGCACTCCGCGACATCAACCCCCAATACCGGGAGAGACGAATCCCCGACGATACGCTCACTGCCTCCATGTGGCTCGGGACTATACCCAACTAAAACCTGTTTGCATGACTCCTTTAAACCATGGTAGGGTAGTAATCAAAGCACAGTGGGAACTCACACGAGACAAATGACAATCTCAGGTCGATAGACTAACCTATACACATTTCATTAGGGAACTGCTGACAATAGGTATAATACCAACTAGCATGTTCTCGGCGAGTCCGTCCAGTGTACTCATAACCCAATGAGCACCTGTTTACATCTTAGGTGAACCAACTAACACCAATGGCTTGTGAGACCGGCCACTGCCCCTCGTCGGGGTCTCGATCCGTATACACTAGTCTACTCTTGGAGTATCGATGCCCAGTCTCGAAACTCCCATGACTAGGGATACTTTAAGGATGTGCTTATAGACCACCCAGCTCCCACATATATGATCGCTATCATACCGCTGGTAGTCAAGCATGAATCCTATGGGCTCTATCAACATGTAATAGTGATCTGTAATGTCATCTAAAACATGTACACGATGATAAAGACAACCCAGATAGCACACTATCATCTCGAGTAAGACTGTTCTACCGGTATAGGTCCTCCCTCAATCATTGCAATCACGTGCCTGCGATCCAATAATTGACTAGAGAACACTATAGCCAACAATCTCCCATTTGCACTTAAGGCTAATTATTGCGGTGTCACATACTCACAGCCCGTGTGATACCGAACACCCAACTTCTCTACTAATCAGTTTCACAAAGCTCGTTTGTAAAACTACTGCATTCGAGAAATAGCCTCAGTGAGTGAATCCGCTCTGATGTTTCTTTCTATGTCTCTATTTATCTCAAGTTCGCGGAGAAAGCCATCTCCCGAAATGAGCAATACATGTCTTAGAATATGTCTGGATATCTGATGGGACCTAGTTCACAAATGAACTCCAAATCCCGCAAACTTTTTAGACTGTATCGTCCACTGACTTTAATCAGTATCCTGCGCCACGCCTCCCTCAATATCTGCTTGGACTACCTGTCCAAACAACTGCCCCTCGTTAAGAGGGAAAACTTATAACTCTGACAGTCACTCTGTCATCCAGGTCACCTTGGAAGCCTGGAATGATAACCGTCTCCTGAAGGAGGCTGCCGTTACCAAATCCCTAGAACATCCACTTATGTTCATAAAGTGCTTCCGGACGTTTCTCCAGGATTGAATTAATATATAAACTTATTGCAGCTAGTGCAAAAACAATATTTGGTGTGGTACTTGACATCTCATGATTGACTCAATTGCCTAAGCATGTGATATGCCAATCATGCACATCCCTCTCCCCTTTAGTCTGTAAGACACCTTTAGAGAGGGTGACTTCTGTTAGTGTATATGCCCTAGAGTCCATTACTGTATCATACTAGTTTGTATATTACTTAATGGAAGCTTAGGATATTCACCATTGTATAGACAATCTTGCTCAAAATAGTAGTATGCTACTTGGTTTGTTTCTACTTCAATGTGTGTACATGTGTTTCTTTTAATATATCGCCTATACACATTAGTGGAGCCCTTAGGATCTTTGCTTGATTACCAGTGTTGTGATGGCAGTCACACTCATGGGGGCTGGGTAATCCACAAGCACATCCTTATGCAGGTCCCTAGTCGTAGGACTATCGAGACAGGGCATCGATACTCCGGAATAGACTAGCGTATGTGCTTCTCATCCCAGCACGGGAGACGGTCTGTCCCACAGCCGTCAGTACGTTGTACTTGAGATAGTATGCGGGTGCTCGTTAGGTTACGAGTACACTGGACATGACTCGTCGGGAACTGTTGGTTGGTACTATACCTATCGTCAGTTATCAGTTCCCAGGTGACATGAGTACAGCTTAGTCCGCTGACTTGACACCGTCACTTCGCCTCGAGTGTGTTCCCACTGTACTTTGATTACTACCATACCACGGCTCAAAGGAGTCGTGCAAATAGGTAGTAGTTGGGTGCAGTCCCGAAGCACTTGGAGGAAGTGACGGTTAGATAGGATTCTTCTCTCCCGGTATTGGGAGTTGATATCGCGTTGTGTCTAGGAGAGCCATTACACATAGTCGTCCCTGGCCAGGGCAAGAGAGATACACTGGTAGGTTTCCGGTGTTATCTCAGGGTGTTCTGGGCTACACTCCGACACGACTTGTACCGCTATTAGGGGACTGACGTTTACCACCCCCTAGGCCCGCCATGCGATATTCTCAGACGAACAGACCGGACTGTACGCAGATTGTTACAGACAGGCTCAGTAGGAGTTCAGATGGGTTCGCCTCATCAGTCTTCTTATCGGCATCTACCTGGGGGCCGTTACGTACAGCTAGTGCCGCTTGCGGTCTGTGGTTAAACCCACTGCCAGCGTAGTGTCGAGTCTTTAGAGTCCCACACAGAGGGTTATTCGTCTTTGGGCAAAACAGAGTAGAGGTCGCATGGTTTTACGACGGGGTTCGTTCACATCCGCGCACTTGTGCACATTTGGTGTCCGGACAGTCATTACTAGCGGGCTCTGGTTTGAACCATATCCTAGTATATGTTTTGGGATTAGTTTTATCTCATTGTATTCATGTTCCTCAGAACATGAATGCGGGTGTGTATGCACAGTTAACTGAGGCAGAGGCAGAGGATTCTCATTAGGGTTTTGGTACGGGTGTGTATGCACAGTTGACAGTTGTCGTTTACCAAACCCTAATGAAAATGTGAAATATCAATTAATAATATTAATTAAAGGAAATTGAGTTATGGTTAGGGTTGTTGACTTGTTGACCAAGGTTGACTTGTTGACCAAGGTTGAAATGTTGACCATCATCATTTCAAGCAAAGATGCTCTTTGATCTTTGCAAAACTCATTTAATGTGAAATGATAATGGTCTTTTCAACCTACCATCACCTTTTCCTTTTTGATTAATATTGTTAATTTGATAATTCACATATATTTGTTATGGTTGCAAAACTTATTTCTGTAGGGTTCCTAGGCACACTCAAGAGGTTCTACAAGGCATCAACCATGCCAAAATCAAATTTTTC
Source organism: Agapanthus africanus (assembly GCA_030015575.1). Lineage (NCBI taxonomy): Eukaryota > Viridiplantae > Streptophyta > Magnoliopsida > Asparagales > Amaryllidaceae > Agapanthus > Agapanthus africanus. Next base: position 283,858,238 of record JASDDO010000022.1, read on the forward strand.
ATATGCCTAAGAATCCTATGCAAGATCGTTGACTAGAGATTAGGCGAAATCACAAGCTAGTAAACAACTTAACTACTAAGTGTATGGAAATACAACCTTTGTAGATCCGGTCCACCACTTCTTTAGCTCCGTGATGACATCCCTACGCTGCGATCACGGGGATCCCGGACTCTAGCGATGGTTTCGTCGGAGAAACGAGCAGGATAGGTCGTTGACTTCGATGCCGAAGATGATCTACGTCGAGGCAATTCTAACTCAAGCTCCATCTTCACTAGGTTATGAAACTTGTGAAGATAACACACTCTACTATATGGCAAGTGGTAGAGGATGAAGAAATAGGAAGTGGGTTCACTTTGGATTTGGATTTCTCACTTGGAATCATCACTTGGAAAAATCTAGCAATTGTTTCTTCCCTTCATGAAGAATATGAAGAAGAAGAAAGAAAAAGAATTAACTAATTAAAAGAAAATTCAAGTGAATCTTATCATTTAGCAACCATGGGTGAGTTAACTTGTGTAGAGAATAAAGTAGGGTTTAGGCTTAATGGTTAGGTCAAGGCAAAAGAAAAAATGGCAATGACTTTCAAAGCTTCATGAAGCATCATGGATCAAACAAAGAAAGCCACCATCTTATATTTTTCCAAAAATAAATAAAAAGAATAAATAAGTAAATCAAACCCTAACCATTAACCTAATCAAGGTTTAAAGCATACACACACCCAAGTTTGCATGTATCATCAAACATGATACAAACTAGTGCACAAAAATATATCACATATATAACTTGTGCACATCAAGTGAGAAAGTTAATCTTAAGTGAACAAATACTAGTTAATGTAAAGTAATATATCAAATATATAATTATACATTAAATCATTAAATCAACACTTGATTTAATGATTCGGTCATATCGCATATAATCGACTAATATCAATAGTAACAACTTATCGAATCAACACTTAATCCGATAACCCGGCTATATCGCATATAACCGATCAATGTCACAAATCGCGAGAATCGAATACAGTATCACATACTGGTATTATTCTCGGTCCCGCACATATCTCATATGCGCTCCTATTTCGTTTCGCTTGAGCCAGGAAACCTCTGTGTAGGACTCTAAAGACTCGTCAATACGCCAGCAGCAGGTGATGATCATATCAAACACCCACAAGCCACAAGCGGTCTGCTAAACGTAACGGCCACCCGGGTATTGAGCGATCAGAAGATCAACGAGCAAGCCCGCTCATACTCCTGTGAATCCAACCAGCAACACTTACCGTACAGTCCGGTCTATTCGTCTAATATGTCGCATATCTCGCCTAGGGGTGGTAAACGTAAGACCCCAGTAGCTTGATAAGTCGTGTCGATATGAGGTCTATAACAGTTCGAGAAACTACTGGTAACACTTACCAGTAAATCTCAGCAACCCTGGCCAGGGATTTCCGGTTATAGCTAATCGAACACAGCGCAACATCAACTCCCTATACTGGGAGAGATGAATCCCCTCCTATCGCTCATTGCCTCCATGTGATTCGGGACTGTACCCAAAAACCACCGTTTTGCACGCCCTCTTGGACGTGGTAAGGTGGAAATCAAAGCACAGTAGAAATCACACAAGACTCTATGACGATCTCGGGTCTACAGACTAACCTGTACCAGTGTCACCAGAGAACTGCCATCTGATGTAAGGTATAATACCATCTGGGAGTTCTCGGCGAGTCCGTCCAGTGTACCCAGTCTCCACTGAGCACCCGTATATCATCTCTGATGTCAAACACCAATGGATATGGGATCATCCATCGCCCATCTGTATGGGTCGAGAAGGTATACGCTAGTCTACTCTGGTATATCGATGCCCCATCTCGATACACCCACGACTAGGGACCTTGAAGGATGTAATTATGGACTATCATGTCCCCACTAGTATGATCCGCATCATAGTCCAGGTAGTCAAGTACACATCCTAAGGGCTTTACCAACATGTAACAGAGAGACAATCAGTGTACACGTTGTCGAGTAGGAAAGTCCTCCCTATATATGTCCCAGCATCCACTACAATATACATCCTATGTACAATAATGGCCTCTAGGGCATACATATAACTAACAATCTCCCACTTGCACTAGGGCCATCTGTAGCAGTGGTTGCAGTATCTCATACTCAACCATCCCATAAAAGTCTTTCTCTGGGAAAAGACCATTGTGAGTGGATCCGCCGCGTTGTCCTCTGAGTCTACTCTCATAACCTTGATCTCTTTGGAGATCATCCATCTCCCTGATCAGGTGATACTGCCTTAGAATATGTCTGGATCACTGATGGGACGGACGTTCCTTGGCATAAGCCACAACTCTATTGTCACACAATGGGAGGAACTAAGTTCATCTCATGAACAAATATACATCCAGACTTCCTATTTGGTAGCATCTTAAGTAGCGATGTATCCAGCCTTTATCGTCTAGTTTACCACGGTATCTAGCTTGGAACTCTTCCAACATACCGTCCCTTTACTGAGGGTAAAGACAATGCATGTGACTGACTTTCAGTCGTCCTTCTCATCCTGGAACCTTTCCAGTGATTCTCCCCAGGATCAACTGATACCATCTCACTACAACTAGTGAGTATCCTAACATCCAATTAGATCTATCTCATAGATCCAAAACCCAGGATTTAGGAGGTATCACTTTGATCCTATATGGAGAATCATTGTGATAAGTGGAGATTGACCAAGCGTAGCATAGGAAACTCCTTTCTTATCAAGAGTATGTCATCCACGTACTCTACGAGGATCACCACCATACTCCCTACTATCTTTTTGTTTATACAAGGTTCATCTACCATTTTGATGATGTCAAACTCTTTGACTAACACATCAAAACAGACGTTCCAACTCCGCGATGCCTGCTTTATCACATAAAACATCTTGCTCACGTTTTCGCTGCTCCCACTGTCTACGAGGCCCTCTGGCTGTGTACTTATAGACGCACCCTTCTAAAACATCACTTAGAAAAGCAGTCATGGCACCCAACCGCCAGATATCGTAGTCATGTTATGTAGCCGTGGCAAGTAGGATCTGGATGGACTTAAGCATAGCTACTTAGAAAAGGTTGCATCATAATCCATACCTGGTCAAAGATGCAAACTTTTAACATGTCTAGCTTTGAAAGTCTCAACTTTTCCATGTACACCAAGTAATCTTCTCAAGATATACTTGCTCCTGATGGGGATTTAACCCTTCAGATAAAGCAACTAAAGTCCATACTTTGTTAGTGTATAAGGATTCCATCTCAGATCGCCAAGCATCCAGCCATTCTTACAGAGTCTCACTCTTGATGGCCAGCTCGAAACTAGTTGGGTCATCATCTCATCATGCATTCCTCGCTCCCACTGTCATAGAGAAACAGAAGTATCTCTCAGGTGGGTGAGGAACCCTACTAAATCGGCGAAGAGGCTGAGGTTCGTTGGAAACAATTGAATCCTTTGGTTCTACCAAATCATCAGCTGCAATTTGTATAGCTGGAACATTTCCAGTTCTACATAACAGACCTTGCCTCGAGCTTGTCCGGATTTTGCCTTTTAGACATACGCCGGACAACCCCAAATCTTAACAAACTTAATATATGGGCTCTTCCTTTTCCATATCACATATGAAGCGGTAGGCAACTGTTTTGATTTGAACCCTATTCAATAGGTATGCAGCTTCTTAAGCGCATAATTCCCAAAAGGAAATAGGAAACTCAGCAGTACTCATCATAGAGCACACCATATCATATAGGGTGCTATTGCTCCGCCCCGATATACCATCGTGCTATGGTGTATACGGAGGAGTAATGCTGAGAGAGAATCTCATTCTCCTTTAGAATAGTCCAGGATTTCCGTGCTCAAGTATTCTCCTCCTCGATCACATCAAAGGACATAATAGTTATACCCGTATTTTTGGTTCTCTACTTCTAACTTATATTCTGTGAATATCTCAAAATATTCGGACTTATGTTTCAACAGGAACATATGTCTGAATCTTGAGAGATCATCAGAGAATGTAATGAAGTACAAAGAACCGGTCTTGGCATATGTAGACAGGGGACCTACATCAACATGTATCATCCCAAGGGTTCACTAACTCTTTCTCTGTTTCCAGTAAACAGAGCTATGGTCATCTTATCTTTGTGACATGACTGGCAAGTTTCACAAGATGTAAATTCAAACTAATTTAAATATGCATCTAAATGTAACTTCAGCCAGTCGAGTCGCATTGATATAACCTAGTCTACAATGCCTCAAGAAGGATTCGTTCATTTCTGAACTCTTCCTCTTGTGTGTGTTCCGTATACTAAGAACTGTAGTTTGATTTAGAACATCAATACTTTTAGATAACGTGCCTGAACCGATCAACTTTTGATATAGGAAATGTTCAAAACATTATCCAACAATACAAAATTTTATCATTTCTTTACTGATAAATAGACTGATATGATTTTGTATATCAGGTTCGGTATCTAATAACATTCGTTCAGAATCAATGTATTTGGAATACAGCGTGACAGTGACCAACAGACTTGGCTGCAACACTTGCACCGTTTTCTGTCTCATGAAACTTATCACCCGTTCTCAGTTCTCTACCTTTCTATAGCCCTATGTAACAGATTACATATCTGGGATCCTGATCCGGTATCAAATACCCAGGACGTAGAGGATACAGAGAAACAGTTCTTTGTAATGAACACACCCGAAGGAGATGCATCATATGCACTTTCTTCGTTTGGGCGGCATAGGAATTCAGGTATTCCTCTATTTCCTGCTCTGTCTTATAACAATTATAAGTTGGCGTGGGACCAACGTTCCCCAGCTCAGTATAACAAGCGGGTTCGGTCAATATATCCGTTTTATTATCTTGATTAAGGCGTGATATGGTCGCTACCTGGAGAGAGAGAGAAGAAAACACTCAGCGTATGCTCTTGCAAAATCAGATTGGTTATTATTTTATCTAATCAGGATGGCTCCCACTGTTTTTATCAAATATTCCTTCAAACCCTAAAAGGAAAGACTAGACGGGATTAATTACACGCTACAAGTTCGCCAATCTTTCAGCCAGGCCAGTGTCGGTACTTTGAGGGAGGTTCCCCGTGCTTTCGTACGGACCTAATTAAAGTAAACCTCGTTTTCCCAGAGGCGTAGCCCCGTTGACACCTTTCTAGACACCTACTAGATCGGCTAATTGTAATGTGTAAAACTCTCCCAGGAGTAACTCTTACTCGCAGCGGGTATCGAGATCCAACTATCTCGTAGAAGGTATGCAATCTCATTGCAAATTTCAACACTTGAAATTCCCGATAATTTATCCCCTAGCGTCCTATGACCTTGACGCAGGCCAACAAACCATAGTGCGCTAGTCAAGTTCAACCCGTCATTTCCTAATTGAATTAAACCCACCCGCACAACCCTTGACGCAGGCCAACAAAGTCGCACGACTACCCTAATCCAATCTGCATCATATGCATAAGCAGATAAATACTAGTTAGCTACCGCACACTACGCCTTGACGCAGGCTAACAAACGTAGAACGAATACTAACTACTACTTATCTGAAATGACGGAGGGCTACGACAGGTTTTTCTGAAAACCTATTGCATAATGAACTTGATATCGTTGTAGAATCAAATGATTTTAAAAATGGAGTGCTTTTGAGGCTTTTTCTAGTTTTGCTAAAGGGGTCACTCCCGGTGAAGGGATCGTCGGCCCTTTCCTCATCGAATAAGGTGCAGGATATATCAAATATACCGCTGTGCAAAGCAAAAACTATAGAAGCAATCAAAAAACAAACCGAAGGTTGTAGCATCTGCCAGTTATTGCTAAAGGGGTCACTCCCGGTGAAGGGATCTCGGCCCTTTCCTTATCGAATAAGGTGCAGGATGTTCTACAAGGAACACCGCGATGCAAAGCAAGAACTGTAGCTACCTGTTTTTGAAAATTCGATTCCACAACATCTTAGGTTTCTTTTCTTTCATTAATCACATTAATGAAGTCCCATCATTTAATACACCTAAACATCACAGATAAATACGACGTACACTTATGCCATCCGCATTCGCTTCGATGTCCCCTCGTGCACCGTTAGGTTAGGTAACTAACGACAGAGCGGGGCAGGGCTAGCACGGGTGTAAAACATAAGTAACGTCTATATAATATATCATATATACTATATACTGTATCTATCACAGAACATCACATGATCACATCACAGATATCGCAGCAGAAGAAACATATATGAAATATTGGATATACTAGGACGTCCGTGTTTTCAATACGTGCCAGTATAAAACACGGATTCCACGGTCGCGATGAATAGCCAAACCTACACCCCTAGACCCCTACGAGAGCGGCAATCAACCCTACCAATTCTAGAGTTAGGAGACCCGGACTCGACTCCTCGAGTTGGTCTCCCACTGGACTCCAGAACCCGGTTACTTGTGCTCTCCTCCTTGGGTCTATCCTAGTGCGGAAAAGTAAATAATATACATCAACGGTGACATCTTCCGCAACCTGGAAGTGCCCCAATAAAAGAATATTACATACAATTTTTTACATGAATGAAAATGAAAAACACTCATCTCACATAAAAAAAACCCGGCTATTCAAACACGACGATCCAATATAACATAACCAGCAACACATAACATCACATGTCATCAACGTAAGTAAACATGCGTATCCCAATTGTCGTTGACATATAGCAACGAAACCGGCGATATCACATATTACACTTACGTTCACAGAAAAGAAAGTGTAAAATTACAACAGTTGGAATCCGCAACCTCCTTAGACATCGCATGCCTAATCAAATGAATTACTTAGACATCGCATGCCTAACAATTATAAACCCCGCATTTTAGTCTCATTATCGAAAACTCTTTTCAATATCAAGTCGGGCAATTCAACAGGATTCCCGACATTCTGATCGAATGCTCGTCGCAAACTTTAGTAGGCGGCCGCACCCTCGATACCGTCGACGAAGTGCACCAAGGCGGAACACCGCTACCGCGAGCACCCGAACGGATGCTTTCGGCGACGGGGTTCTCCTACAGTCACTCGGTCGGGGCTAAAGGGTGTAGCTGTCTATTAAGTTTACCGGCGAGTATCCGTGTAATCAACGTGATTGCGACGGACTTTTGATCACATCAAAATCCCGTGGCAACCAATCAAGTGAGGCTAAACTGCTATGTTTATAACATCCAAATCAGTTATCTCATAACTACTTGTGGATTCCAAATATTGTATCACATTCCAGATAAATAGAAAATGTTAAACTTTCCGATCGAACACTCAAACACCCAAGTTTTCCCAAACAGCTCAACACTTGAAATAAGTTCACAAACATCCATTTCATGCCACAGTACCAACGGTCCATCCGTAGAAGGGTCAAGCCAACGCCTCACATGTGGCACGCCGTACTGCCCCAAACCCTATGGTTCAAAGGGCAGTTCAAGACGGTCACATAATCGAGTTAAGGTTTGTTGTCTTCTAGAGGGTCCATCGTGTTACTTGCCCTACTTAGAATGTCTTTAAACCACAGAAAAATCCAACACTTGGAAATTTTCCGACAGGGGAAAAATTGGGTATTTATATCCGGTCGAACTTTTTAACATATTCTAAAATTACCCGGAAAAACACACAGACAAAATTAGACAATCCGATCGAATCTACGAACTCCCAATACAACCCAGAAAACTCAACTCTTGAGTAGAAGTTAAAAATTCCCAGAAAACACAGCACTAACAGATAGGAATTACTGTGCAAAGAAAGTGCCAAGATACTCCTATATGGCCGCGGAACCGCCGCACATGCCATGCTCGTGCCGCGGTTCCGCGGCCACGTGGTCGAGTTACCCTCACGTGCTTCACAGTAATTCCTAAAAAAGCCTGCTGAATTTTCTTGATATTTTTAATTCACAAAAATCCCCGATTTCAAAAAATGTACAGAGAATGGTTTTGGATTAGGGTTTCGGGTTCGATCGGGTTTCTAACTTCGTCTATTCATCGCCTAAGGCTCTAGCTATGCTCTGATACCACTGTAGGGTTCCTAGGCACACTCAAGAGGTTCCACAAGGCATCAACCATGCCAAAATCAAATTTTTCATGTGCCCAAGAATCCTATGCAAGATCGTTGACTAGAGATTAGGCGAAAACACAAGCTAGTTAACAACTTAACTACTAAGTGTATGGAAATACTGTTGGATATAGTGCCCTCAAAGTCAATTATTGGATCACAGGTACGTGATTGCAATGATTGCGGAGGACCTATACCGGTAGGACAGTCTTACTCGAGATGATAGTATGCTATCTGGTTTGCCTTTATCAGTCGTGTATAGGTTCAGGTGACTGATCACGATTACACTTTGATAGAGCCCTTAGAATCTTGCTTGACTACCAACAGTATGAGGGCGATCATATAAATGAGAGTTGGGTGGTCTATAAGCATATCCTTAATAGTGGTCCCTAGTCGTAGGAGTTTCGAGACAGGGCATCGATACTCCGGAGTAGACTAGTGTATACAGTCGAGACCCCGACGAGGGGCGGTGGCTGGTCTCACAAGCCACTGGTGTCAGTTGGATCACCTAAGATGTATATAGGTGCTCATTGGGTTATGAGTACACCGGACAGGACTCGCCGGGAATCTGCTAGTTGGTATTATACATATCGTCAGATAGCAGTTCCCTGGTGACATGTGTACAGGTTTGTTCATCGACCTGAAGTCGTCATTTGTCTCGTGTGAGTTCCCACTGTGCTTTGATTTCTACCCTACCACGGCTCAAAGGAGTCGTGCAAACAGGTAGTTTTTGGGTACAGTCCCGAGCCACATGGAGGCACGTGGGCGGATCGGCAGGGGATTCGTCTCTCTCGGTATTGGGGGTGGAGGTCGCGCTGTGTCTAGGAAAGCCATTACACCAAGTCCTTGGCCAAGGCAGGTGAGATTTACTGGTAGGCACTCCAGTAGTATCTCAGGGTGTTCAGGGCTTGTCTCCGACACGACTTATACAGCTATTGGGGGTCTGAAGTTACTAGCCACCTAGGCCGGATATGCGATACTCATAGACAAACGGACCGGACTGTATATACATTTTCATTGTTAGGCTCAGTAGGGTTTCTGGATGAGTTCGCTCATCAGCCTCCCTTGAGGTCAGTCCATGGGCAGCCGTTACGCTTAGCTAGTGCCGCTGACGGCTTGTGGTTAAACCCACTGCCAGGGTACTGACGAGTCATTAGAGTCCCCCACAGACAGTTTCCCAAGTTCGGGCGAAACGTTGAAGAGGCCGTATGGTTTTATGGCAGGGTTCGGAAAATGCACGTGCGTTTACGCACGTGTTATTTTTCGGGCAGATAATACTGGTGGGCTTTGGTTTAAGCCGGATCCATGTATTATACAGAGTGGATATAATATCTTTGTCTTAGTTGCATTTGTATTCGGTCGTAATACAAATGCGGGTATATTTATACAGTTACGGGGTTATCCTGAAATTCGTTTCAGGATCACTTTTGGAAGTTGCCAGTTTCCAGTTTTCTATCATCCGTCTTTTAACATTCGGTTAAAGACGGATTTATCTTTTCTTGAGATGAGTGTGGAAGGTTCTAGAAGTTTCTAGAAGAGGTGACTAGGTTAGAATGGTGTTGATTTCATTGGTTGCTTTCTTTGTGTTCACACTTTGTGTTCAGACTAGAGATATTTTCTTATTGTCACCTCCCCCTCTCCTACACTCACCCCCCACCTCTATATATGTGGCCGGCCCTCCTCCTCTCTCTCTCACTCACTTCATTTGGTTAAAAAGATTATGATAGTTTCGGTGTATAGAATTTCACAGCTCATTTCATTCCATTACCCGATTCCCACGGCAACTTCATTAACCGTTCGTCCATGGTTTTGGACGAAGCGAGACAAAGTATTCCACTCATTCTCTACATTAATCTCGGTCGTCTCTTTTAGCAAACTTGACGACCGAGTTGCCTCGAGTCAGAGGAGGGAGCCCGTTTAAAGATCCGATGACGTGGTGCCACCTGGACGAGGAGATCGGAGATCGACGAGATCGGAGCAGCCGAAACGGAGCGTGGGATGATGGTTAAAGAACGAAGGACTCGGATCGTTCGGTATAACCTTTCTTCCCTCTTTGTAGATTGTTAGTTTAGCGTTAATGGCAAATCCGGGTTTTAGTATGCGATAGCGCCAGTTATAAAAGTTTTTGTTCCGCATTTGGCGTCTGAAAGACGGCCGGGGCGCTACCGTAGACTTACATGGTATCAGAGCCACGCCATTAAGCTTTACTAACTTGTGCTAACACGTTTAAAAGATCGATCGAACGGATTTTTCGAAAATTGCAATTTCTATTATTAAAGTTTCTGTTAATTTTCAAAATGGTCCAAATGTCATTTTGACCATACCAGAAAATCAAGCAGGGTTTTTGAGGAATACTGTAGAAATTCGAGGAAGTGATTCCACTGTTTGGCCGCGGATCCGCGGCCAAAGCTAGGGTTTGGCCACGGATCCGCCGCAGGAAAGTGAGATCACTTACTCAATTTTCTACAGTGGATTCTATGTTGGAAATTGTGGTTTCTGGAACTGTTTATTTGGGCCCAGTGTTTTTTACTGTATAGCCGATTTGCGTGGGGCCCACTTCGGGAAATTTAGTCGATCGAAATTTAAACGTGTTAGTTTACAGTGCTTACGTTATATCTCCGACCGTGAATGTAATTTGATCGGTAAACCGCGTCTGATTGCTATAGTTCTTTTAGACGGGTTTGCGAACGTGACATTCGCGTTGATGTTCTGTGTTGTGCTGTGATGTTGCGGATTTGTCGTGGTGGATAGCAGTGTGCAATGGTAGTGCAGTTTGGATTTATTTGTACATTTGATATTGCGGGGCGAGCGTCCAACTTGTGGACTGCCGTCACTGCCTGTTGTATAATATTCTTTTGGGGCACGACCAGGTTGCGGTCGATGTACCTGCTGTACTATTTTTCATTTCTGTACTAGGTTTTACCCCGCGACGGAGTACACGGATAGCCGGGTTCTGGGGGGCAACGGGTCCGCATCTCATGGCTTTGAGAGGCAGAGGGGCCTCACTCCAGAATTGGCAGACTATTCGCTGCACTCGTAGGGGGTACAGGTTGACCCAAGGAGGGGTGCTCAAGCTACCGGATTCCGTGAAGTGCTGGGTGGTCCATTCACTATGCTGTAGGGGGCTGCCTCGCTTCAGGTTTTGGCGGGTAACTTGTCGCACCCGTAGGGGTCTAGGTTTCATTGCACAGGCTATCCACACGACAAGGGAATGTCGGGTTTCAGTAGCGGCTCTGTGAAACTCGGGGATCCCAGATTATCTGTATTGTTCTGTGATGCTTATTACTTTTCTGTAATGTTGCATATTATCATGCCTGGAGCGATTATTGTATATTGGTTTATATACTATTAGATGTTGTATATGTTTTACACCCGCGCTAGTCCAGTCCCCGCTCTGTCGTTAGTTAAGTAACCTAACGAGTGATGACGGGACCCAGTGACGAATGCGGATGGCATATACGTACATTTTATTTTCGTTCTTTTCTGGTGTGATTATTTGATGGGACTGCGTTGATTCTGATCAATGCAAAGTAAAACAAACCTGTTTGGATGTTGTTGGAACAATTTAAAAAGTGTTATTACAAAGATGTTTCCTTTTGTTTTGCATAGTGGTATTCGGTTGGAATATCCTGCACCTCATTCGACGGGGCAAGGGCCGATATCCCTTCACCGGGACTGACCCCTTGGGCAGAAGTTTGCATCAGGGTAATAACTTCACTATAGTCGATTACATATTGCTTTGCATCACGGTATTCAGTGGAATATCCTGCACCTCATTCCACGAGGAAAGAGCCGAGATCCCTTCACCTGGAGTGACCTCTTTAGCAATGGTTTTCGCCACTATATTTTATAAAAAGCTATCAGGTTCCTTCAACGAGATCAAGTTCATTACGTTAAAGGTTTTTCACCAAAAACCAGCCGTAGCCCTTCGTCGTTTCTTATGGATGGTCAGTAGTATTCAAGCTATGTTTGTTGGCTTTCGTCAAGGCATAGTGTTTGGTAGTTGCTGGGGTATTCATTTGTTGCATAGATAGATGAGTTGGTTTGGGACAGTCGTATTACCTTGTTGGCTTTCGTCAAGGGTATGTACGGGTGGGTTCGAATTAACAAGATAATGACGGGCAGAACTTGACATGTGACTTATGATTTGTTGGCTTTCGTCAAGGTCATAAGAACATGGGGTAAAAATCATATCGGCAGTTTCTAAAGAAACTGAAACTTGCCAGGCATGCGCATACCTTTTGGAGTGTGATAACGTGAGTGGATTCCGTCACGTTATCATGCGATGAGAGTTAGATCCCGATTCCTACTGATGAGTTGGTTTACTCTTCGGGTGATCCCGATTGATTCTTCTTTTAGGTTTGGAGGAGAATTTGACAGTACAGTGGGAGGTTTCCGGATTTGATAAAGTGATAACCATTCTGATCTAGGTTAGAGTGCACGCAGAGTGTTTCTTTTCTCTCTCTCTTTGGCAGCGACCTTTGACCGACCCTAGACTATGACTCTGTGACCAAGTTGACCGAACCTTCTTAAAATACTGGCTTTTGGATTGTCTATGTTGCATAGGTCATTGCCACTCCTTCTTTTACCCTTTGCATTTCTCAGAACACCCGTATTACTACGGACATCCACTTCCATTGGATAAATCCATCGTATGGTTATATACAAACTCGAAGGGACTCCTTCGAGGATGGATCAAGGTTCAGGAGAAATAGAATTGGTTTATTCAGTTGTCTTTTATTATCACCTTCTCTCAGGTTGCGAGGGCTCCTTGGTTTAGGAGAGTACATCTATTACGCTTATTGGATAGTCTTCTTCTAAACCATAGGCAGGTGCCGAAAGGTAGGGAATGAAGAAAACCAATTAGCCTAAGTAGGGTGTACCGAAGGTAATATGTAAAGACAAAATAAAGGGATTAGAAAGAGGGCAAAGTAAGTTGCGACTGTTATCATTCACGACCAAACCGCGTACTTCATCGCCACTCCTATTTCACATTTAAAAGAATAAGGTATTATTCAGTTGTCTTTTATCATCACCTTCTCTCAGTTGCGAGTACTCCTTGGTTTAGGAGGGTACACCTATTATGCTTACTGGATAGTCTTCTTCCAAACCATAGGCTGGTGCCGAACGGTAGGGAAGGAAGAAAACCATTTAGCCTAACGATGGTGTACAGAAGGTAACGACTAAAGACAAATAAAGGGATTTGGAGAGATGGCAAAGAAATATACGGTTAAAGTCATGAATTGGATTATGGAAGAGGCATTACTATGAATACCAGGATACCCGTACGAAACATTTTCATGTTTCAGTACATTGTTAATGGAAAACTGTTTTCCCGATTAGATACTTACTCCAGGGTGTGTATTCACCAGGTTTCATTCTCATATCTGTATGGTTTTTACAGATGATGAGTGGGAGGAAGTTATTGGGAATTAGGTGATCATCCTCATTATATCGGAATTCGTTGTAATTGGTGATATTTGAGGAAATCGCCAGGGTACAGTTTTCAACCTACGACGCACAGGTTTTGAGTTATTCAACTCAGCGGACTTATACAGAGTATTGTATGTTGTCCAGTGTCCATCAGGACAAAAGGGTAGGTCCCCGTACTTTGTTCTGTCTACTTATGACTTCTCTGGTATTTAGACAAGTGTTTCGTATAAATACAAGGTCTAAGTTTTGAGAAGTTGTGGGTATAAGAATAAAGTAGAGAACCAGATGTCGCAAGTATCGGGATTCTTCAAAGAGATCGAAGATGTAGATACTTGTGATTGGTATTCAGATGATAGTAAAAGTTTTGAGAAACTTGTTTCTCTTTCAGGTTACTCATAATTGGATGGATTCCTAAGTTGAGTAATTGCAACGATTGCGGGTACGTGATTGCAATGATTGCGGAGGACCTATACCGGTAGGACAGTCCTACTCGAGATGATAGTATGCTATCTGGTTTGCCTTTATCAGTCGTGTATAGGTTCAGGTGACTGATCACGATTACACTTTGATAGAGCCCTTAGGATCTTGCTTGACTACCAACAGTATGAGGGCGATCATATAAGTGAGAGTTGGGTGGTCTATAAGCATATCCTTAATAGTGGTCCCTAGTCGTAGGAGTTTCGAGACAGGGCATCGATACTCCGGAGTAGACTAGTGTATACAGTCGAGACCCCGACGAGGGGCGGTGGCCGGTCTCACAAGCCACTGGTGTCAGTTGGATCACCTAAGATGTATATAGGTGCTCATTGGGTTATGAGTACACCGGACAGGACTCGCCGGGAATCTGCTAGTTGGTATTATACATATCGTCAGATAGCAGTTCCCTGGTAACATGTGTACAGGTTAGTTCATTGACCTGAGGTCGTCATTTGTCTCGTGCGAGTTCCCACTATGCTTTGATTTCTACCCTACCACGGCTCAAAGGAGTCGTGCAAACAGGTAGTTTTTGGGTACAGTCCCGAGCCACATGGAGGCACGTGAGCGGATCGGCAGGGGATTCGTCTCTCCCGGTATTGGGGGTGGAGGTCGCGCTGTGTCTAGGAAAGCCATTACACCAAGTCCTTGGCCAAGGCAGGTGAGATTTACTGGTAGGTACTCCAGTAGTATCTTAGGGTGTTCAGGGCTTGTCTCCGACACGACTTATACAGCTATTGGGGGTCTGAAGTTACTAGCCACCTAGGCCGGATATGCGATACTCATAGACGAACGGACCGGACTGTATATACATTTTCATTGTTAGGCTTAGTAGGGTTTCTGGATGAGTTCGCTCATCAGCCTCCCTTGAGGTCAGTCCATGGGCAGCCGTTACGCATAGCTAGTGCCGCTGACGGCTTGTGGTTAAACCCACTGCCAGGGTACTGACGAGTCATTAGAGTCCCCCACAGACAGTTTCTCAAGTTCGGGCGAAACGTTGTAGAGGCCGTATGGTTTTATGGCAGGGTTCGGAAAATGCACGTGCGTTTACGCACGTGTTATTTTTCGGGCAGATAATACTGGTGGGCTTTGGTTTAAGCCGGATCCATGTATTATACAGAGTGAATATAATATCTTTGTCTCAGTTGCATTTGTATTCGGTCGTAATACAAATGCGGGTATATTTATACAGTTACGGGGTTATCCTGAAATTCGTTTCAGGATCACTTTTGGAAGTTGCCAGTTTCCAGTTTTCTATCAGCCGTCTTTTAACATTCGGTTAAAGACGGATTTATCTTTTCTTGAGATGAGTGTGGAAGGTTCTAGAAGTTTCTAGAAGAGGTGACTAGGTTAGAATGGTATTGAGTTTTCATTGGTTGCTTTCTTTGTGTTCACACTTTGTGTTCACACTATGTGTTCACACTTTGTGTTCACACTAGAGATATTTTCTTATTGTCACCTCCCCTTCTCCTACACTCACCCCCCCCCACCTCTATATATGTGTCCGGCCCTCCTCCTCTCTCTCTCACTCACTTCATTTGGTTAAAAAGATTATGATAGTTTCGGTGTATGGAATTTCACAGCTCATTTCATTCCATTACCCGATTCCCACGGCAACTTCATTAACCGTTCGTCCATGGTTTTGGACGAAGCGAGACAAAGTATTCCACTCATTCTCTACATCAATCTTGGTCGTCTCTTTTAGCAAACTTGACGACCGAGTTGCCTCGAGTCAGAGACGGGAGCCCGTTTAAAGATCCGATGACGTGGTGCCACCTGGACGAGGAGATCGGAGATCGACGAGATCGGAGCAGCCGCAACGGAGCGTGGGATGATGGTTAAAGAACGAAGGACTCGGATCGTTCGGTATAACCTTTCTTCCCTCTTTGTAGATTGTTAGTTTAGCATTAATGGCAGATCCGGGTTTTAGTATGCGATAGCGCCAGTTATAAAAGTTTTTGTTCCGCATTTGGCGTCTGAAAGACGGCCGGGGCGCTACCCTAGACTTACAAATACAACCTTTGTAGATCCGGTCCACCACTTCTTTAGCTCCGTGATGACGTCCCTATGCTGCGATCACGGGGATCCCGGACTCTAGCGATGGTTTCGTCGGAGAAACGAGCGGGCTAGGTCGTTGACTTCGATGCCGAAGATGATCTACGTCGAGGCAACTCTAACTCAAGCTCCATCTTCACTAGGTCATGAAACTTATGAAGATAACACACTCTACTACATGGCAAGTGGTAGAGGATGAAGAAATAGGAAGTGGGTTCACTTTGGATTTGGATTTCTCACTTGGAATCATCACTTGGAAAAATCTAGCAATTGTTTCTTCTCTTCATGAAGAAGATGAAGAAGAAGAAAGAAAAAGAATTAACTAATTAAAAGAAAATTCAAGTGAATCTTATCATTTAGCAACCATGGGTGAGTTAACTTGTGTAGAGAATAAAGTAGGGTTTAGGCTTAATGGTTAGGTTAAGGCAAAAGACAAAATGGCAATGACTTTCAAAGCTTCATGAAGCTTCATGGATCAAACAAAGAAAGCCACCATCTTATATTTTGCCAAAAATAAATAAAAAGAATAAATAAGTAAATCAAACCTTAACCATTAACCTAATCAAGGTTTAAAGCATACACACACCCAAGTTTGCATGTATCATCAAACTTGATACAAACTAGTGCACAAAAATATATCACATATATAACTTGTGCACATCAAGTGAGAAAGTTAATCCTAAGTGAACAAATACTAGTTAATGTAAAGTAATATATCAAATATATAATTATACATTAAATCATTAAATCAGCACTTGATTTAACGATCCGGTCATATCGCATATAACCGACTAATATCAATAGTAACAACTTATCGAATCAACACTTGATCCGATAACCCGGCTATATCGCATATAACCGATCAATGTCACAAATCGCGAGAATCGAAAACAGTATCACATACTGGTATTATTCTCGGTCCCGCACATATCTCATATACGCTCCTATTTCGTTTCGCTTGAGCCAGGAAACCTCTGTGTAGGACTCTAAAGACTCGTCAATACGCCGGCAGCAGGTGATAATCATATCAAACACCCACAAGCCGCAAGCGGTCTGCTAAACGTAATGGCCACCAGGGTATTGAGCGATCAGAAGATCAATGAGCAAGCCCGCTCACACTCCTGTGAATCCATCCGGCAACACTTACCGTACAGTCCGGTCTGTTCGTCTGATATGTCGCATATCTCGCCTAGGGGTGGTAAACGTCAGACCCCAGTAGCTTGATAAGTCGTGTCGATATGAGGTCTATAACAGTTCGAGAAACTACTGGTAACACTTACCAGTAAATCTCAGCAACCCTGGCCAGGGATTTCCGGTTATAGCCAATCGAACACAGCGCAACATCAACTCCTTATACTGGGAGAGACGAATCCCCTCCTATCTCTCATTGCCTCCATGTGATTCGGGACTGTACCCAAAAACCACCGTTTTGCACGCCCTCTTAGACATGGTAAGGTGGAAATCAAAGCACAGTGGGAATCACACAAGACTCTATGACAATCTCGGGTCTACAGACTAACCTGCACCAGTGTCACCAGAGAACTGCCATCTGACGTAAGGTATAATACCATATGGGAGTTCTCGGCGAGTCCGTCCAGTGTACCCAGTCTCCACTGAGCACCCGTATATCATCTCTGATGTAAAACACCAATGGATATGGGATCATCCATCGCCCATCTGTATGGGTCGAGAAGGTATACGCTAGTCTACTCTGGTATATCGATGCCCCGTCTCGATACACCCACGACTAGGGACCTTGAAGGATGTACTTATGGACTACCATGTCCCCACTAGTATGATCCGCATCATAGTCCAGGTAGTCAAGTACACATCCTAAGGGCTTTACCAACATGTAACAGAGAGACAATCAGTGTACACGTTAAGATAAAGAGCAACCAGATAGCATACTATCATGTCGAGCAAGAAAGTCCTCCCTATATATGTCTCAGCGCCCACTACAATATACATCCTATGTACAGTAATGGCCTCTAGGGCATACATATAACTAACAATTTCATTCTCTCATTTTTCATTCTCTCTCATCCTTTTCTCTTTCTCTTCCTCTAGCTCAAGGAAAATCCTTCTCATGAGTTGAGAACCATTTCCTTTGAGATAAAACACCAAAGCTACTCTCTACTCATCCTAAGGTTGAAGGTCTAGCAAGCCTAATACTTTAGTTACCTCAAGTTCGAGGAAGGAGCTCAAGGTAGAGACCCTCAGGTGGATCCATCTTCGGCAAGAGAAGGCGACGAGGAGAGAACCATCCGACCACCACAAGGAGTCCAAGAGAAGGAGTTCAAGTTAAGGTATAACCCCCTAACCGAGTAGGTAAAGCTCTTGTTAGTTTCTAGTGTGTTGTTTAGCAAAGATACGGGTTTTCTAGTCTATGTTACCTAGACCCTAAAATAGTTTTTCACCATTTCCGCAAGCCCGAAAGAACCGGGAGAGGTAACGTGGACTTACAACTTCCTCACCTGCAGGTACACTACCATGCCAGGAGTCGTCCATTCTAAAACACCTTTAGAATAGCGTCAAAGTACCCAGATTGGGAAACTACCTAAATCTAGATCTAAAACCATAGATCTAGTAACCAGAATGCCTGATATAATATCCATATCCTATGTGGAGAAACCACTGTGTGACAACCAAAGTATAACCGATCGTAGTATAGGAATTTCACTTCCTACAAAGTGTATGTCATCCAAATACCAGGACATCACACCCTACTACCTTCTTACCAGATCCAACTCCTATTCTGATGAAGTCAAATCCTATAACTGTCACATCAAAAATAGATGATATATCTCCGCTACACTTGCTTTAGTCTATAAATAGACATAAGTTACTTGTCCACTATGATTCTGCTGCTCTCACTGACTACAACAACCCTCTGGCAGAGTCATATACATGCGCACTTCTAAATCAAGTTTAGAACGACGCTATACTCATCCTCATGCCGGATCTCATTGTCTAGAACAGCAGTAATGGTAAGTCTGGGTAAACAAGAACCTCCCTATTACCGTCTTTGAGGATACCGAAGTACCTCTCGGGTGCCTGAGGTTACCCACCATATCTGCGAAGTGGCTAATGGAATGTCAAACCCAATTGAATCTTTAGGTTCTATTAAATTTTCAGTAATCATTTGTGGTTCTGGAATCACTTCCAGTTCTACCATACTCACACTACTGTTTTCTAAAAAAGTCCATTTTGCTAAAACTGTGGCGAGTCAAGAACAATATCACTATTAATCTTCCAGATGGTAGAAAGTTACCCCTCGTCATAGCCCGGGATAACCCACAAACTGCCATTACTGAAACGTGCCTTGAGTATGTCCAGAGTCTGGTTTTAAGCATAAGCCGGACAACTCCATATAACTTAACATCGTTAAGATATGAACCATTCTATATACAATATAGAAACAGAGGTAATGATTTAATTGGAACCAGATTCAAATCATGCAGCTGTCTGTAGTGCATGTCAACTAAATGGAAGGAGGCCGATCAGCATTACTCAACTAGGAGTGCATCCAGATATGAGTAATATGAGTAACCTGAAAGAGAAACAGGTTCTCAAAACCATTACTATAAACTGAATACCAAACACAAGTATCTACATCTTCGATCACCTCGAAGAATCCTGATACTTGTAACACATGGTTCTCTACTTTATTCTTGTACCTATAACTTCTCAAAACTTGGACCTTGTATTTCTACGAAATACTTGTCTAAAACTGGAGAAGTCACAAGTAAACAGAATATAGTACGAGCACCAACCCTTCTGTCCTAATGGACACTGGACAACATACAATACTTTGTATAAGTCCCCTGAGTTGAATAACTCAAACTCTGTGCGTCGTAGGTTGAAAGCTGTACTATGGTTAAGAAGAATTACACCGCTGTTTAATGCTCCTTACCCAATCATCAACTGATATAGGTAAATGTCATGGACATAATTTCAAAAAGTTATATGTCACTTTATAAAATAAACGTACAGATATATCAGTTTGAAATTGGTGCATAACAACGGATATTCAAAACCAAATATTTGCCTTCAGGCAAAACCCCAAGTGATTTCCTCAAATATCACCAATTATAACGAATTCCGATATAATCACCTAATTCCTAATAACTTACTCCCGCTCAACATCTGTAAAACCATACAGATGTGAGAATTAAACCTGGTAAATACATACCCCGGAGTAAGGATCTAATTGGGAAATCAGTTTTTAATTAACAACACATATTGAAACTGAAACATGAAAATGTTTCGAAGGGGTATCCAGGTATTCCTAGCGCATCTTCTACTATCCAGATTCATAACTATTGTTAGTTATATGTATGCCCTAGAGGCCATTACTGTACATATGATGTATAATGTAGTGGATGCTTGGATATATATAAGTAGAACTTTCTTGCTCGACATGATAATATGCTATCTGGTTGTTCTTTATCTTAACATGTACACTTATTGTCTCTCTATTACATGTTGATAAAGCCCTTAGGATTAGTACTTGACTACCAGGATTATGATGCAGATCATGCTAATGGGGCAGATGTAGTCGGTAAGTACATCTTTCAAATGTTCCTAGTCGTGGGAGTATCGAGACGGGGCATCGATACTCCAGAGTAGACTAGCGTATACGTTTCTCGACACATATGATGGGCGATGGATGATCCCACATCCATTGGTGTTTGACATCGGAGAAGTTATACTGGTGCTCAGTGGAGACTGGATACACTGAACGAACTCGCCGAGAACTCCTAGATGGTATTATACCTATCGTCAGATAGCAGTTCTCTAGTGACACTGGTAAAGGTTAGTTCGTCGACCCGAGATCGTCATAGAGTCTTGTGTGATTCCCACTGTGCTTTGATTTCTACCTTACCATATTCAAGAGATCGTGCAAAACGGTGATTTTTGGGTACAGCCACGAGTCACATGGAGGCAATGAGCGATATGAAGGGATTCGTCTCTCCCGGTATTGGGGGTTGATGTTGCGCTATGCTCGATTGGCCATAACAGGAAATCCCTGGTCAGGGTTGCCGAGATTTACTGGTAAGTGTTCTCAGTAGTTTCTCGAACCGTTATGGACCTTGCATCGGCATGACTTATCAGGCTATTGGGGTCTAACGTTATACTACCCCCAGGATGTGATATGCGGCATATCTGACGAAGAGACCAGACTGTACGGTAGTGTTACTGATTGGATTCGCAGGAGTATGAGTAGGCTTGCTTGTTGATCTTCTGATCGCTCAGTATCCGGGTGGCCGTTACGTTTGGCAGATCGCTTGCGGCTTGTGGGTGTTTGATATGATCATCACCTACTATCGGCGTATTGACGAGTGTTTAGAGTCCTGCACAGAGGTTTCCTGGTTCATGCGAAACGAAGTAGGAGCACATATGTGATATGTGCGGGACCAAGATTAATGCGTGTATATGATACAGCGTTCCATTCTCGCGATATGTGATATCGGTCGGTTATATGTAATATAGCCGGGTTATCGGATCAAGTGTTGATTCGATAAGATGTTACATTTGATATTAGTCGGTTATATATGATATAGCCGGATTATTAAATCAAGTGTTGATTTAATAATTTGATGTATAATTATATATTTGATATATTGAATTACATTAACTAATATTAGCTTACTTAAACATTTCTTTTTCTTACTTGTGTGCATATAGTATATATGTGATATATATATTAATATACATTTTTTGTGTCATGCTTGATGCCACATACTTCTGTCACAACCCACCCCCAAACACAGATGGTATTGTCCACTCTGGCCGAAGCCGCATGGTTTTGTCCCTTTGAATGAACCCGGGGCTACTTCCCATTAGGTCACCCATCCCAGAATTTCTCTGGCTCAAGCACGCTTAACTTTTTCAAACTCCGGAGTTCCAATTCATCCGAAAGGCGCCTCTGTGTTATAAAAGTGGTATCATTCCATTTATAGTTCAGATCGTGCTCTTTTTCGGAATGGAATTCGATACTCACCATTGTTCCGGTGGGTCCCTATGTGCATCCGTATCGGTTACATTTGATATTAGTCGGTTATATATGATATAGCCGGATTATTAAATCAAGTGTTGATTTAATAATTTGATGTATAATTATATATTTGATATATTGAATTACATTAACTAATATTAGCTTACTTAAACATTTCTTTTTCTTACTTGTGTGCATATAGTATATATGTGATATATATATTAATATACATTTTTTGTGTCATGCTTGATGCCACATACTTCTGTCACAACCCACCCCCAAACACAGAAGGTATTGTCCACTCTGGCCGAAGCCGCATGGTTTTGTCCCTTTGAATGAACCCGGGGCTACTTCCCAGTAGGTCACCCATCCCAGAATTTCTCTGGCTCAAGCACGCTTAACTTTTTCAAACTCCGGAGTTTCAATTCATCCGAAAGGCGCCTCTGTGTTATAAGAGTGGTATCATTCCATTTATAGTTCAGATCGTGCTCTTTTTCGGAATGGAATTCGATACTCCCCATTGTTCCGGTAGGTCCCTATGTGCATCCGTATCGGTTACTTTTGAGGGACTGGCTCTGATACCATATTTGTCACGACCAAACCCCAAACACAGATGGTATTGTCCCGCTCTGGCCGAAGTCGGGGCTACTTCCCAGTAGGTCACCCATCCTAAAATTTCTCTGGCTCAAGCACGCTTAACTACGGAGTTTTTCAAACTCCGGAGTTCCGATTCACCCAAATGACGCTTCTATATTATAAGAGTGGTATCATTCCATTTGTAGTTCAGATCATGCCCTCTTTCGGAATGGAATTCGATACTCCCCATTGTTCTGGTGGGGTCCCCGTGTGCATCCGTATCGGTTACATCCCCATTTCGATACCGGATAACATCTTACTTCTCACAGGGTAGGTGGTATTCAGCCCCAACTCCACCTGGGGTATTACATCCCCCACTAAGAACAATAGTTCGTCCTCGAACCACAGACCTACTTTTGAAGGATCGGCTCTGATACCATATTTATCACGACCCACCCCAAAACATAGATGGTATTGTTCGCTCTGGCCGAAGCTGCACGGTTTTGTCCCTTTGAATGAACTTGGGACTACTTCCCAGTAGGTCACCCATCCCAGAATTTCTCTGGCTCAAGCATGCTTAACTACGGAGTTTTTCAAACTCTGGAGTTCCGATTCATCCAAAAGGCGCCTCTGTGTTATAAGAGTGGTATCATTCCATTTATAGTTCAGATGATGCCCTCTTTCGGAATGGAATTCGATACTCCCCATTGTTCTGTTGGGTCCCCGTGTGCATCCGTATCGGTTACATCCCCACCTCGATACCGGATAACATCTTACTTCTCACGGGGTAGGTAGTATTCAGCTCCAACTCCACCTGGGGTATTAAACTTCATGGGTGTATGAGACTTACACTATACTAAAGATAATGTTAGGGTTTTTATTTATCCAAGTAATTCATAAATTGGTGGAATTATGTTATGGCTAGAAGCTTGGAGAAGCTTGATGTGTCCATTGACTTAGTCCACTAATTTGTTTTACTTAAGATATTTATTAGCCTAACCATTATCCTTATCCATAGTTTAGTCTCTACATGAGTTAGTGTATGACATAAACTCATCCATGGTTGCTATTCTCACCTCATGAGTTTCATTCTCATCTCCACTTCATCTTCTTCTTCCTCATGAGAAAGCTTGCTAGCTTTTCAATTGGTGAAGAAACAATGTGAGAAAAATTAATCTAAAGTGAGCCCAATTCCTACTTCATCATTCTCTACTATATTAGCCATTTAGTTTAGGGTGTTTGCTTCACTAATCTACCATTAGTGAAGAGGTAGCATGAGCTTGAGTCTCCTCGACGTAGATCATCTTCGGCCTCGAAGACTTCGAGCAAGCTTGTTCATTTCTTCATATGAATCCTTACTAGAGTTTGGGTGTTCACTACTTGGAGCGAAGGGACTACTATACAAAGCTTTAGAAGTGAAGGACCGGTCTACAAAGGTTGTATTCCTCATTCACTTAGATGTAAAGTTGTTTGCATTGCTAGTTCGTCTAAATCTCTAGTTAAGATTCTAGGGTTAGGGTTCTTTAGCACGGCAAATTTTTGAAATTAGCATGGACGATGCCTCCCGAAACCCAGCGGCCGCCTAGGGAACCCTGCAGTGGTATCAGAGCCAAGTTAGAGATTTAAATGATGATTGTTAGATTACGAAACCGAAACAACTCCGAAACAACGAAACATAATCCTAGTTTCTGTCGAATTTTAAATGGCCTCTAAAATTTTTTTAAGCAACTGCAGAATGTTGTATGTGATATAACATGAATACCATACAAATTTGAAGCAAGAACACCTGATTTTGGCTAGCCACATGGCTTCAAAATCCGAGCTCACCGGTTCTTCTGGGGCTTTTGGCTTCAAATTTTTAGTGCGTTTCAGTCTTTGGGTTTTGGTGTTTCAGGTGTTACTTGTTTTTGCTAAATTTGCATGTGATGTTATCTTTGTGCAAAGGCAATTCAGAGTATTTCGTAGTCGTAATTCTAACATCTATTTTGGTTATTTAGACGACATGAAAAAGTTTGAACGGAAATCAATAACCCATATTTTTCCTCACTGGAAATTTTCCAAGAGTTGGATTTTTCCAAATTTAAAATCTTCAGAAAATCATGCAAGCGATTCTGTGGACCCTCTAGAAGAACAATACCCAAACTCGACTTTTTGGATCGCGGAACCGCGGACATACCCTAGGGTTTGCGGCAGTTCCGTGGCAACATGAGTGAGGCATGGGTCGGCCCTTCTATGGATGGTTCATAGGTGTTTTGGTATGTTCTGGGTACTTTTTAAACTCCGCTCAAGTGTTGAGTTCTTTGGGAAATTTTGGGTGTTTGTTTATTCGATCGAAAAGTTTAACATTGTCTAGCAATCTGTGATTGTGATACAATATTTGGAATCCACAACTTTAGTTATGTGATAACTAGTTTGAATTTTATAAATCTAGAAAGTTAGTCTCATTTGATCGGTTGCCACGGGATTTTGATGTTGATCAAAAGTCCGTCGCAATTATGTAGTGTACGTGGATACTCGCCGGGTAACTTTACTAGATAGCCACGCCCTATAGTCCCAACCAAGTGACTGTAGGAGAACCCCGTCACCAAAAGCATCCGTTCAGGTGCTCGCGGTCGCGGTGTTCCCCTTAAGTGCACTTCGTCGACGGCATCGGGGGTGCGACCGTCTACTAAAGTTTCCAACGAGCATTCGATCAGGTTATCGGGAATCTTGTTGAATTACCCGACAAGTTATTGGAAAGTGTTTTCAATATCGAGACTAAAATGCGGGGTTTATAATTGTTAGGCATGTGATGTCAAAGGAATTCATTTGGTTGGGCATGAAATCCAAAGTATGTGATACATTGGGTTTATGATATCTGTAAGTCCACGTTGCGACCCCCGGTTCTTACGGGGAGGCGGAAACGGTATAAAATCAAATTTTTGGTGCAAGAGGCAACATGGACTAAACTAGGTCGGGATCGTTGTCTAAACTAAAACTAGTAAACATGCTAAAAGGATTTAGCTACTCGGATAAAGATGGTTATACCTAAACTTGAACTCCTTCGTCTTCAAACTTCGTAGAGGTTGATGGTTCTCCTTTGTCGCCTTCTTCCGTCGAAGATGGATCCACCTCGAAGGCTCGACCTTTGGGCTCTTTCTCGAACTTGGAGTGAACTAGAATCGCCGGCTTGCTAAACCCTTGATCCTAGAGTGAGTAGAGAGTGTCTAAGGGTAGCTTTTGTTTTTCAAGAGAAGGATTCTCAACACATGAGAAGGTTTCTCTTGGCAAGAGGAAGAAGAAGATGAGAATGAAGAGAGAGAGTGAATATGATAGAATGATCCTCCCTTTTTCCTTTTGCAACCATATCAAAAGAAAAAAGAATAATCAAATAATAATAATAATCAAAATGAAAAAGGTTTGATGGAAAGTTTAGGAATGACTAATATCATTACAAACATTAAATGAAAAAGCAAGAATGAAAAAGCATCTTGCATTTGTAATGATGGTAGTCAAATGTTCAACCATGGTCAACAAGTCAACCATGGTCAACAAGTCAACAAAAACTAACCATGACACAATTTCATTTTATTATATATTATTAAATGATGTAATACAAATCCATTAGGGTTTGGAAAAAGACAAGTGTCAACTGTGCATACGCACCCGTTCCGAAACCCTAATGAAAAGCCCTCTTCCTCTTCCTCAAATAACTGTGCATACACACCTGCATTCTTGTTCCGAGGAACATGAATACTGAGAGATAAAAGCAACCCCAAATACTATACCAGTATCCGGCTCAAACCAGAGCCCGCTGGTAATATCTGTCCGGACTCCAAACATGCACAAGTGCGCGGATGAGAACGGACCCTGTCGCAAAAACCATGCGACCTCTACTCTGTTTTGCCCATAGGCGAATACCCTCTGTGTGGGACTCTAAAGACTCGACACTACGCTGGCAGTGGGTTTAACCACAGACCGCAAGCGGCACTAGCTGTGCGTAACGGTCCCCAGGTAGATGTCGACAAGAAGGCTGACGAAGTGAAACCCCATCGGTACTCTTACTGAGTCTGTATGTGACAGTCTCCGTACAGTCCGGTCTGTTCGTCTGATACATCGCATGGCGGGCCTAGGGGGCGGTAAACGTCAGTCCCCCAATAGCGGTACAAGTCGTGCCGGAGCGAAGCCCAAAACACCCTGAGATAACACTGGAAACCTACCAGTATATCTCGTTTGCCCTGGCCAGGGACTACTCGTGTAATGGCTCTCCTAGACACAGCGCGATGTCAACCCCCAATACCGGGAGAGACGAATCCTGTCTAACCGTCACTGCCTCCAAGTGCTTCGGGACTGCACCCAACCACCACCTGTTTGCACGACTCCTTTGAGCCGTGGTAAGGTAGTGATCAAAGTGCAGTGGGAACACACTCGAGGCGAAGTGCCAGTGTCAAGTCAGCGGACTAAGCTGTACTCATGTCACCTGGGAACTGATGACTGACGATAGGTATAATACCAACCTGTCAGTTCCCGACGAGTCCTGTCCAGTGTACTCGTAACCCAACGAGCACCCGTATACTATCTCCAGTACGACGTACTGATGGCTGTGGGACAGACCATCTCCCACACTGGGATGAGAAGCGCATACGCTAGTCTACTCCGGAGTATCGATGCCCTGTCTCGATAGTCCTGCGACTAGGGACCTGTATAAGGATGTGCTTATAGATTACCCAGCCCCCACTAGTGTGACTGCCATCACAACGCTGGTAATCAAGCAAAGATCCTAAGGGCTCCACTAATGCGTATAAGTGATATACTAAAATAAACACAAGTACACATTGAAGTAGAGACAAACCAAGTAGCATACTACTATTTTGAGCAAGATTGTATATACAAGGTGAATATCCCAAGCATCCATTAAGTAATATACAAACTAGTATGATACAGTAATGGCCTCTAGGGCATATACACTAACAATCTCCCACTTGCACTAAGGCCATGTACTGGCGTATCGAAGACCTATCATCTCGATCAGCCGCTCGAACTGAGTCTGGGGCAGGGCCTTGGTGAATGGATCTGCAGTGTTGTCTTCTGAAGCAACTCTCCGAACCTCGATCTCCTTGCGATCCACGATCTCCCTGATCAGGTGATACCGCCTCAAGATGTGCCTGGATCTCTGATGGGACCTGGGTTCCTTCGCTAAAGCTATAGCCCCATTGTTGTCGCAATACAGAGGTATTGGATCAACAATGGACGGAACCACCTGAAGTTCTTTCAAGAACTTCCTCATCCAGACAGCTTCTTTTGCGGCATCAGATGCAGCGATGTATTCCGCTTCCATCGTCGAGTCTGCAACGGTTTCCTGTTTGGAACTCTTCCAACACACCGCCCCTCCATTGAGGGTAAAGACAAAGCCCGACATGGACTTGGAATCATCCTTGTCACTCTGGAAGCTGGAGTCAGCAAAGGCCTCGATCTGGAGGTCTTTTCCGCCATACACCAAGAACATCTCCTTAGTCCTTCTCAGGTACTTGAGAATGTTCTTTACCGCTATCCAGTGTTTCTCCCCAGGGTTTGACTGATACCGGCTTACCACACTCAGTGCATAAGCTACATCCGGTCTGGTACACAACATCGCATACATTATAGAGCCTACCGCAGAAGCGTAGGGTATAATAGACATGCGATCCCTCTCCAAATCAGTCTTGGGAGACATCTCTTTAGAGAGGGTGATCCCGTGACAAGCCGGTAGGTTACCGCGCTTGGAATCTTCCATACTGAATCTCTTCACTATGGTGTCGATGTACCTGGACTGTGAAAGTCCTAATATCCTCTTGGATCTATCACGATGGATCCGGATCCCCAGGATGTATGAGGCATCACCTAGGTCTTTCATGGAGAACCTGTGTGACAAGAACCCCTTGACAGATTGTAGCATAGGAATGTCATTTCCTATTAAGAGAATGTCATCCACGTATAAAACGAGGAATACTGCAGTTCTCGCTACAAATCTACTGTAGATGCATGGTTCATCTGGATTTTTGATAAAGCCAAATTCCTTGACCGTCTCATCAAAGCAGATGTTCCAACTCCGCGATGCCTGCTTCAGTCCATAGATGGACTTAAGCAACTTGCACACCTTTCCGCTGCTCCCACTCTGAATGAAGCCCTCTGGCTGGTCCATATAGACACACTCCTCTAAATTTCCGTTTAGAAAAGCTGTCTTTACGTCCATTTGCCAGATCTCATAATCGTGGAAGGCAGCGATGGCAAGAAGGATCCGAATGGATTTCAGCATGGCTACTGGAGAAAAGGTTTCGTCATAGTCCAAGCCAGGTCTTTGACGGAAACCCTTCGCTACCAGCCTAGCTTTATAGGTCTCAACCTGTCCATCTACACCAATCTTCCTTTTGAAGATCCACTTGCATCCTACGGGTTTTACCCCGTCTGGAGCAATGTCCAACGTCCATACCTTGTTGGTGTACATGGACTCCATTTCGGTCCGCATTGCATCCAGCCATTTCACTGAGTCAACGCTCTGAACGGCCTGCTGGAAGCTAGTAGGCTCATCATAATCTATGATGCAATCCTCTCTATCCCCGTCTATGAGAAAACCGTAGTATCTCTCGGGCGGATGAGACTGCCTACTACTTCTGCGGAGCGGCGTAGGAATGTCCTGTTCTGTTGAACCCTCTGGTTCCACCAAACTTTCAGTAACAGTCTGTGGTTCTGGAACTTCTTCCAGTTCTACTGTGCTCCCACTTATCTGGTTTTCCAAAAACTCAGTTTCCAAGAAGTTGGCATGACGAGAAACAAGAACTTTTTGTTCCTCTTCACAGTAGAAGAAATATCCTTTTGAGTTCTTTGGATACCCCACAAACTTGCACTGTACTGAGCGTGCCTCGAGCTTGTCCGCATGCTGCTTTTTGACAAAAGCCGGACATCCCCATGTCTTAATGTGCTTAAGATAGGGTTTCTTCCCACACCACATTTCATATGGTGTGGAAGGCACAGTCTTAGTCGGAACTCGGTTCAAAAGGTATGCGGCTGATTCTAGCGCATATCCCCAGAATGATCGCGGTAACTCAGCGTTACTCATCATGGACCGCACCATATCCAATAGGGTGCGGTTCCGTCTCTCCGATACACCGTTATGTTGCGGGGTGTAAGGAGGAGTAAGTTGAGAGAGAATTCCGTTCTCTTTTAAATAGTCCAGGAACTCGGCACTTAAGTATTCTCCACCTCGATCCGATCTTAGAATCTTAATACTCTTGCCGGTCTGTTTCTCTACTTCATTCTTATACTCCTGGAATTTTCCAAAGGCCTCGGACTTATGTTTCATTAAGAAGACATAACCGTACCTTGAGAAGTCATCCGTAAAAGTAATGAAGTAAGAATGTCCGCTTCGGGCATGTGTAGACATTGGACCGCACATGTCACTGTGTACGAGTCCCAAGAGCTCGCTCGCTCTTTCTCCATGTCCAGTAAACGGAGTCTTTGTCATCTTTCCCTTGAGACAGGATTGACAAGTGGCATACGACTGATATTCGAACGCATTCAAATACCCTTCTGTATGTAACTTCGTCAACCTTCTCTCATTGATGTGACCCAATCTACAATGCCATAAGAAAGTCTGGTTTATTTCTGGAGACTTTCTTTTGTGTGTATTCTGGACATTAAAAATCTGTGGTTGGTTTAACACGTATATACCATTACTCAAAGTTCCTGACCCAATCAAAACTTGATTAAGGCGAATGTTTACAACATTACTTACAAACGCAAATTCATAACCTTCTTTAGAAACTAAAGATACAGAAATGATATTACAAGTTGCGTTGGGTACAAAAAAGCAATTACGCAAAACCAAAACATGTCCATCTGACATTCCCAGGTGATAGTCCCCCACGGCTTTAGCATCCATGCTAGCTCCGTTTGCAACTCTGAGGGTCATGTCACCTGCTTTCAAAACACTACGGTTTCTCAACGCCTGCAAAGAATTACAGATATGAGATCCTGATCCGGTATCCAATACCCAGGAAGTAGAGTTTATAGAAAGACAGTTTTCAATAACATACACACCTGAAGCTGAAGCTGCAACCTGCTTCAATTCCTGTGTTCTGGCCTTCCAGGCCCTGCAATCATTCTTCCAGTGTCCTTTCTTATGACAAAAGAAGCATTCTTCCTTATCCACAAGCTTCCCCGCTATCTTTGTTGCTTTTCCTTTTCCCTTCGTATCCACTTTAGTAACACCGCCCCTTGGTTTGGCGGGGGCTTTCTTCTTCTTTCCCTTGGCTTTCGCCTTGGACCTAGAAGAAGATGATCCTCCTACAAACAAAGTGGATGTTTCCCTACCTTTCTGTAGGGTGCCCTCTGCGCTCCTCAGCAGGTTGAGGAGCTCTGAAAGTTCAACCTCCTTTTCTTGTAGGTTGAAGTTCATTATAAACTGGGCGTAAGTGGAAGGAAGGGACTGGAGAACTATATCCGTATATAGCTCACTCTCCAATGTGATCCCTAGGTCAGCGAGCTCCTCAATGTAGCCGATCATCTTTAGCACGTGCTCAGCTACTGATGATCCGACGGCCATTCTTGTCGAAAACAACTTTTTCGACGCTTCGTATCTTGCGATACGTGATTGCTCTCCATACAGTTCTTTTGTATGAAGCAATATGGACTCCATGTCCATATTCTCATGCCTCCTCTGATGTTCGTTGTCCATCGAGGCAAGCAGGAGGCACTTGGCCTTCGCGCTATCAATCTCCCAAGTCTTGCGGATTTCCTTATCCGCGACGCTGGAAGTTGGACCAGGGACAGGGGGAGCTTTGGTGGTAAGAAGATACCCCCTTGTCATAAGTGATTGCTATCTTGACATTCCTGAGCCAATCTTTGTAGTTTGGCCCTGTCAGCTTGTTTTTATCTAGGAGTAACTTAAGTCCAGTCATGTTGATTGGTCGCTGCAATTAGGAGAGAGAAGAAGAAACACTCAGCATGATGCTCTTGCAAGTTTAGAGTGGTTTTTAGTTTGTCTAAACAGGATGGCTCCCACTGTTTCTCGAATCCCTCCTCAAACCATAAAGGAAGAATTAGCCAGGATCAATCCCACCGTACAATACTTGCTTAACCGTTCAGCCAGGCCGGTGTCGGTACTTCGAGGGAGGTTTTCCAACGCTTTCGCGAAGTTTCTTAATTAGAGAACCTCTTTTCCCTGGGGGCGTAGCCCCGCTAACACCTTTCTAGGCACCTACTAGGTTTATAGCATTGATCGTTAAGTGAGAAATTTCCCGAGGAGTAGCATATACTCACAGTAGGATCGGGATCCAAATATCATCGCGTGACGAAACTGAAGGAATCCTACCAGAATCACCACACTCCAAATGGTATGCAAATCTAGCAAGTTTCAGTACTTATGAAACTCCCGATGTGGATTTTTTCCCCATGCTCTTATGACCTTGACTTTGGCCAACAAATCATAAGTCACATGTCAAGTTCTACCCGTCGTTCTCCAGGTTAATTTGAATCCACCCGTACCTACCCTTGACTTTGGCCAACAAGGCAGTACGACTGTTCCAAACCAACGCATCTATCTATGCTGCACATGAATACCCAATAGCTACCAATCACTATGCCTTGACTTTGGCCAACAAACACAGCTTGAATACTATTGACTATTCATGTGAAACGACGGAGGGCTACGAATGGTTTTGGCGAAACCGTGAACGTAGTGAACTTGATTTGGTCGATGGAACGAGATAGCTTTTAGAAGGAGTGGCTCAAACTCCGCATTTAAAAGTTGGTTTTGAAAAGAACCGAGTGGTTTTTCGAAATTGTTCCAACGACTTTAACTTGGTTTATTATCTTGCATTAGTTCTTTTAATGCGTGATATTCTTGCATTAGTACTTTTAATGCGTCCCATCATTTAATCCTACCATTGCAGAAAACAACCAAAATATGACGTACGCTTATGCCATTCGCATTCGCCACTGGGCCCCGTCATTACCCGTTAGGTTACTTAACTAACGACAGAGCGGGGGCTGGGCTAGCGCGTCTGTAAAACATAAGCAACGCCTAAATAGTTATAGATATAGCAATAGTTGACATTACAGATCACAGATGAATGCATTGGATATACTAGCAATCCGCAATCCTTTCGAGCCTGAAACGAAAAGCGGATAACACGGTTGCGGTGAATAGCCAAATACCCCACCCAAGACCCCTACGGGTGCGGCAAACTACCCGCCAAGTACCCGAAGCGTAGCAACCTCCCTCATCTCCATGAGTAGGCTACTCGACACTTCGGCATACCCGGTAGTTTGTGCACCCCTCCATGGGTCTATCCTAGGAGCAAAAACAGTAAAAAGAATTATACAATGACGGCTACAACCCCGACCCGGTTGTGCGGCCAAACAAATAATATTATTACATCAATTTACATTTACAATGAATGAAAGAAAAACAAAAGCTCATCTCACATCCACCCCGGCTATTCACCCGCGACAGTCCAACACATTCATATACACATTCCAGCACATTACAAATCATGTATAACCCCGACTAATCGTCTTATAGCGATTAGCCGACGTTCAATACATGCAAGCATCACAGATATAACCATCATAGTCAAAGTGCAGTGAAGTTCGGAAAAATACGGAATTATAGGACCCCAAAAGGAAATTTCTTTTCTGGAAAATCTGGGCACATATAATATATTTCAAAAATCCCAAAACCAACACCTACACACTCTGCACGAAAAACGACGCACAGAAGACGACAAAGCGCGGCGGTTGCGCGGCACGAGCCTACCTCGTGCGGCGGAAGGGCGGCGCTTTGAGCTCAACAGTGGATCGTTTTTCATGGGTGTTCTTAGAAAACCCTGAGACGATTTTACAAGTATAAAGTTTTTCATTTTGAGCCAAAAAAATTTCAACAGAAACTCAGGTTTTCAAAAAGTATGGTTTTTGGGTTTTTTACGGTTCCGAACTTCGTTACACTTCACTACCAAGCTAGTTTAAGTTTAGTTAGGCTCTGATA
This sequence comes from Agapanthus africanus, assembly GCA_030015575.1. Classification (NCBI taxonomy): domain Eukaryota; kingdom Viridiplantae; phylum Streptophyta; class Magnoliopsida; order Asparagales; family Amaryllidaceae; genus Agapanthus; species Agapanthus africanus. The sequence continues at coordinate 283,891,878 of JASDDO010000022.1, forward strand.
CCACTGTAAGTCCACGTTGCGACCCCCGGTTCTTACGGGGAGGCGGAAACGGTATAAAATCAAATTTTTGGTGCAAGAGGCAACATGGACTAAACTAGGTCGGAATCGTTGTCTAAACTAAAACTAGTAAACATGCTAAAAGGATTTAGCTACTCGGATAAAGATGGTTATACCTAAACTTGAACTCCTTCGTCTTCAAACTTCGTAGAGGTTGATGGTTCTCCTTTGTCGCCTTCTTCCGTCGAAGATGGATCCACCTCGAAGGCTCGACCTTTGGGCTCTTTCTCGAACTTGGAGTGAACTAGAATCGCCGGCTTGCTAAACCCTTGATCCTAGAGTGAGTAGAGAGTGTCTAAGGGTAGCTTTTGTTTTTCAAGAGAAGGATTCTCAACACATGAGAAGGTTTCTCTTGGCAAGAGGAAGAAGAAGATGAGAATGAAGAGAGAGAGTGAATATGATAGAATGATCCTCCCTTTTTCCTTTTGCAACCATATCAAAAGAAAAAAGAATAATCAAATAATAATAATAATCAAAATGAAAAAGGTTTGATGGAAAGTTTAGGAATGACTAATATCATTACAAACATTAAATGAAAAAGCAAGAATGAAAAAGCATCTTGCATTTGTAATGATGGTAGTCAAATGTTCAACCATGGTCAACAAGTCAACCATGGTCAACAAGTCAACAAAAACTAACCATGACACAATTTCATTTTATTATATATTATTAAATGATGTAATACAAATCCATTAGGGTTTGGAAAAAGACAAGTGTCAACTGTGCATACGCACCCGTTCCGAAACCCTAATGAAAAGCCCTCTTCCTCTTCCTCAAATAACTGTGCATACACACCTGCATTCTTGTTCCGAGGAACATGAATACTGAGAGATAAAAGCAACCCCAAATACTATACCAGTATCCGGCTCAAACCAGAGCCCGCTGGTAATATCTGTCCGGACTCCAAACGTGCACAAGTGCGTGGATGAGAACGGACCCTGTCGCAAAAACCATACGACCTCTACTCTGTTTTGCCCATAGGCGAATACCCTCTGTGTGGGACTCTAAAGACTCGACACTACGCTGGCAGTGGGTTTAACCACAGACCGCAAGCGGCACTAGCTGTGCGTAACGGTCCCCAGGTAGATGTCGACAAGAAGGCTGACGAGGTGAAACCCCATCGGTACTCCTACTGAGTCTGTATGTGACAGTCTCCGTACAGTCCGGTCTGTTCGTCTGATACATCGCATGGCGGGCCTAGGGGCGGTAAACGTCAGTCCCTCAATAGCGGTACAAGTCGTGCCGGAGCGAAGCCCAAAACACCCTGAGATAACACTGGAAACCTACCAGTATATCTCGTTTGCCCTGGCCAGGGACTACTCGTGTAATGGCTCTCCTAGACACAGCGCGATGTCAACCCCCAATACCGGGAGAGACGAATCCTGTCTAACCGTCACTGCCTCCAAGTGCTTCGGGACTGCACCCAACCACCACCTGTTTGCACGACTCCTTTGAGCCGTGGTAGGGTAGTGATCAAAGTGCAGTGGGAACACACTCGAGGCGAAGTGCCAGTGTCAAGTCAGCGGACTAAGCTGTACTCATATCACCTGGGAACTGATGACTGACGATAGGTATAATACCAACCTGTCAGTTCCCGACGAGTCCTGTCCAGTGTACTCGTAACCCAACGAGCACCCGTATACTATCTCCAGTACGACGTACTGATGGCTGTGGGACAGACCATCTCCCACATTGGGATGAGAAGCGCATACGCTAGTCTACTCCGGAGTATCGATGCCCTGTCTCGATAGTCCTGCGACTAGGGACCTGTATAAGGATGTGCTTATAGATTACCCAGCCCCCACTAGTGTGACTGCCATCACAACGCTGGTAATCAAGCAAAGATCCTAAGGGCTCCACTAATGCGTATAAGTGATATAGTAAAATAAACACAAGTACACATTGAAGTAGAGACAAACCAAGTAGCATACTACTATTTTGAGCAAGATTGTATATACAAGGTGAATATCCCAAGCATCCATTAAGTAATATACAAACTAGTATGATACAGTAATGGCCTCTAGGGCATATACACTAACAATATCTAAGGTGGTTGTGGATTCTAATTGTTGTAGTTTTTCACATTCATTTCTGCGACCGTAAGTATAATATGTAGTGTATCGCCAGTTTCGTTGCTATACGTCAACGACAATTGGGATACGCATATTTACTTACGTTGATGACATGTGATGTTATGTGTTGTTGTGATATATTATATTGGATCGTCGTGTTTTGAATAGCCGGATTTTTTTTATGTGAGATGAGAATTTTTCATTTTCATTCATGTAAAAGCTTGTATATAATATTCTTTTATTGGGGCACTTCCGGGTTGAGGATGATGTCACTATTGATCTATATTATTTACTTTTCCGTATTAGGATAGACCCAAGGAGGAGAGGATTCTCTCTTAGATGTGATCGAGGAGGAGAATACTTGCACATAGAGTTCTTGGATTTTCTAAACAGAGAATAGGATTCTCTCTCAGCTTACTCTCTCATATACACCACAGCACAACAGTGTATCAGGGCGGAGATATCGCACCCTATAAGATATGGTGCGCTCTATAATAAGTACTGCCAAGTTACCTGTTTCCTTTTGAAGTTATGCACTTGAGAAGCTGCGTACCTATTGAATAGGGGTTCCATCCAAATTAATGCCTACCACTCCATATGAGATATGGAATGGGAAGAGACCATTTCTTAAGCAAGTTAAGATATGGGGTTGTCCGGCCTATGTTGAAAAGCAAAATCCGGACAAGCTCGAGACAAGGCCAGTTCTGTAAGTTTGTTGGATACCCCGAACATTCGCGAGGGAATATCTTTTACCACACTGAGGAGCAAAAGGTTTTTTGTTTCTTAGCATGCCACCATTTTAGAAAAGGAATTTCATGTGAAGAAATTAGTGGTCATGAGGTAGAACTGGAAGGAGTTCCAGCTAAACAAACTAACAGCTGATGATTTAGCGAAACCAAATGATTCAATAGTCTCCAACGAACCTCAGCCTCTCCGCGAATCTGGTAGGGTTCCTCATCCACTTGAGAGATAATACGGTCTTCTCGGTGACAGTGGGAGCGAGGATTGCATCTTGGTAGATGATGGCCCAACTAGGTTCAGGCAGGCCATCACAAGTGGAGACTTTGTGAAATGGCTGGATGCTATGCAATCAAAGATGGAATCCATATACACCAACAAAGTATGACTTTGAATGTTGCACCTAAAGGGGTAAAACATATCAGGAGCAAGTGGATCTTGAGAAGATTCTTAGGGTAGATGGAAAAGTTGAGACTTTCAAAGCTATGCTTAAATCCATCAGGATTAAAGCAAGCATCGCGGAGTTGGAACATCTGTTTTGATATGGCAGTCAAAGAGTTTGACTTCATCAAAAAGGTAGATGAACCTTGTATATACAAGGAGGTTGTAGAGAGTAAGGTTGTCTTCCATGTATTGAACGTAGATGACATAGTCTTGATAGGAAATGGTTTCTTATGGTACACTCGGTCAAGCTCCTCTTATCATGAAGATTCCCAATAGAAGATCTGGATGATACCTACTACATCTTATGGATTATGATCTATGGTGATAAATCTAAGTGGATGTTGGGATTGTCCCGAATTCAGGTACATTAACACCATACTAAAGGGGTTTAGTATGGAATATTCTAAGCGTGGTGTTTCGTCCACTTACTCAGGAATCACTCGTTCCAAAAAGATGTCTTCCAAAACTGATTTGGAGAGAGCTCGCGTGCAAGGGATGTTAGTGTATATGCCCTAGAGGCCATTACTGTATCATACTAGTATGTATATTACTTGATGGAAGCTTGGGATATTCACAGTTGTACAGACAATCTTGATCAATATAGTAGTATGCTACTTGGTTTGTCTCTGCTTTAATGTGTACATGTGTGTTTATTTATTATATCACCTATACGCATTAGTAGAGCCCTTAGGATCTTTGCTTGATTACCGGAGTTGTGATGGCGATCACACTCGTGGGGGCTGGGTAATCTACAAGCACATCCTTATACACGTCCCTAGTCGTGAGAGTATCGAGATAGGGCATCGATACTCCGGAGTAGACTAGCGTATGCGTTTCTCATCCCAGCACGGGAGACAGTCTGTCCCACACCCGTCGGTACGTCGTACTTGAGATTGTATGCGGGTGCTCGTTAGGTTACGAGTACACTGGACAGGACTCGTCGGGAACTGATGGTTGGTATTATACCTATCGTCAGTTATCAGTTCCCAGGTGACATGAGTACAGCTTAGTCCGCTGACTTGACACTGTCACTTCGCCTCGAGTGTGTTCCCACTATTCTTTGATTACTACCCTACCATGGCTCTACTAAGTCGTGCAAACAGGTAGTAGTTGGGAGCAGTCCCGAAGCACTTAGAGGCAGTGACGGTTAGACAGGATTCGTCTCTCCCGGTATTGGGGGTTGACATCGCGCTGTGTCTAGGAGAGCCATTACACGAGTAGTCCCTGGCCAGGGCAAGCGAGTTATACTGGTAGGTTTCCAGTGTTATCTCAGGGTGTATTGGGCTTCACTCCGACACGACTTGTACCGCTATTAGGGGACTGACGTTTACCGCCCCCCTAGGCCCGCCATGCGATGTATCAGATGAACAGACCGGACTGTACGGAGATTGTCACATACAGGCTCAGTAGGAGTTCGGATTGGTTTACCTCATCGGCCTTCTTATCGACATCTACCTGGGGACCGCTACGTACAGCTAGTGCCGCTTGCGGTCTGTGGTTAAACCCACTGCCAGCGTAGAATCGAGTCTTTAGAGTCCCACACAAAGAGTTTCCCTGCACTGAGCGAAACGTGTAGAGGCCGTATGGTTTTACGGCAGGGCTGCGATCACTTACGTACACTTGTGTGCGTGCGGTGTTCGGGCAGGTGGTACTAGTGGGCTTTGGTTTAAGCCGGATCCTAGTATTGTACAGATGGATTTGTTTTGTCTTCTGTGCATCCGCATTCTACGGAATACGGATGCAGGTGTGTATGCACAGTTTTCCAGAGCGGTGAAGGAGGAGGTGCCTCATTAGGGTTTTGGCAGTTGGTTCGGCCAAAACCGTTATGTGGCAGGCTCATTAGGGTTTTGACAGTTCGTTTGGTCAAAACCATTATGAGCCGCGGATATCATTTACTAATCCTTTTAGTGATAATTTTATGATGGCTAATTGCATTGACCATTTGACCCCGTTGACCTCTCTTGACTTTGTTGACCGGTTGACCGTGTTGACCATTGACTTTCAAGAGGGATCTACACTCTTCTTTCCATTTTTTTTTCTTTTGGATTATGATAATGGTCATTTCAATGTAGCCATCAAACTTTATCTTGATGGGATTAGTAGTGATGTTGTTTTTTCATTATTGCAACCATGGTTACTTTTCTTTTGTATCATAATTTCTTTCTCATTCTCTCTCTTGGTTTTTCAAGTGAGAAGAAAAGAAATGAACCATGGTTGTTGCTCCTCCTTCTTATTCCTCCTCTTGATTCATCTTTTGATCTCATGTGTTGAGAGATAAAGATCCCACAAAGACAAATCCATCCCTTCATCACTTCTACACAACCTAGGGCTTTTAGATTAGCAATCTCTTTGCCCTAGTTACTTCGGCTCGAGGTGGAGCTCGGTGTACATCTCTCGGGTGGATCGTCTTCGACTCAAGGAGGCCATGGAGGTAACCAAAGTTCGGATCAACCATCGGAGCAAGCAAAGAGAAGAACAACAAGAAGAGAAGGAGTTCAAGTTGAAGAGGCCGCGGAGGTGACCAAAGTCCGGATCAACCATCGGGGCAAGCAAAGAGAAGAACAACAAGAAGAGAAGTAGTTCAAGTTAAGGTATAACCCCTAACCGAGTAGATAAATCTCTAGTTAGGATGCTAGTGTATTGTTTAGTAAAGATCCGGCTTTTACGGTCTATGTTGCCAAGTCCTGAAAAAAAAATTTGTTTTACCGTTTCCGCAAACCCGAAAGTACCGGGAGAGGTAATGTGGACCTAACAGTGGTATCAGAGCCTAACTAAACACACCCTAGCATGTTAGCAAAGTGTTTAGAACATCGACCGAACGAAAAACCGAAAAAACACCCCGGAAACCCTGATTCTCTGCCGATTTTTTTTTGCTCAAAAGATAATAAATCATGTCTTAAAAATCGGCTCAGGCTTTTATTAGAACAGGCAAGAAAAATGATCGCACGAGTCGACCAACTCACCGCGGTTCCGCGGCAGAGCTTGCTTCTGCCGCGGAACCGCGGCCGAGTTGACTCGGTCGTGGATCATTTTTGTTGCAGTTTGTTTCTGGTGGGTTTTTAGGATTTTTGGTATATGACTTTTCTGCCCAGATTTTCCAGAAAGCAAAATTAGTTTTTGGGGCTCAAAAATCCGTATTTTTTGGTCGATGTTCTGTAGACTTTGGCTAATGGTTATATCTGTAATGTTATATGTGTATTGAACGTCTACTAATCGCTATACGTCGATTAGTGGGGGTTATACATATCTGTGATCTGTGTTGATAATGGTTTGTGTATATGAACTCGTTGGATTGTCGCGGATGAATAGCCGGGATGGATGTGAGATGAGAGTTTCTTTTTCTTTCATTCATGTAATAAATTTGTAAATTGATGTAATATTATTTGTATGGCCGCACAACAGGGTCGGGGTTGTAGCCGTCATTGTATAATTCTTTTTACTGTTTTTGCTCCTAGGATAGACCCATGGAGGGGGTGCACAAACTACCGGGTATCTCGAAGTGCCGAGTAGCCTACTCACGGCCTTGAGGGAGGTTGCTTCGCTTCGGGTACTTGGCGGGTAGTTTGCCGCACCCGTAGGGGTCTTGGGTGGGGTTTTGGATATTCATCGCGACCGTGTAATCCGCTTTTCGTTGCAGGCTCGAACGAATCGCGAGTTTCTAGTATATCCAAAGTGTTCATCTGTGATCTGGATTGGCTATCATTGCTGTATATCAATATATAATAACTATTTAGGCGTTGCTTATGTTTTACAGCCGCGCTAGTCCAGCCCCCGCTCTGTCGTTAGTTAAGTAACCTAACGGGTGATGACGGGGCCCAGTGGCGAATGCGAATGGCATAAGCGTACGTCATATTTTGGTTGTTTTCTGCAATGGTAGGATTTAAATGATGGGACGCATTAAAAGAACTAATGCAAGAAAATAAACCTAAAAGACGTTGTTGGAACAATTTTTCAAAAGCTGTTATTAAAAGGACGTTCACTTTTGTTTTGCATCGAGGTATTCGGTTATGAATGCCCAGCACCTCAGTCGACGAGGCAAGGGCCGAGATCCTTTCATCGGGAGTGACCCCTTGGACAAAAGTTTGCGTCAGGGTAATAACTTCACTATAGTCGATTATTCTTGCTTTGCATCGAGGTATTCAGTTTGGAATATCCTGCACCTCATTCGACGAGGAAAGAGCCGAGATCCCTTCACGGGGAGTGACCTCTTTAGCAAAAGTTTTCGCCACTATATTTTCAAAAAAGGGCAATCATGTTCCTTCAACGATATCAAGTTCATTACGTTAACGGGTTTTTCGCCAAAAACCCAGCCGTAGCCCTCCGTCATTTCCTTCAAGTACTACTTAGTATTCGAGCTACGTATTTTGGCATTGTCAAGGCGTAGTGATCGGTAGCTAAGTATTGCTTGTTTGCAGCCTTATTTTTTCGGATTATTTAGGACAGTCGCATAGCTATGTTGGCATTGTCAAGAGTTATGCGGGTGGGTCTAAGTTAATCAAGATAATGACGGGCCAAACTTGACTAACGGTTCATGATATGTTGGCATTGTCAAGGTCATGAATCGTTAGGGGCAAAAACCACATCGGGAGTTTCAAAAGTACTGAAACTTGCAGATTTAGCATACCTTCTGGAGTGTGATGACTAGAGTGGATTCCATCTAGGTCATCACACAGTGATAGTTGGATCCCGATCCCGCTGATGAGTTGGATTACTCTCGGGAGATTATTTCACTTGACAATCAATGCTATAAACCTAGTAGGTGTCTAGAAAGGTGTTAGCGGGGTTACGCCCCCAGGGAAAAGAGGTTCTTAAATTAAGGAACCTCGCGAAAGCGTTGGAAAACCTCCCTCGAAGTACCGACACTCGCCTGGCTGAAAGGTTAAGCAAGTATTGTGACGTGAATTAAATCCTGACTAGTTCTTCTTTTAAAAAGGTTTTAAGAAGAATTTGAGGAAACAGTGGGAGACATCCTGGTTAGATAAACTAATAAACCAATCTAATCTTGCAAGAGCATACGCTGAGTGTTTCTTTTCTCTCTCTCCAGGAAGCAACCTTTTCACGCCCTAATCAAGATAATAAAATGTATCGCTTGACCGATCCGAATTCTTATTCGGGACTGGGGAAAGTTGGTTCAGCTCTAACTTGTGACAACAGTCATGAGTATGAGAATGGGAAAGGGGATTGTATGGATTTCCAGGATACCCAGTTGAAGAAGAAGCATGGTTTTGCATCTACTTCAGGTGTTCGTGTAATTGAGAACTGTTTTACGGTCAGCCCTACCTCCTGGGTACTTGATACCGGATCAGGATCTCATATCTGTAATTTATTGCAGGGACTGAGAAAAAGTAGGAAAGTTGCACCGGGTGATATGTCGCTCAGAGTAGCGAACGGAGCACAAGTTAATGCGGCAGCCGTCGGTGAATACCACCTAGTATTGCCAAATGGCAAGGCTATGATTTTGAACGATTGCTACTATGTACCCTCCATGGTTTGCAACATCATATCAGTTTCTTTACTCGATAAAGATGGATATAACTTTGTTCTTGACAAGAATATCATGAACATTTACCTTCATAAGGTACTGGTTGCAGAGGGTACACTGTGTAATGGTATCTACGTTCTAAATCAGAATACAGTTCTCAATATACAAAACACACGCAAGAGGAAAAATTCAGATACGAATGAATCCTACTTGTGGCATTGTAGACTTGGTCATATCAGAGAGAAAAGACTGAGTAAGTTTCATAAAGATGGACTCTTGAATGCGTTCGAGTTTTCATCTTATGAAACTTGTCAGTCTTGTCTCAAAGGGAAGATGACCAAATCTCCGTTCACCGGACATGGAGAAAGAGCAGTAGAGCTCTTGGGACTCATACATAGTGATGAATGTGGTCCGATGTCTATACATGCAAGGGGTGGGTTCTCATACTTCATCACATTCACTGACGATCTCTCTAGGTTCGGATATGTGTATCTGATGAAACACAAATCTGAAACTTTTAAGAAATTCAAGGAATTCAGAAACGAAGTAGAGAACCAGACAGGCAAAAGTATCAAGATCCTCCGGTCTGATAGAGGAGGGGAGTACTTAAGCACGGAATTCCGAGATTACTTAAAAGAGAATGGTATTTTCTCTCAGCTTACTCCTCCTTATACACCACAGCACAATGGTGTATCGGAGAGAAGGAATCGTACCCTATTGGATATGGTTCGATCCATGATGAGTAATGCTGAGTTACCTCTTTCATTCTAGGGACTTGCGCTAGATACAGCGGCATACTTACTGAATCAGGTTCCGTCTAAATCTGTGCCTAAGACTCGATATGAAATATGGAGTGGTAAGAAACCATATCTAGAACGAATTAAGATATGGGGTTGTCCGGCCTATGTAAAAGTACAAAAACCGGACAAGCTTGAGGCACAGTCAGTTTTATGCAAGTTTGTGGGATATCCTAGAAATTCTCTGGGATATCTATTTTACCACACTGAGGAACAGAAGGTGTTCGTTGCTCGCCGCGCCACCTTTTTAGAGTGGCAATTTCTTGCAAAAGAAATAAGTGGGAGCACGGTAGAACTGGATGAAATATCTGATCCACAAACTCAAACTGAGGATTTAGCAGAACCAGAAAATTCAATGACCCCAAACGAACCTCAGCCACTCCGCAGATCTGGTAGGATTTCTCATCCGCCCGAGAGATACTACGATTTTCTCATAGACGGGGATCGAGAGGATTGCATCTTGGAAGAAGATGACCCTACCAGTTTCAGGCAGGCCATTATCAGTAGGGACTCTGATAAGTGGCAGGAAGCAATGCAATCCGAAATGGAGTCCATGTACGCCAATAAAGTGTGGACCTTGGATATTGCTCCACCTGGGGTAAAACCCGTTGGATGCAAATGGATCTACAAAAGGAAACTTGGTGTAGATGGGCAGGTGGAAACCTATAAAGCTAGACTCGTTGCAAAAGGTTTTCGTCAAAGACCTGGTTTGGACTATGACGAAACTTTTTCTCCGGTGGCTATGCTCAAATCCATTCGGATCCTACTTTCCATTGCTGCCTTCCATGACTATGAAATCTGGCAGATGGATGTTAAAACGGCTTTCCTAAACGGTTGTTTGGAAGAGTGCGTTTACATGGATCAACCAGAAGGTTTCGTAGATAGTGGGAGCAGCGGGAAGGTGTGCAAGTTGCTTAAATCCATTTATGGATTAAAGCAGGCATCGCGGAGCTGGAACATCTGTTTTGATGAGGTAATCAAGGAATTTGATTTCATCAAAAACGAAGATGAACCCTGTGTCTATAAGAAGATTGTAGGACGAACTGTCGTATTCCTAGTCTTGTACGTGGACGACATTCTTTTGATAGGAAATGATATTCCTATGCTACAATCGGTCAAGTTATTTTTGTCACAAAGGTTCTCCATGAAGGACCTGGGTGATGCCTCGTACATTATGGGGATCAAGATCTATAGAGATAGATCCAAGAGACTACTGGGACTTTCGCAGTCCAGGTACATAGAGACCGTACTAAAGAGATTTAGTATGGAGGATTCCAAGCGCGGTAACATACCCGCATTGCATGGAATTACCCTCTCCAAGAAGATGTCTCCTAAGACTGACGAGGAGAGGGTTCGCATGAGCACTATACCCTACGCTTCGGCGGTAGGATCTATAATGTATGTGATGCTATGTACAAGACCAGATGTAGCTTACGCGCTGAGCGCGGTAAGCCGGTATCAGTCAGACCCAGGGGAGGACCACTGGACAGCAGTGAAGAACATTCTCAAGTACCTGAGAAGGACTAAGGAGATGTTCCTAGTTTACGGTAATGGAGACCTCAGGGTCGAGTCCTTTACCGATTCAAGCTTCCAGAGTGACAAAGATGACAGCAAGTCCGTCTCGGATTTTGTGCTTACCCTCAACGGAGGGGCGGTATGTTGGAGGAGTTCCAAGCAGGATACCGTCGCAGACTCGACGATGGAGGCTGAATACATTGCTGCAAGCGATGCCGCAAAATAGGCAGTCTGGATAAAGAAGTTCATTAGTGAACTTCAAGTAGTTCCGTCCATTGTTGACCCAATACCTTTGTATTGCGATAACAATGGGGCTATAGCTTTAGCGAAGGAACCAAGGTCCCATCAGAAATCCAGGCACATCTTAAGGCGGTATCACCTGATCAGGGAGATCATTGATCGCCAGGAGATCGAGGTGCGGAGAGTGGACACAAAGGACAACACAGCGGACCCATTCACGAAGGCCTTACCCCAGACTCAGTTCGAGCGGCTGATCGAGATGATAGGTCTTCGATACGCCAGTACATGGCCTTAGTGCAAGTGGGAGATTGTTAGTGTATATGCCCTAGAGGCCATTACTGTATCATACTAGTATGTATATTACTTGATGGAAGCTTGGGATATTCACAGTTGTACAGACAATCTTGCTCAATATAGTAGTATGCTAATTGGTTTGTCTCTGCTTTAATGTGTACATGTGTGTTTATTTATTATATCACCTATACGCATTAGTAGAGCCCTTAGGATCTTTGCTTGATTACCGGCGTTGTGATGGCAATCACACTCGTGGGGGCTGGGTAATCTACAAGCACATCCTTATACACGTCCCTAGTCGTGGGAGTATCGAGATAGGGCATCGATACTTCGGAGTAGACTAGCGTATGCGCTTCTCATCCCAGCACGGGAGACGGTCTGTCCCACAGCCGTCGGTACGTCGTACTTGAGATAGTATGCGGGTGCTCGTTAGGTTACGAGTACACTGGACAGGACTCGTCGGGAACTGATGGTTGGTATTATACCTATCGTCAGTTATCAGTTCCCAGGTGACATGAGTACAGCTTAGTCCGCTGACTTGACACTGTCACTTCGCCTCGAGTGTGTTCCCACTATTCTTTGATTACTACCCTACTACGTCTCTACTGTGTCGTGCAAACAGGTAGTAGTTGGGAGCAGTCCCGAAGCACTTGGAGGCAGTGACGGTTAGACAGGATTCGTCTCTTCCGGTATTGGGGGTTGACATCGCGCTGTGTCTAGGAGAGCCATTACACGAGTAGTCCCTGGCCAGGGCAAGCGAGATATACTGGTAGGTTTCCAGTGTTATCTCAGGGTGTATTGGGCTTCACTCCGACACGACTTGTACCGCTATTAGGGGACTGACGTTTACCGCCCCCCTAGGCCCGCCATGCAATGTATCAGACGAACAGACCGGACTGTACGGAGATTGTCACATACAGGCTCAGTAGGAGTTCGGATGGGTTTACCTCATCGGCCTTCTTATCGACATCTACCTGGGGACCGCTACGTACAGCTAGTGCCGCTTGCGGTCTGTGGTTAAACCCACTGCCAGCGTAGTATCGAGTCTTTAGAGTCCCACACAGAGAGTTTCTCTGCACTGAGCGAAACGTGTAGAGGCCGTATGGTTTTACGGCAGGGCTGCGATCACTTACGTACACTTGTGTGCGTGCGGTGTTCGGGCAGGCAGTACTAGTGGGCTTTGGTTTAAGCCGGATCCTAGTATTGCACGGATGGATTTTTTTTGTCTTCTGTGCATCCGCATTCTACAGAATACGGATGCAGGTGTGTATGCACAGTTTTCCGGAGCGGTGAAGGAGGAGGTGCCTCATTAGGGTTTTGGCAGTTGGTTCGGCCAAAACCGTTATGTGGCAGGCTCATTAGGGTTTTGACAGTTCGTTTGGTCAAAACCATTATGAGCCGCGGATATCATTTACTAATCCTTTTAGTGATAATTTTATGATGGCTAATTGCATTGACCATTTGACCCCGTTGACCTCTCTTGACTTTGTTGACCGGTTGACCGTGTTGACCATTGACTTTCAAGAGGGATCTAAACTCTTCTTTTCATTTTCTTTTTCTTTTGGATTATGATAATGGTCATTTCAATGTAGCCATTAAACTTCATCTTGATGGGATTAGTAATGATGTTGTTTTTTCATTATTGCAACCATGGTTACTTTTCTTTTGTATCATAATTTCTTTCTCATTCTCTCTCTTGGTTTTTCAAGTAAGAAGAAAAGAAATGAACCATGGTTGTTGCTCCTCCTTCTTCTTCCTCCTCTTGATTCATCTTTTGATCTCATGTGTTGAGAGATAAAGATCCCACAAAGACAAAACCATCCCTTCATCACTTCTACACAACCTAGGGCTTTTAGATTAGCAATCTCTTTTCCCTAGTTACCTCGGCTCGAGGTGGAGCTCGGTGTACATCTCTCGGGTGGATCGTTTTCGACTCAAGGAGGCCGTGGAGGTGACCAAAGTCCGGATCAACCATCGGAGCAAGCAAAGAGAAGAACAAGAAGAGAAGGAGTTCAAGTTGAAGAGGCCGCGGAGGTGACCAAAGTCCAGATCAACCATCGGGGCAAGCAAAGAGAAGAACAACAAGAAGAGAAGTAGTTCAAGTTGAGGTATAACCCCTAACCGAGTAGATAAATCTCTAGTTAGGATGCCAGTGTATTGTTTAGTAAAGATTCGGCTTTTACGGTCCATGTTGCCAAGTCCAGAAAAAAAATTTGTTTTACCGTTTCCGCAAACCCGAAAGTACCGGGAGAGATAACGTGGACCTAACAAGGGATACCCTATGCTTCGGCAGTAGGCTTTATTATGTATGAGATGTTATGTACCAGACCAGATGTAGATGGCTCACAAGGTGTAGTGATCAGTAATCAATCGGATCTTGGGAGAATCACTGGACAGCTGTGGAGGACATTCTTAAGTACTTGAGAAGCACTAAATGAATGTTCTTGGTTCAAGCTTCCAGAGTGATAAGGTCGACTGAAAGTCAGTCACAGGCATTGTCTTTGCCCTCAGTGGAGGGACGGTATGTTGGAAGAGTTCCAAGCTAGATACTGTGGCAAACTAGACGATAAAGGCTGAATACATCACTACCAACGATGCTACCAAAGTGGATGTCTGGATAATTCTTGTTCATGAGATGAACATGGTTCCTACTATTGAGCGTCCAATAATTGTTATTGTGACAACAATGGAGTTATGGCTTTGGCCTAGGAACACCGGTCCCATCTGCGATCCAGACATATTCTAAAGAAAGTATCACCTAATTAGGGAGATGGTTGATCTCCAAGGGATTGAGGTTAGGAGAGTTGATGCGAAGGATAACACGGCGGATCCACTCACAAAGGCCTTTCCTTAAAGAGACTTCTATAGGACGTTGAGTATGAGATACTACAACAAATGGCCTTAGTGCAAGTGGGAGATTGTCAGTTATATGTATGCCCTAGAGGCTATTACTGTACATGTGATGTATATTGTAGTGGATGCTTAGACATATATAGGGAGGACTTTCTTGCTCGACATGATAGTATGCTATCTGGTTGTTCTTTATCTTAACATGTACACTTATTGTCTCTCTATTACATATTGATAAATCTTTTAGGATGAGTACTTGACCACCATAACTATGATGCAGATTATACTAGTGGGGAGGAGGTAGTCTGTAAGTACATCCTTCAAATGTTCCTAGTCATGGGAGTATCGAGACAGGACATCGATACTCCAGAGTAGACTAGCGTATACGCTTCTCGACCTATATGATGGGCAATGGATGATCCCACATCCATTGGTGTTTGAGATCAGAGAAGGTATACGGGTGCTCAGTGGAGACTGGGTACACTGAACGGACTCGCCAAGAACTCCTAGATGGTAGAATACCTATCGTCAGATAGAAGTTCTCTGATGACATTGGTACAGGTTAGTCTGTCGACCCGAGATCGTCATAGAGTCTTGTGTGATTCCCACTGTGCTTTGATTTCCACCTTACCACGTTTAAGAGATCGTGCAAAATGGTGTCTGGTGCTGAATAGAGTTTGTTGAGGCGAGTGTTTGGTTTTGCACCGGATGATCGGGCCATTGTTAGAGCTGCCAGTTGCGAGAGGACTGTTGATGTACAGCCGACCTCAGAGATTGTGATGTCATCTACCGTGTGGACAGATGTCCCAGCTGTTGCTGAGATTGATGGGATGTCTCTCCCAGAGCTGACGAGCTGAGATCGCTGGAGCTTCCAGGCAGAGATGCGACGGAGGATAGCTAGTCTATCCCGAGTGGCCGATAGCGATGGAGTGCACGAATAGCCGGGTTCTAGAGGGCAACGGGCTTGCATATCATAGCGTTGAGACGGAGGGGGCCTCACTCTAGAATTGGCGGGCTATTCGCTGCACTCGTAGGGGTACAGGTTGACCCACGGAGGGGTGCTCAAGTTACTGGATTTTTTGAAGTGCCGGGTGGCCCATTCACTTTGATGAAGGGGGTTGCCTCACTTCTAGTTTTGGTGGGTGACTTTCCGCGCTCATAGGGGTCTAGGTTTTTCATTGCACAGGCTATCCACACGACCGGTGAACGTCAGGTTTCATTTGCGGCTCAATGGAAACCCGGGGCTCCCAGATTATCCATTTGTTCAGTGATACTTATCGCTTTTCTGTGATGTTACTTTATATCATGCCTGGGACGATTGTTATATATATTTATATATATACTGGTAGATGTTGTATATGTTTTGCACCCGCACTAGTCCAACCCCCGCTCTGTCGTTAGTTCAGTAAACTAACGGGTGATGACGGGGCCTAGTGGCAAATGCGGATGGCATATACGTACATCATATATTTTCGTTCTTTTCTAGTGTGATTAATTGATGGGACTGCATTGATTCTGATCAATGCAAGGAAAACAAACCTATACATGATGTTGTTGGAACAATTTTCAAAAGCTGTTATTACAAGGACGTTTTCTTTTGTTTTGCATAGTGGTATTCGGTTATGAATATCTATCACCTCATTCGACGAGGAAAGAGCCGAGATCCCTTCACTGGGAGTGACCTCTTGTCACGACCCGAAATTGGCACGTGACGGCCTTTAAACTACGCAATGCCTACATGCGTAACGTAATTTAAATAAGCCGAAAACCCAGCAATCTAAACCATCAAAAGTAGTAAGAAAGTGATAATAGCATTTTCAAAACCTTTGAAATCTCAACCCAAATTCTTTAAAGTCCAACTTTTCTTCCATTAAAATTTTGGCAGCACCTCCTTTGTAAAAACCAACCCCAAAAATGGGTACAACATAAATATAAGTAAAGTATCCCCAACGGGAGAAAATCCACGCCAAACGGCGGAAAACAACCACCACAACAGATATACGACACCGTAGCGAAGAAATAAAATATGATAGAAGTAAAACTGAATAAAAGACAACCAAGTCATCAAAATATACAATATCGTCATCACATCAAGTCTCTAAGTCATACACATGAAAGTGGTAGATGGAGAGTATAGGATACAACGAATATATAATGAACATGAACGGATAACCACAAAACCCACCTAAAGCAAAACTGCACACTGTGAGCCAAAGCGGTATCTGCTGCAAAAGGTGATGTGATAGATGAATAGCCTGCCTCAACTAATCTGGGGAATAACCTGCAAACACTGTGGTACAATGGGGGTGAGTTGCCAACTCGTGAATAGTAAATAACATATGCAGGTAATCGCAAGTATGCACGTACAGCGCGAATCTAACATATGCAACTAATAGCAATAAAAGTCATATGAATGCAACAGTCATGAAGGTACACTAGCAGGTACAACTAATACATGAAGCAATAATAATATGACAATCTGTATGCAACAATCATGTAAGGTACTCTATCAGGTACTACTAATATATGAAGCGATGATATGACAATGTATATATGCAACAGCCATGAAAGGTACTCTAGCAGGTACAACTAATACATGAAGCAATGCATATAAAATAAGGTATGTAAATGCAACAGTCATGGAAGGTACTCTATCAGGTACAACTAATGTTAGTTATGTATATGCCCTAGAGGCCATTGTTGTACATATGATGTATATTATAATGAATGCTTGGATATATATAGAGAGGACTTTCTTGCTCGTCATGATAGTATGCTATTTGGTTTCACTTTATCTTAACATATTGACTTGTAATGGTTTACTGTCTTACTCTCACATGTTGATAAAGCCCTTAGGATCTGTACTCGACTACTGGGACTATGATGAGATCATACTAGTGGGGCCATGGTAGTCGATGAGTACATCCTATAACTGTTCCTAGTCGAGGGTATATCGAGACAGGGCATCGATACACGACTAGCGTATACGCATCTTGACCCATATGATGGGCGATGGATGATCCCATATCCATGGGTGTTGGACATCAAGGATGGTGTACGGGTGCTCAGTAGAGACTGGGTACACTGGACGGACTCGCCGAGAACTCCCAGATGGTGATATACCACACGTCAGATGGCAGTTCTCCGGTGACACTGGTACAGGGTAGTCTGTAGACCCGAGATCGTCATAGAGTCTTGTGTGATTCCCATTGTGCTTTGATTTCCACCTTACCACGTCCAAGAGGGCGTGCAAAACGGTGGCTTTTGGGTACAGTCCCGAATCACATGGAGGCAATGAGCGATAGGAGGGGATTCGTCTCTCCCGGTATAGGGAGTTGATGTTGTGCTGTGTTCGATTGGCTATAACTGGAAGTCCCTGGCCAGGGCTGATATAGATATTTACTGGTAAGTGTTATCAGTAGTTTCTCGACCCGTTATGAGCCACACATCGACACGACTTATCGGTTACTGGGGTCTGACGTATACCACCCCTAGACTTGATATGCGACATATCAGACGAACAGACCGGACTGTACGAGAGTGTTACTGATTGGATTCATAGGAGAACGCACAGGCTAGCTTTTTGATCTTCTGATCGCTCAATACCTGGGTGGCTGTTACGTTTAGCTGACCGCTTGCAGCTTGTGGGTGTTTGATATGATCATCACCTGCTGCCGGCGTATTGACAATTCTTTAGAGTCCTACACAGAGGTTTCTTGGCTCAGGCAAAACGGAGTAGCGGCACATATGGGATATGCGCAGGACCTAGGATAATGCGATATGAGATACCGTATTATATTCTCGCGATATTTAGTTATGAACCGGCTCATCGGATCAAGTGTTGATTCGATGAATCGGTACATGATATATTAGTCGGTTATATTCGGTATAGCCGGATTGTCGGATCAAGTGTTGATTCGATGATTTAATGTAAAATAATATATATGATATATTGTATTACATTATCTAATATTGGCTCACTTTATTATTTCATTTTCTCACCGGATAATACATTGATATATATGCGATATATGTTAATTGTATTATTTTCTTTTGTTGCAAATATATAATATATATGTGATATATATTATTGTGACATGATATGATTAATAATGAAACATGTTTAGTGATGATTAAATGAGGTTAGGGTTTGATTAGGGTTAGATGCTTCATGCACCTTCTAGAAGTTGTTCTTTTGTCATGAAGAAGATATTATGATAGATATGTTCTTATGACTCATATCTTAACCCAACCAAACCCTAGCCTTAGTTAACTCTCTACAAGGGTTATCCTAGTCATCATTAACCATGGTTGCATTATTATCGATATACTCTTTTCATTATTCATGACAAAAGGAATTATCTCATTATTCATCTTCTTCTTCTCTCTTTAGCTTGAGAAAGCTTACTAGAAATTCCTTTTGTGATGATTTCATGTGAGATTATGATATAAAAAGAAAGCATAAATACTACTCCATCATCCTCATCTAATCTAGCTCATTAGATTAGGGTGTTCACCTCTTTAGAGTGAGAGAGCTTGGGTTATAGCAACTTCGACGTAGATCATCGGAGAAACGGAACACTACAAGCTAGCATGGATCGTTCGAGTCGTGGAGCCTCTCTTGAGTCCGGGAGATCGTGGATCGCGGCGAAGGGACTTATACTCGGAGCTTATGAAGCAAAGGAGCGGACTACAAAGGTTGTAATCCCTTACACTTAGTAATAAAGTTGTTATCTTTCATGTTTAACCCTAATAATCTAGCAAAGATCCCGGCTTTGGGTTGTTCGGCACGTCTAAATTTTTATCCGGGCATGTTTGATGCCTTATGAACCTTCACAAGAGTGCCTAGGAACCCTACAGTGGTATCAGAGCCTAGCTAGAGCATTAGGCGACGTGTTTACGTAGTTAAAACTCCGAACGAACCCCGATACGACGAAACGGACCCCTCTCTGTACATTTTTTAAAAACTGTGATTTTTCTGAATTAAAAATACCTAAAAAATCAGCAGGGAATTCTAAGAATTACCATAAAATTCGAGCTCACAATTCCGTACAACCGTCGCGGAACCGCGGCACCAACCCACTTTTGGCGGCGGTTCCGCGGTGGTATCAGTGAAGTGTGAACAGTATTTTGTGTAGTAATGTCCGTAGGTGCTTGTTGATGCTTCTGGGTATTTTTAAAGTGACTCAAGTGTTGAGTAATCTGGGGTTTATTTTGTAATCATAGATTCGATCGGAATATTTAATTTCGTTTTTATTTCCGGATATTTAAAAACTGTTAAAATGTTCGAACGGATATCATTAACTCACTTTTTCCCGGCACATAAAACTTTCAAGTGTTGAATTTTTATCGGGTTTAAATCTTTCGGAAAATTGTACAAGTTAAGCGGTGGACCCTCTAGAAGACAACAAACCTTAACTCGATTTTGTGACCATCTTGAACTGCCTCTAAACCTTAGGGTTTGGGGCAGTACGGCGTGCCACATGTGAGGCGTTGGCTTTACCCTTCTACGGCTGGATCATCGGTACTGTGACAGTTTCTGGGATTATTTGAATTCCGCTCAAGTGTTGAGCTATTTAGGAAATTTTGGGTATTTGATTATTTGTTCGGAAAGTTTAATACTGTCTATTTATCTGGAATGTGATACAATATGTGGAATTCATATAGTTAGGCATGAAATGCGAAGTATGTGATATTTCGGATTTACGATGTCTAAAGTTATTGTGGATTCCAAATATTGTAGTTTTACACTTTCTTTTTAGTGACCGTAAGTGTAATATGTG
Organism: Agapanthus africanus; assembly: GCA_030015575.1. Classification (NCBI taxonomy): domain Eukaryota; kingdom Viridiplantae; phylum Streptophyta; class Magnoliopsida; order Asparagales; family Amaryllidaceae; genus Agapanthus; species Agapanthus africanus. The sequence continues at coordinate 283,912,150 of JASDDO010000022.1, forward strand.
ATATCGCCGGTTTCGTTGCTATATGTCAACGACAATTGGGATGCGCATATTTACTTACGTTGATGATATGAGATATTATGTGTTGCTGTGATATGTTATATTGGATCGTCGTGTTCTGAATAGCCGGGGGTTTTATGTGAGATGAGGGTTTTTATTTTCATTCATGTAAAATTCATTTGTAATGTAATATTCTTTTATTGGGGCACTTCCAGGTTGAGGTTGATGTCACCAGTGTATATTATTTACTTTTCCGCATTAGGTAGACCCAAGGAGGGGAGCACAAGTAACCGGGTTCTAGGGTCCAGTGGGAGGCCATCTCGAGGAGTCGAGACCGGGTTTCCTAATCCTAGAATTGGCAGTGTTACTTGCCGCTCTCGTAGGGGTCTTGAGATGTGGGTTTGGCTATTCGTCGCGATCGTGGAATCCGTGTTTTATACAGGCTCGTATTGAAAACACGGACGTCCTAGTATATCCAATATTTCATATATGTTCTTCAGCTGCAATGTTCTATGATGAGATCATATTACTGCCTGAGACGAATGCTTATATTATATATATGCTGATATATAAATATTACTGCTTTCATTTCTTCTGTGATGCTTAGGAAGCATAAGCTGATGGGATTTTTATTAATAAGATTAATAAAAGGAAAAGAAACCTAAAAGATGTTGTAGAATCAAAACTTTATAAAAAGGGTAGCTACAGTTTTGCTTTGCACAGCGGTATATATGATATATCCTGCACCTTATTCGATGGGGAAAGAGCCGAGATCCCTTCACCGGGAGTGACCTCTTTAGCAAAACTAGAAGCCTCAAAAACACTCCTTTTCAAAAACTACTCGATTCTACGACGATATCAAGTTCGTTACGCAATAGGTTTTTCAGAGAAAACCTGACGTAGCCCTCTATCATTTCAGATAAGTCTTATTTAGTATTCGTGCTACGTTTGTTGACCTCCGTCAAGGCGTAGTGTACGGTAGCTGACTAGCTTTTATCTGCTTATGCATATGATGCAGATTGGATTAGGGTAGTCGTACGGCCTTGTTGACCTCCGTCAAGGGTCGTGCGGGTGGGTTTAATTCAATCAAGAAATGACGGGTTGAACTTGACTAGTAGCCTATGGTTTGTTGACCTCCGTCAAGGTCATAGGACACTAGGGGCAAAATATTATCGGGAATTTCAAGTGTTGAAATTTGCAATGAGATTGCATACCTCCTATGAGATAGATGGATCCCGATACCCACTGCGAGTAAGAGTTACTCCTGGGAGAGTTTTACACAGGACAATTAGCCGATCAAGTAGGTGTCTAGAAAAGTGTTAACGGGGTTACGCCTCTGGGAAAATGAGGTTTACTTTAATTAGGTCCGTGCAAAAGCACGGGGAACCTCCCTCAAAGTACCGACACTGATCTGGCTGAAAGATTGACGAAATTGTAGGGTGTAATTAATCACGGCTAATCTTAACTTTTAGGGTTTGAAGGAAGATTTGATAAAAACAGTGGGAGACATCCTGATTAGATAAGATAATAACCAATCTAATCTTGCAAGAGCATACGCTAAAGTGTTTCCTTCTCTCTCTCTCCAGGCAGCGATCGTGTCAGGACTTAATCAAGATAATAATATGGATGTATTAGCTGAACCCGCTTATTATACTGAGCAGGGGATCGTTGGTCCCGTTCTTTCTTATAAGAGTTATAAGACTGAACAGGAAACAGGAGAATATCTGGATTCTCACGCCGCCCAAAAGAACTTGCATGCTGATGCATCTTCTTCGGGTGTGTTAGTTATTGAGAACTGTTTCTCAGTTCACCCTACGTCCTGGGTATTAGATACCGGATCAGGATCCCATATATGTAAATTGTTAAATGGGCTACGGAAAGGTAGAGAACTGGGAAGAGGTGCTCATTCCGTTCAAGTAGGGAATAGTGCAAGTATTGCAGCCAAAGCAGTTAGCGAATATCACCTAGTATTACCAAGTCGTAATACACTGATTCTGAATGAGTGTTATTATATACCGAACATGATGTGCAACATTATATCCGTTTCTTTATTAAGTAAAGAAGGATATAATTTTGTAGTAAAGGATAATGTTATGAACATATTCCTAGATCAAAAGTTGATTGCATCAGGCTCGTTAGATAATGGCATATTCATTCTCAATCAAAATATAGTCCTCAATATACAAAACACACACAAGAGGAAAAGTTCAGAAATGAACGAATTCTTCTTGTGGCATTGTAGACTTGGTCATATCAATGCGACACGACTGGCTAAGTTACATAAAGATGGTTATTTGAACCCGTTCGAATTATCTATTATGATACTTGCCATTCATGTCTCAAAGGTAAAATGACCAAACCTCCGTTTAGTGGACACGGAGAAAGAGTTACCGAACTCTTAGGAATGGTACATAGTGATGTATGTGGTCCCATGTCTACGCATGCCAGGAACGGTTCTTCCTACTACATTACATTCACTGACGATCTCTCAAGATTCGGATATGTGTTCTTAATGAAACACAAGTCTGAAGCTTTTGAGAAATTCAGAGAATATAAGCACGAAGTAGAGAACCAAACGGGCAAAAGTATTAAAATTCTTCAATCTGATCGAGGAGGTGAATACTTAAGCAATGAATTCCTAGATTATCTAAAAGAGAATGGGATTCTCTCTCAGCTTACTCCTCCTTATACACCACAGCACAACGGTGTATCGGAGCGGAGGAATCGCACCCTATTAGATATGGTGCGCTCTATGATGAGTACAACTGAGTTACCTATTTCCTTCTGGAGGTATGCGCTGGAGACAGCCATATACCTATTGAATAGAGTTCCTCCCAAATCTGTGCCTACCACCCCATATGAGATATGGGAAGGGAAGAGACCGTATCTTAATTTTGTTAAGATATGGGGTTTCCCGGCTTATGTCAAAAGACAAAACCCGGATAAACTCGAGGCAAGATCTGTTTTATGTAAGTTTATTGGATATCCCAAGCATTCGCGAGGGTATATTTTCTACCACAGTGAGGAACAAAGGGTGTTTGTTGCTCAACACGCCACCTTTTTAGAAAAGGAATTTCTTGCAAAAGAGATTATTGGCTCTGAAGTAGAACTGGAAGAAGTTCCATCAGAACAAACTACAACAGATGATTTAGTGGAACCAGAGGATTCAGTAGTACCTGACGAACCCCAGCCTCTCCACCGATCTAGTAAGGTTTCTCGTCCATCTGAGAGATACTACGGTTTTCTCATTGATGGTGAAAGCGAGGATTGCATCATGGAAGATGACGACCCAACTAGTTTCAAACAGGCCATCACGAGTGGTGACTCTGTGAAATGGCTGGATGCAATGCGATCTGAGATGGAATCCATGTATACCAACAAAGTATGGACTTTGGAAAATGCTCCTGAAGGGATAAAACCCATTGGGAGCAAATGGATCTTTAAAAAGAAATATGGTGTAGATAGAAAAGTTGAGACTTTCAAAGCTAGACTTGTAGCAAAAGATTTTCGTCAACGACCAGGTGTGGATTATGACGAAACTTTTTCTCCAGTGGCTATGCTTAAGTCCATCCGGATCTTACTTGCCATTGCTGCATACCATGACTACGAAATCTGGCAAATGGATGTTAAGACCGCCTTTCTAAACGGTGATTTAGAAGAGTGTGTGTACATGACTCAGCCATAGGGCTTCGTAGATAGTGGGTGTAGCGGAAAGGTGTGCAAGCTGCTTAAATCCATTTATGGGTTGAAGCAAGCATCGCGGAGTTGGAACATCTGTTTTGATGTTGTAGTCAAAGAGTTTGACTTCATCAAAAATATAGATGAACCTTGTATCTATAAAAAGATAGCAGAGAGTAAGGTTGTCTTCCTCGTATTATACGTGGATGACATACTCTTGATAGGAAATGATATTCCTATGCTGCAATCAGTCAAGCTCTTCTTATCACAAAGATTCTCAATGAAAGATCTAGGTGATGCCTCCTGCATATTGGGAATCATGATCTATAGAGATAGATCTAAACGGATACTGGGATTGTCCCAATCTAGGTACATTGACACTTTACTAAAGAGGTTTGGTATGGAAGAATCCAAGCGTGGGAACCAACCCACGATCTCTGGACTCACTCTCTCCAAAGAGATATCTCCCAAGACTGATTTGGAGAGAGCTCGCATGCAAGGGATACCCTATGTTTCGGCAGTAGGCTCTATCATGTATGCGATGCTATGTACCAGACCTGATGTAGCATACTCACTAAGTGTAGTGAGTCGGTATCAAGCAGATCATGGAGAGAGTCACTGGACAACTGTGAAGAGCATTCTCAAGTACTTGCGAAGGACTAAGGAAATGTTCTTGGAGTATGGTAACGGAGAACTCCAGGTGGAGTCCTTTACCGATTCCAGCTTCCAAAGTGATAAGGACGACTCTAAGTCGCACTCGGGTTTTGTCTTTACCCTCAATAGAGGGGCAGTATGTTGGAAGAGTTCCAAACAGGATACCGTTGCAGACTCGACGATGGAGGCTGAATACATCGCTGCCAACGATGCTGCCAAAGAGGTTGTCTGGATAAAAAAGTTCAATAGTGAACTTGGTGTGGTTCCATCCATTGTGCATCCAATACCTCTGTATTGCGATAACAATGGAGCTGTGGCTTTGGCCAAGGAACCCAGGTCCCATCAGAAATCCAGACATAATCTGAGGCGGTATCACCTGATCAGGGAGATAGTTGATCGCCGGGAGATCGAGGTCAGGAGAGTAGATACGAAGGACAACACCGCGGATCCATTCACGAAGGCCATTCCCCAGATACAGTTTGAGAGATTATTCGAGATGCTAGGTATGAGATACTACAGCAGCTGGCCTTAGTGCAAGTGGGAGATTGTTAGTTATGTATATGCCCTAGAGGCCATTGTTGTACATATGATATATATTATAATGGATGCTTGGATATATATAGAGAGGACTTTCTTGCTCGTCATGATAGTATGCTATTTGGTTTCACTTTATCTTAACATGTTGACTTGTAATGGTTTACTGTCTTACTCTCACATGTTGATAAAGCCCTTAGGATCTGTACTCGACTACTGGGACTATGATGAGATCATACTAGTGGGGCCATGGTAGTCGATGAGTACATCATATAACTGTTCCTAGTCGAGGGTATATCGAGACAGGGCATCGATACACGACTAGCGTATACGCATCTTGACCCATATGATGGGCGATGGATGATCCCATATCCATCGGTGTTGGACATCAAGGATGGTGTACGGGTGCTCAGTAGAGACTGGATACATTGGACGGACTCGCCGAGAACTCCCAGATGGTGATATACCACACGTCAGATGGCAGTTCTCCGGTGACACTGGTACAGGGTAGTTTGTAGACCCGAGATCGTCATAGAGTCTTGTGTGATTCCCACTGTGCTTTGATTTCCACCTTACCACGTCCAAGAGGGCGTGCAAAATGTACAGTCCCGAATCACATGGAGGCAATGAGCGATAGGAGGGGATTCGTCTCTCCCGGTATAAGGAGTTGATGTTGTGCTGTGTTCGATTGGCTATAACTGGAAGTCCCTGGCCATGGCTGATATAGAGATTTACTGGTAAGTGTTACCAGTAGTTTCTCGACCCGTTATGAGCCACACATCGACACGACTTATGGGTTACTGGGGTCTGACGTATACCACCCCTAGACTTGATATACGACATATCAGACGAACAGACCGGACTGTACGGGAGTGTTACTGATTGGATTCACAAGAGAACGCACAGGCTAGCTTGTTGATCTTCTGATCGCTCAATACCTGGGTGGTTGTTACGTTTAGCTGACCGCTTGCAGCTTGTGGGTGTTTGATATGATCATCACCTGCTGCCGGCGTATTGACGATTCTTTAGAGTCCTATACAGAGGTTTCTTGGCTCTGGCAAAACGGGGTAGATGCACATATGGGATATGCGCAGGACCGAGGATAATGCGATATGAGATACCGTATTATATTCTCGCGATATTTAGTTATGAACCGGCTCATCGGATCAAGTGTTGATTCGATGAATCGGTACATGATATATTAGTCGGTTATATTCGATATAGCCGGATTGTCGGATCAAGTGTTGATTCGATCATTTAATGTAAAATAATATATATGATATGTTGTATTACATTATCTAATATTGGCTCACTTTATTATTTCATTTTCTCACCGGATAATACATTGATATATATACGATATATGTTAATTGTATTATTTTCTTTTGTTGCAAATATATAATATATATGTGATATATATTATTGTGACATGATATGATTAATAATGAAACATGTTTAGTGATGATTAAATGAGGTTAGGGTTTGATTAGGGTTAGATGCTTCATGCACCTTCTAGAAGTTGTTCTTTTGTCATGAAGAAGATATTATGATAGATATTTTCTTATGACTCATATCTTAACCCAACCAAACCCTAGCCTTAGTTAACTCTCTACAAGGGTTATCCTAGTCATCATTAACCATGGTTGCATTATTATTGATATACTCTTTTCATTATTCATGACAAAAGGAATTATCTCATTATTCATCTTCTTCTTCTCTCTTTAGCTTGAGAAAGCTTACTAGAAATTCCTTTTGTGGTGATTTCATGTGAGATTATGATATAAAAAGAAAGAATAAATACTACTCCATCATCCTCATCTAATCTAGCTCATTAGATTAGGGTGCTCACCTCATTAGAGTGAGAGAGCTTGGGTTATAGCAACTTCGACGTAGATCATCGGAGAAACGGAACACTACAAGCTAGCATGGATCGTTCGAGTCGTGGAGCCTCTCTTAAGTCCGGGAGATCATGGATCGCGGCGAAGGGACTTCTACTCGGAGCATATGAAGCGAAGGAGCGGACTAGAAAGTTTGTAATCCCTCACACTTAGTAATAAAGTTGTTATCTTACATGTTTAACCCTAATAATCTAGCAAAGATCCCGGCTTTGGGTTGTTCGGCACGTCTAAATTTTTATCCGGGCATGTTTGATGCCTTATGAACCTTCACAAGAGTGCCTAGGAACCCTACAACTAATACATAAAGCAGTGCATAAACAATAAATATGGAGTATGGAATGAAACATGTCATTTCCATGGAATCTTGACATCGTGGTAGGACCAAAGTCCATCATGACAATCTAAATCCCAATTCCTCAAATCATCCCCCAAATTGGATCTCATATCATGTAAGTCTCACAAACCCTGAATGTACAATATCAAGTAAATCTCATATATCTTAAATGTACAAAATCAACAATCTCATATATATCCTGTATCCAATATCAAATCAACCTCATATATATCCTGTATCCAATATCAAATAAATCTCCTATATCCCAAATCCAATATCAAGTGAATCTCATATATCCTAAGTATAATTTCATGAATAATTATGATGATGTATATAAATTGATATGTATACATATATATTAGCGCCCCATTCCACTAATATATATATATATATATATATAAGCGTCCCATTCCACTGTTATATATACTTAGGAGTAAAATATCATGAAACCAATGTGTCAAGTATCGACACAGAAATGCTGATCTATCAGGTGCCGTCACCACGACTAGCACCCTGATAGGTACGTATCATACGCTATACCGAAAGCTCGAGTGCCTAGCTCTGATCCTGGCTTCTCGACGTATCCATACGCACATTGTTAGTTATATATATGCCCTAAAGGCCATTACTGCACATACGATGTATATTGTAATGGATGCTTGGACATATATAGGGAAGACTTTCTTGCTCGACATGATAGTATGCTATCTGGTTGTACTTTATCTTAACATGTACTCTGATTGTCTCTATGTTACATGTTGATAAAGCCCTTAGGATATGTACTCGACTACTGGGACTATGATGAGATCATACTAGTGGGGCCACGGTAGTTGACGAGTACATCCTATAACTGTTCCTAGTTGAGTGTGTATCGAGACAGGGCATCGATACACCAGAGTAGACTAGCGTATACGCATCTTGACCCATATGATGGGTGATGGATGATACCATATCCATCGGTGTTTGACATCAAGGATGGTGTACGGGTGCTCGGTAGAGACTGGGTACACTGGACGGACTCGACGAGAACTCCCAGATGGTATTACACCTCACGTCAGATGGAAATTCTCCGGTGACACTGGTACAGAGTAGTATGTTGACCCGAGATCGTCATAGAGTCTTGTGTGATTCCCACTGTGCTTTGATTTCCATCATACCACGTCCAAGAGGGCGTGCAAAAAGGTGGCTTTTGGGTACAGTCCCGAATCACATGGAAGCAATGAGCGATAGGAGGGGATTCGTCTCTCCCGGTATAGGGAATTGATGTTGTGGTGTGTTCGATTGGCTATAACCGGAAATCCCTGGCCATGGTTGCTGAGATTTACTGGTAAGTGTTATCAGTAGTTTCTCGAACTGTTATAGACCTCATATCGACACGACTTATCAAGCTACTGGGGTCTGACGTTTACCACCCCAAGGCGAGATATGGGACATATCTGACGACAAGACCGGACTGTACGTGAGTGTTACTAGTTGGATTCACAGGAGAATGTACAGGCTTGCTTGTTGATCTTCTGAGCGCTCAATACCTGGGTAGCTGTTACGTTTAGCTGACCGCTTGCAGCTTGTGGGTGTTTGATATGATCATCGCCTACTGCCGACGTATTGACGATTCTTTAGAGTCCTACACAGAGGTTCTTGACTCAGGCAAAACGGAGTAGGAGCACATATGTGATATGTGCGGGACCGAGGATAATGCAGTATTTGATACCGTATTGGATACTCGTGATATGAGATATCGGCCGGATATATGTGATATAGCCGGGTCATCGTATTAGTCGGTTATATGCGATATAGCCGGATTGTCGGATCAAGTGTTGATTCGATAATTTAATGTATAATAATATATATGATATATTAAATTACATTAATTAATATTAGCTCACTAAAAGATTCTTTTTCTCACTCGGGTAATACATTGATATCTATGCGATATATGTTAATTGTATTATTTTCTATTGTTACAAAATATATTGTATATGTGATATATAATATTGTAACATGTTAGGGTTGCAAATTTAACAATGGTTTAGGGTTTAAACTTGGTTAGGGTTTGGATTAGGGTTAGCTTTTGGATGAAGCTTTGACTTTGTGTTTTGCTTGATATTTTGTGAAGATATTATGTTAACCCAATCCAAACCATTAACTTTAGTTAATTCTCTACAAGGGTTAACTCCTTCATTCTTAACCCTTGGTTAGATTTGTAACCACTACAATAATTCATTATTCATCACAAAAGGATCATGATATTCTTCTTCTTCTTCCTTCTTCTTTCTTTTTTGAAAAAGCTTTCTAGCTTTTTGCTAAGTGATGAAAGTGAGTGAGAATATGAAAACAAATTAGAGCAAAAATCCTACTTCATCATCCTCATCTATCCTTGCCATTTAGATGAGGCTGTTCACTTCATTTGGTGAGTGTTAGCTTGTGTTAACGAAACTTCAAGGTAGATCATCTATATTATCGAAGATCGGAAGCAAGACTGCATCTTTCTCTTCGTGGAGCCTCTCGAGAGTTCGGAACACGATGATCACAGCGAAGGGACCTCAACACGGAGCTTAAGAAGTGAAGGACCGGAACTACAAAGGTTGTAATCCCTCTCACTTAGTGTTAAAGTGTTTAACATGCTAGTTTTCACCTAAACTCTAGTTTAAAGATCCGGCTTTCGGTTGTTCGGCATAGCTAAATTTTAAATCGGGCATGGTTGATGCCTCGTAGACCCTTGTGCGTGTGCCCAGCAGCCCTACAGTGGTAATAGAGCAGGGAATTCTAAGGATAACTGCAGAAAACTACAACCTAACTCCACTGTAGCGCCGCGAAACCGCGGCCGTACCCTGCTTTTAGTGGCGGTTCTGCGGCCGTATGTGAAGATTAGGCACTCAATTTTCTATAGTTACCTCCGTAGGTGTTTCCTGATTCTTCTGGGAATTTTTAATTCTTACTCAAGAGTTGAGTTTTCTGGGTTGTATTGGTGACTTGTTGATTCAATCGGATAATTTAACTTCGTTTAAGTTTTTTCCGGATAATTTTAGAAACTGTTAAAAAGTTCGAACGGATATCAATAACTCACTTTTTCCCCTGTCGGAAAATTTCCAAGCGTTGGATTTTTCCGTAGTTTAAGAACGTTCTAAGTCGTGCAAGTAACGCGGTGGACCCTCTAGAAAACAACAAACCTTAACTCGATTATGTGACCGTCTTGAACTGCCTCTGAACCTTAGGGTTTGGGGCAGTACGGCGTTGCCACATGTGAGGCGTTGGCTTGACCCTTCTACGGCTGGACCATCGGTACTGTGGCATGTGATGGATGTTTTTAAACTAATTTCAAGTGTTGAGAACTATTTGGGAAACTTGGATGTTTGATTATTCGATCGGAAAGTTTAACATTGTCTATCTATCTGGAATGTGATACAGTATTTGGAATCCACATATAGTTATAAGATAACTAATTTGAATATTATAAACATAGCAGTCTAGTCTCGGATGATCGGTTGCCACGGAATTTTGATGTGATCAAAAGTCCGTCGCAATCACGTAGCGTACGCGGATACCCGCCGGGTAAACTTAATAGACAGCTACACCCCATAGCCCCGACCAAGTGACTATAGGAGAACCCTGTCGCCAAAAGCATCCGTTCGGGTGCTCGCGGCAGTGGTGTTCCGCCTTAGTGCACTTCGTCGACGGCATCTGGGGGTGCGGCCGTCTACTAAAGTTTGCGACGAGCATTCGGTCAGGATGTCGGGAATCTTGTTGAATTGCCCGACTTGATATTAAAAGGAGTTTTCGTTATTGAGACTAAAATGTGGGGTTTAAAAACCATTTGATTCCGCAACGAGATCAAGTTCAAAGCGTTAAAGGTTTTCATAAAAAACCATTCGCAACCCTCCGTCATTTTAGGAAGTAGAGTACTTAGTATTCGTGCTACGTTTGTCGACCATAGCCGAGGCGTAGTGTACGGTAGCTAAGTGATGTCTTCCTACACCGCATATGATGCGATTAGTTAGGACAGTCATGTGGCTTTGTTGACCTTAGCCAAGGGTCATGTGGGTGGGTCTAACTAATCACGAAATGACGGGTAGAACTTGACTAGTACTTATGATTTGTTGACCTTAGCCAAGGTCATAGGTGCTAGGGGTAAAAACCATTATCGGGAGTTTCAAGTGTTGAAACTTGCAATGAGATTGCATACCTTCTATATGATAGTTGGGTCCCGATACCCACTGCGAGTAATTGTTACTCCTGGGAGAGTTTTGCACTTTACAATTAGCCGATCAAGTAGGTGTCTAGAAAGGTGTCAACGGGGTTACGCCTCTGGGAAAACGAGGTTTACTGTAATTAGGTCCGTGCGAAAGCACGGGGAACCTCCCTCAAAATACCGACACTGGCCTGGCTGAAAGATTCGCGAACTTGTAGAGTGTAATTAATCCCGGCTAGTCTTTCATTTTAAGGTTTGAAGGAAGATTTGATAAAAACAGTGGGAGCCATCCTGATTAGATAAAATAAATAACCAATCTAATCTTGCAAGAGCGCACGCAGAGTGTTTTCTTCTCTCTCTCTCCAGGTAGTGACCATATCACGCCTTAATCAAGATAATAATATGGATGTATTGACCGAACCCGCTTGTTATACTGAGCTGGGGAACGTTGGTCTCGCTCCAACTTATAATTGTTATAAGACAGAGCAGGATATAGGGGAATACCAAGATTCCCGTGCCGCCCAAACGAAGAAAGTGCATATGATGCATCTTCTTCGGGTGTGTTCATTATACAGAACTGTTTCTCATTATCCTCTGCATCCTGGGTATCTGATACCGGATCAGGATCCCAGATATGTAATCTATTACATAGGGCTACATGAAGGCAGAGAACTGAGAACGGGTGATAAGTTTCATGAGACAGAAAATGGGGCAAGTGTTGCAGCCAAGTCTGTTGGTCACTGTCACCCTGTATTACCAATACATTGATTCTGAACAAATGCTATTAGATACCGAACCTGATATACAAAATCATATCAGTCTCTTTATTAGTAAAGAAGGGTATAATTTTGTATTGTTGGATAATGTTTTGAACATTTCCTATTTCAAAAGTTGATCGGTTCAGGCACGTTATCTAAAAGCATTGATGTTCTAAATCAAACTACAGTTCCTCGTATACAGAACACATACAAGAGGAAGAGTTTAGATATGAACGAATCCTTCTTGAGGCATTGTAGACTAGGTCATATCAATGTGACCTGACTAGCTTAAGTTACATTCTAGATGCATATTTAAATCAGTTTGAATTTACATATTGTGAAACTTGCCAGTCATGTCACAAAGATTAGATGACCATAGCTCTGTTTATTGGAAAAAGAGAAAGAGTTAGTAAAACTCTTGGGACTAATACATGATGATGTATGTAAGATCCCCTGTCTACACATGCCAAGACCGGTTCTTTGTATTTCATTACATTCTCTGATAATCTCTCAAGATTCAGACATATGTTCCTGTTGAAACACAAGTCCGAACCTTTTGAGATATTCACAGAATATAAGTTAGAAATAGAGAACCAAAAACCGGGTATAAGTATTATGTCCTATGATAAGATCAGGGAGGAGAATACTTGTTCATGGAATTCTTGGATATTCTAAAAGAAAATGAGATTCTCTCTCAGTATTACTCCTCTGAATACACCACAGCACAACGGTGTATCAGGGCGGAGCAATAGCACCCTATATGATGTGGTGTGCTCTATGATGAGTACTACTGAGTTACCTATTTCCTTTTGGGGTTGTGCACTTAAGAAGCTGCATACCTATTGGATTGGGTTCGAATCAAATCAGTGCCTACCACTCCATATAAGATATGGTGTGGGAAGAGCCTATCTCTTAAGTAAGTTAAGATTTGGGATTGTCCGGCCTATGTCAAAAGAAAAATCCGGACAAGATCGAGGCAAGGTCAGTTCTGTTGAACTGGAAAGGTTCCAGCTATACAAAACTGCAGCTGATGATTTGACAGAACCAGAGGATTCAATAGTCCCCGACGAACCTCAGCCTCTCCACCGATCTGGTAGGGTTCCTCATCTGCTTGAGAGATACTTCGGTTTCTCGATGACAGTGGGAGCGAGGAATGCATCATGAGATGATGACCCAACTAGTATCGAGCAGGCCATCGAGAGTAGGGACTCTGTAAGAATGGCTGGATGCTTAGCGATCTGAGATGGAATCCATATACACCAGCAAAGTATGGACTTTGGCTGCTATATGTGAAGGGTTAAATCCCCATCAGGAGCAAGTATATCTTGAGAAGATTACTTGGTGTAGATGGAAAAGTTGAGACTTTCAAAGCTAGACTTGTTAAAGGTTTTCGTCATCAACCAGGCATGGATAATGATGAAACCTTTTCCAGGGACTATGCTTAAGTCCATCCAGATCCTACTTGCCATTGCTGCATACCATGACTACGATATCTGGTGATTGGGTGCCATGACTGCTTTTCTAAAATGATGATTTAGAAGAGAACGTCTATAAGAACACAGCAGCGAGCTTCGTAAACAGTGGGAGCAGCGGAAACGTGTGCAAGTTGCTTTACAGAATAAAACAGGTATCGCGGAGTTGGAACGTCTGTTTTGATGTGGCAGTCGAAGTGTTTGACTTCATCAAAATGGTAGATGAACCTTGTATGTACAAAAAGGTAGTAGAGAGTAAGGTGGTCATCCTCGTATTGTACGTGGACAACATACTCTTGATAGGAAAAGAGTTTCCTATACTACAATCGGTCGATCTCCTCTTATCACATGGATTCTCCAATAGGATAAAGGTGATACCTCCTAAATCCTGAGATTTGGATCTATGAGATAGATCTAAAGGGATGTTAGGGTTCTCACTAGGTATAGTGAGATTGTATCAATCGATCCTGGGGAGAATCACTGGGAAAGTTCCAGACTGATAAGCACGACTGAGTGTCAGTCGCAGGCATTGTCTTTACCCTCAGTGGAGGGACGGTATGTTGGAAGAGTTCCAAGCTAGATACCGTGGCAAACTAGATGATAAAGGCTGGTAACATCGCTATTAAAGATACTACCAAAGAGGCAGTTTGGGTGTATATTGGTTTATAAGATGAACTAGGTTCCTACCATTGTATGACAATGGATGTGTGGCTTTGGCCCATGAACCCTGGTCCCATCAGTGACCCAGACATATTCTGAGGCAGCATTACCTGATCATGGAGATAGTTGATCTCCAGGGTGATCGAGGTTAGGAGAGTAGACTCAGAGGATAACATGGCGGATCCACTCACGAAGACCTTTTCCCAAAGAGAGACTTTTAGGGGATGGTTGAGTATTAGATACTACAACTACTGCTACAGATGGCCCTAGTGCAAGTGGGAGATTGTTAGTTATATGTATGCCCTAGAGGCCATTACTGTACATTGGATGTATATTGTAGTGGATGCTGGGACATATATAGGTAGGACTTTCTTACTCGACATGATAGTACGCTATCTGGTTGCTCTTTATCTTAACATGTATACTTTCTGTCTCTCTGTTACATGTTGATAAAGCCCTTAGGATGTGTACTCGACTTCCAGGACTATGATGTAGATCATACTAGTGGGGCCTGGGTAGTCCATGAGTACATCCTTCAATGTTCCTAGTCGTGGGAATATCGAGACGGGGCATCGATATTCCAGAGTAGACTAGCGTATATCTTCTCGACCCATGTGATGGGCGATGGATGATCCCATACCCATTGGTGTTTGACATCAAAGATGGTATGCGGGTGCTCAGTGGAGACTGGGTACACTGAACGGACTCGCCGAAAACTCCCAGATGGTATTATACCTCATGTCAGATGGCAGTTCTCTGGTGACACTGGTGCGGCTTAGTCTGTTGACCCGAGATCATCATAGAGTCTTGTGTGTCTCCCATTGTGCTTTGATTTCCACCCTACCACGGCTCTACTGAGTCGTGCAAACAGGTGGTTTTTGGGTACAGTCCCGATTCACATGGAGGCAATGAGCGATAGGAGGGGATTCGTCTCTCCCGGTATTGGGGGTTGATGTTGAGCTATGCACGACTGGCCATAACTGGAAATCCCTGGCCAGGGTTGCAGTGATATACTGGTAAGAGTTATCAGTAGTTTCACGAATGTTATGGACCTTATATCGGCATGACTTATCGAGCTACTGGGGTCTAACGTTTACCACACCTAGGCGAGATATGCGACATATCAGACGAACAGACCGGACTGTACGGTAAGTGTTACTGGTTGGATTCACAGGAGTGTGAGCGGGCTTGCTCGTCGATCTTCTGATCGCTCAATACCCGAGTGGCCGTTACGTTTAGCAGACCGCTTGCGGCTTGTGGGTGTTTGATATGATCATCACCTGCTGCCGGCGTATTGACAAGTCTTTAGAGTCCTACACAGAGGTTTCCTGGCTCAAGCGAAACGAAATAGGAGCGCATATGAGATATGTGCGGGACCGAGAATAATGTGTGTATGTGATACCGTATTCTATTCTCGCGATGAATGTATCGATTGATTGTATGCGATATAACCTAGTTATCGAATCGAGGATTGATTCGATAAGTCGATACATCGGATATTAGTCGGTCATATGCGATATGACCGGATCGTTACATCAAGTGTTGATTCAATGATTTAATGTATAATTATATATTTGATATATTACTTTGCATTAACTAATATTGGTTCACTTAAAAAGGATTTTCTCACTTGATGTGCACATTGTATATGTGATATATTTTTGTGCACTTGATTGTATCATGTTTGATGATACATGAAAGTTTAGGTGTATGTTTAGTTTAAACCATGTTTAAGTGAATGGTTAGGGTTTTATTATCTTCTCTTGATTATTTATTTTATTTATTTATTCTTTTAGCAAGAAAAGAAATGGTTGCTACTTTTGGATTTATGTTGAAGCTTCATGAAGCTTTGAAAAGTTCAACCATTTTTGTTTCTTTTGCCTAACCTAACCATTCACCTAACCCTAGTTTATTCTCTACACTAAACCATGGTTGCTAAAATGATAAGAATGACTTTATTTTCTTTTTTCCATAATACTTATCATATTCTTTTCTTCTTCTTCTTCTTCTTCAAGAAGAAGAAGCTTGCTAGCTTCAATGGTGATTTGAGAAAAAGAGTGAGAAATCCAATTCTAAAGTGAACCCACTTCCTATTTCTTCATCCTCTACCACTTTCCATGTAGTATAGGGTGTTTTCTTCACAAGTTTCATGACTTGGTGAAGTTGGAGCTTGATCTTGAGTTGCCTCGACATAGATCATCTTCGGCATCGAAGTCGACGACCTAGCCCGCCCATTTCTCCGATGAAGCCGACGCTAGAGTCCGGGATCCGATGATCGCAGCGAGGGGACATCTTCACGGAGCTAAGGAAGTGGAGGACCGGATCTTCAAAGGTTGTAGCCTCTTTCATTTTATAGCAAAGTAGTTTTCTTGCTTGCATCGCCTTTACCTCTAGTTATCGATCTTGTTTAGGGTTTCTCGGCACATAGGAAATTTTTTGAATTGGCCATGTTTGATCACTTGTAGAACCTCATGGGTGTGCCTAGGAACCCTACACTTGTAGGGGTCTAGGGATGTGGGTTTGGCTATTCGTCGCGACTGTGGAATCCGTGTTTTATACAGGCTCGTATTAAAACACGGACATCCTAGTATATCCAATATTTCATATATGTTCTTCTGCTGCAATGTTCTGTGATGAGGTCATATTACTGCCTGAGATGAATGTTTATATTATATATATGAGATATATGTTATATTGCAGATTTCGTTTCAAAAGAGATGCTTGTGAAGCATAATAAAATGGGACTTCATTAATGAGATTAATGAAACTAAAAGAAACCTAAAGATGTTGTAGAAACTTGTTTAAAAACGGGTAGCTCTAGTTCTTGCTTTGCATAGCGGTGTTCCTTGTAGAATATCCAGCACTTTATTCGATAAGGAAATAGCCGAGATCCCTTCACCGGGAGTGACCTCTTTAGCGAAACTAGCAGATGCTACAAACTCGGTTTGTCTTTTGATTGTTTCTATAGTTTTTGCTTTGCATAGTGATATTTGTGAAATATCGTACACCTTATTCGATGAGGAAAGAGCCGACGATCCCTTCACCGGGAGTGACCTCTTTAGCGAAACTAGAAAAGCCTCAAAAACATTCCATTTAAAATCACTCGATTCTACAACAATATCAAGTTCATTACGTAAAAAGTTTTCTTAAAAACCCTGTCGTAGCCCTCCGTCATTTCAGATAAGTACTAGTTAGTATTCGTGCTACGTTTGTTGACTATGTTAAGGCGTAGTGTGCGGTAGCTGATTAGTGCTAATCTGTATAAGCATATGATGCGATTGGATTAGGGTAGTCGTGCGACTTTGTTGACTATGTTAAGGGTCGTGCGGGTGGGTTTAATTCAATCGGGAAATGACGGGTGGAACTTGACTAGCACTTATGATTTGTTGACTATGTTAAGGTCATATAGCTTTTAGGGGTAAAATATTATTGGGAATTTCAAGTGTTGAAATTTGCAATGAGATTGCATACCTTCTATGAGATAGTTGGATCCCGATACCCGCTGCGAGTAAGAGTTACTCCTGAGAGAGTTTTACACATTACAATTAGCCGATCAAGTAGGTGTCTAGAAAGGTGTTAACGGGGTTACGCCCCTGCGAAAATGAGGTTTACTTTAATTAGGTTCATGCGAAAGCACGGGGGACCTCCCTCAAAGTACCGACACTGGCCTGCCTAAAAGATTGGCGAACTTGTATCGTGTAATTAATCCTGGCTAGTTTTTCCTTTTAGGGTTTGAAGGAAGATTTGATTAAAACAGTGGGAGACATCCTGATTGCATATATTAGATAACCAATCTAATCTTGCAAGAGCATACGTTGAGTGTTTTCTTCTCTCTCTCTCTCCAGGTAGCGACCATATCACGCCTTAATCAAGATAATAATACGGATATATTGACCGAACCCGCTTGTTATACTGAGCTGGGGAACGTTGGTCCCGCTCCAACTTATAATTGTTATAAGATAGAGCAGGAAATTGGGGATTACCAGAATTCCCGTGCCGCCCAAACGAAGAAAGTGCATGCTGATGCATCTTCTTCG
This sequence comes from Agapanthus africanus, assembly GCA_030015575.1. Classification (NCBI taxonomy): domain Eukaryota; kingdom Viridiplantae; phylum Streptophyta; class Magnoliopsida; order Asparagales; family Amaryllidaceae; genus Agapanthus; species Agapanthus africanus. The sequence continues at coordinate 283,930,361 of JASDDO010000022.1, forward strand.
GGTGTGTTCATTACAGAGAACTGTTTCTCAGTGTCCTTTACGTCCTGGGTATGAGATACCGGATCAGGATCCCGCATATGTAATCTGTTACATGGGTTACAGATAGGTAGAGAACTGAGAACGGGTGATAAGTTTCATGAGATAGAAACGGTGCAAGTGTTGCAGCCAAGTCTGTTGGTCACTATCACCCTGTATTACCAGAATACATTGATTCTGAACGAATGTTATTAGATACCGAACCTGATATACAACATCATATCAGTCTCTTTATTAATAAAGAAGGATATAATTTTGTATTGTTGGATAATGTTTTGAACATTTCCTATATCAAGAGTTGATCGGTTCAGGCACGTTATCTAAAAGCATAGACGTTCTAAATCAAACCACAGTTCTTAACGTACAGAACACACACAAGAGAAAGACTTCAGAAATGAATGAATCCTTCTTGAGGCATTGTAGACTAGGTCATATCAATGCGACCCGACTGGCTTAAGTTACATATAGATGCATATTTAAATTAGTTTGAATTTACATCTTGTGAAACTTGCCGGTCATGTCACAAAGATACGATGACCATAGCTCTGTTTGTTGGAAACAGAGAAAGAGTTAGTGAACTCTAGGGATTGATACATGATGATGTATGATGGTCCCCTGTCTACACATGCCAAGACTAGTTCTTTGTACTTCATTACATTCTTTGATGATCTCTCAAGATTCGGACATATGTTCCTGTTGAAACACAAGTCTGAACCTTTTGAGATATTCACAGAATATAAGTAAGAAGTAGAGAACCAAAAACGGGTATAAGTATTATGTCCTTTGATGAGATCAAGGAGGAGAATACTTGAGCACGGAATTCCTGGACTATTCTAAAGGAGAATGAGATTCTCTCTCGGCATTACTCCTCCGTTTACACCATAGCAAGATGGTATATCGGGGTGGAGCAAACACACCCTTTGTGATATGGTGTGCTCTATGATGAGTACTACTGTGTTCCTATTTCCTTTTGGAGTTATGCACTTGAGAAACTGCATACCTATTGAATAGGGTTCAAATCAAATCAGTTACCTGCCACTTCATATGTGATATGGAATGGGAAGAGCCCATATCTTAAGTTTGTTAAGATTTGGGGTTGTCCAGCCTATGTCTAAAAGCATAATCCAGACAAGCTCGAGGCAAAGTCAGTTCTGTGGAAGTTTGTTGGATATCCCAAGCATTCGCAAGGGAATATCTTCTACCAAACAGAGGAACAAAAGATGTTTTGTTTCTCAGCATGCCACCTTTGTGAAAGGGAATTTCTTGTGAAGAAATTAGTGGTCATGAGGTAGAACTGGAAGGAGTTCCAGCTATACAAACTACAGCAGATGATTTGGTAGAACCGAAGGATTCAATAGTAACCAACGAACCTCAGCCTCTCCACCGATCTAGTAGGGTTCCTCACCCACCTGAGAGATACTTTGGTTTCTCTATGACAGTGGGAGCGAGGATTGCATCATGAGATGATGATCCAACTAGTTTCGAGCTGGCCATCAGGAGTGAGACTCTGTAAGAATGGCTGGATGCTTAGCGATCTGAGATGGAATCCTTATACACCAACAAAGTATGGATTTTGGTTGCTTTATCTGAAGGGGTAAATCCCCATCAGGAGCAAGTACATCTTGAGAAGATTACTAGGTGTACATGGAAAAGTTGAGACTTTCAAAACTATGCTTAAGTCCATCCAGATCCTACTTACCACGGCTACATACCATGAGTACGATATCTGGCGGTTGGGTGTCATGACTGCTTTTCTAAATATTGATTTGGAAGAGAGCGTCTATAAGTACACAGCCAGAGGATTTCATAGACAGTGGGAGCAGCGGAAACGTGTGCAAGATGTTTTATATGATAAAGCAGGCATCGCGGAGTTGGAACGTCTGTTTTGATGTGGTAGTCAAAGAGTTTGACTTCATCAAAATGGTAGATGAACCTTGTATATAGAAAAATGTAGTAGAAAGTATGGTGGTGATCCTCATAGAGTACGTGGATGACATACTCTTGATAGGGAAGGAGTTTCCTATGCTACGCTCGGTCAATCTCCGCTTATCACAAGGATTCTCTATATAGGATCAAAATGATACCTCCTAAATCCTGGGTTTTGGATCTATGAGATAGATCTCATTAGATGTTAGGATACTCACTAGTTGTAGTGAGATGGTATCAATCGATCCTGGGGAGAATCACTGGAAAGGTTCCAGGATGATAAGGACGACTGAATGTCAGTCGCAGGCATTGTCTTTACCTTCAGTGGAGGGACGGTATGTTGGAAGAGTTCTAAGCTAGATACCGTGACTTACTAGACGATTAAAGGCAAGATACATCGTTACCAAGGATGCTACCAAAGAGGCAGTCTGGATATATAAGTTCATGAGATGAACTTCGTTCTTACCATTGTGTGGCAATGGAGTTGTGGCTTATGCCAAGGAACCCCGTCCCATCAGAAATCCGGATATAATTCTTAGGCAGTATCACCTGATCATGGAGATGGTTGATCTCCAGGGAGATCGAGGTTAGGAGAGTAGACACAGAGGACAACAGCGCGAATCCACTCACAAAAGCCTTTTTCCTAGTAGAGACTTTTATGGGATGGTTGAGTATGAGATACTTCAACCACAGCTAATTGTTGGGTATGTGATACCACAACAGATGGCCCTAGTGCAAGTGGGAGATTGTTAGTTATATGTATGCCTTAGAGGCCATTACTGTATATACGATGTATATTGTAATGGATGCTTGGACATATATAGGGAGGACTTTCTTGCTCGACATGATAGTATGCTATCTGGTTGTACTTTATCTTAACATGTACTCTGATTGTCTCTATGTTACATGTTGATAAAGCCCTTAGGATATGTACTCGACTACTGGGACTATGATGAGATCATACTAGTGGGGCTACGGTAGTCGACGAGTACATCCTATAACTGTTCCTAGTCGAGGGTGTATCGAGACAGGGCATCGATACACCAGAGTAGACTAGCGTATACACATCTTGACCCATATGATGGGCGATGGATGATCCCATATCCATCGGTGTTTGACATCAAGGATAGTGTACGTGTGCTCAGTGGAGACTGAGTATACTGGACGGACTCGCCGAGAACTCCCAGATGGTATTATACCTCACGTCAGATGGCAGTTCTCCGGTGACACTGGTACAGAGTAGTCTGTTGACCCGAGATCGTCATAGAGTCTTGTGTGATTCCCAGTGTGCTTTGATTTCCATCATACCACGTCCAAGAGGGCGTGCAAAAAGGTGGCTTTTGGGTACAGTCTCGAATCACATGGAGGCAATGAGAGATAGGAGGGGATTCGTCTCTCCCGGTATAGGGAGTTGATGTTGTGCTGTGTTCGATTGGCTATAACCGGAAATCCCTGGCCATGGTTGCTGAGATTTACTGGTAAGTGTTATCAATAGTTTCTCGAACTGTTATAGACCTCATATCGACACGACTTATCAAGCTACTGGGGTCTGACGTTTACCATCCCTAGGCGAGATATGCGACATATCAGACGACGAGACCGGACTGTACGGGAGTGTTACTGATTGGATTCACAGGAGAATGTACAGGTTTGCTTGTTGATCTTCTGAGCGCTCAATACCTGGGTAGCTGTTACGTTTAGCTGACCACTTGCAGCTTGTGGGTGTTTGATATGATCATCACCTACTGCTGGCGTATTGACGATTCTTTAGAGTCCTACACTGAGGTTTCTTGACTCAGGCAAAACGGAGTAGGAGCACATATGTGATATGTGCGGGATCGAGGATAATGCGGTATGTGATACCGTATTGGATTCTCGCGATATGACATATCGGCCAGGTATATGTGATATAGCCGGGTCATTGTATTAGTCGGTTATATTCGATATAGCCGGATTGTCGGATCAAGTGTTGATTCGATAATTTAATGTATAATAATATATATGATATATTAAATTACATTAACTAATATTAGCTCACTAAAAGATTCTTTTTCTCACTCGGGTAATACATTGATATATATGCGATATATGTTAATTGTATTATTTTCTATTGTTACAAAATATATTGTATATGTGATATATAATATTGTAACATGTTAGGGTTACAAATTTAACAATGGTTTAGGCTTTAAACTTGGTCAGGGTTTGGATTAGGGTTAGCTTTTGGATGAAGCTTCCATGAAGCTTTGACTTTGTGTTTTGCTTGATATTTTATGAAGATATTATGTTAACCCAATCCAAACCATTAACTCTAGTTAATTCTCTACAAGGGTTAACTCCTTCATGCTTAACCCTTGGTTAGATTTGTAACCACTACAATAATTCATTATTCATCACAAAAGGATCATGATATTCTTCTTCTTCTTCCTTCTCCTTTCTTTTTGAAAAAGCTTTCTAGCTTTTTGCTAAGTGATGAAAGTGAGTGAGAATATGAAAACAAATGAGAGCAAAAATCCTACTTCATCATCCACATCTATCCTTGCCATTTAGATGAGGGTGTTCACTTCATTTGGTGAGTGTTAGCTTGTGTTAATGAAACTTCAAGGTAGATCATTTATGTTATTGAAGATCGAAAGCAAGACTACATCTTTCTCTTCGTGGAGCCTCTCGAGAGTCCGGAACACGATGATCGCAGCGAAGGGACCTCAACACGGAGCTTAAGAAGTGAAGGACCGGATCTACAAAGGTTGTAATCCATCTCACTTAGTGTTAAAGTGTTTAACATGCTAGTTTTCACCTAAACTCTAGTTTAATGATCCGGCTTTGGGTTGTTCAGCACGGCTAAATTTTAAATCGGGTATGGTTGATGCCTTGTAGACCCTTGTGCGTGTGCCCAGCAACCCTACACACATGACTCCCGTCGATATCCCCACGATAACCGCCGAGTCATTGGTACTGTCACCGGATGGTATGGTTCCCCTGCCAGGCTCAATCGGCAAGGTCCTTCAATCGTCTTGCCCCGGGGTACCTCCGGGCCCCACCATGTACCCTCTTACGGCCTACGACGCTCCTTACATGGGGTATATATATCAGAACCGATAAAACTCATGGCGGCTGCTGAAATATCATATCAAGAGAAACCGGGTTTTTTCAAATAATGCATAATTTCATGAAACTACCACGGTCCTCAAATCCAGAAAACATCATGAAAAATCCATATCTCAATGCGAAAATCCATGAATATAATATACGCAATATAAAACTGAAATGCGAGCATATAAAGGAAAAGCCGCTATTTAACTGCAACAAGTTAATATAAATATCATGCGGTTCCTAATTCCTCCAAGTCCATATAACATCAAATAAATGTAAACATGTAGCTATGGCCAGATATATGTGTAAATATAAAGGTATAGCAAGGTATATGTATCTACCTATAAGTAATAATGTAATATACCCCCAGGTATAAGTGAAGTATGTATGCAAGGTATACATGTAGCTATGTCATTATGTGTGTATGTACCTATCTCTAATGGTGCAATACCCTATAGGTATGCAGGTAACTAGTATGTAAGCATGTCAAGACATATGTGTAAGCATGTAGGTATACAGGTATGCTATATGTCGTATGCACAAAGAAATATGAATCAATGTCTCAATGTCCCTAACCAAACAATATCATATAGGTATGTGTGTTGTGCGTAACATGACAATTATTGACGGTGTGTATGGCATACAATCAGTGCTCGTGCAACATGAGCCGTCAATAATAGTGCAGTGTCCTAAGGGTACTAGTTTAAGCATGACAAATAACTAAGCAATAAAGGTATGCGCAAACTCTATATATGAAATAGAATATGCAACAATATATAACATCTCTAGCCCAGACGCATAACGCCATGCGGGCGATTCCCCTGTAGATATTAAATCTACTCACCAACGTTCCTGGCTAAGTAAAGCCTACCACTCGCTTTCCCCTGTTCGCGGCGCCCAAAGTTCCCGCCTGCGATCCTGAAAGCATATAACAATATAACATGTATATATTAGCAATAGACGCAAAACACGTACAAACTACGCTGACCAACGCGACAAGAAAAAACTTACTCTCAAGTGTTCGTATTGTGGCTAACGCGCGTAGCGACACTACGAAACCAACTCAAGAGTAAAAGCTACACAAAGACACAAACGACATCGGCACGACCCTAACTAGGAACACAAAGCGACACAACTACCAAACCTAGACCCTGATCGTACCGATCGCGCATTCACAACACAAGATATAGCGTGGAATCAATATAATTAACGTCGCAACGTCAAAAGAATCCCACGCCTAAAACTTACCGAAATCTAGTAAGCGGCATATATCATTTTATCACAAAACTACAACTTTTTACCAAACTAGAATTTACAAACCTCACTAATTAGCAAGATTAAACCATTCAAATCAATACTATAATTTTAATCTCACTTAATTAGGATCAGTAAAAGTTTAGTTTGCTAATTATCTTAATTAACCAATTAGGAAAATATCATTTAACAAATTAGCAAGTTGGTTTAGTTTTCATTTGTCTAAAATTATCAACTAACCATTTCACTAATCAAAACCCTAATTTAATTAACAAAACCCTTACTAGAAATTCTAAATATGAATTTAAAAGCTTAATTTAAACATCTAAATGAGCTAATTAAAGTATTATCACCACAAAAAGAGATTAGGGTTTGGATTTATACCTTCAAAGAAAAACAACTTGAAACTAGAAAATTCAAAGATTAGCCTCCAAAAATCCTCACTTGAATGAAGAACAAAGCTTGTTTTGTGAAGAAGAAAGAAGGGTTTGATTTATTTTTGAGTTTGAATGAATTATTTAGGATTTTTCATCATTTTTTTGAAGCATGAAGTGAAGAAATGAGATGAGAAAATAAATGGGCAGCAAGAGGAAGAGGTTCGGCCAAGGCAAGAGAGGCTAGAGTTTTGTGGAAATTTGTAGAAAATTCTAGAAGAAATTGACAATAATTGCATAATAAAACAAAAAAGTTTTAATCCACCTCAATTTTTCTTTTAAAAAAATCATTTTAAATCCTAAAAATCTAGATATTTTAGATGGATGATTAAAAACTTAATCTAGTAATTAACTTAGCACAAATCCACATTTATAGTAATTAACCCAAACCAAAAAAGTAATTACCACTAATAAAGTGTACAAATAAAGCATTAAAATAATATTTAATTAGGGAAAAATTCTATGTGAACCAAAACTTCCCATTGACCCCCAAAGTCCGTGCACTAGCTTCATTCTAGCTAAATTAGATGTCGACAAGTCTATATAGAAGTTTGATCACAATCGGGTTAAAACGGAAAACACCGACTATTTTACCCTAAAAACGGAAAATTCGCAAAATGATTTCTAAAACGTTACACCTCTTTAGCAAAAGTTTGCGTTAAGGTAATTACTTCACTATAGTCGATTGTTTTTGCTTTGCATCATGGTATTCGTTTTGGAATATCCTACACCTCATTCGACGAGAAAAGAACCGAGATCCCTTCACGGGAGTGGCCTCTTTAGCAAAGATTTTCGCCACTATATATTTGTAAATCTATCCGGTTCCTTCAACGATATCAAGTTCATTACGTTAAAGGTTTTTCGCTAAAAACTATTCGTAGCCCTCCGTTATTTCAGACGGGTAGCACTTAGTATTCATGCTATGTTTGTTGGCCTCAGTCAAGGCATAGTGTATGGTAGCTATTTGTTACTTTTCTGTTGCATAGATAGATGCATTGGTTTGGGACAGTCGTAAAGCCTTGTTGGCCTTAGTCAAGGGCGAGTACGGGTGGGTTCAAATTAACCTGGACAATGACGAGTAGAACTTGATATGTGACTTATGATTTGTTAGCCTTAGTCAAGGTCATAAGAGCTTGGGGTAAAAATCATATCGAGAGTTTCTAAAGAAACTGAAACTTGCCAGGCATGATCATACCTTCTGGAGTGTGATAACTTGAGTGGATTTCATCAAGTTATCATGCGATGATAGTTGGATCTCGATTCCCACTGATGAGTTGGTTTACTCCTCGGGTGATTTTAGATGATCCCGACTAATTCTTCTTTTAGGTTTGGAGGAGAATTTGAAGATACAGTGGGAGCCATCCTGATTAGATGAAGTGATTAACCATTCTGATCTAGGTTAGATGCACGCTGAGTGTTTCTTTTCTCTCTCTCTTTGCCAGCAACTATGGACCGACCCTAGACTAGAACTCATAAACCAAGTTAACCGAACATTCTTAAAACACACTGGCTTTTGGATTGTCAGAGTTGCATACTTCATTGCCACTCCTACGTTTACCATTTGCTTTTCTCCGGAACATTCCGTATCACTACGAAGATCCACATTTATTGGATATGACCATCGTATAGTTACATACGAACTCAAAGAAACTTATTTCAGATTCGAGAATGGTTTCCGGTTCTGGAGAAATTGAATAGGACTATTCAGTTGTCTTTTCCTTTTACCTTCTCTCAGGTTGTGAGGACTCCTAGGATAAGGAGAGGATACACCTATTACGCTTATTGGATAGTCTTCTTCCAAATGTTAGGCTGGTGCCGAAGGATGGGGAAGGAAGAAAACTAATTAGCCTAAGTGTGGTGTACAGAAGGTAATATATAAAGACAAATAAAGGGATTAAAAAGAGGGCAAAGTAAAATGCGACTGCTATCCTTCACGAGAAACCGCGTATATCATCACCACTTCTACTTCACCTTTGCATTTCTCCGGAACATTCCGTATCACTATGAAGATCCACATTTATTGGATACGCCGTCGTAATATTTACATACGAACTCGAAGGAACTTGTTCCAGTTCGAGGATGGTTTCTGGTTCGGGAGAAATAGAATAAGGATTATTCAGTTGTCTTTTATAGGGATTCTATAGCACCACACTAGGTTTAGGGTTGCATCACACATGCTATAACAAAAATTTAGAGGGTGTTGAACAATTCCAAACATAAATCGAACTAGAAAAATAGAGTAACAACTACCTAGTATCATATACTACAAGTGTCTAACACTAAGTGGGGAGAGATACAACCTTTGTAGACCTCCTCCTAGACTCCTTAGATCGTGTAGGGTTTGAGTTGGTTGGCTTGTATCCTTCTGCGTCCACGATGATCCACCACGAAGTCTCTTTACACCAAGCTCCGAGCTTCTCTTGATCAAGGATGAAGAAGAAGCAAACACTCCACTCAAGTGGGCCAGACTAAAGTAGAATGGTGATTTGGGTTTGGTTCTCAATTAAAAACCTTTTCTTTTTAATCCTTTCTCTTTCTTTTAAAACCCTAGTGAGCTTTGAGGAGAGAGAGGAAGAAGGAGATTGCTCAAGCTAAACTTAAGAGAGAGAATAATATAAGAATAATGAGATAACCCTAACTCAACTCAAGAGAGTAAGTGAGTGTCATCCATGCTAAACCATGATTATAAAATATCTAGATATTTTGTAACTTGAGTTTAAGCAAAACCATAGGCCAAAACCATGCGCAAAAGAAACCATTGACTCTGTCAACTCAAGAGAGTTGAATAGTCAACCATGATTTTAATCACATTTTGCTTTTCTCAAATAATCAAAATATCTAAATATGTAACCATGTGAGTCTTACATTGCCGCCACCAATGTATCATCAACCATGACACATGCATGCTTGCATGTATGCATGCACATCAACATATACATTCACTCATGCATGCATCAAAAGAAATAGGTTTTAATATATGAGTTAATGGACTTAATATTAAATCAACACTTGATTTAATAACCCGGTCATATCACATACGACCCGTCCAATATTAAACGCCCGAATAAAATACGGTATCCAATACACGCATTTAATCGAGCTCCTGTGCATATCGCATATGCACCCCACATCATTTCGCCTAAGCTAGGAGACTCCTTTGTGGGACTCTAAGACTCGTCAATACGCTAGCGGTAGGCAGTGATCACATCACATGCCCACAAACCATCAGTGTCACAAGATGTAAGTAACGGCTCCCAGGTATTGAGCGATCAGAAGAAACACAAGCAAACCTGCTAAAACTTCCGTCGAGCCAACTGGCAACACTTAACGTACAGTCCGGTCTCTTCGTCAAATATGCTGCATATGTGAGTCTAGGGATGGTATCATCGACCCCAATAACCCAATAAGTCATGCCGGTATATGGCTCATAATGTTGGAGATAGTGCCCTTAGAGTCAATTATTGGATCACAGGCACGTGATTGCAATGATTGAGGGGAGGACCTGTCCCAGTAGGACAGTCTTACTCAAGATGATAGTATGCTATCTGGTTTATCTTTATCATCGTGTACTGCTTTAGGTGACCTTACAGGTCACTATTGCACGTTGATAGAGCCCCTAGGATTCTTGCTTGACTACCGGCAGTATGAGGGCGATCATATACGTGGGAGCTGGTAGTCTATAAGCACATCCTTAAATGGTCCCTAGTCGTGGGAGTTTCGAGACAGGGCATCGATACTCCAGAGTAGACTAGTGTATACAGTCGAGACCCCGACGAGGGGCGGTGGCCGGTCTCACAAGCTACTGGTGTCAGTTGGTTCATCTAAGATGTATACAGGTGCTCATTGGGTTATGAGTATACCGGACAGGACTCGCCGGGAACCTGCTAGTTGGGTTTTATACCGGACGTCAGATAGCAGTTCCCTGGTGACATGTGTACAGGTTAGTTCATCGACCTGGGATCGTCATTTGTCTCGTGTGAGTTCCCACTGTGCTTTGATTACTACCCTACCACGGCTCAAAGGAGTCTTGCAAACAGGTTTTAGTTGGGTACAGTCCCGAGCCACATGGAGGCAGTGAGCGAATCTTCAGGGGTTCGTCTCTCCAGGTATTGGGGGTGAGGTCGCGCTGTGTCTAGGAGAGCCATTACACAAAGCCCTCGGCCGAGGCAAGAGATTTGCTGGTAGGTATTCCAGTAGTATCTCAGGGTGTTCTGGGCTACACTCCGACACGACTTGTACCGCTTTTGGGGGTCTGACTTTTACCAACCCCTTAGGCCCGCCATGCGATGCTCATAGACGAACGAACCGGACTGTACGGATATTGTCACTGACAGGCTTAGTAGGGTGTCAGGATGAGTTCGCTCATCGACGTCCCTTTCAGTCAATACCTGGTAGCCCGTTACGTATTGGCTTATACCTCTGACTGCTAGTGGTTAAATCCACAACCAAGGTGTTGACGAGTCTTTAGAGTCCACCACACTCAGTTACTCAGGTTTCGGGCGAAACGCTGTAGAGGCCGTATGGAGATATGGCAGGGTTCGATCAGATACGTGCGGTATTGCACGGATCGTGATCGAACGGTTTTTACTAGCCGGCTTTGGCTTAAGCCGGATTCTAGTATTTGATAGTGTAGTTTTGTCTCTTTGCATTTGTGTTCAGTGGGAATACAAATGCGGGCATGTATTTGCAGTAGCGGGGTTTTCCTGTAATTTATTACGGGATCAGTTTTCTGAAGTTGCCAGTTTGCATTCCGTTCCGGCCGGTTTTCTTTTATTCCTTCTCGGCCGGACTTTTCGTTGGAAGGGGTTAATTGCAAGCTTGCAATTAACTTAGTTGTGAGGGGCTTTCTTGCATATGTGGCTTTATGATGAGACTTGTATCATGATGATATTCTTTTCTTGTCTATATCATTGCTTTTCATATGATGGTTGTTTGATTGGATGAGAAAGGAAATGGTTGTGACCATTATCATTTGAGTTTATTATTTTTCCTTAATCATTCTTTTTCTCCTCTTGCTTTTTAGCTTCCTTTGTCACTCCACCATTTCACTTGATGAGAGGGGCCGGCCACTTGAGGGGTGAGGAGAAAAAGAGAGAGAATTCATTTTGAAGTTGGTGGAAAATCATTCTCATTCTCATGTTGCATCAAAGTTTCATAGCTCACTTCTTTCTCCTCCTCACATCCCTCCAACATGGCAACTTCATGAAACCCCAAGAGACATGGCTACTACACTATTCTATAGCAAACCTTGGACGCGTCGGCTAGCCAACTTCACGCCCGAGTTGCCTCGGTCAAGAGGTGGGAGCCCGTATACGATTCCGGCTACGTGGTGCCCTTTCCGACGAGATGATGATGGACAGAGATTCCGCGGGAGATCGGAGTGGAGATGAAGACCGAAGGACACGGATCGCTTGGTATAACTTCTCTACTCTTTTCTTTTTTGCTAGTTAGCTAGGTTAATGGCCCGATCCGGGTGAAAAGTGCGCGGTGGTGCCGATTTGCAAAGTTCGCAAAGTTTTTGTTTCCGCGTTTCCGGCGTCAGATCGACGGCCGGGGCACCCCCGCGGGCTTACATTGGTATCAGAGCCACGCCATTAACCATGCCTAGCTTGCTCTAGTCTGTTTATAACTCGATCGAACAAAAATCGTATTTTCCTATGCATGTGTTTTCTGTCGAAATTTTTCAAGCCCCAAAATTTTTTCAGGTCATTGCAGAAAGACATGCAAGAAATTATAAGAATTCTGGTAAAATTTGGTCGCGAGATCACTCCATACCGCCGCGGAACCGTTGCCGAACCCATGCTTGGGCCGCGGTTCCGCCGCGCTTTTAACTGTTCATCATGGCAAAATTTTCCAGTAGGCTTCTGATTAGGAAATAGGGGTTTTGGGATATTTTCTTTGGGCCCAGATTTTCTGTAAGTGCTACAGTACTCCTTGGGGCCCACTTCGATATATTTGTTCGATCGGATATTTTAAACATGCCAGTTCACAGTATTTACATTATATCTGCGACCGTGAATGTCACTTGATCGGTAGATCCTGTCTAACTGCTATAGCCCGGTTAGATGGATTTGCGAACGTGACATTCACATTGATGTTCTGTGTTTTGCTGTGTTGTTGCGGATCAGTCGTGGGGGATAGCCTGGATGCAATGTTAGTACAGTTCTGTTTTTTATGTACATTTGATATTTCGGGGCGAGCGTCCGACATGTGGACTGCCGTCACTGCCTGTTTGTATTATTCTTTTGGAGCACGACCAGGTTGCGGTCATGTACCCGGTGTATGTATATTTTACTTTCTGTACTAGGATTACCTCAAGGAGGGGTGCACGGACAGCCGGGTTCTAGAGGGCAACGGGCCCGCATCTCATGGCATTGAGACGGAGGGGGCTTTACTCTAGAATTGGCGGGCTATTCGCCGCACTCGTAGGGGGTACAGGTTGACCCAGGAGGGGTGCCCAGGTTACCGGATTCCGTGAAGTGCTGGGTGGTCCATTCACGTTGCTGAAGGGGGTTGCCTCGCTTCAGGTTTTAGCGGGTGACTTGCCGCGCCCGTAGGGGTCTAGGATTTCTTTGCACAGGCTATCCACACGACCAGGGGAACGTCGGGTTTCAGCAGCGGCTCTGAAACCCGGGGATCCCAGATATCTGTATTGATCTGTGTTGCTATACATTTCTGTGTTGCTGCATTTTTTATCACGCCTTGAGCGAAAATTATATATTATATATATACTAGTAGATGTTGTATATGTTTTTCATCCGCGCTAGTCCAGTCCCCGCTCTGTCGTTAATTAGCTAACCTAACGGGTGATGACGGGACCCAGTGGCGAATGCGAATGGCTTATACGTACGTCAGTATATTTTCGTTCTTTGTGGTGTGATCAATTGATGGGATTGCGTTGATTCGGATCAATGCAAGATAAACAAACCTATTCTGATGTTGTTGGAACACTTTTCAAAAAGCTGTTATTGCAAGGACGTTCACTTTTGTTTTGCACAGTGGTATTCAGTTGGAATATCCTGCTCCTCAGTCGACGAGGCAAGGGCCGAGATCCCTTCACCGGGAGTGACCCCTTGGACAGAAGTTTGCGTCAGGGCAATAACTTCACTATAGCCGATTACTTTTGCTTTGCATCGTGGTATTCAGTTGGAATATCCTGCACCTCATTCTACGGGGAAAGAGCCGAGATCCCTTCACCGGGAGTGACCTCTTTAGCAAAGGTTTTCGTCACTATATTTTTAAAAAGCTATCAGTTCCTTCAACGATATCAAGTTCATTACGTTAAAGGTTTTCGCCAGAAACCATTCGTAGCCCTTCGTCGTTTCATATGGATAGTTAATAGTATTCAAGCTGTGTATGTTGGCCAAAGTCAAGGCACAGTGTTTGGTAGATGTTGGGTATTCATATGCAGCATAGATAGATGCGTTGGTTTGGGACAGTCGTACTGCCATTTTGGCCAAAGTCAAGGGTAGGTACGGGTGGGTTCAAATTAACCAGGAAAATGACGGGTAGAACTTGACATATGACTTATGATATGTTGGCCAAAGTCAAGGTCATAAGAGCATGGGGTAGAAATCCACATCGGGGGTTTCAAAATAACTGAAACTTGCCAGATATGCGCATACCTTCTGGAGTGTGATAGCGTGAGCGGATTCCGTCACGTTATCATGCGATGAGAGTTGGATCCCGATTCCCACTGATGAGTTGGTTTACTCCTCGGGTGATCCCGGCTAATTCTTCTTTCAGGTTTGGGGAAGAATTTGACGTTACAGTGGGAGGTTTCCTGATTAGATAAAGTGATAACCATTCTGATCTAGGTTAGAGTGCACGCTGAGTGTTTCTTTTCTCTCTCTCTTTGGCAGCGACCATTGACCCGACCCTAGACTATGACTCAGTGACCAAGTTGATCGAACCTTCTTAACACTGGCTTTTGGATTATCAGAGTTGCAAACCTCATTGCCACTCCTACTTTTACCCTTTTCTCCAGGACACCCCGTATTACTACGAACGTCCACTTCCATTAGAAAAAACCATCGTATGGTTATATACGAACTCGAAGGACTTCGAGGATGGTTTTTGGTTCTGGAGAAAACGGATAGGACTATTCAGTTGTCTTTTCTTTTCACCTTCTCTCAGGTTGCGAGTACTCCTTGGTTTAGGAGTAGTACACCTATTACGCAAATTGGATAGTCTTCTTCCAAACCATAGGCTGGTGCCGACCGGTAGGGAATGAAGAAAACCAGTTAGCCTAAACGGTGTACAGAAGGTATTAAGTTCAGACAAAGCAAGGGATTAGTAAGAGGGCAAAGTAAATTGCGACTACTATTCACGACCAAACCAAGTATTTCTTCGCCAATCCTAAATCACCTTTGAATTTCTCCAGGACACTCCGTATCACTACGAAGATCCCAGTTTATTGGATAATCCATCGTATGGTTATATACGAACTCGAAAGGAACTTGTTCCAGTTCGGGGATGGATCCTGGTTCAGGAGAAATAGGAATAAAGTACATTCTGGTGTCTTTTATCTTCACCTTCTCTCGCGTTGCGAGTGCTCCTAGGATTAGGACAGTACACCCTTTATGCTTATTGGATAGTCTTCTTCCAAACCATAGGCTGGTGCCGAACGGTAGGGAATGAAGAAAACCATTTGGCCTAAAGGGGTGTACAGAAAGTAATGACTAAAGACATATAAAGGGATTTGGAAAAGTGGAAAAGAATAATACGGTTATAGTTGTGAATCTGGATAATGGAAGAGGCATTACTAGGAATACCAGGAAACCCCGTCGAAACATTTCAATGTTTCAGTTTCACTGTGTACTGTTAATAGAAAACTGATTTCCCAATTAGACACTTGCTCCAGGGTATGTATTTACCAGGTATGATTCTCACATCTGTATGGTTTTACAGATAATGAGTGGGAGTAAGTTATTGGGAATTAGGTGACCATCCTCATTAAATCGGAATTCGTTGGAATTGATGATATTTGAGGAAGCCACCTGGGTTGTTTGCCGGTCGGCAAATATTTGGTTTTGAATATCCGTTGTTGTGCACCAATTTCAAATTGATATATCTGTACGTCTATTTTTATAGAGTGAGACATACCTTTTTGAAATTATGTCTATGACATTTACCTATATCGGTGGATGGTTAGGTAAGGAGCATTGAACAACGGTGTAATTCTTCTTAACCATAAGTACAGTTTTCAACCTACGACACACAGTGAATGAGTCACTAGACTCAAGGGACTTATACAAAGTATTGTATATTGTCCAGTGTCCATTAGGACAGAGGGGTTGGTCCTCGTACTGTATTCTGTTTACTTATGACTTCTCTAGTTCTTAGACAGGTGTTTCGTAGAAACACAGGGTCGAAGTTTTGAGAAGTTATAGGTATAAGAATAAAGTAGAGAACCAGGTGATGCAAGAATCGGGATTCTTCAAAGTGATCGAAGATGTAGATACTTGTACATGGTATTCAGTTGATAGTAGTGGTTAAGAGAACTTGCTTCTCTTTCAGGTTACTCATAATTGGAAACATTCCTAAGTTGAGTAACGTTGATCGGCCTCCTTCCATTTAGTTGACATGCACTGGAGACAGCTGCATGATTTGAATCTGGTTCAATTAAATCAGATCCTCTGTTTCTTGGATATAGAACAGTTCATATCTTGACGTTGTTAAGATACGGGGAGTTGTCCAGCTTATGCTTAAAACCAGACTCTGGATAACTCAAGGCACGTTTCTGTAATAGCTGTTTGTGGCTTGACCCGGGCTGTGCAGAGGGTTGATATTCTACCATCTGGAAGATCAATAGTGATATTGTTCTTGACTCACCACAGTTGTATTAAAAATGGATTTTTTCAGAAAACAGTCGTGGGAGTATGGTAGAACTGGAAGTGATTCCAGAACCGCAAACGATTACTGAAGATTTGATGAGAACCTAAAGATTCAATCTGGTTTGACATTCCATTGGCCACTCCGCAGATATGGTGGGTAACCTCAGGCGCTCGAGAGGTACTTCGGTATGCTCAAGGACGGTGACAGGGAGGTTCTTGTTTACCCAAACTTGCCATTGCTGTTGTTCCAGACTGTGAGACCCGGCAGGAGGATGAGTATAGCGTCGTTCTAAACTAGCTTTAGAAGTGCACGTGTATATGACTCTGCCAGAGGGTTATCGTAGTCAGTGGGAGCAGCGGAAGCATTGGTGGAGATCAGGCTTATGTCTATTTATAGACTAAAGCAGAAATAGCGGAGATAGATCATCTATTTCTGATATGACAGTCATAGGTTTGACTTCATCAGAATAGGGGATGGATCTGTTGAGAAGGTAGTAGGGTGTGATGTCCTGGTATTTGATGACATACACAGAGTAGGAAGTGATATTCCTATATTACAATCGGTTATACTTTGGTCGTCACACAGTAGTTTCTCCACATAGGATTTGGATATTATATCAGACATTCTGGTTACTAGATCTATGGTTTTAGATCTAGATTTGAGTGGTTTCCCAATCTGGGTACCTTGACAGCATTCTATGAGTATTTAGAATGGACGACTCCTGGCACGGTAGTGTACCTGCAGGTGATGGAGTCACCCTCTCTAAAGGTGTCTTACAGACTAAAGGGGAGAGGGATGTGCATGATTGGCAGATCACTTGCTTAGGCAATTGAGTCAATCATGAGATGTCAAGTACCATACCAGATGTTGTTCTTGCAGTAGGTGCAATAAGTTGATATTGATCCAATCCTGGAGAAACAGTCGGAAGCAGTTTTAGAACATAAGTTGATGTTCTAGGGATATGATAACAGTATTCTCCTTTGGGAGACCGTTATCATTCCAGGCTTCCAAGGTGACCTGGATGGCAGAGTGGCTGTCAGAGTTATAGTTTTCCTTCTGACGAGGGGCAGTATTTTGGACAGATGGTCCAGGTAGATACTGAGGGAAGGCATGGCGCAGGATACTGATTAAGTTCAGTTGACAATACAGTCTAAGAAGTTTGGATTTGGAGTTCATTTATGAGCTAGGTCCCATCAGACATCCAAACATATTCTAAGACAGGTATTGCTCATTTCGGGAGATGGCTTTCTCCGCGAACTTGAGATAAAGAGAGACATAGAAAGAAACACCAGAGCGGATCCACTCACTGAGGCCATTCCTCGAACGCAATAGTTTCGCAAACGAGCTTTGTGAGACTGACTAGTAGAGGAATTGGGTGTTCGCTATCACACGGGCTGTGAGTATGCGACATCGCAATAATTAGCCTTGAGTGCAAGTGGGAGATTGTTGGAGATAGTGCCCTCAGAGTCAATTATTGGATCACAGGCACGTGATTGCAATGATTGAGGGGAGGACCTGTCCCGGTAGGACAGTCTTACTCAAGATGATAGTATGCTATCTGGTTTATCTTTATCATCGTGTACTGCTTTAGGTGACCTTACAAGTCACTATTGCACGTTGATAGAGCCCCTAGGATTCTTGCTTGACTACCGGCAGTATGAGGGCGACATATACGTGGGAGCTGGTAGTCTATAAGCACATCCTTAAATGGTCCCTAGTCGTGGGAGTTTCAAGACAGGGCATCGATACTCCAGAGTAGACTAGTGTATACAGTCGAGACCCCGACGAGGGGCGGTGGCCGGTCTCACAAGCCACTGGTGTCAGTTGGATCACCTAAGATGTATACAGGTGCTCATTGGGTTATGAGTACACCGGACAGGACTCGCCGGGAACCTGCTAGTTGGGTTTTATACCGGACGTCAGATAGCAGTTCCCTGGTGACATGTGTACAGGTTAGTTCATCGACCTGGGATCGTCATTTGTCTCGTGTGAGTTCCCAATGTGCTTTGATTACTACCCTACCACGGCTTAAAGGAGTCGTGCAAACAGGTTTTAGTTGGGTACAGTCCCGAGCCACATGGAGGCAGTGAGCGGATCTTCAGGGGTTCGTCTCTCCCGGTATTAGGGGTGAGGTCGCGCTGTGTCTAGGAGAGCCATTACACAAAGCCCTCGGCCGAGGCAGGAGATTTGCCGGTAGGTATTCCAGTAGTATCTCAGGGTGTTCTGGGCTACACTCCGACACGACTTGTACCGCTTTTGGGGGTCTGACTTTTACCAACCCCCTAGGCCCGCCATGCGATGCTCATAGACGAACGGACCGGACTGTACGGATATTGTCACTGACAGGCTCAATAGGGTGTCAGGATGAGTTCGCTCATCGACGTCCCTTTCAGTCAATACCTGGTAGCCCGTTACGTATTGGCTTATACCTCTGACTTGCTAGTGGTTAAATCCACAACCAAGGTGTTGACGAGTCTTTAGAGTCCACCACACTCAGTTACTCAGGTTTTGGGCGAAACGCTGTAGAGGCCGTATGGAGATATGGCAGGGTTCGATCAGATACGTGCGGTATTGCATGGATCGTGATCGGACGGTTTTTACTAGCCGGCTTTGGCTTAAGCCGGATTCTAGTATTTGATAGTGTAGTTTTATCTCTTTGCATTTGTGTTCAGTGGGAATACAAATGCGGGCATGTATTTGTAGTAGCGGGGTTTTCCTGTAATTTATTACGGGATCAGTTTTCTGAAGTTGCCAGTTTGCATTCCGTTCCGGCCGGTTTTCTTTTATTCCTTCTCGGCCGGACTTTTCGTTGGAAGGGGTTAATTGCAAGTTTGCAATTAACTTAGTTGTGAGGGGCTTTCTTGCATATGTGGCTTTATGATGAGACTTGTATCATGATGATATTCTTTTCTTGTCTATATCATTGCTTTTCATATGATGGTTGTTTGATTGGATGAGAAAGGAAATGGTTGTGACCATTATCATTTGAGTTTATTATTTTTCCTTAATCATTCTTTTTCTCCTCTTGCTTTTTAGCTTCCTTTTTCACTCCACCATTTCAGTTGATGAGAGGGGCCGGCCACGAGAGGGGTGAGGAGAAAAAGAGAGAGAATTCATTTTTGAAGTTGGTGGAAAATCATTCTCATTCTCATGTTGCATCAAAGTTTCATAGCTCACTTCTTTCTCCTCCTCACATCCCTCCAACATGGCAACTTCATGAAACCCCAAGAGACATGGCTACTACACTATTCTATAGCAAGCCTTGGACGCGTCGGCTAGCCAACTTCACGCCCGAGTTGCCTCGGTCAAGAGGTGGGAGCCCGTATACGATTCCGGCTACGTGGTGCCCTTTCCGACGAGACGATGATGGACAGAGATTCCGCGGGAGATCGGAGTGGAGATGAAGACCGAAGGACACGGATCGCTTGGTATAACTTCTCTACTCTTTTCTTTTTTGCTAGTTAGCTAGGTTAATGGCCCGATCCGGGTGAAAAGTGCGCGGTGGTGCCGATTTGCAAAGTTCGCAAAGTTTTTGTTTCCGCGTTTCCGGCGTCAGATCGACGGCCGGGGCACCCCCGCGGGCTTACACATAACAGATCGAGAAACTATTGATAACACTTATCATTAAATCTCAGCATCCCTGGCCAGGGACTTCCTGTTATAGCCAATCGTATATGGTGCAACATCAACCCCCAATACCGGGAGAGACGAAACCCCTCCTATCGCTCATTGCCTCCATGTGCCTCAGGACTGTATCCAAAATTCATCTGTTTGCACGACTCAGTAGAGCCGTGGTAGGGTGGAGATCAAAGTACAGTGTGAGATGTAAGTCGACGTTGTACACCCCACGACTTGCGGGGAGACGGAAATATGAAAAACAATCATTTTGTTTGAAGCAACATCGACTAACCGAAAGGATCTTTGCTAAACTATAACTAACACTAATATAGGAGTTGTTAACTACTATGACAAGAGATTATACCTAATGAACCTAGTCCTTCGTCTTCTCGTTATCCACTTCCTCGTCGGCCTCCTCTATATAATAGACGATCCACCCGAGAGCTTCTACTCCAAGCTTTGCCTCTAATCTTGAGGTAACTAGGTTTCTTTAGTTACTAATCAAAGTCACCTAGATGATATAGAGTATGGTTATGGATTAAATAGTCTAGCTAATCCTTGATCTCAACACATGAGAGGGTAGGATTAGGGTTTGAAGAGAGAGAGCTTGAGGAGAGAGAAGGTGAGCAAAATTATGATGAAAATGTTTCTCACTTCTAATATATCATGAAGCATAAAGAAAATCAAATAAATAAATCTAAATGATTTATCATCATGCTTCATTTAATATATGCAATGAATCATCAAGTGAGTCATTAAGTAATAAATGCTTCATTAACTCACTTGAATGATTCATCTAATGAGCCACAAATGCATTTAATGTAAATGCCACCTAAACCCTCAAGTCATCAGACTTCTAGAAGCTTCCCGCCAAATTACGAGAACGCTCCTCCTATCCGTGAAAACACGGAAAAAATTTAGACTGTATAAATCCAATAATCCGATACTAGAACCTGGCTTAAACCAAAGCCAGCTAGTAAAAACTGTCCGAACATCGTACGTGCGTTTAAACACGTATGCGTCCGAACCCTTGTCGTAAAACCATACGACTTCTATATCGTTTCGCCTGTGTAAGTGCACGACATCGCCCCGGCCGTCATTCCGAGGCCAAAATGCGGAAACGAAACTTTTCTTTAACTTTAAAGACTGGCGCTACCGCGTACTAAAAACCCGGATCGGGCCATTAATCTAATGCTAGTTAACTAGAGAATGGGTAGAATGCTATACCGAGCGATCCATGTCCTTCGGTCTTTGGCATCCATCCCGATCTCCTCGCGGAATCTCCTGTCTTCATCTCCTCTTCGGAAAGGGCACAACGTCGCCGAATCCTTTTACGGGCTCCCACCTCTGGACCAAGGCAACTCGGGCATGAAGTTGGCGAATCGACGTGTCCAAGAATGCTGTAGGTTAAGTGTAGAATGGTTTGTCTCATGGGGTTATGAAGTTGTCATTTTAGATGTGGAGGAGGAAAAGAACTTTGGAGAGAGGTGAAGAATTTTGTAGCAAGCCAAAAATGAGAACAACAAATTTCCTCATCCTAAAATCAATCCCCTCTTTCCTCAAGAAGTGGCCGGCCATTCTAGGTAGTGGAAAATGTCAAGGGGGTGATCACAATCTAGTGGGAAGGTAACCATAAGAAAATGTGATGATAATGAGGAATTATGGTCACACCAATTTTCCAAATCAATCTCCATCACAATTAATGCAAAGGAAATGATGTATGAAAAAGCAAAGATGCTAGAACCATCCAATAATCCATATGCCACAAAAAACCCTCCACAATTGCTAATTTGCACACTTGCAAATAAGCCCCCTTCCAACACAAAAATCCAGCCATGAAGGAACAAAGGAAAACTGGCCGAAACGGAATGCAAACTGGCAACTTCAAAAAACTGTTCCCGTAATAAATTACAGGAAAACCCCGTGACTGTATATACATACCCGCATTTGTATTCCGACCGAATACAAATACAATGAGACAAAATCTACACAGTACAATACTAGGATCCGGCTTAAACCAAAACCCGCTAGTATTATCCGTCCGATCATGATTGGTGCAATACCGCACGTATAAGATCGAACCCTGCCATATCTCCATACGGCCTCTACAGCGTTTCGCCCGAAACTTGAGAAACTGTCTGTGGGGGACTCTAAAGACTCGTCAATACTTTGGCTGTGGATTTAACCACTAGCACGTCAGAGGTATTAGCCATACGTAACGGGCTACCAGGTATTGACCAAAAGGGACGTCGATGAGCGAACTCATCCTGACACCTTACTGAGCCTGTCAGTGACAATATCCGTACAGTCCGGTCCGTTCGTCTATGAGTATCGCATGGCGGGCCTAGGGGTTGGTAAAAGTCAGACCCCCAAAAGCGGTACAGGTCGTGTCGGAGTGTAGCCCAGAACACCCTGAGATACTACTGGAATACCTACCAGTAAATCTCCTGCCTTGGCCAAGGACTTCGTGTAATGGATCTCCTAGACACAGCGCGACCTCACCCCCAATACCGGGAGAGACGAACCCCTGCAGATCCGCTCACTGCCTCCATATGGCTCGGGACTGTACCCAACTAAAACCTGTTTGCACGACTCCTTTGAGCCGTGGTTGGATAGTAATCAAAGCACAGTGGGAACTCACACGAGACAAATGACGATCTCAGGTCGTTGAACTAACCTGTACACATGTCACCAGGGAACTGCTATCTGAAGTCAGGTATAAGACGAACTAGCATGTTCCCGGCGAGTCATGTCCGGTGTACTCATAAGCCAATGAGCACTTGTATACATCTTAGGTGAACCAACTGACACCAGTGGCTTATGAGACCGTCCACCGCCCCTCGTCGGGGTCTCGACTGTATACACTAGTCTACTCTGGAGTATCGATGCCCTGTCTCGAAAACTCCCATGACTAGGGACCTTTTAAGGATGTGCTTATAGACCCCAGCTCCCACGTATATGATCGCCATCATACTGCTGGCCGTCAAGCAAGAATCCTAAGGGCTCTATCAACGCGCAATAGTGACCTGTAAGGTCACCTAAAGCAGTACACGATGATAAAGATAAACCAGATAGCATACAATCATCTTGAGTAAGACTGTCCTACCGGCATAGGTCCTCCTTCAATCATTGCAATCACGTGCCTGTGATCCAATAATTGACTCTGAGGGCACTATCTCCAACAATCTCCCACTTGCACTCGAGGCTAATTATTGCGATGTCGCATACTCACAGCCAGTGTGATACCGATCACCCAACTCCTCTACTAATCAGTCTCACAAAGCTCGTTTGTGAAACTATTGCGTTCAAGGAATAGCCTCAGTGAGTGGATCCGCCTTGATGTTTCTTTCTATTTCTCTCTTAATCTCAAGTTCGCGGAGAAACCCACTTCCAAAATGAGCAATACCTGTCTTAGAATATGTCTGGATATCTAATGGGACCTAGTTCATAAATGAACTCCAAATCCAAACTTCTTAAACTTTATCATCAACTGAACTTAATCAGTATCCTGCGCCATGCCTCCCTCAGTATCCGCCTGGACCACCTGTCCAAAATACTTCCCCTCGTCAGGGGGAAAACTATACTCTGATAGTCACTCTGTTATCCAGGTCACCTTGGAAGCCTGGAATGATAACCGTCTCCTAAAGGAGGCTGCCGTTATCAAATCCCTAGAACATCCACTTATGTTCTAAAACTGCTTCCGAATGTTTCTCCAGGATTGGATCAATATCAACTTATTGCATCTATTGTAAAAAAAATATCTGGTGTGGTACTTGACATCTCATGATTGACTCAATTGCCTAAGCAAGTGATCTGCCAATCATGCACATCCCTCTCCCCTTTAGTCTGTAAGACACCTTTAGAGAGGGTGACTCCATCACCTGCAGGTACACTACCATGCCAGGAGTCGTCCATTCTAAATACTCTTAGAATGCTGTCTAAGTACCCAGATTGGGAAACTATCCAAATCTAGATCTAAAACCATAGATCTAGTAACCAGAATGTCTGATATGAAATCCAAGTCCTTTGTGGAGAAACCACTGTATGACAACCAATGTATAACCGATCGTAGTATAGGAATTTCACTTCCTACTCTGTGTATGTCATCCAAATACCAGGACATCACACCCTACTACCTTCTTAACAGATCCATCCCCTATTCTGATGAAGTCAAACCTATGACTGTCACATCAGAAATAGATGATCTATCTCTGCTATATCTGCTTTAGTCCATAAATAGACATAAGCTACTTGTCCACTATACTTCCGCTGCTCCCACTGACTACGACAACCCTCTGGCAGAGTCATATACACGTGCACTTCTAAAGCTAGTTTAGAATGACGCTATACTCATCCTTCTGCCGGGTCTCACAGTCTAAAACAACAGCAATGGCAAGTCTGGGTAAACAAGAACCTCCCTGCCACCGTCCTTGAGGCTACCGAAGTACCTCTCGAGTGCCTGAGGTTACCCACCATATCTGTGGAGTGGCCAATGGAATGTCAAACCAGATTGAATCTTGAGGTTCTTATCAAATTTTCAGTAATCGTTTGCGGTTCTGGAATCACTTCCAGTTCTACCATACTCCCACTACTGTTTTCTGAAAAAATCCATTTTTATTCAAATTGTGGCGAGTCAAGAACAATATCACTATTGATCTTCCAGATGGTAGAAAGTCAACCCTCGTCATAGCCTGGGTCAACCCACAAACAACCATTACAGAAACGTGCCTTGAGTTATCCAGAGTATGGTTTTAAGCATAAGCCGGACAACTCCCCGTACCTTAACAATGTTAAGATATGAACTGTTCTATATCCAATACAGAAACAGAGGCACTGATTTAATTGAACCAGATTCAAATCATGCAGCTGTCTCCAGTGCATGTCAACTAAATGGAGAGAGGCCGGTCAGCATTACTCAACTTAGGAGTGCTTCCAATTATGAGTAGTCTGAAAGAGAAGCAAGTTCTCTTAATCATTACTATCAACTGAATACCATACACAAGTATCTACATCTTCGATCACCTTGAAGAGTCCTGATACTTGCATTACCTGGTTCTCTACTTTATTCATATACCTATAACTTCTCAAAACTTGGACCATGTGTTTCTACGAAACACCTATCTAAAAACTAGAGAAGTCATAAGTAAACTGAATATAGTACGAGAACCAACCGCTCTGTCATCATGGACACTGGACAACATACAATACTCTATATAAGTCCCCTGAGTCTAATAACTCATTCCCTGTGTGTCGTAGGTTGAAAACTGTACTTATGGTTAAGAAGAATTACACCACTGTATTAATGCTCCTTACCTAACCATCCACTGATATAGATAAATGTCATGGACATAATTTCAAAAAGGTATATCTCACTCTATAAAAATAGACGTACAGATATATCAATTTGAAATTGGTGCATAGCAACGGATATTCAAAACCAAATATTTGCCGACCGGCAAACAGCCCAGGCGATTTCCTCAAATATCATCAATTACAACGAATTCCGATATAATGAGGATGATCACCTAATTCCTAATAACTTACTCCCACTCATCATCTGTAAAACCATACAGATGTGAGAATCATACCTGGTAAATACATACCTTGGAGCAAGGGCTAATTGGGAAATCAGTTTTCTTTTAACAGTACACAGTGAAACTGAAACATTGAAATGTTTCGATGGGGTATCCGGGTATTCCTAGTAATGCCTCTTCCATTATCAGATTCACAACTGTAACCATATATTTCTTTGCCATCTCTCCAAATCTCTTTATATGTCTTTAGGCATTGCCTTTTGTACACCCTCTTAGGCTAAATGGATTTCTTCCTTCCTTACCGTTCAGCACCAGCCTATGGTTTGGAAGAAGACTATCCAATAAGCATAATGGGTGTACTGTCCTAATCCTAGGAGCACTCACAACCTGAGAGAAGGTGATGATAAAAGACAACTGAATAAACCTTGTTCCTATTTCTCCTGAACCAGGATCCATCCCCGAACTGGAACAAGTTCCTTTCGAGTTCGTATATAACCATACGATGGAGTATCTAAATAACTGTGGATCTTCATAGTGATACGGAGTGTCCTAGAGAAATACAAAGGTGAAGTGGGAGTGGTGATGAAATACTTGGTTTGGTCGTGAATAGCAGTCGCAATTTACTCTGCCCTCCTTCTAATCCCTTTATTTGTCTTTACTTAATAACTTTTGCACACCACACTTAGGTTAATCGTCTTTCTTCATTCCCTACCGTTCGGCACCAGCCTAAGGTTTGGAATAAGACTATCCAATAAGCGTAACGGGTGTACTATCCCCTAATCCAAGGAGCACTCGCAACCTGAGAGAAGGTAAAAGGAAAAGACAACTGAATATTCATATTCGTTTTCTCCAGAACCGAAAACCATCCTCGAATAAATTCCTTCGAGTTCGTATATAACCATACGATGGTTTTATCCAATAGAAGTGGACGTTCGTAGTGATACGGGGTGTTCTGGAGAAAAGGGTAAAAGTAGGAGTGGCAATGAGGTATGCAACTCTGACAATCCAAAAGCCGGTGTTTAAGAAGGTTCGGTTAATTTTGGTCACTGAGTCATAGTCAAGGGTCGGGCCATGGTCGCTGCCAGAGAGAAAGAAAAGAAACACTTAGCGTGCACTCTAACCTAGATCAGAATGGTTATCAATTTATCTAAGCAGGAAACCTCCCACTATACCGTCAAATTCTCCTCCAAATCTGAAAGAAGAATTAGTCGGGATCACCTGAGGAGTAAACCAACTCATCAGTGGGAATCAGGATCCAACTATCATCGCATGATAGCGTGACGGAATCCGCTCACGTTATCACACTCCAGAAGGTATGCGCATATCTGGCAAGTTCCAGTTTCTTTAGAAACTCCCGATGTGATTTTTGCCCAATGCTCTTATGACCTTGACTAAGGCCAACATATCATAAGTCACATGTCAAGTTCTACCCGTCATTGTCCAGGTTAATTTGAACCCACCCGTACAAGCCCTTGACTAGGGCCAACAAGGCTATACGACTGTCCCAAACCAACGCATCTATCTATGCGGTAAAAAGGTAACAAGCAGCTACCATACACTATGTCTTGACTAAGGCCAACAAACATAGCATGAATACTACGTGCTACCCGTCTGAAATGACGGAGGGCTACGAATGGTTTTTGGCGAAAAACCTTTAACGTAATGAACTTGATATCGTTGAAGGAACTGGATTGCTTTTAAAAATATAGTGGCGAAAACCTTTGCTAAAGAGGTCACTCCCGGTGAAGGGATCTCGGCTCTTTCCCCGTAGAATGAGGTGCAGGATATTCCAACTGAATACCACGATGCAAAGCAAAAGTAAACGACTATAGTGAAGTTATTTCCCTGACGCAAACTTCTGTCTAAGGGGTCACTCCCGGTGAAGGGATCTCGGCCCTTGCCTCGTCGACTGAGGTGCTGGATATTCATAACCGAATACCACTGTGCAAAACAAAAGAGAACGTCCTTGCAATAACAGCTTTTTTTTTGAAAAATGTTCCAACAACATCAGAAAAGGTTTGTTTAGCTTGCATTGATCCGAATCAACGCAGTCCCATCAATTGATCACACCAATAAAGAACGAAAATAATGATGTACGTATATGCCATCCGCATTCGCCACTGGGTCCCGTCATCACCCGTTAGGTTACTTAACTAACGACAGAGCGGGGACTGGACTAGCGTGGATGCAAAACATATACAACATCTCCTAGTATATATATCAATATATAATATTCGCTCAAGACGTGATAAAATGCAACATCACAGAAATGTAATAAGCATCACAGAATAATACAGATATCTGGGATCCCCGGGTTTCATAGAGCCTCTACTGAAAGCCGACGTTCCCCTGGTCGTGTGGAAAGCCTGTGCAATGAAATCCTAGACCCCTACGGGCGTGGCAAGTTACCCGCCAAAACCTGAAGCGAGGCAGCCCCCTTCAGCAACGTGAATGGACCACCCAGCACTTCACGGAATCCGGTAACTTGGGCACCCCTCCTTGGGTCAACCTGTACCCCCTACGAGTGCGGCAAATAGCTCGCCAATTCTAGAGTGAAGCCCCCTCCGTCTCAACGCTATGAGATGCGGGCCTGTTACCCTCTAGAACCCGGCTATCCGTGCACCCCACCGTGGGGTAATCCTAGTACAGAAAGTAAAATATACATACAACGGGTACATCGACCTCAGCCCGGTCGTGCCCCAAAAGAATAATATACAAACAGGCAGTCCACATGTCGGACGCTCGCCCCGCAATATCAAATGTACATAATAAACCAAACTGTACTACCATTGCATCCGGGCTATCCACCACAACAAATCCGCAACATCACAGCACAACACAGAACATCAACGTGAATGTCATGTTCGCAAATCCGTCTAAAAGGGCTATAGCAGTTAGACAGGATTTACCGATCAAGTGACATTCACGGTCGCAGATATAATATAAATATTGTGAACTAACATGTTTAAAATTTTCGATCGACTAAATTTCCCGAAGTGGGCCCCAAGCACAACTGTAGCACTCAAAGAAAATCTGGGCCTAAACAGAACATACCAAAAACCCCATTTTCAAGCCAAGGAGTAATGTAGAAATTTTGAAGCAGTGAAGGCAAAGAACGGCGGCGGAACCGCGGCATAAAAGGGGTTATTGCCGCAGTTCCATGGCGAGGTCGTACGATCATGCAGTCAAATTTTCTAAGAATTCCTATAAAACCCTGCTCGTATTTTTACAATGTACCAAATAATTTTTCGAGCACAGGAAAAATTCGACAGAAACTGGACTTGAAAATACGGTTTTTGGAAAATCCAATCGATCGAACTTGTAAACATGCTAGAGCAAGCTAGACTAGGTTAATGGCGTGTCTCTTATACCAGTGTAAGTGCACGGCAGCGCCCCGGCCGTCATTCCGAGGCCAAAATGCGGAAACGAAACTTTTCTTTAACTTTAAAGAATGGCGCTACCGCGTACTAAAAACCCGGATCGGGCCATTAATCTAATGCTAGCTAACTAGAGAATGGGTAGAATGCTATACCGAGCGATCTGTGTCCTTCGGTCTTTGGCCTCCATCTCGATCTCCTCACGGAATCTCCGGTCTTCATCTCCTCATCGGAAAGGGCACCACGTCGCCGAATCCTTTTACGGGCTCCCACCTCTGGACCAAGGAAACTCGGGCACGAAGTTGGTGAGTCGACGTGTCTAAGAATGCTGTAGGTTAAGTGTAGAATGGTTTGTCTCATGGGGTTATGAAGTTGCCATTTTAGATGTAGAGGAGGAAAAGAACTTTGGAGAGAGGTGAGGAATTTTGTAGCAAGCCAAAAATGAGAACAACAAATTTCCTCATCCTAAAATCAATCCCCTCTCTCCTCAAGAAGTGGCCGGCCATTCTAGGTAGTGGAAAATGTCAAGGGGGTGATCACAATCTAGTGGGAAGGTAACCATAAGAAAATGTGATGATAATGAGGAATTATGGTCACACCAATTTTCCAAATCAATCTCCATCACAATAAATGCAAAGGAAATGATGTATGAAAAAGCAAAGATGCTAAAACCAACCAATAATCCATATGCCATAAAAAAAACCCTCCACAATTGCTAATTTGCACACTTGCAAATAAGCCCCCTTCCAACACAAAAATTCGGCCATGAAGGAACAAAGGAAAACTGGCCGAAACGGAATGCAAACAGGCAACTTCAAAAAACTATTCCTGTAATAAATTACAGGAAAACCCCGCGACTGTATATACATACCCGCATTTGTATTCCGACCGAATACAAATGAAATGAGACAAAATCTACACTGCACAATACTCGGATCCGGCTTAAACCAAAGACCGCTAGTATTATTCGTCCGATCATGATCCGTGCAATACCGCACGTATAAGATCGAACCCTGCCATATCTCCATACGGCCTCTACAGCGTTTCACCCGAAACTTGAGAAACTGTCTGTGGGGGGCTCTAAAGACTCGTCAATACTTTGGCTGTGGATTTAACCACTAGCACGTCAGAGGTATTAACCATACATAACGGGCTACCAGGTATTGACCAAAAGGGACGTCGATGAGCGAACTCATCCTGACACCCTACTGAGCCTGTCAGTGACAATATCCATACAGTCTGGTCCGTTCGTCTATGAGCATCGCATGGCGAGCCTAGGGGGTTGGTAAAAGTTAGACCCCCAAAAGCTGTACAAGTCGTGTCGGAGTGTAGCCCAGAACACCCTGAGATACTGCTGGAATACCTACCAGTAAATCTCCTGCCTTGGCCAAGGACTTCGTGTAATGGCTCTTGATTTTATCTCAAAAACTATCTAATAACCGCAATCAAGAACGGCTTCGCTTTGCAGCTAGCCGGTGAGTACGGGTCGGTCCACAGGGATGTTGTGAATTTCCTAATCGCTGTTACGAGTTAATTCCAAATGGTGTGAATGGATTAATTAAATCTAAAAACTAAATTAATCTAGGGCAATTGAATTAAAGATCTAACTATCTAACTAGGGCAAGGAATTAAATTTAATCTAGGGCAGAGAATGAAAAATTACCTAGGGCAAGAATTGAGATTACCTACTTACTTTACAGATGACTCTCTCCAAACATCAACACAAGACTTGTCAGATCTGAATTTCTGAAATGAAAAGAGGCATCGATGCTCTCCAAAAGAAATCTAAATTTATTGATAAAAAGAGGCATAGGGAGGCATAGCCTTTACATGGTTTTTAGGGTTCTAT
The DNA here is from genome assembly GCA_030015575.1 of Agapanthus africanus. Taxonomy (NCBI): domain Eukaryota; kingdom Viridiplantae; phylum Streptophyta; class Magnoliopsida; order Asparagales; family Amaryllidaceae; genus Agapanthus; species Agapanthus africanus. The sequence continues at coordinate 283,961,319 of JASDDO010000022.1, forward strand.
TTATAGATTCATAGAAACCCTAGGTTACAATTGATTCGCACATCTGCTTTTACCAAAATATCCTTAGGAAGACCTAGTCAAAGTAGACTCCAAGCTTTGGTAAAATTTTATGTCTCTGTCTCTTTAAAAGGAAGTATTGGGCCTTGAAATTTCCTTTGTGGGCTCTTCTGTCTTTGGGCTTCCTTATTATTTGGTTCTTTTATTAAAATAGCTTCTATGTTTCTTCCAGATCTCCAGTGAATAATTACGGTGGACTTTTAATCGTTCGCTTTGTAATCTTGGACCTTGCATTGCCTTGTACTTTATGAATTTTATCTTTGATGTAGGCTTGATCAAGATTCTTCTGTTTGTTGGTCAAAGTCCACTTTTGCATCGTCTTTTCATCGTTTTCACTGTTTTAGATCCAAGAATCTGTAACCTGTAATATGTAGCAGACATGCGTCAAAAGCACCTGTTTATTTATAAAACGAATAAGAATGGGGAATATAATAATGCAATATTATGGTATGAACAAATACCCCCAAACTTATCTTTTGCTCGTCCTCGAGCAAACTTATTTTTTTATTCTCTACAAAAACCTACCCGCACTTTCGCAGGGAAACGCGATTGCGCTGAGCTCGTGCAACAAGCCGTTATACCTCTAGGTGTCCCTAGTAGGAGGAGTGTTGTCTCCTGAGGGTTTTCAGCGGATACTACCCACAAAATCCTATCAATTCGGCTTTTCGACTTTAATTCTCCAATTAGGGTTTCTAACAAGAAATTCTATTATCTTTGACTCATAAATTATCCACCCATATTCTTCACACTTCCTCATTATTTAACTTAAGATTATATATGTTCTATAGACTTACTTAGCTTTCGGTATCTCTTAAGTTTTCCTTCTAGGGTTCCATCTCCACTTAGGAATTTCTATCAACTCTACTAAAGATACAAGTTCTATTCTTCACTCCTTTCTCTCATCTAAACTCCAATCACATATCCCCACGTGTGTGTATAAATCACCCCTACACTTGGAAATTCAAATCAAGCAATCATACCCTTGTCCGTTGTCCAAAGTACTTATTAGTAGGTGAATTTTTAATTGAATTTTGCTTACACATCCTTCATGCGACCGTTAATACTTCTTGAGGTACCAACAACCGATTAAGAGATGTGTTTGCACATTAAAGCGTACTTCCTAGTCTTGCAACACCCAAGGCTTTTTAGCAGTGACTCCCAAACCAGTTGGTCTAAGGCACTAGGTGATGAAGCACCCTCGCTAAATATTTTTCTATTTTTGCAGCCTTAAGTAATCACAAAAACCAGTGTTCATTTTTTTTCTATTCACACTTGTATATTTTTTTTATTTTCATCGTACTAAGGACTTTAGACAAGAGCATTTCAAGGTCTCTTCTACTATTCCAAGTTTCAAGGTGCGTGATTGTGCAATTTATAGGGTATACATTTTCAGAATCTAGACTTAAGCTAGGAATTATTTTTCAAACTTATACTTTAATAAAAACATCAATACTCTTCCCTTGTTTTAACTTAGCCCAAGAAGTGAACTCAAAATTTGCCTATTTCTAAATAAACTACAAAGACATATACTTTCTACCGTTAAACTTTAAGGAAGGTTATTTTTAGGTTTTTTAATTTACTAAGTCTAAGATCTAGTTGTTCCTAGCTAGTTTACCTATTTGTCAAACTCAAGTCAAATATGGCCAAAATTGAATACATTTATTTTTATAAATTTTAAATTTTTTCAATTTTTATGGGTTTTCAAATAAGTATGCAAATGCAAAAATATGTACAAATGAATGCGAAGGAAGAAGACGTACCGAGCATACCCCCAAACTTAAACTTGACAGTGTCCTCACTGTCATGCTACACCAAGAGGGTCAAATATGTCGGCACTCCCCTGTTTATTTATTTACATTTTTTTTGTTTTTATTTTTTGAATTTTTTTTTATTTATTAGAAAAGAAAACAAAAAATATATATACATATATACAATAAAGTCCTCCCCAAACTAAGCAAGGCCTTACATAAGCCAAAAGTGAGCACCAACCATTCAAAAATCTTATCGTGGTAATGGTAGGGTTGGTGAAAGAATGGGGTGGAAAGAAGAGAAATGAGAAGCACACGAGACCGTGTGGGAAGAAAGGTAGAATATGGTCTCGGTGGAGGAGAAGAAAGGCGGAAAAAAAAAGAAGGGTAGCACGATCTTGAGGGTGTAAATCGAGTGAATAAATTAGCACAATTTGTGATGACCGATGTGTTAAAAGCGATTGTGCTAACCTATCAACCCGTCGAGAAATGGGGTCAAATCCCTCAAGATTCGCAAGAAAGCATGGGTACTCCGAACTTGGTATAGGAGATGAAAGCGTAACGGTCATTTGCACGGTCGGAACAATGGAAGGTAGGGAAGGGAGTGAATTAGGGATAGTCTCATTCTTACCGTAGTAAACTGTCTCGAATTGGAAAGATTCCATCAATGGTTCGAAACGACTGTAAGCAACCGAGTCTGATGGTTCGACTAACTCATCTGAAAATGTAAAGGACTCAAACTCGGACGGTGAGTCATCAACATCGTCCGAAAAAGTGAAACACTCGTAAGTGTTATAGTCTGTGAGAACTGTGTTAGATTCAAAGAGAAATTTTTCAAACTCACAGTCTTCAAGCGTGATATTAGGCGTGGTCGGAACGATGGAAAGAAGCGAGGGTGATTTAGGTAAAGGTTCAAGAGGATGAATTGAAAAATCCGACACATCAAACAAAAATGGTTCAACCTCAATATCATCCTCAATACTATCCTCATAATTCTCCTCAATATTTAACTCATCCATGCCATTATCATCAAAATCAAGACACATATGAGGTTCGGGAGAAACATCTAATGACTCGGGATGATGAATGGGACATAAAATTTCAATCGAATCGACAGGTTCATCATCCGAAATATTCCCAGCGTCTATATCCTCAATCAAGTGAAAATCAATGTTTTCTGACACCTCATCACAAGCATGGATATTTATCGATTTAGGTTCTATAGTGGAGGTGTAGATATCAAAAGGATTAGGTGTGGTTTCACTCAAAAGGGGTTCTTCACAATCAGACAAATCAAGCACTACAAAGTCACACAACTCATCATTTTGGACACATGTTTGAAAATTGGAGTTGTTGGATTCAATTGGGTATGGGTAGGTTTGATTTGGAAATCCTCTCACATTCTCTCTCTGTCCAACCGCCTCCTCATACATTGAAAAATTTGAAGCTAGTTGGAAACTAGCTACCGGTTCACTAAATTGCATAAGGGCGGCCATGGACGCTTCCACATTCCTCACCATTTTGTTTGTTGCTGCAATATAAGCCTCCAACGACTCTTCCAAACTAGACTTGGGTGGTGAGGGGATTTCGGTAAAAGATTCGAAATTGTTTAGATACGTGAAACTCCCAAAGGCTGTGTAGAAACAGGGTCTAGTGAAGGTGGGAAAGTCGGGTAGGAGTGGTAGGAATTGGATGGTTGGACAGGAGTAGGGTCAACATGTGGATAAAAAGATGAATGGACTTGTTGATCCCTAGAACTAGATGAGTGGAGAGGGGTGAAAGATCGGCTACGAGATTGAGCAATGTGCTCAACAATGGACATCGGTTTAGGAGTTACAGCAGGACTTGAAAAGGTGATGTCAACGTACGAAAGTGGTGAATGTTGACATGGTTGACACAAAGTGGGTTGCAAAGTCAAACTGTTTCTCCTAGACGCTTCTATTTGATCTTTCAAAGATATTTTTGGCATGGAGGGATCTTCTTTAAATCGACCGAAACAATTGACGTATGACGCAAAGTTAGGTTCGGGATACCAAAGTTCGGCAAGGGATTTATGATGTGGGGTACCCATGATAGAAGAAAGAGAAGATGAAGAAGGTAGGTGGTGGGGTGCAAGGATTTTACGCGACAAGTTGCAAGTTTTTTTTATAAAAAATTTTCCTTTTTTTCTTTATTTGAAACTGTTTACAAAAAAAAAATTTGATAAAGGGCTAAGACACACTTTCGATCAACCAAAAATGCACAATCAGGCCTAACTCTAGGGTCACCTAGGTCAGCTAGACAGCTCCTAACTGTTCCAAAGGACTAGAGATAGGACCTCAAACCGCCTCTTCACCGCCAATTGCGGCCAGGTAAGTGACAGGTAAGTGGGAGGCTCCCCGCTACAAGTAGCGGTCCTAATTAAGTAACCACTTGCCTTGACACACTTGCCTAGACACCGCAAAGTCAGGTTAGGATAAACGGCTGATGCCTATAACCAGTCCTCTGTCCTATTGAGCTCGAAGTCCTTAGGACTGAGTCTAGTATTTTTTAATTAATAGATGGTCAATGCATATGCCTTATGTGATTTCTGGGGTCCTGGGAAGGGTGATGAAATCCCCACCCAATCTGAATTGGTCAAAAGCCTCTTAAAGTCAGTTTTAAAGATATGCAAAACAGAAAAAATCACTTGCAATCAAATATTTTATTTTATTGCACGGCGCAAAGAATTCGACAAAATTTCGCGCACTGATGTCACAAGGGGGCCGCGGAAGGGCGGCGGGAGCGCGCTTAGGCCGCGGTTTAGCGATGGGATGAAGAGATCAGGTCCTCAGAAAATTTGTACTGCTTTGTTGTAGCAATCCCCCTCTGTTATGATGTACCGTTTTCTGTTTCGAACTCTGGATTTTTCCAGATCCGTCAATCCTGCAAAGATTCACAAAAGAAACAAAGTACCCTTTCCAAAAATAACAAATGATATATTTTTTGTATTTTTTATGATTTTTTAGATTTTTATGAATTTTTTTTAATTAAGATTAACCCGAAATTGCAAAAAGAAAATAACACGCCATCCCCGGCAACGGCGCCATTTGATTTGATCTCAAAAACTATCTAATAACCGCAATCAAGAACGGCGTCGCTTTGCAGCTAACCGGTGAGTACGGGTCGGTCCACAGGGATGTTGTGAATTTTCTAATCGCTCTTACGAGTTAATTCCAAATGGTGTGAATGGATTGATTAAATCTAAAAACTAAATTAATCTAGGGCAATTGAATTAAAGATCTAACTATCTAACTAGGGCAAGGAATTAAATTTAATCTAGGGCAGAGAATGAAAAATTACCTAGGGCAAGAATTGAAATTACCTACTTACTTTACAGATGGCTCTCTCCAAATATCAACACAAGACTTGTCAGATCTGAATTTCTGAAATGAAAAGAGGCATCGATGCTCTCCAAAAGAAATCTAAATTTTATTGATAAAAAGAGGCATAGGGAGGCATAGACTTTACAAGGTTTTTGTAGGGTTCCTAGGCACACCCATGAGGTTCCACAAGTGATCAAATATGGCCAATTCAAAAAAATTCTATGTGCCAAGTGACCCTAAGCAAGATCGTAACTAGAGGTATAGGCGATAAAGATGCAAGTTAACAACTTTAACTAAAAAGGAAGTGAATACAACCTTTGTAGATCCGGTTCTCCACCTCCATAGCTCCGCGTTGACGTCCCTCCGCTGCGATCATCGGATCCCGGACTCTAGCGATGGTATCGTTGAAGAAATGATCGGGCTAGATCGTCGACTTCGATGCCGAAGATGATCTACGTCGAGGCAACTCAAGATCAAGCTCCAACTTCACCAAGTCATGAAACTTGTGAAGAAAACACCCTATACTACTTGGCAAGTGGTAGAGGATGAAGAAATAGGAAGTGGGTTCACTTTAGAATTGGATTTCTCACTCTTTTTCTCAAGTCACCATTGAAGCTAGCAAGCTTCTTTCTTCTTGAAGAAGAAGAAGAAGAAGAAAGAATATGATAAGAATTACCTTGAAAATAGAAAATAAAGTGATTCTTATCATATAGCAACCATGGTTAAGTGTAGAGAATAAACTAGGGTTAGGTTTAATGGTTAGGTTAAGGCTAAGAAACAAAATGGTCAAAGCTTCAAAGCTTCATGAAGTTTCAAGAAAGAAACAAAGCTAGCCACCATTTTATTCTTGCCAAAATAAATAAAGAGAATAAATAAATAAGTAAATCAAAACCCTAACTATTAACATAACCATGGTTTAATCATACACACCCTTGTTTGCATGTATCATCAAACATGATACAAACTAGTGCACAAAACTTATATCATATATACAATGTGCACATCAAGTGAGAAAATCCATCTTAAGTGAACAAATACTAGTTAATGTAAAGTAATATATCAAATATATAATTATACATTAAATCATTAAATCAACACTTGATTTAACGATCCGGTCATATCGCATATGACCGACTAATATCCAATATATCGACTTATCGAATCAATCTTCGATTCGATAACTAGGTTATATCGCATACAACCATTCAACACATTCATCGCGAGAATAGAATACGGTATCACATACATGCATTATTCTCGGTCCCGCACATATCTCATATGCGCTCCTATTTCGTTTCGCTTGAGCCAGGAAACCTCTGTGTAGGACTCTAAAGACTCGTCAATACGCCGGCAGCAGATGATGATCATATCAAGCACCCACAAGCCGCAAGCGGTCTGCTAAACGTAACGGCCACCCGGGTATTGAGCGATCAGAAGATCGACGAGCAAGCCCGCTCACACTCCTGTGAATCCAACCAGTAACACTTACCGTACAGTCCGGTCTGTTCGTCTGATATGTCGCATATCTCGCCTAGGGGTGGTAAACGTCAGACCCCAATAGCTTGATAAGTCATGCCGACGTGAGGTCCATAACATTCGTGAAACTACTGATAACACTTACCAGTAGATCACTGCAACCCTGGCCAGGGATTTCCTATTATGGCCAGTCGAGCATAGCGCAACATCAACCCCCAATACCGGGAGAGACGAATCCCCTCCTATCGCTCATTGCCTCCGTGTGAATCGGGACTGTACCCAAAAACCACCTGTTTGTACGACTCAGTAGAGCCATGGTAGGGTGGAAATCAAAGCACAGTAGGAGACACACAAGACTCTATGACGATCTCGGGTCAACAGACTAAGCTGTACCAGTGTCACCAGAGAACTGCCATCTGACGTGAGGTATAATACCATCTGGGAGTTCTCGGCGAGTCCGTTCAGTGTACCCAGTCTCCACTGAGCACCCGCATACCATCTCTGATGTCAAACACCAATGGATATGGGATCATCCATCGCCCATCACATGGGTCGAGAAGATATACGCTAGTCTACTCTGGAATATCGATGCCCCGTCTCGATATTCCCACGACTAGGAACATTGAAGGATGTACTCATAGACTATCCAGGCCCCACTAGTATGATCTGCATCATAGTCCTGGAAGTCGAGTACACATCCTAAGGGCTTTATCAACATGTAACAGAGAGACAGAAAGTATACATGTTAAGATAAAGAGCAACCAGATAGCGTACTATCATTTCGAGCAAGAAAGTCCTACCTATATATGTCCCAGCATCCACTACAATATACATCCAATGTACAGTAATGGCCTCTAGGGCATACATATAACTAACAGTTTTTAGGGTTCTATTTATAGATTCATAGAAACCCTAGGTTACAATTGATTCGCACATCTGCTTTTACCAAAATATCCTTAGGAAGACCTAGTCAAAGTAGACTCCAAGCTTTGGTAAAATTTTATGTCTCTGTCTCTTTAAAAGGAAGTATTGGGCCTTGAAATTTCCTTTGTGGGCTCTTCTGTCTTTGGGCTTCCTTATTATTTGGTTCTTTTATTAAAATAGCTTCTATGTTTCTTTCAGATCTCCAGTGAATAATTACGGTGGACTTTTAACCGTTCGCTTTGTAATCTTGGACCTTGCATTGCCTTGTACTTTATGAATTTTATCTTTGATGTAGGCTTGATTAAGAGTCTTCTGTTTGTTGGTCAAAGTCCACTTTTGCATCGTCTTTTCATCGTTTTCACTGTTTTAGATCCAAGAACCTGTAACCTGTAATATGTAGCAGACATGCGTCAAAAGCACCTGTTTATTTATAAAACGAATAAGAATGGGGAATATAATAATGCAATATTATGGTATGAACAGCTCTCCTAGACACAGCGTGACCTCACCCCCAATACCGGGAGAGACGAACCCCTGCAGATCCGCTCACTGCCTCCATGTGGCTCGGGACTGTACCCAACTAAAACCTGTTTGCACGACTCCTTTAAGCCGTTGTAGGGTAGTAATCAAAGCACAGTAGGAACTCACACGAAACAAATGACGATCTCAGGTCGATGAACTAACCTGTACACATGTCACTAGGGAACTGCTATCTGACGTCAGGTATAAGACCAACTAGCATGTTCCCGGTGAGTCCTATCCGGTGTACTCATAACCCAATGAGCACTTGTATACATCTTAGGCGAACCAACTGACACCAGTGGCTTGTGAGACTGGCCACCGCCCCTCGTCGGGGTCTCGACTGTATACACTAGTCTACTCTGGAGTATCGATGCCCTGTCTCGAAAACTCCCACGACTAGGGACCTTTTAAGGATGTGCTTATAGACCCCAGCTTCCACGTATATGATCTCCATCATACTGCTGGCCGTCAAGCTAGAATCCTAAGGGCTCTATCAACGCGCAATAGTGACCTGTAAGGTCACCTAAAGCAGTACACGATGATAAAGATAAACCAGATAGCATACTATCATCTTGAGTAAGACTGTCCTACCGGCATAGGTCCTCCCTCAATCATTGCAATCACGTGCCTGTGATCCAATAATTGACTCTGAGGGCACTATCTCCAACAGCCTGGAGCAGGGAAACTCTCTGTGTGGGACTCTAAAGACTCGACTACTACGCTGGCAGTGGGTTTAACCACATACCGCAAGCGGCACTAGCTATACGTAACGGTCCCCAGGAAGATGTCGATAAGAAGGCCGATGAGGAAACCCATCCGAACTCCTACTGAGCCTGATGTGACAACCTCCGTACAGTCCAGTCTGTTCGTCTAGTACTATCGCATATCGGGCCTAGGGGGCGGCAAGCGTCAGTCCCCTAAAAGCGGTATAAGTCGTGTCCGAGCGAAGCCCATTACACATTGAGAAACTACTGGATCCTACCGGTAAATCTCGCTTGCCCTGGCCATTGACTTTCCGTAATGGCTCTCTGACACAGCGCGATATCAACTCCCAATATCGGGAGAGACGAATCCTGTATAACCGCCACTGCCTCCAAGTGCTCGGGACTGCACCCAACTGCTACCTGTTTGCACGACTCCTTTAAGCCGTGGTAGGGTAGCAATCTAAGAACAGTGGGACACACTCGAGGCGAAGTAGCAGTGTCATGTCTGCGGACTATGCTGTACTCATGTCACCTGGAAACTGTTAACTGACGACAGGTATAATACCAACCAACAGTTCCCTGCGAGTCATGTCCGGTGTACCCGTAACCCAACGAGCACCTGTTTACTATCTCCAGTACGACGTACTGATGGCTGTAGGACAGACCATCTCCCTAACTGGGATGCGAAGCGTACACACTAGTCTACTCCGGAGTATCGATGCCCTGTCTCAATAATCCTACGACTGGGGACCTCAAAAAGGATGTGCTTGTAGACTACCCAGCCCCCACTAGTGTGACTGCCATCACAACGCTGGGAGTCAAGCAAGATCCTAAGGGCTCTATCAATACGTACACACATTTTAAGATAGATAAAACCAAGTAGCATACTACCATGTTTAGCAAGACTGTTATATAACTGTGAATATCCCAAGCTTCCATTAAGTAATATACAAGCTAGTATGATACAATAATGGCCCCTAGGGCATATACACTAACAATCTCCAACTTGCACTAGGGCCATGTACTGGCATATCGAAGACCGATGATCTCGAGTAGCCTCTCTAACTGAATCTGAGGTAAGGCCTTTGTGAATGGATCGGCAATGTTCTCCTCTGTAGCAACTCTCCGGACCTCGATCTCCCGGCGATCTACGATCTCCCTGATCAATTGATACCGCCTTAAGATGTGTCTGGACTTCTGATGGGACCTGGGTTCTTTCGCTAAAGCTATAGCTCCGTTGTTGTCGCAATACAGCGGTATTGGATCAACAATGGTAGGAACCACCTGAAGTTCTGTTAGGAACTTCTTCATCCAGACCGCTTCTTTTGCGGCATCGCAAGCAGCAATATACTCCGCTTCCATCATCGAGTCTGCAACGGTGTCCTGCTTGGAGCTCTTCCAGCACACCGCCCCTCCATTGAGGGTAAAGACGTAACCCGCCATGGAGTTGGAGTCATCCTTATCACTCTGGAAGCCGGAATCAGCAAAGGCCTCGATCTTGAGGTCTTTTCCGCCGTAAACCAAGAACATCTCCTTAATCCTTCTCAGGTACTTGAGAATGTTCTTCACTGCTATCCAGTGCTTCTCCCCTGGGTCTGACTGATACCGGCTTACCACGCTCAGTGCGTAAGCTACATCTGTTCTGGTGCACAACATCGCATACATTATAGAGCCTACCGCAGAAGCGTAGGGTATAATAGACATGCGTTCCCTTTCCAAATCAGTCTTGGGAGACATCTTTTTGGAGAGGGTGATTCCGTGACAAGCTGGTAGATTACCGCGCTTAGAATCTTCCATACTGAATCTTTTCAGTATAGTGTTGATATACCTGGACTGCGAAAGTCCCAACATCCTCTTGGATCTATCACGATAGATCCGGATCCCCAGAATGTAAGAGGTATCACCCAGGTATTTCATGGAGAACCTGTGTGACAAGAATCCTTTGACAGATTGTAGCATAGGAATATCATTTCCTATCATTAGAATGTCATCCACGTACAAGACGAGGAATATGACAGTTCGTGCTACAATTTTACTATATATACATGGTTCATCTGGATTTTTGATAAAGTCATATTCTTTGACCGTTTCATCAAAACAGATGTTCCAACTCCGTGATGCCTGCTTTAGTCCATAAATGGACTTAAGCAACTTGCACACTTTCCCGCTGTTCCCACTCTGATTGAAGCCTTCTGGCTGATCCATATAGACGCACTCTTCCAAATTACCATTTAGAAAAGCCGTCTTTACATCCATCTGCCAGATCTCATAATCATGGAAGGCGGCAATAGCAAGAAGGACCCGAATGGATTTGAGTATAGCCACTGGAAAAAAAGTCTCGTCATAGTCCAAACCAGGTCTTTGACGAAAACCCTTTGCAACAAGTCTAGCCTTATAGGTTTCCACCTGTCCATTTACACCAATCTTTTTCTTGAAGATCCATTTGCATCCTATGGGTTTTACCCCATCTAGAGCAAAGTCCAAAGTCCATACTTTGTTGGTGTACATGGACTCCATTTCGGTCCGCATTGCATCTAGCCATCGTACCGAGTCGCCGCTCTGGATGGCCTGCTGGATGCTAGTAGGATCATCATCATCAATGACGCGATCCTCTCTATCCCCATCTATGAGAAAACAGTAGTATCTCTCAGGCGGATGAGACGGCCTACTACTCCTGTGAAAGGGTGCGGGAATGTCCTATTCTTCTTGAACTACTGGTCTTACAAAACTTTCAGTAGTAGTTTGTGGTTCTGGAATTTCTTCCAGTTCTATTTCGCTCCCACCTGTTTCCTTTTTTAAAACTGATGTTCAAGAAAATGGGCATTACGAGAAACAAAAACCTTTTGTTCCTCTGCGTAATAGAAATAATACCCCCTGGAGTTCTTTGGATATTCCACAAACTTACACTGTACTGATCGTGCCTCTAGTTTGTCCGCATGCTGCTTTTTAACAAAAGCTGGACATCCCCTAGATACTGAAGATAGGGTTTCTTCCCACTCCACATCTGATATGGCGTGGTAGGCACAGTCTTGGTAGGAACTATGTTCAAAAGATATGCTGTTGATTCTAGCGCATAACCCCAGAAAGATCGCGGTAACTCAGCATTACTCATCATGGAACATACCATATCCAATAGAGTTCGATTTCGTCTCTCCGATACACCGTTATGCTGTGGAGTGTATGGAGGAGTAAGCTGAGAGAGAATTCCTTTCTCTTTTAGGTAACCTAGGAACTCGGCACTTAAGTATTCACCACCTCGATTGGATCTCAGTGTCTTGATACTTTTGCCGGTTTGGTTTTCTACTTCATTCTTATACTCTTGGAATTTCTCAAAAGCCTCGGATTTATGTTTCATCAGAAAAATGAATCTGTACCTAGAGTAATCATCCGTAAAACTAATGAAATAGGAAAAACCACCTCTTGCATGTGTAGACATTGGAACACATACATCGCTGTGTATGTGTCCTAAGAGCTCGCTCGCTCTTACTCCATGTCCAGTGAATGGAGTCTTTGTCATCTTTCATTTGAGATATGATTGACAGGTGGCATAAGTTTGATATTCGAACGAGTCCAAATATCCTTCTCTGTGTAACTTAGTTAACCGTGTCTCATTGATGTGACCTAGTCTACAATGCCATAAAAAAGCCTTATTTAAATCTGGAGACTTTCCTTTTAGTGTGTTCTGGACATTGAAAATTTGTAATTGGTTTAAGACATATATACCGTTATCCAGTGTACCGGACCCAATCAAACTATGATTAAGGTGGATGTTAACAACACCGCTTACAAACGTAAAATCATAACCTTTATTTGATAACAAGGAAACTGATATGATATTACACGTTAAACTAGGTACACAAAAACAGTTATGTAAAACCAAAATATATCCACTCGTCAATCCCAGGTGATAATCCCCAACGGATACAGCTCCCACGCTAGCTCCATTAGCAACCATCAGGGTCATATCACCAACCTTCAGCACTCTACGGTTTCTCAGTGCCAGCAATAAATTGCATATATGAGATCCTGATCCGGTATCCAATACCCAGGAAGTAGAGTTGATTGACAGACAATTCTCAATTACAAACACACCTGAAGTTGAAGCCACAGCTTGCTTCGGTTCCTGGTTCTTGGCGTTCCACGCCTTGCAATCTTTCCTCCAGTGCCCTTTCCTATGACAATGGAAGCACTCATCCTTGGCCACTACTGGCACCTCAATCTTTTTCTTTCCCTTCGCTCCCACCTTACTAACACCTCCTCTAGGTTTGGTGGCGGCCTTATTCTTCCTTCCTTTGGCCTTAGTCTTGGATCCAGAAGAAGAAGCACCGCGAACAAACATAGTGTGTGTTTCCCTTGCCTTCTGCAAGGTGCCCTCTGAACTCCTCAACATGTTAAGGAGTTCTGAAAGTTCAACTTCTTTTCTTTGAATGTTGAAATTCAGAATAAACTGGGCGTAGGTGGAAGGGAGGGACTGGAGAATCAGGTCTGTATAGAGCTCATTATCCAAAGTCGTCCCAAGGTCTGCGAGCTATTCTATATAGCCAATCATCTTTAGGACATGTTCTCCTACCGATGATCCGACGGCCAACCTCGCTTGAAACAAGTTCTTTGAGGTCTCGTATCTTGCTATACGAGATTGCTCTCTATAAAGTTCCTTTGTATGGAGAAATATGGCATCTAGATCCATATCCTCGTGCCTCCTCTGATGTTCATTATTCATCGAGGCAAGCACGATGCACTTGGCCTTCGCGCAATCTAACTCCCAGGTTTTGCGGATTTCCTTATCCGCATTACTGGATTTGGAACCTGGGACTGTAGGTGCCTTAGCAGTGAGGACATACCCCAATCTGTCATAGGTCAAAGCCATTTTGACATTCCGCAGCCAATCTTTATAGTTTGGCCCTGTCAATATATTTTTCTCTGGTAGTAACTTAAGTCCTGTCATGTTTTGGGTCGCTGCAATTAGGAGAAAGAGAGAGAGAGAACACTTTAGCATGATGCTCTTGCAAGTTTAGAGCGGTTTTTAGTTTATCTAAACTGGATGGCTCCCACTGTTTCTCGAATCCCTCCTCAAACCAAAAAGGAAGAACTAGCCAGGACTATTCTCACTATACAATACTTGCTTAACAGTTCAGCCAGGCCGGTGTCAATACTTCGAGCGAGGTTTTCCAACGCTTTCGTGAAGTTCCTTAATTAAATAACCTCTTTTCTCTGGGGGCGTAATCCCGCTGACACCTTTCTCGGCACCTACTTGGTTTATAGCATTGATCGTTAAATGACGAATCTCTTGATGAGTAGCATATACTCACAGTAGGATCGGGATCCAAATATCATCATGTGATAATGCTGAAAGAATCCTACCAGCATTCATCAAACTCCAAATGGTATGCAACTCTTTGCAAATTTCAGATTCTTTAGAAATTCCCGATATAAATTTTTGCCCCATGCTCTTATGACTTTGGCGTTAGGTCAAAATGTCATAAGTCACATGTCAAGTTCTACCCATCATTATCTTGTTAATTTGAACCCATCCGTACATATCCTTGACGTTCGGCCAAAATGATAATACGACTGTCCCAAACTAACTCATCTATCTATGCAACAAATGAATACCCAGCAGCTACCAAACACTATGCCTTGGCGTTAGGTCAAAATACATAGCTTGAATACCACTGAATACCCAAATGAAATGACGGAGGGTTACGAATGGTTTTGGCAAAACCGTGAACGTAGTGAACTTCATATGACCGAAGGAACCTGATAGCTTTTAAACGGAGTGGTTAAAGCTCCGCAATTAAAAAATATCTTCTGTTTTAAAAATAACCGAGTGGTTTCTTTTAAAATGTTCCAACGATTCAACTTTGGTTTATTTTCTTTGCATTAAAATAATGCGTCCCATCAATTAACCTATCATTGCAGAAAACAACGAAAATACAACGTCCTCTTATGCCATCCGCATTCGCCACTAGGTCCCGTCATCACCCGTTAGGTTACTTAACTAACGACAGAGCAGGGGCTGGGCTAGCGTGGGTGTAAAACATAAGTGACGTTTAAATAGCTATCATATATAGATATTGTACATTTTTCTGACGCAATAATAGGCATTCCAGATCACAGATGAACATTATTGGATATACAAGCAATCCGTGTTTCCTTTGAGCCTGCAACGAAAGACGGATTACACGGTTGTGATGAATAGCCATTACCCCACCCTAGACCCCTACGGGTACGGCAAACTACCCGCCAAGTACCCGAAGTGAAGCGGTCTCCCTCAACAACGTGAGTAGACCACTAAACACTTCAAAGTACCTGGTAGTTTGTGCACCCCACCTTGGGTCTATCCTAGGAGCAAAAACAGTAAAAATGAAATAATAAAAAGATGGCTACAACCGCAACCTGGATGTGCCCCGCAAAATATTATTACAACATATTACAATTTACATCGAATGAATGAATATAATAACCCATCTCAAACCCCGGCTAATCATCACAACAATCCAATCAAGTTCATAATCACAAACAGTAAAATCATTACAGAAATGTGCAACCCCATGCCAACCGACATACTAGCAGTTAGGGGAGGTTTACGAACACATTATACAGTTCACAGATATAATCTAATTAGCAAACATCGTATAATTTCGATCGAGCAAACACTTTAGATTCTACTCCAAAACTTCTCTGTGCACCTGAGACTTGAGCAGAAAATAAACATTCCAGGAAAAACAAAATATTCACAGAAAAGTTACTAGGAAAGATTGGGGTGAATCGGCTCCAACTCGGCCGCGGATCCGTGGCGGATCGCTTGGATCAGCCGCGGTTCCGCGGCTGTTTGGCCGATTCATGCACCCAATTTTCTCCAGTAATCTTATAATTCCCTGCTTGTAATTTTTGAGGTCCCTGAAAAGTTTTTAGACCTCGTTTTAAATTCGACAGAAACTTGGTGAATACGATATTTTTTTCGGTTCGTTTTGCGTTCGAAATTCTTACGACTTTGCTAATAAGTTAGTTATTGTTTAGCGAGGCTCTGATACCACTGTAAGTCGACGTTGTACACCCCACGACTTGCGGGGAGACGGAAATATGAAAAACAATCATTTTGTTTGAAGCAACATCGACTAACCGAAAGGATCTTTGCTAAACTATAACTAACACTAACATAGGAGTTGTTAACTACTATGACAAGAGATTATACCTAATGAACCTAGTCCTTCGTCTTCTCGTTATCCATTTCCTCGTCGGCCTCCTCTATGTAATAGACGATCCACCCGAGAGCTTCTACTCCAAGCTTTGCCTCTAATCTTGAGGTAACTAGGTTTCTTTAGTTGCTAATCAAAGTCACCTAGATGATATAGAGTATGGTTATGGATTAAATAGTCTAGCTAATCCTTGATCTCAACACATGAGAGGGTAGGATTAGGGTTTGAAGAGAGAGAGCTTGAGGAGAGAGAAGGTGAGCAAAATTATGATGAAAATGTTTCTCACTTCTAATATATCATGAAACATAAAGAAAATCAAATAAATAAATCTAAATGATTTATCATCATGCTTCATTTAATATATGCAATGAATCATCAAGTGAGTCATTAAGCAATAACTGCTTCATTAACTCACTTGAATGATTCATCTAATGAGTCACAAATGCATTTAATGTAAATGCCACCTAAACCATCAAGTCATCATACTTCTAGAAGCTTCCCACCAAATTACGAGAACGCCCCTCCTATCCGTGAAAATACGGAAAAACTTTAGACTGTATAAATCCAATAATCCGATACTAGAACCTGGCTTAAACCAAAGCCGGCTAGTAAAAACTATCCGAACATCGTACGTGCGTTTAAACACGTATGCGTCCGAACCCTTGTCGTAAAACCATACGACCTCTATATCGTTTCGCCAGGAGCAGGGAAACTCTCTGTATGGGACTCTAAAGATTCGACTACTATGCTGGCAGTGGGTTTAACCATAGACCGCAAGCGGCACTAGCTGTACGTAACAGTCCCCAGGCAGATGTCGATAAGAAGGCCGATGAGGAAACCCATCCGAACTCCTACTGAGCTTGATGTGACAATCTCCGTACAGTCCGGTCTGTTCGTTTAGGACTATCGCATATCGGGCCTAGGGAGTGGCAAGCGTCAGTCCCATAAAAGCGGTATAAGTCGTGTCGGAGCGAAGCCCATTACACCTTGAGAAACTACTGGAACCTACCAGTAAATCTCGCTTGCCCTGGCCAGGGACTTTGCGTAATGGCTCTCTGACACAGTGCGATATCAATTCCCAATACCGGGAGAGACGAATCCTATCTAACCGCCACTGCTTCCAAGTGCTCGGGACTGCACCCAACTGCTACCTGTTTGCACGACTCCTTTGAGCCATGGTAGGGTAGCAATCTAAGAACAGTGGGACACACTCGAGGCGAAGTAGCAGTGTCAAGTCTACGGACTATGCTGTACTCATGTCACCTTGGTACTGTTAACTGACGACGGGTATAATACCAACCAACAGTTCCCTGCGAGTCCTGTGCGGTATACCCGTAACCAAACGAGCACCTGTATACTATCTCCAGTACGACATACTGATGGCTGTGGGACAGACCATCTCCCCAACTGGGATGAGAAGCGTACACACTAGTCTACTCCAGAGTATCGATGCCCTGTCTCGATTATCCTACGACTGGAGACCTGAAAAAGGATGTGCTTGTAGACTATCCAGCCCCCACTAGTGTGACTGCCATCACAACGCTGGTAGTCAAGCAAGATCCTAAAGGCTCTATCAATACGTACACACATATTAAGATAGATAAAACCAAGTAGCATACTACCATGTTTAGCAAGACTGTTATATAACTGTGAATATCCCAAGCTTCCATTAAGTAATATACAAGCTAGTATGATACAATAATGGCCCTTAGGGTATATACACTAACAGGAGACACACAAGACTCTATGACGATCTCGGGTCTACAGACTAGCCTGTACCAGTGTTACCTGAGAACTGCTATCCGACGATAGATATAATACCACATAGGAGTTCTCGGCGAGTCCGTTCAATGTACCCAGTCCCCACTGAGCACCCGCATACGATCTTTGGTGTCACCACACCAATGGATATGGGATCATCCATCGCCCATCATATGGGACAAGTAACGTATACGCTAGTCTATGTTGGTGATATCGATGCCCCGTCTCGATACACTCACGACTAGGAACATTTCAAGGATGTGCTCATAGACTACACATGTCCCATTAGTATGATCTGCATCATAATCTCAGTAGTCCTGCATCATCCTAAGGGCTATATCAACATGTACACAATGAATGAAAGCATGATCAAATGAACATGTCAAGATAAAAGGTGCAACCAGATAGCATACTATCATGTCGAGAAAGAATGTCCCCTAAATATATAAATACACACACACATACCGGTACATACACTATCATATAATGGCCTCTAGGGCATAATATATCCAACATCTTTTTCCTATTACCTTCTCTCAGGTTGTAAGGGCTCCTAGGATTAGGATCATACACCTATTACGCTTATTGGATAGTTTTCTTCTAAACCTTAGGCTGGTGCCAAAAGGAAGGGAAAGAAGAAAACCATTTAGCCTAAGTACGATGTACAGAAGGTAATTAGTAAAGACAAATAAAGGGATTGGAGAGATGGCAAGGAAATATACGGTTATAGTTGTAGGGTTACGTAGCGCGGCAGCAAGGTTTCGGGAGACATCGTTCATGCCAATTTCAAAAAATTTCCATGCTAAAGAACCCTAACCCTAGAATCTTAACTAGAGATTTAGACGAACTAGCAATGCAAACGACTTTACATCTAAGTGAATGAAGAATACAACCTTTGTTGACCGGTCCTTCACTTCTAAAGCTCCGTGTAGTAGTCCCTTCGCTCCAAGTAGTGAACACCCGAACTCTAGTAAGGATTCACATGAAGAAATGAACAAGCTTGCTCGAAGTCTTCGAGGCCGAAGATGATCTACGTCGAGGAGACTCAAGCTCATGCTACCTCTTCACTAATGGTAGATTAGTGAAGAAAACACCCTAAACTAAATGGCTAATATAGTAGAGGATGATGAAGTAGGAATTGGGCTCACTTTAGATTAATTTTTCTCACATTATTTCTTCACCAATTGAAAAGCTAGCAAGCTTTCTCATGAGGAAGAAGAAGATGAAGTGGAGATGAGAATGAAACTCATGAGGTGATAATAGCAACCATGGGTGAGTTTATGTCATACACTAACTCATGTAGAGACTAAACTATGGCTAAGGATAATGGTTAGGCTAATAAATATCTTAAGTAAAACAAATTAGTGGACTAAGTCAATGGACACATAAAGCTTCTCCAATCTTCTAGCCATAACATAATTCCACCAATTTGTGAATTACTTGGATAAATAAAAACCCTAATATTATCTTTAGTATAGTGTAAGTCTCATACACCCATGAAGTTGTAATACCCCAGGTGGAGTTGGAGCTGAATACTACCTACCCCGTGAGAAGTAAGATGTTATCCCGCAAGCGGCAAGCGGTCTGCCAAACGTAACGGCCACCGGGGTATTGAGCGATCAGAAGATCAAAAAGCAAGCATGCTCATACTCCTGCGAACCAAATCAGTAACACTACTGTACAGTCCGGTCTCTTCGTCAGATATGTCGCATATCGCAGCCTGGGGTGGTATAACGATAGACCCCAATAGCCTGATAAGTCATGCCGATGCAAGGTCCATAACGGTTCAAGAAACTACTGATAACACTTACCAGTAAATCTCAGCAACCCTGACCAGGGATTTCCTGTTATGGCCAATCGAGCATAGCGCAACATCAACCCCCAATATCGGGAGAGAAGAATCCCCTCCTATCGCTCATTGCCTCCATATGACTCGGGAATGTACCCAAAAACCACCGTTTTGCACGATCTCTTGAATGTGGTAAGGTGGAAATCAAAGCACAGTGGGAATCACACAAGACTCTATGACGATCTTGGGTCGACGGACTGACCTGTACCAGGGTCACTACTTAACTGCTATCTGACGATAGGTATAATACCATCTAGGAGTTCTCGGCGAGTCCGTTCAGTGTACCTAGTCTCCACTGAGCACCCGTATACCTACTCTGATGTCAAACACCAATGGATGTGGGATCATCCATCGCCCATCATATGGGTCTAGAAGCGTATACGCTAGTCTACTCTGGAGTATCGATGTCCTGTCTCGATACTCCCACGACTAGCAACATTTGAAGGATGTACTTACCGACTACCTCTGCCCCACTAGTATAATCTGCATCATAGTCATGGTAATCAAGTACTCATCCTAAAGGCTTTATCAACATGTAATAGAGAGACAATAAGTGTACATGTTAAGATAAAGAACAACCAGATAGCATACTATCATGTCGAGCAAGAAAGTCCTCCCTATATATGTCCAAGCATCCACTACAATATACATCGCATGTACAGTAATGGCCTTAGTGCAAGTAGAAGATTGTTGGATATATGTATGCCCTAGAGGCCATTATATGTATAGTGGATGCTTGGACATGTATATATATAGATTACTTTCTTGCTCGACATGATAGTATGCTATCTAGTTTACTTTATCTGACATGTTGACTTGATCATGTTTTTATTCATTTGCACATTTTGATAAAGCCCTGAGGATATTTGCTTGACTACTGTGACTATGATGCGGATCATATTAGTGGGGCACGTGACGTTTATAAGCATATCCTTGAACTGTTCCAAGTCGTGGGTGTATCGAGACGGGGCATCGATTTTCCAGAGTATACTAGCGTATACCATTCTTGTCCCATATGATGGGCGATGGATGATCCCATATCCATCCGGTGTGCTGACACCAAAGATTATATGCGGGTGCTCAGTGGATACTGGGTACACTGAACGGACTCATAGAGAACTCCTATGTGGTATTATATCTATCGTCAGATAGCAGTTCTCAGGTGACACTGGTACAGGTTAGTCTGTAGACCCAAGATCATCATAGAGTCTTGTGTGTCCTCCCACTGTACTTTGATCTCCACCCTACCATGGCTCTACTGAGTCATGCAAACGGTGGTCTTTGGGTACAGTCCCGAGGCACATGGAGGCAATGAGCGATAGGAGGGGTTTCGTCTCTCCCGGTATTGGGAGTTGATGTTGTGCAATGCTCGATTGGCTATAACAGGAAGTCCCAGGCCAGGGCTACTGAGATTTACTGATAAGCGTTATCAGTAGTTTCTCGATCTGTTATGAGCCATACACCAGCATGACTTATTGAGTTATTGGGGTCGACGATACCATCCCTAAATTCGATATGCAACATATCTGACGAGGAGACCGGACTGTACGGTAAGTGTTGCCAGATGGCTCGACGGGAGTTTTGACAGGTTTGCTGGTTTTCTTCTGATCGTTCAATACCCGGGTGGCCGTTATGTTTAGCTGACCGCTTGCGGCTTGTGGGTGTTTGATATGATCATCACCCACTACCGGCGTATTGACGAGTCTTAAAGTCCCACACAGAAGTTCCCTAGCCCAGGTAAAAAGATGTGGTGAGCAAATGGGATATGCGCGGGGACCCAATTGAATACAACTATGTGATACCGTATGTGAATCGGGTGTTTTACTATTGGTCGGGTCCTATGTGATATGACCGGATTGTTAAATCAATTGTTGATTTAACATTTTGGCTTTTAGTTTTATTTTACTCTTTATTCAAAACTCTTTTTATTAAAGAGGAAGAATGCATGCATGTATGCATATGATGATGTGCAAGCATGCACATGTTGATGTGCACGGATACATGCATACAAAAGTATCATGGTTGATGATACACACTTGAAGGCAATATAAGACTTACATGGAATTATAATATATGGATATTTATATTTATTTGTTTTAAAAACAAAAGAAAAAAATGATTAATCCATGGTTGTAATATTCTACACTCTTCTTGAAGTTGACCACACTTCACCAACTATTTAACCTTGGATTAACTATTTCTTTTGGTTTTTAACCCATTTACTAAATATCTAGATATTATAGCAACCATGGTTGAGAGAGAGATAGAAAATATATATACTATATTTTCTATTTTCTTTGATAAGCTTATCACTTCACAAAAGCTTTTGCCTTCATCTTCTTCTTCCTCCTTGCTCTTTAGGTTTTTCCAATGAGAGAGAGATAAAAAGAAAGGATTTTAATAAAAGAAAACACACAACCTCATCATTCTACTCTAATCTAGCCAATTAGTTTAGAGTGTTTAGCTTCATCATCTTGTTTGATCATTTGAAGCTAGGAGCTTGGAGCTAGTGAACTTCCGGTGGATCATCGTGGATGTAGGAGCTTACTAGCAAGCTTTCACAACTCTCAAAGATCCTAGGAGTCACTACAAAGAGGACTACAAAGGTTGTATTCCTTACACTTAGTATAAATAATGTTTAAAGTGTTGTTACCCTAGCTTTTTCTAGTTAAAGATCCTTGCTTTGTTTGCTTTGCACCTCTAAAATTTTAAAGTGGCATGTGTGATGCTTCCATTCTCCTTAGTAGGTGCAGAGGAAACCCAACAATGGTATCAGAGCCAAACTAGAATTCTAGACACGGTGTTATAACAAATACAAAAACAAAAATGACTACGAAAAATACGGTATTGCGGAACCCTAGAATTGCTCTCTGGAAATTTTTTAAAAGGTCCTCTGAAAATTTTTCAAACAGGTACAGAATGTCCTATAGGAAAACATAAGCACGCAGATGAAATACGGGGGCTAGTGCTCGGATTTTAGCCGAGCACTCCCTTCCTAATTCCGGCCAGGCCGGCCCCCCTGCCCCATTTGCCCTCCTGTTTCTCCTGTGCACTCTTGGTTGCAAGTTAGGGTTCCTAGTATTGTTTATTTAGCCCAATTTTCATGTGTTGATTATATTGACCTGGGGCTATTTCGTAGTGATTCGTAATCGTATTATTTGACACTAAATTGGTAAGTTAGACTATTTTTAGCATTTCGAACGAACATCGGACACCCTACTTTCTACCCCGCTGAAATTTCTAAGTGTTGTAATTTTCCTAAGTTAACTTTATATTCAATAGTAGCGCAAGTATCCTATGGACCCTCTAGAAGATCATAATAACCTTAACTCAATTCTATGCCCACGGAACCGTGAACGAACCTTCGGACACCCTACTTTCTACCCCGCTGAAATTTCTAAGTGTTGTAATTTTCCTAAGTTAACTTTATATTCAATAGTAGCGCAAGTATCCTATGGACCCTCTAGAAGATCATAATAACCTTAACTCAATTCTATGCCCACGGAACCGTGAACGAACCTTCGGGTTTGCCATAGTGCCGTGGTGTCATAGGTGAGGCGTTGGTTAACTCCTTCTACGGCTGGACCATAAGACACTGTGGCGCGATTTTGGGTATTTGTAACTTTGCTCAAGTGTTGAGCTCTTAGGGTAAAACGTGGGTGTTTGTTGATTCGATCGAAATGTTAAACATCGTCTTGATATCTATGATTGCAATTGTTGTTTTTTACTTTCTTTTCTGTGACCGTAAGCGTAGTATGTGGTGTATCGCCGGCTTCGTTGCTATACATCAACGACAATCGGGATACGCATACTTGCTTACGTTGATGATATGAGATATTATGTGTTGCTGAGATATGATGCAGGATTACCGCGATCGAATAGCCGGGGTTTTTATATGAGATGAGAGTGTTCATTTTCATTCATGTAAAGAATAAATGTATGTAATATTCTTTTATTTGGGGCACTTCCGGGTTGAGGATGATGTCACCATTATTGTATATTATTTACTTTTCCGCATTAGGATAGACCCAATGAGGGGAGCATAAGTGATCGGGTTCTAGGGTTCAGTGGGAGGCCATCTCGAGGAGTCGAGACTGGGTCTCCTAAACTCTAGAATTGACAGGATCACTTGCCGCTCTCGTAGGGGTCTAGGGGTGTAGGCTTGGCTATTCATCGCGACCGTGGAATCCGTATTTTCTATTGATGGCTGAATACTAAATACGGACCTCCTCGATATCCTTTTATTTTCATATGTGCTTCTACTGGATTGATATTCTGTAATGTGATAACTTAGTATCTGATACGAATGGTTTATTATTATATATATGATATATAATAAATGTTTCTTATATTTTACACCCGTGCTAGTCTCACCCCGCTATGCCGTTAGTTAAATAACCTAACGGTGCATAACGGGACACTGTGGTGAATGTGGATTGTATAAGTATACGTTCTATTTTCGTTTCTTTTCTGTGATGGCTTAGGAACTTAAATGATGGGACTACATTAATGAGATTGATGTAAAGTAAAAGAAACCTAAAGATGTTGTAGAATCGAATTTGAAACCCACTCGGCCTTTTTATAAAAAATGCAAGTTTTTAAAAGATGCGGAGCTTAAGCCACTCCTTTTCTAAACTGTGTTGATTCTATAATGATATCAAGTTCAAA